>CM071597.1:35017880-40017880 GCA_036435485.1 Saposhnikovia divaricata
TTTAAAGCCGACACCCCTCTCATAATATACATGCTCAGTAATAGGATAAGAATTTATATAATTAGAATATTAATTTATTTTGACACAATATGTTGAAGCAACATGTGCATAACATTTTGATACAATAAAAAATTACGCAATGCGAACAATTTTAAGTCATTAATTTACATAAAAATAATCTTAATTTATACATATAAGTAATATTTATATTAAAATAATAATTATAATACTCAAATAAAGTTTGTCAATCTCTTATATAAATAATATGAAGTAAATTTAATATATATTTATTTAATTAGTGTAATTAATGATTATTAAAATGTCATTAAGATGCCATTAAGCTGCTACTTAATGCAAGATAAAAATTTAATAAAAAATAAAAAAAAGCGAGGATTCAAGAAAAATATCTTAAACGCTTTTGGTGCATTTGATCTTCAGGCATTATAATATACTAGTCAATTATGCCGCGCTATCGCGCGGCTTCAGAAAACTATATTTAATAATTCATGAATATTAGTGAAAAATAATGGAATTATACTTATAAATTATACATGATGTTAGTCAAAAAAATTTCAAACATATAAAAAATAAAATTTTTATCGTATTAAAACAAATTTTAAATTAAAATTTAAATAAAACAAATATCTAAAAACATTTCAAGCAATATTTTTTGAAGGTAATATTATATTTTAATAATTTATAGAAGGAAGAAAAAGAAAATCAAGACACTAATTTTCATTTTAAAAAAACATTGATAGCTATTTTCAATTGATTCAAATAGTTCACACGAATAATTAGTTGGAAAAATACTTTCATTTTATATCTAAAATTTTAATCTGTTAAAAAATCATAAACATGAAAATTAGCGATTACAATATGATCATAATTTTTACGATAAAAAATAATATATTTAAATATATTTAAATAACGTTCTTAAAAGCCGACACCCTCCTCATAACATACATGCTCAGAAATATTATAATAATTTAATTAATTATAATATTAATTTAATCCATCACAATATATTGGAATAACGGATGTACAATTTCTTTATCGATTTAACTGTCTGAGAAAATGATCATATTGATTTAATTTAATCGAGTTGGTCACATCTCTTGTGTAATTCTATATACTTCTATAATTTATATGATTTACACTGCAAAAAAATTTTCCCCAAAAATTATGGTAGTATGTCCTCCAATCTCCCAAAAAATCTTGCAGAAATCTTAAATGGAAAATCGTATGGCACGATATAAGTAATTTTAAGTCGTCATCTTGTGGGATATGCTCTTATTTTTCTATAGAAATTAATATTTTATATTGAAGTAATAATTATAATGCCAAAATAAATTTTGCAAAATTTTTATATAAAAAAAATAAATTTTTATTCAGAAGAAAAAAAATTAAAAATAAATTATGAATCTATACTTTTTAGGAGTCTTAGAATGCGTGTCACGCCCCTGTCCCCCAATGTAAACAATTGAGGGGGACGGAGGGAGTACTATTTTCAGGAAGACATCGAAAGTTGGTGTAGACTGTATTACTCGTAGACCATTGAATTCGTCTTGAGTTTCAAGAATATTTGTATTCAGTATGTTAAGCAATCCGGAAACAAATCGGCTAATTGTTTATGTCATTTATTTGTTTTTCAACCTGGTTGCATAGTCGGTTGGGGATTTGACCTGATTGATTTTTTTAGGCTAATGAAATTTAATTTAAATTTGTCAAAAAAAAGGATGATATCAAAAGCCACAAAAAGATTTATTAAAAAAACTCAAAAAAGAGAAAAGGATTTTTTTTTCAATGATCTTAAATATGAAATAAAAAAATGACACATTATGAAAAATTTAAGTCACCTTTTATCTAAAAATAATCTTACTTTGTGCTTGAAAGTTTTAGTGTTAAATTTTAATTCGTCATTTTATAAGGAAATATTTATTTTATTACTAAAATAAAGTTTCCTAAAGTTTTGTTTAAATAAATTAAAATAAATTTATTATATATTTAATAGGGTGATGGTCCTTTATACCCATTTTCCATTCAAACATACACCAAAATACCTATGCGCGAGAATATGGCCCCAATTGTCCACAGATTGCGCATTTACAATTTGCGTATATTCGATTACGCATCTGTTACTTGTGTAATCATTCAAACTTCTATTTTTCTTTATTTTATATTACATTATGCATACGTCACATTAATGCGTATGTACCCACTACGCATCATATACATGCGTGTTCTTTAAAATAATATTCTTATTACTATGCTATTTGCAAGCTCCTCATGCGTAGTTAGAAATTGAAAAATCAAAATTTTGTTTAAGGGCCCATCAGGTGTTGTCTACAGTAATCTGTTAGCGTAATACACGTGTTCAGGCCCACCAAAATACTGACATGGACGTATATATTTAGATGGTAGCATGCAGTTGTAATGGAAATAATATTTATAGAATAGCACTCCACCAAAATTGAACCCATGACGTTGCTGGCAAAGACAATAGACTTACCATTTCTAGCAGTTGCTTTATTATTAATTAAGTACTATCCGCATTTCCATAAAGCGCATAGAGTGGGTATATAGGGCCTTGTTTCCGCAAAAAGGTATTTTGGGCAATTCTCGGTGAAATAAAGGTAATTTGGTCAATTTCTCTATTTAATAGGTATAATTAATGAATTATTAGGATATTATTTAATTTATTAAAAGAATTTTAATGAAAAATCATAAAAATGTAAAATTAAGAAAACTATCTCAAACGCTTCTAGTAACTTTTTGATTTCCTAAAATTATAATATATATAATCCGCGCTTTACGCAGTTTATAAATTTTTATTTTAAAGTAATGAAAATAGATAAATTAATTTCTATTACTTTTACAAATTGATTGGTCTCTTATGAATTTCTTAAAAAAATGGATTTAAAAACAATTTACATGAAATATTAGTTGGAAACTCACATTATATATCTAAAGTATTGATAATTTTAAAAAACCACAAACATATTAAAATAAAAATTACAATACGAACGTAATATTTACGATCAAAAGTTACAAATATTGAATATAACTTAATAATGTTTTTAAAGCCGACACTACTCCCATAATATACATGTTCAATAATAGTGTAAAACTTTTTTTAATTAGAACATTAATTTATTTTGACACAATATAATGAAATAACAGGTATAAAAATTTCAGATATTAAGTAAAGATCTATGTACTTCCATATTTATTACGACTTCCGCGAGTATTGATAATAAAAATTGTTTGAGAAGTTATGGTCAATAACGTTTTATAAAGCCGATACCTTTCTCATAACATACATTTTCAATAATAATGGAAGAATTTATTTAATTAGTATACTAATTTATTTCGACACACTATAATGACAATGGATGTATAGCCTTTTTATCGATTTTATCTTCCGATAAAATGGTTGGACTTGTTAGATTTAATCGATTTGATCAACCCATGTGTAATTTATTCATGTGCAAAATAAAAAATCCGTTTGTATTGTTTGTATACAAATTCCAGATATTAAGCAAAGATCTTGTACTTCCATATTTTATTGCGACTTTTACAATCACTGATAATAAAAATTATTTGAGAAGTTAAAGTCATCTGCCCTACAGTCATTCGAAAATAAATTACAGTGATCTTGAATAGGGAATAAAAAAGAATGCAATATAAACAATTTTTAGTCGTTATTTTACCAAAAAATATATTTAACTATATACATTTAATATTCAATATTTAAATAATAACTATAACGTTCAAATAAAGTTTACTAATTTTTATACAAATTAAATAGAATAAATTTAATATATCTTTAATAGGTGTAATAAATGACTAATTAAAATACCATTAATAGCTATTTAATGCAAGAAAAGAATTATAATAAAAAAAATCAAAAAAATGAAAAATCAAGAAAAATACCTTGAAGTCTTCTAGTGCATTTCTGATCTCCGATCATTATAATATATATAGATATATAGATAGATGGAAAAAACTTTGCAACTTTCATATCATTATTTTTATTAAAGGACAAACTTTTGATGTCATTAAGCTTTGTACAGTGTGTCAAAAGAAATTTATTTATTCGTTTTTTAGTAAGTTGTGTCAAAAGAAATTTATGCGAATAGAGAATAAGAGAGTTACATAACTGACAAAAAAGGGGGCTAGATTTGGCGAAAGTTTTATTTTTTTTGTTTTTTTAAAAAAACAAACACAACCACTAAATTGTTAAATGTTCTAGTACAGTCACCAATCTATATTTTTTTTTTTTTTTTGGAATTTAGGAACACAGCATTGCTATGTTACCCAATTTTTTTATACAATTATACAAATACTATTTTTATTAAATATACAAATTTAATCAAGCAATTAAAATTAAATTATATTATAAACTTCTAAATATAATTTTACAAATTCTATTTAAACCTGAATATTAAGCTAATTCGAAATTTAATTTTTGTACAATAAAACGAAGGAAAATGAATTCAGAGGCGTCGTGATCGATGATTATACATGAGTTATGACTTATGACTAAGGTAAAAAAAAACGACAAATACGCTGATCGAGCTGTAGGGTGGAGTAAATGACGATTATAACCCTAGCGCTGGAACTCACGTTCCTTTGTTGGCTTGGAATTATCGATCATTGTCTGGTTATCAACTTGTATGTTCCTCCCTCCGTTCACTGCAATTTTTTTATTTTCTTGTCTTAATTGTTTCCAATACAATCACTTTTAATGCTTTGTTCAAAATTTTTAATTGGTAAATTAAATATTTGTACGTATAGTTTGTAGATTTACCACCCCGGTTCTCCCGCTCCTTTCAAACGACCGAATTCATAGCTCAAACCCCGCTACACTTTTCTCGTAAGTTGTCTTCATCATTTTTATTAGTATCTCTTTGCTTTTAATTTCATAGCCCTTCTTCTTGTTTACACCACCATTGTATTCATACATTCGAAAAAAAAGAAAAAGATTTAACTAATGATTTGCATTCCTTTTCACCATTTTATCATATGTCTATTCTTTATTTGGATCCTTTGTTACACCTCCTTTATATATGTTGTTTTATGATGTTTTTCGAAATCATATATTATGTGTAATGTGTAGGTTGAGAAGATCAATATAGGGTTTGCCAATCTTATTTTATCCTTTGTTTGTTGTGATGTAATTCCAACTAATTAGCCTTTTAATTCTTTGTTGATGGGTGCACAACACTGAGCAATTTTCAAGGTTCATATCCTCGAGGTATTTTCATTTCTCTTTTTAATTACTTGATTTCTTATTCACCCATGTTTTTTTTACATATTCTATTTGATGGTACGAATGACAATGAGCAATACTAGAGATTCCAAGTATTTACAAAATGGTGTACCGAATAATGTGTTCAAAAAATGTTGTTGTGTTGGTAAAATTTTAACTGTTTACACGACAATTGTTATACATGGTACACTATCACATCAACGCTTCACGCACAATTTGATAATGTTTTGGTACGAGTAGCATTTTGCAATAGGAATTCCAATTGTTATTGTTTATATGTTTGTGATTGAAGGTGAATTTTAAATAGCTCCCTTGATCCTTTATTTTCATTCAAGTTTATCTCGGGTGCCAACGGAAATATGACTCAACAGATTTTGTGCATTCGTACTAATCTTTTTGTAGGATGGGGAGGGTCAAGCTTAAGATTAAGAGATTAGAGAATACTAGCAACCGTCAGGTTACGTATTCGAAACGCAGAGGCGGAATCTTGAAGAAGGCTAAAGAATTGTCAATATTATGCGACATTGATATTATCCTTCTTATGTTTTCTCCAACCGGAAAACCCACTATATTCACCGGAGCTCGCAGGTTCTATTATGTTTATCTAAATTTGTGCTATAATTTATATTTCTGGAATGGTTAAGATTAGATAGGCATAGTTATGATTAGTGTTAAGCCAACACACATGAATGGGAGTGGTTCGTTTAATCGGTTCGGATCAACTGGTTGCTCTGTTCGTTTAATACAGAGGCATACTAATATTCTAAATTTAAGTATAACTACAACAAAAAAATTAAGAGGATATTATACATCAACACAAGTGCTGTACGTTCCTAAAAGAGAGCATCTGCAGTCTGCAGACTACATATCTTTTCCTGCTACAGGGAGCTGTGCCAATAACAGTGACTCCATGAATACATTAAATCATGACAAGTGCATGCTAGGCTGCTAGCTTCTTAGCTTAGACATGTAGATTATAAAAGTAAAACATAAACCCCATGGTGTCTACTTTTCTTAAGAGACTAAATTATGAAGCTGCGCAAAATAAATTTTCTTAGTGCAGTTACTGAAGCAAAAGCCACAAAATAGATACTCCTAAAATAAAACTAAAACCATTATAACATTACTTGGCAAAAAAACCTTCATAATGTTAATAAACATACACATATGAGGGTCGGAGTGGTGAGTTGGGTTGGATTTAAATCCGAACCGAAGCATAATCCCAGTTTTCTTGAGTCCTGGATCCTGAAATTTTGGTTTCGGTTTGGCAGGTTAGTGTCTACTTGGTTGGGGTGGATTATGTGGTCTGAGTCAAACCATGATCACCCTACTAACTCCATTACTTCTGTAATATAAATTGAACTATGTGATTTTCACAGTCTTCTTTTTCTTTCTTGAAAAATGAAAGGAATTCAAATGATGCAAGTACAAAATATATCTTAAGAAGGATATTTAACTGCCGCTTGAATTTCACTTCGCTTTTTTAGTAGATGAGTAAAAAACGCTCTATATTCAACAAGAGAACAGTGATTTTATTAATAGCCTGATTTTGCAGAGCAAAAATTTCATTCAATTGCTATGAGGATTGAGAAAATGTTTACAAACGTTTACTTGGATTATCATTTTACCATTATCACTATTATTTAATATCTATGTAAAGCCAGAACTCGTTTATTGACAAACATTGAGGTTAATTATAATTGACAATGTGTTTCATTTTCTTTTCAGCAATATTGAGGATGTAATTGCGAAATTCGCTCAACTAACTCCTCAAGAAAGGGCAAAAAGGTACTAAAATTCTCACTTTAGAACTCTGATCTCTTTTGTTAATCTGCTATACATAGCATTTTATCTAAGAATTTACTATTTGATCAAACAGGAAATTGGAGAGCCTTGAGGTATGTTAACTTTACGAGCAATGTTTGTCTTCCATTTTCTTTGTTTTCATTGTTAAAAAACTGTATTTTATTGGTGTTTTTGAGAATGCAGGTTTTGAGAAAGACTTTTAAGAAGCTTGATCACGATGTAAATATTGACGAGTTCTTGTGTTCAAGGTATATGACAGATGATTATTCTTCCCTTTATTCTTTATTTTCTATATTTTTATGTATATTATCAACTTTAGGAATTATCTAACCCCGTTTATCCCTCCTCTTTTTGCAGTAATCAATCGGTTGAGGTAGTACGCATCATACATCACTAAGTTCCCCTAATCTTAATGCTTATAGTTAGTACAATTTTTTTTAGGAGTTCTTTTAGAAACTATTGGTGAATAACGTGTTCTATTGTCATATTTTGGTTATAGGAAATGAGCAGCCATGTAAATATGTTGCAAGCTCAAGTGGCTGACGTGCATAAAAGACTAAGGTTCAAATTCGTAGTTTCAGTTCTGTATTTGCTTTTCTTTGATGTGGTTTTGTAACTGATTGAGTAGTATCGTTCATGATTACTTACTTAGATTTAGTATTGGTTGGCTATTACAGAACAGCATTTCTGCTTTACATTCTTCCTCACGAATCAAAATTGACCATTCTCCCATTCTGTAATTGCACACAAATAGTAGAAAACTTTAGTCTGTAGCTAGGACTCCTCATCTAAAAGGATTATCCTCTTCAGTTTTGCTTGCAGAAGTTAATCCAATGAGTAGTGTAATTGTGTGTCTGCATTTCGCTATGAGGATCAAGTATTTTTATTATTGTTCTATTAATTGAAAACTTATAATATGGTCCTCATCTTCCTACGGCTCTCCTCCCTCCTTCCCTCCCTAATCCTTACCCATGGCTATAATTCTCTATACCATACAAGTATAACCATGTGTGCACAACTCTCTCAGAACTTCTTTTATTCGTCTACCACACCTTTCTTAATGTAAGTTGTTCATTTTTGAAAGAGATTGTAGTCAAAAGATTGTGATAGTATGGTGGTAAAAAATAACTTGAGTATTGTAAAGAGAGGACATTTATTTCGGGACATCCTTAAAATGATATTACGACGCATGATATTAAGGTAGAGCTGCAGGGACGGATGTAGGGTGGGGAGCGGTGGGGGTAAGTAGGGTGAGGAGCGGTGGGGGTATTTGCCTCCACCCTAATTTGGGATGCTGCCTGTTTGTGGATTTTTTTTTTATAGTGTCGTATATCATATGTCCCTGTAATAGATATCAAATATGTACATTTGACCTATAATTATAAGCAGACAGTCTTTTTGTGCCCCAGTAGTTGAATTTTATGTACATTTAAGCAATAATCAGAACTGGAGAGCGGAGAGTCCTTATGTCAGTAGTTGAATCTTTAAAGTGCATCCAAAAGAATCATAGATTCAACTCTCCTCACAAATAACATAACCGGGTGTATGATCTTGCTCCCACCAATGATAATTTCTAGATCCGTCCCAGGGTAGAGGGAGTACTTGTTAGTCAACACACCATTTAAATTTCAGATGACTTCTAAGTTAGAAGTTCTAACAAGCTCAAACTGATATTATTGTTTATGTTCAAATATCAAACTGATTTCCTTACTTTCTGTTATTGCTATGTGCTTCAGCTACTGGAGTAATCCAGATAAGATCGACAATATTGAACATCTTACACAGATGGAGGAATCACTGAGTCAATCCCTTAGCCAAATTCGTATTCACAAGGTATGATATATTGATCAGATAGGGGCACTCAACAACATGGATTACTTCAAATTTTCTACTTTCTTATTAAACCCAGAGTTCGAGTAAAACATTTATGTTAATATGACCAAGTAATGTAGATAATTGACAATTTATATGCTTAGGCTGTAAATACTTGTGACGCTTTCCGCACAAGTCATAACGCATGTGTTTGGAGGTGAGGGTGATATTGCTCATTGACATTATAATCTCTTGTGAAATTTAAACATGTGTGATGTAATTATACTTGGCAGGAAAATTTGGAGTCTAACCAGCTCTTTCCGCTAGATTGCGATAACCAGGTAACAGTTCCATACTTCAATTAATTTAGATTTCTCTCTGTCTCTCCACATCATGCAGATTGCAGACATTTTTCATCAATAGTGTCTAATGCTCGAATTGTTTCTTTTCAGTACCAGAATGGGATGAATCCGTCCCTGGTAATAGGTGCTATGCAAGAAACCCAACCCTTATCGTGGCTACCAACTAATGAGAATCACCAAGTAATACTACCTGCAGAGCCAAATTATATGCAGACAAGGTGAGGGGCTACCTAAATATTATCTCTAAATAGTTGACTATGTTCTTTTTTTTAAAAAAAAATATATATGTACATCTGTGTTGTGTAACCCATTCCACGTTCCCCCTTATTTAAGCTGCAAGGAACAAGATTAGTTGAAAAAAAAAGTCATTAAGATACTATAAAACTTTTACTAAACTGTGGCATAACAATATATGCCCTCAACTGTTCTGTAACAAACTGGGCTATGTATATCTTCTTCAGGGATACAGTGTGTTCCAGAAACATAGCACTTCCGAGCTATTCCGATTTGTTTGAGACTGGCAAAGAAGCAGAAATCGATCATACAAGACAAGAAAGTTCTGTTAATGAAACAAGTACTACAGATTGCTTGAAGCTGCACCTCAGTGAACAATATCCTTTTCATCCATATAGCAGTCTGAATTTGCCAGCTGTGGGGAAACTTGATGTTGACACAGAAGCAAACTTGCAAGCAAACCCTGTGAATTATCAAATAAATAATAGTTATCAATTTCTTAGTCCTAACTACAACCACTTGCATCAAAATTGGATCCCTCAATCTGGATCTGAAGTTGTTCCCATGTTTAGCGAAAGCTCATACTCAAAGGTAAGCATTCCCTTAACAAGTCATGATTCTTGATACTTTCTCAGCTTTATTGAAATATTATTTATCGGTACATAGTTACTTATTTACTTGTGTGTGTGTGTGTATACTGTTGTATGAATGGAATTGAGACTATGTAGTAGGGTTGACATGCTCCATATAGTGCATGTGCACTTCTACTGCAACACAAAATGAGAAAGGTTATACATAAAATCGACACACATTCCCACCTTGTTGATATCTTCTGTGATTGACTAGCATGTGTTGATATGGCAAGTGGCTTCTGATCTTGTCTAATTACTCTGCATTTTATATTTTTTGTTGCAGCCAGATTAGCTACTGAACAAGTATATATGCTCATGATAACTCATCTGCAACATTGGCACAGCTTCGCTTGGACTTTGCAGTGATTGATGTGATTATCCTGAAAGGCTATAGCAAACTTTACAGACATAGCTTAAACATTGTAGAAACTGTATGAAATCAAGGGTCTAATTAAGATATGATGAGATTAATCAGCCCTTGCCTAGTTGTTCACTTGCTTGTAACTGCTGGTGTGCAATTTCAATTACTGCAGCTGTAAACTAGACGGTAAAATATAAATATGGAAGAGAAAGGGGAAAAGTTAATTATGTATAATACCTTGTTCAGATGCACTTCAGTTACATACTTTTCGAATGGCATGGAGGTACTGTGAAACAAGATTTATTATACTGCAAAATGAAATACAAGAACATTAGGTTACTAGGGAAGAAGGAGATGAGACATCAGAAGAAAAGATAAGAAATTAGAGCTGAATTATCTTTATTCATATCTATCATAATATTATTACAACTCATCCCAGTTTATACCCTGTAATACAAAAGGAATGTATCAATAGTGATATGTGAGCTGGACCTGATTAGAAAAATCTTAACAGCTTTCCGATGATTTCTAAATATTCAAAATTCTATTTTATTTATTCAGCCATACTAACATACCATAACATACCCTCCCCCTTCAGCAGACTTGCCCCAAGTCTAGCCACTTCCGGCTGCATTGCAGAACTCTGGAAACTGAGATACAAAGACAGCAGCTGTTTCCCAAGAGTTCTCATAACTAGCACTATCAGACCAATGAATCAAGTACTTGACCTCAGCTTTATTATGCACATTAACCATCCTGGTATCAAAAATTGCTAACGGTTGCTTCAAATTAGGATACTGCCGCTTGTTCCCGTTAGGAAAATTAGCAACCAAGGGTAAACTTCCAATGACAGGCTTAAGTTGTGACACATGAAACACATTGTGAACCTGGGAATTCGGGGGCAACTTTAATTCGTAACAACCTTACCTATGACTTCTAACACCTCAAAAGGACCATTAAAATTTAGGAGAGAGCTTATTATTAATCCTTTGTTGCACACTAGTTTGCAGGTAGTGTTGTAACTTTATAATAACTAGCTACGATACATGTGCAAGGCATTGCTCTAGTTTAAGATTAATATTTTTGTTTTTTTCGTTGCGTGTTATGTTAATGTGAGATGATTCTACTATGACGATAAACATCCTCATTAGAAATATGTATATAAAGAGGTCGTTATTTTGTGTCTCTATCTCTTGGTCATTGTTTATAAAGTGTTATGCCTTTCATGTGATTAGAGTGTGAAAAATACTTAACGATTGTAGTTTCAACATTTTTATAAGGTTTTTAGGATGATTATTTCATAATATATTGAAATGTTTTATTTATATACAATTATAAATTATGGGATTATATAAATGTGAATTTTGACTTAATACTACTATTAAGTATTATTGAAGTTTTAATAATTCATTTTATGGATTTATAAAAATAAGGTTATTATTATAGATGTTAAAGGTACAGTTCTTACTTAAGTTATGAAATTTTAAAAGTTTTTAGATTTGGATTGAAGGTGTCACAGCAAATTAAGGAACATAATAGTAAAATTTGATACATTAAAATGTGGCATGTTGCCCTATCATAATTTGTTATTTCATATATGTTACTTACCTCGGGCCTCGTATACTATAATTCACATGTATCTATTAAGTATTTGTATCTCCCAAAAAGGCTCGACAAAGCGATCTGTTTGTCGCTTTAAAACGGTAGTTTAGGAATATTGTAAAATGCACTTTTCTAAGAAGGCGAGCAATAACAAAGAATATGATCATTCGGAATTAAAAAATACTAAGATTCATTTCTCATCCAGATATTATAAATTGTACAATTATATAATATCTATAATATTTTTTACCACACTTTCATTTTTGGTAAGTCGTATTATATATTTGTTTTCAAAATGTGACTTAAATGCAACTACTTCTTTCCTGTTATTAGGATTTTGAGTTTTAAAAAAATAAAATTTGGCTTGATTAGAGGTTGAAATATGTATATTTTTGACTTCATCGCTATTTAAAATTTCCAAGTATACATTTCATTTAAGACAAATTCATGTATTAGACATGTTCTTTTAATGCATGCAGACCGTTTCCACTTAAAAAAAATATGCTTATATCTTACTTTTGACTTGATCACCATTTTTATGAAATTTATAAAACTTATTTGAATCAAAGTGCTTCTCAATGGTACCACTGTAATTTTGGCTTTTGCCAATGGTACCATTACTTTTTTGACTCCTCTAAACGATACTCTTAATAAATTGACTTCTTAACAGAAATACCATTCTTTACGAAAAACGTTATAAAAATGTTAAGTAGGGTTTGAGGCCAATATTCAACCTATTTTCTTGTTGCATACTGCATCGCATGGCAAAGATTGTTCTTATAATTTTTCAACAGGTTTGGGGCCAACCAGTATTCTTCAAATATATTTTAAGGAAATTCTCAATGATACCATCGTACTTTTGGTTTTTGCTAGTGGTACCATGTCCTTTTTACCATACTTAACGTTTCTATAACGTTTTTCTAACAGAATGGTATTTTTGTTAGAAAGTCAATTTGTTAAGGGTACCGTTAAGAGGAGTCAAAAACGTAATGGTACCACTGGCAAAAGCCAAAATTACAGTGATACCATTGAGAATTTCCCTTCATAAATTAATGAGGACTTTTTTCGCAATACAAATTATCCTTCAAAGATTTATGTAAAATCCAAACTCATTTTCCAAATTCCGCTTGAAATAAAATATTACAAATTTTACTAAAATAAAGTAGATAGAGAGATTTTTGAATATATGTAAGTAATAATATGTAAAATTATAAAACAAATATTAACAAAAGACATATATGATTAATAGGTAAATAATATTGGACACGGTGCATGTATCGAATGAAACATAATATTTAATCAAGACTTAATTGCACTTAAATGACCTGAACTATTTTGTTTTTGCAAGAAAATGACTCAATTATAAAAGTTGCCAAATGAATAGCCGAACTTTTATTTTTTTAACACTTGAATGAATCCCGTCAAAAATGTTAGACGGCGTTAACATGTTGAAGGGTATTTCTGGGAGAAATGTGCTGCATATTTAATTAAGTTGAATACTCAATTTCTTAAGTGTTCTTCAAGATCAAACCTCAATTTGAAGGCGATTCTGGAATCCGATTTCAGCGTACAGATACTCAAAACGAAATCCTCGATTTCTAGTTTCATAATCTCCACCCAGATTTCACAAAGGGTAATTCTGTGATTTTCTGCGATTTTTTTTATTTCGAATATTATTAGGGTTCATGTTCTTGATTTGGGGACTTTTGATTGAATGATTGTTTGGTAATTCTGATGATTTCTTAAGCTTTATCTAGTTTCTAGGAATCGATTCATGTATCTATTTGAGGTGTTTGTGTTCGCATTGGTATAAAACGAGTTCAAGCATTTTTTTTTTCAATTATAATTTCGTTCGCTTCTTGTTGTTGAGGAATCATTTGTATGTATGGTTGTTATGGGTAGATTGTACGTATTGTAAGCTTTGATTTGATATCCTATACGCTGAGTTTGGTTCGATTTTTAGCATAAAACGAGTTCTTAACCGGAATTGTCGAGCTTGCCGGAAAGCATGGAAGTTTTGGTTCGTTTTGGTCAGTTTGATCGTGATTTTGCTGAGTTGTTGTGTCCCGATGCTGGGAAAATGATTAGAGTGTGTTTGTGCTGTGTTCTGTGGCGTGTAGCCGTTTTCCGATCGCCGGAAAAACTCGGCCGGAATCTGGTAAACCCGGTTCCGGCGGGTTGTTCTTATTTTCCCAGAAATACCCTTCAACATGTTAACGCCGTCTAACATTTTTGACGGGATTCATTCAAGTGTTAAAAAAATAAAAGTTCGGCTATTCATTTGGCAACTTTTATAATTGAGTCATTTTCTTGCAAAAACAAAATAGTTCAGGCCATTTAAGTGCAATTAAGTCTTTAATCAAATATACATGTAGCTCAATAGTCATAGTAGTGAATTTGAATTCATAAAAGTTGATTAATATGTTCCCATCTATGTCATAATATTTTTTGACTTAAGTTGATATTTAGGGACATTTTTGTAAAATTTAATTAAAAAAATGTGACATGTTGTGGTATTATATAGAGAATAGATATATATTAAAATTATTATTGATCCTTTATTATAATTTTTTATAATTATTTTTATATTAATATTATACATAATTAATGAATGTAATTTTAAATTTATTGAATATCATAACCTATTTTAATTTAATTTTTTAAGATGGATCAAAATATATTGGGCCATAATCCCGAAAAGGGGCATTTTGGACACTTCGATATAATCTAGTGACAATAAAAATGTTTAAATAGGCTGCCTCTTGACTCTTGTAATGCACAAGATTAGGAGGCCCAAAATAGCATCAGACTAACAATTCGAATTGACGGGCCCATATCCATTCTCTCATTCCACGTGAACCCAATTCTTATATTGTGCCCTAACTTGGAACTCTCTAGCATAAAATAAACTCTATATATACCATCTACCATGTTTTATAATCTTCCTCAGCAGCCCCTCCTCGCCAGTTTTCCACTATATTTACCTTTTCTTTTGATTATATATTTATTCTTTATGTTATGTTGAATTTCTTATGTTATGATTAGTATGCCTGTGATGGCTATAAATATACTTTGAGTTCAATTTATTTTACTCTGAAAAGAACTTAGTCTGAGGCATATTGTCAATTTACCAATCTTTTGAGATTTTGGGGTTTTTCAAGATTTTTTAATTTTTCAAAAATATTTGATTTTTTTGATCTGGGGTGCAAGTTTATTATGTATTTAGCATTGGGTTGTTATAAAAATTTGATCTTTGTTGATTTCATGGGGTTGAAGTTAATTAGATTGCAAATGACGATAAAAAAGACAGGGACATCAGAGCTCCTTCGGAGTAAATGATGACTTGGTCGATGGGAATCTCTCTGATGCATTCTGTTTTCTAAAGATTTGAGTGTTTTGTGTGATTTTTTAGTTTAATTTGATTGCTTGTTGAATTGTTACAATGTGTGCCTGTGATGGTTTATAAATATACTTTGAGTATTTCTACTATGAAAACAACTAAATCTGAGGCTCCTTTGTTGCTTCCAATTCAGCTTTTTTGGATTGTGTTTGTTGATTTTGTATCTACAAGTGAATTGCTTAATATTGGTTGATTGAGCTGTTACTTTTATTAATTGTTATGCTGTGTATGTTTGATTTGCTTGATCATGGTATTTGATTTTGTATGTGATTTAATGTTTTCTTTTAATTTGTGCAAATGATGATAAACAGACAGGGACTCAGAAAACCTTTTGGTTTGTGGGATGATTTGTCAATGGGAAATTGGGAATCTCTTTGATGCACTCCCTGATTGTTTTTTTTAACATAATCAATTGTTTAACATGAAATTTCTTCCTGCACATTGAAATTTCTATTAATCCTATGAGCCAGTGATGCGATACTTATTATGAAATTTATAATGATTAATTCTTTTATTAACATGAATCATCGAAGCTGAGGCTCTAGCTACTTTTGAATGTTTTTATCGTGGTGTCATTGTTGTTTTGTTAAATTCCTTTTCTGTCTGATTGTAATGTAAGCTTCTTGTATGGTTTGCCAATGATGCATTATGATGCACGTATTATCAGAGACAAAATTATGATGATATATGCTAATATTGTCACTACCTCTGAGGCAAGCTTGAAGTTTATAAACAAATGAATGTGATTAGCTTAAATTTGCTTAATTATGTGTTGTTTAGTATGGTTTTCTTGTTTTGGATTATGTCTGGCCTTTGAAAGCCAGCCTTGTGATTGTTTCTCAAGAACGGAGATTTGAACGGTGCTCTTTGTTGAAGTCTGGGTTGCAACCCGGGCTCCAAAGGGTGTCAATGTAATTATCATATCTTTCCAGAATATGAAGGCTTGTCAAAGAAAGGCCTATTTTGATTAAATTAAAATTCAATATTACAGTGAGTGTAGTGTGTTTTCTGTTTCTTTGTTATGTTGTACAGTATTTCTTTCACCTGTTTTTTTGACTGTTTGATTAAATACTTACTGGTACCACAATTGTATGTATTAGATGCATTTCTGATCTATTTGGACAGTTATTATGTGTGTATTTCTGTGTGTATTTGGTCAGTCGCAGAGGTGAAATTTAACCCCAAGTACAGTCCATGTAAAATGATTTACAGTTTGATGCACGTTTGTTATTGTTTGGAGTATAGAATTAAGTTGAAAGTACAGTGTTAATTGACTGGGTTAAACACCTACTTCAATGCTATATCATTCCAACACCAAAAGTCTAAGATTGATCACAATCCTTTTATTATTGTAGTGAGCCGGTTGAATTTCACCCAAAATGAGCTTTGTAGATGTAAAAGAAGACAGCAATTTAAGGGGTGGTGTTCGCTTATACGAATTATTCTGTCAAATTGTAGAGTTTTAGAACCATGCATTTTGTACCGTAAATGGCACTGAAAAGATTACTACCTTAGCCGCTGCATCTTGCTTATACCCTAGCGATTACTACCTTGTTCCGGATTGGCATTAGTAGGCACTCTGCAGATGATGCAGCCGTTGACCATTACCAAAAACAAATCTAAGCGAAATCACTCCTCATCAAAGAGGATAATACACTAGAAGGGTTAGAATCACAGTGAGAACTTGCTTAGCAATCCAATGGGCAATTGCATTACAAAAACAAGGCGTAAATGATAAGAGATGCTTGACATAGATGTCATGGATTTGATATCCTCTATCAGAATAGCACATTCCCTGGGATGGGTGATATCTTATGTACATAGTTGAATGACTACTTTGCAATTCAACAGAAGCAGAGAAAATTTGTCGTTAACTGATGGTAGAGCGAGCCTCGCGAATTGCTAGAAGCTCTGTTGAAAGAACTTTTACCTATTGCCTACCAGTTATGCCAATAGCAGTGGAGAATTGTTGACAGTTTTGAGACAACGAACACTAGTTTTCAAACAACTCTTGAAATTCAGACTGGGCTTGAAAGCTAGATTTGGATAACAGAAAGAGGACCGACTGGAGTATGTTCAATATAAACTTGTTCCTCGCGTTCCATATATCAACCATTGGATAACCGTAATGGATGTTTTCAAGCGAAGATCTCTTATCAGCAATTAATCCACTAACTTGTTTTTCAGAGCTAGTGTAAAAGTTACATGACTATTCCAATAATATTAGAAGTAGCTATTGGAAGAACACGGTGAAATAACTAAAGTGTTAAAGAGCTTATCTCTTGTTGTCCCATATTGTTGGTTTGATTATCGCTCATTTCAAAATTTATGAGAACAATATTTATTATAATGCATATAAACCAACTTAATTGAAAAAAAAGAGAAATAGATATTGGAAAAGCAAAAATTAAGAATAGGTTGTTGGATATTGAACGATGATGTTGGATGTAAATTAATTGAGACACAGGGGGTGTTTGGGGAAACTTTTTTTCAGAATAAGTCAACTTATTTTAAGACAAAGTTAGAAATTTCTAACTTTCCAACTTATTTTTCAACTTATTTTTGAAACTTATTGAATCTTAAACATACATTAAATACTTCTATAAAAAAAGAAATTCAAAATATAAAATTTTTATCCGAAAATAAGTTCATAAGACCTTATTTTAAGCTCAGCCAAACAGGCACACAAACGTGTGTATTTTTGTCAATATGGACGGAAAAAAAAACTACAAATACAATTAAACACAAATATTCAAATGTTTAGTTGCGAAGAAGAATTTTTTTATTTTTGGTGCTTGAGAGGGCATAGCCCCGACAAAATATATTAATTGAAACTAGATAAGGCCAAGTTTTTCTAGATAAGTCTTCATGAAGAATATGATCTGATTTTAGAAATGATATTTTAATTATTTATAATTGATAATTTGAATTATTCCTTGATTCGTTAGCCAATCCGTTGTTCTATTATCTTTTATATTGTTAGACTACAATATAAAATGTTGGTAAGATATTTTTTAATATTCTATAATTTTAGAACGATTAGTTATTTAACCTGGTATCAGAACTCTCAATTTTAATCCGTATCATCCACAATATTCTTAATATTTAATATAGACATAATGACAATTTATGCTTAAAAAATGGATATTTGTAATCCATTATTTAATTCAAAAATGGGTTTTCAAATGAAAAAAATGCCAAAATTTAATATAAAATTATGATAAGATCTTATTCTAACACCTTAAAATTTCACAGCCATTGATTACTTAACATACATAACTAAGGGAAAATAAAGTCATTTTTCAATTATTGCTCTTGATGAATTCTCGACATTGACGAACATTATGAACACATTCTTCTTTACAAGGTTCAAAACTTTACGATGCATGTACATAAATTTACATAAAATGTATAATGCTTGATTATCGTTATTGTTATAGAAATCGGTCGATTTCTGAAAAATCGTCGATAAATCGGTAAAAAATCGGTCAAAATTTTGGAACTGATTTGGCCGATTTTGCAAAAATTGTCGATTTTTCAACAAAATCACCCGATAAATCGTAAATCGGTACCTCAACCGAATAATTTCGATTTCCGAAATCTCCAAACACTGATTATCGTGTATAATACCATTGCCACATGTTGGCCCTTAGGGATGGCATTCATCCAGGCCCGCCCGATCCCGATCCGATCCCCGCACCAAACGGGGCGGGGATTCGGGGATTTTTTCGGGTACGGGCCGGGGAGCGGGGACAATTTTCAAAAAAAACCGGGGAGCGGGCCGGGGCCGGGTTTTTATGTGTCCCCGGCCCGATCCCCGACCCCCGCCCTGATTTTCAATCCCGACTCGATTTCACCAAACTTTAATATATAAATATATATATATATATATATATATATATATATATATATATATTAATCATATATTTAAACGAATTTCCAATACTTCATATTGGAAACAAAAAGATCTTTTAATTTTATATGTTTGTCTTTTTAGTAGTTAAATAACTTCATTTCCATGTTATTTATAATTGTTTCTTTAAGTAATATTTTTTATCTTAATTTAGTGCATTTGAGCTCACTAATTAGTTTTTAAAATTATGTAATATTATTTTTAGTTTTAAATAAAATTCCCCGATTCCCCGCGGGGATCCCCGTTACCCGTTTGGGACGGGGACGGGGAATGAAAAATAGTCCCCGACGGGGATCGGGCCGGGGACGGGGATCGGGTTCAAATTCGGGGATGGGGGCGGGAATAGCACTCCCCGACCCCGAAGTGCCCCGACGCCCATCCCTAGTTGCCCTATACCCTATAGTTGCCCTATACCCTAGTTCCCTTTGTTGCACCATCGATATTAAAAGAGCAAACCATATGGGAGTTTTCATTTGATTTATATTTGTTGTCCTGATTGAAGGCTTACTTCGTCATTCATTTCTAAATATTTTGCAACACTTATCAAATCTTTAAAATAAGAAGCCACTTATGTTCGGGGGGATATCATTGCTTTATTTGTTCCTACCACTAAGATTCAATAATAAATTTTTTTAGAAGAAGAATATGGACAATAGGATAGAAACGTGCCAACATGATTGTAAAAATGGGGAATAAGAATTTGTTATATGTCAATTATAGATTAATTGGATAATTGGAGCACTATCTAAATGTATTTTAATATTAAAGTAATATCCAGTTTATTAGTTTATTTATTATAAAACCTTATTGTTCAAAAAATGATTGATAGTGCTTTATCCAATTTAAAAATCAATTCAGTAGAATTTTTTCAAATAATTGGTTAAATATCTTTTTTTAAATTCATACTATATATAATAGTCAAATTATTAAAAATTTTAATAATATTTTCTTGTAAAAAATGATAAGTTTATCACATTTTCCGCCACTTAATTACATAAATAGCACTTTTCATTCTTAGGATCATAAACACCCACTTAATAACCCCTTTTGATATGCGTGATAAATTTTAGAAGACACACGACGATGAACTCCGGTAAGGAAGATGGAGCAAAGAGGAGAGAGAGGGGTACTGAGAGCTACGGTGGTGGCGTTGTAACCACCGACGTCATCGAAAGCACTTCAACGACGGTGGAAGTGGATGTTGTCAGTAGTAATATAGATGTCCTATACATATAATCCTGTATTTATTATTTCGAGACGAAATGTGCAACACATATTATCCTAAATGAGAATTCGTATTTGATTATGGGTCATGGTCCCTGACAATTAATTGTCAGGGACGTCTTATTTAACAATCTGTTCCAGAACCGTTGGATCAAGATTCCGATAGCCTGGATTAAAAAAAAAAAAAAATTCGCCTGTCCGCCTTTTTTTCCCGCGGAGCGCCAGACTGTCCGCGGAAAAAAACCGCGAAGGAGTTGGCTTATCCGCGATAAAAAAGCGCGGAGCAAGTGATGGCTCCGCGGTTATAACCAGTTGTGACATGATTTTGATCATTTGAACCCTAGATTGTTCTTTGATTTGGGAAAAACTAATTTCAGGTGATCTTGAAGAGAGTTTGTGACCACTTCTCACTTGGGAAAATTTTGTTCCTAGAAAAACTTGTAAGAGAAATGAAAGAGATGATGTATATAATGTTGATGATGATGTTGTTAAAGTAGGTAGTAGTGGAAGCTTGCCTAAAGATGAAAATTAGATTTCAATAGTTTATGATGATGGTGAAGAGATATTTGTTTGTGAATATTATGGTGAAGATGATTACGTGCATGAAAATAGTGATAAAAATGATGTAGATGCTTAGCAAAGAAAAATGATGTAGATGTTGATGAAGATGATAATAATATTGTTCCTTACTTGAATCAAACATTTGATAGTTTACAAGCCGCGGAGAATATGTTTAGGGCGTATGCCTTGAAAAATGGATTTGCAATTAAGATTCAAGAAACACAAAAGCATGTTAAAAATAAAGAAATATATGCTCGATTATTTGTTTGTAATTTATTTGGTAAAAATAAGGATAAAAGTAGTGTTAATGATGATGAATGTTTAATGGGTAGTACTAAAGGTAAACGCCGCCGAGATGTTCTTCCTAGATGTGGTTGTAAGGTTAGAATTTATGTGGTGAATAAAAAGAAAACAAGTCATTGGGAGATAATTGTACTAGAGTTAGAGCACAATCACGAGGTTGTTACACCTTCTAAACTGATTTGATTCGAAGGGAGAGACATGTAACCGCGGCACAAAGAAATTTAATGAAAACACTACATTTATTGGGTGTTCCTCCTAAGCAACAAATGTCAACTTTTAGCAATTTGAAAGGTGGAGCACAACATGTTGGTTTTGATGGACAACATGTAAGGAATGTGGTATGTGAGTTCAGGATGAACGGTTTAGATGCTAATGATGTTCAAGCGGGCTTAGACTTGTTGAATCGGTTGAAAGAAGAAAGTGGTGGAAAATTTTTCATTAGAACACTACTTGATGAAGAGCAAAGGTTGAAATGTCTAGTACGGGTTGATCACCGTTCTTTGATGGCATACCAAAATTTTGGTGATGTAGTTGCATTTGATACCACTTACCGAACCAAAAGGTATGCGATGCCATTTGTTCCTTTCACCGGGGTAAATCATCACCATCAATCGATTATTTTTGGATTTGCACTAATGAGGAATGAAATGAAAACAAGTTTTGAATGGGTATTAGGTACTTGGCTTGAGGCGGTCGGAAACAAACATCCCTTGACCATCATTACCGATCAAGATCAAGCCATGGACTTACTGAAAACATCGAAACATAGAAACATTGCATCCCTTAGTTTCAAAACCCGCTACACTTAACATTCTTTTGGCAGAATTTCTCAACATTGAAACCTGCAACTCTTTAAAGTGTGGCACATTGCATCACTTATTCTGAAACTCGCTACTTTTGCATTCCATAAACTTAAATCGATGTCAGCCATACTGGAAGAGAAATTATCAAAAGCGATGTAAAAATGTAGCAGGTTCCAGAGTTCAGGGATGCAAACGGTTCCTCTTAGAGTACCAATTTCAGAACCATAGCCTAATACGCAGACCAATTCGATATACATACACAAACTGATATACAGTCAAAAAATTTAAATTTTCAAAACATTAAAACTTCAAACAAAAATTTATTATCTCAATTCGAATAATCAAAGCAAACGAATTCGATATACATACACAAACTGATATATACATACACATACTCATACATACAGACTCTGATATACCCTAATTCGAATAAAACCCTAACCCTAAACCCCCAATTCGGTACATTTACAAAAAAAAACCTAACCCTAACTGAGAACCATACCTGGGAAGAGATTCGACGTCATTTGGCGGTTTGTTAGCTTCCTCTATTCGATTCGCGATCCAATCGCACAAAATCTATGAAAATCGCCTCTGCATCGCCCTTCAATCGCCTCTCAGTTCGCAGAGTTTTCCGGGTCGTGTAAATTCAGGTCAAGCTCTACTGGGTTATATCTCCAGCTACTCCACGTTTTTTTACGAAGACAATAAAATGGTAATTTCTCGCTCCGCGTAAAATTATAGCGGAAACCCATATACTCTGCGGAAAAAAAGCGCAGACAGAAGATTTTTTTTTAATCCTGATCGTCGGAATCTTGATCCAACGGTTCTGGAACAAATTGTTAAATAAGACGTCCCTGACAATTGTCAGGGACCAGGACCCTTTGATTTATATTACTTTTATGCGTATTCAATATAGTGTTACACAAAATGCGTAATAAATTGGTATATATGACCATATAAATAGGATATAAATAGGATATCGGTAATTTCGTCAATTTTGACTAAAAATTCGGCACTTGAGGCCTTCATCCTTTTTTTGGTACTTTATGTTTTTACTTAATTATCCTTATGTATATCAGTAAATTTACCTAAATATCCTTATTTATATTTATCTATACTATTACATTAAAGCCAAAATATGAAAACATATGAAAAAAATATATAAATAACTAATCAATTTCCTATTTTTATGTAAAACATGTTATATTTTAATTTTTTTCAATAACTAATCATTTCTTTTTTTCAGGTAAAACACATTTTATTCTATATTTTTTCAAACTAAAATTTCTCTTCTTTTTAGAAACAGTACGGGCAATTCTATTTAATAATATATCATAATAATATTATAATTAATAATACTAAACTAATTTTCTTTTCAGCTAAAACACGTTATCTTTTCTATTTAATAAAATATTGTAATTTTTAATTACTTATCGCTTACCTTTTAGAGATAAAATGTATTAGCTTTTCTATATTTTCTAATTAAAATTTCTTTTTTTTGGTGAAAATATCACGGACACCATATGTATTATTATTAAATCATATTGTTTAAAAATTTTAAACCTACAAAATTTGTATTTTTAAAAAATTCGCGCATTGCACGGATTTTAAGCTAATATAATTTTAACGCTTCTTCAAATATAACTTTAAAGCTAATAAGTAATACTTAATATAACTTAAAGTGGATCCTTGACTTTTTAAGTGTTTATCTGCAAAATAATGAAATAAGATAATACATCAAAATTTGTTGATTTATTTTTCTTCTACAGTGCAAGTTGAGATATGAATGCTACTCTCCGTTGTTTTTGGGGGAAGAAACGATGAATGATTATTACAGTAGAATTTAAATTATATATATTTATAAACAAATTTTTACAACATGGCCTATTAGCTCAGCTGGTTAGAGCGTCGTGCTAATAACGCGAAGGTCGCAGGTTCGAGACCTGCATGGGCCAGTGTTTTGTAATTTTGCCCTTTTCTGAAGGGCTCTTCCTTTTTTTTTTTTTTTTTTCTCTCCTCATCATTTTTGCACTTTGCTTGTCATTTGTCAAACTATGTTCCCACTTCAATAACTCGATTGTTAGCAGTCGCTTTAGACAACACGAAACGACAACGTTAATGAATATACTTAGCTTTAGGATAGAGATATCCGCAATCTAGAAAATTCAACTAGCTTACTCTTCTCCAACCAAACCCTCTCTGTCTATATTCTATACATACAAATCCTCTGTATCTATATACAAAACTTGAACTACTCCTGATTCTGAATAAGAAAAATGGGCTTGTTTGATCTTGAAAAACACTTTGCATTTTATGGATCATACCATAGCAACCCTGTTAATATTTTCATTCATACCCTTTTTGTTTGGCCAATCTTTTTCACTTCTCTTGTTCTCTTCTACTTTACTCCCCCTATTCTTAACTTATCTGAATTCTTGTTTTTGGGTCATGGTTTGATTTTCAATTTTGGGCTTGTTTTAACTTTGATTTATGCTTTGTTTTATATTGGTCTTGATTATAAAGCTGGTTCTCTTGGTGCTGTTCTATGTTTTGGCTGTTGGGTGTTTGCGAGCTCTCTTGCAAATTCTTTGGGCTTCTCCTTGGCTTGGAAGGTACTAAAAATATTTTTATATTCACACTTCTATTATGTTAATCTCTGTTGTACCCTATTATTAGTATTGTTAATTTCGGATTTCAGGCTGGTTTCGTATTTGTAAACATGTCTTTAATTTTAAAGAAATAAGGTTTTGACTTTTGATGAACTAGTTGTGAAAGGTTATGTAAGGTTTTGACTTTTGATGAACTAGTTATGAAAGGTTATGTACTTGTAATTGTGTTGAGAATTGAGTCTGATTCTTGGTTGTGTGAGTGTCAAATATTGTTAGCTATTTTAAAATATTTGATTATATGCTTCTTTAGTGCTTGACTATGCGACCGAGTGTGATTTATTGGGTAATTGTGTAATATAATGGGAGAAACATTTTTTACCTCAAATAGTAGGCTTAATTTCATATTTCTCTTTGACAACATGAGATGTACGGCTTGTTAATGAGCATGGAGGTGCAAGTGCAAATCACATTGCCCTTAAAGTTTCTTTTATTGCGTTGGAATTAGTTTGCCCTTGTGTTTGTGCTTTCTTGTCTATTTTTTTTGGTTTTACTATGATTAACAGGCTATATGATGTTGTCCAAGGATTGAAAAAGATGAAGAAAACAAAATAGTATAAGTTTGGGTGGGTTAAAGGCAGAGTATGCATTCGCTTTAGGGTGACTCAAGTGCTCAACTAGAGGCTCTTCCACAAAAGAACCGCCACCTTAGGATTTCTCAACCGAAGAATTTGTTTGGGTTCCAACCCAGAAGATAACAATTTCAGTTTTAATGAATAAAGTAAAAAATTAAAAAATTTAAACTATTAAATAAAATAAACAATTTTTTTTACTATTCTACTACCACAACGTAGAACTAACTAATAATTTAATTACCTCATTCAATTATTATAAAGATAAATTACCTTTATAATAAGTTTTAAACAACTTTATTTCTAGATAATAAAATAACTACAAATTAATTTTTTAAAATTTTTATTCCTTACTCCGTGTCATTCTCCTCTGCTTTTACCAAAACTCGTCCACTAATTGTGTAAAATCTCACAATGAACGGACGAAGTGATGATTTGTCGCAGACTGACTTGCAGTTGTTGAAGACATCAAATGTTAGCTTTGTGTATGGAATAATAAACAAGCTTTTATCAGTTAATAAAGCATATCACAATTTTTTCTTTGTTATTGCATAGAAGTGCCAATTCTTGCTGCGGATAAGTATAACTATATTATATTTGCGTTTTTGAGAAGAAAATGAAAGAGAAGATCTCTCCCAAATCCCAATTCTTCCTTCCTTCTTCTTTCTCTATACTGTAATAAGGGTAAGTAAACCGACCTTTGTGGTTTGCTAGAAAATTAAAAAGGGAAACTACTAAGAGTTGGACTGAGACCCTCCATCCACCGCTGCAAATAAGATAAGAAAGGATTTGCTGCCTTCAGTAGGAGCTAGGAGTACAGCTATTGGACCTTGTTACAGTGCTGATTTTAGAAGTGGATGAATTTAAAATCCTCAAGTGATTGATCCTTTTCTAGATAGGAAGAAAGTGTGTAAAAATTTATTCTGTAAGTGAACTAAAGATTTGTATAATCAGCAGACTTGCAATTTTAGAAGATCTTCCCTTGATTATTTCAGGTTGTCCTAGTCGCTCAGTTAGTTTGCTGGACTGCACAGTTTATAGGCCATGGTGTGTTTGAGGTAAATACTCTTATAATCAAATTTCACTTCTAGTTAGTGACAGGTCAGGATTCTAAATTTTGTTATTGCAGAAACGGGCCCCAGCTCTCTTAGACAACCTAATTCAGGCCTTCCTGATGGCACCTTTCTTTGTACTGCTTGAGGTAAAATTGCTTCTTTTTTCTTTAGAAACTTCTAGAAACTTCTTTCGCTTATCTGAATCATAAAAATGATATTTTGTCAATCTAGGTACTTATGTTATTCCACTATGAACCGTATCCTGGGTTCCGCAAATCTGTTGAAGCAAGGATAGAAGAGGAAATCAAAGAATGGCAGGATGAGAAGAAGAAGAAAATATCTTAGGTTGAGTTGATCACATGGACCAAATATATACTTATTAGGTCTACTTGTAATAAGATTGGATGTTTGTCTAGACCTCATATGCTACCCAACTTTAACCCTTGTAATATTTGTAAACAAGTAAATACTGTTTGGCCCAGGTTTTACGGATCCAGAATTTGATTATATAAATTATGTGTAAATCTTTTATTTATCCTTTTTGAATTTGCAAGAAGCGAAGTTAGCAACTGAGAATCTTTGACCACAATTGGTAGTTGGAAATTTAGAAAACAGGAAAGCAAATTGTTAATCCATATTCTCTGGCTGACCTGAACATCATCTCATGCTTTATAATAATTGCATAGCTGCTGCTATAGAAGGTTAAGTTGAAGGCAAGGAATGGGCCCTGGAAAGTTTAAAGAGATCATCTCTGACAGTTATCAGTCACTGAAGGTATTTTGAGTGTTCACAAGAGATACTGACTGGTTCCTTTATGCCCTAATTCTTTGGTCAGCTTGCAGGCTAACAAGTCTGGATCTATTTCCTTTGAATTGTTACCTAGAGTCTGTCCTAAGGAGCTCACGAAGTGGCCAAAGAGGGCCTTGGTAGAAAATCATCTGTCTTAGGTCGGTGTTAACTATTTCCAGTCTGGTGCTTCTTATTCTTTATCATTCTCCAAAACTTTCTTAAATAGAAGGTTCTGTAGGTAATATGGTTAGTGTGGAAACTGAAGGTTCCGTCTCATTTCTTCATTTGGCTTGGTGATGTGGGTTTGTATATTGGTAACTTCTATGATCTATCTTAGGTCCCATCTAGGTGATTATGTAGTTAGCCTTTTGTAATTAGTAAAGGAGCTTCCATGAGCTCTGATGCCATTAACCTTCAGTAAATTTTAAGGTGTTAGTAGATGGGTTTGATTAGACTACATATCTTTAACACTTGTATCCTGTATTATCTTTTCCGGTCTCTATACATGCAGACTATGCAGTGATTTTTTTTCTTACAGTATTTGTCTTGGACCTCCTGGTCCAACTTGGATTAGTTGTGGTCATAGTTGATTTCCATTTGTGGCTCGGCCAATTTGGTCCTTGTCTTTGTAGAGTCTGTGGTTAGTGGTCATGGTTATACCAGGGCTTGTTTGCATCTCTATAAGAAAAAAGAAAGAAGGATTATAGCAGCTGCTTGCAATTTCTTTAATCAAGAAATTTCTTGCCAAATAGTTTAATAATATTCAGTATCTTGTCAATACATTGAACTTACAGGGTAACAGATATCATGCCGGTATTTGATATTATGAAATATCTTTAACTTAATTCGGAGGCTATAACAAATATTTTTAGCTCTCTTCGATTGGATTCACTTAAAGCTTGTTGTTTCCCATTCTTAAAATCAACTGTACAATTATGAAATCTTCTAATAAACCAGGCATCAAGCTCTTCATAAGTAACATTTATTATATTTGATCTGTTAATGTATTCCTGTGCTTGTACTGGATGCTGGTTTTGGTGTATGATCGCACCTACAATCTTCAACAAAATGTGGACATTTTTTCTTTTATTGCTAAAATAATATATGTAGACTTTAGCCCCATGTTATGACGATTTTCAACCCTGGTTCTCTTATATTCCTGTTCTACCACCGATTATTGACAGGGTTCTCGACTCCTCCATAATCTGTCTTTTCTTACAGATCTATACATCCCATTATATTTAAGAGTAAATTACAGATTTGTGGCTGAATTTTATCCAATTTTGCATTTTGGTGGCTGGAATTTTAAATTTGCAATAGATTGGCTAGACGTTGCTTTTACATTACAAAACGGTGACTAAGGGTCACTTTTTTGAGTAAAAATAGTTTAAAAAAGTGGCATTTAGCCATCCTTTTGCAATAAAAGCAATGTCTGACCAACATATTGTAAATTTCAAACTCCTGCCATCAAAGTGCAAAAGTTGATAAAATTCAGCCACCACTTTGCTATTTACTCTATATTTATATATGTATATAGCCATGTAGGCATCTTCATTTCATTCTGTTCTGTGTATCATTTTCTTGTAGGGAGGATTTGTGCAGGCAACAGGTCATACTATAAAAAGGTTCGATTGTCCTCATGTAAGAGAGGGTTTTCAAGAGATTGACAGGCTTGCTCTGGAGCTAAAAGGAACCATCTTTCTTTGACATGGTTGACCCTATGGAATGGGAGGAGAGTTGGCGTTATGAAGGTTACTTGCACTCCCTTGTTCTAAAACTTTTCCAGACAGAATTTACCAACATTCATGTGTAGGAAACAAGAGTAAATAACTAAATGGTACACCTAGCATTTAGGTTCTTCCTTTACAAACGTTTCGTGACTAGTGGTAACATAAAATTTACAATCATGAAGTGGTGTTTCGGCATACTTAATGATGTTTAATATTGTACAATCTGTTTTCTACAGCAGTAAGTAGTACATTCATGAACTCTATACAATTTACGGAAGTCCTTTACACCATTTCATCCTGTTATCTTTAAATTCTCTTTTCCTTATGATTTGGGAGTTAACATTTTGTCTTCTTTGTGATAACTAAAAAAAAAAAAATTATTAGGAGAAATTCATCCCGTACTCCCAAATTACTCTTCATTTAGCGAAGTGGGAACAATTTTTTAAGTTAAAGTTTGATAATGCGCCTCCAGTAGATTCATTTTTAACTTCGGTCTTTGAAGGAATAATATGAAATGAGGATGCTTTCAACCAGATGACACTCTTATGGAATCTAGTTCAGAGTCACTAAACTTATCCATACCAAATTCGTCCGATGCTTTAAAGAACTACACACTATGATTTAAAGCTCGATGAAGTTTCCTTATTTTTTATCACTTTAGTAACTACTATATGCCCCAGATTATTAAGGTATTCAAAAAATTGCACAGGTTGATTGTTGTGTATTAATGCAGATTGCATGTTTGCTGTAGATATCTGAAAGTATTGTTGAAATGAACACTAAAATTGATAATAATGCTGGCCGGCTATGGTTTAATTTTGTAATGGATGCATCATCAGATCTGTTCCAGATTCTTAATGCATGTGATAATCTTGCCCACTGGACTTCTTTGGATTCAGGTAGCAGTTCTAACTAGAACTTTGACCAGAAAGGCTGGGTTCGTAAATCTACCCAACATTCAGGTGTAGCAAGTTGACATTGCTAGCTTTTGTAATTTTTTTGTGTTCTAGCTTTTGTACTTTTAACTTGTCAGTTGGATGAAATCAGTCGCATCTTATAGTTCACAGCTTTTCTCTTATAAAGAAGCAATTCCTATGTATTCTACAATCTCGTTGTTGGTACTCTATCCTGCATACTAAGTTTTTTTTTGAAACAAATCCTGCATACTAAGTTGATGTGGTAGATAGTAGTTGTTGAATATCATTATGTAGGGTAGACATGCTGACTTGTATTATCTTGCTGGTACTATTTGTATGAAATTTGTTCAATTTGTTATAGTTACGTAAGGGGACGGGAATACGGTAACATGGACCACAGAGATACACCAAAAAGAATCTTCATCTGAGACGTGATTGTTTTCACCGGTCAGTAAATATGATGTTTCTGAACCTGATGCTTTACCGGCTCTATGGACTATTATAGATGCATAGTTATCCAGGGATCCATTCGACTATCAGCAGCGGTGCTGGTGTTGGTTTAGTGGGTCATTGCTGAACTTACACTTTTGCATTCCAGTTGATGGGGTCATAGCTGAACTTATACCTAAGCTAACACCTAGTACTAAGTATCATTGTTTTATGGTTCTAATATAATTTGCTTCAACTTGTAGACATAAGACATTATTAGATGGAAGAGAAATATTAGCTAAATTATTTTCCTTAATCACATTATAAGATATTGTTTAAGTTTCTCCAATTTTTTCAGAGTGAAAAAGATTTTTGCTTGTGTGAGGCCTACGTTGTCCACGACACCCATTAATATATAGAAAGGGAACAGAGGATCATTATAGATATTTTGTTTATGTCAAATTTTTAGCTATATCAATGGTATCCCGTTACTGACAATTCATTTTTTCCCTGAAATAGGCTGGTTAGAAAAAAGCTTTTCCAAGCGTGCTTTTCCACACCTACGTCGTAGAAAATACTAGAAGATCATAGTCTTTACGTGTATGCATTATATGTTATGATCCACTTTCTATGATGTGGAACTCTGTTGGCCTATTAGGCATGTTATGTATCTAATCAATAGATGGACTTCTTTGTATTTTACCCTGTTTGGAAAATCACTAGTAAAAATGTTGTTAGTATAAATTTGTGGTAATGGTCCAGGGGTGCCATGTGGTTTGGTAAAGAGGATATTTTTTTTGTAAGTCATATCATGACTTATGAGATAGATGTTATATAGGAGCTTACTTATCTGTCATTGATTGATGTATAAGGGGAAGAACAAAGCTGGAATGAGTGAGGGCAGCAGCAGTGGCGACGGTGAAATCAATACTGATTGCCAGAAAAATAGCAAGCTTAGAATATTGTTGTATGATGCTGATGTTCAGAGTTCTCAACGATGTTCCAATCTTCTCTGCCAGTGCAGCTCTAACTACCAAGGTACACAGTACATGTATTTATCAGTTTGAACAAATAATAGTCATTTTTTCATGCTTCTAATTCCTAAAATAACAATCAATTCCCCTTTTTGAAGATCATAAACAGAAGCAGTAAAATAAATTACACATGCAGTGAGTGACACATGCTTAAAATTTGTTCTTTGAGAAGCAAAGGTTTAAATGCAATGTGTTTCATTCTTGAGATACAGTAGTTTTATATTACCTTCCTCCATATGCTGTAAATGTAAATGCTTTTTTATGTCAACTCTAGTTATATAGACTTCTTACAAATGTAATTAGTATATGTTAAAGTTAAACCATGGGTCCATTGACTCCATGACCATTACTATGAGAATCTTCATCATATTTTCATGCTTAACCAAATTCATAAAGGCAATTTTAACCACTAAAGATGACAACCATAACCGATCACTCGTATCAGTCGTTTAAAAGTAGTTGCAAATGACGATTTGTTTGACCTTATTCTACCAAGTGCTTGTCCTATGCCAGATACCAACGTGACTAAGATTTACTCCACGTAGCCATAAAGCCCTCCATCAGCTTTAATTCTTCTAATATTCATTTTGATCTATTTGGTCAGCACCCGTTGCTTTAAATTGCGTGGGCTCATGGTTTACTTTTTGCGCAATATTACATATTTTTTTTTTAAAATGTGCTCTAAAATATATAGGCCTTACGCAATAGTTTAGCACTTTAGCTTACTTGGTTGATAAGTTGCCCTACAAAGATTTTCTTTTTGTCTTTCTGCATGAGTAACTTCCTTTCTTTTGAACTTTATTTTTGGGTAGAAAAGAGAGACTAGTTTTACAAAATAAATTTGGGAATATATTATTAAAATAAAAGGAGTGGATATTGGTGGAGTTTGGATGCAGTGAAGGCAGTTTTTTGTGCAAGTGAGGTGATGAATGCACTCAATTCATCATGTCCTGCTACTGGGTTTGAGACAGACATAATCCTTGCTGAAGCTTCTCTTCTTGTTTCTGATACTGGTGGTTCCCGTTTACTCAGATACATTACTCAGAGTAATGATTTGAAGCACATCCCTGTCATCAGTAAGCTACCTCAATCTTTTATGTATTTCTAGCTATTTTATCAGTAGCGGAACCAAGAATATACATGCCCGGAGCTAAAATATCTGTTACAAAATTCTAAAGGCTAACCAGACCTACATACAAATATTTGAATACCAATCAAACAGAATTTGGAAATAAAAATCATCTGATTTTCAAAGTCCAGTCCAAATTATTAATTTCCTTGTTTCCGCAGCTGAGTTCAATATTGTGGATATGCATACTTATTTGTGTACACACCTTATAGCTGATGAATAATCTTTATTTGTTGTTTATGATTAACTCAGTGATGTTAGAAGAGGATGATGTTTCTATGATATTCAAGGGTCTTGGGCTTGGAGCAACAGATTATATAATGAAGCCTCTAGGTGCCACAGATGTCTTAAATTTGTGGAATCACATACAGAAGAGGAAGCACATGGATCAAATTCGTTAACTACATGGCCTTATATTGCGACAACATATATTGTGTTCAGTAACTTCTAAATAAATGATCCATCTATATTGTTTGTTTGAAATCTTTGGATTTGCGTACTAAAATTCATGAATGTTATTTTAGTTTGATAAAAAAGTTATTTTCTAAACTATTTAACTTTGGTAATTATAGACCAAAAATTTAGGTGTCATGCCAAAGTGTATAGTGTATGAGACCCAAACCATTTAAGCAGATTTGTATATTATCCAAACTTAAGCAACTAAATTGAATTTTTTTAATGTAAAAAATATTGATGGGAACATAAGATGCTTGGAAAAATAAAAAGCTGGAACTCAATGCTGTTAGTATTGTTCGCCATTAGTATTGTTTGACATAGTTAATGCCGAATAATCTAACAGTTTAGGTCTTTTTAAACTTTACATATTATCCTCCAATGTCATAAAACATATGAAAATGAATATATTATTTTTCTAAATAAATTAAATTATGCTCTATAACCCATCAATATTATTGGACTAAGTTATATGAGCACTTATTATAATGTTACTCAAAAATTATAACACATAAACCATGAAAATTTGACATATATGAAGGGCAAGATATGCATGAATGACTTCATACACAAATTTGTAACCTCTAATCTATGTGATTCACGGTTTTTTTTATTATGTTGTTATATTATAATAATTAATATTTTTTAAATGAAGTACAGTGTAAAATTCAAATTTTAATTTTTGCGAAAAAGCAATTTTTAATTAAATACATGTTATATATAATTTACAAATTTGAAATATACTTATGATAAGTATAGTGCACGATTTTTGTGTTGTGTATATGTTGTATTTCTATATTTAAAAAATATTATCAAGTTCATAAATAAGTATATTGAATTCTACAAAAGAGAAAAAGGAACCTGAGATATATCTCAGGTAACTTTCCTGATATATGAATAAAATCCTTTAAATTTATTGAATCCGCAAGGCTAATTAATAAATTTTTAAACAAATATTGATTTTACAAAATTGTTCACTCCATATTTATCTATAAAATACATATATCACTCTCTCTACAAAATTAGGTGACTGAAAACATAATATTAAGTATTTCAAAGTAAAAAAAATGGTGCATTCTGCCTCATTATTAGTCACAAGCACATATTGCTTAATGCTTAGTATCAAAATTGATTCCTAGCTTTAGCAAAAAAAAAAATTGATTCCTAGCTATATAGTGCGCCTGAACTTGTCATTGAACTCCAGTTGATTCTTTTTATATGCTTTGTGTTGTTTCAAGACTATTGATCTGGTATTTCGCCAGAGAGATTTCTAGTCCTCTCTGGTTTCTTCTTACACCACCTCATCTTACTGAAATGAGTATACATGTAATTACGAAAGTACATTGTGGCCGACTTCCATTTTTCTGTCATTAGAGTTTTATACAGTGATGTGATACTAGAGTACCATCTAAATAAACTGCCTGCTTTTTTATGCTACTCACCCTGAGAACTCATCTTTCTGCAGTATATCTTTTCTTCTTTCACTAGAGGATAAAATGATAGATCGTATTGGTTCTTGAAGAGTTCACAGATTAAATGCATTACATGAGATGCTATTAGGAGCTCTGCATGTAGGACCTTGTTTTGTAAAGTTGTACGATACACAATAGGAACCTGAAGCTGTTTTTGTTTGTCTAGCAGTAGAAGGATTTTCCAGATTTTACATGTTTCTTTACCAATCTTTGCACCTTTGAATGGAGAGGACAGTGTGGCTTTGCCATTACAGATAGAAGTTGGAAGTTTAAACAGACTATGAACATCAGAATTTTTATCTGTGGATAGTAATCTACAGTAATATTGTTGACAACACAACAGAATTGAATAATTACTATACAATCTCTTCATGAAAATTAGGGATAAAATTGTAGAAGCCCTGCTTGAGAGCATTGTGTACCTTCTTGGGCTCTACTGATACGAGAGTCTTGTGTACCGGGAACAACTTCATAGTGACAAATGATGTAATCATAATTAACATTAATCCTATTACATGTTACGATTGCTATAATGGTAAAGCTATAGTGATGTAGGAGACTTCCCAAAAGAGCTTAAACTTTTCTTTTTATGTTGTCCTAGAGCTTAAAGTGCCAACACCATGCAAAAGTTTGTTCATATGTGTAATTTGACACATCAATTTACGTATCTCCTGCCAAAAAAACAAATAACATCAGAACACCAAATCAGTCCCAACATATTATCAAAAAAAACCAAACCAATCAATTTACCTCATCTCTTTCTCCGACAATTCTGATCAAAAGACGAATTTCTTCCCGTATCTGACGTTGCTTCTTAACCCTCCAGTACAACAATACAAAAAACAGAGTGGAAAGGGCGGTGGGTGGAGAAAATAAAAAAGAAAAGATCCCTCTTCCTCCAGAGGGAACACAATAGTTTCGGAGCCAAGAATAGATGCAATTGACGTACTGATGCAAAAACTTGAATCCCAAGTCCCACGGCTGGGACACGTTGAGCTGGGAACAGGGAAGTAGTTTTGACACGTTGAGCTGAGAATTGGGAAGTTTCGACAGGGGCTGAGTCTCTGATAAAAGTTTTTCTTGATGGGAATGAAAGCAAGATGTGTCAAGACCTTCATGATTAATTGGTGGAAACACATCGTTGTTGTTGTTGATGATGCCGGAGCTCTGATCTAAAACAAGCATTGACCACTCAGATTTATTGTAAGATTCCATAAGATCATAACTAGGAAACAATCAAAACTCAAAAGAATAGAGGCTGCATTGTATTATTCAGTCACCAAGTGTAAAGAATATTTTGTTCCGTCAAAGTTGGCAAGCCACACGACTTAACAAATTAAAATTACTACGTAATAGAGTAGTGGAACTGTGGTCTGGGGTATATATTTATTAGTTTAAATCTCTGATGTCATTCATCCAAATATGTGATTCAAAGGATAAATTTAATAGTTGGTTAAATTCTCCGCTGTCATCTCATCCAAACCTGTAATTTAAAGGATAAATTGAAGTAAAGGATCCCGGGTACACTTTTACACATTTTTTCTAAAAATTATAGTTCATTTATCATTGGAACAGATTAAATCAGCATGAGGCTCCACTGCTGGAAAAACTGAAATTAGATGGAATAGAATTTTTACTGTAATATGAGCACTTGATAATTTTAAGGTTTTTTTATATATATGGGATCAGGTGCCTGACAAACGTATGTTGCAACATATATTTCACGTTTTTTATCTGTGAAAAGGTGGAACCCCCCTTTTTTTTTTTGGGTCTTAAGTGTAAATACTCTTTTTTTTTCTCCACCATTTTTCTTCACAAATCTTTTTACGAAATTTGCAGCTTCTCATATTATTTTCATTCATCCCATGTAAATTGAATAATTTTAACATTTCTTCATTCCATAATTGATTAATTTCCATTCCCACTACATTTGTTTTTTTTCCAACGAAATCGAGGGTAACGGTCATCAATCACCATAATCATGAATCAAAAACGAATCATAAACGAATCATGTAGTGATATATGTCTATCAAGTCATATTTCCGAGTCGATGTTAATTTGTTTGTGAAGTACACTTGTCAGCAGTGTTCAGCATACTGATGAAGAAATAACCAAAGAATTGTGAGCAAATTGTTGTTTACATGTAATGGGGCTATGGGATTGGTGAAATTTATTTCTCTATTTCAGTCTGCTAAATTTGTGGGTACACTTAATTAGTGAGGCTATCAAGTCTTCAATGACACATCCACTCCTCTCTTATCTCTTCTCAATATGGCAGACAGATTGTGTTTTCTTTGTCGAAAAATCAGCTGTTACTCGAGAGTTATTCCTAGCAAGAACCAATGAGTTGCCTATCAGAGGTGTACAGTCTTCATTTTTGCCATTTGATATTTCATCTGTAATGCACTCAAGTTTCTTTCGTAAACCTTTTCACACAGATAAAATAATGCACTGTTAATAGATATCTTTTTTATGATTTGAAACTAAGATTTGCCAATTCCTGACCTCCATGAGATTTCGAGTATAGACCATTAAGTGGGCTTGATCCAACGAAACATGGTGGTGAATGTAACTTCTCCTTGTTGATAACGAGTCAGTACCATGACTATTATTGAACATACATTAGCATGTTTGTTAGTGTTTTTAGCTTGCTCTAAAATCTGAAGGATGCTCACAACTGAATAGACCTTCAAACTGAATCAGTAAAAGGCTAGAACCACATTGTGAAGGCTGATGTTATCATTGCGGTGTGGAAACTTCTTGTAGATTTAGTCCTATTCTAGATCTCATTCTACAATTTTACATGCACGATCTAGTTTGGTGCCGTAATTACTAATTAATTACGATTGTTATTGATCTCTTTCTAAGAGCATTTCCAATGCCATTCCTCATCTTCAATTCCTAAAATATAATGAAATAACTGTTTCTTAAAATATAGGATATCAAAAAACTGTTTTAATCCAACGGTATTCCCTATATCGGTTCCCTATAATTCAAAAGTAACATTTAATTAGTATTTTGAAATTTAAAATATATCGGTTCCATATATTCCTAAACTTCTAAAATTCATATCTTTAAATCTGTCCATTCAAAATTAGTGATTTATATATGTGTGTGTTCTATAATTCGAGAGCTATCTAGTGATATATAAATTCATCGATTTTGAGCAAAAAAAAAATTCTGGGTAAAATTTTAATTTGACTTCGATTTTTGAGTTTGGGGATAAATTTGATGATTTTGAATTTAATGTGATGATTCTGAATTTAATGGAGATGAAGAAGAGGGTGGATTGCAGCAGGAAATTACTTGGGAAGAGATAGGGGAGCAATTTCCATTACCTATTTGTAGGGAACCTCTCTCCTTCCCCTAAATTTTTTTGGTAAGGGGTTGTATCATTGGAGACCGATTTTTAGGGGTGAGCAAAACCGAATATCCGGTCCGGTTTTAAAATTCGGATCGGATATCCGGTTTTTCGGATCATGAAAAATCTATTCCGGTTCCGGTTTAACCGGATATCCGGAATTCGGATATCCGTTTAAACCGGATTGGAAATCGGATAATCAGGATCCGAATTAATTAAGTAAATTTTGTTAAGTTTGTATAAGTAAATGACTTTTATTACATTTTCAATAAGTTATCTTTAAATTTATAAATGAAAAATTAATTGATAAAATTTTAGATATCATCATCTCATATTTTAACATGTGTATATTCATTTTTTCCATAATTTTATTTTGACCTATCATAAACTACCATTCATTTTTTAATGAGTTCTTATAAATATTTTTTAAGAGATATTAATACTCTCTTCGTTCCGTTTATATTGGCCACTAAATCCTTTTATGCGTATCCCAAAATGTGGCCACATGTCCTAAATAAAGCAAATTAAGTATTAATAATGTTATGTTTTTCAAAGTATGCAAACAAATGAGAGTAAGTTTGTTACTTGATTACTCAATACGTATTTTTTGATTAAATGTCAATATAAACGGGATAGAGGGAGTAACACGTTAGATCTCGAATTCATAATTTTAAGTGAAATTTTTTATTAAAAGAAATTATTCTTCTATTTGCTTTGTTTTTATTTTTTTAACATCTTTATTTCTTAATCAATCACTTTGGTTAAAATGATTAAGTAAGAGAAAATATTTATAAAGGTTGATTTTGAAAAACTTACATGAGGTTCCGAAATTTTCACATACAAATATATGGAGTTATATTTATAAATTCACACTTAAGTATATCCATGTTTAAGTTTTTACACCTAAAATGATTATAAACTTAGGTGATACACAATAAATTCATTAATTTATTAGTGATAATTCATTACATATGTTCAATGTTGAATTATTTGTCCAAAATAAGTTCACTATTTATTAAATAAAAAAAATTAATTTTTAATAAATATTAAAAATCGGATCGGATCCGGATATCCGGATTTGTAAAAAGTTGTGATCCGGATTCGTATCCGAATTTATAACAAAAATCCGGATCGGTTATCCGGTCCGGTTTTTTCGGATCGGATATCCTAATTTCCGAATTTTCATAATGAGATACCGGATCAAAAAATCGGATAATCCGATTTTCGGATTTTTTTGCTCACTCCTACCGATTTTTCAGTTTGTGTTCCCTAAATGAAGCCACGTAGACAGATATAGGGAGGGGGGTTGAGCATTGGAGATGCTCTAAGCCCCATCTATATGGCTTGTCCCCTTGTAGAACCTAGGACTAGAGTAAATTGTGCCAAAAACAATATTTTTAGATTCTATATCAAGTACATAATGAGTTAATGACTATGGCTGGATCTGCATATCGAATGGATTTTTGTTCGAGAGCTTGAACTTTATGTATGCTAAATTTTGACCCATTTTACAAATCTAACATTGTCAGAGCAGGCCTGCTCTCCTGGCTACATGTACACAGTACACTTGTATTATCCTTATTAAAAAACCCAGCTGCTTTATATTTTGCAGGTTCATTTTCTTCAAGGCTGTAACTTGTAACTAGTTGTAAGGATCAATCTGAACCATTTATTAGAGCAAGGCCAATGGTTGTGCTAAAATAGATGGAGCTATTGCTATAATATAGCACCAAAAAGTGGTTTTTGATGCTAAAATAGCACCATGTCTCCAATGGTTTGTGCTAAATTTTAGAACTCATTTATATATAATAGATCTTACACTAAATCCAGACATCCTGAGCAAGTCATCTTCGAAATAGCATCACGCCTCTTCTCTTTCTGAACTATACGGATAAGTCTCGCAAAACTACTTTACTGAAATGTTAGAATTTAAAACAGCAAGTATGAGCGAAAGAAATGCTAAACAAGCGTATAATAATTTTGATATAAAACCAGGATAAGTGGGGCATAAAATCAACTGAAATGTAAAACAGTTTGTATAGAAAACTGAGTCAACAACTGTGATATAATTCAAACCATAACTGAAATCATTTGGCAAGTCATAAAAATGAATCATCTGCCAACTCACAATATATAATATCCATTCTGGCGATATGGATTGGATATATAAAAATAAAGACAAAACACCATTGCCCCCTGATCAGGTTCAAAAGCAATGGGACCTTTTATACTCCACTGGTACAGCTATACCCGTGTGTATAATCCGGATTTCATGAAGGTACCAAAATAGGCAAGTAATGTTAGCCTATAGGAAGATGGAATGGTTACCATATCCTCCTTAAATATTGCTGGACCATGAAATCATCATGGCCTCCTACGCTTTACCATTTGCCAATTCAATAGAGCAATTTCCGAATTCAACAGGAAATGCTTAGTTTCACATACAGTTCACATCCCTATTATTTACTACGATAATAAGGATATGAAGAGTTTATCATAAAGAAATTTTCACATCAAGTGACTTTGTTCGCAAAAATATTTAGGAATCACAAATAGCTCTGAACAATAGCTATTCGTCATGATACGAATCAATGAAACATAAAATAAAAGTGTTTAAGATGATCAAGGGAGAAAATACTTGCCTCTGATCCTTAGCTATTACGTAGCGCCGAAGTAATACAACTATCTTTTTCTTCTATCTCACGTCATCATGTCCTCTGTTTTAATCATTCGTTGGTTTGACGCTCTTGCGATTGCCACGAGTCTGATCCGTCGACATTGAGCCCACGCGTCTACTTCTATAGTCAAACATAAGCTGGTACTTCAGTATTCAAACGTCAATTTCTACTTTCTATAAACGTTTATAAACTCAACTCGAATATATTAACCATGCTTACCAAAATCTCTATCGGGAGAAAATAATTGGAAATGTCCCCTTTAAACATAGACGTTTTCCCGGTGTTAAAACACCTCACAAGTAAACCAACAATTCCACAAACAATATTGCATTCATTTCCACCTTTTCCATCATCTATTTATCTCCGCTGACAAACCTAAGTCAATATTTACCAATTAATCCTTGTAAAAATATAAGTAATCTGACAACCCTAATCAGTAAATCAAGAAAACAATAAAGAAAACGATGTCTATCCCTAACGACATCTTATAATATAAACCATATCTATACTATTATATTAAAGCCGAAACATTGAAAGTTTTGGTTTTCGGTTTGGTTATCCTAATTGTTAAAATAAATAATTAAATTACAAAAACAACTCAAAAAGCTAATTACTAATGTTAACGTAATTATATTCTGATTAAAATTCCTTCATCCACTTCTACTTGGACTCTTTTTTTCTGCTCCAACAACTCAATTATTCATTTTTTCTAAAGATTTTACTTCTAATTAAAACACTTTACCATTTAATTTAAAACATATATTACAATAATTAATATATATCCAAAATATCACACCATATCTTTCCGTAATTATTTTTAGTAGTAATTTTTGTAATTAAAACATGTAGTACTTTTTAATTTAAAATTAATATTGAGATCACTAATATACACCCAAAAATATCTCACCATATATACAAATCATTATTTTTATTAATAAATAACAATCGTTAGATCTAATAATAAGATAATGATTAAATTAATTTAATAAAAATTCAAAGTTCGAACCCGTCAACAACATTTTTAATTTAGAATTTTACAAAATAAATTTTAAACCATGCATTTCATTATATAAATTTATATTAAATTAAAATTAAAAAATTATTAAAAATAAGGATTATATAAAAACATAATTATAATGTTAAATAAATTTTATAACCAATCAAAAGAAACCCGTGCTTCGCACGGGTTATAAGCTAGTAAACAATTAAGCACACTTTAAATATATATCGGGCAAAACTCGATTTATATCATAATCCTCGATACTTAATACCTTGATAATTCACATTGCACATAATAAAGACTCGATAAGTAGATCACATAATCACATTAGGATTCATTATCACTGAACGATCTGACTAACTAACATGACACATAATATAAATTGAAATTCTTTTGGCAAAATATTTCGTCATCTATTGACAATATAGATTGAAAATTCTAAAGTCGACTCACTCTATTATTAGAAATATTTTTGGTTCAATTTAAACGACTTAAATCATTTTTAGAAGCAAATCGAATAATTAAATCAAATTAAAATAATCAATTCCGATTAACAACTAATTAATAGAATTAACCAATTAATAGATAATTGATCAATTAAATTAACTATATTATTAACCCAAATAGATTAAGGTTAATTGTATTTAATCACATTTTTGAAATCCAAAAATAATAATTTTAATCCAATTAATCATAATTAAAAATAATTAATAATTAGTTAATAGAATTAATCAATTAATTAACAAATTAATCGATTAATTGAATTAATTAAATCATTAACCAAAATTAATTACGATCAATTAAAGTTAATCGAATTTTAACAAAATTAATCAAAATAAATAAACAATTAAATTAATTAATCAACTAATTATTTAAAATAATTAAACAATTAATTATTTTAATTAATTTATGAATTTTGGATTTTATTTTAAAATTTTAATCCAAAACGGTTTTTTAGAAAGCGGTTCAGCTAGTATGAAGATCAAACACACACACACACCACATACTTGTATGAACACTCCAAGAAGAGCATGAAGGTTGGCCGGAAAATTCCCAGAATCCGGTCACCGAAAATATTCCGGCTTGCCAACCAAAATTCCGGCATGCAACAATCAACCCAAAACATACGGCTTTTCACCCTTTTTCGAACCAAAACAACGTGCACATACTAACCATACTGATTACAACACAAAACCAATGCCAAACGATCATAAATGAAAGCAACCCGGCAAGAAAACATAATTTTCCGGCAAACTTAGAAGTTGCCCAGAAAATCCAAAAAAAAAATATATAACATACTACATACACCTATATATATATATATACCTAAACAAAACTAGAAACCCATAATTACAACTCAAATTCCAGTGAACAAGAATTTTCCGGCAAAATTAAAATTAACCCAGAAAATCAAAATTTTTACATGAATAACTTTAACATCCAACGAGCTATGCATATACATACAAAGAATCAAGAAACAATCATTAAAAATTCGACTTTGAATTTTTGCCGAAAATTAAAGTTACCCAAATCCGTGATTTGATGATGAAATCGGATAGAGGGTTGAGAGAGGAGAATTTTGGCTATTTATACGTATAATTCGGACTCCAAAATCACCAAGAATCGGGAATTTAATCTTCAAGAACTTAAAAAAAAAATTTAGAGATAGATGGTCACGGGGAAAGAGGAGAGAGGCGCGAGGAATGAGACAGGGGTAGAGGTGCACAAAAAGCCCTTCGGACCGGGCTTTATCCGGGCTTTAAAAAGCCCGGGCTTTTTAACAACCGGGCCGGGCCGGGCTTTTTCAAAAATCGGGCCGGGCCGGGCCGGGCTTTCTCTAAAATATGAGGCCCATTTTAGGCCTTCGGGCCGGGCCGGGCCGGGCCGGGCTTTTTTCGGGCTTTTTTAAAAAAAAATTATATATATGTAATTTCTATATTTTTACAAATATTTCTCGATGATCCAACCGTACGGATGATAAGATATATCTAATTAAATGATATAACCAAATTTTCAAAAAATAAAAAATTAATTTGGTTGGAGATCATAATAGAACATTACTATATTGTCTAGTACTCGTAACTAATGCTCATCCCAGATTATTGTTTCTATATTTTTAAAAATATTTCTCGACGATCCAACCGTACGGATGTCAAGATATATCTAATTAAATGATATTCCCAAATTTTCAAAAAATAAAAAATTAATCTGGTTGGAGATCTTAATAGAACACTACTATATTGTCTAGTACTCGTAACTAGTGCTTCATCCCAGATTATTGTTTCTATATTTTTAAAAATATTTCTCGACGATCCAACCGTACGGATGTCAAGATATATATAATTAAATGATATTCCCAAATTTTCAAAAAATAAAAAATTAATCTGGTTGGAGATCTTAATAGAACACTACTATATTGTCTAGTACTCGTAACTAGTGCTTCATCCCAGATTATTGTTTCTATATTTTTAAAAATATTTCTCGACGATCCAACCGTACGGATGTCAAGATATATCTAATTAAATGATATTCCCAAATTTTCAAAAAATAAAAAATTAATTTGGTTGAAGATCTTAATAGAACACTACTATATTGTCTAGTACTCGTAACTAGTGCTTCATCCCAGATTATTGTTTCTATATTTTTAAAAATATTTCTCGACGATCCAACCGTACGGATGATAAGATATATCTAATTAAATGATATAACCAAATTTTCAAAAAATAAAAAATTAATTTGGTTGGAGATCTTAATAGAACATTACTATATTGTCAAGTACTCCTAACTAGTGCTTTATCCGGGCTTCGGGCCGGGCTTTATCCGGGTCGGGCTTTATCCGGGCTTCGGACCGGGCTTTATCCGGGCTTTTTAAAAGCCCGGGCTTTATCCGGGCTTTTTAAAAGCCCGGGCTTTTAACCGGGCTTTTCGGGCTTCGGGCCGGGCCGGGCTTCGTGGAAAATAGAGGGCCCATTTTAGGCCTCCGGGCCGGGCCGAACCGGGCCGGGCTTTTTTCGGGCCGGGCTTTTCGGGCTTTTTTTCGGGCCGGATCGGGCCGGGCTTCGGGCTTCAGGCTTTTTGAACATCTCTAGACAGGGGGGTGGGGGTAGTCACGGGTAGAATTAGGATAAGTAATGAATAAAATAAAAAAAATGTATTCATTATTATTAACACCTCTAATAATGTACCTCATAGATAATATTGAATTATTGATCCCTAGTTTTATTCAATTGGTCACAAAAATTACCAATCAAATAATAGACGGGTAAAATAATAAATTTTATTTTACAAATAAAATGAATAAATATTTTCTAAAATCATTTCTTTAACCCCGAAATGATTCACTCGGATAAAATTGGAAATTTTATTCTTTCCAAAAATTAAAATAACTATGCACAAAATTTTTATAAATCCCGGATTGTTCAGAAATATAAAAATACACAATTTTCAAATATTTGCATAACTTACTCAAATATCAATGGGATCACGGATAAGATACCAGGTGAAATATTTGCACGAAAAAATACAGTTTTGATCCCAAAAATTTTAAAATAATCTCAATTTATCAAAAATATAAAAATACTAAATTTTTGAATATTTTGATAATTTACACAAATAAACTTTTGCACACGAGTAGAATACTCGGTATAATTTTGGTACAAATAAAATACCAACTCGATTCATAAAATTTTAAAACAAACTCAATTTATCAATGTCAATAAAAATATCAATTTTTTTTTAATAAAATAAAAATAATTACTAACACAAACTGTACCAAATACAGTCTACCCGAATAACATATTGACAATTAAACACGTACAAGCATTCAATAAGAATAAAGTATTCATAATATTATTCCTCCTTTATGGAAAAACCAATGAATTATTTAAATAAGAATAATAATAAATCCTAAAAATCTGTGTTGTTACAGTCTACCCGCCTTATAAGGATTCCGTCCTCGGAATCAGTTGGGGAAAATTTCTGGGATTCCTTTTTCCAACTTCTCAATTCTTACAACTTTCGCAACAACAGTAATTCTTTAATCTTTGATACTCGTTGTATCTTCTCTGAAATTTCCACTGGTTCTCTATATAGGACAAATCTAGTTGTACCATTATATATTCATGCTCTCTTATGAGCCTATCCTTAACATTCTCCCCTTTTACACAAGAAACATATCATATACATTTCTCAAGACCGGTACTAGCAACGATTCACATGCAACTCTTCAAAATCTCGAATTTAATCTTAAATCTTCTATCTGACACAATTGTTACTGGACTTTCATAGCACACTGTTTTCTTTCAAATGAAATTGAGCCAACTTTTCGATAGCGTAACCTTAATCGATAAAGAGAAAACGAACTGGCACTGCTATACGTCGCTAGTATTGTAATCGCATCTTGATTCGCTTTTGCTCGTGGTATTCCCATTGTAAAGTCTTGATTCATCTCGTCACGATTAAATTATTCTAACCCGATTGGCATACCTTAAAAAAAATTGAGATAACAAAAATCATAAAACTTTGAAGAGAAAAGATTCCATATCATAACAAGTGTCCCACAATTGTGGTTATGAATTTACGAATTTTTTTAAAGAAACTAGATTTGAAATAAAAAAAATAACCTGAGAGATCAATATGATCAAATGAACCCGATGTTGTGCGTCTTAACCCCGACATTTACAAATAAAGGTGGCCAACCTTCTTATAATACACAACACACCAGTGATGGTGTCCCATCCAACTTCTATCACACAGACAGATATACCTGGTGTCCCCTATAAATAGGGTTGTTCGTCTCAGTAGGAATAGAGATATATGAAAGGAATATGAAATCAAGTTAATAACTGATGTTTTCGGACAAATAATTCTTTGAAGCACACTTTAGATTAAAACTGAAAAGATTGCAAAGGTGTAATTTTTTTTCAGGAGATGAACAGCCAAAAAGAAAGTACCGGACAAGTGGTAATATATTGCAAATAAAGTTATTCATCGCTGGAGAAAACAAAAAGTTGAGAACCTCAAAATTTGAAAGTAGGTTTCATAATAACCTTTGAAACAATTGAAATTCAAAGTGGAGGTTGAACACAAGTGTCAAAATGTCATTGTTTAGAAGAGCAGATATATCTTTTAAAGAATGTCTCTTTAGGAGGGATATCAAAATAATTCATAGAAAGGAAAGGTATTGCCAAAGTCTCTACTTATGCCTTCTTTGTCAGTTCCTTCGATAGCTCGTCATTCGATTTTAAACTTCTTCCTTTCCACGTTTTAAGGACATCGATATCGTACGTCGTTGTTGACTCGTAATAATCTCTGAAGATTCCACAACAGACATCTTCATTCGCAAAAAGTTCTACCCCGTTTGGCATGATCATCATAATCCAGCACGTCATTTCGAATCGTGATGGTCTCTTGAGATTCCGTAATAGACATCTACAGTCGCAAGGAAATCTATCCAGTTCAACGTAATCATCTACCAACGCTCAGATCTTAACTTACTAATTTGTACCATATCCAATAGTCCAACACGAACTCTACATGAGCTCTGACGTTCCTTACGTAGCTATACACACTCCTACACACTCTCGTTTCTAGTTTACTATAACCTCAACTCTGATACCAACTGTAACGCCCCCAAATCCGGGGTCAGGAGATTTGGTCGTCACGCGAAAATCCTCAAAGTAAAACATTTGTTCAATAATAATAATTCACTTGTGATTGTCCAACATGGGAAATATACATATATGACCCCAAACATACCAAGATCTTTTAAGGTTATAGGACTAGAAACAAGAATCCAAATTCCATGAAATAAAAAGTATTCTTTCTTTACAACATTCTCTTTGATCAAATCTTAAATCACTGGTGTAACTTCGATAAGAAGTACGCCAGGTTAACTAGACTATTACATAATAATAATAAATATTAGAACTCATTTATATATAACAGATCTTACACTAAATCCAGACATCCTGAGCAAGTCATCTTCGAAATAGCATCACGCCTCTTCTCTTTCTGAACTGTGTGGATAAGTCTCGCCAAACTACTTTACTGAAATGTTAGAATTTAAAACAGCAAGTATGAGCGAAAGAAATGCTAAGCAACCGTATAATAATTTTGATATAAAAGCAGGATAAGTGGGGCATAAAATCAACTGAAATGTAAAACAGTTTGTATAGAAAACTGAGTCAACAACTGTGATATAATTCAAACCATAACTGAAATCATTTGGCATGTCATAAAAATGAATCATCTGCCAACTCACAATATATAATAGCCATTCTGGCGATATGGATTGGATATATAAAAATAAAGACAAAACACCATTGCCCCCTGATCAGGTTCAAAAGCAATGGGACCCTTTATACTCCACTGGTACAGCTATACCCGTGTGTATAATCCGGATTTCATGAGGGTACCAAAATAGGCAAGTAATGTTAGCCTATAGGAAGATGGAATGGTTACCATATCCTCCTTAAATATTGCTGGACCATGAAATCATCATGGCCTCCTACGCTTTACCATTTGCCAATTCAATAGAGCAATTTCCGAATTCAACAGGAAATGCTTAGTTTCACATATAGTTCATATCCCTATTATTTACTACGATAATAAGGATATGAAGAGTTTATCATAAAGAAATTTTCACATCAAGTGACTTTGTTCGCAAAAATATTTAGGAATCACAAATAGCTCTGAACAATAGCTATTCGTCATTATACGAATCAATGAAACATAAAATAAAAGTGTTTATTATGATCAAGGGAGAAAATACTTACCTCTGATCCTTAGCTATTACGTAGCGCCGAAGTAATACAACTATCTTTTTCTTCTATCTCACGTCATCATGTCCTCTGTTTTAATTATTCGTTGGTTTGACGCTCTTGCGATTGCCACGAGTCTGATCCGTCGACAATGAGCCCACGCGTCTACTTCTATAGTCAAACATAAGCTGGTACTTCAGTCTTCAAACGTCAATTTCTACTTTCTATAAACGTTTATAAACTCAACTCGAACATATTAACCATGCTTACCAAAATCTCTATCGGGAGAAAATAATTGGAAATGTCCCCTTTGAACATAGACGTTTTTCCGGTGTTAAAACACCTCACAAGTAAACCAACAATTCCATAAACAATACTGCATTCATCTCCACCTTTTCCATCATCTATTTATCTCCGCTGACAAACCTAAGTCAATATTTACCAATTAATCCTTGTAAAAATATAAGTAATCTGACAATCCTAATCAGTAAATCAAGAAAACAATCAAGAAAACGATGTCTATCCCTAACGACATCTTATAATATAAACCATATAAACAATTAAGCACACTTTAAATATATATCGGGCAAAACTCGATCTATATCATAATCCTCGATACTTAATACCTTGATAATTCACATTGCACATAATAAAGACTCGATAAGTAGATCACATAATCACATTAGGATTCATTATCACTGAACGATCTGACTAACTAACATGACACATAATATAAATTGAAATTCTTTTGGCAAAATATTTCGTCATCTATTGACAATATAGATTGAAAATTCTAAAATCGACTCACTCTATTATTAGAAATATTTTTTGTTCAATTTAAACGACTTTAATCATTTTTAGAAGCAAATCGAATAATTAAATCAAATAAAAATAATTAATTCCGATTAACAACTAATTAATAGAATTAACCAATTAATAGATAATTGATCAATTAAATTAACTATATTATTAACCCAAATAGATTAAGGTTAATTGTATTTAATCACATTTTTGAAATCCAAAAATAATAAATTTAATCCAATTAATCATAATTAAAAATAATTAATAATTAGTTAATAGAATTAATCAATTAATTAACAAATTAATTGATTAATTGAATTAATTAAATCATTAACTAAAATTAATTAAGATCAATTAAAGTTAATCGAATTTTAACAAAATTAATCAAATTAAATAATCAATTAAATTAATTAATCAACTAATTATTTAAAATAATTAATCAATTAATTATTTTAATTAATTTATGAATTTTGGATTTTATTTTAAAATTTTAATCCAAACCGGTTTTTTAGAAAGCGGTTTAGCTAGTATGAAGATCAAACACACACACACCACATACTTGTATGAACACTCCAAGAAGAGCATGAAGGTTGGCCGGAAAATTCCCAGAATCCGGTTACCGAAAATTTTCCGGCCGGCCAACCAAAATTCCGGCATGCAACAATCAACCCAAAACATACGGCTTTTCACCCTTTTTCGAACCAAAACAACGTGCACATACTAACCATACTGATTACAACACAAAACCAATGCCAAACGATCATAAATGAAAGCAACCCGGCAAGAAAACATAATTTTCCGGCGAACTTAGAAGTTGCCCAGAAAATCCAAAAAAAAAAAAATATATAACATACTACATACACCCATACATATATATACATAAACAAAACTAGAAACCCAGAATTACAACTCAAATTCCGGTGAACAAGAATTTTCCGGCAAAATTAAAATTAACCCAGAAAATCAAAATTTTTACATGAATAACTTTAACATCCAACGAGCTATGCATATACATACAAAGAATCAAGAAACAAACATTAAAAATTCGACTTTGAATTTTTGCCGAAAATTAAAGTTACCCAAATCCGTGATTTGATGATGAAATCGGATAGAGGGTTGAGAGAGGAGAATTTTGGCTATTTATACGTATAATTCGGACTCCAAAATCACCAAGAACCGGGATTTTTTTTTTTTTTTGCCAGAAAGAGGAAGTATTATTAATTCAAATCATTTGCTAATACATGAATAAAGTCTGAGTGGACATTCCCCACATCCCAGATACGATCAGCTATAGAACTAGAGTATCTCGCTAAGAAATGAGCTACTTTGTTCGCGGATCGTCTAACAAATTTTAAGGTTACATTACGCGACCTTAAATCAACAAGAAGTCTTCTACAGTCATCAACTACTCTCCCCAGGTACGAGAAGTTAATCGATGAACAACGGATGGCCTGGACTGCTCCTATGCAGTCAGTTTCAACTTCCACTAGCTGCCAGTCTTTAGATTTCACCCAACTCAAGGCTTCTCTGATCCCGATGGCCTCTGCGAGTTCTGGATTCAAGACACCTTGCTTGCAACTTGACTGAGCTGCTACCAATGATCCTGTATGATCTCTTGCCACCAAAGCATAACTATAATAGCTAGACTCTTCGAAGATTGCTGCATCTATGTTTACCTTAACTGCTCCTTGCTGTGGTTGTCTCCAGTGCACATCGCCATCCGATTGAGTTAAAAACCCAATATAGGGGTCGAACGACTTATCCTGAGCACTTTCCCAGTTGTTAAGGACCTGGACACCTGATTTAACAATCTCCTCGTAATCTTTTCCTTTTTGCTTCCAGACTATCTCGTTTCTATTTTTCCAAATGGACCAAGCTACCATGAAGATTTTATTGACGACATTTCTTTGGCTATGTTGCAGTACTTCCTCTGCCCAACTCTGCATATTTAAATCTTCATACAATGTAGGAATGTACCCAAGATTCTGCCAACACAACATCGCTATAGGGCAATTGACTATCACATGGACAGTCGTTTCGTCAACTAAATTGTAGACTGGACACATACTATCAAGCATGACCCTTTTCTCTCTCAGGCAATCTTTTGTTGGCAAGCATCCTCGAATTGATCTCCACACAAAATGCTTCACCTTTAGTGGGATCTTCAGATTCCAAATCTTGTTCCAGAATTTAGAATTGCTTCTATCCTGTTCTGATCTTACACTATCAAGGATCTTAGCATACGCACTCCTCACAGTATAGACTCCCATTTTGTCATTTCTCCAGAACCATGTATCAGCATCTGTTCTTCGAACTGGAATCGATAAAATCAGGTTTGCATCTCTAGTGCTGAAAATATCATGGATTAAATCCGTGTCCCAGGAGTCTTGACCCATTGACATTAAAGATGAAACCTTTCTTCCTTCAAGAATTTCATTCTCAGTTTGAATGTAAGGATCGTTGTCACATGGAAGCCATGGCTCCTGCAAAATGTTAATATTCTCTCCATTCCCAACTCTACAGCCCAGACCTTCTTTCAACAGATCCTGATATGCTAAAACGCTTCGCCAAATATAACTTGGGTTCGCTCCAAGTTTAGCTGATAGAAAATTCCCTCCAAGGTAATATCTTGCTCTATAAATTTTGCCAACCAAACTGTCTGGCTTCTGAACCAGTCTCCACGCTTGCTTCCCTAGGAGAGCTAAGTTAAAATCGAATAATTTTCGAAAACCTAGGCCTCCTTCAGACTTTTTCTTGCACATACGATCCCACGACATCTAGTGGATTCCTTTCGGTTTGTTTACTGAATTCTTCCACCAAAACCTACACATCAGGTTTTCTAACTCAGTGCAAATACTCTTGGGCAACAAGAATACGCTCATGCATACGTTGGTTGAGATTGTGACACTGTTTTAATAAGCAATTCTTTTCCCCCCTTCGACAACTGCTTCTTGTCCCATCCTTCAATACGACTTTGCATCCGATTTTTCAAGTAACCAAACACAACACTTTTGTTTCTCCCTATACAATTAGGAAGACCCAGATACGTTGTACCCTCATCCGCTTCATGAAAACCCAGAGTTTGACATATGACCTCCTTTACTTCACTATTCGTATTGCTGCTAAAGAACACAGATGACTTTGCTTGATTTATTTTCTGTCCTGACGCCTTTTCGTAAACTCTAAGCAATTGACATATATGATCTGTCATGTCTGCACTTGCTTTACAATAGATATAGGAGTCATCAGCAAAAAACATGTGAGTTAAAACTGGAGCACCTCTTGCCATTTTAATGCCAGTCACCAGATTCCTTCTCTCATAGTCATTAATTAAAGCTGTAAGGCCCTCCATACAGATCAGAAACAGATACGAGGATAGCGGATCTTCCTGTCTAATACCTCGACTCGGAATGATTGACCCCACCTCCTTCCCCGAGTGAGTGATGTTGTACTTTACTGACATTACACATTCCATAAAGAGAGAGATTAGCTGTTGCTCAAATCCCATATTCTTTAACATCGCCTTCAGAAAATTCCACTCCACTCGATCGTAGGCCTTAATCATGTCTAGTTCCAAAGCCATCCATCCCTTTTTTCCAGTCACCTTACGTTTCATATAATGCATGACTTCATAAGAAACCATTATATTGTCTGAAATCAATCTTCCTGGAATAAATGCGCTCTGAGAATTCGAGATTACACCATCAAGCACATTTTTGAGGCGATTTGCCAACACCTTCGATATAATTTTGTATACTACATTACACAAGGATGTAGGCCGAAAATCAACCATTGATTCTGGAATTGGCTTCTTTGGAATCAGGACAATATTAGTATCTGTGAGAGAGACATCGAATTTTCCTGTTAAGAAAAACTCTTGAGTCAAGTGAACAATATCAGTACCCACAGTCTGCCAATATTTTTGATAAAAACCTGGGCTCCTACCGTCTGGGCCAGGAGACTTATCAGGGTGCATACCAAATAATGCAGACTTCACTTCTTTTGGATCAACTGGAGCTAACATAGCTGCGTTTTGATCTTCTTTAACTCGATTAAGAACACAATTTGTCACTCCTGTTACATCTGTATCCGTAGCAGTGAACAGATTTGAGAAATAACTTACCATTGTTTCTTCTAAGCCATATCCCCACTCAACAGTTGCACCAACATCGTTTTTTAAAGAACTGATCTTATTCACTTTTCGACGAGCCTTTGTAGCAGCATGGAAGTACTTGCTGTTACTATCCCCTTCCTTAAGCCATAGTTGCTTACACCTTTGACGCCAAAAGATCTCTTTCTGTGAATAAATTTCCATCAACTTCTTTGCATTTTCTTGGTACAACTGGACAGAATAAGCATCCTTTCTCCCTTTTGTTACCTGCAAAATTCTTTTACAATGCTGAATTCGAGTTCGAAAACTTCCTGTGACTTCTTTTCCCCATCTGGCCAACATTTCTGCAGTAAAATTAATCTTCTCTACGAAAGATTTTCCTTGATTTAAAACCCAAGACTCCTCAACAATTTTCCCGCACATGGGATCTCGCAGCCAAGCATTTTCGAAACGAAAATTCTTTACTTTAACTGCATGAGACCTCGTAAAAGGTTCAAGAAGAATAGGGCTGTGGTCAAAAGTAGAGATCTTTAAATTAATAAGCTTTGCATCTGTGAATTGGCTCATAAAATTTACTGAAACTAGAGCTCTGTCAAGTCTGATTTCCATCCACTTTTCTGTACCATGCCCTCTCTCCCAGGTATAAGGATACCCTTCCATTTCTAAATCGATCAAACCACAGTCCTCAATGCACTGTTGAAACCCTGTAACAATCCAGGTTGGATACGGACGACCTCCCCTCTTCTCTTCTTGACGAGCAATATTATTCATATCTCCAATAATTACCCAAGGAACCGTCATCTGGCTATGCAGCTTTTTGATTAAGTCCCAAGTGTCCTTACTCTTCGCACGATCAGGTTCACCATAGAGACCTGTGAGACGATATTTATTCCACCCTTTAGACTCAATGAGAACATCAACATGATTTTTACTATAGGAGAGAAGCTCCACCTCGTGTTGGTTTCGCCAGAGGAAAGCTATACCACCACTATGACCCCTGGTTTCTACAGTGAAAGCACCATCAAAACCTATAAAACTTTTTACTTTTTCAACTCTATCCCGGTTACATAAAATTTCACTAAGAAAAACAAAATCTGTGCTCTTTTGGAGTATAGACTCCTTAAGGAATTGTAAAGCCCACGGGATCCCAAGCCCATGGCAATTCCAACTTAATGTACTCATGACCCTTGGCGAGCCCCTTTTACGAAGCCTGCCATCTTCACGTTTTTTGGAACAGTTGAGTTTATTTGACCATCTTGATCCATTGCATTTTCCTCTTCTGAGCCCAAGTCCAATTCAGTATTTTTAATCACCTCATTTGTCTGATCCGGCCCGTTCCCAGTTCTGCGCTTTTTATTTTCAATAATAGCAATCCCATTTTTTGTGGGATTAGATTGGATATTATCCCTCCTTGTAGCTATCTCATTTAAACCTCTTCCTTGCGCGCCAAATGCTGTTACATTACCCTGATTTTCTCCCTCCTCCTCCTGATTTGGTGGATCATGATCCATCTCCTGATTTCGTGGATCCATATTCATCTCTTCATTTCTGTTCCGTGCTTCAACTGTTACCGGAGTCCGTCCATCTGCATTATTTTCCCGGAGCCATTTAGCACCTATCATTTTTGTTTGGTTCCTAAATGGTGCTCTCATCCAAGTACCGTACGGTTTGACTATCTCCTCTTCAGGGGTATCGAACAATCTACTACAAAACTTATCTGAGTGACCTATAATGCCACAAATGAAACAGAATGTGGGAATGTTTTCATACTTAAACAGAATCCAGAACCATTCATTTCCAGCCTTCCGCACTTTCATCCTTCTCTTCAATGGTTTTGATAGGTCTATTTTAACTCTTGCTCTCAGATAGTCCTTCCATCCTTCATGAAAATTGCTTGGACAGGATTGAACAAACTTGCCTACATAATTGCCAACTTCCTTAACCACTTTCTCCGTCATGAACCCAGGCCGTAGGTCATGAATCTGAACCCACAGATCCATTGTTTGCAGCTTTACAGTACGAGGAATGTCCCCTTTTTCCATTCTTGCAATCACTAATGCTTTTCGATTAAAAGACCAAGGGCTTCCCTCAATAACCCTTTTTATATCTACCTCGTGATAGAACTGGAACACATATAGATTCACATCCACCTCCTTTATGTATACGCCTTTTCCTGGTCTCCATAACGCAGCCATAGTTTGCTTCATTGCATTAAAATCGATTGCTCCTTCAAACATAAATCGTCCCACCAAACATAACTCTGTTACAAGATCTTGAGACCCGTCAAAAGACTTATCTATTGTTTCCTCTTCAAAGGCCAAACCCTCATCATCTTCATCTTCCAGCGCCATACTATTCATAGCTTTGATTATTTTACTTGTAGAAGCCATGGTATTCTATCAATACTGACAAAAGTAGAGACTGAAATACTCAACAGACTTAACAAATAACACAGACCTTGAAAAAATTCAAGACATAACTACCATATCAAAAGACAAGACTTCAGATCGAAAAAAATCATCCCAAGAACCGGGAATTTAATCTTCAAGAACTTAAAAAAAAAATTAGAGATAGATGGTCACGGGGAAAGAGGAGAGAGGCGCGAGGAATGAAAGACAGGGGGGTGGGGGTAGTCACGGGTAGAATTAGGATAAGTAATGAATAAAATAAAAAAAATGTATTCATTATTATTAACACCTCTAATAATGTACCTCATAGATAATATTGAATTATTGATCCCTAGTTTTATTCAATTGGTCACAAAAATTACCAATCAAATAATAGACGGGTAAAATAATAAATTTTATTTTACAAATAAAATGAATAAATATTTTCTAAAATCATTTCTTTAACCCCGAAATGATTCACTCGGATAAAATTGGAAATTTTATTCTTTCCAAAAATTAAAATAACTATGCACAAAATTTTTATAAATCCCGGATTGTTCAGAAATATAAAAATACACAATTTTCAAATATTTGCATAACTTACTCAAATATCAATGGGATCACGGATAACATACCGGGTGAAATATTTGCACGAAAAAATACAGTTTTGATCCCAAATATTTTAAAATAATCTCAATTTATCAAAAATATAAAAATACTAAATTTTTGAATATTTTGATAATTTACACAAATAAACTTTTGCACACGAGTAGAATACAGGGTATAATTTTGGTACAAATAAAATACCAACTCGATTCATAAAATTTTAAAACAAACTCAATTTATCAATGTCAATAAAAATATCAATTTTTTTTAATAAAATAAAAATAATTACTAACACAAACTGTACCAAATACAGTCTACCCGAATAACATATTGACAATTAAACACGTACAAGCATTCAATAAGAATAAAGTATTCATAATATTATTCCTCCTTTATGGAAAAACCAATGAATTATTTAAATAAGAATAATAATAAATCCTAAAAATCTGGGTTGTTACAAGATACCTAATTGTTAATAGAGTATCCATTTTGATATGAGATACCCAATTTTCAATGGAGTATCCAGCATATGGGTGGGATACCCATTTGTCAGTGCAGTATCCCTTATCCAATATTTGGGATACCCAACTGTTAGTGGAGTATCCAAAAGCTAAAATTGGCCACTTTTTACAAAATGATTATTTTTGTTATTTTTATTAAAAAATTGGTACTTTTTGTAATTTTTTCGTATTTTTTAGTACCCTAATCCAAATCCATATTGATAACATGGTGTGGCATTCTTTAATTTATTTAGAGTAAAAAGCAAAATGGTCGTTGTAGTTTACACTGAATTGCAAGAAAGTGATCGAACTTTCAGATTTTCATTTTAGTGGCTATCGATCTTTTCTCATATACTTTTTCGAAAACTAAAAATAATTTTGGCCACTATTTTAGAAATCAAAAACAATTTTGGCCACTTATTTTAAAAACCAAAAAAAATTTGGCCACTTTTAAAGTAAAAAACAAAGTATTATCACTAAAATGAAAATCTGAAAATTCGGTTGTTTTTTTACAATTTAGTATAAACTATGACCACCTTTTTACTTTTTACTCATTTATTTATTAGCTAGGTCCTGACCCGAGTCTCAGCATCTTTATTTGAGTATCGATAAACCCTAATTCCGAAATTGGTAATCATTTCACATTTATCAAATCCCAATCTAGAATTTTGTAACGTTGGCTTCTTAAAAACAAGATTCTCATTCTTTCTGGTCTTCTTCTTCTCATCCCTTTTCCTTTTCTTTTTAAAACCACTTTCAAACAAAAGAAGTTGCACGACATTTCTCAAAAGCCATCTTGGAGCTCACTGAATTTAACTATCATGGAGGTGTTCACTTGTCTTTAAAAAAGTTCAGTTGCAAGATGACCTCAAAATAGAACGATTTGCAGCTCATGCCATATGGGGGACTTGTATTGTTGGGTGATGCAGTCAAGGTGTTTGCTAAATTGCCCAAGCCAGAAATTCAATGATTGGTAAGATTTCTTTAAACTCGTTTGTTTCCTTGCATTGATTCTAGAAAGTCTTGCCAGATTGATAGATTAAAATATGGCTACTGCTTGAACATTCTTTTAAGGAATGCAAGTTAAATATATAAAATCTTGGAATAGTATGATGTCTGTTTTGTTGCGGACTGGAACGCCAATGGAAACCTTTCGATCTTTTTAGAAATGCTTGGGAACAAATACTGCCTCTTATTCCATTATATCAGACTATAGTGAGTCTGGGTATTTAGAATTTGCCGTGAAGTTGTTCCTAATTGATGTAGTAAAGAATGTGGCCTTGTGTACTTCAAAGGTTGCTGGTTTAAAACTTAGGGAAGCGTCCAGTGATGGTTTTACAAAGGATCCCAAGTACCTGGATGGACATTCATCCAACTTGATATTTGCTATGACAGTGATAAATAGAAAGAGCATAAATTATGGGGTCATTTGTCTTTGTTCTCTTTGAGTATCAATTTTATGCCACTTCAAAGTTTAAATTGTAGTGAGCAAACTAAATATGAGACTAGTGGAAATGAGAGCAGCATTACTATGCCGAATTTAGTTATGCTCTGAGCTTCAAGATCAATTCATGTGCAGATATCTCTGCTGAAGGAATATATGGTGCAGTAAATATGGTTTCTAAAGTACCAAGTGGTTAAAATATTTCGAAAGATTTGGGTTCAGACCCCAATAAATGGATGAATTTGGCTGTGTTGCTTAATGTGTAGACCTCTGCCTTGTGATCGCCCTTGTGTGAGTTGTTTTGTGAGTGTCTACACACAGCCTTGAGCACGAAATTGAATCTTATCCTCAACCATGTGTGCGGGCTTCATGTAATATGTTGGGCCAATACATATTATGGTAGGTAATAACCTCCGTGTCTCACCGGTAAATATTGCTTCCATTCCACACTCTTGATACCCATCCACACTTATCGAGTGCTTTTGCAATATGCCCGTTCCATTCCGCACTCTTGATACCCACACTTATCGAGTGCTTTTGCAATATGCAACGGGCATATTGCAAAAGCGCTCAATAAGTGTGGATGGGTATCAAGAGTGTGGAATGGAAGCAATATTTACCGGTGAGACAGGGAGGTTATTACCTACCAAAATATGTATTGGCCCAACATATTATATGAAGCCCGCACACATGATTGAGGATAAGATTCAGTCTCATGCTCAAGGTTGTGTGCAGACACTCACAAGACAACCCACGGCCACACAAGAGTGTTCACAAGGCGGAGGTCTTCGATTTGGTGAAATGGAACGCGATTACCTCATTTCGCACGGTTCCTCACTAATTCTCAAAGAAAGACTATTTGGACTAAGTGATTCGTAATGTATGTGAAAGTAGTGGATACACAGCTCAAACTAAATCTTGTTGCTGGAGATGCAAGAAAAGGTCCAGTGGTATTTTCTCAGGTCCATGTCCCAAATGTGTGGAAACTTCTTTTGTGGCAATTGCTCCCAGGATGGGTTTGGATAAGCGGCATTAACCTGGCTTTAGTTTGTCTTTGCCAAGCATACTATCGTCACCTCTGTCCATGCAAAAGTCTGTATTATCCTTACATACTTATCCGTTAAAAAGGATAAATTAAGTTTCAGAGATGGTTTTCTTTTTTATAAACTATTTTAGTTGCACTGCATGTCCTTTTCATGGCCTGAAGTCCGTAATTAATCTGTTCATGAATTTAATGATAAAATATTTGCGTAACTTGCATCATGCTAAACAAAAGGAGAAGGGTCTGCGTCGAAGAGCATAAGGGTGTCTCAGCTTTAATTATGGAAATCTGTAAATATAGTAGTATATGATACAGAAGGGCAGCATATGGTAAATCATGGATGAGAAGTTGAGGACTATACAAGAGAGCATCTCAATGAGCGTAAGCCATCAGAAATAAGTGTAAGAAAATCCAGCCTAATTTGCAATAGCTATGGGGAGATTTCTAATGACACGTACTTACTCCCCTTAAAACCTTTTTTAGTCCCTGCTTTATATTAATATACATGTAGCAGTTCATATTCTGAGTGAGGGCATATTTGTTTTCTGCAAACCGGAAAGATCACGTAAGGACTTGGGAAATGGCATTTTTGAATATGCTTGTAATTTCATGTATTGTTACAACAAAAATCAATTGATCATTTAACTAAAATACAGAAACTAGTAGGTACTCATAAATAATATATTCATGCCAGAACTCGAGCTCCATCATAATTTCTTCTCAGTTGTGCCTTTCATAAAAGTTCGATTGTGTTTGATGTATACTACTTTGCTCCCTTTATTTGTTTCTAATACGAGATCCTTGCAAATGTAAATCATCTGAGTATTTCTTGAGGTGATCAGCCATTTCTTTTTGCTAATTACCCATTTGACATTAATAAACTTTTTAAACTATTTTACGTATTTTGTTTAGTCGGAGGGAATTGTTTTAGATGTACATAGAATAAAACTTGTACTAATTTCATAATTTGTAGATAAATAATTATAGTTACATCGAAAACCTTCTAAACTATTAATCTATAATCTTTATTAATAAGCGAAACTCCTTTTTAACGGTTCTATTTTTTTGGTTCGCACTATATTTTAATTTCATTTTTTTGGTTCGCACCATATTTTGGTTTCACCCTAAACTCCTATTTCTACTAGAATTCTATGTTGTTTTTTAATTAAAAAATAAAAAATTTATTATAATTATAATTCTCTTTTTGCAATTATTTTTCGCAACACATTTTGGTTTCACCTCTAAGCACCTATTTCTACTAAGATTTTATGTTGTTTTTTTAACTAAAAAAAATAGAAAATCTATTATAACTATAATTCTCTTTTTGCAATTATTTTAATTAATATGAGGTATTTTACAAGTGTACTTCATTAAATTAACTCAATATTATAAAATAATTCCAAGACTTAAAAAAAATGGAATCGTGGTAGATGTGACCTGCTTGGCCGTTAAATCCTCCTCTCACTTTTTTCCCTCTATTAATAAGCAAAACCCTCTTTAATGGTACCTATCAAATTTGGTTCGAACCATATTTTGGTTTCACCCCTAAAATCCTATTTTTCCTACAATTCTATGTTTTTTTTAAAGAAAAATAGAATAAAAATAGAAATCCTATTATAATTATAACTCTTTTATTTATAATTTGTTTTCATAGAATCATATTTTCCCTATAATACTATGTTTCTTTAAAAAGAATTAAAAATAGAATTTTGGGATATTTACAAAAATATATATGTTTTTAACTTTCTTTTACATTTTTACTATCTTTAAAATGGGGTTTCAAATGTATACTTTCAGTTTTCTAAATATACTATCGTCTTTATTTTTAACTAATATTTTTTTTTAAAAATACCACCTTCTATAAAAATACCTTTCTTTAAAATTCTTTGTTGAAAAATATGGGTTGCAACCTTTGCAACCTCATTTGTAACTTCAGGGCGGCACCAACCGTGTGAATTTTCAGTTGTCATTTTCGACCAGTTTTTTGAAATATATATATGTTAACTCGAATAACTTGTAGAAGGGGGGGTTGAATACAAGTTATATAATCGTGTCTGATTTTGCTTGATTAGATGAACAAGAACAAACGAATGAATCAAACTTTGTTTGTATTAAATAAATCAAATACAAACTCTACCAAAGGTGTACAATACCTTTAGCAGCTGCTGACAATACAAATCTCTCTCTCTCTGTTTGTTTCGAACTCTCGAATACAAACCTTATACAGAGCTTCACACGATATGCACTCTAAAATTCACAATTCACTCTTTTACAATGATATAGAGAGTATTTATAATGCTACCTATCAACTAATAAAAGAAAGTAATGATCTATACATGACAATGTTCTGCCGTCCAGTTGATAGTTTCCATCAATAGAAAATTCTTTCCTTCATGATATCTTCTTGCTTGTTCTTCAAAACAACAATCCTGTTTTATAGCACTTGCCAGTTTCTGTAGCATCCATAATGACATCATCAGTAACACGACTGATATCAGGATTCCACCTTGCATCAGGATTCGACATCCATCAGTATTTGACTTGGCGTATCAGGATTTGATCTCAGTTCCTGACATGTAGTCCTTGATGCACTGCTGTTCCTGACTAAACTCTACAGATTACTGTCTAGCACATATATCCTATACAAAGTACTAAATCCTTTATAATATCAGGATTTACAAGAAGTATAAGCAAAATTCTATTCTCAACATCACAACTTATGAATTATTCCTAACAATCTCCCCCTATTTATGCTTTAGAATCTGAAGCATAAATCTAAGTTGTAGATGTCAAAACATATAACAATACAACCAGAATAGAATTTATGAATTTAAGATCATGAAGTTCAGTACCTCTTTCTTATGATGTAGACATGTATCTAGTACTTAAAAGAAGGAATTCAACTATTTGATGCTTCTTTTCCTTTACCACTTCCATGATGAAATTTAACACTTCTATCACCCTTAGTTCTTCTCCCAGTCTGTTTATCTCCCCCAGTCTGTTGTTGTTGTTGTCTCTGAATTGTCTTTATCTCCCCCTTTTTGACATCAGCAACATTAATTCCAAGAGATTCAGTAACAGAACAAATGAGATTCATCAGAACTGCTTGATTGTCCATAATAGTGACTTGGTTATCTTCAAGAATCTGAAGTCTCGATTGAATAGTAATTTGAGATTTCTGAATATCCTTTAGAATTCCAGAATTAACTTCAAAGTTGGAAGTGCTTGTTGTATCTTCAGACTTGAAGAGACTCAGATGCAGAAAGAACCTTATCTTCAAGTCTTGTAGAAGAAGTTGCCTGTATAGAATGATATTCAAGTAATAATACTTGAGTAGAAGTACAAACATCTTCATCTTTCTGATCTGAAGCTGAAGTATGATCATCCTGTCCTTCACCAGTATTCTGTGTACTAACATCTACAAATCCTGACTCGTCCTTAGATTGATCAGATACTGTTGATGTCTCAATTCTAGCTGATATTGGAAGTACATACAAAGGAATACTAGGATCATTAGGAATATCTTCTGGTACTGGTTGAGTAGAAGTTTGTCTTAGCCTTTCACCTCTTTTGTTGATGATTCGTGCAAGCCTTTCTTTCTGTTTCTGAGCTTTAACTTCTGGCTTTGCAATATGATGTGCTAAGTCATTCTTCTCATACATCTTGATAAAAGAATAAGTACCAGCATCCATACCAAAATTTTCAGACCAAGATTCAGGAAAAACCTGATCCCAGAAATCAAACGATGGTGGTTTCCTAATTTTCTCTCCCTCACTATGGAGTTGATCATCCATACCCTCATTCTCACTTTGACTATCTAAAATCAACACTCTTTCTACCTCTCATTTTTCCTGGTCAGGAGCCAGCCTCTCTAAGTGTGGATCTATGTCCATCTTTTCAAGTGTATCACTCAAATTTGGATAAGTGCCCTCATGACCTACAGAAAAATAGGGGTTAGAAGAAGTTTTTATACCTGAACTCACATGGAGAGAGGGTTCCTCATATGGCATGGGGCTTGAGGTTTTCTCCAAGGAGTGAGCTGCTATAGTCTCTGAACCCTTACAAACATCTACTTTCTTTCCAGAAACTACAGGCTCCATTATATCACTTTCAGGATCTACACTAGACTCTGATGTCTTCAGTAATACTTCATTAGACACCATAACTAGTATGTCACCGTCTTTAAGTGTTGGTTGCTGAGACATACTCTCAAGGTGGATAGACTCTGAAAGAAAAATATTGGTTTGATCTTCAGGAAAATCAATCAAAGTCATTCCTCCCATATCATAGGGTTTCTCACTTGCAATTTCAGTCATCACAGAAGACCTTTCAGTATCATCAATCACAGTTCCTGAGTCATCCAACCTCTGACTAGATGGTTCTTGTGTTGCAGTGACTGTGATATGATCTATCCTACTATTTACCACTGGTGCAATAGTATCTTCTGTTGATTGCTTCCCTCTATCAACTACCTCCTCTTGTTCACCTTGAGCTGAAGCATCTTCAACAATGACATCCTTGTCAAGTAAATATGCATGAAGTGATTGAAGTGCAACATGCTTAGGAAGTCCAAATTTCTTGTGCAATTCCTTTCTGACTGATACATAGAGGTACATCTTCATTAAATTAAGTCTTTGATGTAACAGTCCATATTCTTCAGGAAATGAAAGTTTGGGAACTCTTTCAATCAGAAAATCTAGAACAGGCCTGGAAAGCTTCACTTTTAGAGAAATAAGTTCCATAGCCAGTCTGTATGTCAATGTTGTTTCCCATGAAGAATCAAGATCCAGATCTCTCTTGTCAGATACTGACGTGGATGTAGCCTTATTTGTTGAGACCTGCATAATGTTAGTTGGACTAGACACTGTGTGTGTAGGTGACAAATGAATCTTTCTACTTGTTCTCCTAGTATAGTGAGCAACAGATTTATCTTGAGAAGACTCAAGAGGTGTAGACACAGAAGTGATCTTGGGATGAGATCTTTTTTCAATAGACACAGTCTTTTGAGAGACAGTATCCAGTAATTGTTTTCCCTTTTTAAGAACTACAGCCTTTTGGGAGACAGCAGCCTGGCTGTGACTAGGTGTTCCATCTCTTTGTCCTAGCTTAGAAAGTTGAATTGCAGCCTTCAATTCTGTTCTCTCGGCAAGAGATATATTATTATCATCTTCACTAGAACTACTACTAGAAACAATAAATCTTCTCTTCTTTACAACTGATGTCTTTTGAAAAACACCAGAGGTTGGTTTCTTTGAAACAATAGGCTGTGGATCAAAATTTGGTTCTAGAATTGTTTCAGAGACTGTAATGTTTTTGGCTACTTGGGTAGACAGAAGGGGGTTCTTCTCCAATTGAGATTCCTGAGTCATTTCACCACCAAAGAAAGAAGAATTATAGATAGTAGGAAGATGAGTTCTCAGAAGTGCCTGAACATGATTTGGATAGTGTAATGCAGGTATTACATCTAGATTCTTTTCACTGTCCTTCTTTGTAATGTTAGAGAAAATTCTCTTTTGCTGTACATAAGAAGAAACACAATATTCTCTTCCAAATCTAGCTTCAACATCAGGAATGAAATGGTTAATAAACAGTTGCATGAATCTGTGATAATAAACCATATTCCTGTCATGATCTCTTGACCCAAGTTTAATACACATCTGACTTAAGATAATGTGACCAAAATTAATCACTCTGTTATAAAGCAAGCCATATGCAATATGTGATGTAACAGCAATAATTTGTTGAAAAGAACTACATTTACCAGTAAAACATTTAGCAATTTGATCAAAAAAGAAAGACCATTCTTTCCTAAGAAAGGATCTATTTAACTGGCTCATGTTATCTAGAGGTCCATTATACCCTAACTCAGATAACATAGTTCTAACATTATCATCATATGGTACATTCTCAAAATTCGTACTAACATGTAAGAGAAGTACTGAATTAACAACAGATTCAGTAATATCAAATGAGTCTTGTCCTAAGTGTAGAACAATCTTACCTGATTGACTCTGAGTAGAATCAATTACCTCAGCATTCTCCCAAGCTTGTGAAACAGCTACTTGATTAATTTGTGGAGATGCTGTCAAGGCATAACTTAATGGTCCTTTCGCCATAAAGTCCATAACTGGGTGAAAATCAGTTGACACCCCTTCCTTGTTGGTGATAGCTGCAACATGATTGTTCATCATAAAATCAAAGTCACCAAACTTGAAAGCTACTGATTTGGGTAGTCTTCTTTGAGTTGCCATTTTGATCTGAAAAGAACTTAAGAAATCTTTGAAATTGATTAGTGATTTTGAAAACTCAAGAGTGTTTTTGCTTTAGAAAATGAAATTAGAGAAATCAATTACACGATTAGAGTGTCAAAATAATTATATTTCAAAAATCCTTCAGACCCATTATCCCACGTTGACACGTAGGTTGACAGGTGTCAGTCCCTGAAAAATGCAGTTACCCACGATTTTTGGAAAATAAAATCCAAAATTTATTTCAAGTAAATAAATCAAGGTAAAATCAAGATAAAAGTCAATATTCAATACTAGAAAAACTAGATTATATCGGTTTCTGGCCGTTGTAAAAAAAAATCTGGGCGATGTCTATGCGAGTGTAGAGAAAGGTCATTACTTTAGACATCGGTTTTTTGCCGTTGTCTATGATCGGTTTAGACATTAGTTTCTAATAGATTTCCGATGTCTCTGATACACTTTTTCTAGTTATATTGCAGTATTTCTTTTAAAATAATGCTATATTATGGCCATTAGATTAACATAAACATAGAACATGCAAGGTATATGAAGACATATATATCGATTTCTTGGTAAAAACCGATGTTATATGTTCTAACAGACATCGGTTTCTTAAATTGAATGATGTTATAGTGACTAAAAGACATCAGTTTCTTTCGTATACAACTGATGTCTATTGACCTGCTCCAATCACAGCTATATATAATATAAATACACCTAAAACTACCAAATCCACAACAACAAAAAATACCAAACTTCAATTATCATTGCAAAACCAATACAGTATACAACGACGAAACTGAAAGCATAATTCTTAAAGCTAATATACTATCAAGTCCAAATCCATCTATACATTTCAAATTAGTACCAAATGACAAAAGCAAGTACTACTTGACAAACAAAATAAAGAATGGCTTCAATATCAGCATGTATGCCTCAAGCTCTTCCTCATCCTCAGTGTAATTCCTTCTACTTTGAGCTACCTTTTCATGTCATGTTGAAGCTCCATTAACACAATTGCACCTACAAAGACCACCAAAAGGATGAATATATCTAAGCAATACACCTCCCAAATCCGTATAGCATACTTCTAAACAAATTGTTACAAAACAAGTTCAATAAAATATATGAAATAAAAGACATAATAAATTACAAGGGAAGCAGATGATCATAACTTAGGTTCATACATGCAAATGATCATGCAAGAATTTTACCTATAGTTATCGCATTTGTCCAGACTCCAGAAGCCATTCCGAAGCAGCAGTGACGTATACACCACTCAATTTCCATCTGCAAACATTTGTGTGAACAAAAGCAGAGTTAGTATACTTGATTTAAAATAGTAGAATTTCTAGGGTCATTTTTGTGTTGGTAATACCATTGCCAACACAAGTGTGAATACCATAATACCATTGTACCAGTGACACCTTGCTATATGAGATTTTCGGTAGATATATAACATAATAATTCCCACACTACATGCATACAACAACCAAACCTGATATTCTATCATATGGAATATGCAAAGTGATTAATATCAAGTGATAATAAGGATGCTATATTCTGAACCAATTCTAGGTTTGTTTTATCCCACTTAAGCACCGTCCTGACTGTTTTAGGCGTCTAGACTGAGGCTTAAGCAGTAATCAATTCCTTAAACTGATAATCTCTACTTAAGATTTGGACTTTCATCATGATTTTGAAATAGTTTAATATACATACACATAGTAGCATTCCTAGCAAGTAAAAATTTAATATCACTTTAAAACCTTCATCTTACCGGTCCAGGTAATGACCATCTCTTGCAAACCTCTAGTATGCCTGAGTAAAAATTTTACTAGACTAAATTCACTCTAGCTTTCTGAAATTCCATGAATCGTCACACTTTTTAGCTCATGAAGAAATGGCTTAAAGGCGTGACTTCGTGATTTCCAGTATTGTTCATCACCAGAGCTACTGGAAAAGTTCCTGTCCATCTGCTGCATATGATAATGAAGCAGAGATATGGAAATTACTTGTAGACGTAAGAATACAATCAACTGATAAATTATATTAGAAATAATTAATGAGATTTGGAGTAATGCTTAGAATACTCACAGTACTCTTTCGAACCCTAGAGTCACTCGTTATACTTATAATGAGTTTGTGAAGAGACAAATAAGTCCTAAACAAGCTGGCTAATTCTTGGATTTTGCTCGTATACAATTCTAATGATTTGAGGTTCACAAAAGCTTCAAATATAACCCCTGCAAAGTGTTTGTTCTTGGACAAGCTGCACACATGTTGCATAATGCTTTATAACTTATCATGAATATTGCAACCAAAGATTTACAAATAGAACATGGTCATGCAAACAAAACAAATTTTCTTGAATTTAATTTCATATAAATATAACAAATCAAAACAAGGAATTTTTTAAAAAGTGAGGGAGGTACCTCAAAACAGGGTGCTTCAAGTTTTAGGTACTTCAACTGATAGAGTCCATTGAAAAAGTCGGACATACTGGCGAGATTTACTGCAGCCACACTCTCAAAACAAACAGAAGCTCTTAGACGAGCAAGCAAAGACGTTATTGTTATAGAAAAGCCTGTAAAGAAGGATTGGGCGAGCAAAATAGATATCTTCGTGGCTGCCTTCAGCACTGGCTCAACTATCTGTGAAAGCAGTCGTGCAGCTCCTTGAAGTCGCTCCAAAAGATTATAATTTTCATCACGCTTTTTCCTCTTTAACCTTCCTAATAGCTGCAATTTCTGCTTAGACCTTTTTTCATTAATAAACTCAAATAAAGAGCTCAATATTTCTTCAAAACCAGCTGAGTGCAGAAGCCTTAAATCACTTCTAATCTTTAAGATGTGATGAAAATATAAGCAGTGCTTATGCTGATTCTTGTTTTTGTAGACTATTTTATCAAGAACACTGCTTTCTAGTTGGAGCTTTTCAAGAAAGCACTTTAACCTCATCTCTGCCCTATTCAACTCACTGTCTATACCAACAAAACCCATTTTTTGTTCAACTGTAACAACAAGTGATTCAGAACTTCAGTGAGGCATCTAATCAAACATGTTGGGTGCAAACCCGCCAACCAATTTAGTTCTCTATTCTCCAGCTGAATCTAGTTCTCCTTGTCAAACAAGAAATACACAATTAATACAAACAAAAATACAAAAACTGAAAAATATAAACAAAAATCTCCAAGAAAATAAGAAATTAACACCAAAACTTACTAATTGCAGATTTAGAGATGACGATTTGAGCTTCCTCTTCTCTATTTCGATTTAGAGTTTATTTAGGGTTTAATTAGAGAAAAGTGAGGGTTAAATTTAGAGAGAAAGATATGGGTAAGAGAGAGGGTCGAGTGAGAGAGAGGGTCAAGAGATGAGCGATAGTAAGAGAGAGGGTCGAGAGATGAGCGAGAGTGAAAGAGATAGAGAGATGTAAAAGAGAGATGAGTGAAAGAGAGAGAGATGAGGGTGGAGTGAGAGAGTGAGATGAGAGTTTTGGGGAAAAGTTCAGAGCGGGCAAAACAATTAGGGGAAATGTTACTAAGGCGGGGGAATGAAATTTTTAAAGGGGAAATGTTTTATTAGAAATGGGGGGAAAATGTTCAGCACTTGTTTTTTATTTTTTAAAAGGTCATTAAGACATCAGTTATTTTAGTGACCGATGTCCAGAAAAGTGTTTAACATCGCTTTTAAAAAAACTAATGTTAATAACATTTTTAACATCGGTGGTTTTTTAAACCGATGTCAAAGGTGCGATGTCTAATCTAGTTTTTCTAGTAGTGATTGATCAGCTTCCTCTCCTAATGTGATCTTCTCACCAAGATAATCACAAGATTCAATGTGATTTCTGAATAGAAAGAATTACTAATCCTGAGGTGAACATACTCGTATTCCTGATCAATATCATCCTGATTCCAGAGGCTAAATGGAGTTTCCACGTGGCATTCTCTTTTACTTGTAAAAGAAATAAATAAAATCTGAACAAAATCAATTGGTTAGATACGTTCAACATTTCTTGAAATAAGAAATACAGTCACACATAATTATGACTGACTGCATTGATAACCCCCAAACGACTGTTCAACTTCCCACGTCTTTCTATAAAAGAAACTAACGCCTTATGCCATACTCCAAAATCTTTTCATTCTTTTCTCTTTATACCATGGCCTTCAACCCAAATATTCATATGAACCCTAGCTTCTGGTTCATTACCACTGAGAAGTTCTTTACTCTTGATGATCAGGAGCAAGTAAACTATCTCTTAGAAGAGATGACTTTTCAGAATTTGGCGAAGAGTCTGAGATTGATCTTGATGGAGATGCTATTCATTTTCTTCAATAAGCATGAAGATTAGTCAGCTGCTCTCATTCAAGTCACCCAGACGAGGAATCCAATCTTGAGATGCTCCTTGTCCTGAAGTCGATCGTTGAGGATTGAAGCAGCAACAACTTTAGACAAGAATAGAGTTATCAGTAGTAGTTAGACAAAAAGAAGAATTGTATTTCATTTCCATGTATGTAATGCTTTTGATTAATGAAAATACAAGTTTTCTTACTATCTACTTGTCTATCGTTGTTTATTGACTGATCTGAATAATGATATAAATTATCAGTATGCATGTGGTAAAACTTGCTAACATAGACTTTAACAAACCTCTAAACATGAACTTCAAAATTTGAAACAGTAAGACACACAAATTTCACAATCCTGATGTCAATACCGATGACGTCAGAATACTGATAACAATTCTGATCCTGATGTTTATTAATAAGTCTATCATACTGAAATTTATTAAGATAAAATGTTACAGCTTAAGCATTTAACAATCAAGTATAGATCCTGATAAAAATATCAAGTGTATAAACTGAAACAATATACCTTGCTACTTGTGCAGATGTTAAAGATCTAAAAATTTAACATTCCTAACTCACTAACCAATCTAATGAATGTAGCCTCATCAAGTGGTTTAGTTAGAATATCTGCAAGCTGTTTGTCAGTAGGAACAAAATGAAGTTCCACAGTACCATTTTCAATATGTTCTCTAATAAAATGATACCTGACATCAATGTGCTTAGTCCTTGAATGTTGAACTGGATTTTCTGCAATTTTGATAGCACTAGTATTATCACAAAACATAGGAATATTACTAAGTGTCATACCATAATCCATCAACTGATTTCTTATCCAAAGGAGTTGAGCACAACAACTGCCTGCTGCAATGTATTCAGCTTCTACAGTTGAGGTTGAAACTGATTGTTGCTTCTTGCTTGCCCAAGAAATCAATCTATTTCCCAAGAATTGACATGTACCTGTAGTGCTTTTCCTGTCTATTTTACACCCTGCATAATCAGAGTCTGAATAGCCAATTAGGGAGAAATCAAATTCTCTTGGATACCATAAACCAAGATTTGGAGTTCCCTTGAGATATCTAAAAATTCTTTTCACAGCAATTAAATGAGATTCCTTAGGATCACTTTGGAATCTAGCACATAAATAGGTAGAAAACATTATATCTGGTCTACTTGCAGTTAGATATAACAGTGAACCTATCATGCCTCTATAGCTAGTGTTATCAACACTCTTTCCCTTAGGATCAGAGTCTAGCTTAGTGGCTGTTACCATGGGTGTATTTGCAATTGCACAATCTTGAAAGTCAAACCTTTTTAAAAGATCTTTGATATACTTTGACTGATTAATGAAAATACCAGTCTCAGTTTGTTTGACCTGCAAACCTAAAAGTAATTTAGTTCACCCATCATGCTCATCTGATACTTAGACTGCATAAGCTTGCTAAACTTAGCACATAACTTTTCATTAGTAGAACCAAATATAATATCATCAACATAAACTTGAACTAAAAGCAAATCACCTTTTATCTTTCTAAAGAATAGAGTTTTGTCAATTGTACCTCTTGTGAAGCCATTTTCAAGAAGAAATTTAGACAAAGTTTCATACCATGCTCTTGGTGCCTGCTTTAGTCCATATAGTGCCTTGTCAAGTTTGTAGACATGATTTGGAAACTTTGGATCAACAAAACCAGGTGGTTGCTCCACATACACTTCCTCATCAAGCTTGCCATTACGAAAAGTACTCTTTACATCCATCTGGTATACCTTAAATTTTGAATGAGCTGCAATTGCAAGAAACATTCTGATTGCTTCCAATCTTGCTACAGGTGCAAAGGTTTCATCATAATCAATTCCTTCTTCCTGAGAATAACCCTTGGCCACCAGTCTTGCTTTTTTTCTTACAATCATACCAGATTCATCTAGCTTGTTTCTGAAAGCCCATTTAGCACCAACAATAGATCTATCTTTAGGTCTTGGTACCAGTTTCCAAACTTTGTTCCTCTCAAACTCATTCAATTCTTCCTGCATTGCTATTACCCAATCAGGATCCTGTAAGGCTTCTTCAACCTTCTTAGGTTCATTCTTTGAGAGAAAACAACTATACAAGCATTCATTTTGAATTGATCTTCTAGTTCGAACACCACTATTTGGATCACCAATAATCAAATCTTCAGTATGATCCCTTGTCCATTTTCTAATAGGTGGTAGATTACTCCTGCTAGACTCTCCCCCTAAGTTAGTGGTATCTCTTGTAGAAGAACTTTCTCTGCCTTCAAAAGCTCCACCTTGATCAGTAGAATCAGTAGATTCCATACTGCTACTAGTTTCTGATATTCCTTCATTAGACTCTGAAGGATCAGTTCCTGATGAAGTAGACTCTGAAAGACTAGTCTGATCCTGACCAGTACTGTGTTCTCGATGATTGAATTGCTCCCCCTCAACAGTAGCATTCCTTTAAGAAGTAATAGAGATATCCTCTGGAGAACCTTCATCATCACTGGAGAGAATCTCAGAATACTTAAGATTTTCAAATTCCAGATTGTCATGGCTTTCATCAGTTTGCAAAATTCCAAACTTCTTATCATCAAATGCAACATGAATTGATTCCATAATAATGTGAGTTCTGAGATTGTATACTTTGAAGGCCTTTGATGCTGAATATCCTAGAAAGATTCCTTCATCCGATTTGGCTTCAAATTTTCCAAGTTGTTCTAGATGAACTTTCAGGACATAGCATTTGCATCCAAAGATGTGAATGTATTTCACACTTGGTTTCTTTCCTTTGATCATCTCATAGGGAGTCTTACCATGAGCATTTACCAAGGTACAGTTTTGAGTGAAACATGCAGTGTTGATAGCTTCTGCCCAGAAATAGGTTGGAAGCTTTGCATTTGCAAGCATGGTTCTTGTTGCCTCTATGAGAGTTCTGTTCTTTCTTTCTACTACACCATTCTACTGAGGTGTTCCAGGTGCAGAAAACTGTTGAGTAATTCCATTGTCTGCACAATACTCCTCCATTGTAGAATTCTTAAATTCTGTACCATTGTCACTCCTAAGCACTTTGACCTTGTACTCAGAGCTATTTTGAATATGCTTGACAAGTTCAATGATTTGCTGAGGAGCTTCATCCTTTTGTGTAGAAAGAATACCCATGTGAACCTTGTGTAATCATCCACTATAACTAGAGCATATTTTTTCTTGCTGATAGACATAATGTTTACTGGACCAAATAAATCAAGATCCAGCATGTGAAATGGTTCAGTAATTGAATTTTCTGTCTTGCTCTTGAAAGTGGTTCTTCTTTGTTTTCCAACCTGACAAGCATCACAAAGTCCATCTTGCACATAATTTGCCTGAGGTAGGCCTCTCACCAGATGGTGCTTAACAAGTTGATTAAGCTTCTTGAAATTGAGATGTGAGAGCTTCTTGTGCCAGTTCCAGCTTTCATCATTTGATGCCTTGCTGTAAAGACATCTGACAGTTCCTTTAGATGAGTCACTCAAGCTGGCTTCATATATGTTACCATGTCTCTGACCAGTCAGAACAATGTCTCCATTCTTCATATTCAAGATTTTGCATCCTTCACTGTCAAAGATTGATTGGTAACCCTTATCACCCAGTTGACTTATGCTTAAAAGTGTGTGTTTCAAGCCTTCAACCAATGCTAAGTTTTCTATGATGACATTCCCCAAAATAATTGAGCCATATCCCAGAGTTTCTCCTTTGAAGATTTTGCTTTTGATTTACCTGTTGCAAAGTCAACCTTAGACTTTGATTTCACAAACTGTTTGTGACTAGGAGTTTCAGATTTCAGAGAATAATAGTCATAACACAGTTCATGATATTCCTTACACATATAAATAGAATGAAGTAAACTACGACAATGATAACAGGGTTCTTGTGGTTGGTATTGAATTCTCTGAGTCTTGGGGAATCTGGACTCAGTTTTTCAAGAAGGTTTTTGATTGCAGTCTAGGGCCAAATGATTATGATTTCCACATTTATAGCATTTCTTCCTAGGTGCATCAGGTACATTCTTGTAATTATTCTCTTTGTTAATACCTTCTTTTCCATTCCTATTTCTTCTGATCTTGCTAGACTCTGAAATACCTTCTAGTCTCTGTTTCAACTGAGACTTAGACAGAAAACCTATGTTGACATTCTTAGGTTTTTCTAACACTCTCTCATCTGAATTGCTATTGTTAATTCTTTTATGCACAACTGGGGTACCTTTAGAATCAACAAATTTAACATGTTTAGGTTCAGAAACTATCTTCTTACCTTCAGATTTGGATATGCTAGCTTCTTCTTTCCTATCATCCAAGACAATAGCTACAGAATTTTCACTTTTATTCTTTCCAAAACCTAAGCCATAGACTTTACCAAGAATTTGATTGTCAATGATTTCTTGAGTCGTTTTACCAGAAGTTTTAATGGTTTTCATCATATCTCTCTCTTCCTCTAGTTCTTTTCTAACATAGTCATAAGCCTCAAGGATAACACCATAATCATGCTTAGCTTTATCATAACTTAACCTATATTCTTTCATTTGAATTAACTCAGATTCAAGAAAATTACTTCTACTAACTAATTCATCATTCTTAGCCTTAAGTTCATCTTTTCCACTAGCAAGAATTTTGAAATTAGTCATAAGATTCTTAAACTCAACATGAATAGATCTAATATCATCATAATCTAAGCTATCAAATGAATCAAGAAAGTGAAGTGATACCTTAACAGAAGATGAAGAAGTTTTCTTTGGAGATCCAGGCTTGTTTGAAGCACTTGCCATTAATGCAATGTTGTCATAATCCAATTCATCTTCAGAATCACTGGAGTCTGCCCAATCCTTCTGTATGACCATGAGTGCATTACCCTTCCCTGAATTCCTAGGCTTCTTGCACTCACTAGCAAAGTGTCCAAGCTTACTGCAGTTAAAGCACTTGATTTTGGCCATATCAAGCTTGATAATTGTACTATTGCCTTTGTCACTCTTCTTCTCCTCTTTCTTCTGAAAAGATCCTTTGCTAAATCTTCTCCTGTTGAATCTTCCTTTCTTGAAAGCTTTAGCAAACATAGCAAAGAGTTCTTGCATCTCTAATTCAGAATTATTATCTTCAGAGTCTATATCTGCAGTCTCTGACTCAGAACTTTCTTTGCTCTTCTTCTTCCTCAAGTCTCTTTCACTAGATTCAGACTTTTCTTCTGGAAACTTCTTTGATTCAGATTGAGCAGTGAGTGCAACAGTTTTCATCTTTCCTTCACTCCTGCTCTTTTTCTACTGCCTGTCAAGTTCATAAGCTCTCAATTTTCCATAAACTGCTTCTAATGATATTTCATCCAGATCATTAGCTTCCTCAATTGCAGATATCTTCTCATTGTAGAAATCAGGAAGAGCTTTCATGAACTTAGTATTCATATCCTCTAAGTCATAATATTTACCATGCATGGCCATCTCATTGATGAGTTTAGTAAACCTATCAAAGGTGTCAGTAAGTGACTCACCAGACTTGGATTCAAAGTACTCATACTGTTGTATGAGAAGTGTCCTCATATTCTTCCTGACAGGTTTTGTTCCTTCTGTTTACACTAATACACGCAAGCGTACGTGGCCACAAGTAATATAGAATAAATTTGAGTTCGTTCCCACAGAGATCTGGTTATGGTTTTAATTCAGTTTTGTACCTATGCAACAATGTATGGTTATTATGCACTGCTAAGACAAATAACAAATTTGAGTTTTAATTAACTAAACTAACTAAGATGCAAATTATCAACTAAGAATTAACTAACTAACAAGAATTGAAATTGAATTACGTCTACAAGAGTAACATGGGATCCTAACTTCATTAAATACTTTGCTTAGATCTGACGCCTTTAATCACTATATGCAATGGTTATGATATCTGATCGGATAACACGAAACAAGTATACGCTACTTCTCAGTATACGAATACCAAACTAAACATACATCCACAAAAGAGATAGAAGATGAATAGACACCAATTATGCTTAGACCCTATATGTCTATAGAATTTGAAAATATAATGGTTGAAGAACAAGTTATCCATAAAGATCACACAGGGCAATATAAGTATTTTCATCTCATACTACGAATCATGTTGATAAACAATCATGAACCTATGCTAGCATGGCAAGTTCTAAATCTCAAGATCCACTTTCACTTCACAAGAGATTAACAAATTAGATGTTCATGACGCATCTATCAATTAAGCATAACCATACGAGGATATCAGATATACATCACACACAGATCTTTAAAGCAATCAAGATACTAAAGCTCCATAAATAAATCCGTTAGAATCCCATGACAACGATTAGTTCATAATCGAACCTCTCGTCATCATGGGATCTGATGAAACCATGATAAAAACAAAGTATGAAAAGATACAAATAAAACTAAGTAATTGATATATAATGATCTCTTAAATTACAATGGTAGGATGTGTTTATATAGGCTCTAGAAGTCTTGTCCACCAAGCAATTGCCTTTTTAGAGTTGGAATAGAAGATTGGCAATTTCCGTTCTTGAATGAGAATAGAATTGCAAATTCCATGTGTAGATCTGATTCTGGAATGTTCTAGCCGCCCAAAGCAATTACCATACTTATTAGAAGCAGGAATTATAGCAATTTCCTTGTCAAAGTTGAATTTCTGCAGTTCGGCACATAATACGTTTCCTAAACTGATTCTGTTTTTAAGGAAAATTCGTAGCTGACTTTTCTTCAATATTTCTGGGCCATTCCAATTGTAAGTGGACATCTGGACCACTTTAGAATGATATAGAATCTCGTTATCTTCGCGTGGACTGTAAGATCGCCCAAAACGGACTTGTAGAACTCAAGATATGGCCAAAACAAAAATCCGAAAATCTGGTAGAATTTCTACGCAGCAGCCCGCCGAGCAAAGTGCTTCACCAGGCAACTTGCCTGGCACCATTCTGCTGAATCCGGGGCAGATTGCCTCGCGGGGCAACTTGCCTGGCTGCAATCTGCGAAAACTTGATTTTTCTTCGTTTTTTCATCTTTTCTTCCCGTTCCTTTTGCATGAGCTTACGTCTTTCATTCTTAATGAGTTGTATACTTCTTAAGAGTTGACATTAGCCTCCATTCTTCATTCCATATCCTCAATCAACTCTACAAAACGACGGAAACTACACCTTTAATCGATATTTCTTCAACCCTGCACAATTAACAAAACACATCAAAACTACCACAAACTTGAGGCCAAAGCAATCAATTTAAGCCGAATTAGAATATTCCAAGTAGATATAAAATCCACTTATCACCTTCACAGTGAACCTTTAGATTGTCCCAGATCTCCTTAGCAGTTTTACAAGAGAGAACATAGTTAGTGAGAACAGAATCAAGACTGTTGAATAGTATGTTTCTCACTTTAGCATCCCTAAGAACGTTTTCCTTTTCCTTATCTGTCCATTCAGATTTAGGCTTCTCTGCTGTATGTTCTGGAACAACTTTTCCTTCGACAGTTGCTTGAGGAACAAGCCTTGTTGGAACAAAAGGCCCATCTCTGATTCTGTCAAGATAATCAGGATCTGTTGCTTCCAGGTGATGCAACATCTTCACTTCCCATAGAGTATATTCGTTTCTCTTTAGTATAGGGATCTTAGTACTACCATCCTTGTAACCAGACATGATTGCAGATCTTTATAATTATTCGAAATCAACCTGCTCTGATACCAATTGTTAACTCAAATAACTTGTAGAAGGGGGGGGTTGAATACAAGTTATATAATCGTGTCTGATTTTGCTTGATTAGATGAACAAGAACAAACGAATGAATCAAACTTTGTTTGTATAAAATAAATCAAATACAAACTCTACCAAAGGTGTACAATACCTTTAACAGCTGTTGACAATACAAATCTCTCTCTGTGTTTGTTTTGAACTCTCGAATACAAACCTTATACTGAGCTTCACACGATATGCACTCTAAAATTCACAATTCACTCTTTTACAATGATATAGAGAGAGTATTTATAATGCTACCTATCAACTAATAACAGAAAGTAATGATCTATACATGACAATGTTCTGCCGTCCAGTTGATAGTTTCCATCAATAGAAAATTCTTTCCTTCATGATATCTTCTTGCTTGTTCTTCAAAACAACGATCCTGTTTTATAGCACTTGCCAGTTTCTGTAGCATCCATAATGACATCATCAGTAACACGACTTATATCAGGATTCCACCTTGCATCAGGATTCGACATCCATCAGTATTTGACTTGGCGTATCAGGATTTGATCTCAGTTCCTGACATGTAGTCCTTGATGCACTGCTGTTCCTGACTAAACTCTACAGATTACTGTCAAGCACATATATCCTATACAAAGTACTAAATCCTTTATAATATCAGGATTTACAAGAAGTATAAGCAAAATTCTATTCTCAACATCACAACTTATGAACTATTCCTAACAATATATGTATATAGATTTCAAAAAACTGGTCGAAAATGACAACTGAAAACTGGAAGTCAGTTTTCAGTTTTTGGTTGCATATTAGGTTGCATATGAGGTTGGTATGCAACCTCATATGCAACTTCGAAGTCAGTTTTCAGTTTTTGGTTGCATATTAGGTTGTATATGAGGTTGCATATGCAACTTCGATGCTATATAGGGAAGCAGACGAATTTCCGATTGCAAGTTCCAATTTTCAGTTTTCAGTTTTTAACCTTTGCAACCTCATTTGTAACTTCAGGGCGGCGTCAGCCGTGTGAGTTTTCAGTTGTCATTTTCGACCAGTTTTTTGAAATATATATATATATTTCAAAAAACTGGTCGAAAATGACAACTGAAAACTGTAAGTTGCAACTTCCAATTTTTAGTTTTTGGTTGCATATTAGGTTGCATATGAGATTGCTATGCATCCTTATATGCAACCTAATATGCAACTTCGATGCTATATAGGGGAGCAGACGAATTCCAAGTTTTCAGCTGCAACTTTTGCAACCTCATTTGCAACTTCCAGTTTTCATTTGCAATCTCATTTACAACCTTATTTGCAACTTCCAGTTTTCAGTTGCAAATTTTGCAACCTCATTTGCAACTTTTGTAATCTCATTTGCAACTTCCAGTTTTCAGTTGCAACCTCATTTGCAACTTCCAGTTTTCAGTTGCAACTTTTGCAACCTCATTTGCAACTCACACGGTTGGCGCCGCCCTGAAGTTGCAAATGAGGTTGCAAAGGTTGCAAGACGTATTTTTGAAAAAAGAATTTTTAAAAAAGATATTTTTATAAATAGTTTTAAAAGTGGTAGTATTTTTAAAAAAATAATTTGAATGACGAGTAGTTTTGAGATTATCCCTAGAATTTTTATGATAATTATAATTCTTTGTTTATATTTTTTTTTACTAGAAAAGGACTAAGATAAAAAAAAAAAAAAAAAACCACCAACAAATAGAGGGTAGAACACCATTAAATACAAAATAAAATTTTGGGCTACTTGATATAAATTTTTGTAAAGCACCAACGAATACGTAGCATGTTCGTATAACATTTTATAAAACATTAACGAATCCATAACCTTTTTAATAAATTCCTGTTTAATGGTACTTTCGTAACAAATTTGGTTCCACCCTTATTTTGGTTTCACCACAGTTTCCTACTCCCTGAAATTCATATTATTTTCTAAAAAAATTGTTTAAAATATTGTTATAATAATAATTCTTTTACTATAATCTTACTGAATTGTACAAATAACGTATCTATTAGAACCAGAACAATGTATGTTAAGTTTTCTTGATGTTTAAAATAATTTTAAATAAAATCTGTACCTACAATCTTTATTAATAAGCAAAACCCTTTTTAATGTACTACTTTGTATCAAATTCGATTCGCACCATATTTTTGTTTCACCCCAAGAATCCTATTTTCTTTATAATTCTATGTTGTTTTATATAAAAAAAAAATCCTATTACAATTATAATTATTTTATTACAATTTAAAAAAAATACTATGAATACCTATGTTGATCTAGGTGACATGCTTATCTATAACAAATGAAATCCATGTATAATGGTATTTCGGTACCAAAATTTGGTTTCACCTATAAGATTCATATTTCTTCAAGGATTCTATATAATTTTTTTATAAAATAATAAAATTGTTAACTACTATTATAATTGTAATATTCTATTATAACTCTTTTCAATTCACAAATAACGTATTTATCATTATCATGTACATTTTTACGTATATATCGAAATCATTTAGTTTTTTTTTCTCGATTTTCTTAATAAACTTAAATAAATAATGTATAAAATGACCTTTATTAATAAGCAAATTGTTTGTAAATAACGTTCTTTATTATGATAAATTAATGATCAATTTAATTAAATTTTCTCGGGCCTTTATCATCTAATCTATACTTTTTATTAAAAGCAGATACCCCCTCTTAATGGTATGTCATGTATATCGCGGTATGCCACTAAATATTAATTAATTAAATTAATTAATTAATTAAATTGTAATATTATATAATAATTTAATTTAATAATGAAATTATATACTCTGAGTCTATTAACTAAAAATTGAATAAAATTAAGGAATATAGTATTACATAGAACTTATGACTCCTTTAATTAATATTAAAAAGTATCTATAATAGATTAATACTAAGGGCATGGAGTTTCTAAAGCACACTATAGAGAAGTTCTCTATTAGTGCACCTTAAATCTTGTATTTTATTATTATTTTTGATAATCCAACCGTACGGATGAAAAGTTTATGTCAAAATAACATTGTATACAAATTTTTATTATATTTGAAATAGTGGAGCATCAGTTTTATAATAATACTATTTTCTATATATATTCAACGACACAGATTTATCATAATCTTATTGCTATATATTTATAATTCCAAATAATCAAATTACACGACAATTTGTACATTCACATATTTTTGTATAAATTTAACATCCGTACGGTTGGATTATTCAAATAATAACTAATTTATCATAATTTAAACCGCACTAATAGAGAACTTTTCTATTGTGTACTTTAGATACTCTTTTCCCTAATACTAAATACAATTAATATTATAACTACTCTTATATTACCAGAATGAAGTTATGTAAATTTAATTAATTTAAATAATAATATTAAATGTTAATTTAATTTAATAGTGAAGTTATATACTAGGAGTCTACTAACTAGCAATCGAAATAAAAGTCGAGAATATAGTATTATATACAGCTTGGTGTTTCAAGATTTTATTTTATTTGCAAAAATTAAAAATTAGAAATTTAAGATAATTTGTCACGATTCGTGCTTCGCATGGGTTTTCGGCTAGTATCTTATTAATAGTGAAATCATGTTTTAATGATACTTTCTTCTAGATTCGTGTCTTCTAGAATTATTGGAATTCTGATGTAATGATAATTTTTTTGTTATAAACTACTGAGTTACATAAATAGAGTAGTACTCTATGGAGAACCACCTTACGTGGAGAACCCTATAATTCTATAGCAGAACCAATAATTTTAATTTTTTTTCTGATTCTGTAACAGAACCAAATTTTTTTTCAAAAAAAATCCGAACCTGTCACGTCATCTTCCACATCAGTAATGCTGACGTGGCACTGCCACATCATCACTGCTGACGTGGCAATGCCACGTCATCGATGACGCCATCATTGATGACGTTGCACTGCCACGTGTAACTGCCACGCCAACAGTGATGACGTGGCAGGTGACGTGGCACTGCCACGTCAGCAGACATGCCACTTCAGATTTGCCCAGATTATTTTTTTTTGTAGAACCAAAATTTTTTTTATAGAACCAAAAAATTAAAAAAAAATTAAAATGTGGTTCTGTAATAGAATCAGAATTTAGTATAGAATAAGTGGTTTTCCACGGTTCTCCACGTAAGATGGTTCTTCATAGAACAATGGCCTACATAAATAACGTAGTTTTCCTTTGTACATTTATCATTTTTAAAATTAATTTTTTTGATAAATAAAATAATTTTTACAAAAAATTAGTAAAAAATAATAAATACAAATAAATTATCTCGACCCGTGTTTCGCGATCTAGTATAATATACATTAAAAAAACATATACAATGTTTTTGAAACTCATATTTAGGCTGTGGCCTGTGGGTAGAGGTGGCCAGCCGTGCGGGGCGTGCCGGGCTGGCCACGTGCCGTGCTGAGTAAGGTTGGGCACGGGCACGTACGCATGTTTGGGATGTGCTGTGTCGTGTCGTGCCGTGCCAGTTCTTCAAGTTTTCAGCCCGTGAACGGCACGCGGGCTTATGCGGGTTGGCGTGCTTTTTTTTTTTTTTTTTTTTTGGAAAATTCTGAAAAATTGTACAAAAATTTGAAATTTTTTTTTGTTAATATACTTTTAATATTCTCAAAATATGAAACGTTTCAAATTAAAATGTTTCGAATTTGTAACTTTTTTCATCTAATTTTATTTCATATTAAAATCTTTCGAATTTTTAAGAAAATACGAATCATACGATTATATTGAAATAAAAAGAGGGAAAGATGACGGTACTTCTATTAAATTTTATTAATTAAAAAATATTTTACAAATGGTAACACAAGAAAATGAAAAATGTTTACACTCGTTAATATCCTGTGAAACCAATCAGAATTATTTAACAAAATCTGAAGTTGAATTGCTTGACTTTGGGTACGCAACATCAATCATTTGTCTAGATATATAAAATGGTTGGCTCGCTTGCATTTCTGGTATAGTAACGTACGCTCTTTTCATTTTTGGTACATTTTGTTCAGAGTTTTCATTTCTGGTATAGCTGAGTAAATTTAATAGAAAACGCCACTTCAAGTGGCGATTCCTGTTGAATTTAATTTGAATAGAAAACGCCACTTGAAGTGGAGTTTTCTATTACATTGTTTTCTTTTCACTTTTCACAGCACTTGGCATATTTGTAACTAGAAAATGAATTTTGTAGTACTCATTTTCTACGGCTTAGAAAATATATTTCTGAATAAAATTTATTCACTTTTTTTGCTTCGTATTAAAGAATTTACTTCCTACTTTGATACAATACAAAAATCTCCAAAAAATTTTATGTCTAGCTTTGTTATTTTTTGATCCGAATATGTTAACTCCACATACGTTTCTTAACAATTCCTTCGTCAAGTCATGTTTAGGGCCATAAAAAACACATTTGTACATGTTTTTATTGCGTTTTTTTTGTTCCGTATTGAAGTATTGATGTTCTACCTTGGTGTAAGCCCAAAAAAATTAATATATCATATGTGTAACTATGTTTATTTATGGCCCGAAAATGACAAAAATTTCCAAATTTTGACAGAAATTTTTTATTCAAATGAAACAAACAAAGTACAAGAGATGAAGCACACTAAAATTAAAATGCAAACATAGAAATTTAAAAGCATAGATAAAATCAACAACAAGTTATTAAATTTGAATTAGGCCAACTGCCTAATTATCTTTGCTACATTTCTCAATTTTCTGGAGGAAAATTACGTTCCCTTGCTTCATATTCTTGAACATACTTTGCCATTTCCACCTCCTCAGCTGCAAACATGTCATCCCGTTTTTGGTGAGTTTGAGCACGCAGGCCACGCATCAAATGGTTCCATTCCTCTCCCGAGATCTTCCCATCTTTAAAATCTTCATTTAGCTTTGCTGCACCATCACAGAACTCATTCGCAATTTCATCATTGTACAAGTAGAAGTCATAGTTCTCCTCCTTAGTTTTGACCCAGTCTTTTCCCTTTCTCTCCTCCCTGCTCTTAAAATTTTTCATCTTTCTGATGAAGTGGTCTTCTTCACAATGCTTGAGCCACGCAGCCCTCCTCTTTTGTGCCTCGGCTTCTTTCCTGTTATCCATGTCGTCATAGAAACTTGTTTCTGACACTTTCCCCTTCCCCTTCCTCCTATCCATTTGATGCAAGTGCCTTGAAAAAAAATAATTGGATCAAAATTTATGTTATTTAGAAAGAAATAAGTTGTGTTTATGAATAACAAAGAAGAACCTATTTATAGAGAAATTTGTAGATGTCTTCGTCAATAATACACATCAACAGCTGTAAATAATTAAATATATATTACTGTTGACGGGACTACACCACTTTATACTGACTCTGGGCAATTTTTGAATTTCACATAAATTTTCAGCTTTGTTTCAGAGTATTGTACAGCTTATTATAGTGCTCTGGCAATACTGCAAAGATTCGTGTGTTGGTTTTCATGTGCGTTCACGAGATTGTTGTAATTATTTCACTGGTGACGGGACCTCACATCTTTTGACAGACTAGCATCCTTGTTTTCAATTCGACAAGAAATTTTATTCATCTTTTTACAGCGCTTTTTAAGGACTGGCAAGATTCTTGTTGTTTTTTTCCTGTGCACTCACGGGAAGGTTAAAACAACAATGGTAAAATCGTATCCCACTTGAAATTAGAAGATGTGACAAGGCATTTGTTATCGTTACAGAACTTTTCAGTATTTGTTGCAGATTACTGTACATGCACGAGATTCTTCACTATGTGAGTAGAAGATGTGGGTGCAATGCCTACAAATTGAAATTATTTGTTCCTGTGATTTGTCCGTGGTAGCTAAAATAATGCAAGTGGTGGATAATAATCAAAGTGGGAAAAAACAGTCGGTTTGACTATAAATATGTAACCAAAATAATTATCATCGACACAAAATGACTTATACTCCTGGTGATATTTTTCGAGCTATGGGTAGGAGTTGGGTGTGTGAAGATGAATTTGCTTACTCCTTGAACCCCAATCATCGTTACTCAACTCTTTCAGTAGCAACAATGCAGAGGGAGTGGGAATGGCGTGCACGAACTCTTGACATTTGTGTCGAACAATGTCGAACAAATGGGCTACGAGTAGTAAAACAGCGCGCTAAATCCATGCCACGTAACACTCCTCGACAACTGGAAGCCGCGTTATTTCGTGCACGTGAGGAGGAAAATCGAATGCGTTTGCGCGCACGACGATACAGCCTAGCAGAAGATGCGAGGATGTGTGCAGAGGACGGAGACATCCTACAAGCTAGGCAATATCATCAATGGAGCATAAGTCCTGAAAATCAATCGGACTGCGACATGTCCGACGAGGAGTAGACTATTGTAATTTTATTATTGGAAGTGTGTTAATTTATGCAATTGCTATGATTTCATAATTTCTGGCATTTGTTATGTTTCAAACACAAAATCATATATGCCTCTACATAAAAGAAAACTGTCATGTTTTCATAATTGAAATGAAGTTGATATAAAGCACACAAATACAACTATTACGAGGCAAAGTACATGGGAAAAATAAAATCACACCAAATCAAATTAGGATAAACAAACTAGCAGCATGAAGTAAAGACTTGATATCATCAAGTAGAAGGCTCCGGGGGACGCTGTGGACAAAGTCTGCTCCGTTTTGTATGTCCTTCTTGCTTACACCGACTACACTTTATCCCCGATCTTGACTGGTCCATTTCAGTTCGAATTCTTACAGACTGTCCCCTTGTGCCACTCTTTTTCTTCACCTTCTTGTAGGCCGGATTTGGTATCAATTTTCCAAACACTGGCCACTCTTCGGGTAAAACGTAGTTCCACAAGTCCGTGCTTGGCAGTGGAAATATCAGGGGTTCCCATAACTTATGCAATTTGGACGAGTAGTGGTAAGGTCCAACCCACTGCTTCCAATCAATATTGTCCACTAAACAACCAGCCATTACATGAGAACAAGGCATATGAGGACATTTCCATTTTCCGCAAGTGCAAGTTTTCTTACTTATGTCAACATTTTGCTGGTTTCCCCCCTTCGTGCAACCTTTCACCCGATAGCGTTGAGTGACGATTGTGAAAATGCCAAGTTGACGACTATGTGTTGTCACGAAATGTGCTTTAGCCTTCTCCGTATATCTTGTTATCATGTCATTCGTCCTTTGACAGAATTGTTGGCCGTCATGTAGGGCAGCAACGGCTTGGTTCCTCTGTGTGTTGACAATTCTAACATTTCTGTAGAATATGTACTCCATCATTGCTGTAACAGGAAGGAAACGAGCCATTCGTATGTTGCCATTGTAGCCTTCCATGATGTTGGTAGTGGTTTGTCCGTAACGAGCACCGCCCCGATCATGACTGATGGTCCACAATTCGGGAGAAACGTTGGAAAGCCACTGTAAAGCAGTTGGTGATATCTCCCCTATTCTTTTCATGTAGGCATTGTGCTTTTTGACCTGCGGGGTACTTCCAGCTAACCACATCAAGCGTCTCAAGTCCCCCCCGGGATGTTTACTAGAGAAGTTACTTCTGAAATGATGTAGACACCATCTATGAATCCCATAAGGTGGTGCAAAGCCGTTGCCCGGATTCGATATTGCTGCGAGAATTCCAGCAGCATGGTCTGATATTATGCAAACACGCTTCCTGTCCTTGCAAACATGTGCACGCAGCAGGCCTAAAAACCAACCCCAGTTATCCTCAGACTCTTCCTCAACCAACGCATAACAGACGGGGTATTGATGATTGTTGGAATCAACACCCATGGCAATGAGTAACTTCCCATTGTATTTGCCCTTTAGAAATGTACCATCAATTGAAAGTACAGGTCGGGCATGTTGCCAACCGTCCATCACTGCTTTAAGGCAGAAGAAAACACGCTTGCAAATGGACTGAAGTGCTACTTTTTCATCTGGTACTGCGTTAATCACAACAGCACTCCCAGGGTTGGAATGGGCAATGGCCATGAAGAACTGTGGTAGTATGTCGTATGTTGTGCTCCACTTGCCATATATATCCTCAACTGCCAACTGCTTCCCTCTCCAGGCTTTCATGTATTTCACATTGTGATTTAACTCCTTAGTGACCAAGCTCAAGACATTCTTGATTGGGAGATTTGGTGACCCTACAACCTGTCATACATGTGAAGAAAACATGTCATTACTCCAAAGTTATTAAAAATGACCTACATTACATCTGAAAATGAAAAACGTACGTGTGGCTTGACAATATCTCCAACTAATCTTGCAGTAATCTTTTTGTGGTCCTGCGTAGGATGATCACATAAGCATATGTGTTCTGTGTACTTTGTGATTTCGAAGAAACCGTGCCTTTTTTTCTTTGCAGCCCTCAGTCTCCATGGACAATTCTGCACGGTGCACTTTGCAATGAATTGATCGGGATTGCTCCTCACCACGATGTACATCCGATTACTATTAATGTGCACTGTTCTCACTGCATTGACAAGCATAGTTTTGTCACTGAACATCTGTCCGACATAAAGATTTTCATTTTCAGGATCTACAATATTGTAGTTTGCATCCCGGTTGTGTAACACAATCGGTGTATACGCCTCCGTTTCAAACCAAGGTGCTCTGGGAACGTGCCTCCCATCCTCAATGATAGCCGTCTCAATCACAGCCGTCCTAGGCACCTCCTCTTCGGCCTCGTCTTCCGATACATATTCGTCATCATCACTGCTACGGTAGTCCAAATCCTCACTACTTGAACTAGCGTTGTCATATTCTGAATTTTCATGTACAAGGGCCAACTCCCTACCTGCAAGAGGATGCACTTGTGGAGACGGCTCAGTGTAATCTGTAGGAGTATAGTAATCTTGCAATTGGTAATCAGCATTCTGCTGGCTTTGTTGGATTGCATAGCTACTTGAACCGCCGACATGACCCTGATAATCGTCTCCTCCACCAAAATAATAGTCTGACCACCCGGCCGTTCCAAATTCTGGAAACTGGTTGCTAGTCCCAGTATCTTCTTGGTAACTTGAATGCATATTATGCCCGTAACTGTACGGGTCATCCTCTTGTACCTTTTCGACCTCCAAAAACACAGAAACATCACCTAAACCCATCATCATCGTACGAGGGATGCTCAACAGCCTATCCACGTCCATATCTGACGTAATTTGACCTACTAAAAAATGTGATGCAACATTCCCTATGCCAACTTGGGGGTATTTATAACTCATTTTTACATCCCAATGATTCGGATTTATGCCCATAACCTCATAAACAATACCCCTAAATTCTTCATATTTCGTTCCCAGCATAACATAACGTTGACCACCCAGATCTTTCGAATATCGAATATCATCCCCCCGTCTAATAATTCTTCCACCCCAAAAGAAGTTAACATTAACGTAATTTTCCATTTTCCTGAATATATTAAATGAAGTTAAGAACATTATCTTACCATTTAACTAATTTGTAACTAACAATGCACAAACATATATCAAAATACACAGACACTTAACCTAAAATACATATTACTTTAAACAAAATGAAGGTTAGGTTATAAAGAAGCATGTACCTTAAATGGGATGAACAAGGCAAGGTACCAAGCAAAGCTTCCAAGGATCAGAATTAGGTAGAATGCCTGGACTAATATTGTGATGGACACACATAGAGAAAAGAAAGTGAAAAGAGGAAAGAGATGCTGTGTTCAAAACAAACCCATGTAGAGTTGTTAATATAGAGACTTTTGGATAAGATACGAATGAAGCTGATTGGTGGAATCTTGATTTTCTCAGAGATAAGATAAGATACGTATGTGTGTGAAAATCTAAAAAATTTTCATTACAGTTTTAAATTCTAATATTATTCATTATTCATTAAATTTTATAATATTGTTGATTACTCATTAAATTATAAAATTATTAATTTCTTTGTTCATATATTTAATTTTAGAATTCTACTAGAAAATTATAAAATAAATATGACCACACATAATTGACTATTAATTTATTACTAGGAATATGGAATACATAAGTTTATTGATTTTGTACAGGAAAAAACTATTTCAATGGAAAACGCCAGTTGGACTGGCGAATTCTATTACTGATTCAATAGAAAACGCCACTCGAACTGGCGTATTCCCTGTTACTTCTCTTGCAGCTAATACGCCACTTGAAGTGGCGTATTCCCTGTTTTCTTTAAAACCTCACCAAACAGACTGCACTCGGCAGTTTAGAGCAAAACAAGAAAATTCCAGCAGCCCGGTTCCCTTTCACTCAAGACAATCTTTGCAATTTCTCCTTGTTTACTTCATCAAAAGGTAACCTATATCTTTCCTTATACTTAATCATTGTTTAATTCTTAAGTTTATTGCAAGTAGTATGTCATTATATGTTATATTTGGAATTGGGTTTTTTTTTTGAATTGTAGCTTACATGTTTGTTGATATGCTTGCACGAAATTGCTACAATTGTAATTCTTAAGTAGATTGGATGTTGATATAAGCGTATGGTTAATATTTACATGTAATATTTAGGTTTGTGTAGTTTAATTTGAATGCACACAAGGTGTTTGATGATATGCTTGACATAGAATAGATAAAACTAACGATGTAGGAAAATAGGAATTTAGAAAACAATTGGAAAGATTTAATTGGAGTGTTAATTTAATTCTAAACTTGATTCTTAACTATGGTTTGCATTTAGAATTGATTACATCACATTTTGTACAATTGAATTTCAGCTTAGAAATAATAATAAATTCGTTCGAATATTGTAGATGTCAGACTTACATGATGACATGTACGAGCCGGGTCCTATTGAGGGTTCCATTTTATCTGGTCAGCATGAGCATATATCCCAGGAGATTTGGGAGGGACAGGTACGGCGTAGTAACTATTTTGTAGTTAATGCACATATATGTTTAGGGTTTTACGAATGTTGTGGTAATTACAAATCTGTTTATAAAAATTTTTCAGGAACCCGCACACCTACGACTGCGCACTAACTTCAAGTCATATTGGGATATAGTAAAGGCCCCAAGGGAACTTCCAGAAGCCGTGTTGACAGCGATTAGGGATGCTGGTTTGGAGGGAGTGTACCGCATCGGCTCGTTTAGACATGATGCAGGACTGATCACTGCTTTTGTTGAGCGATGGAGACCCGAGACACATACCTTCCATCTACCATTTGGTGAGGCCACTATCACTCTGGAGGATGTTCACTACATCTTAGGACTACCTACCGGGGGACGTCCCGTGATTCATAGCTTTGGCAGTCCTAAGAAGGCTCAGCTGCAGGGTATGGTCAACGATCTTCTGGGTGTGCTTCCTGAAGATAATGAGTGGCAGAATTCCGGTTTGAGGATTTCATGGTTGGTACAGCAGTTTGGCACATGTCACCGGCTAGACATGAGTTCTCCTCACTATCAGACGCAGTTGCTATTCCACATTAGGGCACATTTGTTGCTTATCATTGGATCTTTGTTCCCGAACACATCAGGGAACACGATCCAGTACCACCTTTTACACTACGTGCATGACCCTGCGCAGGTGGGTGCATACAGTTGGGGTAGTGCTGCATTGGGATACTTATACCACCACTTGTGTTCTGCATCCATTGTCAAGAAAAATGGCACAAAGAAAGAGCTCTGTGGATCGATGATACTACTACAGGTATACCTTCTTCTCTATTTATTGGCATACCTTGCATGATTACCTTGCATGAGCACACGAGTATGAACTTTAGCTTAACTTGACATTTCTCCCTCAGGTGTGGATTTATGAGCATTTCCCATGCCTGGCTCCTACGCTGAAGACAACATGTCCTATCCTCTATCCTTTAGCTTTGAGGTAATTGTTTTGCTTTTTAATTTTATGCCTAGTATGTGCTTCTCTGACCATTTGCTGATGATGTCCATGGATGTTTCAGGTGGAAGGTGCCTAAGAGCAACGTGCGCTCCACATCAAATAGGGCACGTCACGGGCGCTATGAGTTGGATGATATGCATATTGATCAGATATGTTGGAGGCCTTATAGGCACTTTCCCACTGGTGATGTTCCATCTATCATGGAGAGGAGGTTATGGTCCGCCCAGTGTCCCTTGATATTTCACACGATCATCGAGTGGTACTACCCTGACAGAGTCACTAGACAGTTTGGATTCGTACAGGACATACCGACTCGGTCTCCTCGCCCAGGGCATGACTTATCACATGAGTTTTCTTTTTATGCTAATCTTGGCGATGACGTGATGGAGACACGAGACGTGCAGATTCGACAGTGGCTGAACCGTGGGGCGGATGCACTATCACCTCCCTTTTATGTGCCCACGAGGCATAATGAGACTGTAGCTGGTTATGATGCTTGGTTCCAGAGTATTACTCGTCGACGTGTAGTTGATGTGAGGCAGTGGAGGCAGCAGGAAGGGTTCCAGGGGTCGCAATCCTTTCATGGTGGCGGTAGTACTTATCATCCTGCTAGGCCAGTTATGCCTGAGGTTAGCACTTATCCCCAGTTATGGGAGCCTTGGGATCGAGCTCCTTCTGAGGATTTTGGATCAGATATGGGAGATAGAGGTGCTTGGGATCACATGTTGGATGACAGTGTACGTCATGCATCACACGCTTCTGGTAGTGCACATCATGATTCACCCCCTTTCCAGTCTCAGATGACGCATGCAGGCGGTTCACAGTCTACATCCCATATGGGTGGGTCTTCCAGTGCCTTTCAGGACCATTCCTACACGACATTTCCAGGTGGTTCACAGTCATATTCCCAGATGACAGGTGCATGGGGTATGGGTGGGTCTTCTGGTGCCTTGCAGGACCATTCTTACATGACATTTGCAGGTGGTTCGCAGTCAGGTTCCCAGATGACAGGTGCCTGGGGTATGGGTGGGTCTTCTGGTGGATTTCAGGACTACTCCCAACTTGACCAGTCACATATGACTTTTGGAGGTAGTTCGCAGATGACTTTTGGAGGCCATTCGCAGTCACACCTACAGACGCCCCAGGCTCATGGGTGTAGAGAGTTTGCACCTGTACAGCCTTCATCCAGTAGTGAGGAAGAGGCTAAGGAGGAGCCCCATGTTAGGCAACAACCACCAAGAAATGTGAAAGGCAAGGGGAGAAGGTGTCATACAGGTAGCCATGTGTTGTGGGAGCCGAGGAAGTGACTCGTCAGCTACTTGTAATCGAATGTTTTGTAGTTTATTTGCTTAAACAATTGTCTGTAATGCTTAACTTTAGTTGCTTAAACATTTGTCTTCATTTGGTTGGATGTGTTGTTCAAACAATTGTCTTTAATGCTTTAAGTTTTTGGGTTTAATTCAAAGGGTGTAACATTGGTCTTAAAACGACTTAGTTCCATTACTAAAAGAAAATTACATCAACGTAGTTCAACCTGCTTAACAATTACTAAAATATTACTTATTAAATTACACTACTTCCAGAGCGAAATAATCATGATTACTACAACAGCACAGACCAAAAGCTTCTTCAATGTCCTGTTCTCCTTCTCCAACTTCTTCAACAAATTATTTGTTACTTCAACCTGATTTTGAAGCGAACAAATTTCTTCGTCCACCTTCCAAGCATTGTGCAAGTCATCATCCTTTCTATTCAGTCTTAGCTTCAAATCTTTTATCACTTCTCTTGCTCTTTCAGTGTACGATGGATCAGCCCACTTGAAGAAGTTACATCTTCTTGTAGGATCCTAACAACACATTAAACAAAACTCAATATATTTTCGCAACTACAAAATTTACATAAAGGAATGCGGTACATACCTTGTACTGGCTGCACCCGAAGAACCTCCTTCCTGGGTCAAGAGTACCTTCTTTCCATGCTTCTTGACAAGGAGCTGGTAGATTGCAGTTACACCTTACACTTCCATGTTCACCTAGGTAATTGAAAGTGCTTGAACTATGTCTGTAAGGGTTTCTAACCGAAGATGAAGAGTTTCTTGAATTAGACATGACTAACTTTTTACATACGGAGACATCACATAAAAACCTTCCAATTTATAGCCAAATTGGTATGATTTTTTGAAGTTTAAAAATTGTTTAAAAATAATACACAGCTAGCATTTCCGAAAAAGTTGTTTTGTCACTTCAAAACTGAAATAAAGTTCAGCACCCAAACACAGCTAAAAAAATGAAAAAGTTGAATGGTCATTTCAATACTTTATCCTGCAAAGCTGAGTTCTCTTTTCAGTTCAAGCAGGATCAATAAAACATGAGAACCCCACCCTGACAACCCCACTTACAGGGGTACATGAATATATATAAATACATAACTATATATATATATATATACATATATATATATATGACCTTCCATATAGGTTAAGTGCAAATTAATTTACCAACTACAACATAAATATGTCATCCTCTACAAATCATAATTGGTTGCTCGGAGAAAGAAATGATGACTACCGGCGTCTACGACGAAGCGATCCAGTGGAATATTTTGCAGGCGTTCGTCGAGAATGGGCATATCGCCGTGAAGAATCGGAACGCTTACGAAATGACCTAATTGCTTTGGGTGCGAGGGTCCCTATTCGTCATTCGCTCGACATGTTTCCGCGTACTGGTGAATCATCGGGTTGGAATGATTATAAGCGTAAAGTCATTCGAGCTGTGAAACAGATACGGATTGAGAACAATCGAATGTTGTTACATAGAACTCGTCACTACATCTATCAACTTGCCAAAGACTCCGTTCGTGCAAGTGGGAGAGAGCTAACAACCGTTGAGGAACAACATCTTCAACAAAATCCATGTTACATATCCGATGATTACATGTCCGACGAAGAAATTTAATTAAGTACTGGTCAATTATTTAAGCTTTTAATTTCTCTATTATGTATTTGTAGTGTGCATTTTGCTTTTCATGTTCTTGTATTGTGTTTTTTTCTATTATGATGGTGTTATAGTGTGCAAGAAAAGTACGTAAATAATTAAAACATCACATTCCATAACATCACACAACATGAAAACAACAAATACAAATGAATATCCGTAGAGGACATTCTTTAGGGAAAACTTAAAAAAACCACATTTTATCATAGACGAAGAAATTAATCTTCATCACCATCATCATCATCATCATCTTCCTCATCCTCCTGCACCGAGTCCTCGTACTCATTCTTATTCTCATCAGTTGATTCATCGAGAGCAGCAAAGGGATTATAAGGCACAATCCCATCCTTTTGCTCAATCCCATCCTCCTCCACGGAGTCCTCGCCGTCATTCTCATTTTCATCAGTTGATTCGAACTGATGGCGAGTTAGTTCTCTGACTCGTTGCATTTCCAATATCTCGAAATCACGCGCAGCACGCTCCTCTAATGGTTCATGAAGCCAACGAATGTACCCACATCCGTTGCCTCCATTTGGACAATTGAGATACCTCCTGCCCGCATTTCTTCCATAGGACCATGTGCGTTCAACGCACAACTTATCACAAAAGCAGAGATTTAAATCGGGGATGTTTGACATGTTGGATTGTGTGTGAAATGCTAGATTAGATTTCAGTGGTTGGGTGAACAAGCCTAACCACAAGCTTGTTTTATAGCTGAGAATCAAGGGATAAATTATTGATTGGTCTTAAACTGGCCCGTGACTCAACAGTACTGTCAGAATACATTTAAATGAACTGCACAAAAAATAAATTGGAGGAGTCATATTTGTCATCAAAGAAACTCATGTGAATGTACAGCAACAAACAATTAAATTTACCCTGCATTATTGAAAAAAACACTCTGAGAAAGGACTGCATGCTTAGACTTTAGTCAAATAAAGCTGAATACTGAAAAAGCAAAGTTGATTTCAGAAATTTACCCTGCATTATTGAAAAAAACACTCTGAGAAAGGACTGCATGCTTAGACTTTAGTCAAATAAAGCTGAATGCTGAAAAAGCAAAGTTGATTTCAGAAATTTACCCTGCTTTATTGAAAAAAACACTCTGAGAAAGGACTGCATGCTTAGACTTTAGTCAAATAAAGCTGAATACTGAAAAAGCAAAGTTGATTTCAGAAATTTCATATTATTTTCCTGCAGGCTAATAAATTTGTGCAGTCACATCTTCTACTTCTTCTACGCAAAGTGCTCTAGTCACTTCAAAATAATGCTTGTTTAAATTTTTGAGGTATTTTTTCATCAGCAAAGAGGTAAAATAATAATCCAAGGTTGGCTATAAAACCCAATGTTGGTGCTTATTCAGAATCACAAGTTACTAGTTTTTTCTCAAATTTTCTTTCTTCAAGCCAATAGGATAACATGGATAAGGGAAAAAAACCACAAACTAGTAAAACCAAAACCAAACAAACCAAAAAAACCAAGAGGTCATTCGATTTGCAGGCTGAGGATGCTAAACTTGCAAAACATTTTGAATTTGCTGCACAACAAGTCAAATTTAAAATGGAAATGGAAGCTCGAGCTGCAAAGGAACGTGAAATTGCACTAGAAGCTGAAGCTGCAAAGGAACGTCAAATTGCAAGGGAAATTGAGGAAGCTGAGGATGAGAATTATGCTGTTGATCTCAGTGAATTTTAAGAAGTTGTATTGTGGTTCTCGTGTCACTGTATGCTTATTTTCTAATTTTCTGTTTTCAATTTAATGTAATTGTGTGATGCTTCAATTTTCTGTTTTCAAATTGAAGTACTTGTGTGATGTTGTATGTTTATTTTAAAGTAATGGAATGTTTTCTAATATGTTTTTTATGGCCCTCAACGTAACTGCATGAAGGTATGGTTAACAATTTCATGTGAAGTTGCCATATTCGGGCAAACATTTAACATATCTACAGAAATTAATTTTGCCTAAATTTTGGCTTACGCAGAAGAACAACGTCAATACTTGAATACGGAACAAAAAAACGAAATAAAAACATGTTGCAATATAATTTTTATTCCCCTAAACATTCCTACTCGAAGGAATTTTCAACAATTTTATGTTGAGTTGCCATGTTCGGCCCAAAAAATAAAATAATTAGACACAATCATTTTTGGAGATTTTCATATTATACCAAAGTACAACGTGAATACTTGAATATGGAACAAAAACAACGTTAAAAAAACTTGTACAAGTATTTTCTGTATTCCCCTAAACATGCCTACTCGAAAGAATTTTCAACAAATTGTTGTTGAGTTACCATGTTCGCCCAAAAAAAAAAAATTGTTAGACATAATCATTTTGTGTCGATATCTTCTACTCACATAGTGAAGAATCTCGTGCATGTACAGTAATCTGCAACAAATACTGAAAAGTTCTGTAACGATAACAAATGCCTTGTCACATCTTCTTATTTCAAGTGAGATACGATTTTACCATTGTTGTTTTAAGCTTCCCGTGAGTGCACAGGAAAAAAACAACAAGAATCTTGCCAGTCCTTAAAAAGCGCTGTAGAAAGATGAATCAAATTTCTTGTCAAATTGAAAACAAGGATGCTAGTCTGTCAAAAGATGTGAGGTCCCGTCAACAGTAACATAATTACAACAATCTCGTGAACGCACATGAAAAACAACACACGAATCTTTGCAGTATTGCCAAAGCACTATAATAAGCTGTACAATACTCTGAAACAAAGCTGAAAATTTATGTGAAATTCAAAAATTGCCCAGAGTCTGTATAAAGTAGTGTAGTCCCGTCAACAGTAACATATTCATTATTTACAGCTGTTGTTGTGTATTATTAACGAAGACAACTACAAAATTCTCTATAAATAGGTTCTGCTTTCTTATTCATATGCACAACTCACTGGTTTCTTCTCACATTAATTTTGATCCAATTATTTTTTTTCAAGGCGCTTGCATCAAAATGGATAAGAGGAAGGGGAAGGGGAAAGTGCCAGAAACAAGTTTCTACGACGACATGGATAAAAAGAAAGAAGACGACCATCAGAAGAGGAGGGCTGGGATTGTACGGCCTGGTGAGCAGTCCTTGTTCATCAAAAAAATGAAGATTTTTAAGAGCAGGGAGGAGAGAAAGGGAAAAGACTGGGTCAAAACTAAGGACGAGATGTTTAACTTCGACTTCTACAATGATGATTTCGCGACTGAATTCTGTGATGGTCGTAAAAAGCTAGATGCAGAATTGAAAGATAAAAAGATTTCTGATGAGGAATGGTACACTCAGGTGGAACTGCTAGCTAATCGGATGCACAAAAAATATGATGAATTGTTCGACGATGAGGAGGCGGAAATGGAAGACTATGTTCACGAATATGAAGCAAGGAAGCGCCAATTTCCTCCAGGAAATTGAGGAATGTAGCGACGAGAATTAGGCACTTGGCCTAATTCGAATTTAAGAACTTGTTGGTTATTTTATCTATGATTGTAAATTTCTATGTTTGCATTTTAATTTTAGTGTGCTTCATCTCTTGTACTTTGTTTGTTTCATTTGAATAAAAATTTTGTGTCAAAATTTGGAAATTTTTGTCATTCTCGGGCCATAAAAAAACATAGTTACACATATAACATATTACTTTTTTTGTTCTTACACCAAAGTAGAACATCAATACTTCAATACGGAACAAAAAAAACACAACAAAAACATGTACAAATGTGTTTTTTATGGCCCTAAACATGACTTGACGAAGGAATTGTTAAGAAACGTATGTGGAGTTAACATATTCGGATCAAAAAATAACATAGCTAGACATAATAATTTCTGGAGATTTTCGTATTGTATCAAAGTAGGAAGTAAATTCTTTAATATATATTAGAGAACACAAAAAAAATTTATTTACAAGTACATCATCAAAGTCATGTAAAATGAATACTAGAAAACTATATTTCCTACCAAAAAAAAAAATGCTAACTGCCGGAAGGAAGCAAAAAAAAAAAAAAGTTAATAGAAATCGCCACTTGAAGTGGCGTTTTCTGTTGAAATGAATTTCAACAGAAAACGCCACTTCAAGTGGCGATTTCTATTAACTTTTCTCAGCTATACCAGAACTGAAAAACTTGAACGAAATGTACCACAAAAGAAACTTGAACTCGGTGATATACTAGAAATGTAATCGAGCCTAAAATGGTTCTAGTGAAGAGTTCTGAACTTGTGCCTTTGGCGTGCCGGTTCCGCGTGCCGGGCCGGTTCGCGAGCCAACTCTGGTTTTTTTTTTTTCATTTTTGTAAGCAATTATTTTGTTTTTACATTTTTGTTTTGTTTTATTTTATTATTTCTATATAGTACACAATTTGAAAGATTTAAATGTCGATATTGTTAAAATTAAAATGTAATTGTTTTTAATTTTTATCGTATTTTTAAATTTTTTGTCGAAAACATGAATGGAGGCACCATTTTTATTTTAAAACATTTATTCCACAAAAAGACACAACTTGAAAAAGAATATTTGTATTTGTGAGGATTATAACAAAGCTCTGTTTCTTATGTAATCATAAAACACTTGGTTGTAGAAGAAAGATAAATAAACATTGATTTAAAATGGTAATGTATATAGTGAAATGTCAGTGTTGTAGTGCAGATGACGTGTCGTGCCGTGCTGAACGTACCGTGTCGTGCCTTTTATTTATAAACGGTCTTCCACGTACCGTGCCGATCGTGCCGCGGTTCACAGAAAATGAATTCGTGCACGACACATCTCTTGGAACGGGCTAAACGGGTTATGCCGGTTTTTTACTGTTGGCGAGCTGAACGTGCTTTTCTACGAATAATTCACGTGCATGCCGTGCCTAACCGCCCGTTTGGCCGGCTCTACCTGGGGGATATATTCATTGACTTTCTAGCTCAATGCCATGCCCATGTCGAGAAGAAGTTATGCCCATTCATCACACTAAATACTCCTGTTACCTAAACTTGATCATTTTATTAAGATAGATAAGAATATAGTACGAGCAATGATAGGGTTTCCCGAATGTCAAGTATTTTCTTTTATTTCGTGGGAGTAGTGCTACGTGCACAGAAAATTTGTACAGAAAAATTCACAAAATGAGTTGGATTCTACTAATGATTGTTTTTATTGGTTGATATTAATGTGAATGCAGGGGGTCCATTGACCATTATGTTATAACCAATAATCAATGAAATTAGGACACTTACCATTAAAATACACATCCAATTAAATGTTGCCAACTAAGCATTTGGGAATCGTTTTGGGAATACTTTCGGGAACTCTGCATTTCTCAGGATACGATCGTATCGTTAATTATTGCATAAGACCATTTTAATGTGCTAAGTCAACCTCAGAGCCAACATTCTCCTAGCTGTATACGCGCTTCAGAGTTGTATCATTGTATGTTAGTTGGTAGTTATGTAGTACTCGATCTCCGGGTGGTTATTTAAACATATACTAATACAGGACTGCACGTCTTCCGCTTATCCTGACATGCATCCAACTCTGTTTAGTACAACATAGAAATTTAAACATCTCTAATGCCTTTGCAGTGACTTGTATGCTTTGATTCTAGCACACCAGCCATAACATCACAAGGTTAAGCATCATGAGAGAACCACACTCCCTACTTGTGTATGTACGTTTCTTGTTTTTCTTCAGATTTTTTATCTACACCTCAGCAAGCACTTCCTACTCACCAACTGATAATTATCTCATTGATTGCGGCTCGCCTGAAAGCACCATGCTTCAAGATGGCCGAACCTTCAAGTCTGATTCTCAGTCAGTTTCTTTTCTCTCTACGGATGAGAATGTACTTGCTTCTGTTGATTCAGTTTCTAACATTTCTTCTTCCTCGTTTCCTTCTTCGACGTCTTTGTCTCTTCCTCTGTTTTCTACTGCAAGAATCTTTCAAGACGAATCAATGTACAGATTTCTTATATTTCGTCCAGGGCGCCATTGGTTACGTCTTTACTTCTACCCAGTTCCGCACCCTTTATATAACTTAACAAATGCTGTGTTCACGGTTAAGACCGATAAATTGGTATTCTTGCATGATTTTTCAGTTAAGGATTCCACAAGACTTGTGTTCAAAGAGTACCTCGTAAATGTTACCTCAGACAGGTTTTCTCTTATATTCTCACCTTTGAAAAATTCTTTTGCATTTATCAATGCCATTGAGTTTCTCTCAGCTCCGGATACAATCATTTCGGATTCAGCCTCTGCAGTTTCCCCTGTTGCTGATTTTAATGGCCTGTTGAAACATGCGTTTGAAGTTTCATATCGAGTTAATGTCGGAGGTCCAATCATCACTCCTAAAAATGATACACTTTGGAGGACATGGCAGGCTGATGATAGCTACATGAAAATCCCTCAAGGTGTTAAAAATGTGTCCGTAGCACCCGATGTTGTCAAATATCAAGAGGGAGGAGCCTCCCCTTTGATTGCTCCGAACGCGGTTTACTCAACAGCTAGCGAGATGGCGGATTCTAGCATGATCATCCCAAATTTCAACCTCACTTGGGAAATGCCTGTTGACTCAAGTTTTTCTTATCTGATTAGGTTGCATTTCTGTGATATTGTGAGCAAAAGCCTTAATGAACTCTACTTTAATGTTTATGTCAACGACTTGATGGGTGCTTCATCTTTTGACCTCTCAACCCTCACTTCAGGCCTCGGTGTTCCTTATTACAGGGACTTTGTGCTCAATGCTTCAGCAATTTCAAATGATTTGATAAGGGTTCAGGTTGGACCCTCTTCATCACTTCAATCAAATGTCCCAAATGCTCTTCTTAACGGCTTAGAAATCATGAAGATGAGCAATTCTGATGGAAGTTTGGATGGATTGTTTTCTTCCAATGAGAAACACTCGGCTACATCTGCTGCAGTGAGAATTGCAGAGGCCATTGGCTTGGCACTGGCAGTGGCAGCTATAGTATTGCTTGTCGTCTTGATTTGTCGGCGGAAGAGACGGCCTCAAGATTGGGAGAAGCGACGCAGCTTCTCATCCTGTTTTCATCCTCTCAATTCCTCGTCCTTTTGTAGTAAAAGTAAAAGCAGTTACTCAAATACTTTTACCTCAGGGATCAATCTAGGCCGGGTTTTCACTTTCAGTGAATTACGCGATGCAACTAGAAATTTTGATGAGAGTGCAGTTATTGGCATTGGTGGTTTTGGAAAAGTGTATCTTGGGGAGTTGGAAGATGGAACATCATTGGCCATAAAACGAGGAAATCAAAGTTCATCACAAGGTATAAATGAGTTCCAGACAGAGATAAAAATGTTATCTAAGCTTAGACATCGTCACCTTGTCTCCATTATTGGTTATTGTGATGAACAATCAGAAATGATCCTTGTTTACGAGTATATGGCTAAGGGCCCACTTCGTGACCACATCTATGGAACGATGCTTCCTCCTCTATCATGGAGACAACGGCTTGATATATGCATTGGTGCAGCTCGTGGACTGCATTATCTCCATACAGGTGCAGCTCAAGGCTTAATCCACCGTGATGTAAAAACAACTAACATTCTCCTGGATGAGAATTTTGTGGCCAAAGTTTCTGATTTTGGCTTATCTAGAGATGCTCCATCATTGGATCAGACGCATGTAAGCACAGCCGTAAAAGGGAGCTTTGGATATCTTGACCCTGAGTACTTCAGGAGGCAGCAGCTTACGGACAAGTCCGATGTATATTCATTTGGGGTCGTTCTTTTTGAAGTTCTATGTGCAAGGCCAGCTCTTGACCCAACTCTACCTAGGGAACAAGTGAATCTGGCTGAGTGGGCAATGACACGACAACAAAAAGGTCTCATTGAGAAGATTATTGATCCTCGAATTGTTGGAACCATCAGTTCGGAATGTCTGATGAAATATGTAGAAGCTGCAGAAAAATGTTTGGCAGAATACGGTGTAGATAGGCCATCAATGGGAGATGTGTTATGGAACTTGGAGTTCGCATTGCAGCTTCAGGATGCATCTTCACAGCTTGATCCTCCTGAAGATGACATGGAGAATACGAACATTGTCCGTTCAGGTCAATCAAGCTTTAGTGACTCGGAAGAAGACCCTATTATCATAAACATCAATGATGATTCTAGTGTGGTAGTAGGTTCTCCTTTGTTTTCGAATATTGGTGATTTTCAGGGTCGGTAATTTGACAAGGGAACCAAATGAATGCAGCAAGCCTTTTAGATTTTGTAGATTGTGTTGTTAATAGACGATCTCAGTTAAATTTATTTTTTGCAAGCTCTGAGGAACATTATCATTTCCTAAGCTCAATCAAAATTTTCATTTCCCGGCTTCCCTATTTGCTTGGGCTCAATGCAAGTGAAATAACTGAACAGTTGTGTTAAACAGGTTCGGCCCATTCACAACGTGAGCTCTCAACTTTGTTGCCTCTGAATTCTTTACGTAATATTTGAATCACATACCGATATACGAATAATCCCTACTTGCTAGACTTTTAAAAATTAAAATTTAAAACTGTGTGGTCAACATCTTGCCTTAATGTTAATTTGTAAAGAGTTGTTCTATTCAAGTTCTAAAATTGAAGTTCTGGAGAAAGTAATCAATTCTAGGGATCTTTACAAAAATACCTAACCTTTTGAAAATATTTTCAAAAATATTATCTAAAATTGTAAATGAGGTTGCAACGCTGGCACCATAGATGAAAATCGGTTGCAAATGAGATTGCAAATGTTGAAAATGATAATGCAAATCAGTTTGCAAATGTTGCAACCGTAATTTTTTTTTTAAAAAATGCAACTTGAGTATTTTTGAAAAAAATCCTTAATTCTATGACATTTGTATGACATTTGACTAAAAATAGAAGTACTCCTTCTAGCCCACTTCACACTTTGTTTGTTGACACTTGACCAAGTCCAGTAGACTTATTTAGAAGTACTAATACATTTTCCTAATCTATTAATGTCCCCTTGTGTGAAAAACTACAATATAATATCATGCACATTAATTTTTCAATGATTTTTAATATGATTTTCTGGATTTAAAGCCATGTCACTTTCAATTTGACTGTCTCTTCCAAGAAAATTTTGAGTTGAACCAAAATAATGAAATGTGATCTTTCTTATGATTTGACATAGTAGTTGGCAAAGAAAAGAAGAGAACACTATAAATGATTCCAATTTCCACATGATGGGTGGATGACCCTAGTTAAAAATCATACCCTAGCATCGGCTTTTTACCTTAAGAAGGTTGGTGTTGTTTATACCAAAGTACAGTAAATTAATATTTTTGGATCGCAAAATTTTATTCAATTGATAAGATTATTCATTTATTGAACTTAAAAATGCAATATTATATCATTATTATGTTAGTACCGAAAACTTTTATTCATTTATTTAATATTCATGCCTAGGTTCCACTGTAAATTGATAACTTACTATTTTCGGTTTCCTCTTTTCTATGAGCTAAATTTATAGAATATTGATGAGGAAGTCCCAAAGACAAGACCTTGAATGAATTCAAAGGAAGTCATGGGTGAAAACAAATCAAAGGTAAATATGTAAGATAGAATCTCGCCTGATGAACTGGTGGTTTGTTATCTAGCAGTTGTTAGCAGTTAGCCCATCTCTTTTCCCCCAGAGCAGCAAAAGTCTCCTAGCTTTACTTGAGAATTTACCATTTCTAAGGAATCATTCAAATACAAACAAATCCCACTTGCTAATATAGAAAAGAAAACAGGAAGTTCTCCCTCCTAAAGTATATAAATGTGTGTGTGTGTGTATGTATGTACCAACGAAAAAATTTCATCATCAGATTGTAGTTGTAATGGAGGGAACAGGCAAGATTATCAGAAGTTCAGTCTACATATTTCTTTCAAATTATCATTACTTCACAATCTCAGCACTTTTTGCTTTACCATTTTCAGCTACAGTTCTCATCACTCAAGCCCTTGTCCCTTATACCTCTCTACTTCCACCAATTCAAAATAGGCTGCAGGCTCTTCTTTATGCTGCAGGCTTACCACCATCATCAGAATTCTTCAGCATTCTCAGCATACAGCTCTCTGAGACCATAACTTCTTCGATTTTGGTTCTCCCTTTCGCCTTTTCTTTCCTCCTCATAGCCAAGGCGTCTGTAATCAAAGCTCTCTCCCAAGAAAACAAATATCTTCCATTAAAAGTCCCTTCCTTTATTCCTATTCTGAGCTCCATTTTCTCCACACAGATTTGCAACTCATTACTCATTCTCTCCGTAAACGCAACTTCAATCTCAATCATATCCATTGCATTCAATTTTCTAGATGTTTTCAACCTACTCTCAACTCCAACATCAATTTTTCTTTTTTCTGCAGCTGCAGCTCTTCTTTACTCTATATTTCTTGCCAATGCATTCATCATCGGCAACTTAGCCTTAGTTTCTTCTGGAATGGAAACCAAAGGAGGGTACATGTCAATAATCAAGGCTTGTATCCTGATCAGAGGAAGAAACTCAAAAGCTATATCATTAGCTCTACCACTCAACATGGCCTTGGCTGCAATCGAGGCTCTGTTTCAATATCGTGTGGTCGAAGCCTTTTCTTCAACTGGATTTCCAACCTTTTCAATGACACTAGAGTGGCTTGTCATTGCATATTTATACTCCATCTTCATCGTTCTTGATACAATCATCAGTTGCATGTTTTTTAAAAGCTGTAAAACAGCTTTATACGTCAATGATCAGGAGAGCAGCTCTTCTCATTATATTGACATTTCACAAGAAGATCAGGAACACGTCATTTCATTTGCTAAATTGAAGACTCTAGAAGTCATTCCATGAAATTTCATTGTAATTAAACTACTAGATAATTCTACAATTGTGCAGTTAAATTATTTTAGGAACAACATGAGTTATATGGCTCTTTCTTAGGCACAGCACAAACCGCTTTTTTAGAAGGTTGTATTTAATTAAATTGCAAGAAAATATGCAAAAATTTCAGAGTATTACTGGCTAGTCTACCTGACTAATCTACTGACAAAAGAACGAACTGACATGATGTTCTAAAACAATTCCCAAAAAATCAGCAAGATTCAAAGACTCGTACAGTTCAGACAAGCCAAACAAGTTGACAAGTTCTGGCTGTACATTCTCCTTTATTTTTATTCTTAAAAAGTCAAATAAGAGCATCTTTCAACTTAAAAGTTTGTGTGAATTTCATTTTTCTTGCTACAATTAGTATGACAAGTAAGTTTCATGAGCATGAGCATGGATCATTTGCTATACTAGGATCAATTACAAAAGTTTATATATGCAGGTGTATTGGGATCAGTTACAAAAAAACATTTGATACAATACTTAAACAAATCAGTAATGTTTAATAGCCCACCCTTTGGATAGTACGTTCTATATCCACACCTTTTTCACAATAATCATGTAAGCTTAGGCAATTAAGTAACCAACTCATCTAAAATTTTAAGGTGTTTGAGGGAGGTATTGTATGAATTTTATATTATATTCTAACACTCTCATTCACTCAAAAACCCATTTTTTTATCACGGGTGCTCATCTTTGGATCATCCGAAATCTCTGCATGTTTGAGTTCTAATGCATGTCTGAGTTCTAATACCATATTAAGTAATCAGTCCATTTAAAATCTCAAGGAGTTAGAGGAAGGCCATATATGGATCTTATATTATATTCTAACATGTATTGCACTGCTTAGACACATGCATGCCCACCTAAATTTTGATATAAATACTGGAGGGAGCAAGTATATTTCGAAGGTCCGGATCCTTAACAAGCGATTATTGTAAGCATTTGTTCTGTATAACTTTTTGCAAATTGATTTAATAGTAAAAATTTTGTGAAGGCAGGAAATACTTTCATATAACCCCATTTTTCCAGAGAAAAGGCCCTCTTTATCACAATTTAAAGGTAAAATGCCCTAAATATCACAAATTTAAAAAAAGGCCCTTAATATCACAAAAAAACGCAATGGCGTGTGGCGTTTATGTTTTTGGGGTGTAACGCAACTTCATGTTGCGTTTCCTATTTTTTTTTATTTTTTTTCAGTCACGCATGATGTGTATGCGTTTCTAAACTTTTTTTAAATTTTTTTTTTCAGTAACGCATCTTCAAGATGCGTTTCTCGATTTTTATTTTTTTTTGGAAAAATTCGTGCTTTCAAAAATATAAGGGGCAAAAACGTCATATTAAGTTGCGTTTTTAATAACCCAACATTAAGTTGCGTTTTTACTTGATATAAAGGACCTTTTTTATGGATTGTGAGATTTAGGACCATTTAATTACAAATTGTGATAATAAGGGCCAACACCCCTAAAATTTTAAATTTCAGAAAATGATGCAACAAGATCCTATACAGCTACTCCGTATACTACAACAACTATTACAACAAATATTATTCAACATTATTGTTAAGAAAAGAAATGTTTTATATAAATTCAAAGTTCAAACTTGTTTCTTTTTATAATATCAACGTATTCGTATGGATAATTATCCTTATCACCATAATTGTCAACATAATTATTATTATCAACATGTTCTTATGCAACGAGTCCCTTATTCTGTCCCGGCAAAGCCTATAATTGTTGAGGCCAGCTAAACATTCTGCAACTACGCAAACAACGCATGTGAGATTTTGAGAAAAATGTTGATGTACAGATCAAGAAACGACGTACACTAAAATCCAATACAATCCATTAGGACCATATAATTCATGTAAAAATGGGTATTGGTCCTTATTATCACAATTTTTAATTAAATGGTTCTAAATCTCACAATCCACAAAAAAGGCCCTTTATATCACGTAAAAACACAACTTAATGTTGGGTTATTAAAAACACAACTTAATGTGACGTTTTTGCCCCTTATATTTTTGAAAGCACGAATTTTCCAAAAAAAAAAAAATTTGAGAAACGCATCTTGAAGATGCGTTACTAAAAAAAAAATTAAAAAAAGTTTAGAAACGCATACACATAATGCGTGACTGAAAAAAAAATAAAAAAAATAGGAAACGCAACATGAAGTTGTGTTACACCCCCAAAAACATAAATGCCACACGCCATTGCGTTTTTTTGTGATATTAAGGACCTTTTTTAAAATTTGTGATATTTAGGACATTTTACCTTTAAATTGTGATAAAGAGGGTCTTTTCTCAAATTTTAGAATGATTATTACTTAATAGGCATTGTTACATACTGTTGATTGTTAAAAAAAAAAAAGATTATATATGCAGATCGTATAACAATAGAGCAAATTATTGTAAACTACTTTCAAAAGTATACATTAACAATTATTAGAATTAAAATTTATAAGTCAAATGATAAATAGATAATGTATAATTATTGATGTAAAATTCAGTTGACTTGGAAGAACAATGCAGTGGATATTTTTGGTATTATCCACGTTAGACTTTTGGTTGGGTTTCAAATTTCAAAGTTTCATATATCAGTTCTAGCCCTTGGGGCTTCTTTGAGTTAAAAATGCATGGGAACATTAAATTTTTGTATAAAAACTATTTATTTATTTACTTTTTTGAATAGGTTTAAAAAGTAATTATGAAATATTACTACTCAGCTGTCACGTTTTGGTTATGTTTACTATTCATATCTCTCGGGGCTTGATTGATCTATATTCTATACTAAAATAAAATTGCTATCTCTATTTTTTTCTTCCAAATTTTCTCCTATCTTTCCTCTCTTTTATTTAATTATTATTTTTTTTCCTCTATCTTTCCTATCCTTCTTTTTCCTCCCTTCTCTTACTATTTTTCCCTCCTACCCCTCTTTCCTCTTCTTTTATTATATTTCCCTTTTCTCTCTCCTTCCCCATCATTTAAATAATTATTTTTTCATCTCTTCTTTTCTATTTTATCTCGATTACTCTTTTTATTTCAATTTCAAGATCATTAAAAACTTGAAAGATTAGAGCAAAAAAATTTGTCATTAAAAAATAATTTATCTAACATAAACGAGTTGATATGTTTCTTATGGATGAAAATTTTAATTACCACGTATTAAAAAGTTTTAACATAATTTAAAGATTTAATTTTTATTTGTTATTATTTCGCAATTGTAAATGAAAAATATTCTTTTTAACATGTACTCTACGTACATAAAGTCATTATTTTTTTTAGATCATAAAGTCATTATTTGATTATATGAATTTAGAAACTAAAATTTAATCCTCAAATATGAAAATTTAATAATATTTTTGTATTGTATCATGCATAATTTGATGATATTAAGTCATATAAATTTGATAACACTTTCGATTATCAAATTCGTAATGTTATCTACATAAAGAGTAAAATATTTTTTATATTATTTTCTTATTTTATTATATTTAATAACATAATTGAAAGTAAACTAATTTTTTTTGTATAAATAGGAAATTCAACTAATTATAATTTAAAATATACATTAAAAATATTATATAACAAAACATAAATATAAATAATAAAAATAAATAATTTTTTCATACAAAAACTATTAACACCTAATCAATCAAATTAGTTTTTATTAGAAAATCGAGAAATTTACTAACGTAATGTTAAAATAATCATTATAATTTTTATAAAAATCTCAATTACTTCTAATTAATTTAATTTTAATAAGAATAAAAATAATCACATTAAAGTGAATAATATTAATAATCCATTTATCTTTTACATTAAATTTTTATAATATTTAAATATATATTCAAATGAATATATTTAAAAAATCGTGCATATGTACGGATATTATCTAGTTGCTTATAAAAAACTATATCAATGTCTATCAGGTTTGGAAGAAATATATTTAACTTATTTTATGATTAATCATTCTCTCGTATCATTTTCTTCAGAGTTCCCTAACTCTTTCTCAAATATTTGAGAGCTTCAATTTCCTCTAATAACAAAGAACTTTAAACCACTCCTAAACAATTTTATATTACTCAACATTTTGCTTTTTCTCCTTTTTCATTTTTAGTCTGTTACCCTTTTGTCAAAGCTTTTATCACTTCAAATAATAAAAGAGGGTCCAATTATCCGACAATCTATTTTATAATTGTTGGATCAATTATTCATCGATTAAGATTATAACAAAATTTTCTATCACTAGCATTATACAGTGCGGGTTATTTATCATTATATTATAAAAGAAATTATTAGTATAATTTTTTGCAAAATGTTTTAATGTTATTTTAAGTTGTACTTTTCATATTAAATAATTAGTAAAATTCATTTACTTATGATAATAATTGATAAATTTGTTGATATGTATTTCATTAGTTTGAATTATACAAATTTAGTTTTAATTTAATTATTGATGATATTCTACATTTTTGTAATTTTCAATTTTTTTTTGAACAAACGATTTAATTCATTAATAAAAAACCGTACGGCATCCACAAGAATAATCGAGTCGAACAAACCGTAAAAAGATACAATCGCAGATTAATCTAGTCTTCTCAGACCTCTTGGATATACGATCAAGCGATTTGTTGAAACTGATATATGTACATATACCCGCTTCGCCACATCTGATTTGAGATATCGACCATAAATGCAGTCCCATAAAAACTTTCATCGTTAAATCAAAACCTTGAAAATCCCGCAGATCTAACATCCTGGACATTAATTCACTGAAAAACAAACCAAAAACACACAAAGCTCTCACAAGGAGAGAATAAACAAAATTCAAATAAATTGGGAACAAACTCCGGATTTAAATTAAATAAAAGCCTAATATAAGGCTCGATTTTATTGAAATTGGAAAAAAAAGTTTAGAAGAATGGATGGAGGGCCGAAGGAGGATTAAAAGGGAGGAATGAAGCTTTAAACGGAGAAGAAGAAGACAGATCGAAAGAAAATGAGGGAACGACGTGTATGGAGATGAGAGGAGAACTAAGGGCGGCGGCTCGACTCTCATTGATTGAGAGAGTAAATACTTCAAACGTAAAGATATATTACGTAATTTTCAATTTTTGAATTTTTGTTATGTTATAATATTTTAATTTTATATTATGTTTCTTTGTTGGGTTCTTAAATCATTTTACAACTATAATATTGCGTCAACATTTTTCTCAAAATAATAATATGATGAAATAGAAATATTGTTTTCCAGTTACATTTTTTTGTTTATTTGTGTATTTTTTAATATAAGTTTAAGAAACATTTTTATTGAAGAATTTATAAATAAATATTTTATGTTACAGTATTTATTATACATGATATACTTGAGACATTACATATTCAGGTTTTTTCTATCTTTTTTATTATGTAGCTTAACATTTTTTTATATTAGGTAGTTTTTAAATTTCTTGTTTTCGGGGTTTGGGTTACTTTTTTTAATTTAGTTACAACTATAGTACCAAATATATTTCTTTTTAGCTTGATTTTAGAAACACGTAAAACATAAATGTAATCTTTTTATTATATTCATTTAAATAATATTTTAAAGGACTTTTATGTGGTATTTGTTTGTTTCTTAAATTATATTCTAAAGTTTAGTTTAACATATTTTTTTTGGGATTTTTAGTTTCTTAAATTTTTTAGTTTATATGATGTACTTGTTTTTAATATGTTTTTGTGTTTATTTATATTTATTCTAAATTATATTAGTATTTGTTGTGAATTTTAGTTTTTTGATTTTAAAAAAATTATTTTATTATTTGTTTTGTAGATTTTGTTCTTTAAAACTATTTTAATCCATAATTCATTTTTTGAAATTCCAACTATAAATATTGTAAAACTATTTTAATCCATAATTCATTTTTTGAAATTTCAACTATAAACATTGTAAGACAGTAATTATTATCATGTAAAATACGTTTATTTTTATTGATTGACTATAACTTAAACCTGACTATCATCAAAAAGCCCCTTACACTAATTATATATAAGATTTTTAATTTTTCTAAAAATTTTCGCAGAATCATGAGATTCCTCTATAAATTTTCGCAAAACGTACTAAATTACTGAGAAGACCATTAATAACTTCATGGAAAATTTTCGCTGAACCATTGGTACATACAACTGATACATACATATCTAAGTTACCGTCTGCACAAACTCACCGGTCACCAGTGAAACCTTGGCATCTTTTGTGAATGATTTTGGAGCTTCTCAATTCAACTAACTCTGACCCCCACTATTGCCAACTCCACAACCCATATATTAATTCCAACATCCATCAATCAAAGTAGACGATGAAGATATAAAAATGCACACAATTAAATGCTAACAAGTTTTGGAACACCAAAATCAAAGTATACAATTCGGTAAAAACCTAAAATTTACATGCACACAAACATATATAAAAAAGCTCAATAATTTTCTCAAAATATACAATTCGGTGAGTCACAAAAAAGTTTAACAATCTTAAAAGTATCTTTTATAATTAAAATCATGGTTTTTATATATCTTGAATCAGATTTACATCACAAACAAAAACATCTCACTAATCAAATTAAAACCTAAAATTTACATGCATACAGACATATAAAAAAACTCAATAAAATTTCTCAAAGCTAATAGGTATTATTGAAGTGATGATGGGCTTGATGGGACAAATCATTCCGCGAAAAATAAGAGCGGAGTTTATTTAGGGTAAAATGAATCCGCGAAAATTTATAAAGGAGCCCCAATGGTTCCGCGAAAATTTATAGAGGAACCACAAAAAAAATTGTTTTAATCCGTTGAACGATCGATCTAACAGTTACAAAATAGATTGTTACATAATTGGTCCCGACAATTGATTGTGTGCAAGTATAAGGAGGAATGGGAAAAAAGGTAAGAAACTATTTCATTAGTTACTAGTTAGTCAGAATCACTATACTCTGGAGTACAAAAGTTTTTGAATGCCCTGCAGCCTATATGTTATAATTGGTTAGGGTACATGTTACTATGCTAGACTAAATGTCCTATTTTCTGATTTCATCTTCTATTTCTGACCATAATATATACAACTCTTTATTACATGGGTTCCTACAAAACCAATTGATTAAATGGGAACCCGCACTTGTATGTTACAAGAAAAGAATCAGATGTTCTTCAATCTAACCATAAGGTCAAGTTAGAGCTTTGTACATGGTTTGTGGTACACTGGCTTATTGTCATTTGCTCTTCCCAAACCATCTGCTTCATGCTTGCTCCCCAAAAGCGTGATAAAGCCAGTTTTGCTATCAGAAAGATGTCTTCATCCAATGAATAGCAAATATTCCTTAGATGGATACCCTGGACCTCCCATCTTAGAAAACGATATTCACTTAAATGCTCACAGATAAAGGGATAAATAACAATCAATCATATGCAAGCATCAAAATTGTCGACCGTGCTGCGAGCTGAGTCAGCCAGGAGGATCACGGGCCCACAAGAGTGACATATTCACCTTGTTTTCTTGAAGTTGACTAACCGTGAGATTCATGCCACAACAAAGATGAGGGAAGTCTTTGGTCTGTTACTGAAGCAGATCACTGTGACTTTATGAATCAACAGCTTAAGACCACACAGAATAAAAGCCCCATGAAGGTAATGAAGCATACTATTTAACACCCTTCTTTGTTAGATTAATCCCCTTTGCCTTCTCCATCTCAATCTCCTTTTGAGCTTTCTTCTTCTCAAGTTCAGCCTGTTTACAGTTCTCATCATGAGCTTTCTTGAACAACCTCACGAAGTTTAAGAGTGTTGCAGTTACTGCATAAATCAATTGATGAATATAAGAAGCAAAATCAACACAAATACTTTTGAGAATACTGAAAAAGCAAAAAAAACAAAAAAAATAGTCAGAACAAACAAACAAATAGGTTCACAAACAAGTTAGCATTGTCTCACATTGAGAGGAGGGGGGGGGGGGATTCATGAGTACCATGATAATGAGAACATTATAAAAAGTGGCAACCCTGGCTAAAAGCCAAGAAAATTTCACAAAGAGAACAAGAAAGAACAGAGCTTATGCGCGCAACATACCGATGGGCTTAAGGCTTTGCTAGGAACTAGCTTGACATTTTGGGCCAACCTGCAGTAGGGGTGTTGTGGGGAAAAGTGTTTGCTGGGAGAAGGCTCAAGTTTTTGGTAATAAACATAGAAGTTCTAAGGACTAAGCTGAATGCCAATAAAAGGTTAATATTATTAGTATTTTGGAAATTAAGTTGAAGGTTAAAAATATATTAAAAAGAGAAAAATTAATATCAGATTTCCCCATAAGTTCTGAAAGCTGTTCTCCGCAAAAGCTAAAAACTATGCAGTTTGTAAGCAGTTGTGGTGTTCCCAAATGCTGATTTTTAGCTGAAAAGACGGGAAAGCAATGCCAAATGGCCCCTAATTGTTCCACATATCCGCATAAAATTACTAAACTTAAAAAGTAATCAATATTGCCACATTTGGCTCACACTCTACTGCCATTACCAACTTACAGTAGTAAACTTGAGCATTTAGACCTTTTGTAACATTAAACAAGAAATTGTCAGATATCATAAACTTGAGGGCTTATTTACCTTGTTCAAACGGGCACCGTGCCGGGTCCTCGCCAAAATACAGTGCCAGTGCATCTGCATTCCTACCCTGCCCGCCAACAAAGAATAATGTCAATATAACCAGGATGTCATCATTTTAGTATAAGTGATAGTTTGATGGGTAGAGATTTACCACAACAGAATACAAATTTGTTAGAGAAGCAACCTCTGTTTCAGCAACCCCGACAAATTCCTTCAATGTCTAAAAATGGAAAAAATACACTTGTATTATGGTAGTTTATAGAACAATACAAGTTATTTTCAGTAATTGCATAATAACTCACTAATAAAATTTGCATAAATTAAATAAATTTTGACGAGTTAGCTAACCAAAGCCAATGAAAAAACTTGAATGCCATGAATATCTTATAATGTATAAATGTACATCAATTTGGATCAGAGGTAATATATTTGAAATAAAAAATATCATAAAGATTCATTTGAATTTGCAGCTTCAGCTGAATTCCTCGTTAGCTAATGACATTTATCAAACAAAACAAATGGGTGTCACTAGAGCCGGCAATACACGACACGAAAACACGACACGAAAATTACGGGTTTGGGTTGACCTTTGCGGTACACGAACACGAAAGTACACGAACACGAAATTACACGGATGAATTTAATGTCGGTTTTGGATTTACCCTTGGATACACGACACGAAACGAAAATACACGAAATAAATAAATATTTAAATGAATATTTTAAATTATATAAATATATATTATAAATAAATATTACATATTTAACCTTTTTACAAAATAAATAGAAAATACACGAAAAGTACACGAAAGTACACGGTTTTTGGTTCGTTTTCGTGTAAACGAGAAGTACACAAAATATTTCGTGTACTTTTCGTTTCGTTTCGTGTTTACACGAAAAGTTTCGTTTCGTGTTCGTTTTAGAATTTGAGTACACGAATTTATTTCGTTTCGTTTCAATTGGGCTCTTGGTACACGAAACACGAAAGTACACGACACGAAGTACACGAAACGAATTGCCAGCTCTAGGTGTTATTTTGTTCATGGCTTCATTATTAAAATGATTACTCTAAAAGAACTCATCGATTTAATTCTCTGCATTGCTGAAAGACCATCTGTTCTGCAGATTGATGATGCATTGACCACAGGTATGCTGGTTCAATTTTCATGCATTCCTTGTCTCCACCGCCAGTAAAACCAGACCAGTTGTATGGTTGGAGATAATCATTTACAGTACAAAATTAAAGTAAGAAAGCTTCAGCATTTTTCCTAATATATACTTGTGTACGTAAAACTATATTGCTAAAAGTTTCTTCAGTCAACTACGTCAGTTTATGTACAAATCCCTCAAGTTATGCCATTGACAAGACCTTTTGTGGAAACTGGGAAAGGGGGTATATCGTGTATGCAGTCCTGTCAATTTCATGTTACTTTTTCAAACATGGACATACTTCATTAAGAATGTTAAAAGATAATTCCCCTCATGGATACCTTATGAAAAACTTCTGATACAGGGCCATCATTCTCGGATGCACTTAACTCCTGCTTTACTTTTTCTAATCCCTTGATAATAGCTTGCATTTCTTCTGCTAAAGATTTTAATTGTATCTGCAACGAATATCTTTTTTAGAGGCTATTTCCTAACAAAAACCTTCAGTATCGGGAGTGTGAAATGGATGAAAAGGAACCTTCGATGCAGGTTCAAGACTTAAAAGATCTTTGTGAAAGTCTAGTAGAGTCGGGGACTTGGAAGCAAGAACCTGACAAGTAGAAATTAACAAAGAGATCAAACACATATTCCTAATAAAAATAAAGATTATTCCTATATAGAACATCTATGGCAAACGTCAGCCATTATAGTAGTAAAAACAACCAACCTATCGTTTACTGGTAATTTTTAAGTACCACCAGTACTAAAGAAGCCAATAATTTCACACTACATGACATTGAATGAAGAGGCACATTATTATGCAAGCAAATAACACTAATTGACAACGCAACTTAATCAGTGTGGGGTTTAGTGTTGGTTTCTAGTCATTTATTAGTAATGATTCAATATTTCGAGTAATTTAATAGGTCCATATTTTTATATATTTTTAATACCTACATTATGTTTGTTTTCGGTATTTTATTAACTAATTAATTGTTTTGTAGGAAACTAAATAGTATAAGAGAATTCTAGAAGGAAAAGTTGAAGGAGGCGCAAAAGGAAAAGAGGTGGATAATTCTTTAAGGCGAAAAAATTGGAAATAATTAGGAGAATCAATTGGTGTTTGTTTTTCAAAAATATATTTATTCATACTGTAGCACAGTAGCAAGACATTATGTCCTAACATGTCGGTCATCTGTAGTCTGTGCACAGAAAGAACTTACTGCTAAAAAAAATTGCACAGGAGACGGAACAAAAGGTATCCATACCTTGCAAAGATAATGCATTAATGTCATCTTGTTGTTAGTGGCACGGGTATCGGCAAGTTTCAATAGACTGTCTAATTTGAATCCTACTGCAGAACCTGTGACATTTGACATTTGAGACATGTTGAGATTCATTCACGAGACTTGATATATAGCACTAGAACAGTGTCATCTGCACCAACAGAAACTTGAGTCGATAATAAATGATAACAGAACTCTTACCCCTGGCAGTTCCTTGATTTAATGTATTTCCCAAATATAAAATTTTCTTCATAATTTCCTTCAACTTGAAAGAATTCCTAACCTAAGGATATTTAAACTCTACATTAGGCTTAAAGAAGGCAACAAATGGAATTCTTCACTGATCATTATTATTGACAATGGAATGCTTCAGCGCTCACTATTATCGACTAACCTCATCACAGGCAGCAAGAACAGATTTTAAACTCTTAGTGAAATCTGATATCTGCAATAGAACTGAGACACATTAGCCTAAGAATCCTAGCTCCAGATGTTTGATAAAACACTTTGCAGAGTATCAAAATAATTTTATCATCAAACCTGGGAATTAAACTGAATTTTGAAAAGAAAAACCCTTAATTTTGATTCCACTCGTGGGACCTTCATCAGCTCCAAGAAAAACTGGAAAATATATGTATATGCAAAATCAGATAGAATACACTGCAGCATTAACTCAATCTAGGAATACTACACAACATCATTATAAAGATTCTAACCCCTAACCCAGTTTTGTTGGCTACATTTTCAAAGTTGAGGTACTTTATTGAGATGATATCTACATTACTCTATATTTACAAAATGAGAGAATAAAAATTAACAGATACTATCATACATATTTAAAAGTGACAATCTACAATGAATATATTGTTCTTTTCTTAAGCAACATGCCTATTGAAGAGGCCAAGTAAGATGGCTCAAGTACATTCCAGAAAGCAAAACAAAGTATAAAAAGTAAAATCTGCCGAGCTTAAAAATAAGGTGATCAACAAATCGAGTCAAATATCAAACCTCAACCAGAATCCATCCCACTTTTACAATATGTATCCAATTAATTAAAACCCATTCGTCACAAGTGGAGAAAACAAAATTTAGATCAAGGCCAAGTTATTAGAGGTGACAACAAAATTTGGATCAAGGCTCCTACTTACAATTTTCAGTTTATAACTTTTTAAACAGCAAAGCAATCATCTTTAAATAAAAGCAACATCATGGAAAACAACAGCAGAATGAGTTTTTACCAGACCTGTTCACACTTTCCCAAATTCTCTTTGTCGCCTGTGTAATTCTGAAGAATGCAATAGAATCAAGTATTAAATAGAAGTGAGATGAGAGAAAAGCATCAAGCAACAATGCAGCATTTTGTACCCCATCTATATGACAAGATATTCTCATGTGCACAGTGATAACATGATATGCAACAGAACGAACACACACACACACACACACATATAAGCCATAGCTTCACCTTAAGCAGTTCCATCTCTTCTTTTACAGGACAAAATTTTATAAGATTTTCTACTTGATCAGCATCTAAAATTGATTCATCCATTGCTAAAGCCGCAGCCTGTAAAAATTTAAGCATTATTTTTGTTATGTACAAGTGAAGAATAAAAGAAGCTGGAAGCACAATAACAAAGGATTATACTGCACATTTAGAAACAACTAAAGCCATGTACTATATAGATTTTATACCTATCTCAAAATCCAATGTCTTTCCAAATGTCTAAAACCAACTAAACGGGATCTGAAGTATGAAGAAAGATAATTGCTACTTGTCACCAAACACAAACCAAGAAAACCAAGTAGAATACCTTATAATACTTTCAACTCACAATTTTCCTGTTGCATTCATGATTCATTATCCGATTATTTGTGTGAGATATACATATACATATAGACCTATTTACTTATCAAATAAGGCTTCAAGCAATCTTCATTTTACAAACTAGTTTCTGCTGATCCACAAAGAGCAGTTACAAATGGTACAAATCCATGACTTAGTATTCCTGTCCAGAATACAATTAGTTCTACCAAACAAATCACATATTAAGCCTCTATGTTGCTAGCTACAATGAAATCAGCAGAGGTACAAGCTAATACTGCTCTGGACACTTTGAGGACACTACAAAATGCAGCAAGAATATACCATCTAAACAAAATCAGGTATCTGTACATCTTACACCATTTGCACAATAGTATTTTTTATCTCAGTTAACAAGTAAACTTTACCAATGGCAATAACTAGGAATGGTCTAGCACACTAGATTTCACATGGATTATTAAATCTCAAACTAAAAAACTCATTTAAGCATGCATCTAAATGAAGAAATGAACAAATTATGGATGAGAAGAAACTCGTTAAATGAGATAAGTTCTCAATGGTAAGAATAAAGTGAAGAACAATGAAAACTTTTAGTAGCAATCTAGAGGAACTCATTAGCTATGGAGAACAACCAATAAGCAAAAGAGGCATAAAAAAAGATGTTTCTACTTCATGTTAAGAACGATACCACCACTACATTCTTCCCCCAATTTAGAGTTTGACAGTACCAGCAATCAAGCTTTTCATAAACTATAAGGAGGAAAATCAGCGGAAAACTGAAGTATGTGCCATCCCATACACACACAGAATAAAGACTGGTGCAAACAGCCAAGATGAACCTATAACCTAATTTTAGACCCAACTAATGATGACTCAATTAGAAAGCACTTTATAATATTCCTAATAATTATCAAGTATACTTGTGAAACTAATTAGCCAAGCTGGCAACAAGGTCAGTGCCTTAAATTTGCCTATTAATAATTAATATGCTAATGACCATTAAACTTACAGGTTACCTTTTCCAATAAGATTATCCAATTTTGTTCTTAGATTTCACTATAAATATTAATCGGCCTATGAAACTTGGCGTATAGCACACTAAATCCTGAGAGATCCTACGACCATCTTACTTCGACATGAGATATGAAGATAAATAGCTCAGGCAGCACATGCATTAAGATGCCATACATCACAAAGACACAAACACAAACATTGGTGTCCTCTTATGTTTTATATGGTCAAGTTAATAAAGCTTGGAGATTTGGAATAGGACTTGTAGTTCTTTACAAATTTCGTATATTATGGTAAAATGATAATAATAAAAGCTATTTGGCGTTCTGTTTTGTCACCCTCGTGAGGTTCAGAAGATACAAATATGGGACATGTTTATATGTATGCTGGAAAAATGACAGTAGGTTAGTAATCCTACAGTCACAAAATATATATTAGATTGCTAGCATACAGAGCATTTACCAGGGATACTTGAAAATGTTTTTTATTGGATTGATTATCTTGAGAATCAAATTACTTTTCTACATCCAAAAAAATCATCTCAAGCTTATCTAGATCTGATTTAAGGGTGCTCTTCAAACACATTAGTTTATGCCCAAGGGAGAAAAAACCTATTACCACATACGATAGGCAGAAATCTTATTACATTGATATATTGAGAATCAAATTAGTTTTCTACATCCAAAAAAATCATCTCAAGCTTATTCAGATCTGATTTAAGGGTGCTCTTCAAACACATTAGTTTATGCCCAAGGGAGAAAAAACCTAGTACCATATATGATAGGCAGAAATCTTATTACTTTCCAAAGAAACCATGAAGTAAAACGTACATACCATCATGTCAGGAAGTGGCATTTTGACCTTTGTGAGCATTATTTCAGTGTTGTTTGCACGCCTAAGATCAACCTGCAGTGATATAAAGAATATTAAATAGCAGAGAGATAAATTTACAGAAATAGATGAAATTTACTCGAGGTTCAAATAATTTTAAAAATACGCATTCCTCCTCCACTATCACATATACTAATTATCATCTACAAGGTATACAATTAATAATTTCATAAAATGATCTTCAAAATATCTGTTAGAGGCGATAGGAGACATCAACATGAAATTGCAGAACATGTGAATACATTTGAGTGAAAGTTGTTGGTAAAAAGGGAAGAATAGAACTCAGGAAATGCGTACAAGAATTACTGGTAAAGTTTTTAAAAAGGCTACGGCGTACAAGGCTACAAGCCTAATATACACTAAATCAACATGAACATTGATGTTCATGAAAAAGAATAACTTTGTCTCTGGCATAATAATATTAACGCAATGGAGACAGATATAATAACAATTTCAATATACACCAAAAATCACTCATGCATGCAAAGAATTGGAAGTATTACCAGGTGAACTTTGTCAGGTTTAGATCCAAGAGACTTCCGCCTGTCATCCGACTTACCACCTGTCCTGCTCGACTTTGGGAGTGTGGCAGAAAAAAGGGACTCTATTTCTGACACATCAAATTCTGGCGAACTAGTTTGAAGGTGGAATTTTCGTTAGTGTACGTTATTAATAGCATTACAAAATACACCTCAGCTACATGCAAAAAAATGCACCTTTAAGTAGAAATAGAACAATATTAGAACATGTCAGTGTAACAGTAAGTAAAGTAACTTCAATTTAAAGAAAGGTGTTCATAGAAAAGATGCAAGTACTTGTGTAAGTGTAACAGAAACAAGATGACTGAAGCAGTAAGAACATTGTGATACCTCTGAAGATCACCATTCCTTTGCAGCTCTTCCCATAAGCTTCCTTGCAGTGCCCTGGTTACCTTGCTCCAGTGCAGAGGTTTTAAGGTAGATCTTCGGGGTGCTAGAGCAGGCGTGCCTCCTGGACGAGGAAGCCCTCGTCCTCTTCCAGCAGTCAAGCCTCGACCATCAGCTGTTGGTCCTTTTGCACCAAACGATGGAGGAGGTGGAGGGCCAGCACCTGGAGGTCTAGGTGGTCCAGGAGGCGGAGGAGGTCCACGTGCTCCTGGAGGAGGTGGTGGAGGAGGTCCACGTGCTCCAGGAGGAGGTGGTGGAGGAGGTCCACGTGCTCCGGGAGGAGGTGGTGGAGGAGGCCCACGTGCTCCAGGAGGAGGTGGTGGAGGTGGCCCTCTTAGTGGGGGAGGTGGGGGAGGGGGGCCTCCAGGCGTGGGAGGCGGAGGTGGTGGAGGAGGCCCTCCACGCATCGGAGGCGGAGGTGGTGGAGGAGGCCCCCCACGCATCGGAGGAGGTGCTGGAGGTGGCCCTCCACGCATTGGAGGAGGAGGTGCTGGAGGTGGTCCACGCATAGGTGGAGGCGGTGGAGATGGGGCTCCACGAATAGGCGGAGGAGGCGGAGGTGGAGGTGAGGATCCATGCATTGGAGGAAGAGGAGGGGGTGGGGGCGGATTTCGAGTAGGTGGTGGTGGTGGTGGTGGTGGTGGTGGAGGGGGTGGATTCCGAGTAGAAGGTTGTGGTGGAGGTGGAGGTGGAGGTGGTGGTCGAGCTAAAGGAGGTGGTGGAGGCGGGTGTGGAGCTTTAGAAAAAGGAGGTGGGGGAGGAGGAGGAGCTCGAGAAAAAGGAGGTGGAGGAGGTGGTGGTGGTGGGGACATAGGAATTTGGAGTAAATTGGATGATCCTCGAGAGAAAGGAGGTGGGGGTGGGGGTGGAGGAGGTGAAGGTGATACCCGAGAAAACGGAGGCGGGGGTGGAGGAGGTGGAGATGACACTCGAGAAAATGGAGGTGGGGGTGGAGGTGGAGGTGAAAACTGGGGAAAAGGAGGCGGATATGCTGGAGGTGGAGCTCTTAATAAAGGAGGAGGTGGTGGGGGCGGTGGTGGTGGAGGAGGTGGTTGGTGGTTTGACTGAGCTACAGTTTCCCTTAAGCTTGTAAGCGGAGGCGGAGCCAGTGGAACTTCATCTAGTGGTGAGGAATCTAATCCTGGGGAAGAAGTGGCCTTTACTGGTAGACTATCTGCAGTTGTCATGGAATCTACTTCAAAGATTGATTCTGGGCTACTCGTCAATTCCGAAGAATGAGCCTTTGTATTGCCTTTAAAATGAGTATCCTTTGCAAGCGCTAGCATAGGCGGTGCACTATTATACCTTGTTGGCGGATATGCCACGTGCATTGAATTGGTGTAAGGACCTTTGTTAGAAGGGATCCACCTAGATATTTTGTTCGGCTTAGCCTGCTTCGAAATACTGCCTTGAGAATCTTGCTGTTTGATTGTTTGTTTGGTACTTCCTGAATCTGCAACTTGTTTTAAACCTATAGAGGGCCCTTTTTTCGTTGCAGGTGGGTTAGAATTATCATAGTTATGTCTGGGTAAATCAGCACTCATCTTCCGCTGTGAACTCTGCCTTTCTAGCATCCCCACAGGATTGGCTTTCCCTTCCTGTTCATTCCTCGACGCATCAGATATGCTAAGGGCACTGGCAGCCACCCTCACACTAATCTTTTGATGTGAACCCTGTCTGTCAAGCATCATTATAGGATCATCCTTCCTTTCATGTTCATTTTCTTTGTTATCTAAGGTGCCACGGATATCAGTAAGCTTAATCTCAGTTTCTGTAGACCTTAACATATCACCCGTCACTATCTTAGATTCTGTGGTAAAGGACGTGTCATGGACAAACTCAGTAGAGTACATCTCATCAACCTTAGTGTCAATTTTATCATAAATGTTTCGATTACCATCCTGCCTTGGAGTGCCATCGTCTGATGCACAGTCTAGAAACGCATGAGCTTCTAGATCTTCTTTCCAAACTATCAAATCATTCTCGTCACTTGATTTACTTTTTTGATTAACATTATTTTCTTCAGATATATGAGTGTCTAGGTCCCCCTTCCCAACTTGTGTGTCACTGCTGCTAAATATTTCTTCTACCTCAAAGAACTCTTCAGGTGAAGCACCTTCTGTTTCATTCCCATCTTCGCCAGACACATCACTGGTGATGATTGACATGGCATTGACATCCGAAAAGAGTACCTATATATGACAAAAGAATAAAATTAACTTTTACGTCAATTACAAACATACATAAATATAAAAGAGCAGTAATGCAGATAAGCGAAGACCCCACCTCTGCCTTGAACTCTCTTGGAAACTGGACCTTCACATCCCACAGAACATCAACTTCGTCACGATTCAACATCAATACGTTTGACCGGATAAATGCTGTGTGGAACATGACTCTGAAAATCAATTCTTCTCCTACCAAGTCATCCTCTAAATGAATGCACTCAATGATAACATCACCTTGAACTTGGCGATGAAAATCTAATTTGACTAGCACACACTCTTCCTGCAAATAAGAAGAAACAACCACGCTTTAAGTTCAAACCTCAATAGAACATCCTTTGTGTCTAAGAATTTTTAATTTTTAGGTTACCTGTGAGTAGAATCGAGCATGCTTTGTAGTTTTCAAAGAAGAAAACAAGAGCTTGGAACTTCTGTTGGCTGTTGTGGAAGACGGGTCCTGCCCATAAACACGAACTACTGGCCTGCAACCTTTGCCCCCACCAAACAAGGGAAGAACTCTAAGAATAATACAATCCAAAGCAAGGGGTGTATCTGAAGGTGGCCAACCGGAACCCAAACTTCTTTGGGAAATGTACTGAAGGTACCTCAGCTGCGAAGGCTGTGGATTTACAGGAGACAAAAGATGAATAAGTTCTTTTGGAGCTTGTTTGTATACCATTTCAAGGGTCTTCTGCTCACCAGTATACTGTTTGCGATATAAGAGCAGGCCTGCAAGCATAAAAGCAAGCACAGGCCAACCTCCTCTTTCACAGTGCATTAACAGCACATTTTGTTGGCCTTCCAAAGATAACCAGCTCTCACTAGATCTCAAGAAGTGGTGAATCATTTCTAATGATAAAAGCGGACATCCCTCGTATTCTCGAGGATACTCCATGACTGTCATATCATACTGAGACAACAAATCTGAAACTTGGCTCCTAGTTTCCCCTTCTCTAAAGTTAAAAACCATAAAAGAAGCATCTTGGTAATAATCCTGTAGCTGAGCTACAATGCCACCCATGTATAATTTATATTCATCTTCTTTCAAAACACTGGTCGAGAAGCAGCAATCAAACACTGCAAGAGCACGAAAAATATACAAGTCAAAGCATAGTCAACATTTTATAACCGAACTGAACCTAAATAATATTCTAATCTCGAACAACCTCAAACAATCTACTACTACAAATATCTTAACTTAAAAATCCAACCTGAAGACTTTGTGGCATATAACTTCAAATGCTACATTACAAGATTTACGACATTATCACACTCGGTTAATAATATTCAGTTATCACCAAACTACTGTATAAATATCCGTGTTGCTAACAATTTCAAAATTCTTACTAAAGTTAGGGTACATAACACGTAATTAAAATTAACAGCCAATAATAGACCAATTAGCAGAATGTAGCACAATTCCAACACAAATATATCGAAAAATCGCAATCCCAACAAATTAAGCTACTTGAAAACCACGATTACTAACAATTACATAATCACATGACATAAACATACATAAACAACTTAAAAAAGCAAGTTAAACTTACCGTAAACTCTTTCGGTGATCTCGAGAAGCCGGTCCGGCGGTTTACGATAAAAGAACCGCCTGAACAGCGCCATCTAACACTCTTAGATGGCGCTGCTTCTACTCCGATCAGATCCAAGTATCAAAATTTTCAAAACCACAAACAAAAAAAATGGATCTAATAATTGAATTATGAAAATTCAAACACAAGCAAACAAAACAATGCGTAGTTACAAATCAATTGGGGTTCAATCGGGTGGTTGTGTTATTCGGGTCGGATTTAGTTGAGAAATCGGGTCTGCGAGTTGTCTAGATTGGCTCTGGCAATAGATTCATCAACGATTTGTACACGTGGCAATTGTAAGAATTTATAGAGAGAGAAAGTTCAAAGTTTGTCGTCTGTTTATACGTATAGATAGATGTGCGTGTATTTATACAGTGGTTGTCTCTTCTCTATATCTTAGGAGAAATGTTGTGTAAGAATTAAGAAATACGGTAACGGTATAAAAATGCACCTAAATTTGGTGTTTATGTTTAATTACTTTATTAATTAAGAAGAAAGGGTGTTCTTAATTAAAGATAAAATTGGCATAAAAACCCGTGCGAGGCACGTGTCGCTAGTTTAAATTGTATTCTTGAATAGAACTATTCATGGTCAGTATCGTTCAAAACATGTGATTGATTTTCATAGAGTTAATCTTGTTACTGGTTTATGGTTTATGTGGTTATTGTGTACTTACATAAATATGTTCAAATTTGTACTTTGTAAATTAATATGAGTGGTATTGATAGCAATCATGTTAGTTTTTACAAATGTTGTGGGTCATAAAATATAATTTTATTGTTTTATGGGTGTTGTCTAATTAATAATTAAGACGATTTTTCAGAGCACCTACATTCCTAAACTTTCTTCAAAAATTATACATCCATTTAGCTGGATCTCCAAAATATTCAAGGTAAAAACTTAATAGTCTTTAAGATGCTGCATTCTGAGAATGTGGGTTTCAGTCCTGATTCCAATAAAAAACTTTCGTAAATCTTCTAAAACTTCTCAGGTCTTGCGCTTTTACTTCTTAAAACTATATTTTTAACTTTTTTATTTGTTTTCTTCTACTTTCTTCATTTTAAGAATTCTTTGCCTTTATTTTTCTTCCGGTTTCCATCTGACTTTCATTGAGTTACCTCCATAAATAATATATAATATATTATCCTTTTATTCACAAATGTCATATTTTAAATTGAACATTAAATAATTTATATATAAAAGGTAATGTATTATTTGTAGAATTCGTCTTTTTAAAGCAAAATATTTTTACGACCCGAATAGTTTGACTAATAAATTATTGTATCTTATTTAGTAATATACAAATTTCATTTTACGTTAACACTTCAATATTTTTTACTCTAATATATTGTTAGATAATATCCATCATATTAATTATAATATCGGTTTATAACTCAATTATGTATTTTACGTAATTCTTTTATCGATAAATGATAACAATTAAAGAGTCCAAAATTCATTTAAAATCCAGTAATATTTAATTAATAACATTTCATCAATATCACACACATACATATTGTGTGTATCATTTAAAATACATGTGAATATGTGGTCTAGTGGTATGAAAATGCACAATTTAACTCGGTGATCCATGTTCAATTACCATTAAAAATAATACTTCTATATATTCATAGGAACTTAATAATAAATTGGTGCTTTCAAATCAGTAATAAAGTACTTTAGTTATTGACTTGATCTTATATGTAATATTTTTTATAAAAAAATACAATATGCATTTTATATATATTGTTTCTTTATATAAAACCAAATATTGCTTCGCTTAAGCGGTATAGACAGAGATATCATGTGTATTATTGAAAACGCGTATAGATGAGTGTTAGGTTGTTTAATGATAGTTATATAGTAAATTTTTATTATTATTATTATGTTGATTATTATTGTTATTACAATTTTATAATATTATCAAACCATATGTTATGTATCAATAATTGATATTTTAATTTAATATGTTACAGTTCAAATCAATAAATGTAAACGCAACATGACAAAATATTATTAATATGTCGCAATATTAAAATATTAGATTTTTTTTCACTAAAACAATACACACATACATTTTTTATCTGTATGATTTAAAACACATGTGACTGAGTGGTGTAGTGGTAAAAACATTTGCCCAAGTTCAATTCCCACCAACTCGAAGTCCCAAGTTCAATTCCCACCAACCACAATTTTTAAAAAAAATTGAGAATAGAGAGATAAATTAATAAGCATGGTACATTAAAAAGTCTAACAACACACACACATCTATAATGTGTATGATTTACAACATATGTGATTGAGTGATGTAGTGGTAGAAAAATTTGTTAAATAACTTAGAGACACAAGTTCAACTCCCACCAACCACAATTTTTTAAAAAATTTGAGAATAGAGGGATAAATTATTAATTACAATACATTAAAAAATCTCACTATTTTTTTCTTATGTTGGCCTATTATATATATAATAGATAGATAGATTAGTGGTTATTAATGTAACGGTCCCAAAATCCGGGGTACAGATTTGGGGCCACCAACCACAATCAACATTTTACTAACTAGGATATAAACATATTATCAACTGACAAAACAATAAAATCCCTTAACCAAGATCGCATACAGGTTATGGTATGAAACAAACTATCGAACTACATCATTACAACTCAATCTCAGAATAAAAGAATATTATACAATTTTGTGAAGATACAAAACCACTATCTAGCTACATATCCAACCACTATTTGACGAAGTCCACAACTCGAACGTCTCTTCTCGCTGCCCGGAGATCAATACTCCCTGTCCCCTACTAGGTCTACTAAACTTCACTATTAACTGGAGAAAACAAACAAAAGCAAGAGTGAGCCAACGATGCTCAGCAAGTGCATAAAGTGATAACAATTTTAATATCGAAACAATTCTGATAACAAAAGAATTTCAACTCATTCTATGAAAGAATCTGTGATATTAACTTTTAAGTTGCCACGAGGGTCAATACTTCACCATTAATGAGGTGCAACAGGAACTAGAACAGATAAAAATTTGTTCAACTAGAATAAGCATTGTAAACTACAAAGAAACCAGGCTTTAATGATTCAATAATGATACTCGAAAACTCAAGGTCAAATGATAACCATTCGATAATAATACTTGGAAATTCATGGTCAAGCAATACGAATCAATGTCCAACTGGATACTCAATCTATAGATTAGAATTGAATTTTTTTTCATTTTGACGCAATGAGTTAAAGTGGATGATCAGTCACACTAAAACTCCGGATATACTCTCTTGGTATATCCAAATACTTAACTGGATCCATGGCCCATTTTGGCCTAAAACATAATACTCATACTCTGACTGGCGTCCACAGTCCTGAAAACATTTTCATTTAATAAAAACATTTTCAATTCTATCCTTAATACTCAGACAATCGACTATCCTGTTTCAACCAAACAACTGGAAACTCATGTCCAGAATAATAACTCATGATTAAGAGTTAAGAAGAAGGCAACAACATTTGTTAGTATCGACAAGTTCGATAACAATTGGGGAGGAGATTATGATGAGCAATACTATGAGTTCATATCAAGAAGATAAATGTGAATAATTTGCTCTTATAACATCAACAACTTATTTAAAGAGAATTTCACTTGAGTACATGAAAGATATACAATGTAATAAGACTTTTCGACCATCAAACTCTAAGTTAAAGCGAAGATATGGTCAATTACTAGACATACTAAAAAGTTTGAGTTTCCATAAACAGATAAAATGATTTAACATTTGTTTGAAAAACAATTCAAACAAATGATCGTATTTCTCACGCATTTTAATGATACACGTGACAATCAATCATTGATGTTCGTAAGCCCTAGGGAACAACCCCTAGCACTAACTATTACTTACGCTATATCAATGATCACATCACTCAAGTATATTAATTATACTCGTGATAGCTAATCATGGATATTCGTAAGCCCGAGTAACTAGTTGAAGAGAATTTCACAAGTCTTTAAATATTGACATTTAAGACTTGTGATCTCATTACAACTCCTCGCAGATAAACACATAATCAAATAAATCTAACAATTAATCTTCGATAAATAACATTTGAAAACCATACAAATAGTTCACCACCACATACAATTTACCACCAAATACTCGACTTATAACATTTAGTACATAAACATTTATAACTAGTAAATCCATATAAACTTCAAACATTATACGACCAATAATAATTACACTTAACAACTAATAATTTCAACTAACAATTATAATCAACCACACTCTCCGAATTAAATTCAAAAACTCAACAATACTCATACTTTACAATATCAATCTAATTAAGACAATTATCACGTTAAACTCACAACTTAATTAATAATTATAAACTTTTACAAATTTTAATCTCGGTAATTAAGCAACATACTCGCAATTAACTCTAATTTAATCACAACAATTTTAATTAACACTTATGCTATTCGAATAACCCACGAAAATATAAAAATACAATTTCTCAATTTAAAACTAATTAATTTACAACAATTACATAATTAAATCTAAAATGAGAATTAAATAATTACATCGGAAAATAAAATAAAATAAACGAAAAGGGAATACCTTTCCGATTCCAATCTCCCCCAAATCTCTTTCTCTTTCTCTCTCTCTCTCTCCCTCTCTCTCTCTCTCTCTCTCTCTCCCTCTCTCGCTCTCTCTCTCCTGCCTTCCTTCTTCCTCTACTGCTGCGCGCCTTGGCTGCTGCCTCAGGTCACCACCGTCGGCCGCCAGTCGCGGAGGCGCCGTCACCCCCGCCGCTGGACTGCCTCCCCCTGCTTTCTCCCTCGATTTCTTGTTTCCCCCACCCCTTGCACACACATATATGCGCATATACATACATATATACATACTCCTCTTCATCAATTCAACCCACAAATTCATTCTTTTCCCAATTCATCTTCTTCTTCTTTCTTTTTTTTTTCTTTCTTCCCCGACTGTCTCGAAGGTTCGGTATGCTTCTCTTCTAATTGGGCTTGGCCCAATAACAATATAACTGCCATACCTTCTATCCGGCCCAATTAAAACACTTATTCGTTTTTAACACCAATAAACAACTTTTATAAATCGAAATTAAATAAAATATTCATAAAAATAAACTTTTCATTTTTAAAATAAGGAATATAAAATTTTGAGCACGCACATATTTTCGAAATATTTTTCGGATCAAAAATGAATTAAATATGAATTTTCAAAGTTTTGATCCTTTAAATACAATAAAACTCTAAAAATCATTTTAAAATACTCAAGCATCCAAATTAATCCATCCAACAATTTTTAAAACTCAATAAATATATAAAGATAATATTACAAAAGATTTCATGATTTTTAATTCCTCCGATAATTTTATAAAATTTACAGAGGATAAAAAATGCATGATTCAAATATTTTAAATCCTCAAAAATACAAATAAAAAAAATACACCGACCTTCACAGTTCACACAAATCATCATATAATCACACAAACATAACTTCACACATATACCACTTTCCAACAATACTCACATAATAATATTCATAATTTATATAAAATAAATAATTTGAAATTTTCTAGGGCGTTATATCATTCCCCCCTTAATAGGATTCTGTCCTCAGAATCAACGCTAAGGACACAAATAACAATTTTCCTCAAACATCTTACTTTCACTTCCCCGGTTGCCTCTTCAACTCTAGGATTTCTCCTATCAACTCAAACTTTAACAGGCTCGTTCTGTGAGCCCTCCAATTCCGAAATAACTTTAAACTTTGACTTCCGTGTCTTTTCAACTTTAGACGCTTAACTCACGGGAACGAATATCTTTCCCCGACGATCAATATAACTTTTTCGCATAATGAACTATATCTTGCGTTAAAACTATATTACCACGCCAATCCTTCGCAATAATACTACCGTGCATTTTGCCTAAATTTACCACGATCTACGCTTGGTATACTTCCCACGCTTTACTTATAGCCACACGATTTTAAATAGAACTTCGAGAAAGTATCTCCAGAAATTCTCTGATCGCTTCCACTCCGCTTTCAAGTACTATGTTGATCGAGAAGGGAATAATTAAAAGTTTCTTCTTGTATTCCCATGTTCTTACCGAATACCCAATCTGGAAACTTAACATCATTTCGTTCATTCTCAGTCGCATCCTTGCAATCGAATACTATAATCACATATATGTCCTTAGACGTACCTCCAGCATACTTCAACTAACAACTGGATTCTCATTCTTATAAAATAGTCTGGTTTGCCAAATCTTTGGAGAACATAGCCTCGATTATTTTCAGCTTTTGATAACTAGAATACTTGTCACCTTATCTGTGACTTCACTTAATACAAACACAAGATTGAAATATCCAATTTGTTACCCATTCTTCTGCCATTACAACTTCATTCGATACTAATCATGAAACAATTCCTCAACGACTTGCAACAACTCCCGTTTTTATCAACACGAATCTTCCACTTAACCTGCATTGCCACTCATTTACATCTCCCAAAATGAACCTTCCTCAGATAAAATTTTGAGAAAAAGAATATCAAGAAATCTTCAATCATTCTTACTCCTTTTTCACGTGCAATGTTACTTGAGAAGCATAATCGGAAACTTCCGTCCATCCTTTACCTCACTGTTTTACTGAATAACCATTTTCCTTAAATCACATATGTACATCTTATTCGTAATACGCTATTCCGTTTCCTCTGGAGTCAACTTCAATTCTCCACTCTGCATACTTGACAAGTTCTCGAATTTGACTCTACCCGCTACAACTTCAACATTTAACACCACTCACATTAGGATTTTGCATACTTGGAACCTTTCAAAGTCATTCTCCATTGGATTGCATACACTTCACGAATCTTCGATCATCTTGATATGTGATCTACGATCAGATTAAATTCTGCGTCCAATTGCTGTTTGAAATCTTATTCATTGAAACGGGCTTTGACTCAATCATCTCCTTTCTGCTACCTTTTTCTTATACAACACGACTTCATTCCTTTGATTTCACCATTTCTGGATCTGCTTGCTTGCTAAGACTTCTATATCCACTTTCGACTTCAATACATTCTTTTCACATTTCTTAAGATTAAAATCTCCCCTTCGTTAATAGGAAATAAATTTAATCCTGAATCATATTTGACTCTTTTATAGTCGTCACAATCCACTTCCTGATAACTTCCTTTATAATCGCATTGAATTTCCCGATTCCTTGATAATTGTAACAGTAGTCTTATTACTTTCTTCATAATTCCACTAAGATTGATATGCACATTGCTTTGACTTCTGACTCTACTAATTGTTATCATACTGCCCTTCTGGTTACAGCAACTTCCCACATTACTCTTAATAAAATCTCTAGGGATTCTACTCCCGAAATCTTATTTCCTAATCATGGAATCTTGTTAATTTCTGCTAGTTCTCTTTCTATGGGCAACTACGACGCCCTTTTCTCTTCTAACTCCACATCTTCAGGATTCCACATTCTTTTCTTAGCCAATTTCATATGTCTTTTATTTAGTCACTTCTGGAAACTTTTTGATTTCTCTGTCTTCCACCTTACTGTCATTTTACTTCATCTCGGTTAACTTTCCAACATCCTTGATAACCATGATTTCTTACACTGGCCTTGCATAAGTCATTTACTCCGCATGTTCACCTTATTCCTCATTCAGTCTTTGTTCTTCTCGTTAATTCTTACAACCATTTTCCTTCTACTTCGCTCTGCTTTACTCAAATCATCTCTCCTTGATCCCACCATCTTATGGCATTCTATTTACTACCTTCACCTTACCATAGGTGTCTAAAACAATCCTTCTTTAACATTGAACATCTTTACCAACATCTCCATTACCATTCTCTTTTCGCCCTTCAACAATATCTGTAATCATGTGCTTTCATTTACTGCTCTTTTCCTTTATTCAATTCTCATTAATCTCAAATCTTGTCTATGTCTTATCGGTCCAGTAAATATTCCAATTTGACATGACATATTTGTCTTAGTCACCAAATTCTTAAACTTGCACAACCAGTTCTTCGTCAGCATAATTGTAGTTAAACCATTTAAAACGTCGTCGCGTCTAACTTCGCATCCCGTTATCACTAGAAATTTTGAAATCATCAAATCTCCGACAAAGGAGGTCAACGAAATGAATGGGGTATCGATATGAATATATACTGAGTTTGTTTGACAAAACTTTATAAAAGAATTTAACCGAGAGATCAATATGATCTTTGAACTATTTTTAGGTTGCGTTCGTCACTTGGTTAACCACCATAGTACATAAGGATGGCTAGTCCTTAGTACTTTCATGACAAACACAATCAGTGGCGTCCCACTGGACTTTTATCACAAAGATAAGATGTCCCTGAATCCCTATCTACATAGGTTGTTCATCTCAGCTGGAATAGAGAAATCATGTATTCATGAAAAGGGAAGGGATTCAAGAATTTCAACAATTTTCAAGTAAAGTTGGATCAATTATCCTCTGAAAGATATAGATATTTCTAAAAAAACGGAATTGAATTCGAATAAAGCTGACATACCAAACTCGTCATCATTTGATGTATAAAAGACTTTTCAATAGATACTTCAATGATTGATCAAGCAAACATTCAAGAAATTCTTAATTATTCATAATCTCACTCTTGTCGACTAAGCACTAATATACTTAGCTGCCAAACCAGCCTGACCATAATGAGTTGAATAAATAAGAAGATCTCAATTCATTCTCGATTTTTTTGAACCATCACTGTGCAATGAATGCCTCAGCAACGATACCAACCGGGAATTAACTTAGGACGATAATTCAAAGAAAGAATAAGAAATTTCCTTAAGCAATGAATTTGAATGAATCGACGATTAAGGATACACAACTACGCTCAACTTCCAATTCTTGCATATAATCGCTTCCCACTTCGCATTCTTAACCTTCTCATACCATCTCCGAAACGTTCGTATCGAAACTAATATCGTAGGATGTCCTAAATTCTACAAGAAAATCTCAAGATAACGTCCCTCGGACTGATAGCTCCAGCTACCCACCTAGCTTATGCTGCTTCGGGTTCGCTATTTGGCTAATAGCCCAATCCTTAAACGATCCAAACTTCTACTCGCGCGATATGCCGAAAGACCGATTAACGTCGCAGCGCTTGCCGAAATATCCTAACGTGATCCTTATCCTAAACCGTTCTACCCGACATCTATCTTATACACGTACCCTAATCCTCCTAATCTGTTTCAGTGACCATAACCTGTAGCTCTGATACCAACTGTAACGGTCCCAAAATCCGGGGTACAGATTTGGGGCCACCAACCACAATCAACATTTTACTAACTAGGATATAAACATATTATCAACTGACAAAACAATAAAATCCCTTAACCAAGATCGCATACAGGTTATGGTATGAAACAAACTATCGAACTACATCATTACAACTCAATCTCAGAATAAAAGAATATTATACAATTCTGTGAAGATACAAAACCACTATCTAGCTACATATCCAACCTGTAAGATCTCAGATTATTTTAGGATTTATTATTATTATTATTTTATTATTATGTTAATTAGTATTTAAAGTATGGAATTGGATTTGAGAATATCGTTGTGGAATTCAACGATATTTAATATCGAGTTTATATGAGTATATATGGATTTATGTGTGCCAATGTGTGCCCCAGTATTTTTATTGTATTTTAGTGATTTAAAAGTATTTAAATCAAGTATTATTGATCTTCGAAAATCTTTATTTATTTATCGGAGTTGGATAAAATCATGAAATCTTTTGTAATATTATCTTTATATATTTATTGAGTTTTTAAAAATTGATTGGAGAATTATTTTGGGTGTTTAAGTATTTTAAAATGATATTAAGAGTTTTATGGTATTTTTAAAGGATCAAAACTTTGAAAATTCTTATTTAATTCATTTTTTATCCGAAAAATATTTCGAAAATATGTACGTGCTTGTAATTTTATATTCTCTATTTTAAAAATGAAAAGTGTAATTTTCCGGAAGTTTTATTTAATTGTGATTTTTATAAGTTGCTTATTAGAATGTATTTGGGCCGAAAGAGGATAAAGTAGTAATATAAGGGTATTGGGCCTAAGCCCATTAGTTGCAAAAATAGATGCAGCCGAGAGAGGGTTCGAGAGAACTCGGGGAGAGAAAGAGAGAAGAAAAGGGGAAGAAAAAGAAGAGAGATTGGGAGAGAAATTGAAGAGAGGGATGAGTGTATATGTATATATATATACATACGTGTGTGTGTGTATATGTAATTGGTGGGTTTGTGAGTGTGTGTGTAACTGGTAGCAACAGTGGGCGAGAGGGGAGACGCGCGCGGGTCGCAGGTGGGTCCAGGCGGCGGCTGGACAGTCCGGCGAGGCGTGGCGGCCCTCCGGCAACAGGGGTCGTAGCTTTGCAGCTAGAGAGAGAGAGAGAGAGAGAGAGAGAGAGAGAGAGAGAGAGAGAGAAGAGAGAGAGAGAGAGAGGTGGGAGAGATTGGTTCCGGTGGCTTGAATTGCGGGTCGGAATCGGAAGAGGTATAAATTTTATACCTTATTTATTTATTTACTTCGTTTTATTTTTCCGATGTAAATTTTTAATTCCTCATTTAGATTAATTATTGTGATTGTAGTAATTTAATTATTAAATTAGTATGGTTACAATTTGATTAATTGTGAAATTCGAGTATTGTTTAATTGGCATAATTGTAATTAGATATAAGTTGTGAGTTAAATATGTGGATTTTCGTAATGAATTAAAGTGGAAAATTGTGGATATTACTATGTTATGTGAATTAAATTGGTAAATAAAGTTGAGTATTATTACTATTTGTTAATTAATGGTAAGTTAAGTTGCTATTTATAATTGTTGGGATTAGTTGTGTGTCGAGCTATATGATTTTGTTGTTTGGATTAGTGATTACTGATTTGTTAATTGTTGTTGTCTTATAAAGTGTAGATATAAGGGTTGGTTAAATTGTAAAGGTTTATGTGCTAAATGGTAAATGTTTATGTGCTAAATCCTAAATGGTATAAATCAAGTCTTAGTATTTGTTGAATGTATAATCGTCAATTACTTGGTGTTGGTAAGTATGGGAATACGTGATACATGTTAAATGTTGTAGTCGAGTCATAACATTTGTTAAATGTTAGAATTTTATAATAATTAGAATTGTGCTAGGGGTTATGAGAAGATCACAAGTTTTTAAATGTCAATATTTAAAGGACTTGTGTAATTCTTTTCGACTAATCCCTAGGGCTTACGAATATCCATGATTAGCTATCACGAGTATAATTAATATACTTGAGTGATGTGATCATCGATATAGCGTAAGTAATAGTTAGTGCTAGGGGTTGTTCCCTAGGGCTTACGAACATCAATGATTGGTTGTCACGTGTATCATTAAAATGCGTGAGAAATACGATCATTGGTGTAGCGTAAGTAGTAGTGTAAATCATTATGTGCTAGGTGCCGCATGTCTGGGCGGGTTTTATTTGTTTACTTTTGTTGCTGCAAGTTGAGGCAGCTTTATTTTATTTTATTTTTGTAAAACAGGGTTTGAATTGTATTTGAGGGGCTGTGCCCATAGTCCGATAAACGAATAGGTCATGCCGAAATTTTCTAAAAATCCCCTGTATGTAAAGTTATTGAAATTATTTGATTTAAAGATTGAAAGGCATGTATGTGTATAAGTGTTTAAGTGCATATGTGATGATTAATGAGGTGTGGATATATATATATATATATATATTTATGTATGTATTGCTTTGTGAGTTATAAGTAATTAGTTATCGATTGGATTATTTATGTACTAAATAGTACTTTGCTACTATTTCAAGTATAATTAGGGATTCGATATAGAGCCAGTGCACATGTTGACGGATTATTGAAGAAAGATGAATGCGTGATCGAATAAAGACCGAGGTTAAGTAAGTAGCGAATCGACGCGTGGAAATGAGGCAAGTGTACTAACCCTCGCTTATCGTTCAAGCGAGATAAATATGTGTTTATTCTGTATAAGTATTCCCTTCAAATTTTTATTGCTTTTGTCATGTTCCTTCGGATTACTGTTAAGAAAATGTTTTATTCAAGTATCATGTTTATATAGTATCTCAAAGTTCTATTGCCAGTATTATTCTTTCTCAAATGTTGATAGTAATATTCTGTTAAAGTTTTATTGCAGGTATTGTATTCTTATTATTGTTTTAGTACAATGTTCTTAATGTTTATAGTTTCACTGAGATTATTGATAGTAAATTAGTTTAATGGAATTGGAAATTTTTTTATAAAATGTGGACCAGCTTCATGGTCAGAGTAGTAAAGGCCAATGTCAATAAGTGCCTAGTGAGGGGATCCCAGAGTATTGTTTTTGGCTGGACTTTACGTGGCTGATCACCCGTAATGTCCAGAGTATGATTAAAACTCCAATTCTATTGAACGTTGTTTTTATGCAAGTATATTCTTATGATAGAATGTTTAAGTTAAAGTACATTTTTATTTCCCAGTATGATGGATATAAAGTATGATTTGAGTTAATAAGTACTATTAGTATAAAAGTGGAAAGTTATTTATATTAGTGTTTCAAACGGTGAAAACTAATTCACGGTTATTATTGTTGCTGCGGCATTCGTTGCGCAGTGACGATGAGAATCGAGAATGAATTGAGATCTTCTTATTTATTTAAACTCATGATTGTCAGGCCGGTTAGGCAGCTAGGTATGCAAACGCTTAGTTGACATGAATGAGATTTGAATAAGTGAGAATTTCTTGGAGTTTTTGTTAAAGAGGTAGTTAAAGTATTTTGCAGTATTAAAAGTATTTAATCTAGTATTACGAACCTTTTTAGTTAAGAATCCAGATTTCAATTATAGTATTGATTATAATTGGTGAGCATTTATTCGCTCATATCTATTATTCACTTTCCTTTTTAAGATAATCCTTTTTGAATTGCAGTTATTGCATTTAATTATCCAGTGCTATTATTTTAAAACTTGCTGAGCATTCTTTGGCTCACCCTTGTTTTTTTAAATCTAATATTTCAGTAGAAGTACCTGCGCAGTTCAGAAAGAGGAAGCAAGACGATGTGAAGAATGCTGACGTGGATTCGGGGTATTTGTGTTATAGTAAGATTGTTGTATGTATATATAGTTTTAGTAATTATAGTATGTATTTGATTAGTGGCCTGGTACACTTCCTTTCGAAGTTATACCACTGATTTAAGTTTTGTATATAAAGTTGTATTTAAGTTGGTTTGGGTTTTCTTGTTTCTAGAACTGTAACCTAAGATCCTTAGTTGTGAGTTGGGGTCAAAGAATTTTCAGTTGAGTTTTTATGTTTTATTTCAGTTTTAGTTGATTTCAGATTTTTAGTTTAGTATTCAGCAGGTTTATGTTGTATTTACGAATACATCATGGCCAATTTTTGTTAGAATTATTTAGTTTGTTAGTGTGACGCCCAAATCTATTGACCCCGGATTTGGGGGCGTTACAGGTTGGTATCAGAGCGTAGGTTATAGTAAACTAGAAACGAGAGTGTGTAGGAATGTGTATAGTTAAGTAAGGAACGTCAGAGTTCATATAGGACTCGTGTTGGACTATTGGATATAGTACCAGTTAGTGAGTTAAGATGTGAGTGGTGACAGATAGTTGAGCGGAGTTGGGTAGAAATCCTTGAGGCTGTAGGTAGTGGAATCTTCAGAGTCTAGTGCGAGTTACGACGACGTATAGAATAGATAACTTTAGGACGTGTAGCAGAAGAGTCTAGATCGAATGACGAGTCAGCGAAGGAGTCGACAAAGAAGATGTACGTGGAGACCCTGGCAATACCTTCCTTTTCTTTTAATCAATATTCCTTTGATGAGTTTATTTTGCCAATTGTCCTTCCCTGAAGTTGGATTTCCAGTTATGACGGAGGCTGTAATGCCTATTTCTTTTATTTCTAAACCCTGTCAAGTTTGATTATGAGTTTCGAAATTTCTTCATTAGTGAATAATTCTATTGTTGATAGATCATCATTTCTTAGTATTGTGACAGTCATTTCCTTCCTGATTATCCTTTTCTTCTGAAATAGTACCCATGGAATCCGTTTAGTTGTAATCCAGGGGTATGTCTGAGAATTTCTCATCAATTGATTGTTAATTCGATGTTCGAATCTTTTTATGTTTCTTTACTCCAACTGAGGTGAACAACCCTATCTATAGGGGACACAAGGACTGTTTGTCTGTGTGATAGCAGTCTGATGGGACGCCATCACTTGTGTGTTGTGAAGTACAAGAAGGTTAATTACCTTTAGTCATGTCTTGAATAAGGCACGCAACAAGGTTCATTTGATCATGTTGATCACTCAGTAATTTTCATTTCAAAGAAAATTTGTTTGAAAACTCATGAATTAATTCTACAATTGTGAAACCTTTGCTACGATGTGAAATTGTTCTTTTCAAATATCATGAATCATAATATCTCGAGTAGTCTTGAACGTATGCCAATCGAGTTTAGAATACTAGTAACGCGTGACGTATAGTACTACGATTAGAGTTGTTCTATATAGAGAGATCAGTAGAGATCCCAGTATAGTAAATAAGTATCCAGAGTGCAGATTAGTAGAGTTGCGGATGCAACCTGAGTTGGTAGAGTAAACCCCAGTAACCCTTCTTTACCTGATTCCGAGGACGGAATCCTTTTAAGGTGGGTAGAATGTAAGATCTCAGATTATTTTAGGATTTATTATTATTATTATTATTTTATTATTATGTTAATTAGTATTTAAAGTATGGAATTGGATTTGAGAATATCGTTGTGGAATTCAACGATATTTAGTATCGAGTTTATATGAGTATATATGGATTTATGTGTGCCAATGTGTGCCCCAATATTTTTATTGTATTTTAGTGATTTAAAAGTATTTAAATCAAGTATTATTGATCTTCGAAAATCTTTATTTATTTATCGGAGTTGGATAAAATCATGAAATATTTTGTAATATTATCTTTATATATTTATTGAGTTTTTAAAAATTGATTGGAGAATTATTTTGGGTGTTTAAGTATTTTAAAATGATTTTAAGAGTTTTATGGTATTTTTAAAGGATCAAAACTTTGAAAATTCTTATTTAATTCATTTTTTATCCGAAAAATATTTCGAAAATATGTACGTGCTTGTAATTTTATATTCTCTATTTTAAAAATGAAAAGTGTAATTTTCCGGAAGTTTTATTTAATTGTGATTTTTATAAGTTGCTTATTAGAATGTATTTGGGCCGAAAGAGGATAAAGTAGTAATATAAGGGTATTGGGCCTAAGCCCATTAGTTGCAAAAATAGATGCAGCCGAGAGAGGGTTCGAGAGAACTCGGGGAGAGAAAGAGAGAAGAAAAGGGGAAGAAAAAGAAGAGAGATTGGGAGAGAAATTGAAGAGAGGGATGAGTGTATATGTACATATATATACATACGTGTGTGTGTGTATATGTAATTGGTGGGTGTGTGAGTGTGTGTAGTGTGTGTAACTGGTAGCAACAGTGGGCGAGAGGGGAGACGCGCGCGGGTCACAGGTGGGTCCAGGCGGCGGCTGGACAGTCCGGCGAGGCGTGGCGGCGGTGGTGGCGGCCCCCCGGCAGCAGGGGTCGTAGCTTTGCAGCTAGAGAGAGAGAGAGAAGAGAGAGAGAGGTGGGAGAGATTGGTTCCGGTGGCTTGAATTGCGGGTCAGAATCGGAAGAGGTATAAATTTTATACCTTATTTATTTATTTACTTCGTTTTATTTTTCCGATGTAAATTGTTAATTCCTCATTTAGTTTAATTATTGTGATTGTAGTAATTTAATTATTAAATTAGTATGGTTACAATTTGATTAATTGTGAAATTCGAGTATTGTTTAATTGGCATAATTGTAATTAGATATAAGTTGTGAGTTAAATATGTGGATTTTCGTAATTGAATTAAAGTGGAAAATTGTGGATATTACTATGTTATGTGAATTAAATTGGTAAATAAAGTTGAGTATTATTACTATTTGTTAATTAATGGTAAGTTAAGTTGCTATTTATAATTGTTGGGATTAGTTGTGTGTCGAGCTATATGATTTTGTTGTTTGGATTAGTGATTACTGATTTGTTAATTGTTGTTGTCTTATAAAGTGTAGATATAAGGGTTGGTTAAATTGTAAAGGTTTATGTGCTAAATGGTAAATGTTTATGTGCTAAATCCTAAATGGTATAAATCAAGTCTTAGTATTTGTTGAATGTATAATCGTCAATTACTTGGTGTTGGTAAGTATGGGAATACGTGATACATGTTAAATGTTGTAGTCGAGTCATAACATTTGTTAAATGTTAGAATTTTATAATAATTAGAATTGTGCTAGAGGTTATGAGAAGATCACAAGTTTTTAAATGTCAATATTTAAAGGACTTGTGTAATTCTTTTCGACTAATCCCTAGGGCTTACGAATATCCATGATTAGCTATCACGAGTATAATTAATATACTTGAGTGATGTGATCATCGATATAGCGTAAGTAATAGTTAGTGCTAGGGGTTGTTCCCTAGGGCTTACGAACATCAATGATTGGTTGTCACGTGTATCATTAAAATGCGTGAGAAATACGATCATTGGTGTAGCGTAAGTAGTAGTGTAAATCATTATGTGCTAGGTGCCGCATGTCTGGGCGGGTTTTATTTGTTTACTTTTGTTGCTGCAAGTTGAGGCAGCTTTATTTTATTTTATTTTTGTAAAACAGGGTTTGAATTGTATTTGAGGGGCTGTGCCCATAGTCCGATAAACGAATAGGTCATGACGAAATTTTCTAAAAATCCCCTGTATGTGTATAAGTGTTTAAGTGCATATGTGATGATTAATGAGGTGTGGATATATATATATATATATATATATATATATATATATATATATATATATATATATATATATATATTTATGTATTGCTTTGTGAGTTATAAGTAATTAGTTATCGATTGGATTGTTTATGTACTAAATAGTACTTTGCTACTATTTCAAGTATAATTAAGGATTCGATATAGAGCCAGTGCACATGTTGACGGATTATTGAAGAAAGATGAATGCGTGATCGAATAAAGACCGAGGTTAAGTAAGTAGCGAATCGACGCGTGGAAATGAGGCAAGTGTACTAACCCTCGCTTTTCGTTCAAGGGAGATAAATATGTGTTTATTCAGTATAAGTATTCCCTTCAAATTTTTATTGCTTTTGTCATGTTCCTTCGGATTACTGTTAAGAAAATGTTTTATTCAAGTATCATGTTTATATAGTATCTCAAAGTTCTATTGCCAGTATTATTCTTTCTCAAATGTTGATAGTAATATTCTGTTAAAGTTTTATTGCAGGTATTGTATTCTTATTATTGTTTTAGTACAATGTTCTTAATGTTTATAGTTTCACTGAGATTATTGATAGTAAATTAGTTTAATGGAATTGGAAAATTTTTTATAAAATGTGGACCAGCTTCATGGTCAGAGTAGTAAAGGCCAATGTCAATAAGTGCCTAGTGAGGGGATCCCAGAGTATTGTTTTTGGCTGGACTTTACGTGGCTGATCACCCGTAATGTCCAGAGTATGATTAAAACTCCAATTCTATTGAACGTTGTTTTTATGCAAGTATATTCTTATGATAGAATGTTTAAGTTAAAGTACATTTTTATTTCCCAGTATGATGGATATAAAGTATGATTTGAGTTAATAAGTACTATTAGTATAAAAGTGGAAAGTTATTTATATTAGTGTTTCAAACGGTGAAAACTAATTCACGGTTATTATTGTTGCTGCGGCATTCGTTGCGCAGTGACGATGAGAATCGAGAATGAATTGAGATCTTCTTATTTATTTAAACTCATGATTGTCAGGCCGGTTAGGCAGCTAGGTATGCAAACGCTTAGTTGACATGAATGAGATTTGAATAAGTGAGAATTTCTTGGAGTTTTTGTTAAAGAGGTAGTTAAAGTATTTTGCAGTATTAAAAGTATTTAATCTAGTATTACGAACCTTTTTAGTTAAGAATCCAGATTTCAATTATAGTATTGATTATAATTGGTGAGCATTTATTCGCTCATATCTATTATTCACTTTCCTTTTTAAGATAATCCTTTTTGAATTGTAGTTATTGCATTTAATTATCCCGTGCTATTATTTTAAAACTTGCTGAGCATTCTTTGGCTCACCCTTGTTTTTTTAAATCTAATATTTCAGTAGAAGTACCTGCGCAGTTCAGAAAGAGGAAGCAAGACGATGTGAAGAATGCTGACGTGGATTCGGGGTATTTGTGTTATAGTAAGATTGTTGTATGTATATATAGTTTTAGTAATTATAGTATGTATTTGATTAGTGGCCTGGTACACTTCCTTTCGAAGTTATACCAGTGATTTAAGTTTTGTATATAAAGTTGTATTTAAGTTGGTTTGGGTTTTCTTGTTTCTAGAACTGTAACCTAAGATCCTTAGTTGTGAGTTGGGGTCAAAGAATTTTCAGTTGAGTTTTTATGTTTTATTTCAGTTTTAGTTGATTTCAGATTTTTAGTTTAGTATTTAGCAGGTTTATGTTGTATTTACGAATACATCATGGCCAATTTTTGTGAGAATTATTTAGTTTGTTAGTGTGACGCCCAAATCTACTGACCCCGGATTTGGGTGCGTTACACAACCACTATTTGACGAAGTCCACAACTCCAACGTCTCTTCTCGATGCCCGGAGATCAATACTCCCTCTCCCCTACTAGGTCTACTAAACTTCACTATTAACTGGAGAAAACAAACAAAAGCAAGAGTGAGCCAACGATGCTCAGCAAGTGCATAAAGTGATAACAATTTTAATATCGAAACAATTCTGATAACAAAAGAATTTCAACTCATTCTATGAAAGAATCTGTGATATTAACTTTTAAGTTGCCACGAGGGTTAATACTTCACCATTAATGAGGTGCAACAGGAACTAGAACAGATAAAATTTTTGTTCAACTAGAATAAGCATTGTAAACTACAAAGAAACCAGGCTTTAATGATTCAATAATGATACTCGAAAACTCAAGGTCAAATGATAACCATTCGATAATAATACTTGGAAATTCATGGTCAAGCAATACGAATCAATGTCCAACTGGATACTCAATCTATAGATTAGAATTGGATTTTTTTTTTCATTTTGACGCAACGAGTTAAAGTGGATGATCAGTCACACTAAAACTCCGGATATACTCTCTTGGTATATCCAAATACTTAACTGGATCCATGGCCCATTTTGGCCTAAAACATAATACTCATACTCTGACTGGCGTCCACAGTCCTGAAAACATTTTCATTTAATAAAAACATTTCCAATTCTATCCTTAATACTCAGGTCAGGTGTCGGGACAATCGACTATCCTGTTTCAACCAAACAACTGGAAACTCATGTCCAGAATAATAACTCATGATTAAGAGTTAAGAAGAAGGCAACAACATTTGTTAGTATCGACAAGTTCGATAACAATTGTGGAGGAGATTATGATGAGCAATACTATGAGTTCATATCAAGAAGATAAATGTGAATAATTTGCACTTATAACATCAACAACTTATTTAAAGAGAATTTCACTTAAGTACATGAAAGATATACAATGTAATAAGACTTTTAAACCATCAAACTCTAAGTTAAAGCGAAGATATGGTCAATTACTAGACATACTAAAAAGTCTGAGTTTCCATAAACAGATAAAATGATTTAACATTTGTTTGAAAAACAATTCCAATATGGAACAGTTCAGTTTAATTTAAAAGAAAACATTTTTCTAAATGGGGAATCCATTGATGGAGATATGCTAGAATTGAGAATTTTGCTAGCAGACTTTCATAAGAATTTAAATTCTGGGATTTCCTTTATTTAGGGAGTTCTCAACTCCATTCAACGAAAATAGAAGAAATGGCACTTCAGAGATAGGAAAATGAGCAAAAAGGGTTATTTGAATTACGAGTAGGGGAGGTAATCAACATTACACTTATCTGAAAAGTATATGAGTCATCTATACTTGGCCAAATCATCACATACTATAAATAAGCTAAATTGTATCACTTGAACAATAAGTGAATAGCAAAACACTTGCCTCGATTACGGAGTTCCTGATCCTACTATGGATCCTCGACTCAATTTCACATCAATCCTTACTTGTAATTTGCTACTTCACATCCATACCCTCGTCGACTTCGCTAACTACCATTTGTTCCAATTTCCACTTGTCCTTGCACTGCTCTCGGACTGGTCTCTTACTCGTACCTTTACAAATTCAAGTACCGTTTCAGTATCAAATCAAGCAAACTCTTATTTGCTCTACTCTACCCATACGCGTCCTATAACGCTTATACATATATCATAAATAACATATACCTCATATTCGCAAAATAGCGTTAGTATACCCAACTAAGTCAAATAAACACTTAACACAGCTGACCACTTATTACTTAGATATCAACTAGGCAACTACTTCACAACAAATTCATAATATACTTTTAAATCATCAATCAAGTAAATTAAATAGATTTAAAATAGATTTGCAGGGGATTTTTAGAAAATTTCGGCATGAAGTATTCGTTTATCGGACTATAGGCACAGCCCCTCAACATCAATCAAAAACAATTCAACCTTGCTTTACAAAAATAAATTTGCCTCAACTTGCAGCAATATAAAAATAAACAATTAATGAAAAGTACCTGCCCGAACATGCGGCAACTAGCACATAAGAAATTTATATTAGCAATAACTACTACTTACGCTACACCAATGATCGTATTTCTCACGCATTTTAATGATACACGTGACAATCAATCATTGATGTTCGTAAGCCCTAGGGAACAACCCCTAGCACTAACTATTACTTACGCTATATCGATGATCACATCACTCAAGTATATTAATTATACTCGTGATAGCTAATCATGGATATTCGTAAGCCCGAGGAACTAGTTGAAGAGAATTTCACAAGTCTTTAAATATTGACATTTAAGACTTGTGATCTCATTACAACTCCTCGCAAATAAACACATAATCAAATAAATCTAACAATTAATCTTCGATAAATAACATTTGAAAACCATACAAATAGTTCACCACCACATACAATTTACCACCAAATACTCGACTTATAACATTTAGTGCATAAACATTTATAACTAGTAAATCCATATAAACTTCAAACATTATACGACCAATAATAATTACACTTAACAACTAACAATTTCAACTAACAATTATAATCAACCACACTCTCCGAATTAAATTCGAAAACTCAACAATACTCATACTTTACAATATCAATCTAATTAAGACAATTATCACGTTAAACTCACAACTTAATTAATAATTATAAACTTTTACAAATTTTAATCTCGGTAATTAAGCAACATACTCGCAATTAACTCTAATTTAATCACAACAATTTTAATTAACACTTATGCTATTCGAATAACCCACGAAAATATAAAATACAATTTCTCAATTTAAAACTAATTAATTTACAACAATTACATAATTAAATCTAAAATGAGAATTAAATAATTACATCGGAAAATAAAATAAAATAAACGAAAAGGTAATACCTTTCCGATTCCAATCTCCCCCAAATCTCTTTCTCTTTGTCTCTCTCTCTCTCTCTCTCTCTCTCTCTCTCTCTCTCTCTCTCTCTCTCTCTCTCTCTCTCTCTCTCTCCTGCCTTCCTTCTTCCTCTACTGCTGCGCGCCTTGGCTGCTGCCTCAGGCCACCACCATCGACCGCCAGTCGCGGCGGCGCCGTCACCCCCGCCGCTGGACTGCCTCCCCCTGCTTTCTCCCTCGATTTCTTGTTTCCCCCCACCCCTTGCACACACATATACGCATATACATACATATATACATACTCTTCTTCATCAATTCAACCCACCAATTCATTCTTTTCCCAATTCATCTTCTTCTTCTTCTTTCTTTTTTTTTCTTTCTTCCCCGACTATCTCGAAGGTTCGGTCTGCTTCTCTTCTAATTGGGCTTGGCCCAATAACAATATAACTGCCATACCTTCTATCCGGCCCAATTAAAACACTTATTCGTTTTTAACACCAATAAACAACTTTTATAAATCGAAATTAAATAAAATATTCATAAAAGTAAACTTTTCATTTTTAAAATAAGGAATATAAAATTACGAGCACACACATATTCTCGAAATATTTTTCGGATCAAAAATGAATTAAATATGAATTTTCAAAGTTTTGATCCTTTAAATACAATAAAACTCTAAAAAATCATTTTAAAATAATCAAGCATCCAAATTAATCCATCCAACAATTTTTAAAACTCAATAAATATATAAAGATAATATTACAAAAGATTTCATGATTTTTAATTCCTCCGTTAATTTTATAAAATTTACAGAGGATCAAAAATGCATTATTCAAATATTTTAAATCCTCAAAAATACAAATAAAAAAAATACACCGACCTTCACAGTTCACACAAATCATCATATAATCACACAAACATAACTTCACACATATACCACTTTCCAACAATACTCACATAATAATATTCATAATTTATATAAAATAAATAATTCGAAATTCGAAATTTTCTAGGGTGTTATAATTAAGGTGGACCCCGCGTTTTGAATTGACAAAAACAAAATTAGGTAAATATGAATATCAAGCATAATTGGACAGCTAAGATTCGGAATTTAATTTAATATATTTTCCGTTTTTCAAAAATGAATTAAATTAACTTAAGATTTTGAATATTACCGAGCATTTATTTACTTGTATAAAAAAATCTGACCTTTTAATGCCTTGCATTGGAAAATAACCTTGCAAGTATTTTACCCCGATTCTTCATTTTACCCAAATACCTGTGTTGGATATTCGATACTGGTACATGGGTATGAACACTCGAACATAAAATTAATTTAATGTACACAATTCTTAGCATCCTAATTCCTAAGCTCAATGTAACAAGATAATCATCCAAGACTCACCAAATATCCACCAGGTGCAACGTAAATCGGTTGCATAACCATCTTGAATGTAGGAAACACTGAGCTTTCCATTAATTCTTCTGGTGTATTAGGAGCAAGTGTTTTGGATTGACTGTCTTCTCTTTGCCTATGACAAATCAGTGAGCATAAGCATAAAGCACGGTGGCAAAAGAAATTTTGGCTTATTTTACTATCGAATTGAATATTTTGGGGAACTGTAGGAGCAAAAGAAATTTTTAAAAAGATTTATATATACTACATGTAAACGTCATAACAAATGCTCTGTAACAAAAACTGAAAAAATAATGCTCGTGATTCAAGTTACATAGAGATATTTAACTTAACATGACAATACCAAATTGGTAAAATAAGTGACACGGCGTGGAAAGACGACCTAAGAAAGTGGAAGAGATATTTCAATGACAAACTCATGACTCATATTAATACTAGCGAAAGAACTAAAACAGACTTACATCCATAACTGGTGTCCCTCCATTCTTTATTATAGCAAGTTTTCTCTGGAAGGAGCTCCATTCATCTGAAACCGTGTGATTAAATCAAACCTAACAAATTTGTATATTTAATTATGTTCTGAATGTGTAATAATAGAATATAACTTACTGCAGATTTTGTGGAGTCCCATGTAAAGAAACGTGTTATTCCTAAGAATATCTTTTAATTTACGAATCTAAGACATTATGAAGGAGCTGCTGAGCAACATACTCATTTGCTAGGTAACATGTTTCGTGTTTATCTCCTTATTAACATGAAAACTCCTATAAATATGTACAAAATCATGACATCTTAAAACTTTCTCTATTTGTACATGTTTTTGGAGTAATTGATGATGTTAGACCTATTGAACTCATGACCAACAGAAACAATCAACAACAATGCTTCATTCAGTTTTTTGTCATTAATTTAATGTAAGCAAATTTCTTTAAATTATATGCTATATTCTATTAATGCATCTTCTCTGTACAACGTATTATCAATTGTAACCACACTGTGAAAGTATTCATCTAGTATACTCTTGCTGAAATGTACCTTGGATTGCTTATTAGGATTCGGCCACTTCAATTCCATCAGTGGAACTGCCAATTTTTTTCAAGTACAAAAATATACACATAAAGATTGTAGTAGACAAAATAAAATTCACTGCAACCGAAGAAGAATAATGATGCAAACTAAGTAGTGTTTACTTGCTACAAGCATGACATGAGGCACAATTATCTAAAAATAAAAGTACAGAATTTCTGGCAACTACTAAAATGTCTTAGTACTTGAGCACATTTCAAATAAAAGTATTAATGGAAACAGTAAAATATTATGTTGGAGGATGATATGTTAGTTTTTGGCAACCATTAAGGTTGTTATCAATGAAGGTGCACTACACCAAATATGCCTATTGCAACGCCAAAAAAGTGTATTATTAGGCCCAAAAAAATGTTACATTAGATGTTTATGTAACGCTTTTGCCAAAACTCGGCGTTGCATTTGCTAGCGTTGCCTATGCCCTTTATAGCAACACTTTTCGAACTTATTGCAACAATTTTTGATGTATTACAATAAGAGTTTGTTGTAACACTTTTACATGTTTTAGTAACATTTTTAAGGTGTTACAACAGACTAATGCAACATTTATTGAGTTAAAATGTTACAAAATGAGTTTATTGCAACATTTTAATGCAACATTTTGATGCATTTTGCAATACTTTATGTTTTTTTTGCAACCTTATCCTGCAACATTTTTATCCCTGTTGTAATACTTTTAAATGTAGTTGGCAACACTTATTTGTAACACTTTTTATTAGTCCAAATTGCAATGTCATGTGTGAAATTTTAATATGCCTTGCACAAAAGAATACCAAACCCAAAAAATGACATTTCAAATCCAAAATGGCAAATCCAACAAGATAATGTCAATACAGTAGCCTAGACATAGTACTACTAAGTCTAAGGTCGAAACACATGTTGACTAAATACATCACAATTCTACATTAAACTTAGTCTTTCAATTATCAAAATACCAACTACTACCAAAAGTACACACTTATTGATAGAAATAATTAGTTAAGTACTGATCATCAATCATCACTTTCGTCGTCGGCCTGGTGACCATTGTCATCCTCGCAATCATCGTCCTCCTGATCGGTGTCCTCACTTTCGTCCTCCTGTAGAATAAACAAGGCTAGTCATCCTCACAGTCAATTCATCAGATACATATTGTATAACTTACAAGTTTTAATTCTTACTTCTGCTTTTAAATAACTTAGTCATAGATAATATTTTTCAAGCTCACCGCAAACAGGCTCTAATCTTTCAACTTGTGTCTAATACTTGACTAGATTAATTCTATATATAAATTATTATAGGAGGTAAATAAACAAATTAAAAAAAATGGCAGTAGGATCTTCAAACTATACTTTCTGAATAAAAAAGGAAGTTTTTGTTTTAATAAACCAAGTCACTAATTTAATATTTGAACTTACATGTATCTTAGCATCATGTGATTAATTTAATGTACACAATTCTTAGCATCCTAATTCTTAAGCTCAATGTAACAAGATAATCATCCAAGACTCACCAAATATCCACCAGATGCAACGTAAATCGGTTGCATAACCATCTTGAATGTAGGAAACACTGAGCTTTCCATTAATTCTTCGGGTGTATTAGGATTGACTGTCTTCTCTATGCCTACGACAAATCAGTGAGCATAAGCATAAAGCACGATGGCAAAAGAAATTTTGGCTTATTTTACTATCGAATTGAATATTTTGGGGAACTGTAGGAGCAAAAGAAATTTTTAAAAAGATTTATATATACTACATGTAAACGTCATAACAAATGCTCTGTAACAAAAACTGAAAAAATAATGATCGTCATTCAAGTTACATAGAGATATTTCACTTAACATGACAATACCAAATTGGTAAAATAAGTGACACGACGTGGAAAGACGACCTAAGAAAGTGGAAGAGATATTTCAATGACAAACTCATGACTCATATTAATACTAGCGAAAGAACTAAAACAGACTTACATCCATAACTGGTGTCCCTCCATTCTTTATTATAGTAAGTTTTCTCTGGAAGGAGCTCCATGCATCTGAAACCGTGTGATTAAATCAAGCCAAACAAATTTGTATATTTAATTATGTTCTGAATGTGTAATAATAGAATATAACTTACTGCAGATTTTGTGGAGTCCAATGTAAAGAAACGTGTTATTCCTAATGTTTGCACTAAAACACGCAAGCGTACGTGGTCACAAGTAATATAGATATAAGTCAAGTTCGTTCCCACAGAGATCTGGTTTAAGTTTCAATTTAGTTAATGCACTTATGCAACAATGTCTGGTTTTTACTCACTGCTAAGACAAGTAAAAATTGTGGGTTTTCAATTATCTAAAATTAACTAAGAAGCAAATTATCAAAACTAAGAATTACGTAAGTAAGGATAATTTAAATCGAATTACTTATGTGAGAGAACACATGGGATCCTAACTTCATTAAATACTTCGCTTAGATCTGATGCCTTTAATCACTATACGCGATGGTTATGATATCTGATCGGACAACACGAAACAAGTACACGCTACCTCTCAGTATATGTATACCAAACTACCCACACATCCACAAAAGAGATAGAAGATGAATAGACACCAATTATGCTTAGACCCTATATCTCTATAAGATTTGAAAACATAACGGTTGAAGAACAAGTTATCCATAAAGATCACACATGGCAGTATAAAGCAGTTCAAATTACACCACGAATCATGTTGATAAACAATCATGAGCCTATGCTAGCATGGCAAGTTCTAAATCTCAAGATCCACTCTCGTTTCACAATAGATTAACAAATTAGATGTTATCTACGCATCTAACAATTAAGCATAACCATACGAGGATATCAATATACATCACACACAGATCTTTAAAGCATCAAAATACTAAAGCTCCATAAATAAATCCGTTAGAATCCCATGACAATGATTAGTTCATAATCGACCGCTTGTTACCATGGGATCTGATGAAAACATGATAATAAACAAAGTATTAATGATTACAAATAAACTAGAGTAAGAGTTTAAGAAAACAAATTCGAAATCCAGAGTATCGCCTAATTTAGAAGAATACAAAAGTAGATCTAGATCTCCGAGTGTTGTCACGTCCTTCCGGAAATCCGTCTCCAAATCTGATTCTCTATCTCTAGCTCTCTCTGTGTTTATTATGAATATCAGGTACGTTTAAAGATGATGGAATGAGTTTATATTGGCCTAAGAAACCTTGTCCTCCAAGAAAACATCCAAAACCACTAATTACATTCGAATCAGGATTTTCAGGATAAAAATTCGAAATTTCCAGAATAGGCCCCGCGCCGCAGCGCACCTAACCATGCCGCAGCATGCCTGGTGATCTGTCCGCCCACGCTGCAGCACCTGTGCCGTGCCGCAGCGCGCCTGCCCGTCTACCGGTTGGAATTTACTTGTTGTTTCTTCGTTTTGCTTCCGTTTTCTCCAGTTCTTTTTGCAAATGCTTCCGTGCTTCATTTATTTGACTCCAAATCTCCCAAGAATTGTAGGGAAGACTTTGTTCTTCATTAAAAACTTGAAATCCACACCGTAATCAACAGAAACCGCTAACCCTAGCCGACGATTCGCAAACCTGCATAACTAGACGAAACACATCAAAAATACAACAAACTTGAGGCCAAGTGAATCAATTCAAGCCGATATGGAACGCTCCAAGTGGATATAAAATCCAATTATCACACCCCCAAACTTAAACCGATGCTTGTCCTCGAGCATAAAACAGACTCAAAACAGACTCGATACTAACAAATGCAATGCAATGCATGAATGCAACTATAGTGAAAAATGCAACGATCCCCTCGAACTAACCAAAACCACTTAGCAAATAAATATCTCAAAGAATGCAAATAAATCCAAATAGAGCTCGACTAAGTCCCCGTATACTAACAATACATGAACAGAAACGTGCGTGTGTGCGATGATCATCAGATATACTTCCAACACTAGATCAAAATCATACCCATTCTTCGCCAAGACAATCACAAGTTTATAAATAGAATAGACGGTAAACACTTCATAACCTAGGAACACTTCCATCATCATTTAAGCTAGACAGGAATTCATGCTTTATTTCTAAACAATAACTACGACACATAACAACAATGCATGCTTATTTAACCGTGCAATGGATGAGACCCCAAAAGGCTTATACAATAATACCCATGTAGCGAGCGTTAGGTTAGTGGATCCCAGACTATAAAAGCCTTAGGTCACTAGGCACAAAGTCCCCACGAACTTAATTGCTTGAGTATTAAAGAGCTCATCCTGGTTAATTTTGTATTTAAACAACTTAAACATAATAATTTTTTTCATTTTTTTATATATATATACAATCTGGAATGAGTATTCTCATCCAATCCTAGAGTACTCATAAAATATGAGCCGGCTAGCCATTTGACGCCTAGCCATTATTGACAAATATTAACAATTAGCATGAAATCCCTGTTTTCCCCCAAACTTAGACTTTAGCGCTCCTACGCCATCAAGGAAATAACGAAAATTCTAAATATAAACAAGTGATTAAATCTAAAATAACCAAACAAGCATGACCTCAACCTAGCCCAAAAGCAAACGATGAGACTGTGTAAGATTTTGTTTCTAAAGCATGCAAGTCAATTTCATAAGAACTATAAATCAACCCTCTATTCATCATTACCACACTCAATAAGACATTGACCTACCAATCAGAATTAGCTCATCCTAAGGGATCATGAAATATGCATTGAGTTCATAAGAATGTGTAAGGGATTGGGGTTTTTGTGTTTTAAAAACATAATTTTCGGGTATAAAGCAAGGCTGGACAGTGGAGAGGTCGCGATGCGACGCAGAGAGCGCACGCTGCGGCGCGTGAGCAGTTCTGTCGATTTTTTTTTTGAATAATAATAATACAAAACTTACAAAAATGCGTGGGTTGCCTCCCACGAAGCGCTTGTTTTACGTCAATAGCTTGACATCATTTCCAAAACCTCACTTAGTCGCCTGAACGGCGGAAACTTTCTCACGATTCACCATTCCACCGAAATAAGGCTTGAGTCATTGGCCATTCACCTTGAAGGAATTATCAGAAGACCCCCTATATATCTCCACTGCTCCATGTAGAAACACTGTCTTGACTATAAACGGACCCGACCACTTTGACTTGAGTTTGCCAGGGAAAAGTTTGAGGTGAGAATTTTATAGCAGAACCTGTTGACCTGGCACAAATGACTTATGCACCAACTTCCTATCATGCCACCTCTTAACCTTATCCTTGTACATCTTGTTGTTCTCGTAAGCTTGAGCACGAAACTCCTCAAGTTCATTCAACTGAAGTAGACATTTTTCACCCGCAGCCGTAATATCCAAGTTTAATTTCTTCAACGCCCAATACGCCTTGTGTTCTAGCTCGGCCGGCAAATGACAAGCCTTACCAAATACCAACTGATAAGGAGACATTCCTAAAGGCGTCTTGTAAGCAGTTTTGTATGCCCATACAGCTTCGTCTAACTTCAAGGACCAATCCTTTCTTGATGGATTCAACACTTTCTCGAGAATTCTATTGATTTCACGATACGAAACCTCCGCTTGACCATTAGTTTGGGGATGATAAGTAGTAGCAACACGATGTGTGACATTATACTTTGCCATTAACGCAGTAAACTGACAATTGCAGAAGTGTGTCCCCTCATCACTGATTATAGCTCGTGGAGTTCCAAAACGCGTGAAGATTTGCTTGTGAAGAAAATTCAGCACCACCTTAGCATTATTGGTCGGTAAAGCCTTCACCTCAACCCATTTAGACACGTAATCCACTGCCAAGAGAATATACTGATTATTGCAAGATGAAACAAACGGACCCATGAAATCAATTCCCCACACATCAAATATCTCAACTTCAAGCATCGTATTAAGAGGCATCTCATTCCTCCTAGAGATATTACCAACCCTTTGGCATCGATCACATCTCATTACGAATTGATGAGCATCTTTAAACAGAGTTGGCCAATAGAATCCCGCCTGAAGTACTTTCTGAGCTGTCTTATCACCACCATAGTGGCCTCCATATGTGGTAGAATGAAAATCTTGCAAAATACCTTCCATCTCACTATAAGGAATGCATCTCCTTAATATCTAATCCACACCAAGCTTGAACAAGAATGGCTCGTCCCAACGGTACCACTTTACATCGTGCAGAAACTTCTTCCTTTGAGCATAAGAAAATTCCGGGAGGATGACATTACTAACAAGATAGTTCACAATATCTGCAAACCATGGTTCCTCACCTTGCACCCCAAAAAGTTGCTCATCGGGAAAAGATTCAGTAATAAGAGTGTTATCCCGTGAATCCTTATCGTGGTCCTCCAAACGTGATAGATGACCCGCCACCTGGTTTTCTGTACCTTTCCGATCCTTGATCTCCAAATCAAATTCTTGAAGTAAAAGAACCCAACGAATCAACTGAGGTTTTGAATCTTTCTTCGAAATCAAATATCTAATGGCTGCATGATCCGAGTAGACACTACGCCATAGATGACTTTACACAACACTTTTGTAAGGTGCTGCCGTCTGAAAAAGTGATGCCGCAGCTATTTTCATCCTTACCTATTACAACACCAAGTATTTGTGTTAGCTTAGACATGAAAAGTGTTGCCGTAGATGTTTTATAATGTATTACACTATCATGTATTTATTTTTCTTTTTTTATTTTATATTATAATGCTGACTGTGCGCTGACGTGGCAGTGGGCCCCACACTATTGACTGGACTTTGCTGACGTGGCATGCTGAAGTGGTAGTGGGCCCTACCCTACTGACGTGGCAGGTCGGACCCACCCCTGCTGACATGGCATGCTGGCGTGGCAGGTGGGACCCACCCAGTTGACGTGGCAGGTGGGACCCACCCTGCTGACGTGGCAGCTGTTGTGGCAGTGGGTCCCACCCCTTGCCGACGTGACAGCTGATGTGGCAGTGGGGCCCGTAGGACTAATTTTTTATTTTTTTTAAAATTAAAAATAATTCACAAAATAAATAACATTTTACATAAAACATTAAAAAAATTGTGAAATGAATTTATTTGTTATATCAAAAATATTAATAGGAATGAAAATGATGATTTTTTTTAATAATATGAAATTGAAATATTTTGTTAAAAAAAGTTTTCAAAAATAAAATTTTATGAAATTTTAATTTGGAGAAAACTTGCGTACAAAAGAAAAGAAAAAAAAAGTGCCTGGTGAAAATTCAGTGAGTGGCAATTATACCGCCTAAAATTTGGACAATAATTGTCTTAAATCAAAGAAAAAGAAACTAGGGATTACACTTATGCTCAGCCGCACTCACAAACACACTCTCAAACACTCTCGGCGATTTAGGGTTTTAGTTAGGGGAGGTTCGAATTAGGGCTTCAAGACCTAATTACGTTCGATTAGAGCTTCAAGACCTCATACCGGAGTCGGATTAGAGCTTCAAGACCTCATACCGGAGTCGGATTAGGGCTTGCGAATTTAGGTATCCTTCTTCCCAACTTTAATTTGCTGTTAGTTTTGTTAATTTGTTGTTAGTTTTGTTAATTTCTGTTGTTAATTTTGTGTATATGTATATGCATGTGATTCTTGTGTTTCTCTTTCATTCTCTTTCCCTCTCTGCATCTCTCTCCCTATCTCTACCCCCCTCCATCTCTTTCTCTGTCTTTATGTCTCTCTCCATCTCTCTCTCTCTTTCTCTCTCTCTCTCTCTCTCTCTCTCTCTCTCTCCGTTTCTCTCCATTTCACACACTCTCTCTGTCTCTCTCTCTCTCTCTCTCTCATTATAACTCTCTGTCTCTCTCTCTCTCACTGTAACTCACTGTAAGGCATTGTAATTTTGTGTACTTGATAAAAATTGTGTATGTAAGGCATTGTACACTTGATTAATCTGCTTGTACATCTCTTGTGTTTATATATATATATATATATATATATATATATATATATATATATATATATATATCAATTATGTGTATGAAGTGAGCTTTGCCATGATTGCCCCTCTCTTATGTTTGTATGTGTTTATTTAAATTTATATATATTTAAATATGTGTATCATGTTAGTAGTATAATCACCTTGCTTAGTTTGTATAAATAGGAATTATATTTTCGTCTTGTAGCGAGACGACATAAAACCATATTTTTACAACTTATAGTTAGCAGGACTTATAATATGTTTATAGGAATTATAATATGTTTAGTTTGTAGGGGCATTAGTAATTAGAACCAAAACAGGACAAAACAGGTTTTTAATATTTTTCACACTAGTATTTAGCTTTTGAATACAACCACTAGTAGTTATACTAGTAGTTAGGTTTTTAAATAAATGAAATTTGTCAAGCAGTGCCCTGATTTATTATTTCATTTTCTTGTTTGATTTATATTTAAGCAACGGTATATAAAGAATCATTACCTTGCATATGAAACTGATGAGGAGAGGCTGGCAAATAGGCTAGAGGAAATTCCACTTGAGGATTTAAAAATGCTCATGATGTATTGGGCAGATCAGGATGTCCAGGTAGAATTTTACAATTAATTGACATAAATTTGTCCAGTGTTATGTATGAATTTAATGTGAGATAAACAACTGTCTTCCTTTCTTGTTTTTCTAGGAGAAGGCCAAGAAAAATGTTGTAAACCGTAGATCGTATACAGACACACACACTGCTAGTCCAAAAACTTTTGCTCAAATTAAAACCAAATTAGTGTCGTATGAAGTTTGGTTATTTTATTAGTTTTATCCATCGAAGGCCCTGCCCTAAAAAAAATCCATCAAAGGACCTAAATTATTCCAAATGTACTGTAATTGTCTCTATTTGTGTAATAAAATTCTTGGACTCTTCGAATTTATTTTTGAATGAGTTTATAAAATCCTGGACTTTTCGAATTGGTTGATTAAATTTGGAACCTTTTGTAGTTCTTGTACTGTTGACCATGTTCATTCTAGTAACAAGTGTTAATTTCTCCAATTATTAAATAAATTTGAAATTGAGTTAAGAAAAATTCTTAATTATATCATTGTACGTTTAACTTTTATTAGGTCAGTGTATTATGTTCATTAATAGTTCTTTCAATAGGGTCAACAGCTATATATACCCATATTTTTGGAGTTCTAATGTGAAAAATATGCAACATAAGTCGAAATTTGTTTTTGTATCAGCCCGTACCATCAGATGCATCGGTCTTTGTGAAAACTCGTAAAAGGAAACCAGGACGCGAGTACAAGTCTGACACTGCTGTAATGAATTACAGACTTGTAAGTATTTTATTTTTTAGTCAATCCAATGGCAATCAATTACTTCATTTAGTTTCCAGTGTCAAAATTTTATTTGACTTTATTTTGTAGGAAAAGATTGAAAAATCAATGGCTGCACCAGGAGACAGTAATGCTCTTGATGAACTTGTTTGTGATGGTAAATCACATGTTCCTTCTTGGCTTAAAGGGCGACATGTAAAGTCTGCACAAGTTTCAACCAATGCTTGGACAAGCACATACGTACAGGAGTTGACAGCCCAGATAACGCAAAATCTTGTTGATGAAATGGAAGTCAAGGTCAATAAAAGCTCCAGGAAGAAGTAGATTCACAGGTGAATCGAAAGGTACAAGAGAATTTGACATGGGTGTTCAAGAAGTTAGGTGAAGCAAATCCTGGTATGAAAATTGATTTGGGAGAACTTTGTGTGACCATTTCTACTGACAATGAAAATGGTACTCCGGTGACTGGAGGTACTAGTAGTTAGGCAGATGTTGCAGTTATGATGACCGTACGTTATGTGGTCTTGCTTTTGGTACTTAGTACGTATTATTTCTCGACGTCTATTAAGAACTTAAGATGTTTGTTTACTTTGGAAAATGGCACTCCGATGATCGGAGGTGTTAGCTCTTAGGCTGATATTTATGTAGTAGATTATGCCATCTTTTGGTTTCCTAGTATCCGGATGTTTGTCATCAAGTACTTTACAAGATTTGCGATGTGGTTGCTTCACTAGGAAGTTGATGTTTATTTCATTTTGGACTGATGTAATTTAGCTCTGATGTCTTATTTTGGAGTTGATTGTGAAATGGAAAAATAGGTTTTAAGTACTTTTGTACTGGAAATTGTATTTATCAGCAGTGTATTTTTAATTTCCCATTACAAAGGTGTTGCAATAGTTATGACAAAATGTTACCCATGTTGTTCAAAAAATGTTGTATTAGATTAATTTGGTGTTGCCATATGTTCATAAAATGTTGTAATAGGTTAATTTGGTGTTGCAATAGATAAGACAAGGTGTTGCAATAACTATGACAAGGTGTTGCCACCTGCCAGTGGGCCCCACCTGTCAGTGGGCCCAGACACGTGACAATGGGGGTCCAGCCACGTGTCAGTAGGGGGTCCAGCCACGTGGCAGTGGGTCCTGCCACGTGTCAGTGGGTCCTGCCACGTGTCAGCCATATTTACAGCAAATGTGTATCCTACGGCAACACCTTTTATCATGTTGCTGTAGGTCTAAAAGTGTTGCAGTTGACCCTACGCTAACATCGAAAAAGCTAACACCCAAAAAGTGTTGTCGTAGATATTTTTGTTGCTACGGCAACAGTTTTTCGGCCTTTGGCAACAGTTTTGAAGTGTTGCCGAAGGCCATCTATGGCGTAGTGAGACTGTAACCTTCGTTCCAAGCAAGTAAGATCTGAACTTCTCGAAAGCATAGACAACTGCTAGAAGCTCTTTCTCGGTAGTAGTGTAGTTAAGTTGTGCATCATTGAGGGTTTTACTAGCATAGTAAACCACATGAAATATGTTGCTCTTTCTTTAAACAAGCACAGCTCCCACGGCAAAATCACTTGCATCACACATCAGCTCAAATGGCTCCTCCCAATTAGGTGCGGTTGTCAACTTCTTCTTCAACATCTCAAAAGCCGCTAAGCAATCTTCATCAAACTTAAAAGGAACATCTTTCTCCAATAGATTACACAAGGGTTTAGAGATTTTCGAGAAGTCTTGAATGAATCGTCGATAGAATCTCGCATGCCCAAGAAAACTGCGAATTCCTTTAACTGAGATAGGTGGAGGAAGATTTTCAATAGTCTCCACCTTAGCCTTATCCACTTCAAGTCCCTTGCTAGATACCTTGTGCCCAAGAATAATTCCTTCTTGTACCATGAAGTGACACTTTTCCCAATTAAGCACCAAATTGGTCTCCACACACCGCTTCAACACCAGGCCAAGATTATCCAAGCACTCATCAAAAGAAGTACCAAAGACTGAGAAATCGTCCATGAAGACCTCCATATTAATACCAATCATGTATGAGAAAATAGCCATCATGCACCTTTGAAAAGTGGCGGGAGCACCACAGAGACCAAAAGATACTCGTTGAAAAGCAAAAGTGCCAAAAGGACATGTGAATGTGGTCTTCTCTTGATCTTCCGGAGCAATGCAAATCTGGTTGTAACCCGAATATCCATCAAGAAGGCAATAGTACTCATGGCCAGCCAACCTGTCTAACATTTGATCAATGAACGGCAGAGAGAAGTGATCTTTTCTCGTGGCTTTATTCATCTTGCAATAGTCCATGCATACTCTCCACCCTGTGACTATCCGAGTAGGGATGAGCTCATTCTTCTCATTAGCAACAACTATCATGCCTCATTTCTTAGGCACACACTGCACCGAGCTCACCCAAGAACTATCTGATATAGGATATATGATTCCTGCATCCAGCCACTTTAGAATTTCCTTCTTCACCACCTCTTTCATGATAGGATTGAGTCTTCGCTGATGCTCAATAGTAGGCTTAACTCCTTCCTCTAGCAGAATTTTATGCATGCAATAAGAAGGGCTGATTCCCTTAATATCTGCTATGGTCCAACCAATTGCCGATTTGAACTCTCTCAAAATTCGCAAGAGCTTTTCTTCCTCACTACCTGATAGGTTAGAAGCAATAATAACAGGTAATGTAGATGCATTACCTAGAAAAGCATACCTCAAGTGTTCCGGTAGTGGTTTGAGTTCAAGTGTAGGAGCTTCTTCAATAGATGGTTTAAGACGCCCCTGAGAGTTCTTAAGCTCTGCTAACCCAAGAGATTCGAATGGCATATCAAACTTCCTCTTCCACGGAGCTGCATTCAACTGTTGAAGTTGATCAGCTACTTCTTCATCTTCAAAATTAGAATCTCCAACTAAAACTCTCTCCAAAGAATCTGACTTAAGCAATTGCTCAATCTCCGTAGTGACTGCAGAATCGACCAAATCCACCTTAAAGCATTCCTCTTCATCTGTTGGAAACTTCATTGCATTGAACACATTAAAAGTGACATTCTGGTCTTGCACCCTCATGGTGAGTTCCCCTTTCTGCACATCGATCAAAGTCCTACCCGTAGCCAAGAATGGTCTTCCCAAGATAATGGGTATCTTCTTATCTTCCTCGAAGTCTAAGATAACAAAATTAGCAGGGAAGATGAGCTTATCAACTTTCACCAAGACATCCTCCACTATACCCCTTGGATACGTGATCGATCGATCAGCCAGCTACAAATAGATGTTGGTAGGCTTTGGATCCAGTAGACCAAGTTGCATGAAAACAGACAAAGGCATGAGATTGATGCTAGCTCCCAAGTCACACAGACACTTGTTGAAAGATAAGTTACCAATAGTGCACGGGATGGTGAAACTTCCCGGATCTTTAAGTTTAGGAGGCAACTTTTGCTGCAGAACAGCACTGCACTCTTCCGTCAACGCAACTGTCTCTAGTTCCTCGAGCTTCAACTTACGTGATAGAATGCCCTTCATAAACTTGGCATCTGTTCAAGAGCTTCCGCAAAAGGTATGTTAATCTGCAACTTCTTGAACACCTCTAAGAATTTTGCAAACTGCTTGTCCAACTTCTGCTTCTGGAGTCTTCTAGGATATGGAGGAGGAGGATAGATCTGATTGTTCTTTGTAGATTACTCCGGAGAAGCTTTTTCAACAGGTTTCTTGCTCTTCTCTACTTCACCATCTAGCTGATCAGCTACCAAGTCAGATTTTCCAATTTCCGGCACTGCAGATTTTTCAACCTGCTGATTCTTCACTTCTTCATCTTCCTTAGCTGCTGATTTCGGATCTGTTGTAACCTTTCCTGATCTTAAAGTTACTGCTTTCACCTGTTCCTTGGCTTCCCTCTTTCCTGGATTAGCCTCCGTATCACTAGGAAGAGTTCCTTGTGGCATATTCAACAAAGCATTAGCAATCTGACCAATCTGGTTCTCCAAAGTCTTGATAGAAATTGCTTGACTCTTGCACATCATCCTCAACTCTTCCAATTCAGATTTTTCAGAAGAAGACTACCCCGCACTTCCATGAGGCTGTTGCTGAAATCCTGGAGGTTGATATGGTTGCCTTGGAGCATACTGCTGCTGATAGCCTTGATTGAATGGCCTCGCTCCATATTGCTGCCCCTGAAACTGCTAATAAGGCTGTTGTGGTTGTTGAGCACCTTGATTATTGCTCCAGCTAAAATTATGATGATTCCTGTTGTTCGGATGATAGGTGGCTGGAGCTGGTTGCGAAGGTCGCTGAAAATTGCTCACAAACTGCGCCGACTCACTAGATATGGCACATTGACTCGTCTCATGTGCGCCAGCACATAACTCACAAACACTTATTACCTGCTGTACTCCATAGTTGGTGAGAGAATCCACCTTCATAGTTAAAGCCTTCAACTGAGCTGCAATAGCTGTAGCTGCATCAACTTCCAAAATACCTACTACCTTGCCTTGAGATAGCCTCTGAGTGGGATTCTGATATTCATTAGCAGCCATCGTCTCAATTAGATCATAGGCTTCCTCGTAGCTCTTCACCCATAGAGCTCCACCTGATGCTGCGTCTAGCAAAGGTCTAGATTGTGCTCCCAACCCATTATAGAAACCATTGATCACCATCCAGTCTCACATACCATGATGAGGACACTTCCTAAGCATCTCCTTGTAGCGTTCCCAAGCTTCACATAAAGATTCACCAGATTGCTGTGCAAATTGAGTAAGAGCGTTCCTTATTGCTGCTATTTTAGCCATGGGGAAGAATTTAGTGAGAAATTTCTGAGCAAGATCCTCCCATGTAGTAATGGAACCGGCTGGTAGAGAGTGTAACCAGCCCTTAGCTTTATCCCTTAACGAGAATGGGAAAAGTCTCAATTTAATAGCATCTTCCCACACACCGTTGAACTTGAAAGTGTCGTAGATCTCAATGAAGTCCCGGATGTGCATATTAGGGACTTCCGTTGGAGCACCCCCAAACTGAACTGAGTTCTGTACCATCTGAATCGTGCTAGGCCTGATTTCAAAGCTGTTAGTCGCAATGGCTGGTCTGACAATGCTAGATTGAATGTCATTGATTTTCGACTGAGAATAGTCCTTCAAAGCCTTAGTTTCTGCTACTGCTCGATCACCCATCTCTATCGTTGTTTCAAGTTCCTCTTCGCTTTTATCTGTGACTAGATCTGCGTCTTCCAGTTCATGAGCTTGAGAACGTGTTCGCATACACGCTCAAGTACCTTAAAAACACCGAACAAACAAGATATGTAAGTAACAATCCGAGTCAGTGAACTCTAACGACCACTGATGACAAGCGCATAAACTAAAAATAAAACACCGATGATCCCCGACAGCGGCGTAAAACACTTGCTTGCACTAAAACACGCAAGCGTACGTGGTCACAAGTAATATAGATATAAGTCAAGTTCGTTCCCACAGAGATCTGGTTTAAGTTTCAATTCAGTTAATGCACTTATGCAACAATGTATGGTTTTTACTCACTGCTAAGACAAGTAAAAATTGTGGGTTTTCAATTATCTAAAATTAACTAAGAAGCAAATTATCAAAACTAAGAATTACGTAACTAAGGATAATTTAAATCGAATTACTTATGTGAGAGAACACATGGGATCCTAACTTCATTAAATACTTCGCTTAGATCTGATGCCTTTAATCACTATACGTGATGGTTATGATATCTGATCGGACAACACGAAACAAGTACACGCTACCTCTCAGTATACGTATACCAAACTCCCCACACATCCACAAAAGAGATAGAAGATGAATAGACACCAATTATGCTTAGACCCTATATCTCTATAAGATTTGAAAACATAATGGTTGAAGAACAAGTTATCCATAAAGATCACACAGGGCAGTATAAAGTAGTTCAAATTACACCACGAATCATGTTGATAAACAATCATGAGCCTATGCTAGCATGGCAAGTTCTAAATCTCAAGATCCACTCTCGCTTCACAAGAGATTAACAGATTAGATGTTAGCTATGCATCTAACAATTAAGCATAACCATACGAGAATATTAATATACATCACACACGGATCTTTAAAGCATCAAAATACTAAAGCTCCATAAATAAATTTGTTAGAATCCCATGATAACGATTAGTTCATAATCGAACCGCTCATCACCATGGGACCTGATGAAAACATGATAATAAACAAAGTATTAATGATTACAAATAAACTAGAGTAAGATTTTAAGAAAACAAATCCGAAATCCAGAGTATCGCCTAATTTAGAAGAATACAAAAGTAGATCTAGATCTCCGAGTGCTGTCACGTCCTTCCGGGAATCTGTCTCCAAGTCTGATTCTCTATCTCTAGCCCTCTCTGTGTTTATTATGAATATCAGGTACGTTTAAAGATGATGGAATGAGTTTATATAGGCCTAAGAAACCTTGTCCTCCAAGAAAACAGCCAAAACCACTAATTACATTCGAATCAGGATTTTCAGGATAAAAATTCAGAATTTCCAGAATAGGCCCCGCGCCGCAGCACACCTAGCCACGCCGCAGCGCTCCTGGTGATCTGTCCGCCCACGCCGCAGTGCCTGTGCTGCGCCGCAGCGCGCCTGCCCGTCTGTCGGTTGGAATTTTCTTGATGTTTCTTCGTTTTGCTTCCGTTTTCTCCAGTTCTTTTTGCAAATGCTTTCGTGCTTCATTTATTTTACTCCAAATCTCCCAAGAATTGTAGGGAAGAATTCGTTCTTCGTTAAAAACTTGAAATCCACACCACAATCAACAGAAACCGCTAACCCTAGCCGACGATTCTCAAACCTGCATAACTAGACGAAACACATAAAAAATACAACAAACTTGAGGCCAAGTGAATCAATTCAAGCCGATATGGAATGCTCCAAGTGGATATAAAATCCACTTATCACCTAAGAATATCTTTTAATTTATGAATCTAAGATATTTTGAAGGAGCTGCTGAGCAACATACTCATTTTCTAGGTAACATGTTTCGTGTTTATCTCCTTATTAACATGAAAACTCCCATAAATATGTACAAAATCATGACATCTTAAAACTTTCTCTATTTGTAGATGTTTTTGGAGTAATTGATGATGTTAGACCTATTGAACTCATGACCAACAGAAACAATCAACAACAATGCTTCATTCAGTTTTTTGTCATCAATTTAATGTAAACAAATTTCTTTAAATTATATGCTATGTTCTCTGTACAACGTATTATCAATTGTAACCACACTGTGAAAGTATTCTTCTGGTATACTCTTGCTAAAAGGTACATTGGATTGTTTATTAGGATTCGGCCACAGGCTGAACTTCAATTCCATCAGTGGAACTGCCAATTTTTTTCAAGTCCAAAAATATACACATAAAGATAGTATTAGACAAAATAAAATTCACTGCAACCGAAGAAGAATAATGATGCAAACTAAATAGTGTTTACTTGCTACAAGCATGACATGAGGCACAATTATCTAAAAATAAAAGTACAGAGTTTCTGGCAACTTCTAAAATTTCTTAGTACTTGAGCACATTTCAAATAAAAGTATTGATGGAAACAGTAAAATATTATGTTGGAGGATGATATGTTGGTTTTTGGCAACCATTAAGGTTGTTATCAATGAAGGTGCTCATTAGATCTTCTTAGAGCACGAGTACATGTAATATCTATTATTCTTACGATCTCAATGTCCTGTATTTGAAGTTCTCCACCTATGTTGCAGCATGAGAAGTTGGCACCCAACTAATCCAGTATAAGTGTTAGTATACTAATTAAAAACATGCAACAAACAAAGCCTTATGATGATTAAGAATACAATGACAAATGTGTCTTTAGCATTTTAGTGCCAGTAAGCAAAATGAGAAACCCAGTACCTTTTAAGATATTTAATAAAACAAAATCATGCAAAATAAGTGATTTGCGATAATACACTTTTTAAGCTGGGTTTGTAAAAAAATTACGTACATGTAACAGAGTTTACTATATTCAAGAACTGTTTTATTTATGTAATTATTCAGTACTGTGTCATTGGGAGAATAAGGGGTATTTAGTCTTTTCACTGGTTGGTTAATAGAACGTTGTCGTTTAGCCCTGTATCAATATTGGATCACATGCACATAACAGAATGGACACGTGTATTCAGCATTGTTGGGGAATATAGTAGGCTAGAGGGGAGAGAGCAACACAGGCTTGAGCATGAGTTTCTTTTCTCTGTATTTTTCCTTTCTTGTCTCCTACTTTATGTTTAATCAATTCCAATAATTCATTTCCAGTTTTGTTGATTACTTTTCAGTCTTTACTTGTTTAATTTCCTGTAATTTCTTTAGTTCCTTAAGAAATCCATTACAAGTGGTATCAAAGCTGTTCCTTCCTCGACGATAGATTGTGGTTATAGCAGAGGGAACGAGGTTTCGTGGTGTTGAGGAGAAACTGGGGGTTCAGGACACTAAAATTACTGGTCTTCGAGATGAGTTCAAGGTTGTTAAAGAGGGATTCACAACTCAGATTTTGGGCGTTAGCAGTAAAATGGAGGATCTCATGGTAAGAATCGATAAAATGGATCTACGTTTTGAAGAGCTCAAGCAAATGTTATTGGGGATGCAAACCACCAATCAACACAATACTGGTGAAGATTCTTCAACCGTTCACAACCAGCCTCCTTCCACCATGGATGAGGTACATCACTCTTCTTCCACCCTGATAAATTCGATTCCTATATTGCCTCAATTGTCTCCTATTGATAAGTGCATATTTTTGCATATTTTTAGTACCTAATTATTGCTTGAACTCGAATTTTAATAAATTATTTTGTTGCATTTCAGGAAATTCGAGAAAAAATGAAGAAATGGCAAAATAAAGAAATAAATGACAAAAGAAGAAAAAGAAGGACCAAAATAGAAGAAAAGGGAAAGAGAATGGAGGGTGGTGCACATTTTGCCAAAACAAAAGAAATGGCCAAGATTTAGCCAACCCAAAACCAAATGAATGGCTAAGATTAGTCCAAACCTACCAAAAACCCTAATTATTTTCTATAAATAGCCTCATTCTTCATTTGTAAAATCATCTTAGAAGTAGGTTAGTTCTAGTTCAACTCCAAATTATAGTAGTAGCCTCCATTTTATTTTGTAAACACTTTCTTTTATTTATGCAAATTTTCATTCCCTTTTTAATTTCTTGTTCTTAGTTATTAATATTAATTTCGCCCCTTTAAATTTCCATTTTATTGTGGGTTTCATAATTTTCAATTATAGATTTAATTATTATGTTCATGTGTTAGTGTAATAATAAAAAAAATCATAAAAATATATGTTTTAGTAATTTTCGATACCCATTTTCTGTCTTTAATTTTTAATTCGAAGTAAAAGTAATTGTTCCCTGTTTTAGTTGTAAGCAATTAAAAACCCCTGTTTTTCTCAGAAATCAAACCCAGTTCCCCTTTCTTTTTCCTCATCAAACAAACACCTAGCCAACGAATTTTTCTTCATTTTCGTTCCTTCCTCCCTTTCTTCTCTCGCATAATCCAACTCCTCCTCTACCTGTTTTTGATTAATTCGAACCAAAGACCCACTAATTTTCGTTCGTCATATGCGTTTTATGTTCTTCTTTTGATGTTTGCTGGTCTAGTTCTTTCTGAGTTCTTTCGATTCGTTGTTGTTGCCGCATGTTAGCATATCGAGTTGCTGAGTTTAAGATTTTAGTTCGTGTTATGTTTTTCGCAAGTCTGAGTCCAGCTGTGGTTTGGTGTTCTGAGTCGAGTTTTGCTTCGCCTCTTGTTGCGGTGACTGCGTTTGAATTCTCGTTTTGATTTTTGTTAGTTAATTGATTTGCCAAGCTGATTCGTTCGTTGCTTCGTATCACCGATGTGGTCTGAGTCTTTTTTATAGTCGTTATGATCTCGTTTATTTTCGATCGAATTTTGAGTTGCAATTTCTGCGGTTCCAAGTCGAATGGTAGTGCGATTTTGAGTTCACTGAATTTTCCCGAGTGACGATTGTTGAGTTATGTTCCGTGCTGTACTGAGCTTTGATTCGAGTTGGTTGTCCATTGTTGTCGAGCCCCCATTCCGATGTAGAATTGTTATGATTTTGTTGTGTTTTTCTGCATTTTATTTGTTTTGTTTTTGCTGGTCGAGTGAACTGAGTTTTGCTTTTGCTGCATTGTTCGTTATTATTTGTTGCTGTCGTCTGGTTTCGTGAGTCTGATTCTGTGTTTGTAAATCGTTAATTCTTACTTTGTTAGTTCATGAGTTTATCAATGTGTTTATCGAGTTCGTAGCAGATTTTGTTAACCGAGTTTGACCGAATCCGAGTGGTGACTAGTTGTGCTGTTATGAATTATGGTTTTGCGTTACAGTAGTTGTGTTAGATTGGTTTTGTAAAGTATGGTTTGTAAATGGAGTTGAATTTTGAATGCTGTTTTGTGATTAATCCTGGTTGCAAGTATATTTTCTTAACTTAAAGTCTGTTTCTCTATGTTTGATGTTACGAAATTTCTGGATGCTCTGCATTTGCTAAGTTCTCCTAATTTTATTGTCCAGTTTGTTACTGTTCGAGTAGTGTAATTTAGTGATGTTCAATTTCTTTTCTAAAATTTTGATGTAAATAACTTGAAATCGGTTTATAAAAAAAAAATTAAAATAAAATTTAGTTTTAATTTGAATTTAGAATCTTAGAATATTTTAATTTTTGTTCTTGACACCTTTAATTAATTAGTTTAAAATTAGAATAATGATCAATCTTCTTCTAAAAATAGTCTAAAAATAGTGATTTAATTTTCTTTTAATAATTAGTTAGAAAAATCTAAATTTCCCGAAAAAATCATTTGTTCTAGTTCGATTAAATTAAAATTTAAGGATTGTGAATAAAATTAGTTCCTATGGATCGAATCTTAAATACTAAAACGATGATCGTGCGCTTGCGATATTTAATTGTCATATTTTCGGCACATCAAGTTTTTGGCGCCGCTGCCGGGGAATAATTATATTTCGCACCTTAATTTTTAATTTTTCGGATTAGTTTTCTTTCGCTTGCCTTATTTTTTTTCTTTTTTTTTAGGAAAGTTTGGAATTTCGGGAATCTTTTCACGGAGCTTGGAAAAATCAGAATTCTTGGAAGCATGCTTCGGTAACCAGTATCTCTCTCTTTTCGCCTTTTTATTTAAAAAAAAAATCACAAAAAAAAATCAAAAATCAAAAAATCACAAAAAAAAGTGAAAATTGAAAAAAAAATCCAAAAAAAAAAAGTTGTAAATACATAATTGTTGCACCATGCATTTAATCACTTAGGGCACATCATCTAGATTTTTATTTTCTTGTTTTTAATTTTTCGTACCTTATAAATTTTGGTGATCGCTGGAGGACCCAAAGGTACGTTAATTTTTTTTTTTTTTTTTTAGATTGGGACACGTAGTGTAGGCATCCATAATTGTTTATCGTTTTTGTATATATCTCGTTGTTTGTTGCATCAAATAAACATAATTAAGACTTATTCACGACCTTCAGTGTCTAAGGTTCGCCTGGCTGTTAAGATTTGGTGTCTAAGTGACGAGTTTGGCCTCTTGGCAATGCCTGCTCTAATCTGGCCGAATCGGTCTGAATAATTCTTAATTTACGGATTTTTTTAGTGTGTCTTAACGTTATGTGAGCAATGTCTAGTATTTTATTTTGGGAACCCTAGGTTTAGAATTTTTCTTTTGATTTTTCACCATTTCTTTTTGTGTGTTTGAATTAATTCTTTGTACGCTACATGTCCGATGAGTAATAATGAGATGTCACTTATGGCCCCTGAAGCTTACACATATTGTGAAATTTGTCGTATTTATGGTCACCTTGGTTTTGAATGTTCTTACAATGCTTACAATGCTTAATTCGGACAAGTGAATGATTATCAAGAAAGATACGGGTCAAATCCTTACTTTAATGCATATAATCAAGATTGGACGGGTCAACCAAATTTTTCATACACGGATAACAACTTTCAGAATTTCTCATATCATGATCAACAATAATTCCAGCAACAACAATATGAAGAACATTATCACCAACAACAATTTGAGCAACCATCATGGCAGCAATATGAATATCCTCCACCGCAGAATTTCCAGGTTCATCAAACCAATGAAAATGCGCAACCTGATATATTGAGCAAGGCGGAGGAACTTCTAATGCAAACTCAAAAGATTCAAGAGGAGTTAAATAAACTGATGGGAGCTGAAATTACAGAATGGGATAGCTCTTTTACTGCATGGCAGCCTGACTCTACACCGCCGCCATCTATACCACCAGAAGATGAAATGGATTCGATCATTCTTACAAATGATCAAGAGGAAAATAGTTTCTCGGTGTGTGTTGATGATGTACTTATTGAAATAAAGAGGAGCTTTCCACCGAGGTTAAGATCAATGATGTTGTTATTGTTGAGGATGTTGTGAGTAAAAACGAGAATCTGTGCTTCAAGGTTGACGTGATGTCAAAAATTGTCCAAGAAGATTTTTCTCCAATTTTGCTTAAAAATCCATTCCAAACAGCTATTACCCTTCAGTCCTCGGAAGAAGGAGACTCTGATAAATGCTCCTTATTCGTTGATTCAAAAAGCCAAGAGGATCAAATAGCTCCAGAGAAAGTAAGGAAGGGAGAAGAACCACCACCCGAGCCTCCACCTCGCGTGATTATTAAGGGAGTTCGGCGTTTTCGGGGCAATGAATTTTATCGATGCTTTATCACAAAATTTTCCAAAACTACATATTTTCTTGATCAATTTCTATTTATTGATGTAGTGGCTAAATTTGCTAATGCTTGTTTGGAAATTTTGTGCAGGATTAAAAAGAAAAAAATGTTGATGCTTTTTCATGGTGGTCCCACGCAACAGGTTTTTGGAGTGGCAATCCATGCCTCGATACTTCATGCTTGTGCATTAGGGGAGTATTTCTTACTTTTCTTTTATACCTTTGCATACATTGAGGACAATGCATGATTTAGGTATGGGGGAGTGTTTAGTGTAAATACATAAAAATTGAAAAATCCAAAAAAATTAAAAAATTTGAAAAATCCAAAAATAGAGATATTTTAGCTTAGTTGTCCTTCCCACTCTTTAAATTTTAGAACTAGTTGGTGTTGAAAATTTTTCGAAAATTATATGTATAATGCCTTTAGATAATTTGAACGTAGTCAGGTAAGGTTTTTCCTCATGAAACTTGTGTCGAACAAATTTTTGCTTAAAAGTCCAAGACGACACATTTGCACAAGACTTTTGATGGAAGAATTGTATAGGAATGTTATTCGATACCTGAGAGAGAACCCACATGTTAGAACAATGTCGAATCAAACCTTTGCGAAATTTGGTTCCTATAGTGTCAAAAAAAAATGTTTGTAATTGTAGAGTGCTAGTGTAATTTTGTAATAATAAATTCTTAGTAGGGAAATCGGCTAGGTTGGGCTCATTGATAACCCGAGTAAGTAAGTCCGAGGGGACTTTGTACCTAGCAACCTAAGGTCCTTAGTGATCTGGGATTGTTGACCTAAAACTCGCTAAATGGGTATTGATGCATAAGTCTTTTGGGACCTCAACCATTGCACGGTCGGTCTAACTGCTAAGAACGTGAAGTTTGGCTAGATACTTGTTTTAATAGAGATTGGCTCAGTTCAATATTGGTTGAAAAAGAGAAAATGTTCATATGCACTTTATCCATCATAGGCCTTAAATTCACTACACACCTTGGGATTTTTTGTAAATTTTTAGAGTCTAATCAAGTGGATTGTGGGAACCTATAACTTGGCTATTATTAGAATAATCTTTAAGGCATATATTTTCCTACAAAATTGTTTTGTTGACACCAATGAAAACTAGGTTAAAAGAGGAAAGTTGGATACTGGCTGATTTATCTGAAAGATTTTATGGGTATATCTTCTGTAAACCCTTAGGAGACAACACTCCTCTTGTGGAGATCGTCTATGAGTTTAACGGGTTGGTAAACCTAAAATTACCCGTGATTCCTACGACAGTGAGTATAGGTTTTTCATTATGCATTTTTCTTTTTGTTTTACTCGAGGACGAGCAAAAGATAGGTATGGGGGCATTTGATAAGTGCATATTTTTGCATATGTTTAGTACATAATTATTGCTTGAACTCGAATTTTAATAAATTATTTTGTTGCATTTCAGGAAATTCGAGAAAAAATGAAGAAATGACAAAATAAAGAAATAAATGACAAAAGAAGAAAAGGAATGACCAAAATAGAAGAAAAGGGAAAGAGAATGGAGGGTGGTGCACATTTTGCCAAAACAAAATGGATGGCCAAGATTTAGCCAACCCAAAACCAAATGCATGGCTAAGATTAGTCCAAACCTACCAAAAACCCTAATTATTTTCTATAAATAGCCTCATTATTCATTTGTAAAATCATCTTAGAAGTAGGTTAGTTCTAGTTCAACTCCAAATTATAGTAGTAGCCTCCATTTTATTTTGTAAACACTTTCTTTTATTTATGCAAATTTTTATTCCCTTTTTAATTTCTTGTTCTTAGTTATTAATGTTAATTTTGCCCCTTTAAATTTCCATTTTATTGTGGTTTCATAATTTTCAATTATAGATTTAATTATTATGTTCATGTGTTAGTGTAATAATAAAAAAAATCATAAAAATATATGTTTAGTAATTTTCGATACCTATTTTCTGTCTTTAATTTTTAATTCGAAGTAAAAGTAATTGTTCCCTGTTTTAGTTGTAAGCAATTAAAAACCCCTGTTTTTCTCAGAAATCAAACCCAGTTCCCCTTTCTTTTTCCTCATCAAACAAACACCTAGCCAACGAATTTTTCTTCATTTTCGTTCCTTCCTCCCTTTCTTCTCTCGCATAATCCAACTCCTCCTCTACCTGTTTTTGATTAATTCGAACCAAAGACCCACTAATTTTCGTTCGTCATATGCGTTTTATGTTCTTCTTTTGATGTTTGCTGGTCTAGTTCTTTCTGAGTTCTTTCGATTCGTTGTTGTTGCCGCATGTTAGCATACCGAGTTGTTGAGTTTAAGATTTTAGTTCGTGTTATGTTTTTCGCAAGTCTGAGCCCAGCTGTGGTTTGGTGTTCTGAGTCGAGTTTTGCTTCGCCTCTTGTTGCGGTGACTGCGTTTGAATTCTCGTTTTGAGTTTTGTTAGTTAATTGATTTGCCAAGCTGATTCGTTCGCTGCTTCGTATCACCGATGTGGTCTGAGTCTTTTTTATAGTCGTTATGATCTCGTTTATTTTCGATCGAATTTTGAGTTGCAATTTCTGCGGTTCCAAGTCGAATGGTAGTGCGATTTTGAGTTCACTGAATTGTCCCGAGTGACGATTGTTGAGTTATGTTCCGTGCTGTACTGAGCTTTGATTCGAGTTGGTTGTCCATTGTTGTCGAGCCCCCATTCCGATGTAGAATTGTTATGATTTTGTTGCATTTTTCTGCATTTTATTTGTTTTGTTTTTGCTGGTCGAGTGAACTGAGTTTTGTTTTTGCTGCATTGTTCGTTATTATTTGTTGCTGCTGTCTGGTTTCGTGAGTCTGATTCTGTGTTTGTAAATCGTTAATTCTTACTTTGTTAGTTCATGAGTTTATCAATGTGTTTATCGAGTTCGTAGCAGATTTTGTTAACCGAGTTTGACCGAATCCGAGTGGTGACTAGTTGTGTTGTTATGAATTATGGTTTTGCGTTACAGTAGTTGTGTTAGATTGGTTTTGTAAAGTATGGTTTGTAAATGGAGTTGAATTTTGAATGCTGTTTTGTGATTAATCCTGGTTGCAAGTATATTTTGTTAACTTAAAGTCTGTTTCTCTATGTTTGATGTTGCGAGATTTTTGGTTGCTCTGCATTTGCTAAGTTCTCCTAATTTTATTGTCCTGTTTGTTACTGTTCGAGTAGTGTAATTTAGTGATGTTCAATTTCTTTTCTAAAATTTTGATGTAAATAACTTGAAATCGGTTTATAAAAAAAAAGTTTAAAATAAAATTTAGTTTTAATTTGAATTTAGAATCTTAGAATATTTTAATTTTTGTTCTTGACACCTTTAATTAATTAGTTTAAATTTAGAATAATGATCAATCTTCTTCTAAAAATAGTCTAAAAATAGTGATTTAATTTTCTTTTAATAATAAGTTAGAAAAATATAAATTTCCCGAAAAAAATCATTTGTTCTAGTTCGATTAAATTAAAATTTAAGGATTGTGAATAAAATTAGTCCCTGTGGATCGAATCTTAAATACTAAAACGATGATCGTGCGCTTGCGATATTTAATTGTCATATTTTCGGCACATCAAGCTTTTGGCGCCGCTGCCGGGGAATAATTATATTTCGCACCTTAATTTTTAATTTTTCGGATTAGTTTTCTTTCGCTTGCCTTATTTTTTTTTCATTTTTTTTAGGAAAGTTTGGAATTTCGGGAATCTTTTCACGGAGCTTGGAAAAATCGGAATTCTTGGAAGCATGCTTCGGTAACCCGTATCTCTCTCTTTTCGCCTTTTTATTTAAAAAAAAATCACAAAAAAAACTAGCAGCCATCCATTTTGAGGGCAAGGCTAGTGTGTGGTACAGGTTCTACCAGAGCAATAAACCCATGGTTAATTGGAGAAGTTTCTTAGTGGATGTGTTGGAACATTTCGAGAACCCCAATCAAAAAGATATTCAAGATCTGTTTAACAAGCTTAAACAGCACACTATAGTTTCTGAATATGAGGACCAGTTTGAAGAATTGAGGGCCTTACTAGTTGCCAAGAATAAACTCTTCCCAGAGGATTACTATATTTCTAGTTTCCTCAGTGGCCTGAAGGACAGTATCAAAGCTACTGTTCGAATGTTTCAACCCCAAACCCTTTCTGATGCTATTTTTCTAGCCAAGCAAGAAGAATACAAAAACACTAAGCCACTTACAAGTAATTCTAAACCATTTCCAAGTAAACCAACTTCTAGCTTGGACACCAAACCAGTTATTACTCAATGGTCTACGATTGATAGCAAACCCTCTCTCAAAGAATTACTCTAAGCCCTACTGAAATCACCAATAGAAGGCTGAAAGGCCAATGTTTCCATTGTGATGACCTATATCACCCTAGCAAACCTTGTAAAGCTAAACTATATTTGTTGTCTGATGAAGAGGATCAGTTAACAACTGGCTCAGAGGAATCTACTATACTTGCTGAGATGAAGGAACTACTTGGTAAGCCAAAAATACCAGGAGAGATTTCTCTAAATGCTTTATGTGGTAACCAATCCCCAAACACCATTAGGTTACAGGGCAGAGTTAAAAAATAGGTTGTTAACATCCTAATTGATAGTGGATCTACTCACAGCTTCATTGATTCACAATTGGTCAAGAAACTGAATCTAACAGCTCAGATTATTGCTCCTCTATTGGTTACTATTGCTGATGGTTCTCAAATCCTGGTTGACACTGCTTGCAAGGCCCAGCCATATACTATTCAGAATGCTGAATTTATCACTGATTTGAGATTGTTTCCCTTAGGAGGTTCTGACTTAGTCTTAGGAGTGGATTGGTTGACTCAGCACAATCCAGTCACTTTTGATTTTAAGAAGTGCAGCATCACTATTCAAAAAGAAGGCCAACCTCTCAACCTTCAAGGTCAACTTAATAGTGGCTCCTTGAAAACCATTTCTGGTAAACACCTTTCAAAGTTGTTGAAAACTCCTAAGGGTATGGCACAAGGTTATTTATGTGTCATACAGGCTGCCCCAGTCACTATACCTGATATTACTCACTTGAAGGGCCAGAATATGATTCATAACTTGCTATCTCGGTACACTGATGTGTTTAAAGAACCTACTGAACTTCCACCAATCAGGTCACATGATCATAAAATACCTCTCTTGGAGGGTAGTCAACCTATTAATTAGATAGGCTACAGAGTGCCCTATTGTCAGAAGGCTGAAATTGAGGCTCAAGTCAAAGAAATGCTTAAAACTGGTGTCATTCAACCCAGCAGTAGCCCCTTTGCTTCTCCAGTCATTCTAGTCAAGAAAAAAGATGGTTCCTGGAGAATGTGTATTGATTACAGAAAATTGAATGACATTACTATAAAAAATAAGTATCCAATTCCATTGGTTGATGAGCTATTGGATGAACTCAAAGGGGCAAGATGGTTCACAAAACTGGACCTTAGGGCTGGCTATCATCAAATCAGGGTGGCTGAAGAAGACATTTTCAAAACAGCTTTTAGAACCCACCATGGCCTATTTGAGTTTAAAGTCATGCCATTTGGCTTAACTAATGCTCCAGCCTCTTTCCAAGCCTTGATGAATGAGGTTTTCCAGAAACAACTAAGAAAGTCAGTGCTGGTGTTTTTTGATGATATACTCATTTATAGTGCTTCTCTGATTGATCATCTTTTACACCTTCAAGAGGTACTGCAAATCATGAGGATTCATAAATTATTTGCTAAAGAAAACAAATGCTCATTTGGTCAGCAGCAGGTGGAATATCTGGGTCATATTATCTCTGCCCAAGGGGTGGCTACTGATCCAAGTAAAGTTGAAGCTATGACTGATTGGCCACTTCCTCTTACAATCAAGCATCTGAGGTCTTTTTTGGGCCTAACTGGCTACTACAGGAGATTCATCAAGAATTATGGTATCATCTGCAGGCCTCTGACCAACCTTTTACAGAAGGGTGCATTTCACTGGACTGAGGAAGCCACTATTACCTTTGAGCAACTGAAACAGGCCATGGTAACAGCCATGTTGGCTTTACCAGACTATTCACAACCATTTGTCATTGAGACAGATGCATCTGGATTGGGAGTAGGGGCTGTTCTTATGCAAAATAGCAGGTCCATAGCCTTCATGAGCAAAGGTTTATCCCCTAAACACCAAGCCTTATCCACTTATGAAAAGGAGTTGTTGGCCATATTAATGGCTATCCAAAAATGGCAATCCTATCTACAAGGTCACCATTTTATTATTAAAACCGATCATCAAAGTCTGAAGTTCTTGTTGGAACAAAAAATGTCTACAATTCTGCAGCAAAAATGGTTGGCTAAGCTCATGGGGATGGACTACGAAATTGTGTACAAAAAAGGCAAGGAAAATGTTGTTGCTGATGCTCTATCTTGACTGTACAACAAAGAAGATACAAGCAGCTTGCTGGATCTCATTACTGTCCAGAACAATTGGCTCACTGACATTTTTAATAGCTACATCCAAGATCCTGAAGCTCAAGCCATTATTGAAGGTCTGGCAATAGGTGATAGTACATACCAACATTATTAATTCCACAAGGGACTGATAAAATGCAATGATCAGATTTTTATAGGAGCACAAAATGATATGAGGGCTAAACTTATCTGAGAGCTGCATGATAACACTACAGGAGGGCATTCTGGTCAAGAATCTACATTCAAAAAGGTATCCCAATTTTTCTATTAGCCCTCCATTAGGAAGGATGTGATTAGTTATGTGTAATCTTGTGATATATGTCAAAGGGTCAAATCTGGTCATCACTTCCCTCAAGGTCTACTGCAACCCCTACCGGTTCCCTCTCAAATATGGGAAGATATATCAATTGATTTCATAGAAGGGCTTCCTAAATCATATGATAAAGACTGTATTATGGTGGTTATTGACAGATTCTCCAAGGTGGGCCACTTCATTGCTTTGTCACATCCCTTCTCTGCAGCAATGGTGGCTCAAGTTTTTCTTGACAACATTTATAAACTCCATGGAATGCCCAACTCTATTGTCTCTGATCGAGATAAGGTTTTCACTAGCAAATTCTGGCAAGAGTTATTCCATTCAGTGGGAACTAAGTTAAATCTCAGCACCTCATATCATCCCAAGTCTGATGGGCAAACAGAGCGCCTCAATCGATGCCTTGAACACTATCTTCGAGCTATGGTTAGCCACAAGCCTAAACAGTGGAGTAAATGGCTGGCTCTGGCTGAGTGGCGGTATAACACTGTTCACTAAAAACTACGCAAGTATACGCAGTCAAAAGTAATATGGATAAATAGGGATCGTTCCCACGAAGACTCGGTGAATTATGTAAATGTGCCTATTCAACAATGTATGGCTAAATTACAATTGCTTGGTGTAGTAACAATTTTTGTGTTGTTTTAACTAGATTATACTTCTAAAAACTTACTAAGGAGATTTTACTAATATGAGAGAAACACAGGGTTCCAACTTCATGAGTTGTTTCATCTAGATTAACTGTCAAGACTCAATACACTGTGATTATTAAGGTAGCTAGTGGGAACACGAAGGAAGTACGAGCTATCTTTCAATAAACTCACACCAATCCATAAAATCATCTACAATTAAGATAGAAGTTTTACGGGCATCAATTACATCCAAATCACTATATGTCTATGAGATTGGGTGACATAATCAATTTAATCATAAGTTCCACTATCAACTACATAGGGGAGTAATGTTCTTTCGAATCTATACTGCCGATATGCGGAGAAGCCGTCATAAGCCTATGCTAACATGGCAAGCCCTAATCTCTAAATCCACTTTCGCATTCATTAGAGATTGACAAAATAGATGTTAGCTACGCATCTATATAAATTAACACAACCAAGTCAGGCAACCTTATTTTCAATCACAAGCATATGTTGTCAAAACTATCAACTACTAGAATCCACAAAACACTCCAATAGAACCCCATGAAAGTGTTTAGTTCATGATTGAACTTAGCACCATCATGGGTTCAATTGATAACATAATTAAATAAAGAACTGAAAACAATTAATGATTGAGAATAGAATACTTGATAAAAATCCAATAGATAACAAAGTACTAAGTTGAAGATTCAGAAAATAAACAATATAGAAAATCCTAGATCTTGAACTTGAGTGTGATTCTTCCTTACCGTCACCTTGGAAGTTGTTTCCCCTCTTGTTCTTGACCTCTCTACTGTGTTACAATGATGATTCCCCTAAATTACAAGACTAAAATATGTTTTTATACCATTAGAATTAGGTTTGGGAACCAAAAATACAACTAGAATTCGAAATAGGGGCAAAACGGACATTCCAGGATGTTTTCCAGCGACTTTGTGCGCTCCAGGTGCCCATTTGTGTGCTCCAGGCGCACAAAATTTCTGTTCTACGTGCTCCAGGCGCACATTTGTGTGCTCCAGGCGCACAAAATTTCTGCCCAAGGCTGATTTTCCTCCATTTTCTTCGTTTTTGAGCCGTTTTCTTCCGTTCTTTTTGCACGAACTTCCCGTCTTCAACTCCTTGAATCATAACCCTCTTGGTAATTGATATTAAGATGCCATTCTTCATTCCATATCATAAATCAACTCCAAACAATGGAAAATTCATCCCTAATCGACATTCTTGCAAACCTGCACAATTAAGCAAAACACATCAAAAATACCACAAACTTGAGTCCAAGTACACCAATTTAAGCCGATATGGAATGTTCCAAGTGGATATAAAATCCACTTATCATACCCCCAAACTTAAACCGATGCTTGTCCTCAAGCATAAACAATTACAACTAACTAACTAACTAACTAATACCACTTCCGTAGGTGATCACGGTTGCATTTGGCATATGCAACAAGCCCTTTAAACCCCTAGGCAGCCCTAGTGGACGAGTAAGGTCTCGTGAGGGCCTATAGCGAATGTACCCACAAAATCCATTTAACCTAATGCAATGCAATGCATGAATGCAACTAATATGAAAAATGCAAAGATCCCCTTCAAACTCACCAAAACCAACAAACAAGCACATATCTCAAAGAATGCGAATAAATCCAAGCAGAGCTCGACTAAGTCCCCGTATACTAACAGTACATGACAGAATCGTGCGTGTGTGCAATACTCATCAGAAATACTTCCAAAACTAGGTCAAAAATCATACATATCCTTCGTCAAGACAATCACGGGTTTATAAATAGAATAGACTGTAGACACTTCATAACCTAGGAACACCTCCATCCTTATTCAAGTTAGCCAGGAATTCATGCTTTATTAGTAACTACTACGACACATATATACAAGCATGCTTATTTAACCGTGCAATGAATGAGACCCCTAAAGGCTTATACAATAATACCCATGTAGCGAGTGTTAGGTCAGCAATCCCAAACCACAAGGGCTTTAGGTTACTAGGACTAAGTATTAAAGAGCTCACTCTGGTTAATTTTGCATATAAACAATTGACACTTTTGACTTTTCCTTTTTTTTCTTCTTTTCTCTTTTTTTTTATATATGCCATCTGGAATGAGAATTCTCAATTCCAACCCTAGACTACTCATATAAATATGAGCCGGCTACTAGCCATTTGACACCTAGCCATTATTAACAATTATTAGCATGAAATCCCTGGTTTCCCCCAAACTTAGACTTTAATGCTCCTACGCTATCAAGGGAATAACAAAAATTGTAAATATAATCAGGTGATTAAATCTCAAAACATCCAAACAAGCATGATCCTAACCTAGCCCAAAAGCACCCAACAAGTTTGTGTAAAAATTTTTGTCCCCGTAACATGCAAGTCAATTTCTAAGAACTATAAATCAGCCCTCTACTCATCATCACCACACTCAATTAAACATCTACCTATCAATCAGAATCGGCTCGTCCTAAGGGATCATGAAATATGCATGCCATGAAAATGCAACTAAAATGAACTCACATGGTTTACGAAAAATAAAAACAAAACAAAATGTCCTACATGAAATAAACGTAGATAATACAAACATGCATGAACTACTACTAATATGCAAAGCATGATATCCTATATGCACACAACAAATACAACTACTAATCCCCCAAATCACCCCCAAACTTAAAATATTCAATGCCCTCATTGAATGGAAAGGTAATACAAGGGAAAGTAGAAAACATACCTAACACATGGGTTGCCTCCCACGAAGCGCTGTCGTTAACGTCATTTAGCCGGAAAAATATGATTCAAATCATGGTGGCTCGAAGATCGCATTCGACTAGTCCTTAGCAGAAGGACCATTCACCCATTGTGTGACAACCTTCTTGCTATCTTCCCACATCTTTTCTAAATCAAACTTCAATTTGACTCTTCCTCCAATCAATTTTTTCTTTTTCTTCTCCACACCTCTAAGGTGTTTATGCTTCACAGTTGATTGATAAGAACACTCTTCTACTTCATCATCCATGATCCACCTTCTTAACACATTATCTGGACACACTTTAAAAATCACCAACTCATCATTCAGAAGGACATGCTTCAAATGGGATGGAAGTTTTCTGAGCATGACGTTCGAAAGATCTCGAATTGAAGAACTGTCAATGGACTCACTGATGTGATGCTTTAGCACGTGTGTGTTCGACTTTTCACTCAACAACTGATTACACTTCTTTCTCTGACCCGTATCAACTAATTCCACACTGCAACACTCTTCATCCTCTGTCGGAAAATTCATTGCCTTGAACATGTTAAAAGTAACATTGTGCTCATTCACTCGCATAGTAAGCTCTCCTTTCTGAACATCGATCAGTGTTCGGCCCGTGGCTAGAAAGGGTCTTCCCAAGATTATTGGAATTTTCTTATCTTCCTCGAAGTCCAGAATGACAAAATCAACCGGAAAGATAAGTTTATCCACATTTACCAAGACATCTTCGACTATGCCTCTCGGGTAAGTGATCGAACGATCTACTAGCTGTAAAGAGATGTTGGTCGGTCTCGGCTCCGGAAGGCCAAGTTGAACAAAAACAGATAGAGTCATCAAATTTATGCTTGCTCCCAAGTCACATAAGCATTTATCAAATGACAGATTACCAATAGTACATGGTACAGTGAAGCTTCCAGGGTCCTTCAGTTTCGGAGGCAATTTCTGTTGCAGAACAGCACTGCATTCCTCCGTCAAAGCAACGGTTTCAAAGTCGGCTAGCTTTAACTTCTTCGAGAGAATTCCCTTCATAAATTTGGCGTAACTAGGCATTTGTTCCAAAGCTTCAGCAAATAGGATGTTAATATGCAACTTTTTAAATACCTCCAGAAATTTGCCAAATTGCTGATCCAGATTCTGTTTCTGAAACCTTTGAGGAAATGGTGGAGGCGGATAGACTGGAGGATTAGCCTCTGAGGACCCGACTGCTTGGCTGGTTGATGGAGTGGTTGCTTTTCCTTTTCTGCAACTTCCTCTTGCTCTGCCTGTTTTGAATTCTGTTCAAGGTCTGTGCTCCCTGTGACTTTTCCTGACCGCAGAGTAATAGCTTGTACCTGTTCCTTGCCATCTTTTTTTCTTGGATTAGGTTCTGTGTTGCTAGGAAGACTTCCTTGCTGCCTATGGAGTAGGGCATTTGCGAGTTGTCCAATCTGATTTTCCAATGTCTTGAGAGATGAGGCCTGACTCTGGAGTGATACCGCTTGACTCTTAACCATCGATCTCAATTCTTCTAATTCAGATTTTTCATTCGACTGCTGCTGAAATCCCGGAGGCTGATATTGCTGCCATGGAGCATACTGCTGCTGCATTCCCGAAGGGTTGGACTGTCTACCCCCAAACTGCTGGTTAGGAGGAGGATTAGATGATTGCTGCTCGTTGTTCTGACTGTTACCCCAGCTAAAGTTAGGGTGATTCCTGTTGTTTGGATGATATGTGTCAGGAACTGGATGTTGTGGCCTTTCCAAGTTGCTAACGAACTGAGCTGACTCATTAGATATGGCACATTGACGAGTGTCATGCCCACCTACACATAGCTCACAGATGCTAGCGACCTGTTGCATCCCAAGATTAGCCAAAGAATCCACCTTCATGTTTAGAGCTTCTAACTGAGCTGACAGAGCAGTGGCGGTATCAACTTGAAGAACTCCTGCTACTTTGTTTTGTTGCAATCTCTGCGAAGGATTTTGGTACTCATTCGCAGCCATCATCTCAATCAGATCATAGGCTTCCTCGTAGCATTTAGCCCACAACGCTCCACCAGAAGCAACATCTACCATAGGCCTAGATTGGCCTCCAAGTCCATTATAGAAGCAATTAATAACCATCCAGCCAGGCATCCCGTGATGGGGGCATTTTCTGAGCATCTCCTTATAACGCTCCCAAGCTTCACACAATGACTCACCCTGTGCCTGAGCAAACTGAGTAATAGCATTCCTTATGGCAGCTATTTTTGCCATGGGAAAGAATTTAGAGAGAAATTTTTGTGCAAGCTCTTCCCAAGTAGTGATAGATCCAGCCGGTAAAGAATGTAACCAGCCTTTAGCTTTGTCCCTCAAAGAGAAAGGAAAGAGTCTCAGCTTCACAGCATCATCTGAAACACCATTGAACTTGAAGGTGTCACAAATTTTGATGAAATTCCTGATGTGCATGTTGGGATCTTCAGTTGGAGCTCCCCCAAACTGCACTGTGTTCTGCACCATTTGGATAGTACCAGGCTTAATCTCGAAGGTATTCGCCACGATAGCTGGCCTGATGATACTAGACTGTATATCATTTATCCTTGGCTACGAATAATCCATTAAAGCTTTTGGTCCTGTTGGTGGTGCTGGTGCGTCTCCCATACTTAAAGCTTTTGCTTGCTCTTTTGCTTTTTTAGCTTTAGAACGTGTTAGCATAAACTTTCAGGTACCTGAAACACACAATCAAGACACTCGAATAGATGAGAGGATTATCCAAGTCAATAAAACTTAACTACCACTGATGTCAAACACATAAACTAAAATAACACCGAAGTCCCCGGCAGCGGCGCCAAAAACTTGTTCACTAAAAACTACGCAAGTATACGCAGTCAAGAGTAATATGGATAAATAGGGATCGTTCCCACGAAGACTCGGTGAATTATGTAAATGTGCCTATTCAACAATGTATGGCTAAATTACAATTGCTTGGTGTAGTAACAATTTTTGTGTTGTTTTAACTAAATTATACTACTAAAAACTTACAATGGAGATTTTACTTATATGAGAGAAACACAGGGTTCCAACTTCATGAGTTGTTTCATCTAGATTAACTGTCAAGACTCAATACACTGTGATTATTAAGGTAGCTAGTGGGAACACGAAGGAAGTATGAGCTATCTTTCAATAAACTCACACCAATCCATAAAATCATCTACAATTAAGATAGAAGTTTTACGGGCATCAATTACATCCAAATCACTATATGTCTATGAGATTGGGTGACATAATCAATTTAATCATAAGTTCCACTATCAACTACATAGGGGAGTAATGTTCTTTCGAATCTATACTACCGATATGCGGAGAAGCCGTCATAAGCCTATGCTAACATGGCAAGCCCTAATCTCTAAATCCACTTTCGCATTCATTAGAGATTGACAAAATAGATGTTAGCTACGCATCTATATAAATTAACACAACCAAGTCAGGCAACTTTATTTTCAATCACAAGCATATGTTGTCAAAACTATCAACTACTAGAATCCACAAAACACTCCATTAGAACCCCATGAAAGTGTTTAGTTCATGATTGAACTTAGCACCATCATGGGTTCAATTGATAACATAATTAAAATAAAGAACTGAAAACAATTAATGATTGAGAATAGAATACTTGATAAAAATCCAATAGATAACAAAGTACTAAGTTGAAGATTCAGAAAATAAACAATATAGAAAACCATAGATCTTGAACTTGAGTGTGATTCTTCCTTGCCGTCACCTTGGAAGTGGTTTCCCCTCTTGTTCTTGACCTCTCTACTGTGTTACAATGATGATTCCCATAAATTACAAGACTAAAATATGTTTTTATACCATTAGAATTAGGTTTGGGAACCAAAAATACAACTAGAATTCGAAATAGGGGTAAAACGGACATTCCAGGATGTTTTCCAGCGACTTTGTGCGCTCCAGGCGCCCATTTGTGTGCTCCAGGCGCACAAAATTTCTGTTCTACGTGCTCCAGGCGCACATTTGTGTGCTCCAGGCGCACAAAATTTATGCCCAAGGCTGATTTTCCTCCATTTTCTTCATTTTTGAGCCGTTTTCTTCCGTTCTTTTTGCACGAACTTCCCGTCTTCAACTCCTTGAATCATAATCCTCTTGGTAATTGATATTAAGACGCCATTCTTCATTCCATATCATAAATCAACTCCAAACAACAGAAAATTCATCCCTAATCGACATTCTTGCAAACCTGCACAATTAAGCAAAACACATCAAAAATACCACAAACTTGAGTCCAAGTACACCAATTTAAGCCGATATGGAATGTTCCAAGTGGATATAAAATCCACTTATCAAACACCACTCATAACAGTCCAATTAAAATGTCACCCTTTGAAGCTTTATATGGTGTAAAACCAAGGCAGCTGTGTCTCCCATCTGAATGTAGAACTCCACTTGCATCTGTTGAAGAATTCCAGCTTCAAAGAGAAGCTATGAACCATGTTCTCAAGGAATCAATAACTGCTGCTCAACACAAGTATAAATTGTATGCAGATAATAAACGCACTGAAACCACATTGGAGGTGGGAGACTGGGTTTATTTAAAACTACAACCATACAAACAGCTTTCAGTGGCTACTAGGAAGTACTTAAAACTTGCTCACAAGTACTTTGGTCCTTACAAAGTTTTGCAGAAAATTGGCACTGTTGCTTATAAGCTCGAACTACCTCCTGGCAGCTTGGTGCATCCAGTATTTCACATCAGTCTCCTTAAGAAGAAGATTGGGTCTAAATACACTGCTACAACTACCTTGCCTAAACTGGGAGATGAAGGTCAGTTTCTTGTGTACCCAGTACAGATTCTGGATCGAAGGATGATAAAGAGGAGTAACATTGCAGTTATTCAATGGCTGATTCAATGGTCCGATGCTGTTCCTAAAGATGCTACATGGGAGGATGCTACAGTAATTCAAGACCAATACCCTGAGTTCAATCCTTGAGGACAAGGATTGTTTTTAGGAGGATCCATTGTAACAGAGTTTACTATATTCAAGAACTGTTTTATTTATGTAATTATGCAGTACTGTGTCGTTGGGAGAATAAGGGGTATTTAGTCTTTTCACTGCTTGGTTAATAAAACGCTGTCGTTTAGCCCTGTATCAATATTGGATCACGTGCACATAACAGAATGGACACGTGTATTCAACATTGTTGGGGAATATAGTAGGCTAGAGGGGAGAGAGTAACACAGGCTTGAGCATGAGTTTCTTTTCTCTGTATTTTTCCTTTCTTGTCTCCTACTTTATGTTTAATCAATTCCAGTAATTCATTTCCAGTTTTGTTGATTACTTTTCAGTCTTTACTTGTTTAATTTCCTGTAATTTCTTTAGTTCCTTAAGAAATCCATTACAGTACACTGCTATGTCAACAATTTCATGTTATGGAAACATATCAAATGTCAGAATTGTTAATAGCAACTTCACAAGTAGGAACACATTGCTCAAGGCCAGCATATAACAATTCAAGTGAGCACCCAGTTATAATTATCATATCCAGTTGCCTAACGTTGCGGAATAATTACAACGGTGCAACATCACTCAGAGATGTTCCAAAGACAACATTTGATTTCAATGCCAATTACGATAGAGTACATAATCTGAGGAAAAGTTATATGACATTTAAAAACCCCATTAATATAAAAAATAAACTCATAACATTGCCATAACTTTTTCAGGTTCTGGATGGTACATGGAATCTGAAGTTATTTCAAAGGCATTTAGATGCAGTTTATCTTTATAATATGTACTTCATAGGTGTTTCATTTTCCCTATTTGGATAATTTAATATTATCGTTAATGCTTTAATCCTGTTTTGTTTAATTGATTTTGGATTTATAACCTGAATTTGAGAATCTATGTTTTACTTTTGTGCTGCTCATCTTTAATCAAAGTTACGCAACTTGCTAAGTTCATTTGTTTGCCAATTTGGTCTTCAAATGTGACATTATAAATTACATTTTGCATAGAAGAACGACAATAATAAATTTTAATGAACTTTTTTCATATTTTTCATGTTTTACAATTTGTTAAATAATCAGTCAAAGTTACATCAGTTTGACTTGGAAACTTTATAAAAATCCAATGTTATTATGACGAAAGGAGTATTAATTTATTGGTTTATCCGAAATCTTAAATATGACATTATAAATTACATTTCGCATAGAAGAACGAAAATTGTAAACATTTCCAAGACATTACCAAGACTTTTAATTTGCCAAATTCTTTTTTTTTTTAACTTACAAAAAGCCTTACATATATTTTATATTATAAGAAAGATAAAGTAATCAGCCCAATAGAAAATACATATACAAATTTGTATTCAACATTGGTCACCATTATTGCAACTTTTTGATAAAAATTGTCAATTGTCTAATATATATTTTTCTTCAACCAAAATTATACGTTATACTTCTAAATCTATTACCTCCGTCTCTCCAAATTTTTTAAAATTCTTTTAAAAAATCAAGATTCTCCGAGTATGCCCCAAATTATACATTACTAAATTTAATGACATTTTTTCATATTTTTCATGTTTTATAGTTTTTAAATAACTGGTCAAAATTATATCAATTTGACTTGAATATTTCATAAAAATCCAAATGACGAAGGTAGTATTAATTTATTGGTTTATCCGGAATATTAAATATGAAATTATAAATTACATTTTGCATACAAGAACGAAAATAGTAAACATTTCGAAGACATTTTCAAGACTTTTAATTTATCAATATCTTAATTTTCATATTAAAAAAAGCCTTAAATATATTTTATTTTTACGAAAGATTAAGTAATCGGTCCATTACAAAATACATATATAAATTTGTATTGAATATTGCCCACCATTACTCTATCTATTTGATAAAAAATTGACAATCGACTAATATATAATTTTCATTAAATTTTTCTTCAACCAAAATTACAAGTTATACTTTAAAATCTATTACCTCCCACCCTCCAATATTTTAAAAGTTTTTTTCAAAAATAAAAATCATCCCAATTTGCCTTCAAATTAAACATTACTAATTTTTAATGACCATTTTTTTCATAATTTTCATGATTTATATTTTTTTAATAATGGATCAAAGTTATATCAGTTTGACTTTGAAAATTCATAAAACTCCAATGTTATTGGGATGAAGGGAGTATTGTATACTAGTTTATCTGATATATTAAACATGACATTATAAATTACATTTCGCATGAACCAAAAAAGTAAACATTACGAAGAAATTTTCAAGACTTTTAATTTATCAATAACTTATTTTTCATATTAGAAAAAAAGCCTTACAAATAATTTATGTTTTACGAAAGATTAAGTAATCGGTCCATTATAAAATACATATTGTTGTGGAACAAAAACTAGGTTATGATTATTGCGGCTAGGGTTTGTGTATTTAATGTTAGGGTTCGTGAGCTTCGTGCTTCAATGGCTGCTTCTGTGTTTGAGACTTAAACGGTCCTCACAGAATGCCTACGTATCTCTGTAATTAGAGAATCAAGCCAATAAAACGTAGTTCTGAGGTGAGGGGTCAGGCCCTTTATATAGGCTGAGGAGCCTTAGAATTATGGTAGGAATAGGAGACTTGGTAGACAAGTCTTTGAGGAAGCTTCTAGATCTATTCCTTGTAGGAATCAGTTTCCATATTGAATTGGATGCCTTGGTGGCTAAGTCTTGTAGAGATAATGTCCTTATCTGACACTTATTGCTGAGCTGTTTATTACCCCTAATATTAATTACGAAATTAATATTAAAGATAGGTCTTTGGACCCTATTGGTGGGCCCCACGTTCGGACCATACCGGGTTTAATTAATGCAACACTAAATGTGTCTTTAGGGCTTATTTTTAGCCCATATCATTTGCCCCCAACTTCTAGGAAAACTGATCAGGTTTTCCGTGAAGTTTTAACGGTCCTTTCCAAGACTCGGGTCAGGGTTCATCTTTATACACTAGTGTTTCACGAGTATTGTTTTTATGTAAAGCGTGGAGCGACCGACGCGTTTACGACAATGTAAATTCGATGCTAATCGACATTAATCAGCCTTAACGACATTTAAACAATGTTTAAACGACGTTGAACGGCATAAAACGGCACTAAACGGTACTAACTAGCCTTAAACGACACTTAAACAACGTTTAAGTGACGCCAACCGGCGGCATTAAACGACACTGAACGGTGCTTATCGGCACTAACGGTGCTATCGGTACTAACAAGCTTTGAACGACACTTAAACAATGTTAAGCGACTCTAAACGGCGCTAATCGGTGCTAAACGGCACTAGCGGGGGTCCGGGGGCGGCAGCCCCCGGGCGGGGTCCAAGGGGCGGCAGGCCCTGGCGGGGTCCAAGGGGCAGAGCCCCTGGCTGGGGTCGAGCCAGGGCTAGTACTATTCAGAAATTATCATTTCGACTCAAATTTCTGAATTTTAATCACAAAATTCGAGCTCAATTTCGAGCTCAAATTGTCTCCAGGTCGAAGCCAATTTTCTTGTTTCCTAGGTCATTTTCGACCTCGAAATTTCGAGCTCAATTTCGAGCTCAAATGGGGGCCAGGTCGTGGCTATTTTTCTTGTTTCCTAGGTCATTTTCGACCTGGAATTTTCGAGGAGAAAGTATGTATTTTCGAGCTCAATTTCGAGCTCAAATGGGGGCCAGGTCGTGGCTGTTTTACAGGTCTTTCAGTTCATTTTCGACCTGGAAATTTCGAGCTCAAATAATGTATCTTCGAGCTCATTTTCGAGCTCAAATGGGGGCCAGGTCGTGGCTATTTTTCTTACTTTTCAGTTCAAATTCGACCTGGAAATTTCGAGCTCAAATAATGTATCTTCGAGCTCATTTTCGAGCTCAAATGGGGGCCAGGTCGTGGCTATTTTTCTTACTTTTCAGTTCAAATTCGACCTGAGATTTGCGATCTCAAGCCATGTTATAACGACCTCGATTTTTCAAGGTTACTTACGACCTCAGATTGATTTCTCCAAGTCGCCTTGTCGAGCTCGTAATTGTACTAAAAAACGAGATCGATTGTCACGACCTCGTGCTTCCTTTTGGTAACTCCAAGTCTTATTATGGACTTTAACGGGCCCTGTCTTTTAATTTTCATGGGCTGGGCCTAGGTTTTCACATCGTTTGGGCCTACAACACTTTTTAAGTTTTGGTTGGGCCTTTATCACGGGTCAAAATGACCTTAAATCAAAACCTTAATTAGGTTTATCAATCTTGATTGGGCCTAGACAGGCCTTGATCCTTTTTTAATTATTTTAGCTGGACTTGGGCCTTTGTTGGGCCTTTTAGAGCCCAATTTGTGTTGATGGCCCATAAGAATTTCCAATAGGTTACAGCCGGTTGACATTCTCTCTAACCGGTTGAGATGCCCTAGATTTTTGTCTATATAAAGGCCAAGGCTTTCATTTTCACTTTCATCACAAAAGTTTCTAAAAAACTCTCTCAAAAGTTCCAAAGTTCTTTAAGAACTTTCCTTTGAAGCTTTGAAGACTGCTCAAGGATTTCTGGAAACTTTCCAGAAATTTCCCAGTTGTTGTTGAAGATTCGAAGAATACTCAAGGTATTTTCCAGAATTTCTAGTTTTATAGTTTGAAGATCACCCTTTTTCTGGGTTTGTTCTTCAATTCCTTTGAAGATTTGAAGATTGTTCTAACAATTTCTTCATCCTTTGCAGATTTCCTTTGAAGATCACAACTTTTCTTTGAAGATTTAGAAAAATGGCTGAAGATCGTGCTTCACTTCGCTTCCAGAAAATGCAAGGAGCCTCCAAAAGAGGTATCATTATTCGTTCTCCCTTCATGAGTTTACAAGATATGATTTTAAATCGTAAAGAAGATTTTCCATCCTTGTTGTAACAACCCCAGATCCGGGGTCCGGGATCCGGTGGTTACGGCTTCCAATTCTGTCCACAACACTTGAACTTTCCTTAACATAAAATAAATTACGTCTCTATAACCCAACACAATAATATAAAACACACCCGTTATAGTCCCAGAGATGAAATCAGAGTAACACTCAAATTTTTATTAATCACATTATGAGTTCTTACAATCCAAAAGAATTTCAATATAAATACATACTCTTTGCCATCCATTTACATAAGGCATACTAGACCATATTCTTGGTACTGAAAGAATAAATATACCCTACCAATAGCTTCTTCTTCAGCTCTGGTAGTCTCATCGTCCTCGCCCGCGTCGAGTGCGCCTTGTGCGAGTCATCTGGTCTAGCTGTTGTTGTGATATAATAATAAAGCAAGGGTGAGCAATAGCCCACCAACAATAATATATGACTGAACGATAATGTATAACAGTTCAAAAGTATCTTTCAAACCATATGCCATGCATTTACGGAAATGATGCCAGTATAATATGAACGATGAAGTTACAAGGTAACTTAAAGTATTTGTTTGTAGAAATATCTGCTACATCAAAGTAAGCGAGATATTCTTATTGTTATTAAGAAGAGGAACTTGCAAGAAAAGGTTGCAATTCCAGTTATGACCCTTTTCCAACTCTGCCAACAGTAATCATGTTGCAGGAAATAAATAAATTTGGATGATGAACCAATGATGGAGTATTCACCGCGCCCGCTGTTCCAATCTTGATGATCAGTCGAGATCGTATAGCTCAATTTAGATTTACTACCGGTAGAAGGAAGAACTGACGGCTTTACTTGTATACCGCCTTACTAGCTCTCCCCGGCCAACGGTTGGGCCAAAGGGGATGGACCGGCGCTACTCGGCCTCTTACACGACTCCTAGTTCAAATAGAATTCATGATTCTGAATGTAACGTTCGTCCCCCTTTCCCCAAGTATAATACTTGTTGATAAGACTCCACAAAGTAGTCGTATCTAGTTGGAAAGGAAAATTTACCAATAACTCCCAAGCTATTACTTGGTGACGGATATCAACTTGTTCCAGTAATCTTACCCCTCGAAAGATGAGAAGGTAAGCAACGACTTAATAAGTCAACAGCACCCGAGTTGCGGGTGAAGGGAATACTTTATGACCGGGAAGTCGACAAGATAAATAACATTTTTCCAAGTAAGGTTCCCTTATAATTAAGGAGATAGACTCAAAGAAGAATGATGTCTGAGAACCTTTCTTGATATAAGATTAATAATAATATGACTCCGAAATATTTTCTGTAATAATCGAAGAAGATAAACCTTATCGAGGTTATACTAAGTATGGAATAAATATTCAGAGAATATTTATTGAGTTAAAATATTTAAAGAATAATTGGGAATATGAAAGAATATCTTTAATCAGAGTATTTCTCAAAATAATCCCTGAAGAAATATCAGGAGAATATTTATTTATTGAATAAATAAATATTTAAATGAATACTCAAAACAATATTCATTAATTAATAAGACCTGAAAAGAATATTTAAGGTAATATTCATAATTAATTAGGAATTTAAATGAATATTCAAAAGTAATATTCATTTAATGAATAATATCCTAAATGAATATCAAGTAATATTCATTTAGTAATCCAAGCCTTAAGGAATATTCGAGATAATATTCGATAATTAAATCAAGCTTCAGATGAATATTAAAATAATATTCATCAAGTATTCAATATCTTAAATGAATATTCAAACGTAATATTTATTTAATAAAATAATATTCTAAAAGAATATCCAAATAATATTCATTTAGTAGTCTCATCTTTAGAAGAATATTCGAAATAATAATCGATAATCAATTCGACTCTGAATGAATATTGAGAAATATTATTCGTTGAATAGTTACGTTCAAATAATTATTTAAAGTAAGGATCGTTAAAATAATTAGTCTCGAACGAATATTCAAATAATATTCGTCGCCCAAATAATAGAAAATATTTACTTAAATATTTTCCTCCGAGGTAATCTCGATATATCAAGGAATATTGACTCCCGGTCTATTTTTGATTAATAAGATGTATACGCCCTTCTATGAGGGTCTTACAATAATCGGCTTATAACTGATATATAACTATCTAGCTTATAAGCCAACAATAACATTCAGGGAACAAGTATATCACTTCAACTTGAAAGTAGGCATGCATGCAATGGCATATGTATATCAGCATATATATATATATATATTTATTCAATCACAACAACAGCCTAAAAGAAGGGAATTGAAACTTGCCTGGTAGTCGAGTACGGTAAGGGGTAGTGGTAGCGGGTCCCGGTTCAGCTTGGTGATCTATAAATAGCCAAGGCATTCGGGATTAATCACTTAACATATTAAAAGTTAAGTTATACTTAATTCGAAACACGTTCTTGAGTTATCTCGTTATACCCCTTTTAGTGGATTACTTTTATCACTGATCCGACCCGACATCCGTTCGTTAATACGACATGTCATTGTACTTATACTTGGGACATACTTAAGTCATATGAGTTCTAAAGTCGATCGTTACGAACCAATACTATACTCCGAGTTTTATCGTCCGTTTTCTAAGTGTTTTACCGAAGTTATAAAAGAGTCGTCTTTTAGGGGTTCGTTCGCGTTTAACCTCGACTCGAACATTTTTAATAAATCGAAAAATGATCTTTTTGACATACGGTTTTCTTTCACGCCTTCCTTTTTACCTCTAGTATTTATTTACCAAGATTCGCCATGACGTTACATAGTTTACGAGGGTTCAATTACAGTTACGAACTTTCGTTTACGGATTCGAACTACTTTTAGTAATTTGGTCATAAATCCTAAACCGTAAGTCCGTTTCACGTGATCTTTATATCAAAACGAAGCTTAGAACATTACCTATCCTATCATGGCAGATAAGGTCTCTGGAAAGTAGGGGTTCGACATGGAAAATGGCATACAAAACATGGTATTGCAAAATCGGGCATTATAACGGCTGTAAATCGAATATTCTAAAATTCATAACAATCAATCCAAGCCCCACCGGGCATACTATACATGGTTTTCATCTTAACCAGTCCAAGAAGGTTTCAATTAACCATCATAATCATCAAAACTCTTAAATCATCACTACTAACTACATAATCATGCTTTTATGCATATAACAACACCATAATCTTAACTAATCTAAAACCATCAAGAACATATATAAAACTCAAAGTAAGATCTTGGGTTCTTAAGAATTATACCTTCCTTGGAGAGTGTACAAGCTATAATAACCCTTATATAGTCCTTGTATGGCTTTAACAAAGCTTAAATCATCCAAAGAAACCAAGAAATCAAAGTTAGTTTCTTGAAAACACTATTCACCCTCATCTTTGAGGATTTATTTGAAAATGGAAAACATGGAGTTTGAAGCTAAGATTTCTAGGAGATCATTTTTATGAAATATAGGACTCACCATAAAAATTTGGAGATCAAACAATGGTTGGAAGGTGGATTTTGAAATCTTAAAACTCCAAAATTCGAAGTGCCTTGGTTTTGGGGGAAAAACAGTGAACTTCTCGAATTTATTTACCCATCCAAACGATCTTCAAAAATTATGAAATTAAATCCCCAACTTCACCTTGATGTGTAGAAGCTCCATGAATTTTTTCATGATTTTTAGATGAGTAGATCTAGGTGAAAAAAAATGGCAAAGACCCCTGCCCTGGAAAATGCAACTGCTGGAAAAATGGGGGAGAGGTGGTGTTTGCTTGGCTTTGATCTTGCTCTCATCTTATCTAAAGTGAATTATTGAATGTCTTTGGATAATATCTTGTCCATAAAGTAGCTTTAATAAAGTTCTAGGTCATGCATGATGTAATTAAATGGACAAGTGTTGGTTTGTAATGGTAAGATGATGACAAGAAGCTAAGTACTTGGTTATGTTTGCTAAGTATACTAGTTGCTCATGTAACTACTTAGTTACTTGGTCTTATCTCCTTGTACATGCATGCATCTTGATCCTCTGTTTGTTCTTTGTCCGGTTATTGCTCAATTCGTTGCTCGTTCGAGGGACTAACTCATTCGTTTCTAGTTAGGGTTTTACCGAAAACCTTCTTAATATTTATACTACTATTCCTCATCTTTCTTAATACTTCTCGAATTTAAATTCCTTAATTCTCTTTTATAAATCCTTAAGTCTTGCAGTGTCCAGGGAAATCTCGGAGAAAATAAAAGTGCTATTTTTCTGAATCCGACAGCTTTTACATACACTTATTTTCCTCCTGGATCACTAATACGAACTCAGAAATCCGTTCCGAATACCGGGTATAACATTATTATAATAATATTCCAAATTCCACCAAAATCACTATTCATCACTTATTTTTATTTAATTCCTATAGTTGGGAAAATGAACCTGGTTCACCCTCGAGTGTTCCTTAACCTTTTTACGGAACCGCTGGGCTTATAATAGATATTGATTTGGATGACATGAGGGTATCTATTTCTCTCTAGGGAATCTTATCTTAACTTTCTAGGAGATAGATTATTCTAACCTTAGTTATCACCCAATAGCATCCTTCAGGCCATATAACCTTGGAATATATATCCTTTCATTATTCATTCATTAAAACCAGTATTACATTCTAGTTGTAACCCCTATTCATTCTTACATCAATACATAATAAAAAGTTTTAATTCTACCCAAAAATCTGGGTTCTTACAGTCTCCCCTCCTTAAAAGGATTCCGTCCCGGAATCAGGTAGAAGACAATTGGGTATTTGTTGGTTATTTCACTTTCCAATTCTCTGGTCGATCCTTACACACTCCAATCTTTCTAAAGCATCTCATACTGGTGTTACAATACACCCTTTATCCGTTCTACCAATTCTTTGATACTTTCGCATGACACATTAACTGGTATACGCTCTTGTCCGATCTTATACTATTAACCTTATTGGTACGTGCAGTGACTTCGGTATCACTAACGCGCTACGAAATTCGGAGATACCCTCACTCGTAATTTTGCAATTCCTAATCTTCGCAATCTCGATGTATATATATTGAATTAGAAGAATTTATTGAGAGATCACTATGATCAATGAACATTTGTTATATTGCATAGCTAGTACAGAAGGGGGCCAGCCTCTAGTACTTGACAAGCAATTAAACAATTAATGGCATTCCACTTAGACTCCTATCACACAGACAGAGAGTCACGTAGTAGTACCTCCCCTCCTTAAAGGGTTGTTCTTCTCAATTTAGAGGAAAATAAATAGGGGATATTAAAAGGAAAGAATTTCAGAGAATTATATAAGAAGATTTTCATGATTGTCAAAATATCATACTCAGAATTTACCTCTGAACTATAGAGGTTTATTAGGGAAGAAAGTAATCGTATTCGTATCAAATACTACTTTATCGTAATCTCACATATCACATGTCCTTGTTTCTCTGTCCATCATTCTATGGACCTATACTCTTGTTTGATATTAGCATTACTTACTTTTGGAAAATCCTTCAACCTCTCAGGTTAAAATCATTGATTTCTCGCTTGACATTTTTATTACTGGCATTTCACGCCACGACACTGGCCATTTCATATTCATAATTCTAACACCATCAGGTTGTCATTCCGATAGCTCATTAGGAAAACCCATTCATCAATCCATTCATAGCATTCCTTGCTTCACTTCCATCATTATTTCCCATTCTTTTCTTTATCAATCACATCCATCTTATCATCTAGTTCTCATTCACTTCTGTTATTGAACTCCACCGTCACCTTATTAGGGGAACGCGTGTTACCTTTATTCAATATACGTGGCACGTTTGTGGTCAAACTTTCCTTTGTTCAACCATCTAGATTTCACTTTTTCATTTCATGAGTCTCTTTATTACTTAGTCAATCTATTTCATATTTTCTCGAATTTTCCAAACTTAAAAGGAGTCAATTTGCATGTCATTCATGCTCCTAATTCCAACTTTCCGCTTTGGCCAATACCCTTACCTTGCCAATTCCATACTCTTCTCGCTTCATTACTGGAGCTTCTCATGAGTCTGCCTATCTGACTCTCTTATTAATTCCAAATTATATTTCCATCTCTATCAGTCTCTTGTCTTTATTTCTACTATAATTATTTTATGAACCATCATAACCTAATTCTTCATTTCAAATATCCCGTCGTTCCAGAAATTACACCATCCGAAATAAACCTGGATGATTTCTCTAACTTAGATTCAATTCGACATTTCCACAGTCGTTACCACCTAATTTCTCAGAAGGATCACCATCGCTTATCGTTTACGCAGTGCTTTAATAACTAAGCATCAAAATTATCAATTCAAGATCCTCTAGGAACACAAAATAATCACTATTCCCTATCCATAGGGAATGCTTCCTGAACTTGACGTAGATATTACATGAAGCAGATAAAATTGCAGGAAAGCTTCCAGCATCGCAGCTGGAACAGGCTGGTGAGATTATTAATCATATATCTCCGGTAGAAGACTAAAAGCTTATCGGTTTGCTTAATCGCTTGCCAACCTCATAATTCTCTATCTTGTTTGCACAGAAATACACCAACATAAACTTGCTTGTCATTCATCATCGTGCCATTTGGCTTATCAGTATTTGTACCCTCTCTATTTCTGGTCATTTACTACCAATTCATTGTTACTTAACCTCCCTTCTCTCTTTCCAAAGAAAAGGCAAGTCTCTTGGGGAATTTGGTCTGGTCTGTCGTAGAGCCTCCTAATGTCGGTAATGTGCTACTGGCAACATCAGGAATCGAATCTTTACTTAAACTATTCTTATAGTTGATCCTGGCACAATCATCAAATGGAATGTAACTTCCTCTACCACATTATGACCATCAAGGTCCTTACATTATCATTCTATTTCTTTGGTCTGAGCATTTATGCTTACTCCCCTATATTTAAAGTGTCGGCCACCTCGTTGGCCTTTCCTGATTATAATAATCAATGTTTTCTAGATCTATTCCAACTCAGGGTGGAAGCATTCTCCCTCAAATTCTGCTGAATGAGAGAAAGCATCTATCAGTCTTTTCCAAAAGTCATTGCTTCCACCTTTCTAGTGCGATCTTGACTACAGGTACTCCAAATCATACCTAGGATATTTCCTTACTTAAATCCCTTTTGTTTTAGGATAATCTCAACCTTATTGGTTCAACCCATACTTCGTCAGGGTTTCATACATGCCTCATCTGGCATTATTGTTACGATGTCATACATTCCTTACCAAACTTCCATTTTTGAAGTTCAGAATATTACCCTTTTTCCTTGTAAGGTTTCGTAGGCCATCCTTATCATTCCTCCGGTATTTTTTGGGTACCGGGTATATCAGAATGTCATTGATCAATACTCTAATAATTCTATCTATGTTCTTTCCAGAACTCTTTTTAATAATCCTTACCGGTCATTGTTGCCTTAGCAAGTCCAGCTCATAACATCTGAAGTCATAATGTCGTTATTAGGGTTAATGCCACCCCTTGTGCATTCCCCAGGGTTTGTCTTAATTTATGGATATCCTATCCTTAATTCAACTGCCAAGGAATTCTTGCATCTTATAATTGGCAATCAGATCATGTATCCTTAATAAAGGTCTCTTTTCAATCATTCTCATTTGATAATCGATCGGTGGTTTAATGCCACCCTCTTCTTTCAGATAGTTGTCAGCCTATTTGGCCTTCCAAAAAGGCAACGTATGCCAATCTCTTCTCTTACCGAACTTGTTAATGGTAGCAAGGATGTTCTGGAAGATATTGGTCGAGTTCAACGTGAATCTCTTAGTGCTTATCGTTCTTCGCAAAGGTACTTGCCTCAGACAAAATTCCTACAGCATACTGTTCAATTTCTGACCTTTTCTATACCCTCTTCATATACCTTCATTGTTTACTTTCCTCCGTCATAATATATTCATGGTATTCATGATACCCTAACATCATACATCTCAAGTCACTATACTTCCATTTTACTCGAAATCTTGAACAACCATATACACATGAGTCACTTTAGTACGGGTGACCCCATCCCAAAAAGGTCTAGTGAATTCCCAATCAAAACATGGGTTGTTCGGCAGAAGATTCAAACGATCTCATTAATGTTTCCTTTATATCAGAAGCCCTTGCAGTCGGTGCTTTCTTAGAAGCAACCCTGCTTTGTCTTTTCATTGCTGGTCTAGTCACTTTATAGTCCGTTGGGACTTGGCCTCAACTGGCCACACATAAAAATATATGATTTTAGGGGTTGGCTAATAGCATTACTTTTCTAGCAATTGCCGGCATAGTGCCTTCTTCTTTGATACCTTTCTACCTTTCCAAAACTTTACTCCATATAAGTCTTAATCGACTACTCGGCACCGTCTCCGGTCACCTTTCCTCCACTTTTATCTTTTCAACTATTCTTATCAATCCTGCGTGCCACACAAGCTTACCATTCCTGGCATAACAGCCTCTTCATTTAAGTCAATCCTAGAATTTCTCAATCCGGCTGGTTTCTTACTTACATTTCCTATTTTCGTCCAATCTCACTTCATCATTTTATCACTACCGTCGATTGTAATGCTCAGGGTCCGTTTACTAACCCATTTTACAGCATCCTTACCCAAATCACAGGGTTTGCTCCAATTTTTTTTTTTTTCTCTCTTCCATGACATTCTCTGATAATCAGAAAGACAAGGTTTGCCAAAATTCACCGAATTCCTTTCCAGACTCAGGGAAATTTCGATCAATCTACCCACCTACTGGTAACATTAAGGAGACCAGTTTCGAAACCTGAAGAATAGTTCTATGAACCTCCAAGCAGGTGGAATCATAAGCAGTCATAGTTAACGAAATAATCATCATCGGATTGGAAGTTTACCCACTGGAGAGGAATCAATTATATACATCCCTTAGAAGGGAATCAATAGTTTCAAACTGAAACCTGCCACAACGTCCTGATATTCAATACTACCAAATGTCGGTCTACCTAACCCTTTATGCGAAGCGTCATTGGAAGCACAAAGTCTCCTTTTTCCATTAAGCAATGCCAGCTCTTGGTCATTACCAATTTCACCTTTTAGCTCCAGGAAGATTTTCTCAAATTTTTCTCTTTAACTGCTGATCGTATTACTTGATCTATTATAATTCCGTGTCGGAGTAAACTTAAGGTAACTACTATAATCCATTCAAAGAGAAGAAGGAATTTAATATTCCTCTGAATCACATGCATCTAACGTTTCTGGTTCATCATTTAACTGAGTTGAATTAACTCTATACTCAGTCTCTGGCAGTAGTCTCATTACGAGTTCATCTTGACTCACTGGTCTTATCTTCCGGTAGGTTCTGAGATCATTGTCTTGCTTACTACTTCCTTATATACTTTACCCAATCATGCTATCACTTCCCAATGTCTTTACTTTCTAAATGATTCATTCATAAAATGAACATTTTCCTTAATAAAACCACCTTATTAACCTCAATTTGGTTCCATAATTTACAACCTACGATACCTGCCTTCTCATGGCGAATTATTACTGACCATATTCATACTAATTCATTTATCAAATGATATGGCACTTACTGCCTCCTTCTCAACTATTCCTAGGGACTCTGCTCCTCGCCCTAAATTGATGTCTTTAATAATCATACACCCCTCTAGCTCTTTCTTTGTTAAGATGAAAATCTCTAAGGATTCTCATCTATTTCCGTATAAGATCTCAAGTAATTCTTCCAATCCTTCATTCTTGCTGGTACTACATCTGGTAGCCCGGCTATGAATTCAACATGCATCTTCAGATCTCTTAATAATATCTCGGTTCTTTATACTCACTTTTCTGAGCACCATATCTTAATCATCACAGTCATTCTGGCTGCGACCCTCATTACCCATGGGTAAGCTCCTCATCCTAACAGGATTTTCCTTATCTGCTGGAACCTCCTCCGGGTCTCCAGTAGGGTACTCCATCGAATTACCCGCTGATCTTCAGCATATAAAGCATCATCGCGCTGTTGCTCGTATGCCTCAAGGTCAGTCACCTTACTCGTCGATACGATATCGAGCTAAGTTACTATCATTATACTTACGAGTTCCCATAAGGGTTTTATATGTCATCACTACATTAAGTAGTCCGACTATGAACTTGGCAAGAGTTCTTATTATCTTATTGAATTTATTGTTTTAACGTCACCTCATCTCTGGGGTTTATAACGTACGCTCTGATACCACTTCTGTAACAACCCCAGATCCGGGGTCCGGGATCCGGTGGTTACGGCTTCCAATTCTGTCCACAACACTTGAACTTTCCTTAACATAAAATAAATTACGTCTCTATAACCCAACACAATAATATAAAACACACCCGTTATAGTCCCAGAGATGAAATCAGAGTAACACTCAAATTTTTATTAATCACATTATGAGTTCTTACAATCCAAAAGAATTTCAATATAAATACATACTCTTTGCCATCCATTTACATAAGGCATACTAGACCATATTCTTGGTACTGAAAGAATAAATATACCCTACCAATAGCTTCTTCTTCAGCTCTGGTAGTCTCATCGTCCTCGCCCGCGTCGAGTGCGCCTTGTGCGAGTCATCTGGTCTAGCTGTTGTTGTGATATAATAATAAAGCAAGGGTGAGCAATAGCCCACCAACAATAATATATGACTGAACGATAATGTATAACAGTTCAAAAGTATCTTTCAAACCATATGCCATGCATTTACGGAAATGATGCCAGTATAATATGAACGATGAAGTTACAAGGTAACTTAAAGTATTTGTTTGTAGAAATATCTGCTACATCAAAGTAAGCGAGATATTCTTATTGTTATTAAGAAGAGGAACTTGCAAGAAAAGGTTGCAATTCCAGTTATGACCCTTTTCCAACTCTGCCAACAGTAATCATGTTGCAGGAAATAAATAAATTTGGATGATGAACCAATGATGGAGTATTCACCGCGCCCGCTGTTCCAATCTTGATGATCAGTCGAGATCGTATAGCTCAATTTAGATTTACTACCGGTAGAAGGAAGAACTGACGGCTTTACTTGTATACCGCCTTACTAGCTCTCCCCGGCCAACGGTTGGGCCAAAGGGGATGGACCGGCGCTACTCGGCCTCTTACACGACTCCTAGTTCAAATAGAATTCATGATTCTGAATGTAACGTTCGTCCCCCTTTCCCCAAGTATAATACTTGTTGATAAGACTCCACAAAGTAGTCGTATCTAGTTGGAAAGGAAAATTTACCAATAACTCCCAAGCTATTACTTGGTGACGGATATCAACTTGTTCCAGTAATCTTACCCCTCGAAAGATGAGAAGGTAAGCAACGACTTAATAAGTCAACAGCACCCGAGTTGCGGGTGAAGGGAATACTTTATGACCGGGAAGTCGACAAGATAAATAACATTTTTCCAAGTAAGGTTCCCTTATAATTAAGGAGATAGACTCAAAGAAGAATGATGTCTGAGAACCTTTCTTGATATAAGATTAATAATAATATGACTCCGAAATATTTTCTGTAATAATCGAAGAAGATAAACCTTATCGAGGTTATACTAAGTATGGAATAAATATTCAGAGAATATTTATTGAGTTAAAATATTTAAAGAATAATTGGGAATATGAAAGAATATCTTTAATCAGAGTATTTCTCAAAATAATCCCTGAAGAAATATCAGGAGAATATTTATTTATTGAATAAATAAATATTTAAATGAATACTCAAAACAATATTCATTAATTAATAAGACCTGAAAAGAATATTTAAGGTAATATTCATAATTAATTAGGAATTTAAATGAATATTCAAAAGTAATATTCATTTAATGAATAATATCCTAAATGAATATCAAGTAATATTCATTTAGTAATCCAAGCCTTAAGGAATATTCGAGATAATATTCGATAATTAAATCAAGCTTCAGATGAATATTAAAATAATATTCATCAAGTATTCAATATCTTAAATGAATATTCAAACGTAATATTTATTTAATAAAATAATATTCTAAAAGAATATCCAAATAATATTCATTTAGTAGTCTCATCTTTAGAAGAATATTCGAAATAATAATCGATAATCAATTCGACTCTGAATGAATATTGAGAAATATTATTCGTTGAATAGTTACGTTCAAATAATTATTTAAAGTAAGGATCGTTAAAATAATTAGTCTCGAACGAATATTCAAATAATATTCGTCGCCCAAATAATAGAAAATATTTACTTAAATATTTTCCTCCGAGGTAATCTCGATATATCAAGGAATATTGACTCCCGGTCTATTTTTGATTAATAAGATGTATACGCCCTTCTATGAGGGTCTTACAATAATCGGCTTATAACTGATATATAACTATCTAGCTTATAAGCCAACAATAACATTCAGGGAACAAGTATATCACTTCAACTTGAAAGTAGGCATGCATGCAATGGCATATGTATATCAGCATATATATATATATATATTTATTCAATCACAACAACAGCCTAAAAGAAGGGAATTGAAACTTGCCTGGTAGTCGAGTACGGTAAGGGGTAGTGGTAGCGGGTCCCGGTTCAGCTTGGTGATCTATAAATAGCCAAGGCATTCGGGATTAATCACTTAACATATTAAAAGTTAAGTTATACTTAATTCGAAACACGTTCTTGAGTTATCTCGTTATACCCCTTTTAGTGGATTACTTTTATCACTGATCCGACCCGACATCCGTTCGTTAATACGACATGTCATTGTACTTATACTTGGGACATACTTAAGTCATATGAGTTCTAAAGTCGATCGTTACGAACCAATACTATACTCCGAGTTTTATCGTCCGTTTTCTAAGTGTTTTACCGAAGTTATAAAAGAGTCGTCTTTTAGGGGTTCGTTCGCGTTTAACCTCGACTCGAACATTTTTAATAAATCGAAAAATGATCTTTTTGACATACGGTTTTCTTTCACGCCTTCCTTTTTACCTCTAGTATTTATTTACCAAGATTCGCCATGACGTTACATAGTTTACGAGGGTTCAATTACAGTTACGAACTTTCGTTTACGGATTCGAACTACTTTTAGTAATTTGGTCATAAATCCTAAACCGTAAGTCCGTTTCACGTGATCTTTATATCAAAACGAAGCTTAGAACATTACCTATCCTATCATGGCAGATAAGGTCTCTGGAAAGTAGGGGTTCGACATGGAAAATGGCATACAAAACATGGTATTGCAAAATCGGGCATTATAACGGCTGTAAATCGAATATTCTAAAATTCATAACAATCAATCCAAGCCCCACCGGGCATACTATACATGGTTTTCATCTTAACCAGTCCAAGAAGGTTTCAATTAACCATCATAATCATCAAAACTCTTAAATCATCACTACTAACTACATAATCATGCTTTTATGCATATAACAACACCATAATCTTAACTAATCTAAAACCATCAAGAACATATATAAAACTCAAAGTAAGATCTTGGGTTCTTAAGAATTATACCTTCCTTGGAGAGTGTACAAGCTATAATAACCCTTATATAGTCCTTGTATGGCTTTAACAAAGCTTAAATCATCCAAAGAAACCAAGAAATCAAAGTTAGTTTCTTGAAAACACTATTCACCCTCATCTTTGAGGATTTATTTGAAAATGGAAAACATGGAGTTTGAAGCTAAGATTTCTAGGAGATCATTTTTATGAAATATAGGACTCACCATAAAAATTTGGAGATCAAACAATGGTTGGAAGGTGGATTTTGAAATCTTAAAACTCCAAAATTCGAAGTGCCTTGGTTTTGGGGGAAAAACAGTGAACTTCTCGAATTTATTTACCCATCCAAACGATCTTCAAAAATTATGAAATTAAATCCCCAACTTCACCTTGATGTGTAGAAGCTCCATGAATTTTTTCATGATTTTTAGATGAGTAGATCTAGGTGAAAAAAAATGGCAAAGACCCCTGCCCTGGAAAATGCAACTGCTGGAAAAATGGGGGAGAGGTGGTGTTTGCTTGGCTTTGATCTTGCTCTCATCTTATCTAAAGTGAATTATTGAATGTCTTTGGATAATATCTTGTCCATAAAGTAGCTTTAATAAAGTTCTAGGTCATGCATGATGTAATTAAATGGACAAGTGTTGGTTTGTAATGGTAAGATGATGACAAGAAGCTAAGTACTTGGTTATGTTTGCTAAGTATACTAGTTGCTCATGTAACTACTTAGTTACTTGGTCTTATCTCCTTGTACATGCATGCATCTTGATCCTCTGTTTGTTCTTTGTCCGGTTATTGCTCAATTCGTTGCTCGTTCGAGGGACTAACTCATTCGTTTCTAGTTAGGGTTTTACCGAAAACCTTCTTAATATTTATACTACTATTCCTCATCTTTCTTAATACTTCTCGAATTTAAATTCCTTAATTCTCTTTTATAAATCCTTAAGTCTTGCAGTGTCCAGGGAAATCTCGGAGAAAATAAAAGTGCTATTTTTCTGAATCCGACAGCTTTTACATACACTTATTTTCCTCCTGGATCACTAATACGAACTCAGAAATCCGTTCCGAATACCGGGTATAACATTATTATAATAATATTCCAAATTCCACCAAAATCACTATTCATCACTTATTTTTATTTAATTCCTATAGTTGGGAAAATGAACCTGGTTCACCCTCGAGTGTTCCTTAACCTTTTTACGGAACCGCTGGGCTTATAATAGATATTGATTTGGATGACATGAGGGTATCTATTTCTCTCTAGGGAATCTTATCTTAACTTTCTAGGAGATAGATTATTCTAACCTTAGTTATCACCCAATAGCATCCTTCAGGCCATATAACCTTGGAATATATATCCTTTCATTATTCATTCATTAAAACCAGTATTACATTCTAGTTGTAACCCCTATTCATTCTTACATCAATACATAATAAAAAGTTTTAATTCTACCCAAAAATCTGGGTTCTTACACTTGTCACACCTTGATTCCTTTAATCATAGTAACACCTTTCACGATGTAGAGAAAATCACTGATTATAACAAGATGTATAAAATAGAACCACCCTATAGACTTGTCCCAGCTGACCCTGGGGATCGATCTTGCCATTGGCGCCCCAATGCACTTTGTGTTTATAGGGGTGCCATTGTTGCAGGAGTTCGATTTCCCTTTCATGAGTTTATTCCTAGGCTCTTAGCAGATGTAGGAATTAACCCTTGCCAACTTCCCCCCAACTCTTGGAGGGTGATCAATTGCTTCATGGTCCTTTGCCTCAAGAACAATTTCCCCCTTTCTGTAGCTCTCTTTAGGAAAATTTTTCAATTTAAGAATTCTGCTGAGTCTACTCCGGGTTGGGTATACATTAGTCATCGTTCTTCCACTCCTCCAATCTTCCACCCCCAATCTATCCCTGACTCCAACCCAAAATGGAAGAAGGAGTTCATGTATTTAATATGGGAAGGTGGAGATTGGGGCAGCATTTTCCGTAGTACCTTTGGTAAGGTCGTAGATGGCAGTGCCAATGATATTGAGCTCAACGAGGAAGAGACCCAGGCCTACAAAGAGCTCATCAAAGATAATTATGCTACTATGGCTTGGGATCTCCTGGATGAGTTCCAGCTTAAGTCTTTGGGACTTTCCCGGGTGGCCAATAAGGGTAAATTTTCTTTCTTTCTGTATTCTTTTACCTGAATATGATTGTCTCATACCCATTATTTGTCTTTTATCTTGTAACTACAGCTGCAGCCTTTATCAACAAGACTAATGAGCCTGAAGATGGAGATACTGCTAGACTGAAGAGGGCTCGTTCAGGGAAGGATCCTCGAGCCCCAACTGCCACGGATGCCTACTTGAGGCCTCATGTAGCCGATGTTGAAGAGGCAGATGGTTCTTCCAGGAGCGCTTGGTGCCCAAACTGGGGTATTAGGAAGAAGGATTCCATCGTTGGAGATAGCAGGCATGCCATAGATTGGTCCTATCATTCCATAACTCCTGGTGACTTCAAAGATTATGTATCCGGCTCCACTCTTGAAGGAGCCGAAAGTGCTGGATCTCAGGCTTTTGCTGCTGTAAGCTCCTTTCTTCCTTCTTTCTTATGTACTTGTCTGCTATTTGAATCGTGGTTCTAACTTTACCTTTTGTAGGCTAATGCCAACTTCCAGGGGGCCATATTCCAGGCTAAGACTTGGCGTTCAAACTATGAGACTGAAAAGGCAAAGAATGATAAGTCTGAGGATGAACTGGCCTCTGTCAGGGCTACTTTAGAGAGGAGGGAGAAAGAGCTTTTAGAGTCTCAGGCCGAAAATGTCCTTCTTAGGAAGGGCAAGGACGACCTGATTGATGACTACCTTGCCTCCCAGGAGTATGTGGGCTTCATGGAGAAGCATGACGACTCTCTATTCCCTTATCAGTTTACTCAGGGATGGGACGGAGCTCTTGCTGAGGTTACTAGGAGATTTCCTGGTATCCTTAACGTTTCAGATTTCCCTAGCCCTCATGCTCCTATGGCCTTGGCAGTGCAGGATGTCCAGGAGGAGGACCAGGAGGATGATGAGAGGATTCCGGAGCCAGAGCCCTCTGCTCATTTTGGCGGAGATGGAGAGGATGAGCACACTGGAGATACTCAGTAGTTGCTCTTTTTATATATCTATTTACGTACTTTGCCTTCGGGCATGACTCTGTTCTTTTGTTAACTTATTTTGATAAGCTAATCGTTTATGTATTCTGCCTTCGGGCATAACTTTTTAATTCGTAATCCATTGTCCTTGATGTTTCTCAACTTAGTCATGTTTGCATGTGTAGTCTAGCATTTTATGCATATATGTCAATAAGTAATGCTCATAACTTATGCGAAAATGTAGAATAGTCTTATTTGTACGGAGAAATGGGCACAGCCCTTACATAGATACTCTACTTCTTCTATCTTAAGTTTAAAAACTTGGAATGGTTTCATCGACCTTATTTCTACTTCTATTACATAGGCAAAAAGCTAAGTCCTTTTCAGGAGAGCTTAAACATAGTAAACCTTGAGGTTCAATGCATGCCAAGTCCGGGGCACCTCAACCCCGTCCAAGGTTTCCAGTTTGTAAGACCCTCGCCCTAACGTCTTCTTGACTCGATACGGCCCTTCCCAATTCGGGGCTAGTTTTCCCTTCTGACCAACTCCCGAGGCTTCTACTTTCCTTAGCACCAAGTCACCTTGTCGAAAGAATCTCTCTTTAACCCTTTGATTGTAGTGGAAGGATGCTCTCTTCTGATGTTCTGCGTTCCGGGCGTTTGCTTCATCCCTAACCTCATCAATTAGGTCTAGTGCAAGTCTCATGCCTTCCTCATTGGTTTCTTGCTCAAATGCTTCAACTCGAGGTGACGCCTGCATGATCTCCAGGGGCACAACTGCCTCAGCTCCATAAGCTAGTAAGAATGGGGTCGCTCCTGTTGTCACTTTACAAGTGGTACGATATGCCCAAAGTATAGGCAGTAACTCGTCCACCCAATTGTTTCTTGAGCGTTCGACCCTTTTCTTCAGTCCATCAAGGATTATACGATTTGCTACCTCGGCTTGTCCATTAGCTTGAGGATGAGCTACTGAGGTAAAGCGAAGCTCAATAGCATTTTCCTCACAATATTTCTTGAACTCTTCATTGTTAAACTGCGTCCCATTGTCCGTTACAAGGATTCGTGGGATTCCATACCTACAAATTATGTTCTCCCAAAAGAACTGGGCAACTTGCTTGGTGGTTATCTTGGCCAGGGGTTTAGCCTCAATCCACTTGGTGAAATAGTCAATAGCCACTATCAGATACTTCCTTTGTGCCGAGGCTACTGGGAATGGACCAAGGATATCCATCCCCCACATTGCAAATGGAATAGGAGAATTGATTGAGGTTAACATTTCGGGCGGCTGCCTTACAATTGGAGCATGCTTCTGGCATCTCTCACACTTCTTGACATAGTCCTGCGCATCAGCTAGCATCTCTGGCCAGTAGAATCCCAGACGGGTAATCTTGTGAGCTAGGGACCTGCCCCCCAAGTGTTGCCCACAGATTCCTTCGTGAACTTCCTTCAATGCTTCCTTTGCCTCTTGGGGCCTTAAACACTTCAGATATGGGATGACAAACGATCTTTTGTAAAGGAGGCCTTCAATCAAGGCATATCTCAACGCTCTTACAGACAGCTTCCGTGCCTCCAAGGCATTGTCTGGGAGCCATCCAGTTTCTAGGTGAGCTTTAATAGGATCTATCCAACAGCTTCCAACATCAATCGGTGCTATCAACTTAGAGTTGACGGTCGGGGCCTTCAAGACTTGAAAGTAAACACTTCCTGCATAATTCTCTATCTCAGAAGAAGCGAACTTAGATAGGGCATCGGCCTTAACGTTCTCTTCCCTAGGGATGTGCTCCACATAGCACTCTTCAAACTGAGTCATAACAGCTTTCACGACTCTGAGGTATATTGCCATAGTTTCATCCTTGGCCTCAAACTCACCATTCACTTGCGAAACTACCAATCTTGAATCTCCACATACTTTGAGATTTTTGACTCTCATGATTTTGGCTAAGCCTAAACCGGCTATCAAGGCTTCATACTCAGCTTCATTGTTGGTTGTTGGAAAGTCCAACTTCAAAGCATATTCAACTGTGAACCCATCGGGGCTTTGCAAAACTAAACCTGCACCACTCGACTTCGTTTTCGATGCTCCATCAAAATAGAGCACCCAATACTCCTTCAGATCAGGTACAAGTTTTTCATCTTTATTCTCACTTCCTTGGTTGGGTATTATCTCTTGCCCCCCGACTTCTTGGTTGCTAATGGTACATTCAACCACGAAGTCAACCAATGCCTGAGCCTTGATGGCTGTCCGAGGTCTGTATGTTATGTCAAATTCTCCGAGCTCAATTGCCCATTTGATCAATCTTCCGCTTGCTTTGGGGCTGCGCAAGATGCTTCTCAACTGTTGGTCGGTCAAGACTTCAATCTTATGTGCCTGGAAATATGGTCGCAACTTCCTCGAGGCAGTAACTAACACCAAAGCAAACTTCTCAATGGGAGAGTAATTCAACTCCGCCCCATGCAATACCTTGCTCACATAGTATATGGGTTTCTGAACCTTTTTCTCTTCTCTAACAAGAACAGCACTCAACGCTTGTTCAGATACTGCCAGGTACAAATAAAGAGTCTCCCCAGGACTAGGTTTAGCCAACAACGGGGCTTCAGTCATGTATTTCTTCAATTGCTCAAAGGCCTCTTGGCTTTCTGTGGTCCACTCAAAATTTTTTACCTTCCTCAATGTTTGGAAGAAAGGCAGACACTTGTCTCCGGACTTGGAGATGAATCTTCCTAGAGCCGCAACTCGGCCAGTTAGTTTCTGTACATCTCGTATAGAGCGTGGTGGTTCCATGTCCAAGATTGCTTTGATCTTATCAGGGTTGGCCTCTATGCCTCTCTTCGAGACCATCAATCCCAAAAAATTTCCTGATCCAACACCAAAAGCACACTTGGCTGGATTCAACATCATCTTGTGGTGCCTCAGCACTTCGAATGCCTCTCTGAGGTGCTCGATATGGTCAGCCTTGAGTAGGCTCTTGACTAACATGTCATCAACATAGACCTCCATGGTTTTTCCAATTAGATGAGCAAATATCTTATTCACCAATCGTTGATAGGTAGCTCCTGCATTCTTGAGACCGAAAGCCATAACAAGATAACAGAAAACACCAAAATCAGTAATGAAAGATACCTTTGGGATGTCATCCTTGTGCATCTTAATTTGGTTGTAACCACTGAAACCATCCATAAAACTCAACATCTCGTGTCCGGCTGTGGCATCTATTAGGGTGTCAATCCTTGGTAGAGGGAAACAATCCTTTGGGCATGCATCATTTAGGTCAGTGAAGTCTATACACATCCTCCACTTCCCATTCGCTTTTTTGACCATCACCGGGTTTGCTAACCATTCGGGAAACTGAATCTCTTCAATAAAACCAGCTTCCAAGAGCTTATCTACTTCTTGCTTTATGGCCTCTTGCCTTTCCGGAGCAAAGTTTCTCTTCTTTTGCATTATTGTCTTCCTATTAGGATCAACATTCAATCTATGAGTTATAAGTTGGGGATCAATCCCTGGCATATCAGCTGCTGTCCAAGCGAAAACGTCGCTATTCCTTTGTAAGAACTCTATCAACTTGCCCTTCAGGGGTTCTTTCAAAGAGGCTCCAATATAAGTTACCTTCTCAGGGTCGCCTAGCTCCAGAGGGATAGGTATTAAGTCCTCTGCTGGCTTTCCTCGGTGTTCATCATTACCACGGACATCCATGTCTTCAATCGGGAGTACCTGCCCCCCGACTCCATCAGCTCTCAAAGCAGCCACGTAGCAACTCCTGGCCATTTTCTGATCTCCTTTATGTTCCCCAACACCATTCCTGGTTGGAAATTTGACCTTCATGTGATAAGTAGAGGCAACATCCTTGAATGCATGAAGTCCGGTCCTCCCTAAGATTGCATTGTACGTTGAGGCAGCCTTAATTACTAAAAAGTTCAGCATCTGGGTGGCTTCCTTAGGTTCTTGCCCTATTGTCATGGGCAGCTGAATGGTCCCTTCAACCTTGGACTCAACTCCATTAAATCCGTAGATCGGCATGTTAGTCGGGGTTAGTTGAGAGTCAGTATACCCCATCCTCACAAAAGCATCATGAAACAAGATATCGACAGAAGCTCCATTGTCTATCAGGACCCGCTTCACTTCCGAGTTTCCAATTACAGGAGTTATGACCAACTGGTCGTCATGGGGGAATTTCACCCCTTCAAGGTCTGAATCATCAAAACCAATCACTGCCTCAGTCTTAGCACGCTTCGGGGCTTCTCCTGTGATGTGCATCACTTCTCTGGCATAAGCCTTTCGAGAGTTTCGGGTAGTGCCGGCTGCTGTTGGTCCTCCCCAAATCATATTGATTACCGGCCCTCGAGGCTGTGGGTTACGATCGCGATCGTTATCCCTCCTATCATTGTCTCTTCTATCATAATCCCTTCTCTGGGTTCCACGGTCTTCACCCTTGGTGAACTTGTTTAACTTTCCCTTCCGGATTAAAAATTCAATTTCATCCTTTAACTGCCTGCAGTCATCTGTGTCATGTCCCACATCCTTATGGAACCTACAATACAGATCTTTGTTTCTCTTTTCGGGGTCACCCCTGAGCGGTTTAGGCCAGCGAAAGTCCTTATCCTTCTCAATGTCCAACAAAATTTGGCTCCTAGGAGCGTTCAACCTTGCATAATCAGAAAATCTTGGCCCAAAACCCTTCTTGGGTGATGACTCGGAGTCCTTGCCAGTCCAGGGATACTTGTCCCTGGCGTCGTACTCTTGCTCTGACTTTCTTTTCTTTGAATCATTAGATCCCTTGCCATTACCTCCCGTGGTTTCCTTCTTAATGCTGTCCTCAGCCTTAATATATTTATCGGCTCTTCTCTGGAGCTCGGCCATGTTCTCAAGAGGGTGTTTTGCCAAAGACCTTTTGAAGAAGAGGTCAGTGGTTCCATGTTCCAGGGCTACCATGGCCACCTTATTTTCCAGATCGGTGATATTCAACGTCTCTTTGGTGAATCGCTTGAGATAATCCCTTAAGTTCTCATTCTTTCCCTGCACCACATACATAAGAGATGCAGAACTTTTCTCATGGATTCTCCCACTGATGAATTGGCTGATAAAGGCAGCGCTCAATTCCTTAAAGGAGCCGATCGAGTTTGCAGGCAGACGGCTATACCATCTTTGAGCCATGCCAGACAGAGTTTGAGGGAACGCCCTACACTTTAAGGCATCACTAGCAGGCTGCAGCAGCAGTGCGTTCGAGAAAGTTCTGACATGGTTTGCGGGATCGCCCGTTCCATCATAGGCCTTAATTGTCGGCATCTTAAACTTCCTAGAAATATGAGCATTCATCACCTCCTCAGTAAACGGGGGTGTTGGATCATCAGGATCTCCAAGTGGCATGAGATCCTTGGGGTTACTCCTGGGGGTTTCCACCCTCATAGATTCTCTTGCTGGGACATCAGCCCTCTTCTGTCTTCTTGAGGACCTCTCCAAATCTATAACGGGAATCCTTCCTGAGATTGGAGGAGGTTGAGTCAGACTCTGTCTTGCCTGTTCCCTTGCTATATCATCCTTTAGCCTTTGGATCTCAGCCTCATGAGCCTTAATCCTCTCCTCAACCGTTTGTGGAGGTCCATCATGGATTCTTCGTGTTCTTCTTAGAGGTTCCTTGCTAGCACGTCGCCTCCTCAGGGCTTCATCTCGATCATCATCCTCAGATGATGAATCATCAGTATAGGGACCAGAGTAATCATCATATTCTCGATCCCGGATCTGTAAGGCGTGTCCGCTTGGTCCAGGTTCCCTTCGTCGAGGGGGTTAGTTAGGCAGCCCATACATAGGGTTGGTGTTCAAAGGGAGATCCGTAGTATGGATCTGTACCCCCGTGCGATCAACGTTACCAAGAGGAGAAACCACCATTTGGAGAGGGTTAGTTTCTTGGCCTTGATGGACAATCACTGAATGGGTCCCCTCTACATGGGAAGTCGTCCCTGGGGGCTGAGTGGGCAGAGGTTGAATGACCGTCCCTGTTGATGGGAGTATTTGTCCTTCCTCAGTGACGATGAGCGGATCAGAAGTGGCTGGTGCAACAGAGTTAAGGGGCACGGCCTCGGTTGATGTTGTCCTTCGTGTTTGGACCATGGTTGATGTTGTCTTCCCACAGACGGCGCCAAATGTTGTGGAACAAAAACTAGGTTATGATTATTGCGGCTAGGGTTTGTGTATTTAATGTTAGGGTTCGTGAGCTTCGTGCTTCAATGGCTGCTTCTGTGTTTGAGACTTAAACGGTCCTCACAGAATGCCTACGTATCTCTGTAATTAGAGAATCAAGCCAATAAAACGTAGTTCTGAGGTGAGGGGTCAGGCCCTTTATATAGGCTGAGGAGCCTTAGAATTATGGTAGGAATAGGAGACTTGGTAGACAAGTCTTTGAGGAAGCTTCTAGATCTATTCCTTGTAGGAATCAGTTTCCATATTGAATTGGATGCCTTGGTGGCTAAGTCTTGTAGAGATAATGTCCTTATCTGACACTTATTGCTGAGCTGTTTATTACCCCTAATATTAATTACGAAATTAATATTAAAGATAGGTCTTTGGACCCTGTTGGTGGGCCCCACGTTCGGACCATACCGGGTTTAATTAATGCAACACTAAATGTGTCTTTAGGGCTTATTTTTAGCCCATATCACATATATATATTTGTATTCAACATTGGCCACCATTACTCCATCTATTTGATAAAAAAATTGACAATTGACTAATATATACTTAGCTTCTAGTTCCATAAATGCCTTATCCTTCTTCTTTGGTTTCTTGCAGTCATTAGCAAAATGCCCTAGGTCATCTTCTTCTTTGGCCTTTGATTGGTTTCACGGGAGCCTTGCCTTTGTTAAAAGAGTTATTTTGGGGTCTTGCTTTGAATGGTTGTTTCCTCTTGAATCTGATGTTAGGAAACTTTGCCATGAAATCAAATGATGGATTCTCCCTAACATTCAACTCCTCAAGTGTGTAGAAATCATTTTTATATGGTTCAACATTCTCAGCTTTCTCGGCTTCAGGTTCTTCATCAACAACTTCTTCAATCCTCAACTGACTTGTGGAAGCTTCAAGATCCTTGATGGATTCATCCACAATCAAGGCACATGAGGTGTTAACCATTTTGCCTTGGTTGGCTTGAATGGATTTCTTCTTCAGTAACTCAAGCTTATGAGTTTTTAACACACCATACAAAACATCATATGAAAATTTATTTACATCTCTGTCTCTTAAAGAGATAACACTTTGCTCAAGGTGGTTTGGTGTAGGCAGCAGAAACTTCATGTTTAGCTCCTTTGTGCTATAGACATTTCCATTCATTTGTAGCCAGTCACAAGTCCGTGAAACCTCTCAAACATATTAGTGATACCTTCTTTGGGTTGAGCCATGAAGGCTTCATGCCGAGTGACCAATATCTGTTTTCAGTTTTCTCTAACCTCTTCAATTCCTTCACATAATATTTCAATGCGATCCTACGTCTCCTTTACTAAAGTACAGGCAGCAATGTTTGCAAACATTGAAAGTTACATAGAGTTAATGATAATAAGCATGAGATGGCTATCAAGAGCAACCTTCTCTCTTTCAGTCTGTCCATTTAGATGGATCTTTAGCAACATAAGACGTTGGAATTATAATAGTTCCAACATTCTTTTTAGGGTTTTATTGTTGTGGAATAAATGGACCATTTTCAAAAATATCAGGATATATAGGGTTAGCAGCTTTGATGAACATCAACATCTTTATCTTCCATAGATTGTAGTTTTCTTTGCTGAACTTTGGGACCTTGACTCTTCATGTTGTCTTTTGTGTATTCATCTTGATCTTTTACTATTTTGCTTAATAGCCTACTCTGATACCACTTGCTGAGTATGAAATACATTTAGGATAATACGGGGGTGAATGTATTATCAAACTTTTCTTGATTTTCTTGTTCTTTGTAAACTGCTTGAATTAAACACAACAACTAAGATGTTAAAATATAATATCAACCTTTGATGTCAGTAAATTTAACTAAGATAAATGACTTAACTTAGGAACATGATTTTTAATTTGGATAATTGGTTATTAGGAAAAAATATATTAAATTTATGCATTTTTATTTAGGAAAAAAAACTTATGCATTTTATGTGTATATAATAAAAGAAATCACGCTAACATTTAACTTTGCAAAAATAATGGACAAGTAAATTAGCAATTCATGTATATTGTATTGTAAGTTAATTGTATTTCACGTTCCATTAGTTTAGGCCAATTACATTATTATCCCATATTTTGCATAGCTCTATGCAAAATTTAACCATTTCATTAAAAGAATTTAATAATTATTTTAGAAATTTTAGAATATCTTCGAATAAAAATTAAAAAACCTGATTATTTTATATAAATTTAACTACAATGTCCCAAATCTTTCGAATAAATTTATCGACGAATAACTTTCAAAAGTTAACAATCTTGTAAAATTTGTAATAAATTCAATTCATATTAGATTTTGATCATTTTTCATGATTCAGAAAATCCTCAATTACCCATAATTGTCATTAATTGTATTTCATCATATTATGTGTTGCACTACCTTCGAAATTGTAATTCTTAGATTCTACAACAATTGGTATAAATATTACTATAAATTGAAAGAAATTACATGATTTTTGAATAAGCAGATAATAGCTATTATTTAGTTTTAATTTAAATAATTTTGAGTCTTAGTAAATGCATAGTCAAAGAATTTAAAACTGCATAATTTTGAATAAGTAGATTAACAAATATTTTAGTTTTAGGCTTAAAATTTTTTGTTCGAATTTATTTGAGTATAAGTAAATGAATAGTAAAAGAAAGTTTAATCGTTAACTAATAAATAATAGGGTCAAATACATGTAGTCAAGTCGTGGGAGGTGATGAGGACACTAATTGATAAAAAGATTGGATTCTGCTTTGCTATAATAATATTTTACTCCACTATAACTTAACTCAAGAATATAGTTAATTAAGTGTAATACTATTTTGTTTTATTGAACGTAATTTAATTAGATACAAAATGACAAATTACAAATTTTAAATATTATAACAAGATTTTGATTAAAGATTTAAAGATATTAAATTTGGATCAAATTTCAAAATGACAGATGTAAAATATAATGTATCAATAGATGTAAAATTTATTATAATTAATTTTAGGTTAATTTAGTGTAAAATTACACAAAATGAAAACAAAAAAATCGAAGTTATTGTAGAAAAAATGATTAAGAAGACAAATATAATCGCATTTCAAAAGGACATAAATGGCGAGATAAGTAGCTGAATATAGTCGGAATTAGCAAACATAAAAATATTATGATAAAATTAATGAACTATCATTTACTATAATAGTAATTAACTTAAGTTAGTTAGTAACTACATATATATTGATTCAATATTGATACTGTTATTAATTGATAATTTCTAAGAAAAAATGAAAAATGAGAAAATTTGAAAATTATTGGAAAATGATAAGAAATGGGAGGGGAAGAGAAAGAATATTGCCCTGTTTGGCCAGACTTAAAATAAGTTCTTTTGGACTTATTTTTGGGTAAAAATTTCATATTTTGATAAAAAAAAATTATACAAGTATTTAATGTATGTTTGAGATTATATAAGTTGCAAAAAAAAAGTTGATTTTTTTCAGAAAAAAGTTAGGAATCTCTAACTTTGTCTTAAAATAAGTTGACTTATTCTGGAGAAAAGTTCCCCCAAACACCCCCTATGTAATGTGGATGGATGTTGGATAATTAAGATATAAGGAATAAAGAGAATTTGTGGATGAATAATTAGGAAATGGGGAAGGGAGAGAGTAAGTGGATGGAAATGGGGAAGAGATATAATAAGTGGATGAGTGAGAATAAGTGGCGAGAGAAAAATAAATGTGTAAAAAACATTAATGATCTTGAATACTCCTTCGTCCCTTTTTAGTTGTCACAATTGGAAAAATACACATATTAAGAAAATTTTAATGCAATAAATTGTTTACATGTATTACTTCTAATATTATATTAAATGATGAGATTAGTTGTAAAGTCAAACACTGAAATTAGGAATGGAGTAGTAGATCCAAAATGTATTGGAATAAAAGTGAAACAACTATTTAGGGACAAATTTGTTCTCCAAATGTGACAACTAAAAAGGGACGGAGGGAGTATTAACTAAGGTTAAGCTTATCTCAATGGCATAACTGGTAATTTAGATGGTGGGTTACTTCAGGAATTAGATATACTAGCATATAACCCGTGCGATGCACAGATTTCTTTTGATGTGTAATAAATTTTATTTTATCTTACAATTATATTTTTATATAATCGATATTTTTAGTATTTTATTTTAATAATAATTTAATATAAATTAAATTAAGGATATGCATGGTTTAAAACTTATTTATAAATTTTTAAAAAAATATGTCGTTGATGGAATTCGAACCTTAAAATTTTGGTAAATTAATTTAATCATATAATATATCTAATCATTATTTGTCGTATACAGATTTCTATTATATTTTGTTAGTGATTAAAAAATATGGTATGATATTTTTGGGTATTAAAGAGAAAAAATGTCCCTGAGGTTGACCTTAAGGGAGTTACCTCAGGTTAAAAGATTTGGGGGTAAATGACCAAAATCATCACAGTACTATTCGAAAACTTTCACTTGGGTCACCAGCCCAAAAAAGCTTTTAGACGAATTACTTAACTTAGTATAACTTTCAACTGGGTCATTGTACATTAAAAATATTTCACTGCCATTAATTTTTCGTTGACTTAACAGAAGTCTGTTAACTTTTTACACCACAGGCCACAGCTGCCAACTAGTTACACCTCAGCGCCATATCATCATCCATGTCATTTATCTAAAATCTAATATATTATTTATTTAGCAAAAAAGAAAAATAGTAAAACATATAAAAATCTTTAACACAATCTCACCCCCTAACTCTTGCTGCACCCCCTTTTTATCCCCCTCCCGCAGCCGTCGTTCACCACTTCATCGGACCTTCAACCCACAGTCCACCATCCTCTCTCCTAACTCTCAAACACATCTCCTACCTCCCCTGTCGTTCAAACCCACCACCGTTCACCCCTTCGACCTCGCACCCACAACCTCCAACTGCACCTCCACCTCCCAACACTCCGTTCGTCCCTCCAACTCCACCTCCTGCAAATCGCTGACTATAGTCGCCCATCTCCCTTCAAACCACCACCGCTCATCAGCTTCAACCCGCAACAATCACCGTGCCGCCTGCAACCTCCAACGCCAATCACCACCCCATCTCCTTCAACACCGCCGCCCTTCTTCTCCCTTCACAACCAATCCCACCTTCTCACTCCCATCCGTAATTCCCTCCAACCGCAACCACCCATCTCTTTCCATTTACCCCTTCCGCCATCAATACCCATCTCCTCCTCCCCCACCCTTTCTCCATTTTCTTCACCTACGACCCACAAAGATCGAACCTGAACAAAATCCCAAATTTTGAAATCATATAAAACTTGAATTAAAGACTATGGGCATGTAGATAATCGATTGCTCGTTAATTTGGTTATTAAAACTTTGATTTTGGACAACAAAATCATTAAGAAACTAAGGTTTTTAATTTCAAAAATGATGAAGAAGAAAGAAACAGAGAATTGAGAGAGACATACAGGAGAAACGAGAGAGAAAAGTAAGAAAAGGAAAATGAAAAGAAATTTTAAAAACTATTTAACATTATAGTTTATAAGATTAAACTTTTAGAAATTATAATTTAAAATATAAATTTAAAATGAAAATTATAATTTTGGAAATTATAAATTTAAATTTGAAATTAACCGATGACCTAATTGAAAACTGATATAAAGTTGAGTGATTAATTAGCTATTGAACCTTATTTCGTTGTGCAACGTCAGCAACCACGTCAATATTGCGTCCGTTTTTGTAACGGAACTAATGGCAGAAACCTAATTGAAATGTTTTACTTGTACAAATGTTTGATTGAAAGGTTTTTTGGGCTGGTGTCCCAATTGAAAGTTTTCCAATAATACAGTGACGATTTTGGCCATTTACCCAAAGATTTGGAGTGTAAATAGATTATGACATTTTTGTAAATATTGAAAATTTTCTAAAAAATCCTGTAATTACAATTATAACCTCGTGCATTAATATGAAGAATCTTATTAACCTCAGGTAAATTACCTGAGGATGACCTCAGGGAACATGAAACCTTATATTAAATATTGCAAGATTATGGTTGAAATTAAAAGCTAACATGTTTTAATTAGAAAAGAAATATTATTGATTGAAAAATACAATATTAGTGTTTATAAAAAGTAATATTATCAATTAAAAGTAAACATTTTCTAATTAAAAAATGAAATCGGTTAATTATCATGAATTAGATCGATGCATGGGTTTCTTTTATTATGCTATAAATTTTATTTAATATTAAAATTATGTTTTTATGTAATCATAATTTTTAATAATTTTTTAATTTTAATTTAATATACTTATGTTTGCGTATTATACTAATGTTTCCTTATTATGAACATCGTATACAGATTTTTAATATATTTTATTGGTAATTGAAAAATATGGTGTGATATTTTCGGATATATTTTAATGATTATAAGATTAGTTTTAAATAAAAAGGTAACATGTGTTAATTAGAAAGTAAATATTAAAGACCGGAAGACGGTATGTTTTTTGGTGTTTATCAAAGGTAATATTTTCAACTAAAAGTAGATGTAAAAAAGGTAATCGACTAATTATCATTAATTATATTTTATTATAATTTATTTTAATAATTAGAATAACCGTACCGAAAAGGCGAAAACCATACCGACAAACTTTCAATGTTTTGATTTTAATATTATAGTATATAAATAAATGCGTTCCATCTGTAAATTAATTCTAAACAACTAATATTTATCATTACTCTTATTTATCAATTTAAATTTAAAATATTTCTTTAATAATTTTTTTTCTCATTTTAATGGACCACAATGGAACATGAAAACGGCCGTCCATTTATTATAGTCGAAAAACATATTTTAATGAAAACAAGATTCTATTACAAGCACACACTCCAAATTATAGGTAAAAAATGTAAAAAGCCCTTTTACCCTCTCTGGATTCTTCTTTCAATAAAAAACACAATTCTCTCAATATGTAAATAAAATAAGTCCATCATATTTTAGAATATTGACCCAAGGTATCAATGCCTATCGGCCAAGCCCAGGCCCATACCAATTATACCACACTCGTACTTTTCCTTTCTATTTTTCTAGAGATAAGTTTTCAATTTATTCGTAATATTCTCATCGTATATAGATTCAAAATTTGTGTTTATATTTGATCTAAAAAGTAAAAACATAATATTAAAAGATAGTTATTTTTAATAACGTAATATAAGTACTAAAATTTGAATCTATTATTATGACTAGCTTATAACCCGCGATACACGGGTTTTTTTTAATTTTCTTTATTTAATAAATTAATTTTTGTGTATTTTATTTTAAAAATTGTTATTTTTATGTATCGCATCATCGAAATTATTTCATAAATTTTTAAATAGTTTACAACGTGATTTAAAATTTTATAAATAATATTTTATAAAGATAAATCCTTAAATAATTATATTTTTTTTATCAATGCTAAGTTAAGGATTTCAAATTTTGTAAAAAACATTGCAACGTTAAACGAATATAAGAATCAATTTTCTTTTCATTATTTAAACTAATATATTCTATCTTAAAAACAGTGTTTAAATATTTGTATCTTGATATTGAAATCTATTTATGAAACTTAAAATATTATTTTTGTTTTATATTATTTGAAATTTTAACCCGTGCAAGGTTCTTTTTTTTATATGTATATTTATATTTATATTTTTAATATTTATATGTTATTAATTTACATATCAAATTTTTATTTAAAAATTGATATATATATATATATATATATATGTGTGTGTGTATATATATATATATATATATATATATATATATATATAAGAGTTTATATTTTAATTTAATATTTTGTGTTCTATCTTAAATTATTAAAATTTAATTTGAACGATATTACAACCCCCAAGGTATTTTGTAAATATCTATTAAATATATTAATTTTTTAATATTTATATGTTATTACATATCAAATTGTTGTTAAAAAATTGATATATATTAGGTTTTACACGTTCAATTATGATTATATCCTTTTCATATTATAATTTTCTTTCAATACAACCTTTTTTAATGAAATCATTTTTAGATTATAATTTCCTTTTCAATATGATATAATCTTGATCGTCTATTTTTAAAAATATTAAATTTGACGGTTGATATTATTTTGGTAGTACTATTAGCCTTATTATATATACTAGCTTTATACCCGTGCGATGCACAGGTAGCTTTATCAAAATTTTGTAGTACAACTTTGTTTATATTTTTTTTTCTTGTAAAATTAGTTTTATAGCATTTTGAATAATTTGTTTTTATTTTTATTTTTAATGATAATAATACATATGTTATATGGTTTATAATATACATATGGTTTGTAGTATACATTTGTTCTTTTTCTTGTAAATGGTTTTTCTATAATTTATATTTCAAAGTTTAAGTTAACATATTTTTTAGTATTTCATAATTATTTTTTTAATTTTATTAAATTACATATGATATATGAAACATATATGTACTCTATTCGTGTAACAATTTAGTATTTTTTTAATCTTTTTGATTATGTAATTTAATGGATATCTTAAAAATTTTAGATCATTTGTTATAGTGTTTTATAGTTTTTAAAGGCATTTTTTAACTTTTTTGAAATATGTGTGGTATTAATTTTTTTTTTGCTTGAATATTGATTATTTTTTCATGTTAATTTTATATTTTTGCTTATTATGTGTTTTTGTTTAGAGTAATCTAGGGGTTTTTATATTTTATAATATTTAGACATTAATAAATTTATTTTGTGGGTGTTTGGATTGCTTTCTAATTTAAAATGTCTTCATTTATTGATTTGTGTTTACTTTTTTTAGTTTAATTTTTTTTTTTTGCAAAGTAAGAATTTGTTTATTTGTTCATTTGTGCTCATATTATTTTAATTTAAATTTTATAAATATTTTTGTTGTCAAACCTAAAAATAGAATCTTTAATGATTTTATTGAAAAAAATCCTAAAGAACCTTTATTTGGTAAATGATTTTTTTTTTTTGTATATTATATTTTAATATATTTTAATATTTCATATATTATAGGGTGTTTTGTTCAATTTTATTAGAATATAAGTTTGTACTATTTTTTTATGTTTCTGTGTTGGTTTATATTTGTTTGAAGTGCATTTTATTAAAATTTATTGTTGATTTTAATTTTCTAAATTTAGATCTTTTTTTTTAATTGGCGTTTGTTTTGTAGATTGTATTTTGTTGAATTTGGTGTCATTTCCAGTTATGACATGTTTTTTGATTATTTTTTTGATTATCTTATTTCTTAATGACTTTATTTTTTGTTTTGTAATTAAATATAAATTCTTGTTTTTAAAAACTTATTTTTTGAATTGAAATTCTGATGGTATGCTTTGTTTACTTGTTTAATATTTATAAAGAATGAATTTGCGACGTATTCTTAATTATGGTTTTTGCTATTTTATCAATGTTTGTTAATTTTAGAAACATATTTGTTGTCAAACCTAAAAATAGAATTTTTAATGATTTTTATTAAACTAATGTTTTTTTAAAAACACTTTTATATATAATATACTTTAGACATATGGGAACTTATTGTAATTTAATATACATGTCAACACACATATATTTGTACTTTTTTAAAATAAAGTTTGTATTGTCTTTTATATTTTTGTGTTGGTTTATATTTATTTTAAGTGCATTATATTAAAATTTATTGTTGATTTTAGTATTCTAAATTTAGATATTTGTTTTTGAATTATCGTTTGTTTTGTAAATTATATTTTGTTGAATTTCGGTGTCATTTTCAATTATAACATATTTTTTTATTACTTAATATCTTGTTTTACCATATATTTTCTTAAAAAAAAATTGTTTTGTAATTAAATGTAAATTATTGTTTTTTAGAAAATTATTCTTTGAATTGAAATTCTGATTGTATGCTCCGTATACTTGCATATTATATATAAAGAATGAATTTGTGATTTATTTTTCATTATGATTTTTTGCTATTTTATCCTTATTTGTTAATTGTGTGTAAGTTTTGTGGTACTACAACTCTTTTTTCTATAATAATAATAATTTATTAAATTGATGATGAATATTTTATTTGTTTTATTAATTTACTTTAAATTTTATTGTTGATTAAATTTTATATTTTTGTAAATTTTAAATAATTAAATTATTATAGGATTTTTTTGTGGTTATTATATTTAGATTCTCTATAAATTATTTTATTTCGGATTTTCGGATTGTTTTTTAATTTATTTACAAATTTAGTACCCGAATCTAGAATCTTTGCAAAATAATAAAATGTTAATTTATTGATTTGTGCTGACTTATAACTTTTTTTAATAATTAGGTTTTTACTTGTGTTATTTTAGTGCATTCATTTTTGATCTGCTTGTTTGGTCTTTTAAACCAATACTCTGGCCTAACTCTTCTATGACCCATTTCTAATTTGTAATGAACTTACTTTTTTAATCCTCGCTACAAGATGACCACCCCTAAAGCTCACCATAGTTTTAGCTTTTAAATCAGTATTCTGGCCCAACTCGTTTTCTGGCCCATTTCTAATTTCTAATAAAATTACTTTTTAACCCTTAACGACCACCTAAACCTCCTTACGCCAATTATATATAGTATATAAAGGATATAATGTGACGGTGTAATTCCGATTCAAAATGGTTTGTTTGACTTTTTTTTTAATTATTTAATTTTATAGTATAAATTATATATATCATATGTAAAAATGTAAGTAAATAACTCATAAAAATTTGTCACAATATAATCAATTTATAAAAGAAAAACATAAAATCACAAGGTAGTTATTATATCCTTATATATAATAAGTGTCCTGTTTTTTTTAATCCTATCTCTAACCAAAAGAGTATGGATAGTTGGATATTAAAATAGATAGAAGTTATTTGTTAGATATGACATGTTAGATCTAATATTAAAAGGTTTATTTGATTGATAATAGTATTATATTAAAATACCAAAATACATTAAAAAATCTAAACAAAATATAAGTAGTTCTTATAAATTGAATAGAATTAGGTTTGATATTGGAAAGTAAGTCTATTTGATTGATAGTAGGATTACATTCAAAAACGAAAAAATTAATTTTAATAATCCAAACCAAATATAAGTAGGCTTTTATAAATTGAATAAAATTCTTATTGTAAAAATTCTTAATTTTTTTCTTCAATTTTCGAGTAGTTTCAGTCGAATAAAAATTGTTAAACCATCACTAAATTAAAAATATATTCTTGAGTTTTGTGTGGCCAGTAAAATCGTCTAAATCTAATTTTTAGAATTCAAGATAACGTAAATATAGTAAATTAATCGTGTGAAATCTAATAATTAATAATTTTTTATATATTAATGCTCAAATTTGGTATTTTTTTTCGAAGTCTTTCGAATTTAAGAGTTCTCTATTTTCCTCAATAAATAATTAAAATTAAATTGATAAAAATCAAATTCCATATTAATAAATTTAAACAAATATAAATATTAAGAAAACTTTATTTGATAATATAATTTATATATAATTATAACTATCAAAAAGAGCCCTGTCACGGGTTATAAGTGAATTATATCCTTAACTATATTATTACATTAAAGCCGAAAGATTAAAAGTTTGTCGATTTGGTTTTGGTTTGATTATCCTAATTATAAAAATAATTAATGACATAATATAATTAATGCTAATTAGCCATTATCATTTTCACATTTTACTTATAGTTGAAGATATTATCTTTTATAAAAATATCAATCGTAACATATTTTCGAATTATTAATATTTTCTTTCTAATTAAAATATTTACTTCTTCTATTTAAAACTAATCTTACAATCATTAATATATACCCAAAAATATCACACCATATTTTCAATTATTAATAAAATATATTAAAAATTCCTATACGTTGTTTATAATAAGGAAAAATTAGAATAATCTGTAAATATGAGTATATTAAATTATATTAATTTAAAATTAAAAAATTATTAAAATAATAATTATATAAAAACTTAATTGTGATATTAACTAAAATTTAATAAATACCTAAAATATCGTATCTTTCAATCAATTTAAAAGACGTTTACTTTTAATTCAACATATTACCCGTTATATACATTTAAAATATCGTATATTTCAATCATTAATATTTATTTTTTAATTAAAATACGTTACCTTTTAATTTAAAACATATTTTTGCAATCATAATCTTCCAATCATTAATATTTCTTTTCTAATTAAAATATGTTACCTTTTAATTTAAAACATAATATTGCAATTATTAATATATACCAAAAAATATCACATTATATCTTTCAATCACTAATAACAATATATAATAGAAATCCGTACACGAATAATTACCATTAGATATTTAGCAAAAAAATCAGAACTGTTAGATCTGACGATTAAATATTTTATATGATTAAGTTACTTTACAAAACTTTCAAGATTGAAATTTCGTCAACGACATATTTAATTTAAAATTTCGTAATATAAGTTTTAAACCATGCATATCATTAATTAAATTTATATATTATATTTAAACATAAACTAAAATAATTATTAAAAATAGTAATTATATAAAAGTATAATTATAACATGAAATAAATTTATTTTATATAAAAAAACCCTTGCATCGCACGGGTTATAAGCTAGTATATAATAAGCATAAGAGGGGTCTTATCCAAATTTTTGGTCTGGTCGCTGGACTACCAAAATCATATGATCCGTTGGATTAAAAATAGACGATCGAGATTAGATCATATTAAATATATATATATATATATATAATCTAAAAAGGATATTATTAGAAAATGTTGCATTAAAATTGAATTTTAAAAAGAAAATTATAATCTAAAAATGATATAATTAAAAAAGTTTGTATTAGGATTTAATTTTTTTAAAAAAAATTATAATCTGAAAAGGATATAATTAAAATAACCTGCATTAGAATTGAATTTTATTTATTTTATTGTATTAAAAAAATTCATATTTATTATTTGGGCTATATTTTGAGATCTATAAATCAAATTTGGATGATTTTATAATCCCCGTAAAATACATAAAATTATCTTTAATTTAGTGATAATTTAATAATTATTATTTAAATGGAAATACACAGAATCTCAAACAAACGAAAATATAATTACGAATTTTTACATTAATCCTATTTAATGTTACATTGATAATGTTATTCAATGTAGAAAACTTAATTATACATGATTTAAATAATTGACAGACATTTTCGTACTTCAATATAAATACACTTTTTATTTTACTAGCTTATAACCCGTGCGATGCACAGATTTTTTCTGAAATGTAACAAATTTTGTTTTATGTTACAATTATATTTTTATATAATCATCATTTACAATATGTCATTTTAATTTTAATATTAAAAATTTAATTTAAATTTAATTAAAGATATGAATGGTTTAAAACTTATATTATAAAATTTTAAAATAAATATGTCGTTGATAGAATTCGAACCTTGAAATTTTATTAAATTAATTTAATTATATGATATATTTAATCATTAGATCTAATGATTCTGATTTTTTACTAAAAATCTAATGATCATTATTCGTAGTAACGGATTTCTATTATATTTTGTTAGTGATTAGAAGAAATGATAGATATTTTTGGTTATAGATTAATTATTGCTAGATATGATATGATTGGAAGATATGATATGATTGATGTTTTTAGGTGTGCATAAAAGTAATATCTTCAATTAAAAGTAAATGTGAAAAAGACAATCGACTAATTACCATTAATTATATTATGTTATTATTTATTTTAGGTATTCTAATAGTATAGATATCGTATATATTTTTCTTTATAATAAAGGTTAAATAAGTAAATTCACGAAATACTAAAAAACATATACCAAAAAATAGGTACCAAAATTTTTAATGTTTCTGTTATTATATAATTAATTAATTTTAAATTAATATAATTTAATATACTCATGTTTACGGATTATACTAATGTTTCCTTATTATAAACAACGTATACAAATTTTTAATTTATTTTATTAATAATTGAAAAATATGATGTGATATTTTCGGGTATATATTAATGATTGTAAGATTTGTTTTAAATTAAAAAGGTAAGGTGTTTTAATTCGAAAGGAAATATTAATGATGGGAAGATATGATATGATTGATGTTTTAGGTGTTTATTAAAGGTAATATCTTCAATTAAAAATAAATGTGAAAAAAGGCAATCGAGTACTTACCATTAATTATATAATGTTATTATTTATTTTAGGAGTTTTAATAGTATAGATATCATATATATATTTTTTTATAATGAAGAGTAAATAAGTAAATTCACTACGTACCAAGAAATAGGTATCAAAACTTTCAAAGTTTAAAAAATATGATGTGATATTTTCGGGTATATATTAATGCTTTTAAAATTTGTTTTAAATTAAAAAGGTAACGTGTTTTAATTCGAAAGAAATATTAATGATTGGAAGAAATGATTGATGTTTTTAGGTGTTTATAAAATGTAATATCTTTAATTAAAAGTAAATGTGAAAAAGGCAATCGACTACTTACCATTAATTATATTATTTTATTATTTATTTTAAGAGTTTTAATAGTATGGATATCATATATTTTTTTTTTATAATGAAGGGTAAATAAGTAAATTCACTACGTACCAAAAAACAGGTACCAAAACTTTCAATGTTTCGCTTTTATATAATAGTATAGATAACATATTAAAATATACAATATTTTTTAATGCTAGAAACAAACGAAAATATAATTACGAATTTTTACATTAATCCTATTTAATGTAGAAATCCTACATTGATAATGCTATTCAATGTAGAAAACCTAATTATATATGATTTAAATAATTGACATATACATTTTCGTACTTCAATATAAATACACTTTTTATTTTATAACATATTAAAATATAAAATATTTTTTAATGCTAGAAGCAACGATTTTCATCTATTTATTTTAAAATTTTTGTCGTACGGAGGACCAGACTACCGATTATAAAAAATTTGGACAAAATCCCTCCTATACTTATTATTAAAATTGTATTTATTTATTAGCAGAATTATCTTCAAATAATTATAAGGATATTTTGATAATCAAAATGAATTATAAGTAGAATTCATAACTAAAATAGAATTTTCAGCGTAAAAAATTGTCAATTTCTTTTCTTTTTTTGTTTCTGCATAGATTTAATTAGAAAACAATTATTGAACCATCACTAAATTAAAGATTATTTTGTTAATTTCTCGTCCAAATCAAATTTTAAGAATTCAAGATAGAATATAAATATTAAATCGAACGTGTAAAATCTTATATATATATATATATATATATATATATATCAATCTTTTAACAATAATTTGATATGTAAATTAATAACATTTAAAATTTTAAAAAATTAATATAATTATAGATATTAAAAAAGTAGCCATGCGTTGCACGGATTATGAATTATTATATCCTTATATATAATAAGCATAAGAGAGATCTTATTCATAAATTTCGTCACTGTACTACAAAAATAATCTCAACCGTCGAATCTAATATCTTTAAAAATAGACGATCAAGATTATATCATATTAAAAGAGGAAATTATAATCTAAAAAGGATATGATTAGAAAAGGTTGCCTTAGAAGTAAATTTTAAAAATAAAATTATAATCTAAAAAGGATAAAATTAAAAATGTTGTATTAGAATTGAATTTTAAAAAGGAAATTATAATCTTGAAATGATATAATTAAAAAAGGTTGTATTACAATTGACTTTTATATATTTATTTATTAGTAGTTAAACAAATTCATATTTATTATTTGAGCTCTATCTTGAGATCTAGAAATCTGATTCGGATGATTTTACAATTCAAGCGAAACTCATAATACTACCAAAATAATCTCAATCGTCGAATCTAATATCTTTAAAAATAGACGATCAAGATTATATCATATTAAAAGAGGAAATTATAATCTAAAAAGGATACGATTAGAAATGGTTGCCTTGGAAGTAAATTTTAAAAATAAAGTTATAATCTAAAAAAGATTCAATTAAAAAGGTTGTATTAGAATTGAATTTTAAAAAGAAAATTATAATCTTTAAAAGATGTAATTAAAAAAGGTTGTATTACAATTGAATTTTATTTATTTATTTATTAGTATTTAAACAAATTCATAGTTATTATTTGGGTTCTATCTTGAGATCTAGATATCTGATTTGGATGATTTTACAATTCAAGCGAAACTCATAAATTATCTTTAATTTAATGATGATTTAATAATTATTATTCAAATAGAGACACTTAGAATCTCATGAGAAAATATAATTACGAATTTTTGCATTAATCCTACTCAATGTAGAAGACTTACATTGATAATGTTATTCAATGTAAAAAACCTAATTATATATAATTTAAATCATTGACATACACCTTCTCGTTTTTCAATATAAATACACTTTTTAGTTTATAATATATTAAATTATAAAATATTTCTTTTTTGCCAGATCAAATGGTTTTCTTCTATTTATGTTAAGATCTTACGTTTCTTATTTATTTTGTTCTAGAAAGGACCAGACTATCAATTATCAAAATTTTGGACAAAATCTATCATACACTTATTATTAAAATTATTTTGGTTGTTAGTAAAACTATCTTCAAATAATAACAAGGGTATTTTGATAATCAAAACGAATTATACTTAGAATTCAAAAATCGAATAGAATTTTCAACATAAAAAATCGTCGATTTTCTTCTCTCTTTTGTTTCTGTGTAGGTTTAATTGGAAAATAATTGTTAAAGCATCACTAAATTGAAGATTATTTTGTTAATTTTACGTGGACTGTAAAATCGTCCAAATCAAATTTTAAGAATTCAAGATAGAGTACAAATATTAAACCGAATGTGTAAGATCTCATATATATCAATTTTTTTAACAAAATTTGATATGTAAATTAATAACATATAAAATTAAAAAAAATTAATATAATTATAGATATTAAAAAGAAGCCGTGCATATTGTACGGATTTTAAGCTAGTACATTTAATAATAATAAACTCTATATAATTTTCTTTGGCCTCAAAAAAGACAATGTCCTTTCTAGAAATAATATACTCTAATATTTTGGCGTAATTTCCACCGGTCAATACTCAATACTTAGTATCTGATTTTTTTTTTTTTTTTCCCTATTTTGCTGGGCTAGTATTTGACTTTTTGAAGCAACGCTTGCTTTCAGCCTTTCTTGATATTGTTGAATGTGACTACTCCGTAGGCTCCTCGGAGGAGGAAGTCCTATTCTCGCTAAATTCTTATTTAGGAGATACTTTGATGGTTGATGAGAACGAATAAATTAGAAATGAAAAATTAAAGTAACAAATAAATTTTAAATTAAAAGTAAACTTTGTATTATTTAGTGGTAAGAGTTTATCATTTTCATTCATCATCGAGATTTATGATAACAAATAATTTACTTATTCAAAAAATAAGGAAAAAATTGCCACTCGGCCTCATATCCATTAGTCGATCGAACTAATTTTTTAGTACGTATTCGGAAAATTAAAAGAAAAGCAATAAAGAGTTATTTAAAAAAAAAAGTAATAAAGAGTTATTTTAAACAACTTGCACTGTCGCAGTACTAAAGAATGGATATATGACTGATTTAAATATGACGCTGAAACTCCTTTTATTGAATGGGCATGTAATTTCGATACGACTTGTTGTCACAATATTTTATTATTTCTTAGTAATATATAAGAAGTTAAAATAATGTTAGTGTCAAACTACTAAATTAATTAGTTCATCATTATCTTGTTTTGTTATAATATCCATTTTAATTCAACCCATGTTTACGTGATCAAATCTAGACGAGGTTTATTAAAATCTGAACGGAGACTGTTGGGAGCCCGGATCTTCCGTCCCCTTCTCCATGTCTCCTTTTGTGTCCCCTATACAAAATGGGTGCCCCTGGCGGGGCCCATTGTAAGGAAAATGAAAATAAAATATTTTTATTTCCATTTTCCTTACAATGGCCCCCGCCAGGGCACCCATTTTGTATAGGAGACACAAAAGGGGACATGGAGAAGGGGACTGAGGATCTTTACCCGACTATTGGGTGATGATATAGTAAGAATTGAGGGGTGAGGATCGTCTGTCCCCTTCTCCATGTCCCATTTTGTGTCCCTTATACAAAATGGGTGTTCGTGGCGGGGCCCATTGTAAGGAAAATGGAAATAAAATATTTTTATTTCCATTTTCCTAACAATGGGCCCCGCCAGGGGCACCCATTTCTATAGGGGACACAAAAGGGGACATGGAGAAGGGAACAGAAGATCCGGACTCAGAATTGAGGTGCCGTTTTTTCTTAGGACTATTGATGCCATTGCCATATACTTAATATGAACTATTATTTCGGAAGGTAAAATGCTAAATATTCAAAAAAAAAATATCCAAAATTTTCTCAAATATTTATGTGTCAGGGTAATGGTTGGTAACTATAAAATAGGATCATGTATGTATATATATGAACTACAAATTAAAATGTATCATATGTCATGCCTTATCATTCAGTAAAAATTTTGGAAATAAATTTGGGGTACTCAACACTACTATTTAGAAAAACTATTATGATTTTGGAAAAAGATCTTATGACTTTAAATTAATACCATTTTTATTAAAAGTTAGTAATAATTAGTAGATTCAAAATTATAAAAAAATAGATCATTAAAAATTTACTTGATTAAATACTAGATATAGTTTAAGAGTTTTAAAATATGAAAAAGAAAAACTTAATTTGTGCTTTAATTTTTATATTGTTAGATTCTTTCTGCAAGCAATGGGACAAAAAGTAATACCACGGGTGACGGGTTCTTATAGAGTAACGCTAGTAAACTAAAAAAAAATGTTCAAAATTTTTTTTAAAATTACTGTAACAATCCTGAATTGGCAAAATAAAAAATTTTAATTGATAAATTTACGCGAAATTCATCTTATTAATTATTTTATATAGAAAAACACATGATGTTTGAAAAAATTTTGGAAACTTTTTTTTTTTAATTTACGGGCATTTTTTGTTCCTATAATCTCATCTGTATGACTGTATCCCATATGTAATGGGTAATAATTGTCCTATGTAGAGTGTCTTTGGTCAGATTTTTTTTTCTTCTAGGTTGTTAGCAAGTAGGATTTCTTCTTCTTCCAACGGCCTTTGGCCCTTTAGAGACTAGAGTCCAGACTAGAATATTATCTATAACCCGCCTAGTTTTCTTTTGTACCTCTGATACGAAGTACCAAAGAAATCCCCTTGGGGAGATCCCTAATAAACCTTTAACCTCTTTGCTCGTGAATGAGAGCCCTTTGAGCACCCGTTTGCTCAGTGCACCACCAACAAAGCAGCCCTTTGCCTATGTCATCATCGCAAGAGAACCTTAGCTAGACATAGTATGATTTGATCTCTTTTGATAACCCAGAAAGACCCAAAAACTGGGTTTTGGTCAGATTTTAATCTGCACTCTTTAATTTTAATCAATTATAAAAGATGTAAACATATAGTAAAAATAACTAAAATGAATCAAACAATTGGAATCAATTAGTACATGTCTAATCACTCCAGTACTAAACACTGAAAAAATATTCATAAAATTATAAGCAATCAAACATGTGAGAAATGAGAAATATAAAATTTGTCATCCATGTATGTTAGATAAATATTTATTTATAATTTTGTATAATAATATGGCCTATGGCCTTTTTAGCGAGTAGGATACCTAATCTTACAATTATGTGCATAGTTTTCTTCCAATTTTTAAGATATTTTTTTTTTGTATTGAAGAGAATCGAATTATTATCCCCATACAACACAATACAAAATTATACCAATTAAATTAGAACTATATTACTCCATATGATCTAAAATATATGTAATGTGTCTCATCTGATAAAAAATTGTAGTAAAAAAATGCATGGCTCGGGACAGAAAAGTTACAAGGGAAACCAAATGCAAGATTCTAACATTGTGTTTAATTAGAATGAATGAATTTTGGTAGAAATGGAATGAAGGTAAGAATGGAAAGACAGTAGAATGGAATGACCATTCAAGACTCTTGTTTGGTTCATTATTTTGTGACTGAAATGGAATGGATCATTCCATTCATTTGAATTGTTTGGTTACTCAAAGGAATGAAATGGTTCTTTATTTTATTTTTTACTTCTTGACAAATTTATTTATGTAAAACATTATTTTTCAGATTCAAAAAAATAAATACCCCTGTTTAAAACATGAAATTAATATATAAATAGAACTAATACTACATGACTTTAAAGAAAATAATAAAAATAATCAATCGAAAACATTCAATAAAAAGATGACAAATACAATGTATGTCTTCAGCATCAGAGTGTGTTTATACCAAAAATAAATGAAAGATGTCATCATAGTTTGATCAAATCTTACTAAAAAGAGAATAAAAGACATAAAACAAAGTTTGATATCAAATCTCCTTATTTAGAACAACATTAACAAATACGATCTTTTCCTCGGCAGGTGCTGCAAAAAACAGAATCATCAGATCTTCATCTTTGGCTATTCTTTTTGCAACTTGAAGTTTCTGCAATACATCGAGCTGTGGAATCTTTGATAGTTCTTCATTCAGCTGCTTCTTTTTTAACATCATATCTTATTTTTCTGCAATAAGTAATTTGGTGGAAGCCTCAAACTGATTAGCAATCCTTTCCGAAGCAGCATAGACAGCCTCCAATAATGAATCTACATTTCCTTTTTTTCTTTTCTTATTTGTTGCCTCTTCTGAATGTGTGCTTGGTTTCACATCATCAGCAGCTTCTGATTCATCAGCAGCTTTCATATTTAGTTATTCCACCACATCTTCAAGATTTTCAACCAAATTTTCGTTTGCTCTATCTTTCCAAAATTAATAGAAAGCTCTTTGAAGAATGGCAACGAAGTAATCTTCCATTTAACTGCTCTTGGATGAACTTGCACAATCATAAGAACAGATCATGAGAGTATATTGTCTGGTATTGATGGTTTAAGAACTAGTCAAGCAGATGACCAAATCAATAATAATCAAATTATAGACAATTTGATGCTACTTTTATTATATTTTTAATCAGCATCCAGCTGCTGTATCATGGAAATAGTGACAAAAAGGATTCAGTTCTGGTGCATTCTTCATAAACGGGTTACTGGGGAATTAAGCGATAAACAATAATTGCAAGTTTAAGCTAGAACGTAGAATGATAGTTTTTCACAACAGTAGGTTATTGTGCTACCATTTGGTACCATGAATATCATTAGTTAGTTTTTGTTCTGCTTAAGCCCAGTCAAGCATATAGCTATACTGATAGTCAGTCTGGTATAATATACATATACTTCTACAGAGTGAAGTCAGGCCGCCTCACTCAGTATTTCTACAGAAAATCTATTTAGTTCGCCAAGCTACAGATAGTGTACTCTGAAATCATATAGTCAAACAAGCAAAGATTTCCTACTTTGAAATTATGTAAGCTACAGACAGTGTACTCTGAAAGATTTTTTCTCATGTCATATACTTTCCATAACTTCGTAAGTTGGGCCTTTAGCTTTCCTCTCATCTCATTGTAAGCAGTCGGATATATGTCTTATGTTCACCGTGTCCGTATTTTATTAATCAGTACACCAGGTTAGGTGTTGTCTTGCAACTCTTATCTCTTTAAATTGTAATGGATTTACTGATAAGTTGTAACTTGTATGTATATACTTCTACTTCTATTGCAATCAGTGGACTGGGGAAGTTGTCACTGTTTCTTTTTGGCATAAATTACATAGTTCTAGAAGAGTCCGTAGCTAAATGCTTAAATCATTAGCTTAGTTTTTTTATTCTTGCTAATTTGTTTTACATCTCATGGACAATGCTGGTTAGATTAATTTATTGGTTTCTGGTAATCTAAACTTATTGGATGCCAATGTGGTTCCTCAATGTTATTTTCTTAAAAGTTCACTTAATAAACAATTTGTATATCTACCAAAAAACTGATCAGTTTTAAAGTGGAAAAGTGAAGAATCTGATGGTTTTGGAAGAAAACCGAGGGATAGAGAAAATGACTACCTAGGCCTACAAGTTTAGCCGTTTAAGGTATTCATCGTCACTTCAGCCGTTGTTTAAGGTTCCATGTAGAAACACGATCAAGAATGAGATTTTTCAAATTTACGAATTTGAGAAAGTGAAGGCATTGAGTTTGATGGAGACCAATAAAAGCAGAATTGCCATCACAACAGATATGCGGACCGCGAGCAATAAAAAAAAAGGGTACATGGCAGTCACGACACATTTTATTGATGATTCGTGGATTTTGTAAACTCGTATTATGAGGTATGCCTCCAATTAAAGTAGAGTGCATTATTTAATGTTAGTCATGTTAAATGTTAGATTTCTTGAAGTTAATAATGGTCCTCAATTTTGTAAATTGTTTAGGTTTATTTATGTGCCTTGTCCACACACTAAAGACGTCTTATGTGATCATTTGGTTGACTGTTTACTGGATTAGAACTTGGATAAAAAGATTTCATGTGTTACTGTTGATAATTGTAGCACTAATGATGCCATGATTGAATTGGTATTAGAAAAGTTAGATAATTCATCACTTTTAGCCGAGGGTAATTTATTTCACATGCGTTGTTCAACACATATTTTAAACCTGGCTGTGAAAGAAGGATTAGATGTGATAAGGGTTGGGATTGAAAAAATTATGGATTCTGTTTCTTATTCGATAGCAACACCTAAAAGGGAGGAAATATTTGAAGAAATGGCCCGACAAATGCGTAACCCAGATACTAAAAAATTAGGACTTGATTGTGCAATTAGGTGGAACTTAACCTATTTGATGCTCAAAACAGCCTTATTGTATAGGGATGTGTTCATTCGATTGGGCAAAGGGAGCCTCAATATAAAAGTACGCCTTTTAGGGAAGAATGCGAATTTGATAAAGAAGAGTATAAAAAATTGAAGTTTTTTTACAAGGCAACTGAAGTATTTTCTAGAACAAAATACCATACTGCCAATACTTGTTTCATTAATATTTGTGAGATTCGACTAGCTATGACCGAATGGCGCAAAAGTCCAGTTCTTATTGTACAAACAATGGCGGAGAAAATGTTACTAAAATTTGAAAAGTACTGGAATGTGATGCATGGTGTTGTTGCAATTGCCACGGTATTGGATCCTAGATACAAGTTAGAGGTACTGGAGTTCTATTTTGATAAGATATTTAGATCACGCGCTATAGTAGAAGTTGAAAATATTCGTAGCCTTTGTTATTCTTTGCTAAAAGAGTACCATCAGAAACTTAATTCAAATGCAGAAGGGACTGATGAATCTGTTACTTTATCAAATTCAGCTAGTACTCAACATGCCTCACAATATGATTTGTTCATAAGTACCAAGAAACGTAAGAAGGTGGACTTCTTAAAATCTGAGTTAGATCACTACTTGGATGAAGATGTTTGGACAAAAGCTGAGGGTTTTGATGTATTATTTTGGTGGAAATTAAATTCACCCAAGTATCCAACTTTAGCTTGCATGGCAAGAGATTTTTTAGCTGTCCCTGCATCATCAGTAGCTTCGGAGTCAGCCTTTAGCTCTAGCAGAAGATTGGTGAGTCCACATCGTAATAGACTTCATCCTACTACAATAGAAGCCTTAATGTGTGCTCAAAGTTGGTTGTGGGCTGCAGAAATGGAAGGTAACAAAATTTATATCACTTTTTCAACTTGAAAAAAATATACAAAATTATTTTAGTATTTATTGAGGTAGTTTATGTAATTCAGGTCAGTCATCTGCGGGATATGCATTCATATATAAAGATATGGAGTTGGAGGATTCATGTATTACTCGAGAAGTCTAAGCCTCTAAGGTACTTACTAATATCTACCAGACCTTTGCTTGAGTTAATCATGTTTATGGTAGATTCTGTATCATTGGTCTAATTCATATGGTATATATTCTGTGAAGGTAGCTGTGCGGTTGTGCCGTTGGAAGTCTGGAACCATACTGCTCAGCTGCTGCTAAGTGCTAAATGCTGATTTTGTTATCGGATTTGTTATGTTTTTTAATACTCAGTACTTGATTGAAATCCGACGGGTTCAGGTTTGGTTTTAGTATATCGGGTTCTTTCGGGTTCGGGTTTGGCGAAATAAATTCGGGTTCGGTTTTGAATTTGGCCAAACCCGTTTCGACCGACCCGATTTCCATTTCTAGAAAGAATGGAATGATTTATGGAATGGATCATTCTATTCCTTCGACCCAACCAAATAGAATTATTCTTTATTTAATGGAATGGGCCATTCCATTCCTTCCTCAAATCATTCTTTTTAGCCCAATCAAACAGAGTAATTGTTATACGCATGTTTATGCCAACAAATGCTTGTGTTATGACAACATAGTTAATCCAAAAAACTCTTTGGAAGTCTTGGACTACTATATATCTTACTAAAAGGAAAGAGTGGAAACATAACAGACTGAGATGAATTGAGAAGGGTGAAAGTCCTTTTTATCCACTATTGGGCTTGACACTGCTAAAATACCCATGGGCGGGATATGCTGCCCAAAATACCCACCGGATACATCTTAGTGTTCGGCATAAGAAATTGTCACGCCTACAGGTGAGCCATGTTCGGCTATTACGCCAAAAAAGAAGGTGAATCCAGTTGATACGCCACATATACGTATATGCTTATAACGTAATGGGCTAATACGCTTATAATTCCAATAACTACAAAGGGTCTATACGCCTAACATGGTCGAGTGTCTGCTGGATACGACGTACGGTAAATAGTATCTACTGCATACGCCAAAGCTTCAGGTGGTGGGTAAGGGGTGACAAGGGTGATAAGATTATGCCTAGGTTGAACACGTATCAGATTGATACGCCTTATGCAAAGTAGTATTCTATGGATACTACACAAGTCCATAGATTGATACTGCATACGCCTTAGTGTTGGGCGTAAGAAATTGTCACGCCTACAGGTGAGCCGTGTCCAGCTATTGCGCCAAAAATTGTCACGACAACTGTTAATCCTTATTCCAATAAAAAAGAAGAAAAAATCAACACAAATAAAAATTTGAAATGGTTTAACAAATGTAACTAATAATATATGAACTCATATGTAACTACACATGTATGGCTTAGACTAGAAGAACACCTTAGATTCTATATTATTAAATTAATGCACAGCTTCAAAATCTTTATTATTAAGTACACCTCACAATTATTACTTGATCAGAGCTCATAAAATATCATATTATAATCATTAAACAAAAAATCAGAATTCACTGCACTTATCCGTAAACAAAATATATATTGTTTGTTAATATATGATAACAATTAAAAGACTCACCGACGCTTGTAAGTATCTAAATCAGCGGTCCCACATCCTGGAGGTGCATGCTTATGAGCTCGCAGCTTCATATGCAGCTGCTCACGGGGTGCTTCCTGCTGCACTGGCAGCAGTTATGCTGGATGTCGTTGTGCTGGTTGCTACTGTAGAGCTGCCACCTCATCTGCTGGTTTTTTCTGCGTTGGAATCTGCTCTGCTGGTTGCTTCTGTGTTGACAACTTTTACAGTCAAAGCTTCTGTATAGGCATCTTTTGTGCTGGCTGTTGCAGCGCCAACTGTTGTTGGGCCGGTTGCTGTAGTCTAGAATGTTGATGCGCCTCATGTTGATGTGTTGGTGTCTTCAAAGGTGGTTGATTATCTTGCAATGAAGCCTGCTGTAATGGGGCCTGTTGCTGTTGATTCACTTGCGATTGAGGTTGTGCTGCTAATGGGTCTTGAGACTGCGTGAATAAAAAGAATGTTGGATGTAACAATAGAGGACTTTGGTTGACCTCAACTTGCTTAGTCTGCTCACATGGAGGTGACATGAATATAGAATCGTTTGTTGGCAGCGAATTCCATCTAGGACAAAAAGATAGATCTCTTGCCTCTCTTGCCTCTACCTCATCCTTATTATCATCATCCAAGTACGCATCGCCTTCATCTTGCATAGGATCACCTGTATCTTCATCCACACGAGTCTCTCCATGAACATTAGGCAAAACTCCTCGCCTCCGTGGAGGATTGACCCTTGCACAGCCTCTTTTAGGATGTCGTTTATGCTTCCCTTTAAGCTCAACTTCCTTAGCACGTTGCTCCTCAAATGGAATATCTTGATAGTATCCGGAAGAGAACTGATGTTGTAGAACCCGTCTAGCATTTGCAATTATACCCGGTATATCTCGAACTTTCTCACCATTGTATACTGACTCTATACGATCCGATAAATCCATCTGCAACATAAAACATAGCAAAGAGTCATTGATCAATGCAATAAATCATTAAGCTGCAAGGAAAACATACTTGACAATCAATTTAATTATCTTATAACAATGACCACCACCAATACGCGTAATGTATCGAAGAGTGATGGATGAATACCAATTGTAATAACAATCAGATACACCAGCACCTATCTCTGTAACAAATAAATGTTGTGCTCTACTATCCCAATGGTCTAAATGCTCAAGATGCATGTCACTGTTAGTATTTGTGCCTTAGAGACAATACTTTTATATTTTAGGGAAAAACATTTTATTAATAGGAATTATGTTTTGTTGATTATTATTAATTTATTTATTATGTCTTTATTTACTGCGTTATAAATGTTAGCATAATAAAAGTCCTTGGAATTATGATACGCACTATATATCTTTAAGTATGTGACTTGAAAATGAGATTGTATGAATAGTATCTTTATTCCTAAATATTCCTAGTCGAGTATTATTATTAAAGGACAATAATAATACATAGAGACTAGTATGTTTGTTGATTGATGACCAAATCTCATTGGTCATATGTATGGTAATACTAAAGTCAAAACATAGGTGCATGTAAGGGTACATGGCACTGGATAGACCTACCGTGAGATTCTACATGTTATCATTGTCATAAGTAATTCTCACTATGATAATGGTGTAATGATCCTTAGACCTAAATCATTATATTTCTATATGAGAATTAATATAATTTGATTACATTAAAAGTTACCTTTGACCGGGTGATGATAAAAGTGGACATTGGGTATATTATGAATCGTATGAGAAATATGAATGATCTAAAGGGGATTTAACCCTCTTAGTTATAGGAATGATATTATTGGCCTCTTGTTTGAGTGAGACTATGAAATGCACGGCCGTGCTCAAATATTGATTTGATTTAATAGTCTACTCATCGATCAAGAAAATCAAGATTAAATTATGAAGAGGATGACACATTACATGCCTCTAGTTTAATCTATAATATCATGGTTAAAGGGAATATATTACATGGAACATTATCACGAAAGGCTTAATCGAATCACCGATTTAATTATTATTACTTGGGTAGCAATGATGTATTACTAGATGCCGCTCATTGTATACAATTTTAATTAGATATTAAAATTGTTGCCAACGTAATAATAACCTACATGGTCACACACAAAGAACGCTTGAAGGAGAAATAATTTAAATTATGAATTTAAATTAATTAAGTAATTTATTCTATTTATAATATTAATTAAGTATGACTTAATTAATTAAATAAATAGAAAAACGGAATTACTTAAACTAATTCTGAAATTAGTTATTAATTAATTAAGTGCGACTTAATTAAATAATAAATTGGAATTTCAGATTAGAATCAATTATAATTGGATTATAATTAGAAAACTAATTCTCTTATATATATATATATATATATATATATATCTTTATGGCTGATTTTATAAAGTGATACAAGTTTTATAAAACCCTAGCCATTCTTGAGAGAAAGAAAGAGGATAGAGAGAGAAGCAGTTTTCGGGTGCTAGTACACATTAATCCTTCGAGACAAGCATTCGTGTGGATACCGTAGAGCGTAGATCGTAAGACCGGGATACGTGCTGATTGAACAAGCTTTGGACCTTCATTAATGAACTGTTAAAGTTAATTAAGGTATTTATTCTTAATCTCCGAATTAAACCTTTTGTTTTCGCATGGATCCTGCGGAGGTTTCAATTTTGGTTTGTTTTACGCGTCTTTCCACTGCGTTTATGTGCACGAAACCCTTCAGTCACCCCAATCAATGTCTATATTCCTCTTCAAATCAATTTTCTGAAGATCATGCGAGTAAGTACACGGAGATGGTACATCTTGAAACATGCCAAACTGACGTAGACATCTGTCGGGAAGATGTGGCTCCATATATAATATAAAAACAAATCAAAGGTCCCTGGTACCGCCAAATAGAACTGCCAACTCTACAAGACTCATATAGTTAATCAAGAACCTGATCAGTATACGGCTGCCATGTAAAATGAGCATATATAAGAACATCCAATGACAACCGAAAATGTGCCAATGTATGTGAACCACTATCAGTGAATGATAGACTAGCACACCACCTACGTAACACATGAGAAAAAAAGAACATTAAAATTGATTCTATGAAATTGCTAAATAATGCTCTAATCTAAGAATTAAAAGAACAAAATTACCTTAACCAATATAGCCCAGGAAGATTACCCCAAATTTCAGGATTATTTAAAGATGGGGCACGAGGAATGGGAGCCAAGGTATATAATCTACTCCACGCCCACAATTGTAATGAAATGAGGCAACCAACATTCTCATCTTTATCTTTCCTACATGACTTGCACAATTCTCTAAACAAGAACGCAAGAACAGTAGAGCCCCAAGATAATTTTGCACATGAATTAAGATCTTCAATTAGTGGAATGTACATGCAGTGTACCTGATCGCCAGAGTGATCAGTGAACAAGACCCCACTGTAATATGTAGGATTGCGTAACGTTTAAGCTGTAGATCAGAAGCATCATCTGAGAGTGAAGGAAACACTGAATTCAACCAACTAAACTTCAACCTACCTGTTCGCTAAAATCACTACGCAAGTATACGCAGTCCAAAAGCAATAAAGGGAAATAAGGATCGTTCCCACGAAGACTCGGTGATTTAAGTATAAATGTCTATTCAACAATGTTCGGCTAATTATAGAAGCTTGAACGAGTGATAAAGTTCGGTTTGTTTGAATTAACAATTAACTAATGAAATATCAACTAACGTGTTTTTAAAATAATATGATAAGGGCATGGGGTTCTAAGTTCATGAATGCTTCATCTTGGTTCACTATCAAGATTCAATAAGTTGCAATTGTTAAAGAAGCTAGCGGGAACACTTAACTAATATGAGCCATCTTTCAATTAACTCATACCAATCCAAATAAACATCCACAAAAGAGATAGAAGTTATAAGGGCATCAATTATATCCAAAACACTATATGTCTATGTGAATGGGTAATATAATCAATTTATAAACAAGTTCCGCAATTAACTACATAGGGGAATAACGTTCTTTCGAAACTATATTCCAACACGCGGAGAAGCCGACGAAACCTATGCTAGCATGGTGAGTCCTAATCTCTAAATCCACTTTCGCATTCATTAGAGATTTGACAAAATAGATGTTAGCTACTCATCCATATGCAATTAACACAACCACACTAGGCATTCTTATAAGAAAACCACAAACTCACATTATCTATCAAGCCAACCAAGAAAATCCACAATTCACTACATTAGAACCCCATGAAAGTGTTTAGTTCATAATTAAACTTAACACCTTCATGGGTTCTATGGATAACATAATTAAACAAAATGAAACTTAAGATTAATAATTGAAATTGAATTAGACAAAAGTACTAGAAAAGAAATCACTAATAAACAAGTTATGAGTTGAGAAAAACTGAAAATTGGAGTAGAGAAATCCTGGAAATGGGTTTGAACTTGAGTGATTCTTCCTTGCTATCACCTAGGATTGATGATTCTCTTGTTCTTGCCTCTTCTCCAATGTTCCCAGCTGCTAGTTAGGTTTTGAAGTGAAGAAAATGTGTTTTTATGTAACCCTAGAAGAAGCCCAACACCCAAATTTCGGCCCAGCAACAAAACCATTTTGAGCAGAATTTTTGTGCTCCGGGCGGCCGCCCGGACTCCAAGCTGCAGCCCGGAAGGAAATTCTGCTGGAATTTTTATGCCTTAGCTTATTTTCTGAGTTTTTGGCTTGCTCTTTCCTTTGCACCTTCTTGCACTTTGCATCAACTATTTTCCCTTGATCTCTGTTTGCTATTTTCTCTACGCAAGTGTACGCAGTCCAAAAGCAATATAGGGAAATAAGGATCGTTCCCACGAAGACTCGGTTATTTTAGTAAATATGTCTATTCAACAATGTTGGTTAATTATAGAAGCATGAACGAACTAAAATGGTTTATTTGCAGATAACAACTAACTAATGACGTAACGGCTAATTTGTTTAAAATAATATGATAGAGGCATGGGGTCCTAATTTCATGAATGTTTTAGCTCTATTAACTATCAAGAATTAATGTGTTACAATTGTTAAGAATGCTAGCGGGAACACGACACTAATATGAGCCATCTTTCAATTAACTCACACCATTCCAAATAAACATCCACAAAAGAGATAGAAGTTATAAGGGCATCAATTATATCCAATACACTATATGTCTATGTGAATGGGTGATACAATCAATTTAATCACAAGTTCCGCAATTAACTACATAGGGGAATAACGTTCTTTCGAAACTATAATCCGAAATGCGGAGAAGCCGACATACCTATGCTAGCATGGCAAACCCTAAATCTCTAAATCCACTTTCGCAATCATTAGAGATTTGGTACAATAGATGTTAGCTATTCACCTATATTCAATTAAAACAACCATGCAAGGCAATCTTATATAAAAATTGTAAACACAAATTATCTATCAAATTAACATGAGCATTAACAATTCATTACATTAGAACCCCATGAAAGTGTTTAGTTCATAATTGAACTAGGCACCTTCATGGGATTAAATAAAATCATGGATGAAAATTTCCTAAATTAAATAATAAATTACGAGAGTTAGAAAATTGAACCGAAATTGCTTCCACTGAATGAGATGAGTGCTCCAATTAATATCCTTCCAATCTTCAATCGATATATAACATATACGAAATTTAAGAAAATTTAAGTATATAAATATAAAAATAATATTACTAAAAATTGAAATATATATAAAAAAAAACCAAAATAAAAATAGTATTACCAAAAATTAAAATATATAAAATAAAACTGAAAATAAAATTTAAATAAAACTGAAAATAAAATTTTTGAAATAAAAAATAAAATTACGAAATTCAAATTATAAAAATAAAACTAGAATTAAAACTGAATTTTAAAATGTATATAATAAAAATAAAAATTACAATTGGAACTGTATTTCAAGAAAATAGAACAGAATTTTAGAATGGAGAGAGCAAAAAATGAATACAAGCTGTGTGTTTTTTTTTTCAAGTGTCCGGAGATCTCCCCCTTTTTTCTAACATTCTAACTCAATCTATTTATAGGCTAAAATTTGATCTATAAGCATCATTGCTTACATCATTTTTTTCTTAAATTCTAGCCATCCTTTGACAATTTTCTACAGCTTTTTTTTTTGGAAGAAATTTGTTCAACAAAATCATGCAGCAGCCCTGGTTGAAGAATTAATTCTGCACATTTTTCTGACTTAATCCGGAGTTGAAAACCACTCGCAGGACATCCCCGTGCGCGACACGCGCGCCAAGCTGCGCAAAACATGAGGCGCGTGCAGCTCAGATTCTGGCCAACAGACTTGCAGGCTCTTTCTTTTTATTTGATTATGCCATTTGATTACAGTACTCCACCTGCTACAACACTTTTGACTCTAGCACTCCACCTGCTACACACTACTTTTACATAATTCGATTATTCTTTTTTTTTTTTGTTTTGTTTTTGTTTATTCAACTTGCAAAATAAAATATATTAATTTAATTTCGAATTTATAAAAATAAATATCTAATATTATTAGATATTTATAAATATAATTTTCTAATTAAATAAAGTATTTATTAATATAAATAAATTTTCAAGTCCCAAGCTGCGGCAAATTGAGGGCCTAAAACCGGACTCCTTTTCCTTAACGAAAATTATATCAATTCCAACCGGGGTTTTAGCTTTAAGAATATATCACTTTCCATTACTTTGTGATAATTCTATTTTCTTATTGCTCGTCCTGGTGCGAATTACGGCCTCTTGAGGATCTAAAACTGGATTCCTTTTGCGAAACGAAAAATATATCAATTCCAACCGGGGTTTCAGCTTTAAGAATATATCACTCAGAACATCTTTATGATAATTCCTTTTCCTCGTAGCCAGTCCATCTGAGCCAGAAATCCACCGTCTTTTAACCTTTTATCGCCAGGATACCTGAAGCTGTGAGTTCTGCACTACAAAGACTTGAAACAACATAAAACTAATTAAAAAACACAACATACTTAAGGATAAACCACCAATTTAGGTCCATTTAGCGCATAATAAGTGGATATAAAATCCACTTATCACACCCCCAAACTTAAACTGATGCTTGTCCTCAAGCATAAACAATATAACTATATATAACTAACTAGTACCACTTCCGTAGGTGATCACGATTGCATTTGGCATATGCAATAAGCCCTTTAAACCCATAGGTAGCCCCAGTGGACGAGTGAGATCTCGTGAGGGCCTATAGCGAATGTACCCACAAAATCCATCCAATAATGCAACTAACATGCAGCAACTACTTGAAAAATGCAAGGATCCCCTTTAAACTAACCAAAACCAACTAGCAAGCAAATACCCCAAAGAATGCAACTAAATCCAAATAGAGCTCGACTAAGTCCCTGTATACTAACAATACATGACAGAAACGTGCGTGTGTGCAATGCTCATCAGAAATACTCCCAACACTAGGTCAAAAATCATATTTATTCTTTGCCAAGACAATCACAGGGTTATAAATAGAATAAACTGTAGACACTTCATAACCTAGGAACACCTCCATCCTTATTCAAGTTAGACAGGAATTCATGCTTTATTACTAAACTACGACACTATATACAATATGCATGCTTATTTAACCGTGCAATGAATGAGACCCCAAAAGGCTTATACAATAATACCCATGTAGCGAGTGTTAGGTCAGCAATCCCAAACCACAAAGGCTTTAGGTTACTAGGACTAAGTCCCCTCAGACTTAATTACTCGAGTATTAAAGAGCTCACTCTGGTTAATTTTGCATTTAAACAATTAAACCATTGACTCTTTTTTTTTTTTTCTTTTCTTTTTTTTTTATCTGGAATGAGCCTTTCTCATTTCCAACCCTAGACTACTCATATAAATATGAGCCGGCTACTAGCCATTTCACGCCTAGCCATTATTGACAATTATTACCACTTAGCATGAAATCCCTGTTTTCCCCCAAACTTAGATTTTAGTGTTCCTACGCTATCAAGGGAATAACGAAAATTCTAAGAATAAACAAGTGATTAAATCTCAAAACATCCAACAGGCCTGACCCTAACCTAGCCCAAAAAGCACCCAATGAGACTGTGTAAAAGTTGTGTTTCTGAAACATGCAAGTCAATTTCATAGGAACTATAAATCAGCCCTCTACTCATCATCATCACACCCAAATCAACATCCACCTATTAATCAGAATCAGCTCGTCCTAAGGGATCATGAAGAATGCATGCCATGAAAATGCAACTAATATGACTCACATGGTAAAACAAACAAACAATAACAGAATGTCCTAAATGAAACAACATAGAAAATACGAACAAATATGCATGAATTACTACTAAATTGCAAAACATGATATCCTACATGAACACAATGACTCACAAAAACTACTAACACATATACATACTACTTATCCCCAAACCACCCCCAAACTTATAATATTCAATGTCCGCATTGAATGGAAGTAAATACAAAGGATAGTAGAGAACATACCTGAAAACACCGAACACATGGGTTGCCTCCCACGAAGCGCCTTTCTTTAACGTCTTTAGCTAGACTTCACTTTCGCACTTTAATTGGTAGTACCAAGAACTGCAGTTTCTGTTTTGCTATTCACATGTTCACCAAAATATGGCTTCAACCTCTGTCCATTTACTTTGAAAGCTGATTCCGGTGTTTTATCAAAAATTTCCACTGCACCATGTGAAAACACCATTTTAACTGTGAATGGTCCTGACCACCTTGACTTAAGTTTCCCTGGAAAAAGTCTGAGACGAGAGTTGAAAAGCAAAACTAACTGCCCTGGTACAAAAGACTTTTGCACCAAACGTCTGTCATGCCATCTCTTGACCTTTTCCTTGTATAACTTGTGATTTTCATAAGCCTGTAGCCGAAACTCATCCAATTCATTAATCTGAAGCATTCTTTTCTCACCCGCTGTTGTTAAGTCAAAGTTCAACTTCTTCAGCGCCCAATAAGCTTTGTGTTCTAGTTCGGCAGGCAGATGACAAGCCTTGCCATATACTAGCTGAAAAGGTGACGTGCCCAAAGGTGTTTTGTAAGCTGTTCTATAAGCCCAAACAGCTTCATCAAGTTTTAGTGACCAGTCCTTCCTTGAAGGATTCACGACCTTCTCTAGGATCCGTTTTATCTCTCTGTTGGAAACCTCTGCTTGGCCATTTGTTTGAGGGTGATAGGCCGTAGCAATTCGATGATTTATGTTGTACCTTGCCATCAATGCTGTGAACTTTCGGTTGCAGAAGTGTGATCCTTCGTCACTGATAATTACCCTTGGAGTTCCGAAACGTGTGAAAACTTGCTTATGCAGAAAATTCAGCACCACTTTAGCGTCATTGGTCGGTAAAGCCTTTACCTCGACCCATTTAGAAACATAGTCCACCGCTAGCAAGATGTACTGATTATTACATGAAGAAACAAAAGGACCCATGAAATCGATCCCCCACACATCGAAAATCTCCACTTCCAACAGCATATTCAGAGGCATCTCATTCCTCCTAGAGATATTACCAATTCTTTGACATCTATCGCATCTCAACACAAACTGATGCGCATCTTTAAACAGTGTTGGCCAATAAAACCCAGCCTGAAGTACTCGAGTGGCTGTCTTTTCTCCAGCATAATGACCTCCGTAAGTGGTAGAATGGTAGTCATGCAAAATACCTTCAACCTCACTAAACGGAATGCACCTACGAATCACCTGATCAGCTCCCTGTCTGAATAAGAAGGGTTCATCCCATCGGTACCATTTTACATCATGAAGAAACTTCTTTCTTTGAGCATAAGAAAATTCCGAGGGGATGATATTGCTTACAAGATAGTTCACAATGTCTGCAAACCATGGTTCTTCATTTTGCACCCCAAAAAGTTGCTCGTCAGGAAAAAATTCGTTGATGAGAGTTTTATCCGTTGAGTTACCGTGTTCCTCTAACCGAGACAAGTGATCAGCCACCTGGTTCTCAGTACCCTTTCTATCCTTGATTTCCAAGTCGAATTCTTGAAGCAACAGAATCCAACGAATCAACCGTGGCTTAGCATCTTTCTTCGACATTAAGTATCGAATGGCTGCATGATCTGTAAACACCACTACCTTAGTTCCGAGCAAATACGATCTGAATTTCTCGAAGCTATATACAATAGCTAAGAGTTCCTTTTCTGTAGTAGTGTAATTCAGCTGTGCATCATTGAGAGTTCTGCTAGCATAGTAAATTACGTGAAACACCTTATTCTTCCGTTGACCAAGAACAGCTCCCACTGCATAGTCACTTGCATCACACATTAATTCAAAAGGTTCACTCCAATCAGGTCCAGTGATAATGGGCGCAGTTGTCAATTTCTTCTTTAAGAGCTTGAATGCCTCCAAACAATCTTTACCAAATTTAAAAGGAATATCCTTTTCTAACAGACTGCACAAAGGTTTAGATATTTTCGAAAAATCTTGGATGAATCGCCGATAAAAACCCGCATGACCAAGAAAACTGCGAATTCCTTTAACTGAAATTGGTGGAGGGAGATTTCCAATCGTCTCCAACTTAGCCTTATCCACTTCCAGCCCCTTACCAGATACCTTGTGCCCAAGAATGATGCCTTCCTTTACCATGAAGTGACATTTTTCCCAGTTGAGTACTAGATTAGTCTCAACACATCGTTTCAGCACCATGCCTAGATTTCTGAGGCATTCATCAAATGATTTCCCGAAGACTGAGAAATCATCCATGAACACTTCCACATTGATACCAATCATATCCGAAAAAATTGCCATCATACATCTCTGAAAAGTAGCAGGTGCACCACAGAGTCCGAAAGGAACGCGTCTGAACGCAAAAGTGCCAAAAGGACATGTGAAAGTGGTCTTCTCCTGATCTTCTGGAGTAATACCAATCTGATTATATCCTGAATAACCATCCAGCAAGCAATAGAATTCATGTCCAGCCAACCTGTCTAGCATTTGATCAATGAATGGGAGGGGAAAGTGATCCTTCCTTGTAGCTTTGTTCAGCTTTCTGTAGTCCATGCAAATTCTCCACCCTGTAACTGTACGAGTCGGAATGAGCTCGTTCTTTTCATTGGCAACTACTGTCATGCCTCCTTTCTTTGGCACACATTGCACTGGACTTACCCATGAACTGTCTGAAATGGGATAGATGATACCAGCATCTAGCCACTTGAGAATTTCTTTCTTTACCACTTCTTTCATGATAGGATTTAACCGCCTTTGGTGTTCTACTGTTGGTTTACTCCCTTCTTCCAATGGAATTTTATGTTGACAATATGCGGGACTGATTCCTTTTAGATCCGCAACAGACCAACCAATGGCTGATTTGAATTCTCGAAGAACTCTCAAGAGCTTGTCTTCCTCGGAGTCTGAAAGGTTAGCGGCAATAATCACCGGTAAAGTGGATTTTTCACCAAGGGAAGCATACCGTAAGTGATCCGGTAGTGGCTTGAGCTCTAGAGTTGGAGCTTCTTCGATAGACGGCTTTAATAGCTGACGTGGTCCTTTTAATTCTGGCAGTCCCAACGATTCAACTGGTCTTTCAAATTTTCTTTGCCACGGCAAAGCATCCAGATATTGCAATTGTTCATCAATGTCATCTTCATCTAATGAATACTCCCCACTGAGGGCCTTTTCCAAAGTATCATTCATGAGCGTGTGCCCTAACCTTTCTTGCACCGTAGACTCAATCAAGTCTATCTTCAGACACTGCTCTTCTTCTGTTGGAAATTTCATAGCTGTGAAAACATTGAAGGTGACAATTTGATCGTGCACCTTCATCGTCAGTTCCCCTTTTTGGACATCAATCAACGTTTGTCCTGTTGCTAAAAATGGCCTACCAAGAATGATAGGAATCTTCTTGTCCTCTTCGAAATCAAGAATGACAAAATCAGCAGGAAAGAGGAGTTTGTCTACTTTCACCAACACATCTTCAACAACTCCCCTAGGATAGGTGATAGATCGATCAGCCAACTGAAGGGACATACTTGTCGGTTTTGGTTCAGGAAAACCAAGCTGCAAGAAAACCGAGTATGGCATAAGATTGATACTTGCTCCCAGATCACATAAACATTTGTCGAAAGATAATCTCCCAATGGTGCATGGTATTGTAAAACTCCCTGGATCTTTCAGCTTAGGCGGCAACTTTTGCTGCAATACCGCACTACATTCTTCCGTCAAAGCAACGGTCTCTAAGTCTTCAAGTTTTAATTTCCTCGAGAGAATGCCTTTCATGAATTTGGCATAGCTTGGCATTTGTTCGAGAGCTTCAGCAAATGGAATGTTGATATGTAACTTTTTAAAGACTTCAAGAAATTTGCCAAACTGCTTGTCTAATTTCTGTTTTTGCACTCGTCGAGGAAATGGTGGAGGTGGGTAGACTTGCTCTTTTTGCTCGAGGACAGCTTGTTTAGGAGTTGGCATATTTTCTTTAATCTTCTCCTTTGATTCTGATATATTGCCCATGTCCTTTGTGTCTCCCAAATCTGCTTTTTCTGTTCCGTTGTCTGGCAGAATTTTTTCTGTATCTTTTAGCTCAGCATCCTCCGTGATTCTCCCTGATCTGAGGGTAATTGCTTTGATGTGCTCGTGATTATCCTTTTTCCCAGGATTAAGTTCAGTGTCACTGGGGAGTGTTCCTTGTGGTCGGCTCATCATGAAACTAGCGAGTTGACTCAATTGAGTTTCCAGATTTTTAATGGAAGCCGCTTGGCTTTTTTGGCCCAACCTCAACTCCTCTAATTCAGTCTTTTCATTCGAAGATTGTCCAGAATTTCCATAAGATTGTTGTTGTTGAAATCCTGGGGGCTGAAATTGTCTAGGAGCATATGGTTGTTGAAAATGTTGCCCCTGTTGTTGCTGGAATCCAGATGGATTATACTGCTTAGCTCCAAATGGCTGATGATTAGATTGTTGGTAGGGCTGATGTGATTGTTGTGCTCCTCCTTGATTATTGCTCCAACTGAAATTTGGATGATTTCGGTTGTTCGGATGGTAGGAATTTGGAGCTGGCTGTTGCTGTCTTTGGAAATTGCTTACGAATTGAACTGACTCGTTTGAGATGGCACATTGGTTTGATTCATGTGCGCCCGCACACAACTCACAAACACTAGCAACTTGACGAAATCCTTGCGCTGTCAAAGAGTCTACCTTCAAGTTCAAAGCCTCTATCTGAGCTGCTAAGGAAGTGGCTTTGTCGATATTAAGAATTCCTGCTACCTTCTGTTGTGGCATTCTCTGAGTTGGGTTTTGATATTCATTAGCTGCCATCATCTCGATAAGATCGTAGGCCTCCTCGTAACTTTTAGCCCATAATGCTCCCCCTGAAGCTGCATCTACCATTGGCCTTGATTGCATTCCTAGCCCATTATAGAAACAATTTATGATCATCCAGTTTGGCATGCCGTGATGTGGACATTGCCGAAGCATTTCTTTGTATCTCTCCCAAGCTTCACATAAAGTTTCACCAGACTGCTGAGAAAATTGAGTGATAGCATTCCTTATAGCTGCAGTCTTAGCCATGGGGAAGAATTTGCTAAGAAACTTTTGAGCTAGATCAGCCCAAGTGGTGATAGATCCTGGTGGTAGAGAGTGTAGCCAACCCTTGGCTTTGTCTCTTAATGAAAACGGGAAGAGTCTTAACTTCACAGCATCATCTGACACATTGTTGAATCTGAATGTGTCGCATATTTCTATGAAGTTCCTGATGTGTAAGTTAGGATCTTCCGTTGCAGTTCCTCCGTACTGTACTTGATTCTGCACCATCTGAATAGTACTGGATCTAATTTCAAATGTAGGAGCCGTAATTGCTGGCCGAATGATGCTTGACTGGATGTCATCAATCTTCGGTTGTGAGTAGTCCATTAAAGCCCTTGCTGCTGCAGGTGCAACTACTTCGCCTTCTCCTTCCATCTTGTGAATATTTGCTTGTTCAAGTACTTGTTTGGCTTTTAATGCTTTAGAACGTGTTAGCATAAAAATCCAAGTATCTGCTCAACAAATAATTACTTCACAAAAATATAAGATAAAATTTTCAAGTCAAACAAATTAACTTCTATTGTAGTAAAACACATAAACAAAAATAACACCGAGTCCCCGGCAGCGGCGCCAAAAACTTGTTTGCTATTTTCTCTACGCAAGTGTACGCAGTCCAAAAGCAATATAGGGAAATAAGGATCGTTCCCACAAAGACTCGGTTATTTTAGTAAATATGTCTATTCAACAATGTTGGTTAATTATAGAAGCATGAACGAACTAAAATGGTTTATTTGCAGATAACAACTAACTAATGACGTAACGGCTAATTTGTTTAAAATAATATGATAGAGGCATGGGGTCCTAATTTCATGAATGTTTTAGCTCTATTAACTATCAAGAATTAATGTGTTACAATTGTTAAGAATGCTAGCGGGAACACGACACTAATATGAGCCATCTTTCAATTAACTCACACCATTCCAAATAAACATCCACAAAAGAGATAGAAGTTATAAGGGCATCAATTATATCCAATACACTATATGTCTATGTGAATGGGTGATACAATCAATTTAATCACAAGTTCCGCAATTAACTACATAGGGGAATAACGTTCTTTCGAAACTATAATCCGAAATGCGGAGAAGCCGACATACCTATGCTAGCATGGCAAACCCTAAATCTCTAAATCCACTTTCGCAATCATTAGAGATTTGGTACAATAGATGTTAGCTATTCACCTATATTCAATTAAAACAACCATGCAAGGCAATCTTATATAAAAATTGTAAACACAAATTATCTATCAAATTAACATGAGCATTAACAATTCATTACATTAGAACCCCATGAAAGTGTTTAGTTCATAATTGAACTAGGCACCTTCATGGGATTAAATAAAATCATGGATGAAAATTTCCTAAATTAAATAATAAATTACGAGAGTTAGAAAATTGAACCGAAATTGCTTCCACTGAATGAGATGAGTGCTCCAATTAATATCCTTCCAATCTTCAATCGATATATAACATATACGAAATTTAAGAAAATTTAAGTATATAAATATAAAAATAATATTACTAAAAATTGAAATATATATAAAAAAAAACCAAAATAAAAATAGTATTACCAAAAATTAAAATATATAAAATAAAACTGAAAATAAAATTTAAATAAAACTGAAAATAAAATTTTTGAAATAAAAAATAAAATTACGAAATTCAAATTATAAAAATAAAACTAGAATTAAAACTGAATTTTAAAATGTATATAATAAAAATAAAAATTACAATTGGAACTGTATTTCAAGAAAATAGAACAGAATTTTAGAATGGAGAGAGCAAAAAATGAATACAAGCTGTGTGTTTTTTTTTTCAAGTGTCCGGAGATCTCCCCCTTTTTTCTAACATTCTAACTCAATCTATTTATAGGCTAAAATTTGATCTATAAGCATCATTGCTTACATCATTTTTTTCTTAAATTCTAGCCATCCTTTGACAATTTTCTACAGCTTTTTTTTTTGGAAGAAATTTGTTCAACAAAATCATGCAGCAGCCCTGGTTGAAGAATTAATTCTGCACATTTTTCTGACTTAATCCGGAGTTGAAAACCACTCGCAGGACATCCCCGTGCGCGACACGCGCGCCAAGCTGCGCAAAACATGAGGCGCGTGCAGCTCAGATTCTGGCCAACAGACTTGCAGGCTCTTTCTTTTTATTTGATTATGCCATTTGATTACAGTACTCCACCTGCTACAACACTTTTGACTCTAGCACTCCACCTGCTACACACTACTTTTACATAATTCGATTATTCTTTTTTTTTTTGTTTTGTTTTTGTTTATTCAACTTGCAAAATAAAATATATTAATTTAATTTCGAATTTATAAAAATAAATATCTAATATTATTAGATATTTATAAATATAATTTTCTAATTAAATAAAGTATTTATTAATATAAATAAATTTTCAAGTCCCAAGCTGCGGCAAATTGAGGGCCTAAAACCGGACTCCTTTTCCTTAACGAAAATTATATCAATTCCAACCGGGGTTTTAGCTTTAAGAATATATCACTTTCCATTACTTTGTGATAATTCTATTTTCTTATTGCTCGTCCTGGTGCGAATTACGGCCTCTTGAGGATCTAAAACTGGATTCCTTTTGCGAAACGAAAAATATATCAATTCCAACCGGGGTTTCAGCTTTAAGAATATATCACTCAGAACATCTTTATGATAATTCCTTTTCCTCGTAGCCAGTCCATCTGAGCCAGAAATCCACCGTCTTTTAACCTTTTATCGCCAGGATACCTGAAGCTGTGAGTTCTGCACTACAAAGACTTGAAACAACATAAAACTAATTAAAAAACACAACATACTTAAGGATAAACCACCAATTTAGGTCCATTTAGCGCATAATAAGTGGATATAAAATCCACTTATCAATCTCTAAACATTCTTTAGCTCTTCAAGATGTCGTAACAACATCACAACTCCTTCGAGATGATCCAACAACATGATCAAGCATTACCACGAACAACCAAGAATCCACAGTTTTCGCACCAAATCACCCGACTCTCGATCTTTTATGCTATTCCATGCAACCTACAAAAATAACCCGAAACGCATCAAACGATACTTGAAAACTTGAGAATATACAACAATTCTAGTCATTTGGAAGTATTAAAAGTGGATATAAAATCCACTTAACAAACCCCCAAACTTGAATCATTGCTTGTCCTCAAGCAAAGAAAAGAATGCAACTACTTAACACATGGAAAATGCATGAATGATATGAACTAAATAATCTAACTACTAAATGCATGAATGCATGAAATGCAAGATCCCCTCGCAAGACAATATTCTCGCTAGTAATTTTCTCCAAGAATGCAACAACTAATGACAAGAACCGATTACAATACAATATATGCATAGGCATAAACAAGAGCAAAGCGTGAGTGTGTGCTTGCTTCAAAAGAATACTCACTAGTGGATATGAACAAGGCAAAACATGCTTTTGAGGGAAATTTACGAGTTTAAAAATAGAATAGAGTCTATACTCTCGACAACCTAGAACAGCTCCATATTCGATCAAGGTTACACTGAATTTATTATGATCTATATATCTAAATACGCTTACTTGACCGTGCAATGGCTGAGGTCCCTAAAGACTTATGCATTAGCACCCTTGTAACGAGCTTTAGGTTAGCGGATCCCAGATTATAAAAGTCTTAGGTCACTAGGCACAAAGTCCCCAAGAACTTACTTGCTCGAGTACCAATGAGCCCAACCGTGGTCAATTATGCCTTATACACATTCAACTTTTTTTTTTTTTTTTTGAGATTGGGAATGAGTGCGTTTCGCTCCATCTCATTCCACCCCTAGACTACTCATATAAATATGAGCTGGCTACTAGCCAATTGACACCTAGCCATTACTTATCATTATTATATTTTTTTTTTCTTTTTTTTTTAGCACGCATACCCAATGCTTCCCCCAAACTTATACTTTACTGCCCTAGAGTCATAAAGAGAATAGGTAAAATTCTATCGTTAAACAAGCGACTATTCCCCCATAAGCATGTAATCCTAGAACAAAATCCAAAAGCATTGAGTAACTATGAATGGTGTAAAAATATTTTAGCTACTGCACTAGTATAGCCTATTTCAACTGAGCATGAAATTGAATTCCTGTTTTCATTATCACACTCTCTTCAAAGACTACTAATTCGAACTTGTTAATGCTAAGGGATCATGGAATGTTATGATATGCAATTATATGAACATAACAATTAAATTAATCTACATGTCGTGCGACTTAAAACTACATGACATGAATGTACTAGCTAGATGCAAATATGACCTTAACCCCACACCCCCAAACTTGAACAATTCAATGTCCTCATTGAAAGTAAAGGGAAAAGGGAAGAAAATGCCCCTAATCGTCTGAGTCGTCACCCTCTTCGGGCTGTGAATCTGGTGGAGTATCTGGAGGAGGATAGGGCTGTGAACCTATAAGAACTGCCTAAATATTCAACCACTGCATGCCTTGTTTTTAAGTTCGTTCGGCAGAGTTTTAGAGCGTGCGTGCTCCATGTTGTAGAAAGTACGTGCCCCAGTTGTAGAAATTACGTGCCCCAGGCAGGTTGAATGTACGTGCTCCATGTTGATGAATATTCGTGCCCCAGTTGTAGAAATTACGTGCCCCAGGCAGGTTGAATGTACGTGCTCCATGTTGATGAATATTCGTGCCCCAGTTGTAGAAATTACGTGCCCGCGGCAGGGTGAATGTACGTGCTCCATGTTGATGAATATTCGTGCCCCAGTTGTAGAAATTACGTGCCCGCGGTCGCCCTGAGTCCTTATTTTGTGCCAGACACCCATTTTCAAACACACATATTTTCCATCTCCTTTCCTTTTCTTTCTCACTTTTTTTTTTATAATGCTTTTTCAAAACAAATAATACTCCAAAATGCATGGGTTGCCTCCCACGAAGCGCTTGTTTTAAATGTCACTAGCTTGACATTTTCTTCGAATTTCAATCGGTAGTACCAAGAACCGCGGATTCCGCTTCGCGATTCACACATTCACCAAAGTATGGTTTCAACCTCTGTCCATTTACTTTGAACGACTCATCAGGTGATTTATCAAAAATTTCCACTGCTCCATGTGGAAACACCGTTTTAACATAAAATGGCCCTGACCATCTCGACTTAAGCTTTCCTGGAAACAATCGAAGACGAGAGTTAAATAATAAAACGGATTGACCAGGAACAAATACCTTGTTTACCAGACGACGATCATGCCATCGCTTCACTTTCTCCTTATAAAGCTTGTTATTCTCGTATGCTTGCAAGCGAAACTCGTCTATCTCGTTGAGTTGCACCATTCGCTTCTCACCCGCAGCCTTAAGATCAAAATTTAGCTTTTTCAAAGCCCAGTACGCCTTGTGCTCCAATTCGGCTGGCAAATGACAAGCCTTTCCATACACAAGTTGATATGGGGACATCCCCAACGGTGTTTTATAGGCTGTTCGATAAGCCCATGCCGCTTCATCAAGTTTCATTGACCAATCTTTCCTTGAAGGACTCACTACTTTTTCTAGAATGCGCTTGATTTCACGGTTAGACACCTCGGCTTGGCCATTGGTTTGAGGGTGGTATGCTGTAGCTACACGATGGTTGATGTTGTACTTAGCCATGAGGTTAGTAAACTTGCGATTGCAAAAGTGAGTACCTTCATCACTAATGATAACTCAAGGAGTGCCGAATCTTGTAAAGATGTTCTTGTGAAGGAAATTTATCACTACATTTGCATCATTGGTTGGAAGTGCCTTGACCTCAACCCATTTGGAAACATAGTCCACGGCTAACAAGATGTATTGGTTGTTGCATGAAGAAATGAATGGTCCCATGAAGTCGATCCCCCAAACGTCGAAGATTTCCACTTCCAGCATCACATTAAGGGGCATTTCATTTCTCCTTGAGATGTTTCCAACTCGTTGGCAACGATCACACCTCAATACAAATTGATGAGCATCCTTAAAAAGGGAAGGCCAATAGAATCCTGCTTGAAGAATACGAGTCGCGGTCTTTTCACCTCCATAGTGGCCTCCATATGTTGTGGCATGATAGTCCTTCAGAATAGCCTCTGTCTCACTGTGAGGTACACACCTCCTGATAACCTGATCCGCTCCTTGTCTGAACAAGTATGGTTCATCCCAACAATACCATTTAACTTCATGCATGAACTTCTTCTTTTGTGCATATGAGAGTTCGGGAGGAATCACTCTACTAACAAGAAAGTTCACAATGTCTGCGAACCAAGGTTCTTCTTCTTGTATTCCAAACAGTTGTTCATCAGGGAAGAATTCATTAATGACCGTGCTGTATTGGGATGACTTCCCAAGATCTTCCAAACGAGAAAGGTGATCGGCTACTTGGTTTTCTATTCCTTTTCTGTCCTTTATTTCCAAATCGAATTCTTGCAATAGAAGTACCCAACGAATCAAACGAGGTTTGGAGTCCTTCTTTGTCATCAAATATTTTATAGCCGCATGATCTGTGTAAACAATTACCTTCGTGCCAAGCAAGTAGGCTCGAAATTTCTCAAAAGCATAGACAACAGCCAAGAGCTCCTTTTCCGTGGTGGTGTAGTTCAACTGTGCATCATTAAGGGTTTTACTAGCATAGTAAACCACATGAAAAATTCTCTCTTTCCGTTGACCAAGAACAGCACCAACTGCATAGTCACTAGCATCACACATTAGCTCAAAAGGCTCACTCCAATTAGGTGCAGTAATAACAGGTGCAGTAGTTAACTTCTTCTTCAAGAGCTCGAAGGCAACAAGACAAGCTTCGTCAAATTTGAAGGGAATGTCCTTCTCAAGTAGATTACACAACGGTTTAGAAATTTTCGAGAAATCCTTTATGAAACGCCGATAAAAACCCGCGTGCCCAAGAAAGCTACGAATCCCCTTGACTGAAATTGGAGGAGGAAGATTTGAGATTGTTTCCAATTTAGCTTTATCTACCTCAAGACCTTGATTAGAAACCTTGTGCCCGAGAATTATTCCTTCTTGTACCATGAAATGGCACTTTTCCCAATTGAGAACCAAATTGGTTTCAACGCACCTTTTAAGCACTAAGGTCAAATTCGCAAGAGTCTCATCATAAGAGGTACCAAATACTGAAAAATCATCCATAAAAACCTCTACATTAATACCAATCATGTCCGAGAATATGGCCATCATGCATCTCTGAAAAGTTGCTGGGGCACCACAAAGACCAAAGGAAACCCGACGAAAGGCAAAAGTGCCAAACGGGCAAGTAAATGTGGTCTTTTCCTGATCTTCAGGAGCAATGCAAATCTGATTATACCCCGAATATCCATCAAGAAGACAATAATATTCATGACCGGCCAATCTATCCAACATCTGATCAATGAAGGGAAGTGGGAAATGATCTTTCCTGGTGGCCTTATTGAGCTTCCGATAGTCCATGCACACTCGCCATCCTGTGACCGTTCGAGTAGGAATGAGTTCATTTTTTTCGTTTGCCACCACGGTCATGCCTCCTTTCTTAGGCACACACTGCACTGGACTGACCCATGAACTGTCTGAAATGGGATAGATTATCCCTGCATCTAGCCACTTGAGGATTTCTTTCTTTACCACCTCTTTCATGATAGGATTTAGCCGCCTTTGGTGCTCTACTGTTGGCTTACTCCCTTCTTCCAATAGAATTTTATGTTGGCAATACGAGGGACTGATTCCTTTTAGATCCGCCACAGACCAACCTATGGCTGATTTGAATTCTCGAAGAACCCTCAAGAGTTTGTCCTCCTCAGCATCTGAAAGGTTAGCGGCAATAATCACTGGCAAAGTAGATGATTCTCCAAGAGAGGCATACCGTAAATGCTCTGGTAGTGGTTTGAGTTCTAGAGTTGGAGCTTCCTCGATAGATGGTTTCAATTGCTGATGCGATCCCTTTAATTCTGGTAGACCCAACGATTCTACCGGTCTCTCCAATTTTCTTTGCCAAGGCATAGCATCCAGATATTGCAGTTGTTCATCTATATCATCTTCATCTAATGAATACTCTCCACTGAGTGCCTTTTCCAAAGTGTCATTCATGAACATGTGATCCAACTTTTCTTGTACCGTAGACTCAATCAAGTCTATCTTCAGACACTGTTCTTCTTCTGTAGGAAATTTCATAGCTGTGAAAACATTGAAAGTGACATTTTGATCGTGCACCCTCATCGTAAGTTCTCCCTTTTGGACATCAATCAATGTTTGCCCCGTCGCCAAGAATGGTCGACCAAGTATGATAGGAATCTTCTTATCTTCTTCAAAATCCAGTATGACAAAATCAGCTGGAAAAATTAGTTTGTCCACCTTTACTAGGACATCTTCAACAACTCCTCGGGGATATGTGATTGAGCGATCCGCTAACTGAAGTGACATGCTCGTCGGTTTTGGCTCGGGAAGGCCAAGTTGTAAGAAAACCGAGTATGGCATGAGATTGATACTTGCTCCCAAATCACATAAACATTTGTCAAAAGACAATTTTCCAATGGTGCATGGAATGGTGAAACTACCAGGGTCCTTTAGTTTAGGCGGTAACTTTTGTTGCAATACCGCACTACACTCTTCCGTCAAAGCAACGGTCTCTAACTCCTCCAGTTTCACTTTTCTCGAAAGAATGCCTTTCATGAACTTTGCATAGCTTGGCATTTGTTCTAGAGCTTCGGCAAAGGGAATGTTGATGTGTAATTTCTTAAAGACTTCAAGAAATTTTCCAAATTGCTTGTCCAGTTTCTGTTTCTGCAGTCGTCGAGGAAATGGTGGAGGTGGATAGACATGCTCTCCTACTTCTTTAAGGACTGATTGTTTAGGAGGTGATGTATTTTTTTCTTCCTCCTGGGTTGAAATTGAAGCTTTACCCTTGTCTTCGGTGTCTCCCAAGTCCACTTTTTCTGTTTCCTCAATGGGCAGAATTCTTTCTGCTCTTGTCAATTCAGCACCTTCTGTGACTTTCCCGGACCTTAGAGTGATGGCCTTGATGTGCTCTTGGTTGTCCTTTCTCCCTGGATTAGCTTCGGTATCACTGGGAAGTGTTCCTTGTGGTCGGCTCATCATGAAACTAGCAAGTTGTCCCATTTGAGTTTCCAGATTTTTAATTGAAGCTGCTTGGCTTTTCCAGGCTAATCTGAGCTCATCTAACTCTGTCTTTTCACTCGAAGATGATTGCCCGGAATGTCCATAAGATTGTTGTGGTTGATGAAATCCCGGGGGCTGAAATTGTCTAGGGGCATATGGTTGTTGAAATTGATGCCCCTGCTGTTGGTGAAATCCAGATGGATTAGATTGCTTGTTTCCAAATTGCTGATTCTGAGAATTATGAAAGGGCTGATTATTTTGCTGAGAACCTCCTTGGTTGTTGCTCCAACTGAAATTTGGGTGATTTCGATTGCTTGGATGATAATTGTTAGGCGCTGGTTGTTGTTGCCTCTGAAAGTTGCTTACAAATTGCACCGATTCACTAGAAATGGCACATTGGTTGGTTTCATGTGCACCCGCACATAACTCACATATGCTAGCCACTTGCTGAAAACCTTGTGATGCCATAGAATCCACCTTCAAGCTTAGTGCTTCTAATTGAGCTGCCAAAGATGTAGCTTTGTCGACATCTAGAATTCCCGCCACCTTTTGCTGTGACATTCTATGAGTCGGATTCTGATATTCGTTCACCGCCATCATCTCAATTAAATCATATGCTTCTTCATAACTTTTAGCCCATAAGGCTCCACCTGAAGCAGCATCAACCATTTGCCTAGATTGACCTCCAAGCCCATTATAGAAACAGTTGATCATCATCCAATCAGGCATGCCATGATGAGGGCATTTTCTCAACATTTCTTTATACCTTTCCCAAGCTTCGCATAAGGTTTCACCTGATTGCTGCGAAAACTGAGTGAGAGCATTCCGAAATGCAGCGGTTTTAGCCATAGGAAAGAATTTGGTGAGAAATTTCTGCGCCAAATCTGCCCAAGTTGTGATGGAGCCTGATGGAAGTGAATGTAGCCAACCCTTGGCTTTGTCTCGTAGAGAAAATGGAAAGAGCCTCAACTTGACAGCATCCTCTGACACATTATTGAATCTGAATGTGTCGCATATCTCGATAAAATTCCGAATGTGCAAGTTAGGATCTTCAGTAGCAGTTCCCCCATATTGTACCTGATTCTGCACCATCTGAATAGTGCTAGGTTTAATTTCGAAAGTAGGAGCAGCAATTGCTGGTCGAATGATACTTGACTGGATGTCATCAATTTTTGGTTGAGAGTAATCCATGAGAGCCCTTGCTGCTGCAGGAGCAACTACTTCTCCTTCTCCGTTCATCTTTTCAGAATTTGTTAGTTCAAGAGCCTGTTTAGCTTTAAATGCTTTAGAACGGGTTAGCATAAAAGGTTCAAGTTCCTGACAGACAAGTAGTCACCACACAAAAAAATTGTAAGATAGAATGTTCAAGTCAAACAAAATTAACTTCTATTGTAGTAAAACACATAAACAAAAATTAACACCGTAGTCCCCGGCAGCGGCGCCAAAAACTTGTTCGCTAAAATCACTACGCAAGTATACGCAGTCCAAAAGCAATAAAGGGAAATAAGGATCGTTCCCACGAAGACTCGGTGATTTAAGTATAAGTGTCTATTCAACAATGTTCGGCTAATTATAGAAGCTTGAACGAGTGATAAAGTTCGGTTTGTTTGAATTAACAATTAACTAATGAAATATCAACTAACGTGTTTTTAAAATAATATGATAAGGGCATGGGGTTCTAAGTTCATGAATGCTTCATCTTGGTTCACTATCAAGATTCAATAAGTTGCAATTGTTAAAGAAGCTAGCGGGAACACTTAACTAATATGAGCCATCTTTCAATTAACTCATACCAATCCAAATAAACATCCAAAAAAGAGATAGAAGTTATAAGGGCATCAATTATATCCAAAACACTATATGTCTATGTGAATGGGTAATATAATCAATTTATAAACAAGTTCCGCAATTAACTACATAGGGGAATAACGTTCTTTCGAAACTATATTCCAACACGCGGAGAAGCCGACGAAACCTATGCTAGCATGGTGAGTCCTAATCTCTAAATCCACTTTCGCATTCATTAGAGATTTGACAAAATAGATGTTAGCTACTCATCCATATGCAATTAACACAACCACACTAGGCATTCTTATAAGAAAACCACAAACTCACATTATCTATCAAGCCAACCAAGAAAATCCACAATTCACTACATTAGAACCCCATGAAAGTGTTTAGTTCATAATTAAACTTAACACCTTCATGGGTTCTATGGATAACATAATTAAACAAAATGAAACTTAAGATTAATAATTGAAATTGAATTAGACAAAAGTACTAGAAAAGAAATCACTAATAAACAAGTTATGAGTTGAGAAAAACTGAAAATTGGAGTAGAGAAATCCTGGAAATGGGTTTGAACTTGAGTGATTCTTCCTTGCTATCACCTAGGATTGATGATTCTCTTGTTCTTGCCTCTTCTCCAATGTTCCCAGCTGCTAGTTAGGTTTTGAAGTGAAGAAAATGTGTTTTTATGTAACCCTAGAAGAAGCCCAACACCCAAATTTCGGCCCAGCAACAAAACCATTTTGAGCAGAATTTTTGTGCTCCGGGCGGCCGCCCGGACTCCAAGCTGCAGCCCGGAAGGAAATTCTGCTGGAATTTTTATGCCTTAGCTTATTTTCTGAGTTTTTGGCTTGCTCTTTCCTTTGCACCTTCTTGCACTTTGCATCAACTATTTTCCCTTGATCTCTAAACATTCTTTAGCTCTTCAAGATGTCGTAACAACATCACAACTCCTTCGAGATGATCCAACAACATGATCAAGCATTACCACGAACAACCAAGAATCCACAGTTTTCGCACCAAATCACCCGACTCTCGATCTTTTATGCTATTCCATGCAACCTACAAAAATAACCCGAAACGCATCAAACGATACTTGAAAACTTGAGAATATACAACAATTCTAGTCATTTGGAAGTATTAAAAGTGGATATAAAATCCACTTAACACTACCACCAACCAGCGCTCCCCCTATTTTCCCTACTCCCTCTTCTTTCGAAGGAGGGAATAATCCAAAAACATGCTCAACAAATTTCCCCCATCCACCCTCAACTGCAGTAAAGCTAGTAACAGCTGGACCATCAATCCTTAAACCCAAGAGAACACACACATCTTTTAATGATATCATACATTCACCTATAGGCATTTGAAAGGTATGTGTCTCTGGACGCCATCTCTCTATCAGAGCAGTGATCAAACTCCAATCAATTTGAATACCCGTCAACCTAGAAACACCATCAAAACTCAAATCTTATAGAATCGGCACCATTCTTGAATGTAGGGGAGGGAATTTCACATTATTAGCATTACGGTCATGATCTCTGACTTTCGCCACCTCCAACATCCCATACAACGAAAGACCTATGAGCTGTTTGTAGATGCAAGATATAACTGTTTCTAGCCTGAGGATGCATAATAGGATTATTGAGATCCATGATCTGTAAGAAAAATAAAATGCCATTAAAAAACAGGACAGGGAACTGAATATACAACAGAGTAACTACATAATGTTCGATGTTAATGTTCGCTATTAATATTAACTACTTTGGTCAAATATACAAATATACACACAGGGTCACACTCTATGGAGAACCCCTATAAACTGAGAACCTAAGAACCAATTCTTAAATACAATATAAAATAAAGATGCAATTACCATATTTATAATATAGATTAAATTTGTAAATTAAAAAAGGAAAGAAACCAGCAAAATTTGTAGTGAATCTCTATCAATTTTTTTCCCAAAAATTTAAATATTACGCAATTTCATATCTTCCAAGAATCACGTAATATTTTAGCAAAAAAAAAGAATCACGTAATAAAATTAATAATCAAGATTAGATATCATCAATTTCCAAGTTCAATTTAAATATAGGGAAGTTCAAATGTAGAACTTTCGAAGTTCATGTACGAACTTATTTAATTCAATAAAAATAAATACGTTCTATGCATGAACTTACATTTGCACAACATGTTCTACACATGAACGTTCTAGATCTCCGAATTCACAAGTAAGACATAAACACGTTTAAATGTAGGACTTTCAAAGTTCATGTGCGGACTTATATAATTTAATAGAAATAAGTACGTTCTCCGTATGAACTTACGTATTTGCACTACATGTTTTTCACATGAACTTTCATTTTCAGTTCTATAACATTCAAAGTTCAATTGTTGAACGAGAAGAATTAATAATGTGTGTAAGAAGATACGTACAGATACGTAGAAGAAGAAACAAATATTGTGTATTTTACCTAAAAATCTTACAATTATTTGTTACCTTTTTTATTGATTTGTGAATATTCTACATAAATTATCTCTGAACAAATCTTAGCCACTAATTGAATACTGATCCAACGGTGGTTAATGGATCTCCGATCCTCTTTTAGGTAGTGGTTCTCATTTAAATCAACCTCTATACACACATATATAAACTCCTCAATTTGTTAATATACAGTAGCATAACTATTGCATCGAATGCTTGAGTTCATTCTATTCAAATCATCGAAAACTTACTACGTAAAATACATATACTACTTCAATGACTCTAAACTAATCAACTCAATTCACCAATAGTCCTTTCTAACACTGACATTAACTCAGGACTTAAAACACTTCCAACAAACTTTCAGTTCGATCATTAATTAAACTCTAAAACGAACAGAGCTCATCAAACCCTTGTTTTTATATATCTCAAACAATAAGAATGAACAAGGATTAATAATAACGAATGTTTATATTTACTTACATAGATTAGTTTGTATTGGTGGAATGAAAGCAAGCAACACTACTGATAGCACTAATCGAACTTCCAAGAGGGGAACATGTTTTGCTGATAAAGAGTGGTTGGAGCAGTTTACTCAGAGTATTAAGTCATTAGAAAGATACGCCTTAAGAAGTCACGTATCTGGTGGGTAAAAACGCTAGGCTCACTAAAAATAGGTATTTTGGGCAATTTTTCGTATTTTTATTTATAAATTTTAATTGTTAGCTATTATCTCATTTAAAATAAGGGAATTTGTTAATATTTCTCAAATTAATGAGACACTTTATCAATGTATCCCTTTTTATTCAATAACTAATCGATATTTCTAAAAAATAGATAAATATATATATTTATCTTTTATTATATCATTAATATTAAATTTTAACAGTTAATACAGTCCTCTGATCTAATGAGCCGTTCTCTTATATTATCTCATCAATATTAAATTTTAACAATTAACACGGTCCTCTCTATTAAGCCGCTTTCTCCTTAAACACGATTTATGAGAAATTATTGTTTTTACATTTTTTTTAAGTTTGCTTTGCAAAAGTACCATTTTTCCAATTTCCTTGCAAAAATACGATAATTTACCGTCTTTTTTATTCAACTGTTCACAGCGTATTCACATTCATTCTCATATGCATTGTATCATCCCCTCCTTCCGTGTTCTTCTCCACTGTACTTTTTATCTTTCCTTCAAATATAAACACATATGTATATACTACCTCATTTTTTTATATTCTATTCTATCAATCTCTGCAATTCTTTCTTCCATCTTTTTCATCACAACTTTATCTAATCTTTTGAAACTTCCATTTTGATTTGATAGTGTTCTTTTAGTGCTCATACCTCTATTTTTTGCTTTTTCATGTACAGGTACATGGATGATTTTCAAGATTGAGCCACTTGTGAGTATAAGCATTTTACTATTATTATTATTGAATGTGTGTTCCTTTTTTTTTTGTTACTCTTTTCCCATTTTCGTAATTTTCATGTATTATTAGGATTTTGAAGATGTGTGTTTTTTTTTGTTACCTTTTTCATTAGGCTTTTAAAGATGTATTTTTGTTTTTTTGTTTCCGTGTCCTTTTCAGTTTTCCTGTAATTCAATTCATGTACTATTAGGGTTCTGAAGGGTTTTTTTTTTTACCGTTTTCACATTTTCTCTGCTTTTTGTTTATTTATACAGTCTTCATTCGCTATCCAAGACCTAAAACCCACCACAAAACCCACCTCGTCCCATTATTGTTGCTATGGCTGATAGATTAAGAAGACTTGCTTCTCTACCTCCTCTAGCAGGCAGATTTATGTTTCCGACCAAGCAAGAGCAACGACCCCCTCTGTACATACCATTCTCAAACACCACCCCAGGTAAATTATTTTCATATATCCATCCTATTCTACTGAATTAGAATTGTTAAATATCTTGATAATAATACAATTTATATATAGCTGATCGGTATGCTGAATTGAGGATTGAAACCTGCCCTGCTCCTTGGTACTGGATCGTCCATGGGCTATGTATAGCGTTCATCTCCGGTGATTGGCTTGTATTTCACAAGCTATCTAGAGAGGATAAAAAGCTGTATAACACCTACAAACAACTTATCAAATTAGTAAGGCTAAAAGTTAATTTTCTGATTTAGTACGTACTTACTTGGATGTATTAATTTTTACCATTTGATTTTGTTGCTTGTTGTGTTTGTGTGCAGTGCTTGCCTCTCTTAGATCCCAATTTGACGAAGAAGCTCCATCGGGTTTGGGTCAGTACCTCTCACAAAAAGATGACTCAGAAGGAAGCAAATGAAACTCTTTGAAGCCACGAGGGAGCTGGTCATTCTTTACATGCAGTTGGACACCCTATTAAGGACTATATGGAGAAGACATGCATGATGGGTGACCTCGTGCAGTCGAGATTGGTGGCTGAAATTACTTTTTTTATGAAAAATTACCGTTTTTATGAGAAATTATCGTTTTTACATTTTTTTTAAAGTTTACTTTGCAAAAGTACCATCTTTCCAATTTCCTTGCAAAAATACGATAATTTACCATTTTTTTTATTCTATTATTCACAGTGTATTCACATTCTTTCTCATATGCATTGTATCATCCCCTTCTTCCGTGTTCTTCTCCACTCTACTTTTTATCTTTTCTTCAAATATATACTTGGATGTATATAATATACCTCATCTTCTCTCATCTTTTTTCATTCCATTCTATCAATCTCTGCAATTCTTTCTTCATTACAACTTCATCTTTCGAAACTTCCTTTCGATTCAAGTGAAGATTTGTTGATTGAATGAGATGTTGTATTTGAGTGATTGTGATAAGTTTCATTTAGTTGATTTGGGGAAATTCTAAGAACTAATTAGTTAAGAATTTGCATATTATGTGGTTGCAAGCAGTTGCATATGTGGTTGCAAGCAGTTGCATACCGTATTTTCGTAAATTATTTTTAGAAATTCTTATTTTCGCAATTTTTTCAGGAAAATCGTATATTTGCAAAATTGAAAAGGTATTTTTGCAAAAACTTTTTCTGTAATCGGCTTTTTTTGAAAAACCTCTTTATTTAATCCATAAAAATCGATACTTAAAAGTATAAAAAAAATTGTAACATCAAGATCAAATTCTAAAAGTTAAACAATCTTTTCCCGTGAACCGTATTCTCATTAAACACGTTAAACACATTTTGAGTAGTTCTCGTTTGGGACCAAAGTCTTAACTTGACTTCTTTTCTTAAAATTAAAACATAGAAAGAGAGTTAATTCCAATTTTTACTTTATCTAAACTTTTTATATGAAATTTTAGAATATGAAAATACATTCTATCTTTATTATATATTTGTATTTTTTCTTACCTAAAATTTAGAATTTATAAATAGAGTAAATTTAGAAATTTTATTTTTCACAAATAGAGTAAATTTAGAACCTACAAAGAGTAAATAAAGTAAAGTTGATTGAGCCGCGCTTCGAGGCGGCATAATAATGTTCTTTTAAAAAAATTTGAATATAAATTAACTAAAATGAAATCGAGAATTTTTTTTATAATATCCTATTAATTAAAAAACACTATGTTGTACAAGTTAAAAATACATAACCAATAAATTAAATTATTTACATATTTTTATAACGATTTTGTGTCATATTTTTATTGGCCGACACCTATTGTAATAAATATGTATAGATAAAAAATATTAACGATATGTTATAATAAAATTTAGAAAAATGCTAGGGAATCAAACAAAATCTCCAAAAAGGTTTCCAAAATACCATGTGTTTTATAATTATTGGTTGATAGTATTATTAATATATGAACCCCACATGTATTCATATAAACACCAAACAATTAAAATACCCATTTTGCCAGCTCAACATTGCCATCATTTTAAAGATTTTTTTGAAGATTTTGTTTGATTCATTAGCATTACTTTAAAATTTATGTATTAACTTTCGCCTAAAATTTCAATCATTCATATATTTATAAAGTATAATAATTTCTTGAATATCCTTATATGTAATAATAAAATAATAAAATTCTAATAATTAACACGTTCCTAACTAATAAGTCGTACTCTCATTTAACACGTTTCTTCCTAATAACAGGCTCTCTCTTTGTGGCCGAAACTCCAACTTTAACTTATCAAACCGCACTTTGCATCGGTGATATAATAATTTTTAAAAATTCTTTAAATTACGTGATCGAATTTTTTATAAAATAATAAATACAAAATTACAATGCTATAACTAATAAAAAAATATGTTATGCCACAATTTTGGCATAGGTCCTAAGTAGGCCCAATAGATTATACTAGGGGTCCACCTCTCTTAATGGACTCAAATATTGAAGATGAATCAACAAGAAATGAGGTCCCAAATCTAGGGAACGGCTCGCCTCTATCTTATCATATTGCATGAAGATGGATATCTTGAAGACTTGATCCCACCCTAATTTATGACATTTTCTGTAAAGGTGTCCTGGCGGGGTCCTTAGAATAGATGAAATATAATATATTTAGTGCTGGTTTCTAATTTCTATTCTAAGTGGGTTTCTATTCTAAGTGGTCATCTGAAGCACGTTACATTTTCTATTTTTAACCTATTCGGGCAATTTTATTTAAATAAAATAAGAAAAGGAAAGGAAAAAGTAAATGAAAATCTGAACTTAGGAATATTACAACTTGGTGAGGCTGGGATGAATTTGGGATTTGAAGATTTTTATGATGAAAGAGTCAATAAATATAAATGATTAACCGAGAATGATGAGATATATAATAGTTCATAGAGTAAAGTGCATTTTGTGTACTCGTACTTTAGGTGTCAGACCACTTGGGATATTAGACTTCTAAAAATACCACTTGCTATACTGGACTATTAACTTTTTTATAACGTGTGTACTATCGTCAAATCTGGTTAGCTCCGTTAATTTTTTCAAGGGCATTTCAGTCTTTTCATCATCATCTTCTTCCTCAAAACCCATTTCCACCATTGTTGAAACTTTTAAGAAATTAAAACTTGAATATCTCATTCATTTTTTAACAAAATCAAGTCATTCAAGTTGTAACAAAATCATCTTTTTCTCCTCTACAAATTGATATTGATTTTCACTATTTTAATTTGCTCGGTTACAACATAGTGTACAAATTGAGGTGATTGATTTAACATTAGTTCCAGCCATCTGTGTTTAGGCAAAGGAATCGTATGCTTTATTAGCAAATTTCACTAGATTCATATTAGCATAATAAACTTTAAAAAATTCTTGAAATGTGAAACTACAAGTCCATAATGTTCTGCAGTGAATCTTTTATGCATTCAAAACAGCCTGAGTTTTTTCTTGAATCAGCTTCCACAATTCACTAACATGCCTTTCCTCGGTTAATGAAGTTCCAATGGCACAACGTATAACAAATATATCACCCAACACTGCGTGAGTCATGTAAGCTCTTCCACTTGAATTAACTGCTTCCATCAGTTTTGTTATACTATCTTCACCAAATTGTTCCAAAGCTCTGTCTCTTGCAGTAGCAAGTACACATATTAGGGCTTCAGAAGTACTTCCTTGCATAACTCCACCACCATTCCCTGTGAAAAGAAATGATTGAGGAAGGTGAAGCATTTGGCCAAGCCAGTTCATGACGATTACTTCAAGCTCAGTTGCTGCAGGAGAACAAATCCAATTAAACCCGACGACATTTAGAGCAGTGCAAAGCATTTCTCCATGAAAGGCAGCATTGCTTATCGTTGCAGGATAGTAGGCAAAAAAGTTTGGACTTTGCCAATGAGTAATGCCTGGAATAATGTTAGTTTGAATGTCTTGCAGGATAGCTTCAAGTGAAGTTGGCTGAAGAGGGGCTTCTTTCGGGTACATATTGAGGAGATAACCAGGCTCAACTTGGCTTCGAACAGGGTAGTTTTGAACATTTTTGTAATAACTTGTGATGAACTCAATTACTTTTCTTGATTCAGAGGCCAAAGTTTTGATGTTTAAGGGATCAAATGATTGGACTGGGAGGCTATCCATGTTTTCTGGGTTGTCTAGAGATGTTATATAACAGATTTGTTGCTGATCAAATTTGAAATGAACAAACTACAAAGCAACATGCTCTCCTTTAGAAGGCATATTCGGAAATGACACATGCAGAAGATTTGTGGTACTTGGGCAATCATAGGAACCGAATCTGGTATAGGTCGACACAAAATTTCATTTCATCATTCAGAAAACGTTTGGGGTGGTCCTGTTAAAACCTACCTACTGAATGACGGGTTGATGTATCTTTGTGGAGGAGAAACGTACACATAAAAACAAGGATGTTGGATGTTCATTGATCTTTAGGTAAAGTTTCTACTGGACATGATTTTGTTGAGACTGAATGACGGGTCCTGTCAAAATTTTTTATGTGTACGTTTCTAAACTAAATTTGTCTGAGTAAAGTACATATTGTTGAGGAGAAAAAGATGATTTTGTTACAACTTGAATGACTTGATTTTGTTAAAAAATGAATGAGATATTCAAGTTTTAATTTCTTAAAAGTTTCAACAATGGTGGAAATGGGTTTTGAGGAAGAAGATGATGATGAAAAGACTGAAATGCCCTTGAAAAAATTAACGGAGCTAACCAGATTTGACGGTAGTACACACGTTATAAAAAAGTTAATAGTCTAGTATAGCAAGTGGTATTTTTAGAAGTCTAATATCCCAAGTGGTCTGACACCTAAAGTACGAGTACACAAAATGCACTTTACTCTAGTTCATATCCGGGAGAGTTATGTGACTCAGATGAAGATGGATTTGCATGTCAAAGGGAGTGGAACAAGGATAGGCGTCATGATCCAAGTACTGCAGTACCAGCTTGGCAATTAGAGATGATTTTTCTAAATGTTCCGCAATTTAGAGAGGCAGTGACAAAGTATGCTATTGGAAAGGGTCCCTTTCAGGGGCACAATAGGTTTTTATTTTAAAGTTTAAGGATCGAGTATGCATTCAGCCCGTGCTAATTTCTTGAATGGATTGTCAAGGATAGGGTTGGCGTCGGGGCACTTCGGGGCCGGGGAGTGCTATCCCCGCCCCCATCCCCGAATTCAAATCCGATCCCCGTTCCTGGCCCGATCCTCGTCGGGGATTATTTTTCATTTCCCGTCCTCGGTCCAAAAGGGTAACGGGGATCCCCGCGGGGAATCGAGGAATTTTATTTAAGACAAAAAATAATATTAAATAATTTTAAACATTAACTAGTGAGCTCAAATGCACTAAATTAAGATAAAAAAAATGTTACTTAAAAAAACAATTATAAATAACATTGAAATGAAGTTATTTAAGACAAACATATAAAATTAAAACATCATTTTGTTTCCAATATAAAGTATTGGAAATTTGTTTATATTAATATGTGATTATTAATATATATATATATATATATATATATATATATATATATATATATATATATATATATATATATATGTATGTATGTATGTATGAAAGTGTGATGAAATCGAGTTGAGCTTGAAAATCGGGTCGGGTAGAGAAAATCGGGGCGGGGGTCGGGGATCGGGCCGGGGAGACATAAAAACCCGGTCCCGGCCCGCTCCCCGATTTTTTTTGAAAGTTGTCCCCGCTTCCCGGCCCGTACCCGAAAAAATTCCCGAATTCCCGCCCCATTCGGTGCGGGGATCGAATCGAGATCGGGCGGGCTGGTATGAATGCCCATCCCTAGTCAAGGACAGTAACAAAGGGTAAATAAATTAAAGTTTCTTATTCCATTAAATATTAGATACTGACACGACATACTGTCTTTATTTTAAATAGCAAGAGACGTGACCAAGAAGAAGTAGCTATGGTATAAAGTTGGAATGTTGGAGTATATACCATGGAAGAACAAACATGCAACGATGATTACAAGTATTTACAACGTTGTTGTGATTTGTGAACATCATATCCTATGTACGTTTTCTCTTAAATTCACAAAATCCGAGCAAGGGGCTTATTAAAATCTTCGATTTTAAGCAACTAAAGCCTTTTTGCTTTTCCTAAAAATTAGAGGAAATAGGAGAAGAGATTGAATCAACGAGAAATCAGAAGAAGAGTAAGGAGACTGAGGTTTTGGATGAGGTTTTGGAAGAGGTTTTACTAATCGATCGAGTCACTGCAGATGGTACTTGAACAAGGGAATCAACTCCGGAGTTTGGCTGATAAGGCTACTTCTGATGCAGTTGATGATATAAGCCAGCTAATATATGACATGGAGTTAAGTCAGTTAAGGCTAGAACTCAAGATTGCGAAAAAAGAGGGGGAACATTGCAAATGCGAGGTTAAGATGATAACAGACAAGTATGAGAAGTTCAAAAGTGAGGTGAATGAGATTTATAAAAAAGAAAGTGATGCACGACTTGAGATTGCAAAATTAAAATCTGAGTTACATAGAGAAAAGTCGAAAACAGCTGCTGCAGAGTCTACAGAAGAAAGAACCAAGCGTGAAAACTTGACACTTGAGCTTGCTAATCAGAACTTGGCATTAAAAGTAGAAGAAGCGAAGTGTGAGCTCCAAATATTAAAAGATATAGCTTATAAAGGAACTGAAGAAAATCAAAATTCAGACGTTGTAGAAGCTGATGATACCACAACAGAAGAACAGAGAAATGCATGCATTACGATTTCAGTAAGAGAATTCGAGTCACTGGTGAAGAAGGCAGTTGAAGGCAACGTAGCAAATCGCAGGATTGATGAACTGAAGAGAGAAATAGAAACGATGACAACGAAAATCGAGGAGTTTAGAACGCGAGCCGAACAAGCTGTTTGGAGGGCAGAGGTGGCTGAAAAGGCAAAAGCATTGTTTGAGGAAGAGAGATGTAAGTGGATACAGCATGAGGAGAGGAGAAAGGTTGATTTTAGACAAGAATCCATTTCACTAAAAAGTACCAGGTTCATAAAATATCATGAGTCTCCTAAAATTTATATGCCATTAGGTAAGCTTCTCAAGATGAAATTTTAGTTATAAATCATCTCAGAATCTTACAAGTTACACCATTACTTTCTTGCCAAGTAAATTGTATGTAGTTTGCCATTAGTTAACCATTTCCTGACAAGTTGGATCCCTAATCTATTGGAAAATCTATTCCATCTCAATTCTCGATAAATAGAATAAGTCCATCATGCTTTAGAATATAGACCCAAGGTATCAATGCCTATCGGCCAAGCCCAGGCCCATACCAATTATACCACACTCGTACTTTTCCTTTCTATTTTTCTAAAGAGAAGTTTTCAATTTATTCGTAATATTCTTATCGCATATAGATTCAAAATTTGTGTTTCTATAATTCTATTTGATATAAAAAGTAAAAATATAATATTAAAAAAATAGTTATTTTTAATAACATAATATAAGTACTAAAATTTAAATGAGTTAATTGCACTTTATAATCCTTAAGTATTTGTCAAAATCACATAGGTACCTTTATTTTTTTTGTTGGCACTTCACCTCCGGCACTTCCTTTTATGTGTGCAACCCTGAACATAATTTCATCAAAATGTCATTATTTGTAAGGGGTATTTTAGAATTTTATTAATAAATATATTTATTTTACATGAAATATATAATTTATTTTACATACAAATATTATAATTTAATTTTATATTAATACATATAATCCTTTTTATTTAAAAATATTTATGCACTATTTGATTTAATTGAACAATGCAATGATGCAATTGTAAACTGTTTTTTTCTTAGAAATAATATTATGCAGTTTAAGATTATTTTAATTATAAATTTTATAATTTTAACCGTCCAAGAGAAATTGTCATGAAGAGAAATCCGTAAATTTTTTAAATAAAATAATCTTGAACTGCATTATATTATTTCTAAGAAAAAAATAGTTTACAATTGCATCATCGCATTATATATTCAATTAAATCAAATAATGCATAAATATTTTGAATAAAAAGGATAATATTTTTTAATATAAATTAAATTATAATATTTTTATGTAAAATAAATTATATATTTCATATGAAATAAATATATTTATTAATATAAAGACTAAAATACCCCTTAAAAATAATGTCATTTTGATGAAATCATGTTCAGGGGTTGCAAACTAAAAGAGAAAAGGAAGTAACGACGGTGAAGTGCCAGCAAAAAAAATAAAGATACCTATATGATTTTGGCAAATACTTAAGTATTACAAAGTGCAATAAGCTCAATTTAAATCTATTATTATGATGTGATGATGTAGTCCGATTCAAAATGGGTTTTTGACTTTTTTTTTTTTTTATCAAATTATCTAATTTAATAGTATAAATTACATATATCATATGTAAAAATGTAAGTAAATAACTTATAAAAATTAGTCAAACTATAATCAATTTATAAAAGAAAAATATAAAATCATAAGGTAGTTATTATATCCTTATATATAATAAATATCCAGTTTTTTTTGTAATACGATCGTCCAGTCAAAAGAGTATGGACTGATGGATATTGTAATAGATAGATGTTATCTGTTAGATGTGACATGTTAGATTTAATATTAAAAAATTTATTTGATTGATAGTAGGATTATATTAAAATACCAAAAATAAATTAAATAATCTAAACCGAATATGAGTAGGCCTTATAAATTGAATATAATTAGGTCTAATATTAGAAAGCAAGTTTATTTGATTGATAGTAGGATTACATTCAAATAAAAAAAGTTAATTTTAATAATTTAAACCAAATATAAGTAGATTTTCTAAGTTGAATAAAATTCTTAATGTAAAAATTCATAATTTTTTTCCTTCAAATTTTGAGTAGTTTCAGTTGAATAATAATTGTTAAGCCATCACTAAATTATAGATATTTTCTTGAGTTTTGCGTAGTCCCTAAAATCGTCTAAATTTAATTTTTAGAATTCAAGATAACGTAAATATAGTAAATTGATCGAAGTCTAATAATTAATAATTTTTCTATATATTTATACTCAAATTTGGTTATTTTTCTCGAAGTCTTTCAAATTTAAGAATTTTTTATTTTCCTCAATAAAAAATTTAAATTATTTTTATAAAAATCAAATTTAATATAAATTCTAAACAAAAATATTAAGAAAATTTTGTTTAATGATATATTTGTATCCTTATATATAATAAGCCTAAAAGGGATCTTATTCACAATTTTGGTCATTGTACTACCAAAATAATTTCAACCGTCGAATATAATATTTTTGAAAATAGACGATCAAGATTATATCATATTAAAAGAGAAAATTATAATTTAAGAAGGATATAATTAGAAAAGGTTGCATTATAAGTAAATTTTAAAAAGAAAATTATAAACTAAAAAGGATATTATTAAATAATGTTGTATAAAAATTGAATTTTAAAAAGGAAATTATAATCTTAAAATGATATAATTAAAAAAGGTTGTATTACAATTGAATTTTATTTATTTTTTATTAGTATTAAAAAAATTCATATTTAATATTTGGGCTTTATCTTGAGATTTAAAAATCAAATTTGGATGATTTTACAATTCACGTGAAACTCATAAAATTATCTTTAATTTAGTGATGATTTAATAATTATTATTCAAATGGAAACACTCAGAATCTCAAGAGAAAATATAAGTTCGAATTTTTGCATTAATCCTATTCAACGTAGAAGATCTGCATTGATAATGCTATTCAATGTAAAAAACTTAATTATATAGGATTTAATTCATCGACATACACCATTTTGTATTTCAATATGAATACTCTTTTTAGTTTATAACTTATTAAAATATTAGATATTTATTTATTCTAGATCCAATGGTTTTCATCTATATATTTTAAGGTTTTGGAGGCCTAGACCATCGATTATCAAAATTTTGGACAAAATCTTTTCCACACTTATTGTTAAAATTGTATTTGGTTGTTAGTAGAAATATTTTCAAATAATAACAAGGGTATTTTGATAATCAAAACGATTTATAAATAGATTTCATAAATCGAATAAAATTTTTATAATAAAAAATCATCAATTTCTTTTTAAACAATCACTAAATTAAATATTATATAGTTTATTTCACGTGGGTTGTAAAATCGTCCAATCAAATTTTAAGAATTCAAGATAGAGTACAAATATTAAATCGAATGTGTGAAATCTTATATATATCAATTTTTTAACAATATTTTGATACGTAAATTAATAACATATAATATTAAAAAAATATATAATTATAAATAGACAAAATGACAGTTTGTAACCCCTATGTATATGGGTTTTGTCAAATTGGTCCAGATTTACGTTTTTTTAGCACTTTGCAACCCCTATCTTCAAATCTCGCTTCATATTACAACCCCTATCTTCAAAAATGACAGTTTGTACCCCTTATGTATAGAGGTTTTTGACTCATTTTTGCTTGTAAAATAGGTCAATTAGACGGGAGGGGTTGTAATATGAAACGAAATTTAAAGATAGGGGTTGCAAAGTGCTAAAAAACGTAAATCTGGATCAATTTGACAAAACTCATATACATAGGGGTTACAAACTGTCATTTTGTCTTATAAATATTAAAAAAGGAACTTTGCGTTACATTGATTATAAACTAATTTATATAATTATAACTATAAAAAAGAACCATGCATTACACGAATTATAAGCTAATACATATATCAATAATGAACTCTATATAATTTTCTTTGGCCTCAAAATATACAATGTCCTTTCTAGAAATAATGTACTCTAATATTTTGGCGTAATTTCCACCGGTCAATACTAGTATTTGACTTTCCTTTCCCTTTTCTATTTTGCTGGGCTTTGTATCTGACTTTTTAGAGCAACGCTTGCTTTCATGATATTGTTGAATGTGACTGACTGACTACTCCGTTGGCTGCCCTGAGGAGGAAGTCCTATTCTTATTTAGGAGATATTTTGATGGTTGATGAGAACGATAATAAGAAATGAAAATTAAAGATAAACAAATAAATTATAAATTAAAAGTAATCTTTTTATAATTTAGTGGTAAGAGTTTATCATTCTCGTTCATCATTGAAATTTATGATAACAGATAATTTACTTGGTCAAAACATAAGAAAAAAATAGCCACTCGGCCTCATATCCATTACTCGATTGAACTAACTTTTAGTACGTACTCAAAAAATTAAAAGAAAAGTAAATAAGAGTTATTTTAAACAACTTGCACTATCACAGTACTAAAGAATGGATATATGTAATATGACTGATTTAAATATGCCGCTGAAACTCTTTTTATTGAACGGGCATGTAATTTCGATGCGACTTGTTGTCACAATATATTATTCTTTTATTTCTTAGTAATATATAAGAAGTATAATGTTTAGTGTCAAAATACTAAATTAATTAGTTCATCATTATCTTGTTTTGTTATTATATCCATTTTAATTCAACCATGTCTACGTGATCAAATCTGGACGGAGGTTCATTAAAATCTGAACGGAGAGACTGTTGGGCGATGAGCTAGTAAAAACTGAGGTGCCGTTTTTTCTTAGGAGACTATTGATGCCATATATTTAATATGAACTATTATTTGGAAAACTATTATGATTTTGGGAAAAGATCTTATGATTTTAAATTAATACTATTTTGATTAAAAGTTAGTAATAACTAGTAGATTCAAAATTATAAAAAATATATCATTAAAACTATGCTTGATTAAATACTAGATTGAAGAGTTTAAAATATGAAAAAGAAAAACTTAATTTTCGCTTTAATTTTATATTGTTAGATTCTTTATACACAATAAGGGGACAAAAAAGTATTACCACGAGGTTTCTTAACAACAACAACAATAACAAACAACAACAACAATAATAATAATAATAATAATAATAATAATAATAATAATAATAATAATAATAATAATAATAATAATAATAATAATAATAATAATAATAATAATAATAAGTAATATCATGAGTTCTTATAGAATAACGCTAGTGAACTAAAACAAATGTTGAAAAGAACTTTTAAAATGACAATGACAATCTTGAATTGGCAAAATAAAAAATTTTAATCGAAAACTTTACGCGAAATCCATCTTATTAATTATTTTATATAAGAACACACGTGATATCTGGAAAAATTTTGGAAATATTTTTTAATTTGCTATTATTTTTGGTTCCTATAATCTTATCAATATCCCATATGTAATAGGTAATAGTTGTAGATTGTATTTGGTCAAATTTTAATGGGCACTAGTGAATACCCAAAATAATCATATTTTAAAAGGAGAATGTCAAAATGTTCACGGATGGGGACGGAGGCCCTAAATATCGAGCATACACGCAATTGGTGATAAAGTATCAATCATATATACTACTGGGAAAATAGCATCAAGTACGCATGCTATTGCGAAAGGAGTATCGAAGGGATACGTTATTATCAAAGACATGTCCAACTCATGTTACGCCGCAACGTGTCTCGTATCTTGAGATATGCATTTTCCAATAGCATATCGACGTCAGTCTTCACTTCTGCAGAGCAGGCAATGAAGCCGACGATTTAGAGTCATTTTTGTTCGATTTCCGTTTAAGCTTAGTTCAACACCATCCGTCTGTTTCCCATTACGTTCTATACATCATTGGAATCGTCTTTTCATCCTCTACAACCCTCTAACATTCTTTTATCGTTTCTAATGTCGGATTGTAAAACCAAAATTTGAACCCTAAACGCGATTTCGATGAGTTCGAACTATTTCGATGAGTTTCGTACAAGCCCTTGCGGGGCAGGAGGAGAAAAACACAAACAGGTAAGAGGAGGGAGATGAGACCGTGATGCCTTGGTGTTTCTGTGGTAATAGGGAGAGCCTTCCTCGATGACGAGAAGTCGCCGACAAAAGGAGACGACGAGAGTGATGAAGAACAGAGTGAATGAGAAAGAGGGAGAAGAGAGTGAACGGTACCCATTGATGGCGCATGTGAAAGTTACGTATTTCGTTGGTATTTTGGATCATTTTTTCAAAAAAAGATATTTTAATCCTTGGGGTAGTGAAAATGAGATATTTTGATCGTTTTCTCAAGATATAAACATATAGTAAGTAACTAAAATGGATCAAACAATTGGAATCAATTAGTACAAGTCTACTCACTCCAGTACTAAACACTGAAAAAAATATTCATAAAAATATAAGCAATCAAACACATGAGAAATGTAAATATTTTTTCAATAAAGTATGTCATTCAAGTATGTTAAATAAATATTTATTTATAATTTTGTATAATAATATGGCCTATGGCCTTTTTAGCTAGTAGGATACCTGTAATATCCCGTAATTTTCAGAATAATAATAATAATAATAGAATAAAAAGGATTAATATTAGATAATAATAGGATTTAAAATTGGTTTAACTTAATTGGGCCTAAAATATGGATCGGATTTGAATACAGATAACTTGTAGGTTTGGACATAGGGTTTTGTAACGTTATAAATACATCATATTCTTCTTCCTCATCTTTTATAACAAAATTCGTAGGTCTGTTTCACACACAATTCAGCAGTCTTGTAAAATTTGTAAAAAATTCATCGTAAGTCAGAATTCGTTGATTCTGGACTTTTCGGAAAGATCTTTTCGTGCTCTACAACTTTCGTTCTTTGAGTTTTTTCAAGAAAACATCGTTTAGAGGGTCAAAATGGCTAAATATAGATCTGGTCAGGAGTCGTAACACGATTTGAATTCTTGATTTTCCGTGTCGAGGTAAGTTTCTGATTGATATATCTAGTGTTTTCGAAATTATGTGTTATGTGTATGTACTTGTTATAAAAACATGGGCTAAGTGATTATATTTTGAATTTATATATATGTTATTGTATATATGTGTTATGTGTAAACAATAGTCTTGGAACTCTGATTTATGCCATGGTTTGCGAAAATAAGAATAAGGACCGAGTCACCGGATTGTAGTGATAGTTTTCTAAAATTTAGGACCGTTATCACCGGGTTGTAGTGATCGTGGTATGAATTGTGGGTTTCAAGTTATTGTTGTTATGTGGTGCTGTATCAATAAGAATAAGCATATGTGTATCGAAAGTGATTGTTTTGTATTTCGTATTGTATTGTATCGTATCGATTATTGTATTATTCTATATGTGTTTATACGTTACTTTGTATGGCTGGTTAGATCGATTAGTTACTTGCTGGGCTGTATAGCTCATTACTTGCTATTTTCAAGTTCGGTGTAAGATCGAGTGGGATAGCATTTGATTTCAAGGATCTTAGGTTCGGAGTAAATTGTCATCATTAGCTACGCTTTTGTAATAAGTACCTTTGTAATAGACTTTTTGATTAATAAATTGTATTTTCCTTTTAGTTTTGTTTTAGATTTAATAGTCCGAAAAGTCGGGCTGTTACAATACCTGATCTTACAATTACCTGCATAGTTTTTTTTTCAATTTTTAAAAATAATTTTTTTATGTGTTGAAGAAAATCGAATTATTATTCCCATACAACACAATCTATATTATCATTAGAATCTTGCTCAGGTGGGAACCCCATATTATTGTGAGAACTGAGATCAAATCTCAGCCCCACAATTTTTAAACCATTTTAAATCCTAGCCACATATTAATCACACGTATACACCCGCATGACACACTGTACATACACTACACACATAAACACACGCACCCAACACACACAGACACACACTCACCCCCTCCCCCCGTTGTCACCCACCCCTGCCATCGACGCCGCCGACCCACCCCGTACACCACCGCTGGTTTCTCTTTTCTCTCTCCAATCTCTCTTCTCTCCTGACTCTCTCTCATTCTCTTATTCTTCATTTTCAACGAATTAAAATTCCAAAATTATAGTGACTTTTTGACCCAAATTATAAGTGTTAGTAACTAAACTAATCCTCTTCTTCTGGTGATTTGGTGTTAATGGTGGTGGTTGTATAGTGGTGATTGGTGGATCTGTTAACAATACATGGTTTGGTAGATTGTTTATTTGTGGTGATTTTTGGGCTCCGTTGGTGATTTGTTGGTGGTGGCCAGAGGTGGCTGGGGCGATGTGGTGGTTTTGGTCGCGGTGATGTTTTACAAAGGTGGTGATTTGTTGGTGGTAGTCGGAGCTGGCAGCTGTTATCACAAAATCACGCAAGCGTACGTGGTCACAAGTAATATATGAATAAGTCGAGTTCGTTCCCACAGAGATCTGGTTAAGGTTTTAATTCAGTTACTGTACCTATGCAACAATGTATGGTTATTACTCACTGCTAAGACAAATAACAAATTTGAGTTTTAATTATCTAAACTAACTAAGATGCAAATTATCAACTAAGAATTAACTAACTAACGATAATCAAATTACTTACGCAATATGAACCATGGAATCCTAACTTCAATACAAACTTCCTTTAGAGATCATGCCCTCTTATCAATACACGTGGTGGTTACGATAACTAATCGGACAACACGAAATAAGTATACGTTACCTTTCAGTACACGCACACCAATCTACACAATATCCACATAAGATAGAAATCATGCAGGCACCAATTATGCTTAGACCCTATATGTCTATAGAATTTGAAAACATAATGGTTGAAGATCAAGTATCCATAAGATTACATAAGGTAGTATGAGACGGTTAGAAACACACCACAAACATGAATAACATTCATGGACTTATGCTAGCATGGCAAGTTCTAAATCTAAAGATCCACTATCGCTTCACTAAAGATTAACAAGATAGATGTTAGCTACGCATCTATATGAATTAAATATAACCCTGCAAGGATATCGCAAATTCACCACACATATATCAAGTTAAGCAATCAACATCTAAATTCCATAAGTAAATCCGTTAGAATCCCATGACAACGATTAGTTCATAATCGAACCTCTCGTCATCATGGGATCTGATGAAACCATGATAAAAACAAAGTATGAAAAGATACAAATAAAACTAAGTAATTGATATGTAATGGTGTGTTAAATTACAATGGTAGGATGTGTTTATATGGGCTCTAGAAGTCTTGTCCACCAAGCAATTACCTTTTTAGAGTTGGAATAGAAGATTGGCAATTTCCGTTCTTGAATGAGAATAGAATTGCAAATTCCATGTGTAGATCTGATTCTGGAATGTTTGATAAGTGGATTTTATATCCACTGGGAATCCCTCCGTTTGGCTTAAATTGATTGTTTTGGACTCAAGTTGTTGTAGTTTTGATGTGTTTTGCTGAGTTGTGCAGATTTATGAGAATGTTGATTAAAGTTGATGCTTTTATCGTTCTTGGAGAATTAATTAATTAAAATTCGGATTTTTGAGAAGGGCTGCGCAGCTTATACTGTTTGGGCCATATCTGGAGTTCTAGAAGTCCGTTTTCAGCCCATTTACAGTCCACGCGAAGCTTGAGAGATTTTCTACAATATGGGATAGGTTTCACACGACCAGGCCGCGTGTGGTGGGCCCAGGAAGCACGACCAGCAGATAGATGGAAGCAGAAAAATTACTGTTTTGCCCTTTTCTAGTTCTAATTGTATTTTAGGCAAGTTTTATTACCTGAATTGAATTCTAATTGTAATAGAAGGTAATATCTTGCTGGGCAAGATTTGTAGAGCCTATTTAAACACATCTTACCATTGTAAATCATAACAATTCATAGCTGTAAATCGTATCAAGGTACTTTCGATCTTCAATTCTTTCTTCAATATTATGTTTTCATTCATTATTATTATTATTATGTTTTCTTTATTAAATATGCATAACTAATTCTCTAATCTGAGGATTGGGTAGTATTCCTTGGTATTCATGCATGCTTGATTATGTGATTTTCTGCCTGGCTGATTTGTTAATGAGATCTTAACACAATTAGGGGAGTCATGAACCTTTGATTGTATTCTAGGGATTGTAATAAGCTTGGGAGAGAAGTTGCAATCTTAGTACATGATTTAACAGACATAATTTGAATATTAGATCGGGAGATTAATAGGAGAATTGTGGGACATATAATTCTTGGTAATTAACAGTTTATAGATATACTTTGATTGTATCACGGGAGTGTCAATTAAGGTGTAGCTGTAAGCACTATATTGTAGCCTGGGAGGGTGCAGTATAACTTTAGAAGAATTGTTTTCAGCAAGGTAGGAACACAGATATCACATTAATATTGAGCATGTATTGAAACCAGGTGAAGAACCCCAGTTCTTAGATTGTTTTCCAACATATTTGAATCTCAGTTTAAAATTAATTCTTAGTGCTTATAATTAGTTCTTGGTTAATTTAGTTAATACACAGACCCAAAAATTCTTCTTATACACTTCTAGACGTAAAGAGATAAGAAACCTGAACTTTGATATTACATTCAGTCCTTCCCTGCGAACGAACACATAAAAATACTACTAACAAATTGGCGCCGCTGCCGGGGAAGGCAGTATAGTTGAGTTTAGGTTAATTGTTTCTTATTGTTTAGATTTTAATTGGTTCCACAAGTTGTTTTGTTGGTGATTTTCAGGTGTATGCTACGTTCATCTTGCGCTAGAAAATTGGAATTTGACCCTGAAATCGAGCGTACTTTGAGAAAGCTAAGAAAAGATAAAGCTAAGATGGGAGATCCAGAACCTCGACCAGCTGTTAATGTTGATCAGTCTTCTATTTGGGACCATGAGACACCGAATCCAGCCAATTGCATGTACAAAACTCCAGAGATTGGTGCAGCTCAGTTCCATATTAATCCGAGCTTAATTCAGATGATCAGCAATCAGGCTTTTGAAGGAGACATTGAATTAGAAGACCCACACAGACACCTAGAGCGTTTTGTGCAGATGTGTGGCTCATTCAGAATCACTGGTGTTACGAGTGATCAGATTCGTCTCCATATGTTTCCCTACTCTATTAAGGGAAGAGCTTTGGAATGGTTTCAGCAACTTCCAAACACTTCGGTTGCTACATGGGAGAGTCTTTCTACGGCATTCTTGTCCAAATACTATCCCTCTGACAAGACGCAACAGTTGAGGACTATGATTATGAGTTTTAAAGCACAACCGGGTGAAGGTCTGTATCAGGCATGGGAAAGATTCAAGGCACTATTGAGGAAGTGTCCACATCATGGCTTAGAAGATTGGCAGGTCATTAGTACTTTTTATGGGGCCATGAATGCAGATATTCGTTTGAGTTTGGATGTGGCTGCTGGTGGAAATTTCAAGAAGGCACCAACTACACAGGCTAAAGCACTTCTTGAGGAATTAGCATCTAATAATTATTCATGGGCACCTAGTGGGACGAGCTCAGCAAAAGCAGCACAAGAATCTGAGATGATCAACATGCTGGCTCAAAAGTTGGATACTCTAACTCAGGAGGTGCGAGGACAAAAGGTAAATGTGAATGCTATTTCTTCACCTATGGAAGGGTATCATGATTATGGTGCTAGTCAGAACTCGTATGCTCCACAATTTCCAGAAGAAGCATCTTTTATTCAAGGAAGACAGCCTTGGCCTGTGCAGAATAATTCTTACTACAATCCGAATCAAAGGCCAAACAATAATCTTTCTTACAGCAATAATCATGCAGCTAATCCTTCCTATGCATTTCCAAGGCAGAATCAACCTCCTGGTTTTCAGTCACGACCACCATATCAAGCACAGCAGCAGTATCAACCTCCGCCAAAGAAAGAACCAGCTGAGTGGGAGGTTGCACTAAATAAGATTATGCAAGGGACTTCTGGGGCATTGGCTAATATGGAATCAAGAATAGATCAGATGGCATCATCTCAAAAGATGCTAGAAACACAGATTGGACAGATTGCCTCAAAGATGGGTGTTCGTGAGCAAGGATCACTTCCTAGTCAACCCGACCAGACTGGTAAAGAGCAATGCAAAGCAATTACTTTGAGGAGCGGAAGAGAGTTGCCCGAGGTTGAGATTCTTAAGCCTAAGGAGAGTGATACTGAGAAAGAGGATAAGCCAGTGGAGATTGCTGCAGACACGTCACAAAAAGAAGATGAGAAGAAGAAGGAAGAAGAAGATTCAGAAAAGCCGTATGTTCCTCCACCACCTTATGTTCCTCCTATTCCATTTCCACAGAGACTTCACAACAGGCATTTAGAGAAGCAGTACGAGAAGTTCTTGACTATGTTCCGGCAGTTGCATGTTAATATTCCGTTGGCTGAAGCTTTGAATCAGATGCCACTTTATGCTAAATTTCTTAAGGAGATGTTGACAAAGAAGAGGAAACTTGAAGATGCAGAGACTATTACTCTTAATGCTGAATGCAGTGCAGTCATCCAAAAGGCCATTCCTCAGAAATTGAAAGATCCGGGAAGTTTCTCTCTGCCTTGCACTATTGGAAAGATGGAAAACATGAAAGCCTTGTGCGACTTAGGGGCAAGTGTGAGTTTGATGCCATATTCAATCTGCAAAAGGCTTGGTCTTGGAGAACTTAAAAAGACACGAATTTCACTACAGTTGGCGGATCGTTCTGTTAAGTATCCATTGGGAATTATTGAAGACGTGGTTGTTAAAGTGGATAAATTTGTCATACCTTGTGATTTTGTGGTGTTAGAGATGGATGAAGATGTCGAGATACCCATTATCTTGGGACGGCCATTCTTGGCTACTGCTGGCACTACAATCGATGTTAAAGCTGGAAAATTGACATTGAATGTTGGCGAGGACAAAGTGGAATTTGATCTGAACAAAGCAATGAAGATGCCCCCTTTTGGAGCAACTTGTTTTACCATTGACATAGTGGATGACATTGTGCAGCTCGAGAATGAACACTTCGTGGGAGCAGATCGGGTGTTGGATGATGTAGTCGAAGAAGAAGCACTGGTTGTACGAGACACAGAAGTTGAGATGGCTTTTACACTTTCAGAGGCACCACAGGTGGAACTTAAACCTCTACCTGATAATTTGAGGTATGCCTTTCTTGGTCCTAATGATACATATCCTGTGGTAGTTTCTGTTTTGCTCAGTGAAGATGAGAGAGAAAAGTTATTACATGTTCTTCGGCAATATAAATCAGCTATTGGTTGGACAATTCAAGATATCAAGGGAATTAGCCCTGCTCTTTGCATGCATAGAATTGCCTTAGAAGATGATCATAAGCCTGTGATTGAGGGACAAAGAAGATTGAATCCGAATTTGCAAGAGGTGGTGAAGAAAGAAATCACTAAGTTGCTTGATGCTGGTATCATATATTCGGTTCCACACAGTAAATGGGTTAGCCCTATTCATGTTGTGCCTAAGAAAGGTGGGATGACTGTCGTTCACAATGAGAAGAATGAGTTGATTCCTACAAGAACAGTAACAGGTTGGAGAGTTTGCATTGATTATAGGAAGTTGAATAACGCTACTCGCAAAGATCACTTTCCCCTCCCATTCATTGATCAAATGCTCGAAAGGTTGGCGGGCAATGAGTATTACAACTTTCTGGATGGATTCTCGGGTTACTTTCAGATTCCTATTGCACCCGAAGATCAAGAGAAGACTACCTTTACTTGTCCTTATGGCACTTTTGCTTATCGGAGGCTTCCTTTTGGTTTGTGTAATGGTCCTTCAACGTTTCAACGGCTCATGAACCACATTTTCTCAGATTTTATAGGGCGAGACATGGAGGTCTTTATGGATGACTTCACGGTTTATGGTTCTTCTTTTGAATCATGTCTCGCCAGTTTATCAAAGGTGTTGCAAAGATGTACTGAAACGAATCTTGTTCTTAATTGGGAAAAATGTCACTTCATGGTGAAGGAAGGCATTGTGCTTGGACATAAAATCTCTAATAAAGGCATTGAGGTCGATAGAGCAAAAATTGAAGTTATTGAAAAATTGCCACCACCTTCATCTGTGAAAGGAATTCGAAGCTTTCTTGGGCATGCTGGTTTTTATCGACGGTTCATCAAGGATTTCTCCAAGTTAGCTCGGCCACTCTGCAATCTTCTTGAAAAGGATCGTGTTTTTGACTTTGATGAAAGTTGTCTTGATGCTTTTAACAGGTTGAAGAAGGAACTTACTTCTGCACCCATAGTTACATCTCCCGATTGGAGCTTGCCATTTGAGCTTATGTGTGATGCTAGTGACTATGCTGTGGGTGTTGTTCTTGGGCAAAAGAAGGATAAGCGGATGCACGTGATAGCTTATGCAAGCAAGACTCTTGATGATGCGCAAATCAACTATTCCACTACGGAGAAAGAGCTACTTGCAGTGGTATTTGCACTTGATAAATTCAGATCATATCTTGTTGGGTCTAAGGTGATTGTCTATTCGGATCATGCTGCTATTCGTTTCTTGATGACAAAGAAGGATGCCAAACCTCGTCTAGTTCGTTGGGTTCTTTTACTTCAGGAATTTGATCTTGAGATTCGAGATAAGAAGGGGTCTGAGAACTTGGTAGCTGATCATTTATCTAGGTTGGACCAAGGAGATGGAGAGGTAGGAGGTGAAAAGCCTATTAATGATAAATTTCCGGAAGAGCAGCTTCTAGGTGTGTCCTTGTCTACACCATGGTATGCAGATTTTGTGAATTACATTGTGGGAGGAGTTGTGCCGGATAATCTTTCTTATAATCAGAAGAAGAAGTTCTTTTATGATGTGAAGCATTACTATTGGGAAGAACCGCTGCTTTACAAAGAATGTGCTGATGGAATGTTTCGTAGATGTGTACCTCATGATGAAGTTCCTCATATTTTCAGACATTGCCATTCTCTAGAGTGTGGAGGTCATAACAGTAGCATGAAGACAGTGGCGAAAGTTTTACAATCAGGATTCTATTGGCCAACCATGCATCAAGATGCTAGAAACTTTGTGGCTAAATGTGATAGATGTCAACGAGTTGGGAATATTTCGAGGAGGAACGAGATGCCTTTACAATCTATTCTTGAGGTGGAGATTTTCGATGTGTGGGGGATGGACTTCATGGGTCCATTTCCATCTTCTTATGGAAATCAGTATATTTTGGTGGGAGTTGATTATGTCTCTAAATGGGTTGAAGCCATTGCGTCTCCTACTAATGATGCTAGAGTGGTGAAGAAGTTCTTGAAGAAAAATGTGTTCACTAGATTTGGAGTGCCAAGGGCTATTATCAATGATGGAGGTTCGCACTTTTGCAATAAACAGGTGGCTGATCTCTTGAAAAAGTATGGTGTGACACAAAAGGTGGCAACTCCTTATCATCCGCAAACAAGTGGACAAGTTGAGATTTCGAATCGTGAGCTGAAGTCAATTTTGGAGAAGACAGTGGCAAGTTCGAGAAAAGATTGGTCAACAAAGCTTGATGATGCTCTTTGGGCATATAGAACGGCATTTAAAACACCTATTGGGATGTCTCCATATAGGTTGGTTTTTGGGAAGCCATGTCATTTGCCGGTGGAACTTCAGCATAAGGCGTTTTGGGCGACAAGAAATTTGAATTTTGATTTAAAATCCGCGGGAGAGAAGCGTTTGCTTCAACTTGGAGAGCTTGAGGAGATTAGACTCCAGTCCTATGAAAATGCTAGTATCTACAAGGAGAAGACCAAATTGTGGCATGATAAGCACATTCAGAATAAGGAATTTGAGGTTGGGCAGCATGTTCTATTGTTTAATTCAAGACTCCGTTTATTTCCCGGAAAGCTCAAATCACGTTGGACCGGACCTTTTGAGATTGTGAAGGTCTATCCTAATGGAGTTTGTGAGATTACTAGGGAAGGGTCAGATGTATTCAAGGTGAACGGGCAGAGACTTAAGCCGTACCTGCTTGCAGAAACATTGGAGCGAGGAATGAGCAGTCTTTACTTCCAGGACCTTATCATCAGTTGAGAATCGGCGTCGGGCTAACGACGTTAAACAAATGCGCTTCTTGGGAGGCAACCCAAGTTATGTAGTATTTTTGTAAAAAAAAAAAAAAAAAAAAAGGAAAAGAAAAAAAATTGAGTGTTGTGAGTTTGTAAAAAAAAAAGAGTGTTGAGAGTTTGTAAAAAAAAAATAGAAAAAAAAAAAGAAGGATTTGAGTGTTGTTAGTATGTGAAAAAAAAAGAAAAAAAAAAAAAAGAAAAAAAAAAACAGAAAAGAAACCTGTTCTGAAAAAAAAAAAAAAAAAAAAAAAAAAGAAGAGAAAACGCAGGTTGCGCCAGCGCCAGATGCGCCAGCCGCGCGCAGGAGCGCTCAGACACGCAGGACCGTGATGCGCATCATGCGCCAGATTTCTGCAGAAGCGCGCAGAACGCAGTAGCTAGCCGCGCCTCAGGCGCCATTTTCGCGCTTCAAGCGCCTGTTCCTCCTGAATTGTCCGAATTTTTGTCCTTAAAACCTTGTATTCTCCAAATATTTTTCCCCTTTTATTCTATATTCAACTCCAATATCATTCCCAAATCAAAATCCTAATATCCCTAAATTCTATCCTATATCTAATACAAATCCTAAATCCTTTTTCATATCTAAATTACATACACCATTATCCATTATATATACACCCACCACACCTATACATACACAACCTCATCTCTATAAACCCCAAATTCTTAACTTTCATCCATTCAAAGTGCAAGGGGGATTTAAATTCGAAATTTTTGGGAATTCATCTAGCAAGTTCACCTCTTTGATTCAAGTGGGTAATATTCTATCTTATCTTTTATTTGAATTTGTGAATTTTGCAAGCTAGGGTTCTTGGTGTATAATTTGGGGGTTCTTTATTTGGTGAATTGTTTGGAGATTATTGTGCCTTGCTTGATATTTGTTGATTATGGCTCCTAAAAGGCAACGAATAATGGGTGGTAGTAGTAGTGCTCATCCATCTTCGGATGAGAATGATGTCGTGGGAGATGGAGTGGAAAAATTTGTGAATGAGAATGCCAAAACGGAGTATGGTAGGTTAGTTTCGAAGGGGGTCATTCAGGAAAGAAGGCTTGTGCCATATAAGTATGAGGAGATGGTTGCGATGATTAGTGAGCGGGGTTGGACGTTATTTTGTGAATTTGCTAATGATGCATCGTTGGATGTGGTTAGGGAATTCTATGCTAATGCTTCGATAGCAAGGAATAATTCCACGGTTGTGAGGGGTCGGAAGGTGGATTATTCGCCTCGTGCTATTCGTAATTTGATTAGGCAACCACCTAAGCCTAGAGATGCTACGGATTGGGGACAAAAGTCTAAGGATGATGTTGATCTTGATGCACTCATTGGTGAGTTATGTGTTCCGGGAACGAAGTGGAAATGTAAGTTAGGTACGGAGATAAAACGTATTTTCCCGGCTTCGTCATTGTCTGGTTTTGCAAAGGCATGGTTCTTTTTCATCAGTTCTAATATCATTCCGTCAAACCATGTTTCTGATGTTACTGTTGATCGAGCTATCTTGCTATGGGGTATTCTCAAAGGTGAGTATGTTGACCTTGGGTACTTTATTAATCAAAATATTCTTCGGTTTTTGGGAAGCAATTCATCAGCTAGTATTCCATATGCTTCTATTATCTCGTACTTGTGTGACGCATCGAAAGTCAAAGGGTATCAAGGTGAGCCCGTGCATAAACCTATGGCTTCTATTAAGGATGCTACTATTGATCGGTTGAGGTTGAAGGAGTGGCCGGGCGGTACTCCTCATCCAAGGGGATTAGGTTTTATTGTTGATGGTGCTAGTGGTCAGAGAGCAGGCGCTCCGCCACCTGTTCAAAGAGCACCGGAAGTGGCTAGGGCAGGTTCTTCGCAGAGTACTATGGATATGTCCGTTTTTGAATCATATTTTCGTCGAATGACTAGGCGGTTGGATGCTATGCATGCGAGCAGTCGCCAGTATTCTGAGGACATGGGCATAGCTTTGGAGGCAAAGTTTCAGTCACCTAGTACTCCTGTTCAGTGGCCTATATTTGGAGCTCGGACTCCGTACCCTCCACCTGATTCTTCTGATGAAGATGATGAGGGTGACGACAGCGAGGACGAGTAGGTATGTTTTCTACTTTCCCTTGTATTTACTTCCATTCAATGCGGACATTGAATCTTTTAAGTTTGGGGGTGTTTTGAGGGATTAGTAGTTGTTGTTGTATATATGTGTTCATGTAGGATTTCATGTTTTGCATATTATTAGTAGTAATTCATGCATTTATGTTCGTGTTATCTACGTTTGTTTCATATAGGACATTCTATTTTTATTTCTGTATACCATGTGAGTTCATTTTAGTTGCATTTTCATGGCATGCATTTTTCATGATCCCTTAGAACGAGCTGATTCTAATTGATAGGTAGATGTCTAATTGAGTGTGGTAATGATGAATAGAGGGTTGATTTATAGTTTTTATGAAATTGACTTATGTGTTTCGGGAACAAAATTTTTACACAGTCTCATTGGGTGTTTTTGGGCTAGGTTGAGGTCATGCTTGTTTGGATGCTTTGAGATTTAATCACCTGATTATATTTAGAATTTTCGTTATTCCCTTGATGGCGTAGGAGCACTAAAGTCTAAGTTTGGGGGAAACCAGGGATTTCATGCTAGTTCTTTAGTGTTAATGGCTAGGTGTCAAATGGCTAGTAGCCGGCTCATATTTTATGAGTAGTCTAGGGTTGGAAATGAGAAAGGCTCATTCCAGATCGCAAAAGAGAGAAAAAAAAAAAAGAAAAAAAAAAAGAAGAAAAAAAAGAGTCAATAGTTTAATTGTTTAAATGCAAAATTAACCAGAGTGAGCTCTTTAATACTCGAGTAATTAAGTCTGAGGGGACTTAGTCCTAGTGACCTAAGGCTTTTATAGTCTGGGATCCACTGACCTAACGCTCGCTACATGGGTATTATTGTATAAGCCTTTCGGGGTCTCATCCGTTGCACGGTTAAATAAGCATGCTTGTATATGTGTGTCGTAGTAGTTAGTAATAAAGCATGAATTTCTGTCTACCTTGGATAAGGATGGAGGTGTTCCGAGGTTATGAAGTGTCTACAGTCTATTCTATTTATAAACCTGCGATTGTCTTGGCGAAGGATATGTATGATTTTTGACCTAGTTTTGGGAGTATTTCTGATGAGCATTGCACACACGCACGTTTCTGTTCATGTATTGTTAGTATACGGGGACTTAGTCGAGCTCTATTTGGATTTAGTTGCATTCTTTGAGATATTTGCTTGTTAGTTGGTTTTGGTTAGTTTGAAGGGGATCGTTGCATATTTCATATTAGTTGCATTCATGCATTGCATTGCATTAGGTTAAATGGATTTTGTGGGTACATTCGCTATAGGCCCTCACGAGACCTTACTCGTCCACTAGGGCTGCCTAGGGGTTTAAAGGGCTTGTTGCATATGCCAAATGCAACCGTGATCACCTACGGAAGTGGTACTAGTTAGTTAGTTGTAATTGTTTATGCTTGAGGACAAGCATCAGTTTAAGTTTGGGGGTTTGATAAGTGGATTTTATATCCACTGGGAATCCCTCCGTTTGGCTTAAATTGATTGTTTTGGACTCAAGTTGTTGTAGTTTTGATGTGTTTTGCTGAGTTGTGCAGATTTATGAGAATGTTGATTAAAGTTGATGCTTTTATCGTTCTTGGAGAATTAATTAATTAAAATTCGGATTTTTGAGAAGGGCTGCGCAGCTTATACTGTTTGGGCCATATCTGGAGTTCTAGAAGTCCATTTTCAGCCCATTTACAGTCCACGCGAAGCTTGAGAGATTTTCTACAATATGGGATAGGTTTCACACGACCAGGCCGCGTGTGGTGGGCCCAGGAAGCACGACCAGCAGATAGATGGAAGCAGAAAAATTACTGTTTTGCCCTTTTCTAGTTCTAATTGTATTTTAGGCAAGTTTTATTACCTGAATTGAATTCTAATTGTAATAGAAGGTAATATCTTGCTGGGCAAGATTTGTAGAGCCTATTTAAACACATCTTACCATTGTAAATCATAACAATTCATAGCTGTAAATCGTATCAAGGTACTTTCGATCTTCAATTCTTTCTTCAATATTATGTTTTCATTCATTATTATTATTATTATGTTTTCTTTATTAAATATGCATAACTAATTCTCTAATCTGAGGATTGGGTAGTATTCCTTGGTATTCATGCATGCTTGATTATGTGATTTTCTGCCTGGCTGATTTGTTAATGAGATCTTAACACAATTAGGGGAGTCATGAACCTTTGATTGTATTCTAGGGATTGTAATAAGCTTGGGAGAGAAGTTGCAATCTTAGTACATGATTTAACAGACATAATTTGAATATTAGATCGGGAGATTAATAGGAGAATTGTGAGACATATAATTCTTGGTAATTAACAGTTTATAGATATACTTTGATTGTATCACGGGAGTGTCAATTAAGGTGTAGCTGTAAGCACTATATTGTAGCCTGGGAGGGTGCAGTATAACTTTAGAAGAATTGTTTTCAGCAAGGTAGGAACACAGATATCACATTAATATTGAGCATGTATTGAAACCAGGTGAAGAACCCCAGTTCTTAGATTGTTTTCCAACATATTTGAATCTCAGTTTAAAATTAATTCTTAGTGCTTATAATTAGTTCTTGGTTAATTTAGTTAATACACAGACCCAAAAATTCTTCTTATACACTTCTAGACGTAAAGAGATAAGAAACCTGAACTTTGATATTACATTCAGTCCTTCCCTGCGAACGAACACATAAAAATACTACTAACAATGTTCTAGCCGCCCAAAGCAATTACCATACTTAATAGAAGTAGGAATTGTGGCAATTTCCTTGTTGGAATAGAATTCTGCAACTTCTGGAAGTTTCTGTTTTGATTGAAAATTCTCTTCAATAATTCTGGACTCCGGACCACCTTAGAATGATAGAAAATCTCGTTAGCTTCGCGTGGACTGTAAGATCGCCCAAAACGGACTTGTAGAACTCAAGATATGGCCAAAACAAAATCAGAGTTTCTGGATGATTTTTCACCCGCACCGCGCGCGACCGCGCTACTGTTCACGCCCGCGCTACTGTTCATTCCCGCGCGCCAGCGCCCGAAATTAGTACAAACTAGGCGCGGCCGCGCCCGACTTACTGTTCATTTGCTGATTTTGCTGATTTTGCTCTATTTTCTTCGTTTTAACTCCGATTTTCATTCCGTTTCTTCCGGCTCTCTCGCAATTTGATGTACTATTATTCTTTAAGCTCAAAACCCACCATTTAAGCATGGAAAACATCATCCCACATCCGACTCTTATTCCTGCACAAATTCACTAAAAACACATCAAAAACACCACATACTTGAGTTCAAGTCATCAATTCAAGCCGATACGAAGCATTCCAAGTGGATATAACATCCACTTATCACACCCCCAAACTTAAACCGATGCTTGTCCTCAAGCATAACAATTTTAACTACATACAACTAACTAGTACCACTTCCGTAGGTGATCACGGTTGCATTTGGCATATGCAACAAGCCCATTTAAACCCCTAGGCAGCCCCAGTGGACGAGTAAGGTCTCGTGAGGGCCTATAGCGAATGTACCCACAAAATCCAATGCAATGCATAAATGCAACTAATATGAAAATGCAACAATCCCCTTCAAACTAACCAAAACCAACTAGCAAGCAAATATCTTAGAGAATGCAACTAAATCCAAATAGAGCTCGACCAAGTTCCCGTATACTAACAATACATGAACAGAAACGTGCGTGTGTGCAATGCTCATCAGAAATACTCCCAAAACTAGGTCAAAAATCATACATGCTCTTCGTCAAGACAATCATAGGTTTATAAATAGAATAGACTGTAGACACTTCATAACCTAGGAACACCTCCATCCTTATCCAAGGTAGACAGAAATTCATGCTTTATTACTAACTACTACGACACATATATACAAGCATGCTTATTTAACCGTGCAATGGATGAGACCCCGAAAGGCTTATACAATAATACCCATGTAGCGAGCGTTAGATTAGTGGATCCCAGACTAATAAAAGCCTTAGGTCACTAGGCACAAAGTCCCCACGAACTTAATTGCTCGAGTATTAAAGAGCTCACCCTGGTTAATTTTGCATAAAACAATTCACATAACTTTTTTTTTCTTTTTTTTCTTTTTTTTCTGCTTTTCTTTTTTCTCTTTTTTTTTCCTATGCAATCTGGAATGAGAATTCTCAATTCCAACCCTAGACTACTCATATAAATATGAGCCGGCTACTAGCCATTTGACGCCTAGCCATTATTGACAATTTAGCATGAAATCCCTGTTTTCCCCCAAACTTAGACTTAAGTGCTCCTACACTATCAAGGGAATAACAAAAATTCTAAATATAATCAAGTGATTAAATCTCAAAATATCCAAACAAGCATGACCTCAACCTAACCCAAAAGCACCCAATGAGACTGTGTAATTAGTTTTATTTCCGAAACACATAAGTCAATTTCTTAGAAACTATAAGTCAACCCTCTATTCATCATTACCACACTCAATTAGACACCTACCTACCAATCAGAATTAGCTCGCTCTACGGGATCATGAAATATGCATGCCATGAAATGCAACTAATATGAACTCACATGGTATACGAAAAATAAAGACAGAATGTCCTATATGAAACAAACATAATTAATACGAACATATATGCATGAATTACTACTACTAATATGCAAAACATGAAATCCTACATGAACACATAATACAACAACAACTACTAATCCCTCAAACCACCCCCAAACTTAAAATATTCAATGTCCTCATTGAATGGAAGTAAATACGAGGGAAAGTAGAAAACATACCTTGGGTTGCCTCCCAAGAAGCGCTTCTTTAACGTCAATAGCTTGACGTTACTTCCAAGCCTCCATTAAGGATGATAATAATTTGCCTGGTCCTCTCTTCGTGAGACTTCATCATCATCACGGCGGCACACTTTCTGCCCCTTCTCCTCGCTTGGCCTACTCGTATAACAACTATGTCCAATTCCAATGCCTTCTTCTGTTGACCCAAAATCTGTCAATTTGTAGAACAACACACAATCGCGGGCTTCGGTTGAATATAATGGAGGAGGGTAAATGTAAGTTGCTGAAGCCCTTGGTTCCTCAAAGAGAACTTCCTCCATTGGCTCTAATGCGCTACCTCCATCTTTAAACTCTGAGTCAAGTAGAAGACCTGCATCTTTCCCATGTTCTTCAGCCTCTTGGTACGCACATACCAATTTTTGAAATTTGTGCAGCTCATCAGTGTATGTCCCAAATAGTGCCCTTTCCAAATCATCCACCATCCTAACATGATCAAATTCCTCACATGGCTTGCGAATGCTCACCTCACCTTGGAATTTGTCTTCCTAAATTATGCATGCAGTACCTTGCTCCAAGTCACAGTTACTTTCTGGAATTGCCTCTTGTATGAATTGTTGTTTCTCTTGTTTCACAGCACTCACAGCTCGAGCAACTAGAATCTCCAAAGATTTGATAGACTTCTCACTACTCTTTACAAGCATCCTAAGCTCCTCCATAGTAGGAACCTCATCTGACTGAAAAGTAGGAGTAGGTTGCTGATGTTGAAACTCTTCACTTCCAAAGAAATATGTCATATCTGGAACATCTTGCTGGTACTGTTGAGGATGGTATGGAAAATATGGTTGTTCCTCATAAGTGACATATGGATCAACTTCTTCGTAGTAACAATATTGTGAGGGATCATGAACGCCCAAACACCGCTCACATTGATAAGGCATGGATGTCCTCGAATATGCCCACCATGGCAACTCCTCACATGCCATCTTCAAAAACTCAAGTACCTGAAACACAACGAACTAAACAAGATAGTTAAGAAAAAATCTGAGTCAGTGAACTCTAACGACCACTATTGACAAGCACATAAACCAAAAATAAAACACCGATGATCCCCGGCAGCGGCGCCAAAAACTTGTAATCACAAAATCACGCAAGCGTACGTGGTCACAAGTAATATATGAATAAGTCGAGTTCGTTCCCACAGAGATCTGGTTAAGGTTTTAATTCAGTTACTGTACCTATGCAACAATGTATGGTTATTACTCACTGCTAAGACAAATAACAAATTTGAGTTTTAATTATCTAAACTAACTAAGATGCAAATTATCAACTAAGAATTAACTAACTAATCGAACCTCTCGTCATCATGGGATCTGATGAAACCATGATAAAAACAAAGTATGAAAAGATACAAATAAAACTAAGTAATTGATATGTAATGGTGTGTTAAATTACAATGGTAGGATGTGTTTATATAGGCTCTAGAAGTCTTGTCCACCAAGCAATTGCCTTTTTAGAGTTGGAATAGAAGATTGGCAATTTCCGTTCTTGAATGAGAATAGAATTGCAAATTCCATTTGTAGATCTGACTCTGTAATGTTCTAGCCACCCAAAGCAATTACCATACTTAATAGAAGTAGGAATTGTGGCAATTTCCTTGTTGGAATAGAATTCTGCAACTTCTGGAAGTTTATGTTTTGATTGAAAATTCTTTTCAATAATTCTAGACTCCGGACCACCTTAGAATGATAGAAAATCTCGTTAGCTTCGCGTGGACTGTAAGATTGCCCAAAACGGACTTGTAGAACTCAAGATATGGCCAAAACAAAATCAGAGTTTCTGGCTGATTTTTCACCCGCACCGCGCGCGACCGCGCTACTGTTCACGCCCGCGCGCCCGCTCCCGAAATTAGTACAAATTAGGCGCGGCCGCGCCCGACTTGCTGTTCATTTGCTGATTTTGCTGATTTTGCTTTATTTTCTTCGTTTTAACTCCGATTTTCATTCCGTTTCTTCCGGCTCTCTCCAATTTGATGTACTATTATTCTTTAAGCTCAAAACCCACCATTTAAGCATGGAAAACATCATCCCACATCTGACTCTTATTCCTGCACAAATTCACTAAAAACACATCAAAAACACCACATACTTGAGTTCAAGTCATCAATTCAAGCCGATACGAAGCATTCCAAGTGGATATAACATCCACTTATCAGCAGCGGCGATGGGGTGGTTTGTGGTGGTGATTTTTCGTTTTCCGGTGGTGATTTTTTGTTTATAGTTGATCGGAGTGGTGATTTTTGTATTTCTGGTGGTGATTTCTGGTTTGGTGGTGGTGATTTTATGTTTGCCGGTGGTGATTTTCTGGTGATCGCCGGAGGTGGTGATGGTCGCCGGTGGTGGTTGCCGGTGGTGGAATTAGAAAGAAGATGGTGAAATCCCAAATATAAAATATTAAAATTCAAAATGAATGGTGAGAGATGAATATAATGTATTTAAATGAGTGGATAAGATTAGATCTCATATCTCACCATAAGTGGGGTTCTCACCTCAGCAAGACCCTTATTATATAATAGCTGAAATATTAAAAGTTTTGGTACCTGTTTTTTAGTACTTCATGAATTTACTTATTTACCCTTCATTATAAAGAAAAATATATACGATATCTATAGTATTAAAACACCTAAAATAAATAATAACATAATATAATTAACGGTAATTAGTCGATTGCCTTTTTCACATTTACTTTTAGTTGAAGATATTACCTTTTATAAACACATAAAAATATCAATCGTTTCATATCTTCTTATCATTAATATTTTCTTTCGAATTAAAACATGTTACCTTTTTGATTTAAAATAAATAGTAACATAATATAATTAATGGTAATTAGTCGATTGCCTTTTTCATATTTACTTTTAGTTGAAGATATTACATTTTATAAATACCTAAAAACATTAATCATATCATATCTTTCTATCATTAATATTTTCTTTTGAATTAAAACACATTACCTTTTCGATTTAAAACTAATCTTATCACGCCATATTTTCAATTATTAATAAAACATATTAAAAATCCATATACGTTATTTATAATAAGTAAATATTAATATAATTCGTAAACATGAGTATATTAAATTAAAATTTAAAAATTATTAAAAATAGTGATTATATAAAAACATAATTGTGATATTAAATAAAACTTATAACATAATAAACACCATATCAATAAATTTTATTTATAACATTATAATATTTATTATAATTTTATAAATTCATATCTTTCAACCAATAATATTTTTTTCTAATTTAAAAACGTTAACTTTTAATTTAAAACATAATCATGCAATAACTAATATATAACCAAAAATATCACACCATATCTTTTGATCACTAACAAAATATAATAGAAATCCGTATACTACGAATATTGACCGTTAGATTTTTAGTAAAAAATCAGAATTATTAGATCTAATGATTATATATATTATATGATTTAATTAATTTACTAAAATTTCAAGGTTTGAATTCCATCAACGACATATTTATTTTAAAATTTTATAATATAAATTTTAAACCATGCATATCATTAATTAAATTTATATTAAATAATTTAAATTTAAATGAAAATAAAATATTGTAAATAATGATTATATAAAAATAATTGTAACACAAAATATAATTTATTACATATCAAAAAAAATCCGTGCATCGCACGGTTTATTAGCTAATACAAAATTATACCAATTAAATTAGAACTATATTATATGATCTAAAATATATGTAATGTGTCTCATCTGATAAAAAATTATACTCCCTCTGTCTTTTTGATTTTTAATATTTGAAATAAGAATGTCCGACACACATTTTAAGGATAGTTTCATAATTTATTTTTAAAATTTTCTTTCTTTATTAATAAAAATTTAATTTAAAATACATTTTAAAATGCGTACCGGGAAGATTAGTAAAAAAATGCATGGCTCGGGACAAAAAAGTTACAAGGGAAACCAAATGCAAGATTCTAATTGTTATATGCATGTTTATGCCAGCAAATGCTTGTGTTATGACAGCATTATTTAATACAAAAAACTCTTTGGAAGTCTTGGACTATATATATCTTCCTAAAAGGAAAGAGTGGAAACATAACAAACTGAGATGAATTGAGAAAACATTAAGCCATCTTTGACTACGATTCAACACCACAGCTTATATATGTAGGCAAACATGCATACTTAGGGGTTGGTATTGTATTATGACTTTTAATGATAATTTTTGGGGTAATAATTTTTATAGATTTTATAAACTTTTAATGACTCTTAATGATTCTTGTTGTGTCACCAAAATTTCGAAATACTTTTGATGACTCCTAATGAGATGACTTCTAAAATTTTTATAGATTTTTTGATAAATTTTGTGGTTTACTAGACTAACTACAAAGATCTTATATTAGCCTATGCTGTGAGACACTTTAACCTTTTTTCACTGCAATCCAATTTCGATCGTGTGTTTTCTGATTAATCTGGCCACCAAAAAATTGTGTACAAGATATATTTCTTGTTAAATTGAGTATTCATTGCATATTTTTATCTGAGAATTATATATTTATCACTATTCATAGCTAATTATGATGCAGAGTTAGCCAGCAATATTTTTATGATGCAAAGCTATTTTATTGGTGTCTTATGTGAATTTTTGCAAGTACAATATTTTTAGAAGCCCATGAATTGTTATAATGTTTGATGGATTCTTATTTTCTGTGTGTTATGATCTAGTTTTACAAAATGCAAAAGATCGCACCCTCAATAATATTGTTTACTAAAATGAATATAAATATGGAAATTGAAAACCAAGAAGAGAAAGAAAAGAGATGGAAGAAGAGGAAGAAAGAGAAGAAAAGTGACAAGAAATATTAAAAAATTTATTGATAATAAATGAAACAATATTATTCAAGATGATGTTTATAGAATTATTAGAAGTCATGTCAAATCTTATCAAAAAGCTCATGACTTTTTTTTCAAGGGATGTAGTTATAATTTTTATTAAAAGTCGTTAAAAGTCATTCTCATTAAAAGTCATTATTGACTTTTTGAATAACACGATACTTATAAAGAGTCTATAAATGTCTAAATTCAATACCGCCCTACTTTTAAATACTTCTTAAAAATTTTAATTGAATAACACCATACTTTTAAAGACTTTTTAAATATTAGAATTGAATACCCCATGACTTTTAAAATTATTAAAAGTTTTTAAAAGTTCTAGAGCATCTCCAAGAGGCTCTCTATTGTAGCTCTTAACTCAAAAAATGAGGAGAGAGGATAAAAATCAAGCTCCAAGAGACTCTTAGAGGCTCTTTAAAAAGTTAAGAGCTTCTTCTCTCTCCTCTACTTTAGGAGCAACTAGTAGCTCTTAACTTAATATTTTATTAATAAAATAGTGGTTCTTCTCTCTCATCTATTGATTGTTTGTCCAAGTGGAATTGAAATATGAATAAAATATAAAATAAAGAGCCATAATAGAGAGCATTGTTGGAGTTGACACACAAATCAATGTAATAACTTGCTAAGAGCTTAATTGTTTATAATATATTTAGGAGTGAGCTAAGAGACTCTTGGAGATGCTCTAAGTGTCAACTCCAACAATGCTCTCTATTATGGCTCTTTATTTTATATTTTATTCATATTTCAATTCCACTTGGACAAACAATCAATAGATGAGAGAGAAGAACCACTATTTTACTAATAAAATATTAAGTTAAGTGCTACTAGTTGCTCCTAAAATAGAGGAGAGAGAATAAACTCTTAACTTTTTAAAGAGCCTCTAAGAGTCTCTTGGAGCTTGATTTTTATTCTCTCTCCTCATTTTTTGAGTTAAGAGCTACAATAAAGAGCCTCTTGGAGATGCTCTAATACAATAACACCCCCTTAGTGTTTGGAACCGATTGAGCCCGGATCTTCTGTCCCCTTCTCTATGTCCCCTTTTGTGTCCCCTATACAAAATGGGTGCCCCTGACGGGGCCCATTGTAAGTAAAATAGAAATAAAAATTTTATTTCTATTTTACTTACAATGGGCCCCGTCAGGGGCACCCATTTTGTATTGGGGACACAAAAGGGGACATGAAGAAGGGGACAGAGGATCCTCACCCTGACCGATTATGGTCTATTTTTCCGTTTGTATAATCCACACGAAAATGTAGTAATTGATTTTGTGTACATTTATGACATTTGAAAATTTAAATTTTCACTCTTTGGCCAAGAATAATGTTAAAGGTATCATTTTCTATATCAAAATTTGTTCTTAAATTATTTTGTTGTTAAATAACTTTGTTAATAACATGATAATTTTAGATAAGTTTTGATGATATATATGTAAATATTAAAATCATCGTTAATTAACTAAATTATAATTAGGAATGGGTATCGGGACATTTCAGGGACATGGAGTGTTGTCCCCGCTCCTGATTACCGAATTCAAACGCGATCATAGGCAATCACAGTTCTCGGCCCGATCCCCATCGGGAACTATTTTTCATTCTCCGTCCCTAATGGGTAACGGATATCCCCGTAGAAAATCGGGAAATTTTATGTTAAACAAAAAATAATATAAATAATTTTAAACATTAATTTGTGAGGTTTGAAATAATTTTTTCTTGCGATATATAGCGAAATTAGATACTACAGCTGGATTAGATGTTAAGTTAAAATGTCCTTTTATCACCATTAATCTAATAATAAGTACATCTTCAGCTTCACATGCATATATGCTAATTCTTAAAATTTCATTTTAAAATCTAAAGATTACCCAATTTCAGTAGCTCATATACATTAAATTAAATTAAAATATTAAAAATTCGTATATATTAATATATATAATTATTAATATTTATAATTATGTATTATAGTGTGGTAAAATCGAGTCGGGGATTGAGAATAAGGCCGGATGGAGAAAATTGGGGCGGAGAACGGGAATCGAGCCCGAGAAACATGGAATCGTGGCCCCGATCCATTCACCAATTTTTTTTCTTCTGAAAATTGTCCCAATTTTCCAATCCGTACCCGAAAAATTCTTCAAATCCCCACCCTGTTCGATGCGGAAATTGGTGTAGGATCGGAAAGGTCAAAATGAATATGTATCCCTAGTTATAACCAATCGAAATATATACTCGATCAAATTTAAAACTTTCAGCATATTTCTTTCACGCTGCTTGAATCTTGATCTCCCTTTCCACGTATGTTATGTATTATTGTATTTACAGTATATGCATTATGCATCGTGACCAAAACAAATAGACAATAGAGCTGGTCAAGCAAGGATGGTCAAGTAGGGCGGCTTTCTTGATTTCACACTTGATGGCTAAGCTAAGCTTGGCTAGTTCCTCTTCTTAATTTCTTGCACATTTCATAAGCCCTGCTCATTCTTTTCTTTTTTCCCTCCCAGCATTAAGACACGAGTCGTGGATTCTAAAAAAACCGCAAAGTTATCAAGTCTAACTAAACAACTCCATTAAATATTATTAACAAATATACATATTCTAATTACACGCACATTACCACTAATCATTTTTCTATTCGACAAAAAACCTGTGTTCCGTGTACCGTGCATTACTTCATTTGCTTCAAGTCTTCAAGCTTTTTAAATTTCAATTATCTCTGGTCCATCTGCAGATGCTCGAAAATCTAACCACATTCTTCCTCTTATTCAAAACCCAGTTGCCATCTACAATTATACACACGCACACACACACACACAAACATTTCATTTAATAATATTTACATATGTGTGTGTACAGACAGAGGGAAGAGACCAAGCATCTGTTTGTTCTTAATATTTTTTATTCATGTACAAGCATGAACTTTGAGAAGCTTCATCAAGTTATTTTCCTCATCTTACTTGCAGGTATTTATTTCAATATTACAAGTTTTGTGATTTATCTGTTCTTAGCTTATTTTCTACTTGTCCACGTGTCTATAAGATTTGCATGGCACAAATATCGATGGAATTGTGACAGTCTGAGTTTTCCTAGGAAGATTCATATGACTGGTACATCAAAGTTTAACAGAAAACTATATTATATTAGGGAGTTGTAATACTTAACCCTGTTCTTGTTGTGATCACAGGAAGATATGTTGTTGGAGATTCAAGTGACACTGATAAACAAGTTCTACTCGGCCTAAAATCATTTCTTGAAGATCAAAATTACGTCGATCGAGGAAAATACACCAAATGGATTCCAGAAAGTTCATCACACTGCAACTGGCCAGGAATCAGCTGCAACAATATTAGTCGAGTCACCGGAATTGACCTTTCCAGCATCAACATCTCAGGTGACATTTTTAGGAACTTTTCAGCTTTGACTGCTCTCACTTCTCTGGACTTGTCTGGAAATTCATTAAATGGTCCAGTTCCAGCGGATTTGGGATTATGCAAGAGCCTCAAGTTTTTGAATATGTCACACAATATTATTGCTGGTGAGTTAAATTTTACTGGACTCGACAGCATAGAGGTTCTTGATCTTTCTGAAAATAGAATTGAAGGAAATATTCAATCGATTTTACCAAGAATATGCAACAGACTGGTGGTTGCGAATATTTCATCAAATAATTTAACTGGTGAAATTGGGAAGTCTTTAGATGGATGCTTGAACTTGCAGCATGTTGATTTTAGCTATAATTATCTGACTGGGAATATTGAATTTGAATTTCAAAGGTTAAAGATGTTTCACGCATCTCGAAACAATTTAAGCGGCATTATCCAACCATGGGTATTTTCAGAGGATTGCAGATTGGGAGGTTTGGACTTGTCAGAGAATAAATTTGTAGGACAACTTCCAAAGGAGATTTCGCATTGCAAGAATTTGGTGGAATTAAATTTGTGGGGAGACGGTTTCACCGGGAAAATTCCTTGGGAGATTGGATCACTTGTGAATCTTCAGGCACTTATAATGGGGAGAAACAGTTTTGACCGGGATGTTCCTGAGTCTTTGATTAACCTGACAAAGTTGAGCTTTCTGGATTTGAGTGGGAACAACTTTAGGGGTGATGTACAACGTGTTTTTGGGCGAATTACACAAGTGAAATTTCTTCTTTTACATGGAAATTCATATACTGGTGGCATTTACTCATCTGGAATTTTGACGTTGCCAAACGTATCTCGTATAGACCTGAGTAATAACAACTTATCTGGTCAACTGCCAGTTGAGTTTTCTCAGATGCAAAGCGTAAAGTATTTGTTTCTTTCCTCTAATCACTTCACTGGAAAAATACCACCAGAATATGGAAACTTTCAGCAGCTCCAAGCCCTTGATCTCTCCTATAATAGACTTAATGGATCAATTCCACATACTTTGGGAAAGTTAAAGTCCTTGCTGTGGTTGATGCTTGCCAGCAATGAGTTATCTGGTGAAATCCCACCAGAGCTAGGAAATTGCAGTAGTATGTTGTGGCTGAACCTTGCAAATAATCAAATTTCAGGAAAAATACCACCTGAATTGGCAAGTATTGGAAACAACCCGATGCCAACATTTCAACTGAATCGACGAAGTGATCAAATTTCTGCTGGTTCGGGGGAGTGTTCAGCGATGAAGAGATGGTTACCTGCAGAATACCCTCCATTCAGTTTTGTGTATACACTCCTTACAATGAAGAAATGTAGAAGCCTCTGGGACGAGTTGCTTAAAGGGTATGGCCTATTTTCAGTTTGTTCCGCAGGTACAAATGTTCGAACATATCAAATAGCTGGCTATATTCAGCTTGGCAATAATCACATATCTGGTGAACTTCCTCATGAAATCGAGAAGATGAAAAACTTTAGTATGTTGCATTTGGCTAATAATCGATTGGTGGGTACTTTTCCTGCAAAACTAAAAGACTTGCCACTACTGGTCCTTAACATTACAGGAAACAACTTTTCGGGGGAAATTCCGGCTGAATTAGGGAGGATCAATTGCTTACAAAGCCTTGATTTGTCATATAATAATTTCTCTGGAGAATTCCCTGCTAGCTTAAGCAACTTGAATGAGCTAAACAAGTTTAATATCTCCTACAATCAATATATTTCTGGAGTAATACCAACAACTGGACAATTTCCAACATTTGAGAAATGGTCATTTCTTGGTGATCCATTGCTACGGCTTCCACCCTATCTAAACAACAGAACCAATACCTCGGGTATCACGGAACACACGAGAAGGACTATGAAAGCAGGAGCATTCTTGGCGTTTTTAGTAATCCTAATTGCTTGCTTAGTATTTGGAATAATGGGTCTCGCAGTCTGTGTTGTGGTAAAGAGCTCTCCAGGCTCAACTAATTATATGCTGGAAGATTCAAAGTTAAGGCACATCACCGTTTCAAGCTCTGGTGGGTCTTCACCCTGGTTTTCTGATGGAATTAAAATTATTCGCCTGGACAAAACAGCATTCACGCATAGAGACATCTTAGTGGCCACAGGAAACTTCTCCAATGAGAGAATTATTGGACGGGGAGGATTTGGAACAGTATATCGAGGAGTGTTGCCAGATGGGAGAGAGGTTGCTGTGAAGAAGCAACAAAGGGAGGGTGTCGACGGGGAGAGAGAGTTTCGAGCAGAGATGGAAGTACTAACCGGAAATGGCTTTGGATGGCCTCATCCTAACCTTGTGACTCTTTATGGGTGGTGCCTTGATGGCTCCGAAAAATTGTTGGTCTATGAGTATATGGTGGGAGGGTCCTTAGAAGACCTTATATCAAATCGAACACGTCTCAGATGGAGGCAAAGAATAGATGTGGCCCTTGATGTTGCAAGGGCTCTTGTCTTTTTACACCATGAATGCTACCCTGCAATTGTACATAGAGACGTCAAAGCTAGCAATGTACTCCTTGATAAAGATGGGAAGGCCCGTGTCACAGACTTTGGGCTTGCTAGAGTTGTTGATGCTGGAGAAAGTCATGTCAGCACAATGGTGGCGGGGACTGTTGGATATGTTGCGCCAGAGTATGGACAAACATGGCAGGCCACAACAAAGGGAGACGTGTACAGCTATGGGGTGCTTATAATGGAGCTGGCGACTGGAAGGCGAGCAGTAGATGGGGGAGAAGAGTGCCTAGTGGAATGGGCGAGAAGGGTGATGGGTTACGGCCAACACGAATTCACTAGTAAAAAATTTGTACCAGTGGCACTTTTGGCGTCCGGGCTGGAAGAGGGAGGAGAGGAGTTGCGTGAGTTGCTAAAGATTGGAATACGGTGCACAGCTGAGGCACCACAAGCTAGACCAAATATGAAGGAGGTTCTTGCCATGTTGGTTAGGATTTCGTTTGACAGTCAAATGGATCCATCTTGGTTATAGTTCTAGAAAGTAAAGAGAAAGAGTGCATCTCTTACCGCAGGAGTTACATACATAGGCATTCTTCTTGTAAATAATTATTTAAACTAGATTTTTTTAGCAAGAATCTTGTCAGCAATATTTCAGAGATATCTTGAACCAACTTCTTAGACTGCTTTCCACCCTTAAAAAGCTCTGGAGCAGGGCTTTAATCCATTTAATCATTCCATGAGGTATAAAATCCACGACGACCTACTGGCTCGCCTACAATATTGAGGACGATATAGTTATGGTTTCTATGTAACAGTATAGGTTAATATGGCTCTCTAAGCTAACTAGTAAGTTCAATTCTACGTCTTCAAGCGGAAGCTTATACAACATAATGCAAATAGGATTAATACTGTGACATTGTTTTGAGTAGGCTTGTCTAACATGCACTACGATTTGAAGTGAAACTCTCTACTCAAATCACACAAGGGAAACATATATTGCAGTAGCGTAAATCATTCTCTACCAATGAAGAGTGCATAAGGTCTCTTATTATACTCATCATGTACTCAAAAATACAAGTGTATATAACATACAGCTCCCTGGCTCCAACATATTTTATTCTCAAACATCGATATTTACATCAATGCATCCATGAATATACAGGGTTTTTAATGCTTTGCTCCTTTAACCATGATCATGGTTCATGGACACAAGAAACCTCCTAGAAAAAATATAATGGTACCTCTTTACCATTTACTATATTTTTGTCCCTGCCTTTTATGTATGCAGTTTTGTAAAATTCACCTTTTTTGTATTATATAATCCTTGCCAAGATTATTTTCTTTAATATTTTGTGGTGTTCTGAGAGTGAAATGAAATACATGTACAAAATATGCATATTTATATATTAAATGCACGAAATTACCATTTTCATTTTATATCATTATATATTAAAATTTTATTTTTATATTTGTGAAATACCTTTGTTAATGGTTGATGATACAAAAATTACTTCTTCATTTTTATCAACATATTTTAATCAACCAGCAAACAAATGGTCTCCGAAATTTGTATATTTATTCTTTGCAAATTGTAACCGTCTGTATTCGAGTGTGACAACTGACCATTCACATCATCACATGTCATAGTAAAATGCAGTAATTGTTGAATTGTAGAAATTTCTATTTCCATTTCAATTTTGTGTAACAAACATCTCCCATCAGGCCATCATAGATATAATGATTTGAAATTTTCGTGGGGAGAATCTTCAATTTTGGCACACTTTTCGAAACCCGACGATCATAAGGTTCTATTCTAATTTTAAGTAAGATATTAAAATTTATTACTTAGTTAAAAGTAATATAAAGTGCGGAAATTAAAAGAGAGAAAGAGTATCACACAAGCAATTTATCCTCGTTCGTGACGGTACAATCCCTAATGGATTCGCTCACCCCTACGTCCAGTCCCCGAGCTCCTCCCCACAAGCAATTTATCCTCGTTTCGATTTACATCAATTTTGGACGAATTTATCCTCGTTTCGATTTACATCAATTTCGTGATGTTCTTTTCTTTCAAAAATTTATCTTACTGCATTGCATAACTCAGCTAGCTGTTTATTTGTTATTTGGCTGCAGTTAGTTAACTTAGCTAGGTGCTTACTTGTTAACTTGTGCATCCAGCTAGCTGCCAGACTATTTTTTAAGGCAGATTTTTTAATTGATCATTGTTAGTCATAACACCTATTCACCCCCTCTAGGTGTGTTTTATCAAATAGTATTATAACTACTAATAATTAATTGATTATCTTTTCCAGATAAAAGGTAATACCTTTTCTATCTTTTCTAACTAAAATATCTCATTTTCTCCTAAATAATAACTAACCAATTACCTTTTTCAGTTATTATCTTTTCTAACTTTTCTAACTAAATTAAAATCTTTTCTTTCCAAAAATATAGTCGTTCTAATTAATAAAATAAACTAATAATATTATATTATTAATGACTAACTAATTAACTTTTTTAACTAAAATGTAATATCTTTTTTATATTTTCAAACTGAAATATCTCATTTTCAAACTTAATATTTTTACTTAATTATTCTTACTTAAATATTTAATTATTATTGGTAAAAACATGTATTTCTATTACATAATTGTTTTTAATAACTAACCGATTACCTTTTTCAGCTCACACACATTATATTTTCTAAACTAGAACCTCTTATTTCCAAAAATATCACGGGCCATTCTATTTAATGAAATAAACTAATAAAATTGTAATTACTAATAACTAACCTTTTTCAGCTAAAATGTTAATCTTTCCTATATTTTCTAACTAAATTATCTCATTTTCAAACCTTCTTTTCTAACTTAAACATTTATTATTGGCAAAAACATGTTACTTTTTTTATTTTTCAATAATTAATTAATTTCATTTTATATTCTAAAAATACTATGGGTAATTATATTTGATAAAAAAATAATATTATTATGATTACTAATAAGTAATAACCAACAAATTATATTTTCAACTAAAACACGTTACCTTCTATATTTTCTATTACTAAAATCTCTTCTTTTCCAACAATATCATGAATAATTGTATTAAATAAAATAATACAATAATAACTAATAATTGACTGATTACCTTTTTCAGATAAAAATTTTCATCTTATCTATAATTTATAGTTAAATTTTTCCCTTTTTAGAAATGATATGGCCAATATATATATATATATATATATATATATATATATATATATATATACATAATTATTATCAAATTATATCATTTAAGAATTTTACTTACAAAATTCATATCATAAAAAATTCATTCAAATTATTAAAAAAATCATATAATATTAAAAAAAATCTATGCGCGGCAAAAGATGAAGCATTAAATATTTTGGTACCTATTTTTTGGTATGGTATGCTACACTACTTACCTTATTTAATTGTTATACTTTATCATCCTTAATTATTTTACATAATTATAAAAAAACAAAACATACTCTTTTCTCAGAATATTACACGCAACTCTTCCCGACAATTCTTCTAAATAATAACTAATCAATTACTTTTTTTAGCTATTACCTTTTTAACAGTTCTAATTAAAATATCTTCTTTCCAAAAACATAATCATTCTAATTAATGAAATAAACTAAAGATATTATAATTACTAATAACTAACTGATTACCTTTTCAAGCTAAAAAGTTATATATTTTCTATATTTTCTAACCAAAAGTTGCATTTTCTCCTAAATAATAACTAAACAATTACCTTTTTCAGCTATTTACCTTTTCTAATTTTTCTAACTAAAATCTCTTTCTTCCAAAAATATGTTCGCTCTAATTAATGAAATAAACTAAAAAATTTATAATCACTAATAACTAACTGATTACCTTTTCCAGCTAAAAGGTAAAATCTTTTCTATATTTTTTAACTAAAATAACTCATTTTTAAATTTGATTTTTTTACTTAGCTATCCTTACTTAAATAGTTATTATTGGAAAAAACATGTATATCTATTTTATAAAATAAAATTACGATATTATAGTTCCTAATAACTAACCAAACATTAAAAATTTTGGTACCTGTTTTTTTGTATGTTACGGTACGGAACTTACCTTATTTATTTGTTTTACTTAATTAGCCTTAATTATTTTATTTAAATATAAAATAAAACACAATATATAACACAATAAAAACATAATTTAAATATTAAATAAAATTTGTAACACAATAAAAGAAACCCGTGCATCGCACGGGCATTGAAAGTTTGTCGGTTCAGTTTTCGGTACGGTTATCCTTATTATTAAAGTAAATAATCAAATAATATAATTAATGATAACTAGTCGATTTCCTTTTTAATAAAAAAATTTACTTTTGATTGATGATATTAACTTTTATAAATACCTAAAATATCGTATCTTCCTAAATAATATTTTTTTTCTAATTAAAACACGTTAACTTTTAATTAAGAACATAATCTTGCAATAGTTAATGTACACCAAAAAATATCACTCCATATTGTCTAATTAGTAATCACTAATAAAATATAATAGAAATCCGTATACAACGAATAATGACAGTTAGATTTTTAGTAAAAAAATGAGAACCATTAGATCTAATGATTAGATATATTATATGATTAAATTAATTTACTAAACTTTCAAGTTTCGAATTCCGTCATCGACATATTTATTTTTCAATTTTATAATACAAGTTTTAAACCATGCATATCATTAATTAAATTTATTTGAAATTATTTAAATTAAAATTAAAATTAATTATTGAAAATAATAATTATATAAAAATATAATTATAACATAAAATAAAATTTATTATATATCAAAAGAAATTTGTGCATCGCACGGGTTATAAGCTAGTACTTCTATAATAAGTGAAATGGGGTATAATTTATAGTTTGGTTAACCCCTATTTGGTTATCCCCTCATTTTTTGTTATCCTTCATTTACAACCGTTAGATTTTCAAATTGATCATAACCGTTAGATACAGCAATACTAAAAGTTGTTATATAAAGAGATCTAAGGTTCGATTCTTGTCGACAACATATTAATTTATATTTAATACCAAAAATTATTATATACAATGATGTAAAGTTCGAATTATTCCAATAAAATATTAAAATTAATATTTATAATATTATATTACACTATAAAAAAATTATAAAAAAATTAAAAATAATCCAAGTTTTGCACGAGTTATAAACTAGTAGTTATAACACAAAAAGAAGCAACAAGAAAGAAAGTATTTTCTTTTTTTTAAATTCACACTTCACACACTTTCCGGGATCTCCTTACTTATCCACAAATTATTTCATTCTCCAGCCATTATATACACCTAAATATACTACAATAACACATGCATGTTTATTCTGTGTAATAATTTTTTGTATATTAAAAAATGTGTTTTCTTATTTAATTTTGTATGAGATACGTATTTGCCGAATGAATATCCAACTATTTTTCAAAGATTTTTTGAGATAGGCATCTAAGGGTGCAGTATCTCATACTAAGGGTGAATACGGGTTGGGTCGAACAGGTTAGGAGAAAAAACAAGACCCAACCCAAATAACTCGGTTTATAAAATTACAACCCGTTAATCCAAAAATATTTTTATAACCCAACCCTCCTATCAATACATTGGGACTGGATTGGGTCGGGTTGTGCTAAAATACAGTTATATTATCATGTCAAAATTGAAAAAACAGAACAGTTAAAGTATACAGACTACATTAAGCACACAACTGAATACAAATTCAAGATAAAACTTAAAAGAGAGAAATCCAGAATCCAAAGTTCCACTTCCGTCATGCCAAAATATTACAATAATCCATAATGTGAACTTCACAAAAGACATAAATTTAAAGTTCAAATAACATCATTTTCTAGATTCAATTAACATCATGAATCATTCGGCAATAATATTAATGGCCTTGATTGTGTCTTGCGCTGCACGACTTGCCTTGCCCTTGTCCATGTAACCTTCAAATTCAAAGAACAAGAATGTAGATAAAAAAAAGACTAGACTAGATAACTAATATTGGTCATCACTTTCAGAATCATGTTTTTGTAAATTTTATCATAAGAAAGAGGTTAGCACCCATTAATTACAAACATAGCATGCACCATAATTAAAGGTTACTGGATGGAGAAAGTGTTAGAAGGGCACATCAACACATTAGATCAAACAACATTTTCATCAACACAAAACTCAAATATTATTTCTTCAAATCTTTCTTCAATAAAATGGAGCATAAATTTGAGCATCCAAAAGAAGAAAAGTCAGATCATGCCTAATGCATACAAAATTCATAAAGGGAATCAGTAGTGTGAAGCTAGAATGGTTTCGCCGATCCATTAGCCGAAACCAATGCTAACCAACTTCTGCGGCCGATCCATTAGCCGAAACCAATGCTAACCAACTTCTGCCATTCTCATTTCAGGAACCAAACCACGTTGATTTCAGCTGATGCATCAGAGAAACAATGATATTTTTTTTATTTTTTTTTTTGGGGGGGGGGGGTTCATTTTTATGCATTAAGAAGGGGAAAATATACAAAGGGAAATGACGAATAGCTTGTCAAAGAAACGGAGGAGAAGAGAATGTGGAGAAGGCATTGAAGGCAAAACCTTAACAATCAAATTACAAAAAGAAGCCCTGTTGGGGGGGGGGTCATTTTTACGCATTAAGAAGGGGAAAATATTGTCAAAGAGACGGAGGAGAAAAGAATGTGGAGAAGGCATTTAAGGCAAAACCTTAACAATCAAATTACAAAAAGAAGCCCTGTGGTCTGCTATTATGGCAAAGGAATGCAAGCTAAGGTTCAGACAGCAAAAGAAGTAAGGCACAGTTCAACTCAATTACGATCATCAACTCTCTGTGTGAAACCATTGGACAATTTAGAAAAGTTGCTGGCAGAGCCAGCTCATCTGATGAGCTGACTCCTCAAATGGCTAATAAGAAAAAAGTATATCTTAATATGGAATGGTAGAAGTACATGTAAATTGTGAAAAGTAATTCCAGAGGCTATTTGTAGCTCCTGATTTAATTTATTTGTATGTTTGAGGTACTGTTATTAGTTTCAGAGAATTCTGATTGTCCAGTAGGACCATTCTATAAGATGGTACCAAAAATTATTTTTTGGTGCTAAAATAGCTATTGACCTCCAATGCTACTTGTATTTTACAATCAATAAATTCCAAATTTAACTATTTCACTTTTATTTAAAGTGGACCACCTTGCACTCCATTTCTAGTTAATTAATGTGGCAAGAATGGCTATAGCCATCTTTGGTTTAAAATATACAACTAAGTCCCACCAAGAAATAGCTATGCATTGGAGTTGATTTTTGTGAACCAAAAATATTATAGTTATACAACTAAATATAGCTAAACATTGAACTTGCTCTAGTACAACTATATAACAGTTAAATTGTTGTAAATTTTCTTATAAAAAGTATCTATGCAAGGAATTTGGCTTTTTAAGTGGTAGAATAATTTACAGGCAGTGAAGTGAAGTAAATCTTGTACTACAACTACAGTTTATCAAATAGTACTAAATAGTAAATACCAGTGTTTCTTGAGCTATGAAGCTAGAATGTACTGTATCGAAGATTGAGAGCTGGCGGATTATTGGTCTCATTTTCGAGAGCTCATGTTATTTATAGAAAAAAGACAACCAATTAAAAGGTTGAAATTGGGTAAAAATGTCCTTTTGCTATCCCTCGTTAAAATTGACAGTACTTAAACTAATAAACTCTCTACCTCATCTCTGCGTAAATTGTACACTCCTATATTGTACTTTGGCTGGCCCTTGGATAAGAATCGAGTGTGCAGGAAAGAACTGGAGCAGCCCCCAATTCAAAATTCCAGATAAAGAAAGGCAAATGTAATGTTATTATAGACCTCCGTGAATCAATTTGCAGATTTTCATCTATTTTGCAGGCTATGCTCCTGTTTATAATCTCCCAGATTTACAAGAATATAGTTGCTCAGCATCAACATGCTCATCTATTATCACCTTGCACCATTTGTTGGTTGCTTCGAATCATTTTGGTCTAGATACGCTTAAACAATCATGTGAAGCAAAATTGTGGAATTAAATTAAGGTCGAAACAGTGGCAACAACTCTGTTCCTAGCCAAATATGTTCATATCTTAAGACATAATTGCTCTTGATGCGTCTGTGTGCATATATAGCACATTTCAGACGTCACATTTTCCTAGATTCATGCCTTGACTAATTTTTTTATTTTTTTATTTTTGCTAGTTGAACACACACACAACCCAGACTCCCACTGGAGTCGAACCCTCGACCTCCTTGTTACGGGAGATGAGGGGTATCCACTCCACCAATAGGTGGGGACTAAATTTTTTTTTTTTTAGAACATAAGGGTGATTATTCCCTTGAGATGTCTTTGGGAGATATAGATTGCTTACACGAAGTAGTTTAAGACACTTAACGGCATAACCTAGAAACTTTAAGCACTAATGATGATAAAAACTTCAATTATAGTGCTAAAGCAGCTTACTTCTTGTTCTTGTAACGTATCCATCTCACGTATGCCCTGCCATACCAAATCTGGGGCATTAACCACCATGGGGGCTTCACCTCGTCGGGGGCTCCGGTGTCAACCTCTTTATTCAACTCTTCGGCTGCGCGCTCCATCATCATCTGATTTGTCTCCCATTCCTCATGGTACTTGTGGTCGTATGGAACCGCCTTTCCATCCACAAAGGGTTCTCCTATGCCATAAAAAACCACATATTAGCAGGTGGCTATGTGACCAGTTTTAAACAATTGGGGAAAATAAAGTAAAAGTACTATGTGAACAGGCTTAAACAATTGGGGAAAATAAAGTAAAAGTACCTCCATAAGACTTAGTTGTGATGTCATGATAGGAGTCAGGTACCACCACCTCCACACCAGGCAACCCTAGGGCAAAGGAGAAAAAAAAAATAAGCTAAAGATTATTAAACGAAAGAAAAAGTCAAAAGCCACAAAATCAAACCTTTCAACTTATCAGCAATTTCCATGGAGGTTTTAACTCCAAAAGCAAAGTAGAATCTAGAGGAAACCGAATAAATCATCATTCTAGCTTTTTCTTTGCTGTAAAAATAAAAAAACGTACCCATTTTAGAGATCTACAAGTAGGAAAATGAAATACAGCGAATCTAAAGAACAACCAATAATAAACCTACTTTTTATTTAATTACTAACATGGCCGGCTAACAACATGTTCAAGTGGAGAGAAGGAACAGGGGCCCAAATTTGAAGTGACGCAATTTAAACTGTATCTTGAGAATAGCAAAAGACGAAAGTAATTTTTATCAAAGTACCAAAAAGGGAAAGCAATTCGTACAGAATGGTGAAATCAATAACATAATACAGAGAAAGAAAACAACAAATAGATTATATCATCTCAGCAAGGAAAAGTTCGGATCGGATTTTTCCCATTAGGCCTCTAACCACCCAATTTACATGTTTCTATTTTCTTTCAGCACCGAGTACTGATGCAGAAAAACAAGTAGTACTGGACCAACAATACTTCTGGAAATTCGGCATATTCAAGTTTTTTCCGATTTTGGACCGAACTAGAAATATATTTTAAAATTTTATGGACCAAGGACCGGTTGATCAGGTCTTTGACCACAAAATATTCATGAAAGTGATTACTGTTTCCTACCTATGGCAGTACTGGCATTCCACTAGCTTCTTTTGAACAAAATTTATACTCAAAGCTATGAGTTTAACAGGCCAAATTCTTCCTAGAGTTCCTATACCTAAAGGACATCCTTATAAGTACTGATTAATCATCTTGGCACTTTTTTTCCCAGTATGAGTGGCATTTGAAGAATCTGGGAGTATCACGTGTCCATGGTTCAAAATAAATAATTGGGAAAGCTTATTTTTCATAATTTTAAAAAATTAGAGGAGATTTTCTACTTTTGGAGAATTTATAACTACAAAAATCAGCAATGACAAACTCCTTTTAAGCTAATAGCAGCTGTCACAGCTTGTGATGGAAGATGAGCACTATGATGAACTAAACTGACCATCAAAACAAGAGCAACTTCCACAACGGCTTTCATAACTAGAGAAGAAGTTAACTTCCATTTATGCATATAATAATCATTTGACATTGTAAGGAGGTGTGAATTTGGGAAAAAAACAAATGCTTAGTTGGATAGACTGAATCTTTTGCAAATTGGTAATGAACCAAACTTATTTACATGGACAGCCAGTAATAATGAATTACAGACTTCCCCTTGTTCCTATTACACACAAATACTAACCGGGTTTTAGGACAAGATTTAGGGCCCCTTTTCAGTTTTTGAACAAGGCATCCAAATAATCGATTAATAAACAGAAAGAACGGATTAAAACTCACCTTCCAACAACTTTGGCAAGAGTATCCACATATAATTCGATAAGCTGATCCCGGTTCATATCTTCAGCTGGTTCCTCCATCACGACGAACCAATGGTTGAAGTCCATCCCGTAGTGGAGGAACATGTTCGTCGGCAGAGTCGACCCCCCCCCTTGTAGATGGAAAGATGAACTCTTTAGGGCTCTCTTGACTCGAAAATGCTCGAGATCGAGCTGATAAGAGTTGAGAGGTGGTGGCGCCAACATCACGGGAAGCTAAACAAGAGACGGAGCCCACAAGAGCTCGACTACATAACTTCTTGGAGATTGCTCTAGCCGCCGCCATAACTGATGGAACCCTAGAAATGAAATACGTAATTACTACTGCTGTCCCATAAAACTTTTCCCAATTTCCTTATGGGTACATTCAAAAAACTCTTTCCCATTCTATTTTAGGTCATAAAATAACTATATTCAATACCCACTACTCCTTAAAATAATATTAAGTACCCACTATTCCACCCACTAATCCTTAAAAACAATATTCAATACCCAACATTCCACCAACTACTCTTTAAAAACCCTTTTTTCTTAAAAATCGTGTTTTTTCCCAAACGAGCAAAGTTTTTTGGCACGGAGTGAGTACTAGTAACATTTTCATCCCTTTCTTTTTTAACTTGTTCTGTACATATGCACGTTTTCAAATTATTTTACAAAAAAATATTTTGTTTATTTATTTATTAGTCAAGGAAATTATTGCGAAAGGAGTAGCTTCTTATTTTTCCCCAAGTGGATTATTAGTATTTTAAAATTTATTAAATTTAATTAACTCCAAATTAAGATTATAATGTATTTTATAACACTTATTTTAAATTATATAAGTATTTTTATTTATAAATTTAAATTATTAGCTATTACCTCCTTTAAAATAAGGGAATTTGTATAATGTTTCTGATATGGGCTAAAAATAAGCCCTAAAGACACATTTAATATGGCATTAATTAGACCCAGCATGGTACAAACGTGGGGCCCATTAATGAGGTCAGAATCCCTATTTTGACATTAATTTCGTAATTAATATTGAGGGAAACAAACAGCTCAGCAATAAGAGTTGGATAAGGATATTATCTCCATCAGACTTAGCCACCAAGGCATCCAATTCGATATGGAAACTGATTCCTACAAGGAATAGATCTGGAACCTTCCTCAAGGAAGACTTGTCTACCAAGTCTTTGACTCCTACCATAATTCTAAGGCTCCTACAGCCTATATAAAGGGCCTGACCCCTCATTCTCAGAACTACGTTGGCTTGATTCTCTAGCAATACAGAGATACGTAGGCATCTTGTGAGGACCGATCAGTCTCGAACGCAAGAACAACCATTAAAGCTTGAAGCTCACCATCCCTTGTATTTAATACATACAAACCCTAGCCGCAATTTACAAACCCTCGTTTTTATTCCACAACATTTGGCGCCGTCTGTGGGAAGACAACATCAACCATGGTTCAAACACGAAGAACAACACCAGTTGTAACTGAGGCCGTGCCAATTAGCTCTGCCCCACCTCTCACCGAACAAGTTCCCCCAGCATCAGGGGCGATTGCCCAACAAGCTCCCCCAGCATCAGGGGCGATCATCCAACAGACTCCCCCAGCATCAGGGACGATCATTCAACAGGCCCCCCCAGCATCAGCTGTCATCATCCACTCTCAAGTTTCTCAGCAACCAGGGGTGATCCCCCATGTTGAGAGTACGTTGCCTCTGACCAATCAGGCAGGACAAGCGACCAACTCTCTCCAGATTGTTGATCCGAACAACCCGCCACCAGGGGTACAGATCCATACTACGGATCTCCCCTTAAACACTAATCCCAGGTACGGTCTGCCCAACTACCCCCCGATGACTCAAGGTTCGGGACCAAGTGGTCATGCCTTACAAATCCGGGACCGAGATTATGATGACTACTCCGGCCCTTATACTGATGATTCATCGTCTGAGGATGATGATCGTGATGAAGCCCCGAGGAGGAAACGTTCTAGAAGAGAGCCTCAAGGAAGGACTCAAGGGATCCATGATGGACCTCCACCAACGGCTGAGGAGAGGATTAAGGCTCACGAGGCTGAGATCCAAAGGCTGAAGGATGACATAGCAATGGAGCAAGCAATACAGAATCAAACTCGACCTCCTCCAACCTCAGGAACGATTCCCATCATTGATTTGGAGAGGTCTTCAAGGAGACAAAGAAGGGCTGATGCCTCATTCGGAAGAACAACCACAAGGATGGAAATTTCCAAGGGAAACCCCAAAGATCTGATGCCTCTAGGAGATCCTGATGATCCAACACCCCCGTTTACTGAGGAGGTGATGAATGCTCATATTTCTAGGAAGTTTAAGATGCCGACAATTAAGGCTTATGATGGAACGGGTGATCCCGCAAATCACGTCAGGACGTTCTCGAACGCACTGCTGCTGCAGCCTGCAAGTGATGCCCTAAAGTGCAGAGCGTTCCCCCAAACCCTGTCGGGCATGGCTCAGAGATGGTATAGCCGATTGCCTGCGAACTCTATTGGCTCTTTTAAAGAGTTGAGTGCCGCCTTCGTTAGCCAATTCATTAGCGGAAGGGTGCATGAGAAGAGCTCCGCATCTCTTATGTATGTGGTGCAAGGAAAGAATGAAAATCTGAGGGACTACCTCAAGAGATTCACTAAGGAGACCCTGAATATCACTGATTTGGAAAATAAGGTGGCAATGGTAGCCCTGGAGCACGGAACCACTGACCTCTTCTTCAAGAGATCATTGGCGAAGCATCCCCCTGAGAACATGGCTGAGCTCCAACGAAGGGCTGATAAGTATATTAAAGCTGAGGATAGCTTGAATAAGGAAACCACCGTAGGTGGAGGAGGAAGTAACAATGACTCCAAGAAGCGAAAGCAAGACAAGGACTATGATGATCAAGAGTATGATGCTAGGGACAAGTATCCCCGAACTAGCGAGGACTCCGACTCTGCCCCTAAGAAGAACCAAGGGTCAAGGTTCACTGAGTATGCAAGGTTGAATACTCCTAGGAGTCGAATCTTGTTGGACATTGAGAATGATAAGGATTTCAGATGGGCGAAGCCACTCAGGGGTGATCCCGCAAAGAGAAACCAGAATCAGTATTGCAGATTCCATAGAGACGTGGGGCATGACACTGACGATTGTAAGCAACTCAAAGATGAGATTGAGTTTTTGATCCGTAGAGGGAAGCTGAGGCACTTCACTAAGGGTGAAGACCGTGCTAATCAGAGAAGAGACTATAATAGAAGGGATGACGATCAAGATCGCAACCCACAGCCCCGAGGGCCAGTAATCAACATGATCTCAGGAGGCCCAACTGCGGCCGGGACAACTAGGAACTCTAGAAAGGCTTATGCCCGAGAGGTGTTGCACATCGTGGGAGAGGCCCCGAAGCGTGCAAAAACTGAGGTAGCGATTAGCTTTGATGACTCAGACTTGGAAGGGGTGAAGTTCCCCCATGATGACCCGTTGGTCATAACTCCTGTGATTGGAAACTCGGAGGTGAAGCGAGTCTTGATAGACAATGGAGCTTCCGTTGACATTCTGTTTCATGATGCGTTTGTGAAGATGGGATACACTGATTCTCAGTTGACCCCCAATAACATGCCTATATACGGATTTAATGGAGTAAAATCCAAAGTTGAAGGGACTATTCAGCTGCCTGTAACTATTGGGCAAGAGCCCAAGGAGGCCACTCAGATGTTGAACTTCCTGGTAATCAAGGCAGCTTCAACGTACAACGCTATCCTTGGAAGGACTGGACTTCATGCATTTAAGGCTGTTGCCTCAACCTATCATGTGAAGATCAAGTTCCCTACCAGGAATGGTGTTGGAGAACATAAAGGTGATCAGAAGATGGCACGAAGCTGTTATGTAGCCTCGTTAAGGCCTGATGGAGTCGGGGGGCAGGTCCTTCCGATTGAAGACATAGATGTCCACAGTGGTAAGGAACACAAAGAAAGGTCAGCAGGGGACATCACACAGAAGCCTCGGACAGCAATTGAGGCTAAGGCGTTAACTGACTTTGTGGTTGAGTGTACCATTGGCAACCAAGAAGTCGGGGGGCAGGAGGTAGTACCCCAAGCAGGAAGTGAACTTCAGAATAAGAATGAGGAGACCAGAAGGAGTGGTGGGTGCTCTATTTTGATGGAGCATCAAAAACAAAATCAAGTGGTGCAGGCCTAGTCTTGCAAAACCCTGATTGGGCTTAAGTTATTCTAGTAGGACTTAGCTTCATATTTATATAATAGAAGTAGAAATAAGGTTCATTAAAACCATTGCAGAGCATGTTGCTCCGAGTAGGACAGTAGTACTCTATGTAAGGGTTGAACCCATTTCAAGTTATTAATGCAAGATTGTTTTCCATTCATTGATTGTGATTTTATTTATGTGCCAAGCACCTGATGTGTGAGTCAAAGAAGACCAAGTACCGAAAATAAAAGAATACACGAATGAAAACAAACGAATGCATACCTCGAATGGTAGAGTTAGGTTACAGCAGATAAGAGTTTAAGTCCTTGAAGGATCCTGGATAAAGACAAACGTTGAAGTCCTGATGGAACACCCGCTGAAGAAACATATTGCATAGCATGAAAGCCAATGGAAGGCTCATCAGGTGGGCAATCTAACTAAAAGAATTCGATGTTAAGCCTAGTACGGCCATCAAAGCTCAGGCTCTAGCTGACTTCGTGGTTGAATATACCATTGACAACCAAGAAGTCGGGGGGCAGGAGGTAATAGACCAGGAAGGTCAGCAAGGTGAGAAACCCCTGGAAGAGAAGAAGGAATATTGGATGCTCTATTTTGATGGGGCATCAAAAACAAAAAGCTCTATTTTCATGGGGCATCTAAAACAAAAACCAGTGGTGCAGGTTAAGTTCTGCAAAGCCCCGATGGGTTCACACTCGAGTATGCCTTGAAGATTGGACTTCCAAACAACCTGCAACGAGGCGGAGTATGAAGCTCTGATGGCCAGCCTTGGATTGACGAGAGCCCTGAGGGTGAAGAACCTGAAAGTTTGTGGAGACTCAAATCTGGTAGTCTCACAAGTCAATGGATAGTTTAAGGCTAGAGAAAAGAATATGGCCAAATTCTTGAGGATTGTGAAAGCCGTGATAGCCCCGCTCGATAAATGCCATGTTGAGTATATCCCAAGAGAGAAAAGATCATTAAGGCCGAAGCCCAGTCTAAGTATGGCTCTTCTGAGATAAAGAATTATGCAGAGAGCTTTTGCTTCCAGGTCCTGAAGACCCCACCATCGAATCAAAATTGGTAGCACCAGTTGATGTAAGCTGAAGGATAGACCCTCTTCGAGCTCATCTCGAGACTAGTTGGCTCCCTGATAATGCCTTGAAGGCACAGAAACAGTCAGTGAGAGTGTTGAGATGAGAGGTCCTTTTGTCATTCCTTACTTAAAATCTTGAATCTCAAATCCCGACACAAAATTTTAGCCTTGATGGCCAAAAAGGCTGTCTGCCTCCAATCAAATTTGTCATTTGAAGTTTAAGGACTTGAATCAAGAGCCTTCAATCGAATATAAACCAAAGCAAGGTCCTGTGAGCATAAGAAGAAGGTTGGAAACCTAGAATCAAGAAAAGAAGGTTAACAACCAGCCAAGACACACCGGAATTGAAGTCAAACGCTGAGGAGCAAGTGAACTCCCTGCACGATCAACTGAAAAGTAAGACCTCCTCCGTATGAAGCAAGGGGGAAAGAACTAAGGGACTTCATCATTCCTACATCTTAGAATGAGAATCAAGGGAATCAAGGGTTGATAATAACCTTAAAACCAAGGTCTCAGCAAATAAGTTAAGGCCCGGAAGGTCACAAGTCAAGGTTCACGAAACCATTTAAGGCATAACAAACACCTCATATTGACCTGAAACCTCGTGTTGGTGATCCAGAACACCAACATCAACCTTAGAATCCAGGCCTTGTGTTATAAATCAAGGGCTAAGGAACTAAGTTGAAGCATTAGAAGGCCAACAAAGCTATCAGATCCAACCTTGGATCAAGAGATTCGTGAACAACTAAAGAATGAGTAACTGAATCAACATTCCAACAAGGTGGATGAAAGGTTCAAAGTAATTCTATGTAAGATTAGGCAAGCATGAAACCTTTGAAAGGATTTTGAAGCTTTCTCGTGGAAGGTTTGGAAACCCATTTACTATGTCACCAAGGTGCTTCATGAAGCTGACCTGAATCACTCCGCTATAGAGAAGTTTGCTTTAGGCGCGGTCATGGGCTCAAGAAAATTGAGACCTTACTTTTTAGTCACGTAAAATCGAGGTCTTGAGAGACCAAGCCATTAAAAGGCCATTAATTCGACCAGAATCCTGGTCGAAATGACCAAGAATCCTGGTCGAAAAATTGTTCGACTGAGCCACGAAAAAGGCCATTAATTCGACCAGAATCCTGGTCGAAATGACCAAGAATCCTGGTCGAAAAACTCTTCGACGAGGCCACGAATTTGGCCCTTAATTCGACCAGAATCCTGGTCGAAATGACTAGGAATTCTGATCGAAAATTCGTTCGACCAGAAAAAATTTTGGACCCTTAATTCGACCAGAATCCTGGTCGAAATGACTAGGAATTCTGGTCGAAAATCCGTTCGACCAGGAGAAAATTGAGGCCTTATTTCGACCAGAATCCTGGTCGAAACGACCAGGAATCCTGGTCGAAAATTCGTTCGACTAGGAGAAATTTTGGACCCTTATTTCGACCAGAATCCTGGTCGAAACGACCAGGAATCCTGGTCGAAAATCCGTTCGACCAGGAGAAAATTGAGACCTTATTTCGACCAGAATCCTGGTCGAAAAATGTGAAGTTTCCTGATCGAAATTTGTGATCTCAGCCAGGGGCTCTGCCCCTTGGACCCCGCCAGGGGCTGCCGCCCCTTGGACCCCGCCCGGGGGCTGTTGCCCCCGGACCCCCGCTAGTGCCGTTTAGCACCGTTTAGAATCGCTTAACATTGTTTAAGTGTCGTTCAAGGCTCGTTACTGCCCATAAGCACCGATTAAGTGCCGATAGCACCGTCAGTGCCGATAAGCACCGATTAAGTACCGATTAGCACCGTTAGTGCCGATAGCACCATTAGTGCCGATAAGCACCGATTAAGTGCCGATTAGCACCGTTAGTGCCGATAAGCACCGATTAAGTACCGATTAGCACCGTTAGTGCCGATAGCACCATTAGTGCCGATAAGCACCGATTAAGTGCCGATTAGCACCGTTAGTGTCGATAAGCACCGTTCAGTGTCGTTTAATGCCGGTTGGCGTCACTTAAACGTGTCGTTTAAGGCTAGTTAGTACCGTTTAGTGTCGTTTTTTGCCGTTCAACGTCGTTTAAACATTGTTTAAATGTCGTTAAGGCTGATTAGTGCCGATTAGCATCGAATTAACATTGTCATAAACGCGTCGGTCGCTCCACGCTTTACATAAAGACAATACTCGTGAAACACTAGTGTATAAAGATGAACCCTGACCCGAGTCTTGGAAAGGACCGTTAAATCTTCAAGGAAAACCTGATCAGTTTTCCTAGAAGTTGGGGGGCAAATGATATGGGCTAAAAATAAGCCCTAAAGACACATTTAATATGGCATTAATTAGACCCAGCATGGTACAAACGTGGGGCCCATTAATGAGGTCAGAATCCCTATTTTGACATTGATTTCGTAATTAATATTGAGGGAAACAAACAGCTCAGCAATAAGAGTTGGATAAGGATATTATCTCCATCAGACTTAGCCACCAAGGCATCCAATTCGATATGGAAACTGATTCCTACAAGGAATAGATCTGGAACCTTCCTCAAGGAAGACTTGTCTACCAAGTCTTTGACTCCTACCATAATTCTAAGGCTCCTACAGCCTATATAAAGGGCCTGACCCCTCATTCTCAGAACTACGTTGGCTTGATTCTCTAGCAATACAGAGATACGTAGGCATCTTGTGAGGACCGATCAGTCTCGAACGCAAGAACAACCATTAAAGCTTGAAGCTCACCATCCCTTGTATTTAATACATACAAACCCTAGCCGCAATTTACAAACCCTCGTTTTTATTCCACAACAGTTTCTCAAATTAATGAGACACTTTATCAATGTATCCCTTTTTATTCAATAATAATAGATATTTCTAAAAAAAGATAAATATATATTATATCATTAAGATTAAATTTTAACAGTTAATACAATTAATGTAGCTATTAAATATCTAATGTAAGCAATTCTTTCTTCCATCTTTTTCATCACAACTTCATCTAATCTTTCGAAACTTCCTTTCGATTTAAGTGAAGATTTGTTGATCGGTTGAGATGTTGCATTTGAGTGATGTGATAATTTTCATTTATTTCATTTGGAAAAATTCTAAGAATTAATAAGTTAAAAATTTGCATATGTGGTTGTGTAACAGGTTGCACGCAGTTGCATATGTGTTTGCAAGCAGTTGCACACCATATTTTCTCAAATTAAATTTAGAAATTCGTATTTTTGCAATTTTTCAGAAAAAAATCATATATTTGCAAAATTGAAAAGATATATTTGCAAAAACTTTTTCTATAATCCGTATTTTACAAAAAAAAACCTTTTAATTTAATCCATAAAAATCGATACTTAAAAAAAATTGTAATATCAATATCAAATTCTAAAAGTTAATCAATCTTTTCTAATGAATAGCATTTTCGCTAAACATGTTGAACACATTTTGATTAGCTCTCGTTTGGGACCAAAGTCTCAACTTCTTTTCTTAAAATTAAAACCTAGAAAGAGAGTTAATTCCAATTTTTACTTTATTTAAATTTTCTACATGAAATTTTAGAAAATGAAAATACATTTTATATTTATTATATATAACAAATACTCTGTATTTTTTCTTACTTAAAATTTAGAACTTACAAATAGAGTAAATTTAGAAATTTATTTTTCACAAATAGAGTAGATTTAGAACCTACAAATAGAGTAAATAGAGTAAAGTTGATTGAGCCGTGCTTCGAGGCGCCATAATAATATTCTTTTAAAAATTTGAATATAAATTATTTAAAATGAAATTGAGAATCTTTTTTTATATCATATTAATTAATGAACACTATATTATACAAATTAAAAATACATAACTAATAAATTAAATTATTTACATATTTTTTATAACAAATTTCTGTCATATTTTTATTGACCGACACATATTGTAATAAATATATATAGATAGAAAATATTAACGATGTGTTATAATAAATTTAGAAAAATGCTAGGGAATCAAACAAAATCTCCAAAAAGGTTTCCAAAATGCCATGTGTTTTATAATTATTGGTTGATAGTATAATTAATGTATGAACCTCGCATGCATTCATATGAACACCAACAATTAAAATATCTCATTTTGCCAACTCAACACCCATATCATTTTTGTAAAATATCCCATTTTGCCAACTCAACACCCATGTCATTTTGAGATTTTTTTGAAGATTTTGTTTGATTCATTAGCATTACTGATTACTCTAAAATTTATGTATTATCTTTCGCCTCAAATTTCAATCATTCAAATATTTATAAAGTATACTAATTTCTTGAATATCCTTATTTGTAATAATGAAATTCTAATAATTAACATGATCCTAACTAATAAGTCGTATTCTCATTTAACACGTTTCTTTCTAATAACTAATAAGTCGTATTCTAATTTAACACGTTTCTTCCTAATAACAATAACAGGCTCTCACTTTGTGGCCGAGAACTCCAACTTTAACTTATCAAATCGCACTTTGCATCGGTGTTATAATAAAACAAATAATTAAACTCAATTCGATCAATAATTAAATTCTAAAATGAATAGAGCTCATCAAACCCTTGTTTTTATATATCTTAAACAATAAAAATGCTTCCAACAAACTTTCAATTCGAACAATAATTAAATTCGAAAATGAATATAACTCATCAAACCCTTGTGTTTTTATATATCTCAAACAATAAGAATGAACAAGAATTAATAATAACAAATGTTTTATATTTACTTGCATAGATTAGTTTGTATTGGTGGAATGAAAGCAAGCAACACTACTGATCGCATTAATCGAACTTCGAACTCATAAAAGTGGTTAGAGCAGTTTACTCAGAGTATAAGAGGTTGTTTGGTTGACATGTATTTACATGAGTATTTGAAATGCTTAGGAAGTGAGAAAAAATAGAAGTGTTTGGTTGCATGAATCATAGGCATTACAAATTACTTGGTAAGTATAAATACCTTCAAACTGGGGGAAGTTACTTACCCACCTCCACCTAGGTTATTTACACTTCCCTTCCTAAAAAATAGCTATAGACACATATGTGTACATCTGTATATATAGGTATGTATATATATATACTACTTCCCCTACAAGTTCCTACATGTAACGAAAACAAAAATTTTTACTTCCCATGGACTTTATAAAGACAGGAAATAGAAATTATTGTGGGAAATTAATACCTATTGTATACCAAACGAGCACTAAGTCATTAGAAAGATAAGCCTTAAGAAATCACGTATTTGGTGGGTAAAAAAGTCATTGAGAAAACATTAAGTCATCCTTGACTACGATTCAACACCGCAGCTTATAATGTAGGCAAACAAAATGTATATTGTGGATGTTTAGGGTATCTTAAAATGAGTAGGTTATGGCTTAAAAGCATAAATGTCATGTAAGTGATAAGTAGATCAGATCTTATAAGTCAATAAAGTGTTTGGTAAATCAGAACTTATAAATCAGTAGAGTGTTTGGTAAATCAGAACTTATAAATTAACTTTTTTTTTTATTTTCAAAATATTTGTTTTTTAATATATATCAATGGATATCAATAGATAGATCTCGATGAGTAGAGAAATTTGATACTCCCTCCGTCCCACCAGATTCTATACAGTTTTTTTCACTACTTGACACGCATTTTAAGGCTCCTATAAAATATAGTTCCATAACTTATTTTTAAAATTTTCTTTTTTTTGTATTTAAATTTAACATACATATTTTTATACAAAAAAAAGAAAATTTGAAAAATAAATTATGAAATTATCCTTAAAATGCACCTTGAAATGCGTGTCACGTCCCCCAATGTATACAATCTGTTGGGACACAGGGAGTCTATACATATCAATTTTCTACGGATCAAAAAATATATGATTTTGAAGATTTGAAAGATATTATATATTGCGTATATCGAGAAATAAGAATAAGCTGAAAGTTGAAAGTTAAGGATACTCAATATTCAACTTAACAACATATAAATTATAAGTTAGCTAATAAATTGGATAATCAAACACCCCTCATAAGTTTTTATGGATTTATATAAACCTTAAGCTACCCAATTTAACACGAGCCGAAGAGGCCCATTATACATACGTAGTGTTTGAATCACTGACATATTGACCGATTAAGGTCTATTTTTCCGTTTGTATTATCCACACGAAAGAGTAGTAATTGATTTTGTGTACATGTATGACACTTGAAAATTTAAATTTTCACCTTTTGGCCAAGCATAATGTTAAAGATATCATTTTCGATATCAAAATTTGTTCTTACATAATTTTGTCGTTAAATAACTTTGTTAATAAAACGAAATTTTTAGATAATTTTCGATGAAGTATATGTGAATATAAAAAATCATCTTTAATTAACTAAGTAATAAAACCAATCGAAATACATTTATAATCGATCCAATTTAAAACCTTCGGCATATTTCTTTCACGCTGCTTGAATCTTTTTTTTTTTTGAGTAAAATTCCATTCATTAATGATAAGTCATACGACATCTACAAAAATAGTCGAACAACGTAAAACATAAATAAATATTGATTAATCCATAATCAGGCAATTTATTGAAGATGATATTACCCCTCTCGTATGAAGATTTATACATATTCGCTGCGGTTGGACATTTCCCTTTCCATGTTATGTATTTTATGCATTATGCATCGTGACCAAAATAAATAAACAATAGAGTTGGTCATGGTCAAGTAGGGCGGCTTTCTTGACTTCCCACTTGACGGTTAGCTAGCTCCCCTTCTTAATTACTTGCACATTTCATAAGCTCTTTCGCAGCATTAAGGCCCCGTTTGTCAATCTTAAGAGTAATTTAATATATTTTTTTAAAGAAAAATGTGTATGTAATATTTAATATTCGTTATTTTGTAAAAATAAGTTATTTATTTTAAAAAAAAAGTATATATCTACTAATTTTTTTCTAAAATATATAATTTATTTTTAAAAAATAAAATTTCTGAAACGAATCCTAAGACACGAGTCCTGGATTCTTAGAAAACCACAAAGTTATCAGGTCTAACAAAACAACTCCATTAAATCTATACTATATCTATACTATATTATAATAAGTGAAAGGGGTATAATTTATAGTTGGTTATCCCTTATTTTTTGTTATTTCTTTATTTTTGCTTATCCTCGTTCATAACCAGATCTTCAATTCAAATAGATCATGACTGTTAGATATAACAATACCAAAAGTTGAAAGTCTAAGGTTCGAATCCCGTCAATAACATTTTAATATAAAATTATAGATTATGTTATATAGAAAGGTTGAAGGTTCGATTCCCACCAACAACATATTAATTTAGATTTAATACTAAACTAAAAATAATGTTTAAAATATTATATATATACTAAACTATAAACAAATTTTAAAAAAATAAAAATAACTTGTGCTTTGCACGAACTATAAGCTAGTATTATATAATAAACAAACAGGGTATAATTTGGTTGTTTGGTTCAACCATTGTTTGGTTAAACCTTCTATAAGAATAGTGACCGTTAATTATTTAGTAAATAGATGATAGCCGTTAGATCTAATAATATTCGATATTTAAATCTCTCTTCTAAAAATCCAAGGTTCGAATGCCGTCAACAACAAATTTACATTAAAATTTTATATAATTATTAGTTCTAATCAATACATATCATTTATTAAATAACTATTACTGTTACTAATAATTTTATTAATTAATATTACAAAATTAAATTATATTCATAATAAATTATTATACTCTATTTTATTTAATCATATAATTGTAAAAGTATTTAAACTTAACCGGTGCTTTGCACGGACTATAACCTAGTATTATTAACCAAAACCAAACCAAACCAAAACATACCCAGTATATCCCGTATTATTAACAACTATACATATTCTAATTACACGCACATTACCACTAACCATTTTCTAGTCAACAAAAAACCTGTGTTCCGTGTACCGTGCATTAATGCATTTGCTTCAAGTCTTCAAGCTTTTTACAGTAAATTTTAATTATCTCCGGTCCATCTGCAGATGCTCGAAAATCTAAACAACATTCTTCCGCTTATTCAAAACCCAGTTGCCATTTCATTTAATAATATTTACATATGTGTGTGTACAGACAGAGGGAAGAGACCAAGCATCTGTTTGTTCTTGATATTTTTTATTCATGTACAAGCATGAACTTTGAGAAGCTTCATCAAGTTATTTTCCTCATCTTACTTGCAGGTATTTATTTCAATATTACAAGTTTTGTGATTTTAAGTGTTAATCTCTTTGTTTCTTGTCCACGTGTCTATAAGATTTGCATGGCACAAATATCGATGGAATTGTGGCAGTCTGAGTTTTCCTAGGAAGATTCATATGACTGGTACATCAAAGTTTAACAGAAAACTATATTATATTAGGGAGTTTTAATACTTACCCCTGTTCTTGTTGTGATCACAGGAAGATATGTTGTTGGAGATTCAAGTGACACTGATAAACAAGTTCTACTCGGCCTAAAATCATTTCTTGAAGATCAAAATTACGTCGATCGAGGAAAATACACCAAATGGATTCCAGAAAGTTCATCACACTGCAACTGGCCTGGAATCAGCTGCAACAATATTAGTCGAGTCACCGGAATTGACCTTTCCAGCATCAACATCTCAGGTGACATTTTTAGGAACTTTTCAGCTTTGACTGCTCTCACTTCTCTGGAAATTCATTAAATGGTCCAGTTCCAGCGGATTTGGGATTATGCAAGAGCCTCAAGTTTTTGAATATGTCACACAATATTATTGCTGGTGAGTTAAATTTTACTGGACTCGACAGCATAGAGGTTCTTGATCTTTCTGAAAATAGAATTGAAGGAAATATTCAATCGATTTTACCAAGAATATGCAACAGACTGGTGGTTGCGAATATTTCATCAAATAATTTAACTGGTGAAATTGGGAAGTCTTTAGATGGATGCTTGAACTTGCAGCATGTTGATTTTAGCTATAATTATCTGACTGGGAATATTGAATTGGAATTTCAAAGGTTAAAGATGTTTCACGCATCTCGAAACAATTTAAGCGGCATTATCCAACCATGGGTATTTTCAGAGGATTGCAGATTGGAAGGTTTGGACTTGTCAGAGAATAAATTTGTAGGAGAACTTCCAAAGGAGATTTCGCATTGCAAGAATTTGGTGGAATTAAATTTGTGGGGAGACGGTTTCACCGGGAAAATTCCTTGGGAGATTGGATCACTTGTGAATCTTCAGGCACTTATAATGGGGAGAAACAGTTTTGACCGGGATGTTCCTGAGTCTTTGATTAACCTGACAAAGTTGAGCTTTCTGGATTTTAGTGGGAACAACTTTAGGGGTGATGTACAACGTGTTTTTGGGCGAATTACACAAGTGAAATTTCTTCTTTTACATGGAAATTCATATACTGGTGGCATTTACTCATCTGGAATTTTGACGTTGCCAAACATATCTCGTATAGACCTGAGTAATAACAACTTATCTGGTCAACTGCCAGTTGAGTTTTCTCGGATGCAAAGCGTAAAGTATTTGTTTCTTTCCTCTAATCACTTCACTGGCAATATACCACCAGAATATGGAAACTTTCAGCAGCTCCAAGCTCTTGATCTCTCCTATAATAGACTTAATGGATCAATTCCACATACTTTGGGAAAGTTAAAGTCCTTGCTGTGGTTGATGCTTGCCAGCAATGAGTTATCTGGTGAAATCCCACCAGAGCTAGGAAATTGCAGTAGTATGTTGTGGCTGAACCTTGCAAATAATCAAATTTCAGGAAAAATACCACCTGAATTGGCAAGTATTGGAAACAACCCGATGCCAACATTTCAACTGAATCGACGAAGTGATCAAATTTCTGCTGGTTCGGGGGAGTGTTCAGCGATGAAGAGATGGTTACCTGCAGAATACCCTCCATTCAGTTTTGTGTATACACTCCTTACAATGAAGAAATGTAGAAGCCTCTGGGACGAGTTGCTTAAAGGGTATGGCCTATTTTCAGTTTGTTCCGCAGGTACAAATGTTCGAACATATCAAATATCTGGCTATATTCAGCTTGGCAATAATCAGATATCTGGTGAACTTCCTCATGAAATCGAGAAGATGAAAAACTTTAGTATGTTGCATTTGGCTAATAACCGATTGGTGGGTACTTTTCCTGCAAAACTAAAAGACTTGCCACTACTGGTCCTTAACATTACAGGAAACAACTTTTCGGGGGAAATTCCGGCTGAATTAGGGAGGATCAATTGCTTACAAAGCCTTGATTTGTCATATAATAATTTCTCTGGAGAATTCCCTGCTAGCTTAAGCAACTTGAATGAGCTAAACAAGTTTAATATCTCCTACAATCAGTATATTTCTGGAGTAATACCAACAACTGGACAATTTCCAACATTTGAGAAATGGTCATTTCTTGGTGATCCATTGCTACGGCTTCCACCCTATCTAAACAACAGAACCAATACCTCGGGTATCACCGAACACCCGAGAAGGACTATGAAACCAGGAGCATTCTTGGCGTTTTTAGTAATCCTAATTGCTTGCTTAGTATTTGGAATAATGGGTCTCGCAGTCTGTGTTGTGGTAAAGAGCTCTCCAGGCTCAACTAATTATATGCTGGAAGATTCAAAGTTAAGGCACATCACCGTTTCAAGCTCTGGTGGGTCTTCACCCTGGTTTTCTGATGGAATTAAAATTATTCGCCTGGACAAAACAGCATTCACGCATAGAGACATCTTAGTGGCCACAGGAAACTTCTCCAATGAGAGAATTATTGGACGGGGAGGATTTGGAACAGTATATCGAGGAGTGTTGCCAGATGGGAGAGAGGTTGCTGTGAAGAAGCAACAAAGGGAGGGTGTCGACGGGGAGAGAGAGTTTCGAGCAGAGATGGAAGTACTAACCGGAAATGGCTTTGGATGGCCTCATCCTAACCTTGTGACTCTTTATGGGTGGTGCCTTGATGGCTCCGAAAAATTGTCGGTCTATGAGTATATGGTGGGAGGGTCCTTAGAAGACCTTATATCAAATCGAACACGTCTCAGATGGAGGCAAAGAATAGATGTGGCCCTTGATGTTGCAAGGGCTCTTGTCTTTTTACACCATGAATGCTACCCTGCAATTGTACATAGAGACGTCAAAGCTAGCAATGTACTCCTTGATAAAGATGGGAAGGCCCGTGTCACAGACTTTGGGCTTGCTAGAGTTGTTGATGCTGGAGAAAGTCATGTGAGCACAATGGTGGCGGGGACTGTTGGATATGTTGCGCCAGAGTATGGACAAACATGGCAGGCCACAACAAAGGGAGACGTGTACAGCTATGGCGTGCTTATAATGGAGCTGGCGACTGGAAGACGAGCAGTAGATGGGGGAGAAGAGTGCCTAGTGGAATGGGCGAGAAGGGTGATGGGTTACGGCCAACACGAATTCACTAGTAAAAAATTTGTACCAGTGGCACTTTTGGTGTCCGGGCTGGAAGAGGGAGGAGAGGAGTTGCGTGAGTTGCTAAAGATTGGAATAAGGTGCACAGCTGAGGCACCACAAGCTAGACCAAATATGAAGGAGGTTCTTGCCATGTTGGTTAGGATTTCGTTTGACAGTCAAATGGATCCATCTTGGTTATAGCTCTAGAAAGTAATTAAAGAGAAAGAGTACATCTCTTACCGCATGAGTTACATACATAGGCATTCTTCTTGTAAATAATTATTTAAACTAGATTTTTTTTAACAAGAATCTTGTCAGCAATATTTCTGAGATATCTTGAACCAACTTCTTAGACTGCTTTCCACCCTTAAAAAGCTCTGGAGCAGGGCTTTAATCCATTTAATCATTCCATGAGGTTTAAAATCCACGACGACCTACTGGCTCGCCTACAACATTGAGGACGACATAGTTATGGTTTCTATGTAACAATATAGGTTAACATGGTTCTCTAATCTAACTAGTAAGTTCAATTTTACGTCTTCAAGCGGAAGCTTATACAACAATTTAATCTGATATAATGCAAATAGGAATACTGTGACATTGTTTTCAGTAAACCAAACCAAACATACCCAGTATATCCCGCACATAGCAGGGTCTGGTGTTACAACCATAACCGGTGGCATGGGACGTTGGGTTGGCTTGAGTAGCCAAATGCTAGACCAAGGCCATGACACCGAGCATTGACTGCGAAGGCAGGTTTTGGACGTTGGTCACTAGTCATTAGTGCCAACGAGAAACACTGGGCGTGAGCGTCCTGACATAGGCGCTGGACGTAGGTGGCACTGGGCGCAAGCGTCCCGACATAGGCGCTTGGCGTAGGTGATGGCTAAAGGAGAGGACATACGATTGTTAAGGGGGACATTGTCTGGTTTCGTAGTTACTGTTGGGGTTGGGGACGGGAAGGCGAGTGCCTGCGAGGGCTGCTCGTTGCAGTCAGGCGCGCAGGACTGGTCGGGAGCTGGAGCCGCTCCCCTGATGAGCCCAAGGCAGGGCGAAACCAGTCATTGTAGTCCCGGGAGCAAGAGAATATGTCAAAGATATGTCAGAACTATTGGTGTTAAGGACCAATTGGTAAAGTGGTATCAGTGCTGATTGACCCGTGCTGGGAGTCGGGCAGACCACCTATGGGAACTCTCGCTTGTGAATGGTTCATCTAAGCAGGACTCTCCAACCATAGGGTGGCGGTGCATCGAGGGAGACGATGACCGGTCAGGCTGATAGGCACAACTGTCTAGCATGCTCAAGACACAGGCAGTTGGGATCAGAGTCGACGAGGCCAATTGGGTAGGCTAAGTCAACAACATTGATCTTATGGATCAATGGAGATATATGGGGTCAGGCCTTGGAAGAGGAAGACACCTTGGATCATGCAGAAAGACATTGGTGCAGTGTTCTAGTCATTGACAGCAGTAAGCCAGACTAGGCGGGAGTATTTGAAGGGAGGATGTTCCTATGCATATCAGTAAGTCTTCGCATACATCTAGTAGTGGAGGATTCTCTTAGTTACAGGGGTAGCTTGGAGAAGGCCGAAGAGCTAAGTGACAGACTTAGGCTTTGGTGGACAAGTGAAACATTGGGAGACCTTTGCACAAGTTGAACAGGTTGAGGTACTAATCAGGACAACGGGGACCAGGGATAGCAGAACCAAGCACATGGAGCACAGGTACAGGGAATGTGGTTTCTAACAACACACATAGTTCTTGAAGAGTCAGGAAGCATGGTCTAGGGAGAAACACGCGACATGGCAGGAGGCGTCCTCAGGATTGGGACATGGTGAGATGTAACAGATACAGGGTTTCAGGGTGAGACATGGTTTCTGGTAGCTCACATGGTTCTAGGGGAGTCAGACTGTACGGAGCATGGGGTTCTAGTCACTTTGCAGGGAATGTCTTCGGGAGGGGTCTATGGTGTGGTAGAGCAGAATCACGGTTCTAGGGTGCAGCCAGCTTAGGGAGATGTAACATTGGGTCGGGGTTGAAGAATGATTCAGACCAAACCAGGGTTCAAGGTGGAGGGTGTAGAGCTGTTCACTTGTATACATGCGCTTGTACATATATCATGTATGGATGTGCATGGCTTAGTGAATGAACATAAGTCATGGCACATTATATCTGATTAGGGATAAGGCATATCCTCATAGTTGGGAGAAAGGCCAGGACATGAGATGGCGTATCTTCTAATAGAGGTATTGTAAACTGATTCAACCAGCCGTCAAGCTTGAGTGCCAGGAGAATAAAGCAGGAAAGCAAGACAGGGAATCAGTGTGTCGCGGGCGTAGATATAGAGGCGCTGTGACAAGGCAGACTCACCCGACGAACATGTTGGAGAGTGGCGCCATAGGGCGTGCGGGTTGTGCCGTGTGGCCCTGAAATATTTTGACTAACCCAGTTTACAGGCCAGGCGTCAAGGAGACAAAGGTCAGGGTTAGCTGCGCATTGCTGGCCAGGCTTCGTTTAGCGGAGTTGGCGCATCACTGAGGCGAAAAATTAAACGTGTGTTCACGCTTCCGCAAGCCTCCGTGACATCTGGGAAGGGTGACATGTACGCAAACCATGCCCCTACCTTAAATGATAAGGAGTCTGTTTCCGTGAAGACCCACAGCTTAGTGCACAACAGAAAAATAGTGTGCTCAAGGGTAGGGCTGGAAAAAAAATCCGAAAAATCCGATATCCGTCCGAAATATCTGTATTCGTATCCGGAAAAAAGCGGATATTATCCGTATCCGGAATCAACCGGATATTATCTGTATCTGAATCCGAGAGTTTAGGATACGGATATGGATATAGGCGCATCCGTATCCGAAAATATCCGTATCCGAAAGTAATTATATATAATATTTTTTTAATATATTTTTAATATATATAATATATAATTATATATTTTAAACCCATTTATAGTTATAAGCCCATTTATATATTTTTATACACACACTTATAGTTATAGGCCCACTTATTTTTGATGAATTTACAAGTTATTTAGAGACAATGATGTGTAATGAAGTTATTTTGATATAAATTTGCATATGCAAATTTGGATAATGTATATGATTTTTGTAATTTGTAAATTAGAACTGAGTATCTCTTTAATATGCCTGTTTTTTTGTTTTTGTTTTTTTTGCAAAATATGCCTATTTTTATAATAATGCAAATTTCACAAAAAAAAAAAAAAAAAATTCTTTTTTGCAAAACGGATTCGGATTCGGATATTATCCGTATCCGGATAATATTTGCCGAATTCGGATCCGGATAAAGTTTTTTCGGATATTCCCGGATTCGGATACGGATACGGTTGTAAAAAACGGATCCGGATTCGGATATAGCTGTATCCGTATCCGTATTATCCGTTTCCCAGCCCTACTCAAGGGAAACTCTCTACTCAAATCACACAAGGGAAACATATATTGCAGTAGCGTAAATCATTCTCTACCAATGAAGAGTGCATAAGGTCTCTTATTATACTCATCATGTACTCAAAAATACAAGTGTATATAACATACAGCTCCCTGGCTCCAACATATTTTATTCTCAAACATCGATATTTACATCAATGCATCCATGAATATACAGGGTTTTTAATGCTTTGCTCCTTTAACCATGATCATGGTTGATGGACACATGAAACCTTCTAGAAAAAATATAATGGTACCTCTTTACCATTTACTATATTTTTGTCCCTGCCTTTTATGTATGCAGTTTTGTAAAATTCACCTTTTTTATATTATATAATCCTTGCCAAGATTATTTTCTTTAATATTTTGTGGTGTTCTGAGAGTGAAATGAAATACATGTACAAAAATAAAATATGCATATTTATATATTAAATGCACGAAATTACCGTTTTCATTTTATATCATTATATATTAAAATTTTATTTTTATATTTGTGAAATACCTTTGTTATGATACAAAAATTACTTCTTCATTTTTATCAACTTATTTTAATCAACCAACAAACAAATGGTCTCCGAAATTTGTATATTTATTCTTTGCAACCGTCTGTATTCAAGTGTGACAACTGACCATTCACATCATCACATGTCATAGTAAAATGCAGTAATTGTTGAATTGTAGAAATTTCTATTTCCATTTCAATTTTGTGTAACAAACATCTCCCATCAGGCCATCATAGATATAATGATTTGAAATTTTCGTGGGGAGAATCTTCAATTTTGGCACACTTTTCGAAACCCGACGATCATAAGGTTCTATTCTAATTTTAAGTAAGAAATTAAAATTTATTACTTAGTTAAAAGTAATATAAAGTGCGGCAATTAAAAGAGAGAAAGAGTATCACACAAGCAATTTATCCTCATTCGTGATGGTACAATCCCTAATGGATCCGCTCACCCCTACGTCCAGTCCCCGAGCTCCTCCCCACAAGCAATTTATCCTCGTTTCGATTTACATCAATTTTGGACGAATTCTATATCTTCAGTGCTATCTCTTTTGATTAATATAAGTTTTTGTTCAACTCTTTTTTCGCAAGTGTTTTCATAATGAATATAGATGATTTATTACGGATTGGCAGTTATCAAGGTACTTTTTTCAATTTTTGTTACTATATTGATATTTATGATGAATCGATTTTTGTTCATTTAATTAACTTGTTAACAGGTTTAGCTTTAGTGTTTGTTTTTTAATTTTTGTTTGCTACTTAGCTCCAATCTAGGTGTTTGTTAATAGTTTTATGTAGGCAAATTGATATGTTTCAGTATTTTTATTGATTCAATTTTGTTAATAGTTTCTTTTGTTTTGGTGATTTGTATTTTTACAAATTTATATATTGTAGCTTACATGAATTGATTCTCTAAATAAATAAATTTAGTTTTTTTTAGTGATTTGTAGTTATCCTGTTCATATCTGATTATTTATTGCTTTATGTTTTCGTTTAGGTGTTAGCAGTGGTGATTCTTCACATTTTAGTCGATTTATTGATGATACTATTTCATAATGTGCTAATGGTTCCGCTAATCATTCTGATTAAATGAAAGCGATGATGCAATTTCAATGTGTACTATCCGACTAGGTGGTAGGAGATATTATGTTCATATGTCTATTGATGAGGATTGTATACCAGTTGTTGATAAGGTGTTTGAGTACTTGAAGAAAGGCATGGATTTTTATCAGGAATATGGTCGATTATCTAGTTTTGACACATATCGGAGTACGAAGAAGACGGATGAAGAAGAAACAATCATTTGTAAATATGTGATTTGTAGTAGGGTTGGATTTAATGAGAAGAAAAAGAAACCAATTATGTCTCATAGTAAAAGTAAAGTGCGTCGGTGAAAAACATTTTCTAATAGGTGTGGTTATCCAACAAAGATAATTTTAAAAATTGTGTCTAGTACAATGTACAGAATATCCACATTTATTGAGAAACATAATCATGATCTTGTTCTGAAAAATGCTAGATAGTTTTAGAGAGCATTGTTAAATGTCTAGTATTTCATGAAAGTTTGTGTTTGATGCCTCCAACATTAACATTCATGTACTAACCAATAGAAGAAATTAATATTTAGCAATTAATGTTTGATGAAGGCTATTCATCATACATTGTAATAAAGACCCCTAGCAAGATTATCAGAAGTTCAATCTACATTTTTCTTTCAAACTACCATTACTTCACAATTTCAGCAAGGTCTAATATAAAGTGGCACACATATAGAGTTCGAAAACAAGATATACAAGTAAGTAACATTGATGAATGCTGTAATTACTGCAAGCTCTCAAAACCATCATTTCTTCTCTCAATCTCCAGCTTGTTGGTCTCAAGTTTTTCAACCATCTGTGATACATAAAAAGTAATAATTAACTGCAATAAGTTATATTTTCCCAAACAGTAGCAAATAACATTGATGAATTTTTGTTATACCTTCTTGATTAGAACCTCGTACTCATCTACTTTGATTTTCAGTGCATCTAATTCATCCAAAGGTGTATTCAGTGGATCATTTCGAAGAAAGCTACAAATGGTAAAGAGATTCTGCCGACATTTAGATATCTCTTCCACATTCTTGCATTTTTTCGCGAGTTCAAGCAATGGAGTTTTTTGAATAAATTTATTGATCAAATCTGCCTCCACTTTGCTGCTGCTGGATGGAAAAAACATCCTATAAGAGCAATCAAGGCTGCACGGATGACTGATACCCGTGCAGGCACCACATTTACCAGCATGTTTGCGTTTCTTACGCTCCCCTTTAGCCTGCTGAGGCTGCCTCTCAGGATTTCTGCTATTAGACGGTTCTCCGGAATCCTGCTGCAAGTTAAAGATTAGTACAGGACCAACTACTACTATAACACAGGATATAACAAAGACTGCAGTTCAAATGAATGTGTGAACATAAAATTGACTCATGACTGGCTCTTCCACAATAGAAGATAGATGAATGTGAATGTAACAAACTAGCAATTAACAATAAATATCAAACACAATAATTCAACAGAGACTGTTCAAGACATTCTAGCCATTGTAGTGCGATATAAAGAAAATAATATCCATCAATCAGCTCAATAGAGAAAGTCTAACAATACAAAGAGACACTAAAACTGAAACGTATATGGACTGATATCTCTTACTAGAAGTGCTGTAGTTCAATAATCTGGATTTGAATAAAGGATATTCTGTTAGGCAACTACTCCAAGGGCACAGGGCATGAGATTTGAAGAGACTTAATACAAATGAGTAATAATGTATGTTTAAAGGATAACAGTGACAGCTTTTGTGGCTGTCCTTTTTAGGGATTGTTTGCCATCATGTGCATGCAACAAACAACTTTTTGAAGTGCGAGGAAAAACTGTGCAACTACTCACAGTATCTGTTTGTGTGAAAGGAAGTATCTAGTTGGGGAAAATATCATGATCTTTTTGTTTGAAATTAGTATAGGACCAACAACTACTACTATACAGGCATACATACACAATTCCCAAGCAAGCCTAAAAGAAGATCGCAATCAAACATGAGGAAAGGACTACATCAAATTGAAACACAATCACGGACCGACACAGCAAGAAATAGGACTACAGATCCGCATATATACATGCAGCTAATATTTCTATACAAATTGACTCGTATTCGAATAGCAACAATTAAGCCAACTACTATACAGGATGGTTCTGGTTCTGTACAAAAATATAACAGAGAGAGAGACCTCTTCTTCAAGCACATAAGTAGGAGAATCAACAAGAGCTTCCTCCTTCACATGCGTCCCATTTTCCGCCATTTTTTAAAACTTCTTCGAAATCGAAACGCCCTCAATAAACCCTAAAATAACAAATTAAAAAGAAACCAACCAAATCACTCAACTTTATCAAACAACACACACATAAACACACACTTTCCCCAGCACCAGACCATCGATTTCAACAAATCTAAGCAAATCACAAATACTAGGGTTTACATACAAATACACAAAATCAAAATGTCAAAGCAGGCCTTGTAATAAATATTTAAAATATAAACGTTATAAAACCTGAGAATTGTGAAAAAAAAAATAGAAACTAACTTGATTTAATAGATTTGATTTTTTTTTGGGGGGGGGGGCTAGATACATCATACAGACAGAGGAGGCGTAGATGGTACCAGGTGTCACAGGGGTGAATTTTCGAACCTAAATTTACACCCTTGTGCGGCCTGCCCTTGTAGTCCAGCACCAAGAACAGTCAGCCTTCGAGAGAGGTTGTCACCAAGCAACCCGTCAAAACTTAGCACAGCGGAACACTAAACCAAAAACGCAACACAGGAACCACGTGTGTGCAGGTGTGTCTAATTACCAAGCAAATATAAACACACACACAATTTACAGGCACCAAGCCCAACCTTTGTATTACCCAGAATATAAAGGATACAATATGCTTACAGACTTTCTCTACTGCCTAGCATAGAAATAATACAAGTGCAGAATAATACATGAACTTGTACAAATCCCAACTGAGAATACATATAAAATGCCTATCTCTATATATAAGCCAAGACCCATGCTCAGCACCCAACCACTTGGCAGTTACCAGCAGTTACCAATATTTAAAATGCCTTCAACTGCATTTCCCACCATTTCCTTGAGCCACAACTGCAAGGTAGTTATCCAAACCACTCCTTTTTGCATTTTCCCCAGCAATACACATAATATATATCACATATATATGTCACCAACATGTGCCCACGTTTTTGACTTTTGCCTTAGTCATATTGAACTCCCAGCTCAGCTCCCAGCCTTGTGTTGTCCAAATAAAACCACCCAGCAAGCCAACAAACTCAACCAACCATGTCTGAACCCACTTGGCACCGCTGCCCAAACGGTGACCCATGCTGCTAGCATCAACCCGTGAAGCCACCCCGCAGCCAATAGCCTAAAGCCATCCCAAGTGAAGCCGCACCGCTCGACTCCAAAAATGTTTTCCAGCCAAAGAGTCTTACAAACCCTCCCACACTTTGAGTTTGATGTCCTCATCAAAACATAAACCATTCTGAGACCATTTCTCCATGTAGCAAACCATCGCCCCAAAACCAAGGCTGCAATTCCGTCTGCGGTATGCCACTGCCACAAAACCAACTACCATAAGCTGATTAGATGAACCTCCAAAACCTTGCCCCCATTGTCACCACAACCTGATGACTTTGTGTAGACGCCCAGCCGCCCACACACCATTTTCCATTCTGACTTAAGTTCCAGCAGCGCCCCCAACCTTTGGAGACATTGACTTAGGCCCAACTAGAAAACCATCAAGTTCAGCACTATAACCAGAAGAGTCGCCAGCCTTCGGCTCGATCCCACAAACCACACTGCCAACAACCACCTGTAGAGCCCCCAACTTTCTGACTTTCTTTTTGCCCTTATCAACTTGCATAGGAACAACCTTAAAAAAACATGGACATGCCTCATCCATGATCATAATCCCACCATAACGCACCATAACAGTACTACTAGTCATGATAAAGAAATCCATCCCTAGGATGCAATCAAAATCATCTAAGGCAACAACATGAAAAGTAAAGTTACCTTGCCAATCACCAATTTTCAAGTCCACACTTGAATAACCCCGAATTTTCTGCACCTCAGCATTAGCCATCTTAATCTGACTCGAACATGATTCCAACCTCAATCCAAGTTCATCAGCACATTTACCCCCAATGAAACTATTAGTAGCACCCGTGTCCACCATAGCCATCACTGTTTTCCCATTCACTAAGGCCTTGACATACATTAACCCATCACCCTCAACAGATTTATCAGTCCTTAGTGTAACCAAACGCATAGGATTCGCCCTTGCAAAACCCACTTCATTTTCCTCATTATCTCCAGCATTCTCTTCTTCAACATAAAGAGCATTCAGTCTATCTTTCTTGGGACATTGTCTTGCAAAATGCGGCCCTCCACATATGAAACAACCTTTGTCACCAACACCTTGAGACTGCTTATCACCCTTGGCATCACCAGTGCCGTTTTTCCCACTGTTCTTCTTATTTCTGCCCTCATCCTTGTGATTCTTTCCACCGTGTTTACCCTTCTCAGTTTCAGAACCAGCATGCTTGTAGTCAACCAAACCATCAGCAGCGGCCACAGCAGTAGGCAAGTCCTTCACAGCCTGCCTCCTCAATTCTGCCTGCGCCCAAGGTTTGAGTCCAGCCAAGAAATTGAACAACTTATCCTCATCCAACATGTTCTTTATATCCAACAACAAAGATCTGAATTCCTTCACATAATCTCGAACAGTTCCCGTTTGTCTGAGATTCCTTAAACTCTCTCTAGCAAGCCAAAAAGCATTAAGTGGCAGAAATTGCTCCTTAAGTTCCTTCTTCAACGCCTCAAATGTGGTTATTGCCGGCCTGTCCACACTCGCATCACCATCAGTACGAGTCCGCCACCACAATTTTGCATCGCCAACCAAGTACATACTTGTGATTGAAACTTGCTCCTTCTCATCAATATGAGCAGCCCTAAAATATTGCTCCATATCCCACAAGAAATTCTCCAGATCCTTCGCAACCCTTGCGCCACCATATGACTTTGGTTCTGGAATTTTCACACTCAGATGGCCCTCCCTAGAACCACCAGCCAAACTGCTCGCCACAGCCCCCTTCATGATTGCAATTTCATTCCCCATCGTTCGCAACTGATCCCCAACATTCTCAGATGAAGTAGCCGTTGTCGCAAACAAATCCGTGAATTTGCCATCACTTGCAGCCATGAACGCAGCAACCATCGTTTTGAATTCATTCAAGTCATCCCTCAAAACTTGAATCTGATTTGCCAAACAAATTTCATCAGTCGACAAAGGCGTGCCCACAAATTCCTCAAGCCTTGCCAACCTTTCACCAGTAGAATTTCCTCCAACCATGATTCCGTATTAACCCACGAACACACAACCTGGCTCTGATACCAGTTGTCACAGGGGTGAATTTTCGAACCTGAATTTACACCCTTGTGCGGCCTGCCCTTGTAGTCCAGCACCAAGAACAGTCAGCCTTCGAGAGAGGTTGTCACCAAGCAACCCGTCAAAACTTAGCACAGCGGAACACTAAACCAAAAACGCAACACAGGAACCACGTGTGTGAAGGTGTGTCTAATTACCAAGCAAATATAAACACACACACAATTTACAGGCACCAAGCCCAACCTTTGTATTACCCAGAATATAAAGGATACAATATGCTTACAGACTTTCTCTACTGCCTAGCATAGAAATAATACAAGTGCAGAATAATACATGAACTTGTACAAATCCCAACTGAGAATACATATAAAATGCCTATCTCTATATATAAGCCAAGACCCATGCTCAGCACCCAACCACTTGGCAGTTACCAGCAGTTACCAATATTTAAAATGCCTTCAACTGCATTTCCCACCATTTCCTTGAGCCACAACTGCAAGGTAGTTATCCAAACCACTCCTTTTTGCATTTTCCCCAGCAATACACATAATATATATCACATATATATGTCACCAACATGTGCCCACGTTTTTGACTTTTGCCTTAGTCATATTGGACTCCCAGCTCAGCTCCCAGCCTTGTGTTGTCCAAATAAAACCACCCAGCAAGCCAACAAACTCAACCAACCATGTCTGAACCCACTTGGCACCGCTGCCCAAACGGTGACCCATGCTGCTAGCATCAACCCGTGAAGCCACCCCGCAGCCAATAGCCTAAAGCCATCCCAAGTGAAGCCGCACCGCTCGACTCCAAAAATGTTTTCCAGCCAAAGAGTCTTACACCAGGGGTGTACAGGGTTTGGGCGTAGATACAGACGGGGGATATTGATGAAACTGATCAATATTGTAATATTGTTTGGGCGTGTTTTTTTTTTAGTTCTAAATCACAATTATTTTATATGTCTCTTTATTATTCATTATTAAGTCAAGATTCTCAGTTTTCGCCAACGTCCATACGTATCCACAGCTGAATATGATCATATAAAAAATGTATAGAGAGAAGAAAAAGAGATAAAAGTGTTAGATTTCAATATATAATTACAGATCACGATATTACCAAGTTTATTAAAAACGTACCTGATTCCGAGGATTATGTGAAATATGAATAAGGATTATGAGCCTTGATTTTTATGTTCTTTATATAGTAGTCCACTTAGACTTCATTAACCCTGATCAGATTATTATTGGTACGCACGGATTACTTTTAAATATTTTTAAAATTATATGAGGAAACAAAATAAAGTATAATAATTTATTATGGATATAATTTAACTTTGTAATATTAATTAATAAAATTATTTGTAATAATAATAGTTATTTAATAAATGGCATGTATTGTTTAGAACTAATAATATAAAATCTTAATGTAAATTTGTTGTTGAAGGGATTCGAACCTTGGATCTTTAGAAGAGTGATTTAAATATAGAATATTCCTTATTATTAGATCTAACGATTATCATCTATTTACTAAATATCTACGATTATCATCTATTTTTACTAAATATCTAACGATCACTATCCTTTTTAAATGGTTAAACCAAACAACCAAACTACCAACAATTATACCCTAGTTTGCTTAGTATAGATAATTTAACTTTGTAATATTAATTAATAAAATTATTAGTAATAATAATAGTTATTTAATAAATGACATGTATTATTTAGAACTAATAATATAAAATCTTAATGTAAATTTGTTATTGACAGAATTCTAATCTTGGATCTTTAGAAGAGTGATTTAAATATAGAACATTCCTTATTATTATATCTAACAATTATCATCTATTTACTAAATATCTAACAGTCACTATTCTTTTAAATGGTTGAACCAAACAACCAAACTACCAACATATCTTTGTAAAAATCTTAAAATTAATTAATACATGTACTGTAATTTTTTAGTTTTACAGAACTTGTCCTATATTGTAATTTTTTGTTCTACAGAATTTGTGTTCTGTATTTTTATATTTACAATATTATATATCTTTTATCTACATAAATTTTTTTCTACTACTATCTTTGTAAAAAATTTAAAATTAATTAATACATATAATTTTTTAGTTTTACAGAACTTGTTCTGTATTGTAATTGTTTATTTTACAGAATTTGTGAAATACCTTTGTTAATGGTCTTCATTTTTATCAACATATTTTAATCAACCAACGAACAAATGGTCTCCGAAATTTGTATATTTATTCTTTGCAACCGTGTCTGTATTCAAGTGTGTGACAACTGACAATTCACATGTCATAGTAAAATGCAGTAATTATTGAATTGTAGAAATTTCTATTTCCATTTCAATTTTGTTTAACAAACATCTCCCATCAGGCCATCATGGCATCATAGATATAATGATTTGAAATTTTCGTGGGGAGAATCTTTAATTCTGGCACACTTTCCGAAACCCGAGATCATAAGGTTCTATTCTAATTTTTAGTTTCAATTTAGATGTTAATTTGAGAAATTGATGATGTATGTGATGCCATAATATATTGAGGGTAAGTTGATCATCCATGCAATGCAATGTTGTCTGCTGATAAATTGGATCTCTTGCAAACAAAATGATGTTGTTGTTTAGCATAACTTTTCGTGTAAAAATTTCATATTTTGATATATGTATATATATATATATACATATATATATATATATATATATATATTTTATTACAGGTGTAAGTTGCAAAATAAAGTGCTTTTTTCATAAAAAAAACTAGAAATATTAGTTTTTTTCTTGAAATAAGTCAACTTTTCTGAAAAATAAGCTTCCCAAACATCCATGATGATGAATTGATCGTGGCGCAGCTTGATGATCGCTTGACTTGTATCTTGGTGTAATCATCTGAGCTACATTTAACATTGAAATTCATGTATAAAATATCGTGTTACCTGCAAAAGATTCAGAGGGTTATTACTTATTAGTGAATCTATCAGCAAAAAGATGACTGCAATCTTAGCTCCTATTGTACTATCAGCATAAATTGCAAATACTTATTTTAAAATCCTAAATCTGCAAGCACTTTTTATTTACTAGTGTTGTTGTTAAATGCAAACATTCTTGCAGGTTCAGATCCAAGAAGGTGATTGTCCTGTAATATTACACCTGGAAAAAGGCCCTTGAAAAACCCCGATTTTTTTTAAACATAAAGTTGGTATACCTTTTTTTAACGGAAAAAAAGAAGAGTCAAACACTTGCACCATTCATCATGTGGGGTTTTGCATCCAGTGTGATCTCCAGAAGTGCTAGACGGAAAAATGAGTTTCTAATGCCAAATAGAGCTCCTTCAGAGTGTTCAGATGATGAAATTTCTGTGGGAGAAAATAGGGAGGAAGGATTGCAATGCCAAATTTGCTGGGAATCCTTCAACATTGTGGAGAATGTACCTTATGTTTTATGGTGTGGTCATACCATATGCAAGAACTGCATCTTAGGATTAAAATGGGCTATAGTGAAACTCCCCCAACTACCAGTTGAGCTTCCGCTTTTCATTTCTTGCCCTTGGTGCAGCTGGTTATCCTTCAGGCTGGTGTATAAGGGAAATGTCAAATTTCCTCGCAGGAACTATTTTCTCCTCTGGATGGTCGAAAGCATGAATAGTGGCAGGGTGAAATCCCAATTTTCCTTGTGCAGTGATCAACAGGTTTTTGCTTCAACCAAGAGTTTGGCTGTAAATCAGGTTAGCAATGTGAAATTTGCGTGCACCTTAGCAGCTACTTCTCCTTATCCTGAAAATGAGTCAAACTGTACTGAAGATCGCACAATGGGTATCCATCTCAATACTGAAAGATTCCACTTATCCCTTCGCAAGTCCTTAGTTTTCCTTTCTCATTTGACTGCCAAATTCCCATTGGTCTTCATATTCCTTCTAACTGTTCTGTATGCAATACCTGCCAGCGCAACCATATTGGTTTTGTACATTCTTATCACTGTTTTGTTTGTTGTCCCAGCATTACTTGTTTTGTACTTTGCATGCCCTTTCCTTGGCTGGTTGGGTAGGGAAATCATCAATTGAGTTGGTTTACATTTTATAATACACAATTTATCTTTCTTTTTTTACACTCTTTCTCCTGGCTCTTTTAAGCAAATGTTCAACTTTTTGCATACCTGACATTATTTCTGGTCTCTGGACTATTTGTCCTCCTTGTGTAACCTACATATGTTGAAATTATCTGCACCTTGATGCCATGTTATGTTGAATCCTGATAGTTAGAGAGTTTTCATGCTTGATCTTTACAATTAATGCACCCAAGTGGATGGAGTAATACTTTCATGATGTGGTGACTTTCTGGGATGGATAATTTGTATTGCGATTTTCACTAGGTACGTTTCTTCTGTTTTGAACTAGAGGTGATTAAATGTTATGATCTACATTACTAATTTTCGAATAGCATGGAAACCTTAACTTAAGCATTTATACATTTAAAGGGGAATTAGTTTCTTCTGAACACTACCTAATTCTATGTCTGCTAGCTAAGAATCCATAGCTACGATTGTCCTTACAGATTATACCGGAGGACTATTAACTTTTTTCTCTCAGATTACCACACTTGAGTCCTTTAAAATAATCATGTGAAGTAAACATTGTTATTTTTTAACTTTTTATGGGGATTTATCATACAAAGGAAGGATATATAGGCACGGCCGGTCCTGGCCCAGTGCAAGCGGTGCAGCTGCACTTGCCCAGAAATTTCAGGGGCCCAAAATTGTTTTTATCTACATAGATGTATAAATACTCTGCTTCGCCGGTCTTTCAAACACCTTCGTTTATTTATTATACCTTGGTTTAATTTATTTGTTAGTTCTTTTACTTAGATATATTTCTATACATTTTATTTTTTGATTATTGATTAATGTATACAATTCTACTAATTATCTACTAATTGTCCCATTTATGTCAACTAAAGTAAATTAAATAAATCTTCTATTTGAAATGATTTCGGTACCCATTAATTTATCACACGTAAGAGATTTTGTTTATTTTTTAAAATTATAATCTCAATTTTTTTTGAACTTGTGGCAATTTAATATTGTAAGATAAAATTTGATGAAGTATGGAAAAAATTATATTTTGTGGCACTAAAATGTAAGAATGTCCAATATAATGGTAGAGAAGATTTAAATTTAAGAATGTCCAATGTAATGGTGGAGAAGATTTAAATTTCCCTTTTGATTATTTATTTATACTCCTTTTGTCCCAACCAATTCCTAACATTTTTTTACACTTTTTTGACACGCATTTTAAGGTGTATTTTAAGCATAGTTCCATAAAAATATATACATTATATTTTTATACAATTTTTTTTTTAAAAATAAGTTATGAATTTACCCCTAAAATGGATCTTAAAATGAGTGTCAAAAACCTCATTTTGAAAGGTTAAGATTCTATTGGAACTAAGGGAGTATCATTTTTGCTTGTTGGGAGTTGAAATTGATGCTTTTGTATTTTTTTAAATCTATAGCACAAATAATGGTGCAAAATTATAATCAATACTAATTCATTAATATATTTGATTGGTGTATATATAAGTTAAACTATTCTTAAAAACTTTTAACAACTGTACGAAGGGTCCAAAAAAATATTTTGCACTGGGCCCAATAATCTTCAGGACCGGCCCTGTATATAGGTTAAATAACCTACGTCTAACAAGCTAAAAGGTGATGGAAAATGGTTCATGAGGTTGTTTAAAAATTTTAACTATGGAAGAACAACAGAAAAGTAGATTATGAAAATTATATATTAATGAAAACAAATAGTAATTATTCTTGTAAACAAGCATAGCTCAAGTGTTTAATTGTCAGCCCCTTTCCATCTTGTTTTCTTTTGCCTGAACTCTTCTAGCTAGGTTGTATAAAAAGTCAGGTAAAAATGGATAAAAGTCCATATTCAACTTTGGTACATGTATAGTTGCTGGTTTGAATTCCATAATTAACAAACAGAGATGAACAAAAAATGTATTTACAAATTGATTTTGCATAAGGAGCTACATTATTTCTCACACCAAAATTAGGTTACAAACAACATACCCTTAATACATATGTATAGAAGGTCAGTCAAAGACTATACTACCCTTCCTCACTACATTACATTACTACCCTTACTCCTTAATACTCCCCCTCAAGCCAATGAGTGAAAACAAAGTGAAACTCTTGGCTTGAAGATAGAAACTGCTACTGATCAATCATTGTCCTGACAGTTTGGAGTGTGCCACTGTCATTCGTGGACTAATGCTCATAGAGCTCAACATCATGGAAATTTACTTCCATGTTTTAAAACTCCATCGATTCCCTTCACTCCTTTAACCATAACTTGATCTGTTAACTCAAGGCACTTCACCTCAACAGAATCTGGTAGAGCAAAGTATCGAAGCACAACTTCCAGGCATGACCGGAGTAATCAAGGCTTTATTCCTAATCTCCACGAGTAAACAAGGTTTCACCCAATCTCGCACCTGACCGGAGTAATCAAGGCTTCATGCCTAATCTCCACGAGTAAACAAGGTTTCACCCAATCTCGCACCATGCATTTTCTGGATTGAATTGTCAGCCAACTTGACAATGCAAGATAAACTGTAAATGCTCACAGAGCTCAAAACAAGCATGAGTACACAGTCACTTCAATGGAGTGACCTCTCAGCTTCAATAATAAACAAATCATGGCAATTACTTCCATATAAATGGTACCTTCTATCTTCACTTTTCAGATATTGCATACCTGGATGATAGAGGCTGTTGAAAAATAAGCTGAACTAGTATCAAAGCATTCTATGAACTGTTGTTGCAGTCAGAAAATAGCATCCATCTGGAGACCATTCACTTGTCACCAACCATTCAGCCTTTGTAGTTCCAAGCTTCTTTTTCTCAACATAATCCCAAAACACCATATCACCAGGTAAATTTCCGAAACCTGCCAAACATAAAAACTTCCCTTTCGGGTTCTAATTTAACTGCACGGTCGAACACCATAAGATACCACGTCTAGCAACAGGTTCGTTATGTGTATCCTTTTCACATGTAAATATTTGAACACTGGCAGGCATTCCCTTTAATTCCGGAACAAAAAATGCTACATGAGACCCTGATCTCTTAGAAATTTCTAGTCCAGCAATTCCAGGTACTCTAATCTTCTTCACAATCTCTTTCGTTAAATCTGTGGCATCAAATATTTTCACCTCGTTTCTGGTCAAACAACATGCCACAGCTTCATCACAGCTAAACCTTATAGAAGGCCATATAGTCTTGGTCATATTCTTCCGAAACAACTGATAAACGGCCTCCCCTGACCCAACATTCCACAAAGTAACATTTTTCTTCTGTGGTGACACAGGTTTCCGGAAAGTGTGAAGATAAGTCCCATAAGGAGACAATGCAGCAGCAAGTGTATGAACCACCAAGAAGTGCCAGAACTATACGATATTCCTGTGTCAATTCAAATAAGAGCAAAACTGCGTAAGAGGTACCTGCACGTTCCTCAGCAAAAGTAGCAGCCTGTGGTGATGCAACCTCCAACAAGGAGAGATGAAATATTGGATTGGATTGGAAAATTGCAAAACTAACAAATTTTCCATATCGCAAGCATTCTCGTAGCTGCTTCAATAAACAGAGATGGAGCATAATATCCTCCTACTAACCCAGACGCTCTGCACAATGACATCGCTAAGATTTTTACTACCACCAGTTGAAGCAAAAGATCAGCAGAGGGAGTTCTCATAAATTGCTGAGATTCTAACAGTAAATCAACATTATCATATCCCCATTAGAGAATTTCTGGATGCTGCAATGCTATGAGCCCACCTTCCGCTACGCATTACTTCGCACATTCCAAACCACACAGCCTGCTGCTTGACACATACCGCTGCCCGCTTCTTCACACAACACAAAATGACATCCAAACTCAAAAAGCACCTTTCATTCCTTGCACCCATTTGCCAAAACCTCGGTACCCTCACTCTCAACACATTCCACAATATTTTCTGGTTTAGGATTTTTATCAAACAGCTGATGTGTATCTCCCTCGTTCACTTTCTCAGCAATCGCATATCCATATAATACACCCATTCCCGTTCATGACAACGTTGCTTGGAGAATAGCTCGAGGTCAGACATGGCGGCGGCTCTATTTATTTTTGGGGTTAGTGATTGCTGGTTTATGGTCCTTTTCGATCCTTGGGAGTTGCTGGAATTTCTTGACCTTGTTCTACATAACTTTTGTGTTGCAACATACCGTTCCCTTTATTTATGAGAAGTACAAAGACAAGATTGATGCTTTTGCTGAAAAAGCTAAGGCTGAGATTAAGAAGAAGTATGTTGTATTCAAAGTGAAGGTTTTAAGCAAATAAATCCACGAATTCCAGGAAACCAAATCCTTCTCAGGCATTTTGTCGAACACTTGGTGTGCAGCTTAAGTTCTTACAAGTCATTTTGAACCATTACTTATAAACAGAGCTCTTCATTTCATTCCCAAAATGCAACAGACCAACAACAGAACAATAATCCCCATTATAATTTCAACGAGTAGCTGGAGAGATGAAGAAAAGGGAAGTGTGGCGGCGGAGAAGCAGCGTTTAGAGAGAGAGAGTGTCTGTTTGTTTTGAATTGGGGAAATGTTGATGAAACCCTAGATTTGGCATTAGCGTGTGTTTTCATTTGGGGTTTTAATCGAGGTTCTTGGTTTTTCTTGAAGAAATGATAGTTGAGAAGAACGTGTGTTAACTGTTAGTCCTCAAGAACCGGAGGCTCTGATATCATGATAACTTTGTAAGTTTGAATATTAGAGACAAGTAATTAACAAACAGAGATGAACAAAAAATGTATTTACAAACTGATTTTGCATAAGGAGCTACATTGTTTCTCACACCAAAATTAGGTTACAAACAACATACCCTTAATACATATGTATAGAAGGTCAGTCAAAGACTATACTACCCTTCCTCACTACATTACATTACTACCCTTACTCCTTAATATTCCACAACATTAATGGTGACTTGGACTACTTCCTTACTGAGATAAGAAGCTGGGGACAACCGGCTTATAACTAGGGCTGTCAAAAAAATCCGGATATCCGTCCGAAATATCCGAATCCGTATCCGAAAAATTAGGATATTATCCGTATTCGAAAAATTAAGATATTATCCGTATCCGAATCCGACATATCCGTATCCGAAAAATTAGGATATTATATTAATATTTTAATATATTATATTAATATAATATATTAACATATTATGTATTATATATCATATATTAATATATTATATTAATATATTAATATAGAATATATTATATATCATATATCATATTATATAATATCATATTATATAATATATTAATATATATTATATATTAATATGATATATGATATATAATATATAATATATTAATATATTATATGTTTATATATTAATATATTATATATCATATAATATATTATTATATTAATATATTAATATATTAATATATTATATTAATATATTATTATATTAATATTTTAATATTTTATATTAATATATTGTATAAATATATCATATATCATATTAATATATTATATTAATAAACTATAAATATGATATATATATCATCATTTATATATTGTTGTAAAAAATATCCGAATACCGTCCGAAATATCCGTATTCGTATTCCAAAAAATTAGGATATTATCCGTATCCGAAAAAAATTGCCCGTATCCGTATCCGAAATATCCGTTTGACAGCCCTACTTATAACCAGATGACATGAAAATGACACCTTTTTAACTCTCTCCGGTCCACTCACCTTGTAATACACCAGTGACAAAGCTACATGGGCCATTAGTTTGATATGAATATTGAGTTTGAGGAAGTACAAGAATTGTGAAAGTCGTGTGATTCATGTATTTGCGTTTATATCGTAGCAGGAAACACTTGATCAACTAGATTGTGATTCATGTATTTGTTGTAATATTAAGTGTTACATAAGACGTGTTTAAGTAATAATTTGAAAGAAGTCTGTTTTGTGTCCTACCTCTGGTTCAGGTTGTGTTCACTTAAATCTTGGATTGGAAGAGCAAAGAAGTGATGTACTGAATAGGTTCTGGAGTCTGAGATATTTCTTTCAAGTTTAGTTGATCTGGCTTTAGGTGCAAGTGTGCAACACAGTGTGTTTAGTGTGATTTAGGTGCCAAACAATTGAGGCCAAAGTTTTCAAGTTATGAGTTGTAGTCGCATTGTGGTATAGAATTTTTTTTTTTTTGACGAAACATTGTGGTATAGAATTAATGCATATGTAACTATGAAATTAACGAATGTACATGGACTTCCTTACGAATAACACACAAGGGAATTAGCTTCAAATGAATGAATGTGCATCTAAAACACAAGAAAGGCTTGACGAACTGCAAACTCAGCAAGTCAAGAAGAGGCTTCCTTCACAACAATGGTTTGAAAATGAATAATTATCATTTTGCTCCTCTTATTTCTGGTCTATTTTCCGATTTATACTAGACTTTCTTTCCTGTCATATTCAGTCTGCTGGTTTTAGCCTCGCTTCAATTTGACCACTTTTGACAAAATACATCCAGCCATTTTTAAAAATTGGAACACATTAAAAAGAAAATTCTTAATTTTAGAAAATAAGCATTTGTAAAATAAACAAATTTTCATATCTAGTTTGGTACTTCGAATATCACTCGTTTTTTTACAATTTTTTTTATGAAAAATATAGAAATATCTTCTGAATTTTTATTTTCATTTTTTATAATTTTTTTTTCCTGAAAAAGCCACCGTTTTGGATGTTTGTCTATTTTAAATTTATTCTATTTATATATTATTTGTAACTGTATTAAAAAAATAAAAAGTAATATTCTAAAAAAATATGAATTAGTAATTTCTTTTTGATTTAAATATCATTATAATTTTTTTTAAATGTAGGTTATATTATTAAATAAAAATTTAAAATTATTAACATGTTTTTACCAAATATAATAATAAGAAATTGTTTTTGTATGATTTTTAATGACATGATTGATAAAGATAAGGAAGCAAGAGCAAGACAATGGCTTATGCTCTTCACTTCCCTGCTGCCGGACATCTTTTATCCACTTCCCGGTCTGAATTCCGGCCGCCGAAATGTTCTTCCGACCGGCAGGCGCTTTTTAATCGCATTGCTCCTGTCTATGATAACGTACGCATTGCCCATCTAGTTACCACTCGTTCAACACACTCATTTATTAGTAATTGTTTTTTTAAAATTTTTTGTTTGCAGTTAAATGACTTGTTGAGCTTGGGTCAACATCGAATTTGGAAAAGAATGGCTGTTTCTTGGAGCGGGTAATCTCTTCTTTTATCACTTTTGAGATTCGAACTCTCGACATCCTGTTATCGAGACAAGTGTGGTGTTTAGTAGGTTATGATGAGTTAATGCTAATTCATGTGTGTTTGTTAGGCATGTTTGAGTATGAGAAAAGACAAGACAATTTTTTAATATGTTTTATTGTTGATCGCAATAAAAAAAAAAAAAAAAAACTTGTTCTATGTAAATTGCGCAAATAATCTTGATAATGTTGTAGGTTCTTTGACAATAAAAGCCCCTGTATTTTATTTTAGGGCTAAAGCAGGGGACACTGTGTTGGATTTATGTTGTGGAAGTGGAGATTTAGCGTTTCTCTTATCCGACAAAGTTGGAACTACTGGCAAAGTCTGTATTCTCCTCTCTTTTAAATCTTACTGCAACTATTGTATGTTTTATGTTCTAAGACTGATCATTGACGCTGATTTAGTATGATTTCTGTGTGCCATGGTTTTTTTCTTTTTTATTTTGTGTTAATATGATGGTGTTGGAGTATGAACTGTGAGTCTATAAAGACATTGTACAATGTCTTGCTTTTCTTGTTTGATTAGAATCCAGTAGCTTTCAAGGTCAAGTTTATAATGCTCAAGTCAACTTGAGATTGGATGAAGACTTGCTCATACTTCTGCTAATTGATTGTCGATATAACTACTTACGTCTCTGAGACTTGTGAATTTTTCAGCTTTTGTAGCTGACACTTGCATATTATACTCTTTCATAGTCTTTGTTGGTAATTTGGTAACAATTAGCAGGTTATTGGTCTTGATTTCTCTGAGGAGCAGTTATTAGTTGCTTCATCAAGGCAGAAGTTACGTGCAAAGGCTTGCTACAATAATATTAAGTGAGCATTGGTAAATTGTCCCGGATGAATGCAAATTCTGGAATAGTTGTGATTCTAGCTGGGCAGAAAGCTAAAGAATAAGTTTTTTCTCACTGCAATAATGTCATTTGTCACCATAGGTGGGTGGAAGGCGATGCTCTTGAGCTACCATTTTCTGATTCTTACTTTGATGCCATTACGATTGGCTATGGACTGAGAAATGTGGTGGATAGACAGAAAGCAATGTTGGAGATGCATAGAGTTCTCAAACCAGGGTCAAAAGTTTCTGTCCTAGACTTCAATAAGAGTAGTGATGCGTTCAGTACCTTAATTCAGGTACTTGCTACAAACTAACAGGTCTATCGTTTTTCCACCATGTAATACCGTTCACAACAGACACTCACGTTAACTTGGTGGCTGTAGTCTCGCTTTATAATAAATTGCATAAGTTGTGTACAGTTTATAAGATATGCAGTTACTCAAATGGACCAAAATATCAGTTCTAGAACCCTGAACACCCCTATCTATATTGAGGGAGGGTGTGTCATGTAAAGACTGATTTTTGTTTTCTCTAAAGCTTTTGAAAGATGCTTTTTGTAAACACTAATTATGACTTCTGAAACTATGCAAGGAATGGATAATTGATACTGTAGTTGTTCCTGTTGCAACTGGTTATGGTCTTTCAAAGGAGTACGAATATTTAAAAAGCTCAATCCAGGGTTACTTGACAGGTTAGTTCTTATAATATAGCGTTTCATCATAGTTGATCTTGATCAATAAATGTGCATGCGTATATTATGTTGTTATAGGCACTTGTAAAATGTTGTCTCAGTTGGTTAAAGAGAGGTCATCTCACCTCTTGGTCACAGGTTCGACTCCCATGGGAGGCGGATTTGTGATTATGCCATCCTGGGGCAGAGCCTGTCGCACTTGTGCGGTTTGCCTTGGATCACGTGGTTTGCAGGCTATTGCGTGAGCCCATGGGTTTACCCAGAGCGCACCCGAAGGGTAGCGGCTGCGGGTTCCCATGTTAAAAAAAAAAAAAAAAAATGTAGTCCTATGGATAATTCTAGTGCAATAATATGGTAACTAAGCATGGGGGTTCCCGGACAAAACAAGCAATACCTTATATTGTTTTTTTGCATTACATACACTGAAATCCCTTGCTGCTTTTAAGCAGTAGTAGATTCTTCTCACTAGCCTATCTAATTTGTTGCTAAAGGAGCATTGTTATAGGGTTTTTTTTTTTTTTTTTAAATGTAGTCTTATAAGTTCTGGCCTAATGTCTTCAATTAAACTAATAACTAAGCCTGGGGGTTTTCGAATAAAACAAGCAATGCCTTGTATTGATTTTTTTTGCATTACATATTCCTAAACTCCTAGATGCTTTCGAAGCAATAACAGATGCTTCTCACTAGCCTATTTGATTCATTGCTGAAGGAGCTTTATTACTGTATATATCATGGAGTGAAGTTGGTTAACAACCACAGATTTTGTAATGGTTGTCAGTCATCCACATAGAATAGTTTTTTTTGTCATCGGTGTATTTTAGTGCTAATGTAGAATCAAATGTCGTAATTACTTGAAAGCTAGAGGAAAGTTTGTCCCCGATATGTCTTGAAACATACTGTATTATATTCGACAATTGTGTGTTTTCTCTTAATCAGGGAAGCAGTTACAGGACCTCGCTTTGGAAGCGGGATTCTCTACTGCCAAATATTTTGAGGTTGGTGGAGGACTCATGGGGAACTTGGTAGCCGCAAGAATGCAGTAAATATATTCGAAGTTCAGTTAGTCGAGGAGACGAGGACACGTTAGATAATTTGGGAGAACGATTGAAAGGTCTAGAATTGTACTTTTTATCAATTTAATCAATCAGATCAGTTAGATAATTTTACATTTTTATAGAAAATTAAAAGATGTCAATTTATTCTTGCTCGCTTCAAATTGTCTCCTTGTAAAAGAATGCATTTAGTGTGCCCTGTACTATAGGATCTTGATCTTCACATACCTGGCTTATATCAGATGTTATTCCATTGAAATAGCCTTCTGCAGTCGCAAGAAGATTTAGAGCCAATTTTTTTTTTTTTCTCTTTATTAGCCGTTATCTCATTCATGTTCCCAGATGATCAAGATAACCTTTTTTTGGCCGCTATGATCAAGATAACCTTCGCTGGATACAGTCTGTTATTTTGGTTAGTGTACAACTGATTTTAGTTGTAGATCTGTGAGTTTAAGAAGAACTTGTTCATACATTCTCTACATGTGCTATGCTTGCAAGCACTCATATTGAAAGGCATAAACCTGCACTGCATGATTTTTTTTCAAATTTTCTTATGAAAAGCAGTGAAAGTAAATATCAACTCAATTAACGTGTATATAGAATTTCTTACAAATAAGACACAAAAATTTTACCATCAAATGAATGAATGTGTATATTTTTTTTTTGAGGGAGAATGAATGAATGTGTATATAAAAACACGTATATGTTCCGCAAAGCTAAGAAATAAGAAAGGCTTGACAAACTGCCTTATAATGTATGTGGGTTTTGATAAGTTTACCTTCTCAAATCTATGGAGTCGAGTCCCCATCTACTCTTGGACATGTCTTCTGCATTTTAGCGCATAGATTAGAGAGCGCTAAATACTTTTCATGTAATTGATGGTGGAGTATACAAGGTGACAACAAGGAGGAGGAGAGTATTCGTGTGCTTTAGTATACCAAAGCAATTGAGCTGGTTTCTGAAACTTGTTGTCGAGGGACGGAGAATTTGAGCTGGTTTCTGAAACTTGTTGTCGAGGGACAGAGACTTTTACATGTATCATCTGATAGCATGGTATTGGTTTACATAAGTAGTTGTTGTTGATGTAATATTTGTGTATAAGTTCGTTCGCAGGGAAGGACTACTGATTCAAGCTTAAGTTTTAACTAACGTAAAAGCCCGTGCAAGGTATGGGCCTCTAATTTGACTCATATTTTCCATCATATTTATATATGTATAGATTGTTACAAAAGCAAAGTCATAAAATCTGTTAAAATTTACACTCGAACATAACTTTTTGGAAAAGCAAATAATTACACCAAATTTCGACCTTCATAACATGAGGAGTTTAATGAAACTAAGTCTTATATTGTACGAAGCTTTCAATTCTACATCCACATCAGTGCAGATTTTGTATAAGAAATTTTTGTAGATCTGTCCTCTAATGCAAGCTCTGCAAGGAATAAAATACATAAACTATATCAGTGATATCACAAAGAAAACAAAAGGCATATATATTTTACCATACTCAAACTTGACTCTATATTCCTTGTCAATTTAAGTCCGCGGGAAAAATCTAAGTAAGAAATTTTCTTCGTGGACTCCAGTAAATTGTGAAGGTATAAAATTTAAGTCTTATGTACTGATACATATTCTAGAGAGGTTTAAAAATTAAAAGTTTGTCAATATAATAATACCACTAATATTAAGATGAGTGTTGCTAGTCGGAGGATAATATGCACACGAATGTTCTAAGGTCAGTTGTTTTTCAGTCCTTTTTACCCCTCATTTTAATAAGCTCTATGACTATATTCTTGAATGCTTGTCAAGGATAACAGGCAGACAAATGTTCTTATGTCTACTTCTTTCTATGTTAACCTTTTTACCCTTCATCATGCCAATTTTCACTGCTCAGTTTTCTATTAGTCCTCGTGAAGCAACATGAATCAGATTATAGTTGGCACTTTAAGACTTTGTATTTCTCTTTCTCTTGCTTTCCACCGCAACCATAAAACTGAACCAAATTCTAAATAATCTTTGGACGTACAAAAGTGAATAATCTTTGAATGTTCAAAGACAAAAATTGATTTCTAAACATCTCTAAATGTACAAAGATGCACCAGAAACATATCTTAAAAGTAAAAAGCTTCAAATTCTGCAGATAAAAGAGACATAGAGTTACCCAGAAAGGAAAAAAAAGAGACGATGAGTGACAAATATAGTATATTTGTGAAAGAAATGAATATTAGCATTCCTCCCGGCCTATAATTGTCAAGGACGTTACCAATAAGCCATAAGGACATTACCAATAAGCCATAGTGTATCAGTGAAAGCTATGCAAAACATTCACATAATTTAACAATTATTAATTATCATCACATTATAATACCTAATACAAGCATTACTACTGGAAACCATTTTTTATGACAAGAGATGCAACATAAACAAATCGTAAAAGTAAAAACATTCAAATTATGCAGATGAAAGATGCAAAAAGTTACCCTAGAAAGGAAAAAGTCAGATGGTGAGTGGCATATATAGAATACTCATGAAAGACCTAGTTAATAGCATTTCTGCTAGTCAAGTCCTTAAAAATCATAACATGGTCAAGAATAGAAACAAACATTTTTCCTCATGTCTTCATCGACGCTGAAAATTGTAACACATTTGTTGTCAAATATAACACATGATCATAAGAATAAAGGGGAGAGTAAGCGAGTATATGACTATATGGCCTATTAACATATAATCAAACGTGTAGGTCTTTCAATATATTACACTACTTCCTGGTCATGTACTAAAAAATAGGAAAAATTCTCATAAATCACATAGTTGATGGGTATGTGTGATCAAGAATGGCAGAGAAGAAAAGCTTGATATACTCCTTTAATACATTATACTTATTTATCATTATACAAAAGAAGTCTCAGAATATATAGGCTTATTCTGGACAGACAAGAATCCCAATAAACTAGTTATCAGATCAGCACTAAATCTGGGATTAATAAACAAATCCCAAACATTATTCCCAGAATAAAGGATTGACTAAATCAATTCCAACTGCCTCACAGATCTCTCCAGATCAACTAATCTTCAACACTCCCCCTCAAGCTAGATTGTACACATCAAACAATCCTAGCTTGTTAATCATCTTCCCAAATAGGGGTCTATGCAGTCCTTTAGTTAAGATGTCTGCTGTTTGCTCTACTGAAGGTACATAAGGAATGCAGATACTCCCGTCTTCAATCTTCTCTTTAATAAAATGTCGATCAACTTCTACATGTTTCGTACGATCGTGATGTACAGGATTATGAGCTATGTTGATGGCAGCCTTGTTGTCACTATACAATTTCATAGGGCTTTTTGTTGCAACTTGAAGTTCTTTGAGTAAAAGCTTCAGCCAAATTAATTCACTAACTCCATTTGCCAAAGACCTAAATTCCGCCTCAGCGCTACTTCTGGCTACTACATTTTGTTTTTTACTCCTCCACGTGACCAAGTTCCCCCAAACATAAGTACAATACCCAGAGGTAGATCTCCTATCTACTACTGAACCAGCCCAGTCTGCATCAGTGTAAGCTTCAATTTCTCGAGACTCTCCTTTCTTGAAGAACAACCCTTTTCCAGGACTTCCCTTCAAATACCTTAATATTCGGATGACCGCATCTTGGTGTTCTTTATATGGCTTGTGCATAAACTGACTTACCATGCTAACAGCAAAAGCTATATCAGGTCTTGTGTGGGCTAAATATATGAGCTTTCCAACAAGTCGTTGATATCTACCTTTGTCTACAGGTGCACTAGAATACTGATCTCCAAGTTTTATGTTTGGATCAGCCGGAGTATCAACAGGCTTGCATCCAAGTAGGCCCGTCTCCTTCAAAAGATCGAGGACATATTTTCTTTGGGAAACAAAGATGCCAGATCTATTTCGAGCAATCACCATACCAAGAAAATACCTTAGCATTCCCAAATCTTTGATCTCAAATTCATCTGCCAGCTTTCCTTTTAAACTATTTATTTCAGGAATATTATCACCTGTTATGATAATATCATCAACATATACTATAAGTATAGTTGACTTGCCACCTTCGTGTTTGTAGAATAAAGTGTGATCAGCGTGAGCTTGTTTATACCCTTGTTGCCGAACAACCTTTGTGAACCTTTCAAACCACCCTCTCGGTGATTGTTTCAGTCCATAAATAGTTTTTTTCAGCTTACAAACCATTCCAGTACTCTTAAAACCAGGCGGTAGTTCCATATAAATTTCTTCCTTCAAGTCTCCGTTAAGAAATGCATTCTTGATGTCAAGTTGATGGAGCGGCCAGTCTAGATTTGCTGCAAGAGAGAGAAGTACACGAACTGTATTTAGCTTGGCAACAGGAGCAAAAGTCTCTTGATAATCTATTCCGTATGTTTGAGTAAACCCCTTGGAAACTAAACGTGCTTTGTGCCTTTCAATGGACCCATCAGATTTATATTTCACGGTGAATACCCATTTACAACCTACAGGAACAACATCTTTGGGTCTTTTTACCACTTCCCAAGTGCCGTTCTTTTCCAAAGCTTTCATTTCCTCTTCAACTGCCCTTTTCCATTCAGGTCGTTGCAAAGCTTCCTGAATTGTCTTGGGAATTTCTTCTCCTTCAAGATTAGATACTAGTGCTTTCACAGAAGGTGATAAATGATCATAGTGTACAAATTGTGCTATTGGATGTTGAGTACAAGAGCGAACACCTTTCCTTAAAGCAATAGGTAAATTATCAGAATTTTCTACAGGAGAATGAACGAGTGAATTACCTGATTCCGGTTCAGATTCATGACAAGTCTCGAGAGCAGGAGGAGGCTGTTGATTCTTCCGACGAGAATAAACAAGAAGTTCTTTATTCAGCTGTTGTTCATCTAAATCAGACCCCTTGTTTTTTTCTTGATTATACTCAGCATCAAGATTCTCCCCTTGTTTTTTATTCTCATCACAAGCCTCTTCTGTTGGCAAAGATGTATACTCAGAGTGTGAGGGGTAAAGAGGGGAGTTGAGGAATTTTGGAACAAATTGTGAGGTAGAGTTGTGCCAAAAAAATTCTTCACTCATTCCCTCAACGTGTTTCTGTTTATCCTCCCCCTGAAGAGAAGTTTTTGGATAGAAAGGAGTATTTTCAAAAAAGGTAAGATCCATGGTCACAATTAATTTTTTCTTTGCTGGAATATAACATTTGTACCCCTTCTGGTTTGCAGCATATCCAAGAAAAATACATTTTAGGGCTTTTGGGTCAAGTTTGTTTCGATTGAGTTCATGGTTGTGAGCAAACACAGTACATCCAAACACTTTCAGAGGAAGACTATTAATAGTCCTATTTTCTGGAAAAGATTTAGAGAAGACACCTAACGGAGTTTGAAATTGAAGAACCTTTGAGGGCATTCTATTTATAAGGTAACAAGCAGTGAGAACAGCATCCCCCCAGAAAAGTTTAGGAGTGTTTGACGTAAACATGATAGACCTAGCAACTTCCAAAAGGTGTTTGTTTTTTCTTTCAGCGATGCCATTTTGTTGGGGTGTGTAGGTGCAAGAACTTTGATGAATGATCCCCTTTTCACTGAGATATCTACCTAAAATTTGGTTAAAGTACTCTTTACCATTATCAGTGTGTAAGATTTGAATATTCGTAGAGTATTGAGTTTCAACCATTTTGTGAAAATTTATGAAAGTTTGTTTGGCATCAGATTTGTCTTTAAGCAAGTACAACCAACACACACGAGTATGATCATCGATAAAGGTAATGAACCAACGTTTTGAGTAAATGTTGTGAGACTGAGAAGGCCCCCAAATGTCACTATGAATCATGGCAAAGGGTCTAGTAGCATTATAAGGTTTTGGTTTAAAGACAGATCTCTGATGTTTGGATAACTGACAGATTTCACATTGAAAATTATCATTATTCTTAAACAAGGAAGGAAATAGATGCTTTAAATAGGTAAAACTAGGATGTCCTAATCTGAAATGCCACATCATTACTTGACTTTGCCTTGATGAAGGTTCCCAACTAACTGTAAGAACTTGTTTATTCTCACCGTCGCCCATGTCAAAGTAGTACAACCCACTAGCATTGCCAATCCTCTTCCCCGAACTCAAGTCCTGAAATTCACAACCATTTTGTGAGAAAATGACTCTACAATTACAATCCTTGGAAATCTTGCTTACTGACAATAAATTACATGATAGATTTGGAACGTGTAATACAGACTTGAGAACAAGGGTTGAGTTAATTTTAACAGTTCCAATTCCAGCAATCGGAGACAATGACCCATCAGCAATTCGTACTTTAGTATTCCCATGATTCGGAATATATGATGAAAATAATTGAGCACAACCTGTCATATGATCCGAGGCACCGGAATCTATAATCCAAGACCTTAATTTTTCTTGTGTACAACTAAGAGCTGAATGCAAATGACCTTCATAGGCATTTAAAGTACCAGGAGAAAGAAAATTACCTTGCTGGGCAACTAAAGAAGTACCAGTTACTTTATCGGGAGAAAGAAGCTTATAAAGACGCTCAAGTTGCTCCTTATTGAGGTTGACGCCGCCTATATTTTCACCAGATTTCTGTTCTGCGCGTTCAACATTGGTTTGGTAGGCACGAGTATCCTTCTGAAAGAGTCCAGGCTGCCTTTGATGTTCACGATGATTCTGATTTGGAGGTTTTCCATTTAGTTTCCAGCAAGTTTCCTTAGTGTGATTGGTTTTTTGACAGTAGTCACACCAAAGATTTCCTCTTCTAGGACGCCTTGGTTCATTTGAAAAATCTGGTTTTCGGTTCTGTTCATACCTTTTAGAGACGAGTGCAGAGGCCTCTGATTGGATTGTAGATTTAGGATCACCAAGCATAATCTTCCGCCTACTTTCCTCCCTTCGAACTTCAGCGAAGACTTCTTCAATTTGAGGCAGTGGTCGCATTCCAATCATTCTCCCACGGACCTCATCAAGATCCTTGTTCAATCCAGCAAGAAAGTCAAAAGTACGGGTCTTTTCTACAAGTTTTGCATACTTGCCTACGCAATCACTGCACCAATCATTTGGCTCAAACAGATCTAGCTCCTGCCATAACTTGGTAAGAGTGGTGTAATACTCCGTGACATCCATACTTCCTTGTTTGAGATCCCTGGCTTTATCTCTTAATTCACACAACTGTGCTGAATTATCCAAATCAGAGTATGCAACTTTCACCTTGTCCCAAATGACCTTGGCCGTGGAGTGGACCAAATATAGTGACCCAATATGTTCTTCCATGGAGTTGATGAGCCAAGACATCACCAAAGCATTCTGAGTGTCCCACGTACTGTACAAAGGATCAGTTGAACTTGGTTTCTTTACTGAACCATCAAGAAATCCAATTTTTCCTCTTCCTCGTATAACCATTTGAACAGATCTTGACCATTGAAGATAATTTTTCCCATTTAATTTGTAGGGAGTAATCTGAAGGGGAAGGGTAGAGTTATCAGTGGGACTAATTGCAAGTTTAGTTACTTGAGATGATTCCACAGCAGCTTCCTCCTTTCCGTCCTTGCTTGATCCAGTGAGGGCCTGCCTATAGCTTGCCATGGTGTTTTTCTTTCAACAATATTCTAGCTCTGATACCATGTGATCAAGAATGGCAGAGAAGAAAAGCTTGATATACTCCTTTAATACATTATACTTATTTATCATTATACAAAAGAAGTCTCAGAATATATAGGCTTATTCTGGACAGACAAGAATCCCAATAAACTAGTAATCAGATCAGCACTAAATCTGGGATTAATAAACAAATCCCTAACATTATTCCCAGAATAAAGGATTGACTAAATCAATTCCAACTGCCTCACAGATCTCTCCAGATCAACTAATCTTCAACAGTATGCAACTCAATAAGATACAATCAGGTTAAAATGATAAAATATTTAAAAAAAATCTCACAAATGAGAAGGCCAGGACTCTACGCAACATAAGATCTGCGTAGATATTGTCCTTAAAAAAATGAACATAACTATTCCACTGTAGCATAACATTAGCTATAGTCAGAAGGCATTCGTTAACATCATACTAATAGGATAATAACATACTGTAACTATGTATAAAATAGCTAAATCCCTTAAGGCATACTTGAAATTTCTTCATTTGGTAGAATTAAACATTTAGCCTAAATTCTAGTAGTCCTGAAGACTGAAGACAGTTACAGCCTTCAAATGATTTGAATTTACTCATATCATGCTTCTATCATTCTAGTATAGATCCAGAGTTTCTGATCCTTGATATGTGTCTTTTCTAATATATGAATAATATAAACCCCTTAGAGTGCAATTTGTTTCATCCATGCAAATATATTAGCTATAAAAACCTATTTGGTAGCAGATGTCTAGAGCAGGTGCCATACTTGAGTTTGTGAGGCAGAGAGTTAAATCGCAAACACAAATTTATCATTGTAGCCATAATTTCTTTTGTTCATATGGTGTGTGTGACCTGATACTTCTCACACAAACTCAGTAATACTTCATATTTTTAAATCCATAAATACTATCTTTTAATAGTCATGATTCAATATATGTTAATATCTCGTCTCAGTTATTTTTATGTATTTTAAAATATTTATTTTGGTGACTCCAATGAAGTTGCACCACTCAGTATTAACCATCTGCTGTAAGACAACCTATTATTCAGCATTGGTAATTTCATTTACCTGCTCTAAGATCAAGCAAAGTTCATATATGTATTAAGCAATAGTTCTTGCTAGCAAAGCTCACAGAAACGTAAGCAAAGTCATGCCAAAATTTAAATGCAAAGCCCAAATAAAGAAAGTGAAAGCATTTGAAACATGATTATAAAATAATTATAATTAAATGTAAGTGTGAGAATAGAGATCCCATTACTAATGACTAAGTTGTTTTTAACAAATAAAAATGAATTAAGAGCCTCATCAACATGCTCTAATGGTGTAAATGTTCCTTCCAGAGTATCATTTTTGGGGCGCAACTATTTTTTAGTTTTGAGCAATAGCATACTGAGTAACTACAAAGATACTGAATAGTAGGTAGTGGTTGAGTAAGATGCATTAGAGTCGTTTTCTCAATGCGTTTATTTACTGTAGTTCTTGTACTTTTATCCGGGTGGTGATCTTTTTAAGTGTGACAAGGCAATTGTTGGATATTATGTGGGCATTGATATAGCTAAGGTCATTGATGTTATTTTTACACTGTTTTCACCTATGTTACTCAGACTCGGGTTCGGAGTGTCGGACATGACACATATCCGAGTGTCGGATGCGGCATTCTTGAAAATTTAGGACACAAGGACACCGTCCAAATTTTGGACACGGATATGGGGACATGGCAAATTTTTAAAAATATTTCATAATTTTATGTAATAAGATTATATATGAAATATATTTTCAATCACATTTCATTATTTTTAATAATATTTTGAGCAAAAATTCATTACTTTAATTGATTTGTTAATAAATTAAACATTTTTTTAATGTATTATAAATATATATATATATATATATATATATATATATATGCTTGTTTCAGTATTTGTAATATCGATAATAAAAAAATAGGCGAAAAGAATATGTACAGTAACGTAATAGGGGCATGTGGTTTGGAAATAGCTGGCATTAATAATTGAATTAAAAAATGAATGTGGACAGGAAAAGGTTCAGATACATTCGTGACACAATACACATTATACAGAATGCATACGGCATCGTTTCATGGTTTTCCTTTTCCAGTCGTCTTCTTCATTTTCACTTCTCCTTTCATAACTTTCAGTCCCCTTCTTCTTATCCATCTACTTTTTCATCTTTTATGACATCTCTTCTTCAATAATATCTCTGACAGACAAATTATCTCTGGCAACCTTTTATTTTTATTTTTCCGGTAAACTTCGATTTTTCCAGCGACAGAAATGAGGTGTCGGATTTTCACTAGACGAATCCGACCCGTATCCCGCGTCGTGTCCCGTGTCGTGTCGTGTCGACACGGGTACGACCGCCGGAATAGGCGAGTCGGAGTAACGTAGGTTTTTACATGCTGTATTTTATGTCATGGCAATTATAGAGTATGAAAAATTGTAATTCTAAATACTACTCCACTTCAACATTTTGTGATTTAATGTTTACTACTTACCAGAAATCAATGATGGTTTATCCTTTAGCATCCTAGCGTACCCCTTACAAGCTGAGTGCACTTCACGAACACGGAGTTTTAGAAACAACTATGAGTAGGAAAGACAAAAGGAAAATAATAAATAAAAAACATAAATACTTGTCCACTCTGAAATTAACAGCAACATTTCATAAAATGTAGTCAGGAGGCTCCCACTTGAAACAAGCATAATATCCATAAAGGATTTATCCATTTATTTGTGCAAAACTTCTGCATTGAGTACATGTGTTACTTAGAACATGAAAAATATATGCTTTAGATATGTTTAATTGCATCTTCCTCAAAATGGTTTGTCGGCTCCAAAGTATTAGCCTGTCACCATTCTGAATAAAGATTGTGGCAAGCAATTTTTTTCCTTTTTGTGGTGTCTGTGTGTCTATGCTAGAACTTGCATAGTTCATAATCTCAATCCCATACTAATATACTATCATACATAAAGGCAACCTAAATAATACAATTTGAAGCATGCTTTAATCAGAGGTACAAACATTAACACCTTAAAAGGTGGGAATTCGTGAACTCACCAACAACACACAGCGAGCAGCATGCAATTTACGGAGTATTGCAGCTAAGCCAAGATCACCGGTCTTTACTTTCCCTTGATTACCATTGACAAATATATTTGTCACATTTGAGATCCTTGTGGATGATGGGAGCGTCATGGCTATGGAGCCATGAGTATAGAAAGCCTTGCAAGATCTGTCTAAATGGTTTGTTGGCTCCAAAGTATTATCCTGTCACCATTCTGAATAAAGATTGTGGCAAGCAATTTTTTTCCTTTTTGTGGTGTTTGTGTGTCTATGCTAGAACTTGCATAGTTCATAATCTCAATCCCATACTAATATACTATCATACATAAAGGCAATCTAAATAATACAATTTGAAGCATGCTTTAATCAGAGGTATTAACATTAACACCTTAAAAGGTGGGAATTCGTGAACTCACCAACACACAGCGAGCAGCATGCAATTTACGGAGTATTGCAGCTAAGCCAAGATCACCGGTCTTTACTTTCCCTTGATTACCATTGACAAATATATTTGTCACATTTGAGATCCTTGTGGATGATGGGAGCGTCATGGCTATGGAGCCATGAGTATAGAAAGCCTTGCAAGATCTGTCTACACCAATGTTTTAAAGCTCTAAAGTGAACTTTTTGTGTTTTTGCCTATACCTATCAAAAAATCAAAACCATTTAATTCATCACGGAAACCAAATACATGTATATATAATCAAATGAAATCAATATTATGCATACCATACAATCAATTTATTGTCTGAGGGTACCATAGGTAAACATTTCTGTCACAAAATTAATCTTTCTATTAGCAGCATTAACCCAAAAAATGCAAAACTTCATGATAATGTTGTGCTTCAAAGTCTTGAGTAGATGAATTTCACAATACAACCTCTCAAGATCTTCCGGGCTTTGTAGAAAATCGAAAAGATTTACCTGATTCCAGGCCACTTTAATCCCCTCATACTCATCAAAAGCTCTATACCTATAAAATAAACATGAATTTCAAGGAGAAGGTAAAATTTCGTAATATGTTAAGTTCACATGTATTAATGATCACATGTATGAAAAGCTATAATTATTACAGTACCAAGAACTATACATGGCCACGGTTCGTGAAACGTTGGTTCCGGTTTGTAAAAATCTTGAATCGGAACCTGAACCTTAACAGGATATAAACCACCGGTTCCGGTTCAGACAGTTCAGGTTCAGGGTTTGACCCGGTTTTGACCCGGTTCCGGTTCTTGTTTGAACCTTATATATATATTTTATACTTGATACGTTTTTTTGAACAGAGCAGAAAACAATAGAAGCAAGATATTAATTAGTATCAGCTTCTGGAAAATATATAACATATATTCAAGTATTAGAAATGGTTAAGGTTTTATATACATAAGTATTTGCTACAAATATTCTATACAAATAATACCTCTTGGTAAGAGCTGAAAATGTATCCGCAAGATAGTAAAGCGAATGCGGGAACCAAAGATGAACTTCTTTTTGCAATCATGATGCTCATCCCAGTACCCAACTTAAAAACAGAAAATATTAATTGAAATAAGCTTCCCAACACAGCTATAGTTCCCAACATAAACTGTACTTTTGCTAATTAATTAACTATTCTCCTAAAGTAAATAAAAGACGCACAAAAGAAACAGTGCATGCAAATCTTAGATATATGATTGGGAACATCGCACTCCCAGCTAAATTACCAGCATGTAAACAGTGTTCATATACACCAAATCGAGTCTTGTTAATCATTTTATGTCGATTAATCCAATAATCGATATAAATTAAAGCTGAGTTAGGTTAGATCGATCGATTTTGATAAATAACTGTTATCGTTCTCATCGATTTCAGTTTGAGAGATCAAAATCGAACATATACATATATATATATAGGGGGCTACTCCAATACAAACCTCTTTAAAATACAAACCTACAAACCAAGCATAATCTAATATTTCAAGCTAATCTAATGACCAAACTAGGGGTACCCCAATACAAAAAATGCTTAAAATAATTGGTTCTATCCAACAAAAAAAATAAAATAATAAAAAAAAAATTCACTGTTCACGTGATGACGTGGCAGTGGATTTCACTGGTTAACGGTGCTTCGCACCTTCTTGTACGGCGCTTCGCGCCTTTATCATTCTAAAGTTGTAAGGAATGGCAATCAATGGTAAAGGCAATAGACGATTGACGGGTGTGTCGAGGGCCTGCGGCCCTCATGACTACCTAACTCATCCGTTTACTGTCTTAAATGCTTCGCATTTCCATGGCAAGTTTTTTTTTTTTTTTTTTATGGATAGAGCCAATTATTTTAAGCATTTTTTGTGAAGGTACCCTTGGCGGGAACCTTAGAATAAATGAAATATAATTAATTTAGTGTTGGTTTGTAGGTTTGTATTTTAAAAGTGGTTTGTATTTGAGCACTTGCCTATATATATATATATATATACACACACACGAAAAATGCACACACGAACACCTTTCAATTTATAATTTTTCTTGGTTTAATTTTTCAAAACCCTAACGTGTTCTTGAGATTTTGTGCAGGTTTTAATAAAGAAAGCCTCAATTAAACTAACAATCGTCCCCTATTTCCACACTCAAAATTAATCACTTGCACTCCATACCTGCGCCTTGTTTGCACAGCTCCAACTTTTCTCCTCGATCCGTATCATACCCTACGACAAAACTCCCCCCGAGTCCAAGACTCCAAACTGCGATATTTGGGAAGGAAGCCAAGGGAGGTCTACCGATAAGAATGCGTATACGCTGCGAAAAGAATATGGTCGAGGACATTCTTGTTAATTGAGTGAAGGTCGGTCAAAAAGGTCCTTTCATAGAGAATTTTTTGGCATATTTTACCCTTCTGTCCCCGCATAATATATAGTAATACATCTCTTAATGTCTAGAATATGGTAGAAGTATTAAGTTTTATTAATTAATTAAATTAATAAAAATTGTGGGAGGTAACATGTTTTAGGTGAAAAGAATAATTAATTAGTTTATAGTAATTATAATTTAATTATGTTATTTTATTAAATAAAATTGCTCATCATGTTTTTAGAAAAGGAGAAATTAAAGTTGCCCGTGATATTTCTAGAAAAAGAACGATTTTAGTTATAAAATGTAGAAAAAATAATATGTTTTAGCTGAAAAAGGTCATCGGTTAATTATTAGTGTTATAATATTATTTTATTTTATTAAATAAAACCACCCATGATATAATTGGAAAAAGAGAGATTTCGTGATAAAAAAGGAGAGATTTTAGTTAGAGAAAATAGAAAAGGTAACGTGAAAATTAAAAAGGTAACATGTTTTAGGTGAAAAAGGTAATTCATTAGTTCATAGTAATTATAATTTAATTATCTTATTTTACTAAATAAAATTGCTCGTAGTGTTTTTGTAAAATGAGAAATTAATGTTGCCCATGATATTTCTAGGAAAAAAGGGGAATTTAATTAGAAAAAATGGGAAAAAATGTTACGTTTTAGCTGAAAAGATAATAAATTAATTATTGATATTATAATTTTATTATTAAATAGAACCGCCCGTGATATAATTGGAAAGAGAGTTATTTTAGTTAGCAAAAGAGTAAAGGTAACGTGCTTTGACAGAAAATGGTAATTGACTGTGATATAATTGGAAAAAAAGAGATTTTAGTTAGAGAAAAGAGAAAAGGTAAATCCTCGGTTTGTAAAATAAATAAATAAAGGAATTTAATTAGAAAAAATGGAAAAAATGATACGTTTTAGCTGAAAAGGTAATCAGTTAATTATTAATATTCTAATATTATTATTTTAATTTTATTAAATAGAACCGCTCGTGATATAATTGGAAAGAGAGAGATTTTAGTTAGAGAAAAGAGAAAAGGTAATGTATTTTGGCTGAAAAAGGTAATTATCCGTGATGTAATTGGAAAAAAAAAGATATTTTAGTTAGAGAAAAGAGAAAAGCTAATGTGTTTTGGCTAAAAAAGGTAATTAATTAGTTAATAGTAATTATAATATAATTATTTTATCTTATTAAACAAAATTGTTCGTAATGTTTTTAAAAAGGAGATTTTTTTTTTGAATAATTAGGCTTATAACCTTACAATTGAGTATCTGTTTAAAGAAAATTCTCAGGATGAGCCGGATAAAATATAAAAGATATTGTAATTTACTTGAAAAAGGAAATTATTTAGTTTTGAAATGAAAAGGTAATATGTTTAACCTGAAAAAGAAAATTGATTAGTAAAGGAGAAATTAATTAGTTAGATAAAATATAAAAGATATAGTATTTTACGTGAAAAGGAAAATTATTTAGTTATTGAAAAATAGAATAGATAATATGTTTAACCTGAAAAAGAAAATTGATTAGTTAGTAAGATGGATTTTATTTGTAATTAAGTAAGGAAAAATTAGTAAAATCAACAGGTACCGTACCGACCAACAAAACTTTTAATGTTTCGGAAGAGAAGAGAGGCTACACTCAAGTGGGAAAAAACTTGGGGAAGAAGAGATTGCTGCGAATACAGATTTTATCTTTTCTCCTCACTTTTCCATAATGTTTACATACTCTTGTGTATTGGTTTCTTTTGAGATTATGAACTAATTTTTTATCTAGGCCTTTAATGAATTCTTTTGTTAATATATAAGTTGTATTCTTTTACTCTATTTTTGTGGTCATATTAATTGTTTATATTGATTTGTGTTTAATGCTTCTCAAAGATTGATCACCCTTGAGATTGAATCAGTAATTTAGGTGGACTTGGAAGGGAAAACCTAAGTTAAGACCCAATCAATATAACCTAGGATTAATATTTATATTGACTTGTGGTTAGGATAGGAATATACCTAAACACCCTAGGTAGTCCAATTAAGGTGAAGCTTAATGTTGTTTATGGATTTAAATTCTACATAGGAATATGGGAGTTACTGCATAAATTAGAGTCACTTGAGATTCGGAAGGTCCTTGTGAGTACTTTATAGCCTTAGACTAGCAATTAGACCACGAGAATAGAGATTAGGGAAGAAGCTTGTTGAAGAACATTAGAGGAAGTTAAAGGCCTAGTTTTCATTCTCTTGGAATTTATTATTCGATATCGTGTTATTTTAATTATTTAGTGATAAATTAGTAAACACTCCACTTGATTTTATTTAGACTTGAATTGAAAGAAAGATAGTAAGTGGTATTTAACAGCTTATAAGCAGTCCACGTGGGAACAAACTTAATTACTACTTGTTGCGATACGTACTCTTGCGTTAAGGTTGTAAAAACCCATAACAAGTTGTTGGCGCCGCTGCCGGGGACAGTTTTAAGTATTTTATTTGTTTATATCATTGCGCTATTTAGTATTTTGAAATCAAGTTATTGATTGTTCTTTTGTTCAGTATTGTAGGGGCTTGATTTTGTATGCATAAACGTGACTCGTCTTCACTTCTTCCACTTGATTTGGAGATTGAAAAAACTTTGAAACATATTCGAAAGCAAGTCAAGGAAGCTAATAGTCAATGCAATACAATGGCTGATAATGTGAACGACCAGCCTCTAAATCCTGCTGTAAGGCGCTTGCGGGTGAAGGAGTACATAAAATTAATTTTTATAATCATCCCACAATTTTTTAGCATCATAATTAGAGAGCATAGACTTTACCTCCGGATCGATGGTGTTCATAAGCCAAGAGACAAGCATACAGTGAATTGTTACCGAATCATCCTTCGTACATGGAGGAGCAAAACTTTTGATTGTACCATCTAGAAATCCGAATTTCCTCCTAGAGGACAGAGCTATGAAAATCGCATGAGACCAATCATTGAAATTGTCAAGCTTGAACCTTTGGGAGGTGATAAAATCCCCTGATCGATCTTGCGGTCCAAGGTAAAAAGGAGAATTAGACTCGATTTTTGTAGGTGGTGGTGGTGTTTCTCCGCCGTCCACCATGGTTTAAGATACAGAAAAAAATGGTTTAAAGAAGATATAGTGAACAGTGAACAGTGAAATAGTAAAAGTACTATTTGCAACTGTTCATCGTCTTCAACATTTGCAACTGTTCATCGTCTTCTCCTGTGTGAACAGTACTTCGTCTTCTCCGGTGTGAACAGTGAACAGTGAACTTGCTGGAATAGTAACTTGCTGGAAATTTTTGCAGAAAATAGAGATAAACATGCGGAAGAAGGCCTCAAAGATCAGAGGCTCTAATACCATGAAGAATTACACAAATATTTGATTTTAAACATTGTTTATTGAATGATTGAATGTCTAACAAATGAAATATGCAAGCCTATTTATAGGCTTCATTTCACCAGTGCCGGCCCTGGCCCAGTGCCAACAGTCCGGTTGCACAGGGCCCATTGGGTCAGTGGGTCCAAATTTTTTTTTACAGATTTTTTGATTATATATATATATATATATATATATATATATATATATATATATATATATATATATATATATATAAATTAATATTATTATCTTACAAAAAATATCAATTTAGAGCATCTATAAATAGCATTTCGGGGCCTCTATAAATATTATTAAGAGTTAATTATACAAAAAATAATATTTTTGGGACCCCTAAAAATATTATTAAGAGTTAATTATACAAAAATAGCATATTGGCGCCTCCTATCTAACACATACTAGGGGGCCTCCTATCTAATACATACATATTTATAAATAACAAATTACTCAAGATCCTAAAAAAATCCGCGCTTCGTGCGATTAAAAATCCGAATCTAGTTCGAACCCAAAAAAATTTCCGCGCTTCGTGCGGTTAAAAAGGGCCTCGAAACTTTTCCCGCACCGGGCCCCGAAAACCTTAGGGTCGGCCCTACATTTCACCAACCAATACATCATGACTTACATCATGATAGCCACTACATTTGACTAGCCTCCATTGTTGATTCATTAAATGTGGCTACTTAACATTTGAATACATCCATAATAGACTTTTATCACATATTTTTTCATATAAGCAACTGATGTAGCTACCAATGGTAGGTATCCACAAGCATGATTTGGAGACCAGGCTTTAATTTTGTTCATTTGACTTGCAGCTGTCTTTAACTGTGAACAAGATATTGCCACTTACACTATTAAAACAGTGGACGACCCAAGAACCGTGAACAAGACCCTCTATATCATTCCTCCTCACAATGTCTATTCCGTCAACGATCTAGTTGGCTTGTGGGAGAAAAAGATCGAAAAGGTTCTTGAAAAAACTTATGTTCCAGAGGAGGATGTTCTAAAGCAAATTGAAGGTGAGTCGTGCATTTTAAGCTAGTTTATTTTAAATACAGAAGAGCGACATGTTTGTAGTTACGGATTATTTAGTTTTTTTCAAGAAAAATCTCTAATTTACTAGTTAGTTTCAAATATTTATTTAATATCGTTAATTTGATAAATGATAAATTATGTGCAACTTTTAAAAATTTAAAAAAAACCATCCATTTCATGTCTTCCTAAGCATTCAACATATAACAATGGTAATTTGTTTTATAAGCAAAACAAGAAGGAAAATTTTTTCCTATCATTTCTTAACAATAGCTTTACATTTAAAAGGAGTTACGAACTTCATTATAGTGGTCAGGTCCACTGACGAAGGACAAGTGTTTATGTGAATTAACAAAGTGCTCTACATGCGGCAAACGTTGTATAACAATCAAAGTGGTTATTATGGAAACAACACCAACAAGGCAAGAAGCGCAGTGGGCGACAGAGAAAGTACGGAAAGCAGAGACCGAAATTTTCAACAGAACCCAGCTTTGCAGGGCTTGTGGTGTTGTCATCATCTCCCATCCGCAATGCACCTACGTATGTCCATCAAAATAATTTTTTTATAAATCAAGAATTAGAAAGTATAAATCATACATACTATTCGAGTCGCAAAATTTGCTGATTACTCATGATGCAATTGTTTTCCGATGATGAGTGACTTACATTGGTGTGTACCGAACTGCAAGAGAAGAACCAAGTTGAACACAAATAGAGCTTGAAGTCTTAGACTAGCCATGTTAGTTTTCTGCGTTCTTTTCTGAGAGATTGTTGGTATATACGAATTTATAAAGAATTTCAGAAAAGTGGTTTCTTAGCGCTGTACCTTTTTTAGGGGAGAAAGTTAATTCTTTCAGATATAAAATTTCCTATATTTATCTACATTATTAATACTGATAACAAGAATAGCATGCATACTCCAAGACAAAAAATTTATATGAAAACAGAATTTATAAGAATTTGGTAGCCAATAAATGAAAGTAATCAGTACAAGGAACTATAAGGGGTTGAGTTGACACAGTGGTAAGTGCCCTATCCGTGAACCGTGAGGTCACGGGTTCGACTCCTGCCGGGGGTCAAAAACCGGAAACAATCTCTCTACCTTTGTGTAGGGGCATGATTGCGTACATCCTACCTCCCTCAGACCCTGCTCATGCGGGGGTCAAAAACCGGAAACAATCCCCCCCTCAGACCCTGCTCATGCGGGGGTCAAAAACCGGAAACAATCTCTCTACCTTTGTGTAGGGGCATGATTGCGTACATCCTACCCCCTCAGACCCTGCTCATGCGGGATATACTGAGTACGTTGCGTTTGCGTTTTAATCCGTACAAGGAACTGCTATATATACCTCCACATGCAGCGGCTCCCTCTTGACCTCCATATATATAAGCCACCATTTAATTTTTTGCTTTTTGTTTCTGAACGTACATTTGAAAATATTAACTGCAATTGATTGCAGATACACTCTATTGCATGAAAATAATAGTCGCGTGTTTTGAGAAGAAACCTTAATTCGGAAACAATTAGTTTGCTTAAAAAAGTAAACCTTTTTCATATTTAAATATTAAATTAATATTTTGTGCATTAACGAGTTCGAAAATTTTGGACCCTTCTCAATTCTCATATGGGGTAAAAATAAGTCCTAAAAACACATTTAATGTAACATTAAATAAGCCTAGATTGGATAAAATCCATTAATGAGGCCCAAAATCCTAATTAAATAATAAATTCGTAATTAATGATACTGCTGATAAAAAGTCTCTGTTATTGAGTCCAAAAGGGAACCAATTCGTTAAGGAGTAGCCCCCAAGACATATGAGTCCAACAGGAATTAGCCTTCCTCATGGAAGGATCCAGAATTCTATCTATAGTGGGTAACTTGTCCACCAAGACACCAAACCCTACTCTAATTCAAAGGCACCCAACACCTATATAAAGGGCCTGACCCCTCATTCTCACAACAACATTTTTGGGCAGAGCTCAATACGTACGTCACTTACGTTTTAGGCTTAATCTCGAATAAGGACATACAAGTCACTACGTCCTTGGTGTGCCCCTGCCTCCATAGCCTCGAGGGCATCACCAAGAACTACGTTTTGGCTTGATTCTTGATATTCATCAAGGTACGTAGGCATCTTGTTAGGACCGAGTTAATCCCCGACAACAAGAGCAGCCACCATTAAAGTTCCAAGCTCTCAATCCCTAGTAATCAATACACGAATTAATTATACCTTACTTTTATTCCACAACATTTGGCACCGTCTATGGGAACAAGACGGCAACCATGGAAAATACACGAATATGAAAAAATGGACGTGACGATCCACCAACCTCAATACACGATCCGACCATCGTTGCTGGAACTCTGCCAATACGTACCACTATTCAAGGGTTGAACCCTCTAGGAATAGAAATTTAAACGAGTCTCCAAGGAGCTGGATTCCAAATAACGATTTTAAACTCTCCAGGGGTGGATCCCCAATCCTAGGCATGATTATGCCCATAATAGGCAAGCATGATTACAAATCTCTACCATGGTGCTTCCACCACTAACAGATCAGAACCCAAGTTATGGGTTTCCACCCCAACGAGAGGATGACACCCCCCATATTTGAGGCTTGGAACCTCTGCATGTAGTAGGAGGGAGAAGTCTCGATTGTGCATTAAAGAAGATGAATAAGCAATCGAACTGATGACCCACTCCCCTTGACTTTCAGGGAACGACTCCCCCAGAGACGCATCTCCAATGAGTGATCCCCAAGGGGTGACAACAAAATTCACTAACTCAAGGAGCGAATCCCCAATTGCAGATGGTGGTCTCACCTCTGGCTACTGGAGCATAAGGAGCATAGATCGCCGTACCATCATGCTAATATTAATAACTAAAAACCCCGTTTATGGGTTGTCACCATTCCTAATTGCTGATGGAACCATCGATCTACTCATGAGAAGTATGCTTTTCTTTGCATTGAAAGCTTAGTCCCCTTGTTGGAGGAAACCAAAGTTTTTCCGGATCATACACCAAAGACAATTTCTCGTATGAAGAAGATGAGGAAGAGGACGTCCGCCCAAGTAAGAGATGTTAAGGCAAGGAGCCCGCTAGAGGAGCAGGACGTTCTCAACCCCGAGGGATCCAAGGAACGGCTCTTTAGGCCATAAATGAAAGGATTTGGGGGCTCAAATTACTCATCCACAGCAGCCGACAATGGGTTTAATGAATTCAGGGACGAATCCCCTCCGGATGGTGGTGTCGCCCCTCTAGCACACCGTTGGGACTACAGATGTCCATCTCAATCATTACACGATGAACTTAGGTTCCCACCAAAGGGCTGTCGTTCATCGATGGTAGAAGTGGCCAACAACATGAGGCATACATACCTCAATGCATTCAAGGCCTTGAACACCAATGAAGGAGTCGTGATTTCTTCGAACCCTACACCGTTGACGATTCGTCATCCACTGATGAATATAACTATCTCAGAAGAAGAAGACCAGGTGAGGAGCTCGAAGGAGGGTCAGGGCCTTCAGCCCCAAGGATCCAAAGGATTGGCTCCCAAGACTTTAAGAGGAAGGATGCTCGCTCATGAAGTGCATACCTGAAAATTGAAGTAAGATTTGAAAATATAACAGGCTAGGCAGCCCCCAAGGGCTAGGATCCCCTATGTTATTAAGTCAAGTGATATCCCAAATATGAGAAGGGTTGATACAGAAAGGGTTGATCCCGATGACCCGATGCCCCTAGGAGATCATGATGATCCACTCATGTCCTTTACCAACGAGATAATGAATGCTCATATCTCAAGGAAATTCAAGACGCCCACCATCGAGGTGTGCGATGAGGCAGGAGATCCTACTAATCATATGAGGACATTCTTCAATGCACTACTAATTTCAACCCGTGAATAACGCAATCAAGTCACTACACCACAAATGGTCTTTGCCAACACTGAAAATCGATGTTGCCACGTTAAATGTTGCCTTAGATTCAAAAAAATGAATAAATTAGATATAAGCCAACATCAAAACCGGATGTTGCCCTTCATGTTGGCTTAGATGCAGTTTTAGTCCTCAATGCCAACACATTAATTGGTGTTGCCTTAGACACCTGTAAAAATGTTAAAAAATTTGCCACTTCCACCGAAATAACACCCCGCTATAATTTTGACTGAAAATCAAAAAGCCCTCCAATACTGAACCCGCTCTCATTATTTGATAAAACAAAATAAGAAATCAAAATAAAACAAAAATAAGAAATCTCACACTCTCTCTCGTCTCTCGCTCTCATATCACTCTCTATCACTCTCTCTCTCGTCTCTCACTCTCATCTCGATATCTGTTCGCCATCTCTCTCCGGTGTACATCTCCGCTCATCCCTCTCCGCCGTACATCTCCGCCATCTCCAGTGCTCGTCTCTCTCCGCCATCTCCGGTGCTCATCTAATCGTGTGGTATGTTTCATAAACCATAATTTTAATTTTGGGGTTTCATAAACCCTAATTTTTGGAGGTTTTTTAATTGGGGTTTTTTATATATGTGTATAGTATATGAATTATAAGTTTGGGGGTTTTTAATTTGGGATTTTTTGGGGATTTCTTATGCATGTGTAATTGGGGATTTTAAAATTGTTTTTAAGGTATTCATGCTTTTTCATATGTTAAGAATCATTCGTAAGGTATGTTTGTGTTTTGTATGCTTTTTCATATCTTTATATTTTTTATAGTATGTTAGTATGGTATTGTTGGGACAATCAGATCTTAGCACTGCGATTTTTGATACAATACATTAACGAGTACGAATAGAAAAATCACCTTGTTAACGGTTGATTCCACGCTCTTCTATTGTATTCCCAAATTCCCTTGAGCGAAGTGTGGCCTTCGTCTTCTCAAGTTAACCTCTTTTCTTGCTCCTGGGTGGCTACAAAATTTTTTCGACCAACCCTCGCAAGAAGAGAATAGGAATATATATAGGGCTACAATAGGGATCATGGACAATTAGGTTGGGCCTTCTAATTACATCTTGGGCATAGCCCAATGTAATTAAATATTAATTCAATCCAATAAAGAATTAATATTTGCACTACCTTTCCCAATACCGTAATTTAATTAATTAACTCGGTTCCAATATTATTTGCTAATTAAATTCCCCATGTTTAAAATATCGCATGTCCATTAATTAAATAAATTACTGATAATTCATTTAATTAATATCTTTTATCCTTGATCATCCACTCAACCTTTATTTAATTATGCCGGAATAAATCCACCTGCAGGGTTTCACATAATTAAATCTTTTTGAGCTTTCAAGGGGACATCATTAACCTGAATATTATCAGGACATGGATTCCTTCTATAAATAATATTCACCATATATATTATTTCATCACCCAAAATATAATGAAATAAATCAAAAGAATTATTTCATATATAAATCAAAGCATGTAAATAATATACACGTGTCAATTACTATATCTGGATTAAGAACCTAAGCATTAATAATAACATAGAATCTTAGTTCACCTTCTTAATCAGTATAAGGGAACAATTCTAAATTTGATTTTATTAGTCAATATAAACTAATCTAAATAATACTACAGCCATTCCAGTGGATTGTCTAACACCACCTGTGCTGTGAACCATATTATATTATATAAACCGTATTTAATAATCTAATATTCTGTATCCCATTTGATACTAGATTATTCACAATATATAATATTTAGACAACATGTAAACATTTAAATGATTCTCAATAAAACTGGGTATATACTTTAAATAAATATTTTCAGTATACACCAACAATCTCCCACTTATACTCAAAATATTCTATGAGTATATCAGTGTTTATTTAATCCACCATTACACAAAAAACTATGTGTCCATCCATCTGACTCCTATCGCTTCCACATGCCTGTCAAAAACTTTGGCTGGCAAACTCTTTGTGAAAGGATCTGCCCGGTTGTCTTCTGATGATATGTGAGCCACAACTATATCTCCTCGCTTTACGATTCCTCGTATGAGATGATACTTACGTTTAATATGTTTAGCTGCTTTGTGGTCTCGCGGTTCCTTCGAATTTGCCACAGCACCATTGTTATCACAATACACTGTCAAGCTCCTAGGCAAGTTAGGTACCACATCCAAGTCCATAAGGAAGTTCCTGAACCATACAACCTCCTTTGCAGCCTCAGAGGCCGCCACGTACTCGGCTTCCATGGTAGAGTCTGCAATGCATTTCTGCTTTACACTCCTCCATATGACGGCTCCACCTCCCAAAGTAAAAACATATCCCGAGGTTGATTTCCTCTTATCCCTATCTGATTGAAAATCTGAATCAGTATATCCCAAAGGAAATAGATCTGAGGCCTTGTAAATTAACATATACTCCTTAGTCCTTCTCAGGTACTTGAGTATAGTTTTTACTGCACTCCAATGTTCCTGACCTGGGTTCGACTGATATCTACTAACCATGCCTACAGCAAAGCAGATGTCAGGCCTCGTACATAACATAGCATACATTAAGCTTTCACATGCCGAAGCATAAGGAACTGCTTTCATGCTCTCTATATCCTTAGGTGTCGAAGGACACTGCTCCTTGGATAGAGCCACTCCATGCTTAATAGGTAGAAAACCTTTCTTAGAGTTCTGCATGTTAAAACGAGCTAATACTTCATCAATGTAGGGTTCTTGAGATAAAGGCAACATCCTTTTCTTGCGATCCCTTATTACTTTGATCCCAAGGATGTATGCCGCTTCACCTAAATCCTTCATTTCAAATTGTTTGAACAACCATGCCTTTACTGATGACAACATCTTAACATTGTTTCCAATAAGTAAAATGTCATCCACATACAGTACTAAGAAAAACCACTGCATTACCCTCACTTCTCTTATACACACATGATTCGCTTGGACTTTGATCAAATCCATATGACTGGACTGCCTGATCAAAACGTATATTCCAGTCCCTAGAAGCTTGTTTTAGTCCATAAATAGACCTCTTAAGCTTACAAACAAGATGCTCTTGGCCTTCCTTAATGAATCCTTTTGGTTGTTGCATATAGATGGTTTCCTCAAGACTTCCATTAAGGAAAGCTGTCTTGACATCCATTTGCCAAATCTCATAATCGAGATGAGCTGCTATAGATAAAAGAATCCGGATCGACTTAAGCATAACAACCGGCGAAAAGGTTTCCTCATAATCGATCCCTTCTTTCTGAGTATACCCTTTCGCAACAAGTCGTGCTTTCCAGGCATTCACCTTTTTGTCAGATCCTCTTTTCTTCTTGTAGATCCACATACATCCAATGGGTTTTACACCTTTGGGTGGTTCCACGAGCTCCCAAACTTGATTGGAATACATAGATTCCATCTCAGATTCCATTGCCTTTTGCCATAGATCTGCATCTTTATCTAGAATTGCCTCTTCGTATGTCCTGGGATCCTCATCATGTTCACCAGAGACCAAGTCCGAGGACTCTCCCAAAAACATGAATCTATCTGGTTGTTGAACAACCCTCCCACTACGACGAGGCACTGGTGCAGTATTAGTGTTAAGTTGTGCATTTTCTTGTGGTTGTTCTACTTGTACTATTGGCACTTGGGGATTATCTGTCCCTCCCACTAGTTCCTCTAAAACGATACTACTCATGGGTTTGTGGTTCATTATATAGTCTTCTTCTAAGAATCTAGCATTGGTGCTAACAATGATATCTCGATCCCTAGGACTATAAAATGAATAACCTTTCGTTCCCATAGGATAGCCTACAAACAGCCTTACTTCTGTACGAGATTCTAACTTGGTCGCGTTCTTGTTCAGCACATGTGCTGGACAACCCCAAATCCGAATATGTCTTAGACTTGGTTTGCTACCAGTCCACAATTCTATTGGAGTCTTGGGAACCGACTTAGAAGGTACCAAGTTTAGAAGTTAAGCCGCTGTTTCTATAGCATATCCCCAGAACGACTTGGGTAAATCTGAATAACTCATCATCGATCTAACACTCTCTAAAAGAGTCCGATTCCTTCTCTCTGCCACACCATTCTGCTGAGGTGTGCCAGGTGCAGACAACTGGGATGCAATCCCATTTTCTGATAAATATTCCCTAAATTCTCCAAGCAAGTATTCGCCACCACGATCTGATCGTAGTGACTTGATACATTTTCCAAGATGTCGCTTCTCCGCACTTGCTTTGTACTCTTTGAATTTTTCAAAGCACTCAGACTTACGGCGCAACAAATAAATGTACCCATATCTAGAATAATCGTCAATGAAAGGGACAAAATACTCATAACCTCCTCTTGCTTGGATACTCATAGGTCCACATAAATCAGTATGAACCAATTCTAACACTTCTTTAGCTCTATTCCCCTTTGCTTTAAAAGGCCTATTAGTCATCTTACCTTCCAAGCAGGATTCACAAACTGGAAATGGCTCCACTGCCAACGAGCCTAATGGCCCATCTACTACCAGTCTTTGAATCCTCCTCAAGTTAATATGACCTAATCTTAAGTGCCAAAGATATGTTTGGTTTAATTCAGAAGGTTTCTTTCTTTTATTTGAGCTAGAAAGAATGTTATTAGTTTCCTTATGTTGCAGCATTGGTTGGATAGGATTAATAATATATAAATTGTCTTGCAATGTACCAGAACATATAACTTGTTTATTCATCATAATAGAAACATTACGATCCAAACAAACATTATAACCATCCATGGCAAGTTTAGAAACCGAAATTAAATTCCTTCTAAACGAAGGTACATAAAGACAATTGTTCAAAACCAAAATCCTATCATCGCCAAAAGATAATGTAATTATTCCAACTGCAACTACTGCTACTTTTGTAGCATCTCCCATGAACACATATATCTCGCCATCTCTAAGCATTCTGGATTGCTGGAACCCCTGCATAGAGTTACAAACATGGTCAGTGGCTCCTGTATCTACACACCAAGTGCTCGTAGATATAGCTGCTATATATGTTTCTGTAACTAGAGAAAGAGACATACCAGTATTGTTTGTCTTCTTAGGAAGAGGACAATCCTGTTTCCAGTGACCTGACTGCTTGCACCTGAAGCACTTGCCCTTAGGCTTTTTCACAGCACCTTGAACTCCCACTGCATTAGCAACCTTTCCAGCTTTCTGTGTCTGAACCTTTTTCTTCTTCTTGCCTTTCGGCTTAGAGGAAGAAGCTTTCTCAGCCACATTCACTTGAACATTCTGCTTAAAGAGTCCTTCAGCTGCCTGAAGTTCTGTCAGAAGTTCCGCGAGACTATACATCCTTTTGTTCATGGTGTAATTCAAGCGGAACTGCTCAAAACTTTTGGGCAGACTCATAAGGATGATATCGATCTGGGTTTCCCCATCAATATCAGCACCAAGGATCTCCATCTCATTCAGATGAGACATCATCCTGAGAACATGATCCCTTACATGTGTTCCTTCAGCCATCTGAGTGTTCATTAAAGCCTTCATTGCTACTTGCCTATCAGCCCTATTCTGTTCTCCAAAGAGTTCCTTGAGATTAAAGAGCATATCTGAAGCAGTGGGCATAGCTTGATGCTGATGCTGCAAAACACCCGACATTGCTGCCAGAATGTAACATCGCGACATCTCATCAGCCTTAACCCACCGCTTATAATACTCCTTCTCACTTTCAGGAGCATCTTCAGCAGGCTGATCTGGCTTGGGTTCATAAGTACAAAATTTGTACTCCTCAGCAGTCAACACTATGTCCAAATTACGTTTCAATTCAATAGAGTTCGGTCCAGTAAGTTTGTTATCCTTAAGTATGGTGAATAGTGGATTAAAGCCCATAGTGATCTAATCCTGAGAATCATACATGTAACACATAATCAGATAGTTGCATAAATCTTAAATCCTATTGGTTTCCTCTAACAATTAATTAAAATTAATGCTCTAATATTTAAACACCATAAGTATCTGGTACGCCACGATGGGTGACATATATACCACTTAATGCGTTTAAATATTACTTCGGTCCTATTACTAAATAATACGCCACGTTAGGGTGGATTATATATTATTTTTCATAGCTAAGTGTATACCATTATCAAATTTAAATTAATAATAATAAGACCGGTTGCCACCATTAAATATTTCAACTCAATAATCGATAATAGGATAATTCCCAGATCGGGGGGAGCATTGTCAAGAAGCGTCACTTAAGACCCCTTTCTAGACAGAATCATCCTTTCTCTCAATATCGAATATCTATATTCAATCATTGGTACCCTACAAATTAATCGAATTCTATGAAACTTGGTACGCCACGATGGGTGGCATGTATACCTTTCAATATTCGTAATTAATTTAGGAAGTTTGTTCTAGTAATATCCATAACACTACCTGACACCATAAATCATACGCCACGATGGGTGGCATGTATATAATTTATATTCGTCTCGGTGTTAAATTACATACAAACAATAATGGAGACCATGGGATTTAATTCCTAATTAATTCCCTCACCCACTTAGAATTTTTATTTAAAATTGAGGAATTTTATCTAGATGCATCGCCCTATGTTATTTTTTCGAGGTCTACATGTTATAAAAATAACAATACAAAGAACACATAACATAGCAGCATGCATCATAAAATTAAAGCAATAAATAAAATTAATGTCCATGTCGTCCTAATTATGTTAAATATGTAATAAAAAATTACACACATAATTAACAACAAACATAATAATTATTTAATGCAATAATTAAAATTAAATAGCGGAATTAAAAATTAAAACAATAATTAAATCCACTATTATGGCCCATTAAACAATTTCAGCAGGCCTAGAAAATTTTCTGCAAATCTGCAAACTGCAACAGCCGCCAGCCGCCAAACTGCTACAGTACCCGGTTTGCTACAGTACCCGGTTTGCTACAGTAACCGGTTTTGCTACAGTAACTGCTACAGTACCGGTTTGCTGCAGTACCATGATAATTTTCTGCTAATGTTCTGCTGATTTCAGTTCTGAATATTAACACCAGCAGCCACCAACAGCTAGCGCAGTGGAATAATTTTGATCTCCGTTTTGATTTCCGATCGCACATAATTGTTACAAAATACCCGGATTTTTACATAATCCATCAAACAATTACATACAAAACAGATCTAATACAAAACTAAATATCACGATCAACCCTCGTGATTTACAACCACGATAAACCACGTGGAAACCAAAAACAAAAAATTAACCACGATTAAACCACGTGGGATACAAACACATAATTAAAATTACATGGCCATAATAGTGGATAACAACCTGCAAAACAGAATATACAAGCCTACCACTATATACATGCATATATAATTACGACATGGACATCGTATCAAAAATCGCAGAACCATTGAACCAGGCTCTTGATACCAATTGTTGGGACAATTAGATCTTGGCACTGCGATTTTTGATACAATACATTAACGAGTACGAATAGAAAAATCACCTTGTTAACGGTTGATTCCACGCTCTTCTATTGTATTCCCAAATTCCCTTGAGCGAAGTGTGGCCTTCGTCTTCTCAAGTTAACCTCTTTTCTTGCTCCTGGGTGGCTACAAAATTTTTTCGACCAACCCTCGCAAGAAGAGAATAGGAATATATATAGGGCTACAATAGGGATCATGGACAATTAGGTTGGGCCTTCTAATTACATCTTGGGCATAGCCCAATGTAATTAAATATTAATTCAATCCACTAAAGAATTAATATTTGCACTACCTTTCCCAATACCGTAATTTAATTAATTAACTCGGTTCCAATAGTATTTGCTTATTAAATTCCCCATGTTTAAAATATCGCATGTCCATTAATTAAATAAATAACTGATAATTCATTTAATTAATATCTTTTATCCTTGATCATCCACTCAACCTTTATTTAATTATGCCGGAATAAATCCACCTGCAGGGTTTCACATAATTAAATCTTTTTGAACTTTCAAGGGGACATCATTAACCTGAATATTATCAGGACATGGATTCCTTCTATAAATAATATTCACCATATATATTATTTCATCACCCAAAATATAATGAAATAAATCAAAAGAATTATTTCATATATAAATCAAAGCATGTAAATAATATACACGTGTCAATTACTATATCTGGATTAAGAACCTAAGCATTAATAATAACATAGAATCTTAGTTCACCTTCTTAATCAGTATAAGGGAACAATTCTAAATTTGATCCTGTTCAATATACACAAAGTATACTAGTATTATTTATTAGTCAATATAAACTAATCTAAATAATACTACAGCCATTCCAGTGGATTGTCTAACACCACCTGTGCTGTGAACCATATTATATTATATAAACCGTATTTAATAATCTAATATTCTGTATCCCATTTGATACTAGATTATTCACAATATATAATATTTAGACAACATGTAAACATTTAAATGATTCTCAATAAAACTGGGCCAGAAATAAATGTATATACTTTAAATAAATATTTTAAGTATACACCAACAGGTATCTGTTTTTTGTTCAACAGAGCTTAAGTTTATTGTGCGTGCCTATTATTGAAAGTATCACATTATTTTTCATGTTAGTGTTAGTATTATTTTTCAAACTGATATAGACTTTCTCTAGCTAATCATTATCAATTCAAAGCAGTAAATCCCGTGTGAGTACTCAAGTCCAGTCCCATTATTTTAAACTTAGGGAATACAATATAGGGACTGATATAAGTTTGATAATTAATTGATAAGTTAGGTTTTAGGAATTAGGAATTAGGCTGGACATAGTATATATTTAGGCGCATTTATAGTATTAAAAAGAATTAAAAAGAACTAAAACTAACATAAAGAACTAAAGGTAGTAATCGTTTTCGCAATGTTTTAACTGTAGTTATGAATCATAAAGGCCAGATGTGGATAAATCTTCCAAGATCCAGTGAAGAGTTTATGAAAGGGGTCAGAGAGTTTGTCAAAAATGCCATGCTTAATTTTTCCGTCGAAAATGAATTAAAATGTCCTTGTAGTCGATGTAAAAGTAAGTTGTGGTGGGGCCCAGAAGATGTTTATAATCACCTTATTTGCAAGGGTCCTTACCTGGAAGTTGCAAGCTGGATTTATGATGTCTCGAATTTGAAGGGTGATACTAATTTGATGGACTGTGAAGAAAATATCGGGTTTGAAGATAATCTGGACCAGATGTTGAATGTTACTTACGCAAATAGGGGGCCGAATGAGGATGCAAGTAAATTTTTTCGCGTTCTTGAAAACGGAAAAAAGCCCTTGTATCCTGGTTCTAAAAAATTTTCTAGGCTAAGTTTTCTTGTCAGACTTTACCATTGGAAATGCCTTAATGGAGTAACCGAGTCCGCGTTCAGTGAAATATTACAAATATTAAAAGAGGCATTTCCGTATGTTGAACTACCTATTTCTTTTAATTCCGCTAAAAACGTCATTAAGGATTTAGGCCTTGGCTACAAAAAAATACATGCATGTCCTAATGACTGCATGTTATATTGGGGTCAAAATAAGAATGAAGTTTCCTGCAAAACTTGTGGTGTCTCAAGGTGGAGAGTTACGGAAGAAGTAGACAACAAAAGCAAAATTCCGGCGAAAGTAATGAGATATTTTCCTTTAAGACCAAGGCTGCAACGAATGTATATGTGCAAAGATTTCTCAAAGCTATTGACCTGGCATGCAGTAGATCTAAAAAAAGACGGAAAGTTAAGGCATCCGGCTGATGCCTTAGCTTGGAAGACGATGGATGCCAAGTATCCATTGTTTTCGTCAGAAATTCGAAATGTCAGATTGGGTATAGCTTCGAATGGGTTCAATCCATTTCGAACAATGAGTAGTAGTCATAGAACATGGCCAATTATAGTGGTCAACTACAACCTACCTCCCTGGCTAGTTATGAAACCGGAAAATTTGATGTTGTCCACACTCATACCAGGTCCAAATGATCCTGGAAACAACATTGATGTCTACATGCAACCTTTGATTGAGGAGTTGAAGGAGTTATGGGATGTAGGAGTTGAAACTTATGATGCTTCGACGGATGAAAATTTTATTTTACGGGCAGGGGTGTTGTGGACGATAAGTGATTTTCCCGGTTATGCAATGTTGTCGGGTTGGAGTACCAAAGGGTACCTAGCTTACCCTATCTGCAATTACGAGACATCGTCAATGTATCTAAAACCTAGTAGGAAAGTGTGCTATATGAACCATCGATGATTCCTAGATCCCAATCATAAGTGGAGATCAGATATAAAAAGATTTAATGGTCAAGTTGAGTTTGGCCAGGCCCCGGCAGTTCTATCAGGGAGCATGATCAAAAAGTTGTTGGATGGTTATGAGAATAATTTTGGTAAAGGGAAAGGAAAGCGGAAAGTTAGTTGTGATGTCAACCCTTAGGATAAGAAGTCAATATTTTTTGACTTGCCATATTGGAGTGAAAATTCAATACGGCATAACCTTGACGTCGTGCATATAGAAAAGAATATATGTGATAGTATTCTTGGCACTTTGTTAAATATTAGTGGCAAGACAAAAGATCATGTAAATGCTCGATTAGATTTGCAAGAATTGGGTATTAGGAAGGTCCTTCATCCTATCCCCTCTAGTGATGGAAAGCACCTCGAAATCAGGGCGGCAAACTTTGACATTACGAACAAAGAAAAGGATATATTTTGTTCCGTATTAAAAAATGCCAAATTACCATATGGATTTGCTTCCAATATTAGCAGATGTGTCCAAGATAGGAAAGTTGTGGGGTACAAGAGTCATGATGCACATATTATTATGCAGTACCCGTTACAAATTGCTGTAAAAAATCATTGAAGCCCGAGGTTGCAGTCCCGTTCATAAGACTTGGTGAATTTCTTAGAAGTATATGCTCTAGGGTAATTGAGAAGGAGGATATACCGAAGTAGCAGCAGGAAATTATTGAAATACTCTGCCAATTTGAAATGATTTTTATACAGGCATTCTTTGATATAATGGTTCACTTACCAGTACATTTGTGCAATGAAATTGAACTTGGCGGACGAGTCCACCAAAGATGGATGTACTCAATTGAGCGGTACCTAGGTAAATTAAAAAGATATGTTCGTAATAAGAGTAAGCCAGAAGGGTCTTGGCAGATGAATGTCTAACATTTTGTGCAAGATTCCTATGTGGTAACGAAAATACGTGGTCGAATGAATCTGCAATGACAAATGTAGAAACTGGTGGATATCCTATTGGTTCAGGGAACAACAAAAAAGGGAAATCTATTCATTTGGCTGAAGATACGTGGAAAAAAGCTCATCGATACATCCTATTTAATTATGATGACAAGAAAGTAGAAGAGCTAATTCAGTAAGTCCAAGATTCCTAGTTCATAACCTGTCTATTTAGTAAATTAAATATTTTATTAACCTAAGTAAATTGACATATTATAATTGTCTCTAATTGTAGGAAACATCGTGCATTATTCGACAAAAATGCAAAGTGCAGAAAGTTTAAAAGAGAAATAACACACACTGATGAACTATGCGAGTGGTTTAAGAATGAAATTCAGAAAGAAGAGTATGTGTCAAGGGAAGTAGCATCCTTAGCAAGGGGGCCTAATTGATCAGCTAAGCAGTTTAGTGGTTATGTAGTAAATGGGTATAGGTTTCATACGAAAAAAAGAGATAATAAGTGTACCACACAAAATAGTGGTGTTTATTTAACCGCCTTAACCACTAGTTTCGCTAGTTCGAAGGACCAAAACCCAATAGTTGGGGCTGTTAGTTATTATGGTTCTATTGAAGAAATAATTGAAGTTGACTATTGGGGGTCTTTTAGTGTTGTTTTGTTTAGATGTACCTGGTATGTTGATGATAAGGATTCGTTAGGTTTTACTCGAGTCAACTTTAACAGGGTGTGTCAAAAGAATGATAGTTTTGTTATGTCAACACAAGTCCATCAAGTTTTTTACATTCAAGATCCTGTTGAAAACCATTATCATTTTCCTATCAAGAGACTGTCAGCAGAGTTCTATGATCCACACAATGAGAACAATTCACCCGAAGATGACATAAATGGGCAGTTTACACATGACATGAGCTTTCATTCATTAATAAAAAATCAAGATCATGAATTTAACTGGTTCAAAGATGATGTTCCAACAAAACTATGCCCCATTGAAGACATACGATAGTGAGTAATTAGCTTATATAATTATGTAAAAGATTTTAAATTAATGACTTGTGTTTTTTGTGTTAAATATGTCCTCACTGTTAACTATTTTACTCATGGACCTCCACTGTTAATATTTAACTCGGTGTTCATATTTATTTATTTTGAATTGTTCTGCTATTGAAGTCAATTTTTCAGAGTCTTAGTCATTTGTTCTGCCTTTAAATATACATATTCGTAGTGTCTTCTCTTTACAGCTGCATTCGTAGTGCCTTTAAATATTACAGTACCTATTTTTTATGTCATGTGAAGTAATTGTATTTTCAATCTTGTAATTACAGGATGGCAGACAACACTATGACTTTCCGGGTGCACCATAATGGGGAGTTCAGCAAAGACAAGTATCTTGGCGGATTAGAACAGACTTATGAGGACATGGAGCTTGACAGGTTCTCGTTTTCAGAATTCATGGAGTGGGTCAAAGACCTTGGCTATAAAGAGATTGGTGGAGTATATGTGAGAAACGAGAACGATGGTTGGGTTTTGGTGAAAAATGATGCTGATATGAATGAGGCTATTATGACAAGCGAGACTGATGATTTGAACTTGTTCGTTGACTGCAATGTTGACCGCACGATAGAGCCAATGCCACAAATGCAACCTTACGTTATTGTAAGGCCCAAAAAAAGCCCTGTTCAAGCCAAAGAGAGTAATCCAAAAAAGCGTCAGTTTGTGACTATAAAAGATATTGTTAGGAATATGTTGTACTTGATGATAACTTCACAATCAATCAAATTGTATAAGGTTTTGTAGCTGTCAACGGATGAGGATTTATAACTCTATCCGTTGACAGGTAGCTCATCAACGGATGAGGTTTTGTAGCATACTGCAGTATCTCTATGTTATCAGTTGATAGTGTTTTTATCCACAGTCATGTTGACCATCAACGGATAGGCAGAATAGGGTAGCCAATTGTAAATAAGCTATGCTATGTAATTTTGTCTAAGTGAAAGTGTATCAACAGATGAAGACAAAACTCTATCAACGGATACAACTCAAATCCACTCTATCAACGGATACAGCTCAAGTCTCAATATCAACGGATACAGCTCAATACATCATCAATGGATGTCAGTGTACAATATCAATGGATAATCATTGACACTTTCTTCTATGCTAAGCTGGGGATTAGCAGTTGATAAGGACAGGTTTGACTGACTAATCACATGGGTTGATATTAGATACAAAAAGCAGTATGGCAGCCATACTTTGGAAACACAGAAGAAAGAAGCATTTCGTTTACACTATGAATACAAGAAAGGTGCAGGAGACATGTCTGTTCATAAAGACAACCTTTCGGCTACATGTGTATTTGGAGTGTAGTAGCAAGTCAACTAGAATTAGATTAATATTATCTTATTCCAGTAGTACTTGTAAAACTTGGGATTTATAACCAAGTGTAGCAACTCTTTGTAAGAAAAGAAAACAGATACATTTGCTTAGGGTTTTTGTTGAATATCCTTAGAAAGAAAAGAGTTGTAAAATAGAAGCTGTGTACTTTTATATCACAGAGTTTTCTTCAAATAAAAGCTTCAGGTGGTGCATTTAACCACCTGATTTTTATGTGTTTGTGCATTAATCTTTCTACAGCAATTATCTAAATATAGATTTCTGGAGTTCTTTTCAGAGATTTATAAATATCAAGAATTGTATTCAACCCCCCCCTTCTACAATTATACAAGTGTGTAATCTGGGAATAACAATAGGTATCAAAGCAAGCTTCTAACATATTTGAAGTTTAAAGATCAACACACTTCCAACATGTCTAAGAAGGATTATGGAGTAAAGATTCCAGTTCTTGATAGAGAGAATTACTTTCACTGGAAAGTAAAAATGCGTCTACATCTCTCGTCTATTGATGAGGGTTTTGTGGATTGCATTGACAAGGGTCCTCACGTTCCAATGAAGACTGCAACAAGAGTTGGCCTGGCTGAAGGTGTGCCTGACACTCTCATTCCCAAACCTGTTTCTGAGTGGAGTCTTGAAGATATTGCAGAAGTCCACAAAGACAAAAAGACCATGAATATACTGTTCAATGGTCTAGAAACAGACATGGTTGACAATGTTATTAACTGTACTACCTCCAAGGAAGTATGGGACACTGTTCAAACCCTTTGTGAAGGAACAGAACAGGTGAGGGAAAACAAGATGCAACTACTAATCCAACAGTATGAACATTTCCACTTTAAGAGTGGAGAAACATTGAATGATACATTTAGTAGATTTCAAAAGCTACTAAATGGGTTGAAACTGTATGGAAGAATCTATCAAGTTAAAGATTCTAATCTCAAATTTCTGAGATCACTGCCCAAGGAATGGAAGCCAATGACTGTTTCTCTAAGAAACACTCAAGAGTACAAGACATTTACTCTTGAAAGGCTCTATGGAACTTTAAAGACATATGAGCTGGAAATGGAGCAGGATGAAGAGATTGAGAAGTCTCAAAAGAAAAGTGGGTCAGTTGCACTTGTTGTCAACTTGGAGCAGAAGGAGGAAAGGACAGAAGCTGCTAGTTCTACACCAAACTGGGAGGTTTGTAAAGGTAGAGCAGGAGCAAGGAAAAGGTGTCTGAGGAATTGAATGTCCTTCAGCAGGATGAATTGGATGAAATAGATGAGCACTTAGCTTTTCTATCTAGGAGATTCTCTAAGCTGAAATTCAAGAGAAACTCTGGGGTGGCCAAGCCATTTAACAAGGATTTTTCCACAAGCAACTATGTGGATAAATCCAAAATTAAATGCTACAATTGTGGAATTGCTGGTCACATGATAAGTAAATGCAGGAAACCTAGATCTAAGAACAAGGGAAAGTCAACTGAGACTGTTGACTACAAGAAGAAATATTTTGATCTTCTCAGGCAGAAAGGAAAGGCATTCTTGACCCAAGAGTATGACTGGGCTGTTGATGACAATCATTTTGATGATGATGCTGAGTTTGGCAACCTTGCATTGATGGCTGATTCTGGAGAGCAGGAAGCAAGTTCAGCTAGCAATCAGGTATTTTCTACTAATCTCTCTGAGCTCACCAAAGAGGAATGCAATAGTGTTATACATGAAATGTCTACTGAACTATATCACTTAAGTGTTACCCTTAAATCACTTACTAAAGAGAACAATAGGATTAAAGAGTCTAATCTGTTTTTAAGTGATAGAAATGCTGCTCTAGAAGCTCATTTTCTAGAATTTGAGAAAATGAGAGTTGATTGTAATAATGCTAAAAGTGAACTTGAAGCTGTGTTAAAAAGAGAACTGATTTTAAAAGACCAGCTTGAAAAAGAACAAGGGATAATTGCTAAATTTCAAAGTTGTAGGAATATTTCTCAAAACATAATAGAAGTCCAGGGAATAGAATCGTTTGTGAAGGATACCTGGACTCAAAAGAAAAAGGAGCTAGAACCTGGCCTTGAGGATCTAGAGACTATTTGTGAATCAACGGATAGTGATCATCTGTTGACAGATGAACCATCAACGGATGAGAGGTATCCGTCGACTAACAAAAAGTTTGTTAGTAAGAAGGAACTCAGGAAACTGGATATCAAGTATGGTCCAGTCAACAAGAACTTTGTTAATGGTGAGAGTAAAAAACCAAATCTAGTGGGAAGGCTAAGGCAGGTGATTTACATAACAAAAAGGCTATTGGTAAATCAGATAATGAAAAGGTAGAATTTGAGGTTAAAAAGAAAAAGAACAGAAATGGTAAGATAGGCATCAACAAGAAAAACAATTATTCTCCTGACAAGTTTGCTCCTAGGAAAACTTGTAGTAATTGTAATAGTGTTAATCACCTATCTTCTAATTGCAAGATTGTCAACAAGGCTCCTGTTCATGTACCTCAAACAATACCATGTATGCCTGCAATGCCTGGTTTGTATCAAAATGCTAGTTTTTCAAATCCATATGTGAACATGCCATATGTGTCTAATCCTTATTTTCAATATGTGAATATGCCACAAATGTCATGGAGCATTCCTAGCATGAATAATATGTATGCCAATTTTCCACAAATGCATGCATCAAATATTCATGCAAATGAGCATTTGTCAAACCCCATCACTCAAGCATCTACATCTAAGTTGAAGAATGCTAAGAGTGCAAAGTCAAAGGCTAACAAGAAAGGACCCAAGGAAGCTTGGGTACCAAAATCAACTTGATTTGTTTTTGGAATGTGTGCAGGGAAACAGAAGGAATCTATGGTACCTAGACAGTGGATGCTCTAGGCACATGACAGGAGATTCAACCCTGCTCACAGAGTTCAAGGAAGGAGCTGGCCCTAGAATTACCTTTGGAGATGACAGCAAAGGATATACTAAGGGATATGGCCTGATTTCAAAAGACAATGTCATCATTGAAGAAGTGGCTTTAGTTGAAGGTTTGAAGCACAATTTGCTGAGTGTCAGTCAGATTTGTGACAAAGACTATGAAGTAAAGTTCACAAAAGAAGCCTGTGTTGTTTCTGCCAAGGAAGACAACAATGTGGTATTGACAGGCTTTAGAAAAGGAAGTGTTTACATAGCTGACTTCAATTCAGCATGCTCAGAATCCATTACTTGTCTCTTCAGCAAAGCAAGTAAGGATGAGAGTTGGCTATGGCATAAGAAGCTGTCACATTTGAATTTTAAAGTTATGAATGATTTGGTAAGAAAGGATCTTGCTAGAGGAATCCCTCAATTGGAATTTATCAGAGATGGACTGTGTGATGCCTACCAGTTAGGGAAACAAAAGAAATCATCCTTCAAAAGTAAGACAGAGTCATCCATTGTTAATCCTCTTCAATTGCTGCATATGGACTTATTTGGTCCAGTAAATGTCATGTCTATTTCAAAGAAGAAATACTGTCTGGTGATTGTAGATGATTTTTCTAAGTTCACATGGACCTTCTTTCTGCACTCCAAGGATTGTGCAAGTGAAATCATCATCAATCACCTCAGAATACTAAACAATGGTTCTGAAGACAGAGTACAAAGAATCAGGAGTGACAATGGTACTGAATTCAAGAATTCCACAATGAAGATTTTCTGTGAAGAGAATGGAATTGTCCATGAGTTTTCTGCTGCCAGAACACCTCAACAAAATGGGGTTGTTAAAAGGAAAAATAGAACTCTCATTGAAGCAGCTAGAACAATGTTAAGTGAATCAAGGTTACCAACATATTTCTGGGCTGAAGCTGTCAACACTGCATGCTTTACTCAGAATATTTCCTTGGTCAATCAAGCTAGAGGAATGACTCCTTATCAGTTGTTAACCAACAAGAAACCAACTTTAGCTTTCCTTCATGTCTTTGGATGTAAGTGTTTTGTGCTAAGGAATCATGGAGATAACTTGGGCAAATTTGAAGCAAAGGCAGATGAAGCTATTTTCGTTGGATATGCAGCAGGGAAAGCCTACAAAGTCTATAATCTGAGAACCAACATTGTTATGGAATCTGTCATGTTGTGTTTGATGATCAAAAGATTCTAGGTCTAAATGATGAAGGGTCCCATGAAAAGTTGGAATTTGAGAATGAAGGTGAAGGAAGAATGTACTATGATGATGATGAGGAAGATGAAGATCATGACCACAGAGATCCACCACGAGTTGTTGCACCAACTAGAAGTGATGCTTACACTGGAAATGAAGCATCCGTTGACAGTCATTCTAGAGCATCCGTTGACATTATTAGAGATGCATCAGTTGACAGAGATTCTCAAGCATCCGTCGACAGGCAAAATGATGCATCCATTGACAGTCAACTTCATAATTCAGCAAGGACAACAAACTCAGGGGGAGTTTCTCAAGGTCAAAATTCAATGCTAAATCAACATGATCATGCTCATGGAAATGAAGCAACCTCATCAAGATCAAACCTTCCACCTGCAAGAAAATGGACTAGAGATCATCCATTTGAGTTAATCATTGGTGAATCAAATTCAAGAGTCCAAAATAGAAGGGCCACTCAAGCAGAATGTCTATACAGTAGCTTCCTGTCTCTAGAGGAACCTAAGAGAGTAGAAGATGCCCTTCTAGATCCAGATTGGGTCTTAGCAATGCAAGAAGAGCTAAACCAATTTGAAAGAAATAAAGTATGGAAACTTGTGCCCAAACCTGATGATAGAAGTGTCATAGGTACTAAATGGGTTCTCAAGAATAAGACAGATGAAAATGGCATAATTGTGAGGAATAAAGCTAGATTAGTGGCAAAAGGCTATTCTCAAGAAGAAGGAATAGATTTGATGAAACTTTTGCTCCAGTGGCAAGACTTGAGGCAATAAGAATCTTTCTAGCCTATGCAGCACATGCCAATTTCAAAGTCTATCAGATGGATGTCAAAAGTGCCTTTCTAAATGGGGAACTGGAAGAAGAGGTCTATGTCCATCAACCACCTGGCTTTGAGGATCCGGAATTTCCAGAATATGTATATCTTCTCATGAAAGCACTTTATGGTTTGAAGCAAGCACCAAGAGCCTGGTATGACACTTTATCTCAATTTCTTTTGGAGAACCACTTCACTAGAGGTACAGTAGATAAAACCTTATTTCATAGGAATATCAATGGCTCTTCAATACTTGTTCAAATCTATGTAGATGATATTATTTTTGGGTCTACAGATAAGAAGCTTTGCAAAAGGTTTGCCAAACTTATGCAAAGTAGGTATGAAATGAGCATGATGGGTGAATTAACTTACTTTCTTGGCCTACAAGTAAAGCAAGTTAATGAGGGCATTTTCATAAGTCAAACAAAATATATTTATGATATTTTAAAGAAATTTGACTTAATGGATTGTACCTCTGCAAAAACACCTATGGCCACTGCAACTAAGCTTGAGTTGAATACTAAGGAAAAGTCTGTGGACATCTCAAGCTATAGAGGCATGGTAGGTTCACTTCTATACCTAACAGCTAGTAGACCTGATATAATTTTTTCTACTTGTCTTTGTGCTAGATTTCAAGCTGAACCTAGAGAGTCTCACTTAATAGCTATTAAAAGAATTTTCAGGTATCTCAAGGGAACACCAAACCTTGGCATTTGGTACCCAAGAGAATCTGGTTTTGATCTAACTGGCTATTCAGATGCAGATTATGCAGGTTCCAGAGTTGATAGCAAAAGTACTACAGGTTCCTGTCAATTTCTAGGAAACAGGCTTGTTTCATGGTTCAGTAAGAAACAGAACTCAGTCTCCACTTCTACAGCTGAAGCTGAGTACATTGCTGCTGGAAGCTGTTGTGCACAGATTCTATGGATGAGAAATCAACTCATTGACTATGGTCTAAAAGTTGAGAAGATTCCAATTTTCTGTGACAACACAAGTGCTATTGCCATCATAGGGAATCCAGTGCAACATTCGAGAACCAAGCACATTGACATCAAATACCACTTCATTAGAGAACATGTGATGAATGGTACAGTAGAAATGCACTTTGTGCCAAGTGAAATGCAGCTTGCAGATATCTTCACCAAGCCTCTTGATGAATCCACATTCACAAGATTGGTAAGTGAGCTAGGTATGCATAACTTGTCATAATTCCTAGTGATATTTGATTTTACTGCATTGCAGCTAGGAATGTGTTTTTATTTACTTGAGAATTAAAAACTCTCAGAAAAATTTTCTTCAGAAATTTTGTCCAAGGCAAAATTATCTTATCAACGAATATCCTTTTACCCGTTGATAGCATAAACACATTCCTAGATTTTTGTATATCAACGGATAACAGCTTATCCACGTCATCAACGGATAAACTGTTTCTCAACCGTTCATTCCATATCCGTTGATATACATATTTTCTTTTAAATATAACCGTTGGTAAACGTGTATCTATATAGGACTGGTTATATTTATTTTCTTTTATTATTTGACAGTTACTTTTGACCAATGGGTAATTACTTTTAATTATTTCATTTTCAATTCTTGAAAAGTATAAAAGGCTGTCTTGTGCTCTCACATCTCAATTTTATCGACTTTCAAGATTCTCTTAACTAAACTGCATCTTCTTCACAAAAATTCTCTGCAACAAAAGTTCAAACTCTTCAATGGCGCATATTGTTAAGATGATGTCTTCCACTGGGTTCACCTATGAAAAGAACAATTTCGCGGCCTATGTCGATACAGTGAATGCCCCAGAAGCTTATCACACCATGATGAATTTTGTGAAGAACTGTAAACTTTCGTATGCTATGACTGCCACCACTCCTCTAATCCACGAGGTAATCGAAGAGGTGTGGGCATCTGCTGAGTTCAATGGCACAGACGGTACAATTACTTTTTCTCTAAAGGGTAAAAACTATGTAGTTAACTCTGATGTGATAACTGTTTGTTTAAAATTGCCTGAGAATAACTGTCAGAAAGTACCCAGTGATGCTGAAATAGTTGCCATGCTTAATTCCATAAATTATGCCCTTAGTACTGATAATTTAGGGAAAATTATTAGGAAAGGGATGGTTAAAGAATGGAGTTATTTTTGTGATGCCTTCATTAAAACTTTTTCAGGAAAAATTAGTAACTTTGATGTTGTTACCCATTCCATGCTAGTTATGTTGTGTATGCTTCTGACTGATAAATTCTATAACTTTGGCACACTAGTCATGTATGAGATAGGAGCAAAATTAGGTAAAAAGGAAACTAGGGGCAAGAATATCTATTTTGCTAGATTTTTTATGCTCTTAGCACTGCATGTATCTGAGAATAAGCTATCCATTGCTAACCCGGATAGCAAGTTCACATGTTTTGTTCAGGAGAAGAGAGTCTTAAGTGATTTAATTCGAATGAACTCCAATGCAGAAGTACAATTGGTATATCTACCAATTGTTCAGGTAACTCTTTCTAACCTTGAAACTCCTATCTCTAACCCCCAAATTTCTTTGCCTTCCTCAGTCACAATGGAGTCTGTAGTAGTGACCAAACAGGCTCCTACCCAAGTGACTAAAACAAAAGTTTCCAAACCAAAATCTAAGAGACAAACCTCAGGTGTTTCTCAAAAAGCACCTGTTACAAAAACTACCACAACTCTTGAGGGGAGTGTGAAGGAGGTAGTGAGTGGTGAGGGACAGGGTGCAAGCCCTAAGAATAAGGTAGGTGAGGAAAGTGCACCAAATAGCCAAGCCCAAGTTACATCCTCTCAACAGGGTGTGACTACTAGTTCTACAGCAACTCTGCACAAAAGGGTAAGGGACACTAGCCCTCACTCAAAAACCTATGAAAGAAGAGTAAAATCTAAAACCATAGGGGAAGCACAGGGTGCACACACAGTACAGCAAACTGTACCTTCTCAAATTCAGTTTGATGTGACTTTAATAAATGTAGAGTCACAGCCCCTTGATCTTAACCTTCAAATCGATACACATTACAATCCACCATCACCAACTCCATCTCTGGATGTGGATATGATATCTACATCAATTCCTGATTCTCCATCTTTAAGATTCTTGGAGAAGCCCCACTCTGCAATTGGTGGTCATCATCTTTTAGATGATTTGTTGGGCCATCAACCTTCCATTCCTGAATTCACAACAACATCTATGGCCTCATCTTTAAAATCAATCTCCACAGATTCAGTGTTGGTTTTCACTTCAACGGATATTATCATTCCTTCATCAACGGATATCCTTCATCCGTTGACAAGTGTTTCTCCATCAACGGATGTGCCTATGTCTAGCCATCCGTTGACAGCTATAACTACTCCATCAATGGATATCCCTTATCCGTTGATAACTCACTCTACCACTGCTATATCTGACATTCATGTGTCAAGTGTGGAGGAGTTCTCAGTAGTTGAAACACTTTTAGGATTGAGGGAAGGGAGTGAGAGGCTACCTTGTGAGCAGGCAAAAGGAGAGGCAAATAATGAGAGGCTGACCCTTTCTTCAGGTCAGGCAAAAGGAAAGCAAGAGAGTTCCACCTTAGTAGGTGAAGGTGAGGGTGTGAGAGGTTTGAGCCAGGGGGAGCCCCTGATGCAAGAAAAGAGAGATGAGTGGAGAGAAGGGACTACCGGAGAAATAAAACAGGAAGATCCCATTGCAAGTGAGTTAATGGAGGTTAATGAAGCTTCTAAAGAGATGGAATTTCGACAAGAATATCAGTCAATCATTGACTCCATCTCTTTGGATCCTGAAACCTTTACTCATCCTATTTCTGCCTATCAAGTCATGGCACAACAGGGCAATGTGGAGGAAGAGAAGGCAATGCACCTAGTGCACACCTCACAATCTCTACAAAGAGCAAAGGAAGCTTTGACAACTCTGCCTTCAGATGCTGACAGTGAAGAGTTTGGCAGTGATGACAGTGACAGCACAACAAATGTTGAAGAAGTCAATATGGCAGATACTCCAGAATGGCTATTCTCTACTGCCACTGTGGCTGGTGACTTCAATGTGGAGATTATAAAGCAATATCAATCTGCTAGGGCTGAGCACCAAAATGCAGATCCACAGAGAAAGGCTGTTCTTCAGCAAATAATGGACTCCCTGAAACTTCACAAAATGCACATGGTCATTCAAAGAACACAACAGGAGGAGGTCCAAACTTCAATTAGAGAAATGAAAGTGGAACTAGATGCCAGGATTGAGGCACTAGCCCCTACTACCACTCAGAAGGTGCTGACTAGCAAACTATTGAAGGAAGATAGTCTGGCCAAATCTGTTCAGCATCTCTCCTCCAGAGTGGATAGTATGGAATCTCAAATGTAGACACTCATTGCCAATCAAGCTAAACAAACTGAGCTACTGGAAAGGCTGCTTGCAGCCTCACCTCCAGCCCTTGATGCTAACAAAAAGGGGGAGAAAAAGGTAGAAGAGGCAGCTACTTCTAGTCAAATTCCAGCTTCCAGTAGCAAGATAGCACAAATTGAGGGGGAGCAACAGCCAATGATAGTGGTCAATTCAAAAGAGTTTACTATAGAGGCTTCCCCTGTGAAGAAACAAAAGGCTGTGCCTCCAGTTCCTGACTTGTCAAAAATCTCAGAAGATGAGAGGCAAGCCAGAATTAAAGAATTAGAGAAGATCAACAAGGAGGCAAATGAAAGAATGATGAGAACAGAAAGGATGATCAATGAATCAATGGTATCAACTTTGTTCTCTAATCAGCCCTCAGCTCCAACAATATAAACTACAATTCTGAAGGTGCTCACTCCAGAGATTGTAGCTCCTACATTCTATGATGCTGAACCATCTTATGTCAAAGAGTTTGAACCATACATAAAAACCAGAGCCTACTCTCCACCAAAGGCAAATGGGAAGAACAAGTTACAATTGGACTTTCCATTTCCCAAGGATGATGAAGGGAAGCTAATGGGAAAGCAGATTAAGGAGTTCAAGGAAAATGCCAATAGGAGTGTAAGAGAATGGATGGCTATAATTATAAGGAATGGAAAAGTCTTAAATATATCCAATAGCCATCCTAGATTTGTTGAAGCAAAAAGAGAGGAGACCTCCAGACTTCTCAGGGAAGCTCATCCAAGTGAAGAAAATCAATATGAAAACTCAGATGAGAAGCAAGCCAGGCTGGCTCAAGAGTTAATGGATGAGGTAGAGGATGAAATGAGGGAACCTGAGGAAGTCCCCAAATCCAAAAGGAAAGTGAAATCAGTCCCCAAATCCAAATCTAAGAGAGTGAAATCAAAGGCAAGGAGGCCTGTCTCTCCAGAAATTGAAAGCAAGGAAACAGTTGGCTCATCACAACCTATTTCTGTAAAAGTATTCAACCCAGCTGTGAATTTCCATGGTGATCCTATAGTACCTAAAGAGGAACCAATGAATCTTGACTCCATTGAGGTTCCTTCATTCTTGCTGAAGCCTCAACAGAAGCCTATACAGAAGAAAAGGATACCAAGGAAGCAACCTTCAAAGGAACCAATTCAAGTTGCTAGGGTACCTGCTATTGTCAAGCAGCCAATCTTGGAAAACAAGGATGATTTTATCTATCAGGCAGATATTGAAGAATACTCTGGCATGAATCTGTATCTGGATGAATTGTCAGAAGTAAGAGGAATTGACAAATATAAACATTTGCCTGAGAGATCGGTCTTTGTATACAAGGGAGGAAAGGAAAGGACATGGCCACTACAGAGGGTTCTTGGAGAAAATTATCTGACCTTAACCAAAGTGTTCTCTGCAATCAAGAGATACACAGGGTTCTCCAAGATAGCAAAAGGGGAGATACTGGACAGAATAGAACAGATAAGGAGAGAACGGAACTCACCATCAAGTCTACCAAGGAAGATGAAGATCCCATACAATGGACAGAAAATCCACCTTCAACCCTTCTGGATGATGGAGTTCAGGGATGAAGATGGTAACAGGAGATTCTTCAGGTTAGAAGACCAACTATCAAAGGCTAGTTCTCAATACCTGAGATGGTTACAACAAAAGCTAAATCCAAAGGTTGATGAAGAAGATGCCTTCTATAGGCAACTCCAAATGCAGATTGAGTCCAACTCTGCCAAAGAAGGAAAATCAAGGGTGATGCCAACAAGAGAAAAGAAACAGTCTTAATCTGCTCAGTCTAGAGGAGCACTTCTCTGTAAATTTCTCAAACTTTCAGTTTTTAATTTTTGTAGCTTAATACAATTTTTGCATTGTTCTATATATATATCTTTAGGAATGTTTTGTTATCATCAAGGTCCTGAATTTATGCTTTATTGCCATCAAGTATAAATTGGGGGAGATTGTTAGGAATATGTTGTACTTGATGATAACTTCACAATCAATCAAATTGTATAAGGTTTTGTAGCTGTCAACGGATGAGGATTTATAACTCTATCCGTTGACAGGTAGCTCATCAACGGATGAGGTTTTGTAGCATACTGCAGTATCTCTATGTTATCAGTTGATAGTGTTTTTATCCACAGTCATGTTGACCATCAACGGATAGGCAGAATAGGGTAGCCAATTGTAAATAAGCTATGCTATGTAATTCTGTCTAAGTGAAAGTGTATCAACAGATGAAGACAAAACCCTATCAACGGATACAACTCAAATCCACTCTATCAACGGATACAGCTCAAGTCTCAATATCAACGGATACAGCTCAATACATCATCAACGGATGTCAGTGTACAATATCAACGGATAATCATTGACACTTTCTTCTATGCTAAGCTGGGGATTAGCAGTTGATAAGTACAGGTTTGACTGACAGATCACATGGGTTGATAGTAGATACAAAAAGCAGTATGGCAGCCATACTTTGGAAACACAGAAGAAAGAAGCATTTCGTTTACACTATGAACACAAGAAAGGTGCAGGAGACATGTCTGTTCACAAAGACAACCTTTCGGCTACATGTGTATTTGGAGTGTAGTAGCAAGTCAACTAGAATTAGATTAATATTATCTTATTCCAGTAGTACTTGTAAAACTTGGGATTTATAACCAAGTGTAGCAACTCTTTGTAAGAAAAGAAAACAGATACATTTGCTTAGGGTTTTTGTTGAATATCCTTAGAAATCAAAGAGTTATAAAACAGAAGCTGTGTACTTTTGTATCACAGAGTTTTATTCGAATAAAAGCTTCAGGTGGTGCATTTAACCACCTGATTTTTATGTGTTTGTGCATTAATCTTTCTACAGCAATTGTCTAAATATAGATTTCTGGAGTTCTTTTCAGAGATTTATAAATATCAAGAATTGTATTCAACCCCCCCCCCTTCTACAATTATACAAGTGTGTAATCTGGGAATAACAGATATCAATCAGGAGAAGCAGCGAAGGATGATCAACTCACAGAAGAAAATGCAACTTAGTTCTAATGTTTCAAGTCCTGAAAATTCAAATGATGGAAAAATGGGATTGGGGGAATATATGAAAAGATTCGAGAAGAAGCCTGCTGAAAATGAGAACTTGGTGGAAGGAGGTGGTGAAGTTCTGGAAGGTGGCGTAAATGAGTATGAAATGCGTAGAAACAAGAGAGTTGAGGAAAATAAAAAAAAACTAAGGGAACTTGGTTTAAACAGGGAGCCAGAGAACTTGGTCCAACAAAAAAAATTCAAAACCAAGGTATTGACTAGTGAAGGTGGAAGTGCATACTGCCCGGAAAATGAAGAAGACCGAGAAAGTAATGCTGAAGAGGATATTGTTTCGCCAAAGGTAAATTATATTGAATTTCTAATGTCAACACATGATAACATAAAAATTTGAATATAACGAAGTCTGATTAGATTAATTAGTAGTTATTTACTGTTGACATGTATATATTGTTTTAGCAGAAGAAAATAGTCAAGAGAGTTGTGGTGGAGACTGAAGGCCCAAGAACTCGTTCCCGAGCATCTAAAATGTCACTTCCATCTGATAAGCAAGTGAACACAGTTGATGTTGAGGTCTATAAATTTGGTACTATTTGTTAATTTGTTTACCACTTTCTCCTGCTATGGCTTATTATCCTATTTCATTTTGTAGGCAAATGATGCATCCGAAGTTCCTACAGTTGAGAAGCTCAAGTTACTCAAAAACAATGCTCCTGGTTCAATGGCTGCATACTTGGAGTTACGTGAGCGTGAAAAGCAGGCTGAAATGGAGAACCTACAGTCACAGTCCCAACCTAAAAATTTGCAATCCCAACCGAATCAGGGTAATCTCGAACTGATATAGTTAGTATTGATCTTTCTAAAAGAATGCATCGAGTCATTTTAATCTTGATTTGATGTTATACATCAGATGCACCTCTAGGAGCCAAAAAGAGAAAGGTTCGAGGGAAGTCAAAACTGTCTAATGTCCATACAAGAGGTGAGAAGCCAGAGATCAAGCTATCGGAAGATGGCCAACCTATATCAGATGATGATCACTTGTTACGTAAGTTTAGCAATTTTTTTGGAACTGTGGTAAGGGATTTTGTATCTTTAACATGCCGTAGTTGGACTGAAGTTCCTGAAAAAGGTATCTTATGGCAGTATGTCAAGGTAACAAAAATATTTTTTTTGTGGTTAATTACTTGTCCATATTTGAGATTACTTTTGCTAATGTTGTCTTTACCTGTAAATATTTGACACTTATTGGTTGGCATTTTTTTAGGACAAGTACATCATTGAAGAGGAGGGTTATCAGTATGTAATGACAACGATGCGTGATCAGTTTAGGACACACGAAGCTATAGTCAAGAGAGATCATTACACTAAGTATCCTAATGATGAGCAGAGGCTGCAAAATAGGCCAAGGAACATTCCTTTGACAGACTTTAAGATCCTTTTAAACTATTGGGCTGATGAAAAAGTCCAGGTAATAAATTTGTTTGGTAATTAACCAAATCTGTCAATGCATCAATCACCCGGTTTACACATTTACAATATTTTGTCCTTTGTAGGAGAGAGCCAGAAAAAATGTTGTAGCTCGAAGCAAGATAACAGAAACGCATACTGTTGGGCCTAATAGTTTCGCCCAAATCTGCCATAAAATGGTAATTGAACATTTTTTATAAACTCACAATTATAAATGCAATTAGATGGTCACTAAGTTTTAGTTAGAAATATGGCCTGTTTAGTTAGAAATATGACCTGTTTAGTTAGAAATTTGGACACTCATATTAAATTTAGTATATCATTGATATCTGTTGAGACTGTTAAATACTCTATGATATTGAAAAATTATTGAGACTGTTAACCCGATAATTGTCAACCAAGATCGTGCCCGTAGCTTTACTTGCTCAATGTTAAAAACAAAAATAACCATTGTATAGGTTTTGGTTTTTTGTATTCACTTTACAAGTTCCAATTGTTTTTTGTAAATAACCGCTCGAATGTTGAGTTTGATTTTAGGGTAGTGTTTATAACTCTATTACTACTTTATGCAAGGTGATTAAGAGGGAGCAGCTTGCTAAAGCTGATGAACCACCGGCACCAATATCAGATGCTGATATTTACATTAAAACACGCAAAAGAGAGGAAACAAGAGAGTATAAGTTACCTACTGATGTGGTTACAAAGAAGATTGTAAGTTTTGTTTTAGTAATTAAAGTTCTTTTCTGCATTGTTTTACCTACTGATGTGCATCTTCTTTTTACAGGAAGTTGTTCAGAAAGTTCTTGATGGGGGAAATGTGGAGGATGCTAATAAGCTTGTTTATGGTGGCAAAGAACACAATCGATCTTATTTAGTAGGGAGACTTATCCGGAAAAAGGAAGCAAAGGGAAAATTAGAAACACGAGCTACAACTGAAAAGATCAGCACTTCAACTATCTCAGATCAGCACTTAGCAAGTTTGATGAAAAGATTCGGGCTCAAATTGCACAGGAGATGGATGAAAAAAAGGAAAAAATGGAGAAGGTTCGAGAAAATGTTAAGAAGATGATGTCCAAATTGGTAGAGAAGTGTCCGGAGCTGAAGGATGATATTGAAGAGTTAACTACTGTGGAGCCACCTAACAACGGTGATGCAAGTGAAGCCGACAAAACAGCTTCTTGATGCTTCTGTCTGTCTTGTTAACTATGTTTTGAGATCTTTTGATACAATATGAACTTAGTTGCATGCTAAAAATTCTGAACTTAATTAGATGCTTAATTTTGTCTTGTTAACTTAATTAACTTGTAATCGTTGGTTTGACTATTACCAAAAAAATTTGTTGGAAGTTAATTTATATATGTTGAGTTTGCATCAGTTAATTTGTGTTGGAAGTTAATTTGTTTGGTAATATTAGTATGTTTCATTTTAGGAAGAATGCTGTTAAAAATTTATTACTAAAGATGTTGCCATAGCCTTTAAAAATGTTGGTAAAACTTGAACAATGTTAACTAAAAACTGTTACTATAACATGTTAGGATGTTGGCAAAAATGTGAATTGTTAAATCAACTGGTGTTGCCGTAGAGGTACATAGATGTTGGAATAGGCTATATGGCAACATCGCAAAGGTGTTGGTGTTGAGTACACAGTGTTGCCAAAGACTTTATGCCAACACCGGAAATAGTGTTGCTATTTTGCACGAAATGTTGGCATAAGTGCCTAAGGCAACATGATGTTGATGTTGCCATAGGTTTGACAAAATGTGTTGGCATAACCTCTAAGCCCACATGCAAATTCGCAACACCTTCAAAATTGACCAAAGTGTTGCCTTAAATCTTATGGTTACATTTTTCTGCATTTTTAACACTTATTTTGGGTGTTGGCAAAGACCATTTGTGGTGTAGTGAGTGTAGGGCATTCTCCCAAATCTTGGAGGGCAAGACACAACGATAGTATAGTCGGTTGCCCCCGAACTTGATCGGCTCCTTTAAAGGACTAAGTAGGGCACTATCGCCCCATTTATTGATGGAAAGTTCATGAGAAAATTTTTGCATCCCCATGAACGTGGAATAAGGAAAGAATGTATCCTTTAAGGATTACATGAAGCAAATCACCAAGGAAGCCTTGAAGGTCCCAAACCTGGATGATAGAGTAGCCATTAAGGTAGAGGAAAGTTTGAAGGAAACCTCAACCCCTGTTGAAGGTAATAGAGGTAACAACAAGAAGCAAAGGTAGTCAAGAGTAGGATGTTAAGGATAAGTATCCTCGAACAAGTAAATATTCTGACTCTCCCTCGAAGAAGAACAAACAAGCATTGAGGTTCACCAGCTATGCACGTTTGTATACTCCAAAGAACCAAATCCTGTGGACATTACGAAAGATAAGGATCTCTGATGGTCGAAACCACTAAGGGCTGATCCCGAGAAGAGAAACAAGAACCAAAAGTTTTGGTTCCATAAGGATGTAGGGAATAACACTCACGATTGTAGATAACTGAAACACAAGATCAAGTTTCTGATCTGAAGAGAAAAGGTGAAAAAGTTCACCAAGGATGGCCAATAAGGTAACCTAAGGCAGGATTATGAAGTAGAGATTATGAAAGGAAGGATGACGATTGAAATCGCAATCTATAGCCCCGAGGGCCAGTGATAAACATGATTTTTGAAGGCCCAACGACGGTCAGGAATACAAGGAGCTCTCGTAGAGCTCATGCTTGAGAAGACATGCACATTATAGGAGAAGTCCATAGCGAACAAATACCAAAATGGCAATTACCTTTGATGATTTCGACTTTGAAGGGGTGAAGTGCCTCCATGACGACCCCGCTGGTCATGACACCTGTGATAGGTAACTCGCAAGTGAAAGGAGTCTTGATAGACAATGGAACATCAGTAGATATCTCGTTTTATGACACGTTCTCAAAGATGGGATACAATGATTCTCAATTGACCCCCCTCCAACATGCCCGTCTATGGGTTCAATGGAGTTGAGTCAAAAGTTGAAGGAACTAATCGGCTGTCCATGATAATAGTACGGGAACCTAGGAATGCCACTAAGATGTTGAACCTTTTGGTGGTTAAAGCAAATCCCACTTACAATGTTATCCGTGGGAGGATAGGCTTGCATGCCATTAAGGTGGTTGCCTCAAGTTAAGACTTGAAGATCAAATTTCCTACAAAGAATGGAGTTGATGAGGAAAAGAGAGATCAAACAATAACAAAGAATTGCTATCCGGCCGCCTCGAGGCCTGATGAAGTGGGGGGCTGGTCCTCCCAGATGAAAACATGGATGTCCGAGAAGATGAGAAACAAAGAGGAAAACCGCCGAGGACTAGGTCCCCACTGCTCTAATTCTCGAAGAACCTGAAAAGTTACCCACATGAGGCATTGTTGAATGAACCCTTGAAGGGTAAATTGGATGCGTTCCTATAAGATAACAGTGTTGTATTTGCTTGGACAGTAGCTGATATGTCAGGGGTCGATCCTCAATTTATTACGTAAACTAGACGTCCACCCGAATAGGGAGACGATGAAATGGAAGAAAAGAAACTTTGATTCCAAGAGGCAGGAAGGCCAATGAAGAATAAAGGATGTGTATGGACTTCATTGATATGAATAATGCATGTCCCAGTGTCTACTTTCCTCCACCAAGGAAAGATACATTTACCAATCTAGTAGCTAGCCATGAAATGCTAGGATTCGGTGTTTAAACCAAATTAAAGTGCATAAAGGTGACGTCCTAAAGGGGCGACATATCAAATATAGATGAATAAGATTTTTAAGTATCTTATTGGGAAGACTATAGAAGTCCATGTAAATGACATGTTAATCAAGAGCCTCAATAAGGCACATCACATCGAGCATTCTTATGAGGCATTTGAGGTGGTAAGGCATCAGAAAATGATATTGAATCTGACTAAACGTGCCTTCAGCATGGGATTAGGAAAATTTTTGGATTTGATGGTCTCCAAGAATGGAAATTGAGGACAACCCTGATAAGGGTAGAGCAATCCTTGAAACGGAACCTCCACGTGTTAATGTAACCGAATTACGGAAAGTTGATGTATCTATACTTGGCTGTATTTGATACGGCTTTGAGTGTCGTCCTCGTGAAAGAGGAAGACAAGGCTCAAAAACCCATATGTTATATGAGAATGGTCTTGAATGGGATAGAACAGCCACAATAAATCTCCAAGCACTCGCTGACTTCGTGGTTGAATGCACAATTGACAATCAAGAAGTCAAGGGGCAGGAGGTAGTACCCCAAGTGGACAAGGAATTAGAGAAGGAAGATCAAGAAGCGGTACTCAAGGAGTATTGGATGCTCAATTTTGATGGGGAATCAAAAACAAAATTAAGTGGAAGCATATCCCGATGAGTTCATGAAGTTGTATTTTCCAACGACAAACAACGAGGCTGAATGCAAAGTGCTAGACTTGGTTTGGTCGGAGCCCCGAGGGTCAAAAATCCCGACGTCTGTTGAGATTCAAAATCGGAAGTACCACAAGTGAATAATGAGTTTGAGTTCAGGGCTAGAACTATGGAAAAATACTTGAGGCTTGACTCAATTCAATGAGTGTTACATGAAGTACATCCAGAGGGAGGAAAACTTAAAGGCTGATGTCCTATCTAAGTTTGCCTCATCAGAGATGGATAATTACATTGGAATTACTTCCAAGTCTTGGAGACTAGAAGCGTTGATACAAAGTTGATAACATCTATAGATGTGGGGAGCTATTGCATAGGTTCTACAAAAGCTCACCTGGAAACCGGTTGGTTACCCGATAATGCCTTAGAGGCACGAAAATTGGCAGTAAGTACACTAAGGCCTCAAAACGTGAAGTTAGCCTTGAAAGAAACTCATGTGGAAATCTGGGGGCAGCACTCAAGGGGCAGAGCCCTTGCCCACAAGATGACCTAATTGGGATTCTACTAGCCAAACATAATGGCTGATGCCAAGGGTTATGTGTGATCGATGTCCAAAAATACTCAACTATTGATCAATCCCCTAAAACGTTAATAACCATCATTTCCCCCATTCCCCATGGCAATGTGGAGGATAGGTGTTCTTGGTTCATTCCCAGTGGCAAGTGCCTAGAGGGAGTTATTGATAGTTGCAACTGATTCCTTCAAGAAGTAGACTAAGGCCAAACCTCAAGCCAAGATAACCACCAAGTAAATGACACAATTCCTATGGGAAAGTGTGATACGTAGATATGGACTTCCACCAATCCTGGTAGCCAAAAATGGGCAATTAAAAAATTAGGCTTTTGCAAGTGGGAAACGTTTGGAAGAAATGTGATGCCTAGACTTGGAACACCCCAAACCTCAAGGTTTATCGTATCTGAGCATCCGGGTAGGACACACCACCTGATTAGACTAAGTAGAGATAAGGTTCGATGAAACCACAAGCTTCTACGTCTAAGGAACCAAAGGCTCGAAAGGACCACATTCCATCCAATCGAAGGCTCGAATAGGCCATACTCCATTCAATTAAAGGCTCATGGAGGCCATGTTCCGTCCAAATGAAGGCATGTAGAGGCCGTGTTCTATCCAATCGAAAGCTCGAAAAGGGCACGTACCATCCATTTGAAGGTTGGAAAAATACAAGCAATAAGAAACAAAATATCGAACATCTTCACGTAGTCTATAATATTGATGCTACGGGCTAGCCAGTGATCAATTTAAAAGCTAAACATTAATCATGGTTGACCTCGACCTAGGTTGAAAACCCCTCCAGTTGGGTACCAAGTGAACCCATATTTCAGTCTCAATCCAGATCTACGGATTGTGGATTCAGGTTTGAGGGTTGTGAATTACGATCTATGAGATCAGGATTCCTGATCTAAGGGGTCAGAAATCCTGGTCTAAAGGATCATGTTGCCAAATCAAAAATCATGATCTAAGGGGCCAGGATTCCTAATTTACGGGATCAGGATCCCAAGTCAAAAATCCTGATCTAAGAGGTAAGGATGTTGATCGATAAGCCTTAGACCAGAGTGAAGAAAGTGGCCTTAATTCGACCAGGATCCTGGTCTAAATCGATTAGGATTCCTAATCGAAAAGCCTTCGACCAGAGTGAAGAAAGTGTCCTTAATTCGACCAGAATCCTGGTCTAAATCGATCAAGATTCCTAATTGAAAAGTCTTCGATAAGAGTGAAGAAAATGACCTTAATTCGACCAGAATCCTGATCTAAGGGATCAGGATTCCTGATTTACGGGGTTAGGATCGCATGTCAAAAATCCTGAACTAGGGGGGAACTAGGGGTAAGGATCCCAACTCAAAAATCCTGATCTACGGGGTCAGGATTCCTGATCGAAAATCCATCGATTAGGATGCACAAGACAACCATAATTTGATCAGAATCCTGGTCTACGGGATCAGGATTCTTGGTGTAAAGGGTGAGGAAGCATTTTGGAAATAAATATTTTGTGAAATGAGTTATTTTTATGCATGTTCCACAAAAAAAAGGATATATAATGAAAAATTATATGTGCCTAGAGTCATGAATGACCTCAATTCAGGACAAATTTCGTAGATTTGGGAGCAAATAAGGCCAAAAATACGATCTTAAATTACGGAAAAAATGAAGGCTGAAGGCCCCTCTAAAATTACAATAATATTATTATTTATAATAATATAGAAAAATTATTATTATTATTGTTGTTAAAAATAATAATAATAAAATCCGGATCGAATATTATTCGAGTCAAATTTTATCCGAGTGGAACACCTCCGATTTGGGGACCGAAATTATCCAAAATTCGGACAAGACAAATATTATTATAGAATAATAATATTTAAAAAGGAAAAAAAAAAGCAAAAAAAAAAATGTGTTCGACCTCATTTATGCTAGGATTCCTAGTCTAAAATGTGTCGACCAGACTACTAAAAAATAACTTAAGTCGACCACAAACCTGGTCGATTTCGACTGGGTGGTAATTGACTTGGCAAAGTGCAATGCAGTACCTAAGGTTTTTATGAGTTGACAAAGTGATCCTCTATTTTATAAATTGACAAAAAGACACTGTGATTTACAAATCTAGAAAATGGCCCTCAAGTTTTCAATTGGACAAACCAGCCCCTGAACTTTGTAAGTTGACAAAACTTCCTGGAAAATTACGAAATAGTCCCTCTAAAATGCATGTGTGCACTAATTCAATATTTTCGATTAAAATATTCGAAATATTTTCAAGAAATTGTCCGATGTCACCAAACAATTACCAAAATTTTAAATTTCATAGGATTGAGTTCCCATAAATTACTTTAAGTCTCGTATAAGACTAGATAATTCGCAAATGGTATATTTAAATTGTCGAGAATGATCCAAAAAATAAGTGTGGGTACAAGAAAATTCCTAAAATATTAGGAATAATTAAGAAAAATACCTATGGGTACCTGAAAATTCCTAAAATATTAGGAATAACTAAGAAAAATACCTGTGGATACCAAAAAATTTCTAAATATCCATCAGGAATTCAATGTTAAAAGGCCTGTTTGAAAAATTCAAGTCCTAAAAATCTGGGCCCAACTCAAAAAGGCACAGGCCCAATAAAACAAGGGGCCCAAAGGAAAAGGCCCAGAACAAAGGTCCAAATAAAAATTCTTGGAAAAACAAAATAAAAATGAACATTAAATCATCCCAAAATTAATGAAAAGACTCATATAATATTAAAAAAAATTCATACATCGCACGGGTTTTAAGCTAATACATATTAAATATTAATTGCATCTAATATATACATGTCACTCAGTTTATATAGGATGAAATTAACGATTTCACTCCTTAAAAAATGTGATTTATGAGATATCAACCTATTATCGTACTTTACATGGACTCACATTAATTAATTATTTCAATAATTATGTCGGTATAATATAGCCTTTAAAAATATTAATTCAATGATTGGCATTTTAATTTATACTACTAAAGAGTGCTCAGATTATATCAAATAGTAGGGCTATTCACGAACCGAGCCGAACCGAGCTTTGCTCGAAACGAGCCGAGCTTTGACCTTAACGAACCGAACCGAGCTTTGATCTTAACGAACCGAGCTGATTTCTTAACGAACCGAGCCGAGCTTTGACCGAACCGAGCCGAACTCGAGTTGTTCACGAACAGACTCGAGCCGAACCGAGCTCGATCCGATCTCGAGCTGTTCGCGAACAATTAATTTGGTTGGAGATTTTAATAAACATTTAAATTACAAGTGTACAATTTCATTATTTTAATATTTGAGATATCCATCCACAGAAACTATATGGTTTTTGTGTTTCCTAAATTTCTAATTTAGGCGAATTAGACCAAAGATTTCGAGGTGAGATTTTATTTTAACTAATTAACAATTATTTAAAACAAAATTAAAACAATTATTTAAAATAAAATTAAAATAATTTAACCGGACATAAAGAACTACTGCGATTTATGAAGCAACAGATCTATCAAGAGAAACAAAAATAACTGGCAGTGATTAACTAATTAACATGGGAATGAATACCATAATAATAATTAAAATGATTTGTTAATCAACTTATAAAACAAGGCCGTGTGTAAGTGAACACTTAACATGGGGGAGGAAATAAAATGGAACTGGGCTTGCAAATGAAATGGGTTAGAATTGGTTTGGGCCGTGAATTACAATAACTAAACATAATGAAAATGGGCCAAAACTCAACATAAGATATAAAAACAATGAGATGCTCGGTTTACGGAAATTAAATCTATTTTTTAAAAAATATTTCTCGACGATCCAACCGTACTGATGTCAAAATATATCTAATTTAGGGATATTCCCAAATTTTCAAAAAATAAAAAATTAATTTGGTTGGAGATCTTAGTAGATCACTACTAATTTAACTAGTACTAGTAACTAGTGCTTTGTCACGAATTATTGTTTCTATTTTTTAAAAAATATTTTTAGACGATCCAACCGCACGGATGTCAAGATATATCTAATTTAGTGATATTCCCAAATTTTCAAAAAATAAAAAAATTAATTTGGTTGGAGATCTTAGTAGATCACTACTAATTTAACTAGTACTAGTAACTAGTGCTTTGACACGAATTGTTGTTTCTATTTTTTTAAAAAAATATTTTTCGACGATCCAACCATACGGATGTCAAGATATATCTAATTTATTGATATTCCCAAATTTTCAAAAAATAAAAAATTAATTTGGTTGGAGATCTTAGTAGATCACTACTAATTTAACTAGTACTAGTAACTAGTGCTTTGTCACGAATTGTTGTTTCTATTTTTTAAAACATATTTTTCGACGATCCAACCATACGGATGTCAAGATATATCTAATTTATTGATATTCCCAAATTTTCAAAAAATAAAAAATTAATTTGGTTGGAGATCTTAGTAGATCACTACTAATTTAACGAGTACTAGTAAATAATCCTTTGTCTCGAATTGTTGTTTCTATTTTTTAAAAAATATTTTTCGACGATCCAACCATACGGATGTCAAGATATATCTAATTTATTAATATTCCCAAATTTTCAAAAAATAAAAAATTAATTTGGTTGGAGATCTTACTAGATCACTCCTAATTTAACTAGTACTAGTAACTAGTGCTTTGTCACAAATTGTTGTTTCTATTTTTTAAAAAATATTTTTCGACGATCCAACCGTACGGATGTCAAGATATATCTAATTTAGTGATATTCCCAAATTTTCAAAAAATAAAAATTAATTTGGTTGGAGATCTTAGTAGATCACTACTAATTTAACTAGTACTAGTAACTAGTGCTTTGTCACAAATTGTTGTTTCTATTTTTTTAAAAATATTTTTCGACGATCCAACCATACGGATGTCAAGATATATCTAATTTATTGATATTCCCAAAATTTCAAAAAATAAAAAATTAATTTGTTTGGAGATCTTAGTAGATCACTACTAATTTAACTAGTACTAGTAACTAGTGCTTTGTCACGAATTGTTGTTTCTATTTTTTAAAAAATATTTTTCGACGATCCAACCATACGGATGTCAAGATATATCTAATTTATTGATATTCCCAAATTTTCAAAAAAAAAAAAATTAATTTGGTTGGAGATCTTAGTAGATCACTCCTAATTTAACTAGTACTAGTAACTAGTGCTTTGTCACAAATTGTTGTTTTTATTTTTTAAAAAATATTTTTCGACGATCCAACCGTACGGATGTCAAGATATATCTAATTTAGTGATATTCCCAAATTTTCAAAAAATAAAAAATTAATTTGGTTGGAGATCTTAGTAGATCACTACTAATTTAACTAGTACTAGTAACTAATGCTTTGTCACGAATTGTTGTTTCTATTTTTTAAAAAATATTTTTCGACGATCCAACCATACGGATGTCAAGATATATCTAATTTATTGATATTCCCAAATTTTCAAAAAATAAAAAATTAATTTGGTTGGAGATCTTAGTAGATCACTCCTAATTTAACTAGTACTAGTAACTAGTGCTTTGTCACGAATTGTTGTTTCTATTTTTTAAAAAATATTTTTCGACGATCCAACCGTACGGATGTCAAGATATATCTAATTTAGTGATATTCCCAAATTTCAAAAAATAAAAAATTAATTTGGTTGGAAATAAAAAAATAAAAAGTAAAAATTTTGATTTTTTTCGAGCTTTAACGAGCCGAGCTAGAGCCGAACCCTTAACGAGCCGAGCTTGAGCCGAACACCCTAAAGCTCGGCTCGAGCTCGTTAAGTTTAACGAACAAAAAATCTTGTTCGAGCTCGACTCGAGCTCTTAACAAGCTCGAACCGAACCGAGCCCTTAACGAGCCGAGCCGAGCTTGTTCGCGAACAGCTCGGTTCGTGAAAAGCTCTATCAAATAGGATATGTTTATATACAACCTTTAAAAAGGACATTAGCAAAATGTGATTATGCATCTTCATCATTACATGCTCCAATGAGCCCAATGCACTCAAACACTACAACACCCAACCAAACAAAACATAAGAACGTTTTAAATCAGAAACATATGGACTCCAATGACATGGAAAAAGCTGCTCAGTGTTCACACACATTTCTCTTTTGAACTGACTTGAACAAACTACTAGTAAAAAATCTAACAGCCTTTTGTTACCACATCTAAACTTTTATCTGCAGGAGAAAGCAATGCAGAATAGATAATCAATAAGTTGATAAGATGCTGAAAAAAATAATACAAACCGCTCTTTGTGATTTGAAATAAATGATTGAAGCCTGTACACAAACAAAAATAACTTTTATTATATGTCTTCCCTATAAATTCAAACTCTTATTCTATAAAAATTTGAACACCTATTATGCTTCTAAAATGTTAAAAGATAGTTTTTTAGTTATTAATATTTAAAATCCTAAAATTCTAAAAATTTTAAATATATTTATTTTCTATTAAATCATCAATATTAAATTTTAATATTCAACACTGTTTTCTTTAATGAACCGCTTTCTCGTTAAACATGGTTACTCCTGTTGAGCCGCTCTCTTGTTAAAATCAAAACCCTAACTTTTATATATATTACTTGTATAACAATGTTTATCCATAAAAATTGAATCCTAAAAATGAAATAAAATTTATAACATCAATATCAAATTCTAATAGCTGATATATTTTTTTCCAATCAGCCGTCTTCCCCGTTAAACATGTTTCGAGCCGCTCTCATTGGGATCGAAATTCCAACTTCATTACATATTATTGATGATACTTATTTTATACAACTTTTTTCCTCATAATCAAAACCCAAAAATTGAGTGAATTCCAATTTTTTTTCTCCAACCTTTCTAAATTTTATGGAGTTTTAAAAATAAAAAAAAACATCTTATTTTATCTTTATATTATAGATACTCCTGTATTTATTTAGGTTTTTCGCATGAGAATGGTTCTTTTCTTTAAAATAAGAAGAGAATGGTTCTTTTCTTTAAAATAAGAAGACTTTTTTTATGAGATTAGTATTGGATTTATGAAATTTTTTCCTAATAGAAGTATAAATAACTTGTATACAAAATGTATAATTTTAAAATATTGTAAAAGATGTCACCACCGTCCTTGTATTCTACTTTCAATACAATTTTTAATTATACGTCTCCTCTATATATTCAAACACATATTCTACTTCCAACATAACTTATAATTATATGTTTTTTCTATAAATTCGAACTCTATTCTCTATAAATTTGAACTCCTATTCCAACTCTAATAGAACTTTTAATCATATGCCTTATAAATACCAATTCCACTTCCAATAGAACTTCTAATTATATGTCTTTCCTATAAATTCGAACTATTCTCATCCATAAATTCAAACACCTGTTCTACTTCCAATATGTTAAAAAATATTTTTATATTTATTAGTGTTTATTCGAACTACTATTCTACTTCCAATAGAACATTTAATCATATGCCTTATAATTAAATACATATTCTACTTCCAATAGAACTTTTAATTATATGTCTTCCCTATAAATTCAAACTCTTCTCATCTATAAATTTGAACACCTATTTTACTTCTAATATGTTAAAAGATATTTTTATATTTATTAGTGTTTAAAATCCTAAATTTCTAAAAAAAATAGAAAAATAGATTAAGACGATCTTGGAGTACCACCTAAGCTCCCGCGTATCCTCCTTTATATACATACTAGTTGACTAAGCCGCGCTTCGCGGCGGCCTTATAATATTTTTTTTTAAAAAAATGAAAATATGAATTTAAAAAAGAAATTGAAAAGAAAATATTTATAAATAAATTAATGAACATAATATTGTACAAATTTTAATATATATATATATATACAATTAATAAACTGAATACTTTTTTATGTTAATTTTGTTTCACGTTTTCTTAGGCCGACAACTGTTGTAATAAATACATATAAGACACATTTCTCGAAGGTTTTGTAATATTTTTTAAAAATTTTCAAAATATAGACTATTTAAGAAAGAAATTAAAAGAAGTATTTATAAATAAATTAGCGAATACAATATTGTATAAATTTTAATATGTATATAGGCAACAAAAAAACCATATACTTATTTTTTACCTCGATTTTGTGTAAATTTTTCTTAGGCCGACACCCGTTGTGATAAATACATATAGATAAAAGAGCATATAAGCTGAATTAATTGAAAGAAGTCGTTGGAATATTATGATCAAGAACAATGAGAAGATAATAATGATAAATTAACAATTAATAGTAAATAAATAAAGAGGGAATTGTAAAAGTTCAAATCTTTTGTGCCAAGTTTATCAAGTGCTTCTACTTTCCAAACAGAGAAAATTCTCCTAATTCTTGTTTACAGAATCAGGTGTTTCTGTACCAAGATAGCTAACAAAAAAAAATACAAAAGCCAAAGTAAAGAACAACCACTGGTTACTAATAATCCATGATTATAACTAAAATCATAACAAATCATAAGTTTAAAAATAAAATGAAGAAAACACATATTAAATCAGTAAATTCAAACTTTAAAAACCAACAAAAATAAACCAACCTGAAAATCACTAAACAGAAGCCATGTACATTAAGAATTAAACAAAATAAGAATGAATAAAAAAATTAAAAGAAAATAGACGAAGAAAAAATTAAACAGAAGCAAGAAAAGGGCTACAAATATGGTGATAAAATTTAATCGTTAGAATTAATGATGATTGTATATATATATAAGAAAATAAAATTTCTTTTCTAAAAGATGTTAATTTTCTTCTATAAAAATAAGACCTAAAATGGAAAGTTTTGATTTTAATATTATAAATAGAGGAGTTATAGAAAAATAAATAATTAAAAAAGAACTTTTCAATATATATAAATTAGAGGAGCTCTAAGAAAAAAAAGATAAAAATAATTCATACGATGTTGTGGAATAAAAAATAGGTTACGATTTGTAACTAATGCTAGGGTGGTTGAGCTTCGAGCTTTTATGGCTGTTTCTGCGTTCGAGACTTTAATCGGTCCTCACAGAGTGCCTACGTATCTCGTATTGAGAATCAAGCCAACGTAGTGCTGAGAATGAGGGGTCAGGCCCTTTATATAGGCTGAGAAGCCTTAGAATTATGGTAGGATTCGGAGACTTGGTGGGCAAGTCTTTGAGGAAGGTTCTAGATCTATTCCTTGTAGGAATCAGTTTCCATATTGAATTGGATGCCTTGGTGGCTAAGTCTGGTGGAGATAATATCCTTATCCAGCCCTTATTGCTGAGTTGTTTATTATCCCCAATATTAATTACGAAATTAATATTATAATTGGGGTTTTGGGCCCAGCTGGTGGACCCCACGTTTGGACCATTCTTGGCCTAATTAATGCCACATTAAATGTGTCTTTAGGGCTTATTTTCAGCCCACATCATTTGCCCCCCAACTTCTAGGAAAGCTGATCAGGCTTTCCTTGAAGTTTTACTTGTCTAACTCGAGACTCGGGTCAGGGTTTATCTTTGTACACTAGTGTTTCACGAGTATTGTCTTTATGTGAAGCGTGGAGCGACCGACGCGTTCACGACAATGTTTATTCGATGCTAATTGGCACTAATCAACCTCAACGATGCTTAAACAATGTTTAAACGACGTTAAACGGCATAAAACGGCACTAAACGGCGCTAAACGGCCTTAAACAATGCTTAAACAATGTTAAACAATGTTGAAAGGATAAACTGGCACTCACGGTGCTTAAATGACACTAATCGGTGCTAATCGGCACTAAACGGTGCTTAAACAGTGTTAAACAATGTTGAAAGGATAAACTGGCACTCACGGTGCTTAAACGACACTAATCGATGCTAATCGACACTAAACGGTGCTTAAATGACACTAATCGATGCTAATCGGCACTAAACGGTGCTTAAACAACACTAATCGGTGCTAATCAGCCTTAAACGATGTTTAAACAATGTTAAACGACGCTAAACGGCGATAAACAGTGCTAAACGGAGGAGATTCGGGACAATTGTAACCTCTTCCGGGCAGCGAGTCAGCCGACAAGGGTCCTGGTCAGCTGCCAGGTGCTCCTGGTCGGCTGCCAGGAGATCCTGGTCGGCTGCCAGGAGATCCTGGTCGGCTGCCAGGAGATCCTGGTCGGCTGACCCTCCTTGAGGCACCTGGTCGGCTGCCAGGAGATCCTGGTTGCCCGCCGGGTGCTTCTTGATCGCCTGACATGTGCTTCTCGATCGCCTGACATGTGCTTCTCGATCGTTTGACATGTGCTTCTCGATCGTCTGACATGTGCTTCTTGATCGTCAGACATGTGCTTCTCGATCGTCTGACATGTGCTTCTTGATCGTCAGACATGTGCTTCTCGATCGTCTGACATGTGCTTCTCGATCGTCTGACATGTTGACGGGAGATCCAGGTTGACATTAATGATGTCACACGATGCTTAAACGACGTTTCAATGTTTTTGTAAACGACGTTAAATGGCATAAAATGGCACTGAATGGTGCTAATTCGAAGGTCGATGTTTGTCACGGAAAGTGAGAAACCTTCAACAAAACCATCAAACGATTCAATTAAACGATGGGGGGTGCCAAGATGAGTATCGGGAAGTCAGATGGAGCCTCTCCGTGGCTCCTGGTCGGCTGCCAGGTGCTCCTGGTCGGCTGCCAGGAGATCCTGGTCGGCCGGACCTTCTCTGTGGCACCTGGTTGGCTGCCAGGAGATCCTGGTTGCCTGCCAGGTGCTTCTGGTTGCCTGCCGGGTGCTTCTTGATCGCCCGACAGGTGCCCCAAGTTGTCTGGAAGTGTTTAAACGACGTTTCAATCTATGTTAAACGACGTTGAATGGCATTTAACGGCACTACACGGTGCTAATCGATGCTCGAACGATGTGTAGTTGGAGGTCGATGTTCGTTTCAGAAAGTAAGAAATCTTCAACAGAACCATCAAACGATCCGAACAACTGACGGGAGGTGCCAGGAGGTCGGCTGCCGGGAGATCCTGGTCTGCCAGACCCTCTCCATGGCACCTGGTCGGCTGCCAGGAGATCCTGGTCGGCCAGACCCTCTCCATGGCACCTGGTCGGCTGCCAGGAGATCCTGGTCGACCAGAGCTTCTTCATGGCACCTGGTCGGCTGCCAGGAGATCCTGGTTGCCTGCCAGGTGCTTCTGGTTACCTGCCGGGTGCTTCTTGATCGCCCGACAGGTGCTCCATGGTTGCTTTGTCGTGCCTCTCGGAGCTTTTCGTAATGCCTGGAGTCTTGTTCTTGAATCACGTCCTTGATCATGGATGTTGTATTCCTCCTTTCAGAGCATAATCAGTCTCTTTATTAGCAAAGACTAATTGATTGTATTCTATCTTCCTTAAACGTAATTAGCTCCTTAAGCTCAGATGAGTGCCTTGGCACAGCTTATTACTATATCTTCACGTAAATCTTTCTTTTCTTTCCCGGAATCATACATACCGGTATAATTATTGCCGGATATAGCAGATGAAATCCATTTTTTTGTATATGAACGATAGATGACCTGCAAACACGAACCAGGCTGTGTTTCAACCTGATATAGGAGGTCATCCATCTTCTATAAAAGAGTGGGAGGAGCCTTCATTTTCATTCACTTCACTTCTTCTTACTTCTAAAATTCTCTCTGAAGCTCTCAAGTTCTAAAGCTCTCAAGTTCTAGCTTCAAGTTCGAGCTCAAGATGGCAGATGGCGACCGCGCTCCAGCTTCGTCATTTTCTATGTCCGAGGCGATGGCCAAGAGAGCTTTGGCCAAAACATTGCGAGGTGATTCTTTAATTGACTTATTGAGTACTATGAGGGATGCATTTCCCAACAACTCTGAGTTAGCTGCGTATCATAGTCCGTCCAAGTTCGACAAGCAAGATGTCGAAAATATTAAGAAGTTATATGGCTTTCCGGACGCGATCAAGGTTTGCCTTCCTGGCTTAGCTGATAGAACCTGTAATTGGCACCCCGAGAGGCTATGTGTCTACAAAGGTGCCCTTGAAGCAGGCCTGAGATTCCCGGTAGACCAGTTCATCATAAGGCTCCTAGCGGAGCTTCAGGTTCACCCCTGCCAATTGTATCCCAATGCATGGCGGTTGATCATCATCTTCATGCTGAGATGCCGAGATCTAGGTATCGAACCAACTACTACAATGTTCCGGAGCATATTCGCCACCAAGAATTCTTCTGAGATTCAGAAGGGATGGGTCACTATTCAGCATAGATCCAATGTTCCACAAATTGTGAATGCCTTTTCATTCCCAGATTCCCATCACTACTGGGACAGGGAGTTCGTGATTCTGGTATGGCGTGGTGGCGACTGGGGCCAATTCTTTATGTCTAAGTTTGGGGAAGTGCATGATGCTACGCACTTTGTATGTGATCTTGACGAGAAGGAGCTTCTTGATCGTGATCGACTACTTGCTGACGACGACCGTACTCACTACAAAGTTTTCTTAACCGAGAAGAGACTTGTAGAAGCTGGACTTAGCTTACTTTCTGCTGATGGTAATTTTTTACCTTCATGTTATGAACTCTGTTTGTTCTTATTCCGATATCTTTTCTGTTGTCTTTTCAATTGCTGAGGAGATCGACAGTCGGCCCGAAAACTAGCCGAAAGTTACTAGAAGGATGATCAAGAAAGCCAAGGCGGCTTGCATTCAAACTGGGCCGAAGATCCCTCAGTTCCTGTCGGGATGCTCTTCAAAGAGATCGCGGAAGGCTGACGGGAGAGTCAAGACCCCCTTCATCCCTGGTTGGGGGATTTGTGAGCAAGATTCTATCTTGGGATGCCCAGAGTCAGCCTTGGATTGGTCCAAGTTCAGCATCACTCCCCCCGACCTTTTGACAGTAACAGCCGGGGACAAATTTGATGAAGCGGAGAAACTCGGAGCTCAAGCCCTATATCAGGTTTCCCACCTTCCTTCCTAGACATAGTGTTTTTACGTAACCCGTGATTATAATTGTCTCATTGATTCTTTGTTCCAGGCAAATGCCCAGTTCCAGGCTAGCACTCGGTTAGGTCGTGCATACCGAGATGAGAATGTGGCCTTGAAGAAGGAGAAAGCAACTCTTGATGAGAAATACCAAGACTTGGAGTCCAGGGCCATCCGGGCTGAAGCTGATGCTCATTCTCTCCAGAGACAGTATGACTCCTTGTATAACAAGAGGGCAGTAGACTGCAAGCTAGTGGTGAAAGCTTACCAGGAGTCTGAGGATTTCTTTCAGCTTATAGATAAGCATGACGATGAAGTACGCCCGGGTATCATGTCTGTTGGCTGGGATCGAGCCATCAATGCTGTGAGTAAGAGGCACCCTACTGTGGTTTTCCCGAGGGACTTTCCAAGTCCTTATTGTCAAGTTGCTTCGGGCGCCGAGGCCATCCCAGTAGCTCAGGCTTCGGGCTCCGGCTCTAGGGGAAGTCATCGCCGTTCCGGTTCCGGTTCGAGGGGTGTCCGAGCAACCGTGGATGGCTCAGTTTCCTCGGATCCTCGAGGGAAACGGCCTATGACCGTGCAGAAGGGGAGAGTAGTTCGTCAAGCAGTCCCCTCAAACAAGGTAGTTGAAGATAGCTCATCTTCCGAGGAGGAAGAGGTTGAGGCGATGGAAGTGACAGCTCCACCAGTGGCGGTAGCCGAACCGGGTAAGGGCCATGCTGAGGAAAGCTCTGAGGAAGAGAGTGACGAGGAGGAGAGTAGCGAGGAAGAGACCGATGAGGAGGAGAATGGCGAGGAGGATTCCTCGGATGAGTAGCTGGGATCGCTTCGGGCCTTGCATGGCCTAGCTTAGCCGTATGTGGCTTTTATTTCTAGTATTTCAATCACGGTCCTTCGTGATTAAACTTTTATTTGGTTTAAATGATGTAACCCTAACTGTTGGCCCTTCGGGGTCTTTATTTATGCACTTGTTTGTTTTATTCGTATGTTCATTTATTTTCGGTACTTGGTCTTCCTAGACTCACACTCAACAGGTGCTTGGTACATAAACAAAACATAGAATCATAAAATGGAAAACAAGTTTGCATTAATAACTCAAAAAGGGTTCAACCCTTACACAGCTCATTATTGTCCTACTCGGGGCATCAAAACCCTGGGATGGTTTCATCGAACCTTATTTCTACTTCTCCTACTAGATAAATAAAAAACTACATCCTCGTAAAGGCAGCTTAAACATAATAAATCTTGAGGTTCAAGGCATGCCAAGTACGGGGCACCTCAACCCCGTCCAAGGTCTCCAACTTATATGATCCTCGTCCCAACGTCTTCCTGACTCGATACGGCCCTTCCCAGTTTGGGGCTAGTTTTCCTTTCTGGCCAACTCCAGAAGCCTCGATCTTCCTCAGAACCAAATCACCTTGCTGAAAGAACCTCTCCTTAACCCTGTGGTTGTAATATAAAGATGCTTTCTTTTGATGCTCCGCATTTCTGGCGTTTGCCTCATCCCTGACTTCATCAATCAGATCTAGGGCGAGCTTCATACCTTCTTCATTTGTCTCAGGTTCAAATGCCTCCACTCGAGGTGATGCATGCATGATCTCCAGTGGCACAACTGCCTCAGCTCCATAAGCAAGCAGAAACGGGGTTGCTCCTGTGGTCACCTTGCAAGTAGTGCGATAAGCCCAGAGTATAGGCAGTAACTCGTCTACCCAGGTGCTCCTTGAGCGTTCAACCCTTTTCTTAATTCCATCAAGGATGATCCGATTGGCCACCTCGGCCTGTCCATTTGCTTGCGGATGTGCTACTGAGGTGAAACGAAGCTCAATAGCATTCTCCTCACAGTACTTCTTAAATTCTTCATTATTGAACTGTGTCCCATTATCCGTCACAAGGATTCGTGGGATGCCATATCTGCAGATTATGTTCTCCCAAAAGAACTGGGAAACTTGCTTGGTGGTTATTTTGGCTAAAGGCTTAGCCTCAATCCACTTGGTGAAGTAGTCAATGGCGACAATCAAAAACTTCCTCTGTGCTGATGGCATAGGGAAAGGACCAAGAATGTCCATCCCCCACATTGCAAATGGAATGGGGGAATTGACTGATGTTAACATCTCAGGCGGTTGCCTGACAATCGGAGCATGCTTCTGGCACCTGTCACACCTCTTGACATAATCCTGTGCATCAGCCAGCATCTCTGGCTAGTAGAATCCCAAACGAGTTATTTTGTGAGCCAGGGCCCTGCCCCCCAGGTGCTGCCCACAGATCCCTTTATGAACTTCTTCCAAAGCTTCCCTTGCCTCTTGGGGCCTCAAGCACTTCAAGTACGGGATGACAAATGATCTCTTGTACAGAATGCCCTCAATCAAAGTGTATCTCAATGCTCTTACTGAAAGTTTTCGTGCCTCCAAGGCATCGTCTGGGAGCCACCCGGTCTCAAGGTGTGCCTTGATAGGATCTATCCAAGAGCTTCCCACATCAATTGGTGCCACTAATTTCGAGTCGATGGTCGGGGCCTTCAAGACCTGGAAGTAAACACTCCCTGCATAGTTTTCTATCTCGGAAGAAGCGAACTTAGATAGGGCATCGGCCTTAACGTTCTCTTCTCTCGGGATGTTTTCTACATAACACTCGTCAAACTGAGTCATGACAGCTTTCACAACTCGTAGATACTTTGCCATAGTTTCATCCTTGGCCTCAAATTCACCATTTACTTGAGAAACTACTAATCTTGAATCTCCACAAACTTTGAGATTCTTGACTCTCATGATTCTGGCCAAGCCTAAACCAGCTATTAAGGCCTCATACTTAGCTTCATGGTTGGTTGTCTAGAATCCAACTTCAAAGCATATTCGACTGTGAACCCATCGGGGCTTTGCAATACTAAGCTTGCGCCACAAGATTTTGTTTTTGATGCTCCATCAAAATAGAGCACCCAATATTCCTTCTGATCTGGTTCAAGTTCTCCATCTTTATCTTGCTTCTCAGGGGTTGTTATCATTTCCTGCCCCCCGACTTCTTGGTTGCTAATGGTACATTCAACCACGAAGTCAGCCAATGCCTGAGCCTTAATGGCTATTCGAGGTTAATACGTGATGTCAAATTCTCCAAGTTCAATCGCCCACTTGATTAGCCTTCCACTAGCCTTCGGGCTATGCAAAATGTTTCTCAACTGTTGGTCCGTCAAGACCTCAATCTTATGTGCCTGGAAGTACGGGCGTAACTTCCTCGAGGCTGTTATCAATGCCAAAGTGAACTTCTCAATGGGAGAGTAATTCAGCTCCGCCCCGTGCAACACCTTGCTCACATAATAGATAGGTTTATGGACCTTCTTCTCTTCTCGAATGAGAACGGCGCTCAACGCTTGCTCAGATACCGCCAGGTATATATAAAGAGTCTCTTCGGGACTAGGTTTAGCCAGCAACGGGGCTTCAACCATGTACTTCTTCAGTTGTTCAAAGGCCTCTTGGCTCTCAGGGGTCCACTCAAAATTTTTCACCTTCTTCAATGCTTGAAAGAAAGGCAAGCATTTGTCACCAGACTTGGAGATGAATCTTCCTAAAGCCGCTACCCGGCCTGTCAACTTCTGCACATCTCTTACAGAGCGTGGTGGCTCCATGTCTAAGATTGCCTTGATCTTGTCAGGATTGGCCTCTATGCCTCGCTTTGAAACCATAAGACCCAAAAATTTGCCTGATCCAACGCCAAAGGCACACTTGGCTGGATTCAACATCATTTTGTGGTGCCTCAGCACTTCGAATGCCTCTCTGAGGTGCTTAATGTGGTCTGCCTTAAACAGGCTCTTGACTAGCATGTCATCAATATAGACCTCCATGGTTTTTCCAATCAGATGGGCGAATATCTTATTCACCAGTCGTTGGTAAGTAGCTCCTGCATTTTTTAGACCGAAAGCCATAACAAGATAGCAGAAAACACCGAAGTCAGTTATGAATGATACCTTAGGGACGTCATCCTTGTGCATCTTACTCAGATTGTAGCCACTGAAACCATCCATGAAGCTAAGCATCTCATGTCCAGCTGTGGCATCTATCAACATGTCTATCCTTGGTAAAGGGAAGCAATCCTTAGGGCATGCGTCATTCAAGTCGGTGAAGTCTATACACATCCTCCACTTACCGTTGGCTTTCTTGACCATCACAGGGTTAGCCAACCATTCTGGAAACTGAATCTCTTCGATAAACCAAGCTTCTAAGAGTTTTTCCACTTCTTGCTTTATGGCCTCTTGCCTTTCAGGTGCAAAGTTCCTCTTCTTCTGCTGTATTATCTTCCGATTAGGATCAACATTCAATCTGTGAGTTATGAGTTGGGGATCAATCCCTGGCATATCAGCTGCTGTCCAAGCAAACACATCGCCATTTTCTTGCAAGAATGCTATCAACTTGCCCTTCAGGGGTTCCTTCAAAGAGGCTCCTATATAAGTTACCTTCTCAGGGTCACCTAGCTCCAGAGGAATAGGTATTAAGTCCTCTGCTGGCTTTCCTCGGTGTTCATCATCACCACGGACATCCATGTCTTCGATCGGAAGTACTTGCCCCCCAATTCCATCAGCCCTTAGCGCGGATACGTAACAACTTCTTGCCATCTTCTGATCACCCTTTTGTTCTCCAACACCATTCCGGGTTGGAAACTTAATCTTCATATGATATGTGGAGGCCACAGCCTTGAAGGCATGAAGTCCAGTACTTCCTAGGATTGCGTTATAAGTCGAGGATGCCTTGATCACAAGGAAATTCAGCATCTGAGTAGCTTCCTTAGGTTCCTGTCCAATGGTCATGGGCAATTGAATAGTACCTTCGACCTTGGACTCAACTCCATTAAATTCGTAGATTGGCATGTTGGTGGGGGTCAACTGAGAATTGGTGTACCCCATTTTCACAAACGCATCGTGAAACAAGATATCAACAGAAGCTCCATTGTCTATCAAGACTCGTTTCACCTCCGAGTTTCCAATTACAGGAGTTATGACCAACGGGTCGTCATGGGGGAATTTCACCCCCTCAAGGTCTGAATCATCAAAACCAATCACTATCTCAGTCTTAGCACGCTTCGGGGCTTCTCCTACGATGTGCATCACTTCTCTGGCATAGGCCTTTCGGGAGTTTCGGGTAGTGCCAGCTGCTGTTGGTCCTTCCCAAATCATATTGATTACTGGCCCTCGGGGATGTGGATTACGATCACGATCACGATTGTTGTCTCTTTTATCATTGTCTCTCCTGTCATAGTCCCTTCTTTGGGTTCCATGATCATCATTCTTCGTGAACCTGCTTAGCTTTCCTTTCCAGATCAAGAACTCAATCTCATCTTTCAACTGTCTACAATCATCTGTATCATGACCCACATCACGGTGGTACCTACAGTATTGATCCTTGTTCCTTTTCGTGGGATCACCCCTAAGTGGCTTCGGCCATCGGAAGTCTTTATCCTTCTCAATATCTAGCAAGATCTGGCTCCTAGGAGCGTTCAGCCCTGCATAATCAGAAAACCTTGGTCCCAAACCCTTCTTTGGCGGTGACTCGGAATCCTTGCTAGTCCGGGGATACTTGTCCCTAGCATCGTACTCTTGCTCTTGCTTTCGTTTCTTCGAATCATTAGAACCCTTGCCATTGCCTCCTGTGGTTTCCTTCTTCATGCTGTCCTCAGCCTTGATATATTTGTCGGCCCTCCGTTGGAGCTCGGCCATATTTCCAGGAGGATGTTTTGCCAAAGACCTTTTGAAGAAGAGATCAGTGGTTCCGTGTTCCAGGGCTACCATGGCCACCTTATTTTCCAGATCAGTGATATTCAGCGTTGATATGGGCTAAAAATAAGCCCTAAAGACACATTTAGTGTTGCATTAATTAGACCCGGTATGGTCCGAACGTGGGGCCCACCAACAGGGTCCAAAGTCATATCTTTAATATTATTTTCGTAATTAATATTAGGGGTAATAAACAGCTCAGCAATAAGTGTCAGATAAGGACATTATCTCTACAAGACTTAGCCTCCAAGGCATCCAATTCGATATGGCAACAGACTCCTACAAGGAAGGAGTCTAGAACTTTCCTCAAGGAGGTGACTTATCTATTAAGTCTCCAACTCCTACCTTAATTCTAAGGCTTCTCAGCCTATATAAAGGGCCTGACCCCTCATTCTCAGAACGACGTTGGCTTGATTCTCTAGCAATACAGAGATACGTAGGCATCTTGTGAGGACCGATCAGCCTCGAACGCAAGAACAGCCATTAAAGCTTGAAGCTCACCATCCCTTGTATTTAATACATACAAACCCTAGCCGCAATTTACAAACCCTCGTTTTTATTCCACAACATTTGGCGCCGTCTGTGGGAAGACAACATCAACCATGGTTCAAACACGAAGAAGAACACCAGTTGTAACTGAGGCCGTGCCACTCAGCTCTGCTCCACCCCTGACCGAACAGGCTCCCCCAGCATCAGGGGCGATCATCCAACAGACTCCCCCAGCATCAGGGACGATCATTCAACAGGCCCCCCCAGCATCAGCTGTCATCATCCACTCTCAAGTTTCTCAGCAACCAGGGGTGATCCCCCATGTTGAGAGTACGTTTGAAAGGCAGAGTGTATAAACTTGTAACACTATAACTAATGTAACTCAAACTAAAGGAAAAGATACTTAACCAGAAGACAATCAAGAACAGGAAGTCACAAGAAATCAACACTAAATGAAGACAAGGTAATTGATACAATTAAACATGCTAACTATGATCAAGCCAAGAAGAAATCATTGAGAGAAGTTCAAGTTAAAGTTGTTCATGCCTCAGTGATTTGATAAATCAAGAATCAAGATCATAACTATCAGTATCAACAAGACCAATTGATTTCAAGTGAAGAAGAAGGAAGGCAAATATTGGAAAGCCAAGTTATTCAGTGAATATGGTAATTTGTTCAAGAAGCAGAAACACTATCAAGACTAGTCACTTATGAACCAGACCAGTGCATCAAGTGTCAGGACATTGATAGCAAGTTTATGTCAGTAATAAAGAACCATGTTCAAGAGCTTGTTGAAGAATAAAGAAGACATGAAGATATCACAAGTTCAAGATGTGCATTGAAGTTTCAAGTTGAAGACCAGAATATTTTCTAAGTACTAAATGTTCTGGATGGCTAAGTAGAAATTCTCAAGTAGAAGTTCTACTTAGGAATTTCGAGATAGCCAAGTAGAAGTTCCACTTAGGAATTTCGAGATAGCCAAGTAGAAATTCTCAAGTAGAAGTTCTACTTAGGTGCAGCTTCAACATGACACATGGCATCTTCTGATTGGCAGATTTCCAAGCTTTCAAGATAAGGCAAGAATTATGTGGACATCATTGGGCCACGTACATCTTAGTCTTTGAAGACTACAGGACATAGATTACATGTAGTATAAATAGAAGTACTTGTGTAATGTTTTAGTTAGTGAGCAATTCCAGAGAAAAACACAAGAGAAAAAGAGAGAGTGCATTCACAGAGCTTAGTATCATTCACTTCTCTCTCAACTTCTGTTATACTTTGTAATGAATGTTGTAGCAACCATTTCAAGTTATATATAAAGAAATATATTCCTTGAATCTGTGTGTTCATTTATTGCATCGTTTTTATTGCCTCTCATATTCGAAAAGTTGTATTCACCCCCCCCTCTACAACACATTTGGACCTAACAATTGGTATCAGAGCTATATGTTTAACATACAAAACATAGATCCTTGTGTTGAGTAGAAGAATCGTGAGTTTTCATTTTTCAGATCTACTTTTCATTTTCTCGAAAAGTGTGTTTTAATTCGTTGGTAGTGAAAACTCATCTGAAAAATTATTTAAATACTCCAGGTGTGATTATTTAGCTTGGGTGTATTTTAATTAATTTTTGTGAATTTATCTGGGTTAGTTCATATTTGGTGTTCTTGAGTGTTCATCATCTGTTCTTATCAAAGAATACAACCCAACAACTTTTTGATCTCCTTTTCAATAGTAAAAGAATAAAAAGGTGGTTTTTGGACTTGTTGAATTATTTTATTCGGCCGAAAGTAAAAGACATACTCAGTACCTAGCATGTGGGTTAGGTGGGTTTGGTGAGTAAAGCATTCAAAGTCAAAAAGTGTTAAAGTGATAATATTGTTTATTCAATATTTAAAGAAATCTGCAGAAAAATTATTCTAAGGCAAAAATTTCTACATAGAAGTTCTACTTGAGAATTTCTACATAGAATTTCGACTTGGACAATTTCTACTTAGTGATTTCGACTTGAGCAAAATTTCTACTTAGAGAAATTTCGACTTAGGCAAAAGTTCTACATAAATATTCTACATAGCCTAGTCTTGGGTACTTAGAAATTTTTAGTGACCAGAATTGAGATGGCTCCTAAAAATGCATTCAAGATCCCAATGTTCAACAAAGATCACTATGAAGAATGGGTTTTCAGAATGAGACTATATCTAGAGACTATTAACCCTGAATATCTGGAAGTCCTTGACAAGGGTAAATTTGTCCCAATGGCAGTTATTCCTTCACATACGGAAGGAGGAGTGGTTATACCACCCCGGTCTGAGCCCAAAAAGGCAGCGGACTTTTCGGATGCTGATAAAGAGCAAATAGCTTTGGATACTGCTGTACGACAAACCTTGATGGAATCTCTTGATCATGAAATGTTCAACATAGTCAAAGGTCTGACTACAGCGAAGAAGATTTGGGACAAGATAGAAGTTGTCATGGAAGGATCTGCAGAGGTCAGAAGCAACAAAACACTCATACTCAAGATGGAGTATGACACCTTTAGAATAAGGAAAGGAGAAGGCATAACAGATGTCTACCTACGATTCAGTCAGTTGGTATTGGATTTGAATCTGAGAGGTGTGACTCTCCCCATGGTTGAAACAAATACAAGATATCTGAGGAACCAGCCAAAAAGCATTGAGCATAGGGTCTACGCAATCAGAGAAACCAGAGATTTGCATACAACTTCTCTGGAAGAGTATTATGGAATATTAAAGACCTATGAGCTGGAAACGCTTCAAGATCAAGGATGGGACAATGATTCAAAGTCAAAAGAAAGTGCATCAGGATTAGTTGCTGATGAGGAAGAGTCTAAGAAGGCAATGGTTGCAGCAAAGCCTAAATCATCACTTGCACCACATCAGGTTGATAATGATGACGAGTGCGCATCTGACAGTGATGATGACTACTACACCCAAGAAGAGCTGGACAACATGGACGATAGTGTCGTGGCATACATGGCAAGGAAGTTCAGCAACATGAGATTTAGAAAAAGCAACCGACCACAGAGAAAATCTTCATCTTATTATCGGGCTGCTAAGGGTGGTGGTAGTTCGTCAGGCTACAAAGGAAAAGGCAAGAATACCAGCTACAAATCTCCCTTGGATTTCAAAATGAAATTCAAATGCTACAATTGTGGTGAAGCTGGACACTTTGCCTCGGACTGCAAAAAGCCTAAACAGACTTATCCAAAAGAAACATTTGAAGCTCTCAAAAGCAACTATGAAGCACTGTTGAAGGAAAGACATGGAAAACGAGCTTTATTGGTGACAGAAGGAAGAGCTTGGGATGATTCAGATGAGGAAGATGTTACTCAAGTAGCAAACTTTGCGCTCATGGCTGAGACATCAGAGGAACCAGAGGTACCAGTTCTGACTCTTAAAGTAGAAATGTCTATTGATGATTATAAAGAACAGAACGGGGCTCTTAGTGAAGAGATCTACATGTTGTGCAAAAGCCTAGACTCTTCTCAAAAGGAACAGAAAACACTTGTTGCCAAATGCAGAATGCTTGAGGCAAAAGTGGAAGAGCTAGAGGCTGCTTGCACTGTAGATACTTCTCTAAGAGACTTTATTAAATCTCTGGAACACAAGCTTGTCCTTAAGGAAGAAGTAGAAGCATGTCTTAGGAACAATCTAGCTGAGTTAGAAACAAAATGCGAAGCTTACAAACTAGCTGCTAGTAAAGTGTATGTAGATAATGACACATTTAAGAAGATAACTGGAGTAGGTATAGGGCTTGATTATTCTGACCTTCCTAAGAAAGAAGGAAAGAGACCTATTGACCCTAGTTCCAGTGACCTTAAACAGGAAACACCTAGAATTCTTAAATCGGCTGTCAAACCTATCTACAAACATCTTGTTCCTAGAATTGAAGAAGAAGAGACTGAATTGATAGCTAGATATGAGATTGAGATGGAAGATCGACAGAAAGAACAACCTGTAACTCCTATTAAACAAGTGAAAATCAATTTCCCTAGAGATGAATCTAGACTGGGATTAGGAGCTAAGGCTGTTAAACAACAAGGAAAGAAAGAAAAAGGCATAAAAGAGGTTAAGGCTGAACGAATAAAGAAAGCATGTTATCATTGTAAATCTACTGAACATCTTTCTTATGCATGCAAAGCTAACATGAATGTTCCTGCTGCACATGCCATGCCTACCACACATACAATGAATAATCTGCATCAGAATCATGCACAGTGTGGTCAACCTAACTGTATGCCATGCACTTTTAATATCATGCAAACTTTTGTGCATTTAATGAATGCATCTAGCCAGTCATGCTCAAATACTGTTGCTAGTTCAAATATCAAGAAAAAGTATGGTAGAGCCAAGACTGTCAGTCCTCCTAAAGTTAGGAGTGACAAACCTTCTCCTAAGACTGACAAATCTGTCAAGTCCGAGAAAGGAAAGGAGATAGTCGAAAGCTCTGGTAATATGAAGAAAAGTGCATCTCCTGTTGTTAAATCTGTTGATTCTCGATCTTATCGAAAAGCCGGGCCCAATCAAAGTTGGGTTCCGAAGAATGTCTAACCAATCTGTCATTGCAGGGCATTAAGCAGAATAGAAATAAAGTTATATGGGTGCTAGACAGTGGAGCATCGAGGCATATGACTGGAAACAAGTCCCTGCTTACAGAGTTGGTTATGAAGGCTGGCCCTTATGTTACCTTTGGAGATGACAGCATAGGTGTGACTAAGGGATATGGCAAACTGAAAACTGGCAATGTCATCATTGAAGATATTTCCTATGTTGAGGGATTAAAGCACAATCTGTTGAGTATAAGTCAATTCTGTGACAAAGGTTACGAAATTGTCTTCAACAAGAAAGGTGTCTCAATCACTCACATCAAGGAAGGCTCACTAGCTTTAAGAGGAGTTCGAAAGGCAGATCTTTTTGTTGCAGATATGGATTCAGCAAATCAGGATGAGGTCACCTGTTTCTACAGCAAAGCCTCGGATGATGAAAGCTGGTTATGGCACAAAAAGCTATCTCACTTAAACTTCAAAACGATGAATGCTCTCGCGAGGCGAGAATTGGTGAGAGATCTACCTCAAATGGAGTTCGCTCCGAAAGGACTCTGTGAAGCTTGTGAAATGGGAAAGTCGAAGCGAGCATCGCATAAAAGCAAAGAAATTTCTAGTATTACTGAGCCTCTACAACTTCTTCATATGGATTTGTTTGGCCCAGTGAATGTCCTATCTTTGTCTAGGAAAAGATATGCTTTGGTAATCGTGGATGACTTCTCCAAGTATACATGGGTATTGTTCGCAATGACGAAAGACGAAGTACCTTTCTTAATCATTGATCACATCACTCAAATTGAGAATGTTTCAACACTTACTGTGAAGACGATTAGATCAGACAATGGCACTGAATTCAAAAACGCAGTGCTAAATGACTTCTGTGTATCTAAGGGAATACGTCGTCAGTATTCAGCCCCGAGAACTCCACAGCAAAATGGAGTAGTTGAAAGGAAGAATAGAACTTTGGTTGAAGCAGCAAGAACTTTGTTGTATGATTCAAAACTTCCTTTGTATTTCTGGGCCGAAGCAGTGAGTACCGCTTGTTACACTCAAAATAGAACCTTGATCATAAAAGATAAAGAAAAGACACCATGTGAGCTAATGAACAACCGAAGACCAACAATCAAATACTTTCATGTCTTCGGAGCAAAATGCTATGTGCTTATAGATGATGAAAATCTAGGCAAGTTTGCAGCAAAAGCTCGTGAAGGAATCTTTGTTGGTTACTCTACAGACGTGGTGGCAGCTTATAGAGTGTTCTTGGTGAATGATCGAAAAGTGACTGAAAGTTACAACGTCAGATTCGACGATACCAAACTCTCATCAATTTCAAGAGATTCTAGTGAACCTGAGTCCCTAAAATTTCAGAATCTGGACTTAGAAGATCTTGAAGATGAACCTGAGTTGGTTGTTCCATTAAATGTTCCAAGCGTACGTGAAGAACCTGAGTCTAGTGAACAAGCTAATTCTACAAGATCAGGAGAGACTTCTTCAGTACCAACCGGCAACAACTCAGGGGGAGTAAATAGCAGCTCAAGGACTACTGTTCAAGGCTCGAGTCGAGTTGACTCTAGTTCTGTAGGAGCTGGCACTAACTCAGGGGGAGTTAGTGAAAATATTCAAAGTAGTCAGCACCCCAACTCAGAAAGTCAAGCTGAATCATCTAGACAATTTCCAGGTGAACGGGTATGGAACAGAGACCATCCGTTTGAGTTAATTATTGGTGATCCAGATGCTGGTGTGACTACTAGAAGAACCGCAAGAGCTGACATGGCTAATATCTCCTTATATTCTGGGTTCTTATCCAAACTTGAACCTAAAGAAATAGAAGAAGCTCTTGGCGATACTGATTGGGTGATTGCAATGCAAGAGGAACTCAATCAGTTTGAAAGGCAGAAAGTTTGGAAACTGGTACCCCGACCAAAGAACAAATCCGTAATTGGAGCTAGGTGGGTATTCAGAAATAAACTGGATGAAAACGGACTTGTAACACGAAACAAGGCTCGTTTGGTTGCAAAAGGTTATTCTCAGCGAGAAGGAATTGATTATGATGAAACCTATGCACCGGTTGCAAGACTTGAGGCAGTCAGGATGTTCTTGGCATTTGCAGCACATAAGAACTTCAAGGTATTCCAGATGGACGTGAAAAGTGCCTTCCTGAACGGAGAGTTAGAAGAAGAAGTGTATCTGGAACAGCCGCCCGGCTTCGTTGATCCAGAACATGCAGATTTTGTGTATCTACTCTTCAAATCTGTCTATGGCCTCAGGCAATCCCCAAGGCGATGGTATGAAACCCTATCTCTATTCTTAATTGAAAATGGTTTTGTTAGGGGAGTAATTGATAAAACATTGTTCTATAAAGTTGTGAGAAATGACTTAATACTTGTTCAAGTATATGTGGACGATATTATTTTTGGGTCATCAAATGAGCGCTTGTGCGAGAAATTTGCCAAGCTAATGCAGGAAAAATATGAGATGAGCATGATGGGAGAGCTGTCCTTCTTCCTTGGATTACAGATCAGTCAGAGAAAAGATGGTATCTTTATCTGTCAATCCAAGTACGTCAGAGATTTACTCAAGAAGTATAATCTAGAAGATGCATCAGCAGCTAAGACTCCTATGGCAACAGCCACGAAGCTTGATGAAGACAAATCAGGTAAATCAGTTGACATCACAAGCTATCGAGGTATGATTGGCTCACTCCTCTATTTAACTGCAAGTAGACCAGATATAATGTTCGCAACTTGTTTATGTGCAAGGTTCCAAGCGGATCCTAGAGAATCACATCTCGTAGCCGTCAAAAGAATTTTTAGGTATCTCAAGGGCACACCAAATCTAGGGATTTGGTACCCAAGAGATACAGGTTTTAATCTTATTGGCTATTCGGATTCAGACTATGCAGGTTGCAGGATTGATAGGAAAAGCACATCTGGTGCTTGCCAATTTCTTGGCAGAAGATTGGTGTCCTGGCAAAGTAAAAAGCAACATACAGTATCTACTTCTACTGCTGAAGCTGAGTACATTGCTGCTGGAAGCTGTGTAGCTCAAATACTGTGGATGAGGAACCAATTGAAGGATTATGGCATGGAGCACAAGAAAATTCCAATCATGTGTGACAACACAAGTGCCATTGCCATAACCAACAATCCTGTAGATCACTCAAGAACTAAGCATATTGACATCAGGTATCATTTCATAAGAGAACATGTCGAGGAGGGGACTGTGGAGCTACATTTTGTGCCCACAATGCAACAAATTGCAGATATATTCACCAAACCTCTTGATGAAGTAACATTCAATAGGTTGGTTGGTGAATTGGGAATGCTTAACACAAGTTAGTAAAGCCTTCTATCTGTAAAATCCATGTTTATGTTTGTATGTGCAAGCTAATCAATCATTATGTGCTTAGACTTTAATATGCCTAATTAATGATTGTTATAGGTTGCATATAGTGTGATTTTGCATGAATTCATTGTGTTTTAAGTGTCTTTTATAGCACAAATCTGTGAATTTATGCTTGTTAGATTGCATGATCATAGGGGGAGTTAAATTCATAATAGTCTAAATATTGCATGATTTTTAGATGAATTTACCTGTGTTTTTCATGTAATTAGAGGCCTTAGAATTATCAAGGAATGTTTTAATTATGTCATATATTAAAATCCTTGAATTGATATTTATATTAATTTGGCAAAATTAATTGTTGAGTTTTTCAAAGAAAAATTGTCAAATTATTCTAAATATCTTCAAAATTTCGAGTTAGTCTCTATCTCGAAACTCATGTAGAAATTCGACTTGAATTTCGACTTGAGCTTCCAGGGTGAAGTTTTGAAAATTCTAAGTCTGGGAAGAATTTCGAGTTAGTACCTATCTCGAAATTCATCTCGAAATTCGACTTAGAGTTCGAGTTCGAGTTACCAGTGTGCCTAGTTCTATCTTCAAAATATTCGAGATAAAGTCTATCTCGAATTTTATCTCTAAGGTTGAGATGAGGTTTCCATTAAGGGAATATTTTGAAAAGAACTGAGAATTAACTTCGAGTTAGTCTATCTCGAACTTTATCTCGAAGTTCGACTTGATGTTCGAGATAGAGTTCTTAGTCTATCTCGAAACTCAACTCGAATTTCGACTTGGTGTTCGAGATAGAGTTCTCAGTTAAGCTAAAGGGAATTTTTCGAGTTACACTCCTAACTCGAAACATATCTTGAATTACCCTGGACTTTTTGATTCAAGGAAGTATTTTGGAAAGAATTTGAGATTAACTTCGAGTTAACTTCTATCTCGAACTTTATCTCGAAGTTCGACTTGATGTTCGAGATAGAGTACTTAGTCTATCTCGAAACTCAACTCGAATTTCGACTTGATGTTCGAGATAGACTCTAACTCGAAAAGTATCTTGAATTTTCTGTTTTTCCAAGTTTACTACAAATCAATAATGTTCAAGATAGTATTTCCCTAAAGTTTCTGCTGTAATTTTGGTTAAAGTGCTTCTTTGTGCATAATTGTTCGAGTTAACTTCTATCTCGAACTTTATCTCGAAGTTCGACTTGATGTTCGAGATAGAAAAGTTCGAGATAGAAAAGTTCGAGATAGAGTTCGACTTAGATGTCCCCTGTATGGACTTAGTACTTTTCACTTTTTTTAACAGGGACATTTTTGTCATTTCTCATTCACCTATATATACATCTCTAACTCGATGCCTAAATTCACTTTACCTAATTCTAATTTTCAGCAGCCGTTTCACAAGAACAGTGCGATTTTACTAATTACATACCTTTGATCCTTGTTTTTGTGATTAAACTCGTACTAATCACGAATTACTGCCGATTTGTTGACTACTATTGTCTGTGATTAACCGTAATCTTTGTGTTACTGTGTTTTGTGAACATTCATACACGCACATATACATACACACGAACATATCTTGTTTGTGTAACTGTTCATAAAAGTGATTTCATATTCACCATTTATAAACACACTCGATTCGACTGGTATACACACGAAATAGTAATTGGTTGTTGAATTGAATCCCGTAGTTTGATTTCTCAGATTCCGTTTGGTATTCTTGAAAAATTAAAAGGGTTACAATTCTCTTTTGTAATTCGGAAAATTAATTGTTTTTCAAAATTAAAATAAAAATTCACATCTTTTAAAAGAAAAACATTTAATTAAAATGGCTCACCAATTTTCCCTTGCTAAAAACAATTTTTACAATATTTCTACGGAAATTGGTGATCAACTCCCGCGGTTTAAGTTTTGGATACGATTTCTCAATTTGTATTCCAAAGCTAGCCAAGCTTTTACTGCTAAACCTACACTAGTACATGATGCTTTACAGCAATTATGGACTAGTGCGGTTACTTTTGGGAGTAAATCAAGCCCCTACGGTTTCAGGTTTACCTTAGCGGGTCAAGAATATGAGGTGACAGAACAGATTGTCAACAGAGTTCTTGGATTCCCCATTAAAGATGTCTATGATCCAGAACCTACTGCTGCAGAACGCCTCAGATTCTTTGAAGAAATTGGATGTTATCCTACAAAAGGCCCAATCACGGGAAATATCCAAAAGCAATTCTTCCATGCGGAATGGAATTACTTTTTCGAGGCCATCACAAGATGTTTTCGGGCACGCGAAAAAGACTTTCATCAAATTCCGATTCCCATGCAAACCTTTGCAGTAGCCCTAGCAAGAGAACTGGATATAAACTATGGACGTATAGTTCTCTCTGAGATAGTGGCCTCAATGGGATCCCTTGCAAGCAGAGACCTCTCTACCACTGATGTCGTCTGCTGGTTTCCTCGGTTTCTTCAAATGCTAATCAATGACTTAATACCGAAGGATGCTCTTGCTATTCGACAGGGATTTGCCAGAAGCCCCACATCTGAATCACTAGGGATGGGCACTAAGTCACTTGCAACCATTGCAAATCAGGATAAACATCAAGGTAAGCCTATGTCTACTCCTGAAAATATTCAAATGTGGCTTAGATATGATGCAGGAGTTACCAATTTGGAGGCATCATCACAAGTCTCATCACATGCTCAAAATCCATCTATTCATGCTGAGGCATTTGATGAGATTCCGGATGAGGAAAGCGATGATGCACAAGGTAAGCAATCAGGTAATCTCTCTATGCATACTATTCATTCCTCCTCCTATGTTTCTGATTCCGCGACCCATGAGCCTGCTAACCCGCAGGATCTATCCCAGGGTAAGAGCCATATTTCTGACTCTGAGTCTGATACACATTCCTATTCTTTATCACCCCTGTTAACGGAAGTCAGAAAACCAGCACGTTTATTTATACAAGATGATGAGGAGAATGAACCCGAAGAGTAGCAACTTTTTCGCAAGAAAGCCAAACTTTTCCACGCTGCTACTTCACAACCACAGTCAAACCCTAGCGTGTCACACGCAACCACTCCACCTCACGCGAGTGGTTCACCCCTTGAACATTCTGCACATAGGGACTTTGATTTTGGTCAAGATGATGTGCCTCTTGATGATACTGTTGCTTCAAGAGGACATGAAGTATTAAGAACTTCAGCCGTACCTTCACCGGTACGTACTGATGCTGCAAAGAGGATCGGTTCTGATGTCGTACAAGGACACTTTGCAGCCTCTCAGACTGAGATTCCAACTCAGGAACAAACAGAATTTGATCCCATAACTGTCAACAACATTTCTTATCAATTTTCTGCAGGTACTGCTTCACTTTTTGGATCAGCTATTGAAGACATACACGAGCGTGAGACAGGGAGTGTGTGTGAGAGGTTAGGGAGAGAGGGACCTTCATTTTTAAGGCCCGAAACCGAGCGCCAAATACCAACAGAACGCGTATTAGAGCGAGGTCACCTAAACCAAACACCGTCCCTTAATACAGAAAATTTTGATACTCGTATGACTTCAATGGAGAATAAAATGGAGCAGTTCGGGCAGTCGATGGGGCAGTTGGGGATTAATGTTGGAAACAATCAACGGGCTCTAGACGACTACGCAGCAAGAATGGCAAGTCAAGCTACAGCTTTTAATGATTTGACAAATAAGGTCGATGACTTGGGCCATGCTGGTGGTGTCTTGGGAAGAACTCTCAATGAGAGGATGGGGGCATTGGAGTCTACAATGCATACAATGACTGTGGAGATCAGTAGAATGATGTTCGCAGTCAGGAGTTTTGTGCCCCCGGAGTGCTTCGAGTCGGAACAACCTCCCCCCGATGCTGGAGCAGGTGGTGCAGGTGGTGCTGGTGGAGCGGGAGCCTCTGGTTCTGGTTTTGGAGGTTCCTATGCAGCTGGTGGATCTGAAGACCATGGTGGAGCTCAGGATAACTCACCTAAGGGGGAGAGTGGAAAGGAGACGAGACAGCAGGCAGTTCACATCGAAGAAATTGAAGAACCCGCTGATCTTGTTAAGGAACCAGAAATTGAGCCTGCTGTTGCTGAAGAGGCTCTGAGGAGGAGAAAGGGTAAGGCAATAATGGTTGAAGAAGATGAACCAGTTATTGACCTGAGTCATCAGGACACAGTACAGGAGGTACTAGACTCAGATTCTGATATGGAAGACGTACCTCTCGCACATGCTGTAAAGCGATCTTTGAAGGAACAAGGTGGAGGTGCTGGTATGTCTTTCGGAATGCCTGAAGAAGATCCTGTTGATGAAGAAACCCTGCAGTCTCAACAGTTAGCCTTGGAACAAGCTCAGTTCCATAAAATGAAGATGATGCAAGAACATGCTGCGTTCCTAGAACAGAAGGTGGAGCTACAAGGGAAGCAGTATGAGTATGAGCTTGCAAGGCTAGCCAATCCTCAAGTTGATCTGGACAAAAGGAGGAGGGCAGAAATGGGATGAAGCAAGGAAGATAATGATGGGACCATGTGCAAAAGGAGTTCATAACAAGGATGCAGATGATCTATTCTACAACTTGAATTTGCAGAATCCAATGACTGGGGACTATATAAATGCTTTGAAGAGATTAATTTCTAAAGTCAGGGTTGGATACAATGCAAATCTTAAGGAGTGGCAGGTTATCTTGTCTTTGGTAGAAGGAGTCCCAACATCTTTCCTATTTGTGGATGACCAATTCATAATGAGAAGATCTGCGTCAGAGTTGTTCTTGCTAGCGACTAAAATTCAGTACTCTCAATCTGAGGAGCTAAGCATTCTGTACAGGGATCAGTTAATGCAGCTAGCAGAGAACAAGGGACCAGAATTCTCAGCTTATCCAAATTTTGTCCGGATGGTGGTTCAAGGAAAGATGAAGAGGGTGAGCATGGAGGAAAAGGACTTAATGGAACTTTCAGTGGAATCTCTTAAAGCAGTATGTAGACAAATGATGGGTAAGGGATTCGCCTCTGAGCTTAAAGATAAATCCGTGAGGATCATTGAAAGAGTCATATTCTTGAAGAGCAATGAGGTGTGGAAGTGTGATGTCATTGCTCCAAACCCTCTCGACAACGTGAAGATTGAGCCGGAGCTGATAGAACAGAAATGGAATATTCTTCAAGCAATGAAGAATGTAGATGAAGCTTTGACTCTTCCTTCTGGAGAACTGGAACAAGGAGAAATAAGGGAGGCAGTTGGCGTTCCAGGGAAAGATAGTGTATACTGGATACACTCTTATGCTGATGATACAGCTGATGCCTTAGCATACATAGATGCAGACCAGAAACAAACACTCTTGCATATGAGTAGACAATGGCTGCTACAGACTCAAGATGCTGCATTTCTAGAGAAAGTGTTATATGTGTTCAAATGGGGCGAAGTGGAAGACAAGTTTGTTGAAGAAAAGCAGAGACTCGTGAGTTACCTGTCTGAAGTAGTGGTGGAAAAGAAGCAAATGGAGCGAGATGCGGCTAGTGTCCACAATACTAACCGTGTCAAGGGCTACCCCAAGATGATCTATTGTCAGTTTAAAGCTGATAAAACTCATTGGAAATCTCAGCTCATCATGAAGAACTTTGAAGATATTCCAAAGATCAGGACTACTCAGGAGGTGGACAAACTCAGAAGGCTTTTCAAACATCCTTATCCAGAGCCCAAGAACCCTCTAGAAATGGAAGCTGTAAGTCTGTTGAATGCTAGGTGGAAGCAGCTTAAAGATCCAGTATACAAGAAAGAAAAGCAGCAGAAGGAGAAGCTCAAAAGGCAGAAAGAAGAAAGAGACCAAGCTGCTGAAGCTAGAAAGAGGAAACGGAATTAGGGTTAAAGGTCAGAGTGGTGTGAACTTGAAGTTGGAAAAACTTCATGTCTTTCGGTTGCTTTAACTCACTTGAGGAAAATTCACCTAAGAGTGAATCCAATAAGGTGATATAAGTTTGACTAGAAGGTATGAAATAATCCAGGTGATAGGAATCACTCAAATGATCTTTAATTCGAGGTTCGAATTCTGTTTCTAGTTTTTATGTTCATTGTATTGTTTTCAAGTTCTTTTCAATTGTATATTATTCAAGACTGTAATGTTAATTATCTTTTCTCGTCTCATTGTTTAGTTGAGTTATCCTTCATTAATTTGAATGTCATTGTTAGACAATCAAATTGGGGGAGATTGAAAGGCAGAGTGTATAAACTTGTAACACTATAACTAATGTAACTCAAACTAAAGGAAAAGATACTTAACCAGAAGACAATCAAGAACAGGAAGTCACAAGAAATCAACACTAAATGAAGACAAGGTAATTGATACAATTAAACATGCTAACTATGATCAAGCCAAGAAGAAATCATTGAGAGAAGTTCAAGTTAAAGTTGTTCATGCCTCAGTGATTTGATAAATCAAGAATCAAGATCATAACTATCAGTATCAACAAGACCAATTGATTTCAAGTGAAGAAGAAGGAAGGCAAATATTGGAAAGCCAAGTTATTCAGTGAATATGGTAATTTGTTCAAGAAGCAGAAACACTATCAAGACTAGTCACTTATGAACCAGACCAGTGCATCAAGTGTCAGGACATTGATAGCAAGTTTATGTCAGTAATAAAGAACCATGTTCAAGAGCTTGTTGAAGAATAAAGAAGACATGAAGATATCACAAGTTCAAGATGTGCATTGAAGTTTCAAGTTGAAGACCAGAATATTTTCTAAGTACTAAATGTTCTGGATGGCTAAGTAGAAATTCTCAAGTAGAAGTTCTACTTAGGAATTTCGAGATAGCCAAGTAGAAGTTCCACTTAGGAATTTCGAGATAGCCAAGTAGAAATTCTCAAGTAGAAGTTCTACTTAGGTGCAGCTTCAACATGACACATGGCATCTTCTGATTGGCAGATTTCCAAGCTTTCAAGATAAGGCAAGAATTATGTGGACATCATTGGGCCACGTACATCTTAGTCTTTGAAGACTACAGGACATAGATTACATGTAGTATAAATAGAAGTACTTGTGTAATGTTTTAGTTAGTGAGCAATTCCAGAGAAAAACACAAGAGAAAAAGAGAGAGTGCATTCACAGAGCTTAGTATCATTCACTTCTCTCTCAACTTCTGTTATACTTTGTAATGAATGTTGTAGCAACCATTTCAAGTTATATATAAAGAAATATATTCCTTGAATCTGTGTGTTCATTTATTGCATCGTTTTTATTGCCTCTCATATTCGAAAAGTTGTATTCACCCCCCCCCTCTACAACACATTTGGACCTAACAACGTTGCCTCTGACCAATCAGGCAGGACAAGCGACCAACTCTCTCCAGATTGTTGATCCGAACAACCCGCCACCAGGGGTACAGATCCATACTACGGATCTCCCCTTAAACACTAATCCCAGGTACGGTCTGCCCAACTACCCCCCGATGACTCAAGGTTCAGGACCAAGTGGTCATGCCTTACAAATTCGGGACCGAGATTATGATGACTACTCCGGCCCTTATACTGATGATTCATCGTCTGAGGATGATGATCGTGATGAAGCCCTGAGGAGGAAACGTTCTAGAAGAGAGCCTCAAGGAAGGACTCAAGGGATCCATGATGGACCTCCACCAACGGCTGAGGAGAGGATTAAGGCTCACGAGGTTGAGATCCAAAGGCTGAAGGATGACATAGCAATGGAGCAAGCAAGACAGAATCAAACTCGACCTCCTCCAACCTCAGGAACGATTCCCATCATTGATTTGGAGAGGTCTTCAAGGAGACAAAGAAGGGCTGATGCCTCATTCGGAAGAACAACCACAAGGATGGAAATTCCCAAGGGAAACCCCAAAGATCTGATGCCTCTAGGAGATCCAGATGATCCAACACCCCCGTTTACTGAAGAGGTGATGAATGCTCATATTTCTAGGAAGTTTAAGATGCCGACAATTAAGGCTTATGATGGAACGGGTGATCCCGCAAATCACGTCAGGACGTTCTCAAACGCACTGCTACTGCAGCCTGCAAGTGATGCCCTAAAGTGCAGAGCGTTCCCCCAAACCCTGTCGGGCATGGCTCAGAGATGGTATAGCCGATTGCCTGCGAACTCTATTGGCTCTTTTAAGGAGTTGAGTGCCGCTTTCGTTAGCCAATTCATTAGCGGAAGGGTGCATGAGAAGAGCTCCGCATCTCTTATGTATGTAGTGCAAGGAAAGAATGAAAATCTGAGGGATTACCTCAAGCGATTCACTAAGGAGACCCTGAATATCACTGATTTGGAAAATAAGGTGGCAATGGTAGCCCTGGAACACGGAACCACTGACCTCTTCTTCAAGAGATCATTGGCGAAGCATCCCCCTGAGAACATGGCTGAGCTCCAACGAAGGGCTGATAAGTATATTAAAGCTGAGGATATCTTGAATAAAGAAACCACCGTAGGTGGAGGAGGAAGTAACAATGACTCCAAGAAGCGAAAGCAAGACAAGGACTATGATGATCAAGAGTATGATGCTAGGGACAAGTATCCCCGAACTAGCGAGGACTCCGACTCTGCCCCTAAGAAGAACCAAGGGTCAAGGTTCACTGAGTATGCAAGGTTGAATACTCCTAGGAGTCGAATCTTGTTGGACATTGAGAATGATAAGGATTTCAGATGGCCGAAGCCACTCAGGGGTTATCCCGCAAAGAGAAACCAGAATCAGTATTGCAGATTCCATAGAGACGTGGGGCATGACACTGACGATTGTAAGCAACTCAAAGATGAGATTGAGTTTTTGATCCGTAGAGGGAAGCTGAGGCACTTCACTAAGGGTGAAGACCGTGCTAATCAGAGAAGAGACTATAATAGAAGGGATGACGAACAAGATCGCAACCCACAGCCCCGAGGGCCAGTAATCAACATGATCTCAGGAGGCCCAACTGCGGCCGGGACAACTAGGAACTCTAGAAAGGCTTATGCTCGAGAGGTGTTGCACATCGTGGGAGAGGCCCCGAAGCGTGCAAAAACTGAGGTAGCGATTAGCTTTGATGACTCAGACTTGGAAGAGGTGAAGTTCCCCCATGATGACCCGTTGGTCATAACTCCTGTGATTGGAAACTCGGAGGTGAAGCGAGTCTTGATAGACAATGGAGCTTCCGTTGACATTCTGTATCATGATGCGTTTGTGAAGATGGGATACACTGATTCTCAGTTGACCCCCAATAACATGCCTATATACGGATTTAATGGAGTAAAATCCAAAGTTGAAGGGACTATTCAGCTGCCTGTAACTATTGGGCAAGAGCCCAAGGAGGCCACTCAGATGTTGAACTTCCTGGTAATTAAGGCAGCTTCAACGTACAACGCTATCCTTGGAAGGACTGGACTTCATGCATTTAAGGCTGTTGCCTCAACCTATCATGTGAAGATCAAGTTCCCTACCAGGAATGGTGTTGGAGAACATAAAGGTGATCAGAAGATGGCACGAAGCTGTTATGTAGCCTCGTTAAGGCCTGATGGAGTCGGGGGGCAGGTCCTTCCGATTGAAGACATAGATGTCCACAGTGGTAAGGAACACAAAGAAAGGTCAGCAGGGGACATCACACAGAAGCCTCGGACAGCAATTGAGGCTAAGGCGTTAACTGACTTTGTGGTTGAGTGTACCATTGGCAACCAAGAAGTCGGGGGGCAGGAGGTAGTACCCCAAGCAGGAAGTGAACTTCAGAATAAGAATGAGGAGACCAGAAGGAGTGGTGGGTGCTCTATTTTGATGGTGCAGGCCTAGTCTTGCAAAACCCCGATTGGGCTTAAGTTATTCTAGTAGGACTTAGCTTCATATTTATATAGTAGAAGTAGAAATAAGGTTCATTAAAACCATTGCCGAGCATGTTGCTCCGAGTAGGACAGTAGTACTCTATGTAAGGGTTGAACCCATTTCAAGTTATTAATGCAAGATTGTTTTCCATTCATTGATTGTGATTTTATTTATGTGCCAAGCACCTGATGTGTGAGTCAAAGAAGACCAAGTACCGAAAATAAAAGAATACACGAATGAAAACAAACGAATGCATACCCCGAATGGTAGAGTTAGGATACAGCAGATAAGAGTTTAAGTCCTTGAAGGACCCGGGATAAAGACAAATGTTGAAGTCCTGATGGAACACCCGCTGAAGAAACATATTGCATAGCATGAAAGCCAATGGAAGGCTCATCAAGTGGGCAATCTAACTAAAATAATTCGATGTTAAGCCTAGTACGCCCATCAAAGCTCAGGCTCTAGCTGACTTCGTGGTTGAATATACCATTGACAACCAAGAAGTCGGGGGGCAGGAGGTAATAGACCAGGAAGGTCAGCAAGGTGAGAAACCCCTGGAAGAGAAGAAGGAATATTGGATGCTCTATTTTGATGGGGCATCAAAAAGAAAAAGCTCTATTTTCATGGGGCATCTAAAACAAAAACCAGTGGTGTTGGTTTAGTTCTGCAAATCCATGATGGCTTTACACTTGAGTATGCCTTAAAGTTGGACTTCCAAACAACCTACAATAAGGCGGAGTATGAAGCTCTGATGGCCAGCCTTGGATTGACGAGAGCCCTGAGGGTGAAGAACCTGAAAGTTTGTGGAGACTCAAATCTGGTAGTCTCACAAGTCAATGGAGAGTTTGAGGCTAGAGAAAAGAATATGGCCAAATTCTTGAGGATTGTGAAAGCCGTGATAGCCCCGCTCGATAAATGCCTTGTTGAGTATATCCCAAGAGAGAAAAGAACATTAAGGCCGAAGCCCAGTCTAAGTATGGCTCTTCTGAGATAAAGAATTATGCAGAGAGCTTTTGCTTCCAGGTCCTGAAGACCCCACCATCGAATCAAAATTGGTAGCACCAGTTGATGTAAGCTGAAGGATAGACCCTCTTCGAGCTCATCTTGAGACTAGTTGGCTCCCTAATAATGCCTTGAAGGCACAGAAATAGTTAGTGAGAGTGTTGAGATGAGAGGTCCTTTGTCATTCCTTACTTAAAATCATGAATCTCAAATCCCGACACAAAATTTTAGCCTTGATGGCCAAAAAGGTTGTCTGCCTCCAATCAAATTTGTCATTTGAAGTTTAAGGACTTGAATCAAGAGCCTTCAATCGAATATAAACCAAAGCAAGGTCCTGTGAGCATAAGAAGAAGGTTGGAAACCTAGAACCAAGAAAAGAAGGTTAACAACCAGCCAAGACACACCGGACTTCAAGTCAAACGCTGAGGAGCAAGTGAACTCCCTGCACGATCAACTGAAAAGTAAGACCTCCTCCGTATGAAGCAAGGGGGGCAAGAACTAAGGGACTTCATCATTCCTACATCTTAGAATGAGAATCAAGGGAATCAAGGGTTGATAATAACCTTAAAACCAAGGTCTCAGCAAATAAGTTAAGGCCCGGAAGGTCACAAGTCAAGGTTCACGAAACCATTTAAGGCATAACAAACACCTCCTATTGACCTGAAACCTCGTGTTGGTGATCCAGAACACCAACATCAACCTTAGAATCCAGGCCTTGTGTTATAAATCAAGGGCTAAGGAACTAAGTTGAAGCCTTAGAAGGCCAACAAAGCTATCAGATCCAACCTTGGATCAAGAGATTCGTGAACAACTCAAGAATGAGTAACTGAATCAACATTCCAACAAGGTGGATGAAAGGTTCAAAGTAATTCTATGTAAGATTAGGCAAGCATGAAACCTTTGAAAGGATTTTGAAGCTTTCTCGTGGAAGGTTTGGAAACCCATTTACTATGTCACCAAGGTGCTTCATGAAGCTGACCTGAATCACTCTGCTATAGAGAAGTTTGCTTTAGGCATGGTCATGGGCTCAAGAAAATTGAGACCTTACTTTTTAGTCACGTAAAATCGAGGTCTTGACAGACCAAGCCATTAAAAGGCCATTAATTCGACCAGAATCCTGGTCGAAATGACCAAGAATCCTGGTCGAAAAATTGTTCGACTGAGCCACGAAAAAGGCCATTAATTCGACCAGAATCCTGGTCGAAATGACCAAGAATCCTGGTCGAAAAACTCTTCGACGAGGCCACGAATTTGGCCCTTAATTCGACCAGAATCCTGGTCGAAATGACTATGAATTCTGATCGAAAATTCGTTCGACCAGAAGAAATTTTGGACCCTTAATTCGACCAGAATCCTGGTCGAAATGACTAGGAATTCTGGTCGAAAATCCGTTCGACCAGGAGAAAATTGAGACCTTATTTCGACCAGAATCCTGGTCGAAACGACCAGGAATCCTGGTCGAAAATTCGTTCGACCAGGAGAAATTTTGGACCCTTATTTCGACCAGAATCCTGGTCGAAACGACCAGGAATCCTGGTCGAAAATCCGTTCGACCAGGAGAAAATTGAGACCTTATTTCGACCAGAATCCTGGTCGAAATCCTGGTCGAAAAATGTGAAGTTTCCTGATCGAAATTTGTGATCAAAATTCAGAAATTTGAGTCGAAATGATAATTTCTGAATAGTACTAGCCCTTGGAAATAAAAAATTTCCCAGGTCAGCTCGACCCCAGCCAGGGGCTCTGCACCTTGGACCCCGCCAGGGGCTGCCGCCCCTTGGACCCCGCCCGGGGGCTGCTGCCCCCGGACCCCCGCTAGTGCCGTTTAGCACCGTTTAGAATCGCTTAACATTGTTTAAGTACCGATTAGCACCGTTAGTGCCGATAAGCACCGTTCAGTGTCGTTTAATGCTGGTTGGCGTCAATTAAACGTTGTTTAAGTGTCGTTTAAGGCAAGTTAGTACCGTTTAGTGCCGTTTTATGCCGTTCAACGTCGTTTAAACATTGTTTAAATGTCGTTAAGGCTGATTAGTGCCGATTAGCATCGAATTAACATTGTCGTAAACGCGTCGATCGCTCCACGCTTTACATAAAGACAATACTCGTGAAACACTAGTGCATAAAGATGAACCCTGACCCGAGTCTTGGAAAGGACCGTTAAAACTTCAAGGAAAACCTGATCAGTTTCCTAGAAGTTGGGGGGCAAATGATATGGGCTAAAAATAAGCCCTAAAGACACATTTAGTGTTGCATTAATTAGACCCGGTATGGTCCGAACGTGGGGCCCACCAACAGGGTCCAAAGTCATATCTTTAATATTATTTTCGTAATTAATATTAGGGGTAATAAACAGCTCAGCAATAAGTGTCAGATAAGGACATTATCTCTACAAGACTTAGCCTCCAAGGCATCCAATTCGATATGGCAACAGACTCCTACAAGGAAGGAGTCTAGAACTTTCCTCAAGGAGGTGACTTATCTATTAAGTCTCCAACTCCTACCTTAATTCTAAGGCTTCTCAGCCTATATAAAGGGCCTGACCCCTCATTCTCAGAACGACGTTGGCTTGATTCTCTAGCAATACAGAGATACGTAGGCATCTTGTGAGGACCGATCAGTCTCGAACGCAAGAACAGCCATTAAAGCTTGAAGCTCACCATCCCTTGTATTTAATACATACAAACCCTAGCCGCAATTTACAAACCCTCGTTTTTATTCCACAACAAGCGTCTCCTTGGTGAACCGCTTGAGGTAATCCCTCAGATTCTCGTTCTTCCCCTGCACCACATACATAAGGGATGCAGAACTTTTTTCATGAACTCTCCCACTAATGAACTGGCTGACAAAGGCGGCACTCAGTTCTTTGAATGAGCCAATTGAGTTTGCAGGTAAGCGGCTATACCATCTTGGAGCCATGCCAGACAAGGTTTGAGGGAACGCCCTACACTTTAAGGCGTCGCTCGCAGGCTGTAACAGCAGTGCATTTGAGAACGTCCTAACATGGTTTGCGGGATCGCCCGTTCCATCATAGGCCTTGATTGTCGGCATCTTGAACTTCTTTGAGATGCGAGCATTCATCACCTCCTCAGTAAACGGGGGTGTGGGATCATCAGGATCCCCGAGTGGCATCAGATCCTTAGGGTTGCTTCTGGGGATTTCCACCCTTGTTGACTTTTCAGTTGGGGCTTCGGCCCTTCTTTGCCTTCTTGAAGGCCTCTCCAAATTTATAATTGGAATCCTCTCTGCAGTTGGAGGAGGTTGAGCTTGATTCAATCTATCTTGTTCTCTTGCAATATCGTCCTTCAATTTTAAGATCTCTGCCTCATAAGCCTTGATTTTCTCAGCAGTTGTCAAAGGGAGTCCATCATGGATTCTTCGTGTCCTTCTTTGAGGTTCTTTGCTAGCACGTCGCCTCCTCGGGGCTTCATCTCGATCATCATCCTCAGATGATGCAGAATCATCAGTATAGGGACCAGAGTAGTCATCATATTCTCGATCCCGGATCTGTAAGGCGTGACCGCTTGGTCCAGGTTCCCTTCGTCGAGGGGGATAATTAGGCAGTCCATACATAGGGTTGGTGTTCAAAGGGAGATCCGTAGTATGGATCTGTACCCCCGTGCGATCAACGTTACCAAGAGGAGAAACCACCATCTGGAGAGGGTTAGTTTCTTGGCTTTGATGGACAATCACAGAGTGGGTCCCCTCTACATGGGGAGTCGTCCCTGGGGGCTGAGTGGGCAGAGGTTGAATGACCGCCCCTGTTGACGGGAGTATTTGTCCCTCTTCAGTGACGATAAGCGGATCAGAAGTGGCTGGTGGAGCAGAGTTAAGGGGCACGGCCTCGGTTGATGTTGTTCTTCGTGTTTGAACCATGGTTGATGTTGTCGTCCCACAGACGGCGCCAAATGTTGTGGAATAAAAAATAGGTTACGATTTGTAACTAATGCTAGGGTGGTTGAGCTTCGAGCTTTTATGGCTGTTTCTGCGTTCGAGACTTTAATCGGTCCTCACAGAGTGCCTACGTATCTCGTATTGAGAATCAAGCCAACGTAGTTCTGAGAATGAGGGGTCAGGCCCTTTATATAGGCTGAGAAGCCTTAGAATTATGGTAGGATTCGGAGACTTGGTGGGCAAGTCTTTGAGGAAGGTTCTAGATCTATTCCTTGTAGGAATCAGTTTCCATATTGAATTGGATGCCTTGGTGGCTAAGTCTGGTGGAGATAATATCCTTATCCAACCCTTATTGCTGAGTTGTTTATTATCCCCAATATTAATTACGAAATTAATATTATAATTGGGGTTTTGGGCCCAGCTGGTGGGCCCCACGTTTGGACCATTCTTGGCCTAATTAATGCCACATTAAATGTGTCTTTAGGGCTTATTTTCAGCCCACATCATACGATTTCAAACATTAATTTTTAAAGTATAGAATAAAGTAATCATAAAAATACTTAAAAATAAAATAAGAAAGAAGGATGCACTAAAAGTTAAAAATAAAATAAGATAAAATCATATAAATTAACATACTCCCTCATAGTAAATTATATTTTCCCAGGAGGTGCCCAGGAATCACGATGTCAACTAAACTGTTTTGCAGAAACGGGGGAAAAGGTTGAAAAAAAATTAAAGATTAAATAGAATTTGCAGACACTCATCGGCTAAAATTTGTAAGGAAATTAAATTTTACCAAAAAAATCAGACAAGACTCTAAAATCTCATGGATCACACAACCAATACCCAATTAAAAGAATGAACTCCTCCACCTTGAAACAATTTATGAGCTATCGCAATGTGACATGAAATTCTACATTTTGATTGTGGTAATCAAAACAAAAGAACGATAAACACATGCAAGTAATTAAGTGTAAGTTTATTTGAAGGTACACGAATAAAAATTTGTACCCTTAGATCGATGTCCGAATAACCTCATCTTCTGACCCCTTTTTTTTGCTAGTTACCCACCAAAACCTGCAAGTTTATCATAAACCAAATTAATTATGACGATATATATATATATAGGCTAGTGATCAAATAGAAACCACTTTTAAAATAGAAACTAGAAACCATTATCTACACACCCCACTTTACTATCTCCACACCATATTTTACTATCTCCAATTACTATCTCCACACCATATTTACTATCTCCACTCCTATACATCACCCACCCCAATATGACATCACCATGTCACCCCCCACCCCCACCCCCACCCCCACCTGCACCTGACCTGCCACCCCCACCCCACCCACATCACTACTGACGCACCACCACCTCCACCGACGCACCACCACCGATGCACCACCACCGCCATCTTCTTTTCCAACCACTTGCCCCGCAGGGGCTCCGATTCCACCACCAATTTCCGATTCCGATTGCAGATTTACTTCTTTCCGATCATTAATTGTGTAACTACAAATATAATTTAGTGATTTTTAACTTCAGATCGTAATCTTATCTTCATCTACTGATTCTAAACATTCCGATGATGACTTCTAGATCTGAATTTGTGTATTTGTGTGTATGTAACGATGTATGTGTGTATGTATCTGAACAATCATGGTGGTGGTGGTCGATGGTAGCGATGGCAGGTGGTGGTGGCGTTGACAGGTGGTGTGGTGGTCGATTGCAGCGATGGCAGGTGGTGGTGGTGATGGCAAGTGAAGGTGGGGCTGGGGTAGGTACGGTATCAGTGATTTTAGTTGTATAGATTAGTGATTTCTACCATACTAGTTAGTGATTTCTGCAATAAAAATTAGTGATTTCACGTATATCTGGTAATTTATGTTCATAATATGCTTAAATTCAAATCTGATTAGTTTTATGAAAGGTGATGATTGTTTTGGGAGTCGGCTGGTAAAAATCGAACTTATGAAGTAGAGAAATATAGATCAAAGAGTGGTAAACAAAAAGGCATCGGAAATAATGGTGATTGGAGGTGGTGGCCGGAATTAATGGTGGTTGGAATCAAAGGTGGTTGAAGGTGGTGATTGGAATCAATGGTGGTTGAAGGTGGTGGTTGATGATGATGATGTGGGATGTATATGTGCGAGATGTATATGTTGAAACTTGAAACAGAATGTTATGGGGTTAGGTGGAAAGCGCGTGAGTCAGAGAAAGAATAATGAATTGGTTTCTAGTTTCTATTTTTATTTGGTTTCTATTGGAGTAGGACCCTATATATATATATATATATATATATATATATATATATATATATATATATATATATATATATATATATATATACCGAGTCGTGACAATCATGATTACCTATCGTTTGTAGATCAAAACAAAATAAGCATAACTAATGAAATTAACGACTACATATTATGAAGTATTAGCTTAAAACCCATGCGATGCACAAATTTTTTTAATATTACATGAATTTTTTTCATTATTTTATATTAATTTTTTTAAAACATGAATTTTGGAGGCTAAAATTTTTATATGAGATGATTTGATAATAATTATATAAATGTTATCCATGATATTTTTAGAAAAGGAGAAATTTTAGTTAGAAAATATTGAAAAGATGGTAGGTTTTAGTTGAAAAAGGTAATCGGTTAATTGATAGTAATTATAAAATTATTATTTTATTTTATTAAATAGAATACCCGTGATATGATTGGAAAAAGAGAGGATTTAGTTAGAGAAAATTAAAAAGGTAACATATTCTACGTGAAAATGGTAATTGATTAGTTTATAGTAATTATAATTAAATTACATTATCTTACTAAATACAACTGCTTTTAATATTTTATAAAAAGGAGAAATTAATGTTGTCCGTGATATTTCTATTAAAATAGGGATTTTAGTTAGAAAATATAGAAAAGATGATACGTTTCAGCTAAAAAAGGTAATCGGTTAATTATTAATATTATAATATTATTAGTTTAATGTATTAAATAGGACCGCCCGTGATATAATTGCAAAAAGAGAGATTTTAGTTAGAGAAAATAGAAAGGTAACGTGAAAATTAAAAAGATGACGTTATTTATGGGAAAAAGGTAATTTATTAGTTTCTAGTAATTGTAATTTAATTATGTTATTTTACTAAATAAAATTGCTTATAGTATTTTTAGAAAATGAGAAATGAATGTTGCCCGTGATATTTTCTAGAAAAAAAAAAAGGAAACTTAATTAGAAAAAATAGAAAAGATGATACGTTTTAGCTGAAAAGGTAATCGGTTAATTATTAGTATTATAAAATTAATATTTTACTTTTATTAAATAGAAATGTCTGTGATATAATTGGAAAAAGAGAGGTTTTAGTAAGAGAAAAGAAAAAGCTGTTGTGGAATAAAAATCGAGTTATCGAATTGCGATTAGGGTTTGTGTGTATTTAATGGTGAGGGATGGTGAGCTTCAAGCTTTAATGGCTTTTTTCGTGTTCGAGACTAATCGGTCCTCACAGAATGCCTACGTATCTCGTTATTGAGAATCAAGCCAAAAAACGTAATTCTAGGATGAGGGGTCTGGCCCTTTATATAGGATGTGGGAGCCTTAGAATCGTAGTAGGATTCGGATACTTGGTGGGCAAGCCACCGCCTTGAGGAAGGTTCTAGACTCCTTCCTTGTAGGAGTCTGTTTCCATATTGAATTAGGTACCTTGGAGGCTAAGTCTGGTAGAAATAGTATCCTTATCTGATTACTATTGCTGAGCTGTTTATTACCCTTAATATTAATTACGAAATTAATATTAAAATAGAGATTCTGACCTCATTAATGGGCCCCACGTCTGGACCATGCTGGGTCTAATTAATGCCATATTAAATGTGTCTTTAGGGCTTATTTTCAGCCCATATCATTTGCCCCCCAACTTCTAGGAAAACTGATCAGGTTTTCCTTGAAGTTTTAACGGCCTTTTCGAGACTTGCGATTAGGGTTTATTGCTTTTACGCGAGTATTCAACAATATCGTCTTAATGTAAGGCGTGGAGCGACAGACGCATTTACAACGATATTGAACGACACTAACAGTGTTAAACGGCACTAAACAGCACTAATCGGCACTAAACAGCGCTAATCAGCCTCAAACAACGTTTAAACAGTGTTAAACGATGTTAGACGGCATAAAACGGCACTAACGGCGCTAATCGGCACTAAACGGTGCTTAATCGGCATTAAACAGTGCTAATCAGCCTCAAACAACATTTAAACAGTGTTAAACGATGTTAGACGGCATAAAATAGCACTAACGGCGCTAATCAGCACTAAACAGCGCTAATCAGCCTCAAACAACGTTTAAACAGTGTTAAACGATGTTAGACGGCATAAAACGGCACTAACGGCGCTAATCGGCACTAAACGGTGCTTAATCGACACTAAACAGCGCTAATCGGCACTAATCGGTGCTAATTCTTAATTTCAACTTCCACTTGATTATTTTGTTCAAAACAATCTCAATAGTGATCTTGAACATCAAGACGGAAAAATAAAAAATGTGAAATCCCGACTCGATCACCACTGTCAGTTGGCCGGGTCGAAAAATGCATACCGACAACCAATGTCGGTCGGCGGGAGGTCACCGGTGTGCCGGTCGGCCGGTACCCGGTCGGCCAAATTTTTTTTTTTTTCGTCGTCGAAGCAAAATATCGATCTCGAGGATCAATGTCGGCCGGGACGTCCGCGAGAGGCCAGTCGGCCAAGATCCAGTCGGCTGAAGCAAAAACCCATACCGACGATCGACGTCGGTCGGCCAAAATTTTTTTTTTTTCGTCGTCGAAGCAAAATATCGATCTCGAGGATCAATGTCGGTCGACCGAGACGTCCGCGAGAGGCCAGTCGGTTGAAGCAAAAACCCATACCGACGATCGACGTCGGTCGGCCAAATTTTTTTTTTTTTGTCGAAGCAAAATATCGACCTTGACATCCACCGTCGGTCGGCCGGGGCTTCCCCGGTGAGCCGGTCATCCATGACTCGGTCGGCCAATTTTTTTTTTTCATACTGACAACCGACATCGGTTGGCCGAACCTTCCCTGGTCAGCCGGTCATCCATGACCCGGTCGGCCAATTTTTTTTTTTCATACTGACAACCGACGTCGGTCGGCCGAACCTTCCCTGGTGAGCCGGTCATCCATGACCCGGTCGGCCAATTTTTTTTATATCGACAACCGATGTCGGTTGGCCAGAGTGTCTCCGGTGAGCCGATCGGCCGGGATCTCGGTCGGCCGTCGTGCCCCGCACGCCTTGGTCGGCCGTAACTCGGTCGGTTAGAGGCTCCCTCGCGGCTCGATCGGTCGGTTGTCGGTCAGCAAGCTTGTTCATCAAACGTGGGTATCGACCCTGATCATCAATATCGAGTCTCAACGTCAATATTCGTACATCGGCTTTCATCAAAAGTTAATCAACTTCAATTTCAAACTTGAATATCGACCTTGATCATCAATATCGAGTCTCGACGTCAATATTCGTACATCGGCTTTCATCAAAAGTTAATCAACTTCAATTTCAAACTTGAATATCGACCTTGATCATCGATATCGAACCTCGACATCAATATTCGTACATCGACTTTCATCAAAAGTTAATCAACTTTACTTTCAAACTTGAATATCGACCTTGATCATCAATATCGAGTCTCGACGTCAATATTCGTACATCGGCTTTCATCAAAAGTTAATCAACTTCAATTTCAAACTTGAATATCGACCTTGATCATCGATATCGAACCTCGACATCAATATTCGTACATCGACTTTCATTGCTTGAAAATCGATCAACTTGGTCATTCATGACTTTTATTTAAGGTTTTACTTAAAACCTCGACTATCATCACTAAATCCGCATTTAGGACTAATTTCCTGACTGAACTTCCTTAAGCACGCTCACTTCCAAAGCTCAACTGACTGCTCTGGTAAAATGTCTTGCCGGATATTCACTTAAATTCTCCGTTTCTTTTCCAGAATTTCACGAGTTATAACGACTCTTTCCATCTATAACAGATAGTTTTTTCTCATTTTTCATATATTATCGATACTTGACCTGTAAACGCGAACCGGGCTGTATTTCAACCTGAGGTAGCAGGTCATCCTTTTCTTATGAAAGGAGAGGAGTATCCTTAGTTCTTGCCCCCTTGCTACATATGGTCGAGGTCTTGCTTCTCGGTTGATCGTTCAAGAAGTCCCCTTGCCACTCAGCACTTGACTTCAAGTCTGGTGTGCCTTGGCTGGTTGTTAACCCTTTATCTGGATTCTAGGTTTCCAACCTTCTTCTTATGCTCACATGACTTTTCTTTGATTTGAATTCGATTGATGGCTCTTGATTCAAGTCCTTAAACTCAAACGACAAACTCGATTGAAGACAGACATCCTTTTTGGCCATCAATGCTAAAATTTTGTGTCGGGATTTGAGATTCAACTCTCACTAACAGTTTACCTGCCTTCAAGGCATTATTAGGGAGCCAACCAGTCTCAAGATGAGCTTTGATGGGATCTATCCAACAACCCCCTAAATCAATTGGTGCTACCAACTTTGAGTTAATAGATGGGGCCTTCAAGACTTGGAACTCTCGGCGTAGTTTTTAATCTCAAAAGAAGCAAACTTTGAGAGGGCATCGACCTTAACATTTTCTTCCCTCGGAATGTGCTCCACATAGCACTCGTCAAACTGGGTCATAACGGCCTTCACAACTCTCAAATACTTTGCCATGGTTTCATCTTTGGCTTCAAACTCACCATTCACTTGCGATACTACAAGCCTTGAGTCTCCACAAACTTTGAGGTTCTTGACCCTCATGATTCTGGCCAAGCCTAAACCGGCTATCAAGGCTTCATACTCAGCTTCGTTGTTGGTTGTCGGAAAGTCCAACTTCAAAGCATACTCCACCATGAACCCATCGGGGCTTTGTAAAACCACACATGCACCACTAGATTTTGTTTTTGATGCTCCATCAAAATAGAGCACCCATTACTCCTTCAGATCAGGCCTAAGCCCTTCATCTTTATCCTCTTTCCCAGGGGTAGTTACCATCTCCTGCCCCCCGACTTCTTGGTTGTTAATGGTGCATTCAACCACGAAGTCAGCCAATGCTTGAGCCTTAATGGTTGTTCAAGGTTTATACGTGATGCCAAATTCTCCAAGTTCAATCGCCCACTTGATTAGCCTTCCACTAGCCTTCGGGCTATGCAATATGTTCCTCAACTATTTGTCCGTCAGGACTTCAATCTTATGTGCCTGGAAGTACGGTCGTAGCTTCCTCGAGGTTGTTATCAATGCCAAGGCAAACTTCTCAATGGGAAAGTAATTCAACTTAGCCCCGTGCAACACCTTGCTCACATAATAGATAGGCTTCTGGACCTTTTTCTCTTCTCGAATGAGAAAGGCGCTCAACGCTTGCTCAGATACCGCCAGGTATAGATAAAGAGTCTCTCCGGGACTAGGTTTGGCCAGCAACGGGGCTTCGGCCATGTACTTCTTCAGTTGTTCAAAGGCCTCTTGGCTCTCAAGGGTCCACTCAAAATTTTTCACTTTCTTCAATGCTTAAAAGATTGGTAAACATTTATCACCAGACTTGGAGATAAATCTACCCAGTGCTACAACTCGGCCGGATAGCTTCTGTACATGTAACACCCCCAGATCCGGGGTCCGGGATCCGGTGGTTACGGTTTCCAATTCTGTCCACAACAATTGAACTTTCCTTAACATAAAATAAATTACATCTCTATGACCCAACACAACAATATAAAACACACCCGTTATAGTCCCAGAGATGAAATCAGAGTAACAATCAAATTTTTATTAATCACATTATGAGTTCTTACAATCCGAAAGAATTTCAATATAAATACATACTCTTTGCCATCCACTTACATAAGTCATACTAGACCATATACTTGGAACTGAAAGAATAAATCTATCATACCAATAGCTTCTTCTTTAGCTCTGGTAGTCTCATCGTCCTCGCCTGCGTCGAGTGCGCCTTGTGCGAGTCATCTGGTCTAGCTGTTGTTGTGATATAATAATAAAGCAAGGGTGAGCAATAGCCCACCAACAATAATATATAACTGAACGATAATATATAACAGTTCAAAAGTATCTTTCAAACCATATGCCATGCATTTACGGAAATGATGCCGGTATAATATGAACGATGAAGTTACAAGGTAACTTAAAGTATTTGTTTGTAGAAATATCTGTTACATCAAAAGTAAGCGAGATATTCTCATTGTCATTAAAAAGAGGAACTTGCATGAAAAGATTGCAATTCCAGTTATGAACACTTTTCCAGCTCTGCCAACAGTAATCATGTTGCAGGAAATAAATAAGTTTGGATGATGAACCAATGATGGAGTATTCACCGCGCCCGCTGTTCCAATCTTGATGATCAGTCGAGATCGTACAGCTCAAATTAGATTTACTACCGGTAGAAGGAAGAACTGACGGCTTTACTTGTCTACCGCCTTACTAGCTCTCCCCGGCCAACGGTTGGGCCAAAGGGGATGGACCGGCGCTACTCGGCCTCTTACACGACTCCTAGTTCAATTAGAATTCATGATTCTGAATGTAACGTTCGTCCCCCTTTCCCCAAGTATAATACTTGTTGACAAGACTCTACAAAGTAGTCGTATCTAGTTGGAAAGGAAAATTCACCAATAACTTCTAAGCTATTGCTTGGTAATGAATATCAACTTGTTCCAACAATCTTACCCCTCGAAAGATGAGAAGGTACACAACGACTTAATAAGTCAATAGCACCCGCATTGCGAGTGAAGAGAATAATTTATGACCGGGAAGTCGACAAGATAAATAACATTTTCCAAGTAAGGTTCCCTTATTATTAGGGAGGTAGAATCAAAGAAGAATGATGTCTGAGAACCTTTCTTGATATAAGATTAATAATAATATGACTCCGAGATATTTTCCGTAATAATCGAAGAAGATAAACCTTATTGAGGTTATCCTAAGTATGGAATAAATATTCAGAGAATATTTATTGAATTAAAATATTTAAAGAATATTTAGGAATATGTAAGAATATCATTAATCAGAGTATTTCTCCAAATAATCCTTGAAGAAACATCAAGAGAATATTTATTGAATAAATAAATATTTAAATGAATATTCAAAATAATATTCATTAATTAATAAGGAATTTAAATGAATATTCAAAAAGTAATATTCATTTAATGAATAATATTCTAAATGAATATCAAGTAATATTCATTTAGTAATCCAAGCTTTAAAGGAATATTCGAGATAATATTCAATAAATAAATCAAGCTTCAGATGAATATTAGAATAATATTCATCAAGTAATTAATATCTTAAATGAATATTCAAAAGTAATATTCATTTAATAAAATAATATTCTAAATGGATATTCAAATAATATTCATTTAGTAGTCCAATCTTTAGAAGAATATTCGGAATAATAATCGATAATCTATTCGACTTTGAATGAATATTGAAAAATATTATTCGTCGAATGGTTGCGTTCAAATAATTATTTGAAGTAAGGATCGTTAAATAAATAATCTCGAACAAATATTCAAATAATATTCATCGCCCAAATAATGGAAAATATTTACTTAAATATTTTCCTCCGAGGTGATCTCGATATATCAAGAAATATTGACTCCCGGTCTATATTTGACGAATAAGATGTATACGCCCTTCTATGAGGGTCTTACAATAACCGGCTTATAATTGATACGTTAGTTATCTAATTTATAAGCCAATAAACAATCAGGGAACAATCATAACGATATAACTTGAAAGTAGGCATGCATGCTATGGCATATGTATAACAGAAAACATATATATATATATATATATATATATATATATATATATATATATATATATATATATTCAATCACAACAACAGCCTAAAAGAAGGGAATTGAAACTTGCCTGGTAGTCGAGTACGATAAGGGGTAGTGGTAGCGGGTCCCGGGTCAGCTTGGTGATCTATAAATAGCCAAGACATTCGGGATTAATCACTTAAAACTTTAAAGGTTAAGTTATACTTAAATCGAAACACGTTCTCGAGTTATCTCGTTATACCCCTTTTAGTGGATTTCTTTTATCATCGATCCGACCCGACATTCGTTCGTTAATACGACATGTCACTGTACTTACACTTGGTATATACTGAAGTCATGTAAGTTTTAAGGTCGATCATTTACGAACCAAGAGTATACCTCGAGATTTATCGCCCGTTTTCTAAGTACTTAACCAAGTTTATAACCAAGTATGCTTTTAGGGGTTCGCTCGCGTTTAACCTTGATTCGAACATTTTTATAAAATCGGAAAACGATCCCTTCGATATGTGGTTTTCTCTCACACCTTCCCTTTCACCTCTAATATTTAATTATCAAGATTCGCCACTGATTTCGTAGTATTAAAGGAATCCAATTTCAGTTACGAACTTGCAATTACGGTTTCGAACCACTTTTAGTAAATCGGCTATAATTCCTAAACCGTAAGTCCATTTCACATGATCTTTATATCAAATCGAAGCTTATAACATCATCTACCTTAACATGGCAGAATATAAAGCTAGGCCGTGAGATAAAGCTACTGTGATGCACGGTTTTCAAGGTTTAACGAAAATCGGGCATTACGACGGCTATAAATCGGATATTTCCAAATTCCAAACTTTCCAATAATCATAGTTTCCACCCCAAACAACATATACATGTTATTCAACCATGAACTAAGGCCAAACAATGCCTTTCCGTTCATCTAAAACATTTTAACATTTAACAAAGCCCAATCATGTCTCTAAGGTAACATACATGCATAATATCACTAAAACTCACTTAAAACTCATGATCCATCAAGAACATGCTTAAACTCAAAACAAGATCTAGAGTTTCAAGTTGTTATACCTTCTTGGGAGTATGAACTAGCCTTAAAAAGCTTGGTATAGTCCTTAGGAGTGTTTAAGCTTGCTAGATCAACCAAAGAAATCAAAGAAAACAAGATTAGTTCATGAAGAACACTATTCACCCTCATCTTGGATGATTTATTTGAAAATGGAAACAAGGGAGTTTGAAGCTAATATTTTTAGGAGATCATTTTTATGAAATTTAATACTCACCATAAAAATTTGGAGATCAAACAATGGTTGGAAGTTGGATTTTGAAATCTCAAAACTTCAAAAATTCGAAGTGGGTTTTTCAAGGGGAAAAACAGAGCGATTTTGTCGAATTTATTTGACCACTCAAACGATCTTCAAAAATTATGAAATTAAATCCACAACTTCATCTTGATGTGTAGAAGCTTCTTGAATTTTTTCATGATTTTTAAATGAGTAGAACTGGGCGAAAAAAAATTGTAAAGATCCCCCTGTCCTGGAAAACCAAACTGATGGAAATGGGGGAGAAAGAGTATTTGCTTGGTTGCCTTGGTTTTCTCTCATCCAAATGAATTATTGTGATAATATCTTGTATAAATTGCCTTTATTAAAGTGGTGATGCAATGGATGAGGTGTTTGGAGAGACAAGTGTTGATGATTTGGTGGTAAGATGATAAAGTGTTGCTAAGTACTAGTTAGCTTTCTAATCTTGCTAGTTGGTATTGTAACTAGCTTGGTTACTTTGATCTTATCTTGCTTAAAGTGACTATGTCACCTTCCACTAGCTCATCACACCCCTTGGTTCTTTGCTTGTCTTTTTGTCCGGTTATTGCTCAATTTCATTTGATTGTTCATAGGAATATCTCAAAGGTTTCTAGTTAGGGTTTTACCGAAAACCTTCTTAACAATTATAATACCATTCTCCATCTTTCTTAATACTTCTCGAATTTAAATTCCTTAAATAAATCCTCAAGTCTTGCAGTGTCCAGGGAAATCTCGGAGAAAATAAAAGTGCTATTTTTCTGAATCCGATGTCGTTTACATACACTTATTTTCCCCCTGGATCACTAATACGAACTCGGAAATTCGTTCCGAATACTTCTATATAGTGTCGTCTAATTATATTCTCAATTACACCAAAATCACTATTCATCCTTATTCTTTACTTATTCATCTAGGGTTGTACAATTGTCCGTATTCTCTTTCGATCGTTCCTTAACCTTTTTACGGAACCACTGGATTAATCGCTATCGATCTGGATGACATGATAATATTCTTCTGCTTGGAATTGCCATATCTTATTCCCTTAGGAGATAGATTATTCTTACCTATGTTGTCACCCTTTAGCATTCTTCAAGACATAGAAATAATAAAGTCGAATTCCATTCATTCTTTTAAAATATCAACTATTACATTGTAGCCGTAGCCACTATTCATTCTTACATCATTAAATAAATAAAAGTTTTAATTCTACCCAAAATTTGGGTTCTTACAGTACATCTCTTATAGAACAAGGTGGTTCCATGTCCAAGATCACTTTGATCTTATCAGGGTTGGCCTCTATGCCTCTTTTCGAAACCATCAATCCCCAAAATTTTTCCTGATCCAACTCCAAAAGCACACTTGGCTGGATTTAACATCATCTTGTGGTGCCTCAGCACTTCGAATGCCTCTCTGAGGTGTTTGATATGGTCTGCCTTGAACAGGCTCTTGACTAACATGTCGTCAACATAGACCTCCATGGTTTTTCCAATCAGATGGGCGAATATCTTATTCACCAGTCGTTGATAGGTAGTTCCTGCATTCTTTAGACTAAAAGCCATAACAAGGTAGCAGAAAACACCAAAGTCAGTTATGAAAGATACCTTTGGGATGTCATCCTTGTGCATCTTAATCTGATTGTAGCCGCTGAACCCATCCATGAAGCTCAACATCTCATGTCCAGCAGTGGCGTCTATCAACATGTCTATCCTCGGCAGGGGAAAACAATCCTTCGGACATGCATCATTCAAATCAGTGAAGTCTATACACATCCTCCACTTCCCGTTTGCCTTCTTGACCATCACAGGGTTAGCCAACCATTCGGGGAACTGAATCTCTTCAATAAACCCAACCTCTAACAGCTTGTCAACTTCTTGCTTAATGACATCTTGCCTTTCAGGAGCAAAATTCCTCTTCTTCTATTTTATTGTCTTTCATTCAGGATCGACATTCAACCTATGGGTTATAAATTAGGGATCAATCTCTGGCATATCATCCGCTGTCCAAGCAAATACATCATTGTTCTCTATCGGTCTTCATCCTTGGATCCTCAATCCAGGTACTTAAGACATATTGAAGAGTAGCTAGTCCTTAACATCCTCGGCCTTGCATGGCTTTGATTGTTGCGTGTGGCTTTTATCTGCTCGTCTTTTAACCAGGGTCCTTCACGGACTTAAACTCTTATTTGGTCGTGCTGTAACCAAACTCTTGACCCTTCGGGGTCTTTATTTATGCATTTTTTTGTTCTCCATTCGTTTATTCTTTTATTTTCGGTACTTGGTCATCCTTGTCTTGCACTCATCAGGTGTTTGGCACATAAATAAATCACACAATCAATGAATGGAAAACAAACTTGCATTAATAACTTGAAATGGGTTTAACCCTTACATAGAGTACTACCGTCCTACTCGGAGCAACATGCTCTTCAATGGTTTCAATGAACCTTATTTCTACTTCTACTAGATAAATATGAAGCTAAGTCCTACTAGGATAACTTGAGCCCATCGGGGCTTTGCAACACTAGGCCTGCACCATATTTTGTTATTGATGCTCCATCAAAATAGAGCACCCACCACTCCTTCTGGTCTCCTCCTTATTATTCTGAGGTTCAATTACTGCTTGGGGTATTACCTTCTGCCCCCCGACTTCTTGGGTGCCAATGGTACATTCAACCACGAAATCAGTTAACGCCTTAGCCTCAATGGCTGTCCGAGGCTTCTGTGTGATGTCCTCTAACGGCCTTTCTTGACGTTTCTTACCACTACAGACATCCATGTCTTCAATCGGAAGGACTTGCCCCCGACTCCATCAGGCCTTAACGAGGCTACATAACAGCTTCGTGCCATCTTTTGATCACCTTTATGTTCTCCAACACCATTCCTGGTCGGGAACTTGATCTTCATATGATAAGTTGAGGTGACAGCCTTGAATGCATGAAGTCCAGTCCTTCCGAGGATAGCGTTGTACATTGAAACCGCCTTGATTACCAGGAAGTTCAACATCTGAGTGGCCTCCTTGGGCTTCTATCCAATAGTTACAGGCAACTGAATAGTCCCTTCAACTTTGGATTCTAGTCCATTAAATCCATATATAGGCATGTTATTGGGGGTCAACTGAGAATCACTGTACCTCATTTTCATAAATGCATCATGAAATAGAATGTCAACGGAAGCTCCATTGTCTATCAAGACTCGCTTTACCTCTGAGTTTCCAATCACAGAACTTCACGCTTCGGGGCCTCTCCCACGATGTGCATCACTTCTCTAGCATAAGCCTTCCGAGAATTCCTTGTTGTGCCGGCCGCAGTCGGGCCTCCTGAGATCATGTTGATTACTAGCCCTCGAGGCTGTGGGTTGCTATCTTGATCGTCATCCCTCCTATCATACTCTCTTCTCTGATTACCACGGTCTTCACCCTTAGTGAAGTGGCTTAGTTTCCCTCTACGAATCAAAAACTAGATCTCATCTTTGAGTTGCTTGCAATCATCAGTGTCATGCCCCACATCTCTGTGGAATCTGCAATATTGATTCTTGTTTCTCTTTGCGGGACCACCCCTGAGTGGCTTCGGCCATCGAAAATCCTTATCCTTCTCAATGTCCAACAAGATTCGACTCCTAGGAGTATTCAACCTTGCATACTCAGTGAACCTTGATCCCTGGTTCTTCTTAGGGGCATAGTCGAAGTCCTCGCTAGTTCGGGGATAATTGTCCCTAACATCATACTCCTGGTCATCATACTCCTGGTCTTGCTTTCGCTTCTTGGAGTCGTTGTTACCTCCTCCTCCACTTACTGTGGCTTCTTTCTTCATGCTATCTTCAGCTTTAATTTACTTGTCAGCCCTTCGTTGGAGCTCGGCCATGTTTTCAGGAGGATGCTTTGCCAATGACCTTTTAAAGAATAGATCAGTGGTTCCGTGTTCCAAGGCTACCATGGCTACCTTATTCTCCAAATCAGTGATATTCAATGTCTCCTTAATGAACCTCTTGAGGTAATCTCTCAGATTTTCATTCTTTCTTTGCACCACATACTAGGGGTGAGTATACGGTCCGGTTAACCGAAAACCGAACCGAATAACCGAAATAATTTCAGTTCGGTTAACCGAAATTAATATTTCGGTTCGGTTTTCGGTTCTTCTTTTTCTGAAATTTCGGTTTTCGGTTCGGTTCGGTTTTTAACCGCGGTTAACCGAATAACCGAAATAAATAACCGAATTTTTTTTATATAATAATAAAATATTATTTATTAATATATTACTATATATTACTTGTGGTTTCTAATGCAGCATGAGATATGATGATTGTTTTCACTTGAAATGTACTTTCTTTGACTACTTTTAAGCTTAAATTTGTAATTTTAATTTTAATTGAACTTGGATGTTGGATAAATTTTAATTTGTAAGACATTTATTCATTTTTTTTTGCACTATTTTAAAATTTCGGTTTTATATTTCGGTTTTCGGTAATAACCGAAATAAAAATTTCGGTTCGGTTAAAAACCGAATTTAATTCGGTTCGGTTTTCGGTTTTGATTTTTCTAGAATTTCGGTTTCGGTTAACCGAATTAAAATTCGGTTCGGTTCGGTTTAAACCGAATACTCACCCCTACCACATACATAAGAGATGCAGAGCTCTTCTCATGAACTCTTCCGCTGATAAACTGACTAAAGCAGCACTCAACTCCTTAAAATAGCCAATTAAGTTCGCAGGTAACCGGCTATACCACCTTTGAGCCATGCCCGACAGGGTTTGAGGGAACGCCCTACACTTTAAGGCGTCACTCGCAGGCTGCAGCAGCAGTGCGTTTGAGAATGTCCTGACATGGTTTGCGGGGTCGCCCGTTCCATCATAAGCCTTAATCGTCGGCATCTTGAACTTCCTTGAGATGCGGGCATTCATCACCTCTTCAGTAAACGGAGGTGTGGGATCATCAGGATCCCCAAGTGGCATCAGATCCTTGGGGTTGCTTCTGGGGGTCTCCGCCCTTGTCGATTTTTCAGTTGGGACATCGGCCCTTCGCTGTCTCCTTGAAGGCCTCTCCAGATTTATAATGGGAATCCTCCCTGTCACTGGAGGAGATCGAATCAGACTTTGCCTTGCTTGCTCCCTAGCAATATCATCCTTTATCCTTTGGATCTCAGCCTCATGAGCCTTAATCCTTTCCTCAGCCGTTTGTGGAGGTCCATCATGGATTCTTTGGGACCTCCTTCGAGGTTCTCTACTAGCACGTCGTCTCCTTGGGGCTTCTTCGCGATCATCATCGCCATCCTCAGATGTCGAATCATCAGTATAGGGGCCGGAGTAGTCATCGTACTGTCGATCTCGGATCTGTAAGGCGTGATCGCTTGGTCTAGGTTCTCTTTGTCGAGGGGGATAATTAGGCAGCCCATACATCGGGTTGGTATTCAAGGGGAGATCCGTGGTGTGGATCTGTATTCCCGGGGGTAGCGTACGATCAACTTATCAAGAGGAGAAACCACCATCTGAAGAGGGTTAGTTTCTTGGTTTTGATGGACAACCACGGGTAGAGTTCCCTCAACATGGGGAATCGTCCCTGGGGGTTGAGAGGCTAGAGGTTGAATGATCGCCCCTGTTGATGGGGGTAATTGTCCTTCTTCAGTAGTGATAAGCGGATCAGAGGTGGCAGGTGGAGCAGAGCTAAGGGGTATGGCCTCAGTCGAGGTTGATGTTGTTCTTCGTGTTTGAACCATGGTTGATGTTGTCTTCCCACAGACGGCGCCAAATGTTGTGGAATAAAAATCGAGTTATCGAATTGCGATTAGGGTTTGTGTGTATTTAATGCTAAGGGATGGTGAGCTTCAAGCTTTAATGGTTGTTTCCGTGTTCGAGACTAATCGGTCCTCACAGAATGCCTACGTATCTCGTTATTGAGAATCAAGCCAAAAAACGTAGTTCTAGGATGAGGGGTCTGGCCCTTTATATAGGCTGTGGGAGCCTTAGAATCATAGTAGGATTCGGATACTTGGTGGGCAAGCCACCGCCTTGAGGAAGGTTCTAGACTCCTTCCTTGTAGGAGTCTGTTTCCATATTGAATTAGGTACCTTGAAGGCTAAGTCTGGTAGGAATAGTATCCTTATCTAATTACTATTGCTGAGCTGTTTATTACCCTTAATATTAATTACGAAATTAATATTAAAATAGGGATTCTGACCTCATTAATGGGCCCCACGTCTGGACCATGCTGGGTCTAATTAGTGCCATATTAAATGTGTCTTTAGGGCTTATTTTCAGCCCATATCAAAAGCTAACGTGTTTTGGCTAAAAAAGGTAATTGTCCATGATATAATTGGAAAAGAGAGATTTTAGTTAGAGAAAAGAGAAAAGATAACTTGTTTTGGCTAAAAAAAGGTAATTGAATAGTTAATAGTAATTATAATATATTTATGTTATTTTATTAAACAAAATTGCTCGTAGTGTTTTTAAAAAAGGAGAAATTTTAGTTAGATAAATGTAAAAGATATTGTATTTTACCTGAAAATGAAATTACTTAGTAATTGAAAAATAGAAAAGGTAATATGTTTAACTTGAAAATGGAAATTCATTAATAAAAGAGAAATTTTAGTTAGAAAAAATATAGGAGATGATACATTTTAGCTAAAAAGTTAATCGGTTAATTATTAGTATTATAAAATTATTATTTTACTTTTATTAAATAGAAACGTCTGTGATATAATTGGAAAAAGAGAGGTTTTAGTAAGAGAAAAGAAAAAAGGTAACGTATTTTGGCTGAAAAAGGTATAATTGGAAAAAAGAGATTTTAGTTAGAGAAAAGAGAAAATATAACTTTTTTTGGTTGAAAAATGTAATTGATTAGTTAATAATAGTAATTATAATATATTTATGTTATTCTATTAAACAAAATTGCTCGTAATTTTTTAAAAAAGGAGAAATTTTAGTTAGATAAAATGTAAAAGATATTGTATTTACCTGAAAATGAAAATTATTTAGTTATTGAAAAATAGAAAAGGTAATATGTTTAACCTGAAAAAGGAAATTTATTAATAAAGGAGAAATTTTAGTTGTATTTTACCTTAAAAAGGAAATTATTTAGTTATTGAGAAATATAAAAGTTGATATGTTTAACATGAAAAAGGAAATTGATTAGGTAGTAGGATGAATTTTATTCGTAATTGAGTAAGGGTAAATAAGTAAAATCAACAGGTACCGTACTGACCGATCGATCGACCAAACTTTTAATGTTTGGACTTTTGTATAATAGTATATATGTAAAATAAACTGCTAGACGGATCTGAATATATAGGTTTTCGGTCATGATTTATATAGATAGTAATTATGGTTACCAATCTACAAAAAGTTTTTGATTCTTTTTCTCGAAAAAATAGGACCTAAAAAGAAAGTATTGATATTTCACCTTTGATTTTTATCCAATTATAAAAAGGTTCCTATTATTTTTATAAAAAATAAGATCTAAAGAAAGAAACTTATTTTTAATTATTTAAAATAGAGCAGATAGATAAATATGAATTGAGCGATTTAAGAGCTCCCTAGGATATTCTGCAAAATAAAATATCAAATCTATATATATTATAATGCCAGGAGATCGGAAATGCACCAGAACAGTTTAAGGTATTTTTCTTGAATTTTCGTTTTTCTGATTTTTCTTATTAAAATTATTTTCTTGCATTAAATAAGTATTAATGACAATTTAATTAGTCATTAATTACACCTATTAAACATCTATTCAATTTATTCTATTTAATTTGTTTAAAAATAGCAAACTTTATTTGAACATTATAGTTATTATTTCAATATTAAATATTAATTATATACAGTTACGTTTATTTTTAGGTAAAATGACGACTAAAAATTGTTTATATTGCGTTATTTTTTATTCCCTATTCAACATCATTATATTTTCTTTTCGGATGATTATAGGATAGACGGCCTTAACTTCTCAAGCAATTTTTATTATCAATGATTGTGAAAGTCGTTACAAATTATGGAAGTACAAGATATTTACTTAATTTCTGGAATTGTATAAAAACAATACAAACAAATTTTTAATTTTGCACATGAATAAATTATACATGAGTTATGATCAAATCGATTAAATTTAACAAACCCAGCCATTTATCGGAAGAAAAATCGATAAAAAAGCCATACACCTATTGTTTCATTACATTGTGTCGAAATAAAATTTTATTCTAATTAAACAAATTTTTTACACTATTATTGAATATGTATATTATGAGAGGGGTGTCGGCTTTAAAAAATGTTATTAACCTGAACTTCTCAAGCATTCTCTATTATCAATGATTGTGGAGTCATAATAAACCAGGCGATCGGAGAGGCTTTCACTCAAGTTACAAAATATTTTTCTTGATTTTCACATTTTTGATTTTTTTTATTAAAATAATTTTCTTGCATTTAATAGCATTTAATTAGTCAGTAATTGTACCTATTAAACTTATATTAAATACACTTTATTTTATACTTAATATAAAATTTTAGCAATATTTATTATAATATTATAATTATTATATTAATATAAAATATTAATTATCTATCTAAAAGTACAATTATTTCAAGGTAAAACGATAAAATAAACTTATTTATATCGTCCATTTCTAATCCTTATTCAAAATTGATGCAAGTTTTTCGGCAATAATAAATAGACGATTTTAAATTTTCGATTAATTCGTAATCAGTGACCGTGAGAATCATGATAGGATACGGAACCATATAAATTTTTCAATTAACATCCACAATTTAAATACAAGCAATATTGTATAATTTACTTTTATACATGAACAATTTACACATGGAGTGTGATCAACTCAATTAAATTGAACCAATCCATCCTTTTTCTTTACTGATTAAATCAATGAAAAAGTTATACATTCGTTGTTTCAATATATTGTGTTGGATTAAATTAATATTCTAACTACACAAATTCTTATAGCATTACTAATCAATTAATCATGCATGTATGTTATGAGACGAGAATTCATTATGCATATATGTTATGAGATGGGCGTAAGTCAATCACATTGACATTTTGCTTCTTTTTTTCATCATACAAACAAATTTATCAACAAACTAAGCAATCACGTCTCTCATAATGCCACTAACAGCAAAAATGATACAAAAATGTTACTTTTAATTATCCATTGTTGAACTTTACAAATATTTATCAATCTTGGATTTCAAAAGCATTTTTTTATGTAACAAAATAGGTGTCGTCAATATCTTCGAAAATATTATTATTAATACTTAAGAGTTTAACTGAACCATGTTTTCTTTCTGCTAATTCTTTTCTCTATAATTCTTTAACATTCAAATTTAGTTACGTTTTACACAAGTTTCAATTCATCATATCCAATTGCAAATAATAAAACTCAACAAACAATTATGTAATATATACGATTTTAAAAAATGTTTTCGTGTCGCGCGTAACACGGCTTTGTTACCTAGTTATCATAAAGAAAGATCAAACGTATCTAACAAATCTAGAAGATGTAATGTTGTCTCAAATAATCAAAATAATGCTGAGAAAAGAGTTTTGGATTTTCTTTATTTATAGCCAATATTTGAATAATGATTGTATATATATAAGAATAAAAAATTTCTATTTTATTTCGAATATATAAATTTGACTTATTTTTACATATAAATTCGAAAACCTTTTCTATTTCGAAGATGTTAATATTAATGTTAAAAATAAATTTGACTTCTTTTTCTCTACAAATTCGAACCTTTTTTATTTCGAAGATGATAATGTTAATGTTAAAAAAGGAAGTTACGAGGAACTAAAGATAGATATATTGATATTGATATTGACTATTATAAATACAAAAACAAAAAGAAAAGAAAAACTGTGACCAGGTAACGAGTATAGTAGTATATAAACAAACGGGACCTAGAAAACCAAGAAATTAAAATCTGGGCATCTCTTTGCGGTTTTTAATTCAAAAAGAGGGAATTGAAGAACGTCGTTTAAACCGCCGGCTGCTCTTGTCCCAACTTTTTTCCGGTACGTGCATACATATATATCTATGATATAATAATTAATCTAGGGCAAAGATAAAGTGAAATTGAAAAGCAAGGGTTTAATATTGAAGATTGTATTGGGCAGGTTACAATGGGGAGTGATTTGAAGATTTGGGTTTCTGACAAGTTGATGTCTCTTGTTCGTTACTCGCAACCTACTCTTGTTCAATACATCATTAGTCTCTGTAAGTCTCTACTTATATGTATATATGTGCACTCTTTATTGTTTATATTTTTTTACTTGTGTTTATTAATGCCTGCCAACTGTTTGATTAAATGCAGCAAAGAAAGCTAAATCACCTGCTGATATTGCTGATGCCCTTAGAGATGATTTGAGTGGGTGTTCTGTTGCGGAGTTGCAGGCGTTTTCTCAGGAATTGTTTGCTAAAGCCGATAGAGGGAGGCCTGCTCCAAATGTGGGTGTTTTCGAGATTTTTCTATTGTGATTTTGTTTTTGTTTATGTCAATTTATTCTTGCTTGTTATAACGGAAGCAAGAAAGATTATATGCAGAAGAGAAATAGTTTATTGATCTTGAGGATAAACAGATTTACAAAGATTTTCAGATGCCTCAGATAATTTCAAATGCTTACATGCATTTCTTATTTATAGACAAAATCTAAGGGGTAGGTGGTGGTAGGTGAGGTTGGTGGCCGCCGGAGGAATAGTAGCCGCCGGAGGAACAGTAGTCAAGGCCGCCGGAGTAACAGTAGTCAAGACATTCCAACAAATCTCCACCTTGACTTGAATACTCACAAATAACAGATAACAGATGTACCAAACGCATCATAATAATGCCAGATGTACCAGATAACAGATCTCCACCTTGACTTGAATCCTCTCACAAAAACAGATAACAGATGTACCAGATGCATCATAATAATGCCAGATGTACCAGATAACAGATCTTCACCTTGACTTGAATCCTCTCACAAAAACAGATAACAGATGTACCAGATGCATCATAATAATGCCAGATGTACCAGATAAAACTCTTCTGCCTCAGATTTTGCCCTAAAAGGGCAATCAACAACTCCGTACATTTAACAAGTCCAAACAATGTTGAAACTTGTTATGTGGAACCGACTTGGTGAGCATATCAGCTGGGTTATCAGCAGTACCCACTTTTCTCACCTTAATTCTCGTCTCACTTCTTAGAAAATGATATCTCACATTTATGTGCTTAGTCCGCTCATGATTGACTTGATCCTTTGCTAAACAGATTGCACTGAGACTGTCACAAAATACCGTAGCTTGATCATGATGTAGACCAAGATCGCTGACCAATCCTTTCAACCAGATTCCTTCTTTTGCGGCTTCTGTCAATGCCATGTACTCTGCTTCTGTAGTAGACAAAGTCACTGTAGGTTGCAGAGTAGCTTTCCAACTGACAATCGAACCACCCAGAGTGAAAGCATGACTAGTCATAGATCTTCTACTGTCAACATCTCCAGCATAATCAAAGTCTGAAAACCCTATCACCAAACACTCAGTATCACCTCCATAAATGAGACCAACATCAGACGTACCTTTTAAGTACCGAAAAATCCTCTTCACAGCTTTCCAATGCAGAAAAGCTGTCTTCACATCGAGTTGTTCACACTCCAGATTCTGATGTGCAACTATCGCTAGTAGCACCCTGATGGAAGTGTGTCTGACCAAACTGTGCCGATTTACTACTGGTACTGATGATTCTGATTCTGACTGTGGTTGTTGAACTTCTTGTTGTGGTTCACTCTCATCTTGAGTGACTTCCTGCTCCACCTGTTTCTCAACACCACCACTTTCTGAAACAATCGTAGATCCACGATTTATCAGATAACCTGATGTACTAACTGCTTCCGCCAAGAATCTTCTAGTTAGTCCAGCATTAGAGAGCATGCAACTAGCTCTCTCCAGAAGTGTCTGATTCATACGCTCTGCTACACCATTCTGCTGTGGTGTATCCCTGACTGTATGATGCCTAGAAATCCCTACATGCTTACAGAACTCATCAAACTCAGATGAGCAAAATTCCAGACCATTATCAGTTCGCAGCCTCTTAATCTTCTCCGAGGACGCGACAGCAACAGAACCTGATAATGTATCAGCTCGCAACCTCTTAATCTTTTTCAAGGACGCGACAGCAACAGAACCTGTTAACGTAGAACCTTGAAGAAGATACAAGGTACCACGTTTAACACCTTTCAGAACCACATTAGAACCCTTGTGGACATGTAAAACTCCACCTTCACCTTGAAAACTGAAACCCTTGATGTCTAACATACTCAAAGATATCAGATTCTTTGTCATAAGTGGAACATGCCTAACATCATTCAATGTGCAGAATTTACCATCATGTGTCCGAATTTTAATCGAGCCTATTCCAACCGTCTCACAAGTAAAACTGTTAGCCATAGAAATCTTGCCACCGTCTACTTGCTCGTAGGTTGTAAACCACTCCCTGCGCGGACATACATGATAAGACGCTCCAGAATCAAGAATCCACACATCAGAGTGATGCGTGTCCTTAACAGCAACTAGAGCAAAATCTTCTTCAGAAGTAGCATCAGCTACAGCAGCAGTATCTGTCAAATTATCCTGTTGCTTCTTTTTCTTGGGACAATCAGATTTCCAGTGTCCCTTCTCTTTACAGTAATTACAGATATCATTAGGTTTTGGACCCTTAGGAACTGATTTCTTCCCCGACTTTCCATGTCCATTACTCCAGCTAGCTACCAACCCAGTAGCATGATTATCTGTACCTGTACCAGCCGCCTTATGGCGCAGCTCTCTAGAATGAAGAGCATATCTAACCTCCTCTAGAGAAATAGTATCTTTACCAACAATAAACGATTGCACAAAGTTCTCGTACGATAATGGTAAAGAAACTAACAAAATCAAAGCAGCATCCTCATCTTCAACTTTAACATCAATATTACGCAATTCTAATAAAATTGTGTTTAATTGATCTAAGTGATCTCGAAGAGGCATACCTTCCTGCATTCGCAGACTAAACAGACGTTGCTTCAGCAACAACTTGTTTGTTAAAGACTTCGTCATGTAGAGACTTTCAAGCTTCAACCACAGACCAGACGCGGTATCCTCCTCCGCGATTTCAGTAATAATATCATCTGCAAGGCACAACAAAATTGTTGAGTGTGCCTTTTCTTCTAGACTGGCCATCTCAGCGCTTCCAGAAGCAGCCGTTTTTGTGTTCAACGGCGCCCAGAGCCCCTGTTGCTTTAACAAGGCACGCATCTTGATTTGCCACAGACTGAAACTATTCCTCCCAGTAAATTTGTCGACCTTAACGTTAATACCACCAGACATCTTTCTCCCAGAACCGTATATGTGAACAGTGCCCGTGAATAGTGCCTGTGAACAGTACCCGTGAACAATGCCTGTGAACAGTACCCGTGAACAGTACCTATGAATAGTACCGTGAACAGTACCCGTGAACAGTGCCGTATGAACAATGCCGTATGAATAGTACCGTATGAATAGTCCCGTATGAACAGTACCGTATGAACAGTGTCGTCTTCTCCGATGATGAACAGTGTCGTCTTCTCCGGCGATGAACAGTAACTCCGCCTGAACAGTGTCGTCTTCTCCGGCGATGAACAGTAACTCCGGCGAAAAAATCCAGCGAGCTTAAAAAAATTCCGACGAGAATTTTGCAGCAGCTTCAACCAAAGCTCTGATACCAGTTTGTTATAACGGAAGCAAGAAAGATTATATGCAGAAGAGAAATAGTTTATTGATCTTGAGGATAAACAGATTTACAAAGATTTTCAGATGCCTCAGATAATTTCAAATGCTTACATGCATTTCTTATTTATAGACAAAATCTAAGGGGTAGGTGGTGGTAGGTGTGGTTGGTGGCCGCCGGAGGAATAGTAGCCGCCGGAGGAACAGTAGTCAAGGCCGCCGGAGTAACAGTAGTCAAGACATTCCAACATTGCTTGCTTCAAATTGTCTCCTTGTAAAAGAATGCATTTAGTGTGCCCTGTACTATAGGATCTTGATCTTCACATACCAGGCTTATATCAGATGTTATTCCATTTAAATAGCCTTCTGCAGTCGCAAGAAGATTTAGAGCCAAATTTTTTTTTTCTTTATTAGCCGTTATCTCATTCATGTTCCCAGATGATCAAGATAACCTTTTTTTGGCCGCTATGATCAAGATAACCTTCGCTGGATACAGTCTGTTATTTTGGTTAGTGTACAACTGATTTTAGTTGTATATCTGTGAGTTTAAGAAGAACTTGTTCATACATTCTCTACATGTGCTATGTTTGCAAGCACTCATATTGAAAGGCATAAACCTGCACTGCATGATTTTTTTTTCAAATTGTCTTATGAAAAGCAGTAAAAGTAAATATCAAGTCAATGAACGTGTATATAGAATTTCTTACAAATAAGACACAAAAATTTTACCATCAAATGAATGAATGTGTATATAAAAACACGTATATGTTCCGCAAAGTTAAGAAAGGCTTGACAAACTGCCTTGTAATGTATGTGGGTTTTGATGAGTTTACCTTCTCAAATCTATAGAGTCGAGTCCCCATCTACTCTCGGACATGTCTTCTGCATTTTAGCGCATAGATTAGAGAGCGCTAAATACTTTTCATGTAATTGATGGTGGAGTATACAAGGCGACAATAAGGAGGAGGATAGTATTCGTGTGCTTTAGTATACCAAAGCAATTGAGCTGGTTTCTGAAACTTGTTGTCGAGGAACAGAGACTTTGAGCTGGTTTCTGAAACTTGTTGTCGAGGGACAGAGACTTTTACATGTATCATCTGATAGCATGGTATTGGTTTACATAAGTAGTGTTATTTTTATATGCATGCAAATGCAAGATTATACAGATTGTGGCATCAGCAAAGAGGAAAATCTGTAGCTCTCCTAGAAAATATTGGTCACAATGGATTGTTGTTCTAATGACCAGTTTATTGATTCTTGTGGGAGTGACACAAGTTAAATCCAACTCTTTTTTTTTACGAGGAACTACCCCACATTACTGCGGGATTTCAAACCTCGGGTTATGGACCCCTACCCATTGATAAGAATTATCAAGGATAACAAATATCCCTTGATTACCTCAAGGATATCAATTAGTATATATGTTTGTTATGTCATGTGATCCTCCTGACTATAGACAACTGTATATTTCTAACACATTGTTTCCTTATTTTGTATAACTAACCTAGTCAATCACATATCTTGTAGTCCTCTCTGTACACCTATATAAGCTACTGCATATGAATGATATGACAAGTTCATATCACCAATCTCTGTTATGGTATCAGAGCTTGATCGTCACCCATATTAAAGATATTCCCCCTTCTTCTTTTTTTCCTCCTCTTCATCATGTCAACTGATTCAAACACCATTCCCAATCGTGATGAACCAAGCAAACCCTGATAATGATTAATGTCAATTCAGTTGTCAAACTCACTGCATCAAACTACTTACTCTGGAAAGCCCAACTAGAAGCTCTTCTTGTTGGCTACGATCTTCATCACTTCATTGATGGCACAAGTATCACACCCACTGCCACAATATCCGATGCTGCAGGCAAATCCACCGTCAATCCAGCCTACAATACTTGGATACGACAAGATAAACTTTTGTTTGGTGCTTTGGCAGGAACTCTTTCTCTCCCTCTTGGTCCACTCATCACTCGAGCCTCCACCTCCAAAGAGGCTTGGGACATCCTAGCCAACACCTACGCTCTCCCATCTCGCGGGCATGTTAAACAACTCAAGTTTAAACTTAAACAACTCACCAAAGGCTCCACCCCTATCTCTGAGTATATGCAAAAAGTAAAGAGTATCACTGATGAGCTTGCCATGCTTGGGACCATAGTCCCTCAGGAAGATATTACAGACAAGATTATTGATGGTCTTGACTCTCGCTATCAATCTGTTGTGGATGCTAGTCGGCATTCTAGAAGCAAAGCTTCCCGGCCGCCTGCCTCCTTGTGTGGAAATGCTTTTCATGATCTCCAGCTCTTTCCCACTAGCTCGTTATTTTATTCAAGCTTTAGGCTTGTTCGGAAAGTCCTATCTTTCCAGCGCTCGCCTCTAGCCCTATCTTTCGCCTAGGTGGAGAGGAGGCTCCTGCGGGTTCAAGAAAGGAGGAAGGTCCATGCTAGAGACAATCCAATATCCTTCGAGGAATTACATGAGAAGTTAATCAACAAAGAATTATCCATTCAAACCGTAGAAACTGCACTCTCACCTGCTTTTCCGGCCACCGCCAACCCTGCCTATACTCGCACACCTTACAACAGAAACTATCAATCCAAAGCCACCACCCAGAACCAAAATATTAACCAGAACCAAAAAAACCCCTTCAAAGGTCGTTGTCAATGGTGTAACATTATTGGCCATACTCTCACATATTGTCCCACATTTAAGGACCTCTATCCAGCAATACGTATTCCACGCCATATGCGTATTCCACATATTTTCTACTACTACTCATTGGCAAGCATTAAAACGACTCCTGCGATATTTAAATGGGACTCTTGATCACAGTTTGAACATATACCACAACTCTCCCCTCCAACTTCATGCCTTTTCAGACTCTGATTGGGCCGGGGATAAGGATGATTTTATCTCGACGGGGGCATATATTACCTACCTTGGTCGTAATCCAATTTCATGGACTTCTAAGAAACAACGATCAGTAGCTCGGTCGTCCACTGAAGCTGAGTACAGATCCATTGCACAAGCTGCTGCTGAACTTACTTGGCTTGGAAATGTGTTACTTGAGCTTGGAATTACATGCACCACAACGCCAACTATTTACTGTGATAATATTGGAGCTGTTAATTTAAGTGTTAATCCCGTGTTTCACTCCCGCATGAAACATCTTGCTATTGATTACTATTTTCTACGGGAAAAAGTCCAGACTGGTACCTTGCGTGTCACTCGTGTGGTGAATGACGATCAATTAGCTGATGCCTTGACTAAACCGCTCTCTCGATCTCGCCATTACATGCTACTGTCCAAGATCGGACTATCTTCTCGAACGTCCGCCTTGCGGGGGCATGATAAGAATTATCAAGGATAACAAATATCCCTTGATTACCTCAAGGATATCAATTAGTATATATGTTTGTTATGTCCTGTGATCCTGTCCTGTGATCCTCCTGACTATAGACAACTGTATATTTCTAACACATTGTTTCCTTATTTTGTATAACTAACCTAGTCAATCACATATCTTGTAGTCCTCTCTGTACACCTATATAAGCTACTACATATGAATGAAATGACAAGTTCATATCACCAATCTCTGTTACCCATAACCGGGTAAATCCGGACTCAACTAGTTTGGGCAAGCGTGCCAAGCGTCTCCCGAGGGAGTCGAACCTTGGACCGCCTGGATAGCTTCCACTACTCTTAATCTAATCGATGTGGGATGTTACAAACACCCCCTCTTGTAATGTCGACGTCCCCGTCGAGCCCACACAAACTAACTAAATCCGGGCAGTGTCTCTACACTTCCGGCCGGGCAGAGCTCTGATACCATTTATAACATCCAAGCCCACAATCGAATGCATACATAAAGAAGGATGGAACATAGAGTTATTGGATTCAGTTACACTGGTCTCGCGATGTTAGGAAATAGGATATCATTGTGAACGGGGGTTCAGACCGTTTTGAACTTTGTTAAGTATAAAAGGTGGCCTCAATGCCTATAGAAAACATTACCATAACAATTATAGAGATGCCAAAATTATGTAAATGATGTAATTATCCGGGTAAATAATATTGTAAATTGCCAAAATTATGTAAATGATGTAATTATTCGGGTGAATAATATTGTAAATTTTGAGCAATCGTGAAGGACATATAGATTTTAGGTCTATTTTATTGGTCAAAAGAAACATATATGTAGGTTTAAAAATTTGAGGACCCTTCAGATTTTGAGATCCTGTACTATAGGGCTTCTTGCACACCTTTGTAGACGGCCTTGCTGTCCACCAGAACCACTCCAATATCGGTATCAAATCTTGTCAAGCAAGAGAAGCATGTACGTCGGAGCTTAATTAAGATGTGTTGGGGGATGGATTTTTAATCAGAAACTTTAAAAGAAAAATGCCACAAAAATGCAAGAGGCTGGCTTTTAGATAATGAAAATTGCTAGGGAATCAAACAAAAGTTTCAAAAAAGTGTTCAAAATGACACGTATCTTCTTATCATTGGCTAATTAAATAATTAATGTAATGGTTCCTACGTGCATTCATATGAATCTCCGAATTAAAATTTTCCATTTTGCCAAGTCACACTTGCCAAAAATGTTCCCCATTCTGAGTTGTAGCATCCAATAGAGTTGGAATGTGCTACCATTTTTCTTACACGAGGGAGTGAAATATGGCCAAAGTGGAATCTATTTTCTTTCATAACTATTTGGAAATACTTTTTTTTAATTAATGCAAAGAGTAGTGTTAGGGATTCCAAATTGGATCCCAAAAAGAGTTCCCAAATGACGTGGCATTGATGATTTGGCAGTATGAGATATTTTAATTGGTGTGATTGATGTGAATACAGGAGGACCCATCATAATATGACCAATCAGAAGATGACACGTGACATTTGGAAAATTTTTTGGAATCCAATTTGAGGACTCTAGCATTTTCCTTAATGCAAATGAACTACAAGAATGACACAAATTCAAAATAAAAAAGGGAGAGGGGAGATCAATGACCGTATGGAGAATCTCAGTCTTGACCATTACATTAGGACCTACTCGTTATATCTCTTTTTTAACTTTTAAATTTTAAAAAATAATAATTATAATTTCAACTTAAACTTTGAAAATTGTATAATTTAAAATATGAAGTTAGGGGACCATAGAAAGATTAAAGAAATAGTTTTAAAAAAAGATTGAAGAAATAAGAGTGAAATTTCATACTATAAAAAAATTAATTTTCAAAAAGAATATCACCAAAATATCCCATTTTCAAGACCGATGATCCTCTACTATCCCAAAGATGCGGCAGATCGTGAACCGTATCAAGTTTTCCAAAAATTTTGCATGTCACGTTGTTTCCTGAAACATATAAACGGTGTTTCGGTGAACCGTACAACGCATCAACCTTGTTGTGGTATACAAAAAATCGTAACAAAGGCCTACTGCGGTTCACGAACTGGTGTATCACCTGTTGTGGGTGACGAAACTCCGTATCTACGAGGTATTTTGAGTCAATTTTTTGAAATGGGATAGGGAGGACCATGAAAAATAGAAATGGGGCATTTTGGGCCATCACCCTTTTGAAAATTTCATCATTCATGACTGGACCATAAAAAAATTTGTAGGTTTTTTGATTAACTAAAATTTCAGAGAACAACATATATTTATATTTTAAAATAATATATAAACCTAAAAAAAATTAACAATATGTTTTTGAAACCAAAAAAATTTATCAATTAGTTTAAGAGTTCAACATATATTTGAGTATATGGGCTTGATGTGCCTGAGATTGGCCTCAGGGTTCTCCCTTAGGTTAATTAAAAGATTTTCAGTATAAATTTAATGGTATATATATGTAAATTACTGTAAAAAAAAATTATATTTACAAAATTGCTCTTGCGAGACCACTTATTTTATAGAAACAAAATATTTTAAGCTCAGGATTTTCTGAGGACAATCTCAGGCCCAATTTTCTCATTCATTATTTAGAGCATCTCCAAGAGATTCTCTACTCAAGCTCTTAACTCAAAAAATGAGGAGAGAGAATGAAAATGTTGCTCCAAGAGACTCTTAGTGGCTCTTAAAAACACTAAGAGCCTCTTCTCTCTCCTCATTTCTAAGAGCCACTAATAGCTCTTAACTAGTATTTTAATAATAATATATACATGTCCACCAATTATTGCACAACATTTGGTTATAGTGGGGTTAATTTATGAATAAATTATAAATAAAGATCTAATATAAAGAGGATTGTTGGAGTTTGACACATAAACCAATGTAATAACTTGCTAAGAGTCATTTATTTATATTATTTTGAAGAGGGAATTTAGGAGTCTCTTGGAGATGCTCTTAATTTAACTATTATAAATACAAAAACAAAAAAGAAAAAAAAAGAAAAAGAAAAACTGTGACCAGGTAACGAGTAGTAGTTGGTATATAAACAAACGGGACCTAGAAAAGCAAGAAATTAAAATCTGGGCATCTCTTTGCGGTTTTTAATTCAAAAAGAGGGAATTGAAGAACGTCGTTTAAACCGCCGGCTGCTCTTGTCCCAACTTTTTTCCGGTACGTGCATACATATATATCTATGATATAATAATTAATCTAGGGCAAAAATAAAGTGAAATTGAAAAGCAAGGGTTTAATATTGAAGATTGTATTGGGCAGGTTACAATGGGGAGTGATTTGAAGATTTGGGTTTCTGACAAGTTGCTGTCTCTTGTTGGTTACTCACAAGCTACTCTTGTTCAATACATCATTAGTCTCTGTAAGTCTCTACTTATATGTATATATGTGTACACTCTTTATTGTTTATATTTATTTACTTGTGTTTATTAATGCCTGCCAACTGTTTGATTAAATGCAGCAAAGAAAGCTAAATCACCTGCTGATATTGCTGATGCCCTTAGAGATGATTTGAGTGGGTGTTCTGTTGCGGAGTTGCAGGCGTTTTCTCGGGAATTGTTTGCTAAAGCCGATAGAGGGAGGCCTGCTCCAAATGTGGGTGTTTTCGAGATTTTTCTATTGTGATTTTGGTTTTGTTTTTGTTTATGGCTGATGATTTTGTATTGGGGTTTATGATAGGCTTATCAGCAACGAGAAAGGGAGGCGGCTCAGTTGGCGAAGAAGCAGAGTATGTATACGCTTTTGGAGGTTGATGATGTTGATAATGGCGTTGTCGGTGCTAGTAGTTCTGCGGTTTCTGAGCCCAAGACGAAGGATTCGAAGAGGAAACGGTTTAGGAAAAAAACTGAAGTTCAGGATGATGAAGATGATGAGGCATATTGATTGTAATCTTATTTATAGAGTTTGGTTATTGTGTTATGTGTGAGGTGCTGTAACAGTGTCGTGCGCGTTGACATGGTATTTTTGTTGTGAAACTGCAGGTAGTTTTACCTAGGAAAGATGACAGACGGGTTAAAAGGCGAACTGCTCAGGCCGAAGATGATTCTGATGTAATTTCTCTCTGTATTTTCTTTGTGAATTAATCTCCATGCAGGATGATAGGAGTGCGATGAGCCATCTGTTGTTCTTGCTTTTAGTTTTGTATGCATCTGTTGGATACCTATTGTCATCATTATCAACTCATGTCGTGCATTCTGTTGGCTAATGATTGTGCATAAACATGTCTGGCACTAGTATTAGAGGTGTAATAGGCAATATCTGTCTTTCTTGTTTAGGGGGATTACCTCCATTATATTATATTGTCTAATGTAGGATAATATCCTGTTTCAACTTTGAATGCAGTCAGAGGAAGAAAGATTGCGTGATCAAAGAGAAAGGGAGGAATTAGAGCAAAACTTAAGAGATCGGGACGCAGCAGGGACAAGAAAGGTACACTGTATTTGTTGATGTTTTAAGACAATCTGCTCTCTCTCTCTCTCTCTCTCTCTCTCTCTCTCTCTCTCTCTCTCTATATATATATATATATATATATATATATATATATTTGCATGAAGTCGACTAAATAATGCACGAAAACCATTCATATTGTTCAAGATCCAGTATTCAAGCTGTCCATGCTCACTATATTGCATGGACTGATACAAGTGCATATGTTGCTAATTGCTTTCTGGTGGTATACAGAGCAACAGTTTAGAATAGTTTAATGTGAATTTGGCTTTATCTTTAAACTAAGTAGGAGCATCATGTATCTGATATTCTGATTCTTAGTTATTAGAAATGTTTTTATGCAACTGTGCCATTCATCTGCTGTTGCAGTGGTTTGTGTCATTCAGTAGCTTTCAGTATCATTGCTGTATATCTTGAGTAGGTCTGTAGGTGGTTAATAGAAAAATAAATTTAAATTGACGTCTGATTGTGTGTAAACATATATGCAAGCTTGAATTTCTTTTGTGTCCTTTCGTTCTGTGAACATGTATGTAATGGCGGCACCTTGACTTGCATGATTGTATCATTTATAATAATATTGCTAAATTCTAGGGTTCTAATCGTTAAGCCAAGTTTCTAAAATTATTTAAGAGAAGTGGGTTCAGTACTTATATTATTTTTCCTTGTAATATTAGATTAAATTGAAATTTAATTTAGTTTAGTTTCTTACAATTGTTATTCTTATTGTTCTCAGCTAACAGAGCAGAAATTAACACGGAAAGAGGAAGGTTAGAGATCTTTCGTACTTGTATTTGTATATGTGTATATACTTCCATGTCCGTTATGAACAGACAAGCACACACATTGGCATTTGCTAATATGCCATAATCCACTTGTAACTAATTGGATGTATATATGGACTACAGAAGAGGCAAGCAGGAGATCTAAAGCACTGGAACAAGATGACATGGAGGCTTTAAGGTGTGTCATAATGCTATATCCGTTTTTGCTACATATATTGCTAACACTCCTGAGATCAATTCCATCCAATATATTGCCTATCATTTGTTTGTGTTACGTGGAGTGTAGGTTTATGAAGTACAGTACCTCTAAGCGTATAACATGCGCTCTTCTAATTTAAAAGAATTTCCAACAAAGCAAAAGCACTATTTTCTGTTCGGTATATAGATCAATTATGTCTTCAAACCTAAGTAGGCCTGACAATCGTGTTGTTTTGTGTTTTTTCGTGTTTAGTATCACAAATGTCAAACCCATATCTAAGACTAAATGAATTCGTGTAGCTAAGTACCCAACCGACACACAACAATAATTTATTTGCCTCGTCCATTTCTCATGTCATCTATTCAATATATATAATAAATATTATATGAAGGAATTATTTTGGTATCATAATATTACTTCTATAGGTAATTAGTTTGGTATTATTAAATTAATTTTAAAACGTTAATCTCTACTACTTTTAATATTATAAGCATTATAATAATGATTAATATATTTAGTAAGTTATGGAACTATCCTTAAAATACACCTTAAAATGCGTGTCAGAAAGTGAAAAAAAAAGTGTTAAGAATCAAAAGGGACGGAGGGAGTATATATTATGTATTTATTTTGTGTACTTTATTGTCGTTTACTTGAAGTGGAAACTCAAACACAACAGTTAATCTGTTTGTGTAATTTGGTGTTTCGTGTAAGATTTTTCACACCAAACATCAAATTCTTATGCCTGGTACAAAGTTGCCGGGTCTATGTTTGTTGCTTTTGAAAATATTACAAGTATGTAGTACACTGTTTATTCAATTTTTTTTTGAATAGTTTGTAGTATATACTAGCCTTTTATCTTCTACAAGCAACACAAAAGGTGGAACAGTTGATCTCTCTTTGTGTTTAAAGTTGTTTTTTTGGACTTGTTTTTTTAGTGCTAAATACAAAAGAAATGCCTGAATTGACTTTCTTAACGTTTAGCAAATTATTAGTTCTACCTTATTAAGTTTGACGGTTGCTAGTTCGGGTCATTTGTGGTTGTGTTCTAATTCTAATAATTTATACTTTTCCCATATCGCTGTAGATATTAATGATCTTTTACATGTTTATGTTTTTTTTTATCTTCAGAAAAGTTTCAAGGCAAGAGTATCTGAAAAAGAGGGAGCAAAAAAAACTAGATGAAATCAGGTATTACATTTAGCTATAAGCTTTGATTCTACGTTTTGTGTCTCAAATTGTTGGCATCAATGCTTTGAATACATGAGCAAACTCTTCAAACACTTCATATACAACCACGATTTGACTTTTTCAGGGATGACATAGAAGATGAGCAGTATCTGTTTGAGAATGTGAAATTGACCGAAGCAGAAATGCGTGATCTAAGGTAATTTTTTCGTGCATGGCATGGCTATTTATCTTCATGTTTCAGTTCTTCTAAGTTGATACCTCCCTCATTATATGATATCACTTGAATTTTAAGTATGATAAGTTACTGAATTTCCTTTCCTGTAAAAGTATTTTATTTGGTATTATCCAAATAATCAATGATGTGGGAGTTATATGTACTTAGCTTCTTTCTTGTTTCTTGAAATTGCTATCGAACTGTACAAGTTAACTTTGTCAATTTTTTGGATTGATTGTTAGCTATTAAGTTAAATGAATGGGTTTGTAAACCTACTATGTCAAAGATAGACTGTAGAACTTGTCAAGCAAGAAAAGATAAAAATAAGTAGAAATAGCTATATCTCTAGTTGCCTTGATATGATGATTTGTTTGATTGAATCTTGGTTACCTGTTTAGATGTGCACCCTTTTTCTTCCTCGGGTATACTACATTGTAATATTACCAAGTTACAACTGGCGTATTTATTTTATACTACAGTTCTTTTAGGAGAGGGAGGGGTTATGTGTTTCAATTTAGGGTAATGGAATAAGATCTACTAGTTTTCTCTATATATTATACGAATGTAGACATTGCAATTTTTTATGGTTTAGTCAGATTTTTCTTGATGCTTATAGAGTCTCCTAGATTTGATAGTTTTGGTTATGTGCATTAAATCAGTCCCTAAGTTGTTCTGTTGTTTTGCATTGTTTATGTGGAAGATTCTTCGTTCATATGTTGACGAGTCTATTTTTTTGGCAGATACAAGAAACAAATATATGATCTTGTTAAGAAGCAAACGGAAGAGGCTGACGACATAAATGAGGTAGTTCAGATTATCATACTTTGCAAATCCTGATTGAAGCATCTTTTTTTATCAGTTCCTAGTGTATCATTTCATTTTATTTTTCAACAAAAAAAAAAAACTGAAAACACACTGCACACTTTTTGGAGAGGGAGTTAATTTATACAGTAGTTTTCTGGCATTTCACAGGCAGCGATACTAATACCAAGGATGTCAGCTATAGTATTACATGATATATTGTAGAAGTTTAGCACTCGTCTATAAATGTAACAAGGTTAATCACATAATTGACGATTTTGGTAGGGGATATATCGGCATGGCACTTTGGGACTAGAGTAGTTTGTATTAGATATAACGAATCCCTCGTGCTAAAATAAGTATTCTTATCTACGAGCGAGAGAGTCCCAATTTAGTTAGATGAATATCTTAGCTCCTTGTGAAGCACCATTACTCATTTACTCTAATGTACCAAGTCATCTTCTTTTTGATTTGGTACATGTCTTTGTATACGTCTTGATTTTTTTTCGTTAGCAAATTTGTTGGTTGGTTTAAAGCATATTTTCTTGATGTTCTTCTTGGAGTGCAGTACAGAATGCCGGATGCTTATGACCAGGAAGGTGGTGTAAATCAGGAGAAGAGATTTTCTGTGGCTGTGGAGCGTTACAGGTCAGCTAGTTTATTGTGCTCTGTACAAGCAATAATGTTAATAATTTGCACAGATTGCCATACATATACATGCACGGAACTTATCTTTAGTTTGATGTGGAAATTGCCTTTTTTCCCGTTCTTCAGGGATTTAAATGCTGCAGAGAAAATGAACCCATTCGCAGAGCAAGAAGCATGGGAGGATCATCAGATTGGTAATCACCTGGCTGCTGCTTCTTTATTTTCAACTAATCTCATGTATTTATCTTAAATTAATGATTTATAATAATTAATATCTAATCCTTACTGCCGTGAGTTTTGCAGGTAAGGCAACAATGAAGTTCGGCTCAAAAGATAAAAAGCACGATGACTACGAGTAAGCTATTCGATTTTTGTTTGTCGTTTAATTAATATCCCCTCCTAAGGTTTTCTCCATGGATGTGGAAATAAAGGATAGAAGGAACATATATTAAAGTTTACTAATTTAGTTCCCACGGATTCTTTTGGTACTTTTTATGATTAATTAACTTTATGAAGAACGAATGCTTCAAAATTCATTTATAAAGTTATTATGTCTGTTTTTTCTAAATAGGTTCGTCTTTGAAAACCAGATTGAGTTCATACAAGATGAAGTAATGAAGGGTGATAATGTATGTACAACGATTATTTATACTTTTAAGTGTTTTCCATATCTAGACTTGAATCATTTTTTGAACAAATTCACACTCACTCACTTTGCAGTATGACGGAGAGCCATATGGCGATTCACCTGACGAATCTGTTGCAAAATCTGCATTTGAGAAACTTCAGGTATGCAGACTATGTTCCTGATCGCATGAATTGATTTTTATTTTTTTCCCTAAGCACATCTAAAAGAGTTGGATGGAGATGGGTTCAGTTAACCTTGTTTAACCAGACCTAATACTGCAATGGTGGTTGGTGCAAATGCTACTACATAGTGATAGATCGTTGCGTAATTTACTCTTCCAAGCCCCTTTACTGTTGATGAAACAGTACATTACTGGAATGTTATTTGAGATGATTTTTACTTATTAAAAATTGAAATGTTGAGTAGCTGCAAGTCTCTCACAGTATTGATAAAAGATTGTAATTAGTTGATCAGATTACATTAAGTGTTGTTCTCTACTGTAATTGGCACTTGTTAGATGTGATGCTGTTTAATAACAAAACTACACAAACAGGATACCTAGAGATTCATTCATAGATAGTTCATGTGAGATGACTATGTCCAAAGTAAAACCGATAATATCCAGGCCTATGCTCCTTACTTTATGACAAGTGAAGTCTGAAAGAGACGAGTTTGTAGAAAAGTTACTGAAGTGGCACAATAAATGCCGGATACCACTACCACATTTTAGCGGGTAGATTTCCTTCTAAGTTTTGCAGTATAGAATATATACAGGACTGAGGCAAAGATTAATGCTACTACCTACAGTATCTGGTCAACGGTCCTTGAGAAGTTTCTGACATAGACTTGTTTTTAAACATAAACCAGATGAAGCAGAGCATCAGTAGTTCATTACTGTTTACATGTTATATTTCAGAAAACAGTTAATTATATATCTACATCTTTTGGGTGACGGTTGTGGAAGCAAAGAGTTGCTGACTTGCTATTTTGACCCTTCAGGCTGATAGGAAAACTTTACCAGTCTACCCATATCGGGAAAAGTTGCTTGAAGCTGTTAACGAACATCAGGTTTACAGTTCTTCCTCTTTGTGTCATGTTGCCTGATCATAGCAATATGGATATGACATTAATAACTGGCTTCACAGGTTCTTGTTATTGTTGGAGAAACTGGTTCTGGAAAGACTACGCAGATACCTCAGTATCTCCATGAGGCTGGGTATACAAAACGTGGGAAGGTATAATATTTCACTAGTTTCTTGTTTGTTTCATTTCATATAGATTGCATCTATAATCGAAGTTTATTACATCACATTTTTCAAGAGGAAATGATGAGTAGAGATCTCTCTTGTATTGAAATTTCCTGCTTCAGTAGACACAGTTTGCATCCCGTTTCTTATATTTTCATATAAATTGAAAAGATTTGGAATCCCTTAGTGGAACTGGCAGACACTGCTGTGTTTTGGAGCCAATTAGTGGCATTAATCTTTAATCTCATTATGCTGACTAAATTTTACAGATTGGATGTACCCAGCCTCGTCGTGTTGCTGCTATGAGTGTTGCTGCTAGAGTGTCTCAGGAAATGGGAGTAAAACTTGGACACGAGGTATGCGTTTAGTTACTTAGTAGTTCTCCAATTGGTCACCTTTGGTTTTCCCTTTTCTTCATTTACCAATGTTGCAACTTAGATTTGTCTTCATCATTTATGTATTTATTTATTTACTAGTAAGCTCTCTTGTTGTATGCTATGTCAGTAGAATTCAAATATATAGTTTTCTGCCAATGTATATGTTAAGATTAAGATGATGTAGCATGACACCATGCACATGTTAAGATGAACTCCGACATCCTGCAATTTGGTCACCGCCATGACTGCATGTGTCATTGGCACTGTAGCAAGAGTTGCCTCCAAGTTATAACTGTAGCGTGCTTGGGCTCCAGGTTCTGTAGTTATATATAGAGGCACTGCCTCATTGTATTAAGTGGAGAAGTAGCAACACTATATACACACCTTCCCCCATAGTTCTCTATCTGATGTAGCTACTAGATCATCTTTTCCAGTCAATAATATTCTTAGTTTTATCAGTATATTTCCTGTTACATGTAGTGCTAGTCTGACATCTATGTAATCTGTAATACTCATTCCCGTAGACTAGGTATTTAATTCACTTTTCACTATACTTCTAGGGAAGTTCCAGTTTTGTGGTATTGTGGGATCTTCGCTTTTAAATTATAAAGTGCTCTCATATTAACTTGTATCAAGTAATTTTTTTTTTTTTTTTGAAAGTTTGTATCAAGTATTTGATGTTCCTATACACTGGCAATTGGTTGGTGACTGATTGTGCAACCCTGTGCTATTAATTTTCATTTCTTATTTTAGGTTGGTTATTCTATTCGCTTCGAAGATTGCACTTCTGAGAAGACAGTTATCAAATATATGACAGACGGAATGTTGTTGCGGGAATTTTTAGGGGAACCTGACCTTTCAAGTTACAGGTATACATATCTCATTACTATCTTAAAGTTCATTACAGATGAATTTTATATTAATTTACAGATGAATTTGATGGTAGACTTTTAAATTTTGCTTGTTAGTGTGGTGATGGTGGATGAGGCTCATGAAAGAACGCTTTCTACTGACATTTTGTTTGGTTTAGTTAAGGTAAGCATCACTCCAACTTATATATTTTATATTTTATGTTCCTACGTGAAGAAGCTGGTATGTCTTATCTGACAACTAATTTTATAATTGATAGGATATAGCTCGATTTCGTCCTGATCTCAAGTTGCTTATCTCTAGTGCAACTCTTGATGCCGAGAAGTTCAGTGACTATTTTGACAGTGCTCCGATTTTCATAGTGCCGGGAAGGAGGTTCCCCGTTGAAATAAATTACACAAAAGCGCCAGAGGCTGACTACTTGGATGCAGCCATTGTCACTGCTCTTCAAATTCACGTGACTCAACCTCCTGGAGATGGTGATATATTGGTCTTTTTAACTGGTCAGGAAGAAATTGAGACGGCTGAGGAGATTCTGAAGCATCGGACAAGGGGTTTAGGAACGAAAATAGCTGAGCTGATTATATGTCCAATATATGCAAACCTTCCAACAGAGCTGCAGGCAAAAATATTTGAACGTACTCCGGAAGGTGCGAGGAAGGTTGTCCTGGCCACAAATATCGCAGAAACTTCATTGACAATCGATGGGATTAAATACGTCATTGATCCAGGTTTTGTGAAGATGAAATCTTACAGTCCTCGTACTGGAATGGAGTCATTACTGGTTACCCCTATTTCGAAAGCATCTGCAAATCAGCGTGCTGGTCGATCTGGTCGAACAGGTCCCGGAAAATGCTTCCGACTCTACACTTCCCATAACTATTACAATGACTTGGAAGATAACACTGTGCCTGAAATACAACGAACCAACCTTGCCAATGTTGTTCTTAGTCTAAAAAGCCTCGGCATCCATGATCTGGTGAACTTTGATTTCATGGATCCACCCCCAGAAGCATCTTTGCTGAAAGCTCTGGAGCTTCTATTTGCACTGAGTGCGCTTAATAAAAAAGGTGAGCTAACTAAAGTTGGAAGGAAGATGGCTGAGTTTCCTCTTGATCCCATGCTGTCCAAGATGATTGTTGCTTCTGACAAGTACAAATGTTCCGATGAGATCATATCAATTGCTGCGATGCTTTCAATTGGAAGTTCGATCTTTTATCGTCCAAAGGACAAACAGGTTCATGCAGACAATGCACGAATGAATTTCCACATGGGTAATGTTGGAGATCATATCGCATTGCTCAAGGTTTGTTTTGAGTTTCCATATCTATATTATAGTAATTGATAGATCTGCCTTTGATGCAGTGACATTACGTTCTTAAATCTTGATAGTACATGTTTTAGTGGTTGGTTATGGAATTGTTTAGAGCAGATGGCGTGTTGCATAAATTGGTACTCTCTGGTGTTTATTTACAAATATACTCCCCTGGTAATTCTTTCAGGTATACAGTTCTTGGAAGGAAACCAACTTCTCAACTCAGTGGTGTTATGAAAACTATATCCAGGTGCTTTAATTTTTTTATACAAATATATCTGTGCATGTTATGTAACATGTACACATTGGTATAATTTTTGCCTAGTATGCATGCAAGAGAGTTCCAACCATTATAATTTCCCATCTGGTTTGTCAGGGGCGTTAGTGTATGTGTACATGTGTGTGGTTATATTTAATAAGAATATTTCTAAATATTCTTGCTTGTATAGCCTCTCTTTATCTGCTATCTCCATTTGATGTGATGAATTTATTTTTACTTTAATGGCAATTCAATGAGGCTGTTTTAATCTCTGTAGCTTTGCTTAATGCATGTATTGCCCATGAAGTCCTTTCTATATTATAAAGATTTGGCTAGTTCTGTTTGTTGTGGGCCTATTCTCGAGGAATAAATTTTAACCAGTGAAGTAGACTGAAGCATATCAATATTGAAATTAAAATAATTCTTCGAACTTCAAAGCATCTATATGAATCTAGAACTTATTTGAAGATTGATTATTAAAAGAAGATAGTCAAGTGCAATATTTAAATAGCACCAAGTTCGTAGGTCGTAAGAATTTTTATCACTAATCTTCTGTAGGCCATGAGGATTTGTGCCATATCAGTCGAGTAAAAACTACTCCTATCTTAGGGCAACTTTTAGTGTTACAATCATGATTTAGGAACAGTATACTTACAAGTTCGTAATTTATATCAGGTCAGGAGCATGAAGCGTGCTAGAGATATACGAGATCAGTTGGAGGGGTTGCTGGAGAGGGTCGAAATTGAAATGATGTCAAATCCTGGTGATTTGGAAGCTATACGGAAGGCCATAACATCAGGTTCTTTTAAAACAATCCTGTGATCATATTCATACATATATGGGCCACATGGCACATGCAGTTGACTATGAATTACTTTAAAAGGAGGTAATTTTTTTTATTTTTCTGAACATTTTGCAGGATACTTTCCTCACTGTGCCAGACTGCAGAAAAATGGATCTTACAGAACTGTAAAACATCCCCAAACTGTTCATATCCATCCGAGTTCGGGTCTAGCACAGGTATATATACAAATTTCTAAGTAGCCAGGCTTCCTATCTCAATATTTGCACGGGCGCAGGGATGGGCATGCACATTCAGATTTGTTTACATACACATGCACATACACACATATAATACATGTGTGCTTCTGTTTGTTAATAATTAAATTGGACCATCATTGTTTTTGTTCCCACATGATTGTGATGCCTTCACTATTATATTTTAGGTACTTCCAAGATGGGTTGTGTACCATGAGTTGGTACTCACAACTAAAGAGTACATGCGGCAGGTGAGCGAACTAAAACCAGAATGGCTGATTGAAATAGCTCCTCACTTCTACCAGCTAAAGGACGTTGAAGATAGTAAGTTCCTCTCTCTATATATATGTATTTGTGATTTTTTTTGGGGGGGGGGGGGGGGGGTACATTACACTGCTGCTTAGTAACTCAAGTTGAATAAAAGTGTCAGTGAGTGTAATTGGGGTAAATAATAGACAAAGTCACAAAAAGGACAGCGTCTCTATTCTTTCATTTCATTGTTTATAATTTTTATGAGAAAACAGAAAGAATGGGAAATATAGAAGAATCAGCACCTTTTCTATGATTGCACTCTTGGTATAATTGATTTTAATGAGTGGCTAACATCCAGCGTCACTAATTCGACAATGAAAGCTTTTTGCTATTAATCGTAGATGTACAGGATAAGAAATAAGTGCGACTTAAAAATTACAATCAAGATGCCATGTTACCCTTTGCCGACCTTCCACAAGCAAAAGGGTGCACCCTTCTTTGCTCTTCTCAACTTCCGGTTCACAAGGAAAGCAGCTTGCTTTTTAATATAAATAAATTGTTATAAGATTCTTATCTTCTCATATTACTTGGTGTTCTCATCTTTTTTCCAATAGTTTTGCATGTAAAAGCAGTATGCATTTGATATGTTGTTTACATGGTATCACATTTTAGTTAAAGTTTGCTGGATGTTTCTGTTTTTGTCATGTTTTGTAGTTAAATTCATATATTCTTGAAGTCAATTCCTGATCAAAGAAAATTCATATGTTCTTGAAGTCCTATCACTTGATATAGGTTAGTAGTTGATTGCTGATAATATAATTTGTATTGCAGCTGGATCAAAGAAAATGCCACGTGGTGAGGGTCTCGCATCTGACATCAAAAGATAGGAGGTGACTGACAGCTGTACATAGTATAATTTTGCTAATCAGACTTGGATAAACAGTGGACTTTGATTCCTAGCTTAGACATAGGTATAGATCAGTATATGTATCAGTGATGTGTGTACAATATGTATCCTAGTTAGTGACCTGATGAATGTCTGCATGTTACCCTTGTTTCTTAGCTGCACCTCATTACTGTTACAATTATGTAGCAATACTAATGAATATCATACTAAGCAGAACAGTTTTATGAGGAATTTATTAATGATAGTTTTATGTTGGGTCTTCATTTTGCGAGAGCTGACCCCTTCTTAAACAATGGAGGCTAGATAGTGATTATGAAGCAGGTGACTCCTATGTCTTCCCGGCAAACATGTTGGTTTGAACTCATCTGAATTCTGACATCCCTAAAAAACAATAAAAGAATATATACAAATTGATGCAATATCTCCTTCATAAAAAATTAAAAAGTATTTTCCTAATAAAAGGGCCAGACATGCCTCATTTTCAATATAGCCTGAGAATGAATTGTGTTGGACTTTAAGAGCTGCAACTGTGCAAGTACTTGATATTTTGTAATTAACCATTTTTTAGAATATGTAATGTAATCACTTAAAACAAAGGGATATTATATGATTGTCGACCAGTTCTATCTTTTGAGCTCGATTGATCGCTGCAAGGAATATTTTTTCGATACAATATAAAGAATAAAGGCCCTCTTTATCACAATTTGGAGGTATAATGCCCTAATTATCACAAACTGAAAAAATGGCCCTTTTTTTTAAGTTCACGATTTAAAAAATAAAAGGGGCAAAAACGTCACACGCCATTGCATTTTAAAGAAACCTAACATTAAGTTGCGTTTTTCTGTGATATAAAGGACCATTTTGGTGGGTTGTGAGATTTAGGACCTTTTGACTCCAAATTGTGATAGTAAGGGCCAATACCCCAATATAATGTAGTGTAGAATTTATTATAAAATATATGATGGCCGTTAAAAATAAAAATAAACTTCATCAAGCAATTTTTACAAGTTAGATGGGTAAAATTAAGTATTACATTAGTTGTATTAGTAATGTTACATATCCCGAAAAGATCCTAACAGTGTTCTCGAATGTCACATGGCATCATTTTATTTGTGAGATTCATATTAATGCATGAGGGATTTATCTCATCTATAAAAACATAATCAATCATGTAATTACAACTCAACATTCGGGAACCATTTTGAGAACGGTTTTGGGAACCGTAGCATTTTCCTTCTATTAATCATATTTACGGCATTTATTGCACGTGGAATCTTCAGTATAAGCAATCTTAATAGGTGAATAATCAAGCACAATCTAGTTCTCCTTGTTTATACAGGAGGAGCCATGAATAACATATGCAGTTTAAACAATGCACCTAAACTGCTTTCTAATTGTCTAAACGATGCAACAGTCTACATAACTTTAGGAAATTTTGTTAAAGGTAACTGTAGGCAGCTTTTACCAGTTATGGGACTGATTCAGGTATTCACATTTCAAGATATTCTAAAGACAATGAGCGAATAGCTGAAGAGCCCCGACCACTGGGTCTTGTCGCTCGGCTAATAGATTTACATACTTGTGTTGGTCATGGGACTGGTCGGCAGGTCCCGGAAAAAACCCGGGCAGACCTAGGGTGTCCTGTAATTCACCTTTTGAAGAAAAGATATTCTAAAGGGTCTCGCCAGGGGCACCCAATACGAAAAAATCTTATAATTCTACCCTCTATCCATTCATAAAAAAAAAGTTAAAAAAAAAAATTAAAAATGATGATGTGACAGTAGTTTTTTTTACATAATTTTTTTGTTAATTTTTTTTTTTTAATTTCTTTTTATGAACGGATAGAGGATAGAATTATAAGACATTTTTGTGAGGGAAAATTAATTCTAAAGTCTCTGAACTATTAGCATTTTTTTTTCTAAGTCCCTGAACTAAAAAAGTGAATTTCCAGGTAACCAAACTTTTGAATTTTTCCCATCGCAGTCCTTCCGTTAGATTACTGCCATATCACTGTCACGTCATCAAAACATAACGGCCGTTATTCAAAAATTAACGGAAGGATCGCGATGGGAAAAATTCAAAAGTTTGATTATCTGGAAATTCACTTTTTTAGTTCAGGGACTTAAAAAAAAAATGCTAAAAGTTCAGGGACTTTAGAATTAATTTTCCCTTTTTGTGAAGGTGCCCCTAGCGGGGCCCTTTAAAATAGCTTGAAATGTGGTTAGGGATGGCAATTTGTACCAAACCGATTGAAACCCGATCCGTTCCGACCCGATCGGTTCTAACCGAACCCGAACTCAAAGTATTTGGTTCGGGTTTGGTTTTTTTTTTTTTAGACCCGAAGTAGTTTCGGTTCGGGTTTGGTTTTTAGCCTAACCGAACCGGACCCGGACCCGAAACCCGAAACCCGAATCGAACCCGGACCCGGACCCGAAACCCGTTTAGACCCGAAAAAATATAACTAATATAATAATTTCATATGTATATTAATAATATATTAATATATGTATTAGTAGCTAACTTCTTAGAATAATATGCAAAATGTAATCCACGAGCCACGGCCAACAATATTCTCCCTGGTCCAGTCCGTTTTTATTAGGAATTTTGGATGAATGAATAAAAAATTTTGATGCTTTATGATTTAGCTTGCTAGCAGAGTTTATATAAGGTAAGGTTTTTGAAATGCCAATGTTTGCATATCTGTTTTTTCCAAAATTTTCGGGTCTGCTTGACAAAAAAAAAAAAAAATATCGGGTCCGGGTTAGACCCGAACCGAACCGAAACCCGGCGGTTCGGGTTCGGTTTTAACCATTCGGGTCCGAACCGGGTCCGGTTTAGGGATGGCAATTGGGTCGGTCGGTTCGGGTTTTAGAAAAACCAGAACCGGACCCGAAATATTTTAGAAAAACCGGACCCGAACCGGACCCGGTTCAGACCCGAATGGTTAAAACCGAACCCGAACCGCCGGGTTTCGGTTCGGTTCGGGTCTAAACCAGACCCGAAAATTCTGGAAAAAAAAATTACTTACAGAACAATTGCAGATTGAATATTAAAAAATGTAGATATAAGTTTTAACTTCAAATACAAGTTTTAACAAAATTTAAAACATGATTCATATTAAATATAAGTAAAGCTCCAAATTTTGGTTGGCAAGTGAGGAAGAGGAACAGGCTGAACAGCAGGTCTGCAGCATCCATAATTCTATATCCTAATTGTCATTTGCCAATTGCCAAGTTCCAAATTTGCTCAGACCAGAGGACCAGAGAGTCTCACTGCACTTAGACCACAGGACTAGAGAGTCTCACTGCACTGCACATGACATAAAAAAGAGACTAATTAGCATAGACTGATCATGATTCATGAGCAAATATATGACATTAATTACTAATTATAACTAAAACCTGAAAACATTTAGACCACAGCTCACAGGACCAGAGAACATACAAGTTTTAGCATACAAGTTTTAACCTGAACATAGACTGATTATCGACTGTAGCCCCGTGCATCTACAAAATCTAGATTATTTATTTTGACACCTGACCACAGAGAAGACAATGAAAATGAAGCTTTACCACAAAAGAGGTATTACTATACCAAAAAAAAAGTGTTTATAATTAAACCTGGAACATATTCAAGTGTTAGCACCTTCATTGCAGTATAATCCCAGAAAACGGGTTATATATTAAAAAGTGTTTAAAATTAATATATTAATTATAATTTTTCGGGTCTAAACGGGTTTCGGGTCCGGGTCCGGGTTCGATTCGGGTTTCGGGTCCGGGTCCGGATCCGGATCGGTTAGGCTAAAAACCAAACCCGAACCGAAACTACTTCGGGTCTAAAAAAAAAACCAAACCCAAACCAAATACTTCGGGTTCGGGTTCGGTTAGAACCAATCGGATCGGAACGGATCGGGTTTCAATCGGTTCGGTACAAATTGCCATCCCTAGTCCGGTTCGGGTCCGGTTTTTCTAAAATATTTCGGGTCCGGTTCTGGTTTTTCTAAAACCCGAACCGACCGACCCGATTGCCATCCCTAAATGTGGTGAACACATTATTCTCACTGTTCTCATACTAACATGTGTTCTCACCAGAACGTGACCCTAGGAGTTATATTGTGTTGTAGTACTATTGTGCTATATTCTCTATAATTTAACTTCGGAGCTATTTAATTTAAGGGAAAAATGAAATTTTTTATAATCCAATTACTTAGTAATTTTAGAAACTTGTCACTAAACTATGAAATTTATTTTTAGAGTCACTAACGTTATTTACATTTGATTATTAGCACTGTCGTTAACTTGCTGTTAGAATCAGCATCTAGCGTGTCAAATTTTGTTGACGTCACTACAAGAAATATCGGTTAACAAGATCACCGATATAAAAAAGACATAGTAACATCGGTCCTTAAAAAACTGATGTCTATCTATTAATCGGACATCACTTGCGTAAGTAACTGATGTCTTAGGTGTCGTTTAAAAAAAATTGAACACGCCTCTCCAGTTTTTCCTCCTTATATTATTTTATTTCCCTGCTTGTTACCATATACTTCCCCCTTAGCCAATTTTTGGTTGACTTTGTACCTCCTCTGTAGCTTGAGTTTGAGTGCATGGTTATGAGCTTGTCACTGTGATTGTTGTTGTTCATGAGGATAAGTAAGTATGACCATAATCTCCAATCAAAACTCCAATACCAATGGCCTTTTCCTTGTCTGAACTTGAATGTTTGATGCCTTTGAAGGTCTTCCCCTTCTTTTTTTTTGGAGCTGTCTCTGTACTATCCTGTCGAGCTTGAGAATTAATTGAAAAAAAGGACATCATAGAAGCCATTCAATTGAAACAACTTGCAACCCTAGTTTCTATATATCTCCCCAATTTGAAATGAAGAAGATGAAAGACCCGTTATATAACAATCACATTGTATATAAAAAATTATAAAAATACCATATCAACTTAACATATCAGTAATGTAATCCATGTTATCGAGTTTCTTAACGGAATGCTTATTTTCAAATTCTCATGTAATGTTACTTTCAAATCATCATCTATCGGATCATAACCAAATCCTAAAGACACTGTACACCTACTATACTCATTATCATGTACACTGGTGGAATCATTTTTGTTTGTTTAGTTACCGGATTCCAAACATACATATCAGTTTTTCAGGCGAGTAATTCTAATGAGAATCAGCAACACAAACACAAACAATGCCGTTAGCAGAACCAACAATAAAGTCCCGAACGGAAGAAAACTCATCGCCTTGTGATCAACAAAAAATTCCAACACAAAAAATTGATGGTTATCAATCCAACAACAAATTCCATCTATTTTCGACAGAATAACCAATCAAATGATAAATTCCAATTTTATAAATGGAACAATAAAGAAGTAAACTCCACCTATTGAACCCGTTTAACGAATCAACAATTAAAATTCTGAACAAAACACTTGATTAAAATTCTGAACAAAACACTTGACTATATTTCTTTTAACCTCAGGGGTGTTACCTTAGGGCATCCTCAGGCCCAACATACCCTTATTGTAAAACTAGTTTGAAATGTTTTGATTGTACTGTAGAATCATTTTAAACTATGATGCATGATTTTTTAACGATTTTCAAAGAATAATTTCATTTCCAATTTATCGATTGAATTTTTTTGATTTATATTTAATAAATAATGTGATGAATATATGATGTATCCTATGTATTTATATAATGGTTCTCCCTAGTCCCTAACTCCCATAATTCTTTATAATTTTAGTATTATAATTTATTTATTTTGATGTAAGCAATTTTAGTAATAATATATAATATCTAAAAATTTTTATATTGCTCAACTGTTACGGTGTGCTAAAATAATACTTGCGATTAGAAAAGAGTTACATAGGTTTGGGAAATTCACGACCATGAAAACAAAATGTCAAACAACAATAACGTAGAAAACAATGTATTTTTCCTAGTAACACAGCTAAGCTCTTAATAATTTAAACGTAACAACCCATGTAGAAATTAGAATTCAAAGGAACATTTTAAACCTTCCCCCCTGCGTGTAGACTGTAGTAGTTATGGACAATGCTCCAACACATCAAAAACAAGCCAAGTCACCTGCAGCCATAACTCAGAGCCCCATATGGAAGCTGACTCCGGGAAACAATAGCAGCAAGATGAGCAATCTTTACGACTCGTATGAACTCCAGGCTGTGAGCAAACAAATTAATCGTGCCATCCGTGGATCCAAAAGTCCTCTGTCACCTTACTCATATTACATGAACTTGACCCCGTACTGTTCCAGACGATCAAGTTGCCTCGCCACAAAGAGCATTTGCTATCCAAAATTGGAAAGTAAAACTCATAATCCACAGCTGAATTGTAAAGGCAACAGAGGAATATTGTCAGGGATATGGAAGAGAATTAAAGCAGGGCTTGCAAATAGTAGATGAAAAAATTTTATCATGTTGACAACATACCTGTTAAATGTTAATCATGTATATTATAAGGTACAGCTTCAGGTATACAGTTAGCTCCTGTAGTTGAACTACAGTAGTTCCGATTTCTGGTGTTTTGGACAACTTTAAAGCAACTTGGCAGGTAAGCAGCAGAGCAAGAATCTCCTAATGTAAACAAAAAGAATCTAGATATAAAATGGCTGTGTGCGAGCTCTCTGCGAGAAACCAAATACTTCGTCGCCAATTATTGTACGTAACGTGAATATTTATGTATTTCCGCCTTCACATATGCCTATGGTAACTGGAACTGTATATTTATGCGTATCACTCTGTCTTCGCATCTGCATAAATTGTTTCCAGTAGCTCTAATATTACATGAAGCCTTTAAACGAGGGCAACTTGAAAAAATAGTTCAAAAGCTTGAAGGAAATATATCTAGCAACCTTTTTTTCTCTCATTTTGACCAATTCCTCCCATCTCACTACTCAAAAACAATCCATAGGGGACAATAAAGAGAAACAGCTGCAAAATAGCTGCATTTGTGTGGTTCTCACGGCAAGAAATTAATGTGCATCTTAGACGAAATAACATGTCAAAAAAAAAAAACAGTGAGCATTTTAATGGGATTAAAAAAAAAATCCAATGTAATCCATCAATGGAATAACAAAAATAAAATGAAAACCAAGTAGATTACCCATATAATAGTCCGACATCACTTCCATTCTTAAATTGTTTCATTCCTTCAACCAAATGGATCCTTCCATGATTCATTTTGCAAAGTAGTATGCTATTATTTCAAAATTATATTGCATATGCTAAACATAAAGAGTGAACATATTATAGAACCACCAATGCAAACTGGGTTCCAGAAACAAAACATCTAAAAAAAACATTTAACATACAAATTTAGGATGGAAGACCATTAACATCACAAAATCTGGTACACGAGGTCCAGCAAATGTGCCCTAAACGCTACATTATCCAGACATACAAAACTTGAATAAAAACTGAGTGTTTAATGTTTATCCAAAGAAAGCCAATATAAATCTATTCAAGGAGCAACAATAACAATCCTTCCAGCAACTTGATCAAGATCACGTTGTCCACTTGATGTGATTTTTCTCCCACTGGTGCACAGAAACAGATTACAGGCATTACAAGATAAACAATTTCATGCGAAGACGAGCCTTATTAAGCTAAATCGTGGGGTTGTAAACATCTCTATTATGCAAGCATTCTTACAGAAAACACATAAAAATCATAGAAACCTCATAATATTAGATTCTCAAAACCTTCAAACGTTCAACTGTTTACTCTAACATGCACAGCATGTAATACCTACGACAGAGAACTTATCCAATTAGACTTATTTACAAACACCACAAGCTCAAGTAGCCTAGACATCTACCCTCAAGGCATGAGAATACTTCTGGAAACTGATTAACATAACATGTGGCTCATTAGCAGAGAAAGTGGCAAAATTGTTGGCAACCTAAACTTGCATGGCAGATCCTTAAAAAATTAAAGCACTTACCCCTTACTGTCAAAATCAACAATGTTCATTGTTTGCAATTGCTGAAGAATGTGACGGGCAATACCCCCACTGCTCTTGCAGAAGTGTGGTGGAGCACTACCGTTTCTCTTGCTTCCTCCATAGATCCTCCTGAAGGCACCAACACCAAGACCTCCCCGCAAATATATTTTCCTCGCCATTGATGCTGCAGGTCACATTATATAAAGACAAATAAGCAAAAGCCAAAAAAATCCATACATGATTATTTCAAACAGTCCCAGCAAGGGAAGAACCAGCATACCAGCTCTAATATAGTACCAATCGTTATCATAAGGTGCAAGCTCCTTAAAAGTGCCAGTCTTTACAATGTCAGTCCAATGTGGAAGCTCCATCTGTAAAATATAATTAAAAGCAGTAAGATAAAACTCAACAGAAATAACCTTACTCGTATTTAAATGATGAATTATGCTGCATATCCTATTTGATAGATATTACTCGATGAGCAATACTTTAAGCTAGTATAAGATTTATACAACGCTCAAAAGAGAATACACTTTATGAGTCACCTAAATTAGAGACATAAATAGACAAACCACAAAAACAAGTAATGCCAATCATTTTGTGCATGCTAAAGGATATGTCTCATTACAATTGATTCATGAAAAGTCGAAAACCAACTTGATATTGCCTTGTTGCCAGTGTTATTAAACGCGATAAGCGCTTTTTATATGACCTGTTTCTTTAAAAAAGACTCAATCAACAGTCCAGTCATCAAACAAATAAAAAGCGCGCTTTTTCTGCGCTTCTTGCATATCGCTTAAGCGCTCAGCGCACAAAAGCACACGCTTCAGGGAAGTTACATCGCATAATCAAAACGAAGCGCTTCAGCCTCGCATCGCATCTCGCATATGCGAGCGCATATTTAATAACACTGCTTGTTGCATATATACTATTGGGACGGTTGATTTACTATCCCTGATTTACTTTTAATACTACCAACAATAGAAACATGCTTATGTGTGTCTTAGCTGTTATTGTGTATTGTGTTAATACTTTATGAATGACCTTACCATGAAAGGAGAATTCAGAACATTTTAATATTGCACCTTAACTCTTATGCAAGACATCTATACCGGTGCAGGACAAGAATTAAGAAAAAAAAACATACAATAAAACCAAAATCTTCATATATACACACTAAGGATAATTACAGCACAAATCCACTACCAAGGTTTTGCCAACAGCACGAAGGAGAAGAATAAAGAACATATCAATGGTAACTGATAAAAGAAGAAGAATTATTACAGAGGCCTATATGACTATTAAGTTGTACTTTGCTTTTATTTAAAGGTAAATTTGATAATCTCATTAAAGTAAGTGGAGGAAACATGGGTTTGTGTAATTGTCAGTGTAGACCTAAATAAATCGGATGGAGGGAATAAAATATTAAAATACCTTAAATCTTAAGCGACTTCGATTACAAGGAAAGGGGGGGGGGGCTTCTGCCATTTCCTGAGTTTCTTTTGGCTCCCTCTTATAAAGCCTTTTGGTTTAAACCCCCTATTCACTTAAACAAATTCGTGAGCCAAGAAGATCTCTAAATTAGTCCTATAACAAAAGCCCTCCAGCTCATTCTTCGATCTAGAGAGAATGTTTGATAAAAGTGACAGCACTCCTTTAGGCCGGTATTAGTGAAAATGTTAATGCCTTTCTACTTTCAGAAAAAGGGCAATGAAATTAAAAATAATCTTAGATCTTATAAATGACCCGAATTCTTTATACTAATCCTAATTATAAGTAAACTGCTCATATAAAATATTAGCTTGTAAAAACTAATACATTACCATAATTAAATACTAAATGAAACAGATTCAAACACTAGTCACTAATAATCTCTTCTCCAATATGATTAAAATTTCAATTCCTTACAATGTATAAGAAACAGTAATTACACAAGACACTCACATTTGAATAAATTCAACAAATATATAAAATACAAGATATAAATAAAAATTAAAAAAAAAGAAAAAGAAAAACCTTTCCAGAGCGTTTGAGATGAGCAGCGTAAGCCTTGACGAACTCATGTGGAGAAACATCTTTCACTGTCCTACCCGCCGCCTCCATTTTCGTATCCCTACATCCAAACACATTTCAGAATATACTTACATATATATATATACACACAAATTAATATGTATAAAATTGAGGACATACACAAGTGAATGCTGCGCGGCCGCCGATAGGGTTTGCTTGGGGTTGGGAGTAAGAAAAGAGAGAAGGCGTTATGTTCAGTGAGCTGCTTTTATTTCATTTTCAAATGTTTGTAGAAAAGCCCAATACAACGCAGGTTTGGCCCAAAAACAAAGCCCCTTGTGTGTATCGATGCCAATATTAGGACGGTTTGGAAAAATTTTAAAAAAAATCGTGAAATAATTTTTGCACTATCCCGTTTAAACAAAGAAAAGGGTGCTATAATTACAAGATAAATAACATAAATAAAATTGCTATTGGTAAGAGTCTCTCCCTATGTTGAGAGTTTTTCTGTCTTGTTTAAGTAACAAGTTCTTTTCTTATTAAGTCATTTATCATTGCAGTAGTCAAGTATTCTTATCATTATTATACAGTTATTTTGGTCATGGAGTATTCGAAACAAACATTTGAAGATTTATATGCTAAAAAGTCAATAGAGGATGAAGAGAAAGGAGGGGTTATTATTGCATCTGAAGGGATCGTGAAAAAGAATGAAGCATTTGTATTGGTGGGGCGATTCTTGACGGAGAAGAATGTTAATTTCATGGCAATGCAAAACTTGTTAGCATCATTGTGGCGTCCGAAAGAGGGGGTTGAAATTCATGATATTGAAGAAATGAGATATACATTCGTGTTTTACCATCCGATGGATTTACAAAAGGTTCTTGACGGAGGCCCATGGTCGTTTGAGCAAAGTTTGTTGATTTATAATGAAGTGAAGGAGAATGAAGATCCAAAGGGGGTGATATTGGAGGATACAGAAATCTGGATGCAAGTTTATGATCTACCAAATGGATTTATCTCTGAAAATATATTCCAAAGTATTGAGAACTATATTAGTGCTTATGTCAAATCTGATCCTGCAAACTATGATGGATTCTGGAAGGCATATGTCTGTATTCGTGTTAAGATGAACGTTACTAAACCATTAAAACGCAGGATGAAAATCAAGAGGGTTGGAGGAGAATGGAGTTGGATCAACTTCAAATATGAGAGACTATCTACATTCTGTTTTGTTTGTGGGATATTGGGGCATGGAGAACGAGACTGCAATGTTGTATACGCCAATGCAGGTAAGGTGATAGAGAAGGCATATGGAACGTGGCTGAGAGCACCGGGTAGAGCGGTCAAAAATAATACTGGAGCAAAGTGGCTGAGGAACGGTGGTGGTGGGGGATCACAGTGGGCGGGAAACACCAGTCAAACAGATTTTTCGGATGAGAGGAGACGTAAGGAAGATACTCAGGCGAGATTTCAGGAAATAGATGGGACTGTGAGCGAGTATCAAGCTGAGATGGGAAGGATAACATTGTTGGCTAAAAATCAGGGAGTGGAAAGTGTTACTAACAGAAATTCAAAAGTGATGGAAGTAGAAAATGAGAAAAATCAGGAAAATAATATTGTAATTGATACAAAAAGGCGCAGGGTTGAGAATAATGAGGAAGTATCTAATGATGGGCCGGTCGATATGGCAACAGATGGACTAACAAACTCCAACAAAAACGATTCAAAAAACTTGCAGCTGGCGAGTCCTCGTGTTCAGGCCCGCCTAGGATTATGAGTATCATAGTGTGGAATTGTCGTGGGCTGGCCAACCCACGAGCAGTGAATTTCTTTAAGGAATTAGTCCAACAAGTAAGGCCAAGTGTAATTTTTCTTTCTGAAATTTTAGGTAACAAAAGAAAGGTGGAGAAAGTATGTAGAATGATTTATTTTGCAGATTGTTTTGTCGTAGATTCACAGGGACAAGGAGGTGTGTTAGCTTTATTATGGAAGAATGTTAGGTCAGTAGAGATAAAAGGTAGTTGTAATCACCATATAGACTTCGAGGTGGCTTGTGATCAGGTAGGGCGTTGGAGATATACAGGATTCTATGGGTGTCCAGAGCGATTTAGAAGACAGGAATCATGGAGTTTATTACGAGGGTTAACTGGTGAATCAAGTTTACCATGGTGTGTCGTGGGTGATTTTAATGATATGATGTTCGTACATGAAAAGAAAGGGGGTAGACCTCATCCTAGGATGCTGCTAGATGGTTTTACAGAAACAGTTAATGAGTGTGGATTGGTGGATATGGGGTTTATAGGTAATGAATTCACATGGGAGAGATCAAGAGGTAATTATAATTGGATACAGGAACGTCTGGATAGGGGACTAGCAAATCAGAGTTGGCAAAATATGTTTCCAAATGCACAAGTACGAGTTTGGGATGTGTCAACGTCAGATCATCTCCCGTTGGTGATAGAGTTAAATAAGCAAGTGTATGTTCCAAAGGGTCGACGATTTAGATTTGAAAACATATGGATAAGGGAGGCTGATTGTTACAATCTAATAAATGAAAGTTGGAATGCTCATGAGGGAATAAATATCATGGATAAAATTCAATATTGCACGTTGAAATTGGAGGAGTGGGGTGAAGGGCAATTGAAGGACATGGGTTTGAAGATAAAGCAGAGTAAGATGATGCTGAGAAAGTTAAGGTCGAGACGAGATGAGCATGGTGTTAGGATGTATAATGAGGAAATGGATAAATATATTCGCTTATTGGAAAAACGGGAAATATTTTGGAGCCAAAGAGCGAAATAGTTTTGGTTAAAACATGGTGACCAAAATTCTAGATTCTTTCACTGGTTTGCTACAGGTCGAAAGAAGCAAAATCAGTTAAAAGGTATGAGGAACAAGGATGGGGAATGGAAAGAGGAAGCTGACGATATGCAGGACATCGTGGTTGAGTATTTTGAAAATTTGTTTAAATCTACAACAGCTACGGAGGTATTAACGGAGAGAGAGATTGTTTCACATGTTACAGAGGAGCAGAATAGATATCTGATTCAGCCTATTGAGGAAGAGAAAGTTAAAGCAGCTATTTTCTCAATGCATCCAGAGAAATCACCAGGTGAAGATGGACTCAATCCTGCATTCTATCAAACGTACTGGAGTATAGTTTGTAAAGATGTAGTTAAATTCTGTGCGGATTTCTTTGAAACAGGGGAGATGCAAATTGAGGTAAATTGTACTGTGGTTTGCCTTATTCCAAAAATAAAAAATCCTCAATGTATGACTGATTTACGCCCGATCTCTTTATGCAACGTGCTGTTCAGGACATTGTCGAAAGTGATGGCGAATAGGCTTAAGTGTTGTTTGTCAAGTCTGATTTCTATAAATCAAAGTTCTTTTGTTGAAGGGAGGCTATTGACAAATAATGCCCTGGTAGCGTTTGAATTAAATCATTACATTCGAATGAAGAGTCAAGGAAAATATGGATACGCAAGTCTAAAGATTGATGTATCCAAAGCATATGACAGGCTCGAATGGCAGTTTGTTGAGGATATGTTGATTAAGTGGATTGATAGAATAATGACATGTATTCGGACGGTTACTTATAGTTTTTTGCAGCAAGGAAAGGTGTTTGGTGATGTAAAGCCAGAGAGAGGAATACGACAAGGGGATCCTATATCCCCATATTTATATATACTATGTGCTGAAGGCCTTAGTTCGATGATCAGGAGAAATGAGGAGGTTGGATTGATTCACGGATGTAAGATTGCTAATGGAGCACCAAGGGTTTCTCACTTACTATTTGCAGGCGACTGCTATCTGTTTTTTAAGGCAAAAATAAGTGAGGCTATGACAATGAAAAATGTATTGAAAAGGTATGAGGGAATGTCTGGGCAAGCAATTAATTTCAATAAGTCTAGCATTACTTTTAGTCCTAACTCAACAGTGGATGAAAAAAGAAGAATTTGTGAAGCTCTGGAAGTGGAAGAAGTGGATACACCTGGTAGATACTTGGGTATACCAATGGCAGTGGGGAGGAGAAAGAACGAAATTTTTTAGTTTTCTTACTGATAAGGTGAAACAAAAACTACAAGTTTGGAGTAATCAGTATATGTCAAAGGCTGGGAAATACACATTACTGAAGACAGCAGGACAAGTGGTGCCGAACTTTTAGATGAATCTCATGACTATACCAACTGAAGTATGCAATATGATGCAAAGACAGATGAATAAGTTTTGGTGGTGTAATGGAGGGCAAAGTAAGGGAGTGAAGTGGATGGCGTGGGAAAAAATGTGTGAAGAAAAGGATAGTGGTGGGTTGGGGTACAAAGATTTGCAGCAATTTAATTTAGCGATACTCGCAAAGCAAGGGTGGAGGCTGGTAAATGGGGAGAATAAATTTGTTACAAGCATAATGAAATCACGATATTTTCCGAAAACAGATTTTCTAAATGCTAAGTTGGGAAATAATCCTAGTTATATGTGGCGTAACATCTTATCGGCTCAAGAGATAGTGAGGAAAGGTTGTAGAAGGAAGATTGGCGATGGCAAAGACACGTTTGTTTGGAAGGTTCCTTTGCTTCCTGATATGGATAATGGTATGCTTACGATTGAAATGCCAGGGCAGTTAGAAGATATTAAGGTAGAGAGTTTGATGCAAGTCAATGAAAGGCAGTGGGATGAAGAGATTCTGAGAGATATTTGTAATGACATAGATAGGGTTTTAATCTCAAAAATTGCATTGCCTAGGAGGGAGATGGGAGACTCGCGGTATTGGATATATGATGAAAAGGGGGAATTCACAGTTAGGAGTTGTTACAGACAGTTACGGAGGGGAAGAAGCTCCTCAAATGCAAATTTTTGGAGGAAGTTATGGTCACTGAAGTTACCAAGTAAAGTTGTGCATTTTGTATGGCGTACATGTAGACTTTGTCTACCAACTGCTGTTGATCTGAGAAGTAAACGTGTTAACATTTAAGCTGTCTGCTCGTGGTGTCACACTCATGAGGAAAATGCTGTTCATGTACTATTTGATTGTACATTTGCAAGATTAGTATGAGAGGCATTAGGTTTATCCAACTTAATCTAGTACACACCAGGTGAGAATGTGTTCGATGTGTTTATAAGAATCTTTGCTCAGTGCTCTAGAGATCAGGCTGTTTTAGTGGCTTTATTTTGCTGGAATATTTGGAACCGTCGTAATAAATGGGTATGGGATCGTATTAACATGTCCGTGTATGGAACTAAAGCAGCAGCATTAAGACTTTTAGACGACTGGAAAAGGGCACAACAGGAGGAGGATAAACAGAAATGAGGTCAGAGGATTGGTAATAAGGTATGGAAGAAGCCAGCTGTGGGATGGGTGAAAGTTAATACGGATGCATCGGTTACTCCAGGAATTCATTGTATAGGAAATGGTGCTGTGATCAGAGATGAGGATGGTCGATTTCTACACGCAAGTTGTATGGAAATTGCAGGTGATTGGAGTGTCAAAGAAGCTGAGGCTCCAAGTCTAAAGGAGGCTATTGGTTGGACTGTGCGCTTGGGCTTTAAGAAGTGTATTTTCGAAACGGATTCAAAGCTTGTATTAGATGCTTGCAATGGTGGATCTGGAAACTCTAATTTCCACTCTATTGTAGCTGAATGTGTTGATGATTTTGAGCACCTTGATGAAGTACAGGTGCAATTTGTTTATAAATCTTCGAATATAGTAGCTCATACGTTAGCTAGAGCTTCTATTTCTATGCCAGGTTTCCATGAATGGCAGGGGAATGCCCCTGAGTTCATTCTTGATGTATTGAGTCATGATATGATTTAATGAAATGCAAGTACTTTTATTTCAAAAAAAAGAAAAGAAAAAGGTGCTGACTGCTGAGGTGGTTATGATTTGTGCAACTGTATTTCCAAGATGATCCCGGTATGTCGAATCTATACCATTATTTAATAAGCAAATAGGGGTATAATTTTGTTGTTTGGTTCAACTTGGTTCAACCATCTAGAATAGTGACCGTTAGATAATTAGTAAATAGATAATAACCATTAGATTTAATAATAAAGAATATTATAGATTTAAATCCCTCTTCTAACGATCCAAGGTTCGAATCCCGTCAACAACAAATTTACATTAAGATTTTATATTATTAATTCTAATCAATACATATCATTTATTAAATAACTATTATTATTACTAATAATTTTATTAATAATTACAAAGTTAAATTATATCCATAATAAATTATTATACTCTATTTTATTTAGTTATACAATTTTAAAAGTATTTAAAAGTAACCCGTGCTTTGCACGGGCTATAAGCTAGTATATATTTAAATTTATGATTTTTCGATTTTGAATTGGACATGGTACTTTAATCGTTGAATGATCCGACAATCATAAATTATTTCAATATGTTGTATTCATTTTCGGAACTCAAACAATGCACATATTATTTTTGAAAATTTTCATGCTAAAGAAATTTGAGATTCAGAATTTGATTGTACTAATGAAACATTTACAGTCAAACTTCTCTTAACTGATAAAAAAATCTCATCTTAACTTTTAAGTAAGGATCAGTGTTAACATTTAATAATCTATTTATCGTAATAAAAAATATTTTTCTTTTAAAAAATCGTATTGTTAAATTTTGATCCAAACATTTGTGTAAAGTGATATATTTCATTAAATACACATTTTCATACTTCACGAATATAATGATTTTTTTTTATAAAACTAATTTAAGATAGATTTTATTGTATAACAACTTTCAAACTATTCATTATAATCTCAAATGTCTTTAATGGATTGTTATGATATTTGTATTATGGAAGATATTCTCAGAATAAATAATGTTTTCAAATTTGTTAGTAATTTTTTCACGTGAAAGTGTTAAACATACATAATTTTAATATATATTTTAGAATTCAAATAAAATATATAAATTGTATATATTATTGCATATAAAATTAATTTGAAAAATATAAATTATTTTTAAGTAATAATCTTTCTTCTAACATGATAATCTTTATATATATATATATATATATATATATATATATATATATATATATATATATATATATATATATGTCGAATGTATTCAATGATAATAATACACACCAAATTTCAAGATGATGATCATAGTTTGAATTTTACAAATCCACGGCCATAATTTAGATCAATTTCTAACAAAACGATAATTCCTTTTATATTTAAATATATGTATAGAAAATAATATTATTATAGGGAAAAAATAGTAAGTTAATAATTAACAAAATAATGTTAACACATGTTTATACTCATCCAAAGTATATTTATTGAGTCTTAAATAATTTGCTTTAACTGAAACTCGAAAAAGTAAACCAAACCAAACCAAACCAAACATACCCAGTATATCCCGCTCAGGGCAGGGTCTGGGGAGGGTAGGATGTACGCAGACCATACCCCCACCTTTAGAATGGGGAGGCTGTTTCCGTGAAGACCCTCGGCTTTGTGCGAGAAAAAAGAGAGAGTGTTTTGGTATGGAAAAGATCTGAATGATACCTGAGCCCATGGCGTCCTACACATGGGATAAACATACCTGCGTGGGTTTGCTCTCCGTTGTGAGATGATACCTCCGCTCCAAAAAACCCTGCAAGACATAAAAACAACAATATTAAAACAACATTATAAGACCAGAAAATAGGGGAACGCTGAAAACAGCGACCGCGCGCGAGACGGCCGGACTCCTAAGCTAGAGATAACCGGGACAACCCAGCTCTGAGGCTCTCAACGACTGAGCCGCTCCCTAGAAGAGAATCCACCACTCTGATGTGCCGTCTCCAAGAGAGCCTATCGTCGGTCATGGTCGCATCTAGGTCAAGGGCCTTCAGATCCATCCGGAGCTGCTCGTCCCACGACCTCTTCGGTCTGCCTCTCCTCCTCACCCCAGTGACCGAGATGTTTTCAACCCTCCTCACCGGGGCTTCAGCCCTCCTTCTGCGGACGTGGCCGAACCATCTTAACCTCCCTTCCCTTAATTTCGCTGATAAAGGCGCCACCTCGAGCTCGCTCCTAAACACAGCGTTCGGAACTTTATCTAACAACGTACGTCCGCAAGACCACCGCAACATCCTCATTTCCGCCGCTTCCATCTTGTTTTCTAGAGCCTTCTTAGTCGCCCAGCACTCCGACCCATAAAGCAACGCGGGCCGGATAGCCGCTCTGTAGAATTTCCCTTTCAACTTTAAAGGAACTTTCTTGTCACACATCACCCCTGACGCTGCCCTCCACCTAAGCCACCCAGCCTTGATACGATGTGAGACATCATCGTCAATCTCGCCATCCTTCTGGATGATCGAACCCAAGTACTTAAACTTATCCGTACGGGGGACAGTCTGGTCTTCAATCTTGACCTCCACCCCTCCCTCTAAGGCCTCTTCACTGAAGTTACACCAGAGATATTCGGTTTTTGATCGGCTCAAACGCAACCCTTGGGACTCCAAAGTAGATCTCCAAAGCTCCAACTTCCCGTTCACCTCTTCCCTCGACTCTGCCACTAACACGATGTCATCCGCGAAGAGCATGCACCAGGGAACTACGTCTTGAATCCCTCTTGACATGACATCCAAAATGAGGGCAAAAAGAAAAGGGCTAAGGGCCGACCCCTGGTGAAGGCCAATCTCAACCGGGAAAAAACGGGAGTCTCCCACTGGGGTCCGGACGCAAGAGCTAGCTTGAGAGTACATATCTTGAATCGCCCTAATGTAAAATGGTGCCACTCTCCTCTCCTCAAGGCTCTTCCAAATAGCTTCACGGGGTATGCTATCATACGCCTTCTCTAGATCAATGAACACCATATGAAGGTCTTTACGCCGCTCCCTGAACTTCTCCAAAAGACGTCTGACGAGATGAATTGCTTCGATCGTCGATCTCCCAGGCATGAAACCAAATTGATTCTCTGATATTCCGACTACTCTTCTTATCCGACATTCTATCACTCTCTCCCAGAGTTTCATAGTATGGCTGATTAATTTTATACCCCGGTAGTTACTGCAACTCTGAGCATCGCCTTTGTTCTTGTAAACGGTAGTTACTGAAACTCGAAAAAGTGTTATAGTCAATTTTGAGAGTTTGAATAGGATTATCAAATCGAGCTTGAATTACTTGATTCCAATTCTGGTCTTACTGTTAACTCAAATTTGACTTGAAGTTACAAGTACATAATTTATGAAGCAGTTTTACAAGTACATAACGTATGAAAGCATGAAACAATAATTTAAAACTGAGTACAAATTGACATGCTTCCTTGCCCTTGAGATCAAAAGCTACTGTATGGTGACGTGTGAACTCAAATTTGGGCCTCTTTTGTCTCTGCACCATTCTATGTTGTGCTTTACTGAGAGCTTGAACAGATGATGTATATACACAGTAGACAGACAAGCAAGCTGAAGTAAAAAGATATGTTCGCGATTTGAGAACAGAAGATTACTGCTCCATTGAGGTCTTGAAAAAACTTCTTAAATCACTACGGTTCTGCTGTTCTGAGCACTTGAAAACTTGCAACATCTTTGCTTAAACATCTTTGCTTACTCACCTCTACTAGTGTGTAACTTCAGTCTTCAAATCATACTTGCATACTGGACAGAATGTGTTCCATTTTGTCAACCATGAGCCCACACAATTAGCATGAAATTCTGCAACAGAAAATAGACACCACAAGTTACAAGTAAAAACTGATACATCATGAAATAGGATATAGACAGCATTTAGACCTACTAATGTAAAGATTGAAGACCACAAGACAAGTGATACATGTGCATTCTATAATAACATAGACCGTGCAGGACAGCCATTAACCCTAGGAAATACCCCTCTTTAATAAAGTGCTTTAACGAATAAAAAAGGGCATTCTCTTAAAAGTTCTGGTGAGAATACTGGATTGATGATCCATGGCATTATCTCTCAACCGAATTGATTATATTCATATAATAAGCTAGCATCCATTTTCTTTCATGACCAACCGAAAGCTATTTGCCCCAATAACATTCTGTTTCAAAAGTTTCTGCACCAAAGGGTGAATATCGCAGTATTTAGCAATCAGTGTCTCAGATAAGGTAGTGTGATGATCTCTCTAATATTATTAGTGTACATATAAAAGGGAAAATGAACCAATCTTACTATGTTGGCAGGGAAGTATTTTTAGACTGTCTCCATCTTTAAAATCCTGAAGACATATTGCACAAGTCTTTTCCATGTATCCACTCATATGAGTGGCGTTGAATATCAAGCATGGAAGTAATTCCACAAGTTTTCCACCTACAAGATTACTTGATCTATTCTGATTCCTCCAATAAACTCGGAAAGAGACAAAAACAGCCAGGACAGATAATATAACTAGTAGAGAGATAAATGAAATTATGAGCACATTCCAAGATGTTTCCGTCATCAAAGATGAGATTATGCAGCATTCACCATCTTTTCCTCTTGCATGCTTCATTAGAGTCTCACCGGCCTCATTTGAAACGAAAACCGCAGGCATCCATATTCCTTTGGGGCTTCCAATCACTGAACCGTTAATAAGTAATTAACAGTGTGAATATCAGTTTCATTTATAAGAATATTCGTCAAGCAGATGAACCAAGTTCAAGCAAGAAGCTCTTCATTTGGCGAGGCAGGTTGGTTAAAAGTTATCTAGAATAAGAATCTGAACAAAAGAAATACACTACTTGATCATACGTTATTGCAGGCCTAAACATCTAATCAGGACTTGCTCCAGATGCAAGTAACATATGCCACTAAACATAATCTGATAACCATACCAAACATAATTCAGAACTTTGCACAAAGAAAAACACATGTACTGCAAGATTGATGGGCTAGACAAGAACGTTTATGTAAATCCCACTACAAGCTACATACATTTCTAGCATCACAATCCAGGAAGCTATTGATTAAAATTTGGAAAATATATAGGAGTATGAACATCTATACTACCTATGCTATACTACGAGAGCCGAATCAATCAAAGTTTGGTAGTTGGTTGGTAGGTCACTTGGTCGGGAGAAAAATATTAACAATATGGATCATTTGGTCTTTTGGGACGGATAATAAATGATACAATGACATTTTCCAAATTAAGAATTTATGAACTAATGTTACAGATGTATTTTTCTTTGAGGCTGGAATTGAGAGGTAACATGAATTTGACAATAGGATCTTAAATGTTACAATTTTTATAATAGAAGCATTAACTTAAATTATTAAGATTTATTTTTTTAATTTTATACATGTTATTTCTTATCTAAAATTTACTTATATTAGTATTAAAGTATAAGGGCTAAGGCAATTCGCATAGGCTCTCTCTGTATTGTTAATGCAACTCGACAATTTCTTAAGCCCGTTTCCTAAACAAGCTAAGCTTGAGCACGACAAAAAGTTAAAGGCCCGATTGGTTGGATTGTATCCAAAAATTGAATGACAAGATAGGTGCGAAACATTCAAAACACAATACAGTTATAGACTTATAGCCCTAACCCCCATAAAAAAAAAAAACAAGACTAAGATAATGACACAGAAATGCTTACTGGAAATCAAACCCATCTCAGCTTGATCATTAAACACAATAGCCCCATCAAAACCAGCAAGTTGAGCATTCCGAACCTTTTCGAGAAAACTACAATTACCCCTAACAATCAAAGCAAACTTAACATGATCAAACTGAAACACACTGTTAACAAGTGAAGAACAAGCATCTAAAGGGTCAGCTACAAGTAAAGCCCCACATATTCCAGAGCTGTTAATTCTTGCACCTACACAAACAAAATCATCTTCATACTTATTTCTATAATTATGAATTAAAAACAAAGATAGTAAGAGAAATGCTTACTGAAATTAGCTGGAGTATCCAAGAATGAAGTGGATAAAGATTTAAGATGAACAATTCCAAAGGTGGGTTGGATAAAATAGCATATATAATAGCAAATGAGTGCAAGTACCAGCAGTTTTCTCATCTCATCTCATCTTCTTGATTTTTAAGTGAAGTTTCGACAAGCAATTTGTTTTAGGGGACTGTTTGGTTAGCCTTTAAATATGGGTGGGTCTTATAATTTTTTTTTTTGATAAAAATTTAAAATATTTTCTTTATTGCATTAATAGTATAGACATACACCCTCCGTCCAAAATTTTTTGTTATTAAATTAGAAAATAGAAAATTAATATTTATTTTTTAATAAATTTGGAAAAATCTTTAGTTTTGTTCATAATATTTTTTTTTTAAAGTTTTTAATTTGTGTGCAATTAGGGCAGAGTGTGTGTATGTGATCTTAATCAATCTTTGAATTAAACGAACCCCAGTTTTAAAGATTCAAACCAAACAAAAAGGCAGGGTTTTGCATACAGTATTTGGGGTTTTGATTAAAGGGTATTTTATATTGAATGGAAGTAAAACAAGAAGGCTCAAGCATGGAATTACCAGGAGCATTCATCGATTTTCTCAACAAGAATGGATTGGATCCCTCTATTTATACTGCAACTCACTCCACTCCACGTTATATAAGGTACTTGCTTTCATCTCTCTCTCTCTCTCTCTCTCTCTCTCTCTCTCTCTCTCTCTCTCTCTCTCTCTCTCTCTCTCTCTCTCTCTCTAATTCTGCATTTACTTGTATAACATAAGATCAAACTAGAAGCCCATGTGTTTACAACAGTATTTAATCTGTCCAAATTAAGTTTGAGGTATATTAGGGTAGGAGGGTTCGAATTCGATGCCTTGTTTAGTTTGGTTGGTTGGTAGGAAAGAACGAGGAAGGAATAGAATGGAAAATTGTTAATAATTATATAGGTGGAAGAAAATCTGTTGGAGGGTAGAGTGAGTAAAAATGCGAGATTTGACAATTCCCGTATGATGTTGGTTGTGAAGAAATTGAGTACAAGTAAGAAAGAGCTGTGCTGTTCGTCGCCAAATTTGCGGGATTGGGTACTAATTTTAATTTGTAGGAATAGAATGGATAATGAATAAAAATTATTAAGATTATACATACAAAATAGTACAATTGTCATTCCATTCCCACCTAGTTTAGTTTACTCCAACCAAATGGAGCATAAGATGAGATTGGGGCTTAGTTGGATCATATGAAGTTTTTTTAACGTAATTTGCGAGTAAGCTGTTTTATGATTTTGATGTATTATGTTATATTGCCAACATAAAGGTTTGATCTTTGTAGGTTGAAACCTGGCTGCGAGGTTTATCTTGAAGATATCGAAGTTGAGATTAAGTGCAAGCTTCAGAAAGTGGAGTGGTTACCGAATTTCTACTCTCTTCCACCTCATGTTCAGATTGCCAACTCAAAGGCATACCGAGAAGGAAAGGTGATCATCTATATTTACTACTAAAAGATGCTTGGCTTGGGCTATTCTTGCATGAAGTCCTTGATAACATGTTATAATTTGCTTAAACTAATGATAGCAACTGTTTATAAAGTCCTGTCGAAGCAAAATTGTGAAGGAACCTAAACTTTCTATTAACTTCTAGTACTTCTGTGTTTAGCTGTCCATGCACTTCCCACCCATTGTTTGTTGTCATTTTCAAGTTTTGTTATTATGTTCTTGATTTCTGTATTTCATCTAATTTTCTTAGTCTGGTCTGATGAACATGGGCAAACTGAAAGTTCAATTATTTGCTTTTATCTGGATTTATGCAAACTAATTTTGTTTGCAAACACTTTTCTTTAAGATCAGCTCTATGGAATTGATGCAGCATCTGGAGCTGCAGTTACAGCTTTGGACATCACTTCGGGTGATCACATCCTTGACCTCTGTGCGGCTCCTGGTAAACAAATTTCCGAACTTCGATGACAGTCATTACAGTTTGCTTTGGCAACTATATTCGCAAGATATAGAACTATATGTAGAACATAATGTAAGACAATTCTAGAAATTTAGTCAGTTTAGTCATTGGACTTTATATTAGTTACTTTCTGTTTTACATTTTTCATGACATTATAAGGCTCCTTCTGACTTTATTTCAACATGTCTACAACTAGGAACCATCCAATTCTATTTCTTAACTCCCATGTCCCTTTTCAGGTGCTAAACTATGTATGATATCAGACCTCCTTGGCAGTTCAGGCACTGTGACTGGTGTTGATGTTACAAGGCATAGGCTGGCAGCTTGTAGAACTATGTTGCAGAAATATGCACTTGGAGATCGATGTCGTCTCTTTGTTGCCGATGGAACAACATTTTCTCTATTACCTGTCAGGGCCCAGTCAAATTCTGAAATTTGTAATATTTTCTTGACATAAGTTATTAATTATTATATTTTAATTCTTCTCCTCTGTGTCTGCATCTGTCTGTTGTTTTATGTGAGTTGAAATGTCATTCTTTGTAGTTTCAGACAGGGAATCAACCTCAGAAGAAAAGTTGGATATGTACAAAGAGTGGACATGTAGGAGACCTTGGAAAGAAAGGAGAAGGGCACATCAAGCACAGAAAAATGGTAACTCGCAGCTAGTCGTAGAGAGTCAAGATCCAGAGCTTATTTTTTATGGGTTGCATTCTGGAGTGGTTGGGCTCAGTAAAAGCAAGTTGTATGACATTGCAAATGGCAGTGGGCTCTCATATTATGGCTATGACAAAGTAACTTTCATGTTATTTATTTTTGTCCTTCTCTTTATTGATATCATAACCGGATGTTCTTGAAATCCAATCTTTTTCTTCGATAATGTTATATTGGACTCATCTCAATCCAAAAAATCCAATGCCGTTAAAGGAAAAAAAAAAGTTATACGAGATGTGCCCTACTATGTACTTTGCTATTAGCAGATGCTAATGAGTGGATCTTGATTCAGGTCCTTGTCGATGCAGAATGCACACATGATGGATCAATAAAGCACATCCAAAAATTTGAAAACTGGGGTTGGACCACCCTTCAGCGACGTGTACTGAATGCAGAGAGGATTGACAATTTAAATGTTCTTCAGGTACTGGATCATTTTTGGTTGCAGACCACACTGTTTTAAGGATTTATTTGGTTAAAGGAACAAATGCCCATGCTGTGAGAGTTCCTTATGTTCTTGAATTTCGGACATGAGATTATAGAAAAGTGTCATCAGAAGATCTTCTCAAATTTTCATCAAGCTTGTGTTTGATATAATTATCCAGAAAATTAGGAAGAATAAGTGCATTGATAGACACTTATTGTCTTTCTTACAAAGCTCTGCAAGGATTTGTGTGAAATTTGTTATATCCCAACACCCTTTTCTTTTTGATTGTAAAGTTCTTCGGAAGACTTTTAATTGTGGTACTGGTTTGTATTTTGTGTTGCATTGTCTTACTGCTATTCCGTCTAGCTGTATCATCATCTGTAATTGTCCAAGTCCTATGCAGTTTCTCCACTTGATTCTTTCCCCTATCATGTTTGAGGCTTATCTGTGGCGTGGTGTGGTGTCACCATGCATTTTGATTTATATGGATAGTAATGAATGCTAAGTCGAACACCTGTCAGTTTCTCATTTTTGTCCTTGTATCCTTGTAGTTGCTGCTGCTAACAAATGGTTTCAAATTGCTAAAAGTTGGAGGGTATCTTGTCTACAGCACTTGCAGGTTTTAAATTTCTTTCTGAATCTGAATTTGGAACTTCACTAAGGTCAAGAAATCTGAATCTGATTTTCCTTTTTTTTTTTTGTGTTACTGGTGTAGTTTAACAGTTGCTCAGAATGAAGATGTGGTAGAGCAGTTCCTCTTACAAAATTCCTCTGCTGGTTGGTTTCTTAGTACTTCTCTTTATTACAGTTGTGCTTTAATTCCTACAGCACGAGTCTATTTTTGTGTCCAAAAATATTAAAAAAGCAGATATCTGGTGTCTTAAGCAATAAATATGATTTTGAATTTAGCAAAAATATTTAATGATTTTGATTTGTGCTTTTCAAAGCAAATAAGTGCTACAAAGTACAAAGTACAAAATAAGTAGAAATGTACTATAATTTACATGAATCCAAAAAATGAGTGACTTCTGTATCTAACTCTGTTCCATTACCTTGTATTATGATGTGGCTTGTGTTTTTTTTCAGAGTTGCTGGATATAGAGGCGGCTAAAGATTGGCCTTGTAAGAGTGGCCAAATACAGAAGACATTGCGGTTTGATCCTTTGACATCTCAAACTAGTGGCCTTTTCGTAGCGAAGTTCACAAAATTGTGCACTTAGTCTGAGTTTAGTTCTTCTCAGTGTCGAGGCGAGGCGATGCGGATCTATGATACAGTTTGCGATGCACCTTTTGTGTTTACGCCGGGCCGATTTGTTTAGGCAGGCACAGGAATTAACTTCTCAACCGCAGAAATCTTATAGAATTCCCATGAGTTCAAAATGCAGGGAATGACAAAACAGGCCTAGCAGCAGCAGAACATGTGTTGAGGCTTTTCCATTTAAAATTGTTCCCTTTATTATTCTTGTATTGCAACATTCAAAAAATGTAAATTTAATTTAAATTTATGACCAATCATTAAAATCAAGCTCAAACATATTTTTAAATTTAAATATACTAGATATGAGAATATTGTTCATGAGATTATCTCAGGAAATTTTCTGACATACTTTTCTTAAAATCAAATTGAGTCATAAATGCTTATCTTATTGTTAATTATATATAATTAAATTTAAATTTAGCTAATATGACCAATCATTAAATTTAAATTTAGTTTTTAAAAAAAATCCCATAAAATCAAGCTTAAATATATCCGTTATTATAATACCTGAGTCTATCAATGTGCTCAGAAAATTATGAATTATTTTAGAATCAATCAGAGTTAATTCCTAAATTTTAGATTAATCATGTTATAATAAGAGTTTTTCTTATTTACAATTTCCCCCATCTCTTTAACCATATTTAGTTAACACTTCTAATTTAAAAACAATAATGATATAAACATATCCATAAATACATATTTTTTAAATAAAAAATATATTTACTAGAAAATCACAATTTTAATTTGAAATCAATCACGATATACTATTATATATTTTAAATTAAATCACGTGATTAATCATTCATTAATCAACCACTATTTTAATATAAAGTCAATCACAATCATATTATCATACATTATAAATTGATTTTCATAATATATATTGTACAATTACAATCCATTTTAAATAATTATAATCTAACTCAACTAGAAATCTGAAAATATCGAATTTTAAATCAAATTTTAAATAACTTTTTTAATAAAATTAATAAATACAAATAAACCAGCACTACAAAATCGGATTTGAAATCAAAATTTAAATAGCTTGGATAAAATTCATATCTTCAATTACTCGATCTTTTGAAAGGCTCAAAAATAAATTTATTCACAATTTGTTAATAAAATAATTATTAAATTCATATAATATGTAGTGTTTTCAAAAAAAAAAACCTACATATATTTTAATTATTTTAATTATTAAATATACGCTAGAAGAGTATTATTATTGGTTGGTGAATAAATTACCAATCAAAAAATTAAAATTATTTTAGAGCCAATCAGAATTTACTTCTAAACTTTAAATCAATCAATCATATACAAAATTTTTATTGTTTACCATGCTTATTCTAATTTACTAATCGTTGTTAAATTAAATTCAATATAATAATATATTGTTTTAATAACTTCGTATATCACATGATTTTTAATTTTAAAAAATTTCAACTAATCGTAAATATTATTTTATATAACTTCACATAACCGTATAATACATATGTTTATATATCTTTTAGTTATAATTTGTTTTTGAACATCCTTTATTATAATAAAGGATACCCAAATCTACGATGTATTAGTTAATCAATCACAAGATTGTAAATTATTTTAACATCAATGAGAATCTACTAAATTTTAGATCAATTAAACTTAATGTGATATGTTTTTCCATTCGACGTTTCAGCCAAGATTAAACTCAACTCAAGTTACACTCAATAAAAGTTGATTTTTAATTTTTTTTCATATCAATTAACTAAACCTAATAACTACTAATTTTTAATTTAACGAATAACTAATAAACAATTTATATAAATAAAATTCTTACAAACTAAAAAATATAATTATTATGTCAATTAAAACATTACGAGAAATCTAGACCACTTATTCCGTATTCCAATTAGACCTAGCTAACTTTGTTTAACTAAGTGTATGCATCAATTCTCCTCATGCCTAGATCACATTAATTTCGGTTAAGATACTACTTTATAAATTTTTATTATAAGACATACTGTATTAGGATAGATTATCTTTTTATTTTGATCATATATATGTGTTGTGGAATAAAAACTAGGTTGAAAATATTACGGCTAAGGTTTGTATATTTAATGCTAGGGTTCGTGAGCTTCGTGCTTTAATGGCTGCTTCTGCGTTCGAGACTTAACGGTCCTCACAGAATGCCTACGTATCTCTGTAAATTAGAGAATCAAGCCAATAAAACGTAGTTCTGAGGTGAGGGGTCTGACCCTTTATATAGGCTGAGAAGCCTTAGAATTATGGTAGGATTTGGAGACTTGGTGGGCAAGTCTTTGAGGAATGTTCTAGATCTATTCCTTGTAGGAATCAGTTTCCATATTGAATTGGATGCCTTATTGGATAAGTTTGAAAGGGATATTATCCTTATCCAACTCTTATTTGCTGAGCTGTTTATTACCCTTAATATTAATTACGAAATTAATATTATATTTAGGGTTTTGGGCCCAGCTGGTGGGCCCCACGTTTGGACTATTCTCGGCCTAATTAATGCCACATTAAATGTGTCTTTAGGGCTTATTTTCAGCCCATATCATTTGCCCCCCAACTTCTTAGGAAAACTGATCAGGTTTTCGTAGAAGTTATATTTGCCTTAATCGAGACTCGGGGTCGTTTTTATCCCTTACCTGGGACTTCTTAATTTTCCTACCCTTATATGGGAGTTTTGGTTTACACTAGTGTTTCACGAGTATCGTCTTGATTGTAAAGTGTGGAGCGACCTACACATTTACGACGATTTGCCTTATTCGAGGCTTTAATTTGTGCTTGCTTTTAGCAATTTCGGCACTCTCATAGAGTTTTTATGCATTATTAGCATAAATTATTGCTCAACTAGTCAAGAAAATATTTCTATAATTTTCCTCGTATTTTTCTGTACTTTTCCTAATATTTTAGGAATTTTTATGTACCAACAGGTATTTTTTGGGAATTATTTTTTAATTTCCCAACATTATTTAAAAAATTTTTAAAGTATTAACTTTTATAAAAGTCACCTTGGCAAGAAATGCCTCCTGGGCGTGGGTACCCCCGCCAAGGAGACACCCTCCTTAGGCACGCCTAGGGGGTTTGGTCTCCTGGGCGTGGGTGACCTTTGTCCCTGGAAATGCTTCCTGGGCGTGGGTACCCCCGCCAAGGAGACACCCTCCTTAGGCACGCCTAGGGGGTTTGGTCTCCTGGGCGTGGGTGACCTTTGTCCCTGGAAATGCTTCCTGGGCGTGGGTACCCCCGCCAAGGAGACACCCTCCTTAGGCACGCCTAGGGGGTTTGGTCTCCTGGGCGTGGGTACAGCCTCCTTTAGAGAAAATCGAGCTAGGCGTGGGTACCCCCGCCAAGGAGACACCTTCCTTAGGCACGCCTAGGAGGTTTGGTCTCCTGGGCGTGGGTATACCCTTCTTTAGAGAAAATCAAGCTAGGCGTGGGTACCCCCGCCAAGGAGACACCTTCCTTAGGCACGCCTAGGAGGTTTGGTCTCCTGGGCGTGGGTATACCCTTCTTTAGAGAAAATCGAGCTAGGCGTGGGTACCCCCGCCAAGGAGACACCTTCCTTAGGCACGCCTAGGAGGTTTGGTCTCCTGGGCGTGGGTATACCCTTCTTTAGAGAAAATCAAGCTAGGCGTGGGTACCCCCGCCAAGGAGACACCTTCCTTAGGCACGCCTAGGAGGTTTGGTCTCCTGGGCGTGGGTATAGCCTTTTAATTGGGCTTCCTGCCTTTAAATTCTAACGGGATTTTATCCTATTTTCTAAAAATGTCGTAGAACATTCTAGAATTATTTCAAAATTTGAATTTCATGGGCTTCCCGCCTATTCAAAGGCCCAGTCACCTGTTGGCAGCCCATTTACTGGATATAACCGGTTGAATGACCAACCATGAACTCTATAAAAGAGTAGTGTGCATCCCTCATTTCTCATCTCACTATTCAGCAAAAATTATCATTCCCTTATCACAAATATTCTTCAAAAAAGCTCTGCTAGGGTTCTGTCGTGAGGCGATTTCCGGCGTTTTTACTCCGCCCTACTTTCCAGTTTCCGTTTGAAGATCGTTGAATCTTCATCTTCTTCAACCTCTTTTTTCAACTTTTCTGGGTTTCAAGCCTTCAAGGGAAGCATACTAATGGAGGATTCTAGCTCTTCAGGCCAGTCACAGCTCGCTAACACTTCCACCACCGCTCCACGGCTTTCAAGGGGTAAGAACCCTAAAACATCTCTTGTCCATGCCAGTGTTTTTTCCCTTAGGGATCTTTTAAATGAATTTGGCCAAGCTTTTCCAAACATGCTTCATTTAGATGCTTATGAATATAAATCGAAATATAAACAACATAGGGTAGACATTTTAGCCCAACTTTTTCATATTAATGGGCCTTATAGGGCCGTTGCTCCGGCCTCAAACGAAAGGGCTTGTCACCCAAAGCCTGGGGCCATTAGGATTTACAAAGAAACTTTTTATGCTGGTTTTCGCCTACCTCCTCCTCCTTTCGTTTACCGTCTTTTGGCCGAAGCCCGGGTTTGTCCAACCCAACTTATGCCAAATGCATGGCGTTTTATCTATTGTTTTTTGGTCCAATGTAAGAAACATGGGCTTGAGCCCAGCATCTCTGTTTTTCGATATCTATTCAAATTTGTCAATTCTTCTGATAATTCGGGCTGGGTCAAAATCCAACACCGTTCCTTGGCCCGTTCTTGTTTTGTTTCGGATTCCGCTCCTGATTCCCTTCCTAATTGGAAAAGGGAATGGTTTTATATCTTTTTGGATGGGGATGACTGGGACAACTATTTTCGGCCCAACTTCTGTAGAGCCATTGATGGGCCTGTTAGGAGTTTAAAATTGGGCGTGGAAGAAGAGGCCGCCATAACTTTGTTAACATCGGATAATTTGCATCAATGTGCAAATTTGATTTCTGAAGATTCGTTGCAGGCCCATGGGCTAAGCGATTTGGGCCCTGAGGGTAATTCTCACCTCTTGCTTTGTTAATTTTTCATGCTAGATATAATTATCTAACTCTCTTGTAATCATTTTGCAGCCAAAACTGCCCTGGGAGCAATTTTTAAACAGAGGGAGACTGCTGCCACTGCTAGGGTGGTAACAGAGAACCCTAGGGCCAAAAGGGCCAGGACAGATGAGGCTACTCCCGCCGTGGAGCGTGTTCCTGGTTTTCTTCAAGAAAAGCCAGTTCCTATTGAGGAAGACCTCACTCCCTTTACAGTGGGATGGGATTTATGCAATAGGGACACAGCTGTAGGTGACTCCAGGGCTGCGGCTGAGTGGTCCAGGAGCGTGGTTACTCCACGGGACAGGGTCCACATTGTGGAGTCCTCTGATGACTTGCAGATTGAGCTTCTCGGGGCTCAAGCTGTTGCTTCGGTAATTTCTTATTCAACTTCTTTAATTTAATTACATTTACTTTTCCCTTATTTACTTGTTTCTTTTGCAGATGAACGCCTACCTTCAGGCCGCTGTTCATAACCTGAAGGAGGTGCGTGCTGAAAAGACCATTGCTGAGAGGGATAGAGACAGATACTTTGATGCCTCCGAGGCAAACTTTGCTCGTTTTAGGGAGGTGGAGAAGGAGCTGGCTGCTGAGAAGGAGAAGAACAGGAAGCTTCAGCTGGAGGTGCAGCAGAACAGGGAACACATCATTGCTGATTACAAAGCTTCTAAGGACTTTCAAGATGTCCTGAATGCCGAGTATGATGCAAACTTTCCTGGCACCTTCAAGGAGTGTTGGGAAGGGATCATCGAGGAGCTGAGTGGGAAGATCGAGGGGGTATCCTTGGAGAAGTTCCCGGTACCTGCTATCCCTGGATTGACAGATACCTTGGAGATCGCTACAGAGACAGCAGTGGATGGGGACTCTCAGCCCACTCAGGATCCACCTTCTTCTCCTGGGGTAGAGACAGCAGATCCTTCTTCCACTCAGGGAGATGTAGTTATTGAGGACTTAGATGAGTAGATGGCCCTGCGTGGCTTATTTCTGTTTATCTTTATTTATTCTGAACTTTTGCCCTTCGGGGCTTATGACTTAACTTTATTTATGCAGTAGTTCCTTTTGTTTCCATGTTCTTATTTTTTGGTTATTGTTCGCTAAACTTTAGAATTTCTCAAGTACTTGGCCTCCTGGCTGGTACTAAACTCACAAGTTAGTTCAACGTTTGCCTTTCGTGTTTATTTTAACAAAGAGAAGTAACTCATAAAGAAAACAATGTAAATTTCATTATGCTGTCAATGGATATCAATAGAATGGGTTCAACCCTTACATAAATACTCTATCTTCTACTGGGAGCAACATGCTCTAAAATGGTTTCATTCGAACCTTATTCCTAATAAATAGATAAAAGTCCAAGCCTTTGTCAAAAGAACTTAGATATAATAAACTTTGAGGTTCACAGCATGCCAAGTTCGGGGCACCTCAATCCCATCCAAGGTTTCTAACTTGTAGGATCCTTGCCCTAACACCTTTCTGACTAGATATGGTCCTTCCCAGTTTGGTGCTAACTTTCCTTTCTGGCCAACTCCTGAGGCTTCAATTTTCCTTAAAACCATGTCACCTTGTCGAAAGAATCTTTCTTTAACTCTCTGATTGTAGTGAAAAGATGCTCTCTTCTGATATTCAGCATTCTTCGCATTAGCTCCATCTCTAACCTCATCAATTAAGTCAAGGGCGAGTCTCATTCCTTCGTCATTAGTTTCTGGCTCATATGCCTCAACTCGAGGTGATGCTTGCATGATCTCTAAAGGCACAACTGCCTCGGCTCCGTAAGCCAGCAAAAATGGGGTTGCTCCAGTCGTTACCTTACAAGTGGTACGATATGCCCAAAGTATGGGCAACAACTCATCTACCCATGTATTCCTAGAGCGTTCGACCCTCTTTTTCAGTCCATCAAGGATAATTCGATTAGCTACCTCAGCTTGCCCATTGGCCTGAGGGTGTGCCACCGAGGTAAAACGGAGTTCAATTGCATTCTCTTCACAATACTTCTTAAACTCCTCATTGTTGAATTGTGTCCCATTGTCTGTCACAAGGATTCGTGGGATTCCGTATCTGCAGATGATGTTCTCCCAAAAGAACTGGGAAACTTGCTTGGTGGTTATCTTGGCCAGGGGTTTAGCCTCAATCCACTTAGTGAAATAATCAATTGCTACTATTAGGAATTTCCTCTGTGCTGAAGCCATGGGAAAGGGTCCAAGTATATCCATCCCCCACATTGCAAATGGAATGGGAGAGTTAATCGAGGTCAACATCTCAGGCGGTTGCCTCACAATTGGGGCATGCTTCTGGCATCTCTCACATCTCTTAACATAGTTTTGTGCATCAGCCAACATCTCCGGCCAATAAAACCCTAAACGAATTATCTTGTGAGCTAGGGCTCTGCCCCCCAAGTGTTGCCCACAGATTCCTTCATGAACTTCTTCCAACGCTTCCCTTGCCTCTATAGGCCTTAGACACTTCAAGTACGGGATTACAAACGACCTTTTGTACAGAATACCCTCAATCAAAGTATATCTCAACGCTCTTACTGAGAGTTTTCGTGCCTCCATGGCATTGTCTGGGAGCCAACCGGTCTCCAGGTGTGCCTTAATAGGATCTATCCAAGAGCCTCCTATATCAATTGGTGCCACTAACTTTGCATTAACGGTCGGGGCCTTCAAGACCTGAAAGTAGACACTCCCGGCATAATTTTCTATTTCAGAAGAAGCAAACTTAGATAGGGCATCGGCCTTAATGTTTTCCTCTCTTGGAATGTGCTCAACATAGCACTCCTCAAACTGGGACAAAACAGCCTTTACTACTCTCAAGTATTTTGTCATAGTCTCATCTTTAGCCTCAAATTCACCATTTACTTGTGCTACCACAAGCCTTGAATCTCCACAAACTTTGAGATTCTTGACCCTCATGATTCTGGCCAAGCCCAAACCAGCTATCAATGCCTCATACTCTGTCTCGTTGTTGGTAGTAGGGAAATCCAATTTTAAAGCGTACTCAATTGTGAACCCATCGGGGCTTTGCAAAACCAAACCTGCACCACTAGATTTTGTTTTTGATGCTCCATCAAAATAGAGCACCCAATATTCCTTCAGATCGGGTGTGAGTTTCTCTTCTTTATCCTCTTGCCCAGGGGTAGTCATTATCTCTTGCCCCCCGACTTCTTGGTTGTTAATAGTACATTCAACCACGAAGTCAGCTAATGCCTGAGCTTTGATAGCTGTCCGAGGCTTGTATGTGATGTCAAACTCTCCTAACTCAATCGCCCATTTGATTAGCCTTCCACTGGCCTTAGGGCTATGCAATATGTTCCTCAATTGCTGGTTTGTCAGAACTTGAATCTTATGTGCCTGAAAGTAAGGCCGCAGCTTTCTTGAGGCAGTTACTAATGCCAAAGCAAACTTTTCTATGGGTGAGTAATTCAACTCAGCCCCATGCAACACTTTACTCACATAGTAGATAGGTTTCTGGATCTTCTCCTCTTCCCGAATAAGGACGGCACTCAGGGCTTGTTCGGATACCGCCAGGTATAAACTAAGAATCTCCCCAGGACTTGGTTTAGTCAACAACGGGGCTTCAACCATGTACTTCTTCAGTTGCTCAAAGGCCTCTTGACTTTCAGGTGTCCACTCAAAATTTTTCACCTTTTTTAACGCTTGGAAGAAAGGCAAGCATTTGTCTCCAGACTTGGAGATGAATCTTCCTAAGGCTGCAACTCGACCTGTCAACCTCTGCACATCTCTTATAGAGCGTGGTGGCTCCATGTCTAAAATCGCCCTGATCTTGTCAGGATTGGCCTCAATGCCTCTTTTCGAAACCATCAGCCCTAAAAACTTCCCCGATCCAACGCCAAAAGCACACTTGGCGGGATTCAACATCATCTTGTGGTGCCTCAGCACTTCAAATGCCTCTCCGAGGTGCTTGATATGATCAGCCTTAAGTAGGCTCTTGACTAACATGTCATCAACATATACCTCCATGGTTCTTCCAATCAGATGGGCGAATATCTTATTCACCAATCGTTGGTAAGTAGCTCCTGCATTCTTTAGACCAAAAGCCATGACAAGATAACAAAAGACACCAAAGTCAGTTATGAAAGATACCTTAGGTATGTCATCCTTGTGCATCTTAATCTGATTATAGCCGCTGAATCCATCCATGAAGCTTAACATCTCATGTCCAGCTGTAGCATCTATCAACATATCAATCCTCGGCAGGGGAAAACAATCTTTTGGGCATGCATCATTCAGGTCAGTGAAGTCTATACACATTCTCCACTTCCCATTTGCTTTCTTGACCATGACTGGGTTCGCTAACCATTCAGGAAACTGAATCTCTTCAATAAAACCAGCTTCCAAGAGCTTATTCACTTCTTGCCTAATGGCCTCTTGCCTCTCCGGAGCAAAGTTTCTCTTCTTCTGCTTTATTGTCTTTCTTTTGGGATCAACATTTAACCTATGAGTTATGAGTCGGGGGTCAATCCCTGGCATATCAGCTGCTGTCCACGCGAACACGTCGCTATTCTTTTGTAAGAATTCTATTAACTTGCCCTTCAGGGGTTCTTTCAGAGATGCTCCAACATAAGTAACTTTTTCAGGGTCATTAGGTTCTAGAGGTATGGGAATCAAATCCTCTGCTGGCTTCCCTCTATGCTCTTCATCATCACGGACATCCATGTCTTCAATCGGAAGGACCTGCCCCCCGGCTCCATCGGCCCTCAGTGCGGCCACATAGCAACTTCTTGCCATCTTCTGATCACCCTTTTGTTCTCCGACACCATTCCGTGTCGGAAACTTAATTTTCATATGATAGGAAGAGGCCACAGCCTTAAACGCATGAAGTCCAGTCCTTCCAAGGATTGCGTTGTATGTTGATGCTGCCTTGATCACCAAGAAATTCAACATCTGAGTCGCCTCTTTAGGCTCCTGCCCAATAGTCACGGGTAGCTGAATAGTCCCTTCAACGTTGGACTCCACTCCGTTAAACCCATATATAGGCATGTTTGTAGGAGTCAGTTGAGAGTCGTTGTAACCCATCTTTACAAATGCATCATGAAATAAAATATCCACAGAAGCCCCATTGTCTATCAAGACTCGTTTTACTTCGGAGTTTCCAATCACGGGAGTTATGACCAGCGGGTCGTCATGGGGGAATTTCACCCCTTCCAAGTCTGAATCATCGAAACCAATTACCATCTCGGTTTTAGCACGCTTCGGGGCTTCTCCCACAATGTGCATTACTTCTCTAGCATAAGCTTTTCGAGAATTCTTAGTCGTGCCGGCTGCTGTCGGGCCTCCCCAGATCATATTGATAACTGCCCTTCGGGGCTGGGGATTGCGATCATGGTTGTCATCCCTCCTATTATTATCTCTCCTTTCATTGTCCCTTCTGTCATTGTCCCTTCTCTGGTTCCCACGGTCATCACCCTTGGTGAACTGACTTAGTTTTCCTCTTCGTATCAAGAACTCAATCTCATCCTTGAGTTGCCTACAATCGTCGGTATCATGTCCCACGTCTTTGTGGAACCTGCAGTATTGCTCCTTGTTTCGCTTAGCTGGGTCTCCTCTTAGTGGCTTCGGCCATCGGAAGTCCTTTTCCTTTTCAATGTCCAACAGGATCTGGCTTCTTGGAGCATTAAGCCTGGCATACTCTGAAAACCTTGGACCCGAGTTCTTTTTTGGAGCAGATTCAGAGTCTCTGCTAGCTCGGGGATACTTGTCCCTAGCATCGTACTCTTGTTCTTGCTTCCGCTTGTTCCCTCCATTGCCCAATGTGGCTTCTTTCTTGATGCTGTCCTCAGCTTTTATATACTTGTCCGCCCTTCGTTGAAGTTCATCCATGCTTTCAGGGGGGTGTTTTGCCAACGACCTCTTAAAAAAGAGATCCGTGGTTCCATGCTGCAAGGCTACCATGGCCACCTTATTTTCCAAATCGGTGATATTCAGGGTTTCCTTAGTAAATCGCTTGATGTAATCTCTTAAGTTCTCATTCTTTCCCTGTGTTACATACATAAGGGATGCGGAGCTTTTCTCGTGAATTCTTCCGCTAATGAATTGACTGACAAAAGCGGTACTCAACTCCTTGAAAGAGCTAATAGAGTTTGGAGGTAAACGACTATACCAACGTTGCGCCATGCCCGACAGGGTTTGGGGAAACGCCCTACACTTAAGGGCATCGTTAGCAGGCTGCAGTAACAAGGCGCTTGTAAACGTTCTCACATGAGTTGCGGGATCCCCCGTTCCATCGTAAGCTTTGATCGTGGGCATCTTAAACTTTCGGGAGATATGTGCATTCATCACCTCCTCAGTGAATGGAGGGGTCGGATCATCCAGATCTCCTTGTAGCATCAAATCTCTGGGATTATTCTTGGGGAGTTCCACCCTGGTAGTTCCTCTGGTTGGGGCTTCAGCCCTTCGGTGTCTCCTTGAAGACCTCTCCAGATCTATGAAGGGAATCCCTCCTGAAGTCGGAGGAGGTCGAGTCTGATTAGGGTTCTGTCTCTCTAGTTCCCTTGCTTGGTCGTCCTTCAGCTTCTGAATCTCGGCTTCATAAGCCTTAATTTTCTCTGCGATTGTTAAAGGACCATCTCGGTTCGATGGATTCCTCCCTAGAGGTTCCTTACTAGCGCGTCGCCTCCTTGGGGCTTCGTCTCGATCATCGTCTTCAGACGACGAGTCTCCGGTATAAGGACCAGAGTAATCATAGTATCCTGGTTCAGGAGGAGCCGGGCCTCTAAGATAAGGGGATTGTTGTTGCCCATGGATCAACCGAGCATGACCGCTTGGTCCTGGATCTCTTGGATCTTGGGGGTAATTAGGTAGCCCATACATTGGGTTAGTGTTGACAGGGAGCGAAGAAGTGGAGAGACTGTGAAGCGGCGGGCGGCTACTCAGAGGGAGAGGAGAGACCACCATCTGGAGCGGGTTAGTCCCCTGTCCTAGAGGGACGATTTCAGGTTGAGATCTTTCAGCGGGGGGATCCATCCCTTGTGGTTGAGAGGCCTGACTACGAGGGTTTGTTTCCGTCAATGGGGGTACAGACCCTGGCCCTGTACCAACAGGAGGAGCAGTGATTGGTGGAACGATGGTTCCGGAGGTAGCCTCGGTTGAGATCGGTGTTGTTCTTCGAGTGGTAACCATGGTTGATGTCTTCTTCCCACAGACGGCGCCAAATGTTGTGGAATAAAAACTAGGTTGAAAATATTACGGCTAGGGTTTGTATATTTAATGCTAGGGTTCGTGAGCTTCGTGCTTTAATGGCTGCTTCTGCGTTCGAGACTTAACGGTCCTCACAGAATGCCTACGTATCTCTGTAAATTAGAGAATCAAGCCAATAAAACGTAGTTCTGAGGTGAGGGGTCTGACCCTTTATATAGGCTGAGAAGCCTTAGAATTATGGTAGGATTTGGAGACTTGGTGGGCAAGTCTTTGAGGAATGTTCTAGATCTATTCCTTGTAGGAATCAGTTTCCATATTGAATTGGATGCCTTATTGGATAAGTTTGAAAGGGATATTATCCTTATCCAACTCTTATTTGCTGAGCTGTTTATTACCCTTAATATTAATTACGAAATTAATATTATATTTAGGGTTTTGGGCCCAGCTGGTGGGCCCCACGTTTGGACTATTCTCGGCCTAATTAATGCCACATTAAATGTGTCTTTAGGGCTTATTTTCAGCCCATATCAATATGTATCATATATTTCGTGTTTTAATTGTCCAATAAAATTAACAGAAAAACATTTCTGATAAAAAATAGAATACGATTTAGTTTATCATCATCCCCAGTCCAGAATCTCCCAGAATTACTTCCTCAGTAGCGAACTCCAATAATTCAGCGATTTACTAAATTGTAAGCATCAATCCTTACCAATAAATATTAGAATGAACTTTAAACCAATCATCTTTTAACATTTTAATTACGAAATTTTTTAACCATGCAGTAATTAATGGAAAACTAATTTGACATGACAATGTATTTGAATTATTCAAATTATTAAATATTCTCTTAAAAAGTATTATACATTATTTGGTGTATAAATTATCGATCAAAAAATAAAAATTTACAGAGTCAATGAAAATATTGTTAGTGAATATTTCCATAATAAATTAGTCAATTTAGCATAAATTTTCATATAGATCACTAATTCTTTATAGACAATTAATTCATCAATAAAAGAACATATGTCATCCACAAAAAAAAAATTCAAATCTGCAAAATTCAACAATAAAAAAGCATACAACATCTACAAAAATAATTAAAAATGAACAATCACATAGTAAAATAGATCATTAATTTCCTTTATCGAATCATTGAACAGATATTCAATTATGGTACATTCCTCGCTTATGTCACTAAATTATACAGCCTTTTCGGCGAGATAATCTAACAATTTGTTATAAACGTGAGGAGTATGTATATCTGATTTGTCAGAACGTATTCAAACAATCGACTAGAACTGTGATTCTATACTATCCTCTAAATCAATGAACTAATATAACAAAATCTAATATATGGGTAGACAAATTTCACGAATAGGATATTAGACTCTCAATAAAGAGAGATATTTATTGAAAGCCAAAGTAAAATCAAGGAAAATAAAATGAGTATTATCATTCACAAGTAGGTAGTACAAAATCTAATATTTCGGTAAATAAATCCACCAACGGACAATGGGGTACTAGACTCTCAATAAAGATATATATATATATATATATATATATATATATATATATATATATATATATATATATATTGAAAAATAAAGAAAGATCAAGAAAAAAATTATAAAAAAATTTAAAAACCAAAAGGCTGATATCAGCTCCTAAACTTTACTTTAGCATTTTTTGGGAGAAGTGGAGAGAGAGAGAGCGGCAGCAATGGTCTTTGTTATAAAACTTATTAATATTGATAAATAAAAAAGGTTGATACACTTAAAATTATATATATTTTTTAATAAAAGGGTGCCTTTTGGAAATTTGTATTCTTGAATTAAAGTAATAGTATCAATTCTCATATCTTAACCTAAGAGCATATATTGAATTTGTTTGGTTGATTGATTATAAATTTTATTTTAATATTAATAAAGCATAAAATATGTGTAAGAAAACTCAATAATTTGGTAGAAAAATTCTATACAAAGATAGATATTTGTTAACGAGGAACAATATTAAGAAAAAAATAAAAAAGAAAGTTTTATTTTATTTGGGAGACTTTAAACCGTGCATATTACTCTTAGTTTATTTTGTAACATCTCAATGTTTTTCTAAGACACATAATTATATATTTACATAACTTGGATACAGAATAATATTTCATGCAATTTTCATACTTTTTCTATTCACGTATTTCATTTCATTTCGTGTGCACGAAAAGATTTGTGTAGTTTAGTGTCATTTTGTGTTCTAGTTTCGGATACACGATTTAATATCATGTCATTTTTGTTCAAGACCTTAAACTACACGACATGAATGTACAAAACGATTTGTCAGGTATACATAAGCTATTTTTTCTTATATATATCGGAAAAATATACCCACTGTTAAAGGAACACATATATAACAATGTGATTATGTGTTTATATATTACACACTTGATTTCAGTTTAATGGACAATAGCTTATTTTCACAAGTTAGTCAAATAAAAAAAAGATAGGTTATACTCATTTTAATATGTCATATTTTAAGAGTAAAAGAAAACTAAAATTTATTATGCCATGTTTTACTAGAAAAGAATAAAAAATCCAACAAACAAACTTCCAAACTGAAAATGCACATTTTAAGTTGTCTTTACAAATAAGTTAAGGCAATCACCATAAAGTCTAACAATCATATGTTACTACAAGAGCGCGATATATTGAATTTGTTTTGTTAGTTGATAATATTTATTTTTCTACAACAAATCAATTCATTAATAAGAGGACATATAATTCGTAAAAATGATATTGAACGATCACATAACAAACTAGATTATATGAAAGTTTCTATTGTTATAACTACGTTTGTTTCATGTATCTTGCACAGTAGATATCAGTTCTCATATCGCTGAAACATGCAACCTTTTTTTGATAGACAGTCTAATGGTTTAATGGAGTTGTGAGAATTAAGTGTCTATACATTTTTAATATGTAATCGAAAAATTAACCACGATCATACAAATATTTTCAATGAATTAGTATAATATATATTTTAAGGATCCGATATTGAATAAATATACCGAATTCTCAGAATATGGGTGAAAAATTGTTAACATGGTACGTAAAAATATTCTCTAACAAAGAAAAAAAATAAAATGAAAGCTAAATTTAAAAAAAACAATAAAAAGAGGTTTTGAACTTTTCAACTGGGTTGTATTTGTTTTGATGAATGATTCATAATATTAATATTAATTTAATTTGTATAAATTCACGGATAAATAATTTTATACTTAAGTTAATTAACATTCCAATAAAATTAATTTTTTTTCTAAATAATAATTAAAATAATATATTTATATTAATTAATTAATACAATTTATCGGTCGGTGCGTAACCGGTAGAACGCTAGTTTATTTTGAAACAAATGTCATAAACTAGCTTAATTTGGGGTGGGGAAAAAATACTAATTATGACTTCAATTCCATTGAAATGTAAGTGGTCTGAAATAGCGTCCCAATACAATATTCCATGAAATAAAAGAACAAAGTCGTCGGTATCTGATCTGTCTATATTTATTTAGTCCATTCAAAGATTCCTACTAATATTGTTGTTGGGTCCTTCCTAGTTCCCACCATTCAAAATTTTAGTTCAGAGCGTGTCTGAATCAAATCTTACGGGGGCAGAACAAAGATGCAAGAAGAAGATGAAATACTTACAGCTCCACTTAGTAATCATCTCCTTCCATCCTCCATTCCTTTTTGTTCATTCATACTCAATATTTATCTTACTAATTACATAATGCAGTTGACCAAGAGCAGACTAAAAACACCCCTGCTTCTACTTCTGGATCACCACCTTACTCCGACGACAACTCTCCGATCGAGCAAGTCGCACTTACAGTTCCGATAACCGACGATGCCACTCTTCGAGAACTAACTTTTCGAACATGGGTACTAGGAATAGTAGCATGTGTGTTGCTATCATTTCTCAACCAATTTTTCTGGTATCGGAGAGAACCACTTTCCATATCGGCTATCTCAGCTCAAATAGCTGTTGTGCCTCTCGGACACTTCATGGCTGCTACGTTGCCTGATCGAGTGTTCTTGAAAGGCAGCAAGTTTGAGTTTAGTTTGAATCCTGGACCGTTTAATGTCAAGGAGCATGTGCTTATTACTATTTTTGCTAGCTCTGGTGCGGGGAATCCATATGCTATTCATGTGGTTAGTGCTGTGAAGGTGTTTTATAAGAAAGAGTTGACGTTTTGGGTTTCGTTGATTGTGATTGTAACGACTCAAGTGTTGGGGTTCGGATGGGCTGGGATGTTTAGGAGGTACTTGGTTGAGCCTGCTGCTATGTGGTGGCCACAAAATCTTGTACAAGTCTCGCTTTTCAGGTAACATCCTAGTATCTCAATGTTATGTTAGGAGTCAGTTGCGTTGTTCTAAATTTACTGAAATTGATAAAAATGAATGCATAATTTGGAAGAATTAAATTTTAATAACCGAGTCACTTCGAGTCATAGTTGGATTAATCATGAATTTTCTGGATATTAGTAGGGATATGTTCAAAACTTACATTGGCTTGCCAATTGAAAAAGGAATGAATGTATGACTGGCATAAGATCCACAATGGTAAAAAAATAAGGCATAGGTGTCAGGAAATTTGATCATAAGCTTGGTGAAGTTCTGTGATTTCTAGCTTATTGTATTATAATTTAAGATGACTTATTCAATCCATGTTCAATATAATGAAAATTACAGGGCTCTACATGAGAAAGAGGGGAGGCCAAAGGGTGGTTTAACTAGGAACCAATTCTTCCTGGTTGCCTTCATCTGTAGCTTCGCTTACTATGTCTTTCCAGGATATCTTATGTCAATGCTAACTTCCATTTCCTGGTTATGTTGGGTATTTCCTAATTCGGTAATAGCACAACAACTCGGTTCAGGACTTCATGGTCTTGGAATTGGTGCTGTTGGACTTGATTGGTCGAGCATTTCTTCTTATATTGGGAGTCCACTTGCCAGCCCATGGTTTGCTACAGTCAATATTGCTATTGGATTTGCATTGATCACATATGTGTTTACCCCCTTTATCTATTCGTTCAATTTTTTCAAAGCAAAGACATTCCCCATATTCTCAGATGATCTGTTCACTTATACTGGCCAACAGTACAATATTTCGCGTATTATAGACTCAAATTTCCACATTGACTTGGAGGCATACGAGCATGAGGGTCATCTCTATCTTAGCTCCTTCTTTGTTATGACCTATGCTGTGAGTTTTGCCTGCCTCACTGCTACTGTTGTCCATGTTTTGCTGTTCCATGGAAGGTAAATTGTACTTTTAAGCTAAAATATTATCTTACATTAGCAATTTGGTGAATTTAATTGCATTGTTTTAAATACCCTATATCTTGTGACGATTTTCAAGTTTAAAGAGAAATAGCATGAAAGAATATTGTTTTTGTGATGTTTTGTTTTAGTAAATTCTGCTCACCCGAAAAGATAAGAACGAACTACTGATTTTGATTTAATAATCACCATCTCTACTGGTGATTATGATTTATAATGAAGCTATTTTCCTTTGCGATATTTCCAACTTCTGATGTTTCATCATTTGTGTCATTTATGTATGTATGCCTACATAATTAGCTATCTTCCTTGAGCTACTACTTTGGTATATACTTTTAACTCACATTTACAAGGTCTTAGAGAATTATGGCAGCAAAGCAAGTCCGTTTTTCAGAATAAACATATGGATGTGCACACAAAGCTGATGAGAAAGTACAAGCAAGTTCCAGAATGGTGGTTCACGTGCATTCTCTTGACAAACATTGTAGCAACCATATTCGTATGTGAATATTACAAAGAGCAGCTCCAGTTACCATGGTGGGGTGTCTTGCTAGCATGTGGAATTGCCTTCTTTTTCACCCTACCTATTGGGATCATCACTGCCACAACTAACCAGGTAGCCCTTTGTCACTATGTAATATTCTACTTATTATTCTCTGAAAGTTATTTATTACATATATAAAGATACTTGGTATGCATTTGTTGCGATTTACATGTAAAGGTATGTGTATATATTCTCAGTGTTTATGTGAGATTAGTTTTGCATCCTTGAATACGTGATATTCTTTGGGCCGTAAATAAAAAAAATTTGTTTATCCTAATTCTCTTCTTGATCTACAGACTCCAGGCCTGAATGTGATCACAGAGTATATCATTGGTTACTTGTATCCAGGTTACCCTGTGGCTAATATGTGCTTTAAAGTTTACGGATATATTAGTATGAAACAAGGGATTCTCTTTTTGCAAGATTTTAAACTTGGACATTACATGAAGATACCACCTAGATCGATGTTCATGGCACAGGTTAGTTTTGCTTTATCTTCTTTGGCTTTATTGTTGTATCTTCAGTCGTCAGCAGATTGATCTATCCAAAACAATCTTATTATCAGGTAGTTGGTTCTCTAATATCAGCATTGGTGCATTTAGGAACGGCATGGTGGTTAATGAGTACTGTACCAAATATATGTGACAGGGCCATGCTTCCCCCAGGCAGCCCGTGGACCTGCCCAGGCGATCATGTATTCTATGATGCCTCGGTCATCTGGGGACTTATTGGACCTCAAAGAATTTTTGGGAATCTTGGCTACTACTCTGCTATTAACTGGTTCTTTTTAGCAGGAGCTATAGTTCCTCTTCTGGTTTGGCTTGCGCACAAGGCCTTCCCCAGTCAGCACTGGATAAAACTTATCTCAGCACCTGTAATATTAGGAGGTGTTATAAATATGCCCCCAGCTACCGCTGTCAATTACACGAGCTGGATTATCATTGCTTTCCTTTCCGGTTTTATTGCTTATAGATACTACCGGAACTGGTGGAGTCGCTACAATTATGTACTATCCGGCTCACTAGATGCTGGACTAGCCTTTATGGGAGTTTTGTTGTATCTATGTATTGATATGGAGCATATTAGCCTCAATTGGTGGGGGAACAGACCAGATGGATGCCCTCTGGCTTCTTGCCCAACTGCTGAAGGGATTATAGTTAAAGGGTGCCCAATTTTTTGATAAAAGCCTCCACGTATGTCTTTTCAAAGCACGCCATTGCCTTTGTGTATATTCAAAAGCTTGTAATTAATACGAATTCTTTCAACATATATGTTGGGTTATATTCTTTTCATAAGCAAGCAATAATGTTGTGTCCATAAACAGCTGTGAATTATTTACCTTCAATATAATGTGCTTCCTTCCAGATCATCTTCTTAGTCATTGCTTCAGTTTTTATCTCGATGTTTTCATTGATAATTTTATTTTACTAGTTATACTTGGTGTTTTTCGATTGTTGGTTATATAAGGGTGTTTTCTCAGTTAAATCATTACTCATAAGTTCCCGGTCGCAGAGCGCTGCGCTGTCTAGAATTCCAGGGTCTAGTGGCATGGTTTAAGATAATGAATGCTTAATACCATCTACAAGTAATACAACAGTTCCACATATCATGCCGCGGAAATAAGTTATTGAGTTGGAAATTGCAACTTGACTATGGAGTTGCAGATTATTTAATAGTTCATCTTTGACATTTGTTATTGATTTTTAATTCAAAATGAAGTTGTATTAGCCCACTAGCCCATAGTACCTTGCCTGTTTTTAACTCTTACACATATTTTATCTGTTTGAACTTTGAAAGGACCTCTTGTTTTCCTAATCCAGAATTCTCCTAGCATGGTTTTGTAATACAATGGTACTTCAGATATTATCTGAAGTTTAATCATTATTTTTATTGTTAGGAGTATTGCTAGCGTGAGCTATATATAATTAACATGTTTCATATCAGTTTCAAACATAACTCATTATCTTAGTGATCACTAATTACTTTTTGATATTTCGAAATTTCTATACACTGTAATGGTACTAAAATATCTCTCTAGAGCATCTCCGGCCCAAAAATGGCTAGGATTTGTAACTGCAATCTGGATACAGGCAATTGCTGGCAACAACTATACATTTTCAAACTATTCCAATGCTCTGAAGTCCCTCATGGTTCTTACCCAGCTGCAACTCAACAATCTCTCTGTTGCTAAAGATATAGGGAAGGCATTTGGGATTCTTTCTGGTCTCACTTCTGATCGCTTTCCAACTTCGGTGATACTCATGATCGGAGCAGTTGAAGGGCTTATCGGATATGGTGTTCAATGGCTTGTTGTTAGCCAGCATATCAGTCCACTTCCATATTGGCAGGTAAAACAAAATTTCAACTTGCGTAATCTGATAATTCTCTACAAAAAACATTACTTACAGTAAAAAACTTGCATGAGTTATTAGTTATTTGTACGTAAATCAATTTAAATTATATATTTTTTATGAAGCAGATGTGTATATTTCTTTGCTTGGGAGGAAATAGCACTACATGGATGAACACTGCAGTTCTAGTGACTTGTATGAGAAACTTCAAGAATAACCAAGGTCCAGTCTCTGGCATCCTTAAAGGCTATTTGGGCCTCAGCACCGCCATATTCACTGACCTATCGACAGCCCTTTTCTCATCAAGTCCTTCCTCTTTTTTGCTCTCTCTAGCTGTTATCCCTGCCATCATTTGTGTTGTAGCTGCATTGTTTCTTCGAGAAGCGCCATCTAACTCAACTGAAACAAAGCAGCAGCCACTAATATTTAACATACTTAATGTCCTTGCTTTTACAGTAGCCTTTTATTTGTTAGGCTTTGATGTCACTGGAAATCATGGCCACACTATATCCTCATTATTTGCCTTTGGTTTACTTGTTCTGCTGGTTGCACCTCTGATTGTTCCTGCATACTTCTTATTGACCCAACCAAGCTTTACTTCAGATGTTGAAGGGACCATTAGTGAACCATTGATCAATCAAAGCGAAGCAAAGAATGTTACTATTGTGGAGGACATGGCTAAATTCAAGGAAAAGCCTGTAATTGGGGACGATCATACCATTTTTGAGGCATTGAAGACATTTGATTTTTGGGTATTGTTTTTGTCATTTCTTTGCGGGGTTGGGACAGGCATGTGTGTAATCAACAATCTTGGACAAATGGGAGGAGCACTTGGTTATGCAGATGTATCCATTTTTGTGTCACTAACAAGCATCTGGGGATTCTTTGGTCGCATCATTTCAGGCATGGCATCTGAACATTGCATAAGGTAAACACTACCTACATAAATATATCTTTCTTTCTCATAAGGATAACATCATTAGATAATTTAAGGTAACTGATGTACAGGAAATATTCAACTCCGAGGCCATTCTGGAATGCAGCATCTCAAATACTAATGGTTGCTGGATACATTTACATGGCTTTTGCATTCCCAGGCTCCCTTTACATCGGATCCATTGTTGTAGGAATCTGCTACGGAGTTCGTTTAGCTGTCACAGTTCCAGTAGCATCTGAATTATTTGGACTCAAATATTTTGGCCTAATGTACAACGTGCTTATCCTTAATCTTCCACTGGGTTCATTTCTGTTTTCCGGACTGCTAGCTGGTTATGTATATGATTCAGAGGCCACCAAGTCATCCGAAGGAGGCAACACCTGTAGTGGATCACATTGTTATAGGCTTGTTTTCGTAGTCATGGCCTTTGCTTGCATTGTAGGATTTGTGTTGGACGTGATACTGGCAGTAAGAACAAGAAAACTCTATTCTAAGATTCACGAGACCATGGAATCGAAGAAAGATGCTACAGTAAGTTGAACATGTAGTACACTGTAAATGAGCCTATTCTTCCTCTCTTTCCTTTCATTTGGTATATAATTGTTGATTGAAGTTTGACTTTCTTCCACGAAACAAATTACACTGTCCTTCCCATGGTTAAAAATAAAGGGTCACGCTTAGAGAATCACGTTAAACTGAGAATACGAGAACTCTAATAAGTTCATTGGCGGAATTTTAGAATTCATGTGTTTGACTTCACAATTCAGATGCATAACTTTTAAGTTCAGCAACAGAATATTTGTTGAAAAAAGTAAGTTCAATCGTAGAACTTTGTAGAAAAAGCAAGTTCGATTGTAGAACTTTTAATGTCATATGCAAAACTTTGAAGTTCACTAGCTAAACACTATATTTTTAGTACGAAACAAAATAGATTCTGCACTAAAACTCCATGTTAACTAAGTTCATTTGTACAACTTTGTAGACAAAGCAAGTTCATTTGTAGAAATTATAATTTCATGTGCATAATTTTAAATTTAGACTTTTAAGTTTAAATGCAAAATGTTTCTTAAAAACATTAATTTCATTTGTAGAATTTTGTAGAAAAAGCAAGTTCGGTTGTAGAACTTTTTATTTCATGTGAATAACTTTGAAATTCAGTAGCAGAACACTATATTTTTAATATGAAACAAAATAAATTTGCAGTAGAACTCAATGGTAAGTAAGTTCAGTTGTAGAATTTTGTAGAAGAAGCAAGTTCAATTGTATAAATTTTAATTTCATATGCATAACTTTGAAATTCAATAGCAGGACACTATATTTTTATTACGAAACAAAATAGTTTCTATAGTAAGATCCAATGATTCTTCGGTTCTCTTTTAGATAGTAATTTTCATTTGAATCAAACCCTAAAAATAAATAATACTTCATACATAATAACGAAAATTTGACAAATATTAGAAACATCATACAATGGCATTACATCAAATATAAATTTGGTGAAATAACTCCTTTAATTCATAAAGCATAAAAATTATATGTTTCTCGTCTTTATGCGATATTGATAGTTCGAATTTTGGCAAATATAAAGACTATAGAAAAATGGCCTTGAGGTTAACCTCAGGCCATTTACCTGAAGTTATGTTATTTTCTAATATAAAAGATGAATGACATTTTGGTAATTATTAGAAATATGTTTTAATATTTTAATTTGAATATATTTTAATAATTATTTGATGTTGACCAAATTTCTAGGATAATAGTTTAGGATTAGTTAGGATTTAATTTTGCATTGTAGTTGTAGTGTTTTTAGGAGATAAGGTTATGTATTGGCTTATATAAGCCCACCAATGATCATAATAATAAGATATGCAGTTTACGTTTCATTTATTTTCCATCATGCTGATATATACACTCATATAAACCAACATATGGTATCAGAGCTCTCTTCTTGAGGACCAGTAAAACACCATGACTCATAACCCATATCCATAACCATAACCAAAAATGATAACCATAAAATCATATGCCATGACTGAGAAGGTCTGTTCTAAAAAGCGGACTAAGCGGCCGCCTAAGCGGCCGCCTAGGCGGTTTTGAAGGCCTAACCGCTTCGATTAGTACAAAATCGGGGAATTAAGCGTTTTTCAGGGGATTCAGCGGGTTTAGGCGGGATTAAGCGGGATTAGGCGGGATTAAGCGGATTTATGGGGGATTTAGGCGGGGATTAAGCGGTTTGACCAAATTTTGACCCTTTAATTATTTTTTTTTAATTTTTTCTTTACATATTTTTCAAATTTTATATTATAAATTAATATATATAATAAACATATATAATTAAAATAATTAAAATAAATATGTATATATTCACAATCCGCTTAATGACCCGCTTAAAATTCCGCCTAGGCGTCCGCTTAACCGCTTAAGCGCTAAAAGGTCCTCCCACCGCTTAGAACCGCTTACCGCTTTTTAGAACACTGCTGAGAAGTCATATACAACCATAACCATAAAATCACAACATATCATGGTTGAGAAGCCATACACAAAAATTACAACCAAAAATCATATTCATGAAAAACAAATGGAGACAACTACAATCTATAAGGAGTACGCACAAGAACACCATATTTTTGGTAGTTTTGGAAGTACAAAAGAAGATGATAAAGAAGTCCAGTGCAAGAGAGGCTACTACCTAGAAGAATTGAAGAAGATGATAATTTGTTTTGATGGCAATTAAAATATCAAAGTAAGGAGAAGTGTTAGAAATATGCTTTAATATTTTAATTTGAAATTGGTTGATGTTGACCAAATTTCTAGGATAATAGTTTAGGATTAGTTAGGATTTAATTTTGAATATTTTTGAATTGTAGTTGTAGTGTTTTTAGGAGATAAGGTTATGTATTGGCTTATATAAGTCCAAACCCACCATTGATCATAATAATAAGATATGCATTTTACGTTTCATTTATTTTCCATCATGCTGATATATACACTCATATAAACCAACAGTAATAATAGTTACTACCTTCCTGTATTTACAAAAATAATCTCAACTTATAATGTATTATGTCTTAACCTCGGGTTGTTACATGAAGATGTCCTTAGATCCATGATACACTAAAGACTAAAGCGATTAATATGAACGTATTTAATTATATAAAAAAATCAACAAAATATGTGTTTGAATTGCGAAACGATCTTTTTTCCCAAATTTCTACTTCAAAATTTCTACTTCGAATTGTAATAAAATCAAATTTCATGAAAGTCAAGTCAACCAAACAAGGAAATACCACTGTTTAATTTTTTTTCTTACAATCGTATAATTAAAGTGTTTTTACAAATTAGTACTACAACATTAAATGTCAGCAGCTTAACTGAGATAGGATACAAAAGAAATGTCGGAGAAGGGGAGTGGTGCCGCCCCAAAACCATCGTCTCTCCGGTGGACTATTCTTCGCCGCGCTCTTCTTCCTCGTTCACACCACAAGGGTCAGCTCATTTCTTACTCTTATCACAAATAAGCTCACACACTTTTATGTTTGTGTCTATGTCTATAATTGAATTAAAATGAACTTTTTATTGGCAGATAAACACAGTTCTGAGATTGGGATTGAGCGTGTTTCTAGGAAGACTAGTCATGGATTCAATTTAATACCATCTTGTTTAGTCGATAATCGAACCGATACAGCATCATCATCTTTGATCAATACTGAAGAAGCTGCTTGTTTTTGCTATACATTGCCTATACCTAATGCTCCTAAGCTCTTTTTGTTGTAAGATTTTTCTGGTTCTAGTTTAATTTTTACCCTTTTGATAATGCTATTATATCTGCGGTTAATTAGTTGATTGATGGTTGTTAATTTGTGTGATGTAGTCAGAGAGTGAGCAGCAATGATGTTCTCGGTGATTTTGAGATATGCAACAGATATGATATTGACAACACTGGTCTTGTTTGTAAGTTCGTTCGTTCTTTAAAAAGTTTGTTTACTTGCTATTGTAGTAATTTTACGGAAGGTTTTCGATTTAGAAAGAATGTTAATATAGAATCGTAGGATTGGTGGAGGGGGGAAGGGGATTTTGTTTTGTGCTGCAATTGTGAACGCCACATGGTTTTTTAAGGAAGGAATTTGTTTTAGTTGCATGCTTCCTAGTTTTACTTTTATGGAGAAGATGTAACGAAGAAATACAGATGGAAATGAAAATGACGGTTATGAATAATTTAAGCACTCTGCCTCCATTTTATCCCTTTTTATTCGAAATGAAAGTTCCGTACGTTTTCCTTCAGTAAAATCGGGAGTGTGGTGTATTTGTTATGAGTGAAAACCTATTGACTGTGCTCTCTTCATCTGCTTTGATCTGAATTTAAAACTTTGAAGTAGGGCATTTAATGTGTACCTAGCACAGTTACTTGCTTTTTACATAATCCTACAGGTCCCTGGCCATCAGAAGAAATTCTTGCTTATTATTGTTTGTCACATGCAGAGATATTCAGGTATACAAGCACTATATCTTATCTTTGACTTCGATGTACTTTTAATAACTCGACCCGTTCCCCATCTTGTATCTTTTCTAACTGATTCAAAGCACGTGTATAAGCATGCACGTATTTGATGTATATGCACCTCTTTCTACTCTCTTTAGATCCAAAACAGTCATTGAACTAGGATCAGGATATGGGTTAGCTGGTTTGGTTGTTGCTATGGCCTCTGAAGCATCGGAAGTTGTAATATCAGATGGAAATCCTCAAGTAGTTGATTGTATCCTTTTCATGTTGTCATCATGTCATGTACAGCTCCATTATGTTAATAAGGAGGTGCAGTGGTACACATATTCTTAATAATGTGCATTTTGCTTGCCTTTTCAGCTTAATATCCATTTCTAATATTCAGCATATTTGCTTTATATAATCGTGAGACTTGTAAGGTAATTTCCCTGTCCTAAATGTAGCAATTACGCTGATTTATATTCTTTACCGTTCTGGCTCAAATATCCTTCAATACATTCTTTCTTTGGATACAAAATGAAGATTCTTAACATACAGATATTCAGCGTAGTATTAATGCCAATTCTGGTGCATTTGGCCCTAGCAAGGTGAAGTCTTTGATGCTTCACTGGAATAAGGAAGAAATTTCAGACATTTCCAATAAATTTGATGTCATTGTGGCTAGTGACTGGTAATTTTCTCAGTCACTATTTATTTTCTCCCTCTTTGAAGTAATTTTAACGACCATACATCATATAGACATGGATACTACATCAAGGGGTGACCCTAGATTTGGTTTAATTTGAATACGGATTGCAGTTTGGGTCTAGAAGTTGCAGCCACCAGCTGCTTTGGTTTGGTGGCAGTTTGAGCTTTGACCAAACTGATTCCAACCCGAATCGCATGTATGTTTAATTAATTATCATATTTTAATACAAACCCTAGTCTATCGTTTCCTGTATTCCCTCCTTTTTTGTCTTCTGGAAGACTTGTACGTCTGGTTCAGGAAAGGCATATAAATAAAATCCTTCCTATTTGACCCAGGTCCCTAATATTCACCTTTTACTTGACCTGATTTTTTAGTTTTTGGCTACCCAACTACGTGGTATTCAACATTAAGACTTAACTGTTTTACAAGTGGATTTACCGTCACACAACCCGCCTTTGATTTAGTCTAACTAGACTTTGCATAGGAATAGAACATGATTAATTTGTATAAACTGGACCAGTATATTTACATGCTTAAATGGCTTTATGGTAAACAAAATTTAATGATGGCATATGATTTATTTCTAATACCGGCATTTACTTGTCACGTGCAGTACTTTCTTTACGGAATTTCACAAAGGCCTCGTTCAAACTCTTGTGAAGTTGTTAAAAAGGGAGGGTCCCTCTACAGCCATCTTTTTTAGCCCCAAAAGAGGTGACACATTTGATAAATTTATAACTGAAGTCAAAGAGAGTGGTCTGCATTTCTGCATCGATGAGATCTATGACACAGAAATTTGGAGGCAACATAAGGAATTCGTCAAAGGCGATGACTCGTGGCCCAACTATGACAAGGATCACTGCTATCCCTTACTAATCAGGATTACTCAGTGAATCACTTACTACTGTACAAAATCTTCATAGTAGATGGATTTACCTATACCTCGAAATTCATCTATTTCTAGCTCCTTGTAGGATGGATTTGGTTTATGTACTCGTGCACTCAAGTAATGCCTTAAATTTTCTGATGACTTGGTGTATAGAAGCACCCCATATTTTCCAGATATTAGTCCAGGCCCTAGCTGGCTAGCTGATTTAGATCTTCCATTTAAGAAAATAATGTTTAAGATAGTGTTCTTTACATTTAGACAAAGAGCATAAGCTAGAGTACTTAATATTCTGATGGATTACTTCTTTTGGTCAAACAAGTAACTATTATGGTTACTGCTTGTTACTTACAAGTAATATGTGCTTATTTGGCAAAAATAAGCCAAACACATGGGATTATACATATGCTTTTATTTTAGAAAAACAATAAAAAAAAAAACCCAAATTTTACTCTTTAGACTCCAAACTATACGTGCTGTACATCCTGCATAAAACATTGTGTGGTAGAGCTAAAATAGGAAAAGCCGAGCTTATTTATTAATCCCCTTACTTTATGAAAAGAGAATCGATAATAAAAGAATTACAAAAATTACTAGAGATTTGGGGTAGGACAGAAGGTAATTGTATGGTCGCTGATTGTGGAGGTAAATATTCCGGTACCATCATGAGCATATGGAGTTCACTTGCACGAATAATGTGAACTGGGTTGTGGTACACAACTCGCTCAAAGACTCTCTCTGTACTTGTTCGTGGCTATGGCGGGCTTATACGGGGTGTAATTAGATTAATTTCAGTTGAATCATATGATTTAAAGAAGCAGATCACACGGACAGTTAGTTCTTGTTTGTGATTTTGAAGTTTACAGCTTCGCATTACCACACAAGCTGCTCAAGTGGAGTGTAATGTAAATAACACATGCGGGTGGTTGTTCACTGGTCAGTGACGACTATCGAGTAGCCTTCCCCTTGCAGGGAGGCCTTTTGCAAACTCTGTTCTATCAAGGTTCCAACTCTTCCCGATTTGATCTCTTTTGACAGGAATAGATTTCTGAGATTTTTGTAATAGCTTACATTAGCTTAGTAAGTTGCCATAGTAGATTATACAATTTTTTCCCCATAAACTGACTTCTCAAAAATAAATTGTGTCCAAGACCTGACAAAGGACATTTGTTTTTAATTTTCAGTTTCATACATATGTTATGTTGAGCCAGATGATAAGCATCAACTAGTCACAATATCACATCAACCCTCAATTTAGACCAACTAGTCACAAAATCACATCGACCCACAATTTAGACAAACTAGACCCACAAAATCACATCAACCCTCAGCAATGAATGTAGAACACCTCCTTACTCTAGTGTGGTACCAGAGATGAACAATTGTCTGTGTGGAAGTGTAAACTACCGAGCCTGGGATCCTCTATTGATGTCTTTCTTCCTAAAGCTAGACTTTGAAATTTTAGATCTATGTAGCAAAAACTGGTAACTAAATGGGAATAAGGCAACATACAAGCTGGTACCTAGAAGAGAGAACAAGGCAACACACAAGGAAGCAACAAACTGACACCCAACTCGAGTGCAAATAAACAAGCTTTAAAAGCAAAGTTCCTTGCCAATAAATTTTAATCATCTACCAACATCAAATCTATCCTTAGCAATATCTACTGATGTACTAATATCTGAATTTGATAAACATACATATCAATTTAATAGTCAGAAATATTCACAAAACATTGTATTAACATATACATGCTATTCACAAGTTTTAAGTTGATAATTGATAACAAGTTGTTCTTAAGATGGTGATTCCTATACAGGAAGGTGAAATTAGAAATTCAGCAACACTAAGGGCAAAAAAGTCAGACAAGCATATTAAAATAGAAAACAAGAAAAGACAACAAATAACTAACATATAGCCCGAATACAATATTTGTTTCGCTATCCCATGAATATAAAATACATCCAATTTGCAACCCTCACTGGAAACTCCTCGTGCTACAAAACTAAACAAATTAATAAGATGCACGAAAAGACGGGACAAAAGTACTTAACAGAACAGCCAAGATATTTAAAAATCAACAAATTCATTAATAGTTACTTCATGGAGAAGATTTCCTGGTCATAATAAGAAAATTTAGGAACCAGTCATGAAAGAAAGTTTGTACTGGTTTCACAACCCAGTAAATTATCTCTGCAGAAAACAGACAAGCCTGGACTACCACCAGAGAGGAGATTGGCCTCACAAACTCCTCCCACAACACAACCCATACATTCCCAGAGCATCTACTCATCTAAACAGTAAAATGTGACCCCAAATACATCCATCAACTCTTTTATCCAAACCACACAGTCAATAATAAAACAGTTTTCTTATCTAACAACCAGACCTCTGTACTTCAGCTCAAATATCCCTGTACATATATTAGACTTTAATCACACATAAGCAGTTGGTTTGGGAGAGTAGGAAACAAAAAGTCATGCTTAGTTTAAAGACTCTTCAACAGTTTTATTGACAACTTTGCCTATTTGGTCTAATTGCTCAGCTCATTACCTGTCGCTAGAATCAACAGATCCTAAGTGGCATCTCTTAGCTGAATCTATGAGGGCATGAAGCTATAGGAGTAAGATAAGTTGTTTGGCAACTACCTTGATGTCTCCGTCAATGCAGGAGCGAAAGAAGAAAGCTTAAACACAATTAACTACACCCGCAAAAAAAGGATAAATACAGCGATAATTCTATTAATTATCTATTCAAGGGTTGCCTACCATGGTATGAGCTTGATAATGTTGTTAATAATACTGTAATTAATGACCTTCTTCATTAAAGGATTCATTCTAATTGCGGCGCAAGCATATGTAGGGCTTTCACAAGCATGTGTAGGGCTTTCGCAAGCATGTGTAGGGCTTGTCTCAAGAGTGTACTTACGGTCAGAGGCTAAGTAAATCTCTATACGAAAATATAGCACATTTGCCTTGTCACAACTGAACTCTATAAACAACAAAGCAATGAGAGCAAAACCGACCCAATAACAACATTTAAACATTTATCACCAAATCTAATGAAGCAGAAACAAAATATAAATCAAACTGACAACCGAAACAGACAAACAAAGGTAGTCCAAAAACAAAATTCATTCATAATGTCAGTTATTAGTAACTGAACCAACCAACCAACCGACCAACGAAAACCGACCAAGTTTGATCGTTACGACCGACCGATATATGTATATTAACATGAATGGATCATCCCCAATAAACCCCAAAAAACTATCCTATCATGATACCCAAGTCAAATCTAAACCAGAATCAACGCAACATCATTTCATGAAAAGAACAAACAAAATGTAAACAGATAACCATCATTTGGAACGATCACCGCCACTCTTATTCTCGAACATTGTTACGACATTCCTTGGCATAATGCCCTGGCTCCCCGCAGTTGTAACAGCTTCCACCTCCCCTTCCACCACCGCCACCAGCACTGCCACCAACAAACCTGTCATACCCCCTTCCTCCACCTCCAGCACTTCCACCAAACCTATCGTACCCCCTTCCAGCACCGCCGCCACCACCAGTACCAGTGGGACACTCTCTAGCCAAATGCCCACGCTCTCCGCAAGTATAACAACCACCTCCAAGTAATCCTCCACCACCTCCACCGCCAACAGCATTCCGCGCACTCGTACAATCCCTAGCCATATGCCCAATCCCACCACAATTAAAACAAACACCATTCCCAGCACCACCACGAACAGCACCGTAACCACCTCCACCTCTCCCACCACCACCGCCACGAACAGCACGATCACAATCCCTAGCCATATGCCCAACCCTACCACAAGTATAACACTCTCCACCACCACCTCCAGCGCGGGCCCCACCATAACCACCACCACCAGCGCGGGCCCCACCATAACCACCACCACCAGCGCCACCAAACCTCCCTCCAGCAGCGCGGGCCCCACCCTGCTCAAGCGGAGATCCGTTAGGACCGGTGACTTCAACAGCCTTAGTCTTGTTTTCATCTAAAAGAACATAAAACTCGACCAATTGGCCGGGGAAGAGAGTGCGATAGCCGTCGGCTTTGATGTCGGAGTGATGAACGAAGAGATCGTCGCCGCCGTCATCGGGTTTGATGAAACCGAAGCCTTTCTGATCGTTGAATCGGAGCACTACGCCACCAGATCTAGGCACCTCCTCCGCCATTGATGTTGAGCCTTTCCAATTAAAACCCTAGATAGATATATGGTTTGTATGTATTGTATGTATTATACAGCCGCTCTCCTCTATTCCTTTCCCCCAAACTTCCCTAATATTTATACCACCCTTCACTTTACACTCTCCTTGTATCCGCTACTCTAAATTCATCTTGCTTCATCCTTTTTTTTTTCTTTTCCTTTTTAAATAATTATACTTTATGTTGTATATATCACGTATCAACTCGTTATAATTATGTTGAATTTGAACTCAACCTCGAACATGTATCGAGCCATTATTTTTGTTTGTGTATCGATTTGTTAAGAAAATTTTTATTCTTGAATATGTTCATGAACATGTATCACGAGTTGTGTTACTCACGAATATTTCATAAATATTGGCTCCCGAAAATATCATAGATATTGTTCATGATCTCGTGTTCACGAACACCTTATATGTTTAAAAAAATTGTTAATGCATTAAAGATGGAAAAAAAGTAGGGGGATAAATCTTCGAAAATTAAAGATATATTTCTAATCTACACTTACCAACGAGTAAAATTTTGATTAGATTTAGGGGGCGTTTGGTTCGTGTCGAGGAAACGGAATGAAATTCAGAAAGGGAAATAAGGAAAAAGAAAAGTAATGATCCTGAATTATTTTACCTGTTTGGTTTCGATCCGGAAACGTAATGAAAAATTTTAACAAAATTATTTTTAATTTAAAAAAATTAAATTATAATTTTTTTAAATTTTTAAAAGTGATTTACATGTTAATATATTTTATTATGATTTAATATATAAATTATAATTGAAAATAAAAAAGAAATAAGGAAAGGGAAAGAAAATACCTAGTGAAAGGTGGGGAATGGGTATTGATGAATATTGGGAAAATCTAAAACCAAAACAGGTTAAAGGGAATAATAATTTTGTATATATCTCCCCGGGTTTGAAATCCCACATACAAGTGTGTGGGGTAGTTCCCGGTTAAAAAATAATAATAATAATAATAATTTTGTAAACCAAACACCAACAAAGAGAATGAACACATTTGTTTCCCTTTCCCTTTGTTTATTACCCCCAACCAAACATCCCCTCAACTAATGTTATAATGTATAACGTAACATGTGTTAGAATTTTATTATTTATAATTAAATTAATGTATAAATTTAATAAAAGAAGATAATGGATTGAAAAAATAAACTATCATATTATTTCGTAAACATTACAATTAAACTAATTATCATGAATTCAAGAACTTTTATAAATTTTTAATTAAATATGTTTACGGTCATATATATTGAGTGTAAAGAAATCAGCCATCCATATTTACGGACTTGTTTAATAACCTGATTCACGAACTATATTAACGAATTTGTTCATGCATTATACAATCAAACTTATTCACGAATTTCCGAGCCGAACTATATCATACTCAAGTTCAGTTCGTTTACGAGACGAATCTTAAAATCATGTTCAACCGAACTTGAATCGAACTTTTTTCGAGATGGATACCAAACTGTTTGTGAGCGTATCAACTTATTTACAGTCCTAATTATAGATAGTCTAGCTGTAATTTATCTTTATTTTCATTGAAAAATTTGTGTATTTTAAAAGTTTTTATGTAACATTTCTTAAAAGTTCAAATACCAAACATATTGCATGTTTGTATGGATAAAAATATATTAAATGGAGTTGTATGTTAAATTTTAACCCTAAGTTACGAATCGTAAATACAATATTCGTATCATATTGATTAATGTATATTATAAATGATGTAAAATAAATCTATTATAATATAATCGAATATAACAAATTACGATCATATTATTAAATATGAAATATTGTGTGTATAAAGAAATTGATTAGATCATGACGCTCCCATAACGATGATGTTGAATAACAATCAACTGAAAAATATGTGTTACATGGATATATAGGTTGGATCGTACACCTTGACCAAAATTTTGATGCTAAAGAAAAACACGAGTAAAAAATAATGTACGAATGATAAAAAAAATACATACACAAGAAATTGTAAATAGAGAGTAAATTTGATGGCGAATCGATATTACTTATGAGAGAAGACGAGAAAAGATTTGAAAATACGATTTACATAAGTATGAAGTAGATAAACGAAATAAAAAAAAGACAAAATGACAATTTGTAACCCCTATGTATATGGGTTTTGTCAAATTGGTCCAGATTTACGTTTTTTAGCACTTTGCAACTCCTATCTTCAAATCTCGCTTCATATTACAACCCCTATCTTCAAAAATGACAGTTTGTACCCCTTATGTATAGAGGTTTTTGACTCATTTTTGCTTGTAAAATAGGTCAATTAGACGGGAGGGGTTGTAATATGAAACGAGATTTGAAGATAGGGGTTGCAAAGTGCTAAAAAATGTAAATCTGGACCAATTTGACAAAACCCATATACATAGGGGTTACAAACTGTCATTTTGTCTAAAAAAAATGGGTACATGATTAGATGCACATTCAAATATAACGGATAGATCTATAAATTCTAAAGGCTATAACATATTTAATATCATTGTTTAAGTAAAGATATCTAATTATTTATAAAAAGTTACGTGTCTATTTTACATTCCTATTTTTTTAAAAAAATTTAAATGCAAATTTTTCTAAAAATTTCAAATATAGATGAAAATAAAAATTATATATGATCGAACAAGTATTGACAATTTTATATTTTTAATCATTGTATAAGAATTTGTTGTAAAAATGATATTTGTATTACATCGATTAGATATGTTCGGTTGAATGACTTGAAATGCATATGACATAACCTATTTGTATTTCGAGGATACAATTCAATTTAAATTAAATTGTAATAAGTAAATAGTATAATTATCACAGAATTCTCAGATTGTATTATCTGTCAGAAGAAAGAAGACAAAATCAATCAATAGTTTTGATGTTTTACACTGGAAAAAGATTCAGTCAAATGATCAAGTCTCAGTGTAGGATTAAAGACAGTGGAAGAATTTCAGTATGAGAATTAACAAGGGATTAGAGAAGAAAAGAAACACAGCTTAGAGTCAAGAATTGAAGAACATTGATTACAGTTAGTCACTCATGAACCAAACAGTACACTGAGTGTCAACAAAAATTCAGTGGAAGCTCTTTAGTATTTTTGGTGGTTTAAACAAAGACTGTGTTATCAAGAATTTAAGTTAATTCAATTTTAATTAATTAAATCAATTATTTAATTTATTTGATAAATTAATTCACTATGAATTAATTTATTTTGTAACTTAATTAACAGATTAATTAAATTATAATTAATCTTAAATTATGAAAAGACTATCTAAAAGACTATTAAGAAACTACACTAGTAAGACTACTATGAGATAGTCTTACCGAGCTATTTCTAAAAATAGTCTTGTAAGTTATCAAGGATAGTCTTACCGAGGGTTTTCAAGAAAGTCTTTCCTATTGTTTCAATAGTCTTACTGAGATATTCAACAGGATAGTCTTACCAGCCTGGAATAGTCTTACCGAGAGATTGTTCAAGATAGTCTTACCAAGACTTTTAAAAAATAGTCTTTGCAGCTTGTGATAGTCTCACCGAGCACACTTCAAGAATAGTCTTTCTAGTCTTGCATAGTCTTACCGAACAAAGTGATAAAGAAATAAACAGAAGCAGGTGAAGATATTTGTCAAAGGTAATATAAATAGAAAGACATAGACGGTGAGACACAGACACACGAGACAGAAATATTAAAGACAGAACCGAGTACATCAAATCTCTCTCATCTTTATATCTCTGGTCAAGCTTTTAATTCCTAGTAAATTCAGTTCAAGTTCTTTTGTAATATTCTATCCGCTATAACTTGTTTCTTTACTACCCTTGTACTATTAGCGAGTTTGTACTCCTAATTTATATTTTGATTTTTATCAACAAATTAAGAAAAGTTCATGTCGAATTTTCTAATTTATTTTTATTAACTTTATATTTATTCTATACTGTAATTGTAACAATCCTCAAGTTTAATATAAGTTATATTTAATTTGAACTTTGTTTCTTTTAATTTCGCTCAAATTTGTTTCGTTTAAAATTAAAATCTACCAGACAAATTTGAAAATACAGTACTATTTGTATTTAACCCCCCTTCTACAAACATAGTCGACCTAACATGACTACAATAAAGTTCTTGAGATCAGATAACAATAAGTTCAAATCACATCATAAATTATAATAAAATTATGTCTATAAATGAATTGGTTAAAGTAGTCAATCGCATATCGATGATGTTAGACAACAATAAATTCAAATTAAATGGCACCTAGATAGTATGGTTCACATATCTTGATTAGATTTTAGAAATGATGAAGATGGTGATGTTAAAAAAGAACACGAATAAATGGGAACACGCAAACAAGGAAAAATTTATTCATAAAAGGGATATAGATGGTCGAGCAAATCTTTTAACAATTCGATAATATTTTTACAAAAAGGTTGAGAAATGAATTAATGGGATGTTTACATAAGAATGATGGAGGGAGAAAATGGACAGAAAGGGTACGATGACAACATTTAGCGTCTTTGTGCATACCCAGTATTTTAAAGTTGTTTGACATAATTACCTTTAACCTATAATTATATGTATGTAAATCTTCTTCTATATATAATAGGAGAACATAGGGATAATTCTGAGCCAAAAAACCCCCCTGTAAAATGACCAATATGCCCTTATTTTATGTAGAATTACTGCTCTTGCCACAAGTAAACGCTATAACACACCGATACCCTACGCCCGCAACCGGTACAAAGGAGCTTATTGCATAGTGGAGGACTGGAGGTATACCATCATTCGTTCCTCTGTCTATCACCGATCTTCATGATTCTATTAAACTGGTAAGCATCTTCATTTAGCCTCAATTTATAACATATGTGTATACACACATAAATCACCCAAATTATGTGTATTTGTTTATTGAATAGAATTCTATATAGTTAAAAAAACGAGTTTGGGTTTGTATCCAATGAATTTTTTGGTAGTTCTCGTTCTGAATTCTTTTGTTGTGTGTAAATTGAGTGCTCGTGGGAGTTATGTGTTTGGTCCTCTTAAGATATAGAATTATGTTCATGCCCAAATTTTCCAATTTTATAGAGAATTATCATGGGTCATGTAGTTGCGGAATACTATGTTTGTTAGAGAACCCATCTAAATTTGCTCAATATTGTTGTGATTGCGAGAGAGCATGTAATAAATTTGCTCGAACCATCTTGGAATGATAGTTATCTGAGTTTTATGTTGCCTGTAGTTTAGGTAATCAAGATTGGCTTTGATGATTTCAGTCTGAATAGTGAAGCAATCTGGCTTTGAAGTGAATATCAAATACAAATTTCTTCTAAACACCAACTACAGAAATAAGACATGTTTAGAGCACCGGGCATCTCGAAGATGCACAAACAATTACAAAATATCAGTCTACCTTGAATTGTTATCGGGTGAATGGTGTTGTCCTGGATGACATTGTTTTTAATGTAAAATAAGTGATTATCCCCTATTATTTTCTGCCACCTAGGAAAAAAATTATAGGGAACAAAAGACATTCGTACCAAAAACCAAAATAAAGGTAAGATACAACGAATTTATCTATTTTCATAAGTTGTATGTCTAATTTTATTTCATTCATATATAGTTCTATATAACCTTGAATTCAATGTAAAGAAATGTGGATTTTGTCAGCCGTGTACCAATATTTGCCAAAGAATCGTAACGGCACACAATAAGCTTCAATCAATATTTGTTGTATTTGTGCTGTTATGTGATTTTAAATGGGCCAGGTTTGTTTTTAGTGTTGTGTTTGGAATTCATCGTGCCCCCATGTGTCAATACGCATTTTTACAAATATAAGCCAGCAACATGGCTCGTGTGTTAAAACCAATCGCATTTCTGCTACCAACATATTGTAAGCTTTATATTTTGCTTTTAACACACACTGATTTAACATTAGAAATCAATTTGGCCAGTCAAAAATTACGTCCTCGCGAGATTTTGTGCTCGGCCTTCTTAGGTTAAATAATATTTTGCATGTCCATTTTTTCCAGTTTCAAATAGAATTCCCGTAGGATATGTAATTGCAAAATATCATAATTGTTGAAGAGCCTATAATGATTTTTTGTTGGTTGTGAAATAATTTTAGTGTATATAGTGAAGTTCTAAATATACGTAATAATTGTTAATGGCAAGTATTGTTATTGTTAAAGAGTTTGGACTGATCTAGAGAAGGTTAGGAGTTAGGATATATACACTATATATTTAGATTTTAGACATTTAATGAGATTACTTTAAGCCACAAGGTTAGGGAGTTGCGGTGGGGTGTTTAGTTCTATAGTCGCTGCCTGCTTGTACAATGTCTTGGCTGTTAGCAAAAATTAATATATTTGACCTTTAATTTATTTTTACAATATAGTTTCTTCATGAAATTGCTCACGGCACACCGATACGCAATACGGCATCAATATGCTACCCTTGCTCATGCCACACCGATACGCTATACGACATCCATATGCTGCCCAACAGCTAGTAGTCCAGTCGCCAATCTTCATAATCTAATTGCAATGGTTATCATCTTCATTTTTTCACCTCAATCTATGACAATGTACATACTTACATATATAAACCGCTAATTTCTTATTTCATGTGTATTTGTGTATCAAACAAAATGTTATTTAATTGTATAAATGTGTCTGTATTTGTGTGTTTGCACTCCCTAAGAGCTCATGTTTGTTTTTACTTGGACAATTATAAAAGCATGTGGTTACGCGAATGATTGCCTCATGGTATTTTGTACGCACTTCGTATAATTAGAAATAATCGAATTGTTCATTTTAATGTGTGCAAGTAGGTTTTGTTTGGACAATATATATTTTGTTATAATAACCTACCGTTTATTTTTACAACAGGTCCACATGTTATAGTAAACATTTGTTGCATTGATATCATCTTGCAACTAATTACAAGATTGAAGGGAGCATAGGCCCAGATGCAACTATATCGGGACTTTTCAAGAAGAATGATCTTTCACAAAGAAAAGTTTTATATGTTACTGTATGGTCTCATGTTTCTAGGATCACTTGTTCTAGAGTTTTGCAAGAAATTGACAGACTAATATTTATGATCTTATTACAATTTTGAATGCAGTTGTGAGGCTTAAGAAGACATTCTCTAGAAGCTACGTCCGGATAATCTTACTCTATACATTTTTCCCAATTCCCTGTTGCGATAAGACACATCAGTCCTTTTTTATTTCCACCCCTTCTTATTGACATGTATGTGTATGATCTCTACCCGCTTTTAGTCCAGAAATTTGACGTTGAATAAGTGTCTTGTTCAGAAGTCTAGGATTTGACATGGGTACATTGGCTAAAATCGGGAACTTGAGTATAGCTGGAAGCATGAAAAAAATTATTGTCAAACACTGGGTGTGGAAATTTTAACAAAAACTGTATTGCCACAACAATATGCTTTGGATCTTTGAATGATAATTTATGTCGTGTTCTCATTTTGCCTCCCATATCCTGGTTTTTATGTATTAATTATGTGTCCAATTGTAGAATGCTTATGTTAATAAGATTCAGTACAATATGCTTTGGATCTTTGAATGATAATTTATGTCGTGTTCTCATTTTGCCTACCATATCCTAGTTTTTATGTATTAATTATGTGTCCAATTGTAGAATGCTTATGTTAATTAGATTCAGTCTTTTTTGCTTATTGTGTGCAGAAGTTGGGACAATTAGGAGTGCCTTAGGCAGCCATTCTTGGATATCGGTATCACCAAATCTAGAGTTGGGACAATTAGGACTGCCTTGGGCGAGCATGCTGTCTTGCATATGAATACCACTAAATTTAGCTGACTTCCTACTAAGGTAAATATGAATATTCAGCAACCTTAAATCAGTGATTTTATAAGCCTTAACATTATATTAGCTTGATATTCAACAGTGCAATGGCATTATACCTTATAACCAAGAAACAATATTAAGTGGTTGTCATTGGTTACTCCTGATTATGATAGAGGTCTTAACCTCTTACAAAGAATGCCAGAATTGAGGCTATTAAGATATTGTTACGTTAGAGTTCTTAACCCTCTTATAAAGAATACCAAAATAGAGGCTTTTAAGATATAAAGGTTTTGCTATATTTTCAATTTAAAAATGTTTATGTGCAAATTGTGTTTTGCAACCGGTGATATAGAGACAACCCTTTATTGATACTTGATGATAGGATTAAGCAAGTGGATGCCAAAAACTAGCAACAAACATGTTATTTTTATCGATAACATTAAATTTGAGCGACTTTTATTCTTTTGTTAATCCCAATGCAGTCTGAAACACAAGAAAAGAATTTATGACAATGACAAGTCATGTCTAATTTAAGCTTAATATAGTTTTGGATTATTTCTAAGGGTTTAATTTTTTTTTCTTTGGGGTGCACAATCACGTGTAAATTGTGGTGTTACTCTTTGTTTGAGTGTTGATGATTTGAAGCAGGGGTTATTATAAATTAGCCTATTAGTAAGTGCAAATTATAGTTGTAGATCAAGAAAATATGATGTGAATTAATCTTATTGATCAGGGTTCACCTTAGGTGTTTTCAGGGATCTTACCGGATAATATATCTTATTTATCTATTGGTTCTCTTGCAATTAGTCGTGATATGGGCAACATCAATTTTCAATGATCCTATTTTAGTAGCTAGGAGGAACCTATACTTTATATTTAATTTATGTTTACGGCATCATGTATAATTTTTATTTTAATGTGTTAATTCTTTCGGTGCATATGCCGCTGCTCATAGTAAATTAAATGAGTATTTACATTTTGTTCATTATGGTCGCATATATATGTTCTTGTATCGATCTATAATATGCATTCCAACTTTAATTTAAATGATTCATTTCCTTTTTACAAATTATTATGAAAGGGTCTATCACGCATGAGATTTTCTGCCCATAAAGATTGTTACTCGAAAATGTTGCTCCACTCAAATTATATGAATATAAAAAGGTTTAGAAAACAAAGCCTAAGTAGAAGGTGGGTTCACCATATTTTTTTAGTTTACGTACAATTTGGATAAAAATGGTTAAATTTTTGGTTTATGCAATGTTATATTGTGTGGAATTTAAAAATACTATAGTACAAGGGTCCAAAGCCACAACCTCAACAACAAAAATAGCACTTCAGAGACAATTAGTCAATTACGAATCCCAATACAGTACATGGTAAAAATTTTGTTATGAATTGCTTATTCATATGTTATCAGTAATGTTGTTCATAACTTGTTGTACTTTTGTGTCTAATTCACGGTATATCATGTTGTTATTGGCTTATAGCTGGGTGAAGCATGAGAGCATTATGTTACTTTTCTGAGGTCCTGGAATCGCTAATGCACCAGATAACTGATGTCACCAATAATAGTGCATTCTGATCCAGCATATGGACAGTTATATGGTCTGAAAGCACATCCTGTTTCATGATTTAGCTTGTTGTAGTACGGAAATATGCCTACACAACCAAAACTCTGATATTGACATGGAAGTTCAAGAGCTGCTGCAACCTTCTCAGGTGCAAGACATCTGATATTCCCAAGTTCGTGTCTACATGCTGGGCATCAGTTGTGCACTTGTGGCTTGCATCCAGAGCACAATGTATGGCCATTTGAACACTGCAACGAGAAAAACACAAACATAAGCATCAGAAAAAACATCCAGAATAGAGCAAAAACTATGCATCCAGCTATCCACGCAGATTATGGCTACTGCGAAGTGCAGACCTACCAAAAGTCCATCACTAACTTTATTTGCTAGCAATGAATCCTCCTCATACCACCTAAACAAAATAACACATGTACAATATAATATGGATGGAATGTCTTGACATTTTGCATCATAGAGGATATCCCTCTAAGTTGCTAGATACAGTTACTGCCTTAACAAACTGTGTACTGGTAGTTCCACAACATACACAGTACTCAAGCATACCAATATGAGATTCACATTCTGAACCATAATAGTTTTACTTTATAGTCATAACTATAATATTCCTTCTAGTTATGGAGATGTCACGTGGCGTCTGAAGATTCACATATATGAGCAACCAGAATTTGACAAACCTCTGTTTGATGTCTATGATTTCTTTGTTAATTGTGCAGAGTGAATATATACACACTTTTGGCACTTTTGGCACTTTTGGTTTCATTTTATACTAATTATGTTTCAGTCATTTCTGCCATTAGACTATGTATTTTGAATCAAGTGAAGTAAGCGGCAAGGTAAGTTGATAAGTTGGTGCTGCATTATGGTAAAGTTAGAAAATATACACTGAACACATGTTGGATGCATGGATTACATAATAAGGACTCAAACATTTCGTTTTCTAACAAAACATGTTCATTCTGACATTTTAAATCTTTAAACGGGATGCATTTTTTCATGATGCTAGAAAATGGCCCGTGCCTTGCACGGGCTAGCTATTATGCTAGTTATATATTTATGTAAATAAAGTGGCAAAAAAGTGAGATAGATAACGATGCAATAAAGAAACGAGTTTGCTTCGCAAATGAGTATGATACACTAGTGATTTCATACATTAACGGCTAAAAAGTGTGAAATTTTTTGAAGGCAAATAGGATCAAAGAATGTATTCAATTCATATCAAAATGGATCATATATATCATGAATTCATATCAAAATGGGTCATATATATCATATGGTACCTAGCATTAATAGTAACTAGCTTCAATACCCGTGCAAGGCACAGGATTGTTCTAGTTTACGGTTAGTTATAATCGTTTTTGTTGTTATTTTATGGTTAATTTTAGTAAATCTTGCTGTGACGATAAACAATATTCAATTTATTATTTTCTTTCTTTCTTTCATAAGTAACGTTTGGTCTGTTCCTTTCTCGAGATCTCTTATTTTTATAATAGTATTCAGATGATCTTTCGATTGTTCTAATTTACGTTGTTATAGTTGTTTTTGTCGTTGGATTTTACGTTTACCGATAGTTGATCCATTGTGACGATGAATGATAGGGCCATAATTCATCATATTTTTAATACCTATTTTATGTTAGTTTTCGTAATTTTATTAATTAATAAATTGTTTTATTTTTTTTGTAGGAAAATAAATAAAAACGTATTTCAAGCAGGAAAAGGTGCAAAAAGGGAAAGGATGTGGAAAATACTTGAAGTCAAGGAAACTGGAGGGAAAATCGATTACTTATCGGAGAAGAAAAGGAAATTGAAGAAATTATATTCAAGATTGGATTGTAATCAAAAGGGCCAAACCCAATATTTTCCCCTATATATATATGGCCTTATCTCTTGTATTTGAAACACCAATTTAGACAACAACCTAGATTCGATAATTAGGATTAGAGTTAGATTTTCATTCGCTTTTCAATACAAACAGTTTATTTTATTTTATTTATGCACTTTTCCATTACTCATCGATTTTTAGATTAATTTAAGGTGGCCAGTTTTCAATCCAATCAAGGAAGTACACTTTGTCTTTGGTTTGATTAATAAGCTATTTAACTTGTTTTATCACCTGATAGTGTACGTCGACGCATGTTATTGTTTTTTTAATATATAAAATTCATGCCACTTTTGTTTACGTTTTATTAGTTTAATTTGTTAATGTTTGTAATGCTTTTATTTTGTTTCGTTAATTATAATATCATGTCTAGCTAAATCTCTTGCCTAGGATGAAGATGAAATTAATTTAATTATTCTTGATTTCTTCTCGTTCCTATTAATTGATTCTCATAATTTTTCTTGGTGCTTAATTGTTCAATTGACAAAGTGATTTTGATATACTATTGTTACCGGATTTATTTTTCATAGCCTATGCTTGCTCCTTGAAGTTTTGATAGGTTATTGTTAGATAACAAGTTTCATAGTATATGCTTGTCTCGTTAATTGATATATCTTATTTGTGAAGAAAGAGAGTTGATTTTATGACGAGTTGATATTAATTGTGATTGATTAATTAATTCGGATTCCTAGGTTTTCCATATTATTTGATAATCTTTGTTAATTAGGTTAAATAAATCTCATCTCAAATCTTATTGTCAAGTTCGCCTGAGTTAATTATTAGGGTTTTAAAAATTCGTAGTCTCTGTGGATCGACCTGTATTTGTTACAACTAAACACTGTGCGCTTGCGGTTATTTTGACACATCAATGAACATTCTTCAATTCATCATATTCTTTCTTTCTTAAATCTTAAGTAAATTTTGGTATACTCTTTTCTCGAGATCTCGTAATTTTATAATAGTTTTCAGATGATTCCTCTATTGTTCTAGTTTACGGTTTTTATAGTTATTTTTGTTGTTATATTTTATGATAAATGTTAATTGATTCCGTTGTGACAATGATCGTTCTTTGATTTGTCACATTCTTGTAATGTTTGATTTGCTACTGTTTCCAGATCTCGTATTTTGTAATAGTTTTCAGATGATCCCTCTAGTAATCTTCTTTTTCAAATTTTATTGTATTTGTAGTCATTACATAAAATAACGCAAAAGAGATAAGAAAATATGAAAACGAAAAAGATATCATTTATAACATTATAATATAAACGAAAAATCATGAATTGAGGGTATAAAGTGAACTATACAAACTATTTAATAACACGTAGTTTGTAAACTAACGTTATTCTTTTGATATTAATTTGTTAATGGTGTTAGATTAGTTAACTTATAGCGATGTGTCACGGAGTTTAATGGATCAATATTAAAAATGAGAGTGCAACTTATTTTTCAAGTCTTATAAAGTATTCTTAAAAGATAATATGAAATTAGTTATTAATTAGATTTTTATTATAAAGCATTAATCAGTGTTCTAAAATTTTTGGTATTTTTGAGAAATTCCCGATTAACTTTTAAAAAATATTGAGCTTTTTTCATAAATAAATAGGAAAAAATAAATTTTTGCACATTTACTTTTGTTAAAAATAGCTATTTGCAATTTTACCAAACTATTTGCAATTTTACTATACTAAGTTTCAAAATTGCAAAAATACTAGGTCCCCCTCCTCCCTCCTTTCCTCTCTCCTCCCCGACTTCCTTCGCCAGTGTACCTTTTTTTTTTTAACCCTAACCCTTCCCCCCCCTCCGCTCTCCCCTTTATGTATGGCGACTCATTCCTTCGCCGCCTGTACTTTTTTTTTTTTAAGGTGAGGTGCTATTTTGGTTGATTTTGGTTGCAACTTAATGCAACCACATTCAACTTTTTTTTAAGGTGGGGTGATTTTGGTGGATTTCGGTTGCAAGGCCCCGCCAGGGGCAATATTCAACCAAATGCAACCACATTCAACTTTTTTTTAAGGTGGGGTGCTATTTTGGTTGAATTTGGTTTGCAACCATAATCAACCACATTCAACACTTTTTTTTTTTTTAAGGTGGGGTGCTATTTTGGTTGATTTTGGTTTGCAACCATAATCAACCACATTCAACACTTTTTTTTTAGGTGGGGTGCTATTTTGGTTGATTTTGGTTTGCAACCACATTCAACACTTTTTTTTTATTTTTTATTTTTTTAAGGTGGGGTGCTATTTTGGATGATTTTGGTTTGCAACCATAATCAACCACATTCAACACCTTTTTTTTTTAAGGTGGGGTGCTATTTTGGTTGATTTTGGGTTACAACCATATTCAACCACATTCAACACTTTTTTTTAAGAAGGGGTGCTATTTTGGTTGATTTGAGTTGCATGGCCCCGCAGGGGCAACCACATTCAATTGCATGCACCCACATTCAACCGAATGCAAACACATGCAACTTTTTGTTTTTTAAGGTTTGGTGATTTTGGGTTGCATGGCCCCGCAGGGGCAATATTCAACTGAATGCAACCACATGCAACTGAATGTAAACTCATGCAACTAAATTTCTGATTTCAAGTTCCATTTTTCGGTTGTCATTTTCGACCTCATTTTTGGACTCTAATATATATATATATATATATATATATATATATATATATATATATAAGGACCCCTTCCACAACCACAGCTGGCTGATTTTCGCTAACCATCCAACAAATCTTGTCCGTTAAATTTGAAATGGACGATGAAGATTAATTGTTGCCGCAATAATACAATGCGGGTGTTACTCTCAACCGCAATGATTCAATGCGGGTGTTACTCTTTACCGCAATGAATCATTGCGGGTGTTATAAACTTAAAAATACTCTTCTACCCTTTTAATTACAAAACCCACATTACATAAAACACAAAGTACAGACACAGAGACGACAATGCGGTAAACACTGTAACACACCGACTAATACACCCTTCAATTCCAGCTCTCTTCGACAATTCCAGATCTGTCTTCTTCTTTTTGTTCGATCTACTCTTCAACTCCGTGTTCTGTGCTGTTCGCGAGTCTCCATTAGGCATTAGGTCTTCATCAAATCCATTGAGTCTTCATTCTTCAAGCAAAAATATACAATGTAAGTGAATATAAAATCTAAAATTTCGTATATATTATGTGCAATTGGTATTTGGTAGTGTATTAAAGTGTTTGATTTTATTCCTGTGAGAAATTTAGTAGTGAATTAAAGGTGTTTGATTTTATTCCTGTAAGAAATTTATATTGTTTAAATGTTTGTAAAATCAATTTCATGTTGAGATATATTGCCTGCAAAGAGGAATCGCATCTTGAACTAATTCCACAAATTACCAAAGAGCAGTTACTTAAATCTTTTGTCACATTACAAAATTTAACCTTCGACCTGAACTGAAGAGAAACCCTATGTTAATCAAATTTTGATCTTGAACTTAAACCTGCAATGTGTCATTTATATATCACTAGTATTCTGTAACAACTTTTAAAATTCCTGAAAAAACGGTTCCCTCAACATTGTTCTTTCTCTCTAGTGCCACCATAGGTAATATAACATTAGAAGTACTGCAAACTAGCTTTTATACACTCTTGCAGGAATATGAGCCCAGAGAAACCTGAATTCAAGGAATAATAATGACACTGCAGAAAAGTTATTGATCGACAAATTCAATTTTGCGGCTAGAATTACAGGTTGTTAGGGACTTGGACTATTATGAGAGCTAGCAGGAGCACTGCATAAGTAAGGTTTAATTTCCCTAATTTAGGCTTAGTTTCCCTAATAGGTTGTTACGTAGCTTAAATTCCTACTATAGGTTAAATTTCCCATATTTAAAATGAAAATGATTTATTAATTCGAATTTATCATTTATTAATCCAAATTAGTCTTAATTTCCCTAATTTAGGCTAAATCTCTCATAAATAGATTAAAAATGATTGTTAATTCAAATTCATCATTAATAATCCAAATTAGGCTTGTTTTCCCTAATTTTGATTTAATTTCCCTAATTAGGCTAAATCTCTCATAAATAGATTAAAAATGATTTATTAATTGGAATTTATCATTTATTAATCTAAATTAGGCTTACATTCCCTAATTTTGATTTAATTTCCCTAATTAGGCTAAATCTCTCATAAATAGATTAAAAATGATTTATTAATTCGAATTTATCATTTGTTAATCCAAATTAGGCTTATATAAGAGAGGAAAAACAAGCAATACGAGTGTTTTCCTATTTATAAGTTTAAAGATTCGCTAATTAGCAGATGTGGCATTCCTGGCCGGGTGGGTTGATATGCATCGAAACTACAAAGTTAAGCGTGCTTGAGCTGGAGCAATTTTCAGGATGGGTGACCCCCTGGGAAGTCCCCTTATTTTCAATTTTTTTTTATTTTGAAAATATTTTTTAATATTGCAAACCACGGTAAAAATATGAATTTAAAATAAATGGAGGAAGACAAATGATTTTAATATTTTTTAAATTTATTTTAAAAATGCAAAGGGTGTTTAATTTATGCAATATGTGATGTTTAATTTATTATATGTAAAATTGATTTAATATTCGTTAAGAAAACATTGAAAACGTGAATAATATTCGTTAAGAAATAAAATGGTGATTTAAGAAAAAAAAAAAATGAAAATTGGAAGTACATATATAAGAGAGGAAAAACAAGCAATACGGGTGTTTTCCTACTTATAAGTTTAAAGATTCGCTAATTAGCAGATGTGGCATTCCTGGCCGGGTGGGTTGATATGCATCGAAACTACAAAGTTAAGCGTGTTTGAGATGGAGCAATTTTCAGGATGGGTGACCCCCTGGGAAGTCCCCTTTTTTCAATTTTTTTTTTTATTTTGAAAATATTTTTTAATATTGCAAACCACGGTAAAAATATAAATTTAAAATAAATGGAGGAAGACAAATGATTTTAATATTTTTTAAATTTATTTTAAAAATGCAAAGGGTGTTTAATTTATGCAATATGTGATGTTTAATTTATTATATGTAAAATTGATTTAATATTCGTTAAGAAAACATTGAAAACGTGAATAATATTCGTTAAGAAATAAAATGGTGATTTAAGAAAAAAAATGAAAATTCGAAGTACATATATAAGAGAGGAAAAACAAGCAATACGGGTGTTTTCCTATTTATAAGTTTAAAGATTCGCTAATTAGCAGATGTGGCATTCCTGGCCGGGTGGGTTGATATGCATCGAAACTACAAAGTTAAGCGTGCTTGAGCTGGAGCAATTTTCAGGATGGGTGACCCCCGGGAAGTCCCCTTTTTTTCAATTTTTTTTTATTTTGAAAATATTTTTTAATATTGCAAACCACGGTAAAAATATGAATTTAAAATAAATGGAGGAAGACAAATGATTTTAATATTTTTTAAATTTATTTTAAAAATGCAAAGGGTGTTTAATTTATGCAATATGTGATGTTTAATTTATTATATGTAAAATTGATTTAATATTCGTTAAGAAAACATTGAAAACGTGAATAATATTCGTTAAGAAATAAAATGGTGATTTAAGAAAAAAAAAAATGAAAATTGGAAGTACATATATAAGAGAGGAAAAATAAGCAATACGGGTGTTTTTCTATTTATAAGTTTAAAGCTTCGCTAATTAGCAGATGTGGCATTCCTGGCCGGGTGGGTTGATATGCATCGAAACTACAAAGTTAAGCGTGCTTGAGCTGGAGCAATTTTCAGGATGGGTGACCCCCTGAGAAGTCCCCTTTTTTCAATTTTTTTTTATTTCGAAAATATTTTTTAATATTGCAAACCACGGTAAAAATATGAATTTAAAATAAATGGAGGAAGACAAATGATTTTAATATTTTTCGAATTTATTTTAAAAATGCAAAGGGTGTTTAATTTTTGGAATATGTGATGTTTAATTTATTATATGTAAAATTGTTTTAATATTCGTTAAGAAAACATTGAAAATGTGAATAATATTCGTTAAGAAATAAAATGGTGATTTAAGAAAAAAAAAAAATGAAAATTCGAAGTACATATATAATAGAGGAAAAACAAGGGTGTTTTCCTATTTATAAGTTTAAAGCTTCGCTAATTAGCGGATGTGGCATTCCTGATCGGGTGGGTTGATATGCATCGAAACTACAAAGTTAAGCGTGCTTGAGCTGAAGCAATTTTCAGGATGGGTGACCCCCTGGGAAGTCCCCTTTTTTTCAATTTTTTTTTTTGAAAATATTTTTTAATATTGCAAACCACGGTAAAAATATGAATTTAAAATAAATGGAGGAAGACAAATGATTTTAATATTTTTTAAATTTATTTTAAAAATGCAAAGGGTGTTTAATTTATGCAATATGTGATGTTTAATTTATTATATGTAAAATTTATTTAATATTCGTTAAGAAAACATTGAAAACGTGAATAATATTCGTTAAGAAATAAAATGGTGATTTAAGAAAAAAAAAAATGAAAATTGGAAGTACATATATAAGAGAGGAAAAACAAGCAATACGGGTGTTTTTCTATTTATAAGTTTAAAGCTTCGCTAATTAGCAGATGTGGCATTCCTGGCCGGGTGGGTTGATATGCATCGAAACTACAAAGTTAAGCGTGCTTGAGCTGGAGCAATTTTCAGGATGGGTGACCCCCTGGGAAGTCCCCTTTTTTCAATTTTTTTTTATTTCGAAAATATTTTTTAATATTGCAAACCACGGTAAAAATATGAATTTAAAATAAATGGAGGAAGACAAATGATTTTAATATTTTTCAAATTTATTTTAAAAATGCAAAGGGTGTTTAATTTTTGGAATATGTGATGTTTAATTTATATATGTAAAATTGTTATAATATTCGTTAAGAAAACATTGAAAACGTGAATAATATTCGTTAAGAAATAAAATGGTGATTTAAGAAAAAAAAAAATGAAAATTCGAAGTACATATATAATAGAGGAAAAACAAGGGTGTTTTCCTATTTATAAGTTTAAAGCTTCGCTAATTAGCAGATGTGGCATTCCTGACCGGGTGGGTTGATATGCATCGAAACTACAAAGTTAAGCGTGCTTGAGCTGAAGCAATTTTCAGGATGGGTGACCCCCTGGGAAGTCCCTTTTTTTTCAATTTTTTTTTTTGAAAATATTTTTTAATATTGCAAACCACGGTAAAAATATGAATTTAAAATAAATGGAGGAAGACAAATGATTTTAATATTTTTTAAATTTATTTTAAAAATGCAAAGGGTGTTTAATTTTTGGAATGTGTGATGTTTAATTTATTTTATGTAAAATTGATTTAATATTCGTTAAGAAAACATTGAAAACGTGAATAATATTCGTTAAGAAATAAAATGGTGATTTAAGAAAAAAAAATGAAAATTGGAAGTACATATATAAGAGAGGAAAAACAAGCAATACGGGTGTTTTTCTATTTATAAGTTTAAAGCTTCGCTAATTAGTAGATGTGGCATTCCTGGCCGGGTGGGTTGATATGCATCGAAACTACAAAGTTAAGCGTGCTTGAGCTGGAGCAATTTTCAGGATGGGTGACCCCCTGGGAAGTCCCCTTTTTTCAAATTTTTTTTTATTTTGAAAATATTTTTTAATATTGCAAACCACGGTAAAAATATGAATTTAAAATAAATGGAGGAAGACAAATGATTTTAATATTTTTCAAATTTATTTTAAAAATGCAAAGGGTGTTTAATTTTTGGAATATGTGATGTTTAATTTATTATATGTAAAATTGTTTTAATATTCGTTAAGAAAACATTGAAAACGTGAATAATATTCGTTAAGAAATAAAATGGTGATTTAAGAAAAAAAAATGAAAATTCGAAGTAAATATATAAGAGAGGAAAAACAAGGGTGTTTTCCTATTTATAAGTTTAAAGCTTCGCTAATTAGCAGATGTGGCATTCCTGGCCGGGTGGGTTGATATGCATCGAAACTACAAAGTTAAGCGTGCTTGAGCTGGAGCAATTTTCAGGATGGGTGTCCCCTTGGGAAGTCCCCTTTTTCAACGGTACAGATTCGATGGCTGTATAAAAGTACCCAACCAGCCATAGTTGTGGAAAAATCTCCATATATATATATATATATATATATATATATATATATATATATATATATATATATATATATATATATATAAATTAGAATAGAAACTAGAAACCTACACTAAATAAATTATATTTCATTTATTTTAATGGCCCCACTAGGGGCACCTTCACAAAAAACGTTTAAAATTCTTGGCTCTATTCAACAAAAATATTAAAAAAAATAATAAAAAAAAATTTAAAAATTTACTGTTCACGTGCCACGTCATCACGTGAACAGTAACTTTTTTTAAATTTTTTTTTATTTTTTTATATTTTTGTTGAATAGAGACAATAATTTTAAACGTTTTTTGTATTGGAGTACCCTTAATTTGGTCATTAGATTAGCTTGAAATATTTAATTTAGGTTTAGTTTCTAGTTTCTATTCTAAGTTAGTTTCTATTAGAACAAGACCCTATATATATATATATATATAATATATATATATATATATATATATATATATTAGAGTTCAAAAATGAGGTCGAAAATGACAATTGAAAAATGGAACTTGAAATCAGCAACTGAATGCAACAAGTTGAATGTGGTTGCATTTGGTTGAATATTGCCCCTGGCGGGGCCTTGCAACCCAAATCCACCAAAATCATCCACCTTAAAAAAAAGTTGAATGTGGTTGCATTTGGTTGAATATTGCCCCTGGCGGGGCCTGGCAACTGAAATCCACCAAAATCACCCCACCTGAAAATAAAATTGAATGTGGTTGCATTTGGTTGAATGTGGTTGCATTAAGTTGCAACCAAAATCAACCAAAATAGCACCTCACCTTAAAAAAAAAAATTAAATAAAAAAGTACAAGCGGCGAAGGAATGAGTCGCCATACATAAAGGGGAGGGGGGAGGGGGGAGGGGGAGGGGAAGGGTTAGGGTTAAAAAAAAAGTACACAGGCGAAGGAATGAGTCGCCGGGGAGGGAGGGAGGGAGGGAGGGAGGGGGGGAGGGGTTAGGGTTGGTATTTTTGCAATTTTGACTTATGTTGGTAAAATTGCAATGAATTAAAGGAGATGGTATTTTTGCAAATAGAAACTTTAAATCTAGTATTTTTGGTAAATTATCAAAAATATTTTATTCACTATGAATTACTTTTGAGTAGTATATTTTATTACAAATAAATTTAATATATCAAATTCTATTATAATACGAAAATATATCTGATTATTTCTTCAGCTAATTTTCAATTTACCGCTTAACCCATATCGAGAATTTAATTGATTAGACCCGATTATCGAACTTTACGAGTATCTTTATATAATTATTTTGTTACAAATACGACTAATTTGTCAAATACTTTATTACTAAAATAAATCTGATTAAATTCTGGCTAATTCCAGATTTTCTGCTTAAATTCCTGATTGGGAACCAAATAGATTAGTTTCAATTCTCGAATTTTACAAGTATATGTATAATTATTGTTCATCGTTTAGTATACTCATATACTAATGTATCAAAAAAAAATTAATCTGAATACTTGCACGCACATAAATAATAAATTACAAAATTTAATGTGTCGCATTGTTTCTCAATTGATGTTTGGTTTGTCCCGTGTCCGAGATTCTCATTTTTGTAATAGCTTTCGGGTGAGCCTTTTGATTTTATTTTTGTCAAACAAAAATTTCTCAAGTACTTGGAATCAAGTATTTTATTGTAGTTAAAATTGTTGAATAATTAGCACCTAGAATAGGACACAAGAGTTAAGAAAATATGTAAAATTTTGACCATTCATATGAAATAAAATAACAAGTTATTAATAGAGTACACATGTGAATTTAGGTATATAAAGAGACATAAAATAACAAAAAGACAATCAATAATCTTCAATAATTAAAGATTATTTTGGTTTCCATTCTCTTGTTTTCTTTTTTGTTTTTTCTTCAATAATTTTCAATAATCTTCATCTTTGGTTGAGATTTTTGATTTTTGCATCCATTTTTTTTGGTGTTTTATGTCTCTCCTTTTGGAGTGGTTTGTGTCTCTCCTTTTGGAGTGTTTTGGTTTATGGTCGTGTTGTTTTAAGAATGATTTCTATGGTGTATTGGGAGATTTGGGAAGCTCACTTTGAATCTGGAACGGTGGTGATTATCGCGAGAGCTCACCTTGCACAACGAAAGATTGTTCGATATTTGGGGGCATCTGTGCCCTCAACCTCAGTTGTTGTAACTGATGGGTATGAACAACGGACTATCACCGGTTTTTATGTGCGCATGTCAATTGTGATGCTACTATTTTCAGGAATGTTGGTGTCGACTGGATAACTCGGGAAACCTTTGTAATCATTTTTATTATCAAGAATATTTATATTCTATGTGTTAAGTAATCTGAAAACAAAACGGCTATTTGTTTAGCTCATTTTTTGTTTCACAATCAGGTTGTAGTTGACAGTTCAGGGGTTTGTCCCGACTGGGTTCTGATATTTTAGTATTTGTAAAATCTTCTTGTTTGTCAAAAAAAAAAGAGAATAGAATGAGAAATGAAACATTTATTATATTTTGAATAAAGAAAAATCAAATTATATCCTTATATATAATAAACGTAAGAGGGATCTTATCTATAATTTTGGTTTGGTCACTGTACCGCCAAAATAATCTTAACCGTCGAATATAATATTTTTAAAAATAGACGATCAAGATTATATCATATTAAAAAAAATTATAATCTAGAAAGGATATAATTAAAAAGATTGTATTAAAATTGAATTTTAAAAAGGAGTTATAATCTGAAAAAGATATAAAAGATTGTATAAGAATTGAATTTTATTTATTTATTTATTAATATTAAAAAAGGTTCATATTTACTCTTTAGGTTCTATCTTGAGATATAAAAATCAGATTTAGATGATTTTACAGTCCACGCGAAACTCATAAAATTATTTTTAATTTAGTGATGATTTAACAATTATTATCCAAATGAAAACACTCAGAATCTCAAGAGAAAATATAATTACAAATTTTACATTAATCATATTTAGTGTAGAATACCTACATTAATAATCCTATTCAATATAGAATACCTAATTACATATGATTTAAGGACAAGCACTTTTTCGTATTTTCATATAAATACACTTTTTAGTTTACATGTTAAAATATTAAATATTTTTTATGCTAGATCCAAAATTTTTTATCTATTTATTTTAAGATCTAGCAGTTTTTATTTATTTTATTGTACTGAGGACCAGACTACTAACTACCAAAGTTTTGAACAAAATCTACACTTATTATTAAAACTATATTTGGTTGTTAGTACAATTATCTTCAAATAGTGATAAGGTTATTTTGATAATTAAAACAAAATATAAGTAGCTTTCCTAAATAGAATAGAATTTTCAATATAAAAAAATCTTAAATTTCATCTTCTTTTTTTTTTTGTTTCTTGGTAGTTTTAATTGGAGAAAATTGTTAAATCATCACTAAATTAAAGAATATTTTATTAATTTCACGTAGGCTATAAAATCATCCAAATCAAGTTTTTATAATTCGAGGTAAAACACATAATAAATTGAACGTGTAAAATCTTTTATATATATATATATATATATATATATCAATTTCTTAACAACAATTTGATATGTAAACGAATAACAAATAAATAATAAAAAGAAAATATAATAAATATTAAAAAAAGAGTCGTGCGTTGCACGGATTATAAGCTAGTTATATAAATAAAAGTAAGAGGGGTAATAGGGGAGTACTATCATAAGTCAAGGGATCGATTCCCGCTAACAACATAAAATAGAACAATTATATCATGTTGTATCCTATCCCATATATCTATCTATACTATTATATAAAAGCCGAAACATTAAAAATTTGGTCGGTCGGTCGGTACGGTACCTATTGATTTTACTTATTTACCCTTACTCAATTACAGATAAAATCCATCCTACTAACTAATCAATTTCCTTTTTTATGTTAAACATATTATCTTTTCTATTTTTCAATAACTAAATTATTTCCTTTTAAAATCTCTCATTTTCCAATTATATCATGGACGGTTACCTTTTTCAGCCACAACACGTTACCTTTTTTCTTTTCTCTTACTAAAACCTCTATTTTTTCCAATTATATCACGTGCATTTCTATTTAATAAAAATTAAGTAATAATATTATAATACTAATAATTAACCGATTACCTTTTCAGCTAAAACATATCATCTTTTCTATTTTTATTATTAAATTCCCTTTTTTTTTCTAGAAATATCATGGCCAACATTAATTTCTCATTTTCTAAAAACTATGAGCAACGTTATTTAGTAAAATAACATAATTAAATTATAATTACTATAAACTAATTAATTACATTTTCACATAAATCATGTCATCCTTTTAATTTTCACGTTACCTTTCTATTTTCTCTAAGTAAAATATATCTTTTTTCAATTATATCATGGGCGGTTCTATTTAATAAAATAAACTAATAATATTATAATATTAATAATTAACCGATTATCTTTTTCAGCTGAAATGTATCTTCTTTTCTATATTTTCAAATTAAAATCACTCTTTTAATAGAAATATCACGGACAATATTAATTTATCCTTTTCTAAACACATTACGAGCAATTGTATTTAGTAAAATAATGTAATTAAATTATAATTACTATAAACTAATCAATTATCTTTTTCACCTAGAATGTTACCTTTTTAATTTTCTCTAACTAAATCCTTTTTTTCTAATCATATCACGGTCATTCTATTTAATAAAATATAATAATAATTTATAAACTTTTTCAACAAAAACGTATCATATTTTCTATATTTTATGACTAAAATCCCTCCTTTTCTAGAAATATCATGGATAACATTTATATAATTATTATCAAATCATCTCTTATAAAAATTTAAGCCTCCAAAATTCATTTTTTTAAAAAAATTAATTTAAATTAATGAAAAAAATCATATAATATTAAAAAAAAATCGTGCATCGCACGGGTTTTAAGCTAGTTAATAAATAAAAAACACTAAGAGATATAATTAATGAATTCTACTCTTTAATAAAGTACACATGTAACTCAATGGTTATGGTGTGGAATTTAAGTTTATTTGAATTGATATGTTTCGATTCTTAACATTGGCTAGATATTCTAAGTTTTTCCATAACATTTTATTATAAGGGACTTAATAGTAAAACTAAAATATATTAGAAGGTAAAAACGTAAATGATATTGAATAAAATGTGCTATTATATATATAGTAGATTGTTACAAGTGTGATGCGATGAAAAAACTTGGATTCAAGTACGGTAAAAATTTTGAAATTATAATTATTTTGACATTATAACGGTTACAAGAAATTTAAGTTAACTATTATTTTGAATTATTAAAATTCTATTTCAATTTGATTTCGGTTTAAATAGACCGAATATTTGAAATTCGAATATCCATCTAAATCGGATCATAGCATAAATTATTCAGGTTTGAATTTATAATATAAAAATTAGCTTTGTTTGTAAATTAGCATATTGTTTAATTATATTTTTATATATTTTACAAAATTTATGAATCATAAATTGATTATATTAATTTTAACTACCAAAATCTTAGATCTTTACATTTTCAAATTTATTTATCTTTTCAATTTTATGTTGAAACATTATAATTGTCATTCATGTCTTCTAAGAGCACTTATAGATATTTTTTTTTGTCAGGCACTTGTAGATAAATTTAAAATATATTTTTGCAATGCAATTCCGGTCTAATTCTAGAGCAAATTAGAAACACGGTCTTTAATAAAAATATTCATTCATTTACTATTCATATATTTTTTTCAATACTTATTGTTTATGAAATATAATTTTTTATCAAAGAAATATATAATATAATTGAATCGAATCCAAATTTTCAACAAAGAAAAAAATATAGATCAAATTTTTTATCCAAAAGATTTCGATACTGAATTGAAACTTCGTATATTCAATATTTAAAATATTTATGCTTACGGTTAGAGTATTTGGAAAACTTAACCAAATTCAATAGATATAAATGCTAATGGTGTTAGACAGAGCGAAGTTCAGTCGAGTGCTTTTAAATGAAGATTTATTGAAAACTAGCATAATAACCCGTACGAGGTACGGGTTAATTTCTAGATTTTTTGTGTGTAACACGTAGTTACATTCTTCATTGTTTATTTATTATTTATTCATGATAAATATTGTATAGTATTTCAGGTATATTAAACATAAGTAGATTGACTTTTATGTACATTACTAATTTGTGTGTTCTAATTTAACTTAGTGAGTAAATAATACATAACGATCGCGAAATTTCGAATAAAATTTTTCTACTCGTCATTTGAATTTATTTTAGATCGACGCAGTAATGTATTGAATTAGCGTGTTTCGCAAAAAAAAAAATCTTTAAAATTTTTATATTCGTATGTAAATAAATATTATATTATATCTATTTAATTATAATTATTAGGTATTTATTAAAATTACTAATTTAATTTTTCGGATCGTTAAAAAACGAGGGGAGACAATATTTCTCGATCACAGAAATCGAGCAATTCTTTCACAAAACACAAATATTCTTCACAAAACACGATATTTCTTTTACAAAGCACGAAATGTTCCACCACTATTTCTTTTTCCAGTCCCCATGCCTTGTCTCCTTGAAGTCATATAAAAAAAAAAAAAGAACCGACCATTTTTTTTTATTTACCCACCGAATGAACACTTAAACACTACCAACTGTCTCTTTCATATCAAAAACAACTCGGACTATATATATATATATATAACAGTGCCCAAACCCAGGAGTTTATTTTCTGTTAATTGTCCTGTTCCGTTCTCGTTTTGTACTAGTAGGATCGATTGGGTTGTGTTGGTGAGGTAAGGAATTATAGTATAAGGGTGGGATTGTTGTGGTGGTGTCGGGGAAGTTTGAAAACGGAGAGAGGAACGACTGGAGGTCGAAGGGGAGACTGAAGGAGAGAGGGGTCGAGACGGAGAGGAGGGAGAGGGAGAAGTGAGGTGTTTGTGGTGGTGTTGTATCACGACGAAAGGGGGAGGAGAGACTTGTGAAGTCGACGAGAGAGATTCGAGGGGGCAAGAACGAGAGTGAGAGAGAGTCGAAGATGGGGGGGAGATGTAGATGTAGAGATGAATTGTTTTTTTTTTTTGTTGATGAAGTCGGGCCAGTGGTGGTGGTAGTGAGTTGATTCGGAATTTCCGAGTATAGAGAGAACAGAGAATCGACGAGTTGAGTTAACTCGGTGTTAAAATGATGTGTTAAAAAATAGAGAGAGAGAGAGAGAGAGGGAGAGAGAGAGAGGGAGAGAGAGAGGGAGAGAGAGAGAGAGATCGAGAACGGGTGAGATGAGAGAGATTGAGAGAGAGAGAGATGGAGAGAGAGAGAGATAGACAGAAAGATTGAAAGAGGAAGATGGCGAGATAGAGGTGCACGGGAGAGAGGCAGCGCAGGGGAAGGGGAGACGCAATGGTGGCTGTGGGGCCCACGTGTCGTAGTTGCAAAAAAGAATCATATAATAATGCAGTTTCGAACGGTTTAATTGGGATTTACATAATAAATAAAAAGGGGTTCAATTGGTTTCGTTAAAATTGGAAAATTATTTAATTTGGTGAGAAATAAATAATATAATTAAAATAATGGTAGAACTGATTAATTGAGTTATATTTATGGATTTAATGTGAATAAAAAGGGATTGTTTAATAATTTTGTTGTGAGATTAATATTAATTAAATAGAAATATTTTGGTGATTATTTGGGCATAATTTAGAGATTTAATAATTCGTTATAAAAAGAGAGAATAATAATTATGGTTCTAATTTTAGAAGAGCTAATAATAAATATTTCTGGATTATTTTAATTAACCGGATCGAGTCAGATTATTTTTATAGACTTAAACCGGAATTATTATTAAATTATTTACAAGATTAAAATGAGTTCTTGGATTATTTTATTTCTGTAATAAAATATAGATTTATAATATTATTATTGCCTTAAAATGGATCTAATTAAAATAGAGCTTTTATGTGAAAATTTTGAGATTTGTATGTGCCAATTATTTTAGAGGCCTAAGTCGGATTAACATTAAAAATGAGTAAAACAAATTATAATTGGGAGGATAATTAAAAGTAAAATTATTCTGATAAATTACTTTTGGTTAAAAGTGAGAATAATAGTTATGGATTTAAATTGAATAAAAATTTGATTGTTTAATTATTTTATTTTGAGAATAAATAGAGATTAATATTAATTAAATTAGAGAATTTTAGAGACTTGTAGATGATTCATAAGAGCTAATTTATTTTTTGGAAAATGTGATTTAAATAGCTAATTAATTGTTAGCGAATACTTAGAAATGATTAGAGCCCCTTTTAAATGAGAATTTTCTTGTAATTAAATAAAGTAGGATTTACGGATATTAAAATATTATATAGATTGGATTTCTGAGTTCGGAGAAGATTTATTTATCCGGGGATTTAGTGGAAAGTTTGACTCAGAATTGTCGGCGGATATAAGTGAGGGTTAAATGAGGAAGGATGAAGATGGATGAAGTATTGGTTGTGGTTGTTGGATTCACTGTGAAGCGTTTTCCAACGGGAAAACATATATGTTCAGAAGGGACGTCTTCGATTATCTTCTTCCAACAGAGAAATTGGTGAGTATGGTTAATACGTTCAAGTTGAGTTTATAGCGTTTATAGAAAATATTAGAATTGTCGTCTAGAGACTAAAGTTTTGTCTTATGTTTGATATTGGAATTGACACGCGAGCTCGATATCGGCGGATTAGACTCGTGGCAACCGCAAGAGCTTTGAACCAAATAATGATCAAATTAGAAGATTGCGACGTCGTAAGATAGAAGATGAAAGCAGTATTACTGTGACGTTTCTTGATAGCTGAGAATTCGAGGCAAGTGTTTTCCATTCACTTCTTGTTCAAGTGAGATTATTTTAAACATGCTTATTATGGTACTATTCCATTTATTGTCGATCTTGTCGACATTTATTGCCATTCTTGTTTATTCTATTTATACCCCATTTACTGTATCGAACTTGTCAATAACCTTTGAGACTATTATTTCCTTAATGATGCTTCCTTGTTAGGAGTACAACTAAGCCAATTGTTTAGGTAGTCGGGATCCCACTAGTAGAGCACTGAACCTATCATGTCCGAATACCCATTTCATACTTTATTCTAATCCATTCTGTGTTGATAGATTTTCGATTCGAAATACTTCTCTTGTGATTTGAGTTTTGATAGGTATTATATGTTTTCATTATCAACGATATTATTATTATTCCTGTTTTACTACACACTTGCTGAGCATTTCTTCCGCTCATACTTGTTTGTTTCGAAACCCTAACTTTTCAGTAAGGTAGTTTGGCGAGACATATTCGTACAATCCGAAGAGAGAAGAAGCAGACGCTATCTTGACGAAAACTTGACACGGGATGTCCTGATCCAGAGTAAGATCTATTTAATATAGTTAAACTCTAATAATTATTATGTATTGTCGGCCTGGTATACTTCTTGTCGAAGTTTTACCAGTGATTTAGGTTTTGATTTAAGAGAATGTGGCAAAGCTGAAAGTTGGTATTTTATGGAATTTGGATTCTTGTTTCTAGCACTATAACCTAAAAGATCTTGGATTGTTTGGGTCACAGAGATTATATTTCAATTTTTTTGACATTTACACGGAATAATGTTTTATTAAAGTGGTGATGTTATTTTGAGGATTCTTAGGTAACGACCAAATCTCCTAACCCGGATTTGGGGGCGTTACAGAATGGTGATAAGTGGATTTTATATCCAATATTTACCTTCCGTTTGGACTTTAATCATTTGATAGTTCTCGAGTTTCGTGGATTGTTGATTCGTTTTTATGTAATTTTGTAGGTTGCATGTGGAGGCATTTTCTGATGCTAAAATGAATTTAATTGGTTGGTGGTGGTTTTGATTGTATTTAGAGAAAGGAGGGAGCTAGGGGAAGAAGTTTGGAAGAAAAAGTATTAAATTTAAAATAAAGAATGTTGACATGTGTTGACAGTGGTTGTGGCAATGCTTTTCTCAGCATAACAGGCATTACAAAGGGCCGTGGCGCTTGCAACAGAGCAAAGGCGCATGTCTCAGCTTTGCGCGAGGTTTTCAGCTCATTCCAGGGATTCCCAAGCGCTAAGGCGCTGTTTCGAGGCGCTAAGGCGCGGTTGCACTCCTGTTTTTCTCTCGAGCCTTAATTTTATTTAAAAGCTTGGTATTTTCTCCGGGTCAAAAGTTATATTGGGCCAACTCATGTGGCTATTAGCTGGGCCTCTTTATTGTATTGTTTTAAGTTTTAAAAACACATCAATATATTATGAGGAGGATTATCATCAGTTTTATTAGGGAGACGATTAATTAGGGTTCTTTAAGCTTTGTCAAGCAAGGAGGCTATTTGACTTGCAACTTTTGTATTTTTCTCTTCTACAAATTGGGTTTAATTTTTCTATCTCATTATTCCTTCTTCTATTAATTAATTCTCTTTTCATTATTTAATTGTGTTATTTTAGAATCATGCTTTCATTAGAACCCATGGTGATAATTAGTTTAATTATGAACTAAATTATTATCATGGGGTTCCAATGGATTTGTTTACGTAACTTTTGTGTGTGATGTGTAATCGATTGCTTGGTGATTTAATTGCGATAATCTAATATGGTGTGAATTAATTGATAGATGTGTAGCTAGCATCTAAATTTTTTATCCTTGATGAATGCGAAAGTGGATTCTAGGATTTAGATATCGCCATATTAGCATGGGTTCGTGATTTAATTTAATTAGTCATGATTAGTGGTATGAATTAACCATTGCATATTACCCCATGTAATCTTAAGGATAACTTGTGCTTAATTCTATTGTTTTTCCAGATTATATAGACATATATAATTTGATTGCAATGTGGTGTCTTCTTAAATTCTATCTTGTGTGGATTTTAAGTGGTTTGATACGAGAGTACTGAAAGGTAGCTCGTATTATTTTCGTGTTATCTGGTTAATTATCCTGTTTATCACCTGAATCGATTTTATGTGTCAACCTGTAGTGAAATATTCAATGATATTGGAATCCCATGTTTTCTCAATTATAAGATCTTTTGTTTGATAATCTGTTTTTGCTTAGTTAATTAAATTAGTTATTAAAAACCTCAAAAATTGATACTTGGTTAAGCAGTAAGAAGTAGCCATACACTGTTGCATAGGTATTGAATACACATTTACACTTAGTCTCTGCGGAACGAACTTTTATTTACCACTTGCTATTTGTGATCGCGTATACTTGCGTGTTTACGAATCAACAAATGGTATCAGAGCGAGGTTACTATAAACGAGAGTGAGTAGGAGTGTGTATAGCTATGTAAGGAACGTCTGAGCTCATATAGAGTTCGTGTTGGGCTATGGGATATAGTACCAATTAGCAGGTTAAGAATTGAGTGTTCGCGTGAGATGGTTACGCTAAATTAGATAAAACACCTTGCGACTGTAGGTGTCTACTACGAATTTTTTTGAAAGTAAGTCGTAAGTGGTTTGAGCAAGCACAAAGGCTGGGGCAAGTTCATTTTATCCATTATCTTCAAAATAATTTATGAGATTTCTGTGAACATTATTGTTCTCAAGGATTTTATCATGGTGGTGAAAATTTGTGGTAAAATTTTTGGGCACTCAAATATTTGCTTCGAATGTTGGATTGATTTTATCTATTAAAGAATAATAAAAAAAAAATCCTTTTTGCGAGGAAGATGACATTTAAAACTATTAGTCGGTCTCATTGATCGGGCGACTCTGTAAGTTGATTCGGCTGAGACTTGTTTTATTGTTTCGAGATAGCTAAATATTTATTTCTACCAGTTGAATTTATCCCTCCAAATTCAACTACTTTTCTTGACTTTGAGAAATGGTTCATAGTTTGGATCATTTATTAAAAAGGTAACATTTATTATTTTATCTCTTGATAATCAAGTTAAACTTCTTGAAGTGTCTACTTTGCTAAAATTATTGAAGATTATTCAGTTGCTTTCCCAAAATCTTGATAAATTCAGAGAACGTACTTAGATTGAAATCTAGGGCGTCTTATTTGTTCGAGATGACCCTTAAAGATTATTTCAGTTATAACTACGCTCATATATCGAGGTAGTTTAAATTTTATTGACTTCAATCGGGTCTATTGTTCAGATCCGATAAGTTTTGCTTCAATATTCAAATTTGATTCATTGTTCGAATCAAAATAGATACATTCAGAATAGAGAACAGAAGAACATCTTATCGTCAGAATTCCCTCTAAAAATACCTACTCTAGCGTATTTGGAAGTTTTCTTTTTGAATCGAGTTGTTTTTATTATTTCAAGACGACTCCACAGGATTTATTCTAATCAGTGAACCTTTCTTGTTCAAGGTTTTTACTTTATTGTCTGGAATTGACATATTGTTCGTGTCAATATAATAAATTAAATTCTTTTGAAAATGTTGTGACGGCCTATTGTTCAGGTCGGTCTCATACAAAGTTTAGATTGGCGATGGGCCAGAAGCGAATAGGAATCCAAATCAATCAATTGTTATTCGGAGGAATAATCTTATAATCAACTGGTCAACATGGGAGATGGCCCATGGGTTTTCTTTCAGATCAACACGAGGAATAAACTCGTGGTATCGAAAGAGAAATATTTCAGGTTGACTTTTTAACCAACTTTTGCTAGCAAAGAGATATATTGGTACTTGAGACACAACGGTTGATCACGCTGTAGGGTATCGTGAATGCGAAAAATTATTTTGGCATTAATGTTGCCAAGGATGAAAACAACAACCCATTTTATGCTAGCAAAGAGAAAATTTGGTGGTACCACATCATAGCCCTGATCAGGTTGGGTGGGGTATCACAGGAGGACGGTACCTTGAGACATGGTAGTTGATCGCACCGTGGGGGATACCGAGTGGTGGAAGACCAATGATCTTTTCTTAAATTCTGAGATACCAAATAAGTTGATGATTTTCTAAAAACTCTTGAAATTGTTGAGAAGTTCGTTTCTGATGATCTTGTGGTTGAGATGATTTAAATTCCTTGAGTTACGAGAGATTTTGAAAGAAGTTTTTTTTTTATTCTCACAAATTTTGAGAAGTTGCCTATACGGCTTTCATGATTGAAAATTTTATGAGTCTCTTTTCCATTCTAGCATTATCTTTCATTATCGTCGAGTTAAAAAAAATGTATAAGATTTGAGATAGTGAACTTGCCAAACATTTTATGTGCTCACCCTTGTTTATCATTATAATGTTTCCAACAGTGAAATGTGAGAACAATGAGTCCTTCGAATAGAGGAAGGAAGAATGTTGTTTTAGCTGTGATTGTATAATAAAGCCTTACGTGAACGGATGTGTGATGACTAAGAAAGTTTCGAGGAATTAAAGGAAATACTATTATGAGTCGAGATGACGTGCTCACTTGAGATGTTTTAGGCTAAAACTGAATAGAACTTCATGCGGTTGAGGATGTCTATTGTGGAATCTTTAGAGATTATTACGAGTTGACGTCAATGTAAGGTATTGATAAATTAGGTCATGCAAAAGAAGAGCTTAGATCGGATGACGAGTGTTGTAATGCTATTAGGTATCCCGTCATATCGCGCGAGTAGGGGTTAGATTCTTCCGAAGATTTGGCTATGGACGAACCAGCTAATTCGGAGCCGCATGAGCTAATTGGGCAACCGGAGCTACTAATTAGGAAGACGCCACCTAGATATCCGCATGTACCTTCTAGAAGTTTTTTTTTCTACGACTTCAATTATGTAGTGAGCATTATAGATAGTACGAAAAGGCTACAACAAAATGTGAAATGTGATTAATGGTGCGTAAGATCGTCTAAAGAGATTTAACATTCATTGTGTTCTTCCTTGTTTTGCTAGCACCATATTTTATTTGACGGTCAATTATACTCCAATTGAAGATGAGCTTTGCATATACGATTCGTTTTGTTATAAACCCTTATGATTCCTAAGGTTATCAGTGATTAAAAGAAGTAAAGACAGACTTGTTGATTTTTTTTAAGGGTCCAATATACCTTCACGTCGACAGAGAATGGGTTGATCAAGTTTAAGGAATTGACGTTAGAATAGAGACTATTTTTTTTTTAGATTACGCATTTTCTACAAATTAGTGATAAGTACTCCGTTGAAAGATTGGTGAAGACACACCTAAAGGAAATTATGGTTCGGCATAGAGTGCCTGTTTCAATTATATATGATGGAGATGGTCGTTTTACTTCTCGATTTTGGAAAAAATTTCAGGAATGTCTGGGCACGAGATTAAATCTGAGCATTGCATATCATCCACAGACCGACAGACAAAAAGAAAAGACAAAACAATTGAAGTGGGAAATAAAGTGATACTAAGAGTTCCACCTTGGAAGGAAGTAATGAGATTCGAGAAGAAAGGCAAGTTAAGCCCCAGATATATAGGACCTTTGAGATTTTCAGGAAGATAGGACCCCTAGCTTATCAGTTGGCCCTACCTCCAGACCTTCAGCACATCCACGATATGCTTCATGTTTCTGCGTTAGGAAAGTATCACTCTGATTTTAGACAGGTTATAACCTACGAACAAGTGGAGATACGTCCTAATTTGGCATACGAAGAGCAACCAGTATAGATCCTATATCACAAAGTGCAAGAGTTAAGAACTAAGAAAGTAAATTTAGTGAAAGTACTTTGGAGAAACCGCCAAGTTGAGGAAGCCACGTGGGAATTGGAAAGCGAAGTGCGAAATAAATATCCTGAATCGTTTAGTGCGTAATTTTGATTCCGAGGACGGAATCCTATAAGGGGGGAAGACTGTAGCGACCGCGAAATTTCGAATAAAATTTTTCTACTCGTCATTTGAATTTATTTAAGATCGACGCAGTAATATATTGAATTAGCGTGTTTCGAAAAAAAAAATCTTTAAAATTTTTATATTCGTATGTAAATAAATATTATATTATATCTATTTAATTATAATTATTAGGTATTTATTAAAATTACTAATTTAATTTTTCGGATCGTTAAAAAACGAGGGGAGACAATATTTCTCGATCACAGAAATCGAACAATTCTTTCACAAAACACAAATATTCTTCACAAAACACGATATTTCTTTTACAAAGCACGAAATGTTCCACCACTATTTCTTATTCCAGTCCCCATGCCTTGTCTCCATGAAGTCATATAAAAAAAAAAGGAACCGGCCATTTTTTTTATTTACCCACCGAATGAACACTTAAACACTACCAACTGTCTCTTTCATATCAAAACAACTCGGACTGTATATATATAACAGAGCCCAAACCCAGGAGTTTATTTTCTGTTAATTGTCCTGTTCCGTTCTCGTTTTGTACTAGTAGGATCGATTGGGTTGTGTTGGTGAGGTAAGGAATTATAGTATAAGGGTGGGATTGTTGTGGTGGTGTCGGGGAAGTTTGAAAACGGAGAGAGGAACGACTGGAGGTCGAAGGGGAGACTGAAGGAGAGAGGGGTCGAGACGGAGAGGAGGGAGAGGGAGAAGTGAGGTGTTTGTGGTGGTGTTGTATCACGACGAAAGGGGGAGGAGAGACTTGTGAAGTCGACGAGAGAGATTCGAGGGGGCGAGAACGAGAGTGAGAGAGAGTCGAAGATGGGGGGGAGATGTAGATGTAGAGATGAATTGTTTTTTTTGTTTGTTGATGAAGTCGGGCCAGTGGTGGTGGTAGTGAGTTGATTCGGAATTTCCGAGTATAGAGAGAACAGAGAATCGACGAGTTGAGTTAACTCGGTGTTAAAATGATGTGTTAAAAAATAGAGAGAGAGAGAGAGAGAGGGAGAGAGAGAGAGGGAGAGAGAGGGGGAGAGAGAGAGAGAGAGAGAGAGAGAGAGAGAGAGAGATAGATAGAGAGAGAGAGAGATCGAGAACGGGTGAGAAGAGAGAGATTGAGAGAGAGAGAGGGAGAGGGAGGGAGAGATAGACAGAGAGATTGAAAGAGGAAGATGGCGAGATAGAGGTGCACGGGAGAGAGGCAGCGCAGGGGAAGGGGAGATGCGGTGGTGGCTGTGGGGCCCACGTGTCGTAGTTGCGAAAAAGAATCATATAATAATGCAGTTTCGAACGGTTTAATTGGGATTTACATAATAAATAAAAAGGGGTTCAATTGGTTTCGTTAAAATTGGAAAATTATTTAATTTGGTGAGAAATAAATAATATAATTAAAATAATGGTAGAACTGATTAATTGAGTTATATTTATGGATTTAATGTGAATAAAAAGGGATTGTTTAATAATTTTGTTGTGAGATTAATATTAATTAAATAGAAATATTTTGGTGATTATTTGGGCATAATTTAGAGATTTAATAATTCGTTATAAAAAGAGAGAATAATAATTATGGTTCTAATTTTAGAAGAGCTAATAATAAATATTTCTGGATTATTTTAATTAACCGGATCGAGTCAGATTATTTTTAGAGACTAAAACCGGAATTATTATTAAATTATTTACAAGATTAAAATGAGTTCTTGGATTATTTTATTTCTGTAATAAAATAGAGATTTATAATATTATTATTGCCCTAAAATGGATCTAATTAAAATAAAGCTTTTATGTGAAAATTTTGAGATTTGTATGTGCCAATTATTTTAGAGGCCTAAGTCGGATTAACATTAAAAATGAGTAAAACAAATTATAATTGGGAGGATAATTAAAAGTAAAATTATTCTGATAAATTACTTTTGGTTAAAAGTGAGAATAATAGTTATGGATTTAAATTGAATAAAAATTTGATTGTTTAATTATTTTATTTTGAGAATAAATAGAGATTAATATTAATTAAATTAGAGAATTTTAGAGACTTGTAGATGATTCATAAGAGCTAATTTATTTTTTGGAAAATGTGATTTAAATAGCTAATTAATTGTTAGCGAATACTTAGAAATGATTAGAGCCCCTTTTAAATGAGAATTTTCTTGTAATTAAATAAAGTAGGATTTACGGATATTAAAATATTATATAGATTGGATTTCTGAGTTCGGAGAAGATTTATTTATCCGGGGATTTAGTGGAAAGTTTGACTCAGAATTGTCGGCGGATATAAGTGAGGGTTAAATGAGGAAGGATGAAGATGGATGAAGTATTGGTTGTGGTTGTTGGATTCACTGTGAAGCGTTTTCCAACGGGAAAACATATATGTTCAGAAGGGACGTCTTCGATTATCTTCTTCCAACAGAGAAATTGGTGAGTATGGTTAATACGTTCAAGTTGAGTTTATAGCGTTTATAGAAAATATTAGAATTGTCGTCTAGAGACTAAAGTTTTGTCTTATGTTTGATATTGGAATTGACACGCGAGCTCGATATCGGCGGATTAGACTCGTGGCAACCGCAAGAGCTTTGAACCAAATAATGATCAAATTAGAAGATTGCGACGTCGTAAGATAGAAGATGAAAGCAGTATTACTGTGACGTTTCTTGATAGCTGAGAATTCGAGGTAAGTGTTTTCCCTTCACTTCTTGTTCAAGTGAGATTATTTTAAACATGCTTATTATGGTACTATTCCATTTATTGTCGATCTTGTCGACATTTATTGCCATTCTTGTTTATTCTATTTATAACCCATTTACTGTATCGAACTTGTCAATAACCTTTGAGACTATTATTTCCTTAATGATGCTTCCTTGTTAGGAGTACAACTAAGCCAATTGTTTAGGTAGTCGGGATCCCACTAGTAGAGCACTGAACCTATCATGTCCGAATACCCATTTTATACTTTATTCTAATCCATTCTGTGTTGATAGATTTTCGATTCGAAATACTTCTCTTGTGATTTGAGTTTTGATAGGTATTATATGTTTTCATTATCAACGATATTATTATTATTCCTGTTTTACTACACACTTGCTGAGCATTTCTTCCGCTCATACTTGTTTGTTTCGAAACCCTAACTTTTCAGTAAGGTAGTTTGGCGAGACATATTCGTACAATCCGAAGAGAGAAGAAGCAGACGCTATCTTGACGAAAACTTGACACGGGATGTCCTGATCCAGAGTAAGGTCTATTTAATATAGTTAAACTCTAATAATTATTATTATTATGTATTGTCGGCCTGGTATACTTCTTGTCGAAGTTTTACCAGTGATTTAGGTTTTGATTTAAGAGAATGTGGCAAAGCTGAAAGTTGCTATTTTATGGAATTTGGATTCTTGTTTCTAGCACTATAACCTAAAAGATCTTGGATTGTTTGGGTCACAGAGATTATATTTCAATTTTTTTTGACATTTACACGGAATAATGTTTTATTAAAGTGGTGATGTTATTTTGAGGATTCTCAGGTAACGACCAAATCTCCTGACCCGGATTTGGGGGCGTTACACGTGTGATTTGTACTTATTGAATAAGAACAAGTAGGGCTGTAAACGAACCAAACTACTCGTTAAGCTCGACTCGACTTGATAAGAAATTGAGTTCGAGTTTGAACAAAAAATTATGTAAGATAAATTGTTCAAGACGATCCGAGTTTATGAGTGTTCGACTCGAACTCGACTCAAATCGTTAAACGCGAATCGAACTCGACTCGCTAAACTATATACAAAAAAATATTATATTATTAACATAAATAATATATTACAATACAATAATACAAATATATAATAATATGTAGATCATAGATCAACGATTAATCATATAATCCCTCATCATCCACAAAATTAAACATGAAAATGCACTGAATAGTGAAAAAGAAGCGTTAAATGAAAAAAAAATTATTGACAAACTCGAACTCGACTCGTCGAAATGTTCGTGAACAACTCGAACTCAACTCGGTTGTTTAAGAAATCGAGTTCAAACAACATAAATTGATCGATAAGGTAATCGAGGTTGGCTTGACTTGTTAAGAAAAAATTCGAACTCGAACTGGACAAACTAAAATTCAACTTGACTTGGTTCGTTTACAACCCAAAGTACAAGTAATATAGTTGGTGCACATTTATATGCAAGACTAAAAGTTGTATATAAAATGAATCGGCTAGTATATATAATAATGAACTAAATATATATATATATATATGATGAATTGACTAAAATGCCTATATGTTTAAATATCTGCCACATGATATTGTGCTCAACTATTATGAACATGTGCAATTTAAAGATATAACCTAAGTTTTTTTTTGACGAAATGCATAGAATTATATTACTGGATCAAATCAACTCAATATAACAGCGGGACAAACCCCCGACTGTCAATACGACCAGGTTGAAAAACAAATAAATTGTTTTCTGATCGTTTAACAAGATGAACTTAAAAGTTCTTGAAGCTAAAAACGAATCTGAAGACTTCCTAAGCGATCCAAACTGCGCCAACATCCCTGAAGGTAGCGGTATCACAATTGACCACATCACATAAGAACCATTGATACCCCAGTGTTCAGAAGCCTCAGGTGTATAAACCGAGGTTAGAGGAACGACACTCCAGCTATCTACATGCCGGATACCAGCTATAGACATGCCGAACATGGGAACCCCCAAAGGATGAGTAACACCCCAGCTATCTACATGCCGGATACCAGCTATAGACATGCCGAAAGTGAAAATCCCCAAAAGATAATGAACAATCTTTGGTTGTGAGTAGTGAGCTCTTGCAATAATCGTCACCATTCCAGCTTTGAAGCAGACTTTCCAGATCCCCCGAGCCATCAGCAAACCCATTCTCAGCAGATCCAACTCCAAACAGAAACAAACATATTGAATCAAAAACATAAAAAACACTCCAAAAGGAGAGACACACACAAACGCCCAATTAAATTGGGTTTTATTGGGAGAAAAAACAAGAAAGATGGCCTCCGGCCGGTGGATAAACCACCGCCGGAGGGGAAAGACTCTCTGTGAGACGAAGAAGAAGAAGGGGAGAGAGAAAGGATTTCTCTACTTTTCCACCGAAAGTTTCCGCTCTTTTACTTGTTAGTTAGATATAACCTAAGTTTAATTTAGCTCCATAGTTACTTTTTTATATTTTGAATGTAAAACGACATTCACATATTAGATGTATGATTTTGTACACATGTGATAATGTGGTGCAGTGGTAAGAGAATGCATGATTTACTTGAAAGACTCAAGTTCGATTCCCAAAAAGAACATTTTTAAAAAAAATATTAAATATAGGGATAAATTAGTAATTTCAAATGCAATATGGCAAAACATATAAGAGAAAAAGGACAATGGGATAGATATCTGGGAATTTTTCCTAAGATACATACAAAATTATATCCTATTAAATAATAAGAGTACAAAAAACATTTTTTTTTAAAAATATTAAATACAGGGATAAATTAGTCATTTCAAATGCAATATGGCAAAAAATATAAGAGAAAAAGGATCATGAGATAGATATCTGGGAACTTTTCCTGAGGTACATACAAAATTATATCCTATTATATAATAAGAGTAAGAGAGATAATATGCGAGTACTACTATAGGTCAAGAGTTCGACCCTTACCAACAACATAATAAACATTTAAAAATATATCAAATACATAATATTATAATAATTTATAAACAGCCACGCGACGCATTCTATAAGTCATTACAGTCTATCATATAATTTACTATATACTATTATATGATAAATAAGAGTAAGAAAGATAAAAAACGAGTACTACTATAGATCAAGAGTTCGACTCTTACCAACAACATAATAAACATTTAAAATATATCAAATACATAATATTATTTAATAATTTATAAATAGGCACGCAACGCATTCTATAAGTCATTACAGTCTTTCCTATAATTTACTATATAAATTTAGCACATTCTAACCTCTCCTATGTTATATAGAATTATTTATTATTCTAAATTTGTGAAGGCTCATGGTCTAATTCTTTTCATCTTTTTTTCTATTATTATTATTGAAGAGCAAAAGAAGTATATAAGTCAACAGACCAACATTATAGCAATCCAGCCAAAAGAATAATTCGACATCTTCTAACAATTATGGGCCCGTTTGGTTTACCTTAAAATAATTTACTTATTGCTTTTAAGTGATAAGTAAATTATAAGTGATAAGTAAATCAGAACTTATAAGTGATTAGAGTGTTTGGTAAATCAGAATTTATAAGTTAGTCGAATGTTTGGTAAATCAGTACTTATAAGTTAACCTTTTTTTATTATTTTTAACATATTTATTTTCTAATATATATCAATGGATAGATCTCGATGAGTAGAGAAATTTGATATATAAATATCAATTTTCTAATGAATGGATCAAAAGATATATGATTATGAAAATTTGAAGGATATTATACATTGCGTGTATCGAGAAAACATAATAAGCTGAAAGTTGAATGTTAAGAATACTCAACTTTCAACATATCAAACTTAAGTGCTATAAATGGGAGTTGGTTTATTTTGCCAAACGGCTGTGTTAAATTGTAAACGAACTTTCGGCCTAAATAAGCACTTATTTCTGTTTGCCAAACATGTTAGAAAATGGGAGTTTTTAGAGCATATATTTTATATTTTCTTGATATTAATTCCGGATTTTAACGATTGGAAATTGTTCCTTGCTATGAGGACTTAAATTTTCATATATGGGTCTAAGTAATTTTCTTAGTGAAATCCATAGGGAAATGGAGTTGAAGTTGGTAGCTTGAAAGAGCTTAAAAATGAGAATGTGTATTTGTCCCACATTGAAATAAATAAAGGGGGTTGATGGCTTTATATAGAATCACACACATGGGTAGTGTACAACTACTAAGGTGTATGATGGTGCATGGTGTTACTGTGTGCTTCACGCGCACACACACGCGTGCGCCGCTGCCACCGCCCGCCTCACCACGTCACGTCTCGTCTCGACTCGACTCGACTCAGGTCTGGTCGGCTCGGTCGAAGGGCGATTTGGGCGAATGTCTCGGCGTCTCGCGTACGTGAGGCGACCTGGGCGAGGGATTTTATTTATATGTATAATATCATTTTAATTAAAATAAATATATATCAATTGGGCTGGGTTATCTCTTATCAGTTGGGCTGGGCTAGATCAGAGATTAATTTAAATCTGATGGACTAGTTGGGCTTTGATGTCAGATTGGACCTGGACAGAAATTGATATATATATACGGATTAATTAAAATATTAAAAACTGAAATGTGTGGATAAATATAAAGTAACTGTTACGATTTAATTTTTAAATCAGCCATTTTTTTATTAAATGAAAATCAGACGTTTCGGTCGTTTCAGCCGTTTCGTTTTTATTGGCCAGTTACAAAATTAAATAGGGTGGCATCAATTACACTTAGCCTCTCCTATAAATAGAGAGCTAAGTTGCTAGTTTTTTTTGTACCATACCTTACATTCTCACTTTTTCTCTCTACACACTCTGCTCTCCCTCTGTATACAGTTCTCTCCTCGTAGGTTTTCCCGGCGACTGAGGTTTCTAGTCGAAGTCGAGTTTTCTGATTGATGTGGTCATCTAACTCGAAGCTGTTTTATCCTGGAAGAGTTGTTGCAAGCATCCCAACACAGTGTAAGTGGGGGTAATTATCTCTTTAAGAGCAGTCATGTTTTCGAGCAAGGCCTGACGACTCAGCTGTTTTTCGTGCTTGTTTGATATACAGTTATAGCTATTGCTGCTGGTATGTCTTCTATCTTTCCTTTGTTCTTTCAGTTATTGATATACATGTTTTTACCTTCGTGTTTTGTTTCGTCTCTTGTATGCTTGGCCTGGACTTGTTAAATATGATATATAACTGCCTCTATGTTGCTGTAATAGTCATTTTTTCCAACATTCTTAAAGAGATAAACTGTTATATAGTATTTAGCATAATGATTAACGAGACTGAAGTTCCTGTTAGTGGTCCTGTTAGTGGTAGTTCTGGTGCATCTGCTGGGGTCGTGGTTGGACCACTTACAGTTTTCCACAACCCGTTGAATTGACTGGGTTGCCGGAGAAATTCAATAGGGGCGTTGGCTTTTCTCGCTGAATGAAAAGGATGAAGTTGTGGTTGACTGTAAAGGGTCTATGGCCTGTTGTGGAATATGAGAAGCCGGTTGTGGATCAAGCAAAGGCTGAATCAGTTAAGGTTTTTGCGAAGTGGGCTGAGAAGGATGGCGTGGCTAGGGCGGCTATTTTGGCTGCTCTGACGAACACTTTGTTTGATGTGTACTCCTCTGATGCCTACACCGCAAAACTCTTATGGGAGAAGCTGGACCAGACACATAATACTGACTCACAAGGTCTGGAAAAGTATTCTGTGGCTAGGTTCCTTGATTTCAAGATGGTGGACAATAAGTCCATGACTGAGCAAGTGCATGAGTTCGAGATGATAGTGCATGCTTTGAAGGAGTCCGGAATAGACCTCCCCGAAAAGTTTAAGGTGATGAGTGTGATTGAAAAACTCCCAAAGTCTTGGGAAAAGTTCTCTCTCTTCCTGAAAAGACAGAAAGGAGAGATCACCTGGACCAACCTTATGCTGGACATCTCGATGCAAGAACAACACAAGTCCAAACAGGGACATGTGGTGCCCATTGAGCACGGAAGCTCGAAGGTGAATGTAGCAACTGTAGGATAGAAAAGGAAGGCTGACTCTAAGAAGGGTAATATTAATAAACCTAAGAATGACAAGGATAAGGCCAAGAAACCAAAGGCAAACAAACCATGTTGGTCTTGTGGGCAGGTTGGGCACTGGAGTAAGGACTGCCCGACAAAGAAAGCGAAGAAAGCCGAGGTGGTAGCTCAAGCGAATGTTGTGCTTGGAACCTCAAGTGGTCCTGTAGTGAACATGGTTGTTGGTGAGGCTACGGCTTCTGAAACCAACGTGGACCGGTATGTTACCTACAACCCTGTTGATATGGGCTAAAAGTAAGCCTTAAAGACACATTTAATGTGGTATTAATTAGACCCGGAATGGTCCAAACGTGGGGCCCACCAGATGGGCCCAAACCCTATTTATAATATTAATTTCGTAATTAATATTAAGGGTAATAAACAGCTCAACAAGTAAGAGTTGGATAAGGATAATATCCCCTTCAGACTTAGCCACCAAGGCATCCAATTCAATATGGAAACTGATTCCTATAAGGAATAGATCTAGAACCTTCCTTGAAGACTTGTCCACCAAGTCTCTGAATCCTACCATAATTCTAAGGCTTCTCAGCCTATATAAAGGGCCAGACCCCTCATCTCAGAACTACGTTTTTGGCTTGATCTTTGATATTCATCAAAGTACGTAGGCATCTTGTGAAGGCAGAGTCAGCCACGAGCACAAGAGCAGCCATTAAAGCACAAAGCTCACACACCTTTGCATTAAATACACAAACCCTAGCCGCAATACTAGTAGCCTAGTTTTTATTCCACAACATTTGGTGCCGTCTGTGGGAAGAGAACATCAACCATGGTTCAAACACGAAGAACAACATCAACTGAGGCCGTGCCCCTTAACTCTGCTTCACCAGCCACTTCGGATCCGCTCATCGTCACTGAGGAAGGACAAATACTCCCATCAACAGGGGCGGTCATTCAACCTCTGCCCATTCAGCCCCCAGGGACGACTCCCCATGTAGAGGGGACCTACTCAGTGATTGTCCATCAAAGTCAAGAAACTAACCCTCTCCAAATGGTGGTTTCTCCTCTTGGTAACGTTGATCGCACGGGGGTACAGATCCATACTACGGATCTCCCTTTGAACACCAACTCTATGTATGGGCTGCCTAACTACCCCCCTCGACGAAGGGAACCTGGACCAAGCGGACACGCCCTACAAATCCGGGATCGAGAATATGATGACTACTCTGGTCCCTATACTGATGATTCATCTTCATCTGAGGATGATGATCGAGATGAAGCCCCGAGGAGGCGACGTGCTAGCAAGGAACCTCTAAGAAGAACACGAAGAATCCATGATGGACTCCCCTTGACAACTGTTGAGAAAATCAAGGCTTATGAGGCAGAGATCTTAAAATTGAAGGATGATATTGCAAGAGAACAAGATAGGTTGAATCAAACTCAGCCTCCTCCAACTGCAGAGAGGATCCCCATCATAAATTTGGAGAGGCCTTCAAGAAGGCAAAGGAGGGCTGATACCCGAACCGAAAAATAAACAAGGGTGGAGACACCTAGAAGCAACCCCAAAGATCTGATGCCACTTGGGGACCCTGATGATCCCACACCTCCGTTTACTGAGGAGGTGATGAATGCCCACATCTCAAGAAAATTTAAGATGCCAACTATTAAGGCCTATGATGGAACGGGCGATCCCGCAAACCATGTCAGGACATTCTCAAACGCACTGCTGCTGCAGCCTACTAGTGATGCCTTAAAGTGTAGGGCGTTCCCTCAAACTCTGTCAGGCATGGCTCAAAGATGGTATAGCCGTCTACCTGTAAACTCGATTGGCTCTTTTAAGGAGTTGAGCGCTGCCTTTATCAGCCAGTTCATCAGTGGGAGAATACATGAGAAAAGTTCTGCATCCCTTATTTATGTGGTGCAGGGAAAGAATGAGAACTTAAGGGATTATCTTAAGCGATTCACCAAAGAGACGTTGAATATCACCGATCTGGAAAATAAGGTGGCCATGGTAGCCCTGGAACACGGAACCACTGACCTCTTCTTTAAAAGGTCCTTGGCAAAACACCCTCCTGAGAACATGGCCGAGCTCCAGAGGAGAGCCGATAAATATATCAAGGCTGAGGACAACATGAAGAAGGAAACCACAGGAGGCAATGGCAAGGGTTCTAATGATTCAAAGAAACGAAAGCCAGAGAAAGAGTACGACGCTAGGGACAAGTATCCCCGGCCTGGCAAGGACTCCGAGTCATCACCCAAGAAGGGTTTTAGGCTGAGGTTTTCTGATTACGCAAGGCTGAACGCTCCTAGGAGTCAAATTTTGTTAGATATTGAGAAGGATAAGGACTTTCGCTGGCCTAAACCACTCAGGGGTGACCCCGAAAAGAGAAACAAAGATCTATATTGTAGGTTCCATAGGGATGTGGGACATGACACAGATGACTGCAGACAGTTAAAGGATGAAATTGAATTTTTAATCCGGAAGGGAAAGTTAAACAAGTTCACCAAGGGTGAAGATCGTGGAGCCCAGAAAAGAGATTATGATAGAAGAGACAATGATAGGGGGGATAACGATCGTGATTGTAACCCACAGCCTCGAGGGCCAGTAATCAATATGATTTGGGGAGGACCAACAGCGGCCGGCACTACCCGAAACTCTCGAAAGGCCTATGCCAGAGAAGTGATGCACATCATAGGAGAAGCCCCGAAGCGTGCTAAGACTGAGACAGTGATTGGTTTTGATGATTCCGACCTTGAAGGGGTGAAATTCCCCCATGACGACCCGTTGGTCATAACTCCTGTAATTGGAAACTCAGAAGTGAAGCGGGTCCTGATAGACAATGGAGCTTCTGTCGATATCTTGTTTCATGACGCTTTTGTGAAGATGGGGTATACTGACTCTCAACTAACCCCGACTAACATGCCTATCTACGGATTTAATGGAGTTGAGTCCAAGGTTGAAGGGACCATTCAACTGCCCATGACAATAGGGCAAGAACCTAAGGAAGCCACCCAGATGTTGACCTTTCTAGTAATTAAAGCTGCCTCGACGTACAATGCAATCTTTGTTGGGACAATCAGATCTTGGCACTGCGAATTTTGATACACTAAATTAACGAGTACGAATAGAAAAATCACCTTGTTAACGGTTGATTCCACGCTCTTCTATTGTATTCCCAAATTCCCTTGAGCGAAGTGTGGCCTCCGTCTTCTCAAGTTATCCTCTCTTCTTGCTCCTGGGTGGCTACCAATTTTTTTCGACCAGCCCCCAGCAAGAAGAGAATAGGAATATATATAGGCTACAATAGGGATCATGGATAATTAGGTTGGGCCTTCTAATTACATCTTGAGCCTAGCCCAATGTAATTAAATATTAATTCAATCCACTAAAGAATTAATATTTGCACTACCTTTCCTAATACCGTAATTTAATTAATTAATTCGGTTCCAATATTATTTGCTTATTAAATTCCCCATGTTTAAAATATCGCATGTCCATTAATTAAATAAATTACTGATAATTCATTTAATTAATATCTTTTATCCTTGATTATCCACTCAACCTTTATTTAATTATGCCGGAATAAATCCACCTGCAGGGTTTCACATAATTAAATCTTTTTGAGCTTTCAAGGGGACATCATTAACCCGAATATTATCAGGACATGGATTCCGTCAACAAATAATATCCCACCATATATATTATTTCATCACCCAAAATATAATGAAATAAATCAAAAGAATTATTTCATATATAAATCAAAGCATGTAAATAATATATACGTGTCAATTATTATTTCCGGATTAAGAACCTAAGCATTAATAATAACATAGAATCTTAGTTCACCTCCTTAATCAGTATAAGGGAACAATTCTAAATTTGATCCTGTTCAATATACACAAAGTATACTAGTATTATTTATTAGTCAATATAAACTAATCTAAATAATACTACAGCCATTCCAGTGGATTGTCTAACTCCACCTGTGCTGTGAACCTTATTATATTATATAAACCGTATTTAATAATCTAATATTCTGTATCCCATTTGATACTAGATTATTCACAATATATAATATTTAGACAACATGTAAACATTTAAATGATTCTCAATTAAACCGGCCAGAAATAAATGTAAATACTTCAAATAAATATTTTCAGTATACACCAACAATCTCCCACTTATACTCAAAATATTCTATGAGTATATCAGTGTTTATTTAATCCACTATTACACAGAAAACTATGTGTCCATCCATCTGACTCCTATCGCTTCCACATGCCTGTCAAAAACTTTGGCTGGCAAACTCTTTGTGAAAGGATCTGCCCGGTTGTGTTCTGATGATATGTGAGCCACAACTATATCTCCTCGCTTTACGATTCCTCGTATGAGATGATACTTACGTTCAATATGTTTAGCTGCTTTGTGATCTCGCGGTTCCTTCGAATTTGCCACAGCACCAGTGTTATCACAATACACTGTCAAGCTCCTAGGCAAATTAGGTACCACATCCAAGTCCAAAAGGAAGTTCCTGAACCATACAGCCTCCTTTGCAGCCTCAGAGGCCGCCACGTACTCGGCTTCCATGGTAGAGTCTGCAATGCATTTCTGCTTTACACTCCTCCATATAACGGCTCTACCTCCAAAAGTAAAAACATATCCCGAGGTAGATTTCCTCTTATCCCTATCTGATTGGAAATCTGAATCAGTATATCCCAAAGGAAATAGATCTGAGGCCTTGTAAATTAACATATACTCCTTAGTCCTTCTCAGGTACTTGAGTATAGTTTTTACTGCACTCCAATGTTCCTGACCTGGGTTCGACTGATATCTACTAACCATGCCTACAGCAAAGCAGATGTCAGGCCTCGTACATAACATAGCATACATTAAGCTTCCACATGCCGAAGCATAAGGAACTGCTTTCATGCTCTCTATATCCTTAGGTGTCGAAGGACACTGCTCCTTGGATAGAGCCACTCCATGCTTAAAAGGTAGAAAACCTTTCTTAGAGTTCTGCATGTTAAAACGAGCTAATACTTCATCAATGTAGGGCTCTTGAGATAAAGCCAACATCCTTTTCTTGCGATCCCTTATTACTTTGATCCCAAGGATGTATGCCGCTTCACCTAAGTCCTTCATTTCAAATTGTTTGAACAACCATGCCTTTATTGATGACAACATCTTAACATTGTTTCCAATGAGTAAAATGTCATCAACATACAGTACTAGAAAAACCACTGCATTACCCTCACTTCTCTTATACACACATGATTCGCTTGGACTTTGATCAAATCCATATGACTGGACTGCCTGATCAAAACGAATATTCCAGTCCCTAGAAGCTTGTTTTAGTCCATAAATAGACCTCTTAAGCTTACAAACAAGATGCTCTTGGCCTTCCTTAATGAATCCTTTTGGTTGTTGCATATAGATGGTTTCCTCAAGACTTCCATTAAGGAAAGCTGTCTTGACATCCATTTGCCAAATCTCATAATCGAGATGAGCTGCTATAGATAAAAGAATCCGGATCGACTTAAGCATAACAACCGGCGAAAAAGTTTCCTCATAATCGATCCCTTCTTTCTGAGTATACCCTTTCGCAACAAGTCGTGCTTTCCAGGCTTTCACCTTTTTGTCAGATCCTCTTTTCTTCTTGTAGATCCACATACATCCAATGGGTTTTACACCTTTGGGTGGTTCCACGAGCTCCCAAACTTGATTAGAATACATAGATTCCATCTCAGATTCCATTGCCTTTTGCCAAAGATCTGCATCTTTATCTAGAATTGCTTGTTCGTATGTCCTGGGATCCTCATCATGTTCACCAGAGACCAAGTCCGAGGACTCTCCCAAAAACATGAATCTATCAGGTTGTTGAACAACCCTCCCACTACGACGAAGCACCGGTGTGGTATTAGTGACAGGTTGTGCATTTTCTTGTGGTTGATCTACTTGTACTATTGGCACTTGGGGATTATCTGTCCCTCCCACTAGTTCCTCTAAAACGATACTACTCATGGGTTTGTGTTTCATTATATAGTCTTCTTCTAAGAATCTAGCATTGGTGCTAACAATGATATCTCGATCCCTAGGACTATAAAATGAATAACCTTTCGTTCCCATGGGATAGCCTACAAACAGCCTTACTTCTGTACGAGATTCTAACTTGGTCGCGTTCTTGTTCAGCACATGTGCTGGACAACCCCAAATCCGAATATGTCTTAGACTTGGTTTGCTACCAGTCCACAATTCTATTGGAGTCTTGGGAACCGACTTAGAAGGTACCAAGTTCAGAAGGTAAGCCGCTGTTTCTATAGCATATCCCCAAAACGACTTGGGTAAATCTGAATAACTCATCATCGATCTAACACTCTCTAAAAGAGTCCGATTCCTTCTCTCTGCTACACCATTCTGCTGAGGTGTGCCAGGTGCAGACAACTGGGATGCAATCCCATTTTCTGATAAATATTCCCTAAATTCTCCAAGCAAGTATTCGCCACCACGATCTGATCGTAGTGACTTGATACATTTTCCAAGATGTCGCTTCTCCGCACTTGCTTTGTACTCTTTGAATTTTTCAAAGCACTCAGACTTACGGCGCAACAAATAAATGTACCCATATCTAGAATAATCGTCAATGAAAGTGACAAAATACTCATAACCTCCTCTTGCTTGGATACTCATAGGTCCACATAAATCAGTATGAACCAATTCTAACACTTCTTTAGCTCTATTCCCTTTTGCTTTAAAAGGCCTATTAGTCATCTTACCTTCCAAGCAGGATTCACAGACTGGAAATGGCTCCACTGCCAACGAGCCTAATGGCCCATCTACTACCAGTCTTTGAATCCTCCTCAAGTTAATATGACCTAATCTTAAGTGCCAAAGATATGTTTGGTTCAATTCAGAAGGTTTCTTTCTTTTATTTGAGCTAGAAAGAATGTTATTAGTTTCCTTATGTTGCAGCATTGGTTGGATAGGATTAATAATATATAAATTGTCTTGCAATGTACCAGAACATATAACTCGTTTATTCATCATAATAGAAACATTACGATCCAAACAAACATTATAACCATCCATGGCAAGTTTAGAAACCGAAATTAAATTCCTTCTAAACGAAGGTACATAAAGACAATTGTTCAAAACCAAAATCCTATCATCACCAAAAGATAATGTAATTATTCCAACTGCAACTACTCCTACTTTGGTAGCATCTCCCATGAACACATATATCTCGCCATCTCTAAGCATTCTGGATTGCTGGAACCCCTGCATAGAGTTACAAACATGGTCAGTGGCTCCTGTATCTACACACCAAGTGCTCGTAGATATAGCCGCTATATATGTTTCTGTAACTAGAGAAAGAGACATACCGGTATTGTTTGTCTTCTTAGGAAGAGGACAATCCTGTTTCCAGTGACCTGACTGCTTGCACCTGAAGCACTTGCCCTTAGGCTTTTTCACACCACCTTGAACTCCCACTGCATTAGCAATCTTTCCAGCTTTCTGTGTCTGAGTCTTTTTCTTCTTCTTACCTTTCGGTTTAGATGAAGAAGCTTTCTCGGCCACATTCACTTGAACATTCTGCTTAAAGAGTCCTTCAGCTGCTTGAAGTTCTGTCAGAAGTTCCGCGAGACTATACATCCTTTTGTTCATGGTGTAATTCAAGCGGAACTGCTCAAAACTTTTGGGCAAGCTCATAAGGATGATATCGATCTGGGTTTCCCCATCAATATCAGCACCAAGGATCTCCATCTCATTCAGATGAGACATCATTCTGAGAACATGATCCCTTACAGGTGTTCCTTCAACCATCTGAGTGTTCATTAAAGCCTTCATTGCTACTTGCCTAGCAGCCCTATTCTGTTCTCCAAAAAGTTCCTTGAGATTAAAGAGCATATCTGAAGCAGTGGGCATAGCCTGATGCTGATGCTGCAAAACACCCGACATTGCTGCCAGAATGTAACATCGCGACATCTCATCAGCCTTAATCCACCGCTTATAATACTCCTTCTCACTTTCAGGAGCATCTTCAGCAGGCTGGTCTGGCTTGGGTTCATAAGTACAAAATTTGTACTCCTCAGCAGTCAACACTATGTCCAAATTACGTTTCCATTCAATATAGTTTGGTCCGGTAAGTTTGTTATCCTTAAGTATGGTGAATAGTGGATTAAAGCCCATAGTGATCTAATCCTGAGAATCATACATGTAACACATAATCAGATAGTTGCATAAATCTTAAATCCTATTGGTTTCCTCTAACAATTAATTAAAATTAATGCACTAATATTTAAACACCATAAGTATCTGGTACGCCACGATGGATGACATATATACCACTTAAATTCGTTTAAATATTACTTCGGTCCTATTACTAAATAATACGCCACGTTAGGGTGGACTATATATTATTTTTCATAGCTAAGTGTATACCATTATTAAATATTAAATTAATAAAAAGACTGGATACCACCATTAAATATTTCAAATCAATAATCGATAATAGGATAATTCCCAGATCGGGGGGAGCATTGTCAAGAGGCATCACTTAAGACCCCTTTCTAGACAGAATCATCCTTTCTCTCAATATTGAAAATCTATATTCAATCAGTGGTACCCTTCTAATTAATCGAATTCTATGAAACTTGGTACGCCACGATGGGTGGCATGTATACCTTTCAATATTCGTAATTAATTTAGGAAGTTTGTTCTAGTAATATCCATAACACTACCTGACACCATAAATCATACGCCACGATGGGTGGCATGTGTATAATTTATATTCGTCTCGGTGTTAAATTACATACAAACAATAATGGAGACCATGGGATTTAATTCCTAATTAATTCCCTCACCCACTTAGAATTTTTATTTAAAATTGAGGAATTTTATCTAGATGCATCGCCCTATGTTATTTTTTCGAGGTCCGCATGTTATAAAAATAACAATACAAAGAACACATAACATGGCAGCATGCATTATAAAATTAAAGCAATAAATAAAATTAATGTCCATGTCGTCCTAATTATGTTAAACATGCAATTAAAAATTACACACATAATTAACAACACACATAATAATTATTTAAAGCAATAATTAAAAAATTAAATAGCGGAATTAAAATTAAAAAATATAATTTAAAACCACTATTATGGCCCCTTGAAAAATAAATAAATTTTCAGCCCTTTATTTTGCTGAAAAAAACATTTTTCTGCCATAAATCTGCTGTGGCGCATTCACGGCCTGCGTTACAGCCCTGGAACTGCTGTAACGCATGTGCGTCATGCGTTACAGCCTGTTACAGGCCTGTCACGCATGTGCGACATGCGTTACAGCCTGAACAGACCTGTAACGCAGTCTGCACATGCGTTACAGGCTTCAGAAGAGATTTTTCCACGCGCGCCGCCTGCCTTCTGTTGCCTGTTCTCCAGATCTTTTTCTGTTCGACTTAAACGAAACCAGCAGCCACAATCAACTACGCAGCGGACAATTTTGTTTCTCCGATTTGATTTCCGATCGAACGTAATTGTTACAAAATACCCGGATTTTTACATAATCCATCAAACAATTACATACAAAACAGATCTAATACAAAACTAATTTTGTAAATCTATTCTAACACGATCAACCCTCGTGTTTTACAACCACGATAAACCACGTGGAAACCAAACAAAATAACCACGATTAAACCACGTGGGATCCAAACACATAATTAAAATTACATGGCCATAATAGTGGATACTAAACAACCTGCAAAAGATTATTATCCAAGCACACCACTATACACATGCATATATAATTACGACATGGACATCGTATCAAAATTCGCAGAACCAATGAACCAGGCTCTGATACCAATTGTTGGGACAATCAGATCTTGGCACTGCGAATTTTGATACACTAAATTAACGAGTACGAATAGAAAAATCACCTTGTTAACGGTTGATTCCACGCTCTTCTATTGTATTCCCAAATTCCCTTGAGCGAAGTGTGGCCTCCGTCTTCTCAAGTTATCCTCTCTTCTTGCTCCTGGGTGGCTACCAATTTTTTTCGACCAGCCCCCAGCAAGAAGAGAATAGGAATATATATAGGCTACAATAGGGATCATGGATAATTAGGTTGGGCCTTCTAATTACATCTTGAGCCTAGCCCAATGTAATTAAATATTAATTCAATCCACTAAAGAATTAATATTTGCACTACCTTTCCTAATACCGTAATTTAATTAATTAATTCGGTTCCAATATTATTTGCTTATTAAATTCCCCATGTTTAAAATATCGCATGTCCATTAATTAAATAAATTACTGATAATTCATTTAATTAATATCTTTTATCCTTGATTATCCACTCAACCTTTATTTAATTATGCCGAAATAAATCCACCTGCAGGGTTTCACATAATTAAATCTTTTTGAGCTTTCAAGGGGACATCATTAACCCGAATATTATCAGGACATGGATTCCGTCAACAAATAATATCCCACCATATATATTATTTCATCACCCAAAATATAATGAAATAAATCAAAAGAATTATTTCATATATAAATCAAAGCATGTAAATAATATATACGTGTCAATTATTATTTCCGGATTAAGAACCTAAGCATTAATAATAACATAGAATCTTAGTTCACCTCCTTAATCAGTATAAGGGAACAATTCTAAATTTGATCCTGTTCAATATACACAAAGTATACTAGTATTATTTATTAGTCAATATAAACTAATCTAAATAATACTACAGCCATTCCAGTGGATTGTCTAACTCCACCTGTGCTGTGAACCTTATTATATTATATAAACCGTATTTAATAATCTAATATTCTGTATCCCATTTGATACTAGATTATTCACAATATATAATATTTAGACAACATGTAAACATTTAAATGATTCTCAATTAAACCGGCCAGAAATAAATGTAAATACTTCAAATAAATATTTTCAGTATACACCAACAATCTCCCACTTATACTCAAAATATTCTATGAGTATATCAGTGTTTATTTAATCCACTATTACACAGAAAACTATGTGTCCATCCATCTGACTCCTATCGCTTCCACATGCCTGTCAAAAACTTTGGCTGGCAAACTCTTTGTGAAAGGATCTGCCCGGTTGTGTTCTGATGATATGTGAGCCACAACTATATCTCCTCGCTTTACGATTCCTCGTATGAGATGATACTTACGTTCAATATGTTTAGCTGCTTTGTGATCTCGCGGTTCCTTCGAATTTGCCACAGCACCAGTGTTATCACAATACACTGTCAAGCTCCTAGGCAAATTAGGTACCACATCCAAGTCCAAAAGGAAGTTCCTGAACCATACAGCCTCCTTTGCAGCCTCAGAGGCCGCCACGTACTCGGCTTCCATGGTAGAGTCTGCAATGCATTTCTGCTTTACACTCCTCCATATAACGGCTCCACCTCCAAAAGTAAAAACATATCCCGAGGTAGATTTCCTCTTATCCCTATCTGATTGGAAATCTGAATCAGTATATCCCAAAGGAAATAGATCTGAGGCCTTGTAAATTAACATATACTCCTTAGTCCTTCTCAGGTACTTGAGTATAGTTTTTACTGCACTCCAATGTTCCTGACCTGGGTTCGACTGATATCTACTAACCATGCCTACAGCAAAGCAGATGTCAGGCCTCGTACATAACATAGCATACATTAAGCTTCCACATGCCGAAGCATAAGGAACTGCTTTCATGCTCTCTATATCCTTAGGTGTCGAAGGACACTGCTCCTTGGATAGAGCCACTCCATGCTTAAAAGGTAGAAAACCTTTCTTAGAGTTCTGCATGTTAAAACGAGCTAATACTTCATCAATGTAGGGCTCTTGAGATAAAGCCAACATCCTTTTCTTAACTTCGATTAACTCTCCCATTCCATTTGCGATGTGGGGGATAGATATACTTGGACCCTTTCCCATGGCTTCAGCACAAAGGAAATTCCTGATAGTGGCCATTGATTACTTCACTAAGTGGATTGAGGCTAAACCTCTGGCCAAGATAACCACCAAGCAAGTTTCCCAGTTCTTTTGGGAGAACATCATTTGCAGATACGGAATCCCACGAATCCTTGTGACAGACAATGGGACACAGTTCAATAATGAAGAGTTTAAGAAGTATTGTGAAGAGAATGCGATTGAGCTCCGTTTTACCTCAGTGGCACATCCACAAGCCAATGGGCAAGCTGAGGTAGCTAATCGAATTATCCTTGATGGACTGAAGAAGAGGGTCGAACGCTCTAGGAACACTTGGGTAGATGAATTGCTACCCATACTTTGGGCATATCGTACCACTTGTAAGGTAACAACGGGAGCAACCCCATTTTTGCTGGCTTATGGAGCCGAGGCAGTTGTGACTTTGGAGATCATGCAAGCATCACCTCGAGTCGAGGCATATGAGCCAGAAACTAATGAAGAAGGGATGAGACTTGCCCTTGACTTAATTGACGAGGTTAGAGATGAAGCTAATGCTAGGAAAGCTGAATATCAGAAGAGAGCCTCTTTTCATTACAACCAGAGAGTTAAGGAAAGATTCTTTCGACAAGGCGACATGGTTCTGAGGAAGATTGAAGCCTCAGGAGTTGGCCAAAAAGGAAAGTTAGCACCAAACTGGGAAGGACCGTATCTAGTCAGAAAGGTGTTAGGACAAGGATCCTACAAATTAGAAACCTTGGATGGGGTTGAGGTGCCCCGAACTTGGCATGCTGTGAACCTCAAAGTTTATTATGTTTAAGTTCTTTTGACAAAGGCTTGGACTTTTATCTATTTATTAGGAATAAGGTTCGAATGAAACCATTATAGAGCATGTTGCTCCCAGTAGGAGATAGAGTATCTATGTAAGGGTTGAACCCATCTTATTGATGTCCTTTGACAACATAATGGAATTTATTCTGTTTTCTCTATTAGTTATTCTTCCTTGTTAATACAAACGAAAGACGAATGTTGAACCAACTTGTGAGTTTAGTACCAGCCAGGAGGTCAAGTACTCGAAAATTCTAAAGTTTAACGAACTATGAGCAAAAACAAGAAAAATGAACAGAAACTAACTGCATAAATAGTTAAGTTAAAAGTTACACAAACAAAGGCCCGAAGGCTATCAAGTCAAATAGGTGGAAACCCAGAGTTCAGAAAAACAACAGATAAATAAATAAAGCTTAAGGGGCCTTAGGGGCCTCCTTAGCAGGAGAAGCATCCTCAGAGCTAGTCTCAGTAGTAGACCCATCATCAGCAGAGTTAGCAGCACCAGGCTGAGCTAGAGGAGGCTCGAGATCCAAGGCTGAAGTGGTGGCGTTAGCATGCTCCTTGACCAAAGCATCATCCTCCCCGAATAGCTCTTCACTGGAACCAGGCTCATGTATCAAGGCACTGGGAAGGTGAGGGCTAGGAAAAGCAGAAGGCAAGAATAACCCTGGATGCTGCCTCAGAACTGCTTCAAGGGATTTGGTCCACCCATCAGTAAACTGGCTAGGAAAGAGCATCTCATCATGCTGATCCATGAGAGTCTTGTACTCATCCGAGTCCAGATAGTCATCAATATGCTTCTCCTTGTCATCCTTCAGAGCAACTAGCTCCGCATGCATCCCAACCTTCTCTTCATCCTTCTTCTTCAGCTGCTCTTCCAGTCGGTTAATGTGGAGAGTCTTCTTCTGGGACTCAGACTCAAAACCTTTGGCCTTCTCCTTCCAAGCTTTGGCTTTGTGAACCAAGCTTTGGAAATGGACGTTAGCCTGCATGAAAGGTTAGCATTAAAATCAAATAATGAATCTAAGCCGTTAAGGTATTGAAAAGATAAAGTTCGAGACTCACCACAGCAATAGCCTGAGCACCAAGCGCCTCTGACTCTCCAATGCCTCCATTAAGGACCATGTCCTTATAGTCAGGAGTGGTGATTGAGTTCAAAGACCAATACATGGAATGCTTGGTAGAGCCTACCACAGAATCCAGTTTTCTGAAGCCCCAGGGAGGCCTAAAAACTGTCGACTGGACGTTAACCTGGGAGCTCCCCTCCAACCCAGCTATGTCGCCATACCTCAGGTCTCCTTTCTGGACCTTGTGAGGGCGTAGAAAAGGAGGCTCTGTATTCTTCCCTCGAGGGTCAGCAGCCCTCTTAGCTCGAGCCATCCTGGAAGTCTCTTCATCAGGAGAGGGTGCAGCCTCCACAATCAACTTCGCAACTGCAAGAATAACCAAAAACGAGTTGGAATAAATTCAGTAAAAAAGTAAATGGCAAAGATTAGTAAGAAAATTACCCCGTTCAGAAACTCTGGAAAGGCCTACTCCCCTTAGAGATTCCTCATTTAAAAGGCTTAGGCACGTAATAGAACTACCATCTGCCTGGGTCAGAGTATTATAAGCGGCCTGCTCTTCGGTACTAAGGACGATTTCCTTAGCGCTTCCGTCTGAAACTCTCGAAAATGTCTGCCTAAAGAGAGTGCCCCAATCACCTCCGTCCCACTCTAAGTATGCAAACTCATTTTTCCAGCCCGTATTATTATCAGGGATTGACTTGCCATTAAAAAGTGGGGGAACTCTAGGGCGGAGTTTAACATATACCCAGCCAGGGTTCGTGGCAGGACTATTGTAAAATTGAAAAATTTTGCGAAAAAGCGCAACAGATAAAGGGAGTTGTTGTCTGAGACACAAAACCATGAAACATAATATGATTCTCCACGCATTTGGCGGGAGTTGACACGGACTAATTTGAACATCAGCTAAAAGTCTAGGAAGGAATTCATGAAATGAAAAGCGAAGACCAGCTACTAAACTCTCCCTATAAACACATAAAGAATTGGGTTTCCAGTGACAAGGTCTGTCACCTGGCTCAGCTGGGACAAGTTTATAAGGTGACTTGATCTTAAAAAGTTTGTTATATCTAGTGATTTCCCCAACATCATGATATGAGCTACAGCAATCATACGCATCTAATTCAGACAAAGAAGGGTAATCGTCTCCACGTTGATTTAACATGTCTACTAGAGATGTGTAAGAAGAGCGAATGGTGATCGTACCTTTGGAGGAGGCAGAATTCATTTTTGCAAGACGGGACTTATCTTTGTCCTCCATTGATGCTCCTGGAAAAAGGTTTGAAGCTCCGCTAAAACCCAGAAAATATGAAGATTTGAAGAAATCTTCAAAGAAAACCCAAAAAATATGAAGATTTGAAGAAATCTTCAAAGAAAACCCAGAAAGTATGAAGGTTTGAAGAAATCTTCGAGGAAAAACCCAGAAACCGCCGTGAGGGGGAGGAGCTTCGCCAAAAAAACTCTCGCCGGAAATCGCCTTAAAATAAAGAGAACTATAGAGAGAATTTCTAGTGAAGTGTTTGAGTAGAAGTGAGAATGAGAAAGTGAACTCTCCACTCTCACTCTTATATACAACTTTTCAGCCGGTTAAAATTCCTCCAAACGGTCAGAAAACCTACAGTGACAGGTCAAAATTCCGAAGTTGACCGAGTAAAAGCCCATGAAACCGGCCCAAATTAAGGCCCAATTCTAGGACATTCTTAGAAAAATATATTGGAAAAATATCATAGATATTTTGAAAAAAAAATCATAGATATTTTTGAAAAATATCGTAGACAAAAGATCCTAAATTTGGATTTGAATTAAGAATAGCCTGGATAGGCCCAATAACAGCCATGAGGTCAAGCCCATTCTGAAAAGAAAAAAAAGAGGGTATTTTTATAAAATACGCAATAAACCTATGAGGCCCAATAAGAATAGGCCCAAAGCCAAAGTGGCCCTTATTTCGACCAGAATCCTGGTCGAAACGACCAAGAATCCTGGTCGAAAAACCCTTCGACCAAAGCGTTGGAAACGCCCTTATTTCGACCAGAATCCTGGTCGAAAAACCCTTCGACCAAAGCGTTGGAAACGCCCTTATTTCGACCAGAATCCTGGTCGAAATGACCAAGAATCCTGGTCAAAAAACCCTTCGACCAAAGCGTTGGAAACGCCCTTATTTCGACCAGAATCCTGGTCAAAACGACCAAGAATCCTGGTCGAAAAACCCTTCGACCAAAGCGTTGGAAACGCCCTTATTTCGACCAGAATCCTGGTCGAAACGACCAAGAATCCTGGTCGAAAAACCCTTCGACCAAAGCCATTCTGAGGCCCTTATTTCGACCAAGATCCTGGTCGAAACGACCAGGAATCCTGGTCGAAAATCCCTTCGACCAAAACAAAATTGGACGCTTATTTCGACCAAGATTCTGGTCGAAACGACCAAGAATCCTGGTCGAAAATCTCTTCGATCAGGAAACTAAAGAAGGCCTTATTTCGACCAGAATTCTGGTCGAATTCCTGGTCGAATTCCTGGCCGAAAATGCTCAATCCTGGTCGAAATTTGCTGTAAAAATTGATTCTTTGACAGCAAATCTTCACGGACATGGAATTTTGATATATGTGGGTACCATAATAGCATTAATATGGAAATACGAAGAATTTCATAGATAATTCCTTAAAAAATATTCTGTAACTGGAGTTATGGAGGATAAATTGCTCAGCCTCGAATAAGGCATATCGTCGTAAACGTGTCGGTCGCTCCACACTTTGCATCAAGACGACATTTGTGAAACACTAGTGTACAAAGCCCTGACCCAAGTCTCAAGAAAGGCAGCTAAAACTTCAAGGAAAACCTTATCAGTTTTCCTAGAAGTTGGGGGGCAAATGATATGGGCTAAAAGTAAGCCTTAAAGACACATTTAATGTGGTATTAATTAGACCCGGAATGGTCCAAACGTGGGGCCCACCAGATGGGCCCAAACCCTATTTATAATATTAATTTCGTAATTAATATTAAGGGTAATAAACAGCTCAGCAAGTAAGAGTTGGATAAGGATAATATCCCCTTCAGACTTAGCCACCAAGGCATCCAATTCAATATGGAAACTGATTCCTATAAGGAATAGATCTAGAACCTTCCTTGAAGACTTGTCCACCAAGTCTCTGACTCCTACCATAATTCTAAGGCTTCTCAGCCTATATAAAGGGCCAGACCCCTCATCTCAGAACTACATTTTTGGCTTGATCTTTGATATTCATCAAAGTACGTAGGCATCTTGTGAAGGCAGAGTCAGCCACGAGCACAAGAGCAGCCATTAAAGCACGAAGCTCACACACCTTTGCATTAAATACACAAACCCTAGCCGCAATACTAGTAGCCTAGTTTTTATTCCACAACACCTGTACTATTTTCCACTTATTTGTTAAATGAATGGTTGATTGATACTGGAGCTAATGTGTATATTTGTGCTGACATTAGTTTATTTGTATCTTATCAACAGAGTCATAGCTTAACAGTGACGATGGGGAACGCAAGTGCCACTCAAGTACATGGAGTAGGAAACGTGGACCTGAAGTTTCCTTCGGGTCGTGTTCTATCCCTGACGAGAGTGCATCATGCTCCCGACATGCGTAGAAATATAATAAGTGGAAGCTGTTTAGTAGCTAATGGTTTTGAAGTCTCTTTCAAATGTAATAAAGTAGTTCTTATTCATACTGGTACATTTTTTGGCAAGGGTTACTTGTCAAATGGTTTATTTGTAATAAATGCTGAACCCATTTTTGGTACTTTGATTAATAATATTACTCTTTCTGTTAATTGTATTGAATCTTCAAATTTATGGCATGCTAGACTTGGTCACTTAAACTTTGGTGCTCTTAAAAATATGATGAACTTAGAGTTGATTCCAAGACATACCATAGAAAAGAATTCTAAATGTCAAGTATGTGTGTCTGCTAAATAAATAAGGAAACCTTTTCATAATATTGTTAGGGATTCAGGTTTGTTAGATTTAGTACACACTGATATTTGTGAATTTGGCGGTGTGTTGACTAAGGACCAGTTTAGATACTTCATTACCTTTATAGATGATAGTAGTAGATACTGTTATGTTTATTTACTTAGACATAAGGATGAAGCACTTAGTAAATTCATTATATATAAAACTGAAGTAGAAAAACAAACTAGTAAGGTACTTAAACGGTTGAGATCTAATAGATGTGGTGAGTATACGAGTAACGCTTTTAATGAATTTTATGCAAGCAATGGTATAGTTCATGAAGTTACCCCACCATACACACCTGAGTCTAACGGGGTTGCTGAACGAAAGAATAGAGCATTTAAAGATATGATTAATAGTATGCTTTATTAATTCTGGGTTGCCTAAATACATGTGGGGAGAGGCTTTGAATACGGCTTGCCATATTCTGAAATGAGTCCCTCTGAAACACATGGATAAGACACCCTATGAGTTATGGAAGAGCAAGAAGACTAGTCTTAAGTATCTTCGTGTGTGGGGGTGCCTTGCTAAGGTACTTGTCCCTGAACATAAGAGAAACAAACTAGGTCCGAAGACTGTTGATTGTATCTTTCTGGGCTATCTTGAGACTACTACATCTATGAGATTTTTAGTGTTAAAATCTGACATAGATGGTATAGTAGTAAACACGATAGTTGAATTTCGTGATGCTACATTCTTTGAGGATGTCTACCCTATGAAGACAGGTATGCCTCAAGATGCTTCTAACGAAGATCCTACTCACACATCGAGTTCTATTCCTGATCATGTGGAAAAGATGACAAATGTGGGGGCAGAACCTAGTAGTAGCTCTACTCCTAAGGAGGTAGAGGAACCACGAAGGAGTAAGCATGCAAAGGTAGTCAAGGATTTTGGAAGTGATTTCATCACTTACAATGTCGAGGACGAACCTTTAACTTTCCGACAAGCTATGGATTCTTCAGAGTCTAGGCACTAGAAGGGCGCTGTAAAGAGTGAAATTGACTCTATTGTTTCTGAAGGAACATGGGAGTTAGTTGATCTCCCTCATGGGTGTTCTACTATCGGGTGTAGATGGATCTTTAAAAGGAAGTTGAACCCTGACGGATTAATAGATAAGTACAAAGCTAGACTGGTAGCTAAGGGTTTTAAGCAAAAGGAGGGCATTGATTACTTTGATACATACTCTCCTGTAGCTAGAATGACAACAATCCGAATGCTTGTAGCATTGGCTTCCGTACATGGTCTTATCATTCATCAAATGGATGTAAAGACAGCTTTTCTTCATGGTGAACTTGAAGAAGAAATTTATATGGATTAGCCTGAGGGATTTGTTGCATCTGGTAACGAGAAAAAAGTATGTAAGTTGATCAAATCCATTTATGGCTTGAAACAAGCTCCCAGGGATTGGTATAAAAAGTTTGATGAAACTATATTGCCGTTCAGTTATGTTATTAATGAAAGTGACAAGTGTGTCTACACCAAAGTTAAAGGTAGTGAGTGTGTCATCTTGTGCCTATATGTGGATGACATATTACTGTTTGGAACCAATATTGAGATTATTAGCGAGACAAAAGCTTTCTTGAAAAGGCATTTTGAAATGAAGGATATGGGTGAGGCTAGTGTGATTCTTGATAGAGAAATCTATACTTGAGAAATATGGTTATTCATAGTGTAGAATTGCTAGTACACCCTATGATCCTAAAGTTGCCCTTGTTAAGAATAGTTCAGGAGTGCCTGTGTCTCAGTTAAGGTATTCTCAGATTATAGGGAGCTTGAAGTATCTTGCTAACTGTACTAGACCAGATATTTCTTACTCTTTGTCTAAGTTGGTTAAATATACAAGCTGTCCAAACAGAACTCATTGGGATGCTCTTGATAGAGTACTTAGATATCTGAAAGGCACAATGTACCTTAGTTTACACTATAGGAGATTTCCTGGTGTACTTGAGGGGTATAGTGATGCAAGTTGGATAACTAAGAAGTCTGGTTCCAATGGAGTGACTGGATACGTGTTCACCTTGGCAGGTGGAGCAATATCCTGGAAGTCGACCAAACAGACTATAGTAACTCGGTCTAATTTTGAGGCTGAGTTGTGTGCACTTGATGCCACGGGGACGGATGCTGAATGGTTACACAGACTTATGTCCGTGATACCTGTAGTAAGCAGACCGCTTCCTGCGATTGCTATTCATTGTGATAGTAGAACAACTATCGACAAGATTAGCAGTAGAAAGTATAATGCTAAAACAAAGAGGCATATCCAAGTTAGACTAAAGTCTATAAGGGGTTTAGTGTCTGATAGGATTATAGCTGTAGAGTTCATAGGAACTCGGAATAATATAGCTGATCCTTTGACTAAAGGACTGGAACCTGCAGTGGTTCTTAAGTCAAGGTTGGGGATGGGGCTGTCAACCCATCATAGTTCATCATCAGTGGGAACCAAATGCACATGAGAGGAGATCCCTTGAAGTGTATTCAATATGGTAATAACAAGCTGTAAGGATGAATTGGTAGTACCTTTACTACATAGATGATACTGTTGTATCTGAGTCTATCCCCTGTAAACCTAGAAGGTACTAACGCTGCTAGTAAGCAAGAGTTATTTTAACTCCGAATGGGGTCAAGTCATTTGACGATATGGTAGCAATACATCTCTGGAGATGCCCAGCAAAGTGAATGTAATTGTGTGGTCGCAATTAGAGGAAAGGGTTATTCTTTGAACCATTCGACGAACAGGATCGAGACAAGACCATTAATGTATCAAAGCCGTAGATTGGCACCATAGCCTTTGACTTGTCGTCGTCTATGGAACATGGTTACACCAAACGGATTAAGATTCAAGGTGAAACATTCCATCTGAATCCGGTAATCATCGAAGGAGGGGACTCAGGAGGGTTCAAACCCGGAAGGGTACCGACTCTGAAAAACAAGTCATGATGAAACACCAGAAGCATTTCTGTATGGATTTGTGGGGGATTGTTAGAAAATGGGAGTTTTTAGAGCATATATTTTATATGTTTTTTATATTAATTCCGGATTTTAACGATTGGAAATTGTTCCTTGTTATGAGGACTTAAATTTTCATATATGGGTCTAAGTAATTTTCTTAGTGAAATCCATAGAGAAATGGAGTTGAAATTGGTAGCTTGAAAATGAGAATGTGTATTTGTCCCACATTGAAATAAATAAAGGGGGTTGATGGCTTTATATAGAATCACACACATGGGTAGTGTACAACTACTAAGGTGTATGATGGTGCATGGTGTTACTGTATGCTTCACGCGCACACACACGCGCGCGCGCCGCCGCCCGCCTCGCCACGTCTCGTCTCGACTCGGGTCGGCTCGATCGAAGGGTGATTTGGGCGAATGTCTCGGCGTCTCGCGTACGCGAGGCGACCTGGGCGAGGGATTTTATTTATGTGTATAATATTATTTTAATTAGAATAAATATATATCAATTGGGCTGGGCTAGATCAGAGATTAATTTAAATCTGATGGACTAGTTGGGCTTCGATGTCAGATTGGATCTAGACAGAAATTCATAATATATATTCGGATTAATTAAATTATTAAAAACTGAAATGTGTGAATAAATATAAAGTAACTGTTACGATTTACTTTTTATATCAGTCATTTTTTTATTAAATGAAAATCAAACGTTTCGGTCGTTTCAGCCGTTTTGTTTTTATTGGCCAGTTACAATATTAAATAGGGTGGCATGAACATCCACTATATCCTATCATATTAGAAGGAGGAGTAATATAAAATATTATCGTAGATTAAGAGTTAAATATCCATTAATAACATATTAAATATAAAATAGTTAGTTGATTGTTAAAATTTTAATTATAATTGTAGTTCATAATTTCTACTGCTATAGATTATATCATCTTATATGTATCCGTTCAGGTTGGTAATAAACTAACAACAGGTCAAATGCGATAATTTTAATAAGTATAATCTATTCATCAATGTTATTTTGTCATTTTTTAGACTTTTAAGGACTCGAAAATATAACAAAACACATGTAATTTTATTTATTATTTTCTAATTTAAATTGAACTAAATATCGAGACAAATATTCAAAAAAGTTTAAAAATAATAACTTTAAATTTTACTGGGCCCGCAGGGCTAATTAAAAATTTCTGAATTTACTAAAACGCCCACCCCATTTTTACACATAAAAGATAGGTATCTCAGAAAAGTTCACTAAGATATATCTCCTTAACAACATATAATACTCCCCAATTAGTAATATAATTAAAAATACTTCATTGAATTTTTGCCAAAAATTATAAGTTTTATCATGTATATACTCCCTTCGCTTAAAAATAATAATCGATTGAATTTTTAATACACACTTTCATATTCTTTGACCATAATAGTTAAAAGGAAGTTCAACTTAGTCCTAAATTATATCCTATATATAATTAGCGTAAGAAAGTTTACGTCGTCAGGGCTAAACAAGTCATTTCATTAGAAATTAAGAATGGGCCCGAAAAAGTATTGCCAATGTTGTGGAATAAAAACTAGTTTACGATTTGTTATTAATGCTAGGGTGGTTGAGCTTCGAGCTTTAATGGCTGCTTCTGCGTTCGAGACTAAACGGTCCTCACAGAATGCCTACGTATCTCTGTATTAGAGAATCAAGCCAAGAAAACGTAGTTCTGAGAATGAGGGGTCTGGCCCTTTATATAGGCTGAGAAGCCTTTAGAATTATGGTAGGAGTCAGAGATTTGGTAGAAAAGTCTTTGAGGAAAGTTCTAGATCTATTCCTTGTAGGAATCAGTTTCCATATTGAATTGGATGCCCTGGTGGATAAGTCTGGTGGAAATAATATCCTTATCCAACTCTTATTGCTGAGCTGTTTATTTCCCTCAATATTAATTACGAAATTAATATTATAATAGAGGTTTTGGGCCCATCTGGTGGGCCCCACGTTTGGACCATTCAGGGTCTAATTAATGCCACATTAAATGTGTCTTTAGGGCTTACTTTTAGCCCATATCATTTGCCCCCCAACTTCTAGGAAAACTGATCAGGTTTTCCTTGAAGTTTTAACGGCCTTTTTCGAGACTTGGGTAAGGGTTTATCTTTGATATCTTTTTGACGTAAAGCGTGGAGCGACCGACGCGTTTACAACGATGTTAGATTGTGCCAGTAGCATTGAACGGTGCTAAACGGCACTAAACGACACTAAACGGCACTAAATGGCCTTAAACGACGTTTAAACGATATTAAACGACGCTAAACGGCGCTAAACGGCACTAAACGACACTACACGACACTAAACGGTGCTAAACAGCCTTAAACGACGTTTAAACGATGTTAAACGACGCTAAACGGCGATAAACGGCGCTAAACGGCACTAAACGACACTAAACGGTGCTAAACAGCCTTAAACGACGTTTAAACGATGTTAAACGACGCTAAACGGCAATAAACGGCGCTAATCGGCACTAAACGACACTAAACGGTGCTAAACTGCCTTAAACGACGTTTAAACGATGTTAAACGATGCTAAACGGCGCTAAACGGCACTAAACGACACTAAACGGTGCTAAATAGCCTTAAACGACGTTTAAACGATGTTAAACGACGATAAACGGCGATAAACGGCGCTAATCGGCACTAAACGACACTAAACGGTGCTAAACAGCCTTAAACAACGTTTAAACGATGTTAAACGACGCTAAACGGCGATAAACGGCGCTAATCGGCACTAAACGACACTAAACGGTGCTAAACAGCCTTAAACGACGTTTAAACGATGTTAAACGGCGCTAAACGGCGCTAAACGGTGCTAAACGGCACTAAACGACACTAAACAGTGCTAAACAGCCTTAAACGACGTTTAAACGATGTTAAACGACGCTAAACGGTGATAAACGGTGCTAAACGGCACTAAACGACACTAAACGGCGCTAAACAGCCTTAAACGACATTTAAACGATGTTAAACGACGCTAAACGGTGCTAAACGGCACTAAACGACACTAAACGGTGCTAAACAGCCTTAAACGACGTTTAAACGATGTTAAACGACGCTAAACGGCGATAAACGGTGCTAAACGGCACTAAACGACACTAAACGGTGCTAAACAGCCTTAAACGACGTTTAAACGATGTTAAACGACGCTAAACGGCGATAAACGGCGCTAATCGGCACTAAACGACACTAAACGGTGCTAAACTGCCTTAAACGACGTTTAAACGATGTTAACCGACGCCAAACGGCGATAAACGGTGCTAAACGGCACTAAACGGTGCACCTAAAATCATACGAAAAAATCAAGATTCAGGTTCAGAAGCTGCCCGAGAATTGCTGAAAAACCAAGATTCAGGACCACAAGCTAACCCGCGATCGGCCGGATCGAGGGCTAGCTTGTGGTCGGCTAGTTCCTGGTCGGCCGAAGGGCCTCCAACCAAGGTGGTCGGCTGACACCTGGTCGGCTGGAGGGCCTTGACCCCAGGTGGTCGGCCGGCACCTGGTCGGCTGCGGGCTGGTCGGCCGGGGCTCCTGAATGTGCCTTGGTCGGCTAGCTCGTGGTCGGCCGGGGCATCCCAAAACGTCGTGGTCGGCTGCGAGGTGGTCGGCCATGGCTCCTTCAGGTGTCGTGGTCGACCATTTTCAAGGATTCAGAAGCTGAATCTCGATCTTAGGGATTCAGAAGCTGAATCTCGATCCTAGGTTGGTTTTTGGTCACCCGTGACTTTCAAGGATTCAGAAGCTGAATCTCGATCCTAGGGATTCAGAAGCTGAATCTCGATCCTAGGTTGGTTTTTGGTCACCCGTGACTTTCAAGGATTCAGAAGCTGAATCTCGATCCTAGGGATTCAGAAGCTGAATCTCGATCCTAGGTTGGTTTTTTGGTCACCCGTGACTTTCAAGGATTCAGAAGCTGAATCTCGATCCTAGGGATTCAGAAGCTGAATCTCGATCCTAGGTTGGTTTTTTGGTCACCCGTGACTTTCAAGGATTCAGAAGCTGAATCTCGATCCTAGGGATTCAGAAGCTGAATCTCGATCCTAGGTTGGTTTTTTGGTCACCCATGACTTTCAAGGATTCAGAAGCTGAATCTCGATCCTAGGGATTCAGAAGCTGAATCTCGATCTCTAACGGCCTGATTCCTTCGTGGTCGGCCGGGAGGTGGTCGGCCAAACGGCCCGAACCCTTCGTGGTCGGCCGGGAGGTGGTCGGCCTAGGATCCAGAAGCTGAATCTCGATTCTAGGGATTCAGAAGCTGAATCTCGATTCTAGGTTTAGTATTTTGGTCAATCGTGACTTCTATCGGGATTACACCTTAATTCAAGATTAGCACTACTAACCTCGTGTTTAAGATTAAACTAGTGCAAACATCCATGCAGTAAATATTTCAGCTATTTCTTTTCCGACAGATATGAATTATAACGATTCTTTCTGTATAACGTGGATAATTTCTGTCCTTTTTCGTCTGTAAACGATAGATGACCTGTTAACACGAACCGAGCTGAGATTCAACCTGATGAACCAGGTCATGTATTTTCTATAAAAGAAGAGAAGTAACCTTCATTCCCATTCACTTCTTCATTTCTGAGCTCTCAGATTCTTAAGTTCTCTTAGGTTTAAGTTACAAGATCCAGTTCAAGCTTCAAGATCAAGTTTCAGATTCAAGATCAAGTTTCAGCTCCTGCATCAAGATGTCGGAAGGTGATCAACCAATGGCTCCCCCGGTCTCCATGATGGAAGCCATGTCAAAGAGGATTAAAATGAGGACTGCCAAAGGTAAAGAAAGAATTCAACCTCCTACATATGTTGAACATAGATTCGAATCCTTGCTAGAACTTCTAAATATCATGAGGGATGCATTTCCCAAATGTTCTAGTCTAGATTCTTTTAATAGTTCCAGTAAATTGTCGGAACGGGACGTTCAGAAGATAAGAGAGTCTTATCACTTTCCGAGTGCCATCCAGGTTCGTCTCACGAATCCATCAGATAGAACTTGCAACTGGCATCCTGAAAGGATCTGTGTTTACTGGGGTGCCTTAGATGCTGGGTTCAGGTTCCCGGTTGACAATTTTATTATTAGACTGCTGGCTGAATATCAGATCCACCCCTGTCAATTGTATCCCAACGCCTGGAGGTACATTTCTACTTTCTTGATAAGGTGTCGGGAGCTGGGGATTCATCTGACAACCACAATGTTTCGAAGTATCTTCGGGGCCAGCAACTCTTCTGAATCCAAAAAGGGATGGGTGAGCCTCAAGCACCGAGTCAAGCTTCCATACATGGTGAATCCCTTCTCCTTCCCAGATTCATAACATTTCTGGGAAAGGGAGTTTGTAGTTCTTGAATGGAAGGGCGGTGATTGGGGCAACTTCTTTGTGAAGAAATTCGGGTCTGTAAAAGATAGTTCCCACTTCGTGTGTGACCTTTCTGATCCGGAATTGTTGGACTGGGATAGGCTTCTCGCTGACGACGGTCGCACACACTATAAAACTATTTTAAACGAAAAGAATCTCATTGGGGCTGGCCTTAGCTTTCTTTCCATTGAGGGTAACTTTCTTACTTGAACTTATTATGAACTCTGTTTGTTCTTATACCGATGTTTTTCTCTTTGTATTTCAGCTGCTGAGGAGATTGATAATCGTCCCGAGAACCGGCCAACTGTTACCAAGAGGATGCAGAAAAGGGCTGAAGAGAAGCTGAATCCAACTAAGCCTCACATCCCTAATTTCTTGGAGCGTTGTTCTCAAGGTGGTAAACGATCCCGAAACGCTGACGGGGATGTCCGGACTCCTTTCATACCTCCTTGGGGCATATGCGAACAAGACTCGGTCTTCGGGAGTCCTCATCTGGCCCTAGACTGGTCCAAGCTTTCCATCACTCCGCCTGACCAAGCGACAATGCATGCAGGTGACAAGCTGGATGAGTCTCAACTCATGGGCGCCCAGGCCTTGTATCAGGTATGAAATTTGTTAGCACAAAATCACGCAAGCGTACGTGGTCACAAGTAATATATAAGGTTAAGTCCAAATTCGTTCCCACAGGGATCAGATTATGGTTCTTTTCAGTAAATGCACCTATTCAACAATGTATGATCTTAATTCACTGCTAAGACAAGTAATTAATTGAGATTTTATTTAACTAAATTAAACTAATATGCAATTTTAGAATTAACTAGCTGATGAGATCTAAAATCAAATTACTTATATAGGAATAAACATGGAATTCTAACTTCATTATCTACTTCACTTAGAGTCGCAGCCTTTAATCAATACATGTGATGGTTTTGATATCTGATCGGACAACACGAAATAAGTAAAAGCTACCTCTCGGTATACTAATACCAAACTACGCATGCATCCACAAAAGAGATAGAAGATGGGTAGACACCAATTATGTTTAGACCCTATATCTCTATAGAATTTGAAAACATAAAGGTTTAAGCACAAGTTATCCACTTAGATCACATAGGGCAGCATAATATCTCTATTTACGCCACAAATCATGATGTTAAAACATCAACCTATCCTATGCTAGCATGGCAAGTTCTAAATCTCAAGATCCACTCTCGTTTAGCAAGAGATTAACAAATTAGATGTTCGCGACGCATCTAAATACATGAAACACAACCATACGAGGATATCAAGAATTCACCACACATAAATCTTTAAAGCATATAAACTACTAAGCTACATAGATAACTCCGTTAGAATCCCATGACAACGATTAGTTCATAATTGAATCGTTCATCGTCATGGGTTTTGATGAAAACATGATATAAAACAAGATATGAATAAAAGAAGTAATTATATTAATAAACAAAGAGTTAAGAAAACAAATCTATAATCCAGAATAACACAAAGGCTGAAGTAGATCTAGATCCGTTGCTTGTCACTAGCGTTGAATCCTTCTCTCCTTTTCCCCCTTGCAGATCTAAGCTATGCTACAAAAATAATAACTAATAATATGTCTATGTATATTACAATGGTATGATGTGTTTATATAGGCAATACAAGTCTTGCCCAGCAAGAAAATACAAAACGGAATTATAATAGAATTTCTGCAAGATACGTTTCCTAATTTGATTATGTTTTGTAAGGAAAATTCGAAGTTGACTTTTCTTCAGATTTTCTGGAACGTTTCCCACGTAATTGGACCTCTGGACTATCTTAGAATGATAGGAATTCTCGTTATCTTCGCGTGGACTGCTTACGGGCCTAAAACGGACTTCTAGAACTCAAGATATGGCCAAAACAGTGTAAACTGTGCAACCCTTCTCGAAAATCCGAATTTTAATCAATTAATTCCCAAAAAATTATAAAAGCATCCACCTTAGTCAACATTCTCGTAATCCTGCACAACTAAGCAAAACACATCAAATCTACAACAACTTGAGCCCAAGACAATCAATTTAAGCCGAAATTAAGCGATCCAAGTGGATATAAAATCCACTTATCACACCCCCAAACTTAAACCGATGCTTGTCCTCAAGCATAAACAATTACAACTAACTAACTAGCTAGTACCACTTCCGTAGGTGATCACGGTTGCATTTGGCATATGCAACAAGCCCTTTAAACCCCTAGGCAGCCCCAGTGGACGAGTAAGGTCTCGTGAGGGCCTATAGCGAATGTACCCACAAAATCCATTTAACCTAATGCAATGCAATGCATGAATGCAACTAGAATGAAAAAATGCAACGATCCCCTTCAAACTAACCAAAACCAACGAGCAAGCAAATATCTCAAAGAATGCAACTAAATCCAAATAGAGCTCGACCAAGTTCCCGTATACTAACAATACATGAACAGAAACGTGCGTGTGTGCAATGCTCATCAGAAATACTCCCAAAACTAGGTCAAAAATCATACATGCTCTTCGTCAAGACAATCACAGGTTTATAAATAGAATAGACCGTAGACACTTCATAACCTAAGAACACCTCCATCCTTATCCAAGGTAGACAGAAATTCATGCTTTTATTACTAAACAACTACAACACACAATATACAAACATGCTTATTTAACCGTGCAATGGATGAGACCCCGAAAGGCTTATACAATAATACCCATGTAGCGAGCGTTGGGTTAGTGGATCCCAGACTATAAAAGCCTTAGGTCACTAGGCACAAAGTCCCCTAGAACTTAATTGCTCGAGTATTAAAGAGCTCACCCTGGCTAATTTTGCATATAAACAATTGACATCATTTTTTTTCTTTTCTTTTTTTCTCTTTTTTCTTCTGTTTTTTTTTTCTATGCAATCTGGAATGAGAATTCTCAATTCCAACCCTAGACTACTCATATAAATATGAGCCGGCTACTAGCCATTTGACGCCTAGCCATTATTGACAATTATTTACAATTTAAGCATGAAATCCCTGTTTTCCCCCAAACTTAGACTTAATTGTTCTAGGCCATCAAGGGAATAATGAAAATTCTAAATATAATCAAGTGATTAAATCTCAAAACATCCAAACAAACATGATCTCAACCTAGCTCAAAAGCACCCAATGAAACTGTGAAAAGATTTTGTTTCTGAAGCATGCAAATCAATTTCATAGAAACTATAAATCAACTCTCTACTCATCATTACCACACTCAATTAGACACCTACCTACCAATCAGAATTAGCTCGTTCTAAGGGATCATGAAACATGCATGCCATGACAATGCAACTAATATGAACTCACATGATATACATAAATAAAAACAAAATGTCCTATATGAAACAAACATAATTAATACGAACATAACATGAATGAATTACTACTAAGCATGCAAAACATGATATCCTACATGAACACATATATACAACAACAACTACTAATCCCTCAAACCACCCCCAAACTTAAAATATTCAATGTCCGCATTGAATGGAAGTAAATACGAGGGAAAGTAGAAAACATACCTAACCAGCTGAATCATAACCCTCCTCGGATGAATCTGGTGGAGGATAATGCGTACGAGCTCCATAGACTAGCCACCTCCCAAATAACAAGAATCCTACAAAACCCCCAATTACAAGAACACAAATTCGTAATAAAAATAATATTAGAGAAGATTTAACCCAAGTACGAATCAAAGAGGTGAACTTGTAATTAATTCCTCTTTAGAATTGAATTTAAATAAATAGAAGAGGAATTGGATTTGTATGTATAGGTGTGTATATATAATGGAGGGATTGGATGAATAAAATTAATGTGAAAAGGAAAAGTTTTGGGTGGGTATGAAATTTGATGTAAGATAGAAATAGGATTTGATGAATTAAAGAAAAAGAATTAGAATAGGTTTAGAATTTTAGAAGAGAGATGGGGGGTTTTGGAATTAAAATAGGATTAGGATAAAATTTGGGGTTTGAATTTTTGTTTTGTTTTTTTTTTTTTTTTTTTTATACAAAGGGAAGAAAAGAAAGGAGAAAAAACAAAATAAAAAAAAAAAAATAAAAAAAAATAAAAAAAAAAAACTAAAAAATTTTGACCTGCGCAGCCTGCATAAAGCAGGCGCAGCCTGCCTACAGATCAGTCACGCAGGCGCAGCCTGCGTAACGCAGGCGCAGCCTGCGCGACATCCAGTAACGCAGGCGCAGCCTGCGTAACGCAGGCGCAACCTGCGTTACACGCCCGAAATATTTTTTTTTTTTTTTTTTTTTTTTTCACACAACACTCACAACACTCATTTTTTTCACACAAATTTTTTTTTTTTTTTTTTTTTTTTCACGAAGGCGTGGGTTGCCTCCCACGAAGCGCTTCTTTAACGTCAATAGCTTGACGTTACTTCCTCAACTCATGGCGGTTTCAAAAGAATAACTGAACCGTCTTCAACAGATAGACCATTCATACGAACGTTGACATCTTGATTGCTTGCTTTCCACAAATCACTTCCATCAGATTTCAACCTAATTTTACTACCAAATGGCCAAATCTTCTTCTTTTTCTTCTTCACACCTCTCAGGTGCTTCTCTGACTCAACCGGTTGAACAAAAATTTCCTCATCCTTATCATCTGCTTTCCACCTTCGCAACACGTTATCATGCCCCTCTTCAAAAATCACTAGCTCATTATTCAAACGGACATACTTCAAATGTGGTGGAAGTTTCCCAAGCTTAACATTCGAAAGATCTCGAATTGAAGAACTTTCAATGAAATCACTGATGTAATGCTTTAGCACGTGTGTATCCGACTTTTCGCTCAACGACTGATCAAACTTCTTTCTCTGACCCGTATCAACTATTTCCACACTACAACACTCTTCATCCTCTGTCGGAAATTTCATGGCCTTGAACACATTAAAGGTGACACTCTGATCTTGCACCCTCATTGTAAGCTCTCCTTTTTGCACATCAATCAAAGTATGGCCTGTAGCTAGAAAAGGCCTTCCCAAGATTATGGGAATCTTCTTGTCTTCTTCAAAATCCAAGATAACAAAGTCAGCAGGAAATATGAGCTTATCAACTTTCACCAAAACGTCCTCCACTATGCCCCTAGGATAAGTGATTGACCTATCAGCCAACTGCAAAGAGATGTTGGTTGGCTTTGGCTCCGGCAGACCAAGTTGCTTGAACACAGACAAGGGCATGAGATTAATGCTAGCACCCAAATCACATAAGCACTTGCTGAAAGAAAGATTGCCAATAGTACACGGGATGGTAAAACTTCCTGGATCTTTAAGTTTAGGAGGCAACTTCTGCTGCAGCACTGCACTACACTCCTCCGTTAATGCCACTGTTTCAAATTCTTCCAACCTTCTCTTTCGTGACAAAATATCCTTCATGAACTTTGCATACCTCGGCATCTGCTCCAATGCTTCAACAAAAGGAATGTTAATGGACAATTTCTTGAAGACATCCATAAACTTCTGGAACTGAATTTCTTGACTTTTCTGCACGCGTCGAGGAAACGGAGGAGGAGGATAGAATTGATTATTCTTTGAAGATTGCTCCGGAGTAGACTTTTCAACAGGTTTCTTGCTCTTCTCACCATCAAGCTGATCAGCCACTAAATCAGATTTCTCAATTTCTGGCACTGCAGATTTTTCAACCTGCTGATTCTGAACATCTTCATCTTCTTCAGCTGCTGATTGAGGGCCTGCTGTAACCTTTCCCGATCTTAAAGTCACTGCATTAACCTGTTCTTTGTTCCCCCTTCTGCCTGGAATTGTTTCCGTATCACTAGGAAGAGTCCCCTGTTGCATGTTCAACAAAGCACTTGTAATCTGTCCCATCTGGTTTTGCAAGATCTTTTGAGAAGCTTGAAGGTTCTTCAACATCATCCTCATATCATCCATTTCTGATTTTTCATTAGATGATTGCCCCGCATGAGCCTGGGGTTGTTGCTGCTGAAATCCAGGAGGTTGATATGGTGCCCTTGGAGCATACTGCTGTTGATAGCCTTGATTGAATGGCCTAGCTTCCTGACTTTGAAACTGCTGATAAGACTGCTGAGGTTGTTGAGCACTTTGGTTGTTGCTCCAGCTAAAGTTAGGATGATTCCTGTTGTTCGGATGATAAGTGGCTGGAACTGGTGCAGCAGGTCTCTGGAAATTACTAACGAACTGTGCTGATTCAGAAGAGATAGCACACTGACTTGTCTCATGTGCGCCCGCACATAGCTCACAAATACTAGCCACCTGCTGAATCCCATAATTAGCAAGAGAATCCACCTTCATCGTAAGAGCCTTCAACTGAGCTGCAATAGCTGAAGCAGTGTCAACTTCAAGAACACCTGCTACCTTACCTTGAGAAAGCCTCTGGGTTGGATTTTGATATTCATTAGCAGCCATCATCTCAATAAGATCATATGCTTCCTCATAGCTCTTAGCCCACAGAGCTCCACCTGATGCTGCATCTAGCAAAGGTCTAGACTGTGCTCCCAACCCATTGTAAAAACCATTAATAACCATCCAATCAGGCATGCCATGATGTGGACACCTACGAAGCATCTCCTTGTAACGTTCCCAAGCCTCACACAAAGACTCGCCAGATTGCTGCTGAAATTGAGTTAACTGGTTCCGTATTGCTGCAGTTTTCGCCATAGGGAAGAATTTAGTAAGAAACTTCTGAGCAAGATCATCCCATGTAGTAATGGAACCAGCTGGTAGAGAATGTAACCAGCCTTTAGCCTTATCCCTCAAAGAAAATGGGAAAAGTCTCAACTTGATAGCATCCTCTGACACACCATTAAATTTGAAAGTGTCGCAGATCTCGATAAAGTCCCGAATATGCATGTTAGGATCCTCCGTAGAAGCACCCCCAAACTGAACCGAATTCTGCACCATCTGAATTATGCTCGGCTTGATCTCAAAGTTGTTCGCTGCAATAGCTGGCCTGACAATACTAGATTGTATGTCATTGATCTTTGGCTGCGAATAGTCCTTCAAAGCCTTGACTGCTGCTGGTAATTCTGCCATCTCTACAGTAGTTTCAAGTTCTTCTTCTGCCAGTTTTTCCTTACGAGCCTGCAAACGTGTTCGCATACACGTTCAAGTACCTGAAAACACCACGAAACAAACTAACTAAGTAAGAAATCCGAGTCAGTGAACGCTAACGACCACTGATGACAAGCACATAAACTAAATTAAACACCGATGATCCCCGGCAGCGGCGCCAAAAACTTGTTAGCACAAAATCACGCAAGCGTACGTGGTCACAAGTAATATATAAGGTTAAGTCCAAATTCGTTCCCACAGGGATCAGATTATGGTTCTTTTCAGTAAATGCACCTATTCAACAATGTATGATCTTAATTCACTGCTAAGACAAGTAATTAATTGAGATTTTATTTAACTAAATTAAACTAATATGCAATTTTAGAATTAACTAGCTGATGAGATCTAAAATCAAATTACTTATATAGGAATAAACATGGAATTCTAACTTCATTATCTACTTCACTTAGAGTCGCAGCCTTTAATCAATACATGTGATGGTTTTGATATCTGATCGGACAACACGAAATAAGTAAAAGCTACCTCTCGGTATACTAATACCAAACTACGCATGCATCCACAAAAGAGATAGAAGATGGGTAGACACCAATTATGTTTAGACCCTATATCTCTATAGAATTTGAAAACATAAAGGTTTAAGCACAAGTTATCCACTTAGATCACATAGGGCAGCATAATATCTCTATTTACGCCACAAATCATGATGTTAAAACATCAACCTATCCTATGCTAGCATGGCAAGTTCTAAATCTCAAGATCCACTCTCGTTTAGCAAGAGATTAACAAATTAGATGTTCGCGACGCATCTAAATACATGAAACACAACCATACGAGGATATCAAGAATTCACCACACATAAATCTTTAAAGCATATAAACTACTAAGCTACATAGATAACTCCGTTAGAATCCCATGACAACGATTAGTTCATAATTGAATCGTTCATCGTCATGGGTTTTGATGAAAACATGATATAAAACAAGATATGAATAAAAGAAGTAATTATATTAATAAACAAAGAGTTAAGAAAACAAATCTATAATCCAGAATAACACAAAGGCTGAAGTAGATCTAGATCCGTTGCTTGTCACTAGCGTTGAATCCTTCTCTCCTTTTCCCCCTTGCAGATCTAAGCTATGCTACAAAAATAATAACTAATAATATGTCTATGTATATTACAATGGTATGATGTGTTTATATAGGCAATACAAGTCTTGCCCAGCAAGAAAATACAAAACAGAATTATAATAGAATTTCTGCAAGATACGTTTCCTAATTTGATTATGTTTTGTAAGGAAAATTCGAAGTTGACTTTTCTTCAGATTTTCTGGAACGTTTCCCACGTAATTGGACTTCTGGACTATCTTAGAATGATAGGAATTCTCGTTATCTTCGCGTGGACTGCTTACGGGCCTAAAACGGACTTCTAGAACTCAAGATATGGCCAAAACAGTGTAAACTGTGCAACCCTTCTCGAAAATCCGAATTTTAATCAATTAATTCCCAAAAAATTATAAAAGCATCCACCTTAGTCAACATTCTCGTAATCCTGCACAACTAAGCAAAACACATCAAATCTACAACAACTTGAGCCCAAGACAATCAATTTAAGCCGAAATTAAGCGATCCAAGTGGATATAAAATCCACTTATCAAAATTCCTTCTGTTAAGTTTGACATTGTCATTGATTTCAATTCTGCATATTCCTTGTGGCTCACTTATTTCCTTATTGCAGGCCAACGCCTATTTTCAAACCATTTCGACCCAAGGCCGGGCCTTTAGGGACGAAAATGTTAGCTTGAGAAATGACTCAATGAGGTTCAGGGAAGAGATTGACGACCTACACTCCCAAGTTGTTCGAGCTGAGGCTAACGCCGCATCTACCCGCAAACAGCTTGCTTCTCTAGCCAGAAAGAAGGCCTCTGATGCTGACAAGGTGATCCAGGCCTACCATAGGTCTGAAGATTTCCTTAAGCTCATTGATGATCATGATGATGAGGTGCGTCCCTTCAACATGTCTGTTGGTTGGGAGAAGGCTATTAACGCTGTGAGTCATAGGCATCCATCTGTTGTCAACCCAGCAAATTTTCCTTGCCCAAATTGGGGTGCCCTCCCGGTTAACCTAGCTTCTGGTTCGGGAACTAAAATTGTTCCCCAGGCATCAGGATCCGGTTCCAGAGGCAGTCATCGTCGTTCCGGGTCCAACTCAAAGGGGGTTGTTCCCGTTGCTAGCCAAGACTCACATTCTTCTGGCTCCCGTGGGAAGAAAGTCCCGCCTGCAAAGAAGGTTGGAGTAGTTCGCCAACCCATCCCTGGGAAAAGACTAATCCGGAACGAGGGCAGTTCTACTTCTTCTTCATCTTCCGAGGGAAAAGGAGCCGAAGTTGCTAGAGCTCAGCCAATGGTGATAGCAGAGTCCGGTGGTGATTCCAGCGAAGACTCAGAGGAGGAGAGTGAGGAATAGGAGAGCGGCGGCGAGGAGTCTGGAGAAGAGGATTCTGGGGAGGAGTAGCTGGAGTTAGTTCGTGGCCTTGCATGGCCTTGTTAGCCAGATGTGGCTTTATTTGTCTAGATTTCATTCACGGTCCTTGGGGACCAAACTTTTATCTATCTTGTTGATGTAACCTAACTGTTGGCCCTTCGGGGTCTTTATTTATGCATTTGTTTCCTCATTAGTTTGTTTGCTTGTTTTCGGTACTTGTCCTTCCTAGACTCACACTCAACAGGTGCTTGGTACATAAACAAAATCACAAAATCATTGAAGGGAAACAAACTTTGCATTGATAATCTGAAATGGGTTTAACCCTTACATAGCTTATTATTGTCCTACTCGGGGCGTAAAGCCCTGGAATGGTTTCATCGAACCTTATTTCTACTCATAATAAATAGATAGAAAGCTGAATCCATGCAAGGATAGCTTATACATAATAAACTTTGAGGTTCAAAGCATGCCAAGTGCGGGGCACCTCAACCCCGTCCAAGGTCTCCAACTTATATGATCCTCGTCCCAACGTCTTCTTGACTCGATACGGCCCTTCCCAATTAGGGGCCAGCTTTCCCTTCTGGCCAACTCCAGAAGCCTCGATCTTCCTTAGAACCAGGTCGCCTTGTCGAATGAACCTTTCCTTAACTCTATGGTTGTAATAAAAGGATGCTTTCTTTTGATGTTCCACATTTCTAGCGTTTGCCTCATCCCTGACTTCGTCAATCAGGTCTAGGGCGAGTCTCATGCCCTCTTCGTTAGTTTCTGGTTCAAAAGCCTCAACTCGAGGTGACGCTTGCATGATCTCCAAAGGCACAACTGCCTCAGCTCCGTAAGCCAGCAGGAACGGGGTTGCTCCAGTGGTCACTTTACAAGTGGTACGGTATGTCCATAGTATGGGCAGCAACTCATCTACCCAAGTGTTTCTAGAGCGTTCAACCCTCTTCTTCAGTCCATCAAGGATAATTCGATTAGCTACCTCAGCTTGCCCATTGGCTTGTGGATGAGCCACGGAGGTAAAACAAAGCTCAATTGCATTCTCCTCACATATTTCTTGAACTCTTCATTATTGAACTGTGTCCCATTGTCTGTCACCAAAATTCGAGGGATTCCATACCTGCAAATTATATTCTCCCAAAAGAACTGGGCAACTTGTTTGGTGGTTATCTTGGCTAGAGGTTTAGCCTCAATCCACTTAGTGAAGTAATCAATGGCCACTATCAGAAACTTCCTTTGTGCTGAAGCTACGGGGAAGGGACCAAGTATATCCATTCCCCACATCGCGAATGGAATAGGGGAGTTAACCGATGTTAACATCTCGGGCGGCTACCTTACTATCGGAGCATGCTTCTGGCATCGATCGCACCGCTTGACATAGCTCTGTGCATCGGCCAGCATTTCTGGCCAGTAGAATCCCAAACGAGTTATTTTGTGAGCTAGGGCTCTGCCCCCCAAGTGCTGCCCACAAATACCTTCATGAACTTCTTCCAAAGCTTCCCTTGCCTCTTGGGGCCTCAAACATTTCAAGTACGGGATAACGAAAGATCTTTTGTAAAGAACGCCCTCGATCAAGGCATATCTCAATGCTCTCACGGACAGCTTTCGTGCCTCCAAGGCACTGCCGGGGAGCCATCCAGTTTCTAAGTGAGCTTTGATAGGATCTATCCAACAGCTTCCCACATCAATTGGTGCCACTAATTTTGAGTTGATAGTCGGGGCCTTCAAGACCTGGAAGTAAATACTCCCTGCATAGTTTTCTATTTCGGAAGAAGCGAACTGGGACAGGGAATCGGCCTTAACGTTCTCTTCTCTCGGAATGTGTTCTACATAACACTCATCAAACTGAGTCATGACAGCTTTCACAACTCGCAGATACTTTGCCATAGTTTCATCCTTGGCCTCAAATTCACCATTCACTTGAGAGACTACTAATCTTGAATCTCCACAAACTTTGAGATTCTTGACTCTCATGATTCTGGCCAAGCCTAAACCAGCTATCAAGGCCTCATACTCAGCTTCATTGTTAGTTGTCTGGAAATCCAACTTCAAAGCATATTCGACTGTGAACCCATCGGGGCTTTGCAACACTAAGCCTGCGCCACTAGATTTTGTTTTTGATGCTCCATCAAAATAGAGCACCCAATATTCCTTCTGATCAGGTTCAAGTTCTCCATCTTTATCTTGCTTCTCAGGGGTTGTTATTGTCTCCTACCCCCTGACTTCTTGGTTGCTAATGGTGCATTCAACCACGAAGTCAGCCAATGCCTGAGCCTTAATGGCTGTTCGAGGCTTATACGTGATGTCAAATTCTCCAAGTTCGATCGCCCACTTGATTAGCCTTCCACTAGCCTTTGGGCTATGCAATATGTTTCTCAACTGTTGGTCCGTCAGGACTTCATTCTTATGTGCCTGGAAGTACGGGCGTAACTTCCTCGAGGCTGTTATCAAAGCCAAGGCGAAATTCTCAATGGGAGAGTAATTCAGCTCAGCCCCGTGAAATACCTTGCTCACATAATAGATAGGTTTCTGGACTTTCTTTTCTTCTCGAATAAGAACGGCGCTCAACGCTTGCTGAGATACCGCTAGGTATAGGTAAAGAGTCTCCCCAGGACTAGGTTTGGCCAGCAACGGGGCTTCAACCATGTACTTCTTCAATTGTTCAAAGGCCTCTTGGCTCTCAGGGGTCCACTCAAAATTTTTCACCTTCTTCAATGCTTGAAAGAACGGCAAGCATTTATCACCAGACTTGGAGATGAATCTTCCTAAAGCTGCTACACGGCCTGTCAACTTCTACACATCTCTTATAGAGCGTGGTGGCTCCATGTCTAAGATTGCCTTAATCTTTTCAGGGTTGGCCTCTATGCCTCTCTTTGAAACCATCAGACCCAAAAATTTTCCTGATCCAACGCCAAAGGCACACTTGGCTGGATTCAACATCATTTTGTGGTGCCTCAGCACTTCGAATGCCTCTCTGAGGTGCTTAATGTGGTCTGCCTTGAACAGGCTCTTGACTAGCATGTCATCAACATAGACCTCCATGGTTTTTCCAATTAGATGGGCGAATATCTTATTCACCAGTCGTTGGTAAGTAGCTCCTGCATTTTTTAGACCGAAAGCCATAACAAGATAGCAGAAAACACCAAAGTCAGTTATGAAAGATACCTTAGGGACGTCATCCTTGTGCATCTTAATCTGATTGTAGCCGCTGAACCCATCCATGAAGCTCAGCATCTCATGTCCAGCTGTGGCATCTATTAACATGTCTATCCTAGGTAAAGGGAAGCAATCCTTAGGGCATGCATCATTCAAGTCGGTGAAGTCTATACACATCCTCCACTTACCGTTGGCTTTCTTGACCATCACAGGGTTAGCCAGCCATTCTGGAAACTGAATCTCTTCAATAAACCCAGCTTCTAAGAGCTTTCCACTTCTTGCTTTATGGCCTCTTGCCTTTCAGGTGCAAAGTTCCTCTTCTTCTGCTGTATTATCTTTCGATTAGGATCGACATTCAATCTGTGAGTTATGAGTTGGGGATCAATCCCTGGCATATCAGCTGCTGTCCAGGCAAACACATCGCTATTTTCTTGCAAGAATGCTATCAATTTGCCCTTCAGGGGTTCCTTCAGAGAGGCTCATATATAAGTCACCTTCTCAGGGTCGCCTAGCTCCAGAGGAATAGGTATTAAGTCCTCTGCTGGCTTTCCTCTATGTTCATCATCACCACGGACATCCATGTCTTCGATCGGAAGTACCTGCCCCCCGATTCCATCAGCCCTTAACGCGGATACATAACAACTTCTTGCCATCTTCTGATCACCCTTTTGTTCTCCAACACCATTCCTGGTTGGAAACTTAATCTACATGTGATATGTGGAGGCCACAGCCTTGAATGCATGAAGTCCAGTCCTTCCTAGGATCGCGTTATAGGTCGAGGATGCCTTGATCACAAGGAAATTCAGCATCTGAGTAGCTTCTTTAGGTTCCTGTCCGATCGTCATGGGTAACTGAATAGTCCCTTCAACCTTGGACTCAACTCCATTAAATCCGTAGATTGGCATGTTGGTGGGGGTCAACTGAGAATCGGTGTACCCCATTTTCACAAACGCATCGTGAAATAAGATATCAATAGAAGCTCCATTGTCGATCAAGACTCGTTTTACCTCCGAGTTTCCAATCACAGGAATTATGACCAACGGGTCGTCATGGGGGAACTTTACCCCTTCGAGATCTGAATCATCAAACCCAATAACTATTTCAGTCTTGGCACATTTTGGGGCTTCTCCCACGATGTGCATTACTTCTCTGGCATACGCTTTTCGAGAGTTTCGAGTCGTGCCGGCCGCTGTCGGGCCTCCCCAAATCATATTAACAACTGGCCCTCGGGGCTGTGGGTTACGATCACGATCACGATCGTTATCTCTCCTGTCATTGTCTCTCCTGTCATAGTCCCTTCTTTGGGTTCCACGATCATCATTCTTCGTGAACCTGCTTAGCTTTCCTTTTCGGATCAAGAACTCAATCTCATCTTTCAACTGTCTACAATTATCTGTATCATGACCCACATCACGGTGGTACCTACAGTATTGATCCTTGTTTCTTTTTGTGGGATCACCCCTAAGTGGCTTCGGCCATCGAAAATCTTTATCCTTCTCAATATCTAGCAAGATCTGACTCCTAGGAGCATTCAGTCTCGCATAGTCGTTGAATCTTGATCCCAAATTCTTCTTCGGGGGTGAATCAGAATCCTTGCTAGTCCGGGGATACTTGTCCCTAGCATCGTACTCTTGCTCTTGCTTTCGTTTCTTCGAATCGTTAGAACCCTTGCCATTGCCTCCTGTGGTTTCCTTCTTCATTCTGTCCTCGGCCTTGATATATTTATCGGCCCTCCGTTGGAGCTCGGCCATATTTTCAGGAGGGTGTTTTGCCAAAGACCTTTTAAAGAAGAGATCAGTGGTTCCGTGTTCCAAGGCTACCATGGCCACCTTATTTTCCAGATCAGTGATATTCAGCGTCTCCTTGGTGAACCGCTTGAGGTAATCTCTCAGATTCTCGTTCTTCCCCTGCACCACATACATAAGGGATGCAGAACTTTTTTCATGAACTCTCCCACTAATGAACTGGCTGACAAAGGCGGCGCTCAGCTCTTTGAACGAGCCGATTGAGTTTGCAGGTAAGCGGCTATACCACCTTTGAGCCATGCCAGACAAGGTTTGAGGGAACGCCCTACACTTTAAGGCATCGCTTGCAGGCTGCAACAGCAGTGCGTTTGAGAATGTCCTAACATGGTTTGCGGGATCGCCCGTTCCATCATAGGCCTTAATTGTCGGCATCTTGAACTTCCTTGAGATGCGAGCATTCATTACCTCCTCAGTGAACGGAGGTGTAGGATCATCAGGATCCCCAAGGGGCATCAGATCCCTAGGGTTACTTTTGGGGGTCTCCACCCTTGTTGATTTTTCAATCGGGGCATCGGCCCTTCGTTGCCTCCTTGAGGGCCTCTCCAGATTTATAATGGGAATCCTCCCTGTAACTGGAGGAGGTTGAATCAGACTTCGCCTTGCTTGCTCTCTAGCAATATCATCCTTCAGCCTTTGGATCTCTGCCTCATGAGCCTTAATCCTTTCCTCGGCCGTTTGTGGAGGTTTATCATGGATTCTTTGGGACCTCCTTCGAGGTTCTTTACTAGCACGTCGCCTCCTCGGGGCTTCATCACGATCATCATTGTCATCCTCAGACTTTGAATCATCAGAATAGGGACCAGAGTAATCATCGTACTCCCGATCTCGGATCTGTAAGGCATGACCGCTCGGTCCAGGTTCCCTGTGTTGAGGGGGATAATTAGGCAGCCCATACATCGGGTTGGTGTTCAAAGGGAGATCCGTGGTGTGGATCTGTACCCCCGGAGGTAGCGTACGACCAGCGCTATCAAGAGGAGAAACCACCATCTGAAGAGGGTTAGTTTCTTGGTTTTGAGGAATAGCCACAGTTCCCTCAACATGGGGAATCGTCCCTGAGGGTTGAGAGGTTAGAGGTTGAATGACCATCCCTGTTGGTGGGGGTAATTGTCCTCCCTCAGCGGTGATGAGCGGATCAGAGACAGCAGGTGGAGCAGAGCTAAGGGGTATGGCCTCAGTTGATGTTGTTCTTCGTGTTTGAACCATGGTTGATGTCTTCTTCCCACAGACGGCGCCAAATGTTGTGGAATAAAAACTAGTTTACGATTTGTTATTAATGCTAGGGTGGTTGAGCTTCGAGCTTTAATGGCTGCTTCTGCGTTCGAGACTATGATAAGTGCATAATTTTGCATATTTTTATTACCTATTTATTGCTTGGAATCGTATTTTAATAAATTATTTTGTTGCATTTCAGGAAATTTCGAGAAAAATGAAGAAATGGCAAAATAAAGAAATAAAGGTCAAAGAAGAGAAAAAGAAGAAGAAGAAGGACCAAAATAGAAGAAAAGGAAAGAAGAGGGAGTTTGGTGCAAAAGCTGAATTTTTATAAATAAAAATGGAGGGCTAGGATTTAATCCCACCAAACAAAAATGAATGGTGGGGATTAATCCACACCAACCACAAATCTCCTTTATTTCCTATAAATAGCCTTAATTTCTCTTGTAAAAGACCAACTAAGAATTAGGAGTAGATTAGATTTAGGATTAATTTTCAGTTCAACTCTTAAATTTCAGTTGTATTTTTATTAATTTTATTCAGTTCGTATTTTATTTTCTGCATTTTTCTGTTTAATTCGAAGCATTTGCAATCTCCCTTGTTTTATACACAAAACCTTTCCCTTGTTTTATCATCAGTTAAATAGTTCACCAAAGCCTTATTCCTTCTTCTTCTTAAAACATATACTAACCCCTGTTTAAGTTTATTGTCAAACCCATTCTCTTTTCCTTTTTCACCATCAAATCTCTCACCTGTCTTCCCCTTCGATTAAAATCTCCAACCTTTGTCTCTCCTTCGAAAACCCAGCCTTCCCCTTTCTTTCTTTTTTTTTTCGTTCTTAGTAAAACCAACACCTCCCTCTCTTTCTTTTCATTTTTTCCGATTCAATCACACTTCCCACTTGCCTTTTCTTTCATTTTATTTTTTTGGTTTTAGTTCATATGCGATGTTGATCATCTCTTGCTGCGTTTTGTATATTTCTGTTTTTATTTCTGCGTGCTTGTTCTTCTTACTTGTGGCTGTTTTCGTTTAGTTGTAATTTGAGTTGTTCTTAGTCGGAGTTTGAGATTTGTAATTCTCGAGTCGTTGCTGTGAGTGCGAGTTTTGTTGATTTCCGATTCTCGAGTTCTTGGTTCTGTTGTGCCGTTTTGTTCTCGTTTCTGTTAGTTGCGTATGTTGTTGCTGCTGGATTGTCTCCTATGTTAAGTTCTTAAAATTGCCATTCGATTCATGGTTCGAGTCTGTTTTAGTGTACTGAGTTGTAGTTCCGAATTCATCGTTTGTTGTTTGTTCATAGCAGGTTTCAATTGTAAAATTTCTGTCAATTTATCATCATCTGCGTAATGATAATCGCGAGTACAGTTCTGTGGTCTGTTAGAAGTTTTGTATCTGTTTCGATACCAATGTCAAGAATTGTTTCAGTAATGTTCGTTTAATTGTCGAATCCCTGCGTAGAGTTCGAGTTGTCGCGAGTCCTGTTTTTTTTTAAATTCTGATTGTCTGTTTGTTTGTAATGTTCTTAAGTCTTTGAGTTTCGAGTATTGTTTTGTATCGCTGTGATTCTGCGTTTCTTTTGCTGTGAGTTGCCGAGTTTAAGTTCTGTTTTTATGTTGATCTTTGGTGTTTGCTGAGTTGCAAGTCGTTCTTGTTTTCCCTTTTGGTTGTTGAATTGCCGTGCAGTCACTGCAGTGTCCGAGTTCGGTTTTATTCGAGTTTTGAAATTGGCTAAGCGAGTTCTGTTCCTTGTTTCAGTTTTTGATAAGTTTAGATTCGACATAGTATGTTATGATTCGAGTTGTGTTCTGTGTGCAGTTGCTGAGATTTCGTGGTTGTAAAGTTGTAGTTCGTAGATTGCGTTTTTCTGAAACTATGTTAAGTTTTCGAGCTGTTAAATTGGTGTAATGTCGTGTAATGAGTTCTGTAAATAAAATCAATTTTAATAAAAAAAAAATAATAAAAAAAAATAATGTTTTAGATTAAAATGTAAATTTTAATTTTATAATTTAGATTTAATTCCAATTCTAGAGTCTTGAGAATAATTTAGTTTAAATTTGTTTAAATAGATTTTCAGTTTAATAATTAATTTGTAAAATCCAAATTCAAAAAAATCAAATTTTCTAATTCGATTAAATTAAAAAATTAAGGTTTTGCGAAAATATTATTCCCTGTGGATCGAATCTTAAAATACTAAAACGAGATCGTGCGCTTGCGATATTAATTGTCATATTTTCGGCACATCAAGTTTTTGGCGCCGCTGCCGGGGAATTAATTATTCGCACCTTAACTTTTAATTTTTCGGATTAGTTTTTTTTCGCTTGCCTTATTTTTATTTCATTTTTTTTAGGAAAGTTTGGAATTACGGGAATCTTCTCACGGAGCTGGAATTAATCGGAAATTTTGGAAAGCATGCTTCGGTAACCCGTATCTCACTCTTTTCGCCTTTTTATTTTTAGAAAATCACAAAAATATCAAAAAAAAAAATCAAAAATCACAAAAAAATTGAAAATTGAAAAATCAAAAAAAATTATTATTTGTAAATACATACTTGTGCATCATGCATTTAATCACTTAGGGCACATCATCTAGATTTTTAATTTCTTGTTTTTAATTTTTCGTACCTATTAAATTGTGGTGATTGCTGGAGGACCCAAAGGTACGTTAAATTTTTTTATTTTTTTTATTTTTTTTATTAGGACACGTAGTATAAGCATCCATAATTGTTTATCGTTTTTGTATATATCTTGTTTGTTGCATCAAATAAACGTAATTAAGACTTATTCACGACCTTCAGTGTCTAAGGTTCGCCTGGCTGTTAAGATTTGGTGTCTAAGTGACGAGTTTGGCCTCTTGGCAATGCCTGCTCTAATCTGGCCGAATCGGTCTGAATAATTCTTAATTTACGAAATTTTTAGTGTGTCCTAGGTTAGATTTTTCTTTTGATTTTTCGCCATTTATTTTGTGTGTTGCATTTTCGCACTTACTTGCTACGTGGTTTTATCATTGATCAATCTTTACCATGTACGTAGCATTTAGGGATCGTTATTACCAAGGTTGGGATTTTGACGAGGAGTTAGCGGATAATACGATGTGGTATGAGTCAACTAGGGAACCTAGTGTATATAACGCGTCGTCTACTTTTAGTGATCTGCATTATAGTGAAAACGATATTGAAATCGACTCTGAATTAGATGCTTTCACTAGACGACTCGAAGCCTTAGAAACCCTTAATGGCCCTTCACACACGTCTTGGCACCCAAATTTCAACTCTCCGAGTCTCGATTTTCAACACGGCCCCGACTCTTATCAAGTCAACGCCATGTTTCAACCAACCTCTCAAAATGACCATTTTACATCATCTTCTAATTTCGGTTGGAGAGATTATCCCGATCTCTCATGGAACCAAGGTCATAGCTATCAAACTCCGCCTCCACATTTTCAAGAACCGAACTCTTATCCAATTCCGAGTCAAGTTCCTTATTCAAGTTCAATTCAAACAACCGCCCACCCACCCGGATTTCACGATTCGAGTGAGAAACTTGACACCTTAGAAAAGAGTATCGAGGCTTTATTGATTTCTCAAGCAGACTTCATGCAAATCATGACCCAAGATAGGCAAATTTTGAACTCTAATGCTCAAGCCTTATCTAAGTTAGAATTTCAAATGAATCAATTAGCCACCATGTGCGAGCGTGAGACGATAATCACTTTGAATCCACCCGAGGTCAACCCCGAATTTCTTATCACTCAAAGACCTATCGATACTTTCGATGATATCAATTCTCCTAGGTCTAATGTTCAAGTTGACACTCCTTTCGGTGGTGATTCACACGAAGAAGATTCTAATGCTGACATCATTCTTTCTCTAGGTCAAACGAAGAATCCCGATGATTCTGAGTTTGTGGCTTCGCCTAGACATCCATCATCTTCTTCTAGTGAACTTTTCCTTTCATCTTCCAAACCTCTTCCCGAAAAACCCGAAGAACTTCATACTCAACCAATAGGAGCTGATCTAGTAACAGAGGTTGTTTCAAGGTCAAATTTGGACGATCATGAGATTGAGTCTCTTCTTAAACAAGATTTTCAATTGCATTACGAGACCAATCGAGAGCTTCACGAATCTTTTAAGGATTTGACCTCGGAAGAGATGTTTGGAGAGATGATGAATATTTGTTCCAAATGGGAAACCCAACATACGGATAGTTCTTGTGATCCTAATTCTGTTGGTAAAACATTTTTCGAAGAACCACCCCCACCCGTTTCTATTTCTTCATTTTCCACTCGTACTTCATCTTTCATCGGAACTCAGGATATTCATGACCAGCATCTCATCGTAATTAATTTGCTTAAACAACATAAAGAAGCGTCTAATTGGTCTATGAATGATGTTAGTAATATGAGTTTTATTCTTGCGCATAATCTGATCAATCGAGTGGTCTATGCTATTTTTGTGGGTAAGTTTCTGAAATATGTTGGTTGTGTAACAAAAATTGTTTTTCCGAGAGCAGGTATTGGTTAGTAAATATTTGTTTTGTACCTCCCATAGTAGAATGTAGATATGGGGGAGTTACATTGTGTGCGTGTGTGAGTTGTTTTTCAGCAGTTTGTCATTCTCCGTCATCCCTTATCAGGTATTTCCTCCTCTCTATGTTATTCTCGTTCATTTTGCATACATTGAGGACAATGCATGATTTAGGTATGGGAGAGGGTTTTAGTGTAAATACATAAAATTGAAAAATCCAAAAAAATTGAAAAATTTTAAAAATCCAAAAATAGAAATATTTTAGCTTAGTTGTCTCCAAAAAAATTGAAAAATTTTAAAAATCCAAAAATAGAGATATTTTAGCTTAGTTGTCCTTCCCACTCTTTAAATTCTAGAACTAGTTGGTGTTGACTATTTTTCGAAAATTATATGTATAATGCCTTTAGATAATTTGAACATAGTCAGGTAAGGTTTTCCTCACGAAACTTGTGTCGAACAAATTTTTGCTTAAAAGACCAAGACGACACATTTGCACAAGACTTTTGATGGAAAAATTGTATAGGAATGTTATTCGATACCTGAGAGAGAACCCACATGTTAGAACAATGTCGAATCAAACCTTTGCGAGATTTTGCTTCTATATTGCCAAAAAAAAAAAAAAAAAAAAAAAAAAAGGGAAAAAAAGAAAAAAAAAAGGAAGAAAGAAAAAAGTCAATAAATGTTTGTAATTCTGTGATAATAAATTCTTAGTAGGGAAATCGGCTAGGTTGGGCTCATTGATAACCCGAGTAAGTAAGTCTGAGGGGACTTTGTGCCTAGCAACCTAAGGTCCCTTGTGATCTGGGATTGTTGACCTAAAACTCGCTAAATGGGTATTGATGCAAAAGTCTTTTGGGACCTCAACCATTGCACAGTCGGTCTAACTACTAAGAACGTGAAGTTTGGCTAGAACCTTGTTTTGATAGAGATTGGGTCAGTTCAATATTGGTTGAAAAAGAGAAAATGTTCGTATGCAGTTACTCCATCAAAGGCCTTAAATTCACTACACACCTTGGGATTTTTTGTAAATTTTTAGTCTAATCATGTGGACTGTGGGAACCTATAACTTGGCTATCATTAGAATAATCTTTAAGGCATGTATTTTCCTACAAAATTGTTTTGTTGACACCAATGAAAGCTAGAGTAAAAGAGGAAAGTTGGATACTTGCTGCTTTATCTCAAAGATTTTATGGGTATATCTTCTGTAAACCCTTAGGAGACAACACTCCTCCTGTAGAGATCGTCTATAGGTTTAACGGGTTGGTAAACCTAAAATTACCCGTCACACCTACGAAAAGGAGTATAGGACTTTTTATCTAGCTTTTCTTTTTGTTTTACTCGAGGACGAGCAAAAGATAGGTATGGGGGCATTTGATAAGTGCATAATTTTGCATATTTTTATTACCTATTTATTGCTTGGAATCGTATTTTAATAAATTATTTTGTTGCATTTCAGGAAATTTCGAGAAAAATGAAGAAATGGCAAAATAAAGAAATAAAGGTCAAAGAAGAGAAAAAGAAGAAGAAGAAGGACCAAAATAGAAGAAAAGGAAAGAAGAGGGAGTTTGGTGCAAAAGCTGAATTTTTATAAATAAAAATGGAGGGCTAGGATTTAATCCCACCAAACAAAAATGAATGGTGGGGATTAATCCACACCAACCACAAATCTCCTTTATTTCCTATAAATAGCCTTAATTTCTCTTGTAAAAGACCAACTAAGAATTAGGAGTAGATTAGATTTAGGATTAATTTTCAGTTCAACTCTTAAATTTCAGTTGTATTTTTATTAATTTTATTCAGTTCGTATTTTATTTTCTGCATTTTTCTGTTTAATTCGAAGCATTTGCAATCTCCCTTGTTTTATACACAAAACCTTTCCCTTGTTTTATCATCAGTTAAATAGTTCACCAAAGCCTTATTCCTTCTTCTTCTTAAAACATATACTAACCCCTGTTTAAGTTTATTGTCAAACCCATTCTCTTTTCCTTTTTCACCATCAAATCTCTCACCTGTCTTCCCCTTCGATTAAAATCTCCAACCTTTGTCTCTCCTTCGAAAACCCAGCCTTCCCCTTTCTTTCTTTTTTTTTCGTTCTTAGTAAAACCAACACCTCCCTCTCTTTCTTTTCATTTTTTCCGATTCAATCACACTTCCCACTTGCCTTTTCTTTCATTTTATTTTTTTGGTTTTAGTTCATATGCGATGTTGATCAGACTAAACGGTCCTCACAGAATGCCTACGTATCTCTGTATTAGAGAATCAAGCCAAGAAAACGTAGTTCTGAGAATGAGGGGTCTGGCCCTTTATATAGGCTGAGAAGCCTTTAGAATTATGGTAGGAGTCAGAGATTTGGTAGAAAAGTCTTTGAGGAAAGTTCTAGATCTATTCCTTGTAAGAATCAGTTTCCATATTGAATTGGATGCCCTGGTGGATAAGTCTGGTGGAAATAATATCCTTATCCAACTCTTATTGCTGAGCTGTTTATTTCCCCCAATATTAATTACGAAATTAATATTATAATAGGGTTTTGGGCCCATCTGGTGGGCCCCACGTTTGGACCATTCAGGGTCTAATTAATGCCATTAGGGCTTACTTTTAGCCCATATCAGCCAGCTAAAAAACCAGCTAAACTATGATTTATGCTTTTTTTAATTTAACAAACAAGCATATGCACTAAAATAAGACAGAAAAAATTAAAGTTGAGAAAATTATTGCTAACTAAAATTAATACAATGATATTTTAGACTAAAGTTTAAATATAATTTTAAAAAAAACCAATACCACATAAAAGAGTTTCAAGAAAACCTAATTTTTAAAAAAGTCATAAAAAAATTACTTTTAGATTTTACAACAAACATTTCTTTAAAATTTATACTAAGAAAAGTCAACACAAATTAATAAATTAACATTTCATTATTTTGCAAAGATTTTATATTCGGTAATAAAGTTGTAAATAAATTTAAAAATATCCGAAAATTCAAAATAAAATCATTTATAGAGAATCTAAATATAATAATCACAAAAATCCTATAATAATTTAATAATTTAAAAGTTATAAAAATATTAAATTTTATCAACAATAAAATTTAAAGTAATTTAATAAAAAATAAAACTAATAAAATATTCATCATCAACTTAGTTAATTATTATTATTATAAGTTAACATATTTCTGTAATAATTTTAGTATATATATAAGTACAAAATACATGCATATTATTAATTTATTATCATTAAAAATAAAAAAAAAACAATTCAATATGTTATAAAACTACTATCAACAAAAAAATTTATAATAAAAAATATATTATAAAATATTAATAAAGCAACCCCACGGTATAAAGCCAGTGGAGATTAAAAGGAGTAGTATATATCATTCATTCAATTATTCTGCAATATGTTTTGCAAATTTTATAAACAGAGTATATTACAGAATATATAATCCTGTCCAATTAGTAATATATTTAAAAGTATTTCATTGAATTTTTGCCAAAATATAAGCTTTTACCCGGATATGCTCCCTTCAAGTCAAAATAGTAGTGGCTTGATTTTTTGGCGAATATTTTCAAATTCTTTGAGCACATAATTAACATTACTTTTAAAATATGTCTTCTAAGTATTTGATTAATATTAGAATTTACAAGAACATTAAAATAATATTTTTAGGATCAAGGATTAAATTACTTTAAAATACGTCATAGCAAGCATATTATATAATAAAAAAGTTTTATGGTTTAAAGATCAGGTCAAGGCATGACAGTAGTATAAGCACACATGACACTTAGAAATAAATTAAACCGTAGTCTTTAGAAATGCAAACACCTTGACGATCTTACCTGATTGAAGAAACTGCATGCTAATGGTGTTAAGATAATGCAACAATTATTAGGATCGCTGATCGCATATTTTTCATGTCTACAAGTAGCTAAAAGTGTTAGACAATGCCACAATTGTTAGAAGGGTTTGAGTTTCTGTTGTTGCTCCATGAGAATTATATTGAGTATTAGACAAACATTATTCACACAAACTCTCTCTGTGTCTGTGTGTGTGAAGACAGATTGAAGAAGTTATGTTCTACATTTCAACTATTTATTATGATCAAGGCCCTCAAAAATTCATTTTTTGCAGAAGGACATTGACAATATACAGCAGTAATGAAGAAAGTGAAAATGAATACAAGAAAGGAGAGTTACAAGGAAGTTGATTACCTATCTACATAATGCAGAGAAAAGTGAAATAAAGATTGAGCATAGAGTTTCAAGAATAGGCATACATTTGTACAAGAAACCCGAAATTAGTACACTTCAACGTTCCACTGTCCTGCCTTCTTCAATGACCTTTTGTATTCGGTCCAATCAATACCTGATATTATCCATGCATAAAAGAAAAACACACAGTGAGATCAAGAAATGGAACACATTATATGTATCAAAGGCAGATACATTATGTATAAGGTGGAGATATGTGAAGAAATGAAGCCATTATGTCCACATTCATACCATCTTTAGCAGCTAATGACACCATGATGTCATCAATTCCCTTTTCCATTCCTTTTAAACCACACATATAGACGAAGGTGTTGTCTTTCTTGAGTAATTCCCAGAGCTCTTCTGCGTATTCAGCCATCCGAGTCTGTATGTACATCTTTTCTCCTTTCGCATTTGTTTGTTCTCTGCTCACTGCAAAGTCAAGTCTAAAATTTTCTGGTTTCTTCTCTTTCATTTTCTCGAATTCCTGTTGCGAAAACAGCAAGACTAATGGTAAGCACATTAGTTAGAGACAATCTGAAGTGTGTGTCGAGTGAAGAAAATTTTCACCTCCTTGTACAGCAACGAGCTACTTGTTGGCACACCCAAGAAGAGCCATGCCAAACCATTGAACTGCATTGATTAGGAATAGAGTCATTTGTCTAAGTACTGTTAATTATAATTCTGGTTATAATACAAGACTGATAGAGCTAAAACTCGTATCGAAACAACTTGTTTTTTTTTTTTGCTAAGTCGAAACTACTTCTTCTTTTGGAAGGTTTACTACATGGTTTGCTTTGATATCTTTTATAGTGTGTTTAAATTTCCCTTCATTATTTTGTCAAACTGTTACACCTTGTCACAAATCACAAATTCAGATGTACCTGAATCATCAACCAAAAAATTTTACTCTACCTCGTAGTCTTCATGCTTCTCAAAGAACATTTTCCACAAGAAGGAGCGGAATGGTGCAATTCCAGTTCCAGTACCAAGCTAGAAATGATAAATCAAACAATCATCAGGAATTTCCTCAACTCATAAACTGAGAAGCTGCAATATTAAGATGTGATACTGATATAGTGTATGATCACATTTTAATGATTGATGTTGTAGGCAGAATGTACCATAATAATGGTTGCATTGGGATCCTTTGGCATAAGCATTTCTTTTCCTACAGGTCCAGTTATATTCACATCAGCCCCCGGCTTTAAGTCACCTGATATATGAGGGTGAAAAAATTTAGCTACAACATACTAAAGTCAAAAATTCGATCATCGTATACTAAAGACCAAGTGCTACAAATAAAAGAAAGATTGCATGCTTACACAAGTAATTTGAGCATACTCCTTTAACTACTTCGCCTTGGTCATTGGTATAAACAAGCCTTTTTACACACAATGAGACCTGTAAAATATTGAGTTTAAATAATAAACCTCAGGATAGAGAAACCTAAGATACTGTTCTGCAATCTCTACTGATATTGGAGTCATCTTGTTGTGAATAAGCTCAAACTGCAAATATAATGCCTCGAAAAGGTGGCGTATATAAATGAAACTTGATAATCATGTTCCAACGAGAATCTGTTTGTGCTAAAGTTCAAATATAACTCAGGCACTAAGAGTTTGATTTAATTTTCAATTGTAAGCATTATCATGACAACCATATGATCTCCAAATAAACAAAAACCATGAAACTAAACTGAAAATCTTACAGTTTTGGAGTCCCCAAAATCTCCGATGGCACTGCTAGCAATTGAGTACAACCTAAGCTTGTGAGGTTTCCCATTCTTGTCTTCGCCATCTGCGATAATTCCAATGGATTGCCCTTCCAAGTAGGGTATCTCTCCTATTAAAACAAAAGTTTAACTGATCACTACTTAAAGCCGATCGTAATTCAGAATCACAGATATCATGTAAATATACATCTCTACCACAGTAGCACCAACGAATATCCCTCTACTCTTGGTAAAGAAATGGAGGGTGTATCAGTGCCAGTTATCAGAATCAAGGTCGCTGTCAAAACCCTGCTTGACTTCTAAACAAAACCATGTGATTATACGTACCTTCAGTGCTGAAGACCATATGCCAAGTCTCACCAGGAGCATCATCACCAGTGATCTTAGTGTTGAGAAGGCATTTACCAACATAAGGTTCCTTGGGTCTGAACTTGTTAGTAACCACGCCTTCATCCACTTTCTTGGAAACCTTTTCAACTTTAGCTGGAGCCTCTGTTGTGACTTGAGCTCTAATTGCTACCATTTTTCCACCACTGGATACATTTCTAAATGTCAAAGGAACCTACCAATCCAAAAACAAAAAAAAAAAAAACATCAGAATCATCAGAAAGCGGCTAGGAGGGACAAGGTTTATACAACTCATTTATCATGATATGACATGAAAATAACGCCACACGACTCAATTAATCCATGTATGACCGAAATGACATGTTTATGAAATTTTTTACTCTTTGAACTTGCATATTCTTTTTATATGATCAATTTCTGGTAAATTTTAGAACCTCACGAAATGAACATGTCTATGCTGATCGACATAATTTGAAATATGACACATACATGAAGATGAAACATGATTACAAACATAAATAAATATACCTTGGTGAAGTTAAGTCTGTCAGTAGATATGATAGATGTTCTGGTTGAAAGGGAAGTTGAGTTGGAGGATGGTAGAGAGACTGCAGCACTGACTGCAGTAGCCATTGTTTCGAAATAAAAGAAATGGTAGATAGATGGTACAAGTGATGTATGTCTAGTGTGTTAGTAAACAAGTCAGAGAGAGTGTTAGATTTTTTGATGGGGAATATAAGTGGATTATATATCGGGTGGAGGAGATTTTTAAGACAATGCAGTGGCGGGTATGAGGATAAGAAAATTGTGTTTTGTTTATGAATCTTCGGAGGGTATCACTTTTTTAGTTTGCACCACAGATTGTCTGCTTTCTAGCCATCTGTGCCTAGGCCTCAGAAATTTTAGGCCCCTAGAATCTAAAAATTAAATATAAATATGAGTTTGATTCAGTGTAGAACCATATAAACTGGGAATCTAAAACTTTCAATCTCAGCCAGTGAATTAGAGAAAGACCTGCCTAGCCAGCTTAGTTTTTAGTCATAAAATATACTTATGATTAAACCTTGATAAGTGAATATCCTTATGACCGATAATGCTTATTCATTTATCGAGCTTAAAAATATACTAATCATATTATGTTGGGACCAAAAAAATTTACTAATTTAACGAGAATATTCATTTATCAAAAAGTCATTTACCGAGGTCCTGCTGTATGTAGTCATTTGTATTACAACATTAACTATACATTGTGCAAATATAAATCTAAATATTTATTATTACAGAGCAAACTTATTAAATTAAATATATAAAGAGGTAAAATAGACGTCTCATCATGAACAGCTGGTTTGAATTGCCATCAATCAGAAAACACACCATTACAAATTTACAATTGATAATGCTAAGTTTAAGCTTTTGATATTTTGAGCATCCTTCAACTAGTTCGTAAACAAAAATACATTCATTTCTCCCTGGACCATGTCCCGCTTTTACCCCCCATCTTGTGTTCAAGTCTTACATCTGTTATTTCTATATCTTTAGAAGCAGCCTTACACATATCATATACTGTTAGCCCTGCTACAGAAACTGCTGTCATTGCTTCCATTTCAACTCCTGTCTTTCCAGTCGAAGCAGCCTCTCCTTCTATTTTGACACTGAAGTCACTCGGGTTCAATGTTAAATCTACACGAACGTGACTTAGACAGATGTTGTGGCATAGGGGGATGAGGTTGCTTGTTTGCTTCGCTCCATGTATTCCAGCAATTTTTGCGACACTAAGAACATCACCTTTTGCCATCTGGTTGGCGGAAACTAAATTAAACACCTTCCTCCCAAGAATGACTTTGCAGCTAGCAATAGCAACTCTCTTGCTCATCTCTTTGGGAGAGACATCAACCATTTGTGCTTCACCCTTGCTGCCAATGTGGGTCAAGCTAAATTCATTAGCTATTGTTTCAGATGGTAAGCTAGATTCATTAGCCATTGTTTCAAATTGTAATGTTGGGGAATCTTGAGCTATGGATTGGTTGCTACCGGAACCTGCAAGACTTGATGGAGGAGCTTCACCAAACACAAATTCCATCTCCTGAAGAATAAAGATAGTCATATTACTAAGTACCTTGTATGACTTGTTTAAAAATGTGAACAGCAAGGCATTTGATTATGGTGTAATGGATGCACTCTCGCTTTCTTTTCATAAAATTACGTGACAATTTGGTAGGAATATATTAGTGAATATTTCAAACATTCACTTATTAATTTTACACATGTTAACATCCGGAAAACTGGGTGATTCTTAAAGAAAACAGAACCAGTTTTTACTTTATAGCGAGTCATTTGGACAGACTGTTAACTTTTTTATTTATGTGTGTGAAGTAGATTTAGATTATCTCAAAGTACTAATTAAGAATAATTACATACTTATCAAGATATATTCATATTCTTAGCAATTTTTTGCTTGACACTTATTATCAGCTCATCATATTGGACTATCAGATTGAATGCCTTAAATAAAATGTTCCTCTTGTCTAATTAAACTAACAACAATATGTAGGTTTAATAGCAAAGCTTTGAACTTTGAAAACGTAATTTCGTATTGGAAGCAAGCGTAGAATGAAACAGATGCTACAACACAGGGCACATAGATAAGATAGTAGCAAGTTTATTACACTAGTAGAATACTTATTAATATCAAGTTTATGGTAATGGAAAAGGGAGGGGTGTTAATAGATACCTTATTAAGCTCATCGATAGCACTTTCGATATTGGTACTTCTACTAGGAGTAGTGCAAAACAACCTCTTTGAAAGAGGCAATGTAGGTGCAACTCGGCGGAGAAACATGACACCCCCGCAACAGCTCCAATTTTGCTGCCTGAAAACACTTTCGAGATTAGAAACACACATATAAAATAAAGAAAGTTGATACTAAAAAAAATCTCTCTTAGACAAATATACAAACACGTTGAAGTATAAGCATGAAGTGACCAAAACATCAGGCAAAATGAAATTTAAAACCAGTTCAGCTTTGGCCAAAACACATAAAACAAAACGTTATGAGAAAAAATTAAAACACATGAAGCTAACCGGGAAAAATGCTAGTGTTAAAATTAGGTTTCACTATAGGAGTCGATGAGCGAAGGCCAAAGAGAAGAGAAATAAATGGAATATCAGAAAGCAAGTTTAGAGATAATTGTTCTAAAAATTCACGGATTCAATCGTATTAATATTTCATATTTTTACGATTACTTGTAGATCGGAGTATTGTAATAAATTAATAATTAAAATAATAATGGGCTTTTTTCATAAATAAATAGGGAAAAATAAATTTTTGCACATTTACTTTTGTTAAGAATAGCTATTTGCAATTTTACTAAACTAAGTTTCTAAATTGCAAAAATACTAGAAATTAGGGTACTACTTCCCCCTGCCCAGTCTGCCCAGTTCGACTCTTTTTTTTTTTTTAAGGTGGGGTGCTATTTTGGTGGATTTGGGTTGCAAGGCCCCGCAGGGGCATATTTAACTGAATGCAACCACATGCAACTAAATTTCTGATTTCAAGTTCCATTTTTCAGTTGTCATTTTCGACCTCTTTTTTGAACTATATATATATGTATATATATATATATATATATATATATATATATATATATATATATATATATATATAGTCACATGCAACTAAATGCAATCACATGCAACTTTTTTTTTTTTTAAGGAGGGTTGATTTTGGGTTCCAAAGCCCCGCAGGGGCATATTCAACTGAATACAACCACATGCAACTAAATTTCTGATTTCAAGTTCCATTTTTCATATAGTCCAAAAAAGAGGTTGAAAATGACAACTGAAAAATGGAACTTGAAATCAGCAACTGAATGCAATCACATGCAACTAAATTTGCAACTGAATGCAACCACATGCAACTAAATTTCTGATTTCAAGTTCCATTTTTCAGTTGTCATTTTCGACCTCTTTTTTGGACTCAATATATATCTATACTATTATATAAAAGCCGAAACATTAAAAGTTTGGTTGGTTGGTCGGTCGGTCGGTAGGTACGGTATTTTATTTTTTTACCCTTACTCAGATAAAATCCATTCTACTAACTAATCAATTTCCTTTTTCAGATTAAACATATTATCTTTTCTATTTTTCAATAACTAAATAATTTCCTTTTCAGGTAAAATACAATATCTTTTATATTTTATCTAACTAAAATTTCTCCATTATTAATCAGTTTCCTTTTTCAGGTTAAACATATTACCTTTTCTATTTTTCAATAACCAGAAAATACAATATCTTTTACATTTTATCTAACTACAATTTCTCCTTTTTTAAAAACACTACAAACAATTTTGTTTAATAAAATAACATAATTACATTATAATTAATATTAACTAATCAATTATCTTTTTCAGCCAAAACACGCTATCTTTTCTCTTTTCTCTAACTAAAATCTCTATTTTTTCCAATTATATCATAGGCGGTTACCTTTTTCAACCAAAACACGTTACCTTTTTTCTTTTCTTTTATTAAAACCTATCTTTTTCCAATTATATCACGGGAGTTTCTATTTAATAATATTATAATACTAATAATTAACCGATTACCTTTTCACCTAAAACATATCATCTTTTCTATTTTTTCTGATTAAATTCCCTTTTTTTCTAGAAATATCATGGGCAACGTTAATTTCCCATTTTTTAAAAAGTAAGAGTAATTTTATTTAGTAAAATAACATAATTAAATTTAATTACTATAAACTAATCAATTACCTTTTTTTACATAAATCATGTAATCTTTTTAATTTTCACGTTACCTTTCTATTTTCACGAACTAAAATATCTATTTTCCAATTATATCACGGGTGGTCTATATAATACAATAAACTAATAATATTATAATATTAATAATTAACTGTTTATCTTTTTCAGCTAAAACGTATCATCTTTTCTATATTTTCTAACTAAAAATCCCTCTTTTAATAGAAATATAACGGACAATATTAATTTCTCCTTTTTTAAAAATATTACGAGCAATTGTATTTAGTAAAATAACGTAATTAAATTATTATTATTATTATAAACTAATCAATTACCTTTTTCACCTAGAACATGTTACCTTTTTTATTTTCTCTAACTAAATTCTCTTTTTTTCTAATCATATCACGGGCATTTTATTTAATAAAATAAAATAATAATATATTAATAATTAACCGATTACCTTTTTCAACTAAATCCTATCATCTTTTCTATATTTTCTAACTAAAATCCCTCTTTTTCTAGAATTATGACAGATAACATTTATATAATTATTATCAAATCATCTCATATAAAAATTTAAGCCACCAGAATTCATGTTTTAAAAAAATTAATTTAAACTAATAAAAAAAATTCATATAATATTAAATATATATACTATTATATAAAAGCCGAAACATTAAAAGTTTGGTTAGTCGGTCGGTCGGTCGGTCGGTTGGTCGGTACTGTTGATTTTACTTATTTACCCTTACTTAATTACAGATTACAGATAAACTAACTAATCAATTTCCTTATTGAGTTTAAACATATTATCTTTTCTATTTTTCAAGAACTAACTAAATTCCTAAAATATAATATCCTTTTATATTTTATCTAACTAAAATTTCTACTTTATTAATCAATTTCCTTTTTCAGGTTAGACATATTACCTTTTCTACTAACTAATCAATTTCCTTGAGGTTAAACATATTATCTTTTTTCTTTTTCAAAAACTAAATAATTTCCTTTTTATGATAAAATATAACATCCCTTTATATTTTCGTTAACTAACTAATTTCCTAAAATACAATATCCTTTTATATTTTATCTAACTAAAATTTCTCCTTTATTAATCAATTTCTTTTTCAGGTTAGACATATTACCTTTTCTACTAACAAATAAATCCCTTACTTTTTTTTTTGACGAAATAAATCCCTTACTTAATTGCAGATAAACTAACTAATCAATTTTTTTTTCTTGAGTTTAAACATATTATCTTTTCTATTTTTCAAGAACTAACTAATTTCCTAAAATAAAATATCATTTTATATTTTATCTAACTAAAATTTCTACTTTATTAATCAATTTCCTTTTTCAGGTTAGACATATTACCTTTTCTACTAACTAATCAATTTCCTTCTTGAGGTTAAACATATTATCTTTTCTCTTTTTCAAAAACTAAATAATTTCCTTTTTATGATAAAATATAACATCCATTTATATTTTATCTAACTAACTAATTTCCTAAAATACAATATCCTTTTATATTTTATCTAACTAAAATTTCTCCTTTATTAATCAGTTTCCTTTTTCAGGCTAGACATATTACCTTTTCTACTAACTAATAAATTTCCTTCTTGAGGTTAAACATATTATCTTTTCTCTTTTTCAAAAGCTAAATAGTTTCTTTTTTCTGATAAAATATAATATCCCTTTATATTTTATCTAACTAAAATTTCTCCTTTATTAATCAATTTCCTTTTTCAAGTTAGACATATTACTTTTTCTATTTTTCAATAACTAAACAATTTTCTTTTTCAAGTAAAATAAAATATCTTTCACATTTTATTTAACTAAAATATCTCTTTTTTAAAAAATAGTACGAGCAGTTTTGTTTAATAAAATAACGTAATTATATTATAATTACTATTAACTAATCAATTACCTTTTTCACCCAAAACACGTTACCTTTTCTTTTTTCTCTAATTAACATCTCTCTTTTTCCAATTATATCATGAACGGTTACCTTTTTCAACCAAAACACGGTACCTTTTTTCTTTTCTCTTATTAAAATCTTTCTTTTTCCAATTATATCACAGATGTTTCTATTTAATAAAATAAAATAATAATATTATAATACTAATAATTAACCGATTACCTTTTCAGCTAAAATGTATCATCTTTTCTATTTTTTCTAATTAAACTCCCTTTTTTTCTAGAAATATCACGGACAACATTAATTTCTCATTTTCTAAAAACTATGAGCAATTTTATTTAGTAAAATGACATAATTAAATTATAATTATATAAGCTAATCAATTACCTTTTTCACATAAATCATGTCATTTTTTTAATTTTCACGTTACCTTTCTATTTTCTATAACTAAAATCTCTCTTTTTCCAATTATATCAAGGGAGAATATATTTAATAAAATAAACTAATAATATTTTAATATTAATTATTAACCGATTACCTTTTTCAACTAAAACGTATCATCTTTCCTATATTTTTTTTTAACTAAAATCCTTCTTTTAATAGATATATGACGGACAATATTAATTTCACCTTTTCTAAAAAAAATTCGTACAATTGTATTTAGTAAATAAGGTAATTAAATTATAATTGCTATAAACTAATCAATTATATTTTTCACCTATAACATGTTTCCTTTTTAATTTTCTTTAACTAAATCCTATTTTTTTCTAATCATATCACATGCATTCTATTTAATAAATATAATAATTTTATAATTACCAATAATTAATTCATTACCTTTTTCAACTAAAACCTATTATCTTTTCTATATTTTCTAACTAAAATCCTTCCATTTGTAGAAATATCACGGATAACATTTGTATAATTATTATCAAATCATCTGATATAATAATGTAAGCCTCCAAAATTCATCTTTTAAAAAATTAATTTAAATAAATGAAAAAATTTATATAATATTAAAATAAAAAAATTCGTGCATCGCACGGGCTTTAAGCTAGTATATATATATATATATATATAGTCCAAAAAAGAGGTCGAAAATGACAACTGAAAAATGAAACTTGAAATCAGTAACTGAATGCAACCACATGCAACTAAATTTGCAACTACATCCAACTGAATGTAATTTTGTTTTTCAGCTGCATTCAGTTGAATATGCCCCTGCGGGGCCTTGCAACCCAAATCCACCAAAATCACCCCACCGTTTTTTCTTAAAAAAAAAGTTGAATATGGTTGCGTTCAGTTGAATGTGGTTGCGCCCCTGGTGGGGCCTTGAAACCCAAATCCACCAATTCAGTTGCATGCGGTTGCATTTGAATATTGCCCCTGGCGGGGCCTTGAAACCTAAATCCACCAATTCAGTTGCATGTGGTTGCATTTAGTTGAATATTGCCCCTGGCGGGGCTTTGAAATCCAAATCCACCAATTCAGTTGCATGTGGTTGCATTAAGTTGAATATTACCCCTTGCAACCCAAATCCAACATATCATCCCACCTTTAAAAAAAAATAAAAAAATCGATGAACAGTACCTTTCACGTGGCAGGTACTGTTCATCGACAGGTTACTGTTCATCCGAATTATTTTTTTTTTTAAAAAGAAAAAAGAGTTGGAAAAGAAAATATAGTATTTTTGCAATTAAGAAACTTGAGATAGTAAATATGCAATGAATTAAAGAAGATGGTATTTTTGCAAAAAGAAACTTGAAACCTAGTATTTTTGGTAAATTCTCAATAATATATTATTTATATAAATTATTATTTACTTTATGATATGATAATTATATATTATTTAATAAATAATTAATATTATCATAATTAATATTTTATTACTAAAATACATCTGATTTTTATTCCGATTATTCCTGTCGATTAATTACCGATTTAACGATTAATCCTTGTCATCCGATACTAAAGAGAATTAAGATTTTGTTTTGTTTTAATAAAAACAATATCAGTTTTAAATTTAAGTATAATTTTTTTTTGACGAAAGGAGAAAACTTTATTAAAACAATTGAATCCAGCCGGGACAAATTCCCGAACTGTCAACTACAACCTGATTGTGAAACAAAAAATGAACTAAACAAATAGCCGCTTTGTTTTCATATCGTTTTACAAGATGAATATTTAACATTTTCTTAACATAAAAAATGATTACAATAGATTCTCGAACAATTTAAACGACTACATCCCTGAAAGTAGTAATATCACAATTGACCTTCGCACAATAAAAACCATTGTTAGACCAGTGTTCATTACTCTCAGCATCCCAAGCTATAGACATGCCGAAATTGGAAGCCCACATTTAGTTGTTATTTTTTTTTTAAAAAAAACAATATTTTAGTGGTTTATTAGGTTTTTTGTATTGAGAAAATGACCAAAATACCTCAAAATGAGGTACCCATGGACCAAAATGCCATTTTTCGGAATGCTCGGCCCTATCTACCCACGAGATGCGCTTGTGGGAGTAGCGCATCTCTAGTACTGTAGATGCCAGAAAAACCTTCTCCCCAGGCTTCTCTTGTCCGTCTCTTGGCCGGCAACTAGGCGAAAACCGGTGACATCAGTGATTTCTCTCACAAACATCACTCCCAACCCACAAAAGCACACCTACGTTATCGCAACCTCGTTCTCTTTCCCTTCCCCATATCCGTTTCTATGCTAAGGCCCCGCAGGGGCATGAACGACCTTGATAAAGTTTCGAATCGGAAAATATTGTTTGAATTGGGGTTTTCACATCCGGCAATTAAAATGTAATTTTATTATTATGGATGTGTAGAGAATCAAATTGCGATTCTATTGATATATAGAACATGATCTGAAAGTTTGTGATGTGGACGGACGAATCGCCAACGTCGAGAGCTCTGGAGACGACAATGATGACGTCGGATACGCCGCTCCAGAATGCGCATCGACTGATACGCCTGTTACAAATGCGTATCTCAAGCACTGTAGCAGCAGGATAATAGCATTACGATGACGTCATCACGCAGGTACCAGTTGCGTGTCTCAAGATACGCTGGTACCAGTTGCGTATCTGTGGCTGTTACTCTTTTACCAGCAACGTGTCTCAAGACACTCCTTCACCAGTAGCACGTCCCGTGGGTATTTAGGGCCGCCCAAATTGACGGTAGGCATTTTGGGGTGTTGGCCCTTATTATCACAATTTGTAATTAAATGGCCCTAAATCTCACAATCCACAAAAATGGCCCTTTATATCACGTAAAAACGCAACTTAATGTTGGGTTATCAAAAACGCAACTTAATGTGACGTTTTTGCCCCTTATATTTTTGAAAGCACGATTTTTTCCAAAAAAAATAAAAAATAAAATTGAGAAACGCATCTTGAAGATGCGTTACTGGAAAAAAAAAATTTAAAAAAAGTTTAGAAACGCATACACATCATGCGTTACTGAAAAAAAAAATAAAAAAAATAGGAAACACAACATGAAGTTGCGTTACACTCCCAAAAACATAAACGCCACACGCCATTGCGTTTTTTTGTGATATTAAGGGCCTTTTTTTAAGTTTGTGATATTTAGGACATTTTACCTTTAAATTGTAATAAATAGAGCATTTTCTTGGCATTTTGGTAATGAAAAGGGAAAAAAGTGGTATTTTGGACCTCCACCCTTTTGTATTCATATACTCTTAGATCTGATCTGTTCCGTAAATAATTAGTATTTTCATTAGTCAACCTAATCTCGAAAACAAGTATATTTTCCTCTCCAATGACAGTAGTAAAAAAACTTTAAAAAAAGAAAAAGAAAAAGAAAAGGGGAAGGAATGAGGATACGAATTACAGTGAATCGATACTAAACTAATCTATCCAATTCATTTTAGTCGATCTCGTATACCAAGCCCTAATCTAAAGCCACCTCTCCCGTAAGCTCACTTTCTTGTTTGTTAATTTTCGATCTATTTTCATGTTTTTGCTAGATCTCATTTTCATTTCTCTTATCTATTTAAATGCACAATTATCTTTTATTCTGTATTAATTCAACTCAATTGAAGCTCCTGTGATTCACCAGCTTGAAACCTACATGTTTCTCTCTTACTTGTTGTATCTCTAATTGAGTGTCTATCTGTACTCTATCACGATTTTTCTCGGTATTGATAATTATGTGCATCGTCGATTCGTAGTGTATTTGATGTTCCATATTAGTTTGTTTGTTTAGTATGTATAATTAGTGAATCTGAGGCTTATTGCTGTGATGTGCTTCTTCACTTGTACCGATGCAACAGTGTCGCACTTTCCTGCATCGAATATTTTATTGTGAGAAATTAGGATTTCGGATTTTACGGTGTGATTAAAATGGTTAATGTGTAAAACAGTTGGTAATGGTTTTACAAAAACTATGAATGAAGTAAACGATTTAGATGAATTGGACCTAAAAGAAGAGTTATCACTTTATAATTATTTGGTGCTACTTGTAATAATAATTGCACAACGGTGGATATTAGCATCCATAACTCTACACTCTACCAGTTATCATTAAACATTCACAAATATATGTGATTAAGAGTATACATTGAAATTTCTAGCAGAGGGAATCAAGAGATAGAAGAGAAAGATAATTATAATTGTTGAACGCGTAAGTTATTTTTAAGGCAAAGGAGACGAAGGGAGAGTGATTGTTCGATCAGCAGAGGAGACGAACAAAATTTTATTTATACGTTGATGCAGCACAATAACAATTAATGATAAATGATAACAAGATTATGATAAACACAACAAGAACAATGATTATAAACCCTCGGGAGATTGAACCGCAGAACAATCTCTACCCCAAGCCATCCCCAAATTGATACATCATCAATATTCAGAGAAAAGTTTTATGTATATAATCAAAGTCTACCCCATAAGAAGCTAATACAAGGATATAAATAGGCTGTTTACATGCCCAAACAGTTGGGTACAATAATAATTCAGCAAAACAAAGTCAAGCACACAATTGAAATTACAAGCACACAATTGAAATTACACTACTACAAAGTCAAGCACAAAATTGAAATAATTATCTCAACTATATAAGTCAAGATAAAACCCAAACAGGATACACATTACTAATGATCCCTATCAACTCTGCCCGACTAGGAAAGGTTTGGCTCTGTCGAACTGAACCGTGTGTAATGCTTAAAGAGGTCAGGAGCAAGACGCTGAAACTCTGTAGCACTAATCCATGTATGCTCATCGTCTGACCTGTTGCGCCAATGAACTAAGTACTGTCGAAAACCACCGCGTCGAGTTGGCATAAATCTCTCATCTAGAACATCAACAGGCACATCTAATGTCGGCTGTGCAGAAACATAAGAAGGTGTAGGGGGTTCAAGTAGTGGAGGGTTAGATATAGGCTGACTGGGGCTAGAAGGGATAGGAACACTAGCAGGTGAAAAAGGTTAAGAAATATCGGAGGTTCCATGAAAAGCAGTGAGATCTTCCACATTAAATACAGGGCCAATAGTCACATCACTAGGAAGATCTAACTCATAAGCATTAGTACCGACCCTCTTTCGAATCCGAAATGGACCCATCCTTTTAGCATGCCCTTTCTTCCAAGCACCAGGAGGTAGCCTCTTTGTGCGGTGTCGCAACATGACATGATCGCCTTCATTATACTCTTGAAACCTGCGATGAACATCTGCAGTAGACTTATAATTTTCATTGCTTAAATTAATTTTCTGTCGTATCTCAGCATGCAACTTATGAATGTGATGTGCAAATGACTCTGCAGACTCGCTAGACCTATATGCAGGGGGGAGGGGAACCAAATCTATGTATTTCCTAGGCTGGCGACCAATGTAAGCCTGAAAAGGGCTGACTCCTATAGATCTATTAACAGAGCTATTATATGCAAACTCAGCTGTAGGCAAAACCCTATCCCATGTAGACACATGTTCACCTACAAGACACCTAATCAAATCACCTAGACTCCTATTAACGACCTCAGTCTGTCCATCGGTCTGGGGATGATAGGTTGTAGAGAACTTAAGGCTAGTACCAAGTAATTTCCAGAGGGTCCTCCAGAAATAACTCACAAACTTGACATCTCCGTCAGAAACTATACTCAAGGGAACACCATGTATCCTCACTATCTCACTAAAGAAGATCGTAGCAATACGAGCAGCATTATCAGTCTTGCTGCATGGAATGAAATGAGCCATCTTAGTAAAACAATCCACCACAACGAAGACTGAATCATGACTCCTATGTGTTCTAGGCAATCCCAACACAAAGTCCATGCTAACATCTTCCCAAGGAACATGGGGAACTGGAAGAGGAGTGTATAAACCCGTATTCTACTTTCTACCCTTGGCCATTTGGCAAGTACGACACTCCGCGACTATACGAGCAACATCCCTCTTCAAACTAGGCCAAAAGAACCTATCCTCAACAATAGCAATGGTCTTATCTCGACCAAAGTGACCAGCTAATCCTCCCGCATGTAACTCTCTCTCACAAGATACTCTCTCAAAGATGTGTTAGGGATACACAAACAGATTCCCCGGAACAAGTATCCATCATGAATACAATAATCCCTCGAAGGTGGTGAACTAGGATCCTGTAAGCTAGTATAAGTCTCTCCAAAATCTCGACACAAAGGGTAGTCCTGAATCATATGTGTGAACCCTACGACCTCGACACTCATAGTGTTAAGAAGAAGGTTTACTCTACTAAGTGCATCGGCAACCTTGTTTTCGGTACCTTTGCAATGCCTAAGTACAAAGGTATACTCCTGAACAAACTCAAACCACTTGGCGTGTCGATGATTTAACTTCTTCTGAGAGTTAATGTACTGAAGTGCCTGGTGATCAGAATAAAGAACAAACTCCTTGGTCAACAAATAATGTCGCCAATACCTAAGTGCCTGTACCACAACATAAAACTCCCTATCATAGGTGGTATATTTCCTCTTGGCCTCGTTAAGCTTTTCACTAAAGAAAGCTACAGGATGACCGTCTTGACTCAGTACTCCGCCTATACCTACTCCCGAGGCATCACACGTGACCTCAAACACTTTACCAAAATCTGGTAATATGAGGATTGGGGCATGTATCAGCCTCTCCTTAATCTCAAGAAAGGCCTTCGTTGCCAATTTAGACCACATAAACTCCCCTTTCTTCATACTATCGGTGATGGGAGCCATGATGGTACTAAAACCTCTAATGAACCGCCTATAGAAAGTAGCTAGACCATGAAAACTACGAATCTCATGAATAGTCGAAGGTTCAGGCCATTCTCGAATAGCCTTTACCTTCTCTGGATCAGCTGAAACTCCATCCTTGGAGACCACAAATCCAAGGAATATCACTGAATGTTGCACAATAGAGCACTTCTTCAAGTTCATATACAACTTCTCTTGTAAGAGAAGTGCCAGAACCTGACGCAAGTGGGACAAGTGCTCCTCACGCGTGGGACTATAGATGAGAATATCATCAAAATACACAACAACAAATCTGCCAATAACTGGACGAAGCACTTGGTTCATGACTCTAATGAATGTGCTGGGTGCATTGGATAGCCCAAAAGGTAGAACTAACCACTCATAAAGTCCATCGGCCGTCTTAAAGGCAGTTTTCCATTCATCTCCTTCTCTAACACGAATCTGATGTATCCATTCCGTAAGTCGATCTTAGTAAAATACTGAGCTCCCAGAATCATGTTTAACATGTCATCAAGTCTAGGAATGGGGAACCTGTACTTGATAGTGATCTTGTTGATAGCTCGACTGTCACAACACATCCTCAAACTACCATCAGCCTTAGGAGTGAATAAGGCCGGCACTGCACAGGGGCTAAGACTTTCTCGGACAAATCCCTTCCTAAGTAACTCATCTACCTGTCGCCTCATCTCTATCTGCTCAGTAGGGTTCATCCTATAGTGTGGTAGGTTAGGTAGAGAGGATCCATGGACAAAGTCTATAGCATGCTGGATATCCCTGAGAGGTGGTAATCCCTCAGGTAGCTCACTAGGCATGATATCAACAAATTCGTCAAGAATCTGTTGAACATCACTAGGAATCTCAATAGCACTTCTGTCATGATTGTCTCTCGCCTCTCTAGCAACTAGCATATACACAACCTTGGACTCTAAAGCACATGTCTTGAATTCCTTTCTCTTCAAAATATGGAGAGATTTAATTGGTTGTGTAGGAACACCATTTACCTTCGCATCGCTTTTAGCAGTCTCACGTGGTCTACTAGGAAGCAATGTGATCTTCTTCCCATTGTGCGTGAACACATATGTGTTGTGTCTACCATAGTGAGTCATACTACAGTCATACAACCAAGGTCGTCCTAAGAGAATATGAGAAACATCCATGGGAATGACATCACACCATATACTCTCCTCGTAATCCTCGAGATGGATCGGAACAAGACATCTATGTGTCACAGGAATAGATGTCTTGTTGACCCATGCTACACTATAAGGATGGGGATGTGGTTCTACTTTTAACTTTGACCGTGCAACTGCAGATTGTGCAATCACATTTAAACAACTCCCTCCATCAATAATGACTTTAGACGTCACCCTGTCAACTCTACTAAAGGTGTGAAATATGGAAGTCCTCTTCCAATCATCGTCTTTCGAGTTGGTATACAAGCATCGCATAACACCTACATGTCTGTCTCCTCTAGGTCTCGTAAAGCATCCTCATCATCGCTGTTATGTGCTCTCTCTAGCCCACACTCGAAAAACTCATCATCCTCTCCATGGTTCTCAAGAAGATTCAACCTTTTCTTTGGACACTCGAATGACTTATGTCCATGCTCATGACACGTAAAACATGTCTCTAGGTTCCTAGATCGAGAGGAGGACCCTGGGGTCTGAGCTTTCATAGTGTCCCTAGTCGTACTACTACTAGCTCCCTGAGATGTGGGAACAGTCCGACTATCTGGTAGAGCTCGACTCATTGGCTGCCTCGAATAGGAAAACCCCCTCTGTTGGGAGAACTCCTTGAGTCGATACTCATGCTCTAATGCAACCTGAAAAACGTCATCTATTGTGTTTATTTGAGTATTCATCATTTGTCGTTTGAGCTCGGGTCGTAACCCATTTTTGAATTTTATAATGCTCATACGAGTACTCTCTTTAAGCTCACACCTTTGAACCAACTCCCTAAATTTGCCGATATACTCAGCAACAGACAAATTACCTTGAGTTAGGTTATCAAACTGCTCCATTAACCTATCTCTATGCCCTAAAGGTAGATAATACTGAGATAAACGCATCTTCATCTCGGCCCAATGCCTAACTGGAGGCTGTCTCGTGCGCTCTAGGTCTCTCGATACTACCCCAAAAGACGTTAGCTTGTTTTACAAGCTTCATCTTGGCGAATCTCACCATTCGCTCGTCACCCATCGTATGCCAATCAAAAAATTTATCCATGCTGGATAACCAATCAGAGAAAGCATCGGGATCAAATCTCCCATCAAACTCTGGGGTATCTATCTTAATCTTGAGCACATCATCTCCTCGCTCAAACCTATCATGATTCCTATAGTTATGGTATCCCTCGTCTCGACGCTCATTATCAAAATAACGATCGTCATAGTCAGGTGGGTCATCCCTATAGTTGTCATGATGTCTAGGGGGTTCTCTATGATTTCTACCTCCCCTACGTTCTCCCATATGTCTAGGAATAATTGCATCAACATTCTGATGCCGAGGTGGAACTATATCCTCATTATTTCTATCAACGTCCTCAATGCGTGGTTCAACATTTAAATTCCTAGCATTGTTTGCAATCTCTAAGGCCTCGACTCGATTAGTTAAACTATCAAACTTGTCCTTCATAGATGTAGTGAGGTCTTGGATACTTTGTAACAAATGAGCCAAAGTTGGCTCAGGAGGCTGGTCTTGTGAATTACTACCGGTTCCGCTACGAGTGATGACCATGATATGACTAAATGCACAACTGAGATATGATAGAAATTTAACTTTAACAACTATATTATATTCGACTACTGATGCTATCACTAGTTCTGAAAATATAATAAAGAAGACAAGTATATGCAACTAATATGGAATATTTTGCAAACTAAGCAAATAAAGTCATGCGAATTCAAGAGAGAGTTAAATACTAAATTGTGAATTAAAACTCCTAAACATGAATATTAAGTCCTAGAATTAAAGGGCAAATCTTTTTTCTTTTTTTTTTGAAATAAAAAGAGTTGGGTAATTGTGATGTCAAAAGAGGCAGGTCTGTATGATAGAGTATTAGGATATCCTAACAGGGTATATGGTACCTCCCTTGTTTCGTAGCAGCACAACAGAGGATGCGTCATGTAAATGTCCAGTGAAATGAGCAGCCATGGCGCAATAACTTCAGTAGCAAGACGGTGGTGACAACTTTAGTGATTCCTTCTTTTCTTTTCCAGATTTGTCTTTTACCTTTGCTGTTAACAGTAACTTCAGAAAGAACAGACAGTGAACAGTGTTTCGGGCTCTGAACAGTAACTTTCCGGAGATGAACAGTAAGTTTTTCCAGTGATAACATTAACTTTTCTGGCAGTTAACCAGAAGTTGATTTTTATCTTGTGGCTGGTAGTTTAGGGCTATAACTGTGGGTTCAAAAGGGTGCAGTTTTGTAGGTTTCTGGGCAGAGAATGAAAATGGAAAAATGGAACCTGGAGGTGGTGATTAAGTTTGTAACTGGTGATGAGAAGTATGGTCTGAGTTTCTGTGACAAACCAGGTTTTTGGATGATTTAGCAATGATCAGGTTTTGGATGGAAATTCCAGGTTTTCGCTTTGATACCAATTTGACGCAGCACAATAACAATTAATGATAAACGATAACAAGATTATGATAAACACAACAAGAACAATGATTATAAACCCTCGGAAGATTGAACCGCAGAACAATCTCTACCCCAAGCCATCCCCAAATTGATACATCATCAATATTCAGAGAAAAGTTTTATGTATATAATCAAAGTCTACTCCATAAGAAGCCAATACAAGGATATATAAATAGGCTGTTTACAGGCCCAAACAGCTGGGTACAATAATAATTCAGCAAAACAAAGTCAAGCACACAATTGAAATTACAAGCACACAATTGAAATTACACTACTACAAAGTCAAACACACAATTGAAATAATTATCTCAACTATATAAGTCAAGATAAAACCCAAACAGGATACATATTACTAATGATCCCTATCATACGTGCTTGTTTTTCACTGCAAAATATATGTAATGTATATGTGAAGATTTATCGACAGCTTAGTGTTTTGCTTTTACCCTGCACATGAATAAGATCGTGAGTTAGAATTTCTAAATTTTAATTGGATGTACTTGGAAATGTAATGCACTATTAAGATGCATAAATGTAATGCACTACTAAGATGCATAATAGTCTTATAATCTTTGTTAACAACAGTCCAACGACTGTAGGTCACAAAACTCCTCTGATAGGAGAAGACACATATTGTCTGGATGCGAGAACACCTCAGATGCGAGAGTTAGATGGATAAATCACCAAATACCTAAATTATACTTGAGGGACCATTTTATTTAATAATTGACATATTTTCTATGTAAATGCAAAGAAAAGTTGACGGTAGGCTGCCGACAACCATTGTTACTCTATAAGCCTGCTGCTGTCTGTAGTGGATTTATCAAACTTATGAACAAGAACAAGGGAGAGGAGAGAAAAGTATACTGAGTGCATTTTGTGATTAAACTTTAAACCTTTTTCTTTTTCTCTATTTATTGTCTAATTAATTATCAGCTAGTCATGTCAATAAAAAAGGAGGGGGCAGGGTACTTGGTAGTTTGGTTGAAACGCAAGTGTAAATCATATGCTCATTGACTTATTGAAAAGATATATGTATCGACAGTTGTTCAGGCTTCAGCATACTTAAGATAAACTAGAAGGCAATGCTTAGTGCCAAATAGAAGCTTCAGTTTTATTTCTATGGACCTTGTTCCAGTGATTCTCATATGCTTTCTATGCTCTATCTTATGAAAGAGTGTAACGCTCCTCTCTATACACGTATAAGTTACTTAACCACAAACATCTATATTACTAGTCCAAAAGAAATAAGATAAGGAATCCGTAAGTGTTGTTAATTTTCCACATATTCATATTGATACTAAAATTTATATTTCTAGTCCAAAAGAAACTGTTTTAGATCTCCAAAATAAATATGACCAAAGTCGAATGAAGTAATAAAAAATTCTTGTGTTGTTCTATCACGTAATGATCTACAACAACTTTCCTGATTCTCCGTGAATACCTGCCACAATAGGTTATTGTGCACAAAAATGCCCCTGTACAAATATTGAGCATTGACGAAATTAGAAAATTTTATATCAACCGAGAAGATAGAGACCATGTAGAAAATATCACTGTTTTCTCACCCTCTTCTGGTTTTCTCTCGCTTAACTTTCAATGGAATAGCAAAGAAAGTGATCCATTTGCCCCATAAAATGTGTTTCCATTTTATCTCTCATCACTTGCTTTCTGAAATTCTGATACTCCATTTATTTTTCTCAATCTATTTGCTCATCTACTCCTATAGTGAAACCTAATTTTAACACTAGCATTTTTCCCGGTAAGCTTGTGTTTTAGTGTTTTCTCACAAGTCATAACGTTTTGTTTTATGTGTTTTGGCCAAAGCTGAACTGATGATAAATTTCATTTTGCCTGATGTGTTGGTCTGATCTCAACTTCATGTCTTTCTAATTTATTTATTTTTTAAAACTGCATAACTATCCTAGGCCTACAATTATTACAAATGGATCGGATTTGAGTCATAAATCTGGCTACTATGAGATGAATCTAGAGTTTTTTTTTAATAATTTGAGTTATTCCATTATTTTAGGAATACCAGAAGTCTTCATGGTTTCGTAAATCTTTCATGCCCACGTCTTTTTTTATTTTTGGTTGATTAATGCAACATATATTATGCCTTCTCTTGATTGAGTGCACATTGATTTGCCTGGTGAGGGATAATATGAACAGCCTGATATTCAGAAGTCTCTGCTAGTGTAATCCTCTTGTATGCACTAATTTTTTTTCTTGCTGCTTTGTCGTCCAGACATGCATGCTAATATTCTGTGATCAAGTTTACATGTTTTGTATCAGGTTCAATTTACGACATGGCTAAAGGTATTAGAGGAAGACGCAGAATTGCTTTAAGACAGTTCAGGGCAACTCCATACCCGCTATCGTCTTGTAAGCGGGGTGTGTCAGATTGCTCGAGTGAGAAGAAATGCACCAATGGGACTGAACACATGAAAGATTGGGAAGATGCAATGTGTTCTGTGTGCATGGAGTATCCGCATAATGCCGTTCTTCTGCTATGTTCTTCTTATGACAAGGGCTGTCGGGCCTACATGTGTGGGACCAGCTGTAGATATTCCAACTGTCTCGACCAGTACAAGAAAGCATACACTAAAGTAACCTCACATGATCAGAACCAGTCTTTGCATGGTGCAGCTGATGATAGTAATTCTTTTGTCAGCCCACCAGTTTCTAGTGGTCCTGTTGTGGACCATGGAGAAGTTGCTGAGCTGGTGTGTCCTCTTTGCAGAGGCCAAGTCAAAGGTTGGACTATTGTGGAGGTTGCACGGGAATATCTCAATGGTAAGAAGAGAACTTGCATGGAAGATAAGTGCTCATATATTGGGACTTACAAGGAATTGAGGAAACACGTGAAATCTGAGCACCCTTCTGCTAGGCCACGTGAAGTAGACCCTGCTCACGAACAGAAGTGGAGACGGCTTGAGCGGGAGAGAGAAAGGGAAGATGTAATCAGTATGGTTACTTCATTAGTGCCCGGATCAGTGGTTTTTGGTGATTATGTTATTGAAAGGACTCCCTATGGGTTTGATACAAGTGATGATGATGAAGAGGAGGGTTTGACAGGACTCGGCAGGAATATGCAAGATTTCGATGTCAATTTGGTTAATGTTTTTCTCCTATTTCAAGCACTAGGTCGCACGGAAGGAAATGTGGGGTCCTTTGAAGGGTTGAGGAGGCGGGGTGAAGAGGTCGAAGAAGCTGGTGATGATGATAGTGATGACCATAGCAATAACCATGGTACATCATTGATGAATCGTTTACGTAGACAGGGTAGAGCTATATTGAATAGGTCAGGTAGAAGGCGGCGGGGGCGGCGTAGAGGAGCAAGTGGGGGGCATACATAAATTGTTGAAGGTAGAAATTGCAATCAATAAGGGGATCAAGAATGTTGGTTGACTGGTTTCACTTGCCTTTAGTTTAAAGGCATGTACTCACTCTCCTGATTCCTTACTCCCTAGAGCCCCAGTTGTAGCTCTTGTGATTAAGCATTTTCGAATTGCTTTCAGTTTGAACCCCTCCTGTGTAAAGATGTACTAATATTGATCACAGTAATTTAGTATTTGTGTTCCCGGTGGCCGGCGAGCTATTGTGCCATGAAAAATAAAAAATATTAAAGCTGAAAGAAATTTGTTTTGAAAGTCGGTGATAAATAACTGCTGAGTAACTCTTATTCTATGTATGGTCATGGCTTTTATAATGATTATTTACATGATTTTTTAATTATTTTCATATTGAAATTCCGACATTGTCAAAGTTTCGTATCCTTAAGAGTAATATCAACGTAACTGTTCACATGTATGTATTATCAATGCCATGCTCCACTTGTATACCCCACTTTTGTTTCATACTGTGCATTTGTCTATTTCATAAAGGTCGCAACTCGCAAAGATGGGAGAGTTGCAGTGACCAATCCATGGGAATGGATTGTAAAAGCTGATTCACAGAATAAACGGATCAGTTTGGGGCTGATGGAATACAAACTGCATATTTGGAGTAGACAATTCCTGTTACCATTTTATTTATAATCACACATTGCATCCCGTGGGGAACTGGAAAATTTCACAAAATGCATACAAACTGCATGTATGGAGAAGTAGACAATTCCTGTTTTTATTTATAATCACATATTGTATCCCGTAGGGAACTCGAAAATTTCACAAAAATGCATCAAACTGCATATTTGGAGAAGTACACAATTCCTGTTACCAATTTATATATAATCACACACTGTATTCTGTAGGGAACTGGAAATTTTCACAAAAATGTACACTGCATTTTGGCTGCCAAAATGACCATCTTACACTTTATGTACAATGCATTTTGGATGCCAAAATGGCCAACATTAACATACACAACCAATATCACCGCAAAGGCTAGAGTAACTCTACAACAAATGTACTTGAAAGCTAGATGGATGATCACTCACTACCTACCTAAAATGCAGGGCAAACCTTAAACTTTTCACTTTTTTAGTGAACAATTTCTTGAAAAAGAACACCATTGTTGCAATCTCTTGTCGGAAACTTTCAAGCACCTCATTCTGATCTAATGTCTCCGAGATCCTCGTGGGGCAGGACTATTCACATTTATCTTACCCATGCTTGCAGTTCTTAGGAGCCTTCGAAACTCTGACAAGCTTATTTTCCCATCTTTGTCAATATCAGCTTCCTCTAAAAGTGGATCTATGGATCCTCTTAATCCTGTATGCTGCAGTCAAAGATGTAAATTTTGTAAATTTTACATAATCTTTAATGTAGGAGATAATAGATATTTAGAGTTTTTCCCGATGAACATGCATAATATTTGTTATGCCAGAACACAATGAAGTGAAAAATTATAAAGCTAGATCATATACAACCATGCAATCTTGATCCAAACTATGAGAATTGATCCACAAAGGAAACAAAATTTTGTATCTTCCGCATTCCTACAAATTCATATTCCATTTTTTCCCAGTAAAAATCATAACTATTAACATTGTCACCCGGGACGGGTGCAGCAGGGGTCTGGGTGGCTGGGTGGGAGTCCTCCACCACTTGATTTCATACTGTATTAAAAAACCCCATTTAAATTAAGAATTAGTAAAATTTTCAATGGTTAGTATGGTTTGTCGAATAATTTTTATATAATATTGTGGGTTTGAATCCTAAAAAGCACCAGATTTATGCCATTTTGCTAATATTTCTATTTTATCTACTTGAAAGTTTGAGGTGTTCTTCCTCTAATCTTCAGAGCTCTTATTAATTTTATATGAAATTTGAAATTTTATTGTTACAATAGTCAAACGTTAGTATGTTTTAGAATTTCTTTTTGAATTTTAGGAAATTGAAAACACCCCCCCCTGTTACTGTTTAAATTGGAGTACTCAAAACTGCACTAAGCAATCATCAACAATAACTAGGTTACTAACCTTCAATCCTTTTAAATCTTTAAACCAACCACTTCCCACCCCGGAAGAAAAAAAACAGAGGAAAACTGTACTATGTATACATTTTCGTCAATTTAAAATAATTTATACATGCATACAGCTGAAGTACTTGGCTCATTGATTACTATAAAGTCAATTCAGTTATAGATGGGTCTTCAAGGAAATTAAAGTGCAGAGGACATATAAACTACAAACTATCTAGTACAATATTGTATCTCTGGTACCATCAATTTACCTAGTGTTATAATCCTAAGTGGTGACAAGACGCTAGGCAGGTGATGCCAGGCAGACAGGTGGTGCAGGAAAGACAAAGGAATGGGTGGCCGCGTCAGGTGGATCGGCACCAGACCGATTGACACCATTCAGAATGGCACAGGGCAGTAAGGCATCAAGTGAAAGGTTGAGATGCAAATCTTTTCCTGGTTGAAAAAGTATTGTCAAGGCATGTGGCAGATGGAAACATCTCCCTAATCGGAAAAAATTATGTGGCATTAAATTCCTTATCAAAACAGGACAAAAACAAAAAGACTTGAGGCACACAAGGGGGAAAAGATAAGTTTTCCAGCGGAAGAGCAGGTGTACATAGGCGTGCAGTTGCGCACACCTTGCGTCAAGTGAAGCCCTTTTTGTAGTAGAAAAAGGAGTGAGTAGGGTGCAGGATTGATGTTATGAATACCAATAAGGAAACCCAAAAAGGTGGGTACAACTGGAAGTTTAGACAAAGCCAATAATATGAGAGCAGGAAAAGCTGTCCAAGGTGTGCAGCATCAGAGACTTCGAATTTGATTAAGATTTTAATTAACAGGCACACTCAAGATTTGGGATTCTACAAGGGTTCAATTGAGTATAAAACCTATCCAGAAGAGGTAAGAATGATGCCAATGCAGGAGATAAATGAGAGGCTCTTGGAATCTATATGGGACTTGAAGAAGAGGGAGATTAAGGCCTTTTTTGGGGGGGGGGGAAATAATCATTCAGTTCAACATTATGAGCAACGGTAAAGCTACAGTTGGGCAACAACAGACTAGTTTTATAAGAGGGAAAATAGTGGGTAGGAAGCTTCTATTCTTTGTCCAAATAAAAACAGGATTTTGTGTTTGTGTGTGTAAGCTTCCTCTAATCCTGTCATAGGTACAAGTGGGGGATGGGCTGGTTCCAGGAGAGCATTAGGTGATGCGCCCGGGACTGGAGCATCAAAAGTTGCAAAAATTGTATGCTAGGGTCCTACGAGACCTAGCATCATAGCTGTACTTCATAGTGATTATATGGCCAAATTTCGTAGTGATTTAGTTCTTCATTTTACTGAGCGTGGATGGAATGTTTGGACAGTTACTGAGATATTTACAGCACTTCAGAGTATTAATTTGGAGAGAAGAGAAGAGGAGATATATCCATTTTCTGGCAATGGTTGGTTGCAGAATTTAGATACTCACACAATGCCTCCAGTGCGACTAGAATCCTCAATCAGTTTATCTTTCAGTAAACTAGTACTTGGGGTACCAATGAAATGGAGATGAGAGAATATTCTTATGGCTTATCCCAAACTAAGCTTATAATTTTTTTGGAAGATTTGGAAAGAGATGAGATGATTCGGAGAAGGAAACAATTATTTTAGTTATTAACTATTAAACTATAAACTATATTTTTATCGAGATGTAAGTCAACTGGAAAGCTCAACGTGCTCTTAGTACAGTAAGAAAGCAAGAAATAATCTTCAGTCTTTAAAGCAACAAATAAGAAGTCATATGTGCAAGAATGCAAGACAAGAAACTAACCATCTTAAGTTCTTCCCCAGTTATATATCCGTCTTTATCGACATCAAACTTTTCAAAAGCAGCATGTGACATTTGTTGCCATTTTACTGAATTATGTTCCTCCAATTGATTAACATGCAGAGTGGCTGCAACGAACTCATGAAAATCAACCAGGCCATCGGTGTTGCTGTCCATCTGCCTCGAGAAAATATTCATATAGATTAGCTACATCAGAGAAATGAACCACTCAGCAGTGAAGTTCAGCAGAAATTCTAGCCAGAAAATTTTATAAGAAAAAAAATGATGGTGATGCAACTTGATTACAAAAATGGGTTGTTCCTCTGAAAGTTATGCTATGCCATAGTATTCTTTGGTCAAAGAAACTATACAGTAAGAAAAGCAAGGCGTACAATAATAATGAACCACACATGCAGGAAATACAATGGGACATAAACCAGTTCTAATAAAAGTATATAGAGAACAAGAATCACTATTTGATGAGTCGCTCACTCAGATATCCTTTCTATAGGTTTTGAGAATGTAGATAATTAGCTGAACAATCCATTTGGAAAACAGGATAGACATTACTGTTCAGAAAGATCCAATCATTCAACTACCCACTTCTTTTTCCGAGGATAAACATACCGCTTGCAAAATTTCCAGGACACGTGATTCTTTCACTTTCCAAGGAATATCTTTAGCAAGTGCCTGAAATGAAATAACAGATCCCATGGCACATTAGAATATAGTAATGTGCATCTTCTGACAACAGCAAGCAGTACAACGACATGTAGGCATATAGCATAATCTGACATTTGATACATATAGCATAATATGACATTGAATACAAATTACAAAATTTACTGCAAATGACAAATCTAAAATCTTAGCACGAAACAAAGCACACCTGTCTCATTTCTTCAAGACTAATTGCCCCGTTTTTATCTGCATCAATGGCACGGAATTGATCTCTAAGATCAGCCAGCTCCTCTTCATCAAGCGTACTAGCCAACGCCTGTGACAGATTAAACTCCTCTTTTAGTAACATTATAGATAAGTAATCAGAACTGGCAAAATGATGTTACTACAACAAGAGTGCAAAGGAAAGAAAACAGACCCGGAGTGCAAATTGCTTCAAGCGGCTGTATTTAACAAACTGCCGCATATTGTATAAAACAGATATGTCCAGAGGAATCTCCCAGGCATTACCCCCTTCTCGAACCCATGGGTGTGCTGGCAAAATCGAATATTTCAAGATGCTGGAACAGATGTTGAAACAAAACAAGTAGAACTTCACAAGAGTGCACAGATACTCGTAGTGAATGAATTTGTTTAATGGAAACTGGATTAAAAGCTGCATGCATATATATTAGCGGACAATTCAACTAAACTAAACTATCTAAACCAAAAACATTGATTGTCCGACACATATGTTGGACCAAGGTGAATTTACACCAAACTGATTATTTTTACAGCATTTAGGTATATCAGACAATAACCCCTTATTGCCTCAGCTTATGACCACAAAACTGAATAATCAGTTTTACAGCAAACTGATTATGACCACAGAATTGTAAAACTAATGGGTAAGCTTTCCTCAGCTTATGACCACAGAACTGCAAAACTAATGGGTCAGCTTTCCTCGCAAAAGAAGTCCTGAAGAAAAATACAGTCTGCTGGCACAACCAATCAACATAACTTGTTACGGAAAGGTTGATATCAGATTGAGAGCTAAAGAGAACCATAACACTTTTTATTATAATTATGAAGGGCATGATGCCAACTATCTTCACTTTCTAATTTCAATCAGAGTCAGAGTACAGAAGAAAGACTAGCGAAATCTTACATAGAGCCTGAGCGGCAGTATATCGTGCAAGAGGTTCTTTTACTAGCAATTTATTTACAAAATCTTTTGCACCGTCGCTTATGTCTGGCCATGGTTTCCGGCGAAAATCAGGCTTGTTTCTTAAAACCTGCGGAGTATAAAATCAATGAGACTGAGATGACAGAATACATAATAGCTTTTTCTTCAATAAGAGAAGCCACAAATTAGTATAAATTTTATTAATTATGGAAACAAGGCCGGGCTCCCAAAAACCTGTTAAATTGAATAATGAATTATAAAACTAGACGAACTACCTACATTTGCAGAAGTTCCAGAACTACCTGAGTGATGCTCCAATATCAAGAACATCATTTGATACTAAGGTTATTTAGATAATACCACTGCTGTGGCAAGACATGCAATAAGCTAATAAACAGTCCAAGTTAAATATCCTTATTCATTATAATCTAATACAAAAAACAAAGTAAAACATCTCGACTTTGAAAGGAAATCAATTCTAATAATTGATATCATTACTTAATAAGTGAATCAAACAAAATAATGATCCAAGAAATAACATATAGAATACTAATATAGCTGAGAGACAACATAGCTGAAAAATGAGAAGGCTTTTTACATATACCTTCTCAATTTATTCAGCTGACTTGTGTCCGCTATTTTGGTGTTCTATTTGTTATACCTTTCAAATCATTCTTCCAGTTTATTTACTTCTTACATGTTCCGAAAGATAATTTTGGCAAAAGAAAAAAAACGTTTCAAAAAGATCAAGGACAGATGTTGTGCAGCAATTTTATAATAAAGCTACCACCTACGTCGAAACGTAACATCAGACACCCAAGTTGATGACAACCTGCAATAAGCAGAATTCTATTATCAAATTAAATTAGACATAGTCCAGATTCTTTTCGACATGTCACGATAACTAAGCAACAGTACGCCCTTTCTATTAACTTCAATTGCTTTTTCCGTGATTCAGTTGCTACAAGTATATACAGAATTTCTCAATTTTGTTACTTTCACAATCTGCTGATCATATAAAATGCCATTGTGTTAATACGTGTAACATGTAGAGCCAAACAAGCTAACAGCTAATATATGTGTGCGGTTTTCAGTCTCTTCAATTTTTCTACATATGTCAATCACAAAAGCTACTAAAATATGACAGCTAGAATGCTAGTAATCACAAAAAAACTTATTATCTAGCTGCAGAACCAGCTTAGCTCACCATTGTGTCAACATTTATTTCTTCAATTTGGACAATTTAAGGTGGTCCAAACGCAGTTAAGACAAGCAAAATTCTATGCTACATCCTGTAGAGGTACTCAAATTGGATCAGTGATTGATAACACATTTTAATTGTACATCTTTAGTGAATATTTGAATAAATTGGTACAATATTTTTCCCATTTTATGCTTGGTTTGCATTTATCTTGATTGTGCAGATATTACGAAGATTTTTACGATTTGTTCAAATATTGGGATATAATGCATTATAGTCAAGATATCAAGCCACATCGTCACGGGTCAACAGAATCGTGGTGAATCAAGCAAGATATCATCTCGAATGGGAATGCTGAGCAAGCGCTTTGTCACGAAAATTATTGTAGATAAATAACAAATCTTTGTGATTAATGCTCCTTTATAAAGTTTTGGTATAAATAGACCCCCTAGACTCATTGTATAGTCACCTCTAGCTTTACTTCATTTCTTTTCTCTAGCAAAAACTTTCCTCCTTGTATTCAAGTGATCGTTCAATAAAAAGTCAAGCTTTTCTTCAATTTCTAGTATGAGTTCTTTAATTTATATCGTTATTGCTTTGATCATGCTTGGCTAAGAGCCCTTTCTAAGGGGGCGGATGTAGTCGGTCGAAATAACATGATTTTTGTGGTGTATGTGCTTAAATGGCATATTTGTTTTGCTAGTCATTTTCAATATCATGTTTATGCGAGTATTTTCATGCGAGCCACACAAGTAGAGTCAGGAGTTCGTATAGTTAGGATCCATAAAGTTTTGAGAATTGACTTGATTGGTAAGATCGATACAAAGTGGTTTAAACAACTTTAAATTATATTTGATTCGAAATCATTGGTTGTCTTTATTTCGAATACTTATGTGTTTATTGTTAGTGGAGATCAATTTTTATGCTACACTATAATTTTCGTGTTTGGCCGATGAAATCCGTTTCTTAGTTGCTTTTATAAGTGATATTTTTAAGTGCTAGTTAATTGCTTTTGTTAGTTTATAAATTAAAAACTGTAGTCGCGTTCTCTGTGGATCGACCCGTACTTGCCCCCGTACTCACGTGCACCCGTGCACTTGCGGTATTTTATTACTTAAAGATTTTTCTCAACAGTGAATGATTTCTAGGCTCCTTCACTCCAAATTTACTATGATAATGAAGCTAAAACTGAGGGAGATGAGGCTATTCATATTACAATCTTAACAGAGGCATTAATTAGTACAACTCATACCACCAACCAAAATACATATATAATGACAATTATCCCACTAAATTTGAGGCAATAGTTATTATATGATGAGTAAAGAAGTGTCTTACCTCTTTGAATATACCATCCTCAGTTTTATCCCAGAAAGGACGTCGTCCACAAAGTAAAATGTATGTAATTACACCAATACTCCAGACATCTGACTCAGGGCCTGATTTCCGTTTCAAAACTTCAGGAGCTACATAATATGGACTACCAACAATATCTCGAAACTTTTTCCCTGTATTAGTTATCAAAAGAAATCTATAAGATGGACAAACATGTAAATTTTATTATTATAAGAGAGTTATATTTTAGTGATGACAACGAGCTATTTAATGAGGCAAGGAAATATATTAACGCAGTTGTAGATAGAGAGAGTATATTGGGAACTAAAGGGCTTCAGTTAAGTTGGGACAAATGTTTAGGAGAATATTCAATAACATAACAAAAAAACAATGGAACCCTAATCTCTTCCACCTTAAACGCAACTTTTGGGCTCCTTATATTAACTCTTTTAAACAAAGATGATGAAGAGGAAGAGAAGAATATGACGGCCCTGAGGTCAAGCTAAACAATTTTGAAACATACTTGTTGAAATTCATTTGATTGATGTTGTAAGTCTTGTGACCTATTTCTATAACATCCAATACTATTGCACATTTTAATATATTGTTAAACTTGTTGAACCATTGACAAATTTGTTACATTTAAGTGTATAATACACATATTCACTTGTTCTAATTCGGCAAAAATATGTGCATATACTTATGATTCGTGAGTTGCACCTTGAAATTGGATCCTGCACTTCTGTATGTTTGTACCTTTCACAACACTGTAAGAGACCAACTTTTTGCCTGACAACACTCGTTTTGAATTGAAATACTAGTTGCTGTCTGTGTATTTGTAAATTTCACAACACCAAAGAAAGTATTGTTATTACTCCATTTCGTCTCAAATATATAGTCCAATTATAAATAGAAAACAAACAGGCCAGGATGTTAATTCTATGGAATCAGAAGAAGTGCATAAAGAATATAATAGGCTACTATGTAGAAAAATAATGCTTCAGGAATGTACCATCTCTTAATACCAAATATAATTCATGATCAGATCAGTCTATTTTACGAAGACCTCTAACAAAACATATCAGCTTTTTGTTTAATACATCACATAATATACTATTAGAAAACAAAAAATCTAAAACAAAAACTTTCAAACCTGGTCTTATAAAATCTGAGAGACCAAAATCGGTAGCCTTTAATGCTGAGTCCTCTTCCGGTGACTTGAAAAGAAAATTCTACAAAAGAAATGATTCTCTGACTAAATAAGGGAAAGCACCATTAGGAAAATGGAGTAGAAAAAATTAGAAACCTTTCTACAAAAAAAACAATTTTCTAGTTGGGACATACTTCTGGTTTCATGTCACGGTGCACCAGACCATGCAAGTGACACTCAGCGGCAACTTTTAGCATCTGTCTTACAACTCTTGCAGCATCTTTCTCAGTATAACGGCTGGATTTTCTGATTAAAGGAAATTAACGATAAGTCCTGCTCCTGCTATCATGCTTAGGTTCATTAGAAAGTAGCTTTTCCAAAAGTACTTACTTGGCCAAAATTCTATCCAGCAATTCACCACCCTCGCATAACCTAATAAGTAACACGAAGGATTATACCGTCAACTAACCAATACAAATCACTGACTTATATTAACATAAGTTGAGAAACTAAGGTTTGTTTAGGAAATAAATTAAGACTTTTGTCAATAAACTCTGGGAAAACATAATAACATAGGAAAGACATTACATTTTAATTTTTCTAGATTTCTAGGAAGGCATAACAGTACTTACTCCATAGCTATATAAACATATGAATCATCTTCAAAAGAATTATAAAACTGAACCACATTCTCATGACCACTTAAGGCCTTCAAAATCACGACTTCCCGTTTAACATCCTCAACAGCAACAGGAAGGATCATCTGCCAAAACCCAAAAATTAAAAAATTATTTCCAACGCATTAGAACAAGTCAACAAGCAAAGGCATCTCTATAAACTTAACTTGCAACAACTACCTCAGTTAAAGTTGAATCTATGTTCCTGACATATCATTTATCTAGTACCCATCTACTGATCGCCCTATTGCTACAATCCGAGTTTTGGTTGGAGGGAAAAAACATCTCCCATATCAAATATAACATGGAGTGTATAACCCTTCAACCCTGTGCAAGTCAATTGCACTCCTCGAATACCATGTGATATACTAGTAGTGGTCATACATATCCCAGAATCACATAATAACAAAGATTGACTAGAACATGAGTGATCCTGACGAGCAAAAGATTTGATTATGAATTGTTTAATGTATTCCATATGCACTGAATTCAAACAAAATGGGTTGCATGGTAAATGAAGTAGGCTGCACCACATCCCCACAACATAATCTCCAGGCCAAAGTTCCAATAGGCTAACCTAAACACTACTGTGCAGAGTGCATAGCCTCCATTTTAAACTTTGCAAATAACTGAAGCGCATTTATTATTACCATATATTCCGCCATAAATAAATTTTATTTTCGAGAATGATTCAAGATTTCCATAAAGCTCAAGGAAAGTGAATATTGTACATTTTACCGAGTACAAACTACTAATTCAATCAAGCTCATTAATACAGTTGTTTACTCTCACCACGACATGATTGTTTACTACTAATACAGCTGTTCATCATCTAGCACATCAATTTCTTGCTAAAAAAAAACATCTTAACACAATCAAGCTCATTAATTAACCTACTAATCTTGCAACACATTGGTAAACATATACGACAACATTACATAAAAATCGAAAAACTCTAAGTACATAACCAAAATGGAAATCAAGAATCATCAATAGAGAAAAATACCTTGCTTTTATCAATTTTCTTGACAGCAACACGATCACCATTACTTTTATCAGTAGCAACATATGTATATCCAAATTGACCATGACCCAATAATTTCCCAATTGTATACCTTTTTTCGAAATCTTTATCATACCCAAAATCTGTTTTTTTACCCCAAGGAATAGCCCCAGTTTGATGCCCTTTTTTGTTGAATAAAGGTTGATTAATGTTCTTGTTATTATGTGTTTTTTGTTGTTTTTGTTGATGATTAATTTTATGAGTAAATTCAGTTATCTTTTTGGTAGAAAACCAACAGCCCATTTCTTTTTATGTGATTTGGGTAATACCCTTTTGGTGTTTTAAGGGATGATGACATAGAATGATTGTATGTATAAGTTGTATCATGTATGATAGGAGGGGTTGAAGCCTGAAGGGGAAGAAAGGAGGGAGGGAGGCAGTTTGTGATGGTGGTCAAAAAAGACTTTTTTAAATTGAAATAAAAGTTTATATATCTTTTTGTGGTTAAAATATTAATTAAGAAGAAGGTGAAGAATGGTAAAAAAAAAGAAAATTTGTGGTTAATTGTAATATTAAGAGCATCTTCAATCTTAACAAAGCTAAAAATTAAATTTAGATATTAAAAATAAAATTTATAAAAAATATGTAAAAATAATTATTCCCATGAGACAAAACTGTTGTCTATAAATATATTTCATGACATTGTCTTTATATGTTGAACTTTCTTGGACCTATAATAAGATTTTACATCATATATTTTATATTGAAATAAATTTTTATATTTAACAATTTTAAATAATAAATTATTATTTTTAAAATATAATTAACCATTATAATCAAATGTTATTGGAGTATTGGTAAACAAATTTTAACTAATTATTGATTTATATAAATATAACCAATCAATTTAATCAATCTCAAAAAGATGCTCTACATTTTTTTAATGAATAAAATAGAGTTAAAAAGGGTATTTAGTGGGAAAAATCAATTTTACTTGTAAATTATAATTTCCTTTTGAGACATTTGCCTTTATTTTGTACTTCAAATATTTTTGAAATTTTCGTTTAAAATTTTTGGCTTTTTACTAATACTAGCTTATAGCCCATGGAAAGTACGGGTTACTTTTAATTTTTTATAATTTATTTATAATATAATATAATATTATAAATATTAATTTTAATATGTTATTGGAAAAATTTGAACCTTACATCTTTGTATATGATAATTTTTAGCATTAAATATAAATTAAAAATTAATATGTTGTTAGCGGGAATCGAACTTTGGACCTCTATATATCACAATTTTTAGTATTGTTATATCTAACGGTCATGATCTATTCGAGTTGATGATCTAACAGTTGTGAACGAGGGATAAACAAAAATGGGGATAACCAAACTACAAATTATACCCCTTTTCGCTTATTATAGTATAGTATAGATAACCAAAAATGGGGATAATCAAACTACAAATTATACCCCTTTTCGCTTATTATAGTATATACTAGCTTATAACCCGTGCGAAGCACGAGTTTCTTTTGATAGGCTATAAAATTTATTTAACATTATAATTATATTTTATATAATCCTTATTTTTAATAATTTTTTAATTTTAATTTAATATAAATTTATATAATGATATGCATGGTTTAAAATTTATTTTGTAAAATTCTAAATTAAAAATGTCGTTGACGGGTTCGAACTTTGAATTTTTAGTAAATTAATTTAATCATATAATATATCTTATTATTAGATCTAACGATTCTTATTTATTACTAAAAATAATGATTTGAATATATAGTGAGATATTTTTGGGTGTATATTAGTGATCGCAAGATTAATTTTAAATTAAAAAGTAACGTGTTTTAATTACAAAAATTACTACTAAAAATAATTACGGAAAGATATGGTGTGATATTTTAGATATATATTAATTATTGTAATATTAATTTTAAATTAAATGGTAAAGTGTTTTAATTAGAAGTAAAATCTTTAGAAAAAATGGGTAATTGAGTTGTTGGAGCAAAAAAAAAAGTCCAAATAGAAACTCAATGTGGATGAAGGAATTTTAATCGGAATATAATTACGTTAACATTAGTAATTCGCTTTTTGATTTGTTTTTATAATTTAATTATTTATTTTAATAATTAGGATAACCAAACCGAAAACCAAAACTTTCAAAACTTTCAATGTTTCGATTTTAATATAACTAGTTGATAAAGCCGCGCTTCGCGGCGGCTTTACAATATTTTAAAAAAAATTCATTACGTTTACGTTATATTATAATATTAATATTAAATTTTAATAATATTACATTTATTACGGGAATATTATTACGGGAATAATATTACATTTATGGATATATTTTTGTAATGCAAGTATAATTAACTTGCATAAAAAAAGTTAAAATAAAAGATTTCTAGGAAAAAAGATGTATAGTTTTAAAAAAATCGTATAAGATGTCTCCACCGTCCTCGTATTCTACTTCCAATAAAACATTTTATTTTATGTATTAATTATATATTTAAACATTTTTTGTACGGTCTTATCTAATGAATCGCTTTCTTGTTAAACACATTTATTACTATTGATTCGCTCTCTCATTAAGACCAAAAACCTAACTTTTACATATATTACTTTGTATGATAATGTTTATCCATAAAAATCAAATCCTAAAAATAAAATAAAATTTATAACATCATATGATATTTTAATAGCTAGCACGATCTTTTATAGTGAGTCGTCTTCCCGTTAAACACGTTTCGAGCCGCTCTCGTTTGGGATCGAAATTCTAACTTCATTACATATTATTGATGTTACTTATCTTTCACAACAATTTTTTTCCTTAAAATCAAAACCTAAAAAATAGAGTGAATTCCAATTTATACTTTCTCTAAATTTTCTAAAAATTTTGGAGTTTTTGAAAATGAAAACACATCTTATTTTCTCTTTATATTATAGATACTCCTGTATTTATTTAGGATTCCTGCATGACATTGTTCTTTTATTATGTTAACACATCAATTCTTTTCTTTTTAAATACGGTGACTTTTTTCATGACAATAGTATTGGATTTATGAATAAATTTTCCTAATATAAGTATAATTAAATTATATAAAAAAATATATAATTTAAGAAGATCGTACTTTCTATAAAATATTTAATTATATGTCTGCTCTATATATTCAAACACCTATTCTAGTTCTAGTAGAACTTTTATTTATATATTTTTTCTACAAATTCGAACTCTTATTCTCTATAACTTCGAACTCCTATTCTACTTCCAATAGAACTTTTAATTGTATGTCTTATAAATACTTATTATACTTCCAATAGAACTTCTAATCATATGTCTTTCCTATAAATTTGAATTCTTCTATTTTATAAATTCGAACACCTATTCTACTTCTAATATGCTAATTTATATTTTTATATTTTTTAGTGTTTAAAATTCTAGAAAATTAGAAAAATCGATTGACACGATATTAGAGCGTCACCTAAACTCCCGCTATCCTCCTTTATATATATACTAGTTGATAAAGCCGGGATTCGCGGCGACGTTACAATTTTTATTTTTTAAAAAATTCAATACATTTATGTTATATTATAATATTAATATTAAATTTTTATAATTAAATAATCTTCTCGAATGAATCAATTTCTTGTTAAAAACGATTCTTTCGATTGAGCCGCTCTCTCGTTAAAACCGAAATCCCAACTTTTTAACATATATTATAAAGACTTATATAATATTCTTTATCCATAAAATCGAACCGTAAAAATAAAAAAAAAATTGACTACAGAATTAAATTCTAATAGCTAATACAATCTTTTCTAGTGAGCCGTATTCCCGTTAAATACGTTTCGCGCCGCTCTTATTTGAAACCGAAATTCTAACTTCACTATATAAAGAGAGTAAATTCCAATTTTTATATTCTTTAAATTTTCTAATATTTATGGAATTTTAAATGATGAAAATACATCTTATATTTTCTGTATATTATAGATAAACTTTATAAAAAAGTTAAAATAAAGGATTTTTAGGAAAAAAGATGTATAGTTTTAAAAAAATCGTATATGACGTCTCCACCGTCCTCGTATTCTACTTCCAATAAAATATTTTATTTTATGTATTATATATTTAACACATTTTATACGGTCTTATTTAATGGTCTTATTTAATGAACCGCTTTCTTGTTAAACACGGTTATTACTATTGATCCGCTCTCTCGTTAAGACCAAAAACCTAACTTTTACATATATTACTTGTATGATAATGTTTATCCATAAAAATTAAATTTTAAAAATAAAATAAAATTTATAACATCAATATGATATTAATAGCTAGTACAATCTTTTATAGTGAGCCGTCTTCCCGTTAAACATGTTTTGAGCTGCTCTCGTTTGGGATCGAAATTCCAACTTCATTACATATTATTGATGATACTTATCCTACACAACAATTTTTTTCCTTAAAATCAAAACCTAAAAAATAGAGTGAATTCCAATTTATACTTTCTCTAGACTTTCTAAAATTTTTGGAGTTTTAGAAAATGAAAACACATCTTATTTTCTCTTTATATTATAGATACTCCTGTATTTATTTAGGATTCTTGCATGAGATTATTCTTTTATTATGTTAACACATAAATTCTTTTCTTTTTAAATAAGGTGACTTTTTTTATGACAATAGTATTGGATTTATGAATAAACTTGTATAAAAAAAGTTAAAATAAAGGATTTTTAGGAAAAAAGATGTATACTTCTAAAAAATCGTATATGACGTCTCCATCGTCCTCGTATTCTACTTCCAATAAAAAAATTTATTTTATGTATTATATATTGAAACAATTTTTATACGGTCTTATTTAATGAACCGCTTTCTTGTTAAATACGGTTATTACTATTGATCCGCTCTCTCGTTAAGACCAAAAACCTAACTTTTACATATATTACTTGTATGATAATTTTTATCCATAAAAATCAAGTCCTAAAAATAAAATAAAATTTATAACATCAATATGGTATTTTAATAGCTAGTACAATCTTTTATAATGAGTCGTCTTCCCGTTAAACATGTTTTGAGCCGCTCTCGTTTGGGATCGAAATTCCAACTTCATTACATATTATTGATGATACTTATCTTACACAACAATTTTTTCCTTAAAATCAAAACCTAAAAAATAGAGTGAATTCCAATTTATACTTTCTCTAGACTTTCTAAAATGTTTGGAGTTTTAGAAAATGAAAACACGTCTTATTTTCTCTTTATATTATAGATACTCCTGTATTTATTTAGGATTCTTGCATGAGATTATTCTTTTATTATTTTAACACATCAATTCTTTTCTTTTTAAATAAGGTGACTTTTTTTTATGACAATAGTATTGGATTTATGAATAAATTTTCCTAATATAAGTATAATTAACTTATATAAAAAATAAATAATTTAAGAAGATCGTACTTTCTATAAAATATTTAATTATATGTATGCTCTATATATTCAAACACCTATTCTACTTCTAGTAGAACGTTTATTTATATATTTTTTCTATAAATTCGAACTCTTATTCTCTATAAATTCGAACTCCTATTCAACTTCCAATAGAATTTTTAATCGTATGCCTTATAAATACTTATTATACTTCCAATAGAACTTCTAATCATATGTCTTCCCTATAAATTCGAACCATTCTCCTTTATAAATTCGAACACCTATTCTACTTCTAATATGTTAATTGATATTTTTATATTTATTAGTGTTTAATATTCTAAAATTCTAGAAAATTAAAAAAATAGATTGAGACGATCTTAGAGCGCCACTTAAACTCCCGCTATCCTCCTTTATATATATACTAGTTGATAAAGCCGCGCTTCGCGGCGGCATTACAATATTTTTAAAAAAATTCAATACATTTACGTTATATTATAATATTAATATTAAATTGGAAAATAAATTCTTTCGTCCCTGAACTATTCCGGTTTTATTGTTTTAGTCCCTGAACTAAAGATTCCGTATTTTGGGTCCCTTAACTATTATTTTTTTTATTCAAGTCCCTCCGTCATCAAGATTCTAACGGACGTTAGAATCTTGATGACGTGTCATTGACGTGGCATACAAATTTTTGGTTTAAATCCCTGAACTTTTCCATTTTTTGGTTTAGGTCCTTAAACATAAAAATTTCAAATTTTAAATTTTTAACATAAATTTTTTAAAAATAAATCTAAACATGATTACCATTTATTTTATAAATAAACATGATTATAGTTTAAAACACTTCAGTGGTTGACATTATATCCTTGTATATAATAAGCATAAAAGGGATCTTATCCAAATTTTTGGTTTGGTCACGGTACTACCAAAATCATATGATCCGTTGGATTAAAAATAGACGATCAAGATTAGATCACATTAAAAATTAATTATAATCTAAAAAGAATATAATTAGAAAAGGTTGTATTAGAAGTGAATTTTAAAAAGAAAATTATAATCTAAAAAGGATATAATTAAAAAAGGTTGTATTATAATTGAATTTTAAAAAGAAAATTATAATCTGAACATGATATATTTAAAAAAGGTTGTATTAGAACTGAATTTTATTTATTTTTTTATTATTATTAAAAAAATCATATTTACTATTTGAGATCTATCTTGAGATCTAAAAATCAGATTTGAATGATTTTACAATCCACGCAAATCTCATAAAGTTACATTTAATTTAGTGTTAACTTTAATAATTATTATTCCAATGTAAACATTCAGAATCTCAAGATAAAATATAATCACAAATTTTCATTAATCCTATTCAATGTAAAAATTCTACATTAAAAAATTAATATAATTATAGATATTAAAAAAGGAATCGTGCAACGCACGGGTTATAAGCTAGTACTTATAAAGCGTATATCCTTATTCATGATTCAATTTTAGGTCCAATTTTTATGTTTAAAATTTAAATTATTATGTTCAATTTTTATGTTTAAAATATAAAATTTTATGTACAGTTTTTATGTTCAATTTCATATATTCAATTTTTATGTTTAAAATTTTATATTCAATTTTTATGTTTAAAGTATAAATTTTCATGTTTAATTTTATGTTTAAAATTTAAAAAATTCAATTATTTTGTCCCTGAAATTTAAAATTTTAATTTCTAAGGACCTAAATCGGAAAATGGAAAGGTTGAGGGACTTAAACTAAAAATTTGTTTTCCATATCCGTGACACGTCATCAAGATCTAACGTCCGTTAGAATCTTTTTAACGGAGGGACCTAAACCAGAAAAATTCAAAAGTTTAATTACGTAAAATACGGAATCTTTAGTTCAGGGACTAAAACAATAAAATCGGAATAGTTCAGGGACGAAAGAATTTATTTTCCCTATTAAATTTTAATAATTAAATAATCTTATCTGATGAATCAATTTCTTGTTAAATACGATTCTTTCGATTGAGTCGCTCTCTCGTTAAAACCGAAATCCCAACTTTTTAACATATATTATAAAGACTTATATAATATTTTTTATCTATAAAATTGAACCGTAAAAATAAAAAAAATTATGACTTCAGTATCAAATTCTAATAATTAATACAATCTTTTCTAGCGAGCCGTCTTCCTGTTAAATACGTTTCGAGCCGCTCTTATTTGAAACCGAAATTCTAACTTCATTATATAAAGAGAGTAAATTCAAATTTTTATATTCTTTAAACTTTCTAATATTTAAGGAGTTTTAAAAGATGAAAATACATCTTATATTTTCTGTATATTATAGATATTCTTATATTTATTTACAGTTTCCGCATGGATATGTCTTTCTGTTATGTTAACATATCAAAAAAAAATTAAAATATGAAGACTTTTCGTTACGGGAATAATATTACATTTATGGATATATTTTTGTAATGCAAGTACAATTAACTTGTATAAAAAAGTTAAAATAAAGGATTTCTAGGAAAAAAGATGTATAGTTTTAAAAAATCGTATAAGACGTCTCCACCGCCCTCGTATTCTACTTTCAATAAAACAATTTATTTTATGTATTAATTATATATTTAAACATCTTTTATACGGTCTTATCTAATGAACCGCTTTCTTATTAAACACAGTTATTACTAAAAAGAAAGCTAGTACAATCCTAAAATTAAAATCAAATCCTAAAAATAAAATAAAATTTATAACATCATATGATATTTTAATAGCTAGTACAATCTTTTATAGTGAGCCGTCTTCCCGTTAAACACGTTTCGAGCCGCTCTCGTTTGGGATCGAAATTCTAACTTCATTACATATTATTGATGTTACTTATCTTACACAACAATTTTTTTCCTTAAAATCAAAACCTAAAAAATAGAGTGAATTCAAATTTATACTTTCTCTAGATTTTCTAAAAGTTTTGGCGTTTTAGAAAATGAAAACACATCTTATTTTCTCTTTATATTATAGATACTCCTGTATTTATTTAGGATTCCTGCATGAGATTATTCTTTTACTCATTGTTCTTTTATTATGTTAACACATCAATTCTTTTCTTTTTAAATTCGGTGACTTTTTTCATGACAATAGTATTGGATTTATGAATAAATTTTCCTAATATAAGTATAATTAACTTATATAAAAAAAATATAAAATGAAGAAGATCGTACTTTCTATAAAGTATTTAATTATATGTCTTATCTATATATTCAAACACCTATTCTAGTTCTAGTAGAACTTTTATTTATATATTTTTTCTATAAACTCGAACTCTCATTCACTATAAATTCGAACTCATATTCTACTTCCAATAGAACTTTTAATCGTATGCCTTGTAAATACTAATTATATTTTCAATAGAACTTCTAATCATATGTCTTCCCTATAAATTCGAACTTCTTCTTTATAATTGATATTTTATAATTCACTATAAATTCGAACTCCTATTCTACTTCCAATAGAACTTTTAATCGTATGCCTTATAAATACTAATTATACTTCCAATAGAACTTCTAATCATATGTCTTCCCTATAAATTCGAACTTCTTCTTTATAATTTATATTTTATATTTATTAGTGTTTAAAATTCTAGAAAATTAGAAAAATTAATTGAGACGATATTAGAGCGCCACCTAAACTCCTGCTATCCTCCTTTATATATATATATATATATATATATATATATATATATATATATATTGATATTGATATATTGACTTTATATATATATATATTGATAGTATAGATAGTATAGATGTCCTATTTTAAAAACTATTTTATTATTATATCACGTTTATAATTTTATTTATAAATATATTCTATTTTAAAAAAATTTCAATTTTAAATTAATTAGCTAACTACTTTAATAACTAATTTCGCAATAGTATTATGTTCAAGAAAGGTTAGCTCTCCTTTCTCTACATTTTCAGACATTCGATCTTCCTGTCCAAGACAAAAACTATGGGAAAGTGATACCCGACTGTGAGTGAAGATTACAATGTTGCTATTGATATATGCAAGACGAACCTTATTGTTGAAAAGAGTTGTGCACCTTTCATGTTTCGTCTAGCGTATGTTTCGTCTAGCGTGGCACTAGTCGGTACTTATGACCAAAACACCAAGATTGGTAGCCCTTTCGGAACAATGAAGCACAAGGATGAGCTAGCTCATAATGCCAATAATGAACCAGTTGAAAGCCGTCTTCTGAATGCTACATTGGGAAATGACCATTTGTGAGATGTGTTTGTGAAAAGTATGCAACAGGGAGGATGTTTTCTTTGCTTATTACACAGAATCTCACATGAAATTCTTTGGACTAGGATTCGCAGAGGCCTTAAAACCGGTTAACGGAAATTTTGGGAAGAATTAGGGATGGACATGCATTCTGATCCGTCCGATCCCCGCATCCAACGGGAAATAGGTTTGAGAATTTTTTCAGGTACGAGTCAAGAAATGGGAACAATTTCAAAAAAAATCGAAGAACGATCAGGGGTCGGGATTCTATGTCTCCCCGTTCCAATTTTCTCCACCCATCTCGAATCTCCATTCCCGACTCGATTTCACCACACTATAATACATAATTATATATATTAGTAATCATATATTAATATATATATATATAGGTCTTTGCTCCATACAGAACACTCTTATATAACAAACAACAAAGAACACCTTAGATCTATTAGATCCTTTGGCCCCGCCAGGGGCACCCAATACAAAAAGTTATTATTTTTTTACTCTCTATCAAGTCTGAAAAAAAAGTACTGTTCACGTGATGACGTCATCATGACGTCATCACGTGAACAGTAATTTTTCAATTTTTTTTTTGTTGGATGGATGGAGCCTAAAAAAATAAGAACTTTTTGTATTGGATGGCCCCGTCAGGGGCAATGGATCTATGAGATATGAGGTGTTCTTTATTATTTGTTATATAAGGTGTTTGCTATGGAGTGCAACTCTCTCTATATATATATATATAGGGGGCTACTCCAATACAAACCTCCTTAAAATACAAACCTACAAACCAAGCATAATCTAATATTTCAAGCTAATCTAATGACCAAACTATGGGTACCCCAATACAAAAAATGCTTAAAATAATTGGCTCTATCCAACAAAAAAAATAAAAAAAATAAAAAATAAATTTCACTGTTCACGTGATGACGTGGCAGTGGATTTCACTGGTTAACGGTGCTTCGCACCTTCTTGTACGGCGCTTCGCGCCTTTATCATTCTAAAGTTGTAAGGAATGGCAATCAATGGTAAAGGCAATAGACGATTGACGGGTGTGTCGAGGGTCTGCGGCCCTCATGACTACCTAACTCATCCGTTTACTGTCTTAAATGCTTCGCATTTCCACGGCAAGTTTTTTTTTTTTTTTTTTTTATGGATAGAGCCAATTATTTTAAGCATTTTTTGTGAAGGTACCCTTGGCCGAAATCTTAGAATAAATGAAATATAATTAATTTAGTGTTGGTTTGTAGGTTTGTATTTTAAAAGTGGTTTGTATTTGAGCACTTGCCTATATATATATATTCAAATTTCCAATAATTTATATTGGAAACAAAATGATATTATAATCTTACATGTTTATATTTTTATTAGTTCAATAACTTCATTTTCATGTTATTTAAACTTATTTTTTAAAGTAATATTTTTATCTTAATTTAGTGCATATGAGCTACTGAAAACTGGTAATTTTTAGAATTCAAAATGAAATTTTAAAAGTTAACATATATACATGTTAGTAGATTGATGTCTTGATGATGATGAAAAGACCTTTTAACTTAACATCTAATCTACATGTAATTGCTAATTTCACTATATATTATAAGAAAAAGTTATTTCAAACTTCATTAATTAGTGTTTAAAATTATTTAATATTACTTTTTGTTTAAAATAAAATTTTCCGATTCTCTGCAGGATCTTATTACCTGTTTGGGTCGGAGACGGGAAATGAAAAATGTCTCCAACGGGAATCGGGCCACAAATGGGGATTGGATTTGAATTCGGGGATGAAAATAACACTTCCCGATTCTAAAATGATCCGTGCTCCATTATAATTCGGGGATTGGATTTGAACTTTGTTGGTGGAATTTACACTCTTTATCCCATTTTTTATAAATGCAATGGGATCTAAATAAGAATTTAGTAGAAAATCATGGAACAGTATCAGCAATACAGCATCTTCCCGGACTTCAAAAAAATTCTGTTATGCATGAATTTAGAAAGAAAATAAGATTGCCAATATTAGCACAAATCCGTATATTGAACATGAGATGAATGTTGCTAAGCATTTTTTTTAATTAGGGACATTGTAATTTTAACATCCCAAATAATACAATTAATTTTAAAATTCACTAAAATTCAAATAAAACGATACAACTTCTCAAAATCCAATATCTTACCATTCATAAACTAAAAATACATCTAAATTCTCCAAATATTAACCAATCCAAACCATACCAATCTCAAACTTACAATCCATAAAATAAAATTACACTTAAATTGTCCAACTCGAAATTCAATACCACACTTTCTAAAATTCGAATAAAATTCTAGAATTCTAATAAAATGCAAGAAAATAAATGAGCTCTCCTAAATCCGCACTCGCGCTCATCCCATAAGATAGTCCACCTAATTAAGGTTACCTACCGGAAGAAAAAATAAAGAAACAAAAACCGGCAGTGAGCGAAAGCCCATATACGGATAACAAATTATGACAAGGTGAATAAGAGTTAGACGTAATGACAATAATAACATAAACAAAATATTTAAACAAGAAATAAAGACAAAATTGGACAAAACCAAAAATTCCATAAAATCTTAAAACCACAATATAGACATACATGCTTTCTAATCCAAAATAAACGTACTTTACACATATTCTTACACTTACAAACAATACTCAAAATATCTTATTTACTAACATGGGAGAACATCTTACACAGACAGAGCTTGCATAGCACAAAGCAAATGCTACTCAAAATCTTATAAGGGCTTGCACGGCAAAAAGTACAATGCTACGCAAATGGCCAAACATACACAATAGTCATGACTATACGTGTCCCATAACATCGGCGACACGCCCATACTATTTAAATACACCGCATAGGAGGTGCCCAGCACGAGATTCTCTCCACTCATGACGGGGTCTTACAATATCTCCCAAATCATAATAAAATCATAAATAACTAACTCGAAAAAGAAATGATCTCACAATATCTACGAAAGCATACGTACATCACAAATAACAGATAACACATACTCAAATATCACACCCAAATATTGTACAAAGTAGACGATTGAATATAAATTTCCAGAACCTGACCAGTCTCAAAGAATAGCAATTTACTCTATAAGGATGAACTCAAATGAAAAAGTATAAAACACGAAAGTCGTAGAGGATTCCGAGACCTTTACAGAATGGTAAGGCTCGTTAAAAACGGAGAAGTAACGAATTCAGAAACAATGAAAATGCGGACTGGTATAACAGAATCAGCCCATGATCAGTTTAGTAATTCGATATTTAAGACATCGAAATCACGGAATTGGTTAGCGGAACACGAATACAAAACATAGAGGTCGAAACGAGCTTTCCAGAATGGTATTGCTCATAGTTTTTGAACAAATTTCCGATTTACTATGAATTTCCGAAGTTAGAATGTACAAACAGAAATTAACACAACAGATTTTCACATGTTTACAAGCTGAATTTCAAAAAAACACAAAGAACAAAAAAGGAAGATAATCAAAATATCTTTCCAACGAGTCAAAAATCATAATATTCCGACAAACAATGAATCGGATACGAATTTAACAAGAAATAAGATTTGCAATACATATGAATTTGGAGTCCGGTATGAAGAACAAAGAGAATAACATGAAAATCCGTACCTTAAAATCCAAAGATTATCACTAATCCTCATCAAACTCAGTTTTCCCAATCCAAAGAATCCTAAATTGTATAACAAAGATACATAAAATTATAAGTGCTACAACAAAAATGAAAAATAACAACAAACATATTTTACCTCTTCCAAGAACCCTAATTCGTTCCTCAAACTAATCTCTTCTTTCTCTTCTTCTCATCCTCTTCTCTCTTCTTCACTCCTCTCTTCTCCTTCTCCCCTAATATGATGAAAAGTAACGCACGTTTCTTTTTCCCCAAACCCTCACCCTTAATTTATTTATTTTCTATTCTTTTTCTTCTCTTTTTTTTAACTACTAATGTCCTAATTACTAAAAACATTTATTTACTCATAAACTGATCTAAATATTATGTAACCAATATTTTCTAATCCACAATATAAAATAATATAACTAAAAATATTTATAAAAAAATACGGGATATTACAGTAATCATATTACTTAAATTTATAACTTAATTATATTTAAGTGAGTTAAATGTGAGTTAAAGTTAAATATAGGACATATTTATAATTATTGAATAAAAAGAAATATGTTTATAAAATATCTCATTAATTTGGAATATATTATACAAATTTCCTAAAATAAATTTAAAAATCTAAAATTAAAATTAGATTGGAAGATTGAAACTCACATCAAGGCATCCTTTCGGAAAAGTTAAATTGCGTTTTAATATTTCTTAATTAAGCAATCCAGATGTTCGTCTTACAAACATTTTCTATCTCGAATGAGAGTCGGCCGCCATCCATAACTTTCACCCACCCTTCACCGCCCCATCTTTCCATCAAATCCACATCCGCCCCATCCATCCTCTCATCTCGTTTCCTCCATTTCTGAATCTTTAATTTCTATTTATTAGTTTTTCAATAAAATCGAGATCTAATTCTTTTTGGATGAGATCTTGATATCGTACCCATCTTTTTGGGTTGTTGATTGTCCTCAATTTTTTGGGATTTATGTTTTGTTGCGTTTTTGATTTGTTGTCATGTTGCGTTAAGAATGATTTTTATGGTGTATTGGGAGATTTGGGAAACCCGCTTCGAATCTGGAATGGTGATGATTATCGCAAGAGTTCACCTTGCACAACAAAGGATTGTTCAATATATGGGGCATCTTTATCCCCAACCTCAGTTGGTGTAACTGATGGGTATAAACACTGGTCTATCACCAATTTTTTATGTGCGCAGGTCAATTGTGATTCTACTATTTTCAGGGATGTTGGTGTCGACTGGATTGCTCGAGAAACTTTTGTAATCATTTTTATTGTCAAAAATATTTATATTCTATATGTTAAGCAATCTGAAAACAAAGCGGCTATTTGCTTAGCTCATTTTTTGTTTCACAATCAGGTTGTAGTTGACAGTTTGGGAATTTGTCCCGGCTGGATTCCAATATTTTGCTATTAGTAAAATTTTCTTGTTCGTAAAAAAAAAAAAAAAAGCAATCCAGATGTTCACACTATGTTCCGTTGATTTTTAAAGACAAATTTGTCACAAAAGTCAAGAAAATTTGTTTGTATTACATTAAAATAACAAAAAAAAAAAAGTTAACGTATATAGATTGCAATTAGTTTTTCTTGGAAGGATGAGCACGAGAAAGAATATTAGTTGTAGAATATTTAAACAGAAAACACTGTTTAAATATTCTGTGATTCTGTAGTGTAGTGTGAAAGATCAGAGCTTTCTACACGTTTTGACTAGTTCAGTAGTGTTTTTTTGATGTTATTGTTATATTTTTAATTTTTTCCTTTTTCTAAGGTTATTTTTTGCCCGTTTTGATAGTTTATTAAGAATCACATACTTCCTATAAAAACAAGAATCACATGCTTGATATTTTAAAATTTAAAATCGAAAAAGTACTCTATTTAATTATCTTAATATTCTTTTATAAATTGATACAGTTTAATTAAGATACAATCTAATTTTTTTTTTCCAAAGTAAAAAGCAGATTTCATTAATAACATGAAAGATACTCAGTCGAGACAACTCCCCAACTGATCATACAACCAGGTTGAAAAACAAATGAACGAGCTAAACAATTAGCCGTTTTGTTTCCGGATTGTTTAAACATCTGAATACAAAGATTCTTAAAATTAAAAATGACTTCCATGGCTGTCCGAGCAATTCAGCCTGCATCATTCCTGAAACCAGTAGCTTCATAATTGACCCTCACAATAATTCTGTGGATATAGCAGTGTTCAGGTAGAGGTAGAAAAAAATCTGATCCGACGGATACCCGATTCGAAACCCGAAATTTTGGATAACCCTAACCCGATTTTTTGGATTTGGATTTGATTTTCAGACCCGAAAATTTTTGGATTTGGATATTATGAAACCCGATCCGAAACCCGAAAACCGATCCAAACCCGATCCGAACCCGAAACCCCAAAAAAACCCGAATATATATATATATATATATATATATATATATATATATATATATATATATATATATATATATATATATATATATATATATATATATATATATATAGGCCTTGGTTCAATTTGGAACTATTTTATTTGATTAACTTGGTAACTCAACACACACCATTAGATTAGATAATAATCAAAGGTTTAAATTAAAAGATTTTGAAAAAAAGCTGGACGTGCACACACTGAAACAAAGTGATCCTAGTAACCGCTCCAACCCTAATTTATGAATACAGCTAAAACTTATTATTTGTATATTCTATATATACAGAACTTATTATTTTAAATATAAAATAAACAAAATTATAAGCAACACAATAAAATACGTAACTGATATTTTTGTATATAGTGAATTTTTTTTTGTGTGTTCTATATTTTCATATGTTTTAAAGATTAAGAATAATATTATATTTGTGTTATGTATTTTAGCATGTTAACTACATAATACTATTCTTTTATAAATAATAATACAGAAACTATCTTTTACTTAATACAGAACACTATTTCTTACTTATGTTCTGTATTTTTTAATTTTTCACATGTGTTCTGTATTTATAAATTAGAAATTATATTATATGTAAATACAGAACATAAAAGAAATTATAAAAATTGAGAAGAAAATAAACTAAATAATAAATAAAATAGAAATCAAGATGTAAATGATGTTAAACAAAAACAAAAAAGTTTTACCAGTGTTAGCGTCAACTTGAAATTGTAACGTGTGTGCATAGTAAATCTCATCCGTCCGTTTCATTTGATAGTGAATGGTTAAGATGGTGGTTCCTAAGTTCCTCAAATTTGTTGGTTCCTCATAGAGAAGTCCTATATATATATATATATATATATATATATATATATAATACTATAATATATTTCATAATGTAATACATTTTATATAAAAGTCATTGGTGCATCGTATAACAAATAACCTTGTATTATTAAAACCAAAATATTAAAACAATTTTAGACTCTAAATGTTTAAGATGTATTTCATATCAAATCTATTTGGTTATTTTAATGATTTAAATTCATTTAAAAATTGATATGTAAAATTTTATAACAAAATTAAATATTAAAATTAATGCAAAGCATATAATTTATTTATATAATATAAATAATACATTTTATAATGTATAAAATATTAAAGTGTGTATTCTATAAAACTTGATTGAAAATTTCGGGTTTTTGGATTTCAGGTTTCGGGTATTATCCAAATCCAAAAAATTTCGGATTTCGGGTATACCCGAAATCCACCCGAAATCCATTGGATCGGGTTCAGGTTTTAGTTTTCGGGTATTTTTCGGGTTCGGGTTTTATCCAAAAAATCGGGTTTGGATTTGGATTTTGCCAAACCCAAGCCGATCCGACCCGATTCCCATCCCTGTCTGCGATTCTGTAGTGTAGTGTGAAAGATCAGAGCTTTCTACACGTTTTGACTAGTTCAGTAGTGTTTTTTTGATGTTATTGTTATATTTTTAATTTCTTCCTTTTTCTAAGGTTATTTTTTGCCGTTTTGATAGTTTATTAAGAATCACATACTTCCTATCAAAACAAGAATCACATACTTGATATTTTAAAATTTAAAATCGAAAAAGTACTCTATTTAATTATCTTAATATTCTTTTATAAATTGATACAGTTTAATTAAGATACAATCTAATATTTTTTTTTTTGCCAAAGTAAAAAGTAGATTTCATTAATAACATGAAAGAGACTCAGTCGAGACAACTCCCCAACTGATCATAGAACCAGGTTGAAAAACAAATGAACGAGCTAAACAATTAGCCGTTTTGTTTCCGGATTGTTTAAACATCTGTATACAAAGATTCTTAAAATTAAAAATGACTTCCATGGCCGTCCGAGCAATCCAGCCTGCATCATTCCTGAAACCAGTAGCTTCACAATTGACCCTCACAATAATTCTGTGGATATAGCAGTGTTCAGGTAGAGGTAGCAAATGCCTCATATTATGAACAAACTTTTGTTGTGAAAGGTGAGCACATGCGATTTTCACCACCGTCCCAACCATACCCCAGCTATCTACATGCCGGAAACCAGCTATAGACATGCCGAAAGAACCAACGATGCGGTAAATCCAGATCTCCCAATAAACCATATAATTCATTTTCAAAGACGAAGTTGAGGGAGCACTCGCACAGAGCAATACAACTAGTTCACGTATGACTTTGTTTACAAATACTTAGTAGTGAGAGAGAGAGTTTTTAGCAAGCATACAATCGATCAAAAACTTGGTCGATTAATCAAATATATGGAAGGATTTCGTCTCGATTAAGTAAAAATCGAATTCAAAACTTTACAATAAAAAATGCTCTTTATCGAAAAAATCGATCAAAAATCGGGTGAGACGAAAAAACCGGTTGTAGTCATGACCAAACCCACCAAACCGACAAAGTTATGAACGAAACATTTAACAAAAAATTGTTTTGAAAAAAATCCGTCGATCAGAATCAAAATCCAACCCAAGCTTTAGACAAAAAGTTTAAAGGAAATGAGGAAAACAGTTATTTTAGAAAAAGAAACAAGCAAAAGCAATTTTTTTAACAAGATTAGGCATTGTTATAAAAATTGTTCGATTTTTCAAAAATCGCAAATAAATTACCGATTTATCGTTAAAAAATATTTGACTGATTTGATTTTTAAAATCCGATTTACCGCTATGAAACATTTTTAAATGGTATATTATATTATAAATTAGAGTAATATATTAAATATTATTAAAATATTAAAATTTATCCAATTTTTGTTTCAATTTATCATTTCAATTTCTTAATTTATCGATAAATCATTATTAAATATTTAAACCGTTCCAATTTTCGAAATCTACCAAACAGTTTTTTTGTTGAAAACAGAAGAAGAGGAAATTAGAGTTGCAACCTAAACGGGTTGGGTTTACAAGTTTATTGGACCTAACGGCCCAAACACGAGGCTTATGCTGTTACGCATAAGCACAAGTTCTAACGGTCATATTATTTCCCCTCACCCTGATTTTGAATTCACCTTATATATATACTCCTATAAATTATTTTCCTCTCTCTTTCTCCTCCTAGTATTTCTTTCTCATCTCTCCAAACAAGCATAAACCCCCATCTCTCTCTCTCTCTCTCTCTCTCTCTCTCTCTCTCAAAATGGAGACTCCAATTTCTACAAGAAGGGTTACAAGATCACAAGCCTTGGCTTCTTCTGGAAACAAGAACAGCAACAAACCCATGTCAGGTAAGTCTCTTTTAATCCCACCCCCATTTTATAATTATTCAATTTTTCAGGAAATTTAATCACTTCTTCTAGTACTGTACTGATCAAATTGGTTGTTATTTTTGTTTTCTTGAGCCCCCCTTTATAAAATTTCAATTGGGTTCTTGACCAATATCATAAAATTTTACCAGTTCTTGTAGAATCAGATTTAGTTTCTTCTGGGTTCTTTACCCCATTCATAAAAGATTTAAATTCTGTAACAAATTTAATCAGTTCTTCTAGTACTAATTATATTGATTTTTTTTTTTGTGTGTGTGGTGGTTTATTGGTCCCATTCACACAATTTTCTCTGTGTTTTTATATGGATGCTGTTTTGGGTTTTGGACCCAGTCAAGAAATTTTCCATCTTTGTGTTATATTGATCTGTTCTTCAAGAGTTGTAGACTAAATATGTTGATTTCATTTTGTGTTTGATTTTTTTCAGAGAAAGTTGAAGGAACTGAGAAGGGTTCTGTGAAATCAAGACAAAAAAGTGGAAAACAACAAGATCGATTTGTTTTAATGGATATATCGAATGATTCACCTATCGTTGGGCTTGCAATGGGAAGCTTAGAGACCCCTTCTTCTACCGTCTCCAAGAAAAGAAGCTGTGCTAAAAAGAGCGCCACTCCTGGTTCTGGAGAGACTCTATTGAGAGATCAAGTCAAGACTTTGTTGCAGAAAGTCGAAGAAGAGGCAGAGATTTCCAAGGTTTCAGTAAATGATGTTAATGGGCCTTTTCATTATCTCAAGAGTTTGGTCAATTCACCAATAGGTCTTCTTGCTCCAACTCCTAACAACACCCCTCATGTTTCCAATCTCTTCGGGAATGCTAGTGGAGAAAACAATTGTCTAGAATCCGCAATCTCTAAGGTTTGATATCTTTTTTGTGTTTCTTGATTCGGGGTGTTATTGTTTTCTTCAATATTCAATCTACTGTTTTTTGTGCTTGATTAAGACTGAATGTTGGTTTTCCGATTTTTCAAATGGTGTTTGATAGACTGTCGTTGAGACAGACGGGCAGAAGAAGGAAGAGACTGATGAAATGCTGGTAACAAGGTCTCTGCTATTTGATTTCTCGGAGAAATCAGAGAGTTCTTGTGATTCTACAGATGATTGTACCTCTGTGTTGACATACCAAGGAAGTAAAGTGAAGTCATTTACTGACGATAGTTCATCAATCTGGTCAATCCAAGGGAATGCAAGCTCAAAAGATGATGAAGAAGATGCTTTTGAAGATGAAGTAGGGAGTGAAAAAGAAGAGGATGAATATTATGATAAACAAGAGGAAGAAGACTATTGTGGTGATGATGCAAATCTAGATGATTTGTGTGAAGGACTGAGCAAAGTCAGTGTTAATGGAGTGGAATTTGCTGGAAAGCATACACGGTTTGTGTATAACAGTGATGATGCACTTGAAGGAGAAGGGGATTGTGATGCTGCTGATGAAGGTCTTGATTCTCTGGCCAATGGCGTCTTGCGGTTGAAAGGCATGCCTACACCAAAGGGGAAGCATTTGCGCTTCCCAGTGGATGACTGAGCTTCTAATGATGCTTCTATTGTTGATTTTTCATGATGGCTGTCTCTCTTGTGACACCCTGTCTAAGCAACTTCAGTGACTGTCTATTTTGTTTTGATTGTGATTTTTTAGGGATTCAATATGTTTTCTAAATTTCCGAAGATGAATGATTTCTGTTCCTTGAAATAGTAGAAAACATATTATCCCCATATTAATGAATTGAATCAAAGTACTAATATTTTTCTTTTCTCATATTTTGTGTATCAGAATTTTAACCAACAGTGTTACATTTGAACTAAACCAGTTCAAATATTATGAAATATGATAACATGTGTCTATGGAGATTCTTAAAATGCAGCAACAAGTTGAGTAGTTTTGTTTATCCAAGTGTGGATTAGAGTTCATGGAATTACAGATAACGAAATGGCTGCAAACTCATGAAGTTTTCTGACCAAATTATATAGATCTCACCATACGTCATTACAATCAATATACAAAAACACTCAAATGTTAAAGTACTCGAGGCTTTAACATTTGAGTGTTTTTGTATATTGATTGTAATGACCATTAGAGATAGACATGCTCCAACCATTTCAATTAGTAGATCAGGTGGGGATACTAATCCAAATTACAAAAAAGTAGCATCTCTGTTTAAAAGAAGACGACACTAAGACAGTCTTATGAATACCTCTTATGTTTGTAACAGGGTCTTAAAACCAGACAAAGCAAGAACTAGAACTGAAGTGCAGAATAACATCTAAAAACAGCTAATCATCTATTAATGATCCCGAGCTCGTAGCAAAAACTGCAAGTAGTATCAGTCAAGTTGAAGTAACAAAAGCAGAAAAGGAAGGTGTGTCACTGCAAATCAAGGATAACAAGTTTCAGAGTACTCCTTTGCTAGCCAAAATGAACGAATTGTGGACGTGTAGTAAATCGGGTAGCCTGGTTTGGAAAATTATTCTATGTGTGTAAAACGATAGGCAATTGTTGGAACTAGAATTAAATACTTCCATCCCGATATTTTCTATTACTGGATCTTCCACAGTTTTGAAAAGTTCCAGCCTTGTAGGATTTTATTTTATTTTGGTCTCGAATTCAGTTCATCTTATGGTTTGATATTTTATGATTACCATGATATTGTATTTTTCGCACAACTGTAAGCAAGAGTTCAGCTAGACAGCTAGAGCCTCACAAGACACCCAAGTGAGGATTGCAACACAGCTTAAAGCATTTAAATTGAGGTTACAATACAACTTCTCTCCCATCCAGTCTGAAGGTGATGCTATATCTTAGTATTTCATCTGTATATCTTGAAGAAACGTAAACAGATTCTTGCTTTCCAGTTCTGGCTTTTTTCCCTTGTAGAAGCTAAACATACTGCAAGTGCATAATATTTATTATTCTTCTCTGGATACACAAGTGCGAAATTAAATACCAACCATCATGATATGATTCTATAATAGTAGTATTGAATGTTTTGCTCTTAGATTTCAATTTTCTATGGCCATCAGGCCCATCACAATTCCCAAAGAACATAAGATCCAAGAGCATAAAGTGTTCTTAATTTCTTGCTACTTGCAAAACACCAGGAATAAATTTACCAAAAATCAGGAGTTACACTTACATCTGTTTTGGATGTTTGAGTTGACTTAACTCTAATGGAAGTTCTTTCTTTATAGCATTTAGAAAACTAGTCCACATGATAAAGGATCCAAGAGGACATGTCCGAGGTGCTTTTGCATATTGCTGCCAAAGAAAATATCAAAGAAACTAGCAGTGTACTAAAAGAAAAGTTAGCGAAAGAAGTCAACAAATGTAATTACCTATATAATCTGAAAGCAAATATAACTTGCTTCAAAGGAACAATAAACTCATTTTCTATATGAAGGCTTCAATTGGACTTCAAATATCACACAAGTTTACAACTTTAGCATTTCTACAGATTCTTTCCATCACTGATGCACTCACAAGAAAATATTTCTTTTGCATCACTGATACATTCACAAAAAACATTCTATTTTGCAATAATCTGGGTGAATATGACCTTAAAATCACAACTTCTAGTACTTGAATGTAACATCACACCAAAGAACGGTCCCCCGGCTCCAGCCTGCTGATGGGAATTTTGTTCATATCAATTCACACACATCTGAAGTAAACCCAATCAATCCTCCAAACTCAGTCTGAGTCGTCGCCTATTCCAAGGCCCTTCTGTCCGAGGTCCTGTACCTAACAAACCTCTTTCCTTCGATCTGTCTCTGTTATTCTCGCTTCTTGTAGCCTGCACAATTGCAGGACGATTTATTTTTGAGATATTTGAACGTTTTGATCTGTCAACTTCATATGCCAGTGGTTGAATTCCTTGCAAGTCAGGTTCAGGGGTAAATCCTACAGGCCATTTGGACTCGTCCATCTTTCTGAATGTTATTGATATCCTGTGGAAGTACACAAAACACAACCAGGAGTTCAAACACACACATAACAGTAGATAATTATATAATAAAACGATGTAAAAAGGACAGTCCTTAAAAAATGAACCGAGTTTCATAAATACCTCTTGGTAGGAACAGCTGGAACACAGTGCTTTGCCACATCAGCCCCGTTCCCATTCAATACAAGAACAGATCTGGATAAAAGCTAAGCAATTAGAAACAGTTTGGGATATTTAACATTTCAGACTTAATGATAGAAGAAACATAATTATGCATAGAAAGACCCATATTCAGATTCCAGTACTAAGATATAATAATATTTAACTTATACATTTATACTTACCCCACCGGCAAGGAAATTGCAATAGACCCAGCAAATTCACCAGGACCAATAATTTTCAAATTTGATCCAAAAACTATATCACACTCGCTAAGAAATGACACGGTACAGAAGGGTCTAAGGAAATCATGATTGTCTATATGAGGAGGTATGCAGTCGTCTTTATCATAAATATTGACAATACAGCTATCAGGTACACATGTTGTAGGAAGTACATGCCAACTGACCAACCGTCGGATGATAACTTTGAAAAGGTGAGGAATTTTGTCTACACGTTCATCCTGGAGGATTCCTGGGGGGTTACCTTTTTTATCCTGTAATCAGTCACAGTTTGTAAGGTATCCTTTAAAGCAATACTAAACATGTCTGATAACCAAGTTATTTCTCCGCAAACATGTATGTATGGATTATCTAGAACACTAAAAGAAAGAGGCAGTGAAACAAACTTACTGGAGCATAATTATAACAACAACCAAATTGGATAGTCACCCGTCCCTTGCCCCTCATCCACTTCTGTGGTGCAGTATAGGTGCGTGCTGCAAAAATAAAAGGTACACCACATACAATATGATTTCAGCAATCTAAAAATTGATCGTGCCTGACAAAAAGTATATAGAAGAAATGACAATGCAAATGAGTCACTGTTTTACGGATTTATAGGACTATCAACATTTTATTATTAAATGTTGACAGCTTGTGCACAAACTTATGTTATTATTATTATTATTTTGAATGTGGTCAATACTATGCATCAAGAAGTACATAGGGATTCATGGTTTATTACGATGTTAAGTTTTAGCACTGCCAAAGCCAGTTTACTACATCTCGGTCACCTATCCTTCATTGTCTTCAACCCTATTTTTTTCCTTCTCCCCATTTGTCAACATTAAAACATAGGAAACACTAACCACTGTTGGAGCTATGATTACAATACCGAAAAATATTCACTAATCAATACTTGAGTCATTAGTATTCCCAACTCTATTATGAGCACAAAAAAAGTGTGATTTCAACAAAAAAAGTGAGCATTATTCTATTCTTAGTCAAGAATTTTATCTGCCATCTAGGCATAGTCATTATATTAAGTACAGATTTTATCCTGAGATAGCTCCTACCCCAGCCACCTCCCCTCTATATCTACAAATCCCACATTATATGCAGTCATTACCTCTTATTTCAAAACCTCTTTATACTTCACTTGGAGAAGCTTAGTTGTTCAATTTTCACTATACACTTGGTCCCTATTGCAAAGATTGCATAATTCTCTTAGAGAAGAAATCTATATAAACATCATTAGTTTGTCAACAAATAAGTTTGACAAATAAGTAGCACAAATTTTTATATTCCTCAAGTACCCTATACCAAGTGCTTGCATTTTTACTATATGCCTTATTTTTTCTGCATGTAATATAGGCAGTGTTGTGAAAATCGCGATTAATCGCGCGATTAAGCGCGCTCTGCAAGTAGGCGAAGGTTCTGCGAGTTGCGTATGAGCGATTTAGTGCGATTATGAAATTGGAAATAAATTGTGATTGACTCGTGCTTACTCGCAAAAAAAGCGCAGAAAATCGCAATAAAAGCGCAAAAAACTCGCACTTTACTTAAAAGACTAAAATACCCTTAAGCTAAAAAACCCTACTTATCTTTATAACCGTTCACATCCTCACAAATTTTGCACAGCCGCAGTCAAAGAGGTATGTCTTATATTTTATCATCTCCATCTCTTTCTCCATAACTCTCTCTCTTTCTATCTGCCCTCTTTCTCTTCATCTCTCTCTATATATATATTCCCAAAGTCTGATCATAGATATATAGTAGATATGCAAAATGTCATAGATTGATAGTTCAATACCTTAGTGTGACATTCCTACTAAGTTGATATTTCTACTAAGCTGGAGACTTTTTATTATGTTTATTTCTACTAAGTTGAAGACTTATTATTATGTTTGAATATGTTTTATGTACCATTCTACTGTTAAATATTATAAATGTATAAATACAGATAATTACGTAAATAATTTCATTTCTGGCAAAAAATCGTGCAAGCAATCACGCTTCGCGAGTCGCGCTTCAAAATTGGAACTTGCGCTTTTTTTGATTTTGCGCATTTGACAACACTTATAGCTCAGATTTTACGATTAAAACTACAAAACCACCAATTTGCCCCTGAACAATTGATAAATTAGCTTTACTATGGAGTGAGAGGCTTAGAGTGTGAGACCAAAAAAAAAAGACACTAATAAAAACCTTAAGTTGGACATTCCTAATTTTACAATGGAGCTTAAGCTTACAAACATTTTAAAGACCGGTATGTATAAGCAAAAATTGAGATCTGAACGCCGCAAATGCACATTGTTCTCAAAAGCTAGGATTCACAAAACACATATCCAAGCATAAACGTCAGATATGCTTTTAAATAGTCATCTTACCTAAAATTATATTCTACTACGGTACTACCACATAACTGAAAGGGTTGTTTTTTTTTTTTTAAACTACTAACAGTGTAATTAGAAACGATAGAAAATTGCAACTTAAGTGACCTAGCTACCAACTACAAGGAAACAACAACTACAATGGAGAAAGTAACAAAAGATTATGACCTCTCATATCACGTGTTCTTTGGATATCCATTATTGATGCCATAAAGAGTCATATGTAAATCTTACATTCAAAAAACTGCCAGAGAAAAACCCTCAAAAATATATATAAAACCAAAAGTCAAGTATGTAATATACGAGTACATGATGATAATTTAATGAACAGCAATATATAGCTAGTATATTCTACAATAATGATTAGGTAATTCGGCTGACCTTTCAGTTTTCCATTTTTCCCCAACTCCTCAAGCTCATAAACATAATCAACAATTCTCTTTTGTTCTGCTGCACTGAACACACCAGTGTGCAACTCCAGGCCATCAACAATGTTAACAAGTTTCGTGTTGATTCTCTCAAAGCAAGCAAAATCCTTTTTCCTTTTAACATTAGTAAACCGAATATACTCCCTTTGATCCCTGGACAAAACCTGTTTCGAAGCAACCTTCACTGCTGAATTCCCATCTCCCGATACAGAATTACCAACAGACAACCTAGACGTCACCTCGCTCTCGTCATCTCCCTCAAGCTCATCTTCCTGTGCCATGTCAGCCCACGACATACGAGCTCCACCACTCGCAGCAGGTGCAGACATGCCAATACTATCACTGGTTGAGTACCCATTTGCACCCGAAGCCACGGAAGGTTCCACACACCCACTCTCACCGTCCTTCCAACTCCCTAACGAATTCGTCTCAGCAGCATCATTAACACCATCCTTCAAAGTTGCAACAGAATTCTTGTCATTTTCATCTGCTTTTAAATCACCCAACAAAGCAAACAACAAATAAGCCAACCCGACAAACAAATTATCCCCGAATAACAAAATTCACCAGAAATCATCATCTAACAATACTTGGTATCACTTCAAACCATCTTAACCTAAAACCTCTACGAACAATTTACCATAAAATCACAACCTAAAAAGTTGAAATTTTTAAAATAAAAGATCCTATTTTTCTCACAATTTCAAATACACAAAGAATTGATACAGATACAACAATACATAGAAAGAATAGAGGGAAATTAGGAGAGAGAGAGAGAGAGAGAGAGAGAGAGAGAGAGAGTATACCAGGGCGGAGAGATCGAACTTTATGTGTTAATTTGATACTGCACGAGTCGCAAAGACCGTTTGTCAAGAAAGGCAACCAATCCGATAAAAACTCCGATGCGATTCTCCGGTCGTTAGCGTTGTAGTTACGCAAGAACAACTCGTCCGACTCGGACTCGGTACTAGTCATGTTTGCTGAGTCAACTCAAAGAGAGGGGAGAGAGAGAGAGAGGGGGGGGGGGCAAAACTGGATCGGAAGTGTGTGTAGTCTTACAGTAATGAATTTAATTTAATTTAATTTAGGGTAATTTCCGAGAAGGGAAAGGTAGAGAACTAGAGTTGCGTGGGTATTTAAAAGTTAGAAAGGGTAACATACATACACGACTGTATAGGTGTACTGGTACTAGATAGATTCTCAAACCTAGTGATGATTATTAGATCATTAATTATTCATGAAGGAGTCTGGTAGACTGGTACTAACTGGAATAGTATCATTGTTTAAAAAAAAAAAAAAACTGGAATAGTATCAATTTTATTGTAACACTAGGTGAATTAACCGCGCTTCGCGCGGTTTATGAAACAGCTAAAAGCCATACATTGATTTGTTAAGGGCACTGCTCGAATGGTCTCACTACTGAGAATCAAGCCATATTGGTATGATTTGTTGCATTCATGAATTTTTTCCATCTAACTGCTTAACTAAGCAACAAATAAAATGCTTAAGTGTTGGGTGTTACTACATAGCATGTAAAATTGTTTAGTGGAAGAGTAACCTAATCATCACCAAGGGGGTCTTTTCGAGACATAGTTATGAAATTCTATACAAAGTAAACAAATAATCTGAAGCACCAAGTAAATTGTAAAGCACCAAACAAAAGCAAGAAACACGGCTTTGAAAATTGTAAAGCAACCAACAAAAGATATACGTGAAAATGCAAAGGCAGTGCCAAGTGAAATATAAGTAAAAATAGTAGGTTCAAGTTACATATATTTATTTCGTGCCTTAGACTGCAGAGCCTTAAAAAGGTTTAGTCTACTACAAGCGTAATGTTCATAACTTGACCAAAAGATAGTGCGTCGAAACGTTAAAATAGTACTCAGAATGCTAGTTTCTCAGAGCAGATGGAGTGGGTCTCTTGTTAAGCCTCCCCACTACCACTTCCACTGACATCTTCAATAACATACGAGATTTTCCTCTTTCGCTTGGTGTCACTTTCCGGAACATTGTCATCATCAGTTGCAGGCTCCACCAGATCAACACCGGCCTGAAGAATGAGAGCAAGAAACATGTAAAGGCTGACATATGTTTTTCAGAAGGATGTAAATGAGCAGGGCATAAAAGTGTGCTTACAGCTGCGAGAGCATTCTTAGCATGAGCAGATTCAAGTTCTCCCACGGGGGTGTAAACTGCCGATACTCCGTAGTCCTGCAGTCCATCAAACGAATTATATTTGTTCAACTTCAGCTTGAACACCAGCTCCTTGCCCAACAGTGGTTGCAGCTCTGTTGGAACAGAATCATCCCCTGGGGGCATCTTGTTAATTAGTTTTTTTGCCGAGACGTCCAGCATGCGCTCGGTGACAGCATTGAACAGAACCATTGTTGTAGATCCAGTGTCGTCTGCAACCTGAACATTAACTCGAAACCTGGGAAACAAAGGTGAGTCAAAGGATATTGGGAAAAAAATTGTAGGTTAGAACACAACAACATTTGCTCGCTTACAATGCCAGAGGGTAGTCTACTGCCTCGCCACAACCAGTGCAGAAATAAACCCCATCCTTTGGAACGGCCTTTTTTACACACGATTTGCAGGAAACATAAAACCATCCATTGTGATTGTTTATGGAAGTTATTTTGGCCTTCAAGGTTACAACATCAACCTGCAATAAATTGGAATGTTAAGTATAATGAGGTAGTAAGGAGGTATGTTCACTGGCCCATGTTCTTTTATACGGGGTTCAGTTGAGACCTTCAGTTTGCCATCACATGTAGCATTCACCAGGTCCTCGACAGTCATTCGATTGACGAACATCGCCTCCTCAGGGGGCAGCTTCGCAGAAGCAATTCCTTCAATAGCTACAACTTTAGGGGACAAAGCTGAAAACCGCTCCCTTATAGAGGAGACATGCTCAACATCTGGGTTGACATAGACCCTACTGCTGCTAGTTGTAGCAAAAGTTAAAGCACCTGTAAGGCATTGTTTAGTGTATTATGTTTCAATCATTTTCCATTTTATTATATTGTCTCAGATATCTATGTACATCAAAAACTAAGATATCTCCGGAGAAGTTCGAAAGCTAAGACACTCCAGGGAAACCCAACCAGAAGTTCAATAACAATGAAAATAAGTTTGCATACAATGTTGAAAAGCCAGAAAGAGTATGGTATAGTAGATTTAGTAGTAGACAACACGAGATCAGTTAGAATATTCAATCCAAACGATCAAATGATCAGGAATTCCTAACATAAGTGTAGATTTATATGATCAAATAAAATTTAAAACACTTTCATAATGAGACTTGCTATTAGTGCAAGTGGCATATTTATCAGAAATGGCATGTGTCAATATTGCACCACATCAACATCAATGATATCACATAGTAGCCCAACTTAATTTAGTTTATAACCAGGCGTAGAAAATAGCCAGCCAAGACACAAAGGGAAATTTTTTTTTGGCAAATTAATTAATGTATGTTTACTACGCTGAATAAGAGCTTCTACCTTGAAAGGTCTTCGCTGTGACAGAAGAAATAACCATAACATAGGGGCCATCATCCTTGGTGTATAGTGCAGGATTAAACTGTTCGCCTAACTTTCCCCATAAAGTTACTGTGCTGGTGACGGAGCTAATGGAACAGCAAGTTTTAACAACATATCAGGATGGATAATCTTCAAATATGTAGGCCAAAAATTAAGGTGGGGCAAGGCATGTAAAAAACTTGGGTATATACTGTATCGAGATTTACATCAATTGCCAATAACTGTACAGGACATATGAAAAATTAGCTCAGAAACAACAGTATAGTAATATCGTTCGGCAATCACCTTACTGGCTAGCAACTACTTATTGTAAAAAAAGATTATATGCAAAGACAACTTAATAGAGGTTGTAAAGTTTTAAATGCAACCAAAGTGTCAAATTGTAGTAAACATAACCATCATCATATAATTAAAAAGCAAAAGTATTTTTTCACACATTAAAAAACAATGATAATACTCAAATGGAAATCGGAAAGTTGGTAATCAGATCAGCACCTTGACTATGACATGCCATTAGGAAACTCTTTGTCCCTGACTATGTCAATTCTCCCTTTCCCTTGAATTAATTGTTTTCATGCATTTGTCCAGACATAATTATCGGTTTATGTTCTATCAAACCCACAAAAAGATTTTGCAGACAATAGATTTTTAGTTAAATAAATGCAGGTTCGTAGACAACTATAATATTAAAATGCGTATTCGTAGTTAGAATTTTATACAGACAAAGGGAAAATCTGAACAAAGGAAGTAATTTCCACTGCCTCCACTGATAGAGTTTATAAACAAACCAAATAAACTTTATATGAGGTTTTATGTGTACAAAGCAGAGCATTTAAATTTTATACATAGAATTAATTATCCAACATAAGCTTAAGCCCAAAAAATGTCAATCTATTCAGCCCAAAAAATAAATGCCAATCCAACATAAACTCCAATGACCCAAAATCGAAAACTTCAACAAAACCAATTAACATCATAGCTATAAAATATTAAAAACAGATCACAAGACTTTACATAAACAGGAAGAGCTTGAGATAAAATCAAAGTATCATGCAATGGAAGTGGATATAGTGTCATATATATCAATAAGGTGAATCAAAGTGAAGTAACTCGTAAAAAAAAAAATTCAAAGCGATGTAGATAAGTCAAGGTGAATGCAAATGTTATATCTAAAGAAACATTCTAAAATTCGTTATACCAGAGCACAGTGCCAATTTGAGATTGATCCTTAAAGACTTAAATAGCATTATCAGTCCACAGCTCAAGTATAAATCAATTAAATTACCAAAAAAAAAGGCTAAATCAATGTTGATATCCTTCTTGGCATACCCTGGTACCCATGAATAGTTTTGACCAGTTGAGATGATCTCAGCCCAAGACCCGACTTCAAATGCAACTAATATCGTGACACTGTCATCTTTTACGTTAAAAAGGATGCTAATAAAAGGGAAAATGTTTCTTCGTAAGTTATAATGTTACTCTCTGTTACAGCAGCTTAGAGCTGCATTCCACATAAATACATTTCAGATAGGCTTTTTGTCAAATAGTCTCTAGGCAGTTTGGTACATGTGAATTTGGCATTTCTTTAATCATCAAACACTCTTAATATAGATAGATACAGGCATGCCAGGTAAATATTATACACAAGAAATCCCATGGAACTTTAGCTGCTTGCAAATTATATATTTTACACGAAATAAACGGAGCCTTGGTAATAAAGGAAATAATTGACATTGCCTCCACTAATAGAGTATATAAACAAACCAAATAAACTCTATATCCAAACCAAACCATAAATACTTGGTGCCCAACTATAACAGAGAAAAATTGTTTAGCAAAAAAAAAAAACAGAGAAAAATTGAGGTGTGGTAATGCATCAAGTGTGCTAAAAATTCTAGTGGATATCCTAATCTTATAATAGCACCATTTATTTTACAAAAATTCCGAATCAAAGAAAACTTTCAGGATGTTTTTGCAAGCAGATCAGTTTAAGCACAAGTGATTAACATGATAAAAAAGCTCAATAGGCTTAAGTGACTAAATGCCCAACAAAGCATAAAATTAGAATGATACCAATAATTCTACTGGATAACCTAAACACTTACTAATCTGTGAAAATCTTGATGTCTCTTTTTCGGTAGCCGGCCCCGACAACCTCAACCTCTCCAAAACCGCAAAAGCAACCCACAATATCTACAAAATCGAGACGATAAAATTGGTTTTCTTTAAACCTTGTATAATCCTACACCATATGTGCACTTCAAACTTTATAAAAGATACCTGAGAGAGTAGTAACATCATCGGTGTGGCTTCGAAGTGCAGCCTGGTTCACAAATTGGAAGTCATACCTTGGAATGGATGCAACACCCTCACCCACTGCCTCAACATTAGTCGTTGCCAGGAAAAGTAGTCGTAGATTGCTTGCAAGAGGCCTATATGGGTAAATATTTGTCGCAATCTTAACATTTCTGATGTTGTATACCAAGCCTTCGGTCACACGATCTCGAAACCGAGATACCAAGTGCTTGCGAACAGCAGCATGCATAAGATTCTCCTAGAACCAACACGAGATGACAGAAACTCAATGTGAGACCAACGTAAAAGCATTAGGTCCTGAAACAGGAGAGTGAAAAAGTGTGTACCTTTTCGTCAATAAGTATCATATCCAAGCTAAGCAAACTGTTGTCCTTCGTACTGATAGACTCCCACATCCTGCATATGCGCACCCTTATCATCCAATTCTCTGAATCGCCCTTCAAATCGGAAAGGTAACTGAATGCCATACCTATACCAATCAACCCAGGAAAAGTTAGCCACCAGCAAACCAACCCCCACATTAAGAATCAAAGATTATCCACACATACCCACGGGAAAACACAAACTTTCCAAATGAACATATCAAGATAGCATACATCAAGAAGAACCGAAATCACCTCGCAAAAATATGAAAAATTAAATCGACATACATCACTAAAGCAGTCCATCCAAATTTGTGGACAAACATATTGATCGAAGTGCCACAAATCATGAAAAAAACTTAAATCACCATGAAAATGCGTAAGCACTGAATTTGTCATACATACACAACTAAATAAATTACCTAACATCTTTATGAGAATAATCAAGAACCCAGAACTAAAAGTAAAATGCATAATTACAAACAATAAAGTGAACCTTTTCGATAACCTGCGTTGTCGAAGCACCCCGTGGATATGTACCATTGTCATCGGCTGTGAAATATATACCTAATTAGAGAGGACCCAATGGGTTTTCAGTTACCAAAGTACATAACCGGCAAAGCCCTTTGAATTCCCATACTAAATTAACTATGGGGCAGCTACTAAATTAATAACAGGGAGGCAAGAAGGCTCATAGCAAGAAGGCGCATAAATATAAATATATAGATACATAGATTGTATAAAATTAAAAGGATTTTACCCACGGATCCATTCTAGAAAAAAAAAAAAAAGGGAAATTTAGGAAATTTAGATGAGGACATTTAGAAGTGCCACGTCACACAGCCGAGTTTTTCCTTTATATAGATAGAAGATGTTTTTTTTTTTACACAAAAAAAGATAGAGCTTTATTAATTATCAAAAAAATTACATCAATTTGGCGGAAAACAAAAAAGTTTACACAAACAAGGAAATGATAAATACATGACCGTTAGTCATCATCAGTTCCTCAACTAACCTCTTCGCTAAAATAGTTGATCCTTTAATAGTTCTTAATAATGAAAACACAATTATAAATTATAGAATCAAAATTTAAAGAATGAGTTAGTTCCTTAGAGCAAGTCCAATGATATATGTAAAACTAGACTAAGAGAATTAATTTCTCGTTCAAAATTGTATATATATTCAAATAATTTTGTAATAAAAAAATATGATAAATAATAAAATTTCAATTTATCTAATATTTAATATTTATTTTGTAATTTTACATACCATTTTTTAATTTATATCTTGAAATATTATTAACTAAATTTTAAATTTTTATAAATTTTCAGTTGCTGTTAAATATGATAAAACGATCTTAATGACCCATGCATGTATATGAAATTTACAATCAAATTTTTTGATTTTATCGTATACTGATCTAAGTACTCAATCATTATATATTATATTGATCAATTTGTCATATTATATAAAAATTAATATAAACCATACTTTATAACCGATTTATAGTCTAACCGGTTATTATAAATACTTTTTGTAGTTTTGTAATATTTACAATTTGAAATTTATACCTTTTTTGATTTTATTTAATGTTAATTTTGCTATTTTCTTATATATAACATAGATCGATTTTTTAATTATTTTTAGAGTTCTAATCTTTTTAACATAATTTCAATTATTTTTCGTGTATTTAAAATATTATATTTTTAGAACAATCATATATTTAATTTGTTAAAAGTCTAAATAGTTGGTCAACCAAAATCCCCTAATATAACTCATATATTTAAATTTTTATATAACTAAAACTAATGTGATGCAATTATTAATTATGTATGATTTGATAACTAAAATTTACATATTTCTTAAAATCAAATTTTATTTCAAGAATTTAATACGCACGTAAATAAATCTCTTTTTTTGTATTCGATTACAGTATGTATAATCTAAAATTTTATTTTTATATCAATTATCTAAAATGACAAAAGAGAATTATAGAGTATACTCAATCAATTAGAATATTTTTTGTAATTTTATCTATCCAATATTTTAGAAATAATATAAATCAATATTTTATTTACTCAAAATTAAAAATAAAAGAGGAATATACAAGAAGAGAATATGTGGTTCATCTTATAGGATTTGTGAACAAAGCTCAGAATTGAGTGTAGCAAAGATGGTTATTACATGAGTTTGATAGAAAAGGGTCAGTGGTTCGAATCCAAACAAAAACATAACTTCAATACCTTTTACATAATTATTAAAGGATGACATTTTTGTAATTTTTGAAAATATTGGGGTAAAATCGTAAATTCAAAAAGTTAAATTGGCAAATTTTGCCCTTGTATAGAAGTTTAATATACAGTAATAGAATATAAAATTAACAAAATAATTTATATATATTCAATTGAAAAAAAGTACAAGTATCATAAAAATTTATAAAGATGATTGAATAAATTGTTATATATAAAATTACGATAATCGAAATAATGGAGTTATATAAATATATTAAATCAACATTTTATTGTACCCAAGAGTTAGAAAAAAAATAACTTAGGATAAGAGGAGAATGTGGCATGTCTAATAAAATTTTGAATGTAAACACAAAATGCAATGTAGCACAATGGTTATGTCATTAAATTCGTTAGAAGAGGTTAGAGGTTCGATCCCCAATAAATACAGAAAATCACATATTTTTAGCATAAATTATAAAAGAGTGACATTTTTGCAATTTTGTGACATGCAAGGGTAAAACTGTAACTTCATAGCCATTTTTTCGGCACTTTTTGCCCTTATGTTCTCCTTTAATATATAGTAATAGATGGTTATAGTCATTATTATAATATATAGTATCAAAAAGTGATTTTAAGTGCTAAGATTTAACATGTCTATACTATACTATTATAAGCGAAACAGAATATAATTGGTTGGTCGGTCGATCGGTTAATACCTTCCCAAAAAGTATAGTAACACTTTCCAAAAAATAAAAAATAAATTAAAATGCATATAAAATTTTATTTTGCAAAAAATAAATTACATATTTAACTTAATAACAAACTCTTTAATTATTACATACTTTTTCAATTATATTTGAAATAAAATCACATATTTATTAACAAATTTACAAAAAATTATAAATCAACAAAGTAAAGACAATCTAAAACTATATAATAAACAATAAAATTTTAACACGTATTTAACAATCAAGTGAAAACTGTCAAACTTACTCTCAATTGTTTTTATATTTAGAAAAACTTAACATATTTAACCCTTAATTGGTTACTATACTATTATAAGCATTTGTTACTATAATATTATAAGCGAAACATGACATAATTGGTTGGTCGGTCGGTTAACACCTTCCCAAAAAGTATAGTAACACTTTCCAAAAAATAAAAAATAAATTAAAATGCATATAAAATTTTATTTTACAAAAAATAAACTACATATTTAACTTAATAACAAACTCTTTAGTTATTACATACTCTTTTAATTATATTTGAAATAAAATCACATGTTTATTAATAAATTTACAAAAAAATTATAAATCAACAAAGTAACGACAATCTATAACTATATAATAAATAATAAAATTTTAACACTTATTTAACAGTCAAGTGAAAACTGTCAAACTTACTCTCAATTGTTTATATGTTTAGAAAAACTTAACATATTTAACCCTTAATTTGTTACTATACTATTATAAGCGAAACATGGTATAATTGGTTGGTCGGTCGGTTAACACCATCTCAAACTCTTTCAATTATATTTGAAATAAAATCACATATTTATTAACAAATTTACAAAAATTATACATCAACAAAGTAAAGAGAATCTAAAACTATATAATAAACAATAAAATTTTAACACGTATTTAACAGTCAAGTGAAACTGTCAAACTTACTCTCAATTGTTTATATATTTAGAAAAACTTAACATATTTAACCCTTAATTTGTTTCATCAACATAAATGAAACGGAGAAAGTATGTAATTTTTTAAAAATAAAAAACCACATGTTTTATAGAATTATAAATGTTTTCAATTGTATCTTGATTAGAATCATCGCCCGCACAAACTTATTTCTTCGATATTTTCTTTTATTATTCTAGGTAACAATAAATAAATTTTAAAAATATCTATTAAATTTTAAAATATTTAACAATAAATTTAAAACTAACGTTAAATGATATTTATTTATGTCATGAAATTAAGTATGAAACATATATAAATTTAAAATTATTAATATAATTAATTAAAATAAAATGAAATTTTCTATTAATTCAAATAATTAATATATTAATTAATAATAATAGATAATAGCCCGTAATTTATACGGATTGGTTGGTTAACGCCTTCCAAAAAAATTGTTAACATCATCCTAAAAATAACAAGTTAAAAAAATTATATTAAAAATATAATTGAAAGAGCATGTAGTTGAATTTCAGTTGAAGTATAACTCATAAAGTATGTATTTATGTAAATTATGTGTTTTATTTTTTTTAGTAAATTATAGTATATATTTTAATTTGTTTTTTTAGAAGTGCGAATAAGTTTTTTAGAAAGATTTTAACTAACCAACCAATTATACACTATTTTTCTTATAAAAGTATAGTACATATAGATAGTATATATATTTTTCTTTTAATTTTCCTTTTTTTAGTTTGTTTACTTATTAATAAATTTTTATATTGAAATTGTTTATATTAATTTTAAAAGATATTGGTTCTCGAAAGAGTTTGAGGAGAAGTTGGGTATTGGTGGAGAATTCTAATGGAAATATAATCGAAATATTTTTTAATTTTAATTAAAATTAAATATATTTTAATTTGTTTTTGTTTTTTATTAAATAACGTGTAAAAAATTCCAAATTCTGTAAAATTATATATATTTATTAAAAATGAAAAACACATGTTTTATAGAATTATAAACGTTTTGAATTATATCTCGATTAAAATCATCGCCTACACACATTTCCTACTACGATTCTTTCTTCTACGATTTTAGGTTATAAACACTAAATAATTTTTAATTTTTTTTTGAATTCTTAAGATATTTAAAATAAATTTAAAAATATTATTAAATTAATAATATTTATTTATGTCATGAAATTAAGTATGGAATATATTTAAATTTAAAATTAATATTTAAATTTATTAAAATGAATTAAAATTTTATATTAAATCAAATAATTCATGGATTAATTTATAATAATAATAATATATGGTAGCTCGTGTTTTGCACGGGTTATAGGCTAGTATAACTAATTACATTTTACAATCAAATAAATGTATATCTAATTAATTTTTTGTGCAACTCATCCAAAATTCATTTAAAGTATATTAACTTGCATTACATTTATGGTTATTTGAAGATGTGGTTAGATGCATAAATACATCATTGGATGCAAATTGGACACTAAGTATATATTTATGCATTTCGCATCCAAATATGCAACTACTTTGAAATTGATATTTTTTGCATTTGATGCCAAATTATAACAACAAAATTTGACATTGCATTAAACTTGCTTTTATAAAAAGCTTGAACCGCATCAAAAGAATCAAGCTCAATGAACACCACTGACATTTTGTTTCCTTTTGTCTTAGTTTAAAATTCACATTTTTCACTTTCTCACATTTCATATTAAGAGTCATTTTCTACTTCTAAGACATGTGTTTTTATACTTAATCTCATTTATTTATATTTATGAATACATAATAGTTTCTCAAAACACTGACATTTTGTTTCCTTATATCCCAGTTTAAAAATTACACTTCGTAATGTGTGTACATGCAACTATTTTTGTTGCAAGGAACAGTCAAGAAGTTGGTTTATTATTATTTCGAAGATTCCGTAGATATTATAATTCGAGTGTAAGCTGAGAAGGGAGCCTTGTTAGCAGATAGTAGTAATGACTTGGAGCCTTGTTAGCAGATAATAGTAATGACTTAGCAACCGAATAACGTGTCCATGAATGTGTTGAGGCTTTGCGATTACATACATGCTAACCAGAATTCAATGTCTTCTTGTGAATTCAACAACCCAAACCTTGGCGGCTTGGCCCTGCTAAACATACATGTATGATCTTGATTGCCTAGATGACTCCATGCATGCTTCACTTGGCATCCAGTTTTAAAAGGGTAACAGCTATAGCTGTAAACCCAAAATAAATGAAATAATTAAAGCAGAATGAGAACCAAAGTGTATAAGTGTATTAAATGTGAGATTAATTTCAAGTGTACAAATGCAATTCCGAAAAATAAACTATTCAGGTAACTAACAAAAATTCCTCTTCTTCGGATTAGGATTTGGCGCAGAGGACGCGAACATAGGTGGTCCAAGAGTTTTACATGTAATTATGTAAGCATTGAAACAGGGTTCATGAAGCATGCATGAGCAATATCATTTTAAAAACCGTACTCAACCAATAGTTAAAAATGCAGAGAACTATTTTTATTACACTGACATTCTATCTTTTAGGATAACATTCACTGTTACTGTTCTTAACACTTATACGTAGGTGTGGCAACAATTTCAACTACAATAAACATGTGTACCTTATATTAAAATATAGCATACCTAGCTACATGCCCACGTGTAGCATACATTAATATGTTGTACAAACATATATGCAGATTAAGTTACCACAAAGGTAGGCGAACCCACCTGTAGAGCAACGACCCTGCTTCTTCGGTGACAATATGAGCTCTGCCAATACCTTGCCGTAAACACCTGGCCACCATTATACATAGTAACATAGGGCAACACCAATGAATGTCAGCTCAGCTTTTAAATAACTTATCGATATTACCAACATATTAACTATAAGTCGCAATCGTGCAAATTGTCACAAAGGCGAGCAGGTGTATTCTATGTGTATGACGGAAGAATTGATGCCCTTAATTGGCACATCTGCACCCTCTCCATGAGTACTTGGAACCTCATTTCATACCTTTTTTTAATTTTACAAATTTCAAAAAATGTTTAAATTTCGGAGATATTTGTGACATCCCTAGATCCGGGGTCAAGGATCCAGGTCATCACGGTCCAATTTCCGATCAATATCCATATCTCTTGATTCTTTTTTTTTACTTAATATTTAATACCTAAGCAATTGACCCCACACTAATACACACACACACACACCAGTCATATGCTCATAGAACAACATCCACAATATTAAAAGTTTAGAGTTAAACAGTTATTATAAACCCAGAATCTTACTAAGTACATTGTTGAATAATACTTCTACAGGAAGCATTTCAACAACCAAAAGTTTATTACAAACTTACACATTTAATTTACATAAGTTTACTAAGCCCCTTTCGCTTGCCACTACCTCGGGTATGGTCGCCAGCACTCGTTCAAAAGGTCGCCTTTCCCTTACCCTCTTGCGGGGTGTAGTGCGTAGTATCGGCATGGGACCTAGCTGCTATATACATAAGTAGCAAGAGTGAGCTATAATAGCTCAGCAAGATAATATTGTAAACTAGAATTTAGAATGTGAACAGGTATACATATATATATATGCATATATAAGCAGAAACCAATTATAATCTTTAAGGAAGAATAAAGTTCTTATTTAATAATACATCATCCACTTACTATTATAAGAAAGAAATCTAAAATAATATAATATCAGTTTTTCTTCATCTGTAACCATAATTCCATCATCTCATATCATTATTCTGTTTTCAGTATAGAAATCTGAAAACCATTGTCAACACTTTCTTTTCAAAAACATTGGGGATATCTGCTGTCGCCTGATACGTTAGGATGATGATCAGTCGCCTAATCGTACCTGCTCTCTTTTTACTACCGGTAGAAGGAATTAAGATCATCCTTGGAGGAAGGCCACCTGCTAACATCCTCCTTTGGCATCTTTGTGCCGTAATAAAAATAATAAATGCTGGACTGTGTCGCACACAGCCCTGACACAGCCACTTACGCAAGTCTGTTGCAATCCCCCTTTTTGCCAAATCATTATTTCATTTATAAAATATCATTCCACATTTCCATTTTCTAGCTTTCATTTCCACATATCATTCACTCATATCATTTCCATTCTCGCAAATTACTTATATATATATATATATATAACATAATGCTTTGATTATGATCCAGACATCTCTTTCATATTCAAGAAATCAAATATACTTTTATATTCATAAAATATTCCGTCTATTTTAAAAGTAGTAAATAATAATCAAATAATATTTATTAAACCACTGATACCCAAAAAGAATATTTTTAATATAGTATTATGAACCATATAACCCTAGATAACAACTGATACCATTCCCTTTCATATCTCTTTTACCATAGAGCATCTTCGCTCCATTCGTAATCATCTCTATATCCATATTTCATAAATCATATCCATCTCTCTTTAATTTCCCAAAATCAAGGAAATATATTCTTTGCAACATAGCAACAATAACATCACATATATATATATATATATATATATATATATATATATATATATATATATATTCCATGATATCATTTTTATTCCGAAGATAAATAATTTTCAAAGTAGGGATAGAAGGATCTTGCCTCGATCTCGATGTCCTGAAGGTATGGCTCGTGGCTCTCCCGGAGTTTCTTCTTGAAGCTTTGACAACACTTAACAAGCCTTGGTAAACCCTTAAACAACCTTACACTAGCTTGGATTAACTTACTAAATGATGCTTGCTTGCTATGAAACTTGGTGAGTGATCCTTTCTAACCTCCAAGATGCTCCATGAATTTCCTCTTGATTTGTTATTGAAGAGAGCTAGGGTTTTGGTTTTGAAATTTTTTTTTTTCTTGAAAGGCCGAATGGAAAAAGATGGAAAGGGGGGAGATTTTTTTCTCTTGTTTGGTTCTTATCTCATCTTAATCTTTATCATTCTAGAGTGTGGTGGAAGCATGAGGATTTTTACATGATTAAATGACTAATCTACCCCTTAAATTGTGTTAGTGGATAATGATGTCATTAGTGATGTCATTGAGGAGTATTTAGCAAGCTTGGTTATTAACCTTAAGTAATTACTAATAACCATGGTAAATACTAATGTGGTAAATATCCTTATTATTTACTAACCTTGGTTACTTGGTTTTCATACTCGCCTAATTGTGGTTCGTTTCGAATATACCTCATTATCTCAGTGGTTCTGAAATCGTTTAACAATCCAAATTCCTTTGATAATTCCTTAACTTAATAATCCTTTAGTTTACCCTAATACACCAATTTCTCAATATATAATTCCTTTAATATCTCCATGCTCCTTAATATCTGATAAAATAAAAGCTCATTCGAACTCGAAATCCTCAAAAATCCGTATTCAGGAATTTCTGAAATGTATCGTCATTTCGAGTCACTTATTTCCCTAGTACAATACTAATATGGTTTCTGTTTACTCATTTTCTGTTTCAATTATAGTGTACCTACATACCATTTCCCTAAATCCTCAAATTTTACTATTCATGTGATCACTGTAGCATTGCTAAAGTTAGGGTTATTACAGTCTTCCCCCCTTAAAAGGATTCCGTCCCGGAATCATGTTGGAAATGTCCATAGGTACCCTTTTTTTCATTCACACCTACTAACTTCCACACTACTTCCTCTATCCTTTTCCTTTCATAATATCTCTATCTTGTTTGCGCAAAGATATACCAATATAAACTTTCTTGTCATTCATCAACATGCCATTTAGTTTATCAATAGCAATACTTTTACTATCTTTTCCTTACAAATCTCCTCCTGTTTTCAGTCATTCTATATTATCTCATTCCTCCTTTCTCTTTTTTTTTAACTAAAGTATCGGCCACCACATTGGCCTTTCCTGAATGGTAGTGTATCTCACTTATGGTTCGGCCATATTCTGATCTCTATCATGACATAAATATTAACACCTCAATATTCCTATATCTCATCTCTGTAAAATTTCCCAGAAAATAAGCTCTAATAATATTCTTTAAAACAATTGTAAGAAAATACTACCTATAATATATATTTCCTGTTCGTCTCAACGAGCTTGTGTTTTCCCAAAACACTCCTACTTTTCTTTTCATAGCGTTTCCTAGCCCTTAACAGATACTGATTTTCCTTATCTATATTATTAACTTATTTATTCCATTAATTGATTAAGTCGATCCTTAACCAAAGACTTACACACAAAATTTAAATCGAAAAACAAGTACATGTATCTGCATCTGGTTTCGTCAACGCTTCCCCTAAAGTCATGTTGTACACTCTAGCAGTAGGCCTATTTGAAGTAGTCACACTCTGTCCTGGCGCGTATGACCCACCGGAACGGCAATCTCTAGCAATGTGTCCTAATTTCCCACACTGGTAACACTTAACATCTCTTTTAGGGTTTGTATCAGTTGATGGGCACTGGTTAAGGTAGTGTCCTTTTTGTCCACACTTAAAACAAGTTACCCCCAGCACCCTACAGACTCCTATATGCTTCTTACCACACGTGTCACAATCTGGTAGTGGTGGTCGTGATTGATTGGACTGAAATGTTCATGAAGATTTACCACCCTGATTTACCGTCTCACTAGTAGTCTTGTTACCCCCCGTCTTTCCCACAAATTGAGATTTTTGTCCTCTACCTCATTTGTTAAAGTAGCTTCCCTCACTTGAACCTCCTTTCGGGCCCTCAAATCTTCTTTTCTTATTCTCTCGACCTATTTAGGTTTGTTCACTCTCGGCTTCTATAATAGATGCCTTCTGGACCACTGCAGCATAATCATTCAACTCAAATGGTGCCACTCGCGTCCGTAGCCATGGTTTCAATCCTTGTTGGAACCTTTTTGCTCGTTGTTCTTCAGTACGCACAAACTCGGGAACAAACCTCGACAGTTCTGTAAATTTAGTTTCATACTCTGCTACTGTTAGGTTATCCTGTTTTAACTCCGGAAACTTTATTTCCATTTGGTTCTCTAGATACCTAGGGGAATATTTATCTAGAAATACCCTAGTAAAACGCTCCCAGGTTATCACTCCCGCTCCTTCTAGATTATTTTTAGTTTCCCACCAGTAATTTGCCTCTCCCTTTAAAAGATAGGCTGCAAAGACTGTTTTCTGATCTTCCTCTATCCTCAATATCTCGAAAGCTTTCTCCATTTCTTTTAGCCACGCCCTGGCTACTACTAGGTTAATGGTTCCCTCAAATTCTGAGGGTTTTAATGACTTAAAGGCACGAAAGGAATTAGCTGCCTGATTGGGGAGAACAGGTGGTTGTTGGGGATTCTGTGGATTAGCCAAATTCTGCCTTAATAGTTCCATGAATTGGTTAAAGGGATTGCCTCCCGGATTTCCTTGTTGGCCAGTTGATTCCTCTTCTTCTTCTTCATGATTTTCTTCATTATGAGCATTTTCATTCAGTCTATTACCTTCTATATTTTGACTTCTTTCGTCTCTCTCATTTCCCCTTGCATTCGCTCTATTATCACGTCTAGGCGGCATAGCTCTGTACATAACAATAGTCTTTATTAATTACCCGAATTTGGGGTACGATATACATCACTCCTATATACACAATTATATCGTTAATTAACTCATTTGCACATCACAATATTCTTATCTCCACACGGTTTGCATCCAGCTATATTATAACTTTTGTAAGTAAGTGTATCGCCCTTAACACGATAGCTTTTTCATTAAGTCAATCACCTTTTATACATCAATATTTTTGAATCTCAACATTTATTATTAAAATACAGTAAAAATTTAGACAGAATGCACAAACTTCATTAATTTACATAAATATTTTACAACTTGGGTACAACGTCTTTTACTACTAATATTTTACATCATAGGGTATATGGTTCGAAACCTACAACATAACTGTACATACTAATCTGCTACAACAAAAGTGCTACTAGCTATCTTCCAATCAGACTGGGATTAAAACAGCAACCAACTAAACTAATCCCCCAAAAAGACATCAGTAAGATGACTAGTCTGATTAGTGACGTAGACTACTACCCCGACTCACAGTCCTGCCCTAATAATGTCTCGGATCTGGACTACCATAGACGTGACTGTATCCACTATCGCATCCCTCCACTCTGGGTCTCCTCTATCAGCTAACAGCCTCCTAATGTCACCCAGGGCCCGCAGCTCAACACTCAATAATCCCAAGGATATACCATCAGGAATGATACCTCATCTCCCTCTCTCTGACCTCTACATTAGTGTGTCTATCACCCGGTGGGACTCCTCCAACTGACCCTGTAGGGCAAAGTACTCCGTCAACAGAATGGCTGGTAGTGAGTCACCTGTCGGTAAGGGTGCCTCCTGAGGGGGCACAACAGCTGGGACAGGTGCCTGTACAGGTGGAGGTGGTGGAGGTGCAAATGGTGGGGATGGAGGAATAGACTCGGTATCTGCATCCTCAGACGGATCTCCCTCTATCTCATCCTCTGAAAAGATAAAATGTCCGGGCGGAGTGAATGGCTCAGCTGGATCCTCTAGAGGGCCATGACTCGGTGAGGGAGATGGGACTGGTGATGGTACTGGAATAGGCAAGGCAGGGGTAGGCAGGGGTAGGTATCATATGGATATCGGTCCACTCAGTCTCCTCCTCCTCCTCCTCAGCTATGACTGACAACCTAGGCCTCTTACGTAATGGCCTCTCCTCCTCAGGAATCTCTCATCTCACTCTAGATGGACCTGCCTCATCAGATCCTGTAGAAGGTCTACCAATGTATGGCACTATGGCCACAGCATCTCTCTGTCTACGCTCCTCTGCCTCCTCTCTCAGTCTCTGCTCACATCTCTCTCTGGCTGCCGCTCGACGTCTCTCCCTGAGGTCATCGACCGCATACTCGGGACCTCTACCCCGGCTAGCTGTAGATCTACAAGCTCCTGCTCTGACAATCCTAACCACTGAGGGTCTCGACTCGGCTCTCCCATCTCTGATCCCTATAATAAAACATAAAATTCTATTAGTAATAATCTATAAAATTTTAATCAATGCTTAAAATAAAACTATCTGCGATATACCACCCTTGAACTCGATGGAAGTTCACAATTTATATTATTACTGATACAATTATTATTATTACTCTTGTTCTTGAGCATTATGACTCTTAGCTCTGATACCTTCTGTGACATCCCTAGATCCGGGGTCAAGGATCCAGGTCATCACGGTCCAATTTCCGATCAATATCCATATCTCTTTAGTCTTTTTTTTTTTACTTAATATTTAATACCTAAGCAATTGACCCCACACTAATACACACACACACACCAGTCATATGCTCATAGAACAACATCCACAATATTAAAAGTCTAGAGTTAAACAGTTATTACAAACCCAGAATCTTACTAAGTACATTGTTGAATAATACTTCTACAGGAAGCATTTCAACAACCAAAAGTTTATTACAAACTTACACACTTAATTTACATAAGTTTACTAAGCCCCTTTCGCTTGCCACTACCTCGGGTATGGTCGCCAACACTCGTTCAAAAGGTTGCCTTTCCCTTACCCTCTTGCGGGGTGTAGTGCGTAGTATCGGCATGGGACCTAGCTGCTATATACATAAGTAGCAAAAGTGAGCTATAATAGCTCAGCAAGATAATACTGTAAACTAGAATTTAGAATATGAACAGGTATACATATATATATGCATATATAAGCAGAAGCCAATTATAATCTTTAAGGAAGAATAAAGTTCTTATTTAATAATACATCATCCACTTACTATTATAAGAAAGAAATCTAAAATAATATAATATCAGTTTTTCTTCATCTGTAACCATAATTCCATCATCTCATATCATTATTCTGTTTTCCGTATAGAAATCTGAAAACCATTGTCAACACTTTCTTTTCAAAAACATTGGGGATATCTGCTGTCGCCTGATACGTTAGGACGATGATCAGTCGCCTAATCGTACCTGCTCTCTTTTTACTACCGGTAGAAGGAATGAAGATCATCCCTGGAGGAAGGCCACCTGCTAACATCCTCCCTTGGCATCTTTGTGCCGTAATAAAAATAATAAATGCTGGACTGTGTCGCACACAGCCCTGACACAGCCACTTACGCAAGTCTGTTGCAATCCCCCTTTTTGCCAAATCATTATTCCATTTATAAAATATCATTCCACATTTCCATTTTCTCGCTTTCATTTTCACATATCATTCACTCATATCATTTCCATTCTCGCACATTACTTCTATAATATATATATATATATATATATATATATATATATATAACATAATGCTTTGATTATGATCCAGACATCTCTTTCATATTCAAGAAATCAAATATACTTTTATATTCATAAAATATTCCGTCTATTTTGAAAGTAGTAAATAATAATCAAATAATATTTATTAAACCGCTGATACCCAAAAAGAAATTTTTAATATAGTATTATAAACCATATAACCCTAGATAACAACTGATACCATTCCCTTTCATATCTCTTTTACCATAGAGCATCTTCGCTCCATTCGTAATCATCTCTATATCCATATTTCATAAATCATATCCATCTCTCTTTAATTTCCCAAAATCAAGGAAATATATTCTTTGCAACATAGCAACAATAACATCACACACACACACACACACACACACACACACACACACACACACACACACACACATATATATATATATATATATATTCCATTATATCATTTTTATTCCGAAGATAAATAATTTTCAAAGTAGGGATAGAAGGATCCTGCCTCGATCTCGATGTCCTGAAGGTATGGCTCGTGGCTCTCCCGGAGTTTCTTCTTGAAGCTTTGACAACACTTAACAAGCCTTGGTAAACCCTTAAACAACCTTACACTAGCTTGGATTAACTTACTAAATGATGCTTGCTTGCTATGAAACTTGGTGAGTGATCCTTTCTAACCTCCAAGATGCTCCATGAATTTCCTCTTGATTTGTTATTGAAGAGAGCTAGGGTTTTGGTTTTGAAATTTTTTTTTTCTTGAAAGGCCGAATGGAAAAAGATGGAAAGGGGAGAGATTTTTTTCTCTTGTTTGGTTCTTATCTCATCTTAATCTTTATCATTCTAGAGTGTGGTGGAAGCATGAGGATTTTTACATGATTAAATGACTAATCTACCCCTTAAATTGTGTTAGTGGATAATGATGTCATTAGTGATGTCATTGAGGAGTATTTAGCAAGCTTGGTTATTAACCTTAAGTAATTACTATTAACCTTGGTAAATACTAATGTGGTAAATATCCTTATTATTTACTAACCTTGGTTACTTGGTTTTCATACTCGCCTAATTGTGGTTCGTTTCGAATATACCTCATTATCTCAGTGGTTCTGAAATCGTTTAACAATCCAAATTCCTTTGATAATTCCTTAACTTAATAATCCTTTAGTTTACCCTAATACACCAATTTCTCAATATATAATTCCTTTAATATCTCCATGCTCCTTAATATCTGATAAAATAGAAGCTCATTCGAACTCGAAATCCTCAAAAATCCGTATTGAGGAATTTCTGAAATCTATCGTCATTTCGAGTCACTTATTTCCCTAGTACAATACTAATATGGTTTCTGTTTACTCATTTTCTGTTTCAATTATAGTGTACCTACATACCATTTCCCTAAATCCTCAAATTTTACTATTCATGTGATCACTGTAGCATTGCTAAAGTTAGGGTTATTACAATATTCATCAAAATCCAGGTACAAGTTTTCACACATACATAGGATAGGATGCCACTAAACGGGACACCCAAAAGTAGAACCTTGATAGCTTGGCTGATGAAATGGTTCTACCTAACTAAACTTTGTGATAAATTGCACTCTAGCTATAATTAAATCAATGAAAATGATAAAATTTGAGCGAAAACAAAATAGCTTCTTTATGGTAATAAGATATCCAGGCCTAAAACAAGATAGTCCTTGTCCATCTCAAACTCGACCACTTAGTGTGCAGGCTGTCAACACCATTATACCTACGAATAATCAAGTGAGAATTAACAAAGAAATGAAGGTTTCTTGTAGCTTTCCAGGAGCAGAAACATCAAAATGAGCCCTTCAATAAATACAACCAAAAATTTGCTGAGCACCATAAAATTTTAAAAACCAGGACAAACGATATTACAAATACTTGTACTTGTTGTAAATTCATATTACGACATTAAGATTTTGCATAATCATGCTGACTTATATATTTTCTTTATGTCTGGAACTCAACACAAAGATTCTTATATGAATTTAATTAAATTTGCATTTTTTTAATTGTAACAAAACAGAGCCCTAATTTACTAATTATTACAACCGTGTTCATATTCTAGCCTGTTCTTAATCCATATTACATATTAGTTCTTGTAATGATTCAATTTGATATGGGTTCTAAACATCATCTAGATAGATGTGGTAGAGACCAACACTATGCCTTGGGGTCCAAAATTGACCAAATCAATTGCTATTCAAATTTTAGAATACCTCAAGATGCTCGTTATTAAAGTAATGAATTTATTTTATTCACGAGTATAATTTTGGGGAACTAAAGTCGCCCCTGTTTGTAATATTTTTTAAAATGGACGGAGTCGCCTTTTTTGATAGAAAATATAACAGAAAGAGAACATATAGAGGTTAGGTCAAAGGCAATTTCATGCTAAAAAAATAAAACAAGTCATTATAAAAGCTAAAAAAATTTGAATTTACACAAGTTAGATCTTAAAAAAAATAATATGGCCTATCAAACGTTTGTATTTGATAAAAAGAAAACTTTACTATCATTAAACTGTTACTATTAAGGTCCTAAGAGTTATTCCATAACGTCCTCAATTTTACACCATCATTTCATAATTATATGACTAATACACATCTACTAATTCTAAAGTTTTTCACTGATCCCGACTTCACATTTTTTTGATTTCCAAATGAGATATATTTGTGTATAAAGTGTAATAGCTTGAAATGTAACATATCGTATCTCCAATGCCAAACATCTAAATTTATTTCATAAGAATTATGTGCTAGTATCAAGTAACAAATCCTAGGGAAGTAGGTGACTCTACTTAATTCACAACAAAAGCGATAAACATGCTTTATCGAAGTAAAATCTTAATTCGACTTCCATATTTTTTGGCACGTAAGTACTAATGAAGATACATGTCAATAAAAAATTGTCATATTTTTTTTACAATTCTTGCAACAAACTTTCATTTGTGATTACAATTCACACAGACTAAACATTTAAAAATTCTAATTCAGGCCCAATCATTATATAATTCATTAATCAACAGATCGTATGTCCAATTCCAAATTATGTGCAAATATCAAGTAACAAATCCTTAAAAAGCTGACAACTTCACTTTATTCACAACAATAGCGACACAAGTCTAAAATCGCAACAACAAACTTGCTATCTGGTCGAACTAAATTATTAATTCAACTTCTATATTTTAGAACACATATATACTAATTAAAATACAAGTAAATCAAAAACCGGAAAAACAAACTTTCATTTAATCATAACTGATACTCCCTCCGTCCTAGTTTAAGATTCACATTTTTTATTTTTTCAAGTAGCATATTAAAAGTCATTTTCTACTTTCAATACATGTGTTTTTATATCTCACCTAAACTATCCTTATTTATGAATACATATTAATTTCTTTCTATTTTCAAGTTTTTATCAACCAACTATTTTTTATACTTATTTTCATCCTCTGTATGTAATTCCAAACTATACTTACATTTTTCATCTAAGTTATATATTTCTAAACACAAAGTAAATACAACGATATAAAAATTAAAAATTGAAAGAGCTGCAAGACGAAATATAAAATGAAAAGTCTTTGATTTAAAAATTCTAAATACATTTGGTGTATGTAAATATACTCATACACTCATAATGATATACGGGGACAGATAAAAAATAAGGATGTATTAACTACATAAAGAGTGTAAGAAATATGATTCTTAATATGTGTGTAAAATAGAAAAACGACTCTTAAACTGAGACAAAGAGAGTTAAAACCAAAAGAAGATCTAAAGTTTGAAATTCAAATTTTTATTAGCACTACGTGTGGATTTTGGAAATTCTCGAATCGAAACTACTAATTTATCGTAAAATTTTGTAAAATAAAATTTTCATGTATCTTAATTACATCCGTACAAATATTGTATCATAAATCGAATAATCAAAATTAGATCATTATACATATCTAAATAATATTTAATTCTTTTTTGACCAAGCATAATTTCAACTTCTATCTTGTTTAGAGTAAGCCTTTCAAGGTATTAGACATTAGTAATTATGATTATCCTTGTTAACGGAAAATTCTCTAACCAATAAATTTGGATATATGATAACGGAAAAGTGGTAATCTAATGGTGATTGACTAGAGAATGGTGGTTTGATAATGGTGATAATTTATATTATATGGAAAAGGTGTAACCTCGAGATCGTGAAAAATATATCTCGCTTAATAGTTAGTTATCGATCAGTTTAATATAATTTTACTAGAAAAAAGTTTTTGCTTAATAGTTAGTTATCGATCAATCCAATACAATTTGACTAGAAAAAAGTTTTACTTAATAGTTACTTATCGATCAGTCCAATACAATTTGACTAGAAAAAAGCTTTTACTATTTGTTGGCCAAAGAAATGTGGTTTCATCTCTAAAAACCCTTACAGGTGCTCATCTAGTTAAACTTCAACTATTGGCAAAAAAATGTGCAAATTGATTTTAATCAATGATATAGTAATGTTTATAAGCAATCCCCAAGAATTAAATAAATTATATTAATCTTTCAATTATAAGACACGTCAAAGGTAGCATGCGTGAGATAATTTATAAAATAACATGCAACCCTCCATCTATAATCCTATATCTAAGTAACTAGATGGAATTTGTCATAAATAATCCTCAATGAGAAGGTTTCAATAAATAATATAATGTCTCTTCATCTATAATATCGTAAACTAGGTCTATTATGAACAATTCGCAATGAGAGATTTTCAGTCAATAATGTACCAAAAAAATATTCTATAGAGCGCATCTAAGTAAATTACGTAAGATTTTGTTCTTCATTTATAATTAATGTTCACACATAAATATATAATTGTATATCTTCATCCATATTTGTAACATTATCATAAAAAATTAATGATGTGACAGTAGGTCAGTCATTTCGCTCATTTTATCATTTCTTTTTAATTAAATAAACATATTCATCACAAGATTATGATCCTCAACATTACATAGAGATAACGATAAACATATCATTTGATCAAGTTTTCAAAGCGCTCTCTCAATCAAAATTAAAGGTCTGTGATATTATTAAATAAATCCAATACTTTTCTTCGCTCCATCTCGTTACTTGTTTGATTACATAAACTCATAATAAGGCCTTCCAACCCTGCTCATTCAACATTATGACGTTTCTTTACTTGTTTGATTACATCAATTCAGAGCAAGGCCTTCCAACCCTGCCCATCAACACTACGACGTATCTTTATTTTTTTGAGTACATCAATTCAGAGTAAGGTCTTCCAACCCCACCTTGAAACATTAGACGCACACGATATTCTTCATAAAAATTAATTGCATCTGAAAACGTAATTAATTACATGAAGGTAATTTTGGTTTTAACTCAACACTCTCATTCTTAACATAGGTTTATAACAATCTCTTTCATCACTTCCGTTCACATAATAAATAGATTCATAACAAGCTTTCTTCATCCATCGTGTTACTTCATTGGACGCATCCGATGATATTGAAAAAGTTTAACAATAATGTGCATCTGAAAATATTAGGTACATTAAAGAAGTTTAACTTATATTTGCTAAAATTCATTTTTGTAAAATTTAGGTAATAATGATCCATATAAAATTTTATCGAAATTTAATATTATTTTATGTGAACTTTTAGATACGTTTCATTAGACAATCAAGTACTATTAAATTGTGTTTGAGTTAATTTAAAATTGATTATTATAATTATAAAATTCGATAAAAATTATGATCACAAAAATGCAATTGTGCATTAAATAAAGACTAGCTTATAACCCGTGCGATCCACGAAAGATTTTAAAATTTTTTATCTTAATATTTAATATTTTTGTCTTATTATTCATAATTTTAATATCTGTTTTTTTAATTAGTAATAAAACAAATTATAGAAGATTGATGTGCCGAAAACATGACAATTAAAATCGCAAGCGCACGATCATCGTTTTAGTATTTGAGATTCGATCCATAGGGACTAAAATATTTTCGCAACCTTAAATTTTAATTTAATCGAATTAGAGCAATTTTTTGAAAAATTTTGATTTACACTATTTAATTCCTAAAAGAAAATTTTCTATTCTTAAAGAAAAAAATAAATTTCTAAACTAATTAATAAAAATGATAAAAGTGAAATTTATCTAAATTCGAATTAAAACTAAAATTAAAAGTGAAATTGGATTATTATTATTATTATTATTATTATTTAAAATTCAGTTTTACACTATTTAATTTCTAAAAGAAGATTTAAACTATTTAAAAGAAATTATAAAAATTATTTCTATTTAAAAATGAAAAGAGCAAAAATAAATTATTCTAAAAATTATTCCATAAATCCTAAATTCGAATTTAAACTAACTTTCATTTTAAAACACTTTTTTTTAAAATTAAAATTTATTTACATAGAATTTTAGAAAAAATTGAGCATGTTGTTTTGGTAAATTAAACTAGCAAAAACCAACCAACACAAACTTTCTGATTCAACATCAAGACTCGGAAATAATCATCAAAGCACTGAACTAGCAACAACAATTAAATTACTACACACTACTCGACCAAAACGAACAAACAACTAGACTAAAACCGGGAACAAAACGACTCGACTAGACTCAGCACTTAAACTCGAAAAGTACAAATAGACTATCAACACAATCTCTGCATAAGAAACTCCCAGGAACTTTAAACCAAACGAAATTGAAATTTGAAGTAAACACGCAATGAAAACGCAGCAGGATGAGACTCAACAAGCAACAAATGCGAAAATGGGACACGAACAAATAGCAAAAATTCAGAACCAAACAGCGAACAAACAGGCAACAACTCAGACGCTATTAGCAATTTCGAACTTCTACTCCAACTCATAAACAGGAACAGAACACAGAAACCGGAAATCGCAGTCAAAGAACAACTATCAATTAAAACACAGCAAAATAACGACTAGAAGAAACTGCAACGAAACAGAACGATGGCTCGACATCAATATTAGACTCGAAAAGTTGCAAAACATTAATCGATTACCAATTCCATGAACAAAACCAGACCCAAACTCGAATAAAACCGCTGAACTCACGACATACTACAAAATCGAAAACAACGGAACTAACTCGCAGCTTAAACAAAGAAGAAGATAAATGGGTTTGATTTCACCGAAAACTGAACTAGGGCAGTGGTGTTCACGAGGAAAAACAAGGTCTTTGCGAGAAGAATAAACAAATTGGGGAGAGATAAACCGGGGGTAGCAACGAAGGGAAAAATCAGAGGGAGAGAGATAGATACACGAGAGCGATGAGATTGTGGTTATGTTGCAGCGAATTTGAGTGAAATAAGGGAGGAGAGGACTGGGTTCGGGTATTCAAGCGAACCAAAACAAGAAGAAGGGATGAATTTGCAGGTAGTGGAAACAAGCAAAGGGAGGGGTATTCTTTGATGAAAAAGACAGTAACATGGGCTTTGGTTGGTCAAATTTTGCAAAAGAAAGGGAATGAGTACCTGGACTAAAACAGGGGAGAAATGTTACAAATTAAATAAATTGTAGTAGAAAAAAATAAAAATTACTTATTAAAAATATAGGTTTACAATAGCTGAAAGAAAATTACAACTATAAATTTAGGAGAGTACTTAATATTAAAGCTTGTTCTAATCCTAATCCTAAGTTGTCTTTACAAGAGAAAAATGAATGCTATTTATAGAAAATAAATTGGGATTTGTGGTTGGTGTGGATTAATCCCCACCATTCATTTTGTTTGTTGTGGTTTAATCCTAACCTTCCAATTTTTCCTTGCACCACACCCCCTTCTTCTATTTTGGTCCTTCTTCTTCTTCTTTTTCTCTTTCTTGACATTTATTTCTTTATTTTGCAATTTCTTCAATTTTTCTTGAATTTCCTGAAATACAATAAAATAATTTATTAAAATACGAATTCAAACAATAAATAGGTAATAAAAATATGCAAAAATATGCACTCATCAAATGCCCCCATACCTATCTTTTGCTCGTCCTCGAGTAAAACAAAAAGAAAATCTAGATAAAAAGTCCTATACTCCTTTTCGTAGGTGTGACGGGTAATTTTAGGTTTACCAACCCGTTAAACCAATAGATGATCTCTACAGGAGGAGTGTTGTCTCCTAAGGGTTTACAGAAGATATACCCATAAAATCTTTGAGATAAGTCAGCAATTATCCAACTTTCCTCTTTTACTCTAGCTTTCATTTGTGTCAACAAAACAATTTTGTAGGAAAATATATGCCTTAAAGATTATTATAATAATAGCCAAGTTATAGGTTCCCACAATCCAAATGATTAGACTAAAAATTTAAAAAAAATCCCAAGGTGTGTAGTGAATTTAAGGCCCTTGATGGATAAAGTGCATACGAACATTTTCTCTTTTTCAACCAATATTGAACTGACCCAATCTCTATTAAAACAAGTATCTAGCCAAACTTCACGTTCTTAGTAGTTAGACCGACTGTGCAATGGTTGAGGTCCCAAAAGACTTTTGCATCAATACCCATTTAGCGAGTTTTAGGTCAACAATCCCGGATCACTAAGGACCTTAGGTTGCTAGGCACAAAGTCCCCTCAGACTTACTTACTCGGGTTATCAATGAGCCCAACCTAGCCGATTTCCCTACTAAGAATTTAAAATTACACTAGCACTCTACAATTACAAACATTTATTAACTCTTTTTCTTTTCTTTCTTTTGATTTTTATTTTGATTTTTTTTTTTGATTTTTTTTTTGATTTTTTTGATTTTTTTTTGACACTATAGGAACCAAATTTCGCAAAGGTTTGATTCGACATTGTTTTAACATGTGGGTTCTCTCTCAGGTATTGAATAACATTCCTATACAATTTTTCCATCAAAAGTCTTGTGCAAATGTGTCGTCTTGGTCTTTTAAGCAAAAATTTGTTCGACACAAGTTTCATGAGGAAAAACCTTACCTCACTACGTTCAAATTATCTAAAGGCATTATACATATAATTTTCGAAAAATAGTCAACACCAACTAGTTCTAGAATTTAAAGAGTGGGAAGGACAACTAAGCTGAAATATCTCTATTTTTGGATTTTTAAAATTTTTCAATTTTTTTGGATTTTTCAATTTTTATGTATTTACACTAAACACTCCCCCATACCTAAATCATGCATTGTCCTCAATGTATGCAAAGGTATAAAAGAAAAGTAAGAAATACTCCCCTAATGCACAAGCATGAAGTATCGAGGCATGGATTGCCACTCCAAAAACCTGTTGCGTAGGACCACCACGAAAAAGCATCAACAGTTTTTTTTTTAATCCTGCACAAAATTTCCAAACAAGCATTAGCAAATTTAGCCACTACATCAATAAATATAAATTGATCAAGAAAATATGTAGTTTTGGAAAATTTTGTGATAAAGCATCGATAAAATTCATAGCCCCGAAAACGCCGAACTCCCTTAATAATCACGCGAGGTGGAGGCCCGGGTTGTGGTTCTTCTCCCTTCCTTACTTTCTCTGGAACTATTTGATCCTCTTGGCTTTTTGAATCAATGAATAAGGAGCATTTATCAGGGTCTCCTTCTTCCGAGTACTGAAGGGTAATAGCCGTTTGGAATGGATTATCAAGCAAAATTGGAGAAAAATCTTCTTGGACAATTTTTGACATCACGTCAACCTTGAAGCACAGATTCTTATTTTACTCACGACATCCTCAACAACATCATTGATTTTAACCTCGGTGGAAAGCTCCTCTTTTATTTCAATAAGTACATCATCAACACACATCGAGAAACTATTTTCCTCTTGATCATTTGTAAGAATGATCGAATCCATTTCATCTTCTGGTGGTATAGATGGCGGCGGTGTAGAGTCAGGCTGCCATGTAGTAAAAGAGCTATCCCATTCTGCAATTTCAGCTCCCATCAGTTTATTTAACTCCTCTTGAATCTTTTGAGTTTGCATTAGAAGTTCCTCCGCCTTGCTCAATATATCAGGTTGCGCATTTTCATTGGTTTGATGAACCTGGAAATTCTGCGGTGGAGGATATTTATATTGCTGCCATGATGGTTGCTCAAATTGTTGTTGGTGATATTGTTCTTCATATTGTTGTTGCTGGAATTGTTGTTGATCATGATATGAGAAATTCTGAAAGTTGTTGTCCGTGTATAAAAAATTTGGTTGACCCGTCCAATCTTGATTATATGCATTAAAGTACGGATTTGACTCGTATCTTTCTTGATAATCATTCACTTGTCCGAATTGAGCATTGTAAGAACATTCAAAACCAAAGTGACCATAAATACCACAAATTTCACAATATGTGTAAGCTTCAGGGGCCATTGGTGACATCTCATTATTACTCATCGGACATGTAGCGTACAAAGAATTAATTCAAACACACAAAAAGAAATGGTGAAAAATCAAAAAAATTCTAGACCTAGGGTTCCCTAAATAAAATAACTAGACATTGCTCACATAACGTTAAGACACACTAAAAAAATTTCCGTAAATTAAGAATTATTCAGACCGATTCGGCCAGATTAGAGCAGGCATTGCTAAGAGGCCAAACTCGTCACTTAGACACCGAATCTTAACAGCCAGGCGAACCTTAGACACTGAAGGTCATGAATAAGTCTTAATTACGTTTATTTGATGCAACAAAAAAAACGATAAACAATTATGGATGCTCTACACTACGTGTTCTAAACTAAAGAAAAGAAGAATTTTAACGTACCTCGGCCCGCCAGCGATCATCACAATTTACTAGGTACGAAAAATTAGAAACAAGAAAATAAAAATCTAGAGGATGTGCCTTAAGTGATGAATGCATGATGCAACAAATATGTATTTACAGCTAATTTTTTTTTTATTTATTTTATTTTATTTTTTTTTCAATTTTTTTTTTGATTTTCGAATTTTTTATTTTTTTGTGATTTTTTATTTTTTTTAAATAAAAAGGCGAAAAGAGAGAGATACGGGTTACCGAAGCATGCTTCCAAGAATTCCGATTTTTCCAAGCTCCGTGAGAGATTCCCGAATTTCAAACTTTCCTAAAAAAAAACGAGAAAAAAATTAAGGCAAGAAATAAAACTAATCCGAAAAATTAAATATTAAGGCGCGAAAAATAATTAGTTCCCCGGCAGCGGCGCCAAGAACTTGATGTGCCGAAAACATGACAATTAAAATCGCAAGCGCACGATCATCGTTTTAGTATTTGAGATTCGATCCACAGGGACTAAAATATTTTCGCAACCTTAAATTTTAATTTAATCGAATTAGAGCAATTTTTTGGAAAATTTTGATTTACACTATTTAATTCCTAAAAGAAAATTTTCTATTCTTAAAGAAAAAAATAAATTTCTAAACTAATTAATAAAAATGATAAAAGTGAAATTTATCTAAATTCGAATTAAAACTAAAATTAAAAGTGAAATTGGATTATTATTATTATTATTATTATTTAAAATTCAGTTTTACACTATTTAATTTCTAAAAGAAGATTTAAACTATTTAAAAGAAATTATAAAAATTATTTCTATTTAAAAATGAAAAGAGCAAAAATAAATTATTCTAAAAATCATTCCATAAATCCTAAATTCGAATTAAAACTAACTTTCATTTTAAAACTCTTTTTTTTTAAAATTAAAATTTATTTACATAGAATTTTAGAAAAAATTGAGCATGTTGTTTTCGTAAATTAAACTAGCAAAAACCAACCAACACAAATTTTCTGATTCAACATCAAGACTCGGAAATAATCATCAAAGCACTGAACTAGCAACAACAATTAAATTACTACACACTACTCGACCAAAACGAACAAACAACTAGACTAAAACCGGGAACAAAACGACTCGACTAGACTCAGCACTTAAACTCGAAAAGTACAAATAGACTATCAACACAATCTCTGCATAAGAAACTCCCAGGAACTTTAAACCAAACGAAATTGAAATTTGAAGTAAACACGCAATGAAAACGTAGCAGGATGAGACTCAACAAGCAACAAATGCGAAAATGGGACACGAACAAATAGCAAAAATTCAGAACCAAACAGCGAACAAACAGGCAGCAACTCAAACGCTATTAGCAATTTCGAACTTCTACTCCAAATCGTAAACAGGAACAAAACACAGAAACCGGAAATCGCAGTCAAAAAACAACTATCAATTAAAACACAGCAAAATAACGACTAGAAGAAACTGCAACGAAACAGAACGATGGCTCGACATCAATATTAGACTCGAAAAGTTGCAAAACATTAATCGATTACCAATTCCATGAACAAAACCAGACCCAAACTCGAATAAAACCACTGAACTCACGACAGACTACAAAATCGAAAACAACAGAACTAACTCGCAGCTTAAACAAAGAAGAAGATAAATGGGTTTGATTTCACCGAAAACTGAACTAGGGCAGTGGTGTTCACGAGGAAAAACAAGGTCTTTGCGAGAAGAATAAACAAATTGGGGAAAGATAAACCGGGGGTTGCAACGAAGGGAAAAATCAGAGGGAGAGAGATAGATACACGAGAGAGATGAGATTGTGGTTATGTTGCAGTGAATTTGAGTGAAATAAGGGAGGAGAGGACCGGGTTCGGGTATTCAAGCGAACCAAAACAAGAAGAAGGGATGAATTTGCAGGTAGTGGAAACAAGCAAAGGGAGGGGTATTCTTTGATGAAAAAGACAGTAACATGGGCTTTGGTTGGTCAAATTTTGAAAAAGAAAGAGAATGAGTACCTGGACTAAAACAGGGGAGAAATGTTACAAATTAAATAAATTGTAGTAGAAAAAGATAAAAATTACTTATTAAAAATAAAGGTTTACAATAGCTGAAAGAAAATTACAACTATAAATTTAGGAGAGTACTTAATATTAAGGCTTGTTCTAATCCTAATCCTAAGTTGTCTTTACAAGAGAAAAATGAATGCTATTTATAGAAAATAAATTCGGATTTGTGGTTGGTGTGGATTAATCCCCACCATTCATTTTGTTTGGTGTGGTTTAATCCTAGCCTTCCAATTTTTCCTTGCACCACACCCCCTTCTTCTATTTTGGTCCTTCTTCTTCTTCTTTTTCTCTTTCTTGACATTTATTTCTTTATTTTGCAATTTCTTCAATTTTTCTTGAATTTCCTGAAATACAATAAAATAATTTATTAAAATACGAATTCAAACAATAAATAGGTAATAAAAATATGCAAAAATATGCACTCATCAAAGATAATAAAATATAATAATACGTATTTGATAGTATTCTAAATGATAGTTTCTTGCTTGTACATTGAAAATAGATAAATAACTTTTAAAATTTAATTTATTGTTGAGGGGAATTGAAACTTGAAATTCTTGGAATAGTTTATAATATAATATAAATGTTTAATAATAATATGGTGAAAATAGATGTTGATGAGTGGATTTCGTAACAACTTTTGAGAGGTTTATAATGAGTTGTAAAGGTTAACGATCAACTAATCTATGGAGAATGGAGGTTTTTTGTGGGGGTTGAACTGAGCTCGAGAGCGTTTACAAGAATCTCGTGAGTTCCCTTGAGGCTTGTGTCGTGTGTTCTCAAGAATCTCGTAGGTGTCTCTTGCGAGGCTTGTAAAACATGTTCCCAAGGTGCCTACGTACCCTTGTATATATAGGGATCAAGTTCACGTAGTTCTTTTTAGACTAGAAGTCTGGTTAGGCAGCAATATTCTAGGTTCCTAATTCGTGGGGAACTCCTTTTCTTCAGATTCAACCACGAATAGGCGACCTAAGTCGAGTAGAACTCAAGTTCTAGCCCGACTAGGAGTGTCTTTACTAGTTCAAGTCCTATTAGATGTATTCAATGATCATCTGCGCCCAAGGAATACATTCCAATAAGGAGTTGATGTTCATAACTTGCTCATAAAGAATAGGAGGCTTAATCATACTATAAATCTGCTGGCATAAATCTGTTCTCGTACGGGAAGCTGTCTCCCACGAACCTGTCGGTAGGAACCTGTCTCCCGGGAAGCTGTTTGCAGGAAGCTGTCTCTCGGGAACCTGTCTACAGGAACCTGTCTCTCGGGAACCTGAACCTGTCCAGATCCATTTCACATGCTATTTAGCCCCATTTAACTTAGGGGACCTCAATCATAACCCATATTAATCATACGGATTGGATCCTTAAGCCCAATGGGCCTAAATCTAGCCCATAGAGATTTTGGGCACAACAACTACCCCCCGGTTCCTCGAAGTCATAGGATGCGAGAGGAACCTAAATAGCCTGATATTTTAAGGTCCAATCCCTTCAATGCTCCCATATTTCTTCTGAGTGAACCATACAGGTCTTTATCTTCTTGCTTGAATCATGACAAGGGCACAAAGTGAATCCAATTAGGCGCTGAGTGAATCCTTTGACAAGGTTACAAAGTGAATCTAATTGGGCACTGAGTGAACCTTAAGAATGTCAAAGAAACCACGTGACTCCAAATAAGGGCATAAAGTGAACCTAATTAGGTGTTATGTGAACCTATGCCGAGGGCACAAAACGAATCCAATAGGGCACTAGATGAATCCTTAAAAGGGACAAGGTGAATCTTAAGATGGTCAAGGGAACCACGTGAATCCAAATAAGGGCATCAAGTGAACCTAATTGGGCGTTATGTAAACCTATGCTGAGGGCACAAAATGAATCCAATAGGGCACTAGATGAATCCTTAAAAGGGCACGAGGTTAACCTTGAAAATCACAACTTGATTGCTCGAGAGGCTGTTTCATCTTGTAAGTTGCTGTTTGTTTGACTATCTGTTGTCTGTCTATCAGAGGTAATCTAGGATCAGCTGTGTCCTAGGAGTACTCTCCAATAATAAGTCTGCTTCTGTCTAGCTGGCTTCTAGATCTTTCTATTGTCTATGCTCAAAAACCTGGTGCTCAGGAACCTACGTCTCGGCACCTGTTTCTCAAGAACCTCTATCTCGAAACCTGGTTCTCAGGAACCTCTCTACAGGAATCTGTACCTGCACAAATAACAAATTTGTTAGTCCGGGGAGCCTTTCTGTGGTTCCCATGTACTTCTTGCTGTCCTCATTGCTGCTGCTAGGCTGACTCAGACTCTTCTACGGGGAGGAACCTGGTCCATTCATAATCTGCTCAGTTACTGGTTCATCAGGAACGTCTTGATACTCATAATCTGTTGACTGTCTTCTTAGCTAGTGCTCATTTCTCCACGTTTGGTCTTCATATCTAGTACTGGAGACAATCTATCTCCTGGCTCATACAATACTTGTTGATTGGAACCTACGATTTAATAGGTCTAAATCTAGCCCATGGTTTTGGGCACAACACTAAGAAAACTAGAAAAAAATAGATTAGTAATACGAGCTGAAGAGCTCACATATAAGTGATGTATGTATGCAAGTATGAATGATTATCTACATTATATATGTTGCTACCTTCTCAAGTGGCATATCAATTATATAAAAGGTTGTTTAAACTAACATGTTCGAGATCATAAACTAAGCATATATGTTGCGTAAGCTGTAGACCTATTGGGCATGATAACATCCTAAGTACAAGTTCACATAAATTTCATTTTTAAGGATCATGTAATATGCGCATTAAAAGCTACATGTATCTAAGCATGATAGAATATAAGCTCTCATTGATAGAAAATGTGCATGATAGTTAAGGATATCAAGGCATGAAAGTAGAACTTATCTGTGCTTCATTATGCAGGTTTGGATTGAGGTTCCGTTACTGAACCTTGAAGATGGAAGCTTTTCTCTGTGCAAGCTTACATAGGGGAATTGAGCTACCCCCGAGCCGTCATGATGCGTGAACCTCCTATAGCTTGTTGAAGTGGTTGACTGAAAACTGCTTGATTCGGCTGAATATCACTGATCTTGGAAGCTGTAAGCTATAAATTGCGGGTTAGAAACCGGAAGCTGGAAGCTATTAACTGGAAGCTTCTAATGATCATCAAGTATGCTGTAGGCTGCTTTATCAAGAACTAGTTAGCAGTACGATACCTGTTTCAATTATATACAAGCTTTATAAAATGAGAGTATTCATCTTTGTATCACTTCGCTGAGGGCACAAGGCGAATCCAATTAAGCTCTAGGTGAATCCTAGGAAGGGCACTTAGAGAATTCAATTGGGCGCTAAGTGAATCCTTAGTAGGGCATAAGACGAATCGAGTTGAGCTTTAAGTGAATCATGAGAAGGGCACTTAAAGAATTCAACTAGGCATCAAATGAATCCTTTGGTAGGGCATAAGACGAATCCAGCTGAGCTTTAAGTGAATCCTGAGAAGAGCACTTAAAGAATTTGACTGGGCGTCAAATGAATCCTTTTGGCTTTAGGGAGCACGAAGTGAATCCATCCGGGCTCTAGGTGAATCATGGCAAGAGCACGAAGAGAATCCGGTTGGGCACTAAGTGAATTCCTTTGTGGCATCAAGTGAATCCTTATAGGCTCTGAGTTAATCCTTTTGAGGGCACAAAGAGAATCTATAGGGCACATGATGAATCATTTGAAATTCTAGGGGCACCAAGTGAATCCGTAAGGGCACAAGGTGAATCCCTTCAAATGCTAGGGGCACCAAGTGAATCCGTACGGGCACAAGGTGAATCCCTTTGAACGCTTTTTTAAGTACAAGTAAACTCTAGGTTAGGTTACCCATGCTTAGGTTCCCGAAACCCTTAACTAGGTGCCCACATGCTTATGGGACTTTTGTATGTGTGCCTATGATTCATAGGGCTTTTCGAAGTGAATCTTTCGTGCTTGCAAATCTTTTATGGCTATCGAGTGCCTGCAGCTTACAGGGCTTTTCAAAGTGAATCTTTCTTTGCTCTATGCAAATCCTTGTAAGGGCATAATGTGAATCCAACTGGTCATTATGTGAACCTCTGCCATGGAAAAAACCGTAACCAATTGGGCACCAAATGAATCCCTAAAAGGGTACAAAGAGAATCCATTAAGATACCAAACAAATGCACGTGGATGCATGAAGCACCAAGTGAATCCTTTTGGGCTCTAAGTGAACCTATACGGGCACATAGAGAATCCATAAGGGCACTAGGTGAATACATGAAAATTCTTGGGGAACCTAGTGAATCCTTCTGGGCTCTAAGTGAATCCTTGAATGGAGCACAAAGAGAATCCAGAAGGGCACTAAATTAATTCTCTAAAGACATGGAGCTCTTGCTGTAAGTACACTTTCTTCTATTCAGGTATCGGCTGGCTGGGAACTTCAAGCAGGAAGTTGCTAATCAGAAACTGTCAACAATTGGCTTCAAACAAATGTCAATGAACTTGGAAGCTATTACATACAAGCTTCACGTAAATATCAATGAACCTGCAAGATGTCAGTTACAAGAAAATAAACTAGACACATATAAATACAACTAGACCTGGAAGCTGTTACTTATGAGCTTCAGGTGAGTAACACAAAACCTGTTAACTGTAGGTAAATAGGATTGAGAGTAATCGAACTTTTAGATGTAGTTTATAAGATGATATAAATGTTTAATAATAATATGTTGTTGACGGAATTCGAACCTTGAACATATAAGATTATTTTTTATATATTATAAAATGAATATTTTTTTAGGATTACATCTAACTGCTCTGCTCTCTCATTAATATATCTCAAAATTCAACGGTTGCAATTGAGCGTAAAAAAAAGTGTATATGGTGTAATTAGTTGTGAAAAGGGGAAAAAAAAGGGAAAAGAGAAGGCAAAAGCAACTAAAGAAATATTGCTAAAGATACATACAAACAATTTGTCCCCAAAATTTTAAAGCTAATTTGGGCAAGTGGCCACCAAAAATTGACAACGATTGCCTCCATTTTCTTCTTTGAGGGTATTCATTATCATCCCCCTATGCTTTCCCCTTCCATTTCTTATTCCCGATGCTCTCTTTTAATGCCTTTTATGTAGGTTATGTTGTTTGTTTCTGAAACATTTTATGTTAATATCTTTGCTTAATTAATCCTTGTTATATCTGGGTTTTTTTTTGTACTTTGAAGCTGCAATAAATGTTTTATGCACCATTAGTTTGATCTTTATATTCGTTTCTGGTATGCTTTAGTCAGCTTAATAAGTTATCAAGTTATAAGTAAGTCTGCTATCCAGAATTCCATCTATTTGAAGCCGTGGTGTCGTTTCGATATTAGGTGATTCTCTTGTAGGTGTACATTTATCTTACTTTATTTGCATTAGTGATTTGATAGTATCCGAATATTATGTTTGATTAATTCTTTACGATTTTTGTCTTCCATGTACATTTTTAACTCGCACGAATTTTTTTATTCAATTAGAAGTTATCGTAAGTTGATCTGAATATGTAGTTAAAAGTAACAACTGTTATTTGTTGAAGTACATGAAATTTCTTGTTCCTGCTAGATTTGCTATATTTTAGTTACTTTTTTAAACGATAGAATACATCATTTCTTTAGAATCTTAAGTTTAGCTTATTGAATTAGGTTTTATAACATATAAAAAGAAATGGCCACCGGGGAAGATGTGGACTCTTTAGATATGAAGTCGCCTCAATCAAGTCAATCGAATGTAGTTTGGAAAGAAGAACTAGAACGTAGCAAGTCCCAGATTGATTTATTACAAACAAAACTTATGGAGGTAAAAGATAGTATAGATGGGACTGGGGAAGATGCAAAAAAGGAGTTGGAGGTTCTTTGGCGGAGGGTCAAAACTACAGCAACATTGTTGACGTACTTGAGATCAAGAGCAAGAATTATGGCAATTCCCCACTTGGCTCAAACCTCCTGCGGTATTAAACAATTAGATGGGGTGGGGATTGTTGACAGAAATAGAACGCCATTGTCTAGTTGGTCAAGGAATGTTGATCTTTCTTCCTTTGACACTCTAGATGGTGAAACATGGATGGGCATCAAAAATCATCCAGGCGCTGTTGATGAACAAGATGGTCTTTACATTGGCGAGATACTTAAGAGTGTGCAGATGGTCACAGATGTTATGGAGTCTCTTGTGAAAAGGATTATTATGGCAGAATCTGAAACTGCTAGTGAAAAAGAAAAGGTAACAATAGGACAAGAAGAGATCAAAAAGAAGGCTTTTCAAATTGATAGCATGTCCACAAAGTTAAATGAGTTGGAAAAATTTGCATCGGGTACCAACGGAATATTATGTGAAATGAGGCAAAAAGTTGAGGATCTGGTGGAAGAAACTTCTAGACAGAGGCAGCAAGCTACGGAAAATGAGCAGGAGCTTACACGAGTTAAGCAAGACTTTGATTCATTGAAATCCTATGTCAGTAGTCTCATCAGTGTGAGAGAAACTCTTCTTTCATCAGAGAGGCAGTTTCAAACTATCGAAAAGCTTTTTGAACGGTCAGTATATTTCCTTTGCTTTGCAGCATTCAAACTGTTGCATGTACATGATATGAACCATTATTGCTGCAGTTTACCAGTTTTCACATAGAAAAAAAAAATCCTATGAGGTCTGAAATGCAAGTGAGCATAGTATGATTTAAATCAGTTTAGTCAGACACTACTAACAGGACTTTGGCATCCATGTCCTTTCTACTGCATCTCTGGCTTTCATTTATAGTCAGTGAGTTGTAGTATTGTTTTAATTTATGTTACCTAAACTATTTGTTAAACTTGGAGTACCTAGATACTCGACATTCAGACATGAGCATGGACCTTCAATGCTTTAATATGGGCTAAAAACCTGCAGAATTCAGGTAGTATAGGACTATAGGTTATAACGTAGTCGAGATGTAAACCTAAGGAGTTGCATATTAGTCTGGAAATCTGAAACTCCATTGTTCATTGCCGCCTGTCATGCTTTAATAAGAACATATTTTTGAAGATATTATTGTTTCTTTCCTTTTTTAAAATATAAGTTTGTTTTTCCAAAGGTCTATACATTTGGAAGGTAGCTGGACAGTTCAGATGATGTAACTTGGTCATGTAAAATAAGAGGACTTGTATAGTCCCTTGTTGATTAAATGACTGTTTTGTATGTCTGTAGAGTTAATTCTTGAACACATAAACTAAAATATTCCTGCACCAGTTGCAGTACGTGAATTTTGGTCCTAGGTTTATTCTTCTCCATTAAATATTCATCTGTACTTGTCATCTAACTTTTTCTTCGTCCTCACATTTACTGTCAAACCTTTAGAAATATGTTTTTCAGGTTAATCTTAAAGACTAGTAGCTTTCTTGTTTGCACTAGAAACATTATGTCTATTGATCAGTGCTTAAGTACCATATGGAATAATTCTTTTTGTGTTGAATTGTTTAGTGGATAAATGTACTATTTACATATATATTCTCACATATTCGTAGAAATGTAGGTCCTCTGAGTCGCGATGACTCTGTTTAGGTTTAGCTGTTCTTTTGTGACAATCTTCTATGACATATAAGCAGCTTGATCCATCTTCTCAAAATTTAAGCTTCGAAAAAACCAGTACATGTTATGATAAATAGCTCCTTGAACATTGACTAATGTGATGCGTCTTTCTTATCTAGACGTTGTGGACTATCTAATGGTAGTTTTGTATTCCACTATACTGCTAACTATGTTTATGCAATTGCCTACTTACATTGCACAAATAATCTGTAGGAGGTTTCAATAGTCGTTTCGTGATTAAGTAGTTTATTAATTGACTTGGCACTGGTTTCTGTAATTTTCGGACTTCGATGCCTATTGAAGTAGTCCATCTTATCTAGCTGATTCATAAACTGGTTACAAGAACCAATAAATGACTGGTGTCAATGTAGACAGTTTTATAGAAACATCCCTGAGTCAAAGGTTAGTGCAGATTTTGGTCACGATTAACACCTACTAGTCCTTATATGTGAACCCTTTCCTTGTGTTCAAAATTTGTGTTGCAACATCTGCGGTCTGGTCTAATAACAGTAAAATTAGTAAATTACGAGTCATTTAACCCGATATTCCTCCGAACAGTGTATTTTTATTGCCTTTTCTTATATGGGTTGCCATGGGCTAAGCTTTAGCTGGTATACATGCTTCAAATTTTCTCTCTGCAAAGACCCACGCGGAATGATAAGTCATATACAAAGATTAGTAAGACTTGCGGTCCACCTTTTTGTTAACGGGATAGCTAATGGGTGATGCATCTTTCTTCTAATGGTTGTGTTCAGCCTAAGCACTTGGCTCTTTAACTTTAATTTACTGGCTTTAAATTTTCTTTGTTTTTTTTGAAAGAAGAAGTTTGCATCTTAGTAATAATCATTTTTATTGTCCTGTATTACGTAAGAAATGCAGAGTTTTTGCTCGTAGAGTTTTTACTTAACCTGTATTAAGTAAGAAATGCAGAGTTTTTACTCTTATAGTACTTGTTAATATTCTATAATTTCTTAAATTTTAATTTGGAGCAGGTTAGTTGCTAAAACAACACAGTTGGAGTGTGAGAAGGTGCAGAAAGAGACTGAAGTACAAAAGCTTATGGAGGAGAATGTGAAACTGAGTGCTCTTCTGGACAAAAAAGAGGCCCAGCTGTTGGCGATGAATGAACAATGCAAAGTAATGGCCCTAAGCGCTTCTCACATCTAGCTTTGCAAGCTTATCTTGCTGGTCGTATTGTAGGTGGTTTTTGCTTCTAAGTATCTTGCGGAAACTCAGTTTGTGTGAAAGATGTATGGAAAATTTGTACGCCATCAGTGTATAATGGTTATCCCTTGCTGAACTTCTAACGAATCCAAAAACCATGTAAGACTATGCTAAACTAGTAATTAGTCTTATGGTCGATCTGCCCCTAGTTGGCTGGTGGCAGAGCTCTGATAAATGTAGTTAACCTTTCTTCTGGTGGCAACATATTTTGCACCCCCGCCTTTAATGGTTTCTTCCATTTTCCATAGCATTACTTTGGGTAATGTATAAGATCTAGGCTGTGCTTGGTGGGGAATAAAATGAGCGATCCATTGAGAAGGGCAGAGCCCACATACAATGATCTTATCTTTTGAACTACGTGTTTAATTATTGGGTGTGCCCTTGTGTGTGCCCAATGGCACATGCTAAGAATCCGTGCTTGATGAGTTGTTGTTAGGTCCAATATGTTTGTAGAAGGGGGGTTGAATACAAACAGTACTGTTTTATCGAAATTTGTCCGGATAATTTAATTTATATTTTGACAAATTTGAGCGGAATTAAATGAAACAAAATTCAAGTTGAATATATAATTTTATTAACTTGAGTTGTTTGTTACAAATACAGTACAGAATTTATATCTAGTTAGTAAAAACAAATTAGAAAATTCGACATGAATTTTTCTAAATTTGTTAATAAAAATCAAGATATAGATTAGGAGTAAAAACTCGCTAATAGTACAAGAGTATCAAGGAAATCAGTTCTATCGGATCAGATATTAAAAATAAGATGAACTTGATTTTCTAAATAATTTTCTGCTTCTTGTGTTGTGTTCTTGATGAGAGAGAAGAGAGAATCCAGTTCTTGAATGTAATATTTTCTGTGTTCTTGTCTTACTGATTGCTTCTGTCGATATATCTTGTTATATATCAATCACTGACTCTTTGTCTTCAAATATAACTGCCAAGACAATCGTCAATACAATTTATTCTTCCAAGACAATCAGTTTTGTACTGCCAAGACAATAGGCAATACAATCGTCAAGACAATCAGGTTCTTCCAAGACAATCGGCAAGACAATCAAATTCAGATATCTTTGTCTTGCTTTATCAAATTTATCATTCTGTCTGAAGCTTTTTCTTTTTGATCATTATCAAGACAATCAAATTGAACTGCCAAGACAATCGTCAAGACAATCAAATTAGATTTTTATTCTACTTTTTAAAAGCTATTCAGACATTATTATTATCAAGACAATCGGCAAGACAATCAGGAATTGTCTTGCTTTATTGATTTCTTCTCCAATACAATCGGCAAGACAATCTCCTATTGTCTTGCTGTTCTGAATTTAACCTTCAAGACAATCGGTCATTTTTCAGAATTAAATTAAAATTGATTAATAAATAATCATTTTAATTTATTCTTACTTAAATAATTAATCTGATTTAATTAATCTAATAATTAATTTAATTAAAGAATTAATTCAAGATGAATTAATTAATTAATTAAATTGACTACTTGATTTAAATTAATTAAACAAGAATAATTATATATCCTTGGATTGTCTTAATTCTTTTCTGAATCACTGAAAGTAATAAAGGAATACCACTGAATAATTTGTTGACGTTCCATGTACTGTCTGGTTCATGAACGACTAACCTCAATGACTGTCCTTTAATTGTCATATTAAAAAATGTGATTCATTTTTTTCTTCTCATCTCTTTCTCCTTCTTGTACTTCACTGTATACTGTCTGAACCTGTCACTCTAGAAATCTCTGTCTTAGAAATAAATCCACTTCTTTGATGCTATACTGAGGCTTGATCAGCAATCTGAACTTCTTCCAGTGTAAAACATCAAAACTATAGATTGACTTTAGGGTTTTTCTTCTGACAGATAGTACCTCCTGAGATTCCTGTGACAGTTAAAGTTATTTACTTATTACAAACTAAGTTTAAGTTGAGTTGAGTCCTCGAACTACAAATAGGCTATGTCATATGCCTTTCAATCTCCCCCTATTTGTTTGTTAGACGATAACAAGCAAATTCCCTGAGGATTACTCAACTAACTCAACTTAACATAGTAAAAGATAAAACTTTAAACACAAAGTAAATAAACGAAAAGTTCTGGTTTATATTTAACATTTTCCAGATTCAAACATAAAAGATAAATACAAGATAGATGATCCTCTAGATTGATCATATAATACATTTTTCTATCTTGACCTATCTAAGCTCTAAAGATATTATATGTAGAGCTGATCTTCACTTCGAAGTTTCTTCATCCCTTATCTCTCCAGGTTCAACTTCATCTTCTTGCTCTAGGAATCTTCTGATATTCTCTGTGTCAAATCGTTCTTGATCATCCAAGGTTTTGATCAAATCCTTGTCAAGTACACGTTCATAATCTGACACAAGACCTTTAGGTTTCTTAGGCAAGATTCCAAGGTTACCCCAAAGCCGATTCCGAAGAATGTAATATTTCTTTTCAAAATCAGTTAAAGCATATGATCGAATAATGTCAGCAACAAAGATACTTTCTTTATCTTCGAATCCTGTAGTCCTCAGCATATGTTCTAACCAGACCAGATGAGATGCAGTGTATAACTTCATCGACTTAGAATCAAGGAAACAAGAGTGTAGTGTATTACCCTTGAGAAACTTAACATGATGTGGAGTTTGAATAACTTGTGGACTATTCCTTTGAGCAAACTCCAAAAGTCTTTCATGAAGTAAAATATTCAGTTCAGAAAACCTTTTTACCTTTATGGACATAATCCACAGTTCCATCAAGCTTCTCTGTTGAAAGATTTGAAGTGACACATAGAGAGAACCCATTGTACGAGAGTCAATCTGAATTATCAGTTGATCTGCACATCTATCAAATCCAGCTACTATCCTTGAAATTTCCAGCATCAGTGCATCCATATATTGCAAGTAATCTGGATTGGTCTCTTGAAATTGTTGAAGTAGTTGGAGTAAACGTTCATCATCATTAGCAGTGTTCTGAATAGAATCAAAAATCTCTCTTGCTCTATCCCACTTTGGACCAATCTTCAACTGAATATCTCTTTTCCTTTCCTGTACACTGATTGCATGTAGCTTTTGTTTCTCTGCATCTTCAGCTTGCTTCAGCTTCAATCTTTCATTCACTACCTGTCTGGTCTTCTCAAGCTTAGCTTGTCTCATCAGACGATCAGCTTTCTCCTCTTGCAGTTCCTTCTCAAACACAGGATCATCTTGCCAGTTTGAAAGATCTTCTTCGATATCATTTAATTGTTGTACTTCAAACTTACTATTCCTGAGATCAAAATCAAACTCGAATGCATCCTGATCATGAGCAGCTTTTTCTTTTCCCTTGGTAGACTTCTCAGACTTCTCCTTATGCCTCCCTTGATCTCCTCCTGACTTACTTCCTCCTGCTTCTCCAGACTTTCCTGCTCCTCCATCTCCAGACTTCTCCCCCTTAGTTGAGGAATCCTCTACAGACTTTCGTTGACTGTCAAGCTCTCTATTTGCATCATTATCCCCCTCATTATCATCATCATAGTCTTCAAAATATGCTCTTTGTTCTGGTGTGATATTATGAGTAGGTTTAACAATGTTGTATAGATTATCAAGTCCTTCAGACATGTAATCATACTTTTCTTCAAGCTTCGCAAAAGTTGTAGAATATGATTGAGCAGATTCATGCATTTCCACTTGAAGTTCATCCACCCTATTAGAGAGTCTGTCAATAGCATTTAGAATATCTGTTCTTTCTGTAGATGCCTGAGAGTTGGATTGTATCAATGTATTGATTGCTGGAGTGAGTGTAGTCTTTATGTTGTGGACATCGTCACGAATGATCATGAGCTGATTGTTGACAGAGGTGGAAGAAAAAGACCGTTCATCCACTTGTGCTTTTAAAACTTGTTTTTCAGCCTCAGTTTCCATCAATTTCTTTTGCAGTTCTTTGATTTGAGCCATTAGAGACAAAGTGTTTGTGTCAGTGTGTGCGCTCACCTGATGTTCACTCAAGGATATGTCACTCTCCTTTCGTGCATGTGTTTCACTCATATTTAAGGTGGTCCTCACATCACTCAACACTAACTCCTTTCCTTGAGCTGTACCTGCATAAGAAATCACCCTAGCCTCTTCTGGAGAGGTCAGTGGTGGTGCAATGGGAGTTCGCAATTTCCAATCCTCAGTCATCTCTATCAATTCATTTGGATTTGATAACTGAATTTCTTCAGTGATAGGATGACCAAGTTGCCTTTCACTTTCACCAGATAAATCTGCGAGTGAAGAATCCCTTGAGGGAGCCAGGAATGTTCCTCCTGGGAGGGGAGATGATGACTCTATTATACTTGGCAGAGAGTCAAGATTTCCCTCAGAAGCCTGTGAAGGCTCTTCTACCGTAACAATGGTAGGCACAGTAACAATCCTATCATGCACTCCTTGCTCAGTGTCCTTAGCAACATCAGATTCTAAGTTAATGTTTTCCCCCATTGTGAGTAATAGAGGTGTGCTTGACTCTGTACAAGGTGCCACGGCCCTTTGGCGAATTTCAATAATTGCATCCTGTTGAGAGGATGAAATTAGTAACAGTTCATCGGCCATTTCAATGTCCAAGTCCTGTTGGGAAGAAATGGATGGGCTAACAGATGCCTCAAGTAGTAGGTTTCTTCTCTTCTTTGGTGGAGGCAGAGCTGTGGGATCACTCAAATTATCACTTCTTCTATCAGCTCTTTTTGTCAACAACTTGCTTCTGGATTTAGGTTTAGAGATTTGGTTAGACACAGTGTTTGGCTCTAAGACCTGGGATAGAGGCTGTGGTTCTACAACCTCTTGGTCTGACCTATCAGCCACTTGGGCTCCAGAAACAGTTTGAGAGATAGAAGGCAATACCTGCTCCATTGATGCAGTAGCTGTACCTGAAGGAATAGATTGTTCCATTTGATGTTGATGTTCAGGGACAGGTACATCTTGAGGTTCAGGTTCAGGTGCATTCAAAAGTCGAGGAATGACAGGTAGATTTATGAAGTTAGACAAATATGGTGTAATATACACTGGCACATTTATCAACTTTCTATGTGTATCAAGGCTAGTGAATATTTTCTTGGTTTGCCTGCCTGATACCATAGGGTTGTCATTCCTAAAAACTGTTTGTTGACCAACAGGAACAAGATGATTAAATAACAAAGTTAAAAATCTAGGATAATAACATAGAACTTTCTTACCCTCATCAAAATCCTTTCTGGCCTTAACAATCCTGTTAATAATAGTATTCCAAAGTAGGTTACCAATATTGATTCTACGGTTGTTAGCAACAGCATAACCAATAGTTTGTAACATAGAGGTGAGTAAGTGAAAATTACCTCTGGCTGAATTAGCAAATACCTTGGAGATTGTGTCGAAGAATGCATCCCATGGTTGAACCAGATTCCTTTTGCTCAGGTTGTTCATATCAATTGCTCCATGATAATTAATATCAATGAAGAATTGATAGAGTTGTTCACTGGTTGGAAATGGATCATAATTATCCGCCGGGAGGCCCAAAACAGTAGTTAGGGTTGATTCTGTCACGACGTGGTGTGTACCATCAAAATCAAAAGAAAATGAGGTCAAGTCTTCAGACACCACAGATTCTGTGCAAATCAATCTCAGTGGTCCTATCTTAATTGGGGCTTCAATCGAAATGGCAGTTCGGATAATTGAATCGTCATTCAAAAATCGTATCCAAGGCCTAAATCGATCGTAGGGACAATCGTTCGGATTAAAATAGCCAACCAAATTATGTTTCATTATCTCAAAATTATCAGCCATTTTTAAATACAAAAACACACTTTAATTTTAAGAAAATTAAAACAATTCGAAAATTTTCAGAATTAATAATTAATTAAAATTAATTAAAAATTCGAATTAATTCAAAGTTGTTAGAAAAATCCCAAAAATTTATATAAAGTTCTCTTGATCACTGGGAGTCTCAATCTATTTTTAGAATTCACAGAAAAAAATCTAGAACTCTCAAAACAGTTAAAACCCGATTCAAATTTTCAAAAATTGATTTTCGAAAACTTTAACAAAACTCGAAACTGATCGGTTCAAAAGAAAGGAAATCAAACGATCTATTCGAATCTGGTCTTGTTTTTCAGTTTGGTTGAGGAAATTTGAGCAGCAATTCAGTTCAAGAGTCGTGTGTATGTATCGTGTATATATATCAAGGCTCTGTGTAAATACACGAGAGAAAGAACTGATTGTATTGCTTTTGTTTGAGATTTATGTTTCCGTTTTTTTTAAGTACAAAACTATACTACAAGACAATCGGTTTGATTGTCTTGCCGATTGTCTTGGTAGTATAAATACTATCAAGACAATCGTTTACAATCCTGAAAAATAAAAGAAAATGAAAACAATTTTATTTTTTATTTTTATTAAAATACATACTAACACTACAAGACAATCGGTTTGATTGTCTTGCCGATTGTCTTGTTAGTATAAATATTATCAAGACAATCAAGCATATAACTGATTAAAATAAATTAACACACTTATATTATTATTATTATTTTTTAATTTTTAAAACAGAGAAAAGACACTCCAAGACAATCAAGTGATTGTCTTGCCGATTGTCTTGTTAGTTCAAAACTATCAAGACAATCGTTTGTTTTGAGTAAAACAAAATAAAAACAAAATAAAAATCTGAAAAATATTTTATTATCAACAAAATAACCTTCCAAGACAATCTGTGGATTGTCTTGGCGATTGTCTTGATATTATAATCACAAACAAGACAATTAGTTAAACTGCTAATAATATGCTAATAAAATACAAATTAATGTGCAAAATTAATCCAATTAAAATACACTCTAATATATTATTAAAAATACTATAAATAAATATTTTACAGAAACATGGATTAATCTTTTTACGAAAACAAATATAAATAACAAAAGGACAAACATTACAAAACATTTAATAAAATAATTATTAAAATAGAAATAAATATCTACAAATATTCTAAAAATACAGAAATATGAAGTATTAAATAATATGAATAAACATAGTGAAAAATAACTAAACAAGCAAGAAAATTAGTTGGTAAAATAATTATACAAGTGATTTCAAACAACAAATATTCACAGAATAATCACTTGCAAAATTATTAAAGATCAAATTTCAGATATTAACAGTATTAATTACTAGGACTATTTAACATACCCAATTCACTAACAATTCTAGTGAATGAGGATTCATTAAGCGACTTAGTAAAAATATCTGAAGTTTGATCTCCAGAGCCTACAAATAGTAGTTCCACTGTACCATTCATTACATGCTCTCTTATAAAATGATACCTTATGTCAATGTGCTTTGTCCTTGAGTGCTGCACAGGATTGCTGGCGATTGCTATGGCACTTGTATTATCACATAAAATAGGGATATTTTCCAATACAATGCCATAGTCCATTAATTGATTCCTAATCCATAAGATCTGAGCACAACAGCTTCCAGCAGCTATATATTCAGCTTCGGCTGTAGAGTTGGAAACTGTTTGCTGTTTCTTACTGAACCAAGATACCAATCTTCCACCTAGGTATTGACAACTCCCAGATGTACTTTTCCTGTCTACAACACTTCCTGCATAGTCAGAATCTGTATATCCAATTAAAGTAAAACCAGATTCATTAGGGTACCAGATGCCTAAATTAGGCGTACCCTTTAGATATCTTAAGATTCTTTTGACAACAGTGAGATGGATTTCTTTAGGGTTCGCTTGGAACCTTGCACACAAGCATGTGGCAAACATTATATCTGGTCTACTAGCAGTTAGGTAAAGCAATGAGCCAATCATACCTCTATAGCCTGTGATATCTACCTTGGCAGAACTTTCACATAAACCAATTTTGACAGCTATAGTTGATGGTGTCTTTGCTGATGAGCACTCCTCCACGTGATATTTCTTGAGGAGCTCCTTGATGTACTTGGATTGACAAATAAATATTCCATCTTGTCTCTGACTTATTTGTAGTCCAAGAAAGAATTTCAGTTCTCCCATCATGCTCATTTCAAACCTACCCTGCATTAACTTAGAAAACTTCTTGCATAGAAGCTCATTAGTAGACCCAAATATAATATCGTCCACATAGACTTGGACTAGTATTATATCATTTTTATGTCTTTTAGTGAAGAGAGTTTTGTCTATGACACCTCTTATAAAACCATTTTCTAATAGAAATTCAGAAAGAGTGTCATACCATTTTCTTGGGGCTTGCTTAAGACCATAGATAGCTTTGTAAAGGAAGTAGACATAGTCCAGATGATCTTGATCTTCAAAACCAGGAGGCTGTTCTACATACACTTCTTCATCTAGCTTACCGTTCAGAAAGGCACTCTTGACATCCATTTGATAAACTTTGAATCTTGAATAGGATGCATATGCCAAGAATATTCTGATGGCCTCAAGTCTTGCCACTAGAGCATAGGTCTCGTCATAATCAATGCCTTCAGCTTGAGAATAACCTTTAGCTACCAGTCTTGCTTTGTTTCTTATCACAGTGCCATCTTCATCTAGTTTGTTTCTGAATACCCATCTTGTGTCCACCACTTTTCTATCTTTAGGTCTGGGTACCAGCTTCCATATTTCTAGTTGCTTAAATTGATTGAGTTCATCTTGCATAGCAATCACCCAATCAGGATCAGATAGAGCTTCTTCTACTTTCTTAGGTTCCATGACAGACAGGAACCCAGAATAGTTACATTGATTCTGATAAGCTCTTCTTGTTTTCACACCAACATCTGGATCACCAAGAATTAGCTCAAAAGGATGAGCTCTATTCCAAACAGTTTGTCTGGGAAGAATTGATCTTGACGATTCGCCTTGTTCTTCAGTATGATGTTGAGTATGACTTGTTGACCCTTCATTATCTCCCCCTGAGTTGTTGCCAGTTTGACTTGTTGATGGTTCAAGAGTATCAGTGGTGTCTTGAAAGTTATCATTGTTTTCACCAGCATCACCTTGATCATTACCACCAACATTTGGATTATTATTATCAGCAACAACTTCAGTTTGATTGTCATCATCTGAATCTGAGTCTGACATGTCATCAAACTTAAGCTTTTCAGATGGATATTCATTTTGGATACTTGGGAGTTGTGTGTCATCAAATGTAACATTGACACTTTCCATGGTTTTCTGTTGATCAATAAGATACACCTTGTAGGCTCTTCTAGTATAACCAATAAATATTGCTTCATGTGCTTTTTCTTCAAATTTACCACCTTGATCTTCTCCTTCTTTCAACACAAAGCATTTTGTCCCAAATACATGGAAGTACTTGAGAGTTGGTTTTTTGTCATATAGAGCTTCATATGGTGTCTTCATTAAGTCTTTATTGATAAGTGTCCGATTCTGGGTATAGCATGCAGTGTTGACAGCTTCAGCCCAAAAGCTCAATGGAAGCCTTGATTCACTTAGCATAGTACGTGCAGCTTCAATCAAGGTTCTATTCTTTCTTTCAACTACCCCATTTTGCTGAGGAGTTCTGGGAGCCGAGTACTGTCTAGTTATACCCTTTTCAGTGCAAAAGTCATTCAGAACTGCATTCTTGAATTCAGTTCCGTTGTCTGACCTTATAGCTCTTACTGGACGATTAGAGTCCAGCTCAATTAACTTAATGTGATCAACTACCAGTTGTGGAGTTTCATCTTTTGAGTTCAGAAATAGTACCCATGTGAATTTTGAGAAATCATCAACAATCACAAGAGCATATCTTTTCCTTGACATAGACATCACACTAACTGGACCAAACAAATCCATATGGAGAAGTTGTAATGGTTCAGCTATTGATGATATGTTAGTGCTCCTGTGAGTTGCCCTTTTTAACTTCCCTTTTTGACAAGCATCACATAGACCTTCCTAAGTAAATTCAATCGAAGGTAAACCTCTCACCAACTCTCTTTTCACTAGAGAATTCATTGTTTTGAAGTTTAGGTGAGAAAGTTTCTTGTGCCATAACCAACTTTCATCAGTAGAAGCCTTTGAATAAAAACATCTAATTTCTTCTGTGCTTCCAGAGTTCATATTGGCTATGTACAAGTTTCCTTTTCTTACTCCAGTCAACTGCGGCCTTTCATTTCTCTTGTGTGATATTAGACAATTCTTCTTGTTGAAATGAACTTCATAACCTCTGTCACAGAATTGACTAATACTGAGCAAATTGTGCTCAAGGCCGTTCACAAAAGAGACATCTTCAACGATAACATTTCCAGCTTCTAATCTGCCATATCCATCAGTTTTACCTTTGCTGTTATCTCCAAAGGTAACGACTGGGCCAGCCTTCTCCACCACATTTGTCAGCAGGGCTTTATCTCCGGTCATATGCCTTGAACATCCACTGTCCAGAATCCACATGACTCGTTCAACCTGTTTCAAACCCTGCAATGACAAATTGGTTAGACTTTCTTCGGAACCCAAATTTGATTGGGTCCGGAGTACTTAAAGAATTGACCTTTATCAGGCAAAGCAACACTTTTTATTTTAACAACATTTTCTTCAGGTACTGGACATTTAACCCTGTAAACAGCTTTAACTTGTTTTGGTTTCAGCTTGGGTAACCATGTCTTTACCAAATCCTGAGAAGGACTTGGGGTCCTAATCTTAGAATTAGGTGATGTTACAGTCTTGGATCTAACATGTTTATTTCTGCTCATATGCTGTCTAGGAGCATTCTTATCAACACATGCATGATTACCGTTAAAGTAAGCAGACATTATATTAAAAGCACAAGACATACAATTAACAGCATCGCATTTCTTATGAGCAGTATCAATAACAGGAATAGCATGCATGGTAGATTTGTTGTTGCATTTATTCATGTTGTTACTTCTGCTACTAGTTTTCAATGAACTAGTAGACTCACCAACTCTTTCTGCTTTTACAAACACAGTCTTTCTATCTTTATCATTTTTAACAACTTGATTACTTTCTAAGACTACTCCATTAGCTACATCCTCAATGCGCATCTCTTCCTTAATGATTAAAGATGTTGTATCTAAAGGTTCTGCTATGGATGTCTTAAAGAGAGGGTTACGAACACTCTTAAGCACTAATGGTATACCCCTTTCTACAGCACTGACACGATTAGGGGTATTAATGCTTTTCCGTCCAATAGCTTCATTATAATCAAACCCAATTCCTACAGTTTGATTAATAGCTTGTTGGTTAAACAACTCTTTAGCTACTTTACATGAATTAGAAGTAGCACAGACTCTTATTTCTAACTCAGCTATTGTTTCACGTTGTTGAACCACCATCTCTGCTAGAGACCTCTCAAGTTCTTTTAGAATTCTTATTTCTGATTTTTGTATAACATGGCAATTTTGTACATCGTGTAATTCTGATAATTGATTTCTAAGATCTGTATTTAACAAATTGATCCTTTCAATCTCTCTATTAGCATTACCCAGTGTATCAGTAAGTTGATAAATATATTGACTTTCAGTAAAAGATACCTCAGATGAAGTACCACTGGAGTTATCAGATTTTGCCATCAGGGCAAGATTGCCATACTCTTCATCTTCAGAGTCTGTATCATCCCAACTCTTTCCAGCAGCCACATAGGCTCTACCTGTCTTCTTCTTCTCAGATCCAAAGTCTTTTCTTTGGTTTTGTTTTGGCTTCTGACATTCAGTAGCGAAATGTCCAAGTTCATTACAGTTGTAGCATCTAATTTTACTTCTTTCAACTGTTCCAGTTTTGTAACCTCCTCTGTTACTTGAGGATGAAGAACCTCCTCTCTGGAACCTGTTATAGTTAGATTTGTACCTGAACTTGGGATTCTTCCTGAATCTGAAGTTGCTGAATTTCCTTACCAACAAAGCCATGGACTCATCTTCCAACTGATCTAGCTCTTCTAACGAATAGAAGTCTCCTTCATCTGGACTAGCATTCGTTTGACCAACTTCAACTTCAAGCTTGCCACTTTCAACACTACAAGGTTGAATAACCTTATCTTCCACTTCCTGTTTGTTCTCAACAATAAGAACTGTAGAAGTATTAGCAACTCTTCCTTTTCCATAAATCTCCTTTTGTTGAGATTGTTCCAGTTCATAGGTTTTTAAAACACCAAAGAGTCTTTCTACAGTTATTTCACTTAGATTCCTCGACTCTCTGATAGCTGTAATTCTATGTTCTAGATGAACAGGCATTGACAGTAGAAATTTTCTGTTGATCTCTTTCTGAGTGTAGTACTTGCCATGCATCTGTAAATTGTTGACAAGTTTGTTATATCTTTCAAACACATCTTGAATACTTTCATTGTATGCTGATCGAAAGTGTTCATACTCAGAAGTCAGAATTTCTAGTCGATTCTCCCTAACTTCCTCTGTTCCTTCATTGACAATTTCAATGGTTTCCCACATTTGCTTTGCAGTTTTGCAGTTAATCACATGATTGTACATTACAGAGTCTAGAGAGTCTATTAAGATCAGTCTTAAATTAATGTCAAGTCCAGCTTCCTCTCTTTCAGCAAGAGTGAATTCAGAAGAATCTTTTTGTACAAACTTTGCAGGAGCAACAACTTTTCCGTCAGTAACAACTTCAGGAGTTAATCCAAAAGGTATTATTGGTCCTTCTGATAAGACTTTCATGTATTTAGGATTTGCAACCTCGAGGAACATCAACATTTTGTTCTTCCACATATCATAACTGTTTTTGTCATATATGGGAATTTTCATAGTTCCGACTTTAGAAGACATGATGAATTTTTTAAGAGAGTTAAAAAATTCGGGGATGATTTTTAATCGAGTAAAATGGGATCGTTGATTTGTGTATCAATCAATCGGCTCGGATACCAATTGTTAAGTCCAATATGTTTGTAGAAGGGGGGGTTGAATACAAACAGTACTGTTTTATCAAAATTTGTCCGGATAATTTAATTTATATTTTGACAAATTTGAGCGGAATTAAATGAAACAAAATTCAAGTTGAATATAAAATTATATTAACTTGAGTTGTTTGTTACAAATACAGTACAGAATTTATATCTAGTTAGTAAAAACAAATTAGAAAATTCGACATGAATTTTTCTAGATTTGTTAATAAAAATCAAGATATAGATTAGGAGTAAAAACTCGCTAATAGTACAAGAGTATCAAGGAAATCAGTTCTATCGGATCAGATATTAAAAATAAGATGAACTTGATTTTCTAAATAATTTTCTGCTTCTTGTGCTGTGTTCTTGATGAGAGAGAAGAGAGAATTCAGTTCTTGAATGTAATATTTTCTGTGTTCTTGTCTTACTGATTGCTTCTGTCGATATATCTTGTTATATATCAATCACTGACTCTTTGTCTTCAAATATAACTGCCAAGACAATCGTCAATACAATTTATTCTTCCAAGACAACCAGTTTTGTACTGCCAAGACAATAGGCAATACAATCGTCAAGACAATCAGGTTCTTCCAAGACAATCGGCAAGACAATCAAATTCAGATATCTTTGTCTTGCTTTATCAAATTTATCATTCTGTCTGAAGCTTTTTCTTTTTGATCATTATCAAGACAATCAAATTGAACTGCCAAGACAATCGTTAAGACAATCAAATTAGATTTTTATTCTACTTTTTAAAAGCTATTCAGACATTATTATTATCAAGACAATCGGCAAGACAATCAGGAATTGTCTTGCTTTATTGATTTCTTCTCCAATACAATCGGCAAGACAATCTCCTATTGTCTTGCTGTTCTGAATTTAACCTTCAAGACAATCGGCAAGACAATCAGGGATTGTCTTGCTAGTTCATTTTTCAGAATTAAATTAAAATTGATTAATAAATAATCATTTTAATTTATTCTTACTTAAATAATTAATCTGATTTAATTAATCTATTTAATTAATTTAATTAAAGAATTAATTCAAGATGAATTAATTAATTAATTAAATTGACTACTTGATTTAAATTAATTAAACAAGAATAATTATATATCCTTGGATTGTCTTAATTCTTTTCTGAATCACTGAAAGTAATAAAGGAATACCACTGAATAATTTGTTGACGTTCCATGTACTGTCTGGTTCATGAACGACTAACCTCAATGACTGTCCTTTAATTGTCATATTAAAAAATGTGATTCATTTTTTTCTTCTCATCTCTTTCTCCTTCTTGTACTTCACTGTATACTGTCTGAACCTGTCACTCTAGAAATCTCTGTCTTAGAAATAAATCCACTTCTTTGATGCTATACTGAGGCTTGATCAGCAATCTGAACTTCTTCCAGTGTAAAACATCAAAACTATAGATTGACTTTAGGGTTTTTCTTCTGACAGATAGTACCTCCTGAGATTCCTGTGACAGTTAAAGTTATTTACTTATTACAAACTAAGTTTAAGTTGAGTTGAGTCCTCGAACTACAAATAGGCTATGTCATATGCCTTTCAGTTGTCAAATTTTGATTTGTAAATATTTATGTGAATGCAGGGGACCCCATCATTATTAATGAAATCTCCACCAATTAAAATTTGACAACTAAGCTAGCACGGATTCTTAGCATGTGCCCTTGAACACACACTAGAAAATTCGTTAATTATTTAACCAAATAAGATTATCTATTTAGTTATTTAAATCATCTAAAGATCCATCAGTAATTTAATGAGTACATCATATAAGTGTGTAACTACCGTTTCCCTATTTTGCAAAGTGTGTATCTATTATTTAAACAATTAATTTTATATAACTATTATATATGATAGTTATATAAAATTAGCTGAGGAACAAGAATGGAAATGTAAAATCAAGACCAAGAAAACATTGGCGCCATTTCTCGTTAGTAAAAGACTATAATTGGCCTGTTTGGCATAGCTTAATTATACCGACTTATGACTTATTTTCGGGTAAAAATTTTATATTTTGATAGTATTTTTTTATACAAATGTTTAATGTATCTTTGAGATTCAATAAGTTGCAAAAATAAGTTGGAATGTTAGGAATCTCTAACTTTGTCTTAAAATAAGTTGACTTATTCTGGAAAAAAGTTCCCCCAAACACCCCCAATATCCCTCAATTTTAACATAATTAATGAGATTTTTAACAGAAATACACACTTTGCATCAAAGCCTAAATAAGAGGTATGCAAAATTATTTTTTTAAAAAAAATAGGTACACACTTTGCAAAAGACGCAAACAATAGGTAAACACTCTATAATTAACTCTAATTAATTTTTATTACCTGCAATTTTTTTCCCTTAAATTTCAGTTTTCCAATAAAAAAATCTAACCTCCTAATTTTAAAATAAACAAATGAAAACTAAAAAAATTTTAAACTTAAAAAACGCGACACTCTGATAATCCTTTCTTTTTGTACTTTCGGATAAAATCCAAAACTTGACCGGAAATATACATACATATTACATATATCTGCCGGAGCTTCACAATCGACACAATGAAGCAATCGGACAGAAATATATGTATATATTATAATCACATACTACTTTACATATGCTTGTTAAGCATGTCGATTAATATAGTGTCGGGTATAAGAATTCCGGATCGGATCCAAAAAGATCCGACAAATCAGGTACTCAAAACGGCAGCGTTTTGTCTCGGAAGCTTCTGGAGATCCGAATCGGTGTTTGGTTGTGTGGATGGTGTTGTACGGACTAGCGTTGGTTATGCTGGTGGATCTAAAATTAATCCTGAGTATCGGAGTCTTGGTGATCACGCTGAGTGTGTTCAGGTATTATCTTATTATTCGAGAATAGTTTTAGTGTGAGTACACGTGAGAATAATTAAATATTTGCGGAATCTTGTAATGTGTTTTTGCGATATAACTGTGCTCATTGGTAGTGTACAGTGTATGTGATGTGTTTGATTGAATTAACTTTACTTGTTATTAATTGTGTTTGACTTGTGAATTGTGATGCAATTCTTCGGATAGAGGTGTTTGGGCATAATTGAGACTTTTTTTTGTGGCTAAGTGATTGGTTATCGTGTAATTTAAGTTGGATAAATTTTAAGTTCAATTTGAGATATGCTGTTTGTTTTCGTGGAATTATAACGTTGTCTTGCAAATAAGTTTAGGCTTTACGTTGTCTTGCAAATAAGTTTAGGCTACAGAGTAGTAGAGTACCATTTGGAAGCATTCTATAAATGAAAGCTGCATAGAAAGGGTTTGTTAGTAAATTTAGGTATGTAGTATATACGTATATGTGCATATATGCTCAATGCAATCATGCTCTTCCATAAGATAGATCTGCTGGCTTACCTTATGTTTCACAATGTACTAAAGACAATACCTCGTTGAGCCTTATGGATACACCCAGTTGAATCTAAACATTATTGCACTACTGCTACCAACATGGTTTTAGAAGATAATTTGATGATTTTATAAATAAACCAGTATTCACTCAAATATCTATTCTGTGTTCGAGAAGTTTTGGACCCTCGGCCTTCCATAAAAGGAGCTGATAGAGATCCTGCTAGACCAAGAGGTCCTTGGTCTAATATTCTTCTTCATTTGTTACAAGGAAGGATTTGAGTAGCACCAAGCATTAGTGTTAAGTCCTCAACTAGTAAACGACAACTATTCGACAACTCCTGAAATTGCAATGACTTGGATTTAAGAGGCAAGTCCATTGACTGGCCAGTTGATATATAGATTATATAAGTTATTTATTTGTGCTCAAGTTACAATCCGTGTAATATATGTAATTATATATATAGGCTTGGGTGACTAGTTGGCAAGTCACAAAAAAGCAGTGACTTCGATTCAAGAGGCAAGTCGATTGTCTGGCCAATTGATATGTATGTGTATTTAATATAGTATTTATATAAGTAATTTATTTTATGGAATTTATACTCATGTTATGACCTATGTAATGTACATGATTTTATATATATAGGCTTGGGTTCAGATGACAACTAATCTATACTGGAGAACCTGGGGAACTGTTTAAATTTTTGCTAGAGTTATAAATTTTTAATTACAGTGTTTCTCCCAAAGGACACACGTTCATTTTTGTCAAGATGACAATTTTTAGAGGACAAGAACTGTATTTAGTTCTCCATGTAGAATGGTTCCTCAAAGAGCCCAAAATCTCTCTCTCTCTCTCTCTCTGACAATTTTTAGAGGACAAGAACTGTATTTAGTTCTCCATGTAGAATGGTTCCCCAAAGAGCCCAAAATCTCTCTCTCTCTCTCTCTCTCTCTCTCTCTCTCTCTCTCTCTCTCTCTCTCTCTCTCTCTCTCCTCTCTCTCCCTCTCTCTCTCTCTCTCTCTCTCTCTCTCTCTTCTCTCTCTCTCTCTCTCACTCCCTCCCTCCCTCCCTCCCTCCCTCTCTCTCTCTCTCTCTCTCTCTCTCTCTCTCTATAAATGTATATATGTTTAATCACTTATTTATTTTAATATTAATCTAACAATAATTTTTAGATATATTCCCTTATGTTTTATCTTTTAACAGCATAAGGACTTTATTTTGTGTTAAATATGTTTATATTTGTAATCAATTTGTTACATTATCTCACAATTGAATGTTATTTATTTTACTTTGTAGTTTACGTCATCACAATATTTATCATATTAGATGTTTTTTAATATTTGACGACTAGCTGACTAAATGCTTTGTTAGACCCTGTCTGCTAGCCTTGACACACCGACATAACAATCTTGGTAGCGGAACATAAATTGGCTCTGTAAATTTTTGGAAAGGGTTGATGTATGCAAATTGCAGTCTAGTTTTTCATTAAGAATTAAACTAACTTGTCATCTGTAACAACTGGATATACACATTGCACCAAGTACTGCATGTATATAGCTTCCTGAACCTGGAGGCAAAGGAAAGTCGATTTAAATGGGAAGTTCACATATCATTATATTCTTCAGTGGAAAATGCAGCCAAAGTTAAAGCAACAGAAAAGGATTAGAACCTCCAAAGGATGTATTTCCTCGAATCTACATTCTACAAAGACACTAAACTCTCAAGGAATATAATGTCAGAAAGGCTCTTCATTTTCAAGTGGTAACGGTTGCAGTGTTAGCATTTTCTGTGTGAGCTGATTTTAAGAGTTGCCGAGTTAGTTACAAGACCAGTAGAGTCTTTAAGTTTCTTTGGAAGTACTATATATAATACTGAACATACCTGGATACAATTGTATTTTATCCCCCTCTACTATGTTTCTGATTCCCTAATTTTTGTCTTCTTTCTTTTCTTCTCCATTTTTTGTCTAATCTATATCTTTTTATGTACTTATCTCAAAATTATTGAAGGTTGTGACATGATGTCTTCATTTGTTTTAAAGACCTTTGCATTTGGATTCATGTCAATAACATCATCAATCATATTTGGTAATCAGATTATCTCACTCATGTAGCAAAGGTCAACAAGGACTGACAATGAGCACTATACATGGTTCTCCTAAGTTCCTCCATGTGATTTAGCACTACTCTAGACTTTTTTTTAGTCATAATAGAAAAGCTTAATAATGTCTGAATGCACGAATACTTTGAATAATTTGTAATTTAATATCTATATAATCTTTTATGTGTTGTAAATTTTTTTACTTTTAATTTTTTGCTGAAACGTATGCAGTGGTAAAATATATGTTATTTATATAATAATGAGTAGATATTATGCTATTTTTTTGTGTTAGCCAAATGCCAAGATGAAACCTCAAACCTTTCATGTACGTTCCTTAGTATTAATAAATATGAGGTTTTTTGTCGTTGCCAATGTTTGAGCTCTAGACAAATCTGCCTCATCTATCAAAAGTAGATCTAACTGTCCCCTTCTATTAGTAGTAAATCTTACAGTCCATATGGTGGCAGTACAGACGTCCAAAGACCCCTTAACCCTTTTATATATAGATACAATAGTATATTTTTGTTCACTTGCATACTTACACTGTCATACAGTATTAATGTTGTTTGCGACCTTTCAGTTTTACTACTTACCCCAACAAATAAATGGAATTGTAATTTCAAAGAATGCTCAATTTATCCGAGTATGACCATGAATCAGAACTGTGGCATTGCTTAATTTCTTGAGATTGTTACCTTTATTCCAGGTTTTCTAAGAACCTCTTAGCAGTATACCTGCATAATATAGGTGGCAAAAGCAAAAACTTAAACAGGCATATGCCCCAAACTTGGTGCACTTAGTATTAGTCTTTTGTTAGATGTCTTGCAGCAATTTATTGTTTGCCAATGACCCTTTTTATTAGTGGGCTGTAAAATGGATGATTGTCACTACATTCTTGTTTTGTTAGTCCCACTAATTAGTTTGTTGCCTCTTTGTTAATTAGGGAATTTGCCTTATTATCACTAATAAGGAAATGTTTTGTTTTTAACAGTTTTACAAACTACCTGCAGATTGAATATGATCCTATGGTAATCAATTTCAGGCAGCTTTTGGAGGTTTTCTGGTCTAATCATGACTCTCGGCAAGTATTTGGGCAAGGTCCTGATGTTGGTAATCAATACAGGTAACCATGATTGGTCTTTAAGCAACTATTTTGTACCCAACTTAGAATACCAACCAGCAACGCTCATATAACCTAAGCAGGTCTATCATCTTTACTAATGGAACTGAAGAGTCCAGATTGGCTGCTTTAAGCAAAGAACGAGAGCAAACTAGATTAAAGAGCAGCGTTGTGACCACTCAAATTCAACCGCTTGGCCTTTTCTATCCTGCAGAGTCTGACCATCAGGTTTGTTGTATTGAACTTTATTCTTTACTATCATGATGCCTAATAGACACTAGTTTCCCCATTCTTCAAAATTGCACTTTGTCAATCTCAACCCTAGTGTGGTCTGTTTAACATGGAGGCATGAAAGAAGAGGGGGGAGGGGGGGGGGGGGGATGAAATTAGTAGTATCAGAACTAAAAGACGATCACCAGTAAAAACTGGGTTAAAGTGCTTTTCCCTTCTGTTTTTACCGACAAAATTGCAGGAATATGGACAATTTAATAATGTAAACCATGATACTGCATCAACACATTGTCATGGTTTTCTGATCTCTGGCTATAGTTACTCCTTTTGTTGAAAAACGAGAATGTTTAGAGATGCTCATTAGCTTCTGTTGACTGGCAAACTAATGAAAGATACAATGTTTGATTTTGTTTAGAAGTTTGAGTTGAAAAGGAACCACTTCCTTCTCCAGCTGATTGGAAACTTGCCTGAAGAAGAGCTTCAAAGTTCCAGCTTGGCTGCGAAACTAAATGGCTATGCAGCAGAGCTGTGTCCATCAAGAACTCAAAAGAGACTGGATGCAAAGATTAATGATATTGTAAGGAAAGGCTGGCCTATTCTTCAAGACGTATAGTGAAACTATTCTTTACTGAGCTGCTCAATCATTAGGAACTGCGGAGAGCATGAGGTCCAATGTTATTTGTAGGCTTTCCAAGCAGCTTTCTGTTGGGGTAGATCTCGATGTACTCATATAAATACTGTCTCAGTTCTTTAGGAGAATCCCTCTTGTAGCATTATCTTCCCATCACTTGTTCTCTTAAAATTAATTATAGGGTCAGAGGAGTGAGGATCAATGGAGTGTTGTATGCTATTTACAGTTCTTGATCTCTTGCTAGAAAAAAAAAGGGCAAGAACAAATTGTTATCATATAATATTTGTTATATTAGCATCCGTATGGTTAGATTGTTGATTAAATGATTAAATTGTGTGAATCTAATTTAAAGCGTACTATTTGTATAAGTTTCCATTGCAATCTCTGAAAACTCCAAATGAACAAGACCAAACAAAACATAGTGGGTGCATCTTGGTTTTAGCAGATTGTATCTGATTACTCTCTTCTATTTTCAGAAATTCTGAAGTACATGGATTGTTGTTAGTTATTACATGCATATTCTCTCGAAAGAGAAGATTTCCCATTCTAAGACTTTAGACTACTATTCTGCCAATTGGCTTGTTCTTCCTACGAAAAACTAGAAAATAAAGTAAACACCATAAGTTCAACACTGGAATGTAGAAATCGCTGCCAGCTTCTTGTGAAGAGTAGGCTAGTACTTGATACGATTCTCTAAGAGAAATTGACACTTCCCGTCATCCTTTCTCCGTGCACTGATCTGCAAAACCGCACCATCGATGAACATCCTCTGCAAAACTCTCGCTATATTCGTTGCATCATCAATTCCAAGATGGTGATTTCCTGCTACCGTGATCTTAAGTGGCCACATCATCGCGAGCATACCTCTAGCCTTCCTATTATAAAAGTTCAAGTACACGTCTTTCAGACTGATCCATTCCCTAAAATAAGAAGGAAGCTCCATCCTAGATATACCACATTGGTGCGGAACTTGTGTCTTGATATCCCAATTTCCACAAATCACGAAAGCCCCTTTCTGTAACCAACCTGAGGGCTGGTTAATTCTTCAGAACCATTAAAAGGCCTTGACACATAAGAATTATCAACTGTTTGAATATAATTGAGAAAATTCATGATTTTATATTTGTTTGGTAACTGATAAAATAAGGACAAGGTACTCGAAATGAACTAGACAAAGAATGGAAATTCATGGAATAAACATAAACAAAGTTGACAGGAATTAAAGTACAGGACTGAAATTGCAGGGAATGAAATAAAAGAGAAAGACAACCGTTCTTCGATAATCCCTCCTCTCTTGCAAAACACTATACATATACTGTATATGTCGATTGGGCTCAAGAAAAGGCTTTCGGCTGCGATTGGGCTTCTTAGTGCCTGACTAGCTCATAGGCCCAACATATAATAACATGACTAATTAGCCCAAGTCTCTCATCTGGTTACAATCCATCCCCCATAAAAAAATCCTTGTCCTCAAGGATTAACGATTTTTGAAAGTAATCTTGGTAGCAACTACAATCTCCTGAATCAGATACTAAAAGTAAAACGCACCAGTTCCACACATTTTTATTTAATGATCTCCCGAAAAACAGTTGGAACATCCTTCCACCGAAAGCAAGTTTTGAACCAAACATCACTTGCGCTAACTTAAGCATATCAATTTCTTCGAAATCGTTCAGTGTATCATTGCCAAACTTCCTGAAGCTTTCTAATGATTTCATAGGACAATTATGGACCATAACAAGAACTACACTTGCATATCCAAGCCTCGCCTTTTCAAGCACTTCTGTCATTTCTCCATTATCAAGCAGAACAATCTCGAAACCTTTACAAAGCAGTACATTTTCAGGATGGAGATCATAATGATTTATGTCAGCACCTGGATCAAATACCCATATAACATCATTCCAAGACCAGAAAAATGTCGAGTTCTTGACAGTAGGTGTCTTGATTATGAAATAGTACATGCCCTTTTGATCAATTGGCAGAGGTTGTGATGCATACAAGCTCAGCATGTAAAACTGAGGCTGATGATCACCAATAAAAGCAATAAAATCACGTTTCAAAAATTTAACAATATTTTGCTTAAATAATTTTAAACCTTCATTGAAATCGGTCCGCCAAACATCAAGAGCTACTGCCAAATCTTTAGAAAGATGATGAACTTTCCGACTATCTTGCAACAACTTAATTTTTGAGATAACAGATGTATCAAATGCCCATTTCGCAACTCCAGCAATATCACAAATACAACATGTGATATAACCACTTTGAGTTACTTTGCACTCCATTGCCAAATTCAGATACTTGTGAATTTTTTGGTCACTATTATATAGTTCTGCTTGTCCAAGCGTGACTAAATGAAAGTACAAATGAAGCAAAATGACATGTATAGAGTTACCGAATTTAAAACCAGCCATTATCATAACAGTATACTGATCCAAAGCAAGCTCAGATAAAGCTTGTCGCACTCTTCTTCCGGCAATGAGTGTTATAAAAATAGCCGCACTATGAACCAACATCTCAATCATCATTCCCTCTCCTTCATCAAAATCGCCCCAGGTTTTTGCTAATTGAATCTCCATATATGAGCTATTCTGATGTTTTCCCTCTAAAAAGTCTGTCGATCCTCCATCACAAATATGCAACTTCCACAAGTCAAAATGTCTGAAACTATAATAATTTAAATTGGCGCTCCTTCTCAGATTTATACAATTTGCAATTAGTGTATCAACATGCGGCTTAAACTTCTTTACTTGTTTCTTCTTCGTATCAAAATCCTCTTCCTCCTTTTGTCTATTCACAAACTCAATATAATTCATATCAACTATGTGTTCATCTTCATGACATAGAATTACCTTAGGGATAACGATCGGAAATATCTTATGTAAAATGTCATCTCCTCCAACCAGTGCATGGTGAAAATCGGACAACCTGAACATCCTTCCCCTTGGAGTATACAACTTATCAGCAACCACAATCACCATTGCACCCTTGATCCTTTCCCTCAAATCCTCAACTTCTGTAACTCTATTTTTTCCAGCAGTAGCACAACAATTCAAATTCGGATACCATAAAAACCAATATATGATACCATTCTTGATAGCTTTCCAGATAGAAGTCTCCAAGTATGCAACATGAATACAATGACCGCAGAAACCTATAGTATTTCCAATCCTTAGATCAAGAACATAAGATTTGAAACGTATACTATATACTGAATTCCTAGGAATAGAGGAAGATTTGGTCAATTCCTTTAATTCCCTAACGTGACAACAAGCTGAAATGACACTCACCATAGTAAATTCTTCTGATTTCAAGTCCTTATTGCAGATCATTTTTTTTTGAACAAATTATTAAAACATGCTGGCTGTCTATTGCACACATCACCACCGGGATCAAAGATAAGCCAATTTTCCTCACCAATATTGCTAGACTCCATACCCAACTCATACAGAATTGTAGTAGTTTTAGGCTCCAAAATAGTTTGCATCACATAATCTTTTGTGGTTTGCCTCTGTGAATCATTATCACAAGGAGGTACGATCACAAACTCATCTACATTGTCAACAAAAATCTTAACAATTTTTTCCACCTTGTTATTAACAATGGCAGGTATTGCTTCCGCAACCCTCTGTTTTTGACCTTCGTAAACTCCTCTAGACAAATTTTTAACACATTCGCTTGTATCAATCATAGTTTCAACCGGTAATTCTAAGTCTTTTAGTCCCTTATCAAATTTCATCTCTACATTATTAACCAACAAGCCCTCTTTAAGCAAAGACTCCTGAAGTTTAGCCCGATTAATAGCCTCTTGTAGAGTTTGAGGAGCCAATAATTCCAAGGTCTCTCGAACTTCTCCTTTCTCTTTAACTTCACCATCTTCTTCCATTTCACTGTCCCAATCCCACGACCTATCCCACAGCTCATATCCTTCTGAAGTATCCCAATTCTCCTCACCCCCATCACAAACATCTCCATTATCCCTAAAAATAACCGTTCCACCAAGAATCGACTCACTATCATCTTCAACTGTCGTTTCTATCTCAACATCACTCTCATCGTCCCAATCCCACTCCCTATTCCACGGCTCGAACCCCGATGTATTCTCCTCACCCCCATCATTTTCAACAGCTAATGACTTCCCTTGTAATTTCTTGTCAACCAATTTTGATTTGTCTGTAAAATCGTCTTGCATCTTCTCAATTATCGCAATCATTTGAGTAAGTTTATCTGCCCACTGGTTCCCCTTATCACTGGAAGCATCGTTAGGGTTATCCATAAGTTTGGGAGAATCAACAAATGTGGTAGTGGCTGTTACAGGGACAGTTGACTCAAGGGTGTAATCAGGTTGGTTAGTAGAAAGGGTGGTGTGACAAGGTAGGGTGAACGGTGGAGTGTAGATATAAGGTGAGGTGATGCAGGGGAGTGATACACCTGCGTTGGGCTAATAGGATTTTCCGCAAACACCTTATAAGTAGAATAATTGTTACGATTTTCACCCAACAATTGTGAGTTAGAACCTTGACTAGTGTAGGTAAATGCTAGTGGCACCGGAGGTGGTTCATACTCAAGTGTATAATACGGATTAGGGGTACCAACCTGAGTTTGGGGAATCGACGATTGACAACCGCAGAGACATGGAGACGCAGCCATCACATCCGAGGAAGGACAGCTCTGATACCACTTGTAACCAACCTGAGGGCTGGTTAATTCTTCAGAACCATTAAAAGGCCTTGACACATAAGAATTATCAACTGTTTGAATATAATTGAGAAAATTCATGATTTTATATTTGTTTGGTAACTGATAAAATAAGGACAAGGTACTCGAAATGAACTAGACAAAGAATGGAAATTCATGGAATAAACATAAACAAAGTTGACAGGAATTAAAGTACAGGACTGAAATTGCAGGGAATGAAATAAAAGAGAAAGACAACCGTTCTTCGATAATCCCTCCTCTCTTGCAAAACACTATACATATACTGTATATGTCGATTGGGCTCAAGAAAAGGCTTTCGGCTGCGATTGGGCTTCTTAGTGCCTGACTAGCTCATAGGCCCAACATATTATAACATGACTAATTAGCCCAAGTCTCTCATCTGGTTACACTTTCTTAAGAGGTCCATCTGAATCCTTTTCCCACAGCTTATTCTTCACCAACCAATCTTCGAATTCTCGTAAAACTTTTTTCGAACGGAACAGCCGTCTGGTGCCACACACTACTAATTCCGAACTGCCCAAAGTGCTTCTCCACATCCTCATCCGTCTCTTCCTTGCTCAACCCTACAGGCCTGACAAACCTGTGAAAGAAATCAACAAGCTTTGCGGTTTTAGCATCGATCAAGACAACAGGGAATTCAAGAATCTCTTTCTTGCCCTCCAAATCAAGAACAAGAAAATAATCAAAAAGCTGAGGCTGCACAAGCTTTAAATCGAAACTCGAGGCGTCGAGTTCCAAGAAAGAATGATCAAAGGCCTTCAAGTGGGAGGGATCATCCAAGTTAGTGCAACAGCCTTGGGTATAATACAAACACAAGGGCAATGAAGGAGTGGTTCTTTCCAGAGGATTAAAGTAGGTGGACTTGTTAGTACTATTATCTGAGGAGTCTTGTTTTTTGGGAAAACAAGAAACAGCAGCTTGGGAACAAGAGCTCGCCATTGTTGTTTTGAATAGAGGAACAGAGATTTGTTTGTTTGGGTAACTGATTTTCTATGTCTACTGGTGTTTATATAGACGACAGTAATACAACTCAAAATCCCATTGTCAATCGTTCCCAGGATATGTTTGTTTTCCCTTTTTAGAGCATCTCCAACGGATGAAGCCCTTGGCTAAAATATCCTACATGGCTGTCAATATACATACAGTAAAAGCTCAGCATCTCCGAGGATGCACTCTTTCCTTAGCCCCTAAAATAAGGATTATTAATAATATAGGAAATCAAAATGATATTTCACTCCAATGATAATCCCTATATAGATACCCTATATTTTAAAAGTTTAATTTTTAAAATTTAAAAGTTTGAAATTTAAATAAACCAACCAATGGGAAGGGGAGTGGATGACGTGGAGAAAGATAGGGGCTGATATTTGGATCCTCACATGTAGGGATCTATTTTCTCTCCCCTAAAATATATTGGGAAGGGGAGAAGTGGTTGGAGAATGTTTTTTGGAAGAAAATCCCTAAAATTGGTAAGGGATGTGCATCCTTGGAGATGCTCTAAATATAGTTGGGATCGGAAAATTTTATTAATTTAGAGAGGTATTAATTAATCGATAAATTAATAATTATTAATTTATAGAAAATTTTGACATCAAAGAAAATTAATTTCCAATTATATACATTTAAATAGAATGAATGTAAAATTTATGTTTTATACTTAATTCAATTAATTCATTATATATTATTTACAAATTTAATGAGTATTTGCGAGATTCAAAATAAATATTCATGTATATTTAGATGATATCAAGGATAAAACAACATTTTTTGACCGTTTTTCACATAAAGAAGCACCCAATAAATCAAATATACTGATTAATAATTTTTTAATGCTTTACGAAAACACCACATTCAAACTTTTGGATGCAAAAAAGATGGTTAAAGATGAGTTTCATATAGATTCAAATTTTAAGAACCCTAAAATCATATTTTACAAAAGGGTAATACCTATTTTTTTATGATTATAAAAGAATTATTAATTTATAATATTATTGGGACCATATATTTATATAGGGTTTTCAAAAAAATTATTATCTTATTATCTTATCGAAATTGATCATTTTTTGAACTGGCCCAAATTGGGACTGGAAGAAATTATTAACTTAGAGAGATTATTAATTTATCGAGTATTAATTTAACGAGGTTTTACTGTAATCTGTATAAATGGTAACACTCCAACCGACCAAAACCCTTGTCCAAATATATAGCCAAGTTGAGTTCATTGGCTATATATAGCCAATCTTTACAAAGCTGTAGCAAAGCTGCAGCAATATAATTTATTTTTTTCTAATTCAGCAATATAATTTCATGTAAAATTATTAATTAGTGTTAATATTAATATTTTAAAGTAAATTTGAATTTAAAAAGTATTCAAAATAATAATAAAATACTATTTTCAAAATATAACCAACCATTATAGCCAATTCTCATTGGAGCCCAACACCTTACAGGTTCAGCAAATTTTAGCCAACTATTATTTTATATTATTATAGCCAACCCCGTTGAAGATGCTCTTAACAGAGGATTAGGATTATTTTCTAAGGGTCCTGGTCTATGGCAAACGTATGCCATAGACCTGTTATACAACATACTGTTTATGTGCCGTTGGATCAGTCATCCAATGGCTGGGGTTTAAAAAAAATAGACATCGTATCGCAGAAAGTTTCTACGGTATGATGAATAGTAGATTTTTGGTGTGAAAACAAGGGGGCATTTTGGTAATTTTTCCGTACCGCGGAAACTTTCTACGATATAATGGCGATTTTTTTAAAACCACAGCCGTTGGATGGTTGATCCCGGCGCAAAAACAGTATGTTATATAACAGGTCTATGACATACATTTGCCATAGACCGGGAGCCATTTTCTAAACGCGTAGTACATACCTACATTTTTTTTTGAAAGGTGTAGTACATTATACCCTTTATATCCTTATTATATCCTTATATATAATAAGCATAAGAGGGATTTTATCCAAATTTTTGGTCTGGTCATTGTACTACCATCATATGATCCGTTGGATTAAAAATATACGATCAAGATTAGATCACATTAAAAATAAAATTATAATCTAAAAATAATATGATTAGAAAAGGTTGTATTAGAAGTGATTTTTTTTAAAAAAATTATAACCTAAAAAGGATATAATTATAAAAGTATGTATTATAATTGAATTTTAAAAAGAAAATTATAATCTGAAAATGATATAATTGAAAAAGGTTGTATTAGAATTAAATTTTATTTATTATTAGTATTAAAAAAAATCATATTTACTATTTGGACTCTATCTTGTGATCTAGAAATCAGATTTAGATGATTTTTCAATCCACGCGAATCTCATAAAATTATCTTTAATTTAGTAATGCTTTAATAATTATTATTCAAATGGAAATACTCATAATCTTAAGAGAAAATATAATTATGAATTTTTACATTAATCTTATTAAATGTAGAAGTCCTACATTGATAATGTTATTCAATGTAGAAAACTTAATTATATATAATTTAAATCATTGACATATATATTTTCGTATTTCAATGTAAATATACTTTTTAGTTTATAACATATTAAAATATAAAACATTTTTATATACTAGATACAACGGTTTTCATCTATTTATTTTAAGATCTTTATCGTACGAAGGACCATACTACCGATTATCAAAATTTTGGACATAATCTCTCTTACACTTATTATTAAAAATTAAAATTAGACGATCAACATTAGATCACATTAAAAATAAAATAATAATCTAAAAATGATATGATTAGAAAAAGGTTGTATTAGAAATGAATTTTTTTTAAAAAATTATAACCTAAATAGGATATAATTATAAAAGTTAGTATTATAATTGAATTTTAAAAAGAAAATTATAATATGAAAATGATATAATTGAAAAATGTTGTATTAGAATTATGTTGTGGAATAAAAACTAGGTTACGATTTGTAATTAATGCTAGGGTGGTTGAGCTTCGAGCTTTAATGGTTGTTTCCGTGTTCGAGACTAATCGATCCTCACAGAGTGCCTACGTATCTCGTTATTGAGAATCAAGCCAAAACGTAGTTCTTGGTGTTCGCCCTCGGGGCTGTGGCGGCAAGGGCACACCAAGGACGTAGTGGCTTGTATGTCCCTATTCGAGGATTAAGCCAAAACGTGGTGGGTGACGTATGGAGCTGTGCCCAAAAACGTAGTTCTAAGATGAGGGGTTAGACCCTTTATATAGGCTGAGAAACCCTAGAATTATGGTAGGAGTCAGAGACTTGGTGGACAAGTCTTCCTTGAGGAAGGTTCTAGATCTCTTCCTTATAGGAATCAGTTTCCATGTTGAAATATGTATCTTGGAGGCTAAGTCAGGCAAGAGTAATATCCTTGTTCGACTCTTATTTGCTGAGCTGTTTATTACCCTTAATATTAATTACGAAATTAATATTACAAATAGGGTTTGGGCCCATCTGGTGGGCCCCACGTTTGGACCATTCCGGGTCTAATTAATGCCACATTAAATGTGTCTTTAGGGCTTACTTTTAGCCCATATCATTTGCCCCCCAACTTCTAGGAAAACTGATCAGGTTTTCCTTGAAGTTTTAACGGCCTTTTTCGAGACTTGGGTCAGGGTTCATCTTTGCACACTAATGTTTCACGAGTATTGTCTTTATGTAAAGCGTGGAGCGATCGACGCGTTCACGACAATGTTAATTCGATGCTAATCGGCACTAATCAGCCTTAACGATGCTTAAACAATGTTTAAACGACGTTAAACGGCATAAAATGGCACTAACCGGCGCTAAATGACACTAGACGGTGCTAAACAGCCTTAAACAATGTTTAAACAGTGTTAAACAATGTTAAAAGGATAAAATGGCACTCACGGTGCTAAACGACACTACTCGGTGCTAATCGGCACTAAACGGTGCTTAAACGACACTAATCGGCTCTAATCGGCACTAAACGGTGCTTAAACGACACTAATCGGTGCTAATCGGCACTAAACGGTGCTAACGACATTATCGGTGCTATCGGCACTAACGGTGCTATCGGCACTAATGGTGCTATCGGTACTAACGGTGCTTACAGCACTAACGGTGCTATCGGCACTAACGGTGCTTACAGCACTAACGGTGCTATCGCCACCAACGGTGTTATCGGCACTAATGGCGCTAAATGGTGATCGGCTGACGTTTTTTGAAAACGTTGAATCATCATTGTCATGTTTGAATCATCACTAACGTGTTTCAATGTTCTGAACCACTTTAGTGAGGTATGAAGCGAGTCAGGGGTGTTCTGAATATCAAAGTGATTTTTCAAGGTTGACGGACCATCAGCATCCACTTCCATTTGGCTAAGGCCCTCAAAAAATGAGGTGGTCGGCAAAGGATGGTCCAAGATTATATAAAATTCAATTAGCTTCGCGTGGACTGTAAGATCATCCAAATCTGACATTCGGAGCTCAAGATATGGCCCAAACAGCGTTGAAGGATCGCATTGAGTTCCCGGTCGGCCTAAGGGCTTCAAAATGCCTCGTTCAGCCAGTACCCAGTCGGAAAAGAGTCTCCAAGACCGTAGAAAATTCAGAGAGCTTCGCGTGGACAGTAAGATCGTCCAAATCTGACATCCGGAGCTCAAGATATGGCCCAAACAGCGTCAACAGTCCGTGTAGGACTGAAAATCAGTCTTGGTCGGCTGATGCCCTCCTCGGAGCTTGGTCGGCCAATGGTGGTCGGCTAGTGGTCTCCAAGACTATAGAAAACTCAGAGATCTTCGCGTGGATTGTAAGATCATCCAAATCTGATACCCGGAGCTCAAGATATGGCCCAAACAGCGTCAACAGTCCGTGTAGGACTGAAAATCAGTCTTGGTCGGCTGACGCCCTCCTCGGAGCTTGGTCGGCCAATGGTGGTCGGCTAGTAAACCCGGACCTGAAAATCATCCGTGTCTTGAGGATCGAGAAATTTGATCTTGATCTCAAGTCATCCGTGATCTTAAGGATCAAGAAACTTGATCTTCATTTCAAGTCATCCGTGATCCTAAGGATCAAGAAACTTGATCTTGATCTCAAGGATCAAGAAACTTGATCTTGATCTCAAATCACTATTTTGGTCATTCGTGACTTTGTTATCTTAAGGATCAAGAATCTTGGTCTTGATCTCAAATCATCCGTGATCTCAAGGAGAATCATCCAAGATTCGCTGAAAAATTCAAGTTCTAGGACTAGAAACTATCCGAGGTTTGCTGAAAAAATCGAGATTCAGGACCACGAACTAACCCGCGATCGGCCGGACCACGGGATAGCTCGTGGTCGGCCGAGAGGTGATCGACCAGAAGGTTGCAAGCCACCATGGTCGGCCACACCATGGTCGGCTAGAAGGTGGTCGGCCGATAGGCCCGAAACCTTCGTGGTCGGCCGGGAGGTGGTCGGCTGCGGCCCCTCGTGCGCCATGGTCGGCCACTTCGTGGTAGGCTAGGAAATTCGGACTTGAAAACCATCCGTGGCCTTGAGGATCAAGAACCTTGATCTTGATCTTAAGTCGTCAGGGATCTAGGATCTAAAATCATCCGTGATCCTAAGGATAAAGAACCTTGATCTTGATCTTTAGTCGTCAGTTTGGTCATTCGTGACTCCTAACGATATTACTCCTTAATTCATGATTAGCACTGCTAATCATGTGCTTAAGGCTAAACTCGTTACTTAACTTCTTAAGCGCAATCATCCTTTCGAAGGTCGTCTATTTCGTGACTTCAGCAAATATATCAGCTGTTTCTTCTCCGGCTTGTATGAATTATAACGATTCTCTCTGTATACCGCGGATAATTTCTGTCCTTTTTTCATCTATAAACGATGGATGGCCTCGTTCCCATCCAAGGTCTCCAACTTGTAGGATCTTCGTCCTAGCGTCTTCTTGACTCGATACGGCCCTTCCCAATTAGGGGCTAGCTTTCCCTTCTGACCAAATCCAGAAGCTTCTATCTTCCTTAGAACCAGTTCGCCTTACCGAAAGAACCTCTCCTTAACCCTTCGGTTGTAGTGGAAGGATGCTCTCTTCTGATGCTCTGCATTCCGGGCATTTGCTTCATCCCTAACCTCATCAATTAGGTCTAGGGCAAGCCTCATGCCTTCTTCATTAGTCTCTTGCTCATATGCCTCAACTCGAGGTGATGCATGCATGATCTCTAGGGGCACAACTGCCACAGCTCTATAAGCCAACAAAAAACGAGGTCGCTCCAGTTGTCACTTTGCAAGCTTATTTTTTCATGCTATCCTCTGCCTTGATATACTTGTCGGCCCTTCGTTGGAGCTCGGCCATGTTCTCAGGAGGATACTTTGCCAAAGACCTCTTGAAGAAAGGATCAGTGGTTCCGTGTTCCAAGGCTACCATGGCCACTTTATTCTCCAGATCTGTAATATTCAATGTCTCCTTGGTGAATCGCTTGAGATAATCCCTTAGATTCTCGTTCTTCCCCTGCACCACATACATGAGGGATGCAGAACTTTTTTCATGAACTCTTCCACTAATGAATTACCTAACAAAGGCATTTTTCAACTCCTTGAAAGAGCCAATCGAATTTGTAGGTAGCCTGCTATACCACCTTTGAGCCATACCCGACAGGGTTTGAGGGAACGCCCTACACTTTAAGGCGTCACTAGCAGGTTGCAGCAGTGGTGCAGCTGTGAATGTCTTGACATGAGTTTCAGGATCGCCTGTTCCATTATAGGCCTTGATCGTCGGCATCTTGAATTTCTTTGAGATGCGGGCATTCATCACTTCCTCAGTGAATGGAGGTGTTGGATCATCAAGATCTAGCGGCATCAGATCCTTGGGGTTGTTTCTGGGGGTTTTCGCCCTTGTTGCTCCTTCAGTTGAGGTATCGGCCCTTCTTCATCTCCTAGACGGCCTCTCCAGATCTATGACGGGAACCCTTCCTGAGATTGGAGGAGGCCGATGCAGACTTTGATTCTGCCTTGCTTGCTCCCTGGCGGCGTCATCTTTCAGCCTCTAGATCTCAGCCTCATGAGCCTTGATCCTTTCCTCAGTCGTTTGTGGAGGTCCATCATGGATTCTTCGGGCCCTCCTTCGGGGCTCTCTACTAGCACGTCGCCTCCTTGGGGCCTCGTCACGGTCATCATCGTCATCCTCAGATGTCGAATCAGTAGTATAGGGGCCGGAGTAGTCTAGGTACTCGCGATCTCGGATCTGCAAAGCATGACCACTCGGTCCAGGTTCTCGAACAGGGGGGTAGTTGGGCAACCCATACATTGGGTTGGTATTCATGGGGAGATCCGTAGTATGGATCTGTACCCCAGATGGAGGGTGGTTAGAATCAACCAGGGGAGAGATCACCATCTGAAGAGAGTTGGTTCCCTATTCTGGATGGACAACCATAGGCAGCGTACTCCCAGCAGGGGGATTCGTCCCTGGAGGCTGAGAAACTTGAATTTGGGGGATCGTCCCTTGTTCAAACGTGGTTGTCCCAGAGGTAAGAGGCGGAGCGGAGCTGATTGGTAAAGCTTCGGTAGAGCCTGGTGCAGTTCTTCGTGTGCTAACCATGGTTGATGTCTTCTTCCCACAGACGGCGCCAAATGTTGTGGAATAAAAACTAGGTTACGATTTTTAATTAATGCTAGGGTGGTTGAGCTTCGAGCTTTAATGGCTGTTTCCGTGTTCGAGACTAATCGGTCCTCACAGAGTGCCTACGTATCTCGTTATTGAGAATCAAGCCAAAACGTAGTTCTTGGTGTTCGCCCTCGGGGCTGTGGCGGCAAGGGCATACCAAGGACGTAGTGGATTGTATTTCCCTATTCGAGGATTAAGCCAAAACGTGGTGGGTGACGTATGGAGCTGTGCCCAAAAACGTAGTTCTAAGATGAGGGGTTAGACCCTTTATATAGGCTGAGAAGCCCTAGAATTATGGTAGGAGTCAGAGACTTGGTGGACAAGTCTTCCTTGAGGAAGGTTCTAGATCTCTTCCTTATAGGAATCAGTTTCCATGTTGAAATATGTATCTTGGAGGCTAAGTCAGGCAAGAGTAATATCCTTGTTCGACTCTTATTTGCTGAGCTGTTTATTACCCTTAATATTAATTACGAAATTAATATTACAAATAGGGCTTGGGCCCATCTGGTGGGCCCCACGTTTGGACCATTCCGGGTCTAATTAATGCCACATTAAATGTATCTTTAGGGCTTATTTTTAGTCCATATCAAATTAAATTTTATTTATTTATTATTAGTATTAAAAAGAAATTCATATTTACTATTTGGACTCTATCTTGTGATCTAGAAATCAGATTTAGATGATTTTACAATCCACTCGAACCTCATAAAATTATCTTTAATTTAGTGATGCTTTAATAATTATTATTCAAATGGAAACACTCAGAATCTCAAGAGAAAATATAATTACGAATTTTTACATTAATCTTATTAAATATAGAAGTCCTACATTGATAATGTTATTCAATGTAGAAAACTTAATTATATATAATTTAAATCATTGACATATACATTTTAGTATTTCAATGTAAATATACATTTTAGTTTATAACATATTAAAATATAAAGCATTTTTATATACTAGATACAACGGTTTTCATCTACTTATTTTAAGATCTTTGTCGTACGAAGGACCATACTACCGATTATCAAAATTTTCGACATAATCTCTCTTACACTTATTATTAAAATTGTATTTGGTTATTAGTAGAACTATCTTCAAATAATTACAAGGGTATTTTGATAATTAAATTATAAGTAGAATTTATAAATCAAATAGAATTTTCAATGTAAAAATCGTCAATTTTTGCGTAGCTTTAATTGAAAAATAATTGTTAAACCATCACTAAATTAAAGATTATTTTGTTAATTTCACGTGGGTTGTAAAATCGTCCAAATCAAATTTTAAGAATTTTAGATAGAGTTCAAATATTAAATCGAATGTGTAAAATCTTATAAATATCAATTTTTTAACAACAATTTAATTTGTAAATTAATAACATATAAAATTAAAAAATAATATAATTATAAATATTAAAAAAGGAGCCGTGCAACGCACGGGTTATAAGCTAGTACATAATAAGCGTGAGAGGGATCTTATTTTGGTCACTTTGGTTTGGTCACTGTACCGTCAAAATAATCTCAACCGAATATAATATTTTAAAAATAGACGATCAAGATTATATTATATTAAAAAGAAAATTATAATCTAAAAAGGATATAATTAAAAAGTTTGTATTAGAATTGAATTCTAAAAAGAAGTTATAATCCGAAAAGAATATAAAAGATTGTATTAAACTGAATTTTATTTATTTATTAATATTAAAAAATTCATATTTACTATTTAAACTCTATCTCGAGATATAGAAATCAGATTTGGATGATTTTACAGTCCACACGAAACTCATAAAATTATCTTTAATTTAGTGATGATTTAACAATTATTATCCAAATGAAAACACTCAGAATCTCAAGAGAAAATATAATTACAAATTGTTACATTAATTCTATTTAGTGCAGAATACCTACCTTAATAATCATATTCAATATAGAAAACCTAATTATAAATAATTTAAATCATTGACAAGCACTTTTTCGTATTTCAATATAAATACACTTTTTAGTTTACATGTTGTTGTGGAATAAAAACTAGGTTGAAATTATTGCGGCTGGGGGTTTGTATATTTAATGCTAGGGTTCGTGAGCTTCGTGCTTTAATGGCTGCTTCTGCGTTCGAGACTTAAACGGTCCTCACAGAATGCCTACGTATCTCTGTAAATTAGAGAATCAAGCCAATAAAACGTAGTTCTGAGGTGAGGGGTCTGACCCTTTATATAGGCTGAGAAGCCTTAGAATTATGGTAGGATTTGGAGACTTGGTGGGCAAGTCTTTGAGGAATGTTCTAGATCTATTCCTTGTAGGAATCAGTTTACATATTGAATTGGATGCCTTATTGGATAAGTCTGAAGGGGATATTATCCTTATCCAACTCTTATTTGCTGAGCTGTTTATTACCCTTAATATTAATTACGAAATTAATACTATAATCAGGGTTTTGGGCCCAGCTGGTGGGCCCCACGTTTGGACTAATTTCGGCCTAGTTAATGCCACATTAAATGTGTCTTTAAGGCTCATTTTCAGCCCATATCATTTGCCCCCCAACTTCTAAGGAAAACTGATCAGGTTTTCATAGAAGTTATAGTTGCCTTAATCGAGACTCGGGGTCGTTTTTATCCCTTACCTGGGACTTCTTAATTACCCTTATATGGGAATTTTGGTTTACACTAGTGTTTCACAAGTATCGTCTTGGTTGTAAAGTGTGGAGCGACCTACACATTTACGACGATTTGCCTTATTCGAGGCTTTAATTTGTGCTTGCTTTTAGCAATTTCGGCACTTTCATAGAGTTTTCATGCGTTATTAGTATAAATTATTGCTCAATTTGTCAAGAAAATATTTCAATAATTTTCCTCGTATTTTTCTGTACTTTTCCTAATATTTCAGGAATTTTTATGTACCAACAGGTATTTTTTATAATTTTTCCTAATATTTCAGGAATTTTTATGTACCAACAGGTATTTTTTATAATTTTTCCTAATAATTTAGGAATTTATATGTACCAACAGGTATTTTTATAATTTATTATTTTTTTTTCTTTTTTGAAATTATTTTTCAATTTCCCAACATTATTTTCAAAATTTTTATAAGGATTAACTTTAAAAAAGTCATTCTGGCAAGAAATGCTTCCTGGGCGTGGGTACCCCCGCCAAGGAGACACTTTCCTTAGGCACGCCTAGGAAGTTTGGTCTCCTGGGCGTGGGTGCACCTTCGTTCCTTGAAATGCTTTCTGGGCGTGGGTACCCCCGCCAAGGAGACACTTTCCTTAGGCACGCCTAGGAAGTTTGGTCTCCTGGGCGTGGGTATACCTTCGTTCCTTGAAATGCTTTCTGGGCGTGGGTACCCCCGCCAAGGAGACACTTTCCTTAGGCACGCCTAGGAAGTTTGGTCTCCTGGGCGTGGGTATACCTTCGTTCCTTGAAATGCTTTCTGGGCGTGGGTACCCCCGTCAAGGAGACACTTTCCTTAGGCACGCCTAGGAAGTTTGGTCTCCTGGGCGTGGGTATACCCTTCTTTAAAGAAAATCGAGCTGGGCGTGGGTACCCCCGCCAAGGAGACACTTTCCTTAGGCACGCCTAGGAGGTTTGGTCTCCTGGGCGTGGGTAGAGCCTTCTTTAAGGAAAGTCGAGTTAGGCGTGGGTACCCCCGCCAAGGAGACACCTTCCTTAGGCACGCCTAGGAGGTTTGGTCTCCTGGGCGTGGGCATGTCCTTTTAATTGGGCCTCCTGCCTTTAAATTCTGATGGGCTTTTATCCTATTTTCTAAAAATGTCGTAGAACATTCTAGAATTATTTTTAAAATTTGAATTTCATGGGCTTCCCGCCTATTCAAAGGCCCAGTCACCTGTTGATAGCCCATTTACTGGATATAACCGGTTGAGTGACCAACCGTGAACTCTATAAAAGAGTAGTGTGCATCCCTCATTTCTCATTTCACTATTCAGCAAAAATTATCTCTCCCTTATCACAAATACTTTTCAAAAAAGCTCTGCTAGGGTTCTGTCGTGAGGCGATTTCCGGCGTCTTTCCTCCGCCCTGTTTTCCAGTTTCTGTTTGAAGATTGTTGAATCTTCATCTTCTTCACCCTCTTTTTTCAACATTTCTGGGTTTCAAGCCTTCAAGGGAAGCATATCAATGGAGGACTCTAGCTCTTCAGGCCAGTCTCAACTTGCTAACACTTCTACCACCGCTCCACGGCTTTCAAGGGGTAAGAACCCTAAAACATCTCTTGTCCATGCCAGTGTTTTTTCCCTTAGAGATCTTTTAAATGAGTTTGGTCAAGATTTTCCAAATATGCTTCATTTAGATGCTTATGAGTATAAATCGAAATACAAACAACATAGGGTAGACATTCTAGCCCAACTTTTTCATATTAATGGGCCTTATAGGGCCGTTGTTCCGGCCTCAAACGAAAGGGCTTGTCACCCAAAGCCTGGGGCCATTAGGATTTATAAAGAGACTTTTTATGCTGGTTTTCGCCTACCTCCTCCTCCTTTTGTTTATCGTCTTTTGGCCGAAGCCCGGGTTTGTCCAACCCAACTTATGCCAAATGCATGGCGTTTTATCTATTGTTTCTTGGTCCAATGTAAGAAACATGGGCTTGAGCCCAGTATTTCTGTTTTTCGATATTTATTCAAATTTGTCAATTCTTCTGACAATTCGGGCTGGGTCAAAATCCAACACCGTTCCTTAGCCCGTTCTTGTTTTGTTTCGGATTCCGCTCCTGATTCCCTTCCTAATTGGAAGAGGGAATGGTTTTATATCTTTTTGGATGGGGATGACTGGGACAACTATTTTCGGCCCAACTTCTGCAGAGCCGTTGATGGGCCTGTCAGGAGTTTAAAATTGGGCGTGGAAGAAGAGGCCGCCATAACTTTGTTAACATCCGATAATTTGCATCAATGTGCAAATTTGATTTCTGAAGATTCGTTGCAGGCCCACGGGCTAAGCGATTTGGGCCCTGAGGGTAATTCTCACCTCTTGCTTTGTTAACATTTTATGCTAGATATAATTTTCTAACTTTCTTGTAATCATTTTGCAGCCAAAACTGCTCTGGGAGCAATTTTTAGGCAGAGGGAGACTGCTGCCACTGCTAGGGTGGTAACAGAGAACCCTAGGGCCAAAAGGGCCAGGACAGATGAGGCTTCTCCCGCGGTGGAGCGTGTTCCTGCTTTTCTTCAAGAAAAGCCAGTTCCTATTGAGGAAGACCTCACTCCCTTTACGGTGGGATGGGGTTTATGCAATAGGGACACAGCCGTAGGTGATTCTAGGGCTGCAGCTGAGTGGTCCAGGAGCGTGGTCACTCCACGAGATAGGATTCACATTGTGGAGTCCTCTGATGACTTGCAGATTGAGCTTCTTGGGGCTCAAGCTGTTGCTTCGGTAATTTCTTATTCAACTTCTTTAATTTAATTGCATTTACTTTTCCCTTATTCACTTGTTTCCTTTGCAGATGAACGCCTACCTTCAGGCCGCTGTTCATAACCTGAAGGAGGTGCGTGCTGATAAGACCATTGCTGAGAGGGACAGAGACAGATACTTTGATGCCTCCGAGGCAAACTTTGCTCGTTTTAGGGAGGTGGAGAAGGAGCTGGCTGCTGAGAAGGAGAAGAACAGGAAGCTACAGCTGGAGGTGCAGCAGAACAGGGAACACATCATTGCTGATTACAAGGCTTCTAAGGACTTCCAAGATGTCCTGAATGCCGAGTATGATGCAAACTTTCCTGGCACCTTCAAGGAGTGTTGGGAGGGGATCATCGAGGAGCTGAGTGGGAAGATCGAGGGGGTATCCCTGGAGAAGTTCCCGGTACCTGCTATCCCTGGATTGACAGATACTCTGGAGGTTGCTACTGAGACAGCAGTAGATGGGGACTCTCAACCCACTCAGGATCCACCTTCTTCACCTGGAGTAGAGACAGCAGATCCTTCTTCTACCCAGGGAGATGTTGTTATTGAGGACTTAGATGCATAGATGGCCCTGCGTGGCTTATTTCTGTTTGTCTTTATTTATTCTGAACTTTTGCCCTTCGGGGCTTATGACTTAACTTATTTATGTAGTAGTTTCTTTTGTTTCCACATTCTCATTTTTTTATAGTTCGTTAAACTTTTAGAATTTCTCAAGTACTTGGCCTCCTGGCTGGTACTAAACTCACAAGCTAGTCCAACATTTGCCTTTCGTGTTTATTTTAACAAAGAGAAATAACTCATAGAGAAAACAGTATAAATTCCATTATGCTGTCAAAAGATATCAATAGAATGGGTTCAACCCTTACATAAATATTCTATCTTCTACTGGGAGCAACATGCTCTAAAATGGTTTCATTCGAACCTTATTCTTAATAAATAGGTAAAAGTCCAAGCCTTTGTCAAAAAGGACTTAGACATAATAAACTTTGAGGTTCACAGCATGCCAAGTTCGGGGCACCTCAACCCCGTCCAAGGTTTCTAACTTGTAGGATCCTTGCCCTAACACCTTTCTGACTAGATATGGTCCTTCCCAGTTTGGTGCTAACTTTCCTTTCTGGCCAACTCCTGAGGCTTCAATCTTCCTTAAAACCATGTCACCTTGTCGAAAGAATCTTTCTTTAACTCTCTGGTTGTAGTGAAAAGATGCTCTCTTCTGATATTCAGCATTCTTTGCATTAGCTCCATCTCTAACCTCATCAATTAAGTCAAGGGCAAGTCTCATTCCTTCGTCATTAGTTTCTGGCTCATATGCCTCAACTCGAGGTGATGCTTGCATGATCTCTAAAGGCACAACTGCCTCGGCTCCATAAGCCAGCAAAAATGGGGTTGCTCCAGTCGTTACCTTACAAGTGGTACGATATGCCCAAAGTATGGGCAACAATTCATCTACCCAAGTATTCTTAGAGCGTTCGACCCTCTTTTTCAGTCCATCAAGGATAATTCGATTAGCTACCTCAGCTTGCCCATTGGCTTGAGGGTGTGCCACCGAGGTAAAACGGAGCTCAATCGCATTCTCTTCACAATACTTCTTGAACTCTTCATTATTGAACTGTGTCCCATTGTCTGTTACAAGGATTCGTGGGATTCCGTATCTGCAAATTATGTTCTCCCAAAAGAACTGGGAAACTTGCTTGGTGGTTATCTTAGCCAGAGGTTTAGCCTCAATCCACTTAGTGAAGTAATCGATGGCCACTATTAGGAATTTCCTTTGCGCAGAAGCCATGGGAAAAGGCCCAAGTATATCCATTCCCCACATTGCAAATGGAATGGGAGAGTTAATTGAAGTTAAGATCTCAGGCGGTTGCCTCACAATTGGGGCATGCTTCTGACATCTCTCGCATCTCTTGACATAGTTTTGTGCATCAGCCAACATCTCCGGCCAATAGAACCCTAAATGAATTATCTTGTGAGCTAGGGCTCTGCCCCCCAAGTGTTGGCCACAAATCCCTTCATGAACTTCTTCCAATGCTTCTCTTGCCTCTTGAGGCCTTAAACATTTCAAGTATGGGATGACAAACCACCTCTTATACAAAATGCCTTCAATCAAAGTGTATCTCAATGCTCTTACTGAAAGTTTTCGTGCCTCCAAGGCATTGTCTGGGAGCCATCCGGTCTCAAGGTGTGCCTTGATAGGGTCTATCCAAGAGCCTCCTATATCGATTGGTGCCAATAACTTTGAATTAACGGTCGGGGCCTTCAAGACCTGAAAATAGACACTCCCAGCATAATTTTCTATCTCGGAAGAAGCAAATTTAGATAGGGCATCGGCCTTAATGTTTTCCTCTCTTGGAATGTGCTCAACATAGCACTCCTCAAACTGGGACATAACAGCCTTTACTACTCTCAAGTATTTTGCCATAGTCTCATCCTTAGCCTCGAATTCACCATTTACTTGTGATACCACAAGCCTTGAATCTCCACAAACTTTGAGATTCTTGACCCTCATGATTCTGGCCAAGCCCAAACCAGCTATCAATGCCTCATACTCCGCCTCGTTGTTGGTAGTAGGGAAATCCAACTTTAAAGCGTACTCAACTGTGAACCCATCGGGGCTTTGCAAAACCAAACCTGCACCACTAGATTTTGTTTTTGATGCTCCATCAAAATAGAGCACCCAATATTCCTTCAGATCGGGTGTAAGTTTTTCTTCTTTTTCCTCTTGCCCAGGGGTAGTCATTATCTCTTGCCCCCCGACTTCTTGGTTGTTAATAGTGCATTCAACCACGAAGTCAGCTAATGCTTGAGCTTTGATAGCTGTCCGAGGCTTGTATGTGATGTCAAACTCTCCTAACTCAATCGCCCATTTGATTAGCCTTCCACTGGCCTTTGGGCTATGCAATATGTTCCTCAACTGCTGGTTTGTCAGAACTTGAATCTTATGTGCCTGAAAGTAAGGCCGCAGCTTTCTTGAGGCAGTTACTAATGCCAAAGCAAACTTTTCTATGGGTGAGTAATTCAACTCAGCCCCATGCAACACTTTGCTCACATAGTAGATAGGTTTCTGGACCTTCTCCTCTTCCCGAATAAGGACAGCACTCAGGGCTTGTTCGGATACCGCCAGGTATAAACTAAGAATCTCCCCAGGACTTGGTTTGGTCAACAACGGGGCTTCAACCATGTACTTCTTCAGTTGCTCAAAGGCCTCTTGGCTCTCAGGTGTCCACTCAAAATTTTTCACCTTTTTTAACGCTTGGAAGAAAGGCAAGCATTTGTCTCCAGACTTGGAGATGAATCTTCCTAAAGCTGCAACTCGACCTGTCAACCTCTGCACATCTCTTATAGAGCGTGGTGGCTCCATGTCTAAAATCGCCTTGATCTTGTCAGGATTGGCCTCAATGCCTCTTTTTGAAACCATCAGCCCTAAAAACTTCCCAGATCCAACGCCAAAAGCACACTTGGCGGGATTCAACATCATCTTATGGTGCCTCAGCACTTCAAATGCCTCTCCGAGGTGCTTGATATGATCAGCCTTAAGTAGGCTCTTGACTAACATGTCATCAACATATACCTCCATGGTTTTTCCAATCAGATGGGCGAATATCTTATTCACCAATCGTTGGTAAGTAGCTCCTGCATTCTTTAGACCAAAAGCCATGACAAGATAACAGAAGACACCAAAGTCAGTTATGAAAGATACCTTAGGTATGTCATCCTTGTGCATCTTAATCTGATTATAGCCGCTGAATCCATCCATGAAGCTTAACATCTCATGTCCAGCTGTGGCATCTATCAACATATCAATCCTCGGCAGGGGAAAACAATCTTTTGGGCATGCATCATTCAGGTCAGTGAAGTCTATACACATTCTCCACTTCCCATTTGCTTTCTTGACCATGACTGGGTTCGCTAACCATTCAGGAAACTGAATCTCTTCAATAAAACCAGCTTCCAAGAGCTTATTCACTTCTTGCCTAATGGCCTCTTGCCTTTCCGGAGCAAAGTTTCTCTTCTTCTGCTTTATTGCCTTCCTTTTGGGATCAACATTTAACTTATGAGTTATGAGTTGGGGGTCAATCCCTGGCATATCGGCTGCTGTCCAAGCGAACACGTCGCTATTCTTCTGTAAGAATTCTATTAACTTGCCCTTTAGGGGTTCTTTCAGAGATGCTCCAACATAAGTAACTTTTTCATGATCATTAGGTTCTAGAGGTACGGGAATCAAATCCTCTGCTGGCTTCCCTCTATGCTCTTCATCATCGCGGACATCCATGTCTTCAATCGGAAGGACCTGCCCCCCGACTCCATCGGCCCTCAGTGCGGCCACATAGCAACTTCTTGCCATCTTCTGATCACCCTTTTGTTCTCCGACACCATTCCGTGTCGGAAACTTAATTTTCATATGATAGGAAGAGGCCACAGCCTTAAACGCATGAAGTCCAGTCCTTCCAAGGATTGCGTTGTATGTTGATGCTGCCTTGATCACCAAGAAATTCAACATCTGAGTCGCCTCTTTAGGCTCCTGCCCAATAGTCACGGGTAGCTGAATAGTCCCTTCAACGTTGGACTCCACTCCGTTAAACCCGTATATAGGCATGTTTGTAGGGGTCAGTTGAGAGTCGTTGTAACCCATCTTTACAAATGCATCATGAAATAAAATATCCACAGAAGCCCCATTGTCTATCAAGACTCGTTTTACTTCTGAGTTTCCAATCACGGGAGTTATGACCAGCGGGTCGTCATGGGGGAATTTCACCCCTTCCAAGTCTGAATCATCGAAACCAATTACCATCTCGGTTTTAGCACGCTTCGGGGCTTCTCCCACAATGTGCATTACTTCTCTAGCATAAGCCTTTCGAGAATTCTTAGTCGTGCCAGCTGCTGTCGGACCTCCCCAGATCATATTGATAACTGCCCTTCGGGGCTGTGGATTGCGATCATGGTTGTCATCCCTCCTATTATTATCTCTCCTTTCATTGTCCCTTCTGTCATTGTCCCTTCTCTGGTTCCCACGGTCATCACCCTTGGTGAACTGACTTAGTTTTCCTCTTCGTATCAAGAACTCAATCTCATCCTTGAGTTGCCTACAATCGTCGGTGTCATGTCCCACATCTCTGTGGAACCTGCAGTATTGCTCCTTATTTCGCTTAGCTGGGTCTCCTCTAAGTGGCTTCGGCCATCGGAAGTCCTTTTCCTTTTCAATGTCCAACAGGATCTGGCTTCTTGGAGCATTAAGTCTGGCATACTCGGAAAACCTTGGACCCGAGTTCTTTTTTGGAGCAGATTCAGAGTCTCTGCTAGCTCGGGGATACTTGTCCCTAGCATCGTACTCTTGTTCTTGCTTCCGCTTGTTCCCTCCATTGCCCAACGCGGCTTCTTTCTTGATGCTGTCCTCAGCTTTTATATACTTGTCCGCCCTTCGTTGAAGTTCATCCATGCTTTCAGGGGGGTGTTTTGCCAACGACCTCTTAAAAAAGAGATCCGTGGTTCCATGCTGCAAGGCTACCATGGCCACCTTATTTTCCAAATCGGTGATATTCAGGGTTTCCTTAGTGAATCGCTTGATGTAATCTCTTAAGTTCTCATTCTTTCCCTGTGTTACATACATAAGGGATGCGGAGCTTTTCTCGTGAATTCTTCCGCTAATGAATTGACTGACAAAAGCGGTACTCAACTCCTTGAAAGAGCTAATCGAGTTTGGAGGTAAACGACTATACCAACGTTGCGCCATGCCCGACAGGGTTTGGGGGAACGCCCTACACTTAAGGGCATCGTTAGCAGGCTGCAGTAACAATGCGCTTGTAAACGTTCTCACATGAGTTGCGGGATCCCCCGTTCCATCGTAAGCTTTGATCGTGGGCATCTTAAACTTTCGGGAGATATGTGCATTCATCACCTCCTCAGTGAATGGAGGGGTCGGATCATCCAGATCTCCTTGTAGCATCAAATCTCTAGGATTATTCTTGGGGAGTTCCACCCTGGTAGTTCCTCTGGTTGGGGCTTCAGCCCTTCGGTGTCTCCTTGAAGACCTCTCCAGATCTATGAAGGGAATCCCTCCTGAAGTCGGAGGAGGTCGAGTCTGATCAGGGTTCTGTCTCTCTAGCTCCCTTGCTTGGTCGTCCTTCAGCTTCTGAATCTCGGCTTCATAAGCCTTAATTTTCTCTGCAATTGTTAAAGGACCATCTCGGTTTGATGGATTCCTCCTCAGAGGTTCCTTACTAGAGCGTCGCCTCCTTGGGGCTTCGTCTCGATCATCGTCTTCAGATGACGAGTCTCCAGTATAAGGACCAGAGTAATCATAGTATCCTGGTTCAGGAGGGGCCGGGCCTCTAAGATAAGGGGATTATTGTTGCCCATGGATCAGCCGAGCATGACCGCTTGGTCCTGGATCCCTTGGATCTTGGGGGTAATTAGGCAGCCCATACATTGGGTTGGTGTTGACAGGGAGCGAAGAAGTGGAGAGACTGTGAAGCGGTGGGCGGCTGCTCAGAGGGAGAGGAGAGACCACCATCTGGAGCGGGTTAGTCTCCTGTCCTAGAGGGACGATTACAGGTTGAGATCTTTCAGCGGGGGGATCCGTCCCTTGTGGTTGAGAGGCCTGACTACGAGGGTTTGTTTCCGTCAATGGGGGTACAGACCCTGGCCCTGTACCAACAGGAGGAGCAGCGATTGGTGGAACGATGGTTCCAGAGGTAGCCTCGGTTGAAACCGGTGTTGTTCTTCGAGTGGTAACCATGGTTGATGTCTTGTCCCACAGACGGCGCCAAATGTTGTGGAATAAAAACTAGGTTGAAATTATTGCGGCTGGGGGTTTGTATATTTAATGCTAGGGTTCGTGAGCTTCGTGCTTTAATGGCTGCTTCTGCGTTCGAGACTTAAACGGTCCTCACAGAATGCCTACGTATCTCTGTAAATTAGAGAATCAAGCCAATAAAACGTAGTTCTGAGGTGAGGGGTCTGACCCTTTATATAGGCTGAGAAGCCTTAGAATTATGGTAGGATTTGGAGACTTGGTGGGCAAGTCTTTGAGGAATGTTCTAGATCTATTCCTTGTAGGAATCAGTTTCCATATTGAATTGGATGCCTTATTGGATAAGTCTGAAGGGGATATTATCCTTATCCAACTCTTATTTGCTGAGCTGTTTATTACCCTTAATATTAATTACGAAATTAATACTATAATCAGGGTTTTGGGCCCAGCTGGTGGGCCCCACGTTTGGACTAATTTCGGCCTAGTTAATGCCACATTAAATGTGTCTTTAAGGCTCATTTTCAGCCCATATCACATGTTAAAATATTAAATATTTTTTATGCTAGATACAACGTCTTTTATCTATTTATTTTAAGATCTAACAGTTCTTATTTATTTTATCGTACTGAGGACCAGACTACCAACTACCAACTACCAAAATTTTGGATAAAATCCGTCCTACACTTGTTATTAAAACTGTATTTGGTTGTTAGTACAACTATATTCAAATAATAGAAGGTTTGATAATCAAAACAAAATATAAGTAGATTTCCTAAATAGAATAGAATTTTTAATATAAAAAATCGTCAATTTCATCTCTCTTTTGTTTCTTGGTAGTTTTAATTGGAAAAAATTGTTAAATCATCACTAAATTAAAGATTATTCTGTTAATTTCATGTAGGCTGTAAAATCATCCAAATCAAGTTTTAAGAATTTAAGATAAAACACATAATAAATTGAACGTGTAAAATCTTTTATATATATATATATATATATATATATATCAATTTCATAGCAACAATTTGATATGTAAACTAATAACAAATAAATAATAAAAAAATAATATTATAAATATTAGAAAAAGAAATGTACGTTGCACGGGTTATAAGCTAGTACATCTAAAAACATTATAAGTGTAAAATAAAACCTATTTCTAGGAATATAATATTTATGGCTTTATACAAAAACACAAGTAAATTACATTAGATTGTTTTTTTTAATTTTTTAATTTTTGTAAAAATTGCACTTGCATAAATTAAATTTCGTCCAAAGCAAGGTTACAAGCAATAAAGTCCGGAGCAGTATAATACCACTCCTTAGGACCTGACATCTGTGCTATCAAATGTACTACAATATTCGTAGATCTATACACAAGTACCACTAACACTTCCTCAAAATGTTTAAGTAATTCACTACAATCCTCCACGATAGTATCAAAAATAGACCTTCCTCTAGGACCATGAATTGAATCTACCAGTGACTTGGCGTCAGATTCGAATATACATTTGCTAGTCCTCCAGTTCTTCAACCATGATAATGCCTCCCTCAAACTTAAGGCTTCTACCTCTCTACTCTCTAGCATGCATTCTCCCTCTTAATGTACTACTCCGTGCTCGAATGAACCGCCCCCTGTCATCTCTTATCACACATCCAACTCCCAGAAAATCACTATCTTATCGACATGCTGCATCAATATTAACTTTCACCCATCTCTCGGGAGGTTTACACCAAAAGTCTTCATGTTCAACTGCTGATTACAGATTTGGTTGTTGTCCCCATTCTCCTTTGCACGATGCTAGTCTACCAGTAGATTCAAAGCCATAGATCTCACCCCAAATGCTGATGTGTTTTTCCTCTCCCACACCCATTTATTACGTCTAAACCACAGGCTCTAACAAAACAGCCCAATCATACCACATTGATCTTTACTAGTAGTGCTGAATACCCATTTTAACACTTTCATTACCGTGTCGTTCTCCTTGGTGGCTACAATCTACTGCAATCCCATAGTTTTCTAGACCTCTCGAGCAAATCAACATTCAAACAGAGTATACATAGCGTCCTCTACATGTAAATGACACCATGTACAGGTTGCAAGCACATTAACATTTTTACCAATTAATGCAGCTGCTGTAGGAAGGACATCACTACAGGCTCGCCATAAAAAAATATTAATTTTTCCCGGTAAATGTAACCCCCATATTTTCCTCCAAAAATCTATGTCTTGACACTCAAACTCCCTTCTAATTCTCCAATAACAACTTCTTACCGTAAAATCATCTTTATTCTCAAACATCCAAAATAATGTGTCTTCTCTACTCCTAATCGGTATAGGGATCTGTTGAATAAGTTTCATGTCTCTTTCATTACACAGATCCTGCAGAATTTCTTCGTCCCACCTTCGTTGACTATCGTCCAAGAAACTTTGTACGGTTACATTTTATAGTTCCTGAGGCATTTCACTCGTAAGATATTTGTTCTTTACACATGGCAACCATGGCACCTTCCACACCCTTGTATCCTTTCCATCTCCGATTCATCTTCTGCAACCCTGCTTAATAACATCTTGAGATGCAAGTATGCTCCGCCAGACATAAATTGGGTTCGTTCCCAACGTTGCATCTAGAAAATCTGACCTGGGGAAGTACCGGGCTCGCATTAATTTAGTCACCAAAGATTAGTGTTATTAATCAGTCTCCAAGCCTGTTTTGCCAACATAGCCATATTAAACTCTCTCAACTTCTTAAATCCCAGACCTCCCTCCTCTTTAACCTCACAAAATTTGTCCCATGACATCCATTTTATACCACCACTGCTACCACCATTCCCCCACCAAAACATATTCATTTTCCTCTCAATTTATCACATATCTCCCCTGGAACTAATAACAAACTCATCCCAAAATTAGAAATAATTTGAGCTTCTGTCTTGAGGAGTATGACCTTACCTGCTTTTGAGATAGTATGATTATTCCAGCCCTGTAGCTTCTGCTTTATTCTCTCTAGCAAGAAGCCAAACGTTAAAGCTTTCCTTCCCCCTATAACCATTGGCATACCCAAATACTTTCCTGGAGTGATAATTTCCTTTACACCCAACTGAGCACACACTTCTTTTCTATTAATATCAGTTGTGTTTGGAGAAAAGGTGATCACATATTTATTAAAATTGACAATCTGTCCTGAAATTTCTTCGTATCACTTCAAAATTCTCTTCATCACATTAGCTTCTGATTCTATTGTTTTAAAGAAAAAATAACAATTGTCCGCAAATAAAAGATATGATATTGTAATTGCCCTTTTAGCAATTGTACAACCACGTAGAAGTCCTGCCTATTTGTTTCTTCGAATTATAGCACTTAACCCCTCCGCATTAATATATATATATAGTTGCACTCTAAAAAGAACACATTATATAAAGAATATCGTCACAATACTTTATTTTTCATAAAAAATGATTTGTAATGATAAGAATCATAAATTTTAACAACAATTAAGCTTAATGTATCGAATCTAACGTAGAATCTCATCTAAATTTAAAAGTCAAATATTACATAGAATCCATTATTGAATCTTATATACATTTTTATAACAATAAAATTATGTGTAATCATATTATATTTTATCCTAATTTTTTATTAGATTCTATTTTTATTCATAAAAAACCAATTTTGATGTGAAAATTAGAATCTAAAAGCGATTTTATGTAAGATTCTATGATGTTTTTAATTGTTCTTTATATAAAGGTGTACTTCATGCTGCAATGGCATATATATATATATATATATATATATAGAGAGAGAGAGAGAGAGAGAGGACGGCTCAATGAGGAACTAAATTAAACTGGTAACCTAGTAGCTAATTGTCAGCCACTGATTAAGAGATGAATATGTGGTTCATATTTATAGTACATGCCTCATAAATAAAAGGAGAGTGAAATTTCACGTTGTTAACTTGGTGTTTGTTTCCTTAACTGTTCCAGTTCTTCTTTAATTCATTTTACATCATATTATAACTTTTGTGTTTTGTATATTTTTATTATTCAAAATTTTTTATATTCTATAAATATATCACATAACTTTTTAATATTATATAAATAAAAAATACAGCATACTAAAAAATATACAATAATAACAAATACAGGATGAATAGAAAATACTGGATAAAAAATACAGAACAAGTTAAAAATATTTAAAAATTAACAAAATTATATTACACATAAAAAATCATAGAACACTAAGGAAAAATATAGTGCACAAATAAACTATAACATAGAACCTAAAAAGTGTTAATTAATAAAAATATCACATATAAAAATACAGAACACAAAAAATATTTTAATTTTTGAAATAGAAACTAACGTATAAAACTAAAGAACACGGATAATAATTAAATAAAAGAAAACGCAATAAAGTGAACACAACTAAAATAATTTCTAAATTAAAAGAAACTATTTTAAAAATTACAGTATAAAAAAAATAGTCATCAATAAAAAGAATGCATGCATATTAAAATAGAGAACATAATAAATAATTTTAGTTTTAAAATAAAAGAAGACATATTGAAATACAGAACACGAACAATAATAGCATTCTCAAAATAAATACAGAACAACTAATAAAGTTGTTTAAAATTAAAATAAATCATATTGAAATACAGAATAAAAAATATTATACAATAAAATGAAAAAAATATATAAAGATAAAATGCAACAAACGAACTTGTTTTTAAGATAAAAACTATCATATTTTAATACTGAACATAAATATTGATAATTAATTTTGTAAAACTTTTAAATACAGAACACCAATAATAAATACAGAACAGAAAAAATGATGTTAAATACAGAATGAAGGTAAAGCAAAGAAATAACTGCATAATTACTTAGTCCTTGCCGTTAGGAGACGTTTGTGTACCTTAAAAAGTTCCTAGGTTACTCATTTAAGGAGTTCCCCGCAGAGCCTTCCCCTATATATATATATATATATATATATATATATATATCAATTTTTTAACAACAATTTGATATGTAAATTAATAACATATAAAATTTAAAAAAAACTAATATAATTATAATATTAAAAAAGGAACAGTGCGTTGCACGGGTTATAAGCTAGTAACTTATATCTTATATATTGATAAGTTAAAAGTTAGTAACGACGTAATTTTTTCTATCTTATTTCTCAATACTTGTTTTTTTATTTGTTTAATATTTTATATTTTTACATTTACCTTACATTGTATTGAGAGACTCTGAAAAGGAGGCTTTCTGGGTCTGCTTAAATGAATTGGTCGGAAGTATTCCTGACGACCAATTTTTAGTGTTGGGTGGCGATTTCAATGGTCACATTGGTGAGAGGGTAGATAGCTATCTCAGCGCTCATGGGGGTTTCGGCTTCGGGGTCAGGAATGTCGGTGGGTCCGCGTTGTTGGAGTTTGCTACTGCCCAGGAGTTGGTAATTGTGAATTCTGTTTTTCAGAAGAGGGCTGAGCACCTCATCACCTTTAGTAGTGGGGGGCACAACACTCAAATCGATTACCTACTTATGCGCAGGCGTATGTTAGGGCGTGCATGGATTGCAAGGTATTCCGGAGTGAGGCGTGTGCTTCCCAGCACCGTTTGTTAGCCATGGATCTATCCATGGGGGGTCGAGTTGTTCGCAGGACGAGAGAGTCTAGACCAAGAATCCTTTAGAAAGATTTGAAGGGCGAGAAGGCGGCCGATTTCAGGGAGTCTCTGCTCAACGAAGGTTGTTTTGCGCGTGGTGGAGATGTCAACTTTAGGTGGACCAACATGGCGAAGGCTATTCGGTGTGTGGGCGAGAAGGTGGTGGGGGTTTCCTCAGGAAAGTTCAGTGGTCTTAAGGAGTCGTGGTGGTGGAACGAGGAGGTTCAAAAGAAAGTTAAGGCTAAACTTGCGCTCTTTAAAGAGCTTTTGTCGATTTGTGCAGGGGCGGAGAGGATTCTGAAGATGGAACCGTACAAGGTGGCGAGACGAGAGGCAAAAAAGGCTGTGGCGAAAGCCAAAGGTGAAGCCTATGAGGGGCTGTATAAGCGCCTAGATACCAAGGAAGGAGCGAACGCTATCTTTAAACTAGCTAAAGCTAGGGAGAGAGGGCGGCGCGAGCTGGGTTCTGTTAAGTTTGTTAAGGATGATTCAGGCCAAGTATTAGTGAATGAAGATGCTATTAAGGAGAGGTGGAGTTCGTATTTTCATATTCTTTTCAATGAGGCTAGGAGGAGTGGTTCCGGTGTGGAGCAAGAGGTCTCTCTTTCGTCTGTGCGTTCTTTTGGTTCCTGTGAGCGTATCAGCAAGGATGAAGTCAAGGGGGCCCTTCAAAAGATGGCTAGAGGGAAGGCGGTTGGTCCGGATCAGATCCCAATCGAGGTGTGGTTGTGTCTTGGTGAGGTTGGCGTTCAATGGCTAGCAGATCTGTTCAATGTGCTCCTCTTGGGTGCTAAGATACCAGCTGAATAGAGGCGTAGTATTGTGGTCCCTTTTTTCAAGAACAAAGGAGATGCTCAGAGTTGTAGTAACTATCGGGGTATTAAATTACTCAGTCATACTATGAAACTTTGGGAGAGAGTGGTTGAATGTCGGATTAGAAGAGAAGTTGAAATCTTAGAGAATCAATTTGGTTTTATGCCTGGGAGATCGACGACAGAGGCCATTCATCTCGTCAGACGCCTTATGGAGAAGTTCAAGGAACGTCGCAAAGACCTCCATATGGTGTTCATTGATCTGGAGAAGGCTTATGATAGCATCCCCCGTGAAGCTATTTGGAAGAGCCTTGAGGAGAGGAGAGTGTCATCGTCGTACGTTAGGGTGATTCAAGACATGTACTCCCAAGCTAGTTCCTGCGTCTGGACCCCAGTTGCTGACTCCCGTTTTTTCCCTGTTGAGATTGGGCTACACCATGGGTCGGCCCTAAGTCCTCTTCTTTTCGCCCTTATCCTAGATTTCATGTCGCGAGGGATTCAAGATGGCGTCCCTTGGTGCATGCTTTTCGCTGATGATGTCATGTTAGTGGAGGAGTCGAGGGGGGAGGTGAACGAGAAGTTGGAGTTATGGAGATCTACTTTGGAGCCCCAAGGCTTGCGTTTGAGCCGGTCTAAAACCGAGTATCTCTGGTGTAACTTCAGTGGTGAGGCCAACGAGGAAGGGGTGGAGGTTAGGATTGAAGATCAGATCGTCCCTCGTACGGATAAGTTCAAGTATTTGGGTTCGATCATCCAGAAGGAAGGTGAGATTGAAGACGATGTCACGCATCTTATCAAGGCTGGGTGGCTAAGGTGGAGGGCAGCGTCAAGGGTGATTTGAGACAAGAAAGTCTCGTTAAAGTTGAAAGGAAAATTCTATAGAGCGGCAATCCGTCCTGCAATGTTATATGGTTCGGAGTGTTGGGCGGCGAAGAAGGCCCTCGAGAGCAAGTTGGAAGCGGCTGAAATGAAGATGTTGCGGTGGTCTTGTGGGCGCACGATGTTGGATAGAATCCCGAATGTGGTTTTTAGGAGCGAGCTTGAGGTGGCGCCTTTTTCTGCGAAAGTTAGGGAAGGGAGATTGAGATGGTTCGGCCACGTCCGTAGGAGGCTGGCCGAAGCCCCAGTGAGGAGGGTCGAGAGTCTTTCGATTGTTGAGGTGAGGAGGAAAGGTAGACCAAGGAGGTCGTGGGAAGAGCAGCTTAGGTTGGATTTAAAGGCCTTAAACTTAAATGAGACCATGACCGCTGATAGGTGTTCTTGGAGGCGCCAGATCAGAGTGGTGGATTCTCTTTTAGGGAGCGGCTCTGTGGTTGAGAGCCTCAGAGTTGGGTGGTCTCGGTTAGCTTTATCTTAGAAGTTCGGTTGTTTAGTTCTCATCTCTCGTTTTATTGTCTTCTGTTTTCAACTTTTGTAGTTTCAGGTAGTTTGGCCAGGTGTCATCTTAGATCTGAGTGTTTTGCAGAGCGGAGTAGTCAATTCCCTGGTAGGTAAGCCCCATGTGTTCTAAGTCATGGGCTCAGGTATGACGATGAGCCTTTTTCAAATCTTAGATAACCCTTGTGAATATCACACACTATTAGCTTAATGTGCACTTAGCCGGGGGTCTTCACGGAAACAGCCTCCCTACCGTTAAAAGTAGGGGCATGGTCTGCGTACATCTCACCCCCCCAGACCCTGCTCTGAGCGGGATATACTGGGTATGTTTGGTTTGGTTTTATTGTATTGAGATTATTATATTAAATAATTTATATATTTTAATTTAATTTAATAAATATTTTAACAATTTATAAGTAAATTTATCCAAACACTTGTATAATTTATAAGAATTTTTCTACTTATCACTTATATGACGCTTATTCATTTAAGTTATAAGTTACATATTTTATGATATCCCAAACGCCCATATTATAAGCCAAAAATTGACTTCTTCCTCACTACCCGTTTACAGCTCTCTTTTATTGATCTGTCCACATTCATCAAAACATTATATCCTTATATATAATAAGCGTAAAAGGGATCTTATCCATAATTTTGGTTTGGTCTTTTGATTGAGTCATTGTACTACCAAAATAATCTCACCCGTCAAATCTAATATTTTTAAAAATAGACGATCAAGATATCATATTAAAAAGAAAATATAATCTAAAAGGGATATAATTAAAAAAAATTGTATTACAATTGAATTTTAAAAAGAAAATTGTAATATGAAAAGGATATAATTGAAAAAGGATACAATTGAATTTTATTTATTTATTTATTAATATTATAAAAAGTTCATATTTACTATTTGGGCTCTATCTTAAGATCTAGAAATCATATTTGGATGATTTTATGGTCCACGCGAAACTCAGAAAATTATCTTTAATTTAGTGATGATTTAACAATTATTATCGAATTGCAAATATTCATAATATTAAGAGAAAATATAATTAAGAATTTTTACATTAATCATATTCAGTATAGAAGACCTATATTGATAATCTTATTTAATGTAGAAAACCAAATTACGAATTTTTACATTAATCCTATTCAGTGCTGAAGACTTACATTGATAATTCTATTCAATGTAAAAAAACCAAATTATATGAATTAAATAATTGACATACACTTTTTCGTATTTTAATATAAATACACTTTTTAGTTTACATGTTAAAAATTAAAATATTTTTTATGCAAGATCCATCGTTTTTCATTTATTTATTTTATGATCTAAAAGTTCTTATTTATTTTATCGTAGTGAAGACCAGACTACCGACTACCAAAATTTTGGACAAAATCACTTTTACACTCATTATTAAAACTATATTTGATTGTTGGTAAAACTATTTATTAAATAATAAGAAATGTATTTTAATAATCAAAACGAAATATAAGTAGATTTCATAAATGGAACAAAATTTTTAACGTAAAAAATCTTCAATTTCTTCTCTCTTTTGTTTCTGCGTAGTTTTAATTGGAAAATAATTGTTAAACCATCACTAAATTAAAGATTATTTTGTTAATTTCATGTGGGCTGTTAAATCGAAATCAAATTTTAAGAATTTAAGATAGAGCACAAATATTAAATTGAACTTGTAAAATCTTACATATACATATATATATATATATATATATATATATATATATATATATATATATATATATATATATATATATAGAGTCCTACTCCAATAGAAACCAAATTAAAATAGAAACTAGAAACTAAACTCTAATCCAACATTTTAAGCTAATCTACTGACCAAACTAAGAGTACCCCAATACAAAAAGTGTCTAAAATTTTAGGCTCCATTCATCAAAAAAAAAACTGTTGACTGCTGACGTGACGGTGACGTCAGCGTGAACAGTATTTTTTTTCCCCCTGAATGGAGCCTAAAATTTTAGACATTTTTTGTGAAGGTGCCCCTAGCGGGGCCCTTAGAATAGATGAAATATAATTTATTTAGTGTTAGTTTCTAGTTTCTATTTAAGACTTGGTTTCAATTTGATACTTTGCCTATATATATATATATATATATATATATATATATATATATATATATATATATATATATATATATTAATCTTTTAACAATAATTTGATATGTAAATTAATAACACATAAATATTAAAAAATTAATATAATTATAGATATTAGAAAAGGAACTGTGCGTTGCACGGGTTATAAGCTAGTGATATATAATAAGCGTAAAAGGGATATTACCCATAATTTTGGCCACTGTACCGTCAAAATAATCTCAACCGTCGAATCCAAAATTTTTAAAAATAGATGATCAAGATTACATAAATTAAAAAAATTATAACATAAAAAGGATATAATTAGAAAAGGTTTAATTAGAAGTGAATTTTAAAAAGAAAATTATAATCTAAAAAGGATATAATTAAAAAAGTTGTATTATAACTGAATTTTAAAAAGAAAATTATAATCTAAAAAGGATATAATTAAAAAAGGTTGTATTAGAATTTAATTTTATTTATTTATTATTAGTATCAAAAATAAATTCATATTTACTATTTGGGCTCTATCTTGAGATTTAGAAATTAAATTTAAATGATTTTACAATCCACGCGAACCTCATAAAATTATCTTTAATTTAGTGATGAATTAATAATTATTGTTCAAATTGAAACATTTAGAATCTTAAGCGAAAATATAATTATAAATTTTTACATTAATCATATTCAATGTAGAAGTTCTACATTGATAATGATATTCAATGTAGAAAACCTAATTATATATGATTTAAATCATTGGCATACACCTTTTCGTATTTCAATATAAACACATTTTTTAGTTTATAACATATTAAAATGTAAAATATTTTTTTGTGCTAGATCCAACGGTTTTCATCTATTTATTTTAAGATCTAACGATTCTTATTAATTTTGTTGTACGCAGGACCGGACTACCAATTTTTAAAGTTTTGGACAAAATCTATCTTACACTTATTGTTAAAATTGTATTTGGTTGTTAGTAGAACTATCTTCAAATAATAACAAGGGTATTTTGATAATCAAAACGATTTATAAGTAGAATTCATAAACCGAATAGAATTTTCAACGTAAAAAATCGTCAATTTCTTCTCTCTATTATTTCTGTGTTGATTTGATTGGAAAATAATCGTTAAACCATCAATAAATTAAAGTTTATTTTGTCAATTTCATGTGGACTGTAAAACCGTCCAAATCAAATTTTAAGAATTCAAGATAGAATACAAATATTAAATCAAACATGTAAAATCTTATATATTTATCAATTTTTTTTAGATAATCAAAGCAGTTGTATTAATTTTGAAAACCATACAATGCTCGGAGACCTCAGCTTTTGAGGTTACATGAAAGCAGGAAACATTAGCAACAATCAAAATGAAGCCACAATCTAACAGCAACTTAACCTAGCCATACTTAAGTACTAGGATAAAACTAGTAGCAACATCAGCTACTATTCGTGGCCTCCTGGATCACCACCAGCAACGTCGAACCTTACAACTTGCAACAGCCAACACACACGGAACCCATAATGCTTAACCTTCTGTACATGCGAACTATGTAGACTAGGATATCGAGAGGTTATATTATGAACACAAAACCTCCTCAAGACGATACTATTACCAGCTGCACTTCTGTCTTAGCTAGGTCTGGAGCTTTGCCCACCCTAATCCACATCCTGGATAGGCGTGTCACCCATAAACTCCGCCTGTTCTGCTTGGAACACCACACCGCCATGGAAGAAATCTTCTTCAATCCCTAAGCCCTGATGAAGCACATCCGCATTAAGTGCCATATCTAGACTGATTACCCGCGGGGCATTAATCTGGGCTAGACCCAGATCTCCGATTTGGTCTGATAGGTTATCCACGACATCAAAGTTGACTGGATCAGGAGCTTCTATTGGGAGATAGACATCTTGAAAATCAGGGTGATCGATTCCGAGCCCCATGTCCCAGTTGAGCATTTCTTTAACTCCACCCACCGGCCTGTTGAATGTATAAAGCCTATCTGAGGCCTCAAGACCCAGATGAGCTAGAAATCGAGCTACCTTGTTGCGAGATGGGTACACATACGTAATCTTGCATAGCCAACGCCTGTCTTTTGCCTTTATATCAATCTGTGAGGCTAAGTCATAGACCGATGCAGGTGCACCCAGTTGAAAGTTCTTCATAACTTTATTAGCCTCGTAATTGTCAGTTTCTAGTTCCACATCACGGTAGCCTTCTTCAAACGCACGGTTGAGAGCAACAAGAACGATCCAAAGTTGATTATCAAGTTGAGTGAGGTAAGGGATCGTCCCTACTGTGAGAAGTTCGAGATTGCCATTGTAGTCGCGATAAATAGCACCCATCCCAGTATCGTTACCACTTGGCCTCACCATGTCTGTGTATGTGGCATGCACATTGATCTTTAGTTTTTCAGGCTTAGGAGGAACCCAATGGAATGCCATAGTTGTAGAGTAAGGAAGTAGAGGAAGTAGCAAGAGTATGAAGGGTGTGAGTGAGTATGAGCGTAGTGTGGTTTAAATAAGCATGAACTCTACATACTATATTAACCCCCACACCAAACTCTGAGCACCTGTTTAATACTCTTTAATTGCCTTAATTATCGAAGTAATTGTAAGTATATCCCGCCTCTCAGTTTGAACCAGGGATGTTAAAATGAAACCAATGTAACGTTACCACATGCCCTCCCTACTCTACACCCTACTGCAACGTGTTAAGAGATGTATCCATATGTAGCTACTTGATGATGATCTTCTAGAAACCACACTTAACTTGAACTCTCAGAAACTTGCCTTATATCAGACCCCACTAGAACCTATCAACTCTGTCTTAAACACACTTGGACTGTTACACCCACCCTGCAACTAAGGCATTTCTGATTATACCTTCCCCTGCCAGTCTATCCGCCTACGAATTGAACAATCTATTAATATAAACCAGCTTAAGATTTGGCAGCTGTCGAAGTAGCAACAATAATGAGTTATTGTTCAGGAGATTCAAGATGTTTTGCCTTACAAATACAGCTAGTTGTAATGAGTCTGTTGCAATTACGATCTTTGCCTCTTTGATAACCTTTGCCATAATGTTTTCTAGCATGAACCGTAACGCATGTTCTTCTACTAAGTAAGGGCTATCATTGGTGCATGGTCCTGAGAATATAAACTCGACATGACTTTCTCTGTTCAACAGAAACCCGCCTATGCCTGCCTTTATATTCCCTTCTGTTGATTGTTTCCAAGCTCCATCCACAAATCCTACGAACTGACACGACTCTAACCATTTGTTAATCAACGATGCCCGTCCATCAGTCCTGCTTCTCTCATAAGCTAGATGTGGGCTGATATTCCATAGATTAAACCACTTATCCAAAACTTGCATGTGGGTTGCACTCCATTGCCAAGCTATTTTCTTGATAATAGAAAATAAAGATTGGGCTTGTATTGCTTCTCCTGAGAACACCATTCTATTCCTAGCTAACCAGATTGACCACAACATTGCGGTCAGACATATAGCTTTACCATTAGGTTGGTCTGTTTTGGTGAAATCTAATAGAATTTCCTTAAGATTGCATATTGGCATGTCTATCTCCCACCACTTAATGAATAAATCCCAACATGCCAGTGCTAGAGGACAATTCCATAGTATATGATCAATATCTTCCACGTCTGTTTTGCACCATTTACAGCGTGTGTCCATCTGGATGCCTCTTGAATTGAGGAGAACTAGCATGGGGAGGCACCCATGCATAACGTTCCACAGAAATAACTTAACCTTTGATGGAATTTTTAGACTCCAAATTAGGTTCCAGTCATGTTCAGGCATAGTTATTGGTTGCAGTAGCTCATAACCTTTTGAGGTGGAGTATTCAGAATTATTAATCCTCCATCTAAGTAAATCCTTTTTGTGAGACAATACCATGTGTTGCATGCAGATTCCTAGTCTTTCCAGGTCGTCCCACTCCCATCCTCGAAGATCCCTTCTCCAATGACTTGTGTTACCTTGAATAATTAGACTCCATTCCGCCATCATGTCTTTGATTATGATCTTTTTGTTCTTGAACAGATTAAATAACCTGCTAAACGCGCTTGACAGCAATCTTGGTGGCGACCAATAATCTAGCCAAAACTGGACATCATCACCTTTACCTACGACCCACTGAAAGTCCTCTGCTTGAAAGATGTTTAGATTCACATTCTGTTTGACTTCACTTATACTCTTAACCATAGGGGATATCATGTTTTTCCTCCCTTTTGGATTCGAGAAAAAGTTTTCTCCGTATTTTGCTTCCAATACCCTACACCACAGCTTAGATTTCTCAATCCTCGCTTTCCACCACCATTTCGCTAGGAGAGAATTGTTTTTCCATGCCAACACTTGCACTCCTAAACCACCTAATTTCTTTGGTCGACAAATAATCTCTCATTTTATGGTATGTAGCTTCCTTATTGCTGAGTTATTTGGACTGCATTCTCCCCAGAAAAATTGCCTGCTGATTTTTTCTAGATTCTTTAAAGTCTCTTTTAGAGGTTTGAATAATGCAAGCCAATATGCCGGCAAAGATTCGAGAACTGACTTGATTAGTACCAATCTTCCTGCTTTTGAAAGAGTTGAACATCTCCATGAGGCGAACTTAGTCCTAACTTTTTTCACTAGTGGTCTCCAGTAGCTTGATTTCTTAGGGGAACTCCCTAAGGATGCATCAAGGTAATTGAGAGGGAATTCTCCAAGTTGTCATCCCAATATATTGCTCCATTGAGATGCTACTAACGCCTCCTGCTTTGCTACATAAAGTCCGCTTTTACCAAAATTTACTTTTAGGCCTGTCATGAGTTGGAAGATGATTAACACCACCTTAATTCCAACTATGGACTCTATCTTATTTTGTATGAAAAAGATAGAGTCGTCGGCAAACTGCAGATGTGATATTTCCAAGCCCTGACCCAATCGAATTTCTTTTAAGATTCCTTTCAATTTTGCTTGTTCCATTAGTATGTGCAAAAACTCAGTGACTTGAATAAAAAGAAACGGAGATAGGGGATCTCCTTGACGCAATCCTTTATGCATTGCAAATTCTCTTGAAGGGCTCTCGTTAATTAAAATCGAAGATCGTACTATGCTAATGATGCCTTGAATCCAATGTCTCCATTTGAGGCCAAAACCTTGCATTTGTAAACATGTTTCCAGGAAGTCCCATCTTACAGAGTCAAATGCTTTTTCAAAGTCAACCTTGAGAATGATTCCCTCTAACAGCTTGTTTTGAATGCTATGAACCATTTCCCCTGTTAGCATAATGCATTCCGAGATATTTCTTCCCTTGATGAAGGCAAATTGTATCTCCGAGATTAATGTTGGAATAACAACCTTTAATCTGTTTGCAAGAAGCTTAAGAAGAATCTTCATAGTGCAATTTATTAAGCTGATTGGTCGAAAATCCTGAATCTGCAGTGGGTTGGATACTTTGGCAATTAACGCAATGAAGGATGAGTTGATACCCTGAGGAAGAACACTCGAGCTCCAGAAGAATTTTAAGAACTGAATGATATCATTTTTCAGTGAGTCCCAATATTGCTTGAGAAAATGAGCATTGAATCCATCCGGTCCCGGTGCCTTGTTAGAATGAATATCTTGAAGTGCTCCATAGATTTCTATCTCATTAAATTGATTTCCAGAAATTGAGCAATTGTTGCTGGGATAGACTTGACTTGCAAAGATGATAGATCAAAGGGCTGTGAAGTTCCAGGTTTTTTGAATCTGTCCTCGAAGTGATTCGCGAAAACGGTTTTGATACTGTTTGGGTCCGTGATCCAAATGCTCTCATGATGAATACCCTGAATGCTATTTTTCCATCTAGCTTTTTTAATGGCCATATGGAAAAATTTTGAGTTTGCATCACCTTTAGCTACCCACATGGCTCTTGATTTTTGTCTCAACACTTCTTCCTGCTCTACATAACATTTCTTTAGAATGTCTTGTAGTCTGTTGGCCACAACAAAATCACCCTTCTGATCAGCCATCCCAAGCTTCTCCTCCAGTTCTTGAATGTACCGCGAATGATTATTGTTGTGTATTAAATTCCATTCCTGCATCTTATGCCTAACTTCCTTTAGCTTATTCTGTAAAGATTTCCCGGAGAAAAGAAGAGTTCCCAAATGCTCTTGCACTATAGTCTTGCAATTACCATCAGAGATCCATGCATCAAAGATCTTAATAGGTTTAGGACCCCAGTTTGTGAGTTTGTAATGTAAAAAAAGTGGGGAATGATCAGAAGATTTCCTAGCGAGACCCGTTACCCTCCAATCCAAATTGTCAATCCATCTAGAGTTGAGAATAATTATGTCTAGTCTACTAGCTTTTCCGGAAGTTGAAAACCAAGAGAACTTCTGATTTTGAATCCTCATATCCCATAGATTATTCTTCTGTAAGAATAATAGTAGGGCATTGCTATCCCTGGTTCTGAATGTACAGTTCCTTGTCTCGTTTGCCTCCTTGGTGCAGTTGAAGTCGCCTACCATGCATAGTGGTTCTTACATATATGTGATGCTGAAGAAGGACAATTCCTCCCAAAGATGCCTTTTATCAATGCTATTCTGAGGCCCATACACATTGATACCATTTACAAAGGATTTTGATAACCCTATATCAGTTAGGATCTCCAACCTGGTCTAAAGAAAATTTTGCGAACAAGCCGTATCAACCAAACATAATTTTCTTTTATCCCAAGAGGTGATCAACCCACCTGATTGACCTCTAGCTGGTGATAGAATCCAATCGTGGGATTCATCCCATATCGAATCCTTCATATTGTCTGTCAGAGTTTCACATTTGGTTTCCTGTATGAACACCACCCATGGATCCATTTTTTGCAGAATTTTCCTAAGATTTTTTCTTGCTATTCTATTGTTGATACCCCTGATGTTCCATGTAAGGAGAGAAAAATTTTCAATACTCTTCATTAGATCTCTTGAGATTTTGTACCTTCCCCTAAAGCTTCCTTGATAATTTTGATTGTGGATTCTTTGTTTTGCCCATCTGTTAGACCCATGATCAAGCTTGATTCATAGATGTGATCTGCTAGGTTAAAGGTGGCCTGGTTCATGTGGATCACTTCTGGTACATTAGAAAAAGATGATGCTTGAGGCCTTTTTTCTTTGTTACAAGTAGACTGAGATTTTCTTCTTGCATTTTTTGACCTATGAACTTTTTTGTGCTTATTTTTCAGCACAAAATCAAAGAAGTTATTAACCCTTGATACCTTTCTGGGTCTACCTCTATTTTTGCCTATCTTCAAACTGAGAACTCTATCTTCAATGCTCTCTAACGACTGATCCTGACTCAAGTTATCCTCTCCGCTAATAGCCCCTTCAACATCCTTGCCCTCCTTCAAATCGTACTGCCCCTGGGTCGGTTCAACCATGGATTCTTCAGATAAATCATGTGTTTTATCTCTCCAATCCCATTTAACTCCGGCATCCTGGGTGTTATTCTTGTTTCCAAATCCGATCCCGATTTCCGGAGGATCATCACTTAATCTCTCTTGGTTTAGCTCGCAATTCTCCTGAAGGTCCTCAATATCCTGTTCAGAGATGTTGTGTAGTGAGGACCAGTCATTCCAAGAAGTTGTTCTCTCCCTCAGAACATCTTGGTTAGCATCTGTTGTTGCATACTTTGCAGTACCACTATTAACCATACTAGTTGGAACCTCTTTAAGTTTAAACCAATAACCAACATTGTTAATCATAACTTTGATTGTATCATCAATCTGAGTAACCTTGTGTGTAGCTATACACAACATTTTTTTCATAAACATATTACATATCGTTGGGATTGAACCTCCAGATATTATTTCACCCCAGTCTTGAGTTAGAGTTTTGAGATTTGTGTCATTCCAGACCGATAGAGGTAAGCCATCGCAGTGCACCCATGCCAGTCGAGATTGAACTAAATCTAGGTGATTCCATCCTTTAATTATTGTGAACCATTCTTTTAGAAATTCTACTCCCTGCATCTGCTTATCTTCCAGTGATGGAAAGGATATTAGAAATTTACGATTGGTTATACCTCTTACCATAATATCCTTGTAGCCTGCAAGTATAAGTTTTTCTTGGATCACATCTGGCCATTGAATTTCATCAGTGATTCCAATCACACTCCTCATACTCTCCTCCTCAGTTTTGCTATCCATTTCCAAGCTAAATTGCTTAAAATCAGGTTGCTCAACCAGTCGCTTTTCTTGGGTTACTGGGGTCCTTTTCTGAGCAGACTTATCAGAATTTGCGTCTAATCTCTCTTTATTAGGCAAGAAGCCTGCTCTCCTCACTTCCTCCCCCTTTTCCCTCCCTACAAGACCGGTCTTCCTTTCTGTTGTAATTTTGAGGTGAATTTTGTGGCCCAAGAACACAGTTGCATCCAAGGATTTGATAAGATTTTCCGTTATTCTTCTCCCGTTCACCTTAAGGAATCCAATTCTATTGCCATAGCGATCTCTTCTCTTCGGCAGGATTATATCAAGTATATCTTCTTGAGCCCCAAAGAATTTCCATGCTTCCTTGGCTCTTACATCTTGTGGTAAGTTTATCACAAAGATCGTTGTCATGTGATATTTCCTCTCCTCCCTTCCGGCCATATCCCCCCTTAGCCCCTTCTTAAGTACTTCTGCATACGAAAATTTGAAATCATCCACTTTTTTGGGTTCCATTAATGGAGAAACAACTCTTTTCCCTCTATTGTTTGCTCCTACGTAAAACCATTCTTCTTTGGCATTGTCTCCGGCCACCGAGGAACTGTTGTAGTTACGACTTCTGTTTGAATTTTGAATTTGTTTAAAATACTCTCTCTCATCCCTCTCTCTTTCACCTCTCTCTCTCTCTCATCCCTCTCTCTTTATATATATCAATTTTTTAACAACAATTAAATATGTAAATTAATAATATATAAATTTAAAAAATTAATATAATTATAAATGATAAATATTAAAAAAGAAGTCGTGTGTTGCACAGATTATAAGCTAACATATATATATATATATATATATATATATATATATATATATATATATATATATATATATATATAGGCTAGCGTTCAAATAGAAACCAACCTTAGAATAGAAACTAGAAACCTACCCTAAATAAATTATATTTCATTTATTTTAATGGCCCCGCTAGGGGCACCTTCACAAAAAACGTTTAAAATTCTTGGCTCTATTCAACAAAAATATAAAAAAAATAAAAAAAAAATTTTAAAAAAGTTACTGTTCACGTGCCACGTCATCCCGTGAACAGTAACTTTTTTTAAAATTTTTTTTATTTTTTTATATTTTTGTTGAATAGAGACAATAATTTTAAACGTTTTTTGTATTGGAGTACCCCTAATTTGATCATTAGATTAGCTTAAAATATTTAATTTAGGTTTAGTTTCTAGTTTCTATTCTAAGTTAGTTTCTATTAGAACAAGACCCTATATATATATAGGGTAAAGAGTTTATACTTGACACTGTAGGAAACTTTTCTACAGTGTCGCCTTAAAATCACGATTTTGCTGCACATATGATATGCAAACTGATCGTTGAGAGATGGAGAAAAATACAGTGAAGTCAGATTTCAAAAAAAAAATTCACCAATTGACGGGAAAAATCAAATTAAAAATGGAGAAAATTAGTTGGGATTGTGTGTGTGCAGATGTATTTGATTTGTGTGTGGTATTCCTAGCGGGGCCATTAGATTAGATTAATTTATGACCCAAATTTAATTTAAGACGTTACTGTAGAAAAGTTTAGAAATTCTTTTTCCATATATATATAGGCCATGCCCGAGCCTATATTGTGGTATAAACCATGTTGTGGTATAACATTACCAAATTCTCCACCATTATGAATAAAACTGTATGAAACCGATCGAATATATTTCATCATCCTATCAATCCATATCTCATGAAAACCAAATTATCTCAGCATGTTCTGAATAAAACTCCATTTCAATCTGTCATAAACCTTTGATATATCAATCTTTAACCCTGTCACATTCTTCTCACTAAACTAAATAATAGTAAATAACAAAATTGTAACCCTTGTTAATGTAACAAGACAAAACTTGCAATCATGCGAGACACATAATTCAAAATCCTAATTTAATATACTTCAAAATTTAATATGTCAATCATAATCAAGACACATTAGATTATTAGATGATAGTAATAAAGTAAGCATGAAGTTTCGAGATTTCAGTAAACATAAATATGTGCTGCAAATATAGTTTGAATCAAACTCTTTGAGCTTTCCGAACTTGGAAATTTGATTGAATTTCAAAGCCTTAACAAACTAAACGAAAATTTCATTTATTTTAAATGGTTGTTTGATAAGTAAGATAACTTCAAAAAATTTGTTAACAAATGAAGGATTTGTTTAAAAATATGTGTTTTTGTTAAATGAAATTCCTTTCTCTATAAAAAAACACTCTTAGATTTAACCCTCTAATCTTTTACTGCTTCACTTTAGTTCATGTCTTGACCAAAAAATTATCATAATAAAAAGATTATTAATGTAAGTAATTATTTATAATCTTGTGATTTAGCTGTTTTTTCTTTTATTAATTTATAGATATTTATTCAAAATATATTGTTATATGATTTTTGATATTACGATAACATATAACTAAAACTCGATAAGTGGGTATTAAAAATAAATTTAATTATTAATAAATCGTATATACAGTTTAATGCTCATTTACGAGCTATATAACGTGCTTTTTGGAGCATAAATTGAGAGACCCAGATCACCTGAGATATCATGCTTTTTTTCTTTTTTTTTTTTGACAAGACTAACTTTACATAAATGAATTATAATGAAATAAGGACCAGGGTTTTTTTCATTCAAAATATTAATCGAGACATGCAAGATGTCACCGGAAATTTAGACAATAAAACCTTAATGGATGAAAAGAGAACACCCGATAATTCCACTCGTGCCTGTAAAAGAAACAACATAATAAGTCGCAACAAATATTGATTAGATCTGATATACCTCATCAAAATTAACACAAAAAATATTTAAAATACAATAAGCTAGCCAGCATTCTGCAGAGCCAACATCCGTTACATCCCCAACTTGCATCACTTCATAATTCACATTGGACAAAAGACTCCAAACTCAAAAGGCAGTGCACAATGTGATTTCAGGTGCTAGTTTTTCTCCATGTATCAACTTAAACGCCACCAAGACTAAAGTTTCTTTCTATTGTAATTTCTCTGTTTTATATCCGTTCATCTTGATGCAGCACGTGCACATGTTGTGTTCGAGGCACAACCATGTTGTGTTCGAGGCACAACTGCGCTGCCATTCTTTAACCTCATTCAAAAAGTCATTGTCATATTTGTCGAAAAGACCAAAACGCCTGCAAATGTCACAACTAACTCAAGCCCGAAAGCTTTCCAGCCCAGTGACCCCCTCAAGCATATAATCAGATTTCAAGTTTGGATATACCAAAACTATAGTTTCTAAGGTTCCAAACCCTTTCAAAGATAAGTATCTCAGGTAATTAAGTATATTGAAAAAGCAAGTCCAACAAGACAAAAGGACATCTTGTAAAGCTTTCTTTTTACCCAACAAAATTCCTAATGCGTCCACCTTTTCTTTTTACATCCTTCCAGTACTTTCTCAACCAAGCTTCATTCTTTTTGCACTATGCAGTGCCTCCACTTGAGAGGGTGCTGGTTGTTCAGATCTAATGTGCATGTATGGGCAATTGGTGCCATTCCAACACCCCCTGGGAGAATTAAAGTAAATGCAGGGCTTCTGTGGCTTTGGCAAAGACAGTCCCTGCCCAACTACTTGAGTGTTTTCATGCAACGAAAAGAAACCATAATCCAGAGTTCTTTGCATACCTCTATGTTGTCCTGTTTCGTCGCCAAGGAAATTTCCACGATTCTCTGGAAGAGGAACTGCTGGCATGAGAGGGTTTGTGTGACTAAAGGCTAACGGAAGAGGTCCCATATTACCAGTAGGCTGCGATTTTGCCTTTGGCAATGTAAACAAGTCAGCCCCTGGAGAAGGAACTAGACCTAAGGATGTCATGAGCTTTGTCACAGGCATGCATACTGGATCATTTACTCCCAAGACAGAGCGCGGGTAAACTTCTGGTGAAATTGGGATCATTTGTTGAAAGGATCGTAACACATTTGCTGTTGGCTGGAAGCTTGCCCTGGGCAATCCAAACCCTCTATGCACTCCTTTGTCGTTAATGCAATTTCCATGATTCTCTGGATGAGCAACTGCTCGCATGAGAGGATTTGAATGACTAAAGGCCAATGGAAGAGGTCCCATATTAGCAGCAGGCAGCAAGTTGGCCTTTGACAAAGTAAACTCGGTCCTCGGGGAAGGAACTAAATCTAATGATGACATGATCTTTGTCCCAGGCATAGCTACTGGAGCGCTTACTCTTAAGGCAGGGTGCGGGTGAACTTCTGGTGGCCTCGTCTGTAGAAAGGATTGCAACATATTTGGCTGGACGGTTGCCCTTGGCAACCCCGAAAGCTGCGGTGAAGAAAATGGAAGCACTGGTGATATGAGCCTTGTCCCGGGCCTGGGTTCCATTCTCATTCCATCAGCAACTCTGCCCTCTAGCTTCTCAATCTTCATGACACTAGGCTTCATATTGGCACTGGGAGAGGAATACAAAGGTGACATAGGGGCCATTGTTGTTTCTGGATATGGTAAATCTTTATCAATTAAGCTCATTTTGGTACTTGCAGTAAACACTGAAGAATATATTGTATGAGGCACCGGGAAGGGGACACCAGTAATAGTAGGTGAACTGTCTTCACCATTTGTATTTACACGGGAAAGTAATGTTTCAGAAGTAATTGACATGGAACGGGATGATTGATCAACTGCTGTTTTCATCATCGAGGCAGACAGACTACCAGATCTGTTAGAGGCATCAAATTCTTTAATCAACTCTTCAATAACTTTTGGGTTCCCAAGGAGGCGAGCTAGCAAGTCGATGTCGATTTCACCCAGTTCCTGTCTGGAGCTTTGAATTGACACTGACGATGTCGTAGCATTGTGTTTCGAGATTACTACATCAGTACTTGCCGGAACACAATTAATTTTAGTATTCAATTTTAGCTGATCAGGATTTGTACTGGCAAAGGGAACAGAGAGTGTTGGCTTATTCAGCGTGGAGGCAGGCTCAATTCCTAGGAAACTTTGCTCGCTGATTAATTTATGGACTGTGTCTGGGTTGCTAAGGAATTGCATTAGCAAACCTATATCGATTGAAGTTAGCTCATCTTGGTGTGATGCATATGCAGTCAAAGCAGCTGCGGCACCAGCCATAGCAACAGCCATCATACCACCTCCCGAGGCAGGTGACTTGCTATTTTCAGGCTTTTCAACATCACTAAGCTTTACAGATTCTGCTGAAATAATATTGTCTGTTGCAGGAGTGCTGATTATTAAAACTTCTTTTTGCTTCTCTCCTTTTATGCTGTCAGTAGACAGGAATGGTGCTGAGCTGTTGTTCTGAAGGCTGGCTTCTTCCTCCATTTCTATGGGATTTAGAGGAATAACTGGTGTTTTGTTGTCAGCATTGTCACTAGTCGGATAAAATGGTGCAGAGGGTCTACATTGACATCCAGTATAAAATATAAGCACGGGTACAAAACTTAGACAATAATACGAGACAAACCTTCTGTTCAAAGTAAACTAGACCATCTTACCTCGGATCACTTGTATCACGTCTCTGAGAAACAGCCTCTGTGCTCTCTTCACCAGCAGCCACATGCCAATTAGAATCGAAATTAAGCTGTTATTTGATATGCAAGAATATTAGTCAACACCAAACCTTACAGATTTTCAACAAAAAAAAAAACACATAACCTCTTATTCTATAGAGGTTGTTAGATATCAGATGTAATATCAATCTTTCAACTCATACTTTAGGAGGACATCTCCATTGCATTTGCGGAATATGACAAGGTCTCGCGTAGTTTGGATTCACGCAAGGTGTTCCTTTCAACATGTTTGGAAGAATCGAGACACTTCTGAGTTGCAATATAACTTTGATTTGAAGGAAAAAGTCAACTGAGAATTTATCTTTTGCTTCAGACCACTTTATGAAGACCCTATATAAGAAACCACCTTGCCTGTTTCAAAGCAGGATGAAAAACAACTATAGTTACATTTTTGGAATATTTAATTAAATTTCTCTGACCCAGAATATGCAGGACCTACAGAAAGAAAAGCATCCAGCCCAAAAGCATAGAGTAATATAATAGAATTTGATGATGTTAGATTGTTAGTATTAGTCAAGCATGATAGAAGCTAACATGTTCCTACATCAACAGATGCAACATCTTCAAAAATGTTAGTATTCGTATATGCTATTCGAAGATCACCAATTCTTACTCTTTCTTAATAAATCTTTTGAGCGGATATAGTAAACAAAGATCAGCATCAGGACGATAGCATAAAACTTGAATACTTGGTTCACAGACACTTGCTTCAACCAATCGCCACTTCTACAAAGCAAAGCACAGCTTAATTTATGTAAAATTTCGCATGTATGCAGACAATTTGTTACACCTGGATCGATTTTCAGACCTATCATTTACAAATTTAATTCATCCTAGCCCTTTAAATTTTATTTCACCCTCAATAATTTGAAAATTGCACTTGCAAGCGAAGAGCAAGTACTGCCAGTACACGCAAGATATGAGAGTCAAAATAGTGCTTCAAATGCAAAATACTCATATATACTAGCAGCAAGCACATGAATTTGTGCAAAATGATAAATTTCCCTTGATGAAAAAAAGAACCCTAAGCGCATCCATCTCACTTTCCCCCAAAAAACAAAACTCTAACCTTTTCCTCGTCATCCCCCCCGCCCCAACAATTGGGACAATTTAACATATTAGGTGCTAGACAAGTAAAATTTCCACCTCAAACGCAACACATGGAGCTTCTTCTTTAACTTTGATAGACGAAGATGACAAAGACGGAGGGACAAAAATGAGGGCCCTCTAATTTCAGGTAAACGCAAATGTTGAACTTGGTGACATCAATTAATATCTGTCTCACAACAAATTTCTATTATGTTTTATGAAAATTAATGACTATTCCACATTTCCACATGCTATTTATTATTAACTATCTGAACCAATTACAAATTTGTTTTAGGAAGTACTTTACGATTAAAATAAGTGAACAATATCAAGTAAAACTCGAAAGGGATAAAATTTATGGAGTTCATCCATATGTTCTTGCAAGGGGTAAAATTCTGTCATGGTGATGGAGGCAAATCATGCGTTATAAGAGATGAGCTTATGAAATTGTTACAGCGAATTAAGAATCAACAGGCTAAAATTGACCCAGTTTATACCTCCATCTAGTTTACTAAAGTTGCAAATATGAATAGTACTGTGTAGCACTACAAAAGAACATATTTATTTTCTTCACATATGTAAGCTTAAAAAAATTAGCCGGAAAGAACATCTTAAGGCTGTAACCAATTGCAGAGAAGACACTATTGTGAAATATGTAATTATCACAAAAGGGAGGTTTATATGAAGCTAAATATCATCAAATAATTCATTTCTTGTTGATTCTTACATTTTATCATTCGAAAATTTATCTGTCTTGCATTATAGTGGAAGAAAGCTTTCTCAATTCTTAAGTAGCTAAAAATCAAGGAAGTATAATATTTTATTAGAAATATTTTTGTTTTTACCCAAAAAAATTATTAATTTTGCCTTCTACAAAATCCGGTGTCGGGCTTTATCCGACCAGGCCAAATTAGAGGGAACGTAAGTGTTAACAAAGAACGACAACATATCATTACTTAAATGATTACTGTGGCAAAGATGATTAATTAAGGTACATACTTCCTCTATATACTGTGACGACTGAAGATACTTGCTAATATTGTACAGGGGTTGGTTGGCCACAAGTTTCATATGTAAATCAGATTATAGCTATGCATCTTATAGTTAGTGGCTAACCACAGATGTATTTCCCACACACTAAATAAATAGTTATACAATAAAAGTTTAGTAAAGCTTCAAATACCATTGCTCATAATTGTACCCCAATTTCGTTGAATAACATGCTTTATACCCATATTTCTTCTAGTTTGCATTATTAATTTCTTTTGCTCTTAACCCTACAAAATAAGGAATTACAACCCTAAACAAGAAATCAGCGTTTATCCCAAATGGAAATAGAAGTCATTTAATGTGAACACTGGAAAAAAAAATGGCCCTAAATACCACACTATAAACAAGTGTTGTTAAAATGCCACAACAGGGAGGAATGGTCCAAAAAACTGCAAGGTGTTAGCATTGGAGAAATGCTCACTTCGTAAAGGATAAAATATCACCATGCAGTGCACAAAGATACGCATCTTCTCCCATACGTGTATTTGAGAGATATGCATCTCTAAAATGTGTATTTCTAAGACTTAAAATTTGGGGTAAGATTTTATTTTATATGATTTTGGCATTTATAACTTCATAGCACATACAACCAAAAAGGACGATAACAATTTATATGGTTTTGGCTTTCGTAACATTATTGTGTACTAAAGAAGATAGTTGATCATTTCTCTTCAATTTGAGTTGTTAGTCGAAGCTCATAAACTGTTTGCAGGTACATATATATATCTTGAACAAAGTAAAATAAAACACGTACAACAATTAATAAAAGTCGGTACATAAAAAACAAGTAACAGAATCAAAATTTACTTAGATGCATTTGTGATTGTTGTTATACCTGATTAGATTTAGCACTTCCAGAAAGCTCTTAATTCTTCTTCGAAATAATCAAAATATTTCCAATGCGCACCCGAATAAGAGTCTAAAACCCTAGCTGCTGCTTATTAATATAGTGTAAGTTTACACGGCTGTGTGTATAAATTAAAACAGGTGATTCAATATAAAGTTGTTTGGGATTTTCTGCGTGAGATTTTTGTATAACTCGTTTTTTGCTGATTGTGTTTGCTCCGCCGTGTCTGGTGGTAAGTAGTACTGTTTTATTCACCACTTGCCGGCGCCGACAATATTGAAAATGATAATATTACCATTTTTATGTCTTGAAAATGCAAACTATACTATTTTATACTGCTATACTAAGTAAAATGAGGTATAATTTGTAATTTTGTTATCCCTCATTTTTTTGTTTTTATTATCCTCATTCATAAATCTTCAACTCTTACTAGGTCTAAGATTCGATTCTCGCCAACAACATATTAATTTATATTTAATACTAAAAATTATTATATACAAAGATACAAAGTTCGAATCCTTCCAACAACATATTAAAATTAATATTTATAATATTATATTACACTATAAGCAAATTATAAAAAATTAAAAGTAACCTTTGATTTTGCACTGGTTATAAGCTAATGTTTATAATGGGTAAAAGTATCACTTATGCGGAAATAAAATCGTACATGTTTTTAAAATATTATTATATTATAATTATAATTACTTAAGTCGATTTTTCTATAAAAATGTATCATCCTACATTAATTAAATAACATTAAAATTAAAATTCAATATTATGAATGAATTTTATCAAATATTGAACACAATAATTACGAACGATCATCCACAGACGAGACAACTTAAAAAGATTTTTTTCATCATCGACATAAGAGACAACTTAAAAAGGTTTTGTCTGAGACTTAAAGTTAAATAGTTTTTTTTTTTTTTTGAAAACTTCTTGATTTCATTCCAAATCACTTGTGAGTACATGAGAAATAAAGTCCGGGGGGATATCAATCCACTCCCTCTCTTCTGACATAGAATAAGTAGCTAAAACATGAGCTACCCTATCGCAGAGCGATAAACAAACCTAAGAAGCACTGGATTTATGTGCTTTAAAAGTTGAATACAGTCACCAACTATTGTACCGAATATAGCCTCTCCTGGGTTTCCATTGCATGCGTTCACCAGTACCTGTGAATCTGTTTCGACAATGCAACACTGAGTTTTTCTGCTTATCAGCCATGACAAGGCTTCCTTCATTCCAATTGCCTCAGCTTCCTTTGGCGACCATGCTCCTGCAATTTTACAATTTCTCGCTCCTAGGAATAAACCCTGCTCATCCCTCAATACACACCCCACTTCTACACCTCCGTCAGGGAAAACAGTTGCATCTGTGTTGATTTTAATCCACCCTGCCATAGGTTTCCTCCAGAACTGATCCTCAGCTCGTACATGCTTTACCTGTGCATTTTTCCATTCTGTTAGATAGTTTGTAGCCATAACTTTTACTCCATAAGCTGATCCATTTATATTTTCCCATACCCACTTATTTCTTCTACCCCATATAGCCCAAGCTATCATTCCAATCTGCACACATTGCTCTCTATTACCTGCTTCAAATACTTGTAAGAACACCTCGAAAGCCGTGGTTGTCATAACTGTTCGAACTACCTGTTGCAGACCAACCATATTCCAGACTGTACGAGCAAAATCGCAGTTGAATAAGACATGACTATCCGTCTCTGGTGCACTCCCACACCATGGGCATCTATTGCTTTGCATAACTTTTTTGATCATTAACGCATTCGCAGTTGGTAAGCAACCCTTGCATACTCTCCAAATAAAATGAGTTACCTTACCTGGGAGTTTTAAAGACCATAATTTATGCCAAAAGCTCTTATGTGTCGTATCCAACTCCCCTTGCAGCCACCTGTATGCATTCTTGACAGTAAAATCGCCTGAATCATCTAAAAGCCAGAACCAACTATCATTCTTATCACTCATTGGAATGGGTATACGTTTGATTAATGCAGCATCCCTATTATTGAAAATGCCATCAATCGCCTCATAATCCCACCTCTTTCCTGTTTCATCCATGAGGTCTCGAACATTTATGTCCCTTAATTGATCCTGCATAGTAGTAGATATATACCCATTTTGGTCATCCGGCAACCAAGGTACATGCCAAACCTTCGTTGCTTCACCTGTTCCAATTTTTCTTCTAACTCCTGCTTTAATAACCTCGAGAGACTCCATTAAACTCCTCCAAATAAAGCTTGGATTTTGTCCCAGCTGTGCATTAAAGATGGAAGTTTTAGGGTAGTACCTGGCTTTTATTATGGCAGTAACAAGTCCATTTGATTGATTTAACAATCGCCAGCATTGCTTAGCCAACATTGCCAGGTTAAATTTCCTCAACTCCCTGACTCCTAACCCTCCACACCCCTTAGGCATGCAAAGCTTCGACCATGACATCCATTTAATTCCTTTACCAGCTGCTCCCCTTCCCCACATAAGACCATTCATTTTTCTTTCTATCTCTTCACATGTACCAATCGGAATAAGGAAAAGGTTCATCCAGAAAGAAGGTAAAACCTGTGTTGCCGATGATAACAACGTTAGTTTCCCTTGCTTGGATATGTCTTTATGTCCCCAACCTTGCAATTTTTGTTGTACCTTGTCTATCAAGAACCCAAACTTCTCCCTTTTGTTTCGCCCCAACCTCATAGGCATCCCAAGATACTTGTCTGGAGCTTCTGTTTCCTGGACTTGAAGAATAGAGCAGACCTCATTTCTGTCTTCTCTCTTTGTGTTTGGACTAAAACTAATACTTGACTTATTAGTATTAATCATTTAGCCAGAAACATGTTGATATTTTTCCAAAACATCCTTCATCATCCTTGCTTCACTCTGTTTTGCTCGAAAAAAGAAGTAACAATCATCTGCAAAAAGCAGATGAGAAACCGAGGGTGCTTCTCGAGCTATTTTGCAACCATGAATGAGGCCATCTGTTCCGTATCTTCTCATGATACCAGTCAATCCCTCAGCACACATTATATACAAATATGGTGAAATAGGATCGCCCTGGCGCACACCACGTTTTGGTATGATTTTTCCAAATACATTGCCATCATGAAGGAAGCTATAATTCACTGTTTTTATACATTTCATGATTCGATCTATCCACAGGCTAGGAAAATCAAATTTTTTATGCATACATTCAATGAAGCTCCATTCTAATCTGTCATATGCTTTAGAAACATCAACTTTCAAACCTGCCATCCCTACTGCCCCTTTTGTTTTCCTATGAATATAGTGGTTAACCTCAAACGCCACCATTGCATTATCTGTCAGGAGTCTATTTTCAATAAAAGCACTCTGTTGCTCTGAGATAATAGTCTGAAGCGTTGGTTTGATTCGATTTGCCATCACCTTTGATAATATACGCATTATCACATTACAGAGGGAAATTGGTCTTAAATCTCCAACTTTCTTTGGGTGCTTCACTTTAGGGATCAAACATACCAACGATGCATTTAAACTCTCAGATAACTCACCTGTTTCAAAGAAGTTCTGACAGAACCGCCATACATCTTTACCCACTATATCCCAATATGCTTGAAAAAACGAGGGGTTTAATCCATCCATACCTGGAGCCTTATCAGGGTGCATAGAAAATGCAGCCATTTTAACCTCCTCCTCCGTTATTTGCATCACAAGACTTTGCTTTTGTTCTTCTGTTAGATGGTTGAAACTAATCCTGTCTGACAATACCTCCTCCATCTCATTTGTACTAAAGATGCTGTCAAAATATTCCATAATAAGTCTCTGAATATCCTCCTCCGTGTCCTTCCACTCACCATTGTCATCTTTCAGCCTTTTGATTTTATTATGTTCCTTTCTCGCCGTTGCATATTTATGAAAGAACCTGGTGTTTTTATCACCATCCCGTAACCAGAATTGTTTAGCCCTTTGTCGCCAAAATATTTCCTTTTTCTCCAGTAATTTCAAAAACCTCCAACGGACCTCGCCATACTTTCTCAGCCCACTAGCATCTCTTCTACTTCGAAGCTTTCTCATCTCATCTCTATATCTCGCCAGTTTGAGCTTCATATCCTTGACCAAATTTCCTCCCCACTCTTCCAGCTTTGCACAACAATTCACCATCTTTGTCAATACATCAGTACTATTTTCTGCATTCCAACTTGACTCCACTATACTTCGACACTCACTCTCTTTAATCCACATATTTTCGAATCGAAATCTGTTTCGCTTTTGGACATAAATCTGTCGATTTAACTGTAAGAATAAAGGCATATGATCTGAAGATGAAACCTCAAGAACTTGCACCTCTGCAGCTGGAAACATATGACACCATTCTTTTGTAGCTAGACCTCGATCCAGTCGCTCCTGAATCCATCTTTCTGTTCCCCTAGCTCTCTCCCATGTAAAAATATCTCCCGTAAACCCCAAGTCCTCCAAATCACATTCTGAAATGGTTTCTGAAAAACCCGTTAACAATGTTCTTGGATGAAGCTGGCCTCCCCGTTTTTCTTTGTGGGAGCTCATGTCATTGAAGTCGCCAATAATGCACTAGGGCAGATTAGAGACATTTGTTAACTCTCTTATCAAATTCCACGATTGTAATCTTCTTTGTCTCTCTGGGAAACCATAAAAACCTGTATATCTCCATTTCTCCATATTCTCATGGGTGCATTCAAAATCGATGAAATTACTACAACTGTCTAAAATGTTTACACCATCTTCAGTTTTCCAGAAAAGAGCAAGACCCCCACCACGACCCTGCGAATCGACTGCAAAACACTTTTTGAAACCTAGCTTTTTTCTAACATACTCTACCTTATTTGCTTTAATTAAAGTCTCACTCAAGAATATTATACTTGGCCGCAATTGGTTGTTGATTTCATAAAGAAATCGAATTGTCCGTGGGTTGGCCAGGCCACGACAATTCCAAACTAATATACTCATGATTCTTGGCGGGCCTGGATCACAGGACCCGCCACTTGCACGTTTTTTGACCCATCTGTATTGCTTTCCATATTCAATGCCATATCCTTTCCCTCCTTAATTTCTTCCACTTTGTCCTCCACTATATCTTCAACACGCTTTCTTTTTGAGTCCATCATAATTTTATAACCTTCCATATCACTTTCCATAATTTCATCCGGCTTTTGTTGACCAACTGTACTCACAATCATATCCCCTTTAGATTGCATTTGGAATTCCCGCGCTTTTATTTCAACTCCGCTGGATTCCCCATGAAGCGTTGTAATTACTCCATCTACCTCCATGGAATTATCTTGTTCCTGCCTACATCCATGAACAGCTGCCGTCATGATATCAGGTTTAACCATCTGCACCCATGGGTTATTGGCATTTTTCTGATTTCGTAGCCACTTCGCTCCAGTGTTCGATTTTGCAGCATTTTTAGATGGTGCTCTAAGCCAAACTCCATACGGTTTCTCAATAACCTTATCTGGATTCCTATATACGATGTTACAATCACGCTCCGAATGACCAAGAATACCACATACAAAACAAAAAGTTCCGAGCCTCTCATATTTGAAGTGAATCCAACTCCAGTTATCTCCTTCCCTCTTTATCTTCATTCTTCTCTTCAACAGCTTCTCACTGTTAATTAACACCTTGATACGCACGTATTGTTTCCAGATTCCATCGAACGTGTTTGGTTCCACCTTAATGAATTTCCCCATCGAGTTACCCACATTTTTAAGAATATTCTCCGATAAACAACCCCATGGAATGTCATATATCTGCACCCACATTTCAACCTCCTGCAATTTGACAGTGCGTGGATCCTCTCCCATTTGTAGTTGATGGGTTACTAGTGTAGCTTGTTCAAAGGACCAAGGACCTCCTTCCATGACTTTCTGAATGTCCATCTTATGAAAGAACGTAAATGAATATCTCATCTCACCAATCTCATTCACTTCCATCCCCTCCTTTGGCCGCCATATCGATGCCATTACATTCTGCATAGCATTAAAGTTTATATTTTTCTCCGTTAAGAACCTACCAATCAGTACGTACACTTGCTTTTGTTCCACAACTTCATTATTAGCCACAATAATTCCTTCTTCCTCTTCTTCGTTAATGACAAGATTCCCGTACATTTCCTCCAGTGAGCTGTCATGTTTTGCCATGATTTTGATTATATGAATAAGAGAAAATAACGTTTGAAGATTTGATCGAGATGAGCAAAATATTAAGGAAAAAGGTTAAAGATTTGAGATGTTTAGAAATAACAAGGTAAGGAATTAGAGAATTGAAAAATATAGAATCAACAAGGTAAATGGTTTTACGATTTGAGATATATAGAAATATCAAGGTATACTTTGTAGTTTAAACAAAACTGTCATTAGAGACAGAGAGAATAACTGTCATTAAAATCGTACATGTTTTTAAAATATTATTATATTATAATTATAATTACTTAAGTCGATTTTTCTATAAAAATGTATCATCCTACATTAATTAAATAACATTAAAATTAAAATTCAATATTATGAATGAATTTTATCAAATATTGAACACAATAATTACGAACGATCATCCACAGACGAGACAACTTAAAAAGATTTTTTTCATCATCGACATAAGAGACAACTTAAAAAGGTTTTGTCTGAGACTTAAAGTTAAATAGTTAATCATCCAACATTGTAGGAAAACCGATTTTAAAAGAGATCTCTAGTTTGTGAACCCTTTTACTCTCAATTATGGACCCTTGACTGGATGTTATGGCAACTCGCTATAACGAGACAAATTGGTGTCAATGGTTTAATATCGAACTATTGCAATAACAAAGGAAAATGAAAATGTAAAACAAGATCATAGCATATGATCTTTTTTTGTTTCCATTGCATTACAATCATTCAATCGCTGTTACAACATCATCTTTATGTTTGGCTCTCACCAAATTCAAAGTTCTGCTCAATCAAATTCCTATGAAAAAGATGCAAATACAAATTAAGGAAATAAAATTGCATGATATGCAGGGAGGAATAATACCATCTAAGCTGCAAACCATCTTGTCTCTAAAATCTGCTGATCTTCACACCCATACAGATCTACCAATCCTGCACTCCAGAATAAACAGTGCCATAGCTTGGTCTCCAACCTCTGCTATGAAATTACAAGCTATTTTACAGTGGTGTAGCGATTGGTGCCATGCTTTGCCCAGTGGTCCTTTAAATCAAGTGGACTGGATAGGTCATAACCCTCATCATGCAGTCGATTAAGCAATTTGCTGAAAGCGCCTCCGCTCATCTTTCTCCCCCCAACACGAGAATATCGCTTGTTTGATACCTGAGGTAAAGGGTACATGGACATTGTGGTTGTGCAACAGGCAGACTGCCAACCACCATTCCCCCACTTATAGCATGGTTGGGGTACTCCTGTGCAGGAGCAGACAGGAATTGGCATGGCAGAATCATCAAAATTTACCTGATTTAGTTCCAAACTATCTTTACAACCAGCATTCTGTCTATCTTGGTTCTCATCCGCATCCAAATCCTGCTCAATTTTGCAAATATTTGACGTAGATGTCGATACCTCTTTTATTAGATTTTCAGCTCCTTTTCTACTAACCCTCCGCAACTTCACTGGTTTTTTAGGAAGTTCTTTGTTCTCTTCCGTTTGCTTAACCTTTCTTGGTTTAACAGCTTCAGAAGGAACTTCATTAATCTGATAGGAATTCGTAATGATTTCTCTTTGACGATATTTTGCTATTGACATGTCATACATAATACGCATTTGCTGGTCCTGTTGAATGTTTTTTGTCCCACATCCTACCCCATTATCGGGGATGTCAGAACTTGTATTATTCTCGTTCACTGAACTCCCCCCTTTGTAGCGTAGTGTAGCCATAGCCTCATCTCGTTCCCGCATAGCAGAGTCACGCTCTTGAAGTGCTGCATCTCGCTGCAACATTGCCATGTCACGCTCAGCAAAGGCCCTTTTCCTCTCCTCCAGAGCCATGTTCCGCTCTCGAATGGCAGCATCCCTCTCGGCCATGATGGCCATGAAAGTCTTTATTGTTAAGTGATTGTGTTCCTTTAAAAATGCACAAATCGGCTAACATTAACTTCAGGATTAAAACTGATTCCGGGGGGAAGGTGTTTTTATACTTCATTACAGCCTTCTGGAGTTTGGGGAAATTAAAAGTTCCTAGGTAACCCAAGTGTGGCAGCCTTGCAAGAAAATTCTAACGACACAACAGTCGCCAGCCCTGTGCAGAACCACTTTTATGAAGATTGATAAACCGTCAAAACACATACAATTATCTTTTGAGTAAAGGCATCACTCTTTTGAAGGCATACCTGTTTGGCTAAGCTAATTACTAAAGTCGGCGCTTATTTCTCCAAAAATGGAATGCTAAAAATCTTATTATACATATTACCCTCCATTGCCTCCATAAATTCTTGAATTCTTTGACCTACCCCCCAAACCCCCTTCTACTACAAGAGAACCAACAAGAATTCATCGCTGAAAAAATCAGGATAATATTTTGTATTACAATTAGTAGTTAATAAAATTTGTAATCTGACTTGGTAATTCCAACTTTTTTGGTCAACTATATTACAATAGTACATCAATATTATTCTCAGACACCATTGGTACTGTCGCCATTACCCTGAAGCAAAGTTTATTAAAATTTTCAGGCTCAAGCCTCACTGGAGGCATAGTTTATTAAAATAGAGGGAACAAGCATAGTTTTTGAAACCCGCTAAGCTATCAACCTGGCAACACCAGTGCCTTGACGATGTATACTTTGATTTTAAGATACATTCTTGTATAATGAATTATAATTGTTTTTCCATTTCTATATAAAAAAACATTACATTACTTTTCTAATATAATATAAATTAATATCATTTAATTCTTACGAGTTTTAAATAATATATAGCTTGAAAAATATTTTTTTGATATCTTTTTAACAATCATCTAATTTTCAGGAACTGAATGATTAATAAACCACTTGTCTTGCTCTATATTATTTCATTTTTCGTAGATGTATACGGCTATATATAACAGGGGTACACAAACCCACAGATTTGGTCCGGTTTTCCTTGGTCATTCGGGTCCAATGCATTAACGAGACGTCAGAGGCCCTATAAGCCAGGATATCAGTTCACAGTTGAACTTATTACACGGCACCAGCCAAGCAGTAGCTAGTTTAAAACAATGGCTTAAAGTGTATAAAAGCCTTATATATATGAGGTCAACCACGTCATTTTGAAAGAATCTAAGTTCTAACAAAGTGAAATTTCACGAGTCATGAGTTGTTCAACTTTTTAGCTATAAAATTAGAATTAATAAAAAATTTGAAAAGAGCAATAGTAAGGAAAACTAGCTCAAAATACAGCCTAAACAGCAAAAATAGATAGACTAAATTGCTTTAAAATGTTAAATACCGTACCATTCCTTGGGAGAAGCAAAGCTCCTTGAAATGGCCCCTCTTGCAGCTATGACTTTCACTTTCGCTAACTATAAACAATGAGAAAGAAGCAAAAAATATGAAAGTGTATTCCATATTAATTGAAACTGATTACTATGAAGTATGAACCAAACTGAATAAATGTTTTCAGAATTTGATTTTGAATCTACAACTACGAAATTACAATGAAGCTTTGTCATAATTGCTTCTGACCCTAGAAAAACTAATGGCCAACATATGTAAAATAAATAAATTCAAACTTTTAAAATTGTACAACCATAATAATGTTATAATTGAAAAATACAAGCAACTAATTACAAAACTGGAATAAAGTTTATAATTATATAATTTTCCTTTTTTTAGCAGCTCCCACATTAGCAGTCCAGGGAAGACTAGTCACATAAGGAAGAGCACGTGAAGATTAATTCATCTCATATTTACTAATTATAATTCAGAGTAATTCTTATTAAAATTAAAAATCATTATATATGTCTAAACTTTAAAAAATATGAAGTTCAAATTTTAATATTAGTAAATAAAGCAATCAATTGAAAACATATGATAATACATATATATTAAAAAATATGATGCCATCAAGATTAAGCTTATTATCTAAACAAATCAAAAATATAATAAAAAGAATCAAAAATATAACTGGAGTTTTATAGAGGAAGAGGTAACAATAAATGATGAAAAACTTGATCTCTGTTTTAAATTTATAACTTTGATGGTACTTTACTGATAAAATTACCATAACTTTTTCCTTTTGCCAAGCTGTATAATAATTGATTTCATTCTAAACACTATGAAAACAAGAAGAAAATTTTGTACCAATTTTGATTTCATAGCTAAGATGGTTTTTCAGTTATGTAGCAAAATAATACTTTTGCAAAGATAACTGGGAATTAGAAGCTAAGAGCCTGTAAGAAGTTGTTTCAAACCTTTAACCTTTTGTGCATTAGAGGAGTTGTTCCTAGATTTTAGCTTTTTGGCTAGAATGCTCAAACAGACACATCCTTTACTGTTTTTCAAATTCAATGCAGTATTGTTGCAAATGGAACCATCATAAAGAAAGGTACTAAACACAACTCAGAGTTGTTATTAAGCTCCTAAATGAAAGCATAAACTACACAGGTAGGAGTTTATTTTTTTTGTATTTATTGTTTTACTTGGCCTAACATAAAGGCCTAAACATAAGAACTTTCCCAAGTGAGAATGTATCTTGATCCTAATTCCTAAAAGATCGACCATGGTTTTAAGATTTAAAAAGCTAAGCAAACAACCATATCCCTAAGACTGCGAAAGGAGAAATAAAAAGTAGGCTTGTTAAGCATTAGAATGGAGAATCAGGTAAATGTTCCAATATAGCACAGTTGGAATAAGCAAGGGTATTGTAGGTGTTACAAGGTAATGGAGGAACACAAGTATGATGCCATTGACATGTAGGATTATAGGTGAAAATATCATGTGGGCCTTTATTTTTTGTAATGTCCCTACAGATAAACAGCCAGGTGAACAACACAAGTTAACATATTTTGGACAAGAAGAGATACTAAACAACTCCACATGTTGAGAATTACACTGGGAAATATGTTAACAAGAAAATTTGACTTCAACTTATGCAAAGTCTAGTCCCAGAGTCTGGATAAAACTCAACGAACTTAATTAGAAAGTTTAAGCAGTAAGCATTGAATGCATTGGTGTGGCATTTCCAAATTGGCCTTAAATTGATGCCATGGAAGTCAAAGAAAGTAGAACCAATATTCGTATTACATCTGCAAAATGAAAGTTCAATCGATCATCCCGTGCTGGAATTACTTTCGTACAGCACTAACCAAACCCACATTCTGATCTAGGCTGAAGTATCACAACAATTGACGGGAATTACCATGTAGAAGAACAACATAGGTCTAAAACCAAAACTAACAAGCAGTAGTAACACCTAACTTAGGTAGCAACCTCTTGTCTAACCCAATCCCACAAGCAAAAGATACAGAACTAAGCTTCAAAAAAAAATCAAATCTAGTCAACTCAAACAATTCACTGCCAGTCACTATACTCGATCACAAAATCTACTCTCACAAACCACAAAGCAAACATATCTTCCACTTCCGCAAAGCCAAAAAGGGCAAAACGAAGCAAAAACAAAAATTCTAAATCATAAAAACAAAACAAAAACTAGTACCTTATCAGTTCAAATTACAATTAAGCTTCTTAGATCCTAATTCCGCCTCCAGCCCACCAAACTACTAACAAATACAAAAACAACTGTCATCAATTTTATGTGCACTACATTTCTTATTGCCTTTAAACTATAATACAAACCTAAATCAGTTAAAAAAAAGTGACTTAAATAGAATCTCACTATAAATCTATTCAGATCAAAGCAATATTCACAATCAAGTTCAAAAGAAGCAACAAATGCAAATGACCAAATATAGATCCAATTTACACATTATAAACAAGATCATAGAGCTAAATTAGCAATAGGTCAAGTAAATAATCAAATGAGCTAAGCAATTATTTATTTAAATAAACAATAAATCAACAAATAAAAATGTAAAAAGAACGAAAATAGATACAGAGCTTGAGATTTACCAGAGTTAAGAGACGATCGGTGTGAGAAATATAGTAATATGTTATTGTTGGATTGGGAAAATATTTAGATGCTTCTTCTTCTTCTTAATCTATCTTTCTTGTTTAGTGGCATTTCAGAATTACGACCGACACGGATTGAAACGACGGCGGTTTTGGATCAACGTTGTCGTTTGGATGGAGTTGTTGGATAATCAGTATCAGCTGTTGTTTTTTAACTAGATTATGGGGGCTTTTATTCTCAAAAAAAGATTATGGGGGCTTTTTTTTGGAAAACTTATTTTGTCAATTTATTTTAAGGGTTTTTGGAAAACTTATTTTCAGAATAAGTCAATTTATTTTAAGACAAAGTTAGAGATTCCTAATTTTCCAACTTATTTTTGCAACTTATTCAATCTCAAACATACATTAAATACTTTTATAAAAAAAATTATCAAAATATAAAATTTTTACCCGAAAATAAGTTCATAAGCCCTCAAAAGAAGCTGAGCCAAACACCCCCTATATAGCCCGTGCTATCCACGGTACTTCAAAATATTATTTTATAAAAAATATTAATATATCATAATAATGATAAACAAAAAAAATAAAATAATTTAATAATGATTAAATAATAAAATTTTGAAACAATTAATATTAATACCATTAAATGCTATTTTATATAATATAAGTGAAAAATGCTCCTAACTACGTACTTAGGGGACTTATATGAGTACATAGATGGCAGATTTGTAATTATATAGTGAAGCCGTGCAATTACAAAAGTACTTCTAGTGTATTGTGTATTTGCAATAAAAAAACCCATTATATTTCACGTAACATAGGTGAGCACGTACTTAGAAGTATTAACCCCATAATATAATAAATACATGGGATATTTTCTTTGGTACACTCGTGGAATTGGTTTTTGCCAATGGTACCATCACATTTTTGGCTTCTATACGTGGTACATCTGACATATTGTTTTTATCTTAGTCATACCCTTTTTACCCTTTTTTAAGTAAAACGTTAAACACCGTTTAATCACTGTTAATGACTATTAAAATAATAGGGATATTCTCTTTGGTACACTCGTGGAATTGGCTTTTGCCAATGGTAACATCACATTTTTTGCTTCTATATGTGGTGCACCTGAAATATTAACAGTTGTCTAACAGAAGAGCATGACTAAGAGAGAAACAATATGTCAGGTGTACCATGTATAGAAGTCAAAAATGTGATGGTACCATTGGCAAAAGCCAATTTCACGAGTGTACCAAAGAGAATATCCCTTAATACATTTAAGAATTAATTTAGTTAAACTTTTGTTATATATAGCATGTGATAATATGCATTAATTTGATTATTAAAATTGAAAGATTAATTGAATTTTTTGTTAATGAACCTACCAAAATATAATGGACATTAATGGAATTTAAAATTAATATACAAAATTCCCATAACTGAACATGGGTCAAATAATAATATGGATCCTATACAAAGCTAAAATGGAGACCATACCTGTAAAGTGGATAGTCCATGGATCAAAATAAAGTTGAAAATCTTATTTGAACCTAAGGAACGGGATATCCACTGATTTATAATACATAGATAGATTAGTTTATGATGCAGCTACTAATATTAATACGTAATATTCAACAAGAACCAACAATCTGATCTCTAATAAATGAGATGGAGACTGTTCAGAGTATTTTTCAAAGAATTAACCACACGTAAGAAAGGCAATTCTGAAAGAATAAACTATAGATGGACATAAATTTAAGACAGATTGATAAGAGGAAGGCGATGCATTCTTTCTTGAGAAATAAGATAAGATAATAATAAGTTTGTCTCGGGTGCCTTACATACTGTCCTACTACCGAAATAAAATGCAAATTACTACTAAATGAAGATGAAATGTAAAATGAGCTGTCATTCTGGCTAGAGTGGACCACAGCATATTCCCCTATTCTTTAATTCTGTAAACGGTCATTTCATTTGCCATTTCTTGTGCATTTCCCTTATCATTTCCCTCCTTGTTGCCAACTGTCACTTCTTTGTCAACTTGTGGGTCATTTTGAACTGTGTTAACTGTCTCACTTGCCAAAATCGCATCAATACTCCCCCTATTGGAGATCCTTGACCCCAAGGATCAAAATCAGGATACTTCTGCATTATGGCCTTGGCATCTGAAAGGCAGAGTGTGTAAACTTGTAACACTATAACTAACGTAACTCAAACTAAAGGAAAAGATACTTAACCAGAAGACAATCAAGAACAAGAGGTCACAAGAAATCAACACTAAATGAAGACAAGGTAATTGATACAATTCAACATGTTAACTATGATCAATCCAAGAAGAAATCATTGAGAGAAGTTCAAGTCAAAGTTGTTCATGCCTCAGTGATTTGGAAAGCCAAGAATCAAGATCATAACTATCAGTATCAATAAGACCAATTGATTTCAAGTGAACAAGAAGGAAAGCAAATATTGGAAAGCCACATTTGTAATTGGATATGGTAATTTATTCAAGAAGCAAAAACCCTATCAAGACTAGTCAATTATGAACCAGACCGTTGCATCAAGTGTCAGGACATTGATAGCAAGTTTATGTCAGTAATAAAGATCCATATTCAAGAGCTTAGTGAAGAACAAAGAAGACATGAAGATATCACAAGTTCAAGATGTGCATTGAAGTTTCAAGTTGAAGACCAGAATATTTTCTAAGTACTAAATATTCTAGATGACCAAGTAGAAGTTTCTAAGTAGAAGTTCTACTTAGAAATTCGAGATGGCTAAGTAGAAATTCTCAAGTAGAAGTTCTACTTAGAGTGCAGCTTCAACATGACACATGGCATCTTCTGATTGGCAGATTTCCAAGCTTTCAAGATAAGGCAAGATTTATGTGGACATCATTGGGCCACGTACATCTTAGTCTTTGAAGTCTACAGGACATAGATTACATGTAGTATAAATAAAAGTACTTGTGTAATGTTTTAGTTAGTGAGCAATTCTTGAGAAAAACACAAGAGAGAAAAAGAGAGAGTGCATTCACAGAGCTTAGTATCATTCACTTCTCTCTGAACTTCTGTTATACTTTGTAATGAATGTTGTAGCAACCCTTTCAAGTTATATATAAGACATATATTCCTTGAATCTGTGTGTTCATTTATTGCATCGTATTTATTGCTTCTCGTATTCGAAAAGTTGTATTCACCCCCCCTCTACAACACATTTGGACCTAACAATTGGTATCAGAGCTATATGTTTAACATACAAAACATAGATCCTTGTGTTGAGTAGAAGAATCGTGAGTTTTCATTTTCTAGATCTACTTTTCATTTTCTTGAAAAGTGTGCTTTAAATCGTTTGTATTGAAAACTCATCTGAAAAATTATTTAAATGCTCCAGGTGTGATTATTTAGCTTGGATGTATTTTAATTAATTTTTGTGAATTAATCTGGGTACTTTCATATTTGGTGTTCTTGAGTGTTCATCATCTGTTCTTATCAAAGAAGACAACCCAACAACTTTTTGATCTCCTTTTCAAAAGTAAAAGAATAAAAAGGTGGTTTTGGACTTTTTGATTTGCTTTATTCGGCCGAAAGTATACAGACATACTCAGTACCTAGCTTGTGGGTTAGGTGGGTTAGGTGAGTAAAGCATTCAAAGTCAAAAGGTGTTAAAGAGATAATATTGTTTATTCAATATTAAAGTAATCTGCAGAAAAATTATTCTAAGGACAAAAGTTCTACATAGAATTTCTATTTGAGAATTTCTACATAGAATTTCTACTTGAGAATTTCTACATAGAATTTCGACTTGGACAATTTCTACTTGGTGATTTCGACTTGAGCAAAATTTCTACTTAGAGAAATTTCGACTTAGGCAAAAGTTCTACATAAATATTCTACATAGCCTAATCTTGGGTACTTAGAAACTTTTAGTGACCAGAATTGAGATGGCTCCTAAAAATGCATTCAAGATCCCAATGTTCAACAAAGATCACTATGAAGAATGGGTTTTCAGAATGAGACTATATCTAGAGACTGTTAACCCCGAATATCTGGAAGTCCTTGACAAGGGTAAATTTGTCCCAATGGTGGTTATTCCTTCACATACGGAAGGAGGAGTGGTTATACCACCTCGGTCTGAGCCTAAAAAGGTCTCGGAGTTTTCGGATGCTGACAAGGAACAAATAGCTTGTGATACTGCCGTTCGACAAACCTTGATGGAATCTCTTGATCATGAAATGTTTAATATAGTCAAAGGTCTGACTACAGCGAAGAAGATTTGGGACAAGATAGAAGTTGTCATGGAAGGATCTGCAGAGGTCAGAAGCAACAAAACACTCATACTCAAGATGGAGTATGACACCTTTAGAATAAGGAAAGGAGAAGGCATAACAGATGTCTACCTACGATTCAGTCAGTTGGTATTGGATTTGAATCTGAGAGGTGTAACTCTCCCCATGGTTGAGACTAATACGAGATATCTGAGGAACCAGCCAAAAAGCATTGAACATAGGGTCTACGCAATAAGAGAAACCAGAGATTTACACACAACTTCTCTGGAAGAATATTATGGAATATTAAAGACCTATGAGCTGGAAACACTTCAAGATCAAGCATGGGACAATGATTCAAAGGGAAAAGAAAGTGCATCAGGATTAGTTGCTGATGAGGAAGAGTCTAAGAAGGCAATGGTTGCAGCAAAGCCTAAATCATCACTTGCACCACATCAAGTTGATAATGATGACGAGTGCGCATCTGACAGTGATGATGACTACTACACCCAAGAAGAGCTGGACAACATGGACGATAGTGTCGTGGCATACATGGCAAGGAAGTTCAGCAACATGAGATTTAGAAAGAGCAACCGACCACAGAGAAAATCTTCATCTTATTATCGGGCTGCTAAGGGTGGTGGTAGTTCGTCAGGCTACAAAGGAAAAGGCAAGAATACCAGCTACAAATCTCCTTTGGATTTCAAAATGAAGTTCAAATGCTATAATTGTGGTGAAGCTGGACACTTTGCCTCGGACTGCAAAAAGCCTAAACAGACTTATCCAAAAGAGACATTTGAAGCTCTCAAAAGCAACTATGAAGCACTGTTGAAGGAAAGACATGGAAAACGAGCTTTATTGGTGACAGAAGGAAGAGCTTGGGATGATTCAGATGAGGAAGATGTTACTCATGTAGCAAACTTTGCCCTCATGGCTGAGACATCAGAGGAACCAGAGGTACCAGTTCTGACTCTTAAAGTAGAAATGTCTATTGATGATTATAAGGAACAGAACGGGGCTCTTAGTGAAGAGATCTATATGTTGTGCAAAAGCCTAGACTCTTCTCAAAAGGAACAGAAAACACTTGTTGCCAAATGCAGAATGCTCGAGGCAAAAGTGGAAGAGCTAGAGGCTGCTTGCACTGTAGATACTTCCCTAAGAGACTTTATTACATCTCTGGAACACAAGCTCGTCCTTAAGGAAGAAGTAGAAGCATGTCTTAGGAACAATCTAGCTGAGTTAGAAACAAAATGCGAAGCTTACAAACTAGCTGCTAGTAAAGTGTATGTAGATAATGACACATTTAAGAGGATAACTGGAGTAGGTGTAGGACTTGATTATTCTGACCTTCCTAAGAAAGAAGGAAAGAGACCTATTGACCCTAGTTCCAGTGACCTTAAAATGGAAACACCTAGAATTCTTAAATCGGCTGTCAAACCTATCTACAAACATCTTGTTCCTAGAATAGAAGAAGAAGAGACTGAATTGATAGCTAGATATGAGATTGAGATGGAAGATCGCCAGAAAGCACAACCTGTAACTCCTATCAAACAAGTTAAAATCAATTTCCCTAGAGATGAATCTAGACTGGGATTAGGAGCTAAGGCTGTTAAACAACAAGGAAAGAGAGAGAAAGGCATAAAAGAGGTTAAGGCTGAACGAATAAAGAAAGCATGTTATCATTGTAAATCTACTGAACATCTTTCTTATGCATGCAAAGCAAACATGAATGTTCCTGCTGCACATGCCATGCCTACCACACATACAATGAATAATCTGCATCAGAATCATGCACAGTGTGGTCAACCTAATTGTATGCCATGCACTTTTAACATCATGCAAACTTTTGTGCATTTAATGAATGCATCTAGCCAGTCATGCTCAAATACTGTTGCTAGTTCAAATATCAAGAAAAAGTATGGGAGAGCCAAGACTGTCAGTCCTCCTAAAGTTAGGAGTGACAAACCTTCTCCTAAGACTGACAAATCTGTCAAGTCTGAGAAAGGAAAGGAGATAGTCGAAAGCTCTAGTAATGTAAAGAAAAGTGCATCTCCTGTTGTTAAATCTGTTGATTCTCGATCTTATCGAAAAGCCGGACCCAATCAAAGTTGGGTTCCGAAGAATGTCTAACCAATCTGTCATTGCAGGGCATTAAGCAGAATAGAAATAAAGTCATATGGGTGCTAGACAGTGGAGCATCGAGGCATATGACTGGAAACAAGTCCCTGCTTACAGAGTTGGTTATGAAGGCTGGCCCTTATGTTACCTTTGGAGATGACAGCATAGGTGTGACAAAGGGATATGGCAAACTGAAAACTGGCAATGTCATCATAGAAGATATTTCCTATGTTGAGGGACTGAAGCACAATCTGTTGAGTATCAGTCAATTCTGTGACAAAGGTTACGAAATTGTCTTCAACAAGAAAGGTGTATCAATCACTCACATCAAGGAAGGCTCACTAGCTTTGAGAGGAGTTCGAAAGGCAGATCTTTTTGTTGCAGATATGGATTCAGCAAATCAGGATGAGGTCACCTGTTTCTACAGCAAAGCCTCGGATGATGAAAGCTGGTTATGGCACAAAAAGTTATCTCACTTAAACTTCAAAACGATGAATGCTCTCGCGAGGCGAGAATTGGTGAGAGATCTACCTCAACTGGAGTTCGCTCCGAAAGGACTCTGTGAAGCTTGTGAAATGGGAAAGTCGAAGCGAGCATCGCATAAAAGCAAAGAAATTTCTAGTATTACTGAGCCTCTACAACTTCTTCATATGGATTTGTTTGGCCCAGTGAATGTCCTATCTTTGTCTAGGAAAAGATATGCTTTGGTAATCGTGGATGACTTCTCCAAGTATACATGGGTATTGTTCGCAATGACGAAAGACGAAGTACCTTTCTTAATCATTGATCATATCACTCAAATTGAGAATGTTTCAACACTTACTGTGAAGACGATTAGATCAGACAATGGCACTGAATTCAAAAATGCAGTGCTAAATAACTTCTGTGTATCTAAGGGAATACGTCGTCAGTATTCAGCCCCGAGAACTCCACAGCAAAATGGAGTAGTTGAAAGGAAGAATAGAACTTTGGTTGAAGCAGCAAGAACTTTGTTGTATGATTCAAAACTTCCTTTGTATTTCTGGGCCGAAGCAGTGAGTACCGCTTGTTACACTCAAAATAGAACCTTGATCATAAAAGATAAAGAAAAGACACCATGTGAGCTAATGAACAACAGAAGACCAACAATCAAATACTTTCATGTCTTCGGAGCAAAATGCTATGTGCTTATAGATGATGAAAATCTAGGCAAGTTTGCAGCAAAAGCTCGTGAAGGAATCTTTGTTGGTTACTCTACAGACGTGGTGGCAGCTTATAGAGTGTTCTTGGTGAATGATCGAAAAGTGACTGAAAGTTACAACGTCAGATTCGACGATACCAAACTCTCATCAATTTCAAGAGATTCTAGTGAACCTGAGTCCCTAAAATTTCAGAATCTGGACTTAGAAGATCTTGAAGATGAACCTGAGTTGGTTGTTCCATTAAATGTTCCAAGTGTACGTGAAGAACCTGAGTCTAGTGAACAAACTAATTCTACAAGATCAGGAGAGACTTCTTCAGTACCAACCGGCAACAACTCAGGGGGAGTAAATAGCAGCTCAAGGACTACTGTTCAAGGCTCGAGTCGAGTTGACTCTAGTTCTGTAGGAGCTGGCACTAACTCAGGGGGAGTTAGTGAAAATAATCAAAGTAGTCAGCACCCCAACTCAGAAAGTCAAGCTGAATCATCAAGACAATTTCCAGGTGAACGGGTATGGAATAGAGACCATCCGTTTGAGTTAATTATTGGTGATCCCGATGCTGGTGTGACTACTAGAAGAACTGCAGGAGCTGACATGGCTAATATCTCCTTATATTCTGGGTTCTTATCCAAGCTTGAACCTAAAGAAATAGAAGAAGCTCTTGGCGATGCTGATTGGGTGATTGCAATGCAAGAGGAACTCAATCAGTTTGAAAGGCAGAAAGTTTGGAAACTGGTACCCCGACCAAAGAACAAATCCGTAATTGGAGCTAGGTGGGTATTCAGAAATAAACTGGATGAAAATGGACTTGTAACACGAAACAAGGCTCGTTTGGTTGCAAAAGGTTATTCTCAACGAGAAGGAATTGATTATGATGAAACCTATGCACCAGTTGAAAGACTTGAGGCAGTCAGGATGTTCTTGGCATTTGCAGCACATAAGAACTTCAAAGTTTTCCAGATGGACGTGAAAAGTGCCTTCCTGAACGGAGAGTTAGAAGAAGAAGTGTATCTGGAACAGCCGCCTGGCTTCGTTGATCCAGAACATGCAAATTTTGTGTATCTACTCTTCAAATCTGTCTATGGCCTCAGGCAATCCCCAAGACGATGGTATGAAACCCTATCCTTATTCTTAATTGAAAATGGTTTTGTTAGGGGAGTAATTGATAAAACATTGTTCTATAAAGTTGTGAGAAATGACTTAATACTTGTTCAAGTATATGTGGATGATATTATTTTTGGGTCATCAAATGAGCGCTTGTGCGAGAAATTTGCCAAGCTAATGCAGGAAAAATATGAGATGAGCATGATGGGAGAGCTGTCCTTCTTCCTTGGATTACAGATCAGTCAGAGAAAAGATGGTATCTTTATCTGTCAATCCAAGTACGTCAGAGATTTACTCAAGAAGTATAATCTAGAAGATGCATCAGCAGCTAAGACTCCCATGGCAACAGCCACGAAGCTTGATGAAGACAAATCAGGTAAATCAGTTGACATCACAAGCTATCGAGGTATGATTGGCTCACTCCTCTATTTAACTGCAAGTAGACCCGATATAATGTTCGCAACTTGTTTATGTGCAAGGTTCCAAGCGGATCCTAGAGAATCACATCTCATAGCCGTCAAAAGAATTTTTAGGTATCTCAAGGGCACACCAAATCTAGGGATTTGGTACCAAAGAGATACAGGTTTTAATCTTATTGGCTATTCGGATTCAGACTATGCAGGTTGCAGGATTGATAGGAAAAGCACATCTGGTGCTTGCCAATTTCTTGGCAGAAGATTGGTGTCCTGGCAAAGTAAAAAGCAACATACAGTATCTAATTCTACTGCTGAAGCTGAGTACATTGCTGCTGGAAGCTGTGTAGCTCAAATACTGTGGATGAGGAACCAATTGAAGGATTATGGCATGGAGCACAAGAAAATTCCAATCATGTGTGACAACACAAGTGCCATTGCCATAACCAACAATCCTGTAGATCACTCAAGAACCAAGCATATTGACATCAGGTATCATTTCATAAGAGAACATGTCGAGGAGGGGACTGTGGAGCTACATTTTGTGCCCACAATGCAACAAATTGCAGATATATTCACCAAACCTCTTGATGAAGTAACATTCAATAGGTTGGTTGGTGAATTGGGAATGCTTAACACAAGTTAGTAAAGCCTTCTATCTGTAAAATCCATGTTTATGTTTGTATGTGCAAACTACTCAATCATTATGTGCTTAGACTTTAACATGCCTAATTAATGATTGTTATAGGTTGCATATAGTGTGTTTCTGCATAAATTCATTGTGTTTTAAGTGTCTTTTATAGCACAAATTTGTGAATTTATGCTTGTTAGATTGCATGATCATAGGGGGAGTTAAATTCATAATATTCTAAATATTGCATGTTTTTTTTTATGAATTTACCTATGAGTTTCATGTAATTAGAGGCCTTAGAATTGAAAAACTCCAAAATTTCGAGTTAGGTTCTATCTCGAAACTCATCTAGAAATTCGACTTGAATTTCGACTTAATCTGTCAGAGTGAAGTTTTTGAAAAATTCTAAGTCTGGGAAGAATTTCGAGTTGGCTATCTCGAAATTCATCTCGAAATTCGACTTAGAGTTCGAGTTCGAGTTACCAGTGTGCCTTGTTCTATCTTCAAAATATTCGAGTTAAAGTCTATCTCGAATTTTATCTCAAAGGTTGAGATGAGGTTTCCATTTAAGGGAATATCTTGAAAAGAACTGAGAATTAACTTCGAGTTAATCTATCTCGAAACTCAACTCGAATTTCGACTTGATGTTCGAGATAGAGTTCTTAGTCTATCTCGAAACTCAACTCGAATTTCGACTTGATGTTCGAGATAGAGTTCTCAGTTAAGCTAAAGGGAATTTTTCAAGTTACACTCCTAACTCGAAACATATCTTGAATTACCCTGTACTTTTTGATTCAAGGGGGTATTTTGGAAAGAATTTGAGATTAACTTCGAGTTAGTCTATCTCGAAACTCAACTCGAATTTCGACTTGATGTTCGAGATAGAGCTCTTAGTCTATCTCGAAACTCAACTCGAATTTCGACTTGATGTTGGAGATAGACTTCTAACTCGAAAAGTATCTTGAATTTTCTTTTTTCCAAGTTTACTACAATTCAATAATGTTCAAGATAGGATTTCCCTATAGTTTCTGCTGTAAAATTGGTTAAAGTGCTTCTTTGTGCATAATTGTTCGAGTTAACCTCTATCTCGAACTTTATCTCGAAGTTCGACTTGATGTTCGAGATAGAGATGTTCGAGATAGAGATGTTCGAGATAGAGTTCGACTTAGATGTCCCCTGTATGGACTTAGTACTTTTCACATTTTTTAACAGGGACATTTTTGTCATTTTACAATCATCTATATATACATCTCTAACTCGATGCCTAATTCACTTTACCTAATTCTAATTTTCACAGCAGCCTCTTCACAAAACAAGGCGATTTCATAACTTCATACCATTAATCTGTGTTTTGTGATTAAACTCATACTAATCACAAATTACTGCCAAATTTTTGACTGTTAATCACTGTGTTATCCTTAATCATTGTGTTGGTGTGTTCTTGTGTTCATCCATACACACGAACATATATTGTTTGTGTACTGTTCATAAAACGCGATTTCATATTCACCATTCATAAACACACACGATTTCACTGGTACACACGAATATTCATCTTCTTTGAATATTCAGATTTAGTAATTGGCTTTTGATTGTTCATCCCGTAGTTTAATTTTCTCTAAGGGACTTTTGTTCTTTTTGATAAATTAAAAGGGATACATCATTTAATTCGTAAATTATTTGTTTTTCAAAATTAAAAAAAAAATTCACATCTTTTAAAGAAAAACATTTAATCAAAATGGCTCACCAATTTTCACTTGCTAAAAACAATTTTTATAATATTTCTACGGAAATTGGTGATCAACTCCCGCGGTTTAAGTTTTGGATACGATTTCTCAATTTGTACTCCAAAGCTAGCCATGCTTTTACTGCTAAACCTACACTAGTACATGATGCTTTACAGCAGTTATGGACTAGTGCGGTTACTTTTGGGAGCAAATCAACCCCCTTTGGTTTCAGGTTTACCTTAGCGGGTCAGGAATATGAGGTGACCGAAGAAATTGTCAATAGGGTTCTGGGATTTCCAATTAAAGATGCCTATGATCCAGAACCTACTGCTGCAGAACGCCTCAGATTCTTTGAAGAAATTGGATGTAATCCTCCAAAAGGCCCAATCACGGGAAATATCCAAAAACAATTCTTCCATGTGGAATGGAATTACTTTTTCGAGGCCATCACAAGATGTTTTCGGGCACGCGAAAAAGACTTTCATCAAATTCCAATTCCAATGCAAACCTTTGCAGTTGCCCTAGCAAGAGAACTGGATATAAACTATGGACGCATAGTTCTCTCTGAGATAGTGGCCTCAATGGGATCCCTTGCAAGCAGAGACCTCACTACAACTGATGTTGTCTGCTGGTTTCCTTGGTTTCTTCCAATGCTGATCAATGACTTGATACCGAAGGATGCTCTTGCTGTTAGACAGGGATTTGCCAGAAGCCCCACATCTGAATCGCTAGGGATGGGCACTAAGTCACTTTCAACCATTGCTAATCAGGATAAACATCAAGGTAAACCAATGTCTACTCCTGAAAATATTGAAATGTGGCTTAGATATGATGCAGGAGTTACTAATTTGGAGGCATCATCACAAGTTTCATCACATGCTCAAAATCCATCTGTTCATGCTGAGGCATTTGATGAGATTCCTGATGAGGAAAGCGATGATGCACAAGGTAATCAATCAGGTAATCTCTCCCTGCATACTATTCATTCCTCCTCCTATGTATCTGATTCCGCGACCCAAGAGACTGCTAACCCGCAGGATCTATCCCAGGGTGATAGCCATATTTCTGACTCTGAGTCTTATACACATTCCTATTCTCTATCACCCTTGTTAACGGAAGTCAGAAAGCCAGCACGTGTCTATGTAGAAACTTATGAGGAGAGTGAAACCGAAGAGCAGCAACTTATTCGAAAGAAAGCCAAACTTTTCCACGCTGCTACTTCACAACCACAGTCAAACCCTAGCGTGTCACACGCAACCACTCCACCTCACGCGAGTGGTTCACCCCTTGAACAATCTGCACATAGGGATTTTGATTTTGGTGAGGATGATGTACCTCTTGAAGATACTGTTGCTTCAAGAGGACATGAAGTCTTAAGAACTTCAGCCGTACCTTCACCGGTACGTACTGATGCTGCAAAGAGGATCGGTTCTGATGTTGTACAAGAACACTTTGCAGCCTCTCAGCCTGAGATTCCAACTCAGGAACAAACAGAATTTGATCCCATAACTGTCAACAATATTTCTTATCAATTTTTTGCAGGTACTGCTTCATTATTTGGATCAATCATTGAAGACATATACGAGCGTGAGACAGGGAGTGTGTGTGAGAGGTTAGGGAGAGAGGGACCTTCATTTTCAAGGCCCGAAACCGAGCGTCAAATACCAACAGAACGAGTATTAGAGCGAGGTCACCTAAACCAAACACCGTCCCTTAACATTGAAAATCTTGATACGCGTATGACTTCTATGGAAAATCAGATGAGGCAGTTCGGACAGACGATGGGGCAGTTCGGGATGAATATTGGAAACAATCAAAGGGCTCTAGACGACTACGCAGCAAGAATGGCAAGTCAAGCTACAGCTTTTGATGATTTGACAAATAAGGTCAATGACTTGGGCCATGCTGGTGGTGTCTTGGGAAGCACTCTCAATGAGAGGATGGGGGCATTGGAGTCTACAATGCATACAATGGCTGTGGAAATCAGTAGAATGATGTTCGCAGTCAGGAGTTTTGTGCCCCCGGAGTGCTTCGAGTCGCAACAACCTCCCCCCGATGCTGGTGCAGGTGGTGCAGGTGGTGCTAGTGGAGCGGGAGCCTCTGGTTCTGGTTTTGGAGGTTCCTATGCAGCTGGTGGATCTGAAGACCAAGGTGGAGCTCAGGATAACTCACCTAGGGGGGAGAGTGGAAAGGAGACGAGACAGCAGGCAGTTCACATCGAAGAAATTGAAGAACCCGCTGATCTTGTCAAGGAACCAGAAGTTGAGCCGTCTGTTGATGAAGAGGCTCTGAGGATGAGGAAGGGTAAGGCAGTAATGGTTGATGAACCATTTGTTGACCTGAGTCATCAGGAAACAGTACAGGAGGTACTTGACTCAGATTCTGACATGGAAGACGTACCGTTGGCACATGCAATAAAAAGATCTTTGAAGGAACAAGGTGGAGGTGCTGGCATGTCTTCCGGAATGCCTGAAGAATTTCCTGTTGATGAGGAAACCCTAAAAGCTCAACAGTTAGCCTTGGAGCAAGCCCAGTTCCATAAAATGAAGATGATGCAAGAACATGCTGCATTCCTAGAAAAGAAGCTGGAGCTACAAGGGAAGCAGTATGATCATGAGCTTGCAAGGCTAGCTGATCCTCAAGTTGATCTGGACAAACGAAGAATAGGGCAGAAATGGGATGAAGCAAGGAAGATAATGATGGGACCCTGTGCGAAAGGAGTTCATAACAAGGATGCATATGATCTGTTCTACAACTTGAATTTGCAGAATCCAATGACTGGGGACTATATAAATGCTTTGAAGAGACTAATTTCTAAAGTCAGGGTTGGATACAATGCAAATCTTAAGGAGTGGCAGGTTATCTTGTCTTTGGTAGAAGGAGTCCCAACATCTTTCCTATATGTGGATGACCAATTCATTATGAGAAGATCTGCGTCAGAGTTGTTCTTGCTAGCGACTAAAATTCAATACTCTCAATCTGAGGAGCTAAGCATTCTGTACAGGGATCAGTTAATGCAGCTAGCAGAGGACAAGGGTCCAGAATTCTCAGCTTATCCAAATTTTGTCCGGATGGTAGTTGATGGAAAGATGAAGAGGGTTAGCATGGAGGAAAATGATCTAATGGAGCTTTCAGTAGAATCTCTCAAAGCTGTATGTAGACAAATGATGGGTAAGGGATTCGCTTCTGAGCTTAAAGATAAATCCGTGAAGATCATTGAAAGAGTTATATTCAAGAAGAGCAATGAGGTGTGGAAGTGTGATATCATTGCTCCAAACCCTCTTGATGACGTGAAGATTGAGCCGGAGCTGATAGAGAAGAAATGGAATATTCTTCAAGCCATGAAGAATGTCTTCCTTATGGAGCACTAGAACAAGGAGAAATAAGGGAGGCTATTGGTGTTCCAGGAAGTGAAAGTGTATACTGGATACATGCTTATGTTGAAGATACAGCTGATGCCTTAGTATTCATAGATGCAGACCAGAATCAAACAATCTTGCATATGAGTAGACAATGGCTGCTACGGACTCAAGATGCTGCATTTCTGGAGAGAGTATTATATGTATTCAAATGGGGCGAAGTGGAAGATAAATTTGTTGAAGAAAAGCAGAGACTCATGAGTTACCTGTCTGAAGTAGTGGTGGAAAAGAAGAGAATGGAGCGAGATGCGGCCAGTGTCCACAATACTGACCGTGTCAAAGGCTACCCCAAGATGATCTATTGTCAGTTCAAATCTGATAAATCTCACTGGAAACCTCAGCTCATCATGAAGAACTTCGAGGATATTCCAAAGATCAGAACTACTCAGGAGGTGGACAAACTCAGAAGGCTTTTCAAACATCCTTATCCAGAGCCCAAGAACCCTCTAGAAATGGAAGCTGTAAGTCTATTGAATGCTAGGTGGAAGCAGCTTAAAGATCCAGTATACAAGAAAGAAAAGCAGCAGAAGGAGAAGCGCAAAAGGCAGAAAGAAGAGAGAGACCAAGCTGCTGAAGCTAGAAAGAGGAAACGGAATTAGGGTTAAAGGTCAGAGTGGTGTGAACTTGAAGTTGGAAAAACTTCATGTCTTTCGGTTGCTTTAACTCACTTGAGGAAAATTCACCTTAGAGTGAATCCAATAAGGTGATACAAGTTTGACTAAAAGATATGAAATAATCCAGGTGATAGGAATCACTCAAATGATCTTTAATTCGAAGTTCGAATTCTGTTTCTAGTTTAAGTTCTTTGTATTGTTTTCATGTAAATTTTCAATTGTATATTATTCAAGACTGTAATGTTAATTATCTTTTCTCGTCTCATTGTTTAGTTGAGTTATCCTTCATTAATTTGAATGTCATTGTTGGACAATCAAATTGGGGGAGATTGAAAGGCAGAGTGTGTAAACTTGTAACACTATAACTAACGTAACTCAAACTAAAGAAAAAGATACTTAACCAGAAGACAATCAAGAACAAGAGGTCACAAGAAATCAACACTAAATGAAGACAAGGTAATTGATACAATTCAACATGTTAACTATGATCAATCCAAGAAGAAATCATTGAGAGAAGTTCAAGTCAAAGTTGTTCATGCCTCAGTGATTTGGAAAGCCAAGAATCAAGATCATAACTATCAGTATCAATAAGACCAATTGATTTCAAGTGAACAAGAAGGAAAGCAAATATTGGAAAGTCACATTTGTAATTGGATATGGTAATTTATTCAAGAAGCAAAAACCCTATCAAGACTAGTCACTTATGAACCAGACCGTTGCATCAAGTGTCAGGACATTGATAGCAAGTTTATGTCAGTAATAAAGATCCATATTCAAGAGCTTAGTGAAGAACAAAGAAGACATGAAGATATCACAAGTTCAAGATGTGCATTGAAGTTTCAAGTTGAAGACCAGAATATTTTCTAAGTACTAAATATTCTAGATGACCAAGTAGAAGTTTATAAGTAGAAGTTCTACTTAGAAATTCGAGATGGCTAAGTAGAAATTCTCAAGTAGAAGTTCTACTTAGAGTGCAGCTTCAACATGACACATGGCATCTTCTGATTGGCAGATTTCCAAGCTTTCAAGATAAGGCAAGATTTATGTGGACATCATTGGGCCACGTACATCTTAGTCTTTGAAGTCTACAGGACATAGATTACATGTAGTATAAATAAAAGTACTTGTGTAATGTTTTAGTTAGTGAGCAATTCTTGAGAAAAACACAAGAGAGAAAAAGAGAGAGTGCATTCACAGAGCTTAGTATCATTCACTTCTCTCTGAACTTCTGTTATACTTTGTAATGAATGTTGTAGCAACCCTTTCAAGTTATATATAAGACATATATTCCTTGAATCTGTGTGTTCATTTATTGCATCGTATTTATTGCTTCTCATATTCGAAAAGTTGTATTCACCCCCCCTCTACAACACATTTGGACCTAACAGCATCTTCCCATGAAGCTTCTTTTGGAGAGAACTGTTTCCATTGAATGAGCCACTGGACTTGAGCTGCATTGTGCTTTTTAACTGTTCTGATGTCCATTACCACAACAGGTGTTCTAGGAACTTTAGCACTTGTAGAATCATAATTGGTTGGCAGAGAAGCATCAAGAGAATTAGGTGGGGGTCCATGGTGAGCTTTGAGTAAGGAGACATGAAAGGTGTGGTGGATTTTTGAAGATGGTGGAAGTTGAAGTGTATAAGCTGCTGAGCCCACCTTTCGGATGACTAGGTATGGGCCAAAGTATTTTACAACCAGTTTCTGATTTGGTCGAGGAGCTACTGAGATATGCCTATATGGGTGTAGTTTGAGGTAGACCCAATCTCCCGCCTCAAAATGTCTATCTGACCTGCTTTTATCAGCTAGCTGCTTCATTCTGTTCTGTGCCTTGTGCAGATTATGCTTAAGAATCTTTATGGTTTGCTCTCTAGCCTGCAAACTTCTATCCATAGAGTCCAACAATGTAGAGCCAAGTATATAAGGCCTATGTATGGGAGGTGGCTGGTTATACAGTACCTCATAAGGGGTCTTCTTCGAGGCTGTGTGAAAGTTTGAATTGTACCAAAACTCTGTCAAAGGAAGCCATTTGGTCCAGTCTTGAGGTGTCTCATGGCACATGCACCTAAGGTAGGTTTCCAAGCACCTGTTGAGGACCTCAGTTTGACCATCCGTCTGAGAATGGTAAGCAGTAGAGAGCTTGAGTTGCACTCCTTGCAACCTCATAAATTTAGTCCAGAAGTGACTAGTAAAAACCTTGTCTCTATCAGATATAATTGCTTTTGGAGATCCATGTAGCTTGTAAATATGATCTAGATAGGTTTGAGCTACAATCAGAGCAGAAAATGGATGGCTCAGTGCAATGAAGTGTCCATATTTACTCAACCTGTCAACCACCACCATGATAACTTCCTTACCCCTAGACTTTGGAAGACCTTCAATAAAATCCATGGAAACTTCCTCCCAAACAGTTTCAAGAATAGGAAGTGGTTGGAGTAGTCCAGGATAGGCACTTGCATCATACTTGCATTTTTGACAAACTGTACAATGTTTGATAAAAGCCACAACAGATTCCTTCATTCCTGGCCAATAAAACAAGGTCTGAACCCTCTTTAAAGTAGCATGGATACCTGAGTGTCCCCCTTGCCCTGAGGTGTGCATCCAGCTAAGAATGTTTTGTTTAATGCTACTCCTGTCTCCAACCACCAATTTCCCTTTTCTGAGTAGCTGGTCCCTAGTCCAAGTATACAAAGGGTGAGAATCAGGCCTCTGTTGTAAGTCTGAAATTATTCTACTCAAGTTAGTATCTGTGCTCCAGTGTAGCTTTAAGTCATCCATTAACTGGGAGTGGACTGATGTCACAGCCATAGTCAAAAGTTGTAGACTACAGATCCTTGACAAGGCATCTACAGCTCTATTTTCACTTCCACTCTTGTACTCCACTATATAGTCAAAACCTGCCAACTTAGACAGCCACTTCTGCTGGAATGGAGTCCCCAGTTTATGCTCCAATAGGTATTTGAGACTTTCCTGGTCAGTCCTAATCATAAATGGCAAGCTCATAAGGTAGTGTTGCCATTTATGTACTGCAAAGACGATAGCCAGGAGTTCCCTTTCATAGGCTGATAATTGGGGATTTTTGTCAGAAAAAGCTTTGCTGAGAAAAGCTATAGGGTGCCCTTATTGCATGAGCACAGCCCCCATACCTTTACCAGAGGCATAAGTTTCTATAATGAAGGGCTTACTAAAATCTGGGAGACTCAAGACTGGGGGGTTTCCATCTTAACCTTTAGCAATTCAAAAGCAACTTGAGCTTCTTCATTCCATGCAAAAGCATCCTTCTTGAGGAGTGCAGTCAGAGGTCTACCAATCTTGCCATAGTCTTGAATAAACCTTCTATAGTACCATGTTAAACCAAGGAAACCCCGAAGTTGTTTCAAGGTTTTTGGTGTAGGCCAATTGACAATTGAGGCTACCTTATCAGGTTCAGTGTGCACTCCTCTAGAATTGATGATGTGGCCTAAGTAATGAACTTCACTAACTCCAAATGAGCATTTCTTCAGATTAGCATGAAGGGAATTTTGCTTCATCAGCTCTATCACCATTTGTAGTGACTCAAATGCTCCTCCCAATTAGAGCTATATATTAAAATATCATAAAAAAACACTAGAACTCATTTCCTCAACAATGGTTAAAAGATAAAGTTCACTAAGGCCTGAAATGTAGAGGGGGCATTAGTGAGCCCAAAGGGCATAACCAAGTACTCATAATGGCCCAAGTGAGTTTTAAAGGCTGTTTTATGTATATCACTATCACTGACCCTAATTTGGTGATAGCCAGACTTCAAGTCAGTCTTTGAGAAATACTTGGTACCATGTAACTCATCAAGTAATTCCTCAATAATTGGAATAGGGAACTTATCTTTAATGGTAGCCTTATTCAGACTTCTGTAATTAATGCACATCCTCCAGCCTCCATCTTTTTTCTTGACTAGAACAATTGGGGTAGCAAAAGGGCTGTTACTAGGTCTTACAATACCCTGATCTACCATCTCCTGCACCATCTCTTCAATCACAGTTTTCTGCAGTGTAGAATACCTGTATGGCCTTAGGTTTATTGCATCTGTACCTTGCTTTAAAGGAATCCTGTGATCAAAATGTTCTCTCTTAGGTGGTAGCCCCTTAGGTACAGTGAACACCTCAGAATACTGATTTAGCACTGTATCTAGGGCAACATCAACAGATTTTAAACCCCCCTCCATAGAGTAAAGTTGTGGTGTATGCCCAACTGATACTGGGACTAGTTGGAGCATAGAAATCTCCCCACTTGATTGCATCAATTTATCCAATTTTTGAGAGTGAATTCCTTTTAATTTCTTACCAGTGATTCCCCTTAGAGAAACCTTATTACCCTTGTGAGTGAACTGCATGGTTAACTTCGAAAAGTCCCATAGAACAGGTCCTAATTAAGAGAACCAATGTATTCCCAATACTACTTCACTGCCACTTAAAGGTATCAATAATACATCAGCTTGGAACTCTGCTCCTTGCATCTTCCAAGTGAAATTTTTAATAATTTTATCATAGATAAGTTGACCACCATCAGCCACCTTGACACCCATTGGGGCATATCTTCCACTTTACATCCCATTTTCAAGGCTGTTGCAGCATCTATAAAATTGTGAGTGCTACCAGTGTCTAATAACAACTGGAGACTCTTTTTTTCCATAATGTCCAGTTACTCTCATTGTTTGGTAGAAGGAGATACCTTCAATTGCCTCTAGTGAAATTTGAGCACGCTGATTTTTAGGATCTCCCATTGGTTCCTCATTGATTATCTCTTCCACCTTAGTATCCTCATCCACATCTTCTACTTCTATGTGAAAAAATTGGGGTTTCTTTCCTTTACACTTATGTCTTGGGACATATCTTTCGTCACACCAGAAACACAGGTTTTTGGCCCTCTTGTCACTCAATTCTGCTGGAGTTAAGGTTCTTTTGTTATTAGTAGGTAAAGTTTTTGTAGAGGGGAGTAGTTTGGTGGGAGCAATGTATGGCTTAGGTGAGGTACTGGTTGTAGGAGTGTAAGGTTTATTGGTTACAGGGGTTGGTAGAATGGGGCCTCTGTGGTTGGTGGAACCGGAACCGGAACCGAACCGAACCGAACCGAACCGGAACCGGTGGAACCGGGAACCGAATTTCAGAAATTTTGAGAACCGAACCGGAACCATTTATGTAGTAGAACCGAACCGGGAACCGGATCATAAATTATGGTTCGGTTCGGGTCAGAACCGAAAGAACCGTCCAAACAACAATTTCCATACTAAAATTTAAAATTTAAAATTAGAAAAGAATATAAACATACTATTTCATCCAAAGTCCAAACAACAAATGTCTACTATAGCTAAAAGGACCAAAAATAGCATAATTCCAATTTATACAAAAACTAGCAGTCTACTACTATAATGCAGTTGCATCATGCATGGTAATTGCTTCACTTGATTGCTATATATAGTATAAAATATATATTTTTTATTTGTGTGTATATATATACGGTTCGGTTCGGTTCTTACGTTTTTTCTTGGAAGAGAACCGGAACCGAACCGGGAACCAAAATTCTATAAAAATTAGAACCGAACCGGAACCAAAGTACAAAATTATAGAACCAGAACCAGATTTTTTCCCCGGTTCGGTTCGGTTCCCGGTTCCGAACCGGAAAATGCTCACTCCTACTTCTTGCAACTTTGCTAAGCATAAGGCCTGTTAAATTGACTTAGGGGCAAATATCCTGACAGACAACTGAATTTCATCATCTAAACCTCCCAAATAACAACTTAATAAATATTCTTCAGGCAAGGTTAGTCTACTGGTAAGTGCATCAAAAGCATCATGGTACTCTTGAACTGACCCCTGCTGTTTTAATGCCTTAAGCTCTGCCATGGGGTCATCGTATAATTCTCCAAATCTAGTGGTAATATCCTCAATGTATTTGACCCAAGTGGGTAAAACATGATTACATCTTTGCATATAGGTCTGATGTCAGAGTAAGGCTTTCCCTTCTAAATGTATGGCAGCCAGTCTCACTTTTTGAGGATCTGTCACCTCATCCAACTGAAAAAATTGGTTGCATTTATATAACCAAAACCTCAGCTCTGTACCATCAAACTTTGGAAATTCTACTTTGGTCATTCTAGCAGCAAACGTTGGGTATTTGTTGGTGTCATTATTAATTACGGTCCTCTCCCTTTCTGTATTTCTACTTGTGGTCTCAGCTCCTTTTCCATCATTAGAGACTAGTTTAGCCACTTGCATTGAAAGACCCACTACCAACTCATTCAACTCAGAGATATTCTTAGCATTTTGCTCTATATTAGCAGTGCTATTATTACAAGCTTCCATAACACGCTAATTTTGAGTTTCAAGAAAAGTACGAAGATTTACCTCCATTCGTTGCAGATCTGGACGTTCACCTTCTCCATCAGACCCTTCCCCAGATCGAGTGTTACGTCCTTGTCCCATCTCGCCAAGGATCTGAAGCTTTGATACCAGTGATGCAACTACTAATATTAATACGTAATATTCAACAAGAACCAACAATCTGATCTCTAATAAATGAGATGGAGACTGTTCAGAGTATCCTCAGAGAATTAAACACACGTAAGAAAGGCAATTCTGAAAGAATAAACTATATATGGACATAGATTTAAGACAGATTGATAAGAGGAAGGAGATGCATTCTTTCTTGAGATATAAGATAAGATAATAATAAGTTTGTCTCAGGTGCCTTACATATTGTCCTACTACCGAAATAAAATGCAAATTACTACTAAATGAAGATGAAATGTAAAATGAACATATTCCCCTATTCTTTTATTCTGTAAACGGTCATTTCATTTGCCATTTTTTGTGCATTTCCCTCCTTGTTGCCAACTGTCACTTATTTGCCAACTTTTGGGTCATTTTGAATTGTATTAACTGTCTCACTTGCCAAAATCGTATCAGTTTAGCAGGTAGTTGCTTCTAATTATGCTCTTTCCATGCCGGGTTTCGGTTTTAGGTGTCTTGTCTTGACACATTGTCCCCACGTCATCTTGTATATGTTATTTTTATGGAGCTGTTATGTGCACATCCTATACTTATAGGTGCACATCCAAAATTGTTAAATGGATCAAAATACTTATAGGTGCATATTCAAAATTGTTAAATGGATCAATATATTCTTAATATTTATTTATGTCTATCATAAATAAATAAATATTATTGTAATTTTTTTTTTGTATTTACCTTGTAGATTGTTTTTTGTCTACCTTGATTTCCTATCTTGTTCCAACACTAATTACTTTTTTCCGACTGTTGTTGATTTCATAACTTCATGCTATGTGATTTTTGAAGGTTCAAATTTTTTGGCTTATAAATTGTGTACGTATTTGGTTATTCACTTTTTACCTTTAACAAGTGATTATGGTTTTAATTGATCAATATATCTCTCTTCTCTATGAAAATATTAATTATTAGATCTGGAAATGTCATTGCAATGTTCTACAGGAAAGCTTAAGAGATGAGTTTGGTTCGTAAGTGGATTTATCTGGTTCATTGTGTTTTGTTTTTAACAGAACCTTTGTTCATGAATTTGGCACAAAATAGGCTTGCACCTCGTGCCTTTTTTTCGTAGTATAATTATCACTTGTTACACATAACAAGGCAAGTGATCTTGGTGGAGATGTTTTTTTTCTTTATAAAAGCATACCTTTTGAAATATACAAGGTTATGTTTTTTGACAAAGTAGGGATTTTATTAATTCAAAGAAGAATCGTACAATAATGTTTCCAACACACTAGGTGGAGGAGACAAGAAATCATTGGAGCTATTAACCAAATAGGGAACCCTAGCTAACAAATGGGCGACCTTGTTGGCTTGCTTCTTAACAAACGAGACAGTGATATCAGGTCGAGAACAAAGAATAGATATGCTTTCCGCAAGAATAAACCCAACTTCAAGGCAAAATTCTATTCTCTTATGCAGTGCTGACACCGTGAGCAACGAATCACACTCTACCTCCACCTCAGACACCGGCAAAGACTGTATCCATATAAGGGCTTGCAAGACTCCCCACGCTTCTGCTTCAAACACCGGAACCTCACCAGCACTTCTTATGTTCCTAGCTTTCAAAAACGAGCCATAATGGTCCCTTAGAACCATACCAGTAGAGAAAGATGATGTCCCTGGAACGACAGAAGCGTCCACATTCACTTTAAGTTTTCCTTCCTCAGGAGCTTTCCAACGAACTAGCCCCCTACTTCCACCTTGAACACCAGATTTTAACCTCCCCAATCTTCGTTGTCTCGCCTCTTGCCATTCTGTTACAATCTTCTTGCTCCATTCTACTGCAGTCTGAGCTGTGATAGTCTTACTCTCCCAAACCTTTAGATTCCTAGCTGACCATATACCCCAAAGAATCGTAGCAATTTTCACCCTAACAGCTTGGGATTCATCTGCTAACTTCTGTAATAACCAGTCTGAGGCATATTCAACGTTGCTAAAATCAAACTCTAGTCCCAGAACTCTCCAGCACTGCTTAGCAAAATCACAATAGAGAAAAACATGAGCCAAGTGTTCTACATCGTGCTCACACATTGGGCAGATAATGGAACAGGGCACCCCTTTGCTTCTTAATTTATTCCGAACAGGTAAATTATTACGACCAAATCGCCATAAGAAAACTTTGATTTTATAGGGGACTTCTTGTAAGATACCAGATTATTCTAGGATTTTTTTTTTATTTAATTATGTTGATTAGTATTTAAAGGATGGAATTGGATTTGAGGATATCGTTGTGAAATTCAACGATATTTAGTATTGAGTTTATATGAGTATATATTGAGTTATGTGTGCCAATGTGTGCACCAGTATTTTATTGGTATTTTTAGTGATTTAAAAATATTTAAATCAAGTATTATTGATCTTCAAAAATCTTTATTTAATTATCGGAGGGCTTATAAATCATGAAATCTTTTGTAAAATTATCTTTATATATTTATTGAGTTTTTAAAATTGTTGGGTGGATTAATTTGGGTGTTTTAGTATTTTAAAATGATTTTAAGAGTTTTATTGTATTTAAAGGATCAAAACTTTGAAAATTCATATTTAATTCATTTTTGATCCGAAAAATATTTTAAAAATATGTGGGTGCTCGTAATTTTATATTCTTTATTTTAAAAATGAAAAGTGTAATTTTCTGGAGGTTTTATTTAATTGTGATTTATATAAATCGTTTATTAGAATGTATTTGGGCCGAAGAGAGGAAAGTGGTAATAAAAAGAGTATTGGGCTAGGCCTAATAAGAGAGCCCAGCAGAAGGAAGGTTCAAGAACACTGGAGAAGAGAAAAGAAACGCAGAGAAAAGAAAGGAAAAAAAAAAGAAAGAGAAACAAAAGAGAAGAAAAGAATTAGGGGAAGAAAATTAGGGATTTGGGATTTGGAATTGGGGGTTGTAAGTGAAGAGAGGAAGAGAAGGAGGAAGATGATGAACCCAACCCCCACCATTCTTTACTTCAAAAATCTGCCATGGAAGAGAGCAAGATAAGATTTTGGGGGGAAGAGAATCAAAAAGCTTGGTGAAATTTAGAATTAATCAAGGTATGATGATTCTTGATGCTTGATATTTGGTTATAGATTTCTTTGAGATTATCTTGGGTTTGATTTTGATTTGATGAGTATATGATTCTTGAGATATATGTGTATATGTTATATGTAAATGATTGGTGATTAAGGTGGTTATATTGATTATGATTGATTTAAAGTATATGGAAGAGAAATGAGAATTATGTTGGTTTGTCAAGAAACTGCCTGTTCTGCTCTGGCAATTCGTGACTGCTTGTCCCCTGTTTTGAGCAGTGGGTATATGATGGAAATGCTCTACTCGGAATCTAGTTTGTTCACGCGAAAACCTTGTGTCATTTGAGTTAACGAGTAAAAAGTTATGCGAGTTTTAGTAAAGGACGCGGAAAGTTGAAATTTGTTGCCCGGTTTGTGAGTTGAATTAGTTTGTTTTTGGCCTAAATAAAATGTTTTGGAGCTGAATATTTATACAAGATGGTGTTGATATTCAGGAAGCAGTCTACAAAATTTTGTATTAAATTGATTATTTTTCAATTTATTAAAAATGTTTGAGTAAACCGTGAGCACTAGCTTTTAAAATGTTCACGATTAATGTCCTACTTTGGGAAGGGGTTTTGAAGAGGTTAAAGGCCTTATTTGATAATGGTCAAAGAACAAAAGTTGTAGGTTTATGTCTTGCCTTTGTGGTTTCCAAAGATGGTACGTACCAGACTTGTAAAAATTGAGATATAGCTATTGGAACAGGACTGATTCTAGTAGTTTTGGACAGACCAAAGGGCTGATTTCAAAATTTCACCGTAAATTGTGTATTGCTTATTATATAATGAAATATTAATATGTTGTACCCTTAAATGTCTAGTATACCCAGGAAAAGGACTTGGTGTAAAAAGAAGGAAATATGAATTTATGAAAAATGGTTGAGTAAAGTGTGCGCTGTAGCATTTTAAGTTTTGAAATTCTTTGCCCTATTTTGGGGAATTATTTTGAAAGGGTTAAATACCTTATTTGGTGTTGGTCTAAAGACGAAAGTTGTTAGTTTCGGTCTTGTCTAATTGTATGCCAAGTACGGTATGAATTGAATTGGTGTTTAATATTTGACTTATGATTTCCAATGAGTAATAGTTGAATAATATAATATGGGATATTGAAATGAATTGTAATAGTTTGAGATTGTATTTGAGGGGCTGTGCCCATAGTCCGATAAACGAATACTTCATGCCAAAATTTTCTGAAAATCCCCTGTATTTAAAGTTATTTAAATTATTTGATTCAAGGATTTAAAGGCATGTATGTGTATGAGTGTTTAAGTACATATGTGATGATTAATGAGGTGTGGGTATATAGTTGTAAGTAATTAGTTATTAATTGGGTTGTTTGTATACTAAATAGTACTTTACTATTATTTCGAGTATAATTAGGGATTCGATATGGACCCAGCGAGCGTGTTGACGAGATGATTGAAGGAAATGAATGCGGGATCGAGTACAGACCGAAGTATAGTAAGTAGCGAATCGGCGCATTGGAATTGATAAGTGCATATTTTTGCATATTTTTATTACCTATTTATTGTTTGAATTCGTATTTTAATAAATTATTTTGTTGTATTTCAGGAAATTCAAGAAAAATTGAAGAAATTGCAAAATAAAGAAATAAAGGTCAAAGAAGAGAAAAAGAAGAAGAAGAAGGACCAAAATAGAAGAAAAGGAAAGAAGAGGGAGTTTGGTGCAAAAGCTGAATTTTTATTTAAAAAAACTAAAAAGAAAAAAAAAATAATAAAAATAAAAATGGAGGGCTAGGATTTATTCCCACCAAACAAAAATGAATGGTGGGGATTAATCCACACCAACCACAAATCTCAATCTATTTCCTATAAATAGATTCATTTTTCTCTCTTGTAAAACCACTTAGTATTAGGATTAGAACCCCATTCTTAGGATTAGAACAAGTTTTAATATCAGTACACTTATAAATTTATAGTTGTAATTTTATTTTTGTAATTTTTGTAACCATTTTAATTTTTAGTATATTAATTCTCCTGCATTTATCTATTAATTCGAAGCTTTAGTTTCAGTCTCCCTGTTCTTCAATTTTCGTTTGTAATTATAAACAAAGTTATTTCCTTATTATTTTCCCTGTAAATTACATACACGAAACATATATCTCTCTCCCTCATTTTTTTTTCTCTGCAGTTAGAAAACCCAGCTTCCCTATTTCTCTTCCCCCTCACAAATCTCTCTCTCAATTCCACCTCTCTCTCCTGACCTCTTCCATCTCCTGTTTTCATCAAAAACCATCTCTCTGTTTACATTAAATCGGACCACGAGCATGACCCGTTTTTTTTTTCTTTTTTTTCGAAATATTAAACTCCCTTCCCCCAGTTCATTGTAGAATCACCGAGTTGCTGCTTGAGATTGCGAAGTTCTAGTTCGTTGATTTCTTGTTCTGGTGTTTTAATTGTCGAATTGCTGTTGCGTGTGATGTGTGGGTTTTGACTCCGCATTTTCTGAGTTTCATCGATTGAGTTCGCTTGTTTTTGCTGCTGAGTTCATAAATTGTTTTGTGTTGAGTTCATAAATTGTTTTGTGCTGAGTTCAATGGTTTCACTGCTGTTTTATGTCGATTAATTGACTCATTTTTGCTGACCGTTTGTTACTGAGTTGTTGGTTACCTGGTTGTGGTTTGGTTGCATTGTTTCGTCGAGTTTTTTTTTTTGTCAAAATAAACAACTTGTGTGTTCCCTGTGGGTTGGGTTTCAGATTTTATAACAGCATTTAAATCTTGTTGCTGAGTTTTTGGTCTCTGTAAAGTGAGTTCGATGCTGAGTTGAATGGCGCTGAGTTTTTGTTTTGTTTTCTTAAGCTCTGTTTTGCGTTTTTGTTGCTTAGTTGTAGCTGCTAGATGTGGTTTTATTTTGATTTCGTTTGAGTCGTTTGTTTGTTTGTTTTCGAGTAGTAATGGAATTGTTTGCGTCAGTTGGTTTACTAAGTTTCTTTTCATCGCTGGGTTTATCATTTATGTCGTTGAAGTCCTGTCGGTTTTGTTGAGTGTTCTGAGTGATTGTTAGTCGAGTTTTTAGTCGAGTTTTACTGTACTATCGAGCCGGTTGTTCTGACTTTAGTAGTTTATGTTCGAATCACTGGTTTTGCGATTGTTTTTAGTAGGTTGCTGTGTTTAAATTCTGGCTGAGTCGATTGGGTCTGATTTACCGAGTTTTGTATAGAGTTAATGAGTTTTCCTGCGAGTTATTCTCTCTTTTCGTTGCCAATTGTTAAGTTTGTTTATATGTATTGTCGTCTGAGTTTGTTTTTCGTTTGCTGTAATGTGCTGAGTTTTTAATCGATTGATCATTTCAATTTCATGGATTAATGAAATCTAGATTTTTTTTAATTAAGAATTTTTATTAGTTTTTTTTATTAAGAATTTTCATTAGTTTTTTTTATTAAGAATTTTTAGAATAATTTAATTTTGGTTCTCTTTACTTTTAATTAATTAGTTTAAAAATTAGAATAATTTAAGTTTTCTTTTAAAAATAGTTAAAATTTTAGAATTAGGAGTTAAATAGTATAAATTCGAAATCTTCCAAAATTCACTTGTCTAATCCGATTAAATTGAAAATTAAGTGCTTGCGAAAATTTTAGTCCCTGTGGATCGAATCTTAAATATTAAAACGATGATCGTGCGCTTGCGATAATTAAATTGTACACATTTCTGCCACATCAAGTTTTTGGCGCCGCTGCCGGGGACTAATTATTTTTCGCACCTTAATTTTTAATTTTTTGGATTAGTTTTCTTTTGCTTGCCTTATTTTTTTATTTCATTTTTTTTAGGAAAGTTTGGAATTTCGGGAATCTTTTCACGGAGCTTGGAAAAATTGGAATTTCTGGAAGCGTGCTTCGGTAACCCGTATTTTTCTCTTTTCATCCTTTTTATTTTTAGAAAATCACAAAAAAAAATCAAAAAAATCAAAAATCACAAAAAAATTGAAAATTGAAAAATAAAAAAAAAATTATTAGTTGTAAATACATAAATGTTGCATCATGCATTTAATCACTTAGGGCACATCATTTAGGTTTTTATTTTCTTGTTTTTAATTTTTCGTATCTTATAATTTTGGTGATCGCTGGAGGGCCCGAAGGTACGTTAATTTTTTTTTTTTTTAGATTAGGACACGTAGTGTAAGCATCCATAATTGTTTATCGTTTTTGTATATATCTCGTTGTTTGTTACATCCAATAAACGTAATTAAGACTTATTCACGACCTTCAGTGTCTAAGGTTCGCCTGGCTGTTAAGATTTGGTGTCTAAGTGACGAGTTTGGCCTCTTGGCAATGCCTGCTCTAATCTGGCCGAATCGGTCTGAATAATTCTTGATTTACGGATATTTTTTTAGTGTGTCTTAACATTATGTGAGCAATGTCTAGTTATTTTATTTAGGGAACCTAGGTTAGATTTTTCTTTTGATTTTTCGCCATTTATTTTGTGTGTTGCATTTTCGCACTTACTTGCTACGTGGTTTTATCATTGATCAATCTTTACCATGTACGTAGCATTTAGGGATCGTTATTACCAAGGTTGGGATTTTGACGAGGAGTTAGCGGATAATACGATGTGGTATGAGTCAACTAGGGAACCTAGTGTATATAACGCGTCGTCTACTTTTAGTGATTTGCATTATAGTGAAAACGATATTGCAATCGACTCTGAATTAGATGCTTTCACTAGACGACTCGAAGCCTTAGAAACCCTTAGAGGCCCTTCACACACGTCTTGGAACCCAAATTTCAACTCTCCGAGTCTCGATTTTCAACATGTCAGCACCATGTTTCAACCAACCTCTCGAAATGACCATTTTACATCGTCTTCTAATTCCGGTTGGAGAGATTATCCCGATCTCTCATGGAACCAAGGTCATAGCTATCAAACTCCACCTCCACATTTTCAAGAACCGAACTCTTATCCAATTCCGAGTCAACTTGACACCTTAGAAAAGAGTATCGAGGCTTTATTGATTTCTCAAGCAAACTTCATGCGAACCATAACTTTTGATAGGCAAATTTTGAACTCTAATGCTCAAGCCTTATCTAAGTTAGAATTTCAAGTGAATCAATTAGCAACCATGTGCGAGCGTGAGACGATAACCACTCCGAATCCACCCGAGGTCAACCCTGAATTTCTTATCACTCAAAGACCTATCGATACTTTCGATGATATCATTTCTCCTAGGTCTAATGTTCAAGTTGACACTCCTTTCAGTGGTAATTCACACGAAGAAGATTCTAATGCTGACATCATTCTTTCTCTAGGTCAAACGAAGAATCCCGATGATTCTGAGTTTGTGGCTTCACCTAGACAACCATCATCTTCTTCTAGTGAACTTATCATTTCATCTTCCAAACCTCTTCCCGAAAAAGCCGAAGAACTTCATACTCAACCAATAGGAGCTGATCTAGTTAAGGAGGTTGTTTCAAGGTCAAATTTGGACGATCATGAGATTGAGTCTCTTCTTAAACAAGATTTTCAATTGCATTACGAGACCAATCGAGAGCTTCACGAATCTTTTAAGGATTTGACCTCGGAAGAGATGTTTGGAGAGATGATGAATATTTGTTCCAAATGGGAAACCCAACATAAGGATAGTTCTTGTGATCCTAATTCTGTTGGTAAAACATTTTTCGAAGAGCCACCCCCACCCGTTTCTATTTCTTCATTTTCCACTCGTGCTCCATCTTTCATCGAAACTCATGATATTCATGACCAACATCTTATCGTAATTAATTTGCTTAAACAACAAAAAGAAGCATCGTCGTGGTCTATGGATGAAGTTAAGAATATGAGTTTTATTCTTGCGCCTAATCGGAACGTTCGAGTGGTCTATGCTATTTTTATGGGTGAGTTTCTGAAATATGTTGGTTGTGTAACAAAAATAGTTTTTCCGAGAGCAGGTATTGGTTAGTAAAAATTTGTTTTGTACCTCCCACAGTAGAATGTAGGTATGGGGGAGGATTTGTGTGCGTGTGTAAGTTGTTTTCTTTCGTAGTTTTTCAGCAGTTTGTCATTATCTGTCATCCCTTATCAGGTATTTCCTCCTCTCTATTTTATTCTCGTTCATTTTGCATACATTGAGGACAATGCATGATTTAGGTATGGGGGAGGGTTTTAGTGTAAATACACAAAATTGAAAAAATCCAAAAAAATTGAAAAATTTTAAAAATCCAAAAATAGAGATATTTTAGCTTAGTTGTCCTTCCCACTCTTTAAATTCTAGAACTAGTTGGTGTTGACTATTTTTCGAAAATTATATGTATAATGCCTTTAGATAATTTGAACGTAGTCAGGTAAGGTTTTTTCTCATGAAACTTGTGTCGAACAAATTTTTGCTTAAAAGACCAAGACGACACATTTGCACAAGACTTTTGATGGAAAAATTGTATAGGAATGTTATTCGATACCTGAGAGAGAACCCACATGTTAGAACAATGTCGAATCAAACCTTTGCAAAATTTGGTTCGTATAGTCTCAAAAAAAAAAAGAAAAAAAAAAGAAAGAAAAAAAAGAGTCAATAAATGTTTGTAGAGTGCTAGTGTAATTTTGTAATAAATTCGTAGTAGGAAAATCGGCTAGGTTGGGCTCATTAATAACCCGAGTAAGTAAGTCTGAGGGGACTTTGTGCCTAGCAACCTAAGGTCCCTTGTGATCTGGGATTGTTGACCTAAAACTCGCTAAATGGGTATTGATGCAAAAGTCTTTTGGGACCTCAACCATTGCACGGTCGGTCTAACTACTAAGAACGTGAAGTTTGGCTAGATACTTGTTTTGATAGAGATTGGGTCAGTTCAATATTGGTTGAAAAAGAGAAAATGTTCGTATGCACTTTATCCATCATAGGCCTTAAATTCACTACACACCTTGGGATTTTTTGTAAATTTTAAGAGTCTAATCAAGTGGATTGTGGGAACCTATAACTTGGTTATTATTAGAATAATCTTTAAGGCATGTATTTTCCTACAAAATTGTTTTGTTGACACCAATGAAAGCTAGAGTGAAAGAGGAAAGTTGGATACTTGCTGATTTATCTCAAAGATTTTATGGGTATATCTTTTGTAAACCCTTAGGAGACAACACTCCTCCTGTAGAGATCGTCTATAGGTTTAACGGGTTGGTAAACCTAAAATTACCCGTGATTCCTACGACAGTGAGTATAGGTTTTTCATTCTGCATTTTCTTTTTGTTTTACTCGAGGACGAGCAAAAGATAGGTATGGGGGCATTTGATAAGTGCATATTTTTGCATATTTTTATTACCTATTTATTGTTTGAATTCGTATTTTAATAAATTATTTTGTTGTATTTCAGGAAATTCAAGAAAAATTGAAGGAATTGCAAAATAAAGAAATAAAGGTCAAAGAAGAGAAAAAGAAGAAGAAGAAGGACCAAAATAGAAGAAAAGGAAAGAAGAGGGAGTTTGGTGCAAAAGCTGAATTTTTATTTAAAAAAACTAAAAAAAAAAAAAATAAATAAAAATGGAGGGCTAGGATTTATTCCCACCAAACAAAAATAAATGGTGGGGATTAATCCACACCAACCACAAATCTCAATCTATTTCCTATAAATAGATTCATTTTTCTCTCTTGTAAAACCACTTAGTATTAGGATTAGAACCCCATTCTTAGGATTAGAACAAGTTTTAATATCAGTACACTTATAAATTTATAGTTGTAATTTTATTTTTGTAATTTTTGTAACCATTTTAATTTTTAGTATATTAATTCTCCTGCATTTATCTATTAATTCGAAGCTTTAGTTTCAGTCTCCCTGTTCTTCAATTTTCGTTTGTAATTATAAACAAAGTTATTTCCTTATTATTTTTCCTGTAAATTACATACACGAAACATATATCTCTCTCCCTCATTTTTTTTTCTCTGCAGTTAGAAAACCCAGCTTCCCTATTTCTCTTCCCCCTCACAAATCTCTCTCTCAATTCCACCTCTCTCTCCTGACCTCTTCCATCTCCTGTTTTCATCAAAAACCATCTCTCTGTTTACATTAAATCGGACCACGAGCATGACTCGTTCTTTTTTTTTTTCTTTTTTTTCGAAATATTAAACTCCCTTCCCCCAGTTCATTGTAGAATCGCCGAGTTGCTGCTTGAGATTGCGAAGTTCTAGTTCGTTGATTTCTTGTTCTGGTGTTTTAATTGTCGAATTGCTGTTGCGTGTGATGTGTGGGTTTTGACTCCGCATTTTCTGAGTTTCATCGATTGAGTTCGCTTGTTTTTGCTGCTGAGTTCATAAATTGTTTTGTGTTGAGTTCATAAATTGTTTTGTGCTGAGTTCAATGGTTTCACTGCTGTTTTATGTCGATTAATTGACTCATTTTTGCTGACCGTTTGTTACTGAGTTGTTGGTTACCTGGTTGTGGTTTGGTTGCATTGTTTCGTCGAGTTTTTTTTTTTGTCAAAATAAACAACTTGTGTGTTCCCTGTGGGTTGGGTTTCAGATTTTATAACAGCATTTAAATCTTGTTGCTGAGTTTTTGGTCTCTGTAAAGTGAGTTCGATGCTGAGTTGAATGGCGCTGAGTTTTTGTTTTGTTTTCTTAAGCTCTGTTTTGCGTTTTTGTTGCTTAGTTGTAGCTGCTAGATGTGGTTTTATTTTGATTTCGTTTGAGTCGTTTGTTTGTTTGTTTTCGAGTAGTAATGGAATTGTTTGCGTCAGTTGGTTTACTAAGTTTCTTTTCATCGCTGGGTTTATCATTTATGTCGTTGAAGTCCTGTCGGTTTTGTTGAGTGTTCTGAGTGATTGTTAGTCGAGTTTTTAGTCGAGTTTTACTGTACTATCGAGCCGGTTGTTCTGACTTTAGTAGTTTATGTTCGAATCACTGGTTTTGCGATTGTTTTTAGTAGGTTGCTGTGTTTAAATTCTGGCTGAGTCGATTGGGTCTGATTTACCGAGTTTTGTATAGAGTTAATGAGTTTTCCTGCGAGTTATTCTCTCTTTTCGTTGCCAATTGTTAAGTTTGTTTATATGTATTGTCGTCTGAGTTTGTTTTTCGTTTGCTGTAATGTGCTGAGTTTTTAATCGATTGATCATTTCAATTTCATGGATTAATGAAATCTAGATTTTTTTTAATTAAGAATTTTTATTAGTTTTTTTTATTAAGAATTTTCATTAGTTTTTTTTATTAAGAATTTTTAGAATAATTTAATTTTGGTTCTCTTTACTTTTAATTAATTAGTTTAAAAATTAGAATAATTTAAGTTTTCTTTTAAAAATAGTTAAAATTTTAGAATTAGGAGTTAAATAGTATAAATTCGAAATCTTCCAAAATTCACTTGTCTAATCCGATTAAATTGAAAATTAAGTGCTTGCGAAAATTTTAGTCCCTGTGGATCGAATCTTAAATATTAAAACGATGATCGTGCGCTTGCGATAATTAAATTGTACACATTTCTGCCACATCAAGTTTTTGGCGCCGTTGCTGGGGACTAATTATTTTTCGCACCTTAATTTTTAATTTTTCGGATTAGTTTTCTTTTGCTTGCCTTATTTTTTTTATTTCATTTTTTTAGGAAAGTTTGGAATTTCGGGAATCTTTTCACGGAGCTTGGAAAAATTGGAATTTCTGGAAGCGTGCTTCGGTAACCCGTATTTTTCTCTTTTCATCCTTTTTATTTTTAGAAAATCACAAAAAAAAATCAAAAAAAAATTGAAAATTGAAAAATAAAAAAAAATTATTAGTTGTAAATACATAAATGTTGCATCATGCATTTAATCACTTAGGGCACATCATTTAGGTTTTTATTTTCTTGTTTTTAATTTTTCGTATCTTATAATTTTGGTGATCGCTGGAGGGCCCGAAGGTACGTTAAATTTTTATTTTTTTTAGATTAGGACACGTAGTGTAAGCATCCATAATTGTTTATCGTTTTTGTATATATCTCGTTGTTTGTTACATCCAATAAACGTAATTAAGACTTATTCACGACCTTCAGTGTCTAAGGTTCGCCTGGCTGTTAAGATTTGGTGTCTAAGTGACGAGTTTGGCCTCTTGGCAATGCCTGCTCTAATCTGGCCGAATCGGTCTGAATAATTCTTAATTTACGGATATTTTTTAGTGTGTCTTAACATTATGTGAGCAATGTCTAGTTATTGTATTTAGGGAACCTAGGTTAGATTTTTCTTTTGATTTTTCGCCATTTATTTTGTGTGTTGCATTTTCGCACTTACTTGCTACGTGGTTTTATCATTGATCAATCTTTACCATGTACGTAGCATTTAGGGATCGTTATTACCAAGGTTGGGATTTTGACGAGGAGTTAGCGGATAATACGATGTGGTATGAGTCAACTAGGGAACCTAGTGTATATAACGCGTCGTCTACTTTTAGTGATTTGCATTATAGTGAAAACGATATTGCAATCGACTCTGAATTAGATGCTTTCACTAGACGACTCGAAGCCTTAGAAACCCTTAGAGGCCCTTCACACACGTCTTGGCACCCAAATTTCAACTCTCCGAGTCTCGATTTTCAACATGTCAGCACCATGTTTCAACCAACCTCTCGAAATGACCATTTTACATCGTCTTCTAATTCCGGTTGGAGAGATTATCCCGATCTCTCATGGAACCAAGGTCATAGCTATCAAACTCCACCTCCACATTTTCAAGAACCGAACTCTTATCCAATTCCGAGTCAACTTGACACCTTAGAAAAGAGTATCGAGGCTTTATTGATTTATCAAGCAAACTTCATGCGAACCATAACTTCTGATAGGCAAATTTTGAACTCTAATGCTCAAGCCTTATCTAAGTTAGAATTTCAAGTGAATCAATTAGCAACCATGTGCGAGCGTGAGACGATAACCACTCCGAATCCACCCGAGGTCAACCCTGAATTTCTTATCACTCAAAGACCTATCGATACTTTCGATGATATCATTTCTCCTAGGTCTAATGTTCAAGTTGACACTCCTTTCAGTGGTAATTCACACGGAGAAGATTCTAATGCTGACATCATTCTTTCTCTAGGTCAAACGAAGAATCCCGATGATTCTGAGTTTGTGGCTTCACCTAGACAACCATCATCTTCTTCTAGTGAACTTATCCTTTCATCTTCCAAACCTCTTCCCGAAAAAGCCGAAGAACTTCATACTCAACCAATAGGAGCTGATCTAGTTAAGGAGGTTGTTTCAAGGTCAAATTTGGACGATCATGAGATTGAGTCTCTTCTTAAACAAGATTTTCAATTGCATTACGAGACCAATCGAGAGCTTCACGAATCTTTTAAGGATTTGACCTCGGAAGAGATGTTTGGAGAGATGATGAATATTTGTTCCAAATGGGAAACCCAACATAAGGATAGTTCTTGTGATTCTAATTCTGTTGGTAAAACATTTTTCGAAGAGCCACCCCCACCCGTTTCTATTTCTTCATTTTCCACTCGTGCTCCATCTTTCATCTCTCACACATTAAACTGTATACGTTTTTTTTAATATTATTTTGTTAACATTATTCAATTAAACTCATCTAATATTTTTCAACAGATTGGATTAACATATTATTGTCAACTATTTAGTTGTATTATCGTTTGTTTGTTAAGTTGATAAAAAATTGATGTACTTGTTGTTTTGCTAATATTTAGTTGAGTGTATCTAGTTGATAAATAGGTGGAAAGGCCATGTTGACCTATAATATATATAATGGATCACCGACCTTATTCAGTATTTTTTTTCTTAAAAAAGAAATAACCATGCGGTATTTAGTTATTAGATAATAATCTACCATGATAAAAATTTGTGCTAAAAATTCATGAGACTAGAACATATTTTTTTTTTTTTGAAAACTGAGACTCGAACATATGATCCTTCTAAAATACATTCATACATCAACCATTTTCACTCATTCAATCTGCATTGTAATCCATAATTTGAGAACCTTAAAACCCATAAATTTTAAAATCAAAAAACAAACAAAATCAGATAAAAAAACCCACACTAAACCACCAAGAAAACACACACATTCTTGAAAGAAACACACAAAAGATAGCGATCCGTGTGACATAAGATAACTATTGCGCTTCGCATCTCCCAAAGCCTAATCAACGGCTTACATACATCCACGTGTACGTCTGACATACAAAAGCTATCGATCCGGGTGACACCAAACTGACCAATCAGAAATCAGAAAAATGTGTAGCATATATTCCTTCCCCACTATAAATACCAAAATAGAGAAATGAAATTGCATCAGAGTCAAGATAAATTCAGCATTTCAGTTATATTTATAAATCATTTGTTTCATCGCGATGACTACTGTAGAAGCTTCCAAGGCCGCCGCTGAGCCGCCGAAGAAGGTGGTTTCCGAGAAGAAGCGAACCAGGCCGGCGGTGAAGCCGGTGAAGGAGAAGAAAGCTAAGGTCTCCAAGCCTAAATCTGCCAAAACTGCTTCTCATCCTACCTATTTTGAGGTACTCTACACTTTATATATACATGTATATGTACGTATATGTTCGATTCACGTATCATTTTCCTTTCATTTCTGTTTTATTTTCTTTCAAATTTTTAACAAATTTCCGTTCAATTGCATCTATCTGTTTGATTATACGAGAGAGAGAGAGGCTATTCGGTTGATTATTTGATTATGTGTGTGCGGGAGAGAGATTTGATAATTTTGTTGATTATTTGATTATATGAGAGAGAGAGAGAGGAGATTATTTTAATTGTTGTAATTTTGGTTTGAAAAATTGAATTGCAGATGATCAAGGAGGCAATATCAGCACTGAAGGAGAAAGGCGGATCAAGTCCATATGCAATAGGGAAATACATGGAGGACAAGCACAAGGCTGTGTTACCTGCTAATTTCCGAAAAATTCTAGGGCTCCAATTGAAGAACTCCGCTACAAAAGGCAAACTAATCAAGGTCAAGGCATCCTACAAGCTTTCGGAGCCTATCAAGGCTGAGAAGAAAGTCGAAAAGGTGAAGAAACCTGTTGTTGCTAAGGCGGCCAAGCCTGTGAAGAAGACAGAGGCAGCGGTGAAGAAGGCCAAGACAAAGGCAGCTGCTCCTGCTGTGAAGAAGACGAAGAAGAGAGCAGCGCCTCCTGCTAAGGCTAAGGCGAAGCAGCCTAAGTCGATTAAGTCTCCTGCTGCGAAGAAGGCCAAGAAGGCTGTGGCTTGATCAAGAATAGAGATATGGAGTGGTGGTGGTTTGTATAGGGTGGTTTGTTTAGGAAGGTCTTGATGACTAGTAGTTGTTTGTGTTATGTTTTGGAATGTTCATGTTTATATATGAATGGAATGCAAATGTTATGTTTTCATGTTTAATATGAAGAGAACTAGTAGTATGTTTCATCAACACAATTGGCTTTGCATTCTCATTTTCTTTGTTTATGCTAGTTGATTTGCAATGTCATGCTTGTTTACCCCCAATTTTTAGATGTTGAATTGTGAAATTCTTCTACACAAGTTGCTGGTGAAGTGATTGTTTTAATGTCATGTGTTCCGCAGCTTATGAACTTTGGGAAACCAGCAGTTGAATTTGGAATTTGCTTGGAACATCTCTTTCGTTCATAATGGTGAATCGTTAAAAATTAAAATTCTGGTAACTGAAGTGGTCGGTCATTCGAGTTGTATTAACAAATTTGGAATTCGTTTTATTTGTTGATCAATATTTCAAGTTAAAAATTATAAAAGAAATGATTTTAGTAGGCCATAGGGAATAAATTTATTTTATTAATAGATAAAAAAGGTATTTCCATTTCAAAAAAAAAAAAAGATAAAAAGGTATTTATTGAAATTATAAAAGATGCCAAATTTGATGGTTTTTGTATTGGAATTGCTTTTACATTATAAATTATTGGGATCATTTTGGTGTCTCTTCCATTACTACCAAACCAAAATGCAACTGCCATGTCTCTCTTTTTAATTGATCAACACATGCATCTGGAATTCGAATTCGATGAATTCAACTTGGTTTGATATATTAACAAGTTCGAATGTAAAAAAAAAAAATTTGAGCAAGACTCACTAAACTTTACCCTGGTTCAAAATAAAAACTCTTGACACGAGTTCGATGACGAAAATTCAACTAAATTTGACTCAATGTCCTAAACTGAAGTTCAGAAACACAATTGGGTTTGATAAATAGTAACCAACTTGAGTCTGAGCAAAATTCTTTGTCCAATGAACTTGTCAGAGATCAGCTCGATTTAACAAGTCAAAACTCCCCGCCAGTATGTCCACCTAGGGCCCTAGGATCGTGCTATTGCATATGTGCTACTTGATTAGTTTCTCTACCTTACTACACACATGTCTTGTACTACTACTACAAAAAGCAAGCAGTGTTTCAGCAAGGGTCTTACTCTCACTCTTAGTTGAAACATCAAATTCTGCGCTGTACTTTAAAGACCCACCGGGATAATGCGGTGCTTGATTAGGATGCCCAGAACAAATGCACAGTTGAACGTTGTAATCTTTGGCTACAGGAAAGGCCATATGAACTATTCAAGTGATCGTCATTTCTTCAATCTTCAATCCTGGAATCATTATCCTCATCAAGAACAAAAATATTGGACTTCACCCATCAAGGAAACCAAAAGTAGGAACAAAATATACATGCAAGTAAACTCGGCAATCCACATAACGAAAAAGTGAGCTATTCTGCATCTGAGGTTTCATCTTCATCTTCCTCCAAAATGTAGACCAGGGCACGCTTTCTTGTGGCAAAAATGCAAGCTACGCCTCTGGATGCTGGTACAATAAGTGGAACGGGATATAAGAACGCGTGATGGACATTTGTACTATAAAGCATGAAGCTCATAAAACCAAAACAACGTTTTTTTTGCCAAGCCAAAACGACTGATTGATAATACTACTAAATTAAACACTTACCACTTACTGCCAGGGGAGCAACAATGGAGTGAGGAATACTTCGAACCTTTTCATTCTCCAGTTGCAAGTATACCAAAGAGTCCTTTGAATTTACAAAATTTCTATGAGAAACGTTTACTGGAAATATATAACAGCTAAGTAATAACTTTCTATGACTGAATTATATTGCAAATGCGCCATTTCAGAATTCAGGATAAAACAAGATAGACTAGCATAAAAATGTAGTGCTTCTTAATACTTTCAGAATTGCTGATTATGTTTGTTAATTTAAGTGAGTTACAGAATGGAACGAACACATCTTGAAAAGTTATATTTGCTTATTGATCTCCGAGAAGATTATTGAGTAGTACAGGAATGAAGCTTACTATATCAATGTCAATGAGATTTACCTTCAAATCATGTAATTTCCAAGAGTTCAAAGTAGAGGATCTGCCAATGGACACGAACGGAAGATTGTGCGCTTCTACAATCATCAGACAAGCATTTTCCGAGCTATCGCCAGTGGTAGATGTTTCATTTAGCAACAATACAATTTGATTTTCCTGTTTAAAACAATAAAAATGCTCCATCAGCAGTAGCTTAGTAAATAGTAACTATAAAGCCTTTATATGCTACTCAAAGTGACCTTGTAAAGGGACAGATCCACACAGTGAAAGTTATCAGGCACACGTAACAACACAGCTTCTGGAGAATTATAGTCCTCCACATTGTTCCCGTCATGCATAAACCCCCTTATTATGCCTATGCATTTTGGAATAGCTGAGAATGATTCGTCAGGAATAATAAAAGAGATGTAATCAAGGACTCGCGGTTCATGTGTTTGATATGTAGATATTGCATGGGAAGTTTCCTACACAAGGAAAATGTCAAAAAAGAAAAAGAAAGAAGAAGTTACTATCCATGAACAATTAAATAAGATTATTAACCTGAAGCACCAGAGACTGCATCGCATACAAAAGTTATGTGCAGGATCAGAGTTGTAGGAGTTATTTTAGTGGCTTTCTGGAAACTACTGAATATACGCCATACGTAAGCTTATCTTAAAATGTGCTTGAATCTTCCAAGTTCCAAAAGTCAAAATACTGAACAAAACAAATTTTCCGGACAAAAACTAAACATTCTAAGCACCTTATTGTTTATTTTTATGCCCATTTGACTGTGATTTGGAAACACAGAAAAGGTAATACAGTATATGGGTATTCACTTTACATTTGCATTCATGCAACTTTTGGTCATTCAAAGAAGACTCAAAAAAATTTGTCAGATTGCGAATATTCTAGTAATACACTGAGACTCATTCTTAATCACTAAAAGTACCTATTACATATAACTACATTAGTACTTTGCATTTCAATTGCTAAATATACATTTAATACATGAGATTTAATGGAGTGAATCCCTGTTGTGCGCATAAAGGTGTGCATCCCCGATTAACAAACTGGTCTGCTTGTGCAAGGCAACGACTGTGTTGCCAAACTCAGCAGCAAGAATTTCATCCTATGTTCTATATCTTATCAAACACGTCCACAAAGTTGCCAGACACGAGCCACAACTTAAATGGAAACCAAGTAGGTGAAGAAAAAAACAACAGAGGAAAGAAATATAAGCAAGCAATATAAAAGTTTGTATTGAATTCCATCCGTGCACATTTTTTGACAACTGAATTCCAAGCAATGGGATAGGAATTGAAAGCACATTTTGCAATTTGATAGGATTGGAACTTACAACATAATTTGCTGTTAAAAATACAATTTCAAGACACAAAATTAAGTTGTCAACATAGTTAAAAAACTTAGAGGGTCGCTAACAAAGGAGAGAAGCTTAAACAAATAAAAAAAATTACAGAAGACCTACCATGTAATATGATATTGATGCTGGAACAACAGACGACGCCAATTCTGTCAAAGATGCATGAGGAAACAATGGGAAAATATCCTTGCAAAGTATTTTTTTGGATACTGTCGTAAATGGCATCTGAAAAGCTTCCTTGAAACTGCAGAGGAACTCGTGACCAATAAATGCTTTAACTTAATTCAATAAGCAGATGTCATACTAAATTGACAATAAATAATGTACATCAATAGTATAAAAGAGAAAGCATGTTGATATAGTCCATGTTGTTCGGACCATAAAAATTAAAAAGAATGAAGACTTGCATAGTATAATCTGGTATTTACTTGACATTCTGAGCATCTACTGTGTGTAGTGTACCAAAAAAAGCGGGGTAAGAAAATAAGCAGTACCAAGATTCCATCTGCTGATATTCCTTCGCCAATGATCTTTGCAAGTATTCACAATCTGAAAACCCTCCAAACTGAGTCAATTCTTTAACCCTTTCCAATGTTTCCCTTTAAAAAGGAAAAAAAAAGCACCACTAAGTTACCCTAAAGTGATTAGGATAAAAAGTATCAAAATGCAGATTAAGATATCTAATCACTGTATTGTGCCTGTTTGCGTATTGTTATGCCATAATTTTGGCATGTCTAATAATTTCCCAAATTTCTAATATTGATTAATTATTATTTAAGATTAATAATTATTACTTAACCGCTAAGTTATACCTCTCTCTGAAACGAGGAAATAATCAATATCAATCAATCAATTACGGAAAATATCTCCAAACGATATTCTTCAAATCAGGAAGATATCACAACGATAAGATTAAATCAGATAAAATCAGTAATCACCAAGATTAACGAAGTTTATCCCTAAAGTCTCTAAGGGATAGACACAAATCAATTTCACAGAACTGCGTAGGCTTGATCCTATATAAACATATAGGTACGCAGGCATCTTGGCATTATGGAATCCGACACACGAGACAAATCGAGACACCTGCCAAGTCCAGCCCCCTCTTTTTTCATAAACCCTAAATCCTTAAAACAGCCATATTCATAATTCGCTCTATTATTCCAGCAACCCTCCGATTTCGTGTTGTTACGAAATTCCTCCAACAACATTTGGCGCTAGAAGGAGGACCGATTTTATTATTCGTGGAGAACGAGTAATTTTAATCATTTTACGGGGATTTTTGGATTTGATTCGGCACAGGCAAAAATAGTTAGGGACGCCGACGATAAAAAAAATTACACAACAACGACGGAGGCAGAGCACACGGTGTAACGAAGGAGCCAGGCGATGTCCGTGAAGAAAAACAAAAAGCAAAAAAAATGGGTCAGTAGGAACTACTAAACCAAAGCAGTGGAGAAAAAAGTTTTGACAAAAAACGATGGAGCCCATCAGCATAGTAAGCAACACGCGCCGCGCAATACAAAAAGGATTAAAAAACCAAAAGGATAAAAAAAGAGGCATTAACATTCACTCCCGGGCCTGTGTTGAAAGGAAAAACAATGATGACGTATGGCAAGTCATGCCATTCAGGACTTAAATCAGCCAGCAATAAAAAAAAATGGAGGAACAACAAGGCCATCGACACGAAAAAGAAGCCCGAACCGGCAGAAAACGGAAAAATTAAGATAAGTTTTATTTTTCTCGTTTTTCTAATTTTTTGCAAATTAATTATATTATGCCATGTCATGCATAAATCATGTTTTTTTTTAATATTTTTCTAGATAAAATATTTATTATTTATAAAATTCGTGCGAGTAATAGATATTTTTATGCATGTAAAATTATTGCGATTTGGAAAATATCGTATGAGATATTTATGCTGATTGATTGTGGATATTTTACAATCTCGTACGAGCTGCATATTTTGAACAAAATTATATACGCGAGACGCATAATTTTGTAAAAGAATTTCTACAAAGAAAAGGAGCATTATATTTATAGAAAATAAATATCGCGACATTCTTAAACGAGCATATTTATTATTGCGTTTGGATTTGCAAAAGATTTTTCATATATCGTCGCGATAGTACATATATGTCAAAAATATTTTCAAACTTGCGAACTAAATTGTCAAGTAGGGTAGCCTGGACAAGCTATAAATCTTGCAATGCTACATGCTTAGTAAAGTGCAGTGCAGCACCATCTGGATTATTGAAGGCCCATGGCCAGATCTCTCAAGATCGCATGGGTGGAGGCATCCCTATGCACAATTACATTGAAGGCCCATGGCCAGATCTCTCACAATCGCATGGGTGGAGGCATCCCTATGCACAACTACATGTACATGTACATCTACATCTACATCTTATCTACATCGAAGACTCCGCAAGACACATCATTATGTGATTGCATCAAACACATCCTTATGTGGTTGTATCAGACACTTGAAAAGCGTGTATGCCAGCTCGGGATATATACAAATGCCAAGGTCCTAACTTGACAATGAGGATCGCAACGGATTTTAAACGAATTATTTATACTCGCACATTTGAAAACCTTGGCAAAAAATATATCTTATAGTGGTCATCGCATGCTATCACTCTTGCATCCGCATACGCCTAACGAGCACAGTGGTGCTCTAAATGTTTTTCTAATCATCTATTTTCAGTTTTTTCAGTTGACTCACGAAATTTTGAAGCTTGAAGAATTTTTAGTTCTCCACTGCAGCAAGCTACACTGAAGAACTGGGGGCTAGTTGCTATGCCATAATTTTGGCATGTCTAATAATTTCCCAAATTTCTAATATTGATTAATTATTATTTAAGATTAATAATTATTACTTAACCGCTAAGTTATACCTCTCTCTGAAACGAGGAAATAATCAATATCAATCAATCAATTACGGAAAATATCTCCAAACGATATTCTTCAAATCAGGAAGATATCACAACGATAAGATTAAATCAGATAAAATCAGTAATCACCAAGATTAACGAAGTTTATCCCTAAAGTCTCTAAGGGATAGACACAAATCAATTTCACAGAACTGCGTAGGCTTGATCCTATATAAACATATAGGTACGCATGCATCTTGGCATTATGGAATCCGACACACGAGACAAATCGAGACACCTGCCAAGTCCAGCCCCCTCTTTTTTCATAAACCCTAAATCCTTAAAACAGCCATATTCATAATTCGCTCTATTATTCCAGCAACCCTCCGATTTCGTGATGTTACGAAATTCCTCCAACAACACCTATATGTCACATGCTGCTACGGTATGCAGCTCCGCAGAATCGCATTAAAATGTGATTCCCTGGTGGTCTTCGTTACATATAGGTTGTTGGTTTAGTATATCTTTGAGGTAGATCTGAAAAGTATTACGTAGTATGCAATGACTAACAAGGCAAAATTTGTTTGTTTTGTCTTTTTAGCATTAAAATGCATCGAATTCTGATCATCCAGACATGAACTGTATATGCGTTATCTATGTCGAGACAAAATAAGACTTTTTTTAGCTAAATCAATATAAGATTTTTTACTTTCAGATAAATAAAATCAGGAAATCAAGCTTGTTGCAAATAAATAATCTTTGAAGCCCAATTGCATATATAAATGATTTAGAATGTATAGCAATCAATCACTGTACTAAAACTCTATTTCATTATTTATACTGCAAAATTTCGTACGAGAATTTTTAACTATATCATTGCTCATTCTTTTTTAGAGCTAATTGATCGTTGCTCATTCAGTATGACAGGTGTCGCTTCTTTTTCATCCATAACCAGTAAAAGATCCATATCACTTATTTAAAAGAAAAAGTCAACATTCAAGAGGTAATTCATAACTTACGAGTCAACCACTATGTTTTGATCAACATCAGACAAGTCCAGCAACTGCTTAACAGGGTCTTGATCATACAGAAATTTCAAGAAAACAATGACCAATTCACTGCAAAACATAAATTATAAGACCTTAATTCTTTTACACCATGCAACAATGGGAAATTTCTTCAAAAAATTTTGAAAGGTCAAACCTACTGAACGGTGGAAGCTGATCACTTGGTTCGGACATCAGTATCTTCACAGACTTCAAGAGCCAGTTAAAAAAATTAGAGAACTGCAAAAAAGAGAGAAAAAATAATCTATGTGAAATTTACCATAACTTTCAGAATCTGGTCAAGTATTTGCTCAAACTGCATCTGTGTATGCCTTGACTTAATTATTCAAAGACATAATAGAGGTTCAGCTAAATAGACAAGAAAGAATCAAGAACAAGGACAACTACATTTTATTTTTTTCGGGGGTAAGGTCAATTACAAGATTTTTTAATTAAACACGAACACATTTGTCTACACTGAGACTCAAACCCTCGACCTCTTGTTACCAAGAGCGGGATCTACCCATTACGCTACAATGCTAAGGAAAGGACAACTACAAATTTTAAAAGAATGAAGAGTAAACATAGCAAACATGAGTATAGGGTTTAGACTTTTGGGACATCACAACTTAATTTGGAAACGAGGCCATGAAAAACATTTAACATGGGCATAAGTTCAGGACTTTAGGGCACATCGCAGCTTAATTTCGAAACCAGGCCATGAGAAACATTAATTACTGACAGAATAGCGACTACACACTATGTTAGTATTATATAACCAAAAAGACGATGACCAGCAAACTATATGTATGTATAAAAAGAACCATCACTACAGATCAATTATCATTGGAAATGAAAACCTTTTGAAGGGAGCACATAATTATACTACAACATATCCTATTCATTTGGGAGAAGGTGTTATGCCCGAGTGGTTGAGTGTGGTATACACCGGTGTGCTTGGTTTTGTTACACACGCAGTATTACTATCCAGAAGAACAAATCAAGAGGACAAAATATGTGGTAGAAATGAGCAAACCTGTTGCACTGCAGAGGATAGAACACTCATAAATCGTTCAACTTGTACAAGTAAGGTGCCAGTTTTTTCTGACGCTTTATCAAATAATGTTGTGTCTAGACCGATACTTTGATAACGTGCACGCCATTTAGAGAGGCCTCTCAGTTCCCCCATTCGAAAGGCAATAATTTCAGCAGCTGGCTAAAAGTTAGAAATATGAACTCATGAAATTTTTGCAAGCAATTACAGAAGAAACGATAAGGGAAGAAGAGTCATAAGAACAAAAAATGATGTCTTGGTTGCAAGTTTCAATCATACAATATGGGTTTGGTTCAAATGTGCACTTTTCTTGAGAAGATGAGAACTGTACTATAAGTCTATAAATAATTGAAAAAAGGTTTTTTCTATCAATCACTACCTTTAACTGTTCTATCAATTTTAAAACTATCATGTGACCACAGATACTAATCATTTACATGTATATTGATCAGATAAGGATATGATGGCCTACCTGTAAATGATCAAGAACAATAAGCTGAAGCTCTTTCCCAGTGCTACAAACAGTCTTTGCGACCCGCTTGAGACCCTAATCATAATTTAACTGAAAGTCATACTAGTGATTAAATTGCTCAGCAAGTTGCAAGGCTTACATAGAATAGGATGTACCGCTTCTCCAAGAGAATTCAGTAGAAACTGATGGACTGGTGGACTTGTCCGAGCACCGCCAAGAAGGCTTAGAAACTCCTCTTGGGAAGTTGAGTCGAGTCCTGTTTATAATTGGTAAGAAAAGAAACAAAGAGAATACTAACTACAGCAATAATATTGTGATCAGTTTAGCTGTTACCATGGTCAGCAATCAGAGCTGATAGAGAATCAAATTTCTCATGAAACGTATGCATTGCATCTGACCATTGTTTGCACATGACTGATACAGATGACCGGATGACTTCAGTTAGATCCTCAACGTTGGAAGCTTGTTGAGCTACTTGGTGGAGCTCATTTTTCCTACAATTACGAGGTAGGCAAAAATCATAGATTTGGTGTCAACTATTGATAGGTGACTATACAAATTTGATGCAGTATTCATGGATGCTTATTAGATAAAGGACAAGTAAAATGTAAATAACATTTATGCTCCTCGAATTTATAGATTTTAAACATCTTGAATAACATTTTTTACATTTTTTCGGGTGCCTTCCCTACACCTATAAATTATACATACAAAATTTAAATTATATACATTCTCCTTAGATATAGCACAGATTTATAAAAAACAATTAAGTTAACAGCAACCCACAAGTTTAGTAGAAATTTTATCTGCATTATAAGATGACCATATAATGAATCTTAAAAACAGTATATGGGATAGAACATGAGTCTTCTAAACCTTTTTCCCAGCTACATGGTTTCCACGCTCACACACACCCCCACCGACCCATCCACACAAAAACATAACATGGATCAAATGTCAATCCGCAGATCATCTTCTACCTAAAACCCTAATTCTTAGTGTCCTTTCGTTGGTTATATTGCCTTACAGGTGCAATTTCACACAATCATGCCTAAAATGTCCATAATGTAAATTGTGTTTAGCATGTAGATTGTTTATGTACTTTAGTTAAGTGATTGGACCAAGTTGTGAAGTTTCGTGAAATTTGGACCAAATTGATATAGCAGAGAGGACTCATAATGGTTTATAACCCGGTTTTTGACCTATCTGCCTCCCACATGCCATACGTTTGAACCATAGATAAATGGGTGGAATTCTTGTGGTCCCTTTGACATATATTGGATTGCTTGTATTGTAATGCATTCCATCCATTTCCCAGGCTTTCTCTATCTAAGTTTGTAGGTAAATACGTATAACAAATGGTAGTTTTAGTTTGAATACAACATTGCATTAGTGTTTTATGCAATACATTAGAGGCTGATGGTTGATTTGGTGCTTCAATCGAAGCTATATCACCCAATTGGGTCAGATTTGTAATTCACCTTAGTATCTATAACTTTTTCTCAATTATCACTATGTTCTTAGAGTCTAGGATTACAAAAAACCCTAACATAGCGACTTGGGATATTGTGCCCTTGTCTTTTGGGTTCAATCCCTTATGAGTTATGACTATATAGCTCAACCCATAGCTAGTATGAGAAATCTCAGGTGTTATGAATGTTTTGTATCGTCGCAGTGATATAATAAGTTTTGAACCAAATCAAGTATCACAAGTCGCTAGTCTGAAACTAGTTTACATACCTAAATAGGAAGCTTAAAGATGGCCAATTGCTATGGTATAATCCTTTAAAAAAATCTTAGTAAATTTATGACGATCAAATTTAGACTCGACACTCAGCATGGAATAATGTTATGCAACCTATTACAAATTTCATCTCATGCATATTATTCATACTAGAAATTATAATGATGATTTTTTTTGTCAAAGACATGCACTTCTTAGATCCCACAAAAAACAACACAGTAGACAGATACATAAATTAGTCAATTCCTACAAATGACTATTTTACTTAGCATTTATTTGTGGATCCCTAATTAAAAGGTATGGATTATGTGGATCCAAACAATGCACAGTAAAGGTTGCTTCAATTCATAAATTCTTATAGGGTGACAGATCTTCCACAAAGTGGAGGTGGGAAATAGGATCAAAACTTAAAAGCTTGTCACTGAGGGTAGGAAATGGAGGACATGCCTTTGCCACTAGGCTATGCATGAATCCTTATTGCCCTTGCTTTCAACTGTAAAAACTTAAGGATGTGACTTGGTAGCACTACATATCTAATGTCTCAACTTAGGTAATTGAATTAAACCAAAATGGGTGTGTGTAATATATGTTCTTACTGACCATTTACTTTTTATAACTGTTTCCTTATAAAACATATGTAGCCATTACAAGATAAGGAATAAGCAGAACGAGAGTCATGTAAGCAAAGAGTTCTCAAACCCCTGAGAATGGTAAACTTACCTCTTCCAAAATATTGAAGTGTCAAGCAATAAGCAATGGGAACCAACCAAATCACGTTCAGCCATTCTTTGGTCGTCTGGTCCAACCGCACCATTAGAGAGTTCCCCGGAGCACATGACTATCAGATGACAGAGGTCTGTTGATAAAGCCACCTAGAACAAGAGGCACATATACATTACAGGCTTTAGGTCACAATTCAATCATGTTATGCAGTGAAATTCTATATAACAATGCGAAGAAAAATTTCTAGTCATCGTAAACTATTAACTTCTTTGTATTTCCATTGGTGTGATGCATGACTTTTATTGCAATATCACGACTTCTTTGTAAAATATTACACCCTCCGTCCCATAATTTTCGTCTTGTTTGACTTTCAGGGTCAAATTGACCGAACTTTGACTAAAATTTACAGATTATCCTTTTATAATTTGAGAATCCAAAAATACAAATTAAAGTATATTAGATATACTTTTTAACAACATTATTTTCATTAAAAAAATACAACTATGTAATATATGTAATTTTTAGTCAAAATTTGGTCAATTAAACAATAAAAACTCAAACAAGACATAAAATTTGTGACGAAGGGAGTAACTTTTTCTGTTCGTTCAGTGCATTTGATCAATTATAATAATTCCTTTGAAGGTGAAGTTTTCTAAATTTTAAAAATAAAAGACAGAAGCAAGATAGATTAAAAATGTATGTGCTTGTATCTCTCACACTCGCTCAACGTGAGGTACATACAGCCTGTGTAATTCTAAATGTGTACAACTGTGGGAGATGTTCTAATCATCTATGCTTGCAATGGTTTAAGTGGGTCATTTAACATATTTGCACAAGTATATCATACAAAGAGAGTGGAAAGACCATATCTACATATAAAGATAATAGATGGAGGACCACATCAACAATTTAGAACCACATTGAAGAATCACCAAGTTAGTGTTTAGATCTGCGTATAAGTATAACCCTTCTTACGCTGCCCTTCAACGTTGCATGTACATATAATTTATTCTTAAGAGCAACGCCAATTACAAATAACATAAAATTTACATTAGCATATATAGCTAGCAGAAAGAATGTATCGATAAATTAAAATGATGAATTAATTATCGATCGAATATATGTAGGCATCATATTTATAAAAAGCTCTAATTTGAATCATTGACATGGAGGTGGACATACCTTACATATAGAAGCACTCAGAAGTTGAAGCGAAACACGATCACCCATTTGAGGAGAGCAAACAGAGATATCATGTATATTCTGAAACATACTTCACATATGTAAACTTGCAAAGAGTAAAAAATGAGCTGACTTAAAAAATTAATGGAATAATAATTAATAGATGCGTAAAGGATTGTCTTATAAGCATATGTAATTAGCCCCTTGTATGCCTAATAAACTTACTAATTTTCCGATTGGGATTATGCCAAATATACTAAAGCAGATGATACCGTCTCTGTCCCCACTACAGAGGATGTTAAATCGTTGATGTGAAGAAGTATTTAGCTCTCGCAACGAATCTTCGACATCATCCAAAAATCCAGTATCACCAGACACCAGTCCAGGCATCCTCGGTTTTCTTGGAGGGGGAGGAAAGAAACAAGAAGTGCGATCTTCATACGTCAAATTGCTGGCAGATTTATCCTGAATTGTGATTTGGAGAGACATAGAACTTTCAGAAACAAGAAAAAGCAACCAGAATTATATAGATTCTCAGTTATAACGAAGAAATATACTAACAAGCACATACTTTGAGGTATCTTTAATTGACAAATAAATATCATGCTCACAATTATTCTACCCAAAAAACAAAGCATATCTATATAACTTAAAGCACAGATAATTTTTCCAAGTAAAAGCTTCAAGCATCGATAGAAACTCTCAATCAATATGGTAATCTGTACATGTAGCTACCATGAAAGGTATAAGGTTAGTGGTGGGAAAATTCTAATCTTTAAAAGGAGTTCCAAAATTGGAGAAATTATCTTTACAGGGAATATCAATCTTCCCAGTCAAGTGTTTCTTCCCGTGGAAAATAATTTAATGATCAAAGGAACCTGTCCAATCATATAACCTACTTAGTATTTATTTGTCATGGTTGCATTGAAGGGCCCAAATACAAATTGTTAAACGGGCAAAGCTGCGTATCTTACGAGTTTGGGTGCTAATCAACTAACCAAATTTTACGACATGATGCTAATGTTGAACATGTTTAAGATTAGACATTACTAGTCTAATATCTCTTTAAACTCCTTGTTATTGATGCTATCTTTTTATTTCCGCCAGCTCCGGCATTTCAGTGGCATCTTCTCTACTAAAGCAGCAAGGGCAAGTCCATGCATTGCCCTACGAAGCAAAACTAGCTTACGCAGACTCACAATAGCCAGCCGCCTGAACTTCACAGAAACAATATGAATGACAATATCGACCACCATGAAACTTTATCATGACTCGTAGTGAGATAAACTCCTCCATGGATCTACCATAGGGAAAGCTAATCGAAAAACATGTGCATAACAACATCGCCACATTACAGAAAAAGTTGAAACATAAGTAAAAACAATGAGGACACCAGTAGGTCCAGTTGTAGTCCATTATTTAGTAGGGTCTAGCATAAAACAATTGTAAAAGTGGCAACCACACTTTGCACATTCGAGAGAGGTTATGAAAAATGTACTTTAATTCGTTCAGCATCTTCCTGCCAGTTGAGACACACAACAGCAGCAGTGTGGGTCTTCATGCTTCGTAACAGCTTTCCATTCTGTTTTTTTGCATATAATAATGAGATTATGGGAATCACCAAAATAAAGGATAAGAACTCATGCAGTGCAACAAAATTGTCATATATAAAAAGGGTAAGAACTCATGCAGTGGAACAAATTTGTCATATATATTGTATTTATAAGTAAAGCATGATATATGTAACTACAAGCCCATAATATATTGCAGTTACAGCCTTCTTGGGAAGTCCCATATAATTTGCAAACTTCCTTTGTGATAAGGATTTATCAGGTTTAACCTAAATTGTCCCACAATCTCAATGCTACAAGTACAAGTGATGGTGCCGTCATGATGATTGATGACAATTAATTATGCAATTTGATCCTAAATATTCAAAATGTCAATACCTCCTACTGATCAATGCTATTGCCATGGACATCCTTGACAATTTGCTAGACAACAGATTCATAACTTGTCAATTGTCTTATAAACAAAATAGCCCCGGACACGCGAGATTGAGTAAGGGAGTATATGCTTAACACCTATAATTTAAGACAAATTGACGAACCAAGTTCAGAATCACGTTCACATAACTTCAATTTACTAACATGATTATTGATTAGTTAATTATACACCATTGTTTGAGCAGTAAACTATGAGTTTTCTAAACTTGTAAAAAGTAAAAGCACCTAGGGAATGTATTGCTTCCACAAACTCATTCTGGCCCCTGATAGTGTTTCGAACTTATTACACATTAAGCAAACAAATCAATAGATACAACAGAAGCATAAAAATCTTCAGAGCAACTCACTTCAACATCGTGCAACGAAATTGTCCCGTCTTCAAGTCCAACAACTACTGCTTTACCATCAGGACGCCAACATAAGGATGTTACACACTTACCTAAAAAACATTACAAAAAACATCCATTAATCTATATTAACCCTTAAATCAACCGAATATTCATGAAGAATTAGGTTAATTCGTCGCAACACTCAAATTTGGTACTGACACAATTATAAGATCAAGAATGCAGAAGCTTACATTTCCATTAATATGAACGAATCAGAGTTTACAATCAAGAAGATGATGATACATCTTCATATCCAAAATCAGATACAGAGATAGAATGTATAGCTAGAGTAGTTTAGCAAGAAGAAATGAAAACTTACATTACTACTAAACATTACTGACTAAAGCTATATATCTATACAAGTTGTAACAAACTCGTAACTGACTTGCCACCTCAGCATACACAACTGTGCAGATGACTCACAATGCCACAAAGCTCATTTCTCATTATTCTCATTTTCTGTTGTATGTGTAACATCCCCCCTCAAGCTTGATGGGGCAAACAGATTAGCAACATGAAGCTTGGACTGTAACAATGCTAACTGATATGAGGGCAATGCCTTTGTAAACATATCAGCAGGTTGAATTGAAGTACTGATGTGAGCAGGAGCAATTAAACCAGACTGAAACTTATCACGAACAAGATGACAATCTATATCAATGTGTTTTGTCCGTTCATGAAAAACTGGATTGGAAGCAATATGCAAAGCAGAGTTATTGTCACAAAACAAAGGTATTGGCAAAACAGAAGGTGACTGTAGACACTTGAGTAGATTAACAATCCATACAACCTCACAACAAGTGTCTGCCATGGCACGATACTCAGATTCTGCAGAAGACCTCGAGACAGTAGGTTGCTTCTTATATTTCCAGGATATTAAAGAATTGCCTAACATGACACAGTAACCAGTCAGAGAACGTCTAGTTTCAGTACACCCTCCCCAATCAGAATCACTGTATGCAGTGAGTTGCAAAGGACACTGAGCAGAGAAAAATAATCCTTGACCTGGAGAGCCTTTAATAAACTTGACCATTTTATAAGCTGCATTCAAATGATCTTCTCTAGGACATGATATGAATTGAGATAAGACATGAACACCATACGCTAAATCTGGTCGAGTAATTGTTAAGTAAACGTCCCACCAACCGTCGATAAACAGCAATCTCATTATCAGCCAATAAAGGAGAGGTATTGTCAATTAATTTGTGGTTTTGCTCAATTGGAACAGAAGAAGGTTTGACAGCAGTCATACCCGTGTCATTGAGAATATCAAGTGCATATTTACGTTGATTAACAAATATGCCAGCAGTAGATCGAGCAACTTCAAGACCAAGAAAATACTTCAAAGGGCCTAAGTCCTTTATTTTGAACTTAGAATGCAGAAAAGTCTTAACTTGAGTTAGCAACTCCGTAGAATTCCCAGCAAGTAAAATATCATCGACATAGACAATAACCAAGACAAATCCAGATGAAGTCTTGAAGGTGAACAAACTGTGATCACAAACAGCCTGAGAAAATCCAAATTGTAACAGGGCAGTAACTAATTTTTGATTCCAAACTCGAGGTGCCTGTTTTAACCCATAAATTGACTTTCTTAATCTACAGACAAGCTCAACACCTGCTGAGAATGAAATAGAAGTAGTAGATAACTGCTGAAAGCCTGGAGGCAGTTTCATATAAATTTCTTCAGTCAACTCACCATGTAGAAAGGCATTATTTACATCCATTTGATGTATTTGCCAGTTGTATTTAGCCGCTAAAGCAAGAACTACACGAACTGTAGTCATTTTAGCAACTGGTGCATAAGTTTCAAAATAGTCAACTCCTATAGTTTGTGTGAACCCCTTGGCTACAAGACGAGCCTTGTACTTGTCAACTGTCCCTGCTGGTGTATACTTAACCTTGAATAACCACTTACATTCAACTATATTCTTGTCTGATGGTTTAGGCACTATATCCCATGTGTGATTGTCTTCTAGAGCTCTAATTTCTGCCACCATTGCAGCTTGCCAGTGTTTATGAACTACAGCTTGCTTATAAGTATAAGGTACTGGTTCTTTAGTAATATTGGCTAAAAATTTATTATATGTAGGTGAAAAAACACTGTAGGATATGCTCTTATGCAAAGGATAATTACACAGAGCAGTAGACTTAGAACCAACAGTTGTAGCATTCTGAGGTAAACCAGTATAATCTTTGTATTTTGTTGGTAATGTTTTATGTCTCACTGGCCTGGTGGACACAGTTTTAGTGGGTAAATCTGATACAGTTTCAGAAGTAGTAGAAGCAGAATTAATAGGACTATGATCAGACTGAGATGTTTCAGAAGTTTCAGAAGTATATGCGTCCAGAGGAGAAACAATTGAGACAGGAGGAGAAGTTTCAGTAAGAGGCAAGTCAGAATCAATAGCTGGAAATAAGGGTGTATTGGATATGATAGGAACGGTTTCCTTAAAAGGAAATACATTCTCAACAAACACAATGTCTCTTGATATATAACACTTCCTAGAAGCAAGATGCATAACCCTATAACCTTTCTTTCCATAAGGGTAGCCCAGAAACACACACTGGAGACCTCTAGGACTGAACTTATCTGAGGAACTAGAAACATCAGCTATGTAGCACAAACATCCAAACACCTTCAAGAATGCATAATCAGGTGGTTTATGGAACAAAATCTCATAAGGAGACTTGAATTGCAATTGCTGAACAGGTAACAGATTAATAAGATGAACTGCAGCAAGAATGCAGTCACCCCATAGAGACTTAGGTAAATTTGCTTGAATCATTAAAGATCTTGCAACATTTAAAATATGTTGATGTTTCCTTTCCACCACCCCATTTTGTTGGGGTGTGTAAGGACAGCTGGTCTGGTGAACAATACCAGAAGCATTGAAAAATTGTTGAAGAGTTTGATTAGTAAATTCAGTTCCATTATCAGATCTAATAGTCTTGATATTGGACTGAAATTGATTTTTGATTAAGCATATGAAATTCTGTAGAAGTAAAGGAACTTGAGACTTTTCTGATATCAAGTAAACCCAAGTACATTTGGAATGTTCTTCAACTATAGTAAGGAAGTATTTACAATGACCATGAGTACTCTTGTTATAAGGGCCCCATAAATCACAATGAACCAACTCAAACAAACCATAGCTAGAGTTATCGGAAACAGGAAATGGCAACCTTTGTTGCTTAGCTCTAAGACAAACATCACATGTAGTAAATTGATTACTATTTACAGATGAAGTAACTGAAACTTTGTTCAGAATAGAAGCAGCAGGATGACCAAGTCTGGCATGCCAGAGTTGAGCTTCAGCAGATGGTTCAACATGGATTCTTGAACAAAGATGATTAACAGATGAACATGACTCAAAAGAAGAAGACATGGTAAGATTGTATAGACCAGCTTCAGCCTTACCAATCTCTACCATCATCTTCTGGGAAGGGACCTGCAAAATACAGTTGTGATTGGAGAAAAGAACAGAAGCAGAATTGTCTGAAGTTAATTTTGAGATGGAAATTAAGTTGCAATGGAATGAAGGAACACACAGTACATCAGTCAACAACACTGTAGGGTTTAATTGAACTTCTCCAACATGAGTGATTTGAACAGAAGTGTTATTTGGCAAATGCAAGACAGAAGAGATAGGTTTACAATTGCACAAAAGATTCACATTAGATACTATATGATCTGTTGCTCCAGAATCTAAGATCCAAGTAATATTTGATGAATTTTGCACACTATAAGCAGTATGAGACAGTGAAACACTGTGAATTTTACCTGCCAACTGAGACATAGAACCAATAGATCCAGAAATAGACTTCATGCTTGTTTGTATCATTTTAGCAATTTGCTCACATTGAGCCTCTGAGAAAATATCTTTGGAGTTTCCACTTGCTTTTTCCTCAGCATCTGTAGTCTTAACAGTAACCTGAGCAGCCTTCTTAGATCTTAGCTTTGGTTTTGGCTTACCATACAGGCGATGCCAGTCTGGATATCCATGAAGGAAGAAACATTTATCCTGTATGTGACCAGGATTGTGACAATAATCACAAATTTCACTAGAGGAATCACCAGAACTTTTCTTGAACGAACTTGCAGGATAAGGCTTAGATTTAGATCCATTGTATTTCACATTCATAGCAACAGTTTCAACCATAACAGGAGAAGCACGTTGACTCTCTTCTTGAAGCAACAGAGAATAAGCTTGACTCAGTGTTGGCAATGGTTTCATCATGAGCATTTGACCACGAATACCAGTATACAAATCATTCAATCCCATCAGAAACTGACTTAGACTATTGATCTGTTCGTAAGCCTCTAGTTTAGTACTAACACCACACGTACATGAATTCTGTAGACATGTACACTTAGGGATAGGAGATAAAGCATTCAACTCATCAGTTAAAGTATGCATTCGAGTAAAATATGCAGTAATTGACATATTGCCTTGATTCAAGCCTGTAAGATCTTTCTTAAGTTGAAAAATACGAGGCACATTGCCTTGAGTGAAACGTATAGCCAAATCGTCCCAAATTTCTTTTGCAGTGCTAAAGTAAACAACGCTATCTCGAATTTCAGCAGAGATTAAGTTTAACAACCAAGATAATACCATATCATTACATCGATGCCAGAAAGCATAAAGAGGTGAAGTTTCAACAGGTTTAGATTGTGATCCATCAATCAATCCAACTTTATTCTTAGCCGATAATGCTAATTTGACAGATCTACTCCATTGTTGATAGTTTTGAGTAGTTAAAGGTTGAGTAACAAGTGCGATACCTGGATTATCAGAACTCTGCAAGAAGTAAGGATGATAAGAGTCGATTATCGTTGTAGTTTGAGTCTGATTATCACTTGAATTCGCATTATTGACTGGATTAGCCATTGGATTAGACGATACAACAGCGTAATATGTACGTCTACTGATGAAGACGATGAAAACAGAGATGAACAAACAAGAGCGATGAACAAAGATAGCGATGTACAAAAATCAATGATCGTATTGTGCTCTGATACCATGACACAATTATAAGATCAAGAATGCAGAAGCTTACATTTCCATTAATATGAACGAATCAGAGTTTACAATCAAGAAGATGATGATACATCTTCATATCCAAAATCAGATACAGAGATAGAATGTATAGCTAGAGTAGTTTAGCAAGAAGAAATGAAAACTTACATTACTACTAAACATTACTGACTAAAGCTATATATCTATACAAGTTGTAACAAACTCGTAACTGACTTGCCACCTCAGCATACACAGCTGTGCAGGTGACTCACAATGCCACAAAGCTCATTTCTCATTATTCTCATTTTCTGTTGTATGTGTAACAGGTACCCATGAATAACAAAAACTCGCTATAAGTCTAACAATTAAATTCATTTAACACGAATTCTCAGTCAATAATTGCATCAAACACCTTGACTACGACTCCGCATCCATCAACACCAACACAAAAAACCTCATAGTTCAATTCTACTTACATAACTTCTATACATGTAACGGTAGCAAACGAACATCAAGCATTGCATCCTAGTACATACCAAACTTCACCCCACACGAAATCAAGTCTCCGGGCCCAGACCAGTCAACGAGTGTGAGTATTTAAATTTCTGTAACTAATCGTAACAAAAAATGAACGAAAATGCAGCACATAAAACAGAATGTATCCAACTTATCGAGACTCGAGCGTGCTCGGAGTACATTATAATTCAATTAGAAGTGATTCCAAAATGATGAATACATTTTATATGCGCGTGTGTTATTGACTGACCAGGAGAGATAGTCCAGAGACGCTGCCAGTTGAATCTGTGAAGAAGTAATTTGGAATCCTCTGTTACCATGGCTAGTAGATCCTTCTCCGGGTTCCATTCTGCTATTTTTATCTGAATGTGTAACAGAGATGAATATTATTTGCATACAGTAAAGAAATAAATGTATGTATAGAGAGGAGAGTAGTACCTGAGAAGCAATTGGTTTGTCGAATTGAAGTTGAAATGGGGTGACTCTTTCGGTCCCCATTGTAGACAGCTACTGAGAGAGATAGAGGGTTTAATTTAGGGCGGGAGCAGGTTAACTCAAGCTACTGTTGTAATCAAATTGCATTTCGAGGCAAAAAAAATTGGAATTTCGAAGGTTGGAATTTGAAAGAGGGGTTCTAACGGTTTTTTCGGTTTGATTATTCATTTGTAGATATTGATTTTTTCATTATATATGTATATAATTAAATTACTATAAGTAAATATATTTGTATAAATTATTAGTGTTTAGAATTTTTAATTCATTTCACATATTCAAAAGTTAAATAGTAAAATTTAATTTAATTATAATAAATTATATTTTTTAGTATAAATAAAAATTAATTCAAAGTATTTTTTAGGATAGGTCATTGAATTAAAATATATATTATGTATCATAATTTAGCAAATTAATTTTATTATTAAATTTGTAAGAAAATGTATAAAATTTATTTTTTTAATGGAAATAAAATTCCCGAATTTTTGCGGAGATCCCGTTCGGGATGGAGATCGAGAAGAAAAATATTTTCTGTTCAAAAATCGGAACAGGTTCAAAAAACGGATAGAAATTCGAGAATCGGATACGAGGATTGCCCTCCCCGAGAGTAATCCGACGCCCATCCTAATTGGAGGAGTACATGGACAACTGAAAAATACTCATGTTAATGTAATGAGACACTAGCAGCAGCCAGCAAACAACATTTTTACAAGTTAGTATAGGTATGGTAAATAAATTGTTATGTAAGATTAAATATTTATAAAAATAAAGTATTATATTAATAATTTGGTCTTTCTTTTCAATTTTAGGATAAAACCAAAATTATTATCAAACTATTTCATCAATTCGATTTGATTACGGATTTTTAAAATATTCTTAATAAAAATAATGCACGAGTATAAAAACTATTACATTATACCGATTTTTTACGTGATTGTTTTATTCAACATTTTATAAATATCAAAATAAATAATCTGTAAACATTTTAAAAAGTATATAATCTATTAGATTAACTACCGTAAAATCACAATCTACACCTACATTGATTCTGAATTCTAGTTCAAAAGAAAGTTAAACCAATAATTGTTTTATTTTATATATTGAATTACAGTGCATGAGACTTTGGTTAAACTCATTCCATTCAAATTCTCCGCCTCATAGTCATCAATTCACACAAATTTGATATCACACCAACAAAGGGTATGTTAATTCTTGATTTTCTTGATATTTTTCTCAATTAAAAATCCGTTCTTTATACAATTACTTTATAAATTAGGAGTTTTCAACTTATGGGTAATTCAAGAAATCAGTATATGTCTTTAATTCTGTGATTTTAACCAAGTTTAATGAATGTGATTTTAGCTAGTATATGGTAATTACATGATTGAGTTGTATAGGAATTGTTGTGGCAGTGATATTGAAATTGGGATGAGCTCACATGTGTGTTTGTGTGTACACATTTGTTTTCAGGTAATTGTGTCAAGGTGGGCACTTTAAGGGGTTTGTTTTGTGCGAAATGTCGATAGTGAATCCTTTGAAGAAGTTAGTTTCATGTGTGATTCTTGATTTGGATGGTACACTTCTTAACACAGGTAGAGATTTTGCCACTCGTTTAACTTAGGATTTCGTTGTTGGATTGTTTGATGTTTTGCTCTTATGGTCTGGCTTAAATGAAAACTATGCTTGAAATAAGAACTGGAGAATTAAACTTAATCCCATTATCAAAAATTTGCTTTTGTTTTAGTGAAATAGCAAATTCATTATAGATTTGCTTTTGGTTTAGTGAAATAGTAAATTCATCATAGCGTAATGATTCACATGATATCAGAACTCATAGGCTAATTTCGGGAAACAGTTAGCCGGAGTGTCTTTAGTCTGAAAGGGAAGTCCTACTCCACCCTATTTATGAATGTAGAATTTACGATGAATGCTTGGTATGTATGTATATCTAATTTAATAGTACTAGACTGCAGAGGATGGTTTTCTGAGTGCAAAATCAAAACAATTAGTAATTGAACATTAGGCGAATAAAGGGGATATAATTTTATAGTTTTGAAGAGGATTTTGTGATGTTTCAACTACAGCTCATATCCGACTTTCTAATGTTTGGTTGGTCACTCGGAACACATGCCAAGCATGTGTGCTTATGTTATCATTTGACTCAATTGTAGATAGCAAGCAAGTCATCCTTTTAAACTGTGTAGTTACCTGCTTTTGCCAACATTAATCTTGTTGATGATCCTCTTTTATGATAAATCTCTGTGGTCCGTTCAAGTTACTCTAATTATGGACTTCTTAACAGATGGCATCGTCAATGATGTGTTAAAAGTTTACTTGGTGAAGTATGGGAAGCAATGGGATGGGAGAGAAGCTCAAGGAATAGTTGGAAAGACACCATCAGAAGCTGCGGCTGTTATTGTAGACAATTATGGGCTTTCAATAACTGCAGATGAATTGATGACAGAGATTACCCCAATGTTCTCCGATCAGTATTCATTTGCACACTCTAACTCACAATTTCCTTTCTTTGCGTAATTTACATAATTCTAGCAACAAGTCCGGTCAGATAGTGAATGGAAAATTACTAGACTACAAGAAATATGTGGATGTTAGGGGTATCATAATTCATTTATTGTAACTTTGTTAATTACAACTGTCATGGCAGATGGTGCAAAATCAAAGCTCTTCCTGGTGCCAATCGGTTGATTAAACATTTTAGGGGTGAAGGTGTACGAATGGCCTTGGCTTCAAACTCTCCTAGAGCAAACATTGAAACTAAAATTTCTTATCAGCCAGGTAAATTCATTTAGGGACATTTGTAATATTTCAGCATAGGTTATAATAACTTTAATCATTCTGTCACTTACACGAAATGAAAAACAGCTAATGCTTGGCATACCAGCAAGCTCATGGAAAAGGCTGTACATTCTAATTGTTGTTTCTGATAATTGTCTTACAGGCTGGAAAGAATCTTTCTCTGTCATTATAGGTGGCGATGAAGTAACCGCAGGAAAGCCATCTCCTGAAATGTGAGATTGAACAAGCCAAACCTGTAAAAGTTATAACTGATAGTATCTTTATTATATGACCTGGGTGAAATTATCTAATTATAATTTGCTATTGTAAGATTTCTTGAAGCAGCCAAAAAGCTTAATATCGACCCGTCCAAGTGTCTTGTCATTGAAGATTCACCGTAAGTTTGTTTCTTTACACTTTTGTTCTTATTTTATTCATATGATTATTTTTTAGTTACGGAACTGAACTTGTAATTTTAGCAGCATCTTTAATGGTTTAGAAAAGGATATATCTACTGATTAATTACTTTCTGTACTTTCCTGTCGAACTTCCTATTGTGGAGATAGTGTTAGAGAATCTGTATCGAATATTATGCTTATCTGAGTGTCATGTTTTCTTTTACCGACAATTTATGTTGGTCGCATAGATAAATCTATCTACGCACTTTTGCATATGTTTTTTTTTTCCTTTCAATTTGCTGAAAAGAGAGATGGAAGGCATACTTGCTTATGGAGGTAGTAAGGTGTGGGAAATCTGAACCCAATCAACTATAAGAGCTCCCTCTAAACCTTCCTTCTGTTTTGTCTAAGGGATCAAACCGACCATTATAATTGCATTAGAAGACGGAGTTAAATCTGTCACGGATCATCCTATATTGGTTCCATTATATAAAAAATAAGGAAATGATGATCTTCAGAAAAGTTGCGTACATCATCAGAATTGTGCAGATGCTTAATCTTAGACATGAGAATGACAAGGAAATCGAGTGTACCAGGATGCTTAATTTGCAACTTTTAGGTTACATTAATAGGTACCTGAACTTATTAGTGGGCATCACCCTCCAAAAAAGATTTAAGATTAAACATATAGAGGCATACTATTGGGATGATGCATGGAAAAGTAGAGCTATAGATCATGCCAAGCTATCAAATTGGGACAACATACACTCTGGAGTAGTGTCGTCAAAACTATAATTTCCAAATTCTTAGGGATATTACACTGCACTGATATTCTCTCAAAGAAGAGTCCTGATGTGAATAGTATTTCGTCCCACATTCGTAAGACCTCTTGTAAGTAGTTTATTTTACCAGTCAAAATAGCAACTTCAATATTTTTATACACTAGTACCCCCACCCATATATATGTTTTGAAAGTACTATCGCATATCTGGCAAATGGCAATATATCATGCCTTGGTTTTAGCTTTAGAACTTTTGCTTCATTTGTTTCTTCAAATTATTTGCACTCCTTTGTTTAACAACTTTATTAAAGTCATTGTACCTTTGACACATGCACCTTATGAAAAATTTGAAATCTTTAACTCGCATTAAGAAACTTGATGTTGTAAACTGAGGGGCAGTGCTTTATGTTATGTCAGAACTGGTGTTATGGCTGGGAAGGCTGCTGGAATGGAAGTGGTTGCCATACCATCTCTTCCCAAACAGTCCCATCTTTACGCTTCAGCAGATGAGGTGATCAATTCGCTTCTTGATTTGCGGCCCGAAAAGTGGGGATTACCTCCATTTCAAGATTGTAAACATCTATAACTTTTCCAACATGTACTGATTAAATTAAATCAATGATAAATATCCTCAACTAAGATTTTAATCTGTATTCCAGGGATAGAGAGTACGTTACCGATAGAACCTTGGTATATTGGTGGTCCTGTGATCAAAGGATTTGGGCGTGGCTCAAAGGTTCTTGGAATACCTACAGGTACCTGCTTTGTATATAAACTACTTGCTGTTTGTTTATTAAATTTCGCATGGAATAATCATGAGTTCCTCTCACTCAAATCATAGGTGACGGTTCTGATTGATGTTAGTCAGACTCCATTTAAGACAAACCTCTCTTCATTGCATACCTTAATCAGGACTTCAGGAGATATACCCTTCGATTCTTATTAATTTTTTTTTTTCCTGAGATGGATTATATTATGTTTACTTGGATTGCCTACCTATTAATGCAACCATAATTGTTCACATCCAAAGAATTGTAATTCAGTGAGTTGTAACAGTCTATAAAATTTGTATGATTTAAATTAGATTAACATTCTTAGTTCTAGAAATCTATCAAGAATCATAGTGAAGAATGGGGAGATTAAACAGATTTTAAAGGAAATGCTGATATTTTTTTGCTAATTGGATTAGTGAACTTTTAAAGCCACTGATTAATTAATGTAAGAATTTTACTAATATCTTGTTTGACTTAACAAAAAAAAAACCAATGATTAGTTAATGTAAATTTTTTGCCGTGCTCTTTAATTACAATGCGTAGAGGTGCTAAGTATCCACACTGTAGAGAATCAGGAATACTCGTATAGTGCATTTCAAATACTAGCAGGTAACCCAATGCGAAGCACGTGTCAGTTCTGGTTTTTTTTTAAGTATAAATCTAATTAGGTTAATATTAAAGATAATCGATGTTGATAAATTGGTAAGAATTAGTAAAATATGTTTTCTTAAGGTATTGTGGTTGTACCAAATAATTGAAGTTTAAAACTATAAAAAAGTTAATTCTGTTATTAAGTTGTTATTTAGTAAGTAAATACTAATTTAGATATAAGTAATAAAACATACGTTTTAATACTTAAAAAGTAATATTCTTGATTACAGCATTTGTTGTATTGTACCTAGATTTTTATTTTTTTGCCCTAAAACCTAGAATTTTTTTTAAATGCTAATAAATGAATATTATATTATTATTTTTGGTAGTCAAGAATTCGAACATAAGATCTTCAAATATATAGAGGGGTGAAACCAGATACGAACATTGGAGAGGACTTTCGGCATTTAATTAAGATTTTATGGTGTTACTGTACTCATCAATCATGATTAGTAAGCTACTTACGTTTCCATTACCTGGAATTGAGTAGGCCATAGTTGTTATTATTCCAAATATTATATCCATTATATGTTTGAATTTGTTAGCCGGGATCATAAATAATATAGAAATTAGAACTTATCACGATTTGATGAATGGTGCCCTATAATTTTGCAAGATTCTAATACGACTTGATGATTTTACCTATCCTAAAAATGAAAATGATGCTTCAGATCCCCAACTACATATTCTGTGATCGATTAAAATTTAAAAATCATTTTCTTCAACTGAGCTGGTAAACTGGTATTTCTGACTACAGCTTAATTTCACTCAACATTTTTGTTAATTTTGAGCGCTTTTAAGATGAAAAAGGCTTCATCCTAATCAGGAATTGGGACGAATATTTGGCGTTTATTTTCTTTGTACTAGGTCTCTGATAAGTTAACATAATCCCAGGAAGCAATCTTCTGTCGAATTAACGTGTGGGAATAAATTATGTGAGAATAAGTTCTGTCGAGTGATTTCCATGATTCAATTAATTTCTCGAAGAGAGATCGTGTCACATTTCTGTATTTTCTCCTTATTTCATTTGCTTTTCTTTCTTCAGCATTTCACATGTTATAACCCCTCCTCCCTTAACACTTTTGCTGGCTAAAAAAGTCACATAAGGTTCTCACTGTATGTGGATTAACTTTTTTCAGCTAATATATCCGCAAAAAATTACTCAACGGAACTCTCAGAACACCCGTCAGGTGTATATTTTGGCTGGGCTAAATTATCAACACGAGGGGTTTACAAGATGGTCATGAGTATTGGTTGGAATCCTTATTTTAACAACACTGAAAAAACCATTGTGAGTCTAAGTGTGATGGGTATGCATAATATATTCAAAGAAGTATTCTATTTCAGCCTAATAAACATGTTTGTCATATCAGGAACCATGGTTGCTACATGACTTTGAAGAGGATTTCTACGGTGAGGAACTGCATCTAGCTATTGTTGGTTACATAAGGCCTGAGGTACCAAAGAAAACATCTTAAGTATTCATTTAAATAGCTATTATTATTATTCTCTTGCATCTTCTGACAATCACTTAAAACGGGACAGGCCAATTTTTCATCTCTTGAAAGCCTGATAGAGAAAATCCACGAAGACAGGAAAATTGCGGAAGCTGCTCTTGCGCTTCCTCTGTATTCAAAGTACAAGGATGACACATATCTGAGAAGTCCTGCTAATGGAGAGAACAATCATTTATAGATTCTGTGAAATTGGTATAAATTCCATAAATGGATTAAAATACACTTATGTCTTCATTGTAAAGAAAATGGATGTGCTACAATGTACTACATACAACAATGTATTTGATATCTGCAAGTATCCATTTCTACCCACCAAATAAAGTGGAGAGTATATACAACAATATTCATTTCATGACTTATATTGTGTGTCTGTGCATAATATATATCAATCTTGATCTGAACTTTTCGAAATTATAATATTAAATAATTTATTCTTTTTCATATCTGCTTATGGTTTATAAGGAGAATAATTAAAGAAATATAAATATGATTTGTAATTTGCAATTATTAATATTAGCCAATAGCTATGCACTCCCTCTATAATAATGTGTTTAAAAAGCTTGTAGTAGACTCCCTGTCGAAGGACAAGGTGATAGTGTCATGGATTACGACAATTGCTGGCCCAAGACGGTGAGACTGGTAGTTTAATATAGAAAATAGATTTAGGATATTGTATATTAACATTAACATGAAAAGAACTTACCATGGGCGGTCTTGAGGCAGTGCCACCAACCGCATTGGGTCCACAACGGACCCAAATAAAATTTGTGTCTTTAATATATATATTTGTATAAATGTTTTCAATACTTAATTTTAATAATTTAGTTCAAAATTTGTACATATCATATATGTGTTTGATTAAAAATTATTATTTCATTAACGTGTTTGTAATGAGATTTTTGTGTATTAGTTATCAATTCATATGCCCTTTATTTCGTTACGTGTTTGTTTCGATGTCTAAGTCAACCTCTGTCTTGATATTTAAAATAAAATATATGTTCTTCATTTGTTTGAATTTGTAATCTGAAATTAGAGATGAAAAAGTTATATGCTGCTTTCACTTGAGATCGTACAAAAGGGATTTGTTGTACTTATTTCATCTATAGAGGCTTGTTATTGAAAATTTTTTGGTTTTTTAATTCAATCCCAACAAAAAAAAAGTTATTGAACTGGTTTTTAAATACACTAGCTTTGTTTTTGTTTTGGAAGTTCATATATCTTGTTTCTTGATTTTCAGTTGAAAACTATTGCACTTTTAAGAATTTATCAACTTTTCACTTTTAGTTTTACAAATTATTTTCAAGAACCCCTAAATTTTTTCTACACTAGGTCTATAAATTTTCAGGACCATATGAAATGCAGATCTAGGCGGTGGTGAGGTTTGAGGTAAGTTAGATGTTTAACCAAATAAAATATGAGTATTTGATAGTTAATGAATTGGAATAACGTATTGGATTCAATAAATTTATTTTTAAAAAGCTACTAATATTAAATATTTTTATGCGAAACAACTAATTTAATATGTTAGCTAATCAAAACAGTTAATTCAATCCCCGCTAATTGTCAAATAAGGTCTAAGAATAATTTTTATTGCAAGGCCAATACATTTTTTTTAAAACATAAAATAATATGAAAACATAAAAATTGTCTAAATAAATTTTCTAAATAGGGCTTTTTTCATAAATAAATAGGGAAAAGTAAATTTTTGCACATTTACTTTTGTTAAGAATAGCTATTTGCAATTTTACTAAACTAAGTTTCTTAATTGCAAAAATACTATCTTTCCTTTTCCAACCCTTTTTTCTTTTTTTTATTAAAAAAATAATTCGGATGAACAGTAACCAGTCGATGAACAGTACCTACCACGTGGCAGGTACTGTTCATCGATTTTTTTTTTTTAAGGTGGGGTGCTATTTTGGTGGATTTGGGTTGCAAGGCCCCGCAGGGGCATATTCAACTGAATGCAACCACATTCAACTGAATGCAACCACATGCAACTAAATTTCTGATTTCAAGTTCCATGTGGTTGCATTTTAGTCCAAAGAGGTCGAAAATGACAACTGAAAAATGGAACTTGAAATCAACAACTAAATGCAACCACATGCAACTAAATTTGCAACTGAATGCAACCACATGCAATTTTTTTTTAAGGTGTGTTGATTTTGGGTTCCAAGGCCCCGCATGGGCATATTCAACTGAATGCAACCACATGCAACTAAATTTCTGATTTAAAGTTCCATTTTTCAGTTGTCATTTTCGACCTCTTTTTTGGACTATATATATATATATATATATTCCAAAAAAGAGGACGAAAATGACAACTGAAAAATGGAACTTGAAATCAGTAACTGAATGCAACTAAGTTTGCAACTACATCCAACTGAATGTAATTTTTGTTTTTCAGTTGCATTCAGTTGAATATGCCCTGCGGGGCCTTGCAACCCAAATCCACCAAAATCACCCCACCGTTTTTTCTTAAAAAAAAGTTGAATGTGGTTGCGTTCAGTGAATGTGGTTGCATTCAGTTGAATATTGCCCCTAGCAGGGCTTGAAACCCAAATCCACCAATTCAGTTGCATGTGGTTGCATTCAGTTGCATGTGGTTGCATTCAGTTGAATATTGCCCCTGGCGGGGCCTTGAAACCCAAATCCACCAATTCAGTTGCATATGTTTGAATATTGCCCCTGGCGGGGCCTTAAAACCCAAATACACCAATTCAGTTGCATGTGGTTGCATTCAATTGAATATTTCCCCTGACGGGGCCTTGAAACCCAAATCCACCAATTCAGGTGCATTATGTTGCATTAACTTGAATATTACCCCTTACAACCCAAATCCAACATATCATCCCACCTAAAAAAAAAAAGGTCGATGAACAGTACCTGCCACGTGGCACTGCCAACAAGTTACTGTTCATCCGAATTATTTTTTTAAAAAAAAGAAAAAAGGATTGGAAAAGGAAAGATAGTATTTTTGCAATTAAGAAACTTGAGATAGTAAATATGCAATGAGTTAAAGAAGATGGTATTTTTACAAAAAGAAACTTGAAACCAAGTATTTTTGGTAAATTTTCTAAATATAAATAATTATTTTTTACGTTAAAATGCGTTTTCCACTAAAGCGCGATACATTCAGATTAGTTTGATACTATCCTTTCCCACGAAAACACTTTCTAATAAAATCAGTAATATATAATGAAGTGAACATGAGGAATATGAAAAATAATTTTTTTTGAGGGAATGAAAAATAAATAATTTAAAAAGAGATCATTAGTACATATCAAAGGAAAAGGAAGACATGTTTAATGAAAACTATTAAACTAGAGAATGGAGGGAATTTTTGCATAAATCTAGTATGGAATATTTTAATTAAAATATGAGTAACATGAACACAAACTATAAACAAATGAGTTAATATACTTATTTCAGTGGGCATGCGAACATTTGAAACCCGAAAAATTTAAATAATGAAAATCTAAAGTAATAAATTGGCAACATTTATTTCAGCAATCACCCAAGAGTATTTTCCGCTACAATCAGTGAGCATCCATACCATGCGAATGTTAATTACTACGATTATAAAATTCAAAAACAATAAAAATGCAACCGAAAATATAAAACAAACAGAAACGAACGGTTTTGATTTCGACTTGGCTAAAATAACTACCCACGTCCGACCTTACCTACTCCACTTTTACAAGTCTCAACTCCACTATTTCCATCTTTACAAAAAAAAAAAAAAAAACTCCACTATTTCCACCTTTCACGCTACTAGAATCTTCTTTTCAATTTTTTTTATGTTAAAACAAATATTAAAAAAAAATTGTTTACATTAAATTATATATATAATCTTACTCCATTAAGAACCCTCTTATTATGAGAACTATGAAGATATCATAAATATAATTTAAAAAAAAAACGTTTTGAGAAAAAAATAAAATTTCAAAAAAAATCTGGGGAAAAAATTCTAACGTCATGCTGACATCATACTGGTGATTTTTTATAAAATCTGGTGAATTTTGTTGAATTCTGATGATTTTTTGTGATAATCGCGAGGAAAAAAAACATTACCAAATTTCGTAAAAAAATCACCAGTTTGACGTTAACATGACGACATAATTTTTTTCCTTAGATTTTATTTTCAGAAAAACATTTTTTTTCAATTTAAAAAAAAAATTTATATTTATGACATCATGATGATGTCATCAGCGAGTGGGGTTAGTGTGTGTGAGGGTGTAGATTATTAGTGTGGGTGTCCGTGACTGGACCATTAGATTAAGGAATCGTTTGATTAGGGGTAATAAACGAAGGGAAAAAGAGCCAACAACATGTTGGTGCAGTGGTTGAGTCACTGGTCTCCTTTGAAGGAGGTCAGGGTTCGACTCCTGCGTGTGCGTGAGTTTCTTAGTTTGTATTATGTTTCCTTTCTGTATTTGTATTTCTGCATTTGTAATGCCCGGGGGTCCTTCGGAAACAGCCTCCCTATTGTATAGGGGCATGGTCTGCGTACAGCTACCCTCCTCAGACACCACTTTGAGTGGTATTATAAGGAGGTCAGGGGTTCGACTCCTGCGTGTGCGTGAGTTTCTTAGTTTGTATTAGGTTTCCTTTCTGTATTTGTATTTCTGCATTTGTAATGCCCGGGGGTCCTTCGGAAACAGCCTCCCTATTGTATAGGGGCATGGTCTGCGTACAGCTACCCTCCTCAGACACCACTTTGAGTGGTATTATAACTGAGTAAGCTAAGTTTTTTAAACGAAGGGAAAAAGAATCAACTGGTTTCATTTCCTTTGTTGGTGTTTGTTTTATCAAAATTATCATTCCCTTTACCTTTTTTAGTTTTAGAATTAACCAATACTAGCTTATAACCCGTGCAATGCACGAGTTTCTTATATTATATTATAAATTTTATTTAATACTATAATTATGTTTTTATATAATCATTATTTTTAATAATTTTTTTAATTTTAATTTAATATAATTTAAGATACTCATGTTTCCTTATTATAAAAAATGTATACGATTTTTAATATATTTTATTAATAATTGAGAAATATGCTGTGATATTTTCAGGTATATATTAATTATTGTAAGATTTGTTGTAAATTAAAAAGGTAACGTGTTTTAATTATAAAGGAAATATTAATGATTGAAAGATGTGATACGATTAATCTTTTTATGTGTTTATAAAAGGTAATATCTTCAACTAAAATTAAATGTGAAAAAGGCAATCGACTAATTACCATTAAATATATTATATTATTATTTATTTTAGGTGTTATATTTTTCTTGAAAATTATAATTTTATTATGGTAATCGACTAATTACCATTAATTATAACGTGTTTTTTCTTGTATTATGTTATAATTTTTATTTAATATTATAATTATGTTTTTGCATAATCATTATTTGCACGGGTTTCTTGTATTATATTATAATTTTTATTTAATATTATAATTATGTTTTTGCATAATCATTATTCTTAATAATTTTTTAAATTTTTATTTAATATAATTTAATATACTCATGTTTACAGATTATATTCATGTTTCATTATTATAAACAATGTATACGATTTTTAATATATTTTATTAATAATTGAGAAATATGTTGAGATATTTTCAAGTAAAAATATTAATGATTGAAAGATATGATAAAATTGATGTTTTTAGGTGTTTATAAAAGGTAATATGTTCAACTAAAAGTAAATGTGAAAAAAGGCAATCACTAATTACCATTAATTTTATTATATTAATTTGAAAAAAGGCAATCGATTAATTACCATTAATTTTATTATCTTAATCGACTAATTATCATTAATTATAACGTGTTTTAATTGGAAAGAAAATATTAATGATGGAAAGATCTGATACGATTGATGTTTTTAGGTGTTTATAAAAGGTATTATCTCGACTAATTACATTAATTATATTATGTTATTATTTATTTTAGGTATATTTATGTTTCTTTATAATGAAGGGTATATAAGTAAATTCAATAAGTACCAAAAAATAGGTACCAAAACTCTCAATGTTTCGGAATATATATAATTGTATAGATTTCTCATATCCCATTCTCCACACCCATCAGCTATTTTGTTTCCCTTTCCTCATTTTTTTCATTTTCAATTATAATTTTTATCTTAAACCATTAAAACATAGATTTACATGTAAATTATTTTAAAAATAAAACATAATTTTTAATTTAATTTTTATAAATTAAAAATATCTGTATTAAAACCAAATAGGTTCCATTTCCCCATACGAACCAAACGCCCCTTAATTAGAATGAAGAAATGAAATTAAATCTCATATTTCATAATAGTAGGAGAGCACTTGCCTCTATATTAATTCATTACGTAGAATCTTCTTTTATGCACTACTAGCTAATAACCCGCGGGTTTCTTATATTATATTATAAATTTTATTTAATATTATGATTATGTTTTTATAAAACCACCAAACCAAACATACCCAGTATATCCCGCTCATAATTATGTTTTCATATAATCATTATTTTAATAATTTTTTAATTTTAATATAATATAATTTAACATACTCATGTTTATAAATTATACTAATGCTTCCTTATTATAAACATCGTATACGATATTTAATATATTTTATTAATAATTGAGAAATATGCTGTGATATTTTCGGGTATATATTAATTATTGTAAGATTTGTTGTAAATAAAAAAGGTAACGTGTTTTAATTATAAAGGAAATATTAATGATTGAAATATATGATACGATTGATCTTTTTACGTATTTTTAAAAGGTAATATCTTCAACTAAAATTAAATGTGAAAAAGGCAATCGACTAATTACTATTAAATATATTATATTATTATTTATTTTAGGTGTTATATTTTTCTTGAAAATTATGGTTTGATATTTTCGGGTATATATTAATGATTGTAAGATTTGTTTTAAATTAAAAAGGTAACGTGTCTTAATTCGAAAGAAAAATATTAATGATCGAAAGATATAATACGATTGATGTTTTTAGTTGTTTATAAAAGGTAATATGTTTAACTAAAAGTAAATGTGAAAAAGACAATCAACTAATTATCATTAATTTTATTATACTAATGTGAAAAAGACAATCGACTAATTATCATTAATTATAACGTGTTTTAATTCGAAAGGAAATACTAATGATGGAAAGATATGATACGACTGATGTTTTTAGGTGTTTATAAAAGCTAATATCTCGACTAATTACCATTAATTATGTTATGTTATTATTTATTTTAGGTGTATTTATTTTTCTTTATAATGAAAGGTAAATAAGTAAATTCACTCAGTACCAAAAAATAGGTACCAAAATTTTCAATATTTCGGCTTTTATATAATAGTATAGATGTCAATAATTTAGAAATAGTAAAAACAATTATATCAACGGAGAAAAAAATATTTATAAATTAAAATAAAATATGAACTTTTCTTAGCGACCCATACTAGCATTTCTTTACTTAAAAATCTTAGATAAACGTCATGTGTCAGTCACGTGCGGATAGATATTTACTTGCAAAAGTAACAGAACACGGAGTATTTACCAAAGTACAAACGTGTAAACATTTGTCCCTCCGTTCCGAAATTATTTTCGTGTTTTTGACTTTTTATACTACTATTTATGGTAAGTGATTGACTATGAATTTATAAGATAAAATATAATTATGTGATTTTGTTTGATTCGTTTTTATGAGTATTTTAATACAGTAAAGTTTTTATATTTAGTACTAAAATGAAATTAAAGATATTAACGATTAAAAATGTGCATTGACATACGTAATAATGATTAACAGGAAAAGAAATATGGAACGGAGGAGTAGTGGATAAGCTGCAATATCGAGGACGAGGCAGCCGACTTAGACCAGATACATGCGTTTGCGTCCGTAAACCTACGTCAACGTTGTACCTTCCCACGTTCTTTCCTTCCCCACCAATACCCTTCCGCCACGTGTACTTTTCAACGGCTGCTTTTAGTGCTTTGGTACATATAAATTTCTCTGGACATTCCAATATTCCTTGCTCTTACTTAAGATTTAATAACACCGATAATTTCGGATATTTTAACAATTTATTAAATTATTTCAAAATATTTGTACACACACCCCACTATAGATGCAGTCATAATACACATTGACACACAAAGAAAAGTCTTATAGTTGAAGAAAACTGTGCTTGTTTTCTCCATCAAACTTCATTTCATTTTCACCATACCCACTTGAACTATAAGGTACTCCATTTACTGTCTTGTTGCTTGTTTTACATGTATGTTTGTACATGTTATTTTATTATAGTTTTTTACATTTGACTGATTGTGATCATTTTGATTGTTTCTCTTGTTTTTAGGGTAAATTTTGGAGTTTTTTTTGAGATATACAAGCATAAGTTTATAGTTTAAGTTTGATGGAATTGGGTAAAGATCAAGACTTGGGTTTTGGATATATTAGTCTTTCAAGGTCATGGTCATTTGGTAGAAAGAGAGTGTTTCTGTCTAATAATTTGGAGGAGGTGGATTCCTGTTTTCAAAGTCCAAAGAAAAAGCATTGTGTTGAAGATTCATTTATGAGTTGTGAGAAATCTGCGATTGAAGCCTTGCCTCAGGATATACTGGTATGTTGTGAATTCATTGTAAATATGTGTCAGACTTATATGTATGGTGTGATTGTTTGTAGTTTTGTTTGAGCTATGTCAGCCTGTTACATGTTGTATCTTATGTTATGAGAGATTTTGATTTTTATACTAATATTGCGCAGCCAGTAGCTACATCAGAAAATGGAATTTCTGGTCACATTATAAATTTAGAGCATGATCCCACGTTCAGTCTTTTGTCATTCTTTTGGTCAACATGAGATCACAAACATGTTTTGTCATTTCATCTCTGTTATAAAAGCAACACTATATATTTAATCTAGTCTACTTTAATGCTTCATATCCCCGGGTCTAATGGAGCAGAAGTGGGAACGGAATGAAAATTGTAAAATAATTGGATCGGTGTTATAGAAGGTTGGAGGAGGTGAGAGTGAAAGACAGGACATATATCTTTTACGCTAAGGTTGCAAGCATATGAGTGAGAGGGAAAAAATGAGCATTGATCTTAATTTGGACAAAGTGAAATTAAGCTTCAACTTCTGGAAATAATTGGAGAAGGGAACAAATGCTAAGCATAAATGCCCACGAAATACAGTTACAATTTCACTTCATTTTTTCCAGTCACAAGGAGTATAAGGACAACAGCTTTATAAGCTTACCTTCCTCACATATTGCTGTGTGGTTAAACATAGGGAAGGCCAAAGTTGGATTCAGGTTGTTGTTCACAACTCCTGTCTTGCAGATTGGTACTGAACCACCCGTCTCAATAATCCTGGAGATTCTTAAAAATGGATCCTAGAAGCCACAAATGAAAGCATACAGTTATATGAAATTCTAACTCTGAATACTTGCAGATAAGTTAATTAAACATACACTTTTGGAGGAAAAGTCCTTGTTATCCAAAAGCGTACTACGAAATGCCACCTCAACAGCATTTCTTGAAGCAACAGTTTCCTCCGCATGAACAGTGATTGTGCCATAGTTCTTCAAACCAGGCCCACGATTGTTGTGAAGATTGAGGGTTTTAGAATGACTTTTTGTAGTCACAATCTACCAAAAGTTGAAATACATACATATTTGTGTGATTGTTTGTAGTTTTGTTTGAGCTATGTCAGCCTATTATATGTGGTATCTTATGAGAGATTTTGTTTTTTATACTAATATTGCACTACCAAATTCGGGGTCTTTACGGAAACTGTCGCTCCCGATCCTGTTCTGCGAGCGGGATTCACGATTCACGGGGCATGTTTGGTTTGGTTTGGGTTGTTATTGAGGAGTGTTAATGATCTTTTCTTTACAGATTAGGATATTATGTGGTGTGGAGCATGATGATTTGAAGAGGCTATTTCATGTATCGAAATCGATTAGAGCAGCGGTATGTGGTTGTCATTTAAAGTTTTCGTTTTTTAACTGTAATTTGGTTTAATTTAGTTGATAAATGGCTATTGATTCTGAATTTCGTTTTATTACTGAACAACAGACTGTGATTGCAAAACAGTGGCATTTTGCATATAGTACTCCTACAAAGAAATTGATTTTTAAAGATCCTGTTAAGTTCGAGAATTCAGATGATGTTTTTGAACTTGAAGCTCCAAATGCCCCCAAGCAATCAAGAATCCCCCTGTTTTGTTTGAATGGGAAGAATCAAGGATTATTGTCCAGGAGACTGTTCATGGACTTGGAAACAGAGATGTAAGTTATACAGAGGCAGAGTATATGATGGTTAGGTTTGTAAGTAACACGGTTTTGTACAGACATTGTTGTATCACTAGGCAAGTAAAAATTCTTAGTAGTTAGTTAGAGCTGAAGTTATCTGCCATTTGGCTTGTACATGACAATGATCTCTAAGGCCTGCCTTGATTCTTCAACTACTTCATTGAAGAGTGGTTTGGCTTGCTTGTAGTTGTCTGTACATGTAGTGAAAAACAATGTTACATCATTTAAAGCAGGCTAATTTATATTCTTCACAATTTGTCCAATGTGATTGTTCTTTTCTGTTAAAGACTGATTGTGTCTTCTGAGGGGAACTCTTATCCTTGACTAGAATTATAATGCATTTGATCTTCAAGGGTCAAATTGTACATGGAATCATATAGATGATCCAACAGTGATGTAATGTTTTTTCGAGAATTATTGGACCTAGCATATCGGAAAATCAATTAGCCAAAATGTCGAACGAGTTTTTAAACATAGTGCAGCGTCCAGATATGGAATTCATAATCCTACTTTCTAAGAGTCTGAAAGAGTTTGCTCTGCTTAGAAACGGTCAATATCTGATTAGTATTTTTGGATGGATCAATTTCTGAATAAGCATTCATGTTTTTGTTGGCTGTTTAAAGAGAATCTTGTGGTTCTTGGCTTATTTTTCAGTTGGGCATTTTTACCTGCTCTTTCTAGTGCAGAACTGGCATGCACTATAAGTTTTATGATGCTAAATTGCTCAAGGCAGCTGTACTTGGAAGTTTCTGTATGTCATTAAGACTTAAGATTGTCTGTAATTTACAAATTACAATTAGTATTTTATGTGAAGATGTGGTAAATAATGAAAAGGGAATAACTTAATGATGAACTAACAATCAGGACATGTCCAATCATCATAATTTTAAAACTAAGAAAAAGTAGCTTAATGTTATGGACTTGAATTTAGGAAGCTAATATGTAACTCCCAAGTATTAAATTTCATTATTAAAGAGAAGACATTCCAGGTTGCATCTGAGGTGGTCATGCTTGGGCCCAAGGGTTGAAGCTTAGAATAACGGAAGCTAATATGTAAATCAAAATATGGACAGTGCTTATATGAAGAAATAAAGCAGAAGTTTAGCAGACTTAACTCAGCTGCTAGACTACGCTAGGACTAACAAATATCATTTATGCTTGGAATCAATTGTTAATGTACATTAAACATCTGAAATCCTAGGCCAATGAACTATAAAACACCAGAAGAGTTGTGACTCATATGAACCTATGGAAGGGAAGTATCATGATGATCCAAATAAGTTGCAAGCAGACTACAAGATTATGGAAGTTTCAACGGAATTGGACGATCAGTCAATCAAACATGTCGCTGATTCGGTATGATATGCTACTAGTTATTCGTTAGTCGCTTTTAATCTGAAAGTAATTCTGATTTGATCAGCCTTCGTTATCGCATTTCTTTAAGACAGTAAGCGTCCCTAATACAATAATTCCAGTTCCGGATTCCTTTAATATGTTGACTACTCAGCTATGTTAATCTTTATACTCAGCTATGTTAATCTTTAAACTCAGCTGGTTCTAAAAAGGCTGAATTTGCAGTCATTGGCTGTGGTTTTAAGGGACTTCAAGTTAGTTACTCAGATATTGATGAATCTTGATAGAAATGGACCGAGAGATTTAGTAAATAAAAAATGGAATGAGAGACAAGGTGACAGAGCATGTCAATGAATGGATTAGAGCACTGTCCATATCCTCTGTCCCCTTCCTCCATGTCTTCTTTGTGTCCCTTACTCTTTTAAATACAAAAAGAGTAGGGGTGAAAGGGGACAAAGGATCCCAACACTTGGCGACTAAATGCATCCAATATGTCCAAATTTGGAACTCGTTTTATTTTTTGATCAATATTCCAATTTCCAATACAATAAGAAGACCCGTTTAGGGGTAGATACCTACAAAATTTTGTGAAAGGTTTGTTATTGGACTTTGTGAAGGATCGTTGTTGGGCCTTGTTCCCTGTCCATTCATTTCAGAAGTTTGTGCAAACTATTTGGAAGGCCTTTACTCTAATCCAATTCGTTTGTAACGGGCCTAAGAGTCTTAGGGGCTGTTTGAAAGTTAGAGGTTTGTATAAATATTAATGTGCATATAATTTACATTAATTTTGAAAAAAATAATCAGGTAATAATAAGATGTAACAAAAAAACAAAAAAAAACATATTATTAGTTACATATATAATTTTTTTACAAAATAATTTATAATATAAAAATACATGTTAGCCAATAATTATGTCCTCATATATAATTAGCGTAAAAGGGATTTTATCATAATTTTGGTCACTGTACCGTCAAATAATCTCAACCGTCGAATATATTATTTTTAATAATAGACAATCAAGATTACATCATATTAAAAGAAAATTATAATCTAAAAAAGATGTAATTAGAAAAGGTTGCATTAAAAGTGAATTTTAAAAAGAAAAGTATAATCTAAAAAGGATATAATTTAAAAAGTTTGTATTAGAATTAAATTTTAAAAAAAAAATTATAATCTGAAAAAGATATAATTAAAAAAGATTGTATTAGAATTGCATTTTATTTACTTTTTTATTATTATAAAAAAATATTAATATTTACTATTGGATGATTTTACAATCCACGCGAAGCTAAAAAATTATCTTTAATTTAGTGATGAATTAATAATTATTATTTACAGGAAAAACTCATAATATTAAGAGAATATATGATTATGAATTTTTGCATTAATCTTATTCAATGTCGAAGTCCTACATTGATAATGATATTAAATGTAGAAATGATTTAAATCATTGACATACACCTTTTCGTATTTTAATAATCACACTTTTTAGTTTATAACATAATAAAATATAAAATATTTGTTTTTGCTAGATCTAACGGTTTTCATCTATATATTTTAAGATCTAACGATTCCTATTAATTTTGTCGTACGGTTCATCGTCAATTTCTTCTCCTATTATTTCTGCATTGATTTGATTGGAAAATAATCGTTAAACAATCAATAAATTAAGCTTATTTTGTTAATTTAATGTGGACTGTAAAATCGTCCAAATCGAATTTAAGAAATGAAGATAAAATACAAATATCAAATCGAACGTGTAAAATCTTATATATATATATATCAATTTTTTAACAACAATTTTTTTTAACAACAATTTGATATATAAATTAATAACATATAAAATTAAAAAAATTAATATAATTATAAATATTGAAAAAAGAACCACGGATTATAAACTAGTAGTAGGATATAATAGGATTTAATGAATTATATGGGTCGGCCCGGTCGGGGATGATCTGTTGATAGTAATTGTTTGCTGCTACCCAGACCATACTTATGGTACAAGATATTCCTCAGCCAATGTAGGATGCAGAAAATGGCATCGGCTGCGTAAAATATGCGACACACAAAAAAGAACATGAAAATTAACTGTGAATACTGTACTGTGATAATTTATAAATATAAAGACATGTCTTTAAATTATTATTTTTGTTCAATGGAGGATCCATATTGATGTTTTTTATATTTTATGCAATAGAACTCGACATTTGCGGATGGTTGGTAAACGAGTTGATACATTATTGAATAGTTTGATGCAGTTTGATGCCTGGCTCAAAGAAAGTTCAACTTGAATATAAATCGATTTGTAAAAAAGTCAAACTTTAACATAATATCGGGTTTTATTAATAAATTGAATTTGAGAATACATAATTTGGCTTAAAAATTTACAAATAAGTTCGATTATAAGATTCATGAAAGATTTATGAAAGATTTGGTAATGTAGTTCGTGAACTAACCATAGTTTGTGATTGTGATTCTTTTTTGTTTTTTGAAACGAGAAAAAGGACCTGAGAAAAAGGATCCTGAGATTAATCTCAGGAAACTTTCTTGAAATTCTCTTTAATATCTTTTGGACTCGTAAGGCTAATTAATAAAATTTTAAACAAATTTTAAATTTATGAAAATGCCCATCCATATTTATATATGAAATTATACTATCTTAGGGACTGAGATATATCTCAGGTTCTCTACTCTTTTGAAATTTAGGGTTAGGAGAAGCCTACTGTTACCTCGTTATTTTGTTATACTGAAAATTATATTTATGTATTCATTTTGCAATTTTTTTAAAACTTTTATGTGTGATGATTGTTTTCATTAAAGAAAAGACAAGAAAAAATATTCATGAAAATATTCGTTAGTTGTTGGAATAAAAATATTCATGAGCAGTGAGCAGTTCTTGAATAGTTGCTAGCGAGGCATGCGAGACATGTTCACAATATATTCATGAACTAACATTTTTTCTTAATGAGCAAAATGCAAAATATAGTAGTTTTGTAAAAGTTTAAGTTTGACAAATATTTAACGAGTTGAAACATGGACATTCATAATTTTGTCTCGGTTTGACTCATTTACGTTTCTAATTCCGATATTAATTTTCGAGTTCAATTGTGCATATATTATGTAACAAAATGTTGATTTTTTGAGGTAAGTCGGCAACAAAAATCCAAAGGGTTAACAAAGAATGTACGAAGTTATCGCAGCAAAATAATTAAAAGGTACAAACGGAGCACGAGTTTGAGATGACTACACTTGGGATGCGATGGAGCTTGGCATGATGATCACTTGATCATCAGAAATTTTCTTTCTTTATTTAAATATAAAAAATGCACACATACCTTGTTTATGGTAATGCAACAAAACATCGGTTAAAAGCTTTGGTCATATTGGTGGCCATTGTTTTGTTCTCTCTAATTGGTTGTGGGTGAATCGGAGTTCTCACGTAATTTTTAAGTTGAGACAAAACTCATTGCACCCAATATTGCTATGAAATTATACTACAGTATCTCTACTTCTAGTGATCGAAACCGGAGCAAAATAATTGGCCGGGATGCTTCTGTACAAATGTATGAATCGCGAAATTGTTAGATTATTTCATATTGGTTTGTGAGATGGGCATGGTGCTACTGTAGGATTGTACATCCAAGTCCCGCATCCGGAAAAAGAGAGCATGAATCTTCCTAAATATAAGTTGCCAATTAATTTAATCTTTTGGACGTGTTTAAAAATAAATTCGTGTGAGTTTGCCCCAGATTCGAAACAGATAGCAACAACTAAAGTTAAGGGGTGTTGCGTGAACCAATTATAGAAGCCTGGGCTCCCTGCTGATGGAGGAGGTTTGCATTTCACACAGAAGAGAAAACACAAGAAGAAACATTAAACGTTGGGAGAGGACACATGGGAGCAAAGACTCGTTAGGCTCGTACTATTCCATAATTGATGGCTTAGCACAAAACGTTTGTCATTATCAACCCCACCACCATCATTCTGTGACGCAGAATCGATGGAAAATTTCAATAATAAATCTCATCGACCGGTCCATATTTATAACCCACGCGTCCACTGAATCACCGTCAGTCCCATACTTGTCCTTTTCGATAATTTCTAACAACTCACACTCACTCCTCTACTCTTAAACTCAACATAACAAACAAAAAACCCATCGCGGGTGTCCCAGTTGGTTGGAATCGTAGCTTATGGGGTTTACCACCCCAAGATCATTGGTTCGAATCCATTGAGACTTGAGAGACACAGAAATAAGTGGGCCACATGCTCGGTGAGTACGAGTGTGCTAGCAGTTTTCTGGATTAGTTGAGGTGCAAGAAAGCTGACCCGGATATTGGATTATCAAAAAAAACTACAACAAACGAAAAAGTATTTTGTTTTTATTTACGTATACAGGTTTCTAAACTCTTTGGTGGGTCACCTTTTTTATGATGACCATTAAACTTATGGTAGTACTATGATATTTGTGGTTTTGTGTCAGCAAAGCATACTTTAAGCAGTGATTACTAAATAGTAAGTTATGGATTGATGGAGCTAGGTTACTTATGTGTTTGTCTATTGTTGTGTATGATTTGTGATCATATATTTGTTCAATGTCGTTCAAATTAGAGTGTTGGTAAAGACGATTAGTAGTGGAATCATGCGTACTCTTTGTGACGTTTGTGAGAGCGCTGCTGCCTTGGTCTTCTGTGCTGCCGACGAGGCCTCCCTCTGTCGTTCCTGCGATGAAAAGGTTACATATCTCCATTTTGTAATTTTGTTTTTACATGTTCCTCTTTTTAAGGATTTTCTATTTGAACAGCGAATTCTGAATCCATTTTCGATGTAATCGTTATTCAATTCTTTTTTGGTCATGTTAACATCATTTTCTAGTGATTCAGTGTTTGTTAATTTGTTAGCTGAGTACCTATGTCTAAGAAGGTGGCTGGTTATAGAGTAGTAGTGTGATTATAAGTCTGTTGTTCGTACCACCTTTATAAGAACTCAGAGCATGCTTATTAACTGCAAGACTAAATGTGCTTCTGCTCTGAAACCTAGCCTTGGAGCTTTAAATATGTATGTGCTGCAAATTCCAAATAGGTCTTCTTGAATCAACGTGAATCTGTATTACAAGATTAGAATTTCTTGTTGCATCCACGTCTGCAAACTAGATTTTCAGATGAAATCACATGGGAAGCAGTGAATGCACTTTTACCTATCCTTGTTAACATAACATTTAGGCGTTTCACCTTTATATTGTCATGTTCTAGAGTCATCTAGGCGCAGTATCAATTCTGGTGTCCATAGTAGTGTTTTGGATGATGTTTGTATGTATATTATCGTCAGCTATTTACCTAAACCTTTCTCGAATAATGATTTGTGAACGCCTACTGCGAGCTTTGAAGTTTTGACGAAATAGTAGGTGTTGTTGCAGTTATGTTACCAAACTATCTTGTGTATTGGTTATAGGCATGATACATGTTATCTTTTGAGCTGAAAAGCATGTAAATTCAAAGCTCAGATCTGTCAAAAATATGCACATTATTATACATGCTAATTATATAAAAATAGTCAGCTCAGAGGTCCTTTGTTCATTCATTATGATATATGTGGTAGTGAAACTGTGGTGCAGGTTCACATGTGTAATAAGCTTGCTAGTCGGCATGTGAGAGTTGGGCTTGCTGACCCTATCGCTGTTCCTCGTTGTGATATATGTGAAACTGAACCTGGTATGCATTTTCTGTTCTTCTAATACCTGGCACTAATTTAAACATGATGTCCCTACTTTATTCATTTCCCTCCATTTTTTCACTTAGTTTATGAGATGTCAATTATAACTCCATCTAATTTTTGTTCTAGAACAAATTATAGCATTGTGCTATTTTTAGCACAATGTTTAACACATCGTTGGAGTAGTGAATTTTAGTTTTTGTTCAATAATATAGATATAACACAAGATATGTAACATATCATTGGAGTAGTAAATTATACATTTCTATTTCCATCTCCCTTTTGCCATTAATTAATATTTACTGTAATATATACACTGCAACTTTTACGAGAGTACTTGCACTCACTAAAGTTAGTCCTTAAAATCTTGCATCTAGCATTTTTCTACTGCGAGACAGATGGAAGTTCTCTTTGTCTGCAATGTGATATGTTGATACATGTCGGAAGTAAAAGAAACCATGCAAGATATCTCTTTTTCAGGCAGAGAGTTGAGGTTGGTTTCTCGTTTATGGCTAATACTTAATAACTAGTCCTTACTCAAAATTCAAGTAAAATTAATTTCCGCGTTGAACATCAGTTTCCTGGAGATAATGCTTCTCAAGCAGATGACTTAAGCTTGAAACTAGAGGGTGATAGTAAGAACAAGATGGGACTGCAGAATCCGTCATCCAAACCGATGTCTGCGGAGAATCAGGAAAATTGTAGCATCTCCAAGGTTCCAAATTCTAATGTCAGTACTCAAGGACTTGCTAATAGGGGAACTATGTTTGATCTAAATGTCAAGCCACAAAAGAACCACGGTGAAGGCTCAAATCATCAGGTGAGAGTCCTATCTTAATTTGTCTGGAATCACAAACACTCATACATAGGCCTGTCAATGGATCGGGTTTTATATAAATCCATATCCAGTTATAAGGTCTCGGATCGGATCGGAGCTCAGGTCCATTGACAGGCCTACTTATACACATATTTGTATAGCACTATCGTGTATGCATGCATGTAAATCGTTATAGAGAACGCTCACACCATATTTCTGCTGCAGCATTTGAATACAAAGATGGTCCTCTATAATTTATACTAAGCAAGATTTTCTAATCAAGACATTATCGTACAAAGTTAGATTTGTCAAAAAAGAAAAAAAAAACTTCAATTGGATAGAGCTTACAATTAATTTAGTCTCAAAAGAATAAACTCGGCTAGTGAAGAAAAGTGGAATAGGGTGTAGATTTATGTGATATGCCAAAATCAGTTATATAGAAGAACAAATTAAGTAGAGCTCATTGGTCTTGGTCTTTTGTTTTAAAAATTGATAAGAAGCTTTTCAAGAATCTCAAATCCTCTTTACATAATTAGATGGAAACAAATTTACGATGGATAACGGAATGATTTTGATGCAGTAGGCTGTAACCTTAAATACCTCAAACAATCTAGTATTTATGCAACTTAAAATTATTAATATGGAGGGGTTAAAAGGTTTTTTTTTTTTTTTTTTTTGCACAAATAATAAACAATCATTTAAGAAGCCACTAACTAATAGTTTCCCCTTTTTTCTGGTCATGAAAATTGAGAAATGTGGACTTAAAAGACCTGTATATATCTTATCTTTGGTTTCTTGTTTCTGGTCATGCACCACTACAGCACCAGTGTGACTTAAAACCACCATAGCAACTGGCGGTTGTTTATTTGCTTCATCATATACATGAGATGTGCTGCCTGTATATGCCACTAAGCAGCTGAACTGAATGTTTGTAATGCCAGGAACCCTAGATAACGTGCATGCAGACATGTCCACGACAAGATTAAGGAATACAGCAGTGAGTTTCTTTAACAAGTTCCTCTCCAAACGCAACTTCTTTAAATTAGGTATTCGGTTCTGTATAGTTACGGGTAGCTCAGCTGTCTAATGACAGCACAAACTGTTCTTTCACTTGTAATGAATAATTGAATACCATAAGCATATTATCATGTCAATTAGTATCAGAGAAGAGTATAAATTAGGTCTTCGGTTCTGTAAAGTTACACACAGCTTAGTCATCTAGTGGCAGCACAAAACTGTCATTTCACTTGTAATGAACCCCATTTACCATATGCCTATTATTATGTCAGCTAGTACCAGACAAGAGTACCATGTTATTGTTCATTGCAAAAGTGGCTTCTCTTCGAATTCTGGAGTACTTCCAATTTTATGGTGAACTGATTAATGATAATAATCGCCATAATTTACTTCTGTCAAAGAGTTGTTGGAAGTTGTTGGGGGTTGTTGTAATAGTAGATGGTTGTTGGGGGTTATTGAAATTTAGTTCTATATAAGAGGCAATTGCCTCTCCTTGTAAGATAACCCCAATCAATCCAAATATCAATCTAGTTCTCTCTTGTTTCTATATTCTGACATGGTATCAGAGCGGGAGTAGAGGAGATGAAAGGAAGAGAAAGAAACAAAAGAGCACCTCCTGCAGATCTCTTGGTCTGTTTTTCATCAGTTGATATTAGTAGCTCAGATGATGAAGATGACAACGATGATAAAGATAATGCATGAGATGATAAGTATGAACAGAATCAAGAGGAAGATGATGAGAACGAGAACTCAAAAGCTGTTTTCTCCAAATGGTTCATGGTTTTACAAGAAAATCAGGATACAAAAGGACTACCTAGTGATCTTGTTTTAACAGTTACTTTCTTAAGGGAAAATTCTGTGGAGACCTTTGGTACAAGCGTATCATTTTTTGTTTGAGCGTTTGCCCGGATTAGAGATTTAATTGTGTAGCAAACAACCGGTTGGAAGATATTACGGCATCCCACCATTTTATTATGTTTCTGTAAATTAAATAGTTTAGGGGGCTAAGTTCAGGTGATGTTCCTTGTCAAGGCGAGTTCATTCATCAAGTCAAATCAAAGGAGCAGAAGAAGTAGTAGTATATACAGATATATACACACAGTTCACTGCCACAAAATCAAAGCAGCAGAAGTAGTTGTATTTCATACAACACAGTTCACTGCTATATCTTGCATTTGTTCTCCTAAGTTGCAGAGGAGGAAATACGAGTTTGTGGATGATCTTAAGGGATGCAGTCTACAAAATCTATCGTTCTAGTTGTTTCCGTTCAAAGAATAAAAGATGCATGTGCAGCACTTCCAGTATTTTTTGACATTGCCTAAAATGTACTACGTGGTCGCGAAGTCGAGTCCCGGTATTCCCAAAATTCTCAATTTCAATCCTAGAGATGGGTCTAGTTGGAAGCTTAGGTTATGCTCAAGGGCTTCTAAGTGTTCCACTCTTCAATCCCAAGATAGGTTTTTTATCTCAAGATGGGATTTTGAGTAAGGGGGCGTGTCAAACAGTTGTTGGAAGTTGTTGGGGGTTGTTGTAATAGTAGATGGTTGTAGGGGGTTGTTGAAGTTTAGTTCTATATAAGAGGCAATTGCCTCTCCTTGTAAGATAACCCCAATCAATCCAAATATCAATCTAGTTCTCTCTTGTTCTATATTCTAACAACTTCGATTAAGACCAAGATAATAGCAAAAACTAAATGATTAAAGGGCACAAGACCAATCAGTCATAATCGACCATAAATGTACATTCACTTGTGGTTCACATGTTATGACTTCACACTAGCAGCACATTTTTTTTACATGGGACCGAGTAGATTAGAATGGTTTATATATACAACCTGCTTCACCCTGGTCCAACTGTACAACCCCCGGTGGCAACCTGCCAAGATATTTTCAAAAGCATCTCAAACATTAAATAAAGAAAAATTAAGTCCCAAAGGCAAATAGGCATAATTGAACAATATACATAATGAAAAACGCAAGAAAGCTACGTACCAACATTTCATTAGGATTTGAACAGGGTTACAGTTGCAATGTAGCCGTTCTTCATGACCTAAGAAGAACATAAATACATTTGTGAGGATTTCGTTGTTTTATACTAAACACTAGACTAAAATATTTTCAATAACAAAAAAACATTTTTAAAAAAAAGAGCTCCAGTTACGTGCACCAGGTGGTCATGTTTGTGCGTGTTTACATAACTTGAAAGGGGAAATTAAAACTACCACCCCCATGTAACTAGAAAATGGAAAGAAATGTTAAATTATTTTATTCACCTCGAATGCAATATTTGGATAGCCATATACAAAAGTAGATCCAAAAGGATTGCTAGCTGAGCCCTGAGTTTGAATAGCACCTCTGCCACAATCCCCGAGGATCTCCTACAGAGGAAGCACTCAAAAATTTAACTTGACAGAAAATACATGAACAATTTCAAATGGACAAGGAATGGTAGTTTCAGGTGGAGAAGGTGCAACATGAAAAGGGTATTCTATAAAATGATCCATTTTGGTCTGATACAGTACTAGTAAACGAAGACATATATCATTATGTGTGTGTGTTGTACGATAGAGTTGCATAACGACTGCCACAACAAATATAGACTCCAAATGTTGCATCTGCATTTCATTATGGGCAAATAAGACTTTTTGCTTCAGCTTATAAAGTGTTATATACTACAAGACCTGTTAACAACGACCAGTATCTACCACTGCAATGTTACATAATATGAGCTAACTTGGATTTAAAAACTTAACAGACATCTTAAAGACTGGAATCCCTTTAATAATTACTTCACTTACATAATTAGTAGAGCTAGCTTCCTAATATACCAACAACCAGTAAGAAGAAATCACGAAATTAAGAAAGAACCATGTACTTTAGTAATAATTAATCTCAAGCTATATATGAAAAGTTCACCTTCACTTGATCCCATTTTGTGCTGGGTGTAATTCTGTGTTTGGAGGGGTCTGCTTCTGGTTGATTCCTCTCAGCTAAGAGATTAAAAATTAAAACAAACGACTACCAGTCAGTTTTTCAATTAGAAAGGCTTACATGAAGGTGCTGAAAACAAACAACTTACAATCAGGACTGTAGATAACGAAATTGCATTTCATGTACGAGTTAAAATCTGCATGCCCAGGATAGTTAGTATGAAGAACAAACTTCTTAATTTTGTGTGTCTGCATAAAAGAAGATGATGCACACTGTAAAAATTAAATAAAAGACACGACCATTTGACAGTTAAAGAAGAAAATAATCTAAGATTGGGTACCTGTCCATCAAATAAGATATCCACTCCACAGGTAAAATAATTGTAGAAGTAGTCACCACAGATAGTTGTCCGCGGTCTGGGATCAGATGCAGAATGAATCACCATTTGGTCCACCTGTGAATTAACAAAATTTAATTTCTGAAATCCCCCCATGCTAAGAATCGTAATGAAAGAACAGCGGCAATGAAAACTTAAACAGGAGTCTGAATACTTAAAATGCACAATTTCAATGTATAAATGAGCAATTTGGATGTGCCTGTTTCTGGTGGATTCCGCAAGGACGGCCCAAGTCAGTCCACACATCCTGCATTTAATGGATTTCGAATATAAATTAAAACATAGGAAAGAGATTGAAGACAGATTGAGCATGTGGTTCAGGATAAGAAAAGGGAAAACCAAACTGCACGAAGCATGAATCCTAAAAATTAATTTCAAGCAAAAAAAAAAAAGAAAATATATCTGTATAGATATTAGTATATTATACATATTTTACCTGTGGAGATGCACCAAAGGGGATATGCTGTCCCCTAACAGTAAAGCATATCTCTTCCCCTAGCTGCTCAAAAAGATGATGAATAAATTAGACTCAATTACCGTTTCCAACTTATATTATAGTTAAAGTCAGTAATGTTAATATAAATATAATAGACATTATAGCAACAATTAAACCTTGACATGAACTTCCTCCATGTAAAGACTGCCAGCGGGTAAGGGAGGGACAGAGGCCTTCTTCATCAATGAGCCTACTCCAACTTTACTATCTGTCGAACCGTCATATATACAAACACGGCATGTAACAGGAGTTGTGCCATCAGGGAATTCCAAGGGTAATTCAGCTTCACAGAACAAGGTGAACATATGACTTACTGTACCATTCACACATATGCAAAAAAACATTAATAGCCATGATACCTTCTCCATCGTGAAAGCACTCTGTGTATTGAGTGGGAATCGGGAAAGCAAAGGACAGCCCCTGCAAAATTTAGAAATCAGATGACTCCAGTTACATATAAAGAAACAAATGAGTGGACAGAAACAAATTAGAAGTCATGGAACGTACCGGATAAAATAGGGTGTAAACACCTCTGTCCTTGTCGTAAATCCCAGGAAAAGTAGGCCCAAAAAGAGCATACACAGCTATAAAAGTTGCTAAACTTGATGGCCCTCTGAAATGATAATCATGCAAAATTGTAGTTAAAAGTAGTATTATGTATCTAGGTTTGACATCAAGGGATTAGTCATAAGAACTCACCCTATCAAGGATGTGGCATACCGCATTTGTAGTCGTTTTATATCAAAAATTTCAATAAGCCGTAGCCTCTGACACAAAGTAGAGTAAGATTGTCAGTCGACGTGGGAGACATTCAAGAACTTAGAATAAACAACACACCACAGCAAAAGACAATTTATATGAATCTTAGGTGAACTTCATTAATATTTTCCCATCAATGTGTGTAAAATCAACTAAAAGGTAAAGCACATGAATAGTTAGCTAGTAAAATTTAAAAAACAATAGAAACTGGGATGCCATCTGAACCGAGCAGATATCGCCATGGGTATGAATTTAAGTAATACCTGCGACCAAGGATCAAAGCGGAGATGAAATCCATGATCCGGAAAGCTTATAACTATATCCAACTTCAGCGGCTCCTGAAACCAATTTAGAAGTACAGTAATGGATGGACCATACCTACAGATAATTCACGATAATATCTAAAACAATATCTCATTTTCAGTTTGATGGCATGTGAAAAACTATAAAATGGTCCTCAACCTTTGCACATTTAATTTTAACGGCCAGTACTGAACTATTACCGTACTGCTAGTAAAAACAAATCATAAAGTTCGATAACAGCAATAGGAAACTAATCTTAGCGGTTTCAGATAACAAGAGTAGATAAACAATCACGAATAAGTGGCCAAAAGTTGAAATTCTCATATTTTCAGGAAAGTGATAGCCAAAAAAGAACATAAATCTCTCGATGCTTAAAACCAAAAACCGAAAACCTTAAAAGTTATGTAAACATAACAGAATTCCAAGAAAACATCATTTCTATTACGTCCCTAAGATTGTAGCCTTGTCGACACTAAAGAGCTAATCACAATCCACTTTGGTTAACTAAAATCCACATTTGGGTAATAAACATTAATGACAACATCAAGACTACCTCATCGAAATATTTGACATGAACAACATCATAGATATTAGGCTGGTGTTCAATTTGAGCAAACGCTTCGCAAATCGGCATACCTGAAACCAAAACCAAACTTAATAATCACTTCTCCCAACACAACCACAGTAATCAAAAACCAGTCCAATTACACAAAATGAAATTACTAAACATATCATATCAGCAAATAAAAAGTCAATTGAATTCTTGAAATAACAAAAATTACAAAAAGAAAAGGAGAGAAATATTTACCGAGAGAGAAGGGTCCGATACCGAGACCGGGTCGGAGATCGAGAACGATAGCGCCCATAGCGGTGCTCTCGCATCTGCGTCTAGGTCTTTGTAACATTATTATTATTACGGAAATTACTTATACTCTACTATTATGTACTAGTAGTATTATTATTGTGAAGAGTAATTTGTTAGTTTCTGGGCTTTGTTTTTCCCCTAAATTTTCTCTGCCTTCTTTTCGATCGATCAGACTCAAACTCTTGTGTTGTCTAGCCAACTACGTTTCTTGTAACTTGCGTTTGTGTTTCGGTTGTGCGCTACGCAATACGGTGTCGCTCCCCCTTGCGCTAGTAGTTTTTTAAGTTTTATTTTTAAGCTTAAATGCCTTGTTTTTTTTTTTTTTTTTACGAAATGCAGAATCACACCAATAAAATAGCGGGACAAACCCCCGACTGTCGATACAATCAGGTTGTAAAACAAATAAATTGTTTTCTGATCGTTTAACAAAATGAACTTAATAATTCTTGAAGCTAAAAACAAGTTCGAAGACATTCGAAGTGATCCAAACTATGCCAACATCCCTGAAAGCAACGGTATTACAATTGACCATATCACATAAGAACCGTTGATATCCTAATGTTCAGAAGCCTCAGTTGCATAAACTAAGGTTAGAGGAACAACTCTCCAGCTATCTACATGCCGAGTACCAGCTATATACATGCCGAAAATGGAAACCCCCAAAGGATGAGTAACACCCCAACTATCTACGTGCCGGATACCAGCTATAGATATGCCGAAAGTGAAAACCCCAACAGATGATGAACAATCTTTGGTTGTGAGTGGTGAGCTCTTGCAATAATCGTCATCCCAACTTCGATGCGGACTTTCCAGATCCCCCAAATCATCATCAAAATCATTCTCACTAGGTCTAATATGTTGTAGACCCTCATCAAACCAAAACGAACCAAACAAACTCACACAAGGAGAGAAAAACAAAAACTTATAGCTCGTGCAAAGCACGAGTTATTTATAATTTTTTTAATTTTGTTTATAGTGTAGCGTAATATTATAAATATTAATTTTAATATGTTAAGTGGAAGAATTCGAAACTTGCATTTTTGTATATAATATTTTTTAGTATTAAATATAAATTAATATGTTGTTGGAAGAAATCGAACCTTAAACCTCTGTATATAACAACTTTTAGTATTATTGTATCTAACGATCATGATCTATTAAGTTGAAGATCTAACGGTTGTGGATGAGGGATAACCAAAAATTAGAGGATAATCAAAAATAGGGGGTTAACCAAACTATAAATCATACCCCCTTTCGCTTATTATAGTATATATATACTAGCCTATAACCCGTGCGATTCACGGATTGTTTTTAATATTTATCACTTTTTAATTTTTAATATTGATTTTATTTTTTTATGTTTTTATATTTTTTTAATATTTTACTTTGCATTTTAATCAAAATATATTCACAAAATTTGTAATAATATATTAAATCAAAATAATGAAAGTTATGATTTTCGGTCCATCATTTTATTTAATAACTAATAGATTTCTTTTTTAGTAAAACATGCTACCATTTTTTATAACTAGGCAGTTTTCATTTTCAGGTAAAATACAGACCTTTGTTATTTTTTAAGACTAAAACGTTTCATTTTTCAAAAATATTATATGCAGTTGTATTTAATAAAAAAAATATATTATAATTACTAACAACTAACCACTTACCTTTTCAGCTAAAATGTGCTCCCATGTGCCATTTCTTTATATTTTTCTTTTTTGGATGTCCCTCTCAATTCTTTACATTTCAACACTTTGCAAAAATAGTAAAGTTCTATAATAATAAAAAAATCAACTACATCCACTATTTTAATCCATTATACTCATTTTTTTACCTTAAATATTGATTGGTCTCGTAAATTGACTCACTTTTCTGACTTTTCTCCACTAAATTACACTCTTTTTCTTAACCTCCGTACCCAATCCCAGTGTAAAAAATTGGATGTGACGGAGATAGTATCGTTTTTCTATATTTTTTCTGAAAATATTAAGAACAACATATATATAATTAATAAAAAATCATATAATATTAATATTAACCCTGCAAAATTTATATCTTAAAATTTCATTAAAAATTATTAAGATTAAAGTAGACATGTTAAAGTAAATCTTAAATTAGAAACTGCTTAAATAATTAGAGTAAGTAGATTTAAAAGATGTGTTTAAAATTTATTTTGGATCCAAATAGCAATGATTAAGTATTAAAAGCCGAGTATAAAAAAGAAGTATATTGTCAATGGAGCGATTACCAAACTTTAATGTTTCGATTTGAATAAAATATAAGTATACAAAAATTATTATGATATAGTGATACAATTTGAATTCAATGGTGATATTTGAATTCAATGGTGATATTGATTGGTCTCGTAAATTGACTCACTTTTCTGACTTTTCTCCACTAAATTACACTCTTTTTCTTAACCTCCGTACCCAATCCCAGTGTAAAAAATTGGATGTGACGGAGATAGTATCATTTTTCTATATTTTTTTCTGAAAATATTAAGAACAACATATATATAATTAATAAAAAATCATATAATATTAATATTAACCCTGCAAAATTTATATCTTAAAATTTCATTAAAAATTATTAAGATTAAAGTAGACATGTTATAGTAAATCTTAAATTAGAAACTGCTTAAATAATCAGAGTAAGTAGATTTAAAAGATGTGTTTAAAATTTATTTTGGATCCAAATAGCAATGATTAAGTATTAAAAGCCGAGTATAAAAAAGAAGTATAGTGTCAATGGAGCGATTACCAAACTTTAATGTTTCGATTTGAATAAAATATAAGTATACAAAAATTATTATGATATAGTGATACAATTTGAATTCAATGGTGATATTTTTTTTTGTGAATTACAATATTATATAAATGTTAATTTAATTAATTTTACTTGTATATTTTAATTTATTTTGTATGCCAGTAGTGTACTCTTGTTTGACATCTTAATAGCAATCTGGTGAATGGAGGTCATTGTAGTGTATATGGATTCAATGTGTAGATATTATAATATTTTTAATTTTTTATTTAATATAAAAATTTGTTTTTTTAGGAAGGTGTAATAATTTTTGGAAGGTGTTAACCAACTAACCAAATATAACCTGTTTCGCTTATAATAGTATAGTATAGATATAGTATAATATAGATGTGTTCTGATAAATCTCGGGGTGATCAAGAATCGAACCCAAGACCTATGACGATAAAAGATAAGTCCTTTATCACTTGAGTTATCTCATCACGCTCCCTTGTGCTAGTTGAAATACACTACTTAGAAAAATAACTATTCTTAGAGCATCTCCAATGGGGAAGAACCTTTAGTTATAGGTGACACATGTTATAGATAATACGTAAAAAAAATATCAGTCCAATGCATAATTCCCCTTAATAAATATTATAGATAATCATACTTGGTTGTAGGGATGGGCATTCACTACGCCCTATCCGATCCCGATCTGATTCCTGCACCGAACGGGACGAGGATTCGGGAATTTTTTCGGGGACGGGCAGGGGATTGGTGACAATTTTCAAAAAAATTCGGGAAGTGAGCCAAGGACGGGATTCTATGTCTCCCCGGCCCAATCCCCGATCTCCGCCCCGATTCTCAATCCCCGACTCGATTTTACCACACTATAATATATAATTATATATATTAATAATCATATAGTAATATTGTTAAAGGAGGAATTTGGTGAAGGTAAAATATCTAATTGGTCACTGTACTCACTAAAAACTTGCAAGTAGGTCATGATGTTAAAAAAGTTTTCAATCGCATCATGAAATTACAATTAGCTTGCAATCACAATACTTAACTTATGACTTTTAACGGTTCTCCATTAAAAGACAACACATTTACGGTTAGGTCATTGAACTAGGTGCTAATTTTCAGTTAGGTCACTAACAGAAAAAAATTAAATATTCAAAAAATATCTAATGAAATATCGAAAAAAATGGATCAGAAACTTGATATTTTTTTAAATATTTGTTTGTTTTTACCGATTTACTAGCTTATAAAACAAATGGATATGTTCAATTCCAAATTTAATTAAATAAATTGAAAAAAGGGATATCTAAATATTTGTACACTTGAACCGATTTATATGTGTTAACGGAGGAATTTGGTGATAACAAATTTCGGAGGTTGCTGAAATAACTAAATCATGAAAATAGGGGGATTTGAGATTTTTGGATGTTTGGGGCTGGACTTGAGAGGTGTCTCGACTTGTTAGATGTGTCGGATCCTTTTTTCAAGATGCATGCGTGCCTTATATTTATAAGGATCAAACCAACGCAGTTCTGTTAAAAGGATTGGTTTTTAATCCCTATTATTGTTAAGGGATGTATTTTGGGAATTAGTAGATTTTTTCTCTTTGAATTATATTCACGTTGGGATACCTTCCTGATTTGAAGTATATCGTTTAGAGATATTTTCTATCATAAATTGGAGATAATTCCTCGTTTCAGAGAGAGGAAATAATTAACTTAGAGATTAAGTTAATTATTATTAGATTCGTATTTGGAAATTTGGGAGATATTAGAGGCAACCGAAAATATGGCGTAACAACTACCCCCAGTTCTTCATTGTAGCTTGCTGCAGTGGAGAACTAAGCATGCTTCGATCTTCCAAATTTCCTGAGTCACTGAAACAGCTAGGAGAGGAAGATTAGTAAAAAATATGGAGCACCAAGGTGCTCGTAATATGCATGTAGATGTAAACGAGACAATATGCGAGATGTAAAAAATAAGTTTAGGAGTCGTGCAAAACTTTACGAGCAATACCCTGAAAAACAAATATTCAAAGAAATATTCTCTATTAAGCACTTCGAGAAATACCATCCTCAAAGAATGACGTATTCTAGAGTTTCCATAACGTATTCCGGAAAATATCCTCCTCAAAGAAGGTCATATCCACCAGAATTTCCATAAATGCTTCAGAGATATCCCTCCTCACAGGAGGTGGATTTTTCGAAGCTCGAACCTTGATGAGGCGCCGGAAGTACGAACATCCCCCCCAGAAGTACGGTTTTTGCAAGGATTTATTAATTTAGGGTACTCTCCTCAAAGGAGATCAGTTTTTGTTCAAAAATACCCTCCTCACAAGAGGTGGACTTTCCGAATCTCGAACCTTGATGAGGCGCCGGAAGTACGGACATCCCCCCCGGAAGTACGGTTTTTGCAAGGACTTTAATAATTTGGGATACCCTCCTAAAAGGAGGTCGTTCCCCATTCCAGAAATATACCTCCTCACAGGAGGTGGATTTTTCAAAGTTCTCTTCATTCTTACTAAGACTCTCCTTAGATGAGATCATCTTTTAAATAAATCACGGAGACCCTCCTTAGAGGAGGTCGTCTATCACAAAAAATAAGGGAGACCCTCCTTAGAAGAGGTCATCTTCCCAAAGCCATATCAATATTCTAAGTTTCTTCCGAAAAAGATATCAGCGACACTTGAATGGTCTTCTAGAAAATATCAGCAACACACAAAGGGTCTTCTAAAAATATAAAAAATATCCTCATCACAAAGGGTCTTCAAAAATAATCAACTATTCGAATAAGAGCCTTCCAAAATATTACCCATGCAAAGGAGGACCTTCCAAAATAATAAACTCTTCGAATAAGAGCCTTCCAAAATATTACCCTTGCAAATGAGTACCTTTTAAATAAATAAACTCTTCGAATAAGAGCCTTCCAAAATTATAAACTCTTCAAATAAGAGCCTTCCAAAATATTACCCTTATAAATGAGGGTCTTCAAAAATAATATACCGGAGGGTCTTCTTTTTTGAAAAATTCAATCCGCATATCCGAAATTAATTTTCTATATATGATGTAATGCAAAATAGAAAACTTAAGACATAATTCATGCATAATAAACATGTTAATTTAAGCATGCATAAATATCTTAAGCAAAAATAATTTATATCTCGCAAATATTTTAATAATAAAAATATAATATTCATGATATAAAATATTTATATAATTGCATAAAATTAAAAATAAACGAAGTAGAAAACTTAGCTCGGTTTTGCAAGAAAGAGTGATTTTTGAGCCAGTCAATTTTTTTTCTTCGATCTTCCATCGCCTTCTATTATTTTTTTTTTCCCCCGATTGTTGCCCAGACGCACATTTCTTTAGACACAGACATTAAAACTTGATTTCAGGATGGCCCACAAAACACTATGAACCAACCTTCTTTCTTTTTTGTATGTTTCCCAAATACACGAGCTTAGCCTTCCAATTTTTTATTTTCTTTTATTCACGGGTCCCGTCACTTTGCTTGTTTTGTCGCCTGCCCGCTGCTATCTTTTTCTTTTTCATTCCTTTTTTTTTCACGCGCGTATTGCCTTGCTGCAAAGCCTGTACGTATTGTTTTTTAATCGCCACAAATTCCAGCTTCAAATTTTACCGATGAGGCCGTTGCTGTTTGTCGATCCATCGTTAATAATATTATAAAATTTAAAATAAAAAAACCACCGCCTCCACCGTTCTGCTCCCCCATTAAAATAGCTCCAGATCCATAATAACCCCCCATGCGTACGAATTGATTGTCCTCCACAATCAATAATTAATCCCCTCCTTCTAGCGCCAATTGTTAACGGAGGAATTTGGTGATAACAAATTTCGGAGGTTGTTGAAATAACGAAATCATGAAAATAGGGGGATTTGAGATTTTTGGATGTTTGGGGCTGGACTTGAGAGGTGTCTCGACTTGTTAGATGTGTCGGATCCTTTTTTCAAGATGCCTGCGTACCTTATATTTATAAGGATCAAGCCAACGCAGTTCTGTTAAAAGGATTGGTTTTTAATCCCTATTATTATTAAGGGATATATTTTGGGAATTAGTAGATTTTTTCTCTTTGAATTATATTCGCGTTGGGATACCTTCCTGATTTGAAGGATATCGTTTAGAGATATTTTCTATCATAAATTGGAGATAATTCCTCGTTTCAGAGAGAGGAAATAATTAACTTGGGGATTAAGTTAATTATTATTAGATTCGTATTTGGAAATTTGGGAGATATTAGAGGCAACCGAAAATATGGCGTAACAATATGCATATGGGTTAAAGTGATATATACAAATTAAATTTAATTAAAGTGTAATTATGTGGAAAAAATTTAAACACTCGATTTTTTTTACCTTTGCTACCAATCATCATTATCGTAAAAAAACTTGTTATCTTTTCGTTCACTTGTATTTATTCATAAGCATATGTATTGAATTGTTTTGCATAATTTTAAATTTTATTAAAGAAAAATTATTTTGAAAAAATTAAAAATTCTAAAAATTTATAATTTTGGTACGGTTTATCAAATTCGAAAAAATTTGAATTTAAAATTTAATCAATTTAAAATTAAAATTAGCTAATGACCTAACTGAAAATTGTTGCCAAATTTAGTGATGAATTTGCAATTAATGTTAATTTCACTGGGCCACGTCAGCATTTAAGAGGGTGTTTGAGATTGTTTAAAATAAGTTACTTTTGACTTAATGGAGGTGTTTTTAACTTAAAGGAGAAAGTGAAGTTGTTTACTTTAAGTTGAATGAAAGTGTTTGGGTAATTTTACTTAAAGTTAAATGGGGGTTTAATAATTTTGACTTAAAGTGAAATTTGACATAAAAAAAAATTTAAATTCATGATATTTAAGCTTTACAAGAATTGTGAAGAAAATAAAAAATAAAAAAAATCCATAAGTCATAAGTCAAAAGTACCTAAATGAAACTTATGGCTTAAAACAGTTTTTAACTTAAAATTGGCTTAAAGCTCATGGTGCCAAACAGCCCCAAAACAACTTAAAGCATGCTTTTCCTTTAAGCATGTTTTGCCAAACAGGTTGTAAGTCATCTTTCCGTTAGGGTTTTTGTTAGTCACAGAGGCATGCCTGAATACATCTAATAACAAGCCTAAGTGTGTGTAATGCTATGCATTACCTACATGACCTCTTAACTGAGGGAACCTCTATTTGTAGAGTTTCTATTTGTTCTGTACTTGTAATAGGCATCAAATTCTAGTTGTGTTACTGTACTTATAAAGTCAAGAATAATGCTTGAAAGAAGTTCCAAGGTTCATGCCTCAAGCAAGGAGATAAAGACTGTCAAATAATCACAGTTGGGATTTGAAGAAATGAAGAATTTGCCTAAGTACCAATTCGAGAAGTACATTTGTCTATTCGAGAAGCCTAGCATTCGAGAAGTCAGAGATTCGATATCTCAGAAGACACTATTCGATATCTCTGAATACACTGTTCGATATCTCATTCGATATCTCAGAGATTCGATATGTCTATTACTCTATTCGAGAACTCATGGAGTCAACAAGTCAAAGCATCATTCGAGTTCTCTAAGAGTCAACAAGTCAATGCTCTATTCGATATCTCAAGGACTAAAGAAGCTATTCGACATCTCAGGGATTCGATATGTCAAAATGCTCTATTCGATATCTCAAGGAGTCCCAGAGAAAAGAGCTATTCGAGAAGTAATTCGATATGTCAATATAACACTATTTGAGAACTCAGAGTTATCGATTAAGTGAATTCGAGTTCTCGAATCAATCACTTAGCCACTTCTCGAATACATTCTTGGAGACAAAATACTGAAGAATTGTACAAGTCAGAAACCTGCAACAAGCCAAGACACTTTATTTGACTATGTTTTATGGTTAGAAAACACTTCATATGCTTTTATGGTTAGAAAATTCCCAAACATCAGATTTAAGAGGAATCAGCCCTTCAAGTCTAGATCTCAAAATCATTCATTCAACAAGAGCAAGGCACCTGTGAAAGCAAACAATAACAAATTCAAAACCAGCTATGTGGATAGGTCATCTGTGAGATGTTATAGATGCAATGACCTAGGGCATTTTGCCAGTGAATGCAAGAAGCCTAAGAAGAAGGATAAGGAGTTTCTTGAGCTTGAAGCTAAGTATGAGGCTCTGCTAAAGAAGCATGCACCAGGTAAGGCCTACATAGCTGAAGGGAAGTGTTGGGATGATTCTGATAGTGATGGAGAAGAACAAGAATTCTGCAACTATGCCTTGATGGCCAACTCCAAGGAAGAACCATCTGAATCAGACTCTCAGGTACCATCCCTCACTACTATAGACATGCCTGTTTCTGAATACAAATCTATGGTTGAACAACTATCTGTTGAGATGTTTAATATTCATACTAGTATGACTGCTGCTAATGAAGAAATTGCTAAACTGTCTACTAAGAATGAACTGTTGAACAAAAGAAATGAGGAACTAGAACTAACTGCTATGCAAATAGAAAACCTTAAACAAGAAATCGAATATCTAAAGAATAAGGTTCTATGTGCTATTCAAGTTGAGAAAGCTCTTAGGGATGAACTAGATGAAAATGAATTTAGATTGAAAACATTTAAGAATTCCTCTAGTCTATTGCAGTCCTACCATGAGAAAAATCTAGCTAGACCTAAGGCTGCTATTGGACTTGATTATGACACTCTCAAACAGAGGAAAGGCTATGCAGTCATTGAAGATGACATTGTTGTTCAAGAGGAAGTGCCTCAGGTTTTGAAAAAGGCTGAGACCCCAATATTTAAAACACCAACACTTGAGATTGATGAGGATGCCTTACTCATTAAGCAAATGTTGGATGATGAAGATAAGGCACAATCAAATGAACAACAAGCATCCTCTAAGAGTGAGAATGTCAAAACCAAAGGCAAGGAGTCAGTAGGAGGTAGACCTAGACTTGAGAAATTTGTGAAGTTTGTTTCAGCTGGGAATAATGAGTTTGAGAAGAAAGTGGCTAAAAAGAAACAAAACAGGAACGACAAATTAGGGATTAACAAGGACAACAATTATGCTTATGTGCCAAATGCCCCTAGGAAAGTTTGTCAAAATTGTTTTAGCACTAATCATTTAACTCATGCATGCAAGAAACCATCTAGTAGTGTTGCTAAACCATTCTATGATTGCTCTGTGCCTTTAAGACATAGAGACTCTCCTTTCTGTGATAAATTTGATTGTATGCCATGTAACATGAATGTAATGACTAGTTGCTTTAATTTGAGAAGACAATTCATGGAAGGTTGCATCAGTCACAATGTTCACACACACTACACAAGAACAAAGTCTTCAAGTCCTCCTAAAGTTAGAAAGGTGCCTCTGTCACCTAAGTCTAAGAACCCTGATTCTAAGACTTCTAACAGTGACAAGAAGACTAACATCAAGAAAATTGATAAGCATGCTGTTTATGATAAGACTGTTGCTAAGCCACATGGACCCAAACTTGTTTGGGTACCAAAGGAGAAGTAATACCTTTGTGTTTGCAGGGCAAAGAAAGTGAAAGAAAGGTCATGTGGATTTTGGACAGTGGATGCTCAAACCATATGACTGGTGATATGGCCCTGCTATCACAGTATGAGGAGAAGGCTGGCCCAATGGTTGCTTTTGGAGATGACAGCATTGGCAACACACTGGGATATGGCAAGTTGGAAATTGGAAATGTCATCATTGAAAATGTAGCACTGGTCAAGGGACTCAAGCACAATCTACTGAGTGTTGGTCAATTTACTGACAGAGGCTTCAAAGTGAATTTTGACAAAGATGAATGTTTGATCACCCACAAAAAGACTGGTGACTTTGCTCTATCTGGAGTAAGGAAAGGAAGCCTGTTTGTAGCCAATATGAACTCTGCAAACAAGGACAAAATCTGTTGCTTTTACTCAAAAGCATCAAATGAAGATAGTTGGCTGTGGCATAAGAAGCTATCACACTTGAACTTCAAAGGCATTAATTCTCTAGTCAAAAGAGAGTTAGTAAGAGGCATGCCCACATTTGAATTCTGTCAAGAAGGAGTGTGTGAGGCTTGTCAAAAGGGAAAAATGAAAAGATCAAGCCACAAGTCAAAGACAGTGACATCAATAACCAAGCCCCTACAACTAATTCATATGGACTTGTTTGGGCCTGTCAATATTATGTCACTAGGAAGGAAAAATTATGCTCTGGTGATGGTTGATGATTTCACAAGGTATACATGGGTAGAATTTCTGGCATCAAAGGATGAGGCTCCCCAAGTAATCATTGAGCATATAAAGAAAATTGACAAGGAAGCAAAGGCCAACAATGCAAGTGTGATTGCATTAAGAAGTGATAATGGAACAGAGTTCAGAAATGCCATGCTTGAAGCATTCTGCAAAGAAAATGGTATTTCTCAACAATTCTCAGCTCCAAGGACTCCACAACAAAATGGAGTTGTTGAAAGAAAGAGTAGAACTCTGATTGAGGCTGCTAGAACAATGTTACTTGATGCAAAGATGCCTACATGTTTTTGGGCTGAGGCTGTGAGCACTGCATGCTATATCCAAAACAGAACCCTCATCAACAAAAACACTGGAAAGACACCTTACAACTTGATGACTGGAAAGAAGCCCACTCTAAAGTATGTTCATACTTTTGGAAGCAAATGCTTTGTGTTAAAAGACAACTCAGAATATGTTGGAAAGTTTGATGCAAAAGCATTTGAAGGAATTTTTCTTGGCTACTCTATGGAAAGAATTGCATACAAAGTTTATGTCATCATTCAAAAGAAAGTTATGGAAAGCACAGATGTGACATTTGATGACAGCAAACTACCTGGATTAGAAGAAGCCAATGATGAAGATAAAGATCCTTTGAAGTTTGATAATCTAGATGATTCTGGAGATTGAAACTGAATTTGAGCCCACAATCTAACAAAATCAAGTGAATGAAGAACCTGTGTTAACCAACAATGAAGAAACAAGCATCCAAGACACACCTGTGATTAGTGGAAACTTCACAGGGGGAGGAAATGTAAATGATCATGATCTGGATGATGAAGCAACATCAATGCTGAGAAATCAATCTGAACATACAAGGAAATGGGATAGATCACATACTGCAGATCAGATAATTGGAGATCCAAATACAGGAGTGAGGACAAGGAGAGCAACTCTAAATGAATGTCTCTATGGTTGCTTTCTATCCCAAGTTGAGCCTAAGAAACTTGAAGATGCATTGTTGGATCCTGATTGGATAATTGATATGCAAGAGGAGCTAAACCAATTTTAAAGAAGCAAAGTATGGGAACTTGTGCCTGCACCAAAGGATAGAACCATTGTTGGAACAAAATGGGTTCTAAGGAATAAGATGGATGAAAATGGTGTAGTCATAAGAAACAAAGCAAGGCTGGTCGCAAAAGGATACTCTCAACAGGAAGGCATTGACAATGATGAGACTTTTGCCCCTGTTGCCAGACTAGAGGCCATCAGAATTTTCTTGGCATTTGCTGCACATTCTAATTTCAAGGTCTATCAAATGGATGTCAAGAGTGCATTTCTGAATGGGGAGTTGGAAGAAGAAGTATATGTGCAACAGCCACTGGCTTTGAGGATCCACAATTCCCTCACTTTGTCTACAGATTGCTTAAAGCATTGTATGGACTTAAGCAAGCTCCTAGGGCATGGTATAACACATTGTCACAATTTCTACTTGAGAATCAATTCACTAGAGGCACACTAGACAAGACACTGTTTTACAAGAAACATGGTGATGATATTATCTTAGTTCAAATCTATGTGGATGATATCATATTTGGCTCTACAAATGAGAAGCTGTGTGAGAAATTCTCTAAGCTCATGCAGAGCAGATATGAGATGAGTATGATGGGAGAATTAACATTCTTTCTTGGGCTGCAAGTGAGTCAAAGGAAGGATGTCATTTTTATAAGTCAAACCAAATACATCAAGGATCTATTGAAGAAATTTGACTTAGAAGAATGCTCACCTGCAAAGACACCCATGGCCACTGCTACCAAGTTAGATGAAGATGGTAAGGGCAAGAAGGTAGATATCTCAATCTACAGAGGCATGGTTGGTTCTCTACTCTACCTCACTGCTAGTAGGCTAGACATCATGTTTGCAACATGCTTGTGAGCAAGGTTTCAATCAAATCCAAAGGAATCACATATGATAGCAATAAAGAGGATTTTCAGATATGTGAAGGGCACACCAAACTTAAGGTTATGGTATCCTAAGGACACAGGGTTCAATCTGGTTGGTTATTCTGATGCTGATTATGCTGGATGCAGAGTGGATAGGAAAAGCACCTCAGGTAGCTGCCAGTTTCTTGGACAAAGGTTAGTCTCTTGGTACAGCAAGAAACAACAATCTGTGTCAACTTCCACAGCTGAAGCTGAGTGCATAGCTGCTGGAAGTTGCTGTGCTCAAGTGCTTTGGATCAGAAACCAACTTAGAGATTATGGACTTGTGTTGGAAAGAATTCCAATCATGTGTGACAACACAAGTGCAATCCCTATAGTTTCCAATCTGTCAATCATTCTAGGACAAAGCACATTGACATCAGATATCACTTCATAAGGGAGCATGCAACTAATGGAACCATTGAGTTACATTATGTTCCTACAGAGAAACAACTAGCTGACATATTCACTAAGCCATTACATGAAGCCACCTTCACAAGGTTGGTTAGTGAGATTGGAATGCTGAATTCTTCAAATTCTGGCTGAGTGAATATATCAACTAGATTGTTGCAGCAGTAAATACTTACTTTATCAAATGCTCAATATTTTTAAAGTAAGTATTGGCTGGATTATGATTTATAAATATTCCACAATGCTGCATATGTTGAAAATCATACATCTTTAGCTTGAAATTTCTGTGAAATTTTGAGAGAATCACTATTTAATTTAGTAGAATATTCTTCAGTGAATATTTTTGGTAAATTTTAAAGATAGTGAAAATTGAATTTATGAGTGAAAAGTATAGTTCGATAAGTCAGACTTCTCGAATGGTTCATTGTTTTGTCATGGCTCGAGTTCTCGAATAGGCCTATCAAGAACCCTCCTGAGTTCTCGAATAGTGTCTTTTGGAGAAATCGAATAGCACACTTTGAGTTCTCGAATAGAGTATTTTAGTTCTCTAATGATGGAGTTCTCGAATACTGTATTTGAGTTATCGAATCATTTGAAAAGGCTGATTTCTCGCTGACACTTAATCACTTTTTGGATTTATATTCAAAATTTCATTTCGCTCATAAAAACATATTTTATTTAGCTTAGAATTATTTTCTGAGTTAAATAACTGCCAGCTGTGAGTTTCAAACTGCTTGAGATATCGAATAAGCCTTTCTTGACTTATCGAATAGTTGTTTTATACTTCTCGAATGACTGACTTGTCGATACAAAACTTATATCTAATCGACAACTCAAGTCACTCACATATATACAATTCCACAACTGTTCAAATCATTTCATTCGATTTCTCAGGCAACTAAAGTTCCAAAACCTCTGTAAACCCTAACGTCAAAAGCTAAATTTCTTCTTCAACCTTCATTCTCTTCTCATCTCTCTGTGTAACAATGGCAAATACCCAACTCATAATTCCTACCCACACCAATTTCATAGCAATAACCAACGATGTTGAAGCACCCAATGCAAACTTTAAGTGCTTCGTTCGATGGATGGCTGAATCATACATCAAGGATGCACTCTCAGCCAACCCAACTCTGTATCTAGATTTACTAGAACAGTTTTGGAGAACTGCTACTGTGGAGGTCGTGGCCCTAGAGAATGCAATAACTTCATACGTAATCTATTGCAAGATTCAGGACAAGGAAATCACCATCACTACTGAAGACATGAATCAAGCACTTGGGTTGCAACAAGGAGTGTATGACAGTCAAGCAACTGATCAGGAATTGGAAGATTTCTTTGATTTTATCAACTACTCAGATAGAATCAAGCTTGGAAATTTGTACTTGAGGAAGGAATGGAGCTATGTCTTTGCCACTCTTCTTCAAGTCTTCACAGCAAGGAAGTCCAGCTTTGATCAAATCAACACACCTGTTCAAAAAATAGGATATGCTCTAGCATATGGGAGAAAGATTGATGTTGGTTTGATCATAATGCAAGAATTGTATGGGAGACTTGGTAAGAACTCAGCCAAGAGAGGTAATGAAATTTTCTTCCCTCGCTTTATTCAATCTGTACTTAATTTCATAGATACTAAATTGATTGAATTGCCTGGGTTAGACAAAAATAGAATAGGCTATCCGAAATCCATGACCAAACTCATTTTTGGTAGCTTGGAGACTAGGAATGATGTGGATGTAAGGCTCAAAATAACTCCCCTTATGGAGAGTTTATTTAGGACTTACCCCCACAACATGCCAATATGTGCCTCCAAATCTGAGTTAGCTAGGCCCAAGCAAGTAGAGCAAAATGCTAACCCAGGGCCTGCTAACCAACCCTCTCAACCAAACACTTTACCAAACACAGAGACAACTGCATCATCCTCTCAAAAGGGTGATGTTAGTAAAAAGAAGAGAAAACAGGTTGCTTCTGAACCTCTAAAAATCTTAACTGAAGCAGCCTTGGGTGTAGAATTAGGCATAGCAAGTGAGGAACCTGAGTCACCCTTACTAAGGCCAAAGAAGAAGAAGAAGAAGTCTAAAACCACCTCTTCAGTCACCCAAATGACTGAAATTCTAAAATCAGGGGCAAACAGCTCACTAGATGTACCCTCTCAACAGGGTGCATCTATAAAATCAAGCATCCTCCCCAATGCACCTATTTGTACAGAGTTAGCACATGGGAGTGATAAGGCTGGCACAACACTGAGTGGAGAGCACATCACAATTGAAACTCCCTCTATCTCTCAGGGGGAGTTGCCAAAATCTAATCTACAACACACTTCTCTTCCAGAATCTACCACTCATATTTCTTTGGAGCCTGCAACTCAAGCAATTGAGGAGCAAGGCATTGATCATCAAGAATTCTTTTCTCTTGATGAGCCAATGGATTCAAGTGACTTGGTGCATGACACCTTGCTCACCACCCAGGTACCACATTTAGATGGTCAGGGAATGCATGCTGGGGCATCTCCTAATGACACCATCACAAACACAGAGGATTCACTAGTTTTAACTAGAGACTCTATGCCTGTGTCAACTACTGTTGTAACTCATCCCACTTCTGTGGAGACAACAGTAGCAGAGTCTTTCCATCCGGTTACAGAAGTTTCATCTGTAACTGAGGAGTCTAGCTTGCCTAGCTCTAGCTCTCACTTTTTGTCCCAATGGCTGAAGCCTGTGCAACATGACAGTGCTTCAGGATCAGGGTTTGCTCCACCACAAATGTCCATTGAAGCTCTCCAAAGCTATGTTGTGGATCAGATTCCTGATTTTGTAAAAATAGCACAGAACCTTGTCACCTCCAACATCTCAAATCCAGATTATGAAGCCATCCTGCTATGCCATAGGGATGATGTGGAGATACAGAAGGCCAAGATTATTGATGATGCTGAGAGAGATGGCAATGTAGATGCCTGGATGCAAGGAAAGTATGATGTAACTCTCAGTGAAGCACTTCAATATCTTAGAGAGGAATACATCACTTCACTGGGTTCAAATGCAAAATCCCTGTCCCCTAGTGAAGTGTATGAAGCTGTCAATGATTCCTACAAGGGTTTCCTCAAGGCTGCACACTATCTTGGTAAGGGAGTCAAAACTAAAGTCAACAAGGTGAGTGACAAGACAGCCACTTCAGTAGAAGAGATAAAGAGGGCCTTTGATGCCAAATTTCCTCAACTAGACAGTGTGGTCAAGGATCTCAGACACTGCAACACCACCTGCACCAAGATGGATAATAGTCTAGCTCTACTTAAAGATACAGTCACAGGTCTAGGAAGCAAATTTCAAATTCTATCTGACCAGACTACAGACGCCAATGCCATGCTTAGGACACTCTTTGCAAATCAATATGGAGACAAGCTGGTCACTGAGGTTCCTGTGCATGAGCTGTCTAGATTTGAAGTGCAGAGACTTAAAGAACAATCCCTGTCTGGCTTCAAATCTAATGCATTATTCAGTAAGGTAGATGCACTTGAAAAGGAGGTAGCTACTCTCACTCAGTCCAATGCTCATCTTACAGACAATGTACAAACTCTAACTGAGCAGTTGAACACTCAAGCCACCACCACAGCTGATGTTCTTCTGCATCAACAATCAATGTTGTCTGCAATGACGAAGCACATGGGTCTCCCTCTACCTGAAGAATCTTCAACCCCAAAGGTCAATACTACAGCCTCTGTGCCTGACAACAAGCCTAAGGGGGAGAAGAGGACATCAAGGAACTCAAATACAAAGGGGGAGAAACCACCAGTAAAGGGCATCAAAATAATTGAAGGTGGTCATCAAAGAACTTCAAAATCTCTAATTCATGTGCCTGGCAAAGGAAAAGACAAAGTTGATGAGCCTCCTACTTCTCTACCAGTTGTCACTCTACCAACTGTGCACATCACTACTTCCAGTGGTCAAAAGAAAACTATCACAACCACAGTGGTTGCAGGGAGTATGCCATCTGATAAACCTTCACTCTCCATATCTAAAAGTGCCAAGCCTATAGAAGTGAAGGTGGTCACTGAGGCCAAGCTACAAGAAATTGCAAACTCAAATGTCTATCATGATGATGCATTCTTGGAGTTTTTGAAAGTCTCAAAAGAACAGGCTGGTGACACTCAATTGTATCTAAGGAGCTTGAAGGATCAGATCGATTACTTCACTGTGGTACCTAGAAAAGTTGATAGCTCATGGCTCAAGGAAGTAATGATGGTAGCAAAATCCAGAATTTGGCATCTAACCTAAAAAACTCTACATGCCTTGAAACATTCAGAGATAGATGCACTGATTGAGCTCATAGAGAAGAGGAATGTAAATGAAAACAATAGGAGTCTGTATGATGACTTGAGGAATGGCCAACCTTCAAGGCTGCCAGAAGTGATTAAGAAGCCATGGACAATCATCTATCAGTCTGGCACCAGAATTGAAGAGATTAAACAATTGGTCATTCCCAATGATCTCACTTCTCGAAATCACAGACTCATTATTGCCATCATTGATCTACTGCAAAAGAAGAAGGGGACAAGTACTGCTGAAGAGATAGAGGCATTGCACATTCTCAGATCATACATTGCAACTGGTGTAATTCCAGAAATGGCCAAGCCAAGGAGAAATAAGGATGATGAAGATGAAGACAAGAGTGATAGGAGGAGAAGTCATCACAGGAGTGATAAGGGGAATGAGGATAAGAAGAAGAAGAAAGACAGCAAGGATAAGAAGGATGATGACCAAGGCAAAGTCTATGAGAGGAAGAATGGAAAACAGCAAGCCTTAGGCATTGCTGACAGTAACCTCACCACATCACAAGACTCTAAGTCTAGGGTGAATGCTGTTAGTAGTGACCTACCAAAATCTACATCTATGGCTTCTGCAACTGTCTTGCCACCTCAAGAAGAGAAGAAGATTCAAGTCAAGAAACCATCTGTATATTTCAAAAAGCATACTGCTAATGGAATACTACAATGGTCCACAAACAAAGGTCACATGCTACTGCCAGGCAACCATGTCAAAAGGATCAAATTCAAACAAGCTGCAAGGAAACCAAAGCTATCCAAGTCAAGGACTCTGACAATCTATCCAGGCTTAAAACTCCAACCACTAGATGAAGATTTTGATGAAGACCAACTGCAATTCTTACAAGCTCAAAGAATCTATCATGTTGCCATTGTTGATAACTGCCTTGAGATCAAATATACTGATGGAAGGGAGGAGAAATTCAAACAAGGAGGATGTCAACACTGGGGCAAACTACATGACATAGAAAGAATCATTGCATTGTTGAGCTCAGAAGATAAATTGGAAAGAGTATGGAAGCTGGAGCTAATTAATTTTGTGAAGATGAAGAGAGATCATAAGGAGAAAATCAGAAAAGAGTGTCTTGAGAAATGGCTAGCAAGGGAGAAAGAAATTGAGAGACTGGAGATTGAAGCAGAAAAGCTAAGGGCAAAGGGATTGTGTAGAGTTCAGTTTAACCCCTATGTGGTGAAGTATAGGAGGAGAAATGGGGATCAGGTCCACATCAGAATGAATCTACTCAACCACTATCCTGCAAACATTCTGAAACCAGTGCTTGAAGATTTCAAAGACTCAATTTTGCTTGAAGAATTGGATGCTATGGCAGAAATAATAAAAGCTATGGATGAGAATACAAGGAAGGAGAAAGAAAGAAGACTGAAAGCATATGATGATTTGCAAGCCAAAGCTATGGAAAGGGAAACAAATGACAATGGCTAGTACTTCATCATAGGCTGTAAGATTACTTACCCTGTAGTTCTATCCACATTGCTAATCAAAATTCATACATGTACTGTCAAGTTTTATCTTTATGTATGTTAGGCTTGTTATTAGACATGAAATTGTGACTAAGGGTCTTACTCACAATTTGGGGGAGATTGTTAGTCACAGAGGCATGCCTGAATACATCTAATAACAAGCCTAAGTGTGTGTAATGCTATGCATTACCTACATGACCTGTTAACTGAGGGAACCTCTAGTTGTAGAGTTTCTATTTGTTCTATACTTGTAATAGGCATCAAATTCTAGTTGTGTTACTGTACTTATAAAGTCAAGAATAATGCTTGAAAGAAGTTCCAAGGTTCATGCCTCAAGCAAGGAGATAAAGACTGCCAAAATAATCACAGTTGGGATTTGATGAAATGAAGAATTTGCCTAAGTACCAATTCGAGAAGTACATTTGTCTATTCGAGAAGTCTAGTATTCGAGAAGTCAGAGATTCGATATCTCAGAAGACACTATTCGATATCTCTGAATACACTGTTCGATATCTCATTCGATATCTCAGAGATTCGATATGTCTATTACTCTATTCGAGAACTCATGGAGTCAACAAGTCAAAGCATCATTCGAGTTCTCTAAGAGTCAACAAGTCAATGCTCTATTCGATATCTCAAGGACTAAAGAAGCTATTCGACATCTCAGGGATTCGATATGTCAAAATGCTCTATTCAATATCTCAAGGAGTCCCAGAGAAAAGAGCTATTCGAGAAGTAATTTGATATGTCAATATAACACTATTCGAGAACTCAGAGTTATCGATTAAGTCAATTCGAGTTCTCGAATCAATCACTTAGCCACTTCTCGAATACATTCTTGGAGACAAAATACTGAAGAATTGTACAAGTCAGAAACCTGCAACAAGCCAAGACGCTTTATTTGACTATGTACTATAAAGCACATTGGAAAACCTACAAAGAAGCTTGGAGAGATAAGACAAAGGGACAAGGAGCTAAAGAAGTGGATCTGAACAGGCTTTGCAAAGTCAAATCTGTAGCCGTTTGGACTCTTACTCAAATGAGATAGACATACTGGAAAGTAGTTTGTTTTACCTACCTTATTTGTAGTAAGTAGGTGTATCCATGTCTATAAGGATACAGCCTCACTTCCTTAGCAGATAAGTTTTTCAAGATACATCACAAGAAATATCTCTCTAGGAAAAACGAAGCTGAGAATACTACCATTTGTATTCACATATTGTAGCAAAATCTTTATCTAATAAAATATTAGATTAAAGTGATATTGTGTTGTGTTTGTCTTTGTTATCTGCACTTACATATCTCACACACTAAACACATATCTTGTTGCAAAGATACAAGAACGAAGAAAAGTTCAAGAATCAATTCACCCCCCCTCTGTATTCTTTTACTGTATTCAATACTCAACAGTTTTTAACGAAATTGATGGCAATTACCAATTTGTAAGTTTTTAAGTACTTCATTAGCTGACTTAAAGTTTTTTTTAACTTCGTGACCTACTTGCAAGTTTTTAGTTAGTACAGTGACCAATTAGCTATTTTACCCAATTTGGTGATAACAAATTTCGGAGGTTGCTGGAATAACGGAACTATGAAAATAGGGGGATTTAGGATTTATGGATGTTTGGGGCTGGACTTGAGAGGTGTCTCGACTTGTTAGATGTGTCGGATCTTTTTCCAAGATGCCTGCGTACTCTGTATTAATAGAGATTAAGCCAACACAGTTCTGTTCAGGAATGGTCTTTAATTCTTATGATTGTTAAGGGATGTATTGGGAATTAGTAGATACTTTTTAAATTATATTCGTGTTGGGATACCTTACTGATTTGAAGGATATCATATAGAGATATTTTCTATCGTTAATCGGAGATTATCACGTTGGGATACCTTACTGATTTAAAGGATATCGTTTAGAGATATTTTCTATCGTTAATTGGAGATTATTCCTCATTTCGGATAGAGGAAATAATTAACTTAGGGATTAAGTTAATTACTATTAGATGAATATTGGAAAATTTGGGAGATAATTGAGGCAACCGAAAATATGACGTAACAAATATATACGAATTTCCAATACTTTATATTGAAAATAAAATGATACTTTTGTCTTTCTAATAGTTAAATAACTTCATTTTAACTTCATTTGTTTATAGTGTAGTATAATATTATTAATATTAATCTAGCTATTATTATATATTAAATTTTAACATAAGGACAAAGTTTGTCATTTTAACGGATGTGAAGTTACAGTTTTACCCCTATTTTTTAAAGTAGAACCTCGATAAATGAATATTAGATAAACGAATAACTTCATTAAATGAATAATTTTTTCCGGTCCCGAGATAATAGAGACAACGTATTTTTTACCTCGATAAATGAATAATCTCGATTAATGAATAAAATTTTCCAGTCCCGAGCATATTTATTTATCGAGGTTTAACTATATTAAAAAAATGTCATCCTTCAATAATTATGTAAAAAATAATGTAATTATGCTTGTGTTGTTGGGGAATATGGGTAATTACTTGGATTTTTCTGAAGTCGTGTGAACAGTTTCAGATTGAAGTTATTTGTGGTTCACCCAAATAATTAAATCGGATAAAGTCAGAAATTCTGCAAGAAGAGAGAATGTGTTTTGCTGTGAATTTCAAATGAACCTATGCAGAAAATGATCAATGCCACACCTATATATAGATGTCAACAGATATGTCTTTTGCCAATAGACACATCTCAAGATGTGTCTTTTGCCAAAAGACACATCCCATTTCCAACAGTCATGTCCAATGCTAATAGACACATCTCAAGATGTGTCTTTTCCCAATAGACACATCTCATTCTAGCAGATGTGTTTGATGCCAATAGACATGTCTCATAAGCAATAATTCTGAAATCATAACGAACTCGAATAGAGCATGCACTCCGCATTCTCCCGACTTGTTCGATGTAACATTACGATTACATTGATCAACTAGCCAATCCAATTACACTAAAATATCCAACAATCCTCCCCCATTTTAGCGTAATCCATGATTAACTAAACAAAATCACAACAAACAACAAACTTATGCATAAATGAAATATCGTGACGATTGAATTTCACATTAGTATATTACACATTCCAAATATTCGAATACCAAGGTGTCACTATGGATTGAACCTTGGTTATTCATAGTGAATACATGAAGATAATATACACATAAATTTACATTCTAAAATGTTCTTACTCGACACTATGTTTTACTAGCCTAGTGTCCTAATCCTTCTTAAGCAGATCAAAGCCAAGTCCAAGCTTCTTGAAGCGACTAAACTTCATGCTCAAATAGGTAGTTCTTTTATTCTCGCACCTGCATATCCAATTTTTCAAAAGAACTATTAAGAAGATAAACTTCAACCTCCTTAACTTGCAGGTCTGAACACATACCTTGGGATGATGCTTTAATGTGTTCCAATCTCTAGATGTTAAGCTTTCCACATTGAATTCAGCACCTAATGTCATATTAGATGGGAATTGGGTACCTCAACATGAGAGGTTATTCGATGGACTTTAATCCCATCCCCACAGCCGACTTGTGCACAAGATCTCTACTCAACCCTTTGGTTAGATGATCGGCTAAATTATGTTGAGTTCTTATAAACTCCACTGATATAACACCATGCGTGATAAGCTCACGAATCATGCTATGTCTAATACCTAAGTGTCTAGACTTGCCTTTGAACACTTGTCTATAAGCATTAGACAAGGCAGACTCACTATCACATCTGATAGATTTGGGTGATATCGGTTTAGGCCACAATGGAATCTCATAAATCAGATTTCTTAACCATTCAGCTTCTTTACCAGCCGCTGATAATGCCACAAATTCAGATTCCATCGTTGAATCTGTTAGGTCCAATAAGATTGTAGAAGGGGGGGTTGAATACAATCTATACCAATTTATCGAAATTTGTTCTTCAAATAATATTTTATTTTAAACAAATTTGAACGGAATAAATTGAAACAAATTTCAAGTTGAATATAACAATATATTAACTTGATGGGTGTTACAATTTCAGTACAGAAATTAATCAAGTTGATAAAAACTAATTAGAAAATTCGACATGAACTTTTCTAATTTAGTTAATAAAAATCAAGATTAGAACTAGGAAACTTAATTCGCTAGTAGTACAAGAATCACAAATAATCAAGTTCCACCGGATAAAATATTACAAAGGAGATGAACTTGATTTTCTAGGAATTAATTTGTTCTTGCTTGAGAGAGAGAGAGAGAGAAATGGAGGCTGCTGTGTTTTTCTTCTGTTATGATCGACTGATTCCAGTTCTTCTGCATTTGGCTGCTTTATATAACACAGCCATAGTCATATTGCTTTGTTTTAACTGATATAACAATCAGTTAACACTAATATGACATTCGGTATGACTATCGAATGAATGTAATATGACTGTCTCTTTAAATATAACTTTCGGTATGACTATCCAGTCCAATATAACTTTCGGTATAACTATCCAGTCCAATATAACTATCGGTATAACTATCCAGCCTATCCTCTTGAATGAAATATGACTATCCACTTTGAACTGAATATGACTGTCAGCTTTTGAACTGAATATGACTGTCAGCTTTTGAACTGAATATGACTGTCAGCTTTTGAACTGAATATGACTGTCAGCTTTTGAACTAAATATGACTGTCAGCTTTTGAACTGAATATGACTGTCAGCTTTTGAACTGAATATGACTGTCAGCTTTTGAACTGAATATGATTGTCACACTTTGAACTAAATATGACTGTCACACTTTGAACTAAATATGACTGTCACACTTTGAACTAAATATGACTATCGGTATAACTATCATTTGATAGTTATATTATCATATTTTTCAGCTTATAATTAATCAAATGATTTATAAAAATCATTTAAATAACTATTTCTTTTTCATATTAATTCTGATTTAATTAATTAATTGATTAATTTAAAGAATAAATTAATTCTGATTGAATTAATTTATAAAATAAATTAGCCAACTAATTTAATTTAATTAAAAGATAATTAATATGAAGTCTTTTTATAATTATATTAATTCCAACTTAATTAATCTTTTAATTAATTTATTGAATAAATTAATTCCAATAGAATTAATTTTTCAAATAAATAAATCAAATGACTTAATTAATTAAGAGAAAATTAATATACCTCCTTGACAGCATAATTATATTAATTCTAACTTAATTAATCTTTTAAATAATTTACTGAATAAATTAATTCGGATAGAATTAATTTATCAAATAAATAATTCAAATGACTTAATTAATTAAGATAAAATTAATATACCTCCTTGATAGCATAATCCTTGTGATCTTCCATGTTTTGATATCTAATCCTCCACAAAGATTATTCCTTAGCCAGTCTTGATTGCAAACCCAATTGTGGTTAATTAATTTAGTACCTCTGTTGCTTGCACAATGATTTCTTCTCATACCAGTCATGATAGCTTGAACCACTGAAGTTAATGATAAACAATCACTGTTTAATGTTGACACTCGATGTACTGTCTGGTTCATGAGTGACTAACCGCAATGACTGTTCTTCATATATTGACTTTAAAATCTGGTTCCTTTTCTTTTCTTTTTCTTCTCTCTCCATTAATTCTTCTGTACTGTCTCTGTCACTGTTGAAATCTCTGTCACTTTAAATGAATCCACTTCTTTAACGAATACTTCACTGAGGCTTGATCATATGTCTGAACTTCTTTCAATGTAGTAATTCCTCAAGTCTGTAGATTGACCTTGATCTTTTTCTTCTGACAGATAATACAATCTAAGATTCCTTGTGACAATCTATATACTATTTACTATTACAATCTTGTTTAAGTTGAGTTGTATCCTCGAAATACAAATAGGCTACATCATATGCCTTTCAATCTCCCCCTATTTGTTTGTTAGACAATAACAAGCAAATACCTAGAGGATAACTCAACTACCTCACTTAAACAAGAAAAAGATAAACTTTTAAGAATTAAGTAAATAATACAAAAAAAAATTTCTCTGGTTTAGATTTAACAATTCCAGAATCTTCAGTTGATGAAATGATAGATGATTGTTCCTCTAGCACTGAACTGATCTTCAATAGATAACTCATCTTCATTTCTGATTCTTCATATCTCTGCCTGATAATCCTTCACATCTTACATTGGTGATTATCAGCAATTCTTGATTTACAATCACTTCCCATTTCTGACACAGCTTTTCTCACTAAAGAAAAATAGCTGTTCCTACTATATAGACAATGGTGACTAAATACCATTTCTATAAATTCTGGTGAATTTACTACTCTTCCACTTAGCCTTTATACATAGTACATTGAAAGACTAATAGAATAGCATTGTGATGTAATTCTTCTTATATCTCCACTTTCATAACAAATGAAAGTTGCTTTTGCTTCATCATCTAAGGCTCCCCCTTAGTAACTAGACTTGCTTCTCATTCTAAGCACAGTCTTTACTGCTCCCCCTTTCTAACTCACTCTTCTTTTACTTGTACCCCAATACTTCTCCCCCTTAGTTGAGTATATCCTACTAAGGTAAGATTTAAGCTTGAATATATCTTTTTCAATATATCTCTCCCCCTTAGTTGAGGAATCCTCCATTCAACCAATTGACAAAGTAGTTGATACCAAATTGTTACCAATTTATACCAATCGTTAGAGTACATTGAAATCAATTGATAAAGCTTTGTTAGAAAGGAAGTTTCATTTTCTTCCTCACTGTGAGTGTGTGATAGTGTTTAGTGTACCTCACAAGTGTTTCACTCTTCTCTCCACTCATTTGTGTTGAGTGTCTCACTTCTCTCTGTGTTTACACTCTTGCTCACTAGTGTTTCACTCATTGCTCCAACATCCTTTAGTGTACCTGCAAGGAAAAATCACCATAGCCCCTTCTAGAGAGGTCAGTGGTGGTGCAATGGGAGTTCGCAAATCCCAAATCCTCGTTGGACTCATCAGACGAATCTGAGTCATAATCTACAAGTTGCTAATTTCCCTTTTTAGGGTTTTCAGATTTGAATTCTGAGAAAGTAAACAATGATCTATAAATTTAGCATTGAGATCAAGGTTCCCTTCTAATGTCTGTGAAGACATCACCTTGTTAAACTCATCAGATAAATCTGAATCATAGTTCACAAGTTGCCGATCCGCACCTATGTCGAATCCGTTACCCGCAGGATCCAGAGATGTTCCCTCTGGGGAGTTAGATAATGATCTTGTTGAATTTTGCATTTGAGATCAATACCTTCTCTCGAGGTCTGTGAAGACTCTTAGTTCATTAAAGAACCTTTAACTTATAATCTTAACCGTAAAATGGTTGGATTACAGGTTTCCGTCAATTCATCCTTAGTGTGTGCAATCTCACTTGTTCATATGAAATATTTTGGTTAGTGTATAAAGTAGTGACTCTCCAACTGAATATCCCACACATCCTTGTTTGCTGCATCAAGTGCAGTTACTCCCTAGTGACCTCTAGTCTGATAGGTTACTTCCATTTAGGGGGTAAGATAGAATGTGTTTGAGTTTGATTGTAGTCTGGGATAAAAGTTGTTGGGTTTACAACCTTATGACTAAACATGTGAGAATACAAAATTCCATGTAGATGAACCTGCATCACAGAATATGAGCAATATAGAGATAGAATGCATTTTTAACATTGAAAAGTTTTCTGAGAATATATTGCATTTATCTTAAGTGAAATGATGTACAGTTGTGATTTTAAAAGATTTACAATGTGAGCAATCACAACTGTAGAAAGAGATTTTGAATTTAGGAAGATAAAGATCTTGAGCTGGTTTTACAAAACAAAAACATAAACAAAAATCCAATTAATAAATATTAATCGAATCAATGTATGTTAATGTTTAAACCAATACAAACAAAACTATTTTATCACGATTTAGGTCCTGCATGATAGATACCAACTATTAGAAATTGTTAGCACTTGATAGGTCTTGTCTTCCAATTGTTAGATCCTGAAAATCAAACATTAGTTCCTAACCAATTGTATAGACACATACCAATTTGATACCAACATTGGTCAATTGTTAAGTCCTTAACACTACGATCTGTTAACATCAATCACAATACAAAGATTTATACTTAACCTGCAGGTTTTATGTGTGTTAAAAAGAAGAACAACAAAAGAACCAAGTACAGAGACCTGTTTATAAGTTTTGAAAGTATAGTGACTAAATTGTAAAAACTATACAAACTATTTATATACACATGAAAAATAATATTCAAAAATAAGAAATAATATACATAATAATATTAAATAAAAACTATAAGAAAAGAAAAATTCGAATAATAAAAATAAATAAATAAAACTATACATAAATTAATAATTTACAAAGCTTAAACTATAAACGAACATATGACTAAAATAAAAAGACAAACACTACAAAACATGTTAAATAAGATTAACATTTAAAAAATTACAATACATGTACAAAAACATTAAGTATATACAAGAATATTTATAATAGGTTAGCAAATCCATATATTTTCTGACAAAACAACATTCTACTAGAAAATTATTTAGAGAGAAAATATGATTTAATAAACTATCATAAATATGGCAGGTATTTTAAAATAATAAAATTTTCAAAAAAAATAGCTTCCTCAAAAATTCTAACTAGAGAATTAGAGAAAAATATTTTTAGAGAAAATTATTATTCTAAAATAAAGAAACATGGATTAACGCATTAGAATGATTATGACAATTCTTATAGAAAGATGACAAGATAGAATTCGAAAAGAATGTCATACCAGTTACTTGGCGCTCAACCCTTGGCACCAACTTCCACGTTTCTTGTTGTTCCAGATTCACAATTGCTTTCTCAGATTCCTTAGATTCTATACCTTGATTCTGAGAGGCCCATTTTGTTCTTACTCCAACATCTGGATCACCAATGATCAGCTCTATTCCAAACAGACTGTTTGAGAATGTTGGATCTTGATGAATCGCCTTGTTCTTCATTGTGATGTTGTGTTTGACTAGTGAATCCTTTGTTTACTTTCCTCGAGTTATTGCGAGAATGACTTGATGATTATTTTCCAGTGACATTGGTATTGCCAATTAACAAAATTGTTTCTACCACTATCACTTGGATAATTATCATCATTAACATTTTAAACTTATGACTTCAAGACAACTTCTCGACAACAACAATTGTTAACTCCTAACAACTGTTTGTTGATAGACAATCTTGTTCTTAAAAATAAAACTTGATTACCAAGACTGACTTGTATGCAATCTTAGAAATAATTTTCTAAGTCCAATACACCTTAATTCATAGTATAAAACATTTATTATCAAAGTGATTTGAAGCTTGCAAATAAGCATAAAAATTATTCCAAGTAATTGAACTATGGTAACTTTAGATATTTCAATATCCATAGTTCTACTTAGAGAATTTTTATACCATGTATAATAATATGAGTGAATTGTAAAAGATATAACAATGATTACTTAGAGGAGTTCTGAGTAATTTCACACATACCAATATATCTCATAATTAGTTAGTAATTAGAATTCTAACTAAATATCATTAACTGATATAAGTCAAAATTTTAATACAACCAATTGTTAGAACCATGATATTAATTATAGTGAATTTCTGAAAATGGAGCATTGATAAAATTCACTAGAATTAACATCTCACAAATAATTGAAGACCAATACAGATTAGGTCCAAATTAGTTATGTTGATTATTTATTTAAATAAATATAAGGTACAGAGCAAATACTAAATTGAATTGCTTCAAGTCCGTTACTCATATAAATCAAAACAAATAATTAAATAATTAAATACTAAATCTCTATGAGTTAGATTTAGCATTTAAGTATTCAAATTATCCTTAAATAATTACCACTAAAATATATTGCAATTATACACATGGCAATCATTCAACAGATAATTCTCAGCATGAGGTCTGGATGTAAATAAGTTCACAAGTCCTTTCAATAAGGAAGTTGAATACTTATGACTCATTTTAAGAATTACTTACATATGGGATGTACAATCATATAGCATTTAATAAAATCCCAAGTTTACAAACCAATCTTGAAAAATTAATTTCATCAAGTGATTCAGCAAACGTGTCTGCAAGTTGTTCTTAATTAAAGACATGTTCTCGAAATAATTGATACCTTATGCAAGTTGCTTAGCCCTTGAGTGTTCCACAGAGTTGTTGGAGATGAAATTGATTCCTTGTGTTCTCCTGCTTTCGTACAACTCATTTGATCTGTCTCTATGTAGCAAAACATGTCAGAACTGATGTCTCTAGGGTACTATCTCCATAGATTTGAGTCCAACTTAAGACATCTGAAAATCAAGTGTAATAACTACAAGAATAGATTCTCAAGAATCCACTTGGGACCATGCACATTTGCATAATTGAGACTAAAATATGTGTGTAAGTGATCTATTAACAATTGAATAAGATAATGAGCTGATGATTCCTCTATAGCCTGATTAGGTCCTAATTAGTAGATCCTGAACTTGTTGGGTCAAATATCTCTAGAGTACCATTTCCTCAGATCCGGATCCATCTTAAGATTTTTAATTACCAACTTGTTAGATCCAAACTAACAGGTCAAAAGCCAGCTATAGTGAGGTGTTGGCATATAGTCTTGACAGGTCTAGAATCTTCTGAATAGAAACAAAAGATCCTTGACTTATTTTTATTGTCATCATTCTTTTGGCTTACTGAAGTAAATCAAAAGAATTGCAACTTTACGAACATCAAAACAGCAAATATCTTGATACCAATTTATAGCTAGTAGACCAACATATAATATAATCAAGATATCATTGCACATATATATCATTTATGTTTGTGCCTAAAGATGTAGAGAGTTCTATAAAAATGACACCGATTGTTAAACGATACCAACTGTTAAAGATTGATACCGAATATTAAATTATAGTTAGGGTGTCATACCATGTCTTCAACGCTTGCTTAAGTGATGATACCAGTTCATACTAACCTGTAGAGATCTTTCATTATCTCACCAACCAGGAGTGCACTTGTTCACATTCCTCTAGCATCCAGATTCAGTAGTTCCAGATGTCCATTATAATCATGAATGTACAACAGGTGCCTGATATCCTCAAGTCTTGTCACTGGTGCTTCTTGTCAAATATACTGTTTGATCAAATTGTAACCTAGCATCCAGTTTGGCTTTGTCCCTCATAACAATGCCTTGACATCATCCAGGTAGACTTCTGGTTATCCTTGTACCAAATACAGCCTTGTTGTTTGGTCTAGATACCAGCTTCCCTTCAATTTGCCTTTTGTACTGATTGAGATCATCTTGCATTGCAATCACTCAACTTGGATCTTTCAGAGCTTTTGTAGCTATCTTAGTTTCTTATAAAAGAAGACTAAAGAAATAATCATTAGTACTTGAAGCTCTGTTAGTCTTTTACTTCCACCATTAGAAACACTAAGAACTAGAACAAAGAGTTAATTGAGTCAACACTCTTTGTCTTGGCAGACATGTTCTCATAGTGTCCTTTGACTTTCAGTGTGGTGTTGAGTTGACTAGATGATCCTTCTTTTGCTCCCCCTAAGCTGTTGCTGGGTTTACATGAAGATTCTCAATATTGACATTGCTTGGATCTGAATCATCATTACCATTGACAGCTGGGAGCTAGAAGTCGATGAACATCACTAAGACTTTCAATCACCTTCTGTTGATTAATAACAATCACCCTGTAGGCTATTGACTCCACCAAGTAACCAAGGAAATTAACCTCTTGAGCATTAGCTGATTACTAGGATGCTCACTTTCGATTTAATACTGCAAAACAATTTCCTTCATACTTATGGGGTCTTCCTAAAATTCTTACGGATCAGGGTTTAAGATGTGATCAATCACAATCAGTGGTGTCTTGTCTTCAGATTGTCTGAACAACAACTTGTTTCTTGAGAGAAGTCATCAGTCATTATCACTAAGGTATATTTTTCATTGATGTAGAACTTCTGTGTGATTTGTTTTGACTTTCCTTTATGACATGCCTCGTAATTTCATTTTACTTTAATTCCAGATGAGGCAGTCTCCTTTGCTGATTCGATTTTCAGGAAAGAATCTCTTGATTTGACATTCAGATGAGAGAGCTCCTTATGTCATCGCTGAACTCCTGTCTGATGAAGCTTTAGATTTGACCTCATTGACTTCACCTTTGACCTTAGCTATTGAATAGCCTTGACCCTAGGTCATACCCTTGCTGTTGTCTCCAAGGGATGAACCACTTTGCCAGATACCGTCACCACTTTTGATAGCAGGGCTCTATCTTCGGTCATATGCCTTGAACATCCACTGTCCAGAATCCACATAACACGTTGTACCTGTTACACACCCTGCAATGCCAAAACAGTTAAACCCTTTTTGGGACCCAAATTTGATTGGGTCCGGAATACTTGAAGTATTGGCCTTTGTCAGGCAAAACAACATTCTTAATCTTCATAACAACATTTTTCAAGGGGACTGGACATTTAACCCTATAAACAGCTTTGACAATCTTTGATTTCATCTTGGGTATCCATGTCTTTTTAGCAGCAATAACATTTGTTTCACTGACTGGACATTTGACCTTGTAAACAGCCTTAGTAAAACTTTGTTTAGGCTTTGGTACAAATGTCTCTCTCCTAACATGAGGAGGACTAGCAGTCTTTGATCTAACATTTTTATTTCTATTCATATGTTGTCTAGGAGTAGTCTTATCAGCACATGCATGATTACCGTTGAAGTAAGCAGTCATAACATTAAAAGCACAAGACATACAATTGACAACACCACATGCTTTATGATTAGCATCAATGATAGGCATGGAATTCATGTTAGAGATGTTATTGTTCTGTTTCAACTTATTACCTCCTAATCCAGTCTTAGAAGAACTAGCTGTTTCAACAACTTTGACTGGCACTTTAGATACATCTTTCTTGGATGAAACATTTTCTGGATTAGTGTCCTCAATAGATTTAGCCTTAACAAAGATTGTGACATCTTTCTTGGATGAAACATTCTTTGGATTAGCCTTCTTAACAGATTTATCCTTAACACATTTATCCTTAACAAAGACTGTGCCATTTGCACTATCCTCATTTCTCATTTCTTCTTGTATAACCATAGAAAGAATATCTGGTGGGCCAACATCAGATTTTGTAAACATTGGTTTTTCAACATTCTTGAGAATATGTGGTATACCTCTTTCTTTAGCTAAGATAGAATTAGGAGAATGATTACTCAAAGAACCAACAGCTTGACTGTAATCAAATCCTATTCCTACAGTTCGTTCTACTGCTTGTTTGTTGAAGAACTCTTTAGAAACTTTAACAGTATTATAACAAGCTCTAACCTGTGTTTCAAGTTCTCTAATCTTGGTTTCTTGTTCAGCAATCCTATCAACTTGTTTTACCATGTATTCTCCTAGACCCTTTTCTCTGTAGTTAAGTCGAGCTATTTCTTCTATATTCTTATCTTGATTAACCTGCACCTTTTTTAAATCTAACATTTCATTTTCAAGGTTAGTGTTAACAAGACTTATTCTCTCGTACCCTCTTTGTGCATTATTCAAGCAACTACGTAAACTATCAATTAACTCAGCATCAGTAAGAATTACCGGTGTGGTGTAATAAGTTGATGATTCAGCATTTGCCACCAGTGCAAAGTTTCCAACTTCTTCATCTTCACTGTCTGTGTCATCCCAGCTTTTGCCTTGTACCACATAGGCCGTGTCTGTGTTCTTCTTACCAGATGCATACTCTCTCCTTGCGTCTTGTTTAGGTCGATGACACTCAGTTGCAAAATGTCCCATTTCATTACAGTTGAAGCACCTGATCTTGCTTCTGTCTACCATTCCAGTCTCGTAGTCAACCCTTGTGCTACTTGAGGATGAACCTCCTTGCTGGAATCTGTTCTCAGTAGACCTGAGTCTGAAATTAGGATTTCTTCTAAATCTGAAATGAATAAACTGTCTTACAACCAGTGCCATTGATTGATCCTCCAACTGCTCCAGAACCCACAGCCGACTTGTGCACAAGATCTCTACTCAACCCTTTGGTTAGATGATCGGCTAAATTATGTTGAGTTCTTATAAACTCCACTGATATAACACCATACGTGATAAGCTCACGAATCATGCTATGTCTAATACCTAAGTGTCTAGACTTGCCTTTGAACACTTGTCTATAAGCATTAGACAAGGCAGACTCACTATTACATCTGATAGATATGGGTGATATCGGTTTAGGCCACAATGGAATCTCATAAATCAGATTTCTTAACCATTCAGCTTCTTTACCAGCCGCTGATAATGCCACAAATTCAGATTCCATCGTTGAATCTGTTAGGTCCAATAAGATTGTAGAAGGGGGGGGTTGAATACAATCTATACCAATTTATCGAAATTTGTTCTTCAAATAATATTTTATTTTAAACAAATTTGTGCGGAATAAATTGAAACAAATTTCAAGTTGAATATAACAATATATTAACTTGATGGGTGTTACAATTTCAGTACAGAAATTAATCAAGTTGATAAAAACTAATTAGAAAATTCGACATGAACTTTTCTAATTTAGTTAATAAAAATCAAGATTAGAACTAGGAAACTTAATTCGCTAGTAGTACAAGAATCACAAATAATCAAGTTCCACCGGATAAAATATTACAAAGGAGATGAACTTGATTTTCTAGGAATTAATTTGTTCTTGCTTGAGAGAGAGAAAGAGAAATGGAGGCTGCTGTGTTTTTCTTCTGTTATGATCGACTGATTCCAGTTCTTCTGCATTCTGCTGCTTTATATAACACAGCCATAGTCATATTGCTTTGTTTTAACTGATATAACAATCAGTTAACACTAATATGACATTCGGTATGACTATCGAATGAATGTAATATGACTGTCTCTTTAAATATAACTTTCGGTATGACTATCCAGTCCAATATAACTTTCGGTATAACTATCCAGTCCAATATAACTATCGGTATAACTATCCAGCCTGTCCTCTTGAATGAAATATGACTATTCAGTTTGAACTGAATATGACTGTCAGCTTTTGAACTGAATATGACTGTCAGCTTTTGAACTGAATATGACTGTCAGCTTTTGAACTGAATATGACTGTCAGCTTTTGAACTGAATATGACTGTCACACTTTGAACTAAATATGACTGTCACACTTTGAACTAAATATGACTATCGGTATAACTATCATTTGATAGTTATATTATCATATTTTTCAGCTTATAATTAATCAAATGATTTATAAAAATCATTTAAATAACTATTTCTTTTTCATATTAATTCTGATTTAATTAATTAATTGATTAATTTAAAGAATAAATTAATTCTGATTGAATTAATTTATAAAATAAATTAGCCAACTAATTTAATTTAATTAAAAGACAATTAATATGAAGTCTTTTTATAATTATATTAATTCTAACTTAATTAATCTTTTAAATAATTCACTGAATAAATTAATTCGGATAGAATTAATTTATCAAATAAATAATTCAAATGACTTAATTAATTAAGATAAAATTAATATACCTCCTTGATAGCATAATCCTTGTGATCTTCCATGTTTTGATATCTAATCCTCCACAAAGATTATTCCTTAGCCAGTCTTGATTGCAAACCCAATTGTGGTTAATTAATTTAGTACCTCTGTTGCTTGCACAATGATTTTTTCTCATAGCAGTCATGATAGCTTGAACCACTAAAGTTAATGATAAACAACCACTGTTTAATGTTGACACTCGATGTACTGTCTGGTTCATGAGTGACTAACCGCAATGACTGTTCTTCATATATTGACTTTAAAATCTGGTTCCTTTTCTTTTCTTTTTCTTCCCTCTCCATTAATTCTTCTGTACTGTCTCTGTCACTGTTGAAATCTCTGTCACTTTAAATGAATCCACTTCTTTAACGAATACTTCACTGAGGCTTGATCAGATGTCTGAACTTCTTTCAATGTAGTAATTCCTCAAGTCTGTAGATTGACCTTGATCTTTTTCTTCTGACAGATAATACAATCTGAGATTCCTTGTGACAATCTATATACTATTTACTATTACAATCTTGTTTAAGTTGAGTTGTATCCTCGAAATACAAATAGGCTACATCATATGCCTTTCAGAATCAGTAATGCAACTCTGTTTCTTTGATGCCCAAGAGATAGCACCTCCCCCAAGTAGGAATACCCATCCACTTGTGGAAGAATGATCTTCCTTATTGGAAATCCAACTTGCATCTGAATGACCTTCAATAACCGAAGGAAATCCAGTATATGTCAAACCATAATCCATGGTTCCTTTCAAGTACTTGAACACTCGGCTTAAGGCTTGCCAATGATGTGAACATGGTTTGCTAGTATACCTACTAAGCTTTCCAACAGCATAGGCAATATCTGGCCTAGTGCTTATCATGGCATACATGAGACTACCAATAGCCCTTGAATATTCAAGTTGTGATACTGCAACACCTGTATTAGGTAGGAGTTTAATACTAGGATCAAGAGGAGTGCTAACAGGAGAACAATCCTTAAAGTTAAATCTTTTCAGAATCTTCTCAATATAATGATATTGAGAAATTGAAATGCCATTGTTCTCACGCTTGATTCTTATACCAAGAATCACCTCAGCCTCCCCCATGTCTTTCATATCAAAATTAGATGACAAGAACTTCTTGGTTTTATCCACTTGATTTTGGTCAGTACCAAAAATCAACATGTCATCCACTTAAAACAAATTATAACTCCTTTACCAGAAGCATCAAATTTGCTGTATACACACTTGTCTGCTTGGTTAAGAAAATAACCGTTAGACAAGACCACAATATCAAATTTATCATGCCAATCCTTCGGTGCTTGTTTCAGACCATAAATTGATTTCTTCAATTTACACACCTTATTTTCACAACCAGGCATAACAAACCCTTCGGGTTGTTTCATATAAATCTCTTCATCTAATTCACCATTCAAGAATGCAGTTTTCACATCCATTTGGTGAATGACAAGGTTCTGTATAGCAGCAAGTGCTATTAACAACCTAATAGTAGAGGTTCTAGCAACAGGAGCATAAGTATCAAAATAATCAATCCCTTCGTTTTGTCTAAAACCTTGGATTACCAATCTGGCTTTAAACTTATCTATGGTACCGTCCACCTTCATTTTCCTTTTGAAGATCCATCTGTTTCCCAATGCCTTACAGCCAGGGGGCAGATCACTCAATTCCCAAGTATTATTATTCATGATAGAATCCATTTCATCTTGGATAGCTTCTTTCCAGAATTCAACATCCCTAGATTTCATAGCTTCGCTAAATGTATTTGGATCCTCCTCAATAACAAAACAATATTGGTATTGATATTCAATTTCATCTCTAGAGCCTTCTACTAGATAAAGATGAAAATCATCTCCAAAAGACTTTGCTTTTCTAGCTCTAGTGCTTCTCCTTGGTTCAGACGGTCCATGCACATCTTCAGTAGAAACTGAGTTCCTACTAGAAGAATTCTGAAGCATGTCCCTTGGTCTAGGTATAGATGTAAATCTGTTTTCATCAAATATAGCATCCCTTGACTCGATAATCGAGTTCACAGATACATAGTCATTAGATTCTAACACATAGAATCTATATGCTATGGAATGCTCAGCATAACCAACAAATATGCAATCTATACCTCGTTTACCCAAGTTTCTTCTTTTGGGTTCAGTGAGTCTTACAACTGCTCTACATCCCCAAACTCTCAGAAAACTCAATTTTGGTGACTCTTTATACCAAAGTTCATAAGGGGTAATCTTATTCCTCTTGCTAGGAATTCGATTCAATAAATAACAGGCTGTTAACATAGCCTCACCCCAAAAACCCTCACTCAATCCCGAGTAGGATAACAAGGAATTAACCATTTCTTTCAAAGTCCTATTCTTTCTCTCTGCCACACCATTTTATTGTGGTGTATAAGGAGCCGTGGTTTGATGTATTATACCAGTAGATTGAAAATAAACCGGATCATAATACTCACCTCCTCTATCAGTACGTAGATTTTTAATCATGGTACTCTGATGTAGCTCTACTTCTTCTTTATAAATTTTAAAGAAGTCAAGAGCTTCATCCTTAGCATGCAATAAATATACATAACAATATCTAGTAGCATCATCAATAAAAGTAACTACATACTTTTTATTTCCTAATGATGGTGTAGAATGGAAATCACACAAATCACTATGAATTAGTTCTAAAACATCAGACACCCTATTAACCTCTTTAAATGGCATTCTGGTTATCTTCGTTAACATGCATGTTTTGCATTTTTCATTATCGAAATCAATGGCAGGTATGAGACTCATTTTTGACATATCATTTATTCTTTTGTAATGTACATGTCCTAGTCTAGCATGCCATAATTCAGATTTATTCAAATCATTGCTAGTACTAGTAGAAGCCATGCAAGCAGATTCATCAATAAATGGAGTATTTACATTCAACATAAACATACCATTACACAAATAGCCAAAGCCAACAAAAGAGCCATGTTTTGACAATATATATTTGTCACTTTCATAAAATTGTTTATATCCACAATTGTTCAATACAACACCAGACAAGAGATTCTTCCGAATCCCAGGAACATACAACACATTATTTAACAATATACATTTTCCAGAAGTAAAAACTATCTTGACATTTCCTAGTTCTTTGATCGGTTCAGTGGCAACATTTCCCATCTTTAAGATAGATCCATCTTCGATTGGTTGAAAGTCTATGAACCAACGAAGATCTTTGCATACGTGACTCGTTGCTCCTGAATCAATCCACCAAGCAACATTGTCATCCTGCACATAAAATGCCTCAGATATTAGTGATACATAATTCTGACCAGAATTATAATTCTGTATTAAAATCTGACCTTGTTGCTTTTCTGGATCCTTGGATCCACTTGGACCAGCAATCTGCTTTTCTTGCTTGCCTTTACCAACCCGACAATCCTTCTTGAAATGTCCAGGTTTTCCACACTTCCAACATGCCATCTTAGGCCTTTTATTGGAAGAATTGTTGTTGTTTCCTTTAAACTTTCGTTTATCACCCTTTCCATTCTTAGAATTCTTGGAAGATCCACCATCTTCAACCATATTCACAGAAGAGTTACCGACTTGGTTCTTTCCCTTAGGATTATTCTCAATTTCTTGAGTCCTCAAAGCCTCTTCAATTCTGAAGTGACTTCCAAGTTGAACCAGAGTCATTTCATCTTTATTATGTTTCAAGGAGTGTTTAAAATCCTTCCATGATGGTGGTAGTTTGTCTATAACACCAGAAACTGAGTTAGATTCATCCATCTTCAGATTGTGTTGGGCAAACTGCCCCAGAATCCTTAACAATTCATTTTATTGTTCCATCACTGGTCTAGAATCGACCATTTTATAATTCATAAAATTACTAACCAGAAACTTCTTACTAGAAGCATCTTCTGCCATGTACTTGGATTCAAGAGAATCCCACAATTCTTTCGCTGACTCAACATTTTGGTATATATCGAAAAGGGAATCAGACATACCGTTTAAGATGTGGTCGCGACAGATGTAGTCATCGTTTTCCCACTTGCACCACTTCCTAGTCTGTTCAGCGGTTTCATTTTCGATCACTTCTAGAATGGGGGTACTCAGAACATACACAACTTTCAGCGTGGTCAACAGAAAATGCATCTTTTTCTGCCATCTTCTAAAATCCTGGCCCTCAAACTTGTCCAGTTTTGCAAACTTGCTTGTCATGTCTTTTGCAGATTCTGCGTTCGCCATCTTCAGAAACAAATGACTTCAATCTTTGTTGGGGAATATGGGTAATTACTTGGATTTTTCTGAAGTCGTGTAAACAGTTTCAGATTGAAGTTATTTGTGGTTCACCCAAATAATTCAATCGGATAAAGTCAGAAATTCTGCAAGAAGAGAGAATGTGTTTTGCTGTGAATTTCAAATGAACCTATGCAGAAAATGATCAATGCCACACCTATATATAGATGTCAACAGATGTGTCTTTTGCCAATAGACACATCTCAAGATGTGTCTTTTGCCAAAAGACACATCCCATTTCCAACAGTCATGTCCAATGCTAATAGACACATCTCAAGATGTGTCTTTTCCCAATAGACACATCCCATTCTAGCAGATGTGTTTGATGCCAATAGACATGTCTCATAAGCATGCACTCCGCATTCTCCCGACTTGTTCGATGTAACATTATGATTACATTGATCAACTAGCCAATCCAATTACACTAAAATATCCAACATGTGTTGGGATTTGAACCATTAACCTTCAATCTCAAACTCAAGCTTTAACCAATTGTGCTACAATTTATCTGAGTTTTGTTTTAAAATCCTATAAGATAAACCACCCCTCTTCTCTTTTTGTCTCATCCTTTTTTTTTTGTGGCATACTCTACAATTCTCTTTTGTGATTTTAAATAATTGATATATAAAAGAAATTAGACTATACATAATGTAACCGAGTCCAAAAAGAAAAAAGATTTATTTGCATATGTCTCCATGTAAATGTTAATTTATATAAATAATAAATAATATTTGGATTTAAGAATTATGTAAATTTTAGTTAATCATACATAATTAATAATTGCGTCACATAACTTTTAAGTATATAAAATTTTAAATATGTGAGTCATGTTAAAGGGTTTGGTCGACTAACTATTTAGACTTTCAACGATTTAAATCTATGATTGGTCTAAAAACATAAATGTTTAAATATATACAAAAAATTATTGAAAATATGTTAAAAAGATAAAAACTCTAAAATTATGATCTTTCTTACATAAAAAAAAATATAATTACCATTCAATTTCAATTAAAAAAATATAAAATTTTGAATCATAAATATTACAAAATTACAATAATTATTTAAAATGATCAATTAGATTATAAATCGACTATAAAGTATGGTAAATATGAATATATAATGATTGTGTTATAACATATATTTATATCAATCTACGATATAATCAAAAAATTTGATTTTAGATTTCATATACATGTACGGGTCATTAATATTGTCATATTTTACATCGATTGAAATATTTTTAAAAATAAAATAAAATTGAGTTAAAAAGTAATTCAAAATTATAATATAAAAAATATTTCAATTTACCCAATTTTTTTTATTGAACTTCTATATATAGTTTAATAAATATTAGACTAAAACTAAGCATTTAAATTTAAAAGTGTATAAACGTATATGTTTAGAAAAAATGATTGAGACAAGCATAAGGATGACTTTTATTCAATATTAAGAGATTTTGTAAATGTCTCAAAATATAGTCTCACATATACGGTCATTTTTTTACAACAAAATCAATGAGTTTACATACACCTCTATTATAAAGGACAAATTTACTAAGATAATTATTTATATTATACTCAAATGTTCAATTTTTTTGTCAGGAGCTAAAATGTTCAATTTGATAAATTTCATTTCACGCAATTGAAAATTAAATTAATAATTTAACAATCATAAGAATTCATGTGGTTATTATTGTATGAATATTTATCCAAATTTTATGAAATCTAATCAAATTAGAAAATATTTGGTTCAAAAAATTGGTATGCAATATTACAAAATAATTATAAAAATATTCGATAAATCGAAATCTTATCGTTTATCATAATTTTAATGACAAAATTATTTGAACGAGAAATTAGTTCAGTGCCCGTTTGTAGGGCATGTACTCTAGTTTTAATATGTTATTGGAAGAATTCGAACGTTACATCTTTGTATATAATAATTTTTAGTATTAAATATAAATTAATATGTTGTTGGCAGGAATCGAACCTTAGACCTGTGTATATAACAACTTTTAGTATTGTTGTATCTAACATTCATGATCTATTTGAGTTGAAGATCTAACAATTGTGAATGAAGAATGATAACAAAAAATGAGGGGATAACCAAAAATAGGGGTTAATCAAACTACAAATTATACCCCTTTTCGCTTATTATAGTTTAGTATAGATGCGTGAAGCTGAAGATGTACTTCTTATTAGATTAATGGTGATGAAAACACGCTGTAACTTAACATCTAATCTAGCTGTAGTTACGAATTTCGCTATATATTGCAAGAAAAAACTACTTCAAACCTCAATAATTAGTGTATAAAATTATTTAATAATATTTTTTGTTTAAAATAAAATTCCCTAATTTCCCGCGGGGATCCCTGTTACCCATTTGGGTCGGGGATAATGAATGAAAAATAGTCCCCGATGGGGATCGGGGGCGGGGATAGCACTCCCCGGCCCCGAAGTACCCTGATGCCCATCCCTACTTGGTTGGTTATATTTGTTGAACCAACATTTCTCTTAGCAAAATTATACACAACTACCATTATAGCTATGTACATTGAAGTTCCATTTGTCACCTTTTTGTAAAAATTTAACTATTTCCTAATTCAAAATATTTTAGTCAACCGTTGTAACTATTGCCATCAGAAATGCTTTTAGGTTTTTATTTGTTGAAACCAACTATTTTTAGTTATAATTCAAATAATAGTAATAAATTTTGAAGGTGATGATCAACTTTTATCAGATCGTGTATAATATTTTTAAGGAACACTTCTGGATATTTTTTTTCCGCTAAGCTATATATATATATATATATATATATATATATATATATATAATACACAAGGATTGACCCTTGCTCTATGACAAGTCATGGAGAGATCTATCTAACATCAATTTGAACAAAGGCTAGATTGAGAATAGAAAGCAAAAGACAGGGGCAGAACAACCCAACAAGGACAATCAAAAGAAGGCCCCCCTATAATTTTCTATACAAGTCTGTTTTTGGAACCATGTAGAAATATGCAGCTTAGTTTTGATATCAAATAAAATTCCTTCAAGTAGTTTCTTCGGACCAAAGCAGCCTTTGTTGTGAAGCCTTGCATTTCTCTCCCTCCAAATGTGGTAAGAATAGACCTGGGCTATGAGGAGAGCCAGACTTCGATGCACATTATTTGGTAGGGACCCCAAAGAATTCAAAAGATACAGCTAAGTGCCATTCACCAGAGAAATTCCGAGCTGACAAGCCGAATGAGCCAACATGTACCTACTGTAGTGGCAATTAACGAACAAATGAGAGTCTGTTTCTAAACCACCCACACAAAAGAGGCAATGTTGAGAAATATCAATGCCAAACAAAGCCAAACAGTGAAAAGTAGATAACCTCCCATGACATAACAGCCATTCATGCTGAGCATATCTCAGGAATCTGAGCTTGTGCCAAACAAACGAGTGCCAAAGGACCTCAGGCAAACGTCTACGAATAAAGTCCTAAATGTACCATATTCTGATCTTCGTGACTGGCATGCTATCCCATAAGATGACATCAGGTTTGCTCAGGTCAAAAGAGGGGTAGTCAAAGTCCTAAAGCTAAGAAGTTAAACCATGACTGAGGTGGTGTGTAAGAACCCAAATTTTTGGTAAGAATTAAAATTATTATGAATTGGAGTATGAATGAATAATGGTTGCGACTACAATGTATCAGTGGTTTAATGAATGAATATTGAATGGATTTGGATTCAAATGTTGGTATACTATGAACAATGCAATTGGTTGACAACTTAGATAAGAATAATCTATCGTCCAGAGAGTAAGTTAAGGTAACCCAAGAAAGGAGGATATTCTCATGTCATCCAAATAGATATTTATTAAGAATCCAGTAACTCCGTGAAAGAGATAAGGAACGCTCGAGAAAGCGCGAGAGCATTTTTCTAATTATAAGGATTAAAGAAAGAATAAGTGATGAATAGTGTTTTTGGTGGAAATTGGAATATTATTAGGCGACGCTATATAAGAGTATTCAGAACGGATTTTTGAGTTCATATTAATGATCCAAGGGGAAAAAGAGTGTATGTAAAAGTTATCGGATTCTGAAAAATAGTACTTTTATTTACTCCGAGATTTCCCTGGACACTGAAGGATTTAATAAAAAGATTTGAGGAATTTAAATTCAAGGATTATAAAGGAGGATTGAGAATGGTAGTATAAATATCAAGAAGATTTCCGGTAAAATCGTAACAATAAATACTTGAGATATTCCTCTGAACGATCAATGAAATTGAGCAATAACCGGGCAAAGAAACAAGCAGAGGACCAAGAGATGAGCATGTGAAAGTGGGTGGAGGCAAAGAACTAAGTTAGTTACAAAGAAACTAGCATCATTAGGAATTAACCAAGCTAGTTAGCAACCTTGCATCATCCTCACCATAAAACACCAACACATGGCACTTGGATGAGGTCACCACCATGATGTAAGCACTTTATTAAAGTAGCTTTATGAATATATTATCCAAGCAAGACACAATAATGCAAGATAAACTAAGCAAACCACTTCATCTCTCTCTTTTAGAAACTCTCGGCCAAACAGTAACAGTCAACTTAGAACCGTGATATCTCCTTCGTTTCTTGCTCAAATTTTTCATTCTATACCTTTTTAGAAAGGTCTTGAGATAATCTACAACTCTTATTTCATAAGGTTTTTCCAGAAAAGCACGGTAAGGGCCTCATTTTTACAGTTCTTTCAATTGGAATAATAATAACTTCAAGATCTAAATACTTGTTCTTGATTTCTTTGGATGATTCAAGCTAGTTAAGGAGCAACCAAAGTTATAAAAGCTCTTACTAGTACCCTCAAGATTCCAAGTAAGGTATAAAGTTTCTCAAACCCTAGGTTTTGAATTGAGTTTATGAGTTGATTTGATTGAAGTTTTGATTAAGTAGTTATAAGGCTTATGGTTGGTATTGATGTTTGTATTGTTGGGATGATCATTTGGAATGGTTTTGTTGGATTTTGTTGATGTATATAAACTGACCTAGAGGTTAAGATTAAGGCCTTGATGAGTTGTTGGTTTGATCATGGTATGCCCGGTGTGGCTTGGTTTTGATAAAACGGATTTAGAAACGTTCGATTTATAGCCGTCGTAATGCTCGAATTTCGTTAACCCTTTAAAAATGTGCATCACAGTAGATCTAATTGTCGAATCTGGTTAAGAATGTGATATATCCTTGTAGATCTCGAGTCATAGATCATTTTGGCACGAGAATCGAAGCAAACGGACTTACGGTTTAGGAATTATTGTCGATTTACTAAAAGTGGTTCGAAACCGTAAGTGCGAGTTCGTAAATAGAATTGAGTCCCCTTAACATGATTAATTCGGTGGCGAATCTTGGTAATTAAATATTAGAGACCATAATGAAGGTGTGAGAGAAGACCTCATGTTAAAAGGATCGTTTTTCAATTTTATAAAAATGTTTGAATCGAAGTTAAGTGTGAATGAACCCTTAAAAAAGGACACTTGGTTATAATCTTGGAAAACCACTTAGAAAACGAACAATAAATCTCGAGATATAATCTTGGTTAGTAAACGATCGACCCTAGAACTTATATGACTCAAGTACCTATCAAGTGTAATATTAATGACATACCTTCATAGCAAGCAAGTGTCGGGTCATAACGGTGTTAATGAGCGATAACTTGAAAACGTGCTTTAGCTTAAGTAAAGTATTTACTTTGCGTTTCAAAGTGATAGCTGATTAACCCGGGATAATTTTGGTTATTTATAGATTACCGGACCACCCCGAGTCATACCACTAGCATAGCGGGAGTACCAGGCAAGTTTCCAATACTTTGGAACTGTTGTTATGATAATATATATAATTGAATGTTGTTATACATATGCCATAACATGCATGCCTACTTTCAAATTTACATTGTAATACTTGTTCCCTGATTGATGTTAGCTTATAAGTTAGATACAAGATATACTAATTATAAGTCGGATATTGCAAAGACCCTTAGTGAAGGGCATATGATCTCATTCTTTTAATAAAGACCGGGAGTCTGTATTTTGTAATATAGAGATAGTCATGGAAACCCGAAGGGATTCCAACGACAGATTATTTGAGGGATGTTATTTATGAACATTACTTATATTTCCATAAGTATTTAGTACTTGGAAATTATTCGAGGAATGTTATTTGAATACTCATTCGAGATTATTTATTTAATGAATATTATTTTGAATATTCATTTGAGGCTATTGATTTAGATGAATATTATTTTGGAATATTCATTTGAGTTTATTTATTTAACGAATATTATTTCGAATATTCATTTGAGTTTAATTGTTTATTTTATATTATTTTTGAAGATTCATTTGAGCTTATTTACTTAATGAATATTATCTTGGATATTCATTTAAGGTTTTAGTTATTTTCTTGAATAATATTTTGAATATTTATTCGAGGAATTATTTATTTAATGAATATTTTATATACAATTATTCGGGGGTTAATCATGAGCAATATTTATATTAAGAATATTCTTGAACTATTTCTGGTTTAATAAATATTCTTTGAATATTTATTTAATTCTTTCAACTAGTTCTAAAATGAGATATTCTATTCAAAAATTTCCTTGATATTCAAATACTATGTAAATTATCTCTGAGTCGTATTATTATTATTTTATCAAGGAAGGTTCTCAAAACTCCATTCTTCATTCGAATCTATCTTCTAAAATATAAGGGAACCTTGCTTGAGAGATGTTATTTTTTTAACTGCCCGGTCATATACCTGTTAAACTACCTTTTCATTCACATCTTGATTCTTTTCAAACATCGATATGAGTCTTTTTATTTACCTCCTCAACACTCAAGGGGTAAGATTGATGGAACAAGTTTATATCCATTAACAAGCATCCGCTTGGAAAATATTAGTGAATTTTCCTTTCCAATTAGATACGACTACTTTGTGGAGTCCTATCAACGAGTATTACACTTGAGGAAAGGAGGACGAACTTTACGTTTCAGAGTCATGGATTTATTCGAACTAGGAGTCGGGTGTAAGAGGCCGAGTCGCGCGGTCCATCACAAGGCCCAACCGTTGGCCAGTGAGTTATTGAAAAGGGCGGTAGACAAGTAAATCCGTCATTTCTTCCTTCTACCGGTAGTAAACTATATTGGGTTGTACAATCTCCGACTGATCATCGGGGAGTGAGATAGCTGGCGCGTGATAACTCTAGTATTAGTTCATCTCCCAAATTGGTGTAATAACCGCAAATTTTCGATTAATATTTTCTACTCGTTATTTAAATTTATCTAAGGTCAATGCGTTAATATATTTAATTAGCGTATTTTGGTTAGATTTTTTTAAATTTTATATTCGTATGTAAATAAATGTTTATTTTATCTATTTATTTATAATTATTAGGTATTTATTTAAAATTAGAAAATTTAGGAAAAATAGGATTTTAATTTTTGACGGATATAAATTTTATATCGCAGAGTTTATTTTAGAAAACGTCGTTATTAACGTTTCGGTTTTAACTGTTCGGGTCGTTAAACACGAGAAGAGACAGCATTTCTCGATTGCAGTATTCGAGTAATTCCTTTCTAAACACGAGATTCCTTTCACAGACACTAGACGTTCTTTTACAAAACACCACGTATTCTTTTGTTAACACAAGAAGCCCAGCCCATACTTGTTTGTTTAGTCAGTCAAATAGAAAATACACTACTCTCTAAAAACCAAGTTAGACTAATTCTTTCACTTCTTATTCCTCCTCTTTACAAAACACAACACACAGTCTATTTCTCTCTACATCTCTACCTGCACACCGAAAACACCCAAAACCCAAATCCATTACTCTCTTATAGCAAAACTCGAACTATATATATATATAATCAAGAGTATCCAACAGGTAATCTATTTCTTTCTCTTCTTGTTTCTTTTTCGTATCCTTGTTTTTTATTTTCTTCTTTCTTTTCCCGTTATTTCGTTCGGTCCCTGCGATTGCCTCTCAGTCTTGGTTGTGCTGGGTTTGTGGTGTGGAGGTAGTAATCGGAGGGGTGTAAATCGAAGACGGGGGATTATCGTTTGCTGCGATTGTGGGTTGTGTTCGGTTAAGTTTGAAGAGGGGGATGAGTAGTATCGATGTTGCTGTGTATTGTTTTGTAGGGAGATGATTGTTTTGTTGATAATGGTGGATGAATCGGAGGTATAAGGGAGATGGACGTTGTAGTTGTTCGTCGAGTTTGGATTGGTGGGTGCTGTGTACGTAACTGTGTGGTTTAGAAATTGAAGGGGGTGAAGATTGTGGTGGGTTGTTAGTACCGAATTAAGAGAGTAAGGAAGTATGGGCAGGGGGATGACTGTTGTGGTGTTGACGGAAGGGAGTGAAGAGGAGGATTTTTAGTTGTGGATTGTTTTGAGAGGTTGAGGGGGGTACAGACAATAAGCTTACTGTTTTGTAGTGTTTTCGGAGGTAATGAGAGGAGTGTGGTTGGAGTCGAGTCAAGGAGAGATTGTGGGTGTTGTGTTGGTCGAAGAGAGTAAAAGAGTGAAGAGAGATTTGAGGTTAACCGTGTTGCTTAGCGTGTGTGTATGAGTGTTTTGTGCTGAGTGTGTGATGCTGTGTGAGTAATGAAACCAAGGAGGTAATAAAGGAGATATGTTGGGGTAAGTTGAGAGAGATTATTAGCTAGGGAGGGACAACTGTGATGGTAGTCGAAACTGGAAGCCGAGGGAATTGTTGTTGTCGAACAAAGAGAGATTTTCGGGAGAGAGTGTAGAGAGATTTTGGAATTTCTGTCGGTCTGTTTCCAATAATAAACAAAATAAAAACGTAATAATAAATAAATATAAATATACATATTTATTTATCTATAAAATAAATAAGGGATAATAATAAAAAAGGTTAATTATTAGTAATTGAGAAAAAATGATTAATTTCTAAAATGAGTTTAATAAATGATTGTATGTTTTAAAAATGGGTTTTACTAAGTTGTTAGTAAAAATGGTAATTTATTTATTTAGTGGAATATTAAAATGGTAATCGACTTGTTGGTAATAAATAATTGTGAATAAATGGGAATATGGATTAATTAAAATGGTTGATAATAAGTAATATATTAAAAATGATTTAATTAAATAAGTTATTTATTAATCAGGAATATTTGTGATTTACTGGGCATAATTTTAGAGATTTAATAATTAGTTAATAAAATGGAGTTAAATAAGGTTTTATTTTGGATTGATGTTGATAAATATTTTTCAGATTATTTTAGTAGGATTAATCAGAATAAGATACATTTATTTACGAGATTAAAAACGAAAGAGAAATTAACTAACGACATGGAATAAAATTAGGGTTTCTGTTATTGGACGTTCGATCTTTTCCTAAAAATAGAAATATTATTAATTACAGATTAAATTGAATAAAAATGGATTGTCGGATTATTTTGAGAATAATTAGAAAGTTCAATTATTTACGAGACGTTAGTCACGGAGTATCGTCGGAGCCGTATTTCTTAATTACGATAAATATTACGGGTTTGTTTTTGTGGTTCGAAGAGAGATTTATCCGGGGTTTATTATCCGTTATTTATCGAACAGATTTTCGAGAGTTATGTTATTATTATATTTAATTATTATTATCGGCTGAGAAGTATTTTATTTTGACGATTCGCTCACGTATTTTCTGGTTGACATTGTTAGTGCCTAATTCTCGAGCCGTAGACCGAAGTCGAGCCCACGGGTAGAATATAAATCTTTTCGGCATTTTTCTGCACTTCGAGATCGGGGCGTCGTATGAAGAAAGGTAAGTTACCTCCATGGAATTGCTTGGACAAGGTGCGAAGGATTTATTCGCGGTTTTCTGCTTTATGCTCAGGACCAGAGGCAAGTTTATTTATGCATACTCTATCGTTCAGAGTATTCGTATTTTGAAATATATGAAATGTGCGAACTTGATTTAAATCCATAAAAGCAAATATTCTTTCTAGTGGTTTATACCAGATCTTATCTATGCAATTTACAAGCATATCTATTATTGTTGAGCTGTTTATTACACGAGATGTTTGCAATTTATTTTATAAGTTGGTTTATATTGTTGAGACGTTTATCGAAATACTTCATTTATATTCATAGAAGAGATGATAAAGATATATTTAATAATATTTTTCATACTACAGAATATTTATGTTTAAAAGTGGGATTATATATATATATATATATATATAATATATATATATGAAGTTATTGCTTCTAAAAGCAAAAGTGACCGGAGTAACGCACCGGCCCAACGGTTACATATAAAGGGTGAAGGGCCGAGAAAGACGGCTCATCCTTCTGAGAAGTTTTATTTGGGTGGTTCGAGACGTCGACCATCCTTTCTATCGATAGAAAATGAGATGTGACAATGGACTGATCATCCATTACTTGAGAAGGCGTTTCGAGAAGAAGTCCAATCTTAGATACCTTAGACTATTAGCGGATGCCTTTGTGGTTCTGTTAATAGTATAGGGTGTTGATCCGAGAAGTTATTAAATTATATTCGAATGGTATTTTGAGAAGTTATTGATTTAGCTTTGAGCAGTATTTTGAGAAGTTATTGATTTATCTTTGAGCAGTGTTTTGAGAAGTTATTGATTTATTTTCGAGTAGTATTTTGAGAAGTTATTGAGATATATTGGAGTAGTATTTCGAGATTTATAAGAATTTCTGAGTTGATCTCTTTTCAAAAGTATTTATATTTATAAGTCATATGGAGTAGTAAAAACATATTTTGAATGAGTTGTGGTAGTATTTTTAGTATACTCTATTATATCACTTGCTGAGCGCCTCTTTCGCTCATTCTTGCTTTTGTTTAAATCTTATTTTACAGAGATAGATAGTGGATGCAGTTGACTTAGTTTAGCTCGAAGCAGGGCAAGTCATGGATCGAGTTGATGTTCGGCTCAGAGTGATTCTGTATTTTGAGTTTGTCTACCAGATGTTTAGTTAGACTGGTATGGTATTCGTATTCCTGAGTTATAATATTTGTTGTATTAGAATATTGTGGTTGTTGTATACCTTATGTCAAGGTGATACTAACAACATAAGACTGTATAAGAGAATTGTTGTACCAAGAGTTGTAAGTTATTATAAGAATTTTTGGATTTCTTGTTTCCAAGTCTATAACCTGAAAAGATTCTTGGTAGTTAGGGGTCGGATGTCATGTTTTAGAATTATTATTGGCAGTTGATTGATTGGTTGTTAAGGTTTTCCGCGGTAGCGACCCATATCCCTGACCCCGGATATGGGGGCGTTACAGAATGGTATCAGAGCAAGGGTTATAGAAACTAGAAACAAGTGAGAGCGTAGGATTATATATATATAGTTATGTGAGGGTGTCTGAACTCACATAGAGTTCGTGTTGGATTATCGGATATATTCCAATGAGTAAGTCGAGATTAGGATTCTACCTTAGGATGATGGTTCCGAGCCGAGTAGAATTCCTTGCGATTGGAGATTGCGGCAGTAGAGTCTTTAGAGCCTGAGTCGCGAGATAGTGAAGTTGCGGGGATTGCCGTAGGCCTTGGAAATTTCAGTCGGAAGGAAGCGGTACGTCTTAGAATCCCGTTCTTTCTTCTGTGGATTCCGGGGACGGAATCCTGTTAAGGAGGGAAGACTGTAATAACCGCAAATTTTCGATTAATATTTTCTACTCGTTATTTAAATTTATCTAAGGTCAATGCGTTAATATATTTAATTAGCGTATTTTGGTTAGATTTTTTTAAATTTTATATTCGTATGTAAATAAATGTTTATTTTATCTATTTATTTATAATTATTAGGTATTTATTTAAAATTAGAAAATTTAGGAAAAATAGGATTTTAATTTTTGACGGATATAAATTTTATATCGCAGAGTTTATTTTAGAAAACGTCGTTATTAACGTTTCGGTTTTAACTGTTCGGGTCGTTAAACACGAGAAGAGACAGCATTTCTCGATTGCAGTATTCGAGTAATTCCTTTCTAAACACGAGATTCCTTTCACAGACACTAGACGTTCTTTTACAAAACACCACGTATTCTTTTGTTAACACAAGAAGCCCAGCCCATACTTGTTTGTTTAGTCAGTCAAATAGAAAATACACTACTCTCTAAAAACCAAGTTAGACTAATTCTTTCACTTCTTATTCCTCCTCTTTACAAAACACAACACACAGTCTATTTCTCTCTACATCTCTACCTGCACACCGAAAACACCCAAAACCCAAATCCATTACTCTCTTATAGCAAAACTCGAACTATATATATATATAATCAAGAGTATCCAACAGGTAATCTATTTCTTTCTCTTCTTGTTTCTTTTTCGTATCCTTGTTTTTTATTTTCTTCTTTCTTTTCCCGTTATTTCGTTCGGTCCCTGCGATTGCCTCTCAGTCTTGGTTGTGCTGGGTTTGTGGTGTGGAGGTAGTAATCGGAGGGGTGTAAATCGAAGACGGGGGATTATCGTTTGCTGCGATTGTGGGTTGTGTTCGGTTAAGTTTGAAGAGGGGGATGAGTAGTATCGATGTTGCTGTGTATTGTTTTGTAGGGAGATGATTGTTTTGTTGATAATGGTGGATGAATCGGAGGTATAAGGGAGATGGACGTTGTAGTTGTTCGTCGAGTTTGGATTGGTGGGTGCTGTGTACGTAACTGTGTGGTTTAGAAATTGAAGGGGGTGAAGATTGTGGTGGGTTGTTAGTACCGAATTAAGAGAGTAAGGAAGTATGGGCAGGGGGATGACTGTTGTGGTGTTGACGGAAGGGAGTGAAGAGGAGGATTTTTAGTTGTGGATTGTTTTGAGAGGTTGAGGGGGGTACAGACAATAAGCTTACTGTTTTGTAGTGTTTTCGGAGGTAATGAGAGGAGTGTGGTTGGAGTCGAGTCAAGGAGAGATTGTGGGTGTTGTGTTGGTCGAAGAGAGTAAAAGAGTGAAGAGAGATTTGAGGTTAACCGTGTTGCTTAGCGTGTGTGTATGAGTGTTTTGTGCTGAGTGTGTGATGCTGTGTGAGTAATGAAACCAAGGAGGTAATAAAGGAGATATGTTGGGGTAAGTTGAGAGAGATTATTAGCTAGGGAGGGACAACTGTGATGGTAGTCGAAACTGGAAGCCGAGGGAATTGTTGTTGTCGAACAAAGAGAGATTTTCGGGAGAGAGTGTAGAGAGATTTTGGAATTTCTGTCGGTCTGTTTCCAATAATAAACAAAATAAAAACGTAATAATAAATAAATATAAATATACATATTTATTTATCTATAAAATAAATAAGGGATAATAATAAAAAAGGTTAATTATTAGTAATTGAGAAAAAATGATTAATTTCTAAAATGAGTTTAATAAATGATTGTATGTTTTAAAAATGGGTTTTACTAAGTTGTTAGTAAAAATGGTAATTTATTTATTTAGTGGAATATTAAAATGGTAATCGACTTGTTGGTAATAAATAATTGTGAATAAATGGGAATATGGATTAATTAAAATGGTTGATAATAAGTAATATATTAAAAATGATTTAATTAAATAAGTTATTTATTAATCAGGAATATTTGTGATTTACTGGGCATAATTTTAGAGATTTAATAATTAGTTAATAAAATGGAGTTAAATAAGGTTTTATTTTGGATTGATGTTGATAAATATTTTTCAGATTATTTTAGTAGGATTAATCAGAATAAGATACATTTATTTACGAGATTAAAAACGAAAGAGAAATTAACTAACGACATGGAATAAAATTAGGGTTTCTGTTATTGGACGTTCGATCTTTTCCTAAAAATAGAAATATTATTAATTACAGATTAAATTGAATAAAAATGGATTGTCGGATTATTTTGAGAATAATTAGAAAGTTCAATTATTTACGAGACGTTAGTCACGGAGTATCGTCGGAGCCGTATTTCTTAATTACGATAAATATTACGGGTTTGTTTTTGTGGTTCGAAGAGAGATTTATCCGGGGTTTATTATCCGTTATTTATCGAACAGATTTTCGAGAGTTATGTTATTATTATATTTAATTATTATTATCGGCTGAGAAGTATTTTATTTTGACGATTCGCTCACGTATTTTCTGGTTGACATTGTTAGTGCCTAATTCTCGAGCCGTAGACCGAAGTCGAGCCCACGGGTAGAATATAAATCTTTTCGGCATTTTTCTGCACTTCGAGATCGGGGCGTCGTATGAAGAAAGGTAAGTTACCTCCATGGAATTGCTTGGACAAGGTGCGAAGGATTTATTCGCGGTTTTCTGCTTTATGCTCAGGACCAGAGGCAAGTTTATTTATGCATACTCTATCGTTCAGAGTATTCGTATTTTGAAATATATGAAATGTGCGAATTTGATTTAAATCCATAAAAGCAAATATTCTTTCTAGTGGTTTATACCAGATCTTATCTATGCAATTTACAAGCATATCTATTATTGTTGAGCTGTTTATTACACGAGATGTTTGCAATTTATTTTATAAGTTGGTTTATATTGTTGAGACGTTTATCGAAATACTTCATTTATATTCATAGAAGAGATGATAAAGATATATTTAATAATATTTTTCATACTACAGAATATTTATGTTTAAAAGTGGGATTATATATATATATATATATAATATATATATATATGAAGTTATTGCTTCTAAAAGCAAAAGTGACCGGAGTAACGCACCGGCCCAACGGTTACATATAAAGGGTGAAGGGCCGAGAAAGACGGCTCATCCTTCTGAGAAGTTTTATTTGGGTGGTTCGAGACGTCGACCATCCTTTCTATCGATAGAAAATGAGATGTGACAATGGACTGATCATCCATTACTTGAGAAGGCGTTTCGAGAAGAAGTCCAATCTTAGATACCTTAGACTATTAGCGGATGCCTTTGTGGTTCTGTTAATAGTATAGGGTGTTGATCCGAGAAGTTATTAAATTATATTCGAATGGTATTTTGAGAAGTTATTGATTTAGCTTTGAGCAGTATTTTGAGAAGTTATTGATTTATCTTTGAGCAGTGTTTTGAGAAGTTATTGATTTATTTTCGAGTAGTATTTTGAGAAGTTATTGAGATATATTGGAGTAGTATTTCGAGATTTATAAGAATTTCTGAGTTGATCTCTTTTCAAAAGTATTTATATTTATAAGTCATATGGAGTAGTAAAAACATATTTTGAATGAGTTGTGGTAGTATTTTTAGTATACTCTATTATATCACTTGCTGAGCGCCTCTTTCGCTCATTCTTGCTTTTGTTTAAATCTTATTTTACAGAGATAGATAGTGGATGCAGTTGACTTAGTTTAGCTCGAAGCAGGGCAAGTCATGGATCGAGTTGATGTTCGGCTCAGAGTGATTCTGTATTTTGAGTTTGTCTACCAGATGTTTAGTTAGACTGGTATGGTATTCGTATTCCTGAGTTATAATATTTGTTGTATTAGAATATTGTGGTTGTTGTATACCTTATGTCAAGGTGATACTAACAACATAAGACTGTATAAGAGAATTGTTGTACCAAGAGTTGTAAGTTATTATAAGAATTTTTGGATTTCTTGTTTCCAAGTCTATAACCTGAAAAGATTCTTGGTAGTTAGGGGTCGGATGTCATGTTTTAGAATTATTATTGGCAGTTGATTGATTGGTTGTTAAGGTTTTCCGCGGTAGCGACCCATATCCCTGACCCCGGATTTGGGGGCGTTACAATTGGGAATTTCCTGCAACACGTATCGAAGAGACTTCTTTCAGGTTGACGGGCATCCCCGCAACACGTATCGAAGAGGCTTCTTTCAGGTTGGCAGGAGTTTGAAAAATGTTCAAAACTGGGATTGCAATATTTTCCTGCAATTCCCTTCTTTTATGACATATGATGATGCCTTGCTTTTACCTTGCACAACAGATATTTCTGCAGAATATATGTTTTGAGTTACCTTGTAACTTCATCGTTTATATTATACTGGCACTATGTTCGTTAATGCATGGCATATGGTTTCAAAGATATTTCAAAACTGTTATATATTCTTGTTCAGTTATATATTATTTTTGGTGGGCTATTGCTCACCCTTGCTTTATTTATTATATCACAACAACAGCTAGATCTGATGGCCAACCCAAAGAGCACTCGGTGCAAGTAGGGACAGCAGTTATAAGGGTTTCCTACTGATGTCATGGACGACATTGCTGAGGTAGAAGCAACCAGTAGGCTAGACTGTCAGCTTTTGATTTATCAGAAGTATTCACTTATATGACATATGTAAATGGATGGCAAAGAGTATGTAATTCTTTTGGGTTATAAGAACACAAAACTTGTGATTAATAATACTTGTTGGTTACTCTGATTTCATCTCTGGGACTATAACGGGTGTGTTTTATGTTGTTATTTTGGGGTCACAAGGTTGTAATTTATTTATATTGATATTATGGATGGTAATGGAGACCGTGACGACCGGATCCCCGACCCTGGATCTGGGGCTGTTACATGGTGCAGCCTGAAGTTTGGTCGAGGTAAAACCCAGCACCAGTGTGAATCAAATCATGAACCTTAGAGTCGCAATTCAGACCTGCCTGAGCAATGGAGTTATCAAATTTAGAACTTGCCAAGCACCTTTTATTCCACCAAGGATAAAAACAAAGAGACGTACTGTTAAGTTACCAGCTCTCCTAAAACCTTAAGGTGCTAGGAATTGGGCTTACCAGGATCATATAATTATCTTAACATCCCTCCTCACTCGAAGACCCATTATTTGGGTCAAAGAGTGGATCACTAGGTTGTTAATGCCTTTTTTGGCCTTAGCGTCCGGTCGTTGTTCGTTGTCGGTCGTCGTACACAATTTTCAATATTTCAATAAATGAGAATATTGGGGGTAGGAGGGACTCAAACCTGAGTCCTCCCACATCCAGAGCTCTGATACCATGTTAAGTTACCAGCTCTTCTAAAATCTTAAGGTATTATGAATTGGACTTAACAGGATCATATAATTATCTTAACACGTGCCATGGTCACTCCGAAGCTTATATGAAATAAGTTGGCGAGCCAAGGATCAAAATTTAAGAACACTGTGCCAAATCCAGGATTAATCCCTAGGCAATTCCATAGTCCAAAAAAATTTGGTTTTGAGAGATGTAGTATTAATCCAGGTAGCCCATAATGAATTATTTTTGGTAACAATTTTACATAAGTGATGGAAATATTTGCCATATATACATTAAAGAGCCGATAAATGTACTATTGCATCAATTTTGACGGAAATATAATATTTTATTAGATCGATGCATTGTTAAAAAGAGCATATTTGGTTATATAGTGAATTACATAACTACAAATTATATGATAAAAATTGTGAATCTATTATTACATTCATCCAAAGTATCCAAGATCTTCGCAACAACACAGCTCATTTAGAAAACAAAGAAATCTGAAAGAATTACGTATAAAATAAGTCTTTTATATATCATAATTTGCTGGATAGCTTTTGATTCAGCAACAAGTGGATTTATCAACACTTCAGAGTACTTGCTCGCAAGTCGCAACAAGATGGATATTCATATTTCCTTATCATCCCTAATAGCATCAACATTAAGTTTCATTAAACTTTTAGATTGATGAATCATGATTCAACATATTTACTTTAGTTGCAGGAAATCTTATACATAGACCACATTTAGAAGTTATAGGTAAAATTAGAGATATCAAATAAAACCTATAAAGCATCTCCAATGGGAGAGACCCCTTAGGTAAATTTTAAAATTAATTATCATAAATAAGAATTATAAAGAATGTGTAAAAAAATTTACACTCCAATGGGACAAAACTGTTATCTATAATTATAGATAATCTCTTGATGTTTGCTATATTTGTCGAACCTCTAGAGACCTGTAAGAAGATTCCACATCATCTATTACCATAATAAAATAATACATTCTATTTATAACAACTTGAAATAATAATAACATACCATTTTTAAAAAATAGCCAATCATTATAGCCAATACCATCGGAGCACAATGCCTTACAGGTTCAGTAAATTTTACATAATCAATATTTTATATCATTTTAGCCAACCAATTTAACCAACACCATTGGAGATGCTCATATGGATGTTTGAAGTTAGAGGTAAAATTAGAGGTTTGATAAATAAAACCGGTAATATAGGTGTTTGATACTAGTAGATTAGGGGGAGCAAACCCCGGTTCGGTTCGGTTTTCGGGTAAAATCGGAACCGGAACCGCATATCCTCGATTTTAAAAATTGAAAATCGGAACTGTAACCGAATCATCGGTTTCGGTTTCGATTTTAAAATTTCGGTTTCGGTTTTTATCGGTTCGATTTCTGTTTTAAAATTGATTAAAATAAAAATAAGAAAATATTATAAATTAATTAAAAGTAATTCTACCCTCGAAAAAGGTATGAGTCCAGTTGAAAAAGACCACTACAGGTATGAGTTATGACTGTCACTTTTCCTTGACCCTCGAAAAAGACCTTGAGCTGCAAGCAGAACAAATTTTCTCAAAACTAGAAAACAGACACAAAGTTTATATATTGTAACAAAGGAGTAAAGTGCACTTTGTGTACGTGCAGTTTACCTGTCAGACCAGTTTGGATACTGGACTTTAGAAAGTACCACGGGCTATACTGCACTTCACTTTTTGTTACGAGATGCCCCTTTCCGTTAAATGTCTCTGACGCCGTCTGCCAGGTTGGGGGTAAAAATGACATTTCAGTTACATGTATCGGTTATGCAGTATATGTATCGGTACTCTAACAAAACAAAAGCCCAGTTCCTTTACTCTTTACTTTACCCAAACGAGAACCCAAAATGAATTAGGTTTTGAAGAATTCGATCGGACTAACAATGGTGTGGGTGTTACGAGATCGTGCGGACAAAGATGCCTACGCTCCGAGAGAACATCCAGATTATTCAGGTAACCTATCTATCTATCGATGTTAATTTACACATCCAGATTATTCGTGTTCTAAGTTTTTTGTTTGGGGTGTTGTTGTAAAAGAACCGTGCTTGATTATTTACACTGCAAGAACTAGGGTTCTAGGAATATTGCTTGGATTTTGCTTTATATAGTCTCGTCTTTATATATATATAGTGAAGAGTGGACCCTTGCTGTTTGTTTAAAGTAGCAGTTGTAGTGAATATAGTGTCACTGTGGTCCCTTGTGTCTCTAATCTCGTTAAATTGCCATGTGAAGTGCATTATTTTCTGGATGGCTGTTAGTGTGTTAACATGTGTTCGAGTACTTTATTCATGTGTTTCACTTGTTTATTTCAGCTGCCCCAGATCTGTTTACTATTAAATTACATCATGGAGGCAAGTTTATGGAGAATCCTAAAAGATATGTTGGAGGCAGTGTAGATTATGTAGACTTATGTGATGCTGATACTATGAGCTTAATTGAGTTGATGACAATGTCGAAGGAATGTGGGGATTTGGGTGCTGTCATCACTCATTACTACAAGCATCCTAATACTGATATGGAAAGAGGATTGTGGATGTTAGAATCAGATTCTGATGTTGTAGACATGTGTGATATGATGCCAGCATCGAGGATAATTTTCATCTACTCAGTCAGTCATAATCCATTAGCCAGCCTAACACCTGAAGGGGCACCTACTCAGGAGTATGCACCATCTCAAGATCCCAATTTGGAATTTGTAGACAATCCCATCTCTGAACATGAAGATGATGAAGACCAAGATGATCCTGACTGGGAAGACAAGGGATATGATGAACTGAGTGATGATAGCTGGGATTCAGATTCCTCTAATATGGATTCAACCGATGAAGAAGTGTGTGAATACAAGACTGAAAGGGTACTGAAGAGGAAGAATAAAGAAATTTCTAAACAAAAGGAGAAAGGTAAGGACAAGGATAAAGCTAAACAGAAGCAGAAAGCAAATGATGCAGGTCATGCTGAAAAAGAACCAGAGAAGGACATTGTCAGTGATGATGAATGGGGCTTTGCTTCTGATGTGTCAAGTCATTATGCTGGCAGTGATGAAGAAAGGATGGCTGGTAACTCTACAGATGAGGATGAAGTCTCATATCCAGCTTTTGATCACAACACAGAAATGGGTGATCCTAAGTTCCAGCTAGGCCTAATGTTTGCAACTGCAAAAATATTCAGGAGTGCAGTCAAGAAACATGCCATTCTACATAGAAGGCCTATAAAACAGTGCAGAAATTATGGTTCCAGAGTGAAGTTTGTTTGTGAAGCACCATGTGAATGGAAGATATATGCCTCTAAAATGCAAAGGACTGACACATATCAAGTCAAGGTTTACAAGCCTAAGCATACATGTACACCAACCTTTGAACAAAAGCAGATTAACTCCACCTGGATTGCAGAACAGTATGAAGATGATATAAGAATGAATCCAACATGGCCTTTGGCATCATTCCTGCAGAAAGTTGTAAATGACTGGCATTGCCATGTTTCTATATATGCTGTTGCTAGGGCTAAGAGGAAGGCACTGAAAAAGATTAATGGAAGACATGTAGATCAGTATGGGAAGGTTTGGGAATATGGGAATGAATTGTTGAAGGTTATGCCAGATAGTACAATCCAAGTTATGACTGAAGATCAAGAATTTGAAAATGGGAGAAAGAGATTCAAGAGATTCTACACATGTTTTGGTCCACTTAAAAAAGGCTTTAGAAGTGGGTGCAGACCTTTGGTGGGACTAGATGGGTGCCACTTGAAAGGACCTTATGGGGGACAACTACTAGCTGCTGTGGGTACTGATGCCAATGATGGCATGTACCCCATAGCATGGGCTGTAGTTGAGGCTGAGAACACTGAAAGTTGGAGCTGGTTTTTGATCAACCTTAAAAGTGATCTAGGCATTGAAAATGATGGGGCATTCACTTTTATATCAGACAGGCAAAAGGTACCACATTGTAAAATTCTAAACTTTATCACAGTCCTTACCTACACTCATTTATGCATACCTAACTTTATCTACTTGACAGGGTCTAATCAATGCATTAGAAGCTGTGTTCCCTGCAGCAGAACACAGATTCTTTGTGATGCACCTCTATAGGAATATGTGGAAGGACCACAAGGGGATAGGAGTGAGGATGCTGTTATGGTTGGGAGCAAGGGCCACCACTGAATACACCTTTAATAAACACATGCTCGAGCTTAAGCAGGTTAGTACATACTCCCATTTATTTAAGCATGCATGCATATTTTAGATAATTATGACTGGCTTTTAATACATATTTTTTTGGTCACTTTGATAGTTGTCAAGGAAGTGTCATGACTGGCTTATTGAGAAGCCTAGAACACAGTGGAGCAGGAGTGCATTTAGAACCCACTGTAAGTCTGACATGTTTGTTAATAACCATTGTGAGGTTTTCAACAACAGCATAAGAAAGTATAGGGATCTTCCTATAATATCTATGTTCAAAGCTATTCATAAAGATGTGATGAGAAGAATACAACAAAGGAGGGATAAAATGCAAAATAGCTATGCACTTAACCCTATCTGCCCTAATGCCATGAGGAGACTTCACAAGTGAGTTAAATCTTTAATTTGACTTATTGTTCCTTCACATGTGAGTTAGATCTTTAACAAATAGAATGGTTTTATTATGTTGCTAGGGCAATTGAACAAAGTAGGGGATGTCATGTTGTATGGAGTGGAGGGGCAAGATATTTGGTGACAATGACAACAGGGGGGTATGAGATGGTTGTGGATCTTGAAGCAAAGAAGTGTGCTTGCAGAAAATGGGAGTTGTCAGGCATCCCTTGCTACCATGCATGTGCTTGCATTGCTTGGAGTAAGAAGGCATATGAACCATTTATCCACCAGTGTTACAGAAAGGACATGTTTTTGGAGTGCTATCAGTACATTGTAGAGCCAATATGTGGTGAAGAAGAATGGGAGGAAACAAGCTATCCCAAACCATTGCCTCCTGAGATTAAGGTCCAGACTGGCAGACCTAAGAAGAAGAGGAATAAGGTTAATGATGTTGTTAATGCTGATCCAACAAGATTGAAAAGGCAGAATACAAAAGTGAAATGTAGCTATTGCACTGAGTATGGTCATAATATGAGGACTTGTCCAGCAAGGGTGAGCTTATATTTGTCCTCTAATGTTTTTGTGTTCACCCTAGTCATATTTGTTTTTATAATTTTGACTCTTTTGTTGTACTAATTAAATAATTTGAAACAGGTTGCTGATAGAGCCAATGGGTGTGAGAGACAAGTGAAGACCAGGCCTAAACCAAAACCCAAGGCAGCTCCTGTAGAGAAGCCAAGTGGAGACAATCCTGCAGGAGACAATCCAGGGTCTGAGGCTACAAGTGATGCACACAATGACAGAGGTGATGTTCACAATCCCACACCTTCTGTAGAGAAGCCAAGTGGTACAGCTAAGAGAGCTTCTAACCCAAATGAAGGTACAAATGCTGGGGTTTTGAAGAAGAAAGCAGATCATGTAAAGGTTAACAACACTCCACTTGGTATTCAACCACAGCAAGGGGGGAGTGGTTCTAAAACTAGCAGGGAAAACATTGAGGCAAAAAGGAGGGAAATGCAGGCTAAACTGAAAAAAAATCCTGTTTGGAAAATTTAAGAACTTTACAAGTTAACATGTTTTTGGCCTTTTGGTTTATGTATTCCACCTGCATTATTGTCCACTGTGGGACTAGTACTCTATTTACTTTTGTTATGTTGTCATGAAGACAATTAGGTTTGTTGGTTTGTGAAAACTCTATGTCCTTTTGTTATGTTGTGGTTAATGAAACCTCTATGTCCTTTTGTTATGTTGTGGTTAATGAAACCTCTATCTACTTTTGTTATGTTGTGGTTAATGAAAACTCTATTCCACACAATGTTATCTTTAAGTACTTATTTGCCTTTGCTTCTTATTTCTGTTCGTTAGTTTCCATTGATATCATGTCCTTTGCAATCACCGATAAAGAGTAATAAAAAATTTCTCATTGATTAGAACTGCACTGATACAATAACACAGCGACTGATACAATGACCCTAGAATTGTTGAAGAGCAACACAACAACAATGACCCAGAAATCAAGTTTGTTACAAACCACAACTGCACAACAACAATTGCACTGATACAATAACATACCTAAACTGCCTTAAACATGCCAAACCACAACTTGTAACTAAGACAATTTACACAACATCATCAGTATCATAGCCCTGCTCGACATCATCAGGAGTAACTGAACTAAGTGCCCTACCCATCATCACAGCAAAAACCATAAACATTGACACCACCATAAATCCTTGCTTGGTTTTCAGAGACCTCATTTCAGCTTCATGTTTCTCTGCCATTCGATCCAACCTGCGCATGTGCCTCCCATCTGTCTCAACTATCCGTCCTTGCAACTCTGCTATGGCCTCAACAGCACGAGGTCCAAGAGGTGGGTCGACCCACCTATGGTATGCACACAGCGACTGAGAACATACCCTGTATCTTCGACCCGCATTTTCCCCATACCAGTGCGTCTTCACAACGCTCATTTCATCGCAGTGACACAGGAGCTCGAACACAGCATCAACTTCAGCCTCGCTATATTTGTGCTCCATTCTGTGTACTTCTTTTCGTTTGTTCGAATTTCGAAAGAAGCTTGCAGTGACACACGAGGTCTCAAAGAAGCTTGCAGTCGGTGGAAGTTCGAAAGGCTTGGAATTTAAAGTGAACGACGATGGGAGAAGGAGAGGAGATGAAGAAAGTTAGGGAGAAGGAGAGAAGATTAAGAAAATTAGGGATTGATTGTATAATTGGGGATGAAGGAAGGTTGCACATATAACGTTAAAGAGCCGTTGCAGAACTGAAATGTCATTTTTACCCCCAACCTGGCAGACGGCGTCAGAGACATTTAACGGAAAGGGGCATCTCGTAACAAAAAGTGAAGTGCAGTATAGCCCGTGGTACTTTCTAAAGTCCAGTATCCAAAGTGGTCTGACAGGTAAACTGCACGTACACAAAGTGCACTTTACTCTGTAACAAAGTGTAACTTTAATGAAAGGCAAGCCAAAGCAGTGGTAAAGAGATAATAAATGCTTAAATACAACAACAAATGTTAGGGCCGATTATTTTTTATTTTAGTGACTACCTACTTTCGTAATAATATATAATATATATATATGTATGATTAATTTTAAAAATATTTATAAAAAATATAAATATTTATTTATATAAATAATCGGTTCGGTTTCGGGTTTTTCCGGTTCGGTTTGAACCTAAAACCGGAACCGCAATCATTAAAATCGGATCGGTTTTTAGATTTCGGTTTCGGCTCGGTTTTTAACAGTTTCAATTTTTTTCGGTTCGGTTTTCATCGATTTCGATTTCGGTTTGATTCGGTTATTTGTAATTATTTTTATTACAACTTAGAATAAAAAAAATAAATATAATTTCATCATTAGAATCCTATCTTTCCTGTAATTATATGTTATTTTTTAAAAAAAGATTAATAAAATTGAAATCTTATTATTACGATCAATTATCCTAAATAATTTTTAGTGAAAACAACCGAAACGTGTTTTCATGCATTTCTATTAAACAATCTAAGTTTAGAGTTTGTTCATCGCCTACATTTTTTATGCGAATAACGTAGTTCTTTTTATAATTTTGTAATATAATTTAATAAATATTTAATTAAATAAAAAATTAGTGATAAATTAACATAAATTCCCAAGCACACGGGTTATCATCTAGTATAGTTAAAATATAAAAAGCTAATTAAAATAGTTAATTGCTAAACATTTTCATGCGAAATAGATAATTTAATTCTTTAATCAAAATAGCTAACTTAAATTCGTTTATCAAAATAGTTAATTCAATCCGCTCCGGTTAACGGCTAATTGCTAATTTAATAGACCGACAATCATGATGAGCTCAAATTTGTTTTTTTTTTTTTTTGTGAATCAAAACTCAATATTATGCTAAAGGATGATATTGTTAATTAATGAATTAAATTAAATTACAATTATATAAGGTGTAGCACTTAACTACTCATAAATGAGTATATAAATTGTACTTCAGATACCTTTACTATTAAACTAAACGTTTGGCAAAAAAAAAAAAGAAAACACTTAATACAAATTAGTTTTATCGAAACAAATATGAATTTGTCCAAGAGAATGTTCTTTTTCGTTAAGACTAGCTAGTTAGATTTTTCTGAGAATCAAACAAGCCCCAGGAACAGTTGGTCTTCTACATTTATTAGTTTAAATGACTGGAACTTTCTGTGTAAATTAACAAGTTGATTATTCAAAGACATGTGACTATGGTGCCATTATTCATACGCAATTTATTAGAGTTCTACTTCTGACTTGTATACCTACGGTCCCTATAATTAGCGGATGTTAAAGGACACTGAATGCAAGATAAGAAAAAAATCAAGAAATGGCAGGGCAGGAGAGGCAAGCAAATGAAAATGATAGAAATGTAGTAGTAGTAATGGTCCCTTTTCCTGCACAAGGCCATTTAAACCAGCTCCTCCACCTTTCTCGCCTCATCTCCGCTTACAATATTCATGTCCACTATGTTGGCACCACCACTCATTGCCGCCAGGCCAAAATTCGAGTTCATGGTTGGAACCCTCTATTAACTTCCCACAGGATTCACTTCCATGAAGTCGTAACACCTGCATTCAGCTCCCCTCCTCCCAACCCACATGCGTCGCTCAAGTTCCCTTCCCACCTTCAACCCTCTTTCGATGCTGCCTTGCTCCTTCGAGAGCCTGTTGCTGCTCTTGTGTCACTTCTCTCACCAACTGCTAGCAGGGTGATCGTGATTCACGACTCCTTTATTCCCTCTGTTATTCAAGATGTGGTTTCGATACCAAATGTAGAGGCCTACTCTTTTCAGCCTGTCTCAACTTTCTTGATCGCATGTTACTACTCAGAAATTGTGGGAAAACCTCTTGCGATTGATGATGATATTGCACGAGAACTGCCTCGTAGAGGAACTACCATGACCTCAGAAATGATGGAACTTACTAATAGGCAGAAAAGGTACCACAAATACAGCTCAGGTGTGCTTTTCGATACATGCAGAGCAATTGAAGCTCCGTTTCTTGATGTACTAGCCAAAGTAAATGCAAAACAATGGGCTATTGGTCCATTCAACCCAGTCGAAATTTGCAAGAATTCAACCGAGCAATGCCACAGCTGCTTAGAATGGCTAGACAATCAAGCTCCTGATTCTGTAATATATGTTTCTTTTGGAACGACTACTACGTTAACAAATGAACAAATCCACGCCCTTGCAATTGGTCTAGAAAACAGTGGTAAAAAATTTGTATGGGTTTTGCGAGATGCAGATAAAGGAGATATATTTACAGGGAATGCCAGAGTATGTCAATTACCAAAAGGATACGAAGAAAGAATACAAATAAAAGGGCAAGGGATGATACTGAGAGATTGGGCGCCTCAGTTGGAGATTCTGGCTCATGCTTCGACAGGAGGATTTATGAGTCATTGTGGATGGAATTCATGCATGGAGAGTATGACAATGGGGGTGCCTATGGCAACATGGCCTATGCATTCTGACCAGCCCCATAATGCCTTGTTAGTGACCAAAGTTCTTAAGATTGGTGTGGCTGTGAAGGATTGGTCTCGCTGTGACGACTTGGTGGAGTCATTAACGATTGAGAAAGCTGTTAAAAAGTTGATGGCATCAGAAGAAGGAGAGGAGATAAGGAGGAGGGCAGTGGAGTTGGGGACTGCTGTCAAGAGATCGGTGGCAGAAGGAGGTGATACTCGCAGAGAATTTGATGATTTTATAGCTCACATATGTAGATTTCATCATCAGTCACATCTGTAGATAAAATTTGCAAAGGCTTTTTTTTATATGCATGTCAGGGTTAGTTCCATGCAGAGCTCAACCAACTCATGTTTGCTAAATAGTTTTTTTTCAAAAATATGCGGGTACAATCTGTAGTTTCACTTCTTTCAAAAAAAAAAATCAGGAAAAACTTTCTCCGAAAAACTTAAAGTTCTTTTTTGTTTTTTCTGAGTGAAAAAGAATAAAATTTTAAGTCCTGAAAAATGACAGCTATAGATAACCATCCCTCTGCTGTGTGTATAAATCGATACTTTACCATATAACTACTTGATCTTGGTAATACTGTCCAGTTATTAAGTCCTTGGAATTGCACTGTAAAAATTGATTTCATGATCTCGATGTGCCGGAAGCATGCTCTTATATAGTGCGGAAACGAGTACAGAGCTAGCTTACTATGAAGCACGCTCTAAGTGCGGAACCTGATGAACAATTATCAAGAGCCAAAAGAGCATAATAGATGTTTATAGTCTCTTCATAACAACTATTTTTTGTTCTGTAGTTTACTGGCTTTTGTCCCAATTTTTTATGTGTTCAATTTATTTTTACAAACAACTATACCAACATGTAAATTTCGGGATCACTTTTTCGTCTTCTAGTCTCCAGTTTTTATTCATTTCAAGTCTTTGTTTGGTCTTGATTAATCATCGTCATACAAATGTTTGCGTATTTTGGAAACTGAGAGCTACTGAACCATATTACAGTTCAGTCAGGTGCATCAGACTATTGTTAAATGATGCGCAAATTCCAGAAGAAATTAGCAACCTCAAAGCAGTAATCTTTCTTAGTTCCAGTACATCCCAAAATGTTGTGATCCAGATAAAGGCAGTTCGGATCTCCTCATCTCTGTGGAATCTGAAAGCATGTCCCTGCATATAAAAATACTGGGATCCCATATCATTCACAAAGCTATGTCCAAAACCAGAGATTGCACATGTAACTTTTCATAAAATTTACTTGTAGGTAGCCAACATTATACATTTTAAAACGCAGATCTTATTCAACGCACATATCTCTTAGATCTCACAATAAATATGTATCAACAGATGGAACACAACAAGCGTGGAGTTGGAACGGCCACAAGACGAGTGGCCCTAGGAGCAGTAAGTCCAAACACGTCATCAGTGTCCATTTCACTTGGTTGCATGCCGTCCGGCAATTCCCAGTTAAAACAATGCAGGAGGTGAGCCACAGCCATCTCGAATGCATAAAGCCCAAGTTGCATCCCGGGGCAGGACCTTCGACCTGACCCAAACGGTATGAACTCAAAGTTGCTCCCCTTAAAGTCAGGCATACCCTCTTTCAGAAACCTAGATGGCTTAAACTCCTCTGGGTCGTCCCACGAGTTTGGGTCCCGGCTAATAGCCCATGAGTTGATGATAACCCTAGACTTTGCTGGAATGTGATATCCCGAAAGCACGGCATCTTTGGCCGTGGCGTGAAGGAGTAATGGAATGGGCGGGTGGAGCCTAAGAGTCTCTTTAATACAGCACTTGAAATAAGTGAGCTTGTCCAAGTCATTTTCCTCTACACGACGGTGTAGGCCAACAACATCCACGAGCTCTTGTTGAGTTGTTGAACTCTTTTCAGGTCTTCAGGGCTCCCCATTAGCTGGGACATGGCCCATTCAATTGCAGACGCAACTGTTTCAGTCCCTCCAAACATTACGTCCTGAACATGGCATGTAACCATATGAGGATAAAACATCATTGCTAGATATTACTTCAAGAGTGTCAGCTACCAACTCATGTTCAAAATTTCCAGTTCCATTAGCGTTGGCAGGGTCACCCATTAAGTTTGACAAACTAAGTTCTTATCAAATCCAAATTAGGTTGAGAAAATTCCCAATGACCATATCTTAATTTTTATATTTGCTTTTGATTTAAGCTTGCTTTGGTGAATTTTATAATCTGTTAAAACTCTTCATAGATGCGGTTTTTAGCTCAGTCTTGTAGCTTGATTGAGTACTAGCTAAACCAACCAGTATTAAATATTTGGACCATTCTGCAATCTAGAAACAGACCAAATATATGGTTTACATTCCCCTATTAGGATAACTTAAAAAGGCATTCACAATTTTATATAAAAACTATTCGGTTGTTTATCAAAGAAAACAAAATCCTATTCGACATGACTGTCGTTATGTTTTACCCTCAGCAGAGAGAAGCTCTAATTTGTATCCATGTTATTAGTGTCGATATTATCTCGTGTGAACTTTAGGGAGTTGTTGATATCATCAGAATGGTTGACTTTAGATTGATCATCACCGTAAAAAGCCAGTAATTCATACACCATATCACTATTCACCTCGCCAATAGAACCACCAATATTGCTGCTTTTGTTTGCTATGTGTTCGTCTAGGATTGAGTCTATGAACTTGTCAAGTGAATCTCGAGCCTTGACAAGCCGACCCTTGAACCCTTGTGGGTCAAGCCAGCCTAGCCCGGGAACAAAATCACATATATTAAAGGCACCAAACAATCTCGAAAACTCTTCCATTATCTTGATGAATTCATCTTGACCCTGGCGTGATCTTGACCCGAAAGCTGCCCGGTAAATGATGTTCCTAGTGACCCCAAACACCAGCTCTCCAATATTAACGGACAAGCCTGTGTTAGACACCACATCTCTCACCATGTCATCAACCTCTTCGCGGACAGAGTCCCATGACTCGGCCCGGGTACGACTAAATAACTTCATGACCGATATTTTTCGCATTTGGCGCCAAAGGGGACCATAGTCTGCAAATGCCATATCAGCTCGGTTATAAGAAAGATAGGTCATATTCATGATATCGGGACGATTACAAAATTTGTTGTCTTGAATTTGAAGGACTTCTCGGACAATCTCGGGAGTCGATACAATGACCATGTGGAGGAAGCCCATGCGGAGATGGAAAAGACCACCGTACTGAGTGGCAAGTTTAGCAAGTTCATGATGATTCAACTTGTTCATCATTAACATGTTGCCGATTATGGGCCACCCTTTTGGTCCTGGAGGGTATGATTTACAACGGGAGATTAATAGAAGAAAACTTAGTAATACAAGAAAGAAGAAGATGGTCGTCATGGCACTAGTAGATTGTAGCATACTTTATGCCTGTTTGGCTCTCTTTATAATAAGGACTTATGGACTTATTTTCGGATAAAAATTTTATATTTTGATAATATTTTTTTATACAAGTATTGAATGTATGTTTGAGATTCAATAAGTTACAAAAATAAGTTGGAAAATAAGTTGGAAAGTTAAAAATCTTAACTTTCAACTTAAAATAAGTTGACTTATTCTGGAAAATAAGTTTTCCCAAACACCCATTTTGAACCAAGGAAATATGATCGGTTTCCATATTTGATTTTGTTATTGTTGCCACAGCTATATATACTTCTGGTGTGCAACTCCTTATATATCTAGCATATTTTAGTATTTTAAATTTAAACAAAAGTTTATAGCGACATATAAATCAGTGAAGGAATCAAAACTTTAGAAAATCCATCGTACATTTTAAAACCACATATTTAACCCACACGTTTCTTTTGAACTATATACCGAGTTTCTTTTAACTGTCTCGATAATTATATATCTACAGATGTGACAAAACAAGCAAGCTGAGTGGCCCTGGGAGCGCGTAGTGAGCAAACACATAATTGGTATTCACTTCCCTTAGTTCCACACCAACAGGCAACTCCCAGTTAAAACATAAATGCAGAAGGCGAGCCACAGCCATCTCAAATTATGCATTCTGGGCAGGACCTTGGATGTGAGTTATGTGACCCAAGTTGCATTCCCGGTTAAAAATAATAAATGCAATATATAAACATGTCTGTACGTCATATTACAATTCAAAATTTCCATCATATTAGTTGACAATTAAGTTGTTATCAAATCTTAATTTGCTTGAGAAAAAGTCCAAAAATTAAAGAACCATATCTGTTTGTCGGTTAACAAAATGAAAGAGGAGTGAAGTTGTCTTTTTCATATACAGTGCATAAATTTTATGCACAAAATTTAGGAGTAAACTTGTCTTTTTCATATTAATTTAGGAGTAAACTTTTCTCATGACTGTCGGTAATTTACCCTTAGTAGACGCTAAAGTGATTCTTGAGTTTATAATTAATTTCTGTTTGAGTCGATTTAGACTCGAGCTGGCGCGAAAGATACGAGAAAACTGATACTTGAAAGACTGCATATGTTAGATAGGCAGATTGAACTTGCCATCATAATGGCTTTTGTAATTTAGTAGCACAATATGTTGGACTGAACGAGTAAATGAGACTGTCTCAATTGAGAATGAGACTGTCTCTTTTGTGAATGAAACTGTCTCTTTTGTCAAACAGAATATTAACAGCAGAAATTAAATAACGGGATAAACAATAACACCAGGAATTTTCACTTGGTTCGGCCCCTATCTCGTCTATGGCCTACATCCAAGTCCCTATGCCAACTAGCACAGAGATTATATTATTATCACAATAAATTAATGAGGTGAATTACACAACTAATAGCAGCCAAATAACCTGTGCATCATAGAATTTAAGCAAACAGAAAAAAACAAAACCAGTTACAATATAATCATCTTCTCCTAAGACTGTTACTTGACACACTTGTCACCTAGCAATCCCTGCTACTTAGCCCACTGGCTACCTTGGCTTACAAACTAGTTGCCACAACCCGGCACAAGTAAACTTAGAATATGTAGAATATGGATACAACTTCTTTTAGAGAATATGTATATGACTGTGTATGACTGTCGAAGTTGTATGTCTTGCAGTGTCTATCTCAGTTGTGTGTTTCTTCCAGTTGATATGGGTTGTATTTATAGACACTCTGAATGTTATAGCCGTTGTCTTGAATCCAACAAAGCCGAGGGTCTTGAGTTCTGAGCAAGAATCCGTTGAGAATAATCTGAGTGGTGCAGTGCTGAATTCGAAGTGGAGTTGTTGGGATAATGATGATGGGCGTGGCTGGGATAATCTGTTAAAGCTTACACAGAGAGATACAATGTATGTGTGTCTGTTAGAGCTTTGCAGATAGATGAATTAAATAGGCTGCATAAAGAATATATGTCAGGAAAGCCCAACTGCAATATTCCTAAAGTGGAGAAAAACACATGGTGTGCAGAGACAACACATGTGTGCATCATTATACTCAGTGGAGGAAGAATAAAAACTGACAAGCATGTTCTATTACTTAACAATATATAACAGTGAGCATGTGCAAAGAATAGTCAGAATCATTAAGATATAATTCAATAATACATCATCTTAAAATCATGGGAATAACAATCTCCCCCTTTTTATGATGATGAGCACACTTTGAATTAATATCTTTCTTTGTTTGTCTCCCCCTGTCAAAAACACTTAAGAGACACTAAAGAGCAAATATTCTGATATTCGAGCAAAGATATAGATAAGCATGTTAAGCAAAAACCAAGCATAGATAATTATCTTCCAAAGATTAAACCAATATTCGTAACACAGAGAATTCACAGATAAAATGTTCAGAATTAAAATATTCAAAGCTTTCTCCCCCTATCATCAACATAAAAAGAAAACTAATCGTCATCGGGAACGTGGACAGGATCCTTGCCCTTGCCTGTCAGAGCAAACTTAGGAGAGTCCCCATACATAGTGAATGTCTTGTCAAAGAAGTTTGAGGAGGGATCCTTTCCATCTCGAGCAGACAGCCATTTGAAGAGTTTGTCCATGTAAGCCTCTCTAGTCAAACCGAAAGCAGCCGGAGGTGGAATAGCAGGTAGAGGGAGAGGAGCAGTGATCTCCTGAAGGGTGTAATCTCCGATCCAGTCTTGCTTCTGGTGCCAGGGGATGGTATATTTACCACCGATAGATGAAATCTGTTTGGACAGGAATTGAGTCTCAGTCCCCAACCTGAAGAATAGCTTGACAAACTCCTTCTCCCAAGTTTTAGCTGTGTGAGCCATGCCCTCATGAAGTGAGCCAAATTCAAAATCAATTCTACGAGAAATGCTCTGGTCATTGGTCTTTAAGATATCCAGTTTAGAATGCAAGAGCTCCAAAGATTTGGACATTGAAGAGACAGAAGACTCAACTGAAAGCATTTTGGATTGAAGAGAAGCAATGGCTTGAGTGTTGGCTCCAATTTGAGCAGACAGCTCAGAGAGATCAAACAGTTGTTCAGGAGCAACAGAGGGTCGAACAATGGGAGAGGCTGTCACAGAGGTGTCTGAGGTAGGGGTTTCAAAAACAAGTTGATTTAACTCATTAACCACAAGATGGTTACGAGCCAAAGAGGAGATATCAAAAGATTCGGACAGAGCGTCCATCTCATCAATGTCATCAATAACTTTAAAGTATCGAAAAACTTTTGTCAACAAAGCAGGATATGGTAAGTACATGGACTCATGAGATGCGCAGTGAAGCATGTTATGAATAAGAAATGAGGCCACATTAAAAGGGATTTGTTTGACAAAAAGTGACAATAAGATACAATCCTGAAATGTGATCCTATCTCTACCACTTTTTCGAGGCAATAAATTAGTATGAAACAGTTTGAATAACAAGAGACACGAGGGGGTGAGAGACGATACCAAAGGTTTGGTGTCTGCCGTGATCCAAGCATCCCTGAGAATTATGTGAAGTTGGGCTTCATAAGGGAGGTCATCAATCTCAGAAAATGGTTGGTGCGAAGTGAAGGGGCAGGGTCCAGAAGCAGCAACTCCCAAAATCGTGCCAAGCCAATCCACCGTAAGAACAATGGGCACTCCCTTGACATTTGAGAACACCATATCATTATGGCCTTGTTGCAAGTTGGAGTAGAACTCACGAACTAGAGCAGGGTAGAACTGTGGTGGAGGAGAGAGTAGAGATTCGCAAGAAAGGGTTTCAAAACACTGGTTCATGCCGATACGTCGAAATAAATCAATATCCACCAATCGCTCTTTGATGAGGGGTTTGTCCTTGCATTTAGATGATTGTTCTGGGGTCATAAACTCCGCCTTTAAACTCCGTTCCGGTAAGGAAGAATCGGAGTTAGATTGAGAGTGCTCCGAGGGAGGTGCTTTAAGGCGCTTCGAAGATTCCGATTTCGAAGGGGTTTTGCCGGAACGGGGACCTGATGAACGAGTCTTTCGTTTAGCCATTGGAGAAGATGAGAGAGAGAAAAGGAAGACGAAGAGAAAATGAGTTGAAAGAGATGAGAGAAGATTAAGAGGAAAAGAAAGTGGGAAGAGAGAAGTTAAGGCGCGGTTGTCGAGAAGTGGAGTAGAGTGAAGAGGAACTGAAAAGACGTGTCTAGAAATAGGTGTCGAGCATGCAGATAGTCAAAAGGCATTGTGACACGGTAACAAGTCATGAAACAAATCTCAATGCACAATAAAGTTCAGTACGCCAATTAATTTATCAAGTAAAATAGAATAAAAATTTGTACCTTGATAAAGAAATCAGTTAATAGATCGAGATGTCACGCATGCAACCAACATTAGAAACTGTCACTTGATTAGATTAATACAAGAACAATTAAATCATAGTCTCATATATATATTTTTTTTAAAGTAAAATAAATATTCTCAATTAGGAGGACATAGTGTGATTTAATTAGAATGAGCACATACCAAGTTCTCTACGAAGCATACAAAATCTGTCTTCTGATAGGGGTTTGGTAAAAATATCTGCCTTTTGATTTTCAGTGGGGATATAAATAAGTTCAATGTTACCTTTTGAAACATGATCCCGAATAAAATGGTGACGGACATCGATATGTTTAGTGCGAGAATGCATGACCGGATTTTTGGAAATATTAATAGCCGATGTGTTATCACAGTAAATTGGAATGTGTGAGAATTTTATACCAAAATCCTTTACGGTTTGCAGCATCCACAAAATTTGTGCACAACAACTCCCGGCGGCGATATATTCCCCTTCAGCAGTTGACATTGCCACTGAAGTTTGTTTCTTACTGTGCCAAGCCACTAGGCAATCTCCTAAAAATTCGCAAGCTCCGCTCGTACTTTTACGATCAACCTGAGATCCTGCATAATCGGCATCTGAAAAACCAATTAAATTAAAAGACGGGGAACTGGGATAGAATAGTCCCAAGTCGTCAGTTCCCTTTAAATATTTAAATATTCGCTTGACGGCATTTAAATGAGATTCTTTTGGCATTGCTTGAAAACGGGCACACAAACATACACTAAACATGATATCGGGGCGAGAGGCTGTGAGATATAACAAGGAACCAATCATATCTCTATATTTAGTGACATCCACTGACTTACCTTTTTCATCCTTAGTGAGTTTAGTGGTAACACTCATGGGAGTAGATTTTGGAGTGACATTTTCCAAATCAAACCTTTTAAGTAAGTCTTTAATATACTTACTTTGATGAATAAAAATACCTGCATTAGATTGGTTAATTTGCAAGCCAAGAAAATATTGTAATTCACCCATAAGACTCATGTCAAATTCTTTATGCTTACAATCAGAGAACCATTTGCATAAAGTTTCATCTGAGGCTCCGAACACAATATCATCGACATATACTTGTATTATCAAGAAATCATTACGTTTATGAAAAATAAAAAGAGTAGGATCGAGTGTACCCCTAATGAAGCCAGAATCGACAAGGAAGGTACTTAGTCGATCATACCAACATCTGGGAGATTGTCGAAGGCCGTAGACAGATTTCTTGAGTTTGTAAACATAATTCAGATATTTTTCATGTATGAAACCCGGGGGTTGCTTTACGAATACTTCTTCTTGAAGATAACCATTTAAGAAGGCGCTTTTGACGTCCATTTGATACAATTTAAAGTTCTTGTAGACTGCAAATGCCATCAGTATGCGTATGGCTTCCAATCGAGCTACTGGAGCGTAAGTTTCGTCGTAGTTGATGCCTTCTTGTTGATTGTAACCTTGAGCCACGAGGCGAGCTTTATTTCGAATGATATTTCCATCTTCATCCTTCTTATTTTTGAAGACCCAACGAGTTCCAATGATTGTGACATTTTCAGGAGGTGGTACAAGCTCCCAGACATCACACCGTTCGAACTGATTAAGTTCTTCTTGCATGGCTACTGACCATTGCTCATTCTCGACTGCCTCCTTAGCATTTTTAGGCTCGAATTCAGCTACAAATGCATAAAATGCACAAAAGTTTCGAACCTTGCTACGAGTGGTAATCCCTTGATTTAAATCTGAGAGAAGATTATCTTGAGGATGATTCTGCACAGTTCTGACAGATTTGGGAAAAAGAATGGAGCTCATTTCTTCTACACTTGAGTCATTCAATTGACAGGGAACTGGATTTGGATTAGATGTAGAGGAGGAATGATCTTGAGAAGATTTGCTTGCAGGCTCAGATGATGAAGGGTTGCTTGAAGCAGCACTAGCAGTCGTAGATGATCCAGGAGTTAATTGGTGAGAGGTGGAAGTCTGCTGTGGTGTTTCTTGTTCTTTCTGAGAATGAGACAGTTCCTGTTCCAAATGAGACTGTCTCATTTCCGAATGAGACTGACCCTTTCCGGTATGAGACGGACCCTTTTGAGGCTGGGAAGGATCATTAGCATATGCTTCCTCGTCTCTAGCTAGATCAAGATAAGACTCATTGAAAGAAACATTAATGGACTCTTCTACTTTAGCCTTATCAGGGTTATAAACACGATACGCTTTACTAGAATTGGAGTATCCCAGAAATATTCCTTCAGTGATCAAATTTTCCACGATTTGGCTGGGAATCTAGAATAAAACACTTAGAACCAAAAACTCGAAAATAGCTGATGTTAGGAGTTTTATTCTTAAGCAGTTCATATGGGGTTTTTAGTAAGATAGGACGAATTAAAACTCTGTTAAGCACATAGCAGGAAGTATTTACCGCTTCTGCCCAAAATTTTCGAGGCAACTTACTTTCATGAAGCAAAGTACGGGCAGTTTCTTGTAGAGTTCTATTCTTGCGTTCCACTACTCCGTTCTGTTGTGGAGTGCGAGGAGCAGAAAATTCATGTGTGATGCCCCTTGACTTGCAGTAGGTGACGAAATCTTTTTCAAACTCACCACCATGATCGCTTCTAATGGTTCTTAATTTCTTGGAATACTTAGTTTCAAGGTTAGCAATCAAATCTTGAAATTCAATAAAGGCTTCATCTTTAGAACTTAAAAATAGTACCCAAGTAAATCTAGAGAAATCATCAACTATAACAAAAGCATATTTCTTACCACCATGGCTGACATACCTTTCGGGTCCAAATAAATCAAGGTGCAGTAACTGCAAAGGATCAGTTGAAGACACTTGATTTTTGGCTTTGAACGAAGTCTTGACTTGCTTTCCTAGCTGGCATGCTGAGCAGGGTTCTGTCTTTTTAAAATTAAGCTTAGGAAGACCTCTAACAAGTCCTTGGGAGGAAATTTTCTTTAAGAGATCCATATGGACATGCCCTAGCCTCCTATGCCACAGGTACTGTTGCTCTTGAACAGTTGCCAGACAAATTTCCTCCTGTTGTTCATCAAAATCCAACACAAAAATGTTTCCTTTTCGTTTGGCTACTAAGGGAACTTTGTTAGAGTTAGTAATAATAAAACACATCTCTTTGTCAAAGTTGACGCTGTGACCTGCATCTGTTAGTTGACTAACACTGATAAGATTATATTTTAGACCCTTAACTAACCGTACATCATCGATAGAGAACCTTGTATTACCTATGGTGCCTTTACCTATGATTTTGACAGTATTAGAGTCACCCAAGGTAACCAAACCTCCATCTGTAGCCACTAGAGATAGAAACTTTGATTTATCTCCTGTCATATGACGAGAGCAGCCGCTGTCTATGATCCATTTATTTCTTGGAATATGAGCTGCTAAGCAGACCTGCAAAACATATGTGTATTCATGTCTTAGGTACCCATTTTAACCTGGGTCCTGCTTTGTTAGTATCCACAATATTATATAAATGTCTCTCTGTTTTCTTAATCCATATTTGAGCAATATTAACAGAATTAGACAATTTATGTGATATAGATGTTGGGTTCTGAATATCACAGAATTTAGATTCTGCTGAAAGGTGTCCCCTTTTTCCACAATCTGTACATCTCTCGTATGGCATTTTGTACTTCATGGTTGTTCGCTTTTTAGTCTTGTGGAACACATTCTTCTTTGCTGATTTGAAGCCAAGCCCTCCTTTACTCAAGGAAAGTTTTTGGCTTGCCAACATTATGTCTAATGTGCCTTCGCCGTGAACAAACTTAGCCAGATCTTTCTTCAATAGATCAATCTTTTTCTGCAACTCTGAGAATTTTAGTTCAGCTTCCAGCTTTTGTGTGGCTAACTCTGAATCTTTCATATCAATCTCATTTTTCAAATGAGCATTTTCTTTAAAGAGCTCATCCATTCTTTCAGAGTTTTTCTTATCCAGGGATTCTTCTTTCGAAGACTCATCTATTTCACTTAAAACTTCATTTAAAGCTTGCTTTAAATAAGCATTTTTGTTTTGCAGCTTTTTGATTTGTACCTGCAGGGTTAGTAAGTCTTTAGAAATACATGATTTTAGAGGTGTAGAAAATACCTCCTCATCTTCACTAGAGTTTTCCTCTATTCCAGCAAAGCACATTTGAGCAACTTCATCATCGGAGTCTATTTCGATATCAGATTCATCGTCGCTCCATGTTAGAAATGCTTTACTCTTTTTCTTTTCCTTGTCTTGATCCCTTGATCCAGAGGCCTTCATTTTAGCCTGAAGTTGATAACAGTTTCTTTTGAAATGGCCTTTCTTGCCACATTCGAAACAAGCTTCATCATTAGAATTGTTTCTGGATTCCTTTTTAGAACCAAAGGGCCTTTGAGTAGGTCGACTAGAGGCTTTCTTCTTGGCTAGAAACTTCTGGAATTTCTTTGTTAGAAGAGCAATCTCCTCATCCGAATCCTCACTGGAATCTGTGTTGATTGTTAAAGCCAAAGTCTTTTTCTTGGGAGCTGTTTCTTCATCATCATACCTTTTAAGTTGATTCTCAAACTCCTCTAGTTCACTGAAGAGAGTAAGAGTCTCCATATTTGAGATTAAAGAGGAGTCCTGTAGAGTTGTTACCTTAGGAGCGAACCTTTTCGGCAATGATCGAAGAATCTTTCTATTGATCTCTGACTGGGGTATATTTCTTTCCAGAAGAGATATAGAGTTCATGAGGGTAAGAAACCTGCCCTGGGCTTCTTTTATGCTTTCATCCTTTTCTAGTTTAAAGCTTTCGTAGTCACTCATAAGGAGATCAAGCTTGATTTCACGAACTTTTGAGGTGCCTTCATGACTTACTACAAGGGTATCCCAGACCTGTTTTGCTGATGTGCAAGCTGAGACTTTTCGAAGCTCAGTAGCACAAAGTCCGTTAAGTAGGGAATTCATGGCTCGAGCATTATAATTCAGCGAATTCACCTCATCAACTGTAAGACTTTTTACTGGTTTGGGCTTGCCATCTTTCATAGGAATGGTGATGCCATTTTCAACTGCATCCCATTCGTAGGTATTCCTCTGGAGAAAAATCTTCATCAAGAACTTCTAGTCATTGTAGTTTTCAGCTCCAAGTAAGAGTGGTGGAGCATTGATTGATCGACGATCATTCCAACCTGATTGTGCCATGGATCTTGAAAAATAAACACTTAAACAAGGATTAAATGCACCTGTTCTGATACCAAATGTAATTTAGTAGCACAATATGTTGGACTGAACGAGTAAATGAGACTGTCTCAATTGAGAATGAGACTGTCTCTTTTGCAAATGAGACTGTCTCTTTTGTGAATGAGACTGTCTCTTTTGTCAAACAGAATATTAACAACAGAAATTAAATAACGGGATAAACAATAACACCAGGAATTTTCACTTGGTTCGGCCCCTATCTCGTCTATGGCCTACATCCAAGTCCCTATGCCAACTAGCACAGAGATTATATTATTATCACAATAATATAAAGCTTACACAATATCCGATTACAAGATTGAAGCCCCCGGAAGAACTCTTCCCCTTGACACACTTGTCACCTAGCAATCCCTGCTACTTAGCCCACTGGCTACCTTGGCTTACAACTTGCAATCCCTAACTAGTTGCCACAACCCGGCACAAGTAAACTTAGAATATGTAGAATATGGATACAACTTCTTTTAGAGAATATGTATATGACTGTGTATGACTGTCGAAGTTGTATGTCTTGCAGTGTCTATCCCAGTTGTGTGTTTCTTCCAGTTGATATGGGTTGTATTTATAGACACTCTGAATGTTATAGCCGATGTCTTGAATCCAACAAAGCCGAGGGTCTTGAGTTCTGAGCAAGAATCCGTTGAGAATAATCTGAGTGGTGCAGTGCTGAATTCGAAGTGGAGTTGTTGGGATAATGATGATGGGCGTGGCTGGGATAATCTGTTAAAGCTTACACAGAGAGATACAATGTATGTGTGTCTGTTAGAATTTTGCAGATAGATGAATTAAATAGGCTGCATAAAGAATATATGTCAGGGAAGCCCAACTGCAATATTCCTAAAGTGGAGAAAAACACATGGTGTGCAGAGACAACACATGTGTGCATCATTATACTCAGTGGAGGAAGAATAAAAACTGACAAGCATGTTCTATTACTTAACAATATATAACAGTGAGCATGTGCAAAGAATAGTCAGAATCATTAAGATATAATTCAATAATACATCATCTTAAAATCATGGGAATAACAGCTTTTAATTATCGCTTGTGAACTTCTGTTTTAATATCATTGCAATGGTTGACATTAGATTGATCCTCACTGTAGAAAGCTACTAATTCATAAACCATATCACTATTCCTCTCATCAATAAAACCATTCATGTTGCTCTTCTTGTTCGAGTCTAAGAGCCTTGACCATGAGCCCTTGTGGGGTGTCGGTTGTCCGTTGATAATTCTGCACTATTTAAGCTCCTTTTTGCACTGTTCCGGGTGTTTTCTGCCATGAGATGGGTTAATGAGCAAAGCCTAACTGGTGATGGTCACCATCAAGTACCTTGAAGAGACTTTAGCATAAGAAATCTGGCATATATGTAAGTTTAAACAAAGTGAATGTGAAAAGCCAAATGTGTGTGAGCGCTTGAATTGATCTCTACAGTGGTTCTGTTGTACTTGATCTCTAAATTTATATATGTACTCCCGTATTTTCTCATCACTAGCCGATTCCCTCTTGCTTTTTTAGTGTAATAATTATAGTACAACTGTGTTGCAGGTTCAAAGACAGAGGAACCTGTGGTACGTGATCAATAAAACTGGGAGCTGCAAATTCTAATCAGCTTAGTTCCAGTACTATTGGTTGGGAAACTGACAGCCAGCTATGTCCTAATTACTTGCTACGAATTAACAGCCAGACCAATACAAATCAATGATTTAGACACAAATTGTGAAATTGAATTATAGTGATATTAAATACTTTTTTTAATCTTTAACTTATTTAATCCCCATTTTGCAGTAAAGTGATAATCAATAACTAGCTAAAGAAGATGGATTTCTAAATCCAGGGTGTGATGGAACAGAAATGGATGTGCAGGGTGTGATGGAACAGAAATGGATGTGCAGTAAAGATGTAGTTGATGAGGTTTTTGAACAGTGTTAGGATTCTAGCCAGATTATAAGACTCAAACAAACTGCAGAATACTCTCTGGACAGTTTGTTAATATTCTGGACAGATGATACAACTTAAAGAAGAGCAAAAAACAGTAAAGAATAATCACACAAAGAACACAGAATTTACGTGGTTAGATCAAGTGATCTACATCCACAAGGCAAGCGTTTTTTCTTCTATATTCAGAGAGCAAAAAGGAGATAATACAACAAAGATAATTCTGAACCTTACAGAATACAAAAATATCTATTGAGCCTAACTGCCTCAAAAATCAAATAACCACACCTGAACAGTTTTATCTAATCTATTTAAAAGACATTACAAATATCTAATGGGCAGCTGTCCCAAAAGATATAACCCTTATAAAAATAGAAAACAAGATAATTAATATAACAAACAGAAATCTGGGAGCAACTTTGCTCATATTATTGTGGTGTGCTATCTATACATGGCCAAACCGGACCGGAACCGGAAAACCGGACCGGACCGGACCGGGTCAAAACCGGTCAAAACCGGCCCGAACCGGAACCGGACCTAAACCGTCGGTTTTTTTTATTTTTAAGGTTCAGGTTACGGTTCGTATTAATAGAAAACCGGAACCGCCGGTTCGAACCGCCGGTTCAAACCGCGTAGTAGTTGGTCTTATTATATAGTCTGCAAGCATGTTATTTTTATGTCTTTGTGGTCAAAGTCCTGATCACCATAATATATGGAACGATTTAGTATCATACCAGTGGGGACAACAAATAATTAACATGTATCTTAGTTTATTATACAGTTGTTTAATCTGTGTTTGGTTTGCAAAATGAACACATGAATGGGACGTGGGAGTACTTTATAGTGTTAATCTTTTACACCTGTTTAGCGAAAGAAAAAAGTCCATAAACAGTACCAGAGATCAGACTGTACATGCATGCCGAGGAGCTATAATATTAAAGCTGGAACAAACATTCAGCATAGGAGGAAATATTTTGGATCCAAGAAGATCAAGATTGGCTCCCGAATCTTTAGAAACACAAGTTTGTGTGAATGATTGGAAAAAAGCAGAATTAAGAAAACAATCCAACATCACTTCATCATCCTCATCTGATGAATATTGTGGAGATCCTACTACAATTCCTACTACCTCTGAATCAGATGGATCGAGTTAGTATAGATTATAAAAATTATTGTAATAAATTATATTGTTTGTTGTATTCTTGTAAAACATATAAAATTTATTGTAATATATTTACTAGTTTTTTAATTAAAAAAGTACAAATGAATTTAACAATATTTTTAATATAAATAATTTTTTTATTTATAAGGTTCAAACCGGAACCGGAACCGGTCTTGAACCGGGTCAAAACCGGATCGAACCGTGAACCGGAACCGTCTGAACCGGAACCGAAGGTTTATATCATGTTAAGGTTCAGGTTCCGGTTCAAGATTTTTACGAACCGGAACCGGCGGTTCACGAACCGGAACCGGCGGTTCACGAACCGTGGCCATGTATAGTGCTATCAAACTCAGCCATCCCGTAACTGGATTAGTCATATTTGATCATTTCTCAACTCTGTTGAACAGCCTAACACAGCGTATAATTGTATGAGTTCCTACTAGGATGGAGTTGAATCATTTCCATATGATTCTATATGTACAGTTACAATGTCGTGCTCACAAATAGCACAGCTTCAGTAATATTTGATACAGAGTCTGCATTGTATACCATGATATGGATGAAGCATGTAAGATGTTACTTATCCAGTTTTTTCTAAATCAAACTGACCATTAGGTTTCAAAAAAAAAAAAAAAAACTAACCATTACATAAATCGTACTAGTACATGACTACATGTCCTCTCGGAAACTTTATTTCTGACCTCAAACAGGTTACATAAACATGAGTTACTAAGCAAACAGACATACTTAATTAGGCTCCTTGCTAATTCATACGCTTTAATGTAAATCATGCAAGATAGGCACCCCGACTAATTATATGCTTTACTGCAAACCATGCAGGACACCCATGCCATAGAGATGCCAACAGTTGTCAGCGATGTGGTACAAATAAAACGTGCATATGAGGTTAAGATTAGTACCACCAAGAATAATCTTGGGCAAGTGTATCATACATTTGTCAAGTTGTACGTCGTAATGCATAGCACCAGGGGTGGAACCACTAGAATAAGTGGCTAACAAAGTCAATGTTGAAGAGTTTAAGTACAAACAAATATATAAGCCAAAGAGAATAAGTATAGTATACGGTTACATAGGAAATAGAACAATCTAAACCAAGTTATATTAAGCAAAGGTTTACAAACAACACTCCTCGAGATGAAAGTCTTCGTGCACGTTGGACACCTAGAACAACTCTCTTTCCTATAATTCCAGTTTTATGTGGCATGAGATCTTCTGCAAGGGGACCATCCATTTCTTGCTTTCATCGGTGATGGTGATTGTTATTGTTGTCACTGTAATTGCCTGAACTCCACAAAAATCTTGTGGCCTACAGGACCAGAAATCTTATGATTATGATGCCTATTATGATCACAAGGATCATCAAGTTCTACTGAAACAGGGCATCCCAAGAAGGTATAAGACTTGTTAAAATTATGATCATGTAGTTTGAGGGAGTTCCTAGTGGAGGCCCGGGCTTTGTTCTTAGCTTAAGATCTAAGCTAGTTTGAGACAGAGTGTCCGAAGGCTTTGCACAACTCACATGAGTTCAATTCCAAGTCATAAATCACCCTGACTTGAACCTTGACAATTGAGCCATCAATTCATCATCCATGTTAGGAACCCGAACACAACTTGGCTTAGTAGAATCATGGTTTGAGTTTTCTGTTTAATAGTTTAATCACTTGATAGAAATTAGCCTAGGTTGGAGATGTAAGTGTAACTGTATTTTGGACTATTCAAAACTTTCAGAATCTAGAGTCCATGTGGTCTGATCCAATCCTAATTTTATCAACAGGCTGCAGACGTGGTCCAGTCTAGTGCAATTCTAATTACATTGCGATACATTTGTCTGATTTTAAAATCTATTCTGACTTTTCGTATACGAGCACTTAAAGGAGAATCTGAAAAACAGAACGAGCTTACAACTGAAGATCAAAGGGAAGGGAAACCTGAACAGCCGATCAAGTCTTCAGCTACTCTTGAACAAATTAAAAAACTGGTGGAAAAAATGATGTACCAAAGCTACCCTCACTACAACTGAAATTAGTAATAATTAGAATGATTACCTCCTAATGCTGCAACTTGTTGAACTTGTAAGCTTTTGCATGTGACTTTGATTACCTCATAATAAAAGTCGGAGTAATATAATAACTATTATCAGACTCCACTATAAAAAGCAGAGGATCACATATACAGGGAGTTGCAAATACAGGGATTCCATACCATTCACAAAGTTATATCTACAACCAGAGATTGCAAAAGTAGCTTTTCATTAATAATAACTTGCAGCTAGCTAGGCAACATTATATATTTTAAAACCATGTTTTACATAAGATGCAGTTATAATTTCTCTTAGTTCTCACAATTAACATTATCAACAGATGGAACACAACAAGCGTGGAGTTGGAACGGCCACAAGACGAGTGGCCCTAGGAGCAGTAAGTCCAAACACGTCATCAGTGTCCATTTCACTTGGTTTCATGCCATCTGGCAATTCCCAGTTAAAACAATGCAGGAGGTGAGCCACAGCCATCTCGAATGCATAAAGCCCAAGTTGCATCCCGGGGCAGGACCTTCGACCTGACCCAAACGGTATGAACTCAAAGTTGCTCCCCTTAAAGTCAGGCATACCCTCTTTCAGAAACCTAGATGGCTTAAACTCCTCTGGGTCGTCCCACGAGTTTGGGTCTCGGTTAACAGCCCAGGAGTTGATCATTACCCGAGACTTTGCTGGAATGTGATATCCAGCAACCACGGCATCTTGGGCCGTCTCGTGAAGGAGTAATGGAATGGGCGGGTGGAGCCTGAGAGTCTCTTTAATACAGCACTTGAAGTAAGTGAGCTTGCCGAAGTCATTTTCCTCTACACGACGGTGAAGCCCAACAACATCCATGAGCTCTTGTTGAACCCTTTCTAGGTCTTCAGGGCTCCCCATTAGCTCGGACATGGCCCACTCAATTGCAGACGCAACTGTCTCGGTCCCGCCAAACATTACGTCCTAAACATGTCATTTAACCATATGAGGAAAACATATTTGGATAATACCAAATGACAATACCTGTTTGTCCGTAAAAATATGCATAATCAATTAATCATTATTTACACAGAGGAGTAATTAAGTTGTCTCTTTTAAAATCTGATATTAGTTTTCGTAGATACTATTTTCAGCTTTATCTTGTGGCTTGATTGGGTGTACCAGCTAAACCTGAACTTCACCAACCAGTATTTAAATATTTGGACCATTTCGCAATCTAATAAACTACTCGGTTGTCTATCAAAGAAGAGAAACTCCTACTACACGACACGACTGTCGGTATGTTATAGCCTCTGCAGACGCTACCGCGAGCGATACTTGAGTTTTTAATTTCTATCCATGTTAATATCTATTTTGATTCAAGCTGGCGTGAAAGATATAGGAAAATGATACTTGAGCATACTTTGAATGCATGCATATTTAATATATAAAAATAGATATGCATGCTGACTGAGTAAAGATTGCACTTACCATGATAATGGCTTTGATATTCTCTCTTGTGAGATTCAGGGAGTTGTCAACATCATCAGAATGATTGATTTTAGATTGATTTTCACTGTAAAAATCCAGTAATTCATACACCATATCACTATTCACCTCGTCAATAGAACCACTGATATTGCTCTTCTTGTGTGCTATGTGTTCGTCTAGAATTGAGTCTATAAACTTATCAAGTGAATCTCGAGCCTTGACAAGCCGACACTTGAACCCTTGTGGGTCAAACCACGATAGCCCGGGAACAAAATCACATATATTAAAAGCACCAAACAATTTCGAAAACTCTTGCATAATCTTGATGAATTCATCTTGACCCTTGCGTGATATTGAACCGAAAGCCGCCCTGTAGATGATGTTCCTAGTGAGCCCAAACACCTGTTCCCCAATATTAACAGACAAGCCTGCGTTAGACACCACATCTCTCACCATTTCATCAACTTCTTCACGGACCGAGTCCCATGACTCTGCCCGTTTACGACTAAATAACTTCATGACCGATATTTTTCGCATTTGGCGCCAAAAAGGCCCATAATTTGCGAATGCCATATCTGCACGATTATAAGTAAGATAACTACTATTCATCGTAGCAGGACGATTAGAAAAAATGTTGTCTTGAACTTGAAGGACTTTTCGGGCCATATCAGGAGTCGAAACGGTGACCATGTGGAGGAAGCCCATACGGAGGTGGACAAGACCACCGTACTGACTTGCGAGTTTAGCAAGTCCACGATGAGTTAACTTGTCCATCATTAACATGTTGCCGATGATAGGCCACCCTTTTGGTCCTGGTGGATATGGCTTATGACGGGAGAGAAAAAGGAGGAGAAAACTAAGCAAAGCAAGAAAGAAGAAGATGTTTGCCATGGCGGTAGTCGATTGCAGCATACTCTGAATCAAGGAAATGTGATCGGTTTCCATATTAATGTTGTTGTTACCGCTACAGTTTCTTGTGGTGTGCAACTCCTTATATAGCTTTTTTTTTTTTAATAAAACAAATACTGTATATATATTTCGATCGTAAGTAGGTAGGTAGACCCAAAGCTTGTATGTGAAGACCAAAAATTCAAGATACTAACCTCATGACATCTTTGTTTCTTTTGCTGATTGAACAAATCATGGTTCGTCTTGTTAATTAATTTATCCGTCCGTCCATCCATATCCATTATATTAAGAGATTATATTAAGAGATTATCGTAAGTCCTAGAAATACCTATATTTTGTATGTCAAAATAAAATGGGGTGAGCTTTTTATTAAATTCATAATTTTTTAATTAGCCCTGCGGGCCAAGTAAAATTTAAGGTTATTTTGTATTGTATCTCAGGAAAAGTTCCCTAAGATACATCTTAAGATACATCTCAGGGTCCTTTTCCTCTTATATTAATTATAGATTAACATGGATTTTGAGCCTATTTAGTGAATACAAATTTGCCCTTAGATTTATACTTAGCCGATAACCCGTACGAAGCACGGATAGTGATTAATTATCTTACATTTCTAATTTTTAACTTTTTTAAATTAAATTATTTCTCATATTATTTTGATTAAATAATTTAATAATATTTACTTACTTTGATACTAATATTTTAAAAAAAATCATGTTTCTGTTGATCATAATTTAATTATCAATAATATTTATAGGGATTGGATCAAAAAAGAACCAAACACTAAACGAGAACCGAAGAACCATTATTAGTCGTTGGATTACTTCTAAATCAACTATCTAGATTCAGTTCATTTTTAAATAATTTTTGTAAGGATATTGTTGGAAATAAAAACTACACTATTAGTTCCATTAATTAAAATAAAGAAATTTATTTAGGACTCATTTATTAAAATATTTTAATTTTATTAATATTTTTTATCTCACGTTACTTTTGGCTGATTTTTTCAATATTTTCAATCTTCTTTTGTTTTATCTTCTTTTGTTTTTTCAATGTGTTAGTCACAGAGGCATGCCTAAATACATCTAATAACAAGCCTAAGTATGTGTAATGCTATGCATTACCTACATGACCTCTTAACTGAGGGAACCTCTAGTTGTAGAGTTTCTATTTGTTCTATACTTGTAATAGGCATCAAATCCTAGTTGTGTAATAGGCATCAAGCAAGGAGATAAAGACTGCCAAATAATCACAGTTGGGATTTGAAGAAATGAAGAATTTGCCTAAGTACCAATTCGAGAAGTACATTTGTCTATTCGAGAAGTCTAGCATTCGAGAAGTCAGAGATTCGATATCTCAGAAGACACTATTCGATATCTCTGAATACACTGTTCGATATCTCATTCGATATCTCAGAGATTCGATATGTCTATTACTCTATTCGAGAACTCATGGAGTCAACAAGTCAAAGCATCATTCGAGTTCTCTAAGAGTCAACAAGTCAATGCTCTATTCGATATCTCAAGGACTAAAGAAGCTATTCGACATCTCAGGGATTCGATATGTCAAAATGCTCTATTCGATATCTCAAGGAGTTCCAGAGAAAAGAGCTATTCGAGAAGTGATTCGATATGTCAATATAACGCTATTCGAGAACTCAGATTTATCGATTAATTCAATTCGAGTTCTCGAATCAATCACTTAGCCACTTCTCGAATACATTCTTGGAGACAAAATACTGAAGAATTGTACAAGTCAGAAACCTGCAACAAGCCAAGACGCTTTATTTGACTATGTACTATAAAGCAGATTGGAAAGCCTACAAAGAAGCTTGGAGAGATAAGACAAAGGGACAAGGAGCTAAAGAAGTGGATCTGAACAGGCTTTGCAAAGTCAAATCTGTAGCCGTTTGGACTCTTACTCAAATGAGATAGACATACTGGAAAGTAGTTTGTTTTTTCTACCTTATTTGTAGTAAGTAGGTGTATCCATATCTATAGGATACAGCCTCACTTCCTTAGCAGATAAGTTTTTAGAGATAAGATCAGAAGAAATATCTCTCTGAGAAAAGCGAAGCTGAGAATACTATCATTTGTATTCACAGATTGTAGCAAAATCTTTATCTAATAAAATATTAGATTAAAGTGATATTGTGTTGTGTTTGTCTTTGTTATCTGTACTTACATATCTCACACACTCAACACATATCTTGTTGCAAAGATTCAAGAACAAAGAAAAGTTTCAAGAATCCATTCACCCCCCTCTGTATTCTTTTACTGTATTCAATACTCAACAAGTGGTATCAAAGCAGGCTGTTTAATCTAAACAGAAAATGATCATGAGTTCGAATACACCAAAGACTACAGGTACGGTGAAGGTCCCTAAGTTCGACAAAGAGAATTACAACCTCTAGAAAATAAAAATGCTGTTGTTCATCAAAGCTGCCAATCCTCTCTACCCTGACATCCTCAAGAATGGTCCATTTGTACCCCAACAAGAAATTGCTGAATCTACAGTGGGCACAATAGTCATTCCTAGATCATATGTGGCAAAAGAGCCATCCAAATGGACGGACTCAGAGAAGGAAAAGGTTGTCCTAGACAGTCATCTCATGTTGCTGATCATAGACTCCATGGATATGTCGATGTTTGCCAACATAGCATCATGCACATCAGCCAAGGACATGTGGAACCACAACGAGGTGTTATGTGAAGGGACAGAGGAGGTAAGAGAAAATAGGAAACAGATACTGGTCACACAGTATGAGGCTTTCATGGCACAGTCCAAAGAAAGTATTACTGATATGTTTGAGAGATTTCACAAGCTGGTGATTGAGCTTCAAATGAATGAGAAGGTTTACAGCACTAAGGAATTAAACATGAAGTTTCTACTATCTGCACCAAACCATCTAAAGCAAAGGGTCATATCTCTAAGAGAAAGAGATTTGAACAAAGTCACATATGATGTGCTTTATGGGGTTTTAAAGACTCATGAGCTTGAGTTGTGTTAGGAATATGTTGTACTTGATGATAACTTCACAATCAATCAAATTGTATAAGGTTTTGTAGCTGTCAACGGATGAGGATTTATAACTCTATCCATTGACAGGTAGCTCATCAACGGATGAGGTTTTGTAGCATACTGCAGTATCTCTATGTTATCAGTTGATAGTGTTTTTATCCACAGTCATGTTGACCATCAACGGATAGGCAGAATAGGGTAGCCAATTGTAAATAAGCTATGCTATGTAATTCTGTCTAAGTGAAAGTGTATCAACAGATGAAGACAAAACTCTATCAACGGATACAACTCAAATCCACTCTATCAACGGATACAGCTCAAGTCTCAATATCAACGGATACAGCTCAAGTCTCAATATCAACGGATACAGCTCAATACATCATCAACGGATGTCAGTGTACAATATCAACGGATAATCATTGACACTGTCTTCTATGATTAGCTGGGGATTAGCAGTTGATAAGGACATGTTTGACTGACAGATCACATGGGTTAATAGTAGATACAAAAAGCAGTATGGCGGCCATACTTTGGAAACACAGAAGAAAGAAGCATTCCGTTTACACTATGAATACAAGAAAGGTGCAGGAGACATGTCTGATCACAAGGACAACCTTTCGGCTACATGTGTATTTGGAGTGTAGTAGCAAGTCAACTAGAATTAGATTAATATTATCTTATTCCAGTAGTACTTGTAAAACTTGGGATTTATAACCAAGTGTAGCAACTCTTTGTAGGCTAAGAAAACAGATACATTTTGCTTAGGGTTTCTATTGAATATTCTGAGAAAGCAAAGAGTTGTAAAAACAGAAGCTGTGTACTTTTGTATCACAGAGTTTTCTTCGAATAAAAGCTTCAGGTGGTGCTTTTAACCACCTGATTTTTATGTGTTTGTGCATTAATCTTTTTACAGCAATTATCTAAGTATAGATTTCTGGAGTTCTTATCAGAAATTTATAAATATCAAGAATTGTATTCAACCCCCCCTTCTACAATTATACAAGTGTGTAATCTGGGAATAACAATTGGTATCAAAGCAAGCTTCTAACATATTTGAAATTTAAAGATCAACACACTTCCAACATGTCTAAGAAGGATTATGGAGTAAAGATTCCAGTTCTTCATAGAGAAAATTACTTTCACTGGAAAGTAAAAATGCGTCTACATCTCTCGTCTATTGATGAGGGCTTTGTGGATTGCATTGACAAGGGTCCTCACGTTCCAATGAAGACTGCAACAAGAGTTGGCCTGGCTGAAGGTGTGCCTGACACTCTCATTCCCAAACCTGTTTCTGAGTGGAGTCTTGAAGATATTACAGAAGTCCACAAAGACAAAAAGACCATGAATATTCTGTTCAATGGTCTAGAAACAGACATGGTTGACAATGTTATTAACTATACTACCGCCAAGGAAGTATGGGACACTGTTCAAACCCTTTGTGAAGGAACAGAACAGGTAAGGGAAAACAAGATGCAACTACTAATCCAACAGTATGAACATTTTCACTTTAAGAGTGGAGAAACATTGAATGATACATTTAGTAGATTTCAAAAGCTACTAAATGGTTTGAAACTGTATGGAAGAATCTATCAAGTTAAAGATTCTAATCTCAAATTTCTGAGATCACTGCCCAAGGAATGGAAGCCAATGACTGTTTCTCTAAGAAACACTCAAGAGTACAAGACATTTACTCTTGAAAGGCTCTATGGAACTTTAAAGACCTATGAGCTGGAAATGGAGCAGGATGAAGAGATTGAGAAGTCTCAAAAGAAAAGTGGGTCAGTTGCACTTGTTGCCAACTTGGAGCAAAAGGAGGAAAGGACAGAAACTGCTAGTTCTACACCAAACAGGGAGGTTTGTAAAGGTAGAGCAGAATCAAGTAGGAGCAAGGAAAAGGTGTCTGAGGAATTGAATGTTCTTCAGCAGGATGAATTGGATGAGATAGATGAGCACTTAGCTTTTCTATCTAGGAGATTCTCTAAGCTGAAATTCAAGAGAAACTCTGGGGTGGCCAAGCCATTTAACAAGGATTTTTCCACAAACAACTATGTGGATAAATCCAAAATTAAATGCTACAATTGTGGAATTGCTGGTCACATGATAAGTGAATGCAGGAAACCTAGATCTGAGAACAAGGGAAAGTCAACTGAGGCTGTTGACTATAAGAAGAAATATTTTGATCTTCTCAGGCAGAAAGGAAAGGCATTCTTGACCCAAGGGTATGACTGGGCTGTTGATGACAATCATTCTGATGATGATGTTGAATTAGTCAACCTTGCTTTAATGGCTGATTCTGGAGAGCAGGAAGCAAGTTCAGCTAGCAATCAGGTATTTTCTACTAATCTCTCTGAGCTCACCAAAGAGGAATGCAATAGTGTTATAGATGAAATGTCTACTGAACTATATCACTTAAGTGTTACTCTTAAATCACTTACTAAAGAGAACAATAGGATTAAAGAGTCTAATCTGTTTTTTAGTGATAGAAATGCTGCTCTAGAAATTCAATTTCTAGAATTTGAGAAAATGAGAGTTGATTGCAATAATGCTAAAAGTGAACTTGAAGCTGTGTTAAAAAGAGAACTGATTTTAAAAGACCAGCTTGAAAAAGAACAAGGGATAATTGCTAAATTTCAAAGTTGTAGGAATATTTCTCAAAACATAATAGAAGTTCAGGGAATAGAATCGTTTGTGAAAGATACCTGGACTCAAAAGAAAAAGGAGCTAGAACCTGGCCTTGAGGATCTAGAGACTATTTGTGAATCAACGGATAGTGATCATCCGTTGACAGATGAACCGTCAACGGATGAGAGGTATCCGTCGACTAACAAAAAGTTTGTTAGTAAGAAGGAACTCAGGAAACTGGATATCAAGTATGGTCCAGTCAACAAGAATTTTGTTAGTGGTGAGTGCAGCAAAACCAAATCCAGTGGGAAGGCTAAGGCAGGTGATTTACACAACAAAAAGGCTGTTGGTAAATCAGATAATGAAAAGGTAGAAATTGAGGATAAAAAGAAAAAGAACAGAAATGGTAAGATAGACATCAACAAGAAAAACAATTACTCTCCTGATAAGTTTGCTCCTAGGAAAACTTGTAGTAATTGTAATAGTGTCAATCATCTATCTTCTAATTGCAAGATTGTCAACAAGGCTCCTGTTCATGTACCTCAACCAATGCCATGTATGCCTGCAATGCCTGGTTTGTATCAAAATGCTAGTTTTTCAAATCCATATGTGAACATGCCATATGTGTCTAATCCTTACTTTCAATCTATGAATGTGCCACAAATGTCATGGAACATACCTAACATGAATAATATGTATGCCAATTTTCCACACATGCATGCATCAAATATTCATGCAAATGAGCATTTGTCAAACCCCATCACTCAAGCATCTACACCTAAGTTGAAGAATGCTAAGAGTGCAAAGTCAAAGGCTAACAAGAAAGGACCCAAGGAAGCTTGGGTACCAAAATCAACTTGATTTGTTTTTGAAATGTGTGCAGGGAAACAGAAGGAATCTATGGTACCTAGACAGTGGATGCTCTAGGCACATGACAGGAGATTCAACCCTGCTCACAGAGTTCAAGGAAGGAGCTGGCCCTAGAATTACCTTTGGAGATGACAGCAAAGGATATACTAAGGGATATGGCCTGATTTCAAAAGACAATGTCATCATTGAAGAAGTGGCTTTAGTTGAAGGTTTGAAGCACAATTTGCTGAGTGTCAGTCAGATTTGTGACAAAGACTATGAAGTAAAGTTCACAAAAGAAACCTGTGTTGTTTCTGCCAAGGAAGACAACAATGTGGTATTGACAGGCTTTAGAAAAGAAAATGTTTACATAGCTGACTTCAATTCAGCATGCTCAGAATCCATTACTTGTCTCTTCAGCAAAGCAAGTAAGGATGAGAGTTGGCTATGGCATAAGAAGCTGTCACATTTGAATTTTAAAGTTATGAATGATTTGGTAAGAAAGGATCTTGCTAGAGGAATCCCTCAATTGGAGTTTGTCAGAGATGGACTGTGTGATGCCTGCCAATTAGGGAAACAAAAGAAATCATCCTTCAAAAGCAAGACAGAGTCATCCATTGTTAAGCCTCTTCAATTGCTGCATATGGACTTATTTGGTCCTGTAAATGTCATGTCTATTTCAAAGAAGAAATACTGTCTGGTGATTGTAGATGATTTTTCTAAGTTCATATGGACCTTCTTCCTGCACTCCAAGGATTGTGCAAGTGAAATCATCATCAATCACCTCAGAATACTAAACAATGGTTCTGAAGACAGAGTACAAAGAATCAGGAGTGACAATGGTACTGAATTCAAGAATTCCACAATGAAGATTTTCTGTGAAGAGAATGGAATTGTCCATGAGTTTTCTGCTGCCAGAACACCTCAACAAAATGGGGTTGTTGAAAGGAAAAACAGAACTCTCATTGAAGCAGCTAGAACAATGTTAAGTGAATCAAGGTTACCAACATATTTCTGGGCTGAAGCTGTCAACACTGCATGCTTTACTCAGAATATTTCCTTGGTCAATCAAGCTAGAGGAATGACTCCTTATCAGTTATTAACCAACAAGAAACCAACTTTAGCTTTCCTACATGTCTTTGGATGTAAGTGTTTTGTGCTGAGGAATCATGGAGATAACTTGGGCAAATTTGAAGCAAAGGCATATGAAGCTATTTTCGTTGGATATGCAGCAGGGAAAGCCTACAAGGTCTACAATCTAAGAACCAACATTGTTATGGAATCTGTACATGTTGTGTTTGATGATCAAAAGATTCTCGGCCTAAATGATGAAGGTTCCCATGAAAAGTTGGAATTTGAGAATGAAGGTGAAGGAAGAATGTACTATGATGATGATGAGGACAATGAAGATCATGACCACAGAGATCCACCTAGAGCTGTTATACCAACTAGAAGTGATGCTTACACTGAAAATGAAGCATCCATTGACAGTCATTCTGGAACATCCGTTGACACTATTAGAGATGCATCCGTTGACAGAGATTCTCAAGCATCCGTCGACAGGCAAAATGATGCATCCATTGACAGTCAACTTCATAATTCAGCAAGGACAACAAACTCAGGGGGAGTTTCTCAAGGTCAAAATTCAATGCTAAATCAACATGATCATGCTCATGGAAATGAAGCAACCTCATCAAGATCAAACCTTCCACCTGCAAGAAAATGGACTAGAGATCATCCATTTGAGTTAATCATTGGTGAATCAAATTCAAGAGTCCAAACTAGGAGGGCCACTCAAGCAGAATGTCTATACAGTAGCTTCCTGTCTCAAGAGGAACCTAAGAAAGTGGAAGATGCCCTTCTAGATCCAGATTTGGTGTTAGCAATGCAAGAAGAGCTAAACCAATTTGAAAGAAATAAAGTATGGAAACTTGTGCCCAAACCTGATGATAGAAGTGTCATAGGTACTAAATGGGTTCTCAAGAATAAGACAGATGAAAATGGCATAATTGTGAGGAATAAAGCTAGATTACTGGCAAAAGGCTACTCTCAAGAAGAAGGAATAGATTTTAATGAAACTTTTGCTCCAGTGGCAAGACTTGAGGCAATAAGAATCTTTCTAGCCTATGCAGCACATGCCAATTTCAAAGTCTATCAGATGCATGTCAAAAGTGCCTTTCTAAATGGGGAACTGGAAGAAGAGGTCTATGTCCATCAACCTCCTGGCTTTGAGGATCCAGAATTTCCAGGATATGTATATCTTCTCATGAAATCACTTTATGGTTTGAAGCAAGCACCAAGAGCCTGGTATGACACCTTATCTCAATTTCTTTTGGAGAACCACTTCACTAGAGGTACAGTAGATAAAACCTTATTTCATAGGAATATTAATGGCTCTTCAATACTTGTTCAAATCTATGTAGATGATATTATTTTTGGGTCTACAGATGAGAAGCTTTGCAAAAAGTTTTCCAAACTTATGCAAAGTAGGTATGAAATGAGCATGATGGGTGAATTAACTTACTTTCTTGGCCTACAAGTAAAGCAAGTTAATGAGGGCATTTTCATAAGTCAAACAAAATATATTTATGATCTCTTAAAGAAATTTGACTTAATGGATTGTACATCTGATAAAACACCTATGGCCACTGCAACTAAGCTTGAGTTGAATACTAAGGAAAAGTCTGTGGACATCTCAAGCTATAGAGGCATGGTAGGTTCACTTCTATACCTAACAGCTAGTAGACCTGATATAATGTTTTCTACTTGTCTTTGTGCTAGATTTCAAGCTGACCCTAGAGAGTCTCACTTAATAGCTATTAAAAGAATCTTCAGGTATCTCAAGGGAACACCAAACCTTGGCATTTGGTACCCAAGAGAATCTGGTTTTGATCTAACTGGCTATTCAGATGCAGATTATGCAGGTTGCAGAGTTGATAGGAAAAGTACTACAGGTTCCTGTCAATTTCTAGGAAACGGGCTTGTTTCATGGTTCAGTAAGAAACAAAACTCAGTCTCCACTTCTACAGCTGAAGCTGAGTACATTGCTGCTGGAAGCTGTTGTGCACGGATTCTATGGATGAGAAACCAACTCATTGACTATGGTCTAAAAGTTGAGAAGATTCCAATTTTCTGTGACAACACAAGTGCTATTGCCATCACAGGGAATCCAGTGCAATATTCGAGAACCAAGCACATTGACATCAAATACCACTTCATTAGAGAACATGTGATGAATGGTACAGTAGAAATGCACTTTGTGCCAAGTGAAATGCAGCTTGCAGATATCTTCACCAAGCCTCTTGATGAATCCACATTCACAAGATTGGTAGGTGAGCTAGGTATGCTTAACTGGTCATAATTCCTAGTGATATTTGATTTCACTGCATTGCAGCTAGGAATGTGTTTTGATTTTCTTGAGAATTAAAAACTCTCAAAAAATTTGTTTTGTCTTTAGAAATTTTGTCCAAGGCAAAATTATCTTATCAACGGATATCCTTTATCCGTTGATAGACTAAACACATTCATAGATTTTTGTATATCAACGGATAACAGCTTATCCACGTCATCAACGGATAAACTGTTTCTCAACCGTTCAATCCATATCCGTTGATATACATATTTTCTTTTAAATATAACCGTTGGTAAACGTGTATCTATATATGACTAGTTATATTTATTTTCTTTTATTATTTGATAGTTACTTTTGACCATTGAGTAATTACTTTTAATTATTTCATTTTCAACTATTGAAAACTATAAAAGGCTGTCTTGTGCTCTCACATCTCACTTTTATCGACTTTCAAGATTCTCTAAAGTAAACTGCATCTTCTTCTTCACAAAAACTCTCTGCAACAAAAGTTCAAAGTCTTCAATGGCGCCTATTGTTAAGATGATGTCTTCCACTGGGTTCACCTATGAGAAGAACAATTTCGCTGCCTATGTCGATACAGTGAATGCCCTAGAAGCTTATCACACCATGATGAATTTTGTGAAGAATTGTAAACTTTCGTATGGTATGACTGCCACCACTCCTCTAATCCACGAAGTAATCGAAGAGGTGTGGGCATCTGCTGAGTACAATGGCACAGATGGTACAATTGATTTTTCTCTAAAGGGTAAAAACTATGTAGTTAACTCTGATGTGATAACTGCCTGTTTAAAATTGCCTGAGAATAACTGTCTGAAAGTACCCACTGATGCTGAAATAGTTGCCATGCTTAATTCCATAAATTATGCCCTTAGTACTGATAATTTAGGAAAAATTGCTAGGAAAGGGATGGTTAAAGAATGGAGTTATTTTTGTGATGCATTCATTAAAACTTTTTCAGGCAAAATTAGTAACTTTGATGCTGTTACCCATTCCATGCTAGTTATGCTGTGTATGCTTCTGACTGATAAATTCTTTAACTTTGGCACACTAGTCATGTATGAGATAGCAGCAAAATTAGGTAAAAAGGAAACTAGGTGCAAGAATATCTATTTTGCTAGATTTTTGATGCTCTTAGCACTGCATGTATCTGAGAATAAGCTATCCATTGCTAACCCGGATAGCAAGTTCACATGTTTTGTTCAGGAGAAGAGAGTCTTAAGTGATTTAATTCGAATGAACTCCAATGCAGAGGTACAATTGGTATACCTACCAATTGTTCAAGTAACTCTTTCTAACCTTGAAACTCCTATCTCTAACCCCAAAATTTCTTTGCCTTCCTCAGTCACAATGGAGTCTGTAGTGGTGACCAAACAGGCTCCTACCCAAGTGACTAAAACAAAAGTTTCCAAACCAAAATCTAAGAGACAAACCTCAGGTGTTTCTCAAAAAGCACCTGTTGCAAAAACTACCACAACTCTTGAGGGGAGTGTGAAGGAGGTAGTGAGTGGTGAGGGACAGGGTGCAAGCCCTAAGAATAAGGTGGGTGAGGAAAGTGCACCAAATAGCCAAGCCCAAGTTACATCCTCTCAACAGGGTGTGACTACTAGTTCTACAGCAACTCTGCACAAAAGGGTAAGGGACACTAGCTCTCCCTCAAAAACCTATGAAAGAAGAGTAAGATCTAAAACCATAAGGGAAGCACAGGGTGCACACATAGTACAGCAAACTGTACCTTCTCAAATTCAGTTTGATGTGACTTCAATAAATGTGGAGTCACAGCCCCATAATCTTAACCTTCAAATCGACACACATTACAATCCACCATCACCAACTCCATCTCTGGATGTGGATATGATATCTACATCAATTTCTGATTCTCCATCTTTAAGATTCTTGGAGAAGCCCCACTCTGCAATTGGTGGTCATCATCCTTTAGATGATTTGTTGGGCCATCAACCTTCCATTCCTGAATTCACAACAATATCTGTGGCCTCATCTTTAAAATCAATCTCCACAGATTCAGTGTTGGTTTTCACTTCAACGGATACAATCATTCCTTCATCAACGGATATCCTTCATCCGTTGACAAGTGTTTCTCCATCAACGGATGTGCCTCTGGCTAGCCATCCGTTGACAGCTATAACTACTCTATCAACGGATATCCCTTATCCGTTGATAACTCACTCTACCACTGCTATATCTGACATTCCTGTGTCAAGTGTGGAGGAGTTCTCAGTAGTTGAAACACTTCTAGGATTGAGGGAAGGGAGTGAGAGGCTGCCTTGTGAGCAGGCAAAAGGAGAGGAAAATAATGAGAGGCTGACCATTTCTTCAGGTCAGGCAAAAGGAGAGCAAGAGATTTCCACCTTAGTAGGTGAAGGTGAGGGTGTGAGAGGTGTGAGCCAGGGGGAGCCCCTGATGCAAGAACAGAGAGATGAGAGGAGAGAAGGGACTACAGGAGAAATAAGGCAGGGAGATTCAGCCATTGCAAGTGAGTTAATGGAGGTTAATGAAGCTTCTAAAGAGATGGAATTTCGACAAGAATATCAGTCAATCATTGACTCCATCTCTTTGGATCCTGAAACCTTTACTCATCCTGTTTCTGCTTATCAAATCATGGCACAACAGGGCAATGTGGAGGCAGAGGAGGCAATGCACCTAGTGCACACCTCACAATCTCTACAAAGAGCAAAGGAAGCTTTGACAACTCTGTCTTCAAATGCTGACAGTAAAGAGTTTGGCAATAATGACAGTGACAGCACAACAAATGATGAAGAAGTCAATGTGGGTGATACTCCAGACTGGCTATTTTCTACTGCCACTGTGGCTGGTGATTTCAATGTGGAGATTGTGAAGCAATATCAATCTGCTAGGGCTGAGCACCAAAATGCAGATCCACAGAGAAAGGCTGTCCTTCAGCAAATAATGGACTCCCTGAAACTTCAGAAAATGCACATGGTCATTCAAAGAACTCAACAGGAGGAGGTCCAAACTGCAATTAGAGAAATGAAAGTGGAACTAGATGCCAGGATTGAGGCACTAGCCCCTACTACCACTCAGAAGGTGCTGAATAGCAAATTATTGAAGGAAGATAGCCTGGCCAAATCTGTTCAGCATCTCTCCTCCAGAGTGGATGGTATGGAATCTCAAATGCAGACATTCATTGCAACTCAAGCCAAACAGACTGAGCTACTGGAAAGGTTGCTTGCAGCCTCATCTCCAGCCCTTGATGCCTCAGTGATTTGGAAAGCCAAGAATCAAGATCATAACTATCAGTATCAATAAGACCAATTGATTTCAAGTGAACAAGAAGGAAAGCAAATATTGGAAAGCCACATTTGTAATTGGATATGGTAATTTATTCAAGAAGCAAAAACCCTATCAAGACTAGTCACTTATGAACCAGACCGTTGCATCAAGTGTCAGGACATTGATAGCAAGTTTATGTCAGTAATAAAGATCCATATTCAAGAGCTTGGTGAAGAATAAAGAAGACATGAAGATATCACAAGTTCAAGATGTGCATTGAAGTTTCAAGTTGAAGACCAGAATATTTTCTAAGTACTAAATATTCTAGATGGCCAAGTAGAAGTTTCTAAGTAGAAGTTCTACTTAGAACTTCGAGATGGCTAAGTAGAAATTCTCAAGTAGAAGTTCTACTTAGAGTGCAGCTTCAACATGACACATGGCATCTTCTGATTGGCAGATTTCCAAGCTTTCAAGATAAGGCAAGATTTATGTGAACATCATTGGGCCACGTACATCTTAGTCTTTGAAGACTACAGGACATAGATTACATGTAGTATAAATAGAAGTACTTGTGTAATGTTTTAGTGAGTGAGCAATTCTTGAGAAAAACACAAGAGAAAGAGAGAGAGTGCATTCACAGAGCTTAGTATCATTCACTTCTCTCTGAACTTCTGTTATACTTTGTAATGAATGTTGTAGCAACCCTTTCAAGTTATATATAAGAAATATATTCCTTGAATCTGTGTGCTCATTTATTGCATCGTATTTATTGCTTCTCATATTCGAAAAGTTGTATTCACCCCCCCCTCTACAACACATTTGGACCTAACAATTGGTATCAGAGCAATATGTTTAACATACAAAACATAGATCCTTATGTTGAGTAGAAGAATCGTGAGTTTTCATTTTCTAGATCTACTTTTCATTTTCGTGAAAAGTGTGCCTTAAATCGTTTGTATTGAAAACTCATCTGAAAAATTATGTAAATGCTCCAGGTGTGATTATTTAGCTTGGATGTATTTTAATTAATTTTTGTGAATTAATCTGGGTACTTTCATATTTGGTGTTCTTGAGTGTTCATCATCTGTTCTTATCAAAGAAGACAACCCAACAACTTTTTGATCTCCTTTTCAAAAGCAAAAGAATAAAAAGGTGGTTTTGGACTTTTTTATTTGCTTTATTCGGCCGAAAGTATACAGACATACTCAGTACCTAGCATGTGGGTTAGGTGGGTTAGGTGAGTAAAGCATTCAAAGTCAAAAGGTGTTAAAGAGATAATATTGTTTATTCAATATTAAAGTAATCTGCAAAAAAATTATTCTAAGGACAAAAGTTCTACATAGAATTTCTACTTGAGAATTTCTACATAGAATTTCTACTTGAGAATTTCTACATAGAATTTCGACTTGGACAATTTCTACTTGGTGATTTCGACTTGAGCAAAATTTCTACTTAGAGAAATTTCGACTTAGGCAAAAGTTCTACATAAATATTCTACATAGCCTAGTCTTGGGTACTTAGAAACTTTTAGTGACCAGAATTGAGATGGCTCCTAAAAATGCGTTCAAGATCCCAATGTTCAACAAAGATCACTATGAAGAATGGGTTTTCAGAATGAGACTATATCTAGAGACTGTTAACCCTGAATATCTGGAAGTCCTTGACAAGGTTAAATTTGTTCCAATGGTGGTTATTCCTGCACATACGGAAGGAGGAGTGGTTATACCACCTCGGTCTGAGCCTAAAAAGGTCTCGGAGTTTTCGGATGCTGACAAGGAACAAATAGCTTATGATACTGCCATACGACAAACCTTGATGGAATCTCTTGATCATGAAATGTTCAACATAGTCAAAGGTCTGACTACAGCGAAGAAGATTTGGGACAAGATAGAAGTTGTCATGGAAGGATCTGCAGAGGTCAGAAGCAACAAGACACTCATACTCAAGATGGAGTATGACACCTTTAGAATAAGGAAAGGAGAAGGCATAACAGATGTCTACCTACGATTCAGTCAGTTGGTATTGGATTTGAATCTGAGAGGTGTAACTCTCCCCATGGTTGAGACTAATACGAGATATCTGAGGAACCAGCCAAAAAGCATTGAACATAGGGTCTACGCAATAAGAGAAACCAGAGATTTGCATACAACTTCTCTGGAAGAATATTATGGAATATTAAAGACCTATGAGCTGGAAACACTTCAAGATCAAGCATGGGACAATGATTCAAAGGGAAAAGAAAGTGCATCAGGATTAGTTGCTGATGAGGAAGAGTCTAAGAAGGCAATGGTTGCAGCAAAGCCTAAATCATCACTTGCACCACATCAAGTTGATAATGATGACGAGTGCGCATCTGACAGTGATGATGACTACTACACCCAAGAAGAGCTGGACAACATGGACGATAGTGTCGTGGCATACATGGCAAGGAAGTTCAGCAACATGAGATTTAGAAAGAGCAACCGACCACAGAGAAAATCTTCATCTTATTATCGGGCTGCTAGGGGTGGTGGTAGTTCGTCAGGCTACAAAGGAAAAGGCAAGAATACCAGCTACAAATATCCTTTGGATTTCAAAATGAAGTTCAAATGCTATAATTGTGGTGAAGCTGGACACTTTGCCTCGGACTGCAAAAAGTCTAAACAGACTTATCCAAAAGAGACATTTGAAGCCCTCAAAAGCAACTATGAAGCACTGTTGAAGGAAAGACATGGAAAACGAGCTTTATTGGTGACAGAAGGAAGAGCTTGGGATGATTCAGATGAGGAAGATGTTACTCATGTAGCAAACTTTGCCCTCATGGCTGAGACATCAGAGGAACCAGAGGTACCAGTTCTGACTCTTAAAGTAGAAATGTCTATTGATGATTATAAGGAACAGAACGGGGCTCTTAGTGAAGAGATCTATATGTTGTGCAAAAGCCTAGACTCTTCTCAAAAGGAACAGAAAACACTTGTTGCCAAATGCAGAATGCTCGAGGCAAAAGTGGAAGAGCTAGAGGCTGCTTGCACTGTAGATACTTCCCTAAGAGACTTTATTACATCTCTGGAACACAAGCTCGTCCTTAAGGAAGAAGTAGAAGCATGTCTTAGGAACAATCTAGCTGAGTTAGAAACAAAATGCGAAGCTTACAAACTAGCTGCTAGTAAAGTGTATGTAGATAATGACACATTTAAGAAAATAACTGGAGTAGGTATAGGACTTGATTATTCTGACCTTCCTAAGAAAGAAGGAAAGAGACCTATTGACCCTAGTTCCAGTGACCTTAAACAGGAAACACCTAGAATTCTTAAATCGGCTGTCAAACCTATCTACAAACATCTTGTTCCTAGAATAGAAGAAGAAGAGACTGAATTGATAGCTAGATATGAGATTGAGATGGAAGATCGCCAGAAAGAACAACCTATAACTCCTATTAAACAAGTGAAAATCAATTTCCCTAGAGATGAATCTAGACTGGGATTAGGAGCTAAGGCTGTTAAACAACAAGGAAAGAGAGAGAAAGGCATAAAAGAGGTTAAGGCTGAACGAATAAAGAAAGCATGTTATCATTGTAAATCTACTGAACATCTTTCTTATGCATGCAAAGCTAACATGAATGTTTCTGCTGCACATGCCATGCCTACCACACATACAATGAATAATCTGCATCAGAATCATGCACAGTGTGGTCAACCTAATTGTATGCCATGCACTTTTAATATCATGCAAACTTTTGTGCATTTAATGAATGCATCTAGCCAGTCATGCTCAAATACTGTTGCTAGTTCAAACATCAAGAAAAAGTATGGGAGAGCCAAGACTGTCAGTCCTCCTAAAGCTAGGAGTGACAAACCTTCTCCTAAGACTGACAAATCTGTCAAGTCTGAGAAAGGAAAGGAGATAGTCGAAAGCTCTAGTAATGTGAAGAAAAGTGCATCTCCTGTTGTTAAATCTGTTGATTCTCGATCTTATCGAAAAGCCGGGCCCAATCAAAGTTGGGTTCCGAAGAATGTCTAACCAATCTGTCATTGCAGGGCATTAAGCAGAATAGAAATAAAGTTATATGGGTGCTAGACAGTGGAGCATCGAGGCATATGACTGGAAACAAGTCCCTGCTTACAGAGTTGGTTATGAAAGCTGGCCCTTATGTTACCTTTGGAGATGACAGCATAGGTGTGACTAAGGGATATGGCAAACTGAAGACTGGCAATGTCATCATTGAAGATATTTCCTATGTTGAGGGACTAAAGCACAATCTGTTGAGTATAAGTCAATTCTGTGACAAAGGTTACGAAATTGTCTTCAACAAGAAAGGTGTATCAATCACTCACATTAAGGAAGGCTCACTGGCTTTGAGAGGAGTTCGAAAGGCAGATCTTTTTGTTGCAGATATGGATTCAGCAAATCAGAATGAGGTCACCTGTTTCTACAGCAAAGCCTCGGATGATGAAAGCTGGTTATGGCACAAAAAGTTATCTCACTTAAACTTCAAAACGATGAATGCTCTCGCGAGGCGAGAATTGGTGAGAGATCTACCTCAAATGGAATTCGCTCCGAAAGGACTCTGTGAAGCTTGTGAAATGGGAAAGTCGAAGCGAGCATCGCATAAAAGCAAAGAAATTTCTAGTATTACTGAGCCTCTGCAACTTCTTCATATGGATTTGTTTGGCCCAGTGAATGTCCTATCTTTGTCTAGGAAAAGATATGCTTTGGTAATCGTGGATGACTTCTCCAAGTATACATGGGTATTGTTCGCAATGACGAAAGACGAAGTACCTTTCTTAATCATTGATCATATCACTCAAATTGAGAATGTTTCAACACTTACTGTGAAGACGATTAGATCAGACAATGGCACTGAATTCAAAAACGCAGTGATAAATGACTTCTGTGTATCTAAGGGAATACGTCGTCAGTATTCAGCCCCGAGAACTCCACAGCAAAATGGAGTAGTTGAAAGGAAGAATAGAACTTTGGTTGAAGCAGCAAGAACTTTGTTGTATGATTCAAAACTTCCTTTGTATTTCTGGGCCGAAGCAGTGAGTACCGCTTGTTACACTCAAAATAGAACCTTGATCATAAAAGATAAAGAAAAGACACCATGTGAGCTAATGAACAACAGAAGACCAACAATCAAATACTTTCATGTCTTCGGAGCAAAATGCTATGTGCTTATAGATGATGAAAATCTAGGCAAGTTTGCAGCAAAAGCTCGTGAAGGAATTTTTGTTGGTTACTCTACAGACGTGGTGGCAGCTTATAGAGTGTTCTTGGTGAATGATCGAAAAGTGACTGAAAGTTACAACGTCAGATTCGACGATACCAAACTCTCATCAATTTCAAGAGATTCTAGTGAACCTGAGTCCCTAAAATTTCAGAATCTGGACTTAGAAGATCTTGAAGATGAACCTGAGTTGGTTGTTCCATTAAATGTTCCAAGTGTACGTGAAGAACCTGAGTCTAGTGAACAAGCTAATTCTACAAGATCAGGAGAGACTTCTTCAGTACCAACCGGCAACAACTCAGGGGGAGTAAATAGCAGCTCAAGGACTACTGTTCAAGGCTCGAGTCGAGTTGACTCTAGTTCTGTAGGAGCTGGCACTAGCTCAGGGGGAGTTAGTGAAAATAATCAAAGTGGTCAGCACCCCAATTCAGAAAGTCAAGCTGAATCATCAAGACAATTTCCAGGTGAACGGGTATGGAATAGAGACCATCCGTTTAAGTTAATTATTGGTGATCCAGATGCTGGTGTGACTACTAGAAGAACTGCAAGAGCTGACATGGCTAATATCTCCTTATATTCTGGGTTCTTATCCAAGCTTGAACCTAAAGAAATAGAAGAGGCTCTTGGCGATGCTGATTGGGTGATTGCAATGCAAGAGGAACTCAATCAGTTTGAAAGGCAGAAAGTTTGGAAACTGGTACCCCGACCAAAGAACAAATCCGTAATTGGAGCTAGATGGGTATTCAGAAATAAACTGGATGAAAACGGACTTGTAACACGAAACAAGGCTCGTTTGGTTGCAAAAGGTTATTCTCAGCGAGAAGGAATTGATTATGATGAAACCTATGCACCAGTTGCAAGACTTGAGGCAGTCAGGATGTTCTTGGCATTTTCAGCACATAAGAACTTCAAAGTTTTCTAGATGGACGTGAAAAGTGCCTTCCTGAACGGAGAGTTAGAAGAAGAAGTGTATCTGGAACAGCCGCCTGGCTTCGTTGATCCAGAACATGCAGATTTTGTGTATCTACTCTTCAAATCTGTCTATGGCCTCAGGCAATCCCCAAGGCGATGGTATGAAACCCTATCCTTATTCTTAATTGAAAATGGTTTTGTTAGGGGAGTAATTGATAAAACATTGTTCTATAAAGTTGTGAGAAATGACTTAATACTTGTTCAAGTATATGTGGATGATATTATTTTTGGGTCATCAAATGAGCGCTTGTGCGAGAAATTTGCCAAGCTAATGCAGGAAAAATATGAGATGAGCATGATGGGAGAGCTGTCCTTCTTCCTTGGATTACAGATCAGTCAGAGAAAAGATGGTATCTTTATCTGTCAATCTAAGTACGTTAGAGATTTACTCAAGAAGTATAATCTAGAAGATGCATCAGCAGCTAAGACTCCCATGGCAACAGCCACGAAGCTTGATGAAGACAAATCAGGTAAATCAGTTGACATCACAAGCTATCGAGGTATGATTGGCTCACTCCTCTATTTAACTGCAAGTAGACCAGATATAATGTTTGCAACTTGTTTATGTGCAAGGTTCCAAGCGGATCCTAGAGAATCACATCTCGTAGCCGTCAAAAGAATTTTTAGGTATCTCAAGGGCACACCAAATCTAGGGATTTGGTACCCAAGAGATACAGGTTTTAATCTTATTGGCTATTCGGATTCAGACTATGCAGGTTGCAGGATTGATAGGAAAAGCACATCTGGTGCTTGCCAATTTCTTGGCAGAAGATTGGTGTCCTGGCAAAGCAAAAAGCAACATACAGTATCTACTTCTACTGCTGAAGCTGAGTACATTGCTGCTGGAAGCTGTGTAGCTCAAATACTGTGGATGAGGAACCAATTGAAGGATTATGGCATGGAGCACAAGAAAATTCCAATCATGTGTGACAACACAAGTGCCATTGCCATAACCAACAATCCTGTAGATCACTCAAGAACCAAGCATATTGACATCAGGTATCATTTCATAAGAGAACATGTCGAGGAGGGGACTGTGGAGCTACATTTTGTGCCCACAATGCAACAAATTGCAGATATATTCACCAAACCTCTTGATGAAGTAACATTCAATAGGTTGGTTGGTGAATTGGGAATGCTTAACACAAGTTAGTAAAGCCTTCTATCTGTAAAATCCATGTTTATGTTTGTATGTGCAAGCTAATCAATCATTATGTGCTTAGACTTTAATATGCCTAATTAATGATTGTTATAGGTTGCATATAGTGTGATTTTGCATGAATTCATTGTGTTTTAAGTGTCTTTTATAGCACAAATCTGTGAATTTATGCTTGTTAGATTGCATGATCATAGGGGGAGTTAAATTCATAATATTCTAAATATTGCATGATTTTTTTTTTTAATTTACCTATGATTTTCATGTAATTAGAGGCCTTAGAATTTAAAAACTTCAAAAATTTTGAGTTAGGTTCTATCTCGAAACTCATCTAGAAATTCGACTTGAATTTCGACTTAAGCTGTTAGAGTGAAGTTTTTGAAAAATTATGAGTCTGGGAAGAATTTCGAGTTGGCTATCTCGAAATTCATCTCGAAATTCGACTTAGAGTTCGAATTCGAGTTACCAGTGTGCCTAGTTCTATCTTCAAAATATTCGAGATAAAGTCTATCTCGAATCTTATCTCAAAGGTTGAGATGAGGTTTCCATTAAGGGAATATTTTGAAAAGAACTGAGAATTAACTTCGAGTTAGTCTATCTCGAAACTTAACTCGAATTTCGACTTGATGTTCGAGATAGAGTTCTTAGTCTATCTCGAAACTCAACTCGAATTTCGACTTGGTGTTCGAGATAGAGTTCTCAGTTAAGCTAAAGGGAATTTTTCGAGTTACACTCTTAACTCGAAACATATCTTGAATTACCCTGTACTTTTTGATTCAAGGGGGTATTTTGGAAAGAATTTGAGATTAACTTCGAGTTAGTTTATCTCGAAACTCAACTCGAATTTCGACTTGATGTTCGAGATAGAGCTCTTAGTCTATCTCGAAACTCAACTCGAATTTCGACTTGATGTTCGAGATAGACTTCTAACTCGAAAAGTATCTTGAATTTTCTTTTTTTTCCAAGTTTACTACAATTCAATAATGTTCAAGATAGGATTTCCCTATAGTTTCTGCTGTAAAATTGGTTAAAGTTCTTCTTTGTGCATAACTGTTCGAGTTAACCTCTATCTCGAACTTTATCTCGAAGTTCGACTTGATGTTCGAGATAGAGATGTTCGAGATAGAGATGTTCGAGATAGAGTTCGACTTAGATGTCCCCTGTATGGACTTAGTACTTTTCACATTTTTTAACAGGGACATTTTTGTCATTTTACATTCATCTATATATACATCTCTAACTCGATGCCTAATTCACTTTACCTAATTCTAATTTTCACAGCAGCCTCTTCACAAAACAAGGCGATTTCATAACTCCATACCATTAATCTTTGTTTTGTGATTAAACTCATACTAATCACGAATTACTGCCAATTTTTGGACTAATCTTGACTGTGTTATCCTTAATCTTTGTGTTGGTGTGTTTTGTGTTCATCTATATACACGCACATATACATACACACGAACATATAACTGTTTGTGTACTGTTCATAAAACGTGATTTCATATTCACCATTCATAAACACACACGATTTCTCTGGTACACACGAATATTCATCTTCTTTGAATATTCAGATTTAGTAATTGGATTTTGATTGTTCATCCCGTAGTTTAATTTTCTCTAAGGGACTTTTGTTCTTTTTGATAAATTAAAAGGGATACATCATTTAATTCGTAAATTATTTGTTTTTCAAAATTAAAAAAAAATTCACATCTTTTAAAGAAAAACATTTAATCAAAATGGCTCACCAATTTTCACTTGCTAAAAACAATTTTTATAATATTTCTACGGAAATTGGTGATCAACTCCCGCGGTTTAAGTTTTGGATACGATTTCTCAATTTGTACTCCAAAGCTAGCCATGCTTTTACTGCTAAACCTACACTAGTACATGATGCTTTACAGCAGTTATGGACTAGTGCGGTTACTTTTGGGAGCAAATCAACCCCCTTTGGTTTCAGGTTTACCTTAGCGGGTCAGGAATATGAGGTGACCGAAGAAATTGTCAACAGGGTTCTGGGATTTCCAATTAAAGATGCCTATGATCCAGAACCTACTGCTGCAGAACGCCTCAGATTCTTTGAAGAAATTGGATGTTATCCTCCAAAAGGCCCAATCACGGGAAATATCCAAAAACAATTCTTCCATGTGGAATGGAATTACTTTTTCGAGGCCATCACAAGATGTTTTCGGGCACGCGAAAAAGACTTTCATCAAATTCCAATTCCAATGCAAACCTTTGCAGTTGCCCTAGCAAGAGAACTGGATATAAACTATGGACGCATAGTTCTCTCTAAGATAGTGGCCTCAATGGGATCCCTTGCAAGCAGAGACCTCTCTACAACTGATGTTGTCTGCTGGTTTCCTCGGTTTCTTCAAATGCTGATCAATGACTTGATACCGAAGGATGCTCTTGCTGTTAGACAGGGATTTGCGAGAAGCCCCACATCTGAATCGCTAGGGATGGGCACTAAGTCACTTTCAACCATTGCTAATCAGGATAAACATCAAGGTAAACCAATGTCTACTCCTGAAAATCTTCAAATGTGGCTTAGATATGATGCAGGAGTTACCAATTTGGAGGCATCATCACAAGTTTCATCACATGCTCAAAATCCATCTGTTCATGCTGAGGCATTTGATGAGATTCCTGATGAGGAAAGCGATGATGCACAAGGTAATCAATCAGGTAATCTCTCCATGCATACTATTCATTCCTCCTCCTATGTTTCTGATTCCGCGACCCAAGAGACTGCTAACCCGCAGGATCTATCCCAGGGTGAGAGCCATATTTCTGACTCTGAGTCTGATACACATTCCTATTCTCTATCACCCCTGTTAACGGAAGTCAGAAAACCAGCACGTGTATATATACAAGATGATGAGGAGAGTGAAACCGAAGAGCAGCAACTTATTCGAAAGAAAGCCAAACTTTTCCACGCTGCTACTTCACAACCACAGTCAAACCCTAGCGTGTCACACGCAACCACTCCACCTCACGCGAGTGGTTCACCCCTTGAATAATCTGCACATAGGGATTTTGATTTTGGTGAGGATGATGTACCTCTTGAAGATACTGTTGCTTCAAGAGGACATGAAGTCTTAAGAACTTCAGCCGTACCTTCACCGGTAAGTACTGATGCTGCAAAGAGGATCGGTTCTGATGTCGTACAAGGACACTTTGCAGCCTCTCAGCCTGAGATTCCAACTCAGGAACAAACAGAATTTGATCCCATAACTGTCAACAACATTTCTTATCAATTTTCTGCAGGTACTGCTTCATTATTTGGATCAATCATTGAAGACATACACGAGCGTGAGACAGGGAGTGTGTGTGAGAGGTTAGGGAGAGAGGGACCTTCATTTTCAAGGCCCGAAACCGAGCGTCAAATACCAACAGAACGAGTATTAGAGCGAGGTCACCTAAACCAAACACCGTCCCTTAAAACTGAAAATCTTGATACGCGTATGACTTCTATGGAAAATCAGATGAAGCAGTTCGGACAGACGATGGGGCAGTTTGGGATGAATATTGGAAACAATCAAAGGGCTCTAGACGACTACGCAGCAAGAATGGCAAGTCAAGCTACAGCTTTTGATGATTTGACAAATAAGGTCAATGACTTGGGCCATGCTGGTGGTGTCTTAGGAAGCACTCTCAATGAGAGGATGGGGGCATTGGAGTCTACAATGCATACAATGGCTGTGGAGATCAGTAGAATGATGTTCGCAGTCAGGAGTTTTGTGCCCCCGGAGTGTTTCGAGTCGCAACAACCTCCCCCCGATGCTGGTGCAGGTGGTGCAGGTGGTGCTAGTGGAGCGGGAGCCTCTGGTTCTGGTTTTGGAGGTTCCTATGCAGCTGGTGGATCTGAAGACCAAGGTGGAGCTCAGGATAACTCACCTAAGGGGGAGAGTGGAAAGGAGACGAGACAGCAGGCAGTTCACATCGAAGAAATTGAAGAACCCGCTGATCTTGTCAAGGAACCAGAAGTTGAGCCGTCTGTTGATGACGAGGCTCTGAGGATGAGGAAGGGTAAGGCAGTAATGGTTGATGAACCATTTATTGACCTGAGTCATCAGGAAACAGTACAGGAGGTACTTGACTCAGATTCTGACATGGAAGACGTACCGTTGGCACATGCTATAAAAAGATCTTTGAAGGAACAAGGTGGAGGTGCTAGGATGTCTTCCGGAATGCCTGAAGAATTTCCTGTTGATGAGGAAACCCTTAAAGCTCAACAGTTAACCTTGGAACAAGCTCAGTTCCATAAAATGAAGATGATGCAAGAACATGCTGCATTCCTAGAGAAGAAGGGGGAGCTACAAGGGAAGCAGTATGAGTATGAGCTTGCAAGGCTAGCTAATCCTCAAGTTGATCTGGACAAACGAAGGATAGGGCAGAAATGGGATGAAGCAAGGAAGATAATGATGGGACCCTGTGCGAAAGGAGTTCATAAAAAGGATGCAGATGATCTGTTCTACAACTTGAATTTGCAGAATCCAATGACTGGGGACTATATAAATGCTTTGAAGAGACTAATTTCTAAAGTCAGGGTTGGATACAATGCAAATCTTAAGGAGTGGCAGGTTATCTTGTCTTTGGTAGAAGGAGTCCCAACATCTTTCTTATATGTGGATGACCAATTCATTATGAGAAGATCTGCGTCAGAGTTGTTCTTGCTAGCGACTAAAATTCAATACTCTCAATCTGAGGAGCTAAGCATTCTGTACAGGGATCAGTTAATGCACCTAGCAGAGGACAAGGGTCCAGAATTCTCAGCTTATCCAAATTTTGTCCGGATGGTTGTTGATGGAAAGATGAAGAGGGTTAACATGGAGGAAAATGATCTAATGGAGCTTTCAGTAGAATCTCTCAAAGCTGTCTGTAGATAAATGATGAGCAAGGGATTCGCTTCTGAGCTTAAAGATAAATCCGTGAAGATCATTGAAAGAGCAATATTCAAGAAGAGCAATGAGGTGTGGAAGTGTGATGTCATTGCTCCAAACCCTCTTGATGACGTGAAGATTGAGCCGGAGCTGATAGAGAAGAAATGGAATATTCTTCAAGCCATGAAGAATGTAGATGAAGCTCTGACTCTTCCTTCTGGAGCACTAGAACAAGGAGAAATAAGGGAGGCTATTGGTGTTCCAGGAAGTGAAAGTGTATACTGGATACATGCTTATGTTGAAGATACAGCTGATGCCTTAGTATTCATAGATGCAGACCAGAATCAAACAATCTTGCATATGAGTAGACAATGGCTGCTACGGACTCAAGATGCTGCATTTCTGGAGAGAGTATTATATGTATTCAAATGGGGCGAAGTGGAAGATAAGTTTGTTGAAGAAAAGCAGAGACTCATGAGTTACCTGTCTGAAGTAGTGGTGGAAAAGAAGAGAATGGAGCGAGATGCGGCCAGTGTCCACAATACTGACCGTGTCAAGGGCTACCCCAAGATGATCTATTGTCAGTTCAAATCTGATAAATCTCACTGGAAACCTCAGCTCATCATGAAGAACTTCAAGGATATTCCAAAGATCAGAACTACTCAGGAGGTGGACAAACTCAGAAGGCTTTTCAAACATCCTTATCCAGAGCCCAAGAACCCTCTAGAAATGGAAGCTGTAAGTCTATTGAATGCTAGGTGGAAGCAGCTTAAAGATCCAGTATACAAGAAAGAAAAGCAGCAGAAGGAGAAGCGCAAAAGGCAGAAAGAAGAGAGAGACCAAGCTGCTGAAGCTAAAAAGAGGAAACGGAATTAGGGTTAAAGGTCAGAGTGGTGTGAACTTGAAGTTGGAAAAACTTCATGTCTTTCGGTTGCTTTAACTCAATTGAGGAAAATTCACCTTAGAGTGAATCCAATAAGGTGATACAAGTTTGACTAAAAGATATGAAATAATCCAGGTGATAGGAATCACTCAAATGATCTTTAATTCGAAGTTCGAATTCTGTTTCTAGTTTAAGTTCTTTGTATTGTTTTCATGTAAATTTCAATTGTAAATTATTCAAGACTGTAATGTTAATTATCTTTTCTCGTCTCATTGTTTAGTTGAGTTATCCTTCATTAATTTGAATGTCATTGTTAGACAATCAAATTGGGGGAGATTGAAAGGCAGAGTGTGTAAACTTGTAACACTATAACTAACGTAACTCAAACTAAAGGAAAAGATACTTAACCAGAAGACAATCAAGAACAAGAGGTCACAAGAAATCAACACTAAATGAAGACAAGGTAATTGATACAATTCAACATGTTAACTATGATCAATCCAAGAAGAAATCATTGAGAGAAGTTCAAGTCAAAGTTGTTCATGCCTCAGTGATTTGGAAAGCCAAGAATCAAGATCATAACTATCAGTATCAATAAGACCAATTGATTTCAAGTGAACAAGAAGGAAAGCAAATATTGGAAAGCCACATTTGTAATTGGATATGGTAATTTATTCAAGAAGCAAAAACCCTATCAAGACTAGTCACTTATGAACCAGACCGTTGCATCAAGTGTCAGGACATTGATAGCAAGTTTATGTCAGTAATAAAGATCCATATTCAAGAGCTTGGTGAAGAATAAAGAAGACATGAAGATATCACAAGTTCAAGATGTGCATTGAAGTTTCAAGTTGAAGACCAGAATATTTTCTAAGTACTAAATATTCTAGATGGCCAAGTAGAAGTTTCTAAGTAGAAGTTCTACTTAGAACTTCGAGATGGCTAAGTAGAAATTCTCAAGTAGAAGTTCTACTTAGAGTGCAGCTTCAACATAACACATGGCATCTTCTGATTGGCAGATTTCCAAGCTTTCAAGATAAGGCAAGATTTATGTGAACATCATTGGGCCACGTACATCTTAGTCTTTGAAGACTACAGGACATAGATTACATGTAGTATAAATAGAAGTACTTGTGTAATGTTTTAGTGAGTGAGCAATTCTTGAGAAAAACACAAGAGAAAGAGAGAGAGTGCATTCACAGAGCTTAGTATCATTCACTTCTCTCTGAACTTCTGTTATACTTTGTAATGAATGTTGTAGCAACCCTTTCAAGTTATATATAAGAAATATATTCCTTGAATCTGTGTGCTCATTTATTGCATCGTATTTATTGCTTCTCATATTCGAAAAGTTGTATTCACCCCCCTCTACAACACATTTGGACCTAACAGGGAGAAAAAGGTAGAAGAGGTTGCAGCCACTTCTAGTCAAATTCAAATTCCACCTTCCAGTAGCAAGATAGCACAAAGTGAGGGGGAGCAACAGCCAATGATAGTGGTCAATCCAAAAGAATTTACTATAGAGGCTTCCCCTGTGAAGAAACAAAAGGCTTTACCTGTGATTCCTGACCTATCAGAAATCTCAGATGGTGAAAGGCAAGCTAGAATAGAGGCCTTAGAAAAGATCAACAAGGAGGCCAATGAACGAATGATGAGAACATAAAGGATGATCAATGAATCAATTGTGTCAAATCTGTTCTCTACTCAGTCCTCAGCTCCAACAATATCAACTACAATTCTGAAGGTGCTCACTCCAGAGATTGTAGCTCCTACTTTCTATGATGCTGAACCTTCTTATGTCAAAGAATTTGAACCATACATCAAAACCAGAGCCTACTCTCCACCAAAGGCAAATGGGAAGAACAAGTTACAATTGGACTTTCCATTTCCCAAGGATGATGAAGGAAAGCTAATGGGAAAGCAAATTAAGGAGTTCAAGGAAAATGCCAATAGAAGTGTAAGAGAATGGATGGCTGTAATAATAAGGAATGGAAAAGTCTTAAACATATCCAATAGCCATCCTAGATTTGTTGAAGCAAAAAGAGAGGAGACCTCCAGACTTCTCAGGGAAGCTCATCCAAGTGAAGAAAATCAATATGAAAACTCAGATGAGAAGCAAGCCAGGCTGGCTCAAGAGTTAATGGATGAGGTAGAGGATGAAATGAGGTAACCTGAGGAAGTCCCAAAATCCAAAAGGAAAGGGAAATCAATCCCCAAATCCAAATCTAAGAGAATGAAATCAAAGGAAAGGAGGCCTGTCTCTCCAGAAATTGAAAACAAGGAGACAGTTGGCTCATCACAACCTATTTCTGTAAAAGTATTCAACCCAGCTGTGAATTTCCATGGTGATCCTATAGTACCTAAAGAGGAACCAATGAATCTTGACTCCATTGAGGTTCCTTCATTCTTGCTGAAGCCTCAACAGAAGCCTATACAGAAGAAAAGGATACCAAGGAAGCAACCTTCAAAGGAACCAATTCAAGTTGCTAGGGTACCTGCTATTGTCAGGCAACCAATCTTGGAAAACAAGGATGATTTTATCTATCAGGCAGATATTGAAGAATACTCTGGCATGAATCTTTATCTGGATGAATTGTCAGAATTAAGAGGAATTGACAAATATAAACATTTGCCTGAGAGATTGGTCTTTGTATACAAGGGAGGAAAGGAAAGGACATGGCCACTACAGAGGGTTCTTGGAGAAAATTATCTGACCTTAACCAAAGTGTTCTCTGCAATCAAGAGATACACAGGGTTCTCCAAGATAGCAAAAGGGGAGATACTGGACAGAATAGAACAGATAAGGAGGGAATGGAACTCACCATCAAGTCTACCAAGGAAGATGAAGATCCCATACAATGGACAGAAAATCCACCTTCAACCCTTCTGAATGATGGAGTTCAGGGATGAAGATGGTAACAGGAGATTTTTCAGGTTAGAAGACCAACTATCAAAGGCTAGTTCTCAATACCTGAGATGGTTACAACAAAAGCTAAATCCAAAGGTTGATGAAGAAGATGCCTTCTATAGGCAACTCCAAATGCAGATTGAGTCCAACTCTGCCAAAGAAGGAAAATCAAGGGTGATGCCAACAAGAGAAAAGAAACAGTCTTAATCTGCTCAGTCTAGAGGAGCACTTCTCTGTAAATTTCTCAAACTTTCAGTTTTTAATTTTTGTAGCTTAATACAATTTTTGCATTGTCATATATATATATATATATATCTTTAGGAATGTTTTGTTATCATCAAGGTCCTGAATTTATGCTTTATTGCCATCAAGTATAAATTGGGGGAGATTGTTAGGAATATGTTGTACTTGATGATAACTTCACAATCAATCAAATTGTATAAGGTTTTGTAGCTGTCAACGGATGAGGATTTATAACTCTATCCGTTGACAGGTAGCTCATCAACGGATGAGGTTTTGTAGCATACAGCAATATCTCTATGTTATCAGTTGATAGTGTTTTTATCCACAGTCATGTTGACCATCAACGGATAGGCAGAATAGGGTAGCCAATTGTAAATAAGCTATGTTATGTAATTCTGTCTAAGTGAAAGTGTATCAACAGATGAAGACAAAACTCTATCAACGGATAAAACTCAAATCCACTCTATCAACGGATACAGCTCAAGTCTCAATATCAACGGATACAGCTCAATACATCATCAACGGATGTCAGTGTACAATATCAACGGATAATCATTGACACTGTCTTCTATGATTAGCTGGGGATTAGCAGTTGATAAGGACATGTTTGACTGACAGATCACATGGGTTGATAGTAGATACAAAAAGCAGTATGGCAACCATACTTTGGAAACACAGAAGAAAGAAGCATTCCGTTTACACTATGAATACAAGAAAGGTGCAGGAGACATGTCTGATCACAAGGACAACCTTTCGACTACATGTGTATTTGGAGTGTAGTAGCAAGTCAACTAGAATTAGATTAATATTATCTTATTCCAGTAGTACTTGTAAAACTTGGGATTTATAACCAAGTGTAGCAACTCTTTGTAGGCTAAGAAAACAGATACATTTTGCTTAGGGTTTCTAATGAATATTCTTAGAAAGCAAAGAGTTGTAAAAACAGAAGCTGTGTACTTTTGTATCACAGAGTTTTCTTCGAATAAAAGCTTCAGGTGGTGCATTTAACCACCTGATTTTTATGTGTTTGTGCATTAATCTTTTTACAGCAATTATCTAAGTATAGATTTCTGGAGTTCTTATCAGAAATTTATAAATATCAAGAATTGTATTCAACCCCCCTTCTACAATTATACAAGTGTGTAATCTGGGAATAACAAGTTGCTTCAGAAGAGGGCTATCCAAGCCAACCAAGGCAGAATGATAAACACATCCTATGCCTTGATTGTCAACAAATCCGTTCAAGACCTGGAAGCATCTGCAATTCAACTGAGAATAGAAGAGATAATAGATGATGAAGAAACTGAAGAGGAAGTGACTGAACCTGTTGATGAAAAGGAAGAAGATGAGTTCTATACTCTTGAAGAGTTGGATGCCATGGAAAACACTTCATATGCTTTTATGGCTAGAAAGTTCCCAAACATCATATTTAAGAGGAATCAGCCCTTCAAGTCTAGATCTCAAAATCATTCATTCAACAAGAGCAAGGCACCTGTGAAAGCAAACAAGAACAAATTCAAAACCAGCTATGTGGATAGGTCATCTGTGAGATGTTATAGATGCAATGACCTAGGGCATTTTGCCAGTGAATGCAAGAAGCCTAAAAAGAAGGATAAGGAGTTTCTTGAGCTTGAAGCTAAGTATGAGGCTCTGCTAAAGAAGCATACACCAGGTAAGGCCTACATAGCTGAAGGGAAGTGTTGGGATGATTCTGATAGTGATGAAGAAGAACAAGAATTCTGCAACTATGCCTTGATGGCCAACTCCAAGGAAGAACCATCTGAATCAGACTCTCAGGTACCATCCCTCACTACTATAGACATGTCTGTTTCTGAATACAAATCTATGGTTGAACAACTATCTATTGAGATGTTTAATATTCATACTAGTATGACTGCTGCTAATGAAGAAATTGCTAAACTGTCTACTAAGAATGAATTGTTGAACAAAAGAAATGAGGAACTAGAACTAACTGCTATGCAAGTAGAAAACCTTAAACAAGAAATCGAATATCTAAAGAATAAGGTTCTATGTGCTAGTCAAGTTGAGAAAGCTCTTAGGGATGACCTAGCTGAAAATGAATTTAAATTGAAAACATTTAAGAATTCCTCTAGTCTATTGCAGTCCTACCATGAGAAAAATATAGCTAGACCTAAGGCTGCTATTGGATTTGATTATGACACTCTCAAACTGAGGAAAGGCTATGCAGTCATTGAAGATGACATTGTTGTTCAAGAGGAAGTGCCTCAGGTTTTGAAAAAGGCTTAGACCCCAATATTTAAAACACCAACACTTGAGATTGATGAGGATGCCTTACTCATTAAGCAAATGTTGGATGATGAAGATAAGGCACAATCAAATGAACAACAAGCATCCTCTAAGAGTGAGAATGTCAAAACCAAAGCCAAGGAGCCAGTAGGAGGTAGACCTAGACTTGAGAAATTTGTGAAGTTTGTTTTAGCTGGGAATAATGAGTTTAAGAAGGAAGTGGCTAAAAAGAAAAAAAACAGGAATGGCAAATTAGGGATTAACAAGGACAACAATTATGCTTATGCGCCAAATGCCCCTAGGAAAGTTTGTCAAAATTGTTTTAGCACTAATCATTTAACTCATACATGCAAGAAACCATCTGGTAGTGTTGCTAAACCATTCTATGATTGCTCTGTGCCTTTAAGACATAGAGACTCTCCTTTCTGTGATAAATTTGATTGTATGCCATGTAACATGAATGTAATGACTAGTTGCTTTAATTTGAGAAGACAATTCATGGAAGGTTGCATCAGTCACAATGTTCACACACACTACACAAGAACAAAGTCTTCAAGTCCTCCTAAAGTTAGGAAGGTACCTCTGTCACCTAAGTCTAAGAACCATGATTCTAAGACTTCTAACAGCGACAAGAAGACTAACATCAAGAAAATTGATAAGCATGTTGTTTATGATAAAACTGTTGCTAAGCCACATGGACCCAAACTTGTTTGGGTACCAAAGGAGAAGTAATACCTTTGTGTTTGCAGGGCAAAGAAAATGAAAGGAAGGTCATGTGGATTTTGGACAGTGGATGCTCAAACCATATGACTGGTGATATGGCCCTGCTATCACAGTATGAGGAGAAGGCTGGCCCAATGGTTGCTTTTGGAGATGACAGCATTGGCAACACACTGGGATATGGCAAGTTGGAAATTGGAAATGTCATCATTGAAAATGTAGCACTGGTCAAGGGACTCAAGCACAATCTACTGAGTGTTGGTCAATTTACTGACAGAGGCTTCAAAGTGAATTTTGACAAAGATGAATGTTTGATCACCCATAAGAAGACTGGTGACTTTGCTCTATCTGGAGTAAGGAAAGGAAGCCTGTTTGTAGCCAATATGAACTCTGCAAACAAGGACAAAATTTGTTGCTTTTACTCAAAAGCATCAAATGAAGATAGTTGGATGTGGCATAAGAAGCTATCACACTTGAACTTCAAAGTCATTAATTCTCTAGTCAAAAGGGAGTTAGTGAGAGGCATGCCCACACTTGAATTCTGTCAAGAAGGAGTGTGTGAGGCTTGTCAAAAGGGAAAAATGAAAAGATCAAGCCACAAGTCAAAGACAGTGACATCAATAACCAAGCCCCTACAACTAATTCATATGGACTTGTTTGGGCCTGTCAATATTATGTCACTAGGAAGGAAAAAGTATGCTCTGGTGATGGTTGATGATTTCACAAGGTATACATGGGTAGAATTTCTGGCATCAAAGGATGAGGCTCCACAAGTAATCATTGAGCATATAAAGAAAATCGACAAGGAAGCAAAGGCTAACAATGCAAGTGTGATTGCATTAAGAAGTGATAATGGAACAGAGTTCAGAAATGCCATGCTTGAAGCATTCTGCAAAGAGAATGGTATTTCTCAACAATTCTCAGCTCCAAGGACTCCACAACAAAATGGAGTTGTTGAGAGAAAGAATAGAACTCTGATTGAGGCTGCTAGAACAATGTTACTTGATGCAAAAATGCCAACATGTTTTTGGGCTGAGGCTGTGAGCACTGCATGCTATATCCAAAACAGAACCCTCATCAACAAAAACACTGGAAAGACACCTTACAACTTGATGACTGGAAATAAGCCCACTCTAAAGTATGTTCATACTTTTGGAAGCAAATGCTTTGTGTTAAAAGACAATTCAGAATATGTTGGAAAGTTTGATGCAAAAGCATTTGAAGGAATTTTTCTTGGCTACTCTATGGAAAGAATTGCATACAAAGTTTATGTCATCACACAAAAGAAAGTTATGGAAAGCACAGATTTGACATTTGATGACAGCAAACTACCTGGATTAGAAGAAGCCAATGATGAAGATAAAGATCCTTTGAAGTTTGACAATCTAGATGATTCTGATGAGGAGATTGAAACTGAATTTGAGCCCACAATCCAACAAACTCAAGTGAATGAAGAACCTGTGTCAACCAACAATGAAGAAACAAGCATCCAAGACACACCTGTGATTAGTGGCAACTTCACAGGGGGAGGAAATGTAAATGATCATGATCTGGATGATGAAGCAACATCAAGACTGAGAAATCAATCTGAACATACAAGGAAATGGGATAGAGCACATACTGCAGATCAGATTATTGGAGATCCAAATACAGGAGTGAGGACAAGGAGAGCAACTCTAAATGAATGTCTCCATGGTTGCTTTCTATCCCAAGTTGAGCCTAAGAAACTTGATGATGCATTGTTGGATCCTGATTGGATAATTGCTATGCAAGAGGAGCTAAACCAATTTGAAAGAAGCAAAGTATGGGAGTACCTGCACCAAAGGATAGAACCATTGTTGGAACAAAATGGGTTCTAAGGAATAAGATGGATGAAAATGGTGTAGTCATAAGAAACAAAACAAGGTTGGTTGCAAAAGGATACTTTCAACAGGAAGGCATTGACTATGATGAGACTTTTGCCCCTGTTGCTAGACTAGAGGCCATCAGAATTTTCTTGGCATTTGCTGCACATTCTAATTTCAAGGTTTATCAAATGGATGTCAAGAGTGCATTTCTGAATGGGGAGTTGGAAGAAGAAGTATATGTGCAACAGTCACCTGGCTTTGAGGATCCACAATTCCCTCACTTTGTCTACAGATTGCTTAAAGCATTGTATGGAATTAAGCAAGCTCCTAGGGCATGGTATGACACATTGTCACAATTTCTACTGGAGAATCAATTCACTAGAGGCACACTGGACAAGACACTGTTTTACAAGAAACATGGTGATGATATTATCCTAGTTCAAATCTATGTGGATGATATCATATTTGGCTCTACAAATGAGAAGCTGTGTGAGAAATTCTCTAAGCTCATGCAGAGCAGATATGAGATGAGTATGATGGGAGAATTAACATTCTTTCTCGGGCTGCAAGTGAGTCAAAGGAAGGATGGCATTTTTATAAGTCAAACCAAATACATCAAGGATCTATTGAAGAAATTTGACTTAGAAGAATGCTCGCCTGCAAAGACACCCATGGCCACTGCCACCAAGTTAGATGAAGATGTTAAGGGTAAGAAGGTAGATATCTCAATCTACAGAGGCATGGTTGGTTCTCTACTCTACCTCAGTGCTAGTAGGCCAGACATCATGTTTGCAACATGCTTATGTGCAAGGTTTCAATCAAATTCAAAGGAATCACATATGATAGCAATAAAGAGGATTTTCAGATATCTGAAAGGCACACCAAACTTGGGGTTATGGTATCCTAAGGACACAGGGTTCAATCTGGTTGGTTATTCTGATGCTGATTATGCTGGATGCAGAGTGGATAGGAAAAGCACCTCAGGTAGCTGCCAGTTTCTTGGACAAAGGTTAGTCTCTTGGTACAGCAAGAAACAACAATATGTGTCAACTTCTACAGCTGAAGCTGAGTACATAGCTACTGGAAGTTGCTGTGCTCAAGTGCTTTGGATCAGAAACCAACTTAGAGATTATGGACTTGTGTTGGAAAGAATTCCAATCATGTGTGACAACACAAGTGCAATCTCTATAGTCTCCAATCCTGTAAATCATTCTAGGACAAAGCACATTGACATCAGATATCACTTCATTAGGGAGCATGCAACTAATGGAACCATTGAGTTACATTATGTTCCCATAGAGAAACAAGTAGCTGACATATTCACTAAGCCATTAGATGAAGCCACCTTCACAAGGTTGGTTAGTGAGATTGAAATGCTGAATTCTTCAAATTCTGGCTAAGTGAATATATCAACTAGATTGTTGCAGCAGTAAATACTTACTTTTTCAAATGCTCAATATTTTTGAAGTAAGTATTGGCTGGAGTATGATTTATAAATATTCCACAATGCTACATATGTTGAAAATCATACATCGTTAGCTTGAAATTTCTGTGAAAATTTTGAGAGAATCACTATTTAATTTGGTAGAATATTCTTCAGTGAATATTTCTAGTAAATTTCAAAAAGATAGTGAAAATTGAATTTTATGAGTGAAAAGTATAGTTCGATAAGTCAGACTTCTCAAATGATTCATTGTTTTGTCATGGCTCGAGTTCTCGAATAGGCCTATCTAGAACCCTCTTGAGTTCTCGAATAGTGTCTTTTGGAGAAATCGAATAGCACACTCTGAATTCTCGAATAGAGTATTTTAGTTCTCTAATGATGGAGTTCTCGAATACTGTATTTGAGTTATCGAATCATTTGAAAAGGCTGATTTCTCGCTGACACTTAATCGCTTTTTGGATTTATATTCAAAATTTCATTTTGCTCATAAAAACATATTTTATTTAGCTTAGAATTATTTTCTGAGTTAAATAACTGCCAGTTGTGAGTTACAAACTGCTTGAGATATCGAATAAGCCTTTCTTGACTTATCGAATAGTTGTTTTATACTTCTCGAATGACTGTCTTGTCGATACAAAACTTATATCTAATCGACAACTCAAGTTATTCATATATATACAATTTCACAACTGTTCAACTCATTTCATTCGATTTCTCAAATATCTAAACTCTTAAAACCTCTGAAAACCCTAACTGCGAATTTCTTCTTCAACCTTAATTCTCTTTTCTTCTCTACCCAAATGGCAAACACTCAACTCACCATACCATCCCAAACCAATTTCATCGCAATTACCAGTGATGTGGAAGCACCAAATGCTAATTTCAAGTGCTTTGTTCGATGGTTGTCTGAATCTTACATCAAGGGTGCACTATCAGCCAACCCAACCCTGTACATGGACTTATTAGAACAATTCTGGAGGACAGCTACAGTGGAGGTCATCGCCCTTGAGAATGCTATTACCTCATATGTTGTCTACTGCAAGATTCAAGGCGTGGATATTACTATCACTACCGCAGACATGAATGAAGCCTTGGATTTGCAGCAAGAGGCATATGACTCCCTGGCCACAGATGCTGAGTTGGAAGAATTCTTTGAATTTATCAACTACTCAGAGGCTAATAAACTTGGAAAGCTGAATAGGAAGTACTTGAGAAAGGAATGGAGCTATGTTTTTGCTACACTCCTTCATGTATTCACTGCCAGGAAATCGAGCTTTGATCAGATTAGTACACCTGTGCAGCAGCTTGCCTATGCCTTGGCTCATGGGAGAAAGATAGATGTTGGACATCTCATCATACAAGAGCTTTATGGGAGACTTGGTAAGAACACAGCCAAGAGAGGTACTGAAATTTTCTTTCCCCGCTTTATTCAATCAGTACTTAATTTTAAAAATGCTTCATTGATTGAATTGCCTGGATTAGATAAAAGTAAAATAGGCTATCCTAGGTCCATGACCAAACTTATTTTTGGTAACTTGGAGACTAGGAATGATGTAGATGTAAGGCTTAAAATAACTCCCCACATGGAGGGTTTGTTTAGGTCTTACCTCCACAACATGCCAATATTTGAGTCTAAGTCTCAATTAGCACAACCTATGCAAGGAGAACATGATGCTAACCCAAGGCTTGCTAACCAACCCTCTCAGACAAACACTCTACCAAACACAGAGCCAACTGCATCATCCTCTCAAAAGGGTGATGTTAGTAAAAAAAAAAGAGAAAACAGGTTGCTTCTGAACCTTTAACCATCTTAACTGAAGCAGCCTTGGCTGTAGAACTAGGTTTAGGAGGTGAGGAAACTGAGTCACCTATCATTAGACTAAAGAAGAAGAAGAAGAAATCTAAAACCACCTCTTCAGTCACCCAAATGGCTGAAGTTGTAAAATCATGGGCACACAGCTCACTAGATGTATCCTCTCAACAGGGTGCATCTATAGAATCAAGCATCCTCCCCAATTCACCTATCTGTAAAGAGTCAGCACAAGGGAGTGATAAGGCTGGCACAACACTGAGTGGAAAGCACATCACAATTGAAACTCCCTCTATCTCTCAGGGGGAGTTGCCAAAATCTAATCTACAACACACTTCTCTTCCAGAATCTACCATTCATATTTCTTTGGAGCCTGCAACTCAAGCAATTGAGGAGCAAGGCATTGATCATCAAGAATTCTTTTCTCTTGATGAGCCAATGGATTCAAGTGACTTGGTGCATGACACCTTGCTCACCACCCAGGTACCACATTTAGATGGTCAAGGAATGCATGCTGGGGCATCTCCTAATGACACCATCACAAACACAGAGGATTCACTAGTTTTAACTAGAGACTCTGTGCTTGTGTAAACTACTGTCGTAACTCATCCCACTCCTGTGGAGACAACAGTAGTAGAGTCTTTTCATTAGCTCTAGCTCTAACTATATGTCTCAATGGCTGAAGCCTGTGCAACATGACAGTGCTTCAGGATCAGGGTCTGTTCCACCACAATTGACGGTTGAAGCACTCCAAAGCTTAATTGTGGATCAGATCCCTGAGTTCACAAAGATTGCTCAGCACCTTCTCACTGCAGACATGCCCAATCCAGACTATGAAGCTATCCTCTTATGCCAAAGAGATGATGTAGAAATACAGAAGGCTAAGATCATAGATGAAACTGAGAGGGATGGAAACGTAGAAGAATACATCACTTCACTAGGGTCCAATGCCAAATCTCTCACCCCTACTGATGTGTATGAAGCAGTGAATGACAGCTACAAGGGCATTCTGAAGGTTGCACACTACCTTGGCAAAGGTCTAAAGACAGAAGTTAATGAAGTGTGTTCAGCCACAACCAAGGAGGTGCATGAGATAAAGAGGACTTTTGATTCCAAATTCCCTCAATTGGAGACTGTAGTCAAGGACATTCTAGCCTGTAAGTCTACCTACACCAAGATGGACAATGGTTTGGCTATTCTCAAGGATGCTGTCACAGGCCTAGGGCACAAATTCCAAAATCTCACTGATCAGACAACTGAAGCCAATGCCATGCTCAGGACCCTCTTTGCAAATCAATATGGAGACAAGCTGGTCACTGAGGTCCCTGTGCATGAGATGTCTAGGTTTGAAGTGCAGAGACTCAAAGAACAATCCCTGTCTGGCTTCAAATCCTCTGCATTGTTCAGCAAGGTAGATGCACTTGAAAAGGAGGTAGCTACTCTCACTCAGTCTAATGCTCGTCTTACAGACAAGGTACAGACTCTTACTGAGCAGTTGAACACTCAAGCCACCACCACAGCTGATGTTCTCCTGCATCAACAATCAATGTTGTCTGCAATGATGAAGCACATGGGTCTCCCTCTACCTGACGAATCTTCAACCCCAAAGGTCACTCCTACAGCCTCTGTGCCTGACAACAAGCCTAAGGGGGAGAAGAGGACATCAAGAAATTCAAATACAAAGGGGGAGAAACCACCAGCAGTAAAGGGCATCAAAATCATTGAAGGTGGTCATCAAAGAACTTCCAAATCTCTAACTCATGTGCCTGGCAAAGGAAAAGACAAAGTTGATGAGCCTCCTATTTCTCTGCCAGTTGTCACTCTACCAACTGTACACATCACTACTTCCAGTGGTCAAAAGCAATCTGTTACAACCAAAGTGGTTGCATGGAGTATGCTATCTGACAAACCTCAAATCTCCATATCTAAGAGTGCCAAGCCAGTAGAAGTGAAGGTGGTCACTGAGGCCAAGCTACAAGAAATTGCAAACTCAAATGTCTATCATGATGATGCATTCTTGGAGTTTCTGAAAGTTTCAATAGAATAGGCTGGTGATGCTTTATCATATCATGGGAGTTTGAAGAGTCAGATTGATTTTCTCACTGTAGTACCAAGGAGAGTTGATGGCCTATGGCTCAAAGAGATAATGATGGTAGGAAAGAATAAGATATGGCACTTAACCATCAACATTCTACAGGGTCTAAAGCACTCAGAAGTGGATGTGTTCCTTGGAATGATTGAAAAGAAGGATGAAAATTGCAAGAGTCTCTTTGAAGAGTTAAGGGATGGTCAACCAGCAAGGCTTCCTGAAGTATTCACAAATCCTAGAACCATCATCTATCAGGCTGCAACAAGAATTGATGATATCAAGCAGCTGGTCATCCCTAAGCATCTAATTCCTCAGAACAAATCTCTCATTATTGCCATCATTGAGCAGCTAAACAAGAAGAAGGGTTTAAGAACAGCAGAAGAATTGGAAGCTATATCTTATCTCAGGTCATACATTGCAACTGGCATTGTACCTGAATCTGCTAAGTTCAACCCTAGCAAGGATGGTGATCAAGACAAGGATGGAGACAAATGTGATGGAAGGAGAAGGCATCACAGGAGTGATAAGGGTGATGAAGATAAAAAGAAGAAGAAGGATGGTAAGGAGAAGAAGAATGATGATGACCAAGGTAAAGTCTCTGAGAGGAAGAGTAGAAGACAGCAAGCCTTAGGCATTGCTGACAGTAACCTCACCACATCACAAGACTCTAAGTCTAGGGTGAATACTGTTAGTAGTGACCTACCAAAATCTACATCTATGGCTTCTGCAACTGTCTTGCCACCTCAAGAAGAGAAGAAGATTCAAGTCAAGAAACCATCTGTATATTTCAAAAAGCAAACTGCTAATGGAATACTACAATGGTCCACAAACAAAGGTCACATGCTACTGCCAGGCAACCATGTTAAAAGGATCAAATTCAAACAAGCTGCAAGGAAACCAAAGCTATCCAAATCAAGGACTCTGACAATCTATCCAGGCTTAAAACTCCAACCACTAGATGAAGATTTTGATGAAGACCAACTGCGATTCTTACAAGCTCAAAGAATCTATCATGTTGCCATTGTTGATAACTGCCTTGAGATCAAATATACTGATGGAAGGGAGGAGAAATTCAAACAAGGAGGATGTCAACACTGGGGTAAGCTACATGACATAGAAAGAATCATTGCATTGTTGAGCTCAGAAGATAAAGTGGAAAGAGTGTGGAAGCTGGAGCTAATTGATTTTGTGAAGATGAAGAGAGATCATGAGGAGAGAATCAGAAAAGAGTGTCTTGAGAAATGGCTAGCAAGGGAGAAAGAAATTGAGAGACTGGAGATTGAAGCAGAAAAGCTAAGGGCAAATGGATTGTGTAGAGTTCAGTTTAACCCCTATGTGGTGAAGTATAGGAGGGGAAATGGGGATCAGGTCCACATCAGAATGAATATACTCAACCACTATCCTGCAAACATTCTGAAACCAGTACTTAAAGATTTCAAAGACTCAATTTTGCTTGAAGAATTGGATGCTATGGCAGAAATAATAAAAGCTATGGATGAGAATACAAGGAAGGAGAAAGAAAGAAGACAGAAAACATATGATGATTTGCAAGCCAAAGCTATGGAAAGGGAAACAAATGACAATGGCTAGTACTTCATCATAGGCTGTAAGATTACTCACCCTGTAGTTCTATCCACATTGCTAATCAAAATTCATACATGTACTGTCAAGTTTTATCTTTATGTATGTTAGGCTTGTTATCAGACATGAAATTGTGACTAAGGGTCTTACTCACAATTTGGGGGAGATTGTTAGTCACAGAGGCATGCCTGAATACATCTAATAACAAGCCTAAGTATGTGTAATGCTATGCATTACCTACATGACCTCTTAACTGAGGGAACCTCTAGTTGTAGAGTTTCTATTTGTTCTGTACTTGTAATAGGCATCAAATCCTAGTTGTGTAACTGTACTTATAAAGTCAAGAATAATGCTTTTTAAAAGTAGCTATATTATTAATTGTATTTATTATTAATCTATTATAGATACTTTTTAAATATTATTTAACGTAACCCTAAGTTATATGTAATACTATATTCTTGACTTTTATTTCAATTTTTAGTTAATAGACTCCTAGTATATAACTTCATTATTAAATTAAATTAATATATAATATCATGATTTTAATTAATTAAATTAATATCTAATATTATGATTCTAATTAATTAAAATAATTAATATTTAGTGGCATACCATGGTATACATTGCACACCGCGGTATACATGGTATACCATTAAGAGGGGGTTTATGCTTTTAATAAAGAGTATAGATTAATGTTAAAATTAAACTTTGAAGTTGAAAGGAATTGAACCCATGACCTTTCGATACCTACAATTTTATGTTCACATGTACAACCACTAAACCAAATCACTCTATTGTGACACATATAAACTCATTCACTACATACTCAAATAACCCGCTTATTACCAATATTTGTTTTATAATATATTCAAGATAAAAGTGGCCACATAATTATACTAATTTTAATAATTTGAATTTTGATAAGAATTATAACTATTTAGTAAATTATAAATTTGTCCTTAGATTTATATTACTGTCAAATACTTTGAAACTGAAAGGAATTGAACCCATGACCTTTCGATACCTATAACTTTATGTTCACGTGTACAACCACTAAACCAAATCACTCTGTTGTGACACATTTAAACTCATTCACTACATGGTCAAATAACCCGATTATTACAAATATTTGTTTTATAATTTATTCAGGATAAAAGTGCCCACATAATTATACTAATTTTAATAATTTAAATTTAGATAAGAATTAAACCTATGACATTCATATACTCATAAATTTATGTTCACATTTATTTTTATGATTTATTAGGGATAAAATCATTAAAATATTTTTCTCATATAATAGTAAAAAATGGTAGTGGGGGAGAGAAAATATAAATTGACAGATAAGATGTCGTCGAATTCAGAATTAAGAAAGGTACCGAGGTGGTCGAAAATTGGTCAAAAAAAATCGACCGAGGAGGTAGGTGATTGAAAATAAGTAGAAGTCTATCTCAAGTAGGTAAACGGGTGGAAATAAAAATAAATCTATTACAATTTATTACAATATTTCTCTCTTTTAACAATTATGTCTATATACTAGTCAAATGGTCAGAATATGTTTATTACTCCCTCTGTCCCACTAGGTTCTTTACATTTGGGACTAGGACAAAGGGTTTGACACGTATTTTAAGACTCATATAAAGTATAGTTCCATAAATTATTTTAATTTTTTTTTCTTCTGAATAAAAATTTAATGTTTAAATTTTTATTAAAAAAAGAAAATTTTAATAATAAGTTATGAAACTATACTTTTTATACACCTTAAAATGCGTGCCAACCAGTAAAAAAATGTAAATAAATGAAAGGGACGGTTAGAGTATTAAATTAATACGAAAAATGATAAATGAAGTGTATAACATATTTTTACTCGATATCAGTATAATATTCTATTTTATGTATGAAAGGTACCGATGTGGCCGAAAATTGGTTAAAAAAAATCAAAGTGAGGAGATAGGTGATGAAAAATAAGTAGAAGTCTATAACTCAAGTAGGTAAACGGGCGGAAGTGAAAATAGATATATAAAAATTTATTACAATATTTCTCTCTTTTAACAATTATGTCTATATATTAGTCGAATGGCCAGAATATTTTTATTATTAAATTAATACAAAAATAATAAATAAAGTGTATAACATATTTTTACTCGATATCAGTACAATATTCTATTTTAAATATATTTACATTATATCGGTTAATCCTATTAGCATCGGATAATTTATAGATTGACTAATAAAAAAGATTTCAATATTAAAAATAAGAAATAATTTACAAATGGGATTTGGATCTGGTAAAAAAAATGTCAATATGGTTTTGATATCTTTAATCACTCGTACTATATTTTTGTAGCATTTTCGTAATATATTAATGTTATTAATTTCGTACAAATGAGTTTTACAACTATATTTCTTAAACAGTAATATACCAATTTCACTTGAGTTTTAAACTCCAGTGGAGATTCATCCCGGTGTGAGACTAATAAACTCGAAAATCGTTGATATTTATAATGTTTTATGATCACGAATGTGGTATATGTATTTTTTTATTTCCCGACTATCATTTTGGTGTTACCTCAAATAAAAATGATATTTCTTGGATGCTCATTATCGTAGTTTTGTCTATCTTCTTTTCATAGATTGAATTTTATTGTACACGTGAACTTTTACAATATAATTCATTCGGTGTATACATTAACACCTCTCATTTAAAAAGCCCGTTATGAGATATGACTTTAATTTTAGTTACTCGTGTATTTTGGTTAAATTTGTACATGTATAAATATGTTTTGTCTTGAAATTTGAGATATTACATTATTTATTACAAAATTAGAACTATATGACTCTACGAGAACTATATGACTATATTATTTGTATTTTTCCTTCACATTACATTATTTATTACAAAATTAAAAATAATATAATATTTAATTTTTCCTCCATCCCAAAAAAATGAGTTGGCTGTTTTTTCACACATTTCAATACACCAAGATTATTGTGGTAATACTTGGCAGTTACAATTAAGTCTTATCTACTGCTTTCAGTCAGTCATTTTTCTCACATTGACCAAACACAACTAAAAATATAACTTATACGTTTGATAATATTTTGAAACTATAACATCTTAGATAGATCGAAATACGTGAAGTAGACTAACACGAGAAAATTTTATGAATTATTATATGACCCGTGCTATCATGCTAGTCTATCTATTACTATATATAATAAGAGAACACAAGGGTAAAAATTGCCAATAAAATGGCTATGAAATGTCCATTTTACCCTTTCAAGTTAAAAAATTACAAAAGTGCCACCATTTTATAATTTATACTAAAAACATGTTCCTTTATGTATTCAATGAGAATCGAACCTTTAACCTCCGCTCAAGAATCTCATGTCATAACCAAGTGTGCTACATTAATTCTTGTGTGTACTTCAAAAATCTTACTAGATTAATCACATCCTCTTCTTCTCTTCTATTTAATTTTTTTGTTATAACTTTTGAATAAATAAAATATTTGTTTACATTATTTATGTAATTCCGTTTTTTCCCAATTTCCGTAATTTTATATATAACTATATAAAATGTTGGTTTATATTTTTATATAACCCCCTTTTTTTAGTTTGTGTATATAATATAACTATACATTCAGTCATTATTATAAATTTTTAATATTTTGTAATTTTTTACAATTCAATAGATATCAATTATGTTACAATTGTTATTTTTTATATTTTTTAAATGAAACTATATCTATTATTAAACTTAATACAAAAACGCAAACAAGAATGACATTCTCGATGAAAATCGAACACAAATCTATAATAATTATATCAATTGAATATATCGAACTCGCAGAACTTAAAGATACAACAAATCTATTATCTATTAATTCTAGAGAAAATGACCAAAATACCTCAAAATGAGGCACCCATGGCCCAAAATATTGATTTTCGGAAGGACCGGCCCTGACTACCCACGGGACACGCTACTGCGTGTAGCGTGTCTGAAGTACTGTAGCAATCATTGCGCCTCTCTCATATCTCCCAGCTCTCTCGAATCTATCCAATCTCTCTGTCTCTCTCCGGCCACCTCCACCATATCTGAGCACACTAAACCAACCACCACTGCTTCTTCCTCGTTTTACCCAATTTATTTTACCAAATCTGGCCCCGCAGGGGAACATGCGAGGTCGTCGGAAAAAATGAGGGAGAAGAGATGGTTCGATTTGGGGGTTTAAATTTCGGCAAACCAAATGATTTAAGATGGGTATAGGATTGTAGATCATCGAATGATGTATAACACGTTATGGGAAAGTACCTGTAGGCTGTGAACGGAGCATTTCTGTGATTTTCGCCATCGGAATCGCCAGCTCGTGTTTCTCTGATTTTGGAGAAGACGATGGATACGCAACTGGCAAATGCGTATCTTAAGATGCGCATTTGACAGTTGCGTATCTCAAGCTACTGTTCACCTCCGCCCACCAGCGTGACCAAGCAATATGCCTTCTCCACCAGCGTGTCTAAGCGATACTACACTCCCAGTAGCGTGTCTGAAGATGCTCCACCACTAGTAGCGTGTCCCGTGGGTATTTAGGGCCGCGCTGACTAGCGGTGGATATTTTGGTTATGTGTATTTAATTTGTGGGTATTCTGGGCCATCACCCTCTTAATTCTATCTATCTGTCACTAAGATTGTGTTTCAATAAATATTTATATTCTATTTATAAAATCAAACATAATTATAAGTTGATCATATAATTTTAGGTTTACAAAAAATTAAAGATGTGAGTTAAATTAGAGATTTTGGTCGACCAACCATTTAGGCTTTGAACGATTTAATATATAATTGATATAAGAAAGATAAAAATTTAAAAATGTAGAAAAACTTTTGAATTTATGTTTAAAAAGAAGAACTTTAAAAATAAGATTTATGTTGTTTATAAAAAGTAACGTGATAATATATAATGTTAGATGAAAATATGATATGATTTTTTAGATCATAAATATTATAAAATTATTTGTTATTATTAGTAATAACCCGTCGTATTATTACTTGACTATAAATTATGATACTACATATTTTATATAATACATTAAATGATGAATTATGTCATATAATTTAGATTGATAAATGAAACTTTAAATATATAGACACTACTTAACATTTTAAAAATTATCATTTGTAGTCTTGTATATTACCTTTATATAATTTTTTAATTATGAAAAAAAGTATATTTGTCCATATATGTTATAGTCAATTTATAAATTATTAATCGGTATTGTGAAATTATTAAATTATATTAAGTAATATACATTAATTTTCAAAAAAGCATATAAAATAATTGAATTTTAGTCAAAAATGAGTTTTCATAATTTAACATTTCAATAATATGTAATGATTGAGTTATAATATATAATATAGATAAATGTAAGATGAAATCAAAAGGTATGATCCTCTCCCGATTCATTACAATTTCTAAAGATACAATTAAGGGCTCGCGACTTCCTCAATCGTGTTAAGCACTCAACAACAGATTAACAAGGCAGAGAAATCACAATATAACTACACAAGCATAGTAACCATTGAATACTACCTAATTCTCGGAATAGGGAATTAGTTACTCATAATAAATGAAACAATTACGTAATATCTAATCTACTTTTGGACATAAGATAAACATAACTAACATAATATACTTCTTCCAAGTTGATCTGATGTAAAATGATAAGAACTATAATTTTATTATTTATTTATTTGTCATTTTTTTTAAATTTTTCTTTGCAACCTCATTCTATTTTCTATAGGGATTTTGGTTTTATAGGTACAAGACTGGTGTGAGAACATTGCATTATAGACTTACAATAGAGATGACATTGACATATTTTAATGGAAGCAAAATCTTATAGTTAAATCACGTCATTTTCACTTAACATATTTTAATGAGTATGTTATCGCTTGCGGCTAATTGTGGATGATTGTGTTGATATGAAAGCAGTGTCTATCACTATGGAAAGATAAAAATTATCATCTTAATCTCTCAAATTTATAATTACACGGTCCCCGTTTATAAATCAGACTTGTACATCATACCCAACAATATTATTATTGGCGTCTATATACAGTCCGTATTGGCATTCACTATTAACACATATCACTACTCATATTACAATTTCATAATTACGAGTTTTCAGATCAGAAATTATTAAACCACCCGCTACCTTATTCTTTAGAACAAAATTAGAGATATTTATATAGAGACTCGTGCCTTGCACGGGCTGTTACGCTAGTTTTACTTTATACTCGATCATGATATCTTCTTTCTTTGTTCTTTTCAGCTAATTGAATAAATCATGATTTTTGTTAATTATCAAAAAATGATAATTGTAAGGTACGAGGTTTTGATTCGACTATAAAACATGATGACACTATTAATAAAAGAAGTAACAACTTTGATATCTCACAACTGAAAAATACACTATGATACGATATAATAACTAGACCTGAAAATACTTAATTAATTTTTAGTATATCTAATTAATTGCTACGATATAATTAATTAGACCAGAAAATACCAAATTTATAGTACTGTATACCTAATTAATCTATATCTATATATAGTATAATACCCAGAGATCAGAAATGCATCAAAAGCGTTTAAGATATTTTTCTTGAATTCTCACTTTTTGATTTTTTATTAAATTTTTTTCTTGCATTAAGTAGCAACTTAATGGCATCTTAATGACATTTTAATAAAATGTCATTAATTACACTAATTAAATAAATACATATTAAATTTACTTCATATTATTTATATAAAACATTGATAAACTTTATTTTGAGTATTATAATTATTGTTTTAATATAAAATATTACTTATATGTATAAAATTAAGATTATTTTTATGTAAATTAATGATTTAAAATTGTTCGTATTGCGTCATTTTTTATTGTGTCAAAATGTTATGCACATGTTGCTTCAACATATTGTGTCAAAATGAATATTCTAATTATATAAATTCTTATCCTATTACTGAGCATGTATATTATGAGAGGGGTGTCGGCTTTAAAAACGTTATTTAATTATATTTAATATTGTAATTGTTATTTTTCATGATTATAATATTTTTAAGATTTTAAAATGAGAATATTATTTCAACTAATAATTCATACAAACTGTTTTAAGGGTGATGGTCCAAAATGGACCATTTCCAGTTTTCATGGTCTTGCTTACCCCATTCCAAAAATACGATCCAAAATATATCATAGATACGGGGTTTCGTCTGGCACAACACGTGACATGCTAATTCGTTTGCCGTGTTAGGCCCCCAATGCGACATTTAGTGTGCATCATTAGGCCTGATACGACACACCGTGTGCAGTAATGCTACATGATACAGCATACGAAACAACGAAACAGGGGTAAAAATTTGAAAAAGCAGATACGACACACGAAACTACACATTAGGGGGGCAAGTGAGGGCCAAACTTCTGTGGATGGTCCATTTGGTAATTCTCTCCTGTTTTAAATCACTTTTTTCAGGATATTTTTAAAATACTTATTAATTTTTATGTTAATTATCTTTTTTCAGTATTTTAAAATAAAATTTTATTAACCGCGCAAAGCGCGGAAAATATTTTTCTTGATTTTTGACATTTTTGATTTTTTTATTAAATAATTTCCTTGCAATTAATAGGATTATAATTAGTCATTAATTGTACCTATTAAACTTATATTAAATACACTTTATTTTATAGTTAAAACAAAATTTTTGCTAATAATTATTATAATTATCTATATAAAATATTTCAGTTATTATTATTTCTTTATTAGAACATTTGAATTATTATATTAATATAAAATATTAATTATCCATATAAAAGTACAATTATTTAAAGTTAAAATGATAAAATAAAAAAGTGTTTATATAGTTCATTTCTAATCCTTATTCAAAATCACTATAATTTTTTGAGAATCATGATGAGTTACGGAAGTATATAAATTCTCCAATTAACATCTACGATCTATCTATATCTATATTTTTACTAATAGCAATTTGTGGGCGATTTTTGCGCATTCTTGTTCATCTGTGCGACTTCTTGGTAGTTGCTACCATTCTTCCCCTTCTTTGTTTTGTTCCTGCGTTTTGTGGGTATATATATTGGATTTGTGTGTGCATATATTTTTGATTGTGTTTGAATATGTATGTATTTGGGGAATTGAAAGTTACCAAACAGTAATTTTTGATAGACATGTCACAAAGTTTACATATAACAAACTCTGATTGACATGTCTAAAATCAACATATAGGAACTTTAATAAGCATCTCACAAAGTCATCATTATAGGTTATGACTTGTGTTGCAAATATCCTATACTATTTTCTTATTATTTTTTTGAAAATTATAAACATAATGTGAAAAAGGCAATCAACTAATTACCATTAATTATATTATGTTATTATTTATTTTAGGTGTTTTAATAGTATAAATATCGTATATATTTTTCTTTATAATGAATGATAAATAAGTAAATTCACGAAGTACCAAAAAATAGGTACCAAAATTATAAAAGGTAATACCTTCAACTGAAAGCAAATGTGAAAAAGACAATCGACAAATTACCATTAATTATATTATGTTAAAGTAAATGTGAAAAAGGCAATCAACTAATTACCATTAATTATATTATGTTATTATTTATTTTAGGTGTTTTAATAGTATTAAATTTTTATCTTGCGTTAAGTAGCAGCTTAATGGCATCTTAATGACATTTTAATAATCTTAATTACACTAATTAAATAAACATATATTAAATTTACTTCATATTATTTATATTAAAGATTGACAAACTTTATTTGAGTATTATAATTATTATTTTAACATAAAATATTACTTATATGTATAAAATTAAGATTATTTTTATGTAAATTAATGACTTAAAATTGTTCGCATTGCATAATTTTTATTGTGTCAAAATGTTATGCACATGTTGCTTCAACATATTGTGTCAAAATAAATTAATATTCTAATTATATAAATTCTTATCCTATTACTGAGCATGTATATTATGAGAGGGGGATCGCCTTTAAAAACGTTATTTAATTATATTTAATATTGTAATTATTATTTTTCATGTTTATAATTTTTTTAAGATTATTAAAATGAGAGTATTATTTCAACTAATAATTCATCCAAACTGTTTTAAGGGTGATGGTCCAAAATGGACCATTTACAGTTTTTATGGTCCTGCTTACCCCATTCCAAAAATACGATCCAAAATATCCCAGGGGTTTCCTCTAGCACAACAAGTGACACGCTAATTTGTCTGCTGTGTTACGCCGCCAATGCGAAATTTCGTGTGCAACATTAGGCCTGATACGGCACACCGTGTGCAGTAATGCTACATGATACAACATACGAAACAGCGAAACAGGGGTAAAAATTTGAAAAAGCAGATACGACACACGAAATTGCACATTAGGGAGGCAGGTGAGGGCCAAACTTCTGTGGATGGTCCATTTGGTAATTCTCTCCTATTTTAAATCACTTTTTTCAGGAAATTTTTAAAATACTTATTAATTTTTATGTTAATTATCTATTTTCAGTAATTTAAAATAAAATTTTATTAACCGCGCGAAGCGCGGCTAAGTTGTCTAGTTTAATCATTAATATTCGGTTCCCTCAATTCCTTTGCCTAGACAACAGCATTTGAAATAAAATTTTAAATACTGACGCACACATTTGCTCATTTTTCGTACATTTATTTGATCAAATTAATCAAACGAACCCCATTATACAGTACATATATTTCATTATAATACCGTCTCTTCTGCAGATTGAGCCGGCCAATCTATGTTTCGGCATCAAACAGAGTTGACTAGGATATATTTGTCGCGGCAAGTTGATTACTGAACATTAAGAAATTACAGAAAACTATGCAGATTCAGTGTCAATGGCAAATATGCAACTCCAAACTAAGAAACAAACCAGTTCTCAGATGCCCCCTGCAGTTCTGGATTCAATACAAGACAGAAAACAACTTTAATATTTGTTCATTTTCTTATGCCCATTAATTGGTTCCAAGAAGAATCTAATGAAGATAATCATCTTTATTCTTTATTCCTCATTTCAATCACTTGTCTAAAAATTATAAAATATGCCAATGGTCTTATGCTTTGAAAAAGCATAAGTGTTCTTAGTGACATATGGATATATTTGAAAAAGTCTCCATGAACAAACAATGTTAATGCAACTAGATATCTTATAAACAGGTAGAGACCGTGTTGTTGCACTAATTTGCAAAACTAAACCCCTAAACTTTGTCCAAATCACTCACAGTGACTTGCAGGCTTTGTTAGTCGGACTGGACTAGAAGTGTGCAACATGGATAAGTGTTCAAGTGTCGTCGGACTCGCAACATTTTGAAAAATGTACATGTTTTTTTGCCTAAAATGTCCAAGTCTGAAAGTCAGTGTCCAAGTAGCATAGATGCAGGTGATTGGAATGCTTGAATCTTACTATACCTTTGTTTTCGGTCCTCACAGGTGTTAAGCGAAGATTTATATACTTTCATAATTTATTACGATTTCCATAATCATTAATAATAAAGATTGCTTGAAAAGTTAAGGGTCGTCTGTACTAAAAGAAATTGCAGTGGTATTCCATAGAAAATTAAAAAAAGGACGCAATGTATACAATTTTTAATCACCATTTTACCTAAAAATAAACTTAATTCTATAGGTAAATAATATTTAATATTGAAATAATTATTATAATGCTCAAATAAAATTTTCTAATTTTGAGTTTGGCTCATAAATATTTGAATTCGGATTTATAATAATTAAGCCAAATTCGAGAGCTATTCGAACCGAGCTTAAATTTCAAATTACACGGTTTGTAAGGTTCGTAAGCACAATCGATCCTTCATTATTTTTTAATTATTATATACTATAAATATATTTTTATATAAGTATTCAATATTCATATATATATATATATATATGTAATATATTTAATCAAATGGTACCCGAGCGTACCAATCATATTCGAATTTTTGTTAGTATTTACTAAAATCGATTCGAGTTTTTAAGTCGGAGAGGCTTTCACTCAGAAGTTTCAAAATATTTTTCTTGAATTTTCACATTTTTGATTTTTTTATTAAACTAATTTTCTTGCATTTAATTAATCATTAATTGTACCTATTAAATATATGTTAAATGCACTTTATTATTTCATATTTAATATAAAAGTTTAGTAATCTTTATTAGGACATTATAATTATTATTTTAATATAAAATATCATTATTTATAAAAGTGCCATTATTTTATGGTAAAATGATAAAATAAAATTATTTATATCGTGTTATTTCTAATCCTTATTCAAAATCATTGCAATTTTTTTCGACAATAATAAATTGATGATTTTATCTTTTTGATACATTCGTAATTAGTGACAGTAAGAATCATGAAAGATATGGAACTATATATTTTTCGATTCACAATTTAAATAGAAGATATCGTAGAATTTACTTTTATACATGAACAAATTATACACGGGTGTGACCAACTCGATTAAATTGAATCAAACCAACCAATTTTTTGGTCAACTAAATCAATAAAAAAAATTATAAATTCGTTGTTTCATTATTTTGTATTGGAATAAATTAATATTCTAACAACTAAACACATTATTATACTATTACTAATCAATTAATCATACATGTATGTTACGAGTCGGGAGATGGGGTATAAGAACGTTAATTAGTTATATTTAATATTTACAAACTTTTATTATAAGAATTATTTTGACATTGTACTTTGGTATGAAAAAAAGTAAAAGGACTTTAAGGAGTTTAAAAGTTGATAATATGTAACAGGATTTTCATTTTGTTTATATATTTAGCTTTAAACGACTTAGTGTTTATTCAAATTCCAATGATTTTAAAATTCATTTTTATTTATTATTAAATTGGAGATGGAAAATAATTACTTAAATATATATATATATATATATATATATATATATATATATGTTAAATATAATTGATGTGTTTTAATCAGTGTTTAAGTGTTACAGTGAATTATCAGAGTTTAGCTGGAAGCGGTCAGAGTTTAGTGTAAACTCTGACAGATGGAAGCTCGACAGAGTTTGTCAAACTCTGTCTGGAGGAAGCGTCTACTGGTCAACAGTGATTGAAGATTTATTATGGAAGCGATATCTTTGAAGATTGGATAGCTATCAAAGAGATCGAGTTGACTTAGGAGACGTGTGACAATCTATAATTGATATCATTGTATAGCTGATTATTAGGAATATCAATTAGAGATTGTATCGTAGCTGTATGTTTTATAAATACAGTTAGGTTAACCCTAGAAGGGTATCGTACAACGAATTATCTTATTGTAACCTAGCAGCTCTTTGTGATAGTTTACATCACGAAGAGGGTTCTTAATAACAGAAGTTTTTAAGTGCATAAACGTCTTACTTGTTAAACTCTCATACGAATTTGATTATTAATTGTGTATTCGGACTAACAAGTGGTATCAGATCCAATCTGTTACTTTATTACAGGTTAAGATCCAAACACAACAATAATCATGTCAGCAATTCCTCCACCAACACCTACTGTTTATGAAAAGGCTCCTACTACTATGAGTCGTTATGAACCAATCAAGGTTCCTATTCTGAGGCCATTAGAGTATGCTATGTGGAAGGTCAAGATGACTATGTTTCTGGAGGCTACAGATCCAGAATATCTTGACAGGATTTATGAAGGCCCTCACAATCCTACAAAGCTATCTGTTGCAGCTATTGGTGAAGAAGCTAAAATAGTTCCAAAGGAAAAGAAGGACATGACTCCTGAGGATCTATCATCAATCGCTAAGGATGCAAAAGTTAGGCATTTACTGCATAGTGCTTTAGACAATGTTATGTCTAACAAAGTCATTAACTGCACCACTGCAAAAGAGATATGGGATGCTCTTGAAGTCAGGTGTCAAGGAACTGCGGCTATTAAGAAGAATAGGAGAAACATACTCACACAAGAGTATGAGCATTTTGAGGCTAAACCTGAAGAGACCATGACAGAAACATTTGATAGATTCTGTAAACTGCTCAATGATCTGTCATTGGTCAACAAAGAGTATGATCTAGAAGACTCAAATATCAAGTTTCTTCTTTCTCTACCTGAAAAGTAGGATGTGAAAACAACCACTATTAGAGACAACTATGATCTTGCTGAAACAGAGATTGATGAAATCTATGGGCTGCTCAAAACTCATGAATTGGAAATGGAGCAGAGAAACAGGAGATCAAGCAGGAAAGCAAAGTCTGTTGCTCTTAATGTTGAAGAGAAGCCTCAGAAGAAAGAGGCATCAAGAAGCAAAATGAAAGGAAAAGCTTTGGTCATACACTCAGAAAGTGAATCATCAAACTATGATTGTGATTCAAACTCTTCTGAATCATCTGACTCTGAGGATGATGAAGAAGAAATGAGGAAAATGGCTGTGTTGATGGTGAAGACCATCAAGAAAATGGGCTTCAAGAATTTCAAGAAAGGGAAAAGATTTTCTAGAGATTCAAATGAAGACAGGAAAAGTTTCAGGAAGTTTAATAAGAGAGATTCTAAAGGGAAGAAGGATAAGTCTGAAATTCAATGCTACAAGTGTAAGGAGATGGGTCACTATGCTCCTGAGTGCAAGAAGGGTAAAACTGGAAAGGTACTCTACACTAAAGGCAGAGATTGGGCAGATACTTCAGATTCTGATGAAGAAGTGAACTATGCTCTCATGGCTACTACTGAATCAGAAACTTCTGAAAATAAGGTACCTCTAACTACCTATGCTTATAATATTGATGACATTGCTCAATTAAGAATTTATCTTAAGTCATTGCATATAAGTTATAGGGATCAGACTTTAGAAAATGAGAGGATAAAATCTGAAAATTCTGAACTTAAGGTTAGAAATAAACTTGTTGAAGAAAAACTTGAAAACATGCAACAAGTTCAGAAAGAGAGAGATGATGCTGTTTGTATAGAACAGAATTTGCTTCAGAAATATAAACAACTAGAATCTGAGTTGGAGGAAGCAAATAAGAAAATTAGGACTTGGACTAATTCAGGAAAGGACACTCAACAGATTTTTCAAACAGACACTGTTGGTCTAGGTTATAATGAGGAAGATGAACTTAGATTTCAAAATCAAGTCAAAATCAGACCTCATTTTGTACATGGAACCAATAAATTTTTGTCTGAAAATGAAAAAGAAGCTGTTAAAAGTATATCAGTAAAAACTAGTGTTAAACAGGTTAACATTGGTTCAATGACAGATAAACAACTCAAACATAAACTGAAGGAGTTAAAATCTGTTAAGAAACAGAGAGTGTCAAATAAGAACAGAAATGGAAAAGTAGGCATCACTTCAGGAAACAAACCAATGCTTGCTAGTTATGCTCCAAGAAAGACATGTCATAACTGTGGTAGTACTAAGCATCTTGCAAATTTCTGCAAGAAAAATAAAAATATAAATTCTTTACCTACCAAGTCTGAGGTAAAGAAGGATTTTGATAGAACTAAGCCACAGACTTTATGCACACACTGTGGAAGCACTTGGCATTCCATTTATACTTGTAGAGAATATCATGCTATCTATCATAATTACTATGAACTGAAACCCAATCTGAAATGGGTTAAAGTTGATACTGCAAGTGTAAACACTGATACTGTTAGCTCAAACTCTGATAATGTAAATTCCGCTGCAAAAGCTAACAAAGTTAAGAATGCCAAAGGATCCAAGCAAGTCTGGATCCTTAAATCTAATCCTCAGTAATTGCTTGTGATTGCAGGGCAACAGGGAGGCAACCCTAGTCGTGGACAGTGGATGTTCAGGACACATGACTGGAAATAAAGCCCTGCTATCAGACTATGAGGAGAAAGCTGGCCCAAAAGTTTCCTATGGTGATGGCAATGTAGGAAGAACATTGGGATATGGTAATATTAATCTTGGAAATGTCATCATCAACAATGTAGCTCATGTCCCAGGACTCAAGCATAACTTATTATCTGTGAGTCAAATCTGTGGCAAGGGATATCATGTAGATTTTCAACCTGAATATTGTGAAGTTATCAGCAAATCTACAGGAAAGGTTGTTCTAGTTGGTCACAGGCAAAACAACATTTATGAAATCAAGCTTTTGATAGACTCTGTTGGAAAAGCTGTTTGCCTGTCTACAAGAATGTCTAGTGAAGAGAGTTGGAAGTGGCACAAGAAACTCTCACATTTGAACTTGAACAACATCAATGAATTGATCAGAAAGGATCTTGTAAGAGGACTCCCAAAGGCTATGTTAAATGTTGATGGCCTATGTGATTCATGTCAGAAGGCTAAACAAAGGAAATCTTCTTTCAAGAGCAAGACAGAATTTTCAATCACTGATCCCTATCATCTTCTGCATGTTGATCTCTTTGGTCTACTAAATGTTATGTCTATAGCAAGGAAGAAATATGCTTTAGTCATTGTTGATGAATACACTAGATTCACTTGGGTGTATTTTCTAGCAAAGAAGGATGAAACTGCATTAACTCTGATGGAGCATGTGAAGCTTCTAGACAAAGGATCAAGTAACAAAGTCAGAATCATCAGAAGTGATAATGGAACTGAGTTCAGAAATGCAACAATGGAAGAATTCTGCAAGGACAATGGAGTGAAGCAAGAATTTTCAGCACCTGGTACACCACAACAAAATGGTGTAGTTGAAAGGAAAAATAGAACCTTGATTGAAGCTGCCAGAACTATGCTTGATGAAGCAAAATTGCCAACTTATTTCTGGGCAGAAGCTGTTCAAACTGCTTGTTTTACTCAAAATGCAACACTGATCAATAAGCATGGAAAGACACCATATGAGATGGTGAAGAAAAAGAAGCCTAACCTGAAATACTTTCATATTTTCGGGTGCAAATGTTTTGTTTTGAAGACTCATCCTGAACAGTTGACCAAGTTTGAGCTAAAGGCAGATGTAGGAATTTTTGTTGGCTATCCACTGTCAACAAAGGCATTCAGAATTTACAATCTGAGAACTAAAGTGATCATGGAATCTATACATGTGTCTTTTGATGATAAGAAGATAACTAGACTTGAAGACAAAGATATATGATCAACTGAACTTTGAAAATGAAGATTTAAACTCTGATGAAGTAAACTCTGATGAAACAATTCTGACAGACTCTGTTGAAACAAACTCTGAACCTCTACTGGTAAACACTGGAGAAACTTCACAGCCACAACAAAGGGGAGAACCAGTGGAGGGGGAGCATGATCAAGATGAAGACTCAAACACTGATACTGAGTCAACTGAAAAATCTGGATCAAACTCTGATGATTCAAACTCTGAAAATTCAAATTCTGACTCTGGGCAGTCAAGTTCAGGGAGAGTCTCAGAAAACGAAGATAGATCACAACAAAATCAGGAGAGCATGGATCAAGGGGGAGGATCACATGCTGACAGAAGTCATTTGCCTTCTGCTAGGAAATGGACTAAATCACATACACCTGATTTGATAATTGGTGATCCAGATGGAAAAGTGAAAACAAGAAGTGCTACTGCAAGTGAATGTCTGTTTCATGCATTCTTGTCTAAAAATGAACCAAAGAAAGTGGAAGAAGCTCTTCAAGATGCTGACTGGATAACAGCAATGCAGGAAGAGTTGAATGAATTTGAAAGAAATGAAGTTTGGACCCTTGTACCAAGGCCAAAGAACAGATCTATTGTTGGTACTAAATGGGTTTTCAGAAACAAGACTGACAGTGAAGGTGTTATCACAAGGAACAAGGCTAGACTGGTAGCAAAAGGCTATTCACAACAGGAAGGAATAGACTATGATGAAACATTGCTCCAGTTGCAAGATTGGAGGCAATTAGAATCTTTCTAGCATATGCATCTCACAAGAAATTCAAAGTATTCCAGATGGATGTGAAAAGTGCTTTTCTGAATGGAAAACTTGAGGAAGAAGTGTTTGTTGAACAACCACAAGGATTTGTGGACCCCAAATATCCAGATTATGTCTACAGGCTAGATAAGGCACTATATGGACTTAAGCAGACACCAAGAGCATGGTATGAGACACTTGCTCAATTTCTTCTAGAAAGTGGATTCAACAGAGGAACAATTGACAAAACTCTGTTTTATTTCAATCAAGGAAGTGACCTCCTTTTAGTTCAGATTTATGTTGATGACATTATCTTTGGGTCTACTAATGATAAACTCTGTAAGAAGTTTGCCAAGCTCATGCAGTCCAGGTATCAAATGAGCATGATGGGAGAGCTTAGTTACTTTCTAGGCCTACAGGTGAGACAAACAGATGATGGTATTTTCATTAATCAAGAAAAATATACCAGAAATCTTCTCAAGAAATTTGGTATGCTTGACTGTTCATTTGCATCAACTCCCATGGCAACAGCAACTAAATTGGACAAAGACACAGGAGTTTCAGTGGATATGACAAACTACAGGGGCATGATAGGATCTCTTCTATACTTGACAGCTAGTAGGCCTGACATCATGTATGCAACCTGTCTTTGTGCAAGGTTTCAGGCAGATCCTAGAGAGCCACATCTGACAGCTGTGAAAAGAATCTTCAAGTATCTCAAGGGCACCATATCATTAGGTCTGTGGTACCCCAAAGAATCAGATTTCAAGCTACTTGGGTATTCTGATGCAGACTTTGCAGGCTGCAAGATAGACAGAAAGAGCACAAGTGGAAGTTGTCAATTTCTTGGTGGCAGAATTGTCTCCTGGTACAGCAAGAAACAGAAATCAATCTCCACATCTACAGCAGAAGCAGAGTATATTGCAGCTGGTAGCTGTTGTGCACAGATCTTGTGGATGAAGAATCAATTGTTGGATTATGGATTGAGGTACAGTAAAATTCCTATTTACTGTGATAATCAAAGTTCTATTGCTATGACAGGTAATCCAGTACAGCATTCAATGACCAAGCACATCAGCATAAGGTACCACTTCATCAGAGAACATGTAGAAGAAGGGAATATTGAACTACATTTTGTGTCTACAGAACAACAGCTTGCAGATATCTTCACTAAACCGTTGAGTGAAGCTACATTTACAAGACTGGTCAATGAACTAGGAATGGTCTCTGGTTCTGACTAGGAATGTTGGTTAGATTCAAATTTTACTTATGTATTGTATTACTCATATTTCCTGATTGGTTAAATGCTAAGTGAACTCTGTTGATTAAACTCTGTTATGCATACTCTGTTAAACTCTGTCAGCATGCCTGTATGTCATACACTGTTATTAAGTTTGATAAACTCTGCGAACTCTGAGTTGATTTTTGTTTGAATGAAAACACCAATGAAGAAATATGTATGAAGCATGATTCTCAGCAATTAATCATGAATCTTTCTGAGTTATTGTAATCTAATCTTAGATTGTGCAGAAAGTTAACACAGCATGATACTGGCTCATATTTATAGCATCTCTTAGTTTATTTTGTCCTAAACTCTGAGTCTATAAATACTGTGTGCATTACCTTACATGAAAAACTACTGATGTTGATGAACTCTAAACTCTGTTAGTTATACTCTGGTAGAATAAAATGCTTACTGTAATACCCCAAAGAAAATGTATATAGGTTGTTATACTCCTTTGAGATTATGTTGGATACTAGGATGACCCAGGAACTTATTGGTATATAATATGTGCTAAGATTCTCTGATTTTTGGTGACTAGTTAAATACTAGGATGACCCAGGAACTTATCAAAATGATAAGGGCTAAAATTTTTGAATTTTTGGTGACTGGTTCCAACCTCTAATTATTGGAATGAATAGAATTAAAAAAAAATGTATATATAGAGGGGGTATAAAATAAATTAAAAGTTACTGTATATAGATTGATTACTACAGAGTTTAGCTTTCATCATACAGTCAGTGTTTACTATGACAGTTTGTGCATCCAGTGTTTATTGATTTACTTTATGGATTTTATGAAAAATTAGATGCTCTAAAAATTGATTTAGTAAACTCTGCTTCACACACACATATTTTCACAACTGTGCAATTTATGAAAGGGTTTCGGTGATAAGTTGGAGAATTGACAAACGCTGTTGATTCGTGATTTGTACTCTAAGGTAAATTTTCATTTGGATAATTTGAAAATTTTGAAGTAAATAGGGCTTTTTGACAACTGTTAATAAGTGTATTGTTGATTTGTGGTTCATACTCTGAGTCTCAGAGTTCTCGAATAGAACAAAACACTTCTCGAATTGGTACTCTGTTCTGCTACTGATTTAATTGATGAATTTGTTCCTTATATGATTACTTTAATTAGTTTTCATATTCTCTTCTTTGATTTACTTCCTTGAAGAACAGTTCATAAAATATAAATAAAAAAAATTGCAGAACACACTGAATAAGATTAGAGAAACATAATTTTTCATTGATAATAAGAAAGAGATTACAAGCAAGTATTACATCTTTTTGTTCTCTCTATCTGCTAATCTATTCAACAGGAAAATAAAAGGTCAAGTCCAAACCACTCCATTGTTAGCAAAAATCCCAGATCCCATCTTTGCCACTTTATTTGGGTGGAAGTTGAAGGGATAAGGTTATTTTTACTGACATATTCATTAACAATGGTTGGTGGTGTTGGATGAGGATGCCTTCGAGGAAAGCCATGCTAATGTTGCTTGGAGAGCAGCATCGATGTCGATCACTCTTGCAGGTTTCTCTCTCTCGATCTCTTCCAGACCAGCATCCATCTGCAGCCACAGAGTCTCAAGCTGCCTTTCCCAGTCAAACGCATCAAACTCTTCACGCGTATAGCTGAAGATATCCCTATTCTCGAAGAGATGGAGGTTCTTTTCTTTGATGGTAAGGTTTGACATTGTTATTCAGAGTGTTTTGTTTGAAGGGTTTTTGATTTTTCAGGGGAGAATGAAAGGTTAAAGGGTTAGTGAACTAATCTGAACAAGTCTCTAGGCCTTAAATAGAGATGGGTAAGCAACGAAGTCCTAAAACGCTTCGTATTCTGGTTATTAATGGCTCCAGGTAAACGCTTCATATTCTGGTTTTAATTGGGTTCAGGTATTTTAAGAGAGTGTTATTTGATTTTTTTTTAAAATCAAATATTTTATTGTTTTAATTTGCAAAATACACTTCTTAAAAATACGCGCACGTGACCCACTCACCCATTAATGTGTCCCACTCACCCATTATCGTGTCCCACCACACATTAATCTAGGAACTGATTGAGTGTTTGATTACATAAGAGATTGGGTTTTTAATTACTCTAATTATTTTTGTGTCCAAACGGTTGTGTTTTATTTTTACATCTCACAGTTCTCTCATTTTTCACTTGGGCATTCTCGCAAACACCTTTCCTACATACACTTCTCTTGGGAATTCTTGCAAATTTCTTAACTCAATGGGTTCTAAACCATTCGCTGCTCTTGGTTTACGGTTTGTTCCTAACAACTATGAAGCTGCACTCTATCATGAACGTGTTCCAGAACTGTTTCATCTAATGCAGAATTTCTTGAGAGATTCAGAGATTGGACAAGCTCTGGTTGGACCTGATACTCTCTCTGCATCTCAAATTGCTACTTTTTGGCAAAATTCAGTCTATGTGGATGGAGGAGAGAATGGGACTCCTAACATCATCTTCACTTATGAAGAACAAGATTTTGTGATTACTCCACAAACTGTAAGAGATACAATGGGGTTTGACACACATACATCTTATACTCTTGTTAATGAAACTCTATTGAGAGAGATGCTACAAGAGATAGGTTACATGGAATCTCTTGACAAGCTTGGCGGTATAAAGAGACCTAATCTCAGGAAGGAATGGAACTTTTTCTTTGATTGCATTACAAGGACATTCCAGAAGAAAGTCACCAACTGGGATGCCATTCCGATAGATAGTCTACAAATCGGGTATTCTCTACTCTATGGTAGTAATTTTGATTTTGGTAGATATGTTCTGATGAATTTAGGTGATAAACTGTCAGAGTCTACTACAGTTTATTATGCTCGATTTTGTCAAATGCTGTTCAATGCTTGTGTACCTGGTCTAGAAATTGCTGATACTGATGAAATTCACCCTTTTAGAGTCAACAAGAGAATATTCTCTGACATGACTAATAAGGATGTTGGTAAAGAAAATCTCCCTGCCTTTGTTCTGCCACTTGCTTTGCAGAACTTTCTCAATCAACCTCAGGACCAACAACAACAAGACCCACAACAAGACCCACAACCAGAACCACAACCTACTCAAACACCAAACACTGAACCACCTACATCACCTACTCCCTCAGCACCTACAAAACAACCTTCACACACTTCACAAACAAACTCTGAATCATCACAATCTCCACCAAAATCACAGTCTAAAGCACAAAGAGTTAAGAAGGCCATCACTGAACGACATGCAAGGGTTAAGCAGGCAATAGAGACACAGAGAAAAGCAAAACAGACATCTCCTGGAGCTGTTTATACTAGAAGAATGAAAAGAATAAAACAAACGGCAAACATACCTAAGTCACTCTCAGTGGTAGCACAATCTTTGTTAAATATAATTGATTTGTTTTAATCAGTGTTTAAGTGTTACAGTGAATTATCAGAGTTTAGCTGGAAGCGGTCAGAGTTTAGTGTAAACTCTGACAGATGGAAGCTCGACAGAGTTTGTCAAACTCTGTCTGGAGGAAGCGTCTACTGGTCAATAGTGATTGAAGATTTATTATGGAAGCGATATCTTTGAAGATTGGATAGCTATCAAAGAGATCGAGTTGACTTAGGAGACGTGTGACAATCTGTAATTGATATCATTGTATAGTTGATTATTAGGAATATCAATTAGAGATTGTATCGTAGCTGTATGTTTTATAAATACAGTTAGGTTAACCCTAGAAGGGTATCGTACAACGAATTATCTTATTGTAACCTAGCAGCTCTTTGTGATAGTTTACATCACGAAGAGAGTTCTTAATAACAGAAGTTTTTAAGTGCATAAACGTCTTACTTGTTAAACTCTCATACGAATTTGATTATTAATTGTGTATTCAGACTAACAATATATATATATATATATATATTATAAGATTTAATATTAGAGTATTACAATATGTGACTATCATTTTGAAGAAAAATTGCCCAAAATATCCAATTTTTTGCTCCTCACTGCCCGAAATAACCATTTTCAGAATCATCGCCCAAAATACCCATGGGATACGCCGTTGGGAGAGGCGTATCCCACGTACTGTAGGTCCCACGTGTCTCTCTTCCTCTCCCCATCTCCGGCAAACAATCTGGCAATACAAATGGCTTAATATTGGTATAGAACTGTAGATCATAGAGATGAATCTAATGGGCTATAAAACATTAACGAAAAGTTAACGGAGATGGTCGAACGGAGGAAAATTCTGTTCATCGGAAAATCGGGTTAGGTTCGAATTGGGGGTTTTAATTGTAGCATTAAACATGGATTAAAAGTGGTGTAATTTTGTTGAGGATTGAATAACGAATTGATTGGTGTATAGAACGTAGTCGAAAATTAACGGAGACGGGAGAACGGAGAAATTCGCTGGGGAGAGAAATCGCCATTAGAATCGTCAAGAGAGAGCTTCTCTCGAGTTGAAGAAGAAGTAAGGATACGCCACTGCCAACGGCGTATCCTCAGACACGCCTTCCCAGCTGGCGTATCCATTATGCTTACTACTCTACCCGCAGTGTGTCCTCTTTTTTACATTTTTACCTGTAGCGTGATGATAAGTGGATTTTATATCCACTTGGATCGCTTCAATTCGGCTTAAATTGATTGTCTTGGACTCAAGTTTATTGTAGTTTTGATGTGTTTTGCTTAGTTGTGCAGATTTACAAGAATGTCGATTATGGGTGATGCTTCTATCGTGTTTGGAGGATTAATTGATTAAAATTCGGATTTTCCGGGAAGGTTGCGCAGTCTACACTGTTTTGGCCATATCTGGAGTTCTAGAAGTCCGTTTTCAGCGATCTTACAGCTCACGCGAAGCTTGGGAGATTTTCTACAACCTGGGATAGATAAAAGGTGCAGGGAGCGTGTAGTTAAAATTCGCGCACGTGTTCTTTGTGAAGCAAGATTGAAAGATTACTGTTTTGCCCTTTTTCTAATTTTAATTGTATTTTGGGCAATTTTTAGTACCTTAATCGAATTCTAATTGTAATAGAAGGTAATTTCTTGCTGGGCAAGAAATCTAGAGCCTATTTAAACACATCTTAGCATTGTAATTAGGATAGTTTTTCTATTATTGTATCGTAGCTTAGATCTGCAAGGGAGAAAAGGAGAGAAGGATTCAACGCTCGTGACAAGCAACGGATCTAGATCTACTTCATCTTTTGTGTTATTCTGGATTCTAGATTTGTTTTCTTAACTCTTTGTTTTATTAATATAATTACTTCTTTTATTCATAACTTGTTTATTATCATGTTTTCATCAAATCCCATTACGATGAACGGTTCAATTATGAACTAATCATTGTCATGGGATTCTAACGGATTTTGTTAGTCACAGAGGCATGCCTGAATACATCGAATAACAAGCCTAAGTATGTGTAATGCTATGCATTACCTACATGACCTCTTAACTGAGGGAACCTCTAGTTATAAAGTTTCTATTTCTTCTGTACTTGTAATAGACATCAAATTCTAGCTGTGTAATTGTACTTATAAAGTCAAGAATAATGCTTGAAAGAAGTTCCAAGGTTCATGCCTCAATCAAGGAGATAAAGGCTGCCAAATAATCACAGTTGGGATTTGAAGAAATGAAGAATTTGCCTAAGTACCCATTCGAGAAGTACATTTGTCTATTCGAGAAGTCTAGCATTCGAGAAGTCAGGGATTCGATATCTCAGAAGACACTATTCGATATCTCTGAATACACTGTTCGATATCTCATTCGATATCTCAGAGATTTGATATGTCTATTACTCTATTCGAGAACTCATGGAGTCAACAAGTCAAAGCATCATTCGAGTTCTCTAAGAGTCAACAAGTCAATGCTCTATTCGATATCTCAAAGACTCAAGATGCTATTCGACATCTCAGGGATTCGATATGTCAAAATGTTCTATTCGATATCTCAAGGACTCCCAGAGAAAAGAGCTATTCGAGAAGTGATTCGATATGTCAATATAACACTATTCGAGAACTAAGAGTTATCGATTAAGTCAATTCTAGTTCTCGAATCACTCACTTAGCCACTTCTCGAATACATTCTTGGAGACAAAATACTGAAGAATTGTACAAGTCAGAAACCTGCAACAAGCCAAGACGCTTTGTAAGAACCCTAATTTTTGTAATATTTTCTTTTTATAATATCATATAACATTGTGAATTTGGAACCTTTTGAGTCATCCATGTTGTTTAATGGAATTGTTTGTCTGAGAAACTATGTTGTTACATTCACTATGTAAGATAAAGGGAAGATTGTTGAAGGCAAGAATCTTATTGTTAGTAAGATTTATAAAACTTGGGATTTGAGAGTTATTAGAGTATTAAAAGATTTTAAGGGATTATGAAAAGGAGTTATGGATATTCGAGGAATTTACACAATTAAGTACTTAAGGAATTACGAGGGAAATCTCTACACAATAAAATATTATTACGAGGAATTAATTAAGATACGATATGAATTAAAGATTAAGTGACAAGCATTGGTGGAGGAATAATAATACAAGGAAGGATAGTACATGCAAGTCTCATGACACTAGATTGTTAGAAAAGCAAACTAGAAAATGCAAAAGCAACCAATGAATAGTAATTAGTTGGTGCATTATTCTAGGAGACAAAGGAGTATGGTGCATGTCTAGTCTACTACCTAGGGTGTCAACATTTGATACAATAATACATATGACCAATACATATCACAATTGCATATCACTTTATTCAACCAACACAAAACAAAACAACTCCCCCCCTGGCAAGAAGCTCTCGGCCAAGCTAGAAAAAGGAGAAGAAGAAAAATTTTTCTTCAACTTCTCATCACTCTTAATTCAAGGCAAAATTCCTAGGTCCTCTACACTCCATATAGAAGGTATGCTATGAATTTCAAGCCATTCTAACCATCCAATCTTGAGTTATAAATTGTTGAAGATTGAGTGAATAGTAACCATGTAGGTTTATCTTTTAGATCTTGAAGGATTAAGGTCTTTAAAGGCTCATCCAAGTGTTCTTAGTGGTTGTAAAGCTCACCCAAGGTTATCATAAGAAATGATGAGGTGGTTGGGAGTACGCTTCTACCAACTGTTGTCAGGATGTTATATTAATGAATTCTGGAGTTACCAAGCCTTTTCCTGATCCAGGAAATGCAAATCGATTGCGATGTAAAACATATCCTTGGAGGAAACTAACATGGAAGTGAGATGGACGAGAAAGGAAGAAATATCGTGGCAAGAATGTGAAGCTTTACTTAGCTTAAAGGGATTGATGCACATAGAGAGACATATAGTTTAACAGGCCCCTAATAGCAAATGGATGCATGGATATATGCCAATGATCCTTCGAGATTACCACCTAATCAAGTTTATTGGGAATCGCAGCCGCATGCAGGCCTCAGGCTGATTGGCGCCAGTTGTGAAGGAGGACGAGCGTGTGACATCTTACATATACCATCGAGAACTGATACCCTTATCGGAAATGGGGGAATTATTGACTAGTTAAAATGAGTAGTTGTTTTTTAGATAAGGTTGAAGAGAAGGTTTCACCAACTCAAGATCGACCTCTGTACTGTGCCAAAGTTGGCATTTCACAATAATATAAACGTTATAAAATTGTGGTAGTATCGTCTGAATGGACTAATGAGTCACAAGCCTTTATGGATTAATGAACAAAGTTTTGGGATGAAATGAGATATTAGCAACAACCTCGTTGTTAGCTATACTTGATGATAAAAAGAGGACTTTGAGAGTCACGATGATGCGTCTTTCAAGAGTTTAAGAGGTGTGCTGATGCAGTAGAAATGGGATGATAGCCTATACTTCTAAACAACATAAAGGTTATGGGGTAGGATATACTAACCGTGAGTCTGGGATTAGTCATGATGGCGTTCACGCATAAAACTGAGACGTTAACCTTATGAGAAAAGTGTGAAAATTTCTCCACAAGTGCCATAAATATATCTTCATATTAGAACCAAACATAAGAAAGAGAAGGTGACGAAAGGGAGCAGGGGGTATAATGGAGAAATTTGTTATTACCCAGGAAAGGCCAGTGTGGTGGCCGATACCTATAGAAGGGCTTATTCGAAATTGGAATTCAGTCAGTATTGACCAAGAAAATAGAGTATATACCATAAAGAATAATGTTAGAGGAAAATGACTAAATTATGGGGAAGGAAAAAGATGTATAGAGAATTAAGGGAACGTTTGGTAAACTGAAATGAAGAATGGTATTGGCAAACTATTAAGTACAAACGCGACATGCCAAAAGCAGAATGATAGAGATCTAGTGAATTAATTCCGCCTGTATAAAATCTTGAACGTGGACAGAATTATAATGAATTTCATAAGTAGGTCGCCAAAGACCGAGCCAAGAGATGGCCCTAGTTGATTTATAATTGTTGGACCAAGGGATTTAACTACGAAAGACTTTCCATTTAGAAGATTATCGATTTATATACGGAAGAGATGGTGGTGCAATATAAAACTTCTGCAGCAATTACGTCAGATAAAGACTTAAGGTTAAACTTCGAATATTGAAGGTGCTTTCAAGTATATTTAACAAAGAGATTGAGCGTATGTACTAATTTGATCTGTGGTTGACGGACAGGGAAGAAGAATTGTCCAGACGATCGAATTTATATTTAGTGTCGTGCCTTAGGTTTCACGGGGCAGTCGAGAATAAAAACTTATCCATGAAATGAATGTTGTTATCACGATCATCACCATGCGAACGTAAGGACGTCTCCTGTAGAGCGTACTGCGAAAGAAGAAGTTTCGCTTCTCTTGCGTTACGAAGAAGTCAATGAACGAGGGACATAGTAGCTGAACTGGTTCGACGTATACCGAAGACTATACAGTATCCATAGCAAGTGGTAACGGTTGACGGGAGGCAACACATGCCTGCTAATCAAGCGAAGGAATATGAGGAATACCGTGCGTATTGACGTTGTCTCAAATTATAAAACACGACCACAAAGTATTCACGGGCCAACGATACAAGGACTCAACACGGATACTATGAACAAGGTAGAAGAGGAACGTATAAGTAGTGGGATAGAAATTTTCAATCATAGAACAACCGATAAGGAATACAGGTCGAGGAGAGTATGCGTTGAGGAACAACATTAAGGCGTTGGTGAGACCAAGGGAGAGAACAATAGGGTTGAAGTGTCAACCTGAGAGTTGGAAAGGGTAAGGTTGGAATTGTATCCACAACTATTATCCTTAGGTTCTTAAGATAGAATCCTTTTAAGGAGAGGAGACGACATTAACCTTAATTTTTGGGAATATTCGAAACCTGGACGAATAGTAATTTTATGGGTGGATGAGAAATTTTTGCAATCACGATATGTACGAATTATTAAATGAAGATTTCGAATTGATATTACGTCTTTACGGTACAGACGAGTGTATGTAAAAGTCATTAGTTTTTTTTACGAAACCCATTATTTTGAATGGTCAAATTTTATGAGATATCTAAGGAGATCGTGGTAAGGCATGGGGTTCCTGTGAGCATTGTACCTGATAGAGACCCAAGGTTCAACTCCAGGTTCTGGAGGAGTTTTCAGGATTATGTGGGGACCAAGTTAAACATGAGTACTGCATACCACCCCCAATCAGACGGACAGAGCGAGAGAACCATCCAGACCATAGAGGACATGTTGAGAGTATGTGCCATCGATTTTAAGGGAAGTTGGAATGACCACTTGCCGTTGATCGAATTTTCCTACAACAACAGTTACCATGCGAGTATAAAAATGCCCCCATATGAAGCTTTACACGGACGAAGATTTCGGTCTCCCTTGTGTTGGGAAGAAGTTGGAGAGCGGAAGATTTTAGGGCCTGAACTGGTCCAACAGACAAGAGAAACTATCGAGCTCATAAGAGGACGGCTGGTAGCGGCCCAAGACAGACAGAAGAGGTATGCGGACCAAACCCGCAAGGACAAAGAATATGAGGTAGGAGAATTTGTGATGTTGAAGGTATCACCGTGGAAGGGATTGATGAGATTTGGTAAGAAGGGGAAGCTAAGCCCCAGATTTATTGGACCTTTTGAGATTTTGAGATGAGTTGGAAAGTTAGCCTATGAATTGGCTTTACCCCTAAGCTTGCAGCAAGTACATAACGTTTTCCATGTGTCCATGCTACGACCCTACCATACCGACTTCCGACACGTGATAGAATATGACAAAGTGGATCTGCAGCCAGACTTAACCTATGTGGAGCAACCCGTAGAAATCATGGATAGAAAAGAACAGGTGCTGAGGAACAAGGTTGTCAAATTAGTGAGAGTTCTGTGGAGGAACCAGAATGTAGAAGAATCAACATGGGAACTAGAGAGCACGATGCGTGAAAAGCACCTCCAACTGTTTTCAACCTGATTCCGGGACGGAATCCTTTTAAGGAGAGGAGGCTGTAAGAACCCTAATTTTTGTAATATTTTCTTTTTATAATATCATATGACTTTGTGAATTTGGAACCTTTTGAGTCATCCATGTTGTTTAATGGAATTGATTGTCTGAGAAACTATGTTGTTACATTCACTATGTAAGATAAAGGGAAGATTGTTGAAGGCAAGAATCTTATTGTTAGTAAGATTTATAAAACTTGGGATTTGAGAGTTATTAGAGTATTAAAAGATTTTAAGGGATTATGACAAGGAGTTATGGATATTCGAGGAATTTACACAATTAAGTACTTAAAGAATTACGAGGGAAATCTCTACGCAATAAAATATTATTACGAGGAATTAATTAAGATACGATATGAATTAAAGATTAAGTGACAAGCATTGGTGGAGGAATAATAATACAAGGAAGGATAGTACATGCAAGTCTCATGACACTAGATTGTTAGAAAAGCAAACTAGAAAATGCAAAAGCAACCAATGAATAGTAATTAGTTGGTGCATTATTCTAGGAGACAAAGGAGTAGGGTGCATGCCTAGTCTACTACCTAGGGTGTCAACATGTGATACAATAATACATATGACCAATACATATCACAATTGCATATCACTTTATTCAACCAACACAAAACAAAACAACTCCCCCCCTGGCAAGAAGCTCTCGGCCAAGCTAGAAAAAGGAGAAGAAGAAAATTTTTTCTTCAACTTCTCATCACTCTTAATTCAAGGCAAAATTCCTAGGTCCTCTACACTCCATATAGAAGGTATGCTATGAATTTCAAGCCATTCTAACCATCCAATCTTGAGTTATAAATTGTTGAAGATTGAGTGAATAGTAACCATGTATGTTTATCTTTTAGATCTTGAAGGATTAAGGTCTTTAAAGGCTCATCCAAGTGTTCTTAGTGGTTGTAAAGCTCACCCAAGGTCTTTAGCTACTCAAGAAGGTATAAAACTCCAACACCCCCTTAGCCATGAATTATTTGTGGTGTTTAATGTTAGATCCATGATTATTAGTGTGAATCTTGGACATATAAGTGATGGATGATGTAGATCTTGAGTTTAAGTGTTGTGGTTGTGATTTTTAAGCTTGTGGTTAGTGTATGTAACTCCATGTATGTTGTAAAGTAGGATCTTGGTGGTTTAGATGATGGTTGTGATGTGTATGTAAGATTCTTGGTTAGTGAAGTTGTAAAAGCATGCTGAGTATTTTCCAGGAACTTGTACTGTCTTGTAGGAGGGTTTTGAACCCCTAAATCTTCTCCCCTGAAGTCCTAATATATATTGTTGGAAAGGTATTTGAATGTAGTTTCCAGAAATGTAAGGTTCATGACTAGGTGATGTATAGATTTTGAGTTATGGCCTGAAAAGTGAAATGTGTTTCTGGAATCCGGACTGCACTAAATGGTCCCCTTGTGAAGAGCTAGTAAATGCAGTGGTGAAGGCTAGTAAATTATGTAGGCTCATGGAAAAATTAGAAGAGCTAGTAAATGCAGTGGTGAAGGCTACCCAAAAAGAATTGGATTAAAATATGTATTTTTCAATTTTATAAAAATGTTAGAGTAAAATTCGCGCAAGGGAAAAAGTCGTAAGTGGAGTGTGATTTGAGGGGTAATGAATATGATTCGGATGTGGTAACCAAATTAAGTCGAATAAGTGACGAGCGTAACCGAGTGATGACATAAACCTATAGTGGGGCTAGAGGGTCATGAGACGAAGTCATTAAGTTAATTTTGTACCCCCTAAAACCTCGCAATTAAAAGAGATATTGTTAAGGTACTAACGATCGGCTATTGCTTATGTATAGATCATCCCACTTCGCAAGCTCGACCACCCCAACGTCACCAAGGCAAGTTTACTTTTTAAAACTTACATATACAAGGACTTTCACTGTTGTGTTTGTAGTTTTCAATCATATCAAATGTTTATGTCTATCAAAGTATCGATGAATTGAGATGTATAAGTACATATATGTTTGCACCCCTTGTACTTAGAATGAAATGTTTTCTTCGGACAACGACTCTAGAAATAGAGGTCGTAGAGGTCCGTATATACTATTGACCGGGGAGCGGTATATTATTATATCGTAATTAAATTGCGAAAACCCGAAGGGTCATTCGGGAAGTATCGTATACTCAAGTAATTATTTTGATATCTTCATAACTACTCAAAATACCTATCTTGGATTAAAAGTTTATTTAATTAAATAATTATTTTATTCATTATTAATATTAAATCTTAAAATATCATTTATTAATTATTGTTCACTATTTTAAAGACAAAGCTAATCCAAGATACCTTTAGCACTTTCGAACTCGAACTCTTTCGAACTCAAAACATTTTCGAAAACCCCCGGTTAGGTTTGCTTCTTGTGTGATTTCAAGAATCATCGGTCGACTGATGTCGGACCTCATTTACTCAGTTTTCAATCAAAATCAAGTTTTTAAAAGAAAAAGAAAAAGGGACTCTGGCAGGTGTGGGGACCGTTGACGAACGATTCCCGGGATGTGTAAGCTGCCGTGAGCCAGGCGGTCCATCAATTATTATTCCGGCCCAGGTGTTGCCGAAGGATGATTACGGATGTAGTTTTCATCAAGGGTGATTACGGATGTAGTTTTCACCCGGGGATAGTTACGGATGTAGTTTCTATCCTTCTACCGGTAAAGAAGACCCTCGGATTATTGGACTTGGATGTGGCGACTGATCATTGTCAATCCCTGTTAGGTTTTTATGTTTTCTTCCAGTCCCATCCTCCACTTTGGAAAAATACTCAAACACTGCTTCTTGGGCCTAAGTGCCAAGTTGCCGATAGTGTGGTTTTTAATAAGAAAAATATTGACATCGTGCAGTATCTAGAACTGCAAGATTTTCTATAAAGATTGGCACGTGTTAGTGCACTCTTGCAATTGCTTCAAAGAATGAAATGTTTTTGTATGAGAAACCTTCTAAGCTAATGGAAGGAAAGAGGTTTGCAATGATGTATTCCCTGTACAGTATGTTAATCGTAGAGTGTTTTGCCGAAAATGATATACTCATATGTATATATTTTCAAACTTGAGATATATTGAAATGGGAACCTTATAAAGGGTTCATATGTTATTCTTAAAGCTCCTTAGTGAGTATAGATGTTTTATTCAAACTCGGACATATACATTGTCAAATTATGTTTTGAAATCTGAGATATATACCTATATAGTTGGGAATGATTTCGAAATAAACCACATTATTATTTTACAAAATGGTGAACTTGCTGAGCATTATGTAGCTCATTCTTGCTTTATAAAAACTTTTTAGAAAGAGAAGAATTTGGCCGATTAACTCCGCACCAGCAGAAGAGGAGTAGAAGAATTACCACCCGGAGATGATTTAGTTCCTGATAAATACTACAGAGTAAGTCTGATAGGTTTTCAACTGTAATGTAAGACTTGTCTTCAAGTATAGTTGTATAAGTGGAAGTGCGTAAGACTCTGGATTGTACAGATGAATTGTAATATTTAGTGTTACTTTTGATTATCGTTTCCGAGGCTCTAACTTGTTTGTGCGTAAGATTGAGGTCTGGACGTATGTATTGTTGAGTTGTAAAGGTAATACAGGTATGATATGGTTGGATGATGATGTGACGACCTGAATCTTTGACCTCAGATTTGGGGGCGTCACACGCTTTATTTGACTATGTACTATAAAGCACGTTGGAAAGCCTACAAAGAAGCTTAGAGAGATAAGACAGGGGACAAGGAGCTAAAGAAGTGGATCTGAACAGGCTTTGCAAAGTCAAATCTGTAGCCGTTTGGAGTCTTACTCAAATGAGATAGACAGACTGGAAAGTATTTTGTTTACCTACCTTATTTGTAGTAAGTAGGTGTATCCATGTCTATAAGGATACAGCCTCACTTCCTTAGCTGATAAGTTTTAAGTTTTTCAAGGTACAACACAAGAAATATCTCTCTGAGAAAAACGAAGCTGAGAATACTATCATTTGTATTCACAGATTGTAGCAAAATCTTTATCTAATAAAATATTAGATTAAAGTAATATTGTGTTGTGTTTGTCTTTGTTATCCGCACTTACATATCTCACACACTCAACACATATCTTGCTGCAAAGATTCAAGAACGAAGAAAAGTTCAAGAATCCATTCACCCCCCCCCCTCTGTATTCTTTTACTGTATTCAATACTCAACAAGTGGTATCAGAGTAGGCTGTTTAATCTAAACAGAAAACGATCATGAGTTCGAATACACCAAAGACTACAGGTACGGTAAAGGTCCCTAAGTTCGACAAAAAGAATTACAACCTCTAGAAAATAAAAATGCTGTTGTTCATCAAAGCTGCCAATCCTCTCTACCCTGACATCCTCAAGAATGGTCCATTTGTACCACAACAAGAAATTGCTGAATCTATAGTGGGCACAATAGTCATTCCTAGATCATATGTTGCAAAAGAGCCATCCAAATGGACGGATTCAGAGAAGGAAAAGGTTGCCCTAGACAGTCATCTCATGTTGCTAATCATAGACTCCATGGATATGTCGATGTTTGCCAACATAGCATCATGCACATCAGCCAAGGACATGTGGAACCACATCGAGGTGTTAAGGGAAGGGACAGAGGAGGTAAGAGAGAATAGGAAACAGATACTGGTCACACAGTATGAGGCTTTCATGGCACATTGGCACAGTCCAAAGAAAGTATTAGTGATATGTTTGAGAGATTTCACAAGCTGGTGACTGAGCTTCAAATGAATGGGAAGGTTTACAGCACTAAGGAATTAAACATGAAGTTTCTACTATCTGCACCAAACCATCTAGAGCAAAGGGTCATATCTCTAAGAGAAAGAGATTTGAACAAAGTCCCATATGATGTGCTTTATGGGGTTTCAAAGACTCATGAGCTTGAGTTGCTTCAGAAGAGGGCTATCCAAGCCAACCAAGGCAGAATGATAAACACATCCTATGCCTTGATTGTCAATAAATCTGTTCAAGACCTGGAAGCATCCACAAGTCAGCTGAGAATAGAAGAGATAGTAGGTGATGAAGAAACTGAAGAAGAAGTGACTGAACCTGTTGATGAAAAGGAAGAAGATGAGTTCTACACTCTTGAAGAGTTGGATGCCATGGAAAACACTTCATATGCTTTTATGGTTAGAAAATTCCCAAACATCAGATTTAAGAGGAATCAGCCCTTCAAGTCTAGATCTCAAAATCATTCATTCAACAAGAGCAAGGCACCTGTGAAAGTAAACAAAAACAAATTCAAAACCAGCTATGTGGATAGGTCATCTGTGAGATGTTATAGATGCAATGACCTAGGGCATTTTGCCAATGAATGCAAGAAGCCTAAAAAGAAGGATAAGGAGTTTCTTGAGCTTGAAGCTAAGTATGAGGCTCTGCTAAAGAAGCATACACCAGGTAAGGCCTACATAGCTGAAGGGAAATGTTGGGATGATTCTGATAGTGATGGAGAAGAACAAGAATTCTGCAACTATGCCTTGATGGCCAACTCCAAGGAAGAACCATCTGAATCAGACTCTCAGGTACCATCCCTCACTACCATAGACATGTCTGTTTCTGAATACAAATCTATGGTTGAACAACTATCTTTTGAGATATTAATATTCATACTAGTATGACTGCTGCTAATGAAGAAATTGCTAAACTGTCTACTAAGAATGAACTGTTGAACAAAAGAAATGAGGAACTAGAACTAAATGCTATGCAAGTAGAAAACCTTAAACAAGAAATTGAATATCTAAAGAATAAGGTTCTATGTGCTAGTCAAGTTGAGAAAGCTCTTAGGGATGAACTAGCTGAAAATGAATTTAAATTGAAAACATTTTAGAATTCCTCTAGTCTATTGCAGTCCTACCATGAGAAAAATCTAGCTAGACCTAAGGCTGTCATTGGACTTGATTATGACACTCTTAAATAGAGGAAAGGCTATGTAGTCATTGAAGATGACATTGTTGTTCAAGAGGAAGTGCCCCAGGTTTTGAAAAAGACTGAGAACCCAATATTTAAAACACCAACACTTGAGATTGATGAGGATGCCTTACTCATTAAGCAAATGTTGGATGATGAAGATAAGGCACAATCAAATGAACAACAAGCATCCTCTAAGAGTGAGAATGTCAAAACCAAAGCCAAGGAGCCAGTAGGAGGTAGACCTAGACCTGAGAAATTTGTGAAGTTTGTTTCAGCTGGGAATAATGAGTTTGAGAAGAAAGTGGCTAAAAAGAAACAAAACAGGAATGGCAAATTAGGGATTAACAAGGACAACAATTATGCTTATGTGCCAAATGCCCCTAGGAAAGTTTGTCAAAACTGTTTTAGCACTAATCATTTAACTCATGCATGCAAGAAACCATCTGGTAGTGTTGCTAAACCATTCTATGATTGCTCTGTGCCTTTACGACATAGAGACTCTCCTTTCTGTGATAAACTTGATTGTATGCCATGTAACATGAATATAATGACTAGTTGTTTTAATTTGAGAAGACAATTCATGGAAGGTTGCATCAGTCACAATGTTCACACACACTACACAAGAACAAAGTCTTCAAGTCCTCCTAAAGTTAGGAAGGTACCTCTGTCACCTAAGTCTAAGAACCCTGATTCTAAGACTTCTAACAGTGACAAGAAAACTAACATCAAGAAAATTGATAAGCATGTTGTTTATGATAAAACTGTTGCTAAGCCACATGGACCCAAACTTGTTTGGGTACCAAAGGAGAAGTAATACCTTTGTGTTTGCAGGGCAAAGAAAGTGAAAAGAAGGTCATGTGGATTTTGGACAGTGGATGCTCAAACCATATGACTGGTGATATGGCCCTGCTATCACAGTATGAGGAGAAGGCTAGCCCAATGGTTGCTTTTGGAGATGACAGCATTGGCAACAAACTGGGATATGGCAAGTTGGAAATTGGAAATGTCATCATTGAAAATGTAGCACTGGTCAAGGGGCTAAAGCACAATCTACTGAGTGTTGGTCAATTTACTGACAGAGGCTTCAAAGTGAATTTTGACAAAGATGAATGTTTGATCACCCACAAGAAGACTGGTGACTTTGCTCTATCTGGAGTAAGGAAAGGAAGCCTGTTTGTAGCCAATACGAACAAGGACAAAATTTGTTGCTTTTACTCAAAAGCATCAAATGAAGATAGTTGGCTGTGGCACAAGAAGCTATCACACTTGAACTTCAAAGGCATTAATTCTCTAGTCAAAAGGGAGTTAGTGAGAGGCATGCCCACACTTGAATTCTGTCAAGAAGGAGTGTGTGAGGCTTGTCAAAAGGGAAAAATGTAAAGATCAAGCCACAAGTCAAAGACAGTGACATCAATAACCAAGCCCCTACAACTAATTCATATGGACTTGTTTGGGCCTGTCAATATTATGTCACTAGGAAGGAAGAAGTATGCTCTAGTGATGGTTGATGATTTCACAAGGTATACATGGGTAGAATTTCTGGCATCAAAGGATGAGGCTCCACAAGTAATCATTGAGCATATAAAGAAAATTGACAAGGAAGCAAAGGCCAACAATGCAAGTGTGATTGCATTAAGAAGTGATAATGGAACAGAGTTCAGAAATGCCATGCTTGAAGCATTCTGCAAAGAGAATGGTATTTCTCAACAATTCTCAGCTCCAAGGACTCCACAACAAAATGGAGTTGTTGAGAGAAAGAATAGAACTCTGATTGAGGCTGCTAGAACAATGCTACTTGATGCAAAGATGCCTACATGTTTTTGGGCTGAGGCTGTGAGCACTGCATGCTATATCCAAAACAGAACCCTCATCAACAAAAACACTGGAAAGACACCTTACAACTTGATGACTGGAAAGAAACCTACTCTAAAGTATGTTCATACTTTTGGAAGCAAATGCTTTGTGTTAAAAGACAATTCAGAATATGTTGGAAAGTTTGATGCAAAAGCATTTGAAGGAATTTTTCTTGGCTACTCGATGGAAAGAATTGCATATAAAGTTTATGTCATCAGTCAAAAGAAAGTTATGGAAAGCACAGATGTGACATTTGATGACAGCAAACTACCTGGATTAGAAGAAGCCAATGATGAAGATAAAGATCCTTTGAAGTTTGACAATCTAGATCATTCTGATGAGGAGATTGAAACTGAATTTGAGCCCACAATCCAACAAAATCAAGTGAATGAAGAACCTGTGTCAATCAACAATGAAGAAACAAGCATCCAAGACACACCTGTGATTAGTGGCAACTTCACAGGGGGAGGAAATGTAAATGATCATGATCTGGATGATGAAGCAACATCAAGGCTGAGAAATCAATCTGAACATACAAGGAAATGGGATAGATCACATACTGCAGATCAGATAATTGGAGATCCAAATACAGGAATGAGGACAAGGAGAGCAACTCTAAATGAATGTCTCTATGGTTGCTTTCTATCCCAAGTTGAGCCTAAGAAACTTGATGATGCATTGATGGATCCTGATTGGATAATTGCTATGCAAGAGGAGCTAAATCAATTTGAAAGAAGCAAAGTATGGGAACTTGTGCCTGCACCAAAGGATAGAACCATTGTTGGAACAAAATGGGTTCGTAGGAAGAAGATGGATGAAAATGGTGTAGTCATAAGAAACAAAGCAAGGTTGGTTGCAAAAGGATACTCTCAACAGGAAGGCATTGACTATGATGAGACTTTTGCCCCTGTTGCTAGACTAGAGGCCATCAGAATTTTCTTGGCATTTGCTGCACATTCTAATTTCAAGGTTTATCAAATGGATGTTAAGAGTGCATTTCTGAATGGGGAGTTGGAAGAAAAAGTATATGTGCAACAGCCACCTGGCTTTGAAGATCCACAATTCCCTCACTTTGTCTACAAATTGCTTAAAGCATTGTATGGACTTAAGAAAGCTCCTAGGGCATGGTATGACACACTATCACAATTTCTACTGGAGAATCAATTCACTAGAGGCACACTGGACAAGACACTGTTTTACAAGAAACATGGTGATGATATTATCTTGGTTCAAATCTATGTGGATGATATCATATTTGGCTCTACAAATGAGAAGCTGTGTGAGAAATTCTCTAAGCTCATGCAGAGCAGATATGAGATGAGTATGATGGGAGAATTAACATTCTTTCTTGGGTTGCAAGTTAGTCAAAGGAAGGATGGCATCTTCATAAGTCAAACCAAATACATCAAGGATCTATTGAAGAAATTTGACTTGGAAGAATGCTCACCTGCAAAGACACCCATGGCCACTACCACCAAGTTAGATGATTATGTTAAGGGCAAGAAGGTAGATATTTCAATCTACAGAGGCATGGTTGGTTCTCTACTCTACCTCACTGCTAGTTGGCCAGACATTATGTTTGCAACATGTTTGTGTGCAAGGTTTCAATCAAATCCAAAGGAATCACATATGACAGCAATAAAGAGGATTTTTAAATATCTGAAGGGCACACCAAACTTGGGGTTATGGTATCCTAAGGACACAGGGTTCAATCTGGTTGGTTATTCTGATGCTGATTATGCTGGATGCAGAGTGGATAGGAAAAACACCTCAGGTAGCTGCCAGTTTCTTGGACAAAGGTTAGTTCTTGGTACAGCAAGAAACAACAATCTGTGTCAACTTCCACAGCTGAAGCTGAGTACATAGCTGCTGGAAGTTGCTGTGCTCAAGTGCTTTGGATCAGAAACCAACTTGGAGATCATGGACTTGTGTTGGAAAGAATTCCAATCATGTGTGACAAAACAAGTGCAATCTCTATAGTTTCCAATCCTGTCAATCATTCTAGGACAAAGTACATAGACATCAGATATCACTTCATAAGGGAGCATGCAACTAATGGAACCATTGAGTTACATTATATTCCCACAGAAAAACAACTAGCTGACATATTCACTAAGCCATTAGATGAAGCCACCTTCACAAGGTTGGTTAGTGAGATTGGAATGCTGAATTCTTCAAATTCTGGCTAAGTGAATATATCAACTAGATTGTTGCAGCAGTAAATACTTACTTTATCAAATGCTCAATATTTTTGAAGTATTGGCTGGAGTATGATTTATAAATATTGTAGAATGCTGCATATGTTGAAAATCATACATCTTTAGCTTGAAATTTCTGTGAAATTTTGAGAGAATCACTATTTAATTTGGTAGAATATTCTTCAGTGAATATTTCTGGTAAATTTTAAAAGATAGTGAAAATTGAATTTTATGAGTGAAAAGTATAGTTCGATAAGTCAGACTTCTCGAATGGTTCATTGTTATGTCATGGCTCGAGTTCTCGAATAGGCCTATCTAGAACCCTCTTGAGTTCTCGAATAGTGTCTTTTGGAGAAATCGAATAGCACACTCTGAGTTCTCGAATAGAGTATTTTAGTTCTCTAGTGATGGAGTTCTCAAATACTGTATTTGAGTTATCGAATCATTTGAAAAGGCTGATTTTTCGCTGACACTTAATCGCTTTTTGGATTTATATTCAAAATTTCATTTCGCTCATAAAGACATATTTTATTTAGCTTAGAATTATTTTCTGAGTTAAATAACTGCCAGCTGTGAGTTACAAACTACTTGAGATATCGAATAAACCTTTCTTGACTTATCGAATAGTTGTTTTATACTTCTCGAATGACTGACTTGTCGATACAAAACTTATATCTAATCGACAACTCAAGTCACTTGCATATATACAATTCCATAACTGTTCAAATCATTTCATTCGATTTCTCAGGCAGCTAAAGTTCCAAAACCTCTGAAAACCCTAACGTCAAAAGCTAAATTTCTTCTTCAACCTTCATTCTCTTCTCATCTCTCTATGTAACAATGGCAAATACCCAACTCACAATTCCTACCCACACCAATTTCATAGCAATAACCAACGATGTTGAAGCACCAAATGCAAACTTTAAGTGCTTCGTTCAATGGATGACTGAATCATACATCAAGGGTGCACTCTCAGCCAACCCAACTCTATATCTAGACCTACTAGAACAGTTTTGGAGAACTGCTACTGTGGAGGTCGTGGCCCTAGAGAATGCGATAACTTCATACGTAATCTATTGCAAGATTCAGGACAAGGAAATCACCATCACTACTGAAGACATGAATCAAGCACTAGGGTTACAACAAGAAGTGTATGACAGTCAAGCTACTGATCAGGAATTGGAAGACTTCCTTGATTTTATCAACTACTCAGATAGAATCAAGCTTGGAAATTTTAATAGGAAGTACTTGAGGAAAGAATGGAGCTATGTCTTTGCCACTCTTCTTCAAGTCTTCACAGCAAGGAAGTCCAGCTTTGATCAAATCAGCACACCTGTTCAACAAATAAGCTATGCTCTAGCATATGGGAGAAAGATTGATGTTGGTTTGATCATAATGCAAGAATTGTATGGGAGACTTGGTAAGAACTCAGCCAAGAGAGGTAATGAAATTTTCTTCCCTCGCTTTATTCAATCTGTACTTAATTTCATAGATGCTAAATTGATTGAATTGCCTGGGTTAGACAAAAATAGAATAGGCTATCCGAAATCCATGACCAAACTCATTTTTGGTAGCTTGGAGACTAGGAATGATGTGGATGTAAGACTCAAAATAACTCCCCTTATGGAGAGTTTATTTAGGACTTACCCCCACAACATGCCAATATGTGCCTCAAAATCTGAGTTAGCTAGGCCCAAGCAAGTAGAGCAAAATACTAACCCAGGGCCTTCTAACCAACCCTCTCAGCCAAACACTTTACCAAACACAGAGCCACCTGCATCATCCTCTCAACAGGGTGGTGTCAGTAAAAAGGAGAAGAAGAGAAAACAGGTTGCTTCTGAACCTCTAAAAATCTTAACTGAAGCAGCCTTGGTTGTAGAATTAGGTATAAAAAGTGAGGAACCCGAGTCACCCTTACTAAGGCCAAAGAAGAAGAAGAAGAAGAAGTCTAAAACCACCTCTTCTGTCACCCAAATGGCTGAAGTTGTAAAACCAGGGGCACACAGCTCACTAGATGTATCCTCTCAATAGGATGCATCTATAGAATCAAGCATCCTCCCCAATGCACCTTCCTGTAAAGAGTCAGCACAAGGGAGTGATAAGGCTGGCACAACACTGAGTGGAGAGCACATCACAATTGAAACTCCCTCTATCTCTCAGGGGGAGTTGCCAAAATCTAATCTACAACACACTTCTCTTCCAGAATCTACCACTCATATTTCTTTGGAGCCTGCAACTCAAGCAATTGAGGAGCAAGGCATTGATCATCAAGAATTCTTTTCTCTTGATGAGCCAATGGATTCAAGTGACTTGGTGCATGACACCTTGCTCACCACCCAGGTACCACATTTAGATGGTCAGGGAATGCATGCTGGGGCATCTCCTAATGATACCATCACAAACACAGAGGATTTACTAGTTTTAACTAGAGACTCTGTGCCTGTGTCAACTACTGTTGTAACTCATCCCACTCATGTGGAGACAACAGTAGTAGAGTCTTTCCATCCGGTTACAGAAGTTGCATCTGTAACTGAGGAGTCTAGCTTGCCTAGCTCTAGCTCTGACTTTCTGTCACAATGGCTGAAGCCTGTGCAACATGATAGTGCTTCAGGATCAGGATCTGTTCCACCACCATTGACGGTTGAAGCACTTCAAAGCTTAGTTGTGGATCAGATTCCTGATTTTGTAAAGATAGCCCAGAACTTGGTCACCTCCAATGTGCCAAATCCAGATTATGAAGCAATATTGCTCTGCCATAGAGATGATGTGGAGATGCAGAAATCAAAGATAATAGATGTTGCTGAGAGAGATGGCAATGTAGATGCCTGGATGCAAGGAAAATTTGATCTCACTCTCAATGAAGCTCTTCAGTATCTAAGAGAGGAATACATCACTTCACTGGGCTCAAATGCTAAATCCCTAACTCCTGGTGGAGTGTATGAAGCCATCAATGACTCCTACAAAGGATTCCTCAAGGCTGCACACTACCTTGGCAAAGGTGTCAAATCAGAAGTCAACAAGGTAAGTGATGCAACAGACAAGTCTGTGGGAGAGATAAAGAGGGCCTTTGATGCAAGGTTCCCTCAGTTGGACAGTGCTCTCAAAGACATCAAAGTCTGCAACTCCACCTGCACCAAGATGGATAATGGTCTAGCTATACTGAAGGATGCTGTCACAGGACTGGGGCACAAATTCCAAAATCTCACTGATCAGACAACTGAGGCCAATGCCATGCTCAGGACCCTCTTTGCAAATCAATATGGAGACAAACTGGTCACTGAGGTCCCCGTGCATGAGATGTCAAGGTTTGAAGTGCAGAGACTGAAGGATGAATCCATATCTGGTTTTAAGGCCAATGAGCTCTTCACTAAAGTGGACACTCTTGAAAAGGAGGTAACTTCTCTCCAACAGTCTAATGCTCATCTCACAGACAAGGTAAACACTCTTACTGAGCAGTTGAACACTCAAGCCACCACCACAGTTGATGTTCTTCTGCATCAACAATCAATGTTATCTGCAATGATGAAGCACATGGGTCTCCCTCTACCTGAAGAATCTTCAACCCCAAAGGTCACTCCTACAGCCTCTATGCCTGACAACAAGCCTAAGGGGGAGAAGAGGACATCAAGGAACTCAAATACAAAGGGGGAGAAACCACCAGTAAAGGGCATCAAAATCATTGAAGGTGTTCATCAAAGAACTTCAAAATCTTTAACTCATGTGCCTGGCAAAGGAAAAGACAAAGTTGATGAGCCTCCTACTTCTCTACCAGTTGTCACTCTACCAACTGTGCACATCACTACTCCCAGTGGTCAAAAGCAATCTATCACAACCACAGTGGTTGCAGGGAGTATGCCATTTGACAAACCTCCATTCTCCATATCTAAGAGTGCCAAGCCAGTAGAAGTGAAGGTGGTCAGTGAGGCCAAGCTACAAGAAATTGCAAACTCAAATGTCTATCATGATGATGCATTCTTGAAGTTTCTGAAAGTCTCAAGAGAACAGGCTGGTGATGCTCTATCATATCATAGGAGTTTGAAGAATAAGATTGACTTTTTCACTGTTGTACCAAGGAGAGTTGATGGCCTATGGCTCAAAGAGATAATGATGGTAGGAAAGAATAAGATATGGCACTTTACCATCAACACTCTACAGGGTCTAAAACACTCATAAGTGGATGTGTTCCTTGGAATGATTGAAAAGAAGGATGAAAACTGCAAGAGTCTCTTTGAAGAGTTAAGGGATGGTCAACCAGCAAGGCTACCTGAAGTATTCACAAATCCTAGAACCATCATCTATCAGGCTGCAACAAGAATTGATGATATCAAGCAGCTCGTCATTCCTAAGCATCTAACTCCTCAGAACAAATCTCTCATTATTGCCATCATTGAGCAGCTGAACAAGAAGAAGGGTTTAAGAACAGCAGAAGAATTGGAAGCTATATCTTATCTCAGGTCATACATTGCAACTGGCATTGTACCTGAATCTGCTAAGTTCAACCCAAGCAAGGACGGTGATCATGACAAGGATGGAGACAGAAGTGATGGAAGGAGAAGACATCACAGGAGTGATAAGGGTGATGAAGATAAAAAGAAGAAGAAGGATGGTAAGGAGAAGAAGAATGATGATGACCAAGGTAAAGTCTCTGAGAGGAAAAGTGGAAGACAGCAAGCCTTAGGCATTGCTGACAGTAACCTCACCTGTAACACCCCCAGATCCGGGGTCCGGGATCCGGTCGTTACGGTTTCCAATTCTATCCACAACACTTGAACTTTCCTTAACATAAAATAAATTACATCTCTATTACCCAACACAACAATGTAAAACACACCCATTATAGTCCCAGAGATGAAATCAGAGTAACAATCAAATTTTATTAATCCCATTATGAGTTCTTACAATCCAAAAGAATTTCAATATAAATACATACTCTTTGCCATCCATTTACATAAGTCATACCAGACCATATACTTGGTACTGAAAGAATAAATATATCCTACCAATAGCTTCTTCTTCAGCTCTGGTAGTCTCATCGTCCTCGCCCGCGTCGAGTGCGCCTTGTGCGAGTCATCTGGTCTAGCTGTTGTTGTGATATAATAATAAAGCAAGGGTGAGCAATAGCCCACCAACAATAATATATTACTGAACGATAATATATAACAGTTCAAAAGTATCTTTCAAACCATATGCCATGCATTTACGGAAATGATGCCAGTATGATATGAACGATGAAGTTACAAGGTAACTTAAAGTATTTGTTTGTAGAAATATCTGCTACATCAAAAGTAAGCGAGATATTCTCATTTCATTAAAATGAGGAACTTGCATAAAAAGATTGCAATTCCAGTTATGAACACTTTTCCAGCTCTGCCAACAGTAATCATGTTGCAGGAAATAATTAAGTTTGGATGATGAACCAATGATGGAGTATTCACCGCGCCCGCTGTTCCAATCTTGATGATCAGTCGAGATCGTACAGCTCAAATTAGATTTACTACCGGTAGAAGGAAGAACTGACGGCTTTACTTGTCTACCGCCTTACTAGCTCTCCCAGGCCAACGGTTGGGCCAAAGGGGATGGACCGGCGCTACTCGGCCTCTTACACGACTCCTAGTTCCAATAGAATTCATGATTCTGAATGTAACGTTCATCCCCCTTTCCCCAAGTATAATACTTGTTGATAAGACTCCACAAAGTAGTCGTATCTAGTTGGAAAGGAAAATTCACCAATAACTTCCAAGCTATTGCTTGGTAACGAATATCGACTTGTTCCAACAATCTTACCCCTCGAAAGATGAGAAGGTAAACAACGACTTAATAAGTCAATAGCACCCGAGTTGCGAGTGAAGAGAATACTCTATGACCGGGAAGTCGACAAGATAATTAACATTTTCCAAGTAAGGTTCCCTTATTATTAGGGAGATAGACTCAAAGAAGAATGATGTCTGAGAACCTTTCTTGATATATGATTAATAATAATATGACTCCGAAATATTTTCTGTAATAATCAAAGAAGATAAACTTTATCGAGGTTATTCTAAGTATGGAATAAATATTCAGAGAATATTTATTGAATTAAAATATTTTACAGGATATTTAGGAATATGAAAGAATATCTTTAATCAGAGTATTTCTCAAATAATCCTTGAAGAAATATCGAGAGAATATTTATTGCATAATTAAATGTTCAAATGAATATTCAAAATAATATTCATTAATTAATAAGACCTGAAAGGAATATTTAAAATATTTAAAATAATATTCGATGATTAAATAGAGCCCTGGATGAATATTCAAAATAATATTCATAATTAATTAGGAATTTAAATGTTTATTGAAAAGTAATATTCATTTAATGAATAATATTCTAAATGAATATCAAGTAATATTCATTTAGTAATCCAAGCTTTAAAGGAATATTCGAGATAAGACTCGATAAATAAATCAAGCTTCAGATGAACATTAAAATAATATTCATCAGGTAATTACTATCTTAAATGAATATTCAAAAGTAATATTCATTTAATGAATAATATTCTAAATGAATATCCAAATAATATTCATTTAGTAGTCCAACCTCTAGAAGAATATTCGAAATAATAATCGATAAATAATTCGACTCTGAATGAATATTAAAAAATATTATCCGTCGAATAGTTACGTTCAAATAATTATTTGAAGTAGGGATCGTTAAATAAATAATCTCGAACAAATATTCAAATAATATTCGTCGCCCGAATAATGGAAAATATTTACTTAGATATTTTCTTTCGAGGTAATCTCGATATGTCAAGAAATATTGACTCCCGGTCTATATTTGATGAATAAGATGAATACGCCCTTCTATGAGGGTCTTACAATAACCGGCTTCTAATTGATACGTTAGCTATCTAATTTATAAGCCAATAAACAATCAAGGAACAAGCATAACGATATAACTTGAAAGTAGGCATGCATGCTATGGCATATGTACAACAGAAAACACATATATATATATATATGTTCAATCACAACAACAGCCTAAAAGAAGGGAATTGAAACTTGCCTGGTAGTCGAGTACGATAAGGGGTAGTGGTAGCGGGTCCCGGGTCATCTTGGTGATCTATAATTAGCCAAGGCATTCGGGATTAATCACTTAACATCTTAAAAGTTAAGTTATACTTAAATCGAAACACGTTCTCGAGTTATCTCGTTATACCCCTTTTAGTGGATTCCTTTTTATCATTGATCCGACCCGACATTCGTTCGTTAATACGACATGTCACTGTACTTATACTTGGGACATACTTAAGTCATACAAGTTCTAAGGTTGATCATTACGAACCAATATTATACTCCGAGTTTTATCGCCCGTTTTCTAGGTGTTTTACCAAAGTTATAATAGAGTCGTCTTTTAGGGGTTCGTTCGGGTTTAACCTCGACTCGCATATTTTTAATAAATCGAAAAACGATCCTTTTGACATACGGTTTTCTTTTACACCTTCCTTTTTACCTCTAGTATTTATTTACCAAGATTCGTCATGACTTTACATATTTTACGAGGGTTCAATTTCAGTTACGAATTATCGGTTACGGTTTCGAAATACTTTTAGTGTATCGGCCATAACTCCTAAACCGTAAGTCCGTTTCACACGTTATTTATATCAAAACGAAGCTTGGAACATTATCTATCTTATCATGGCAAAATACAACCCTGGACAGTGAGTTCATGCTACTGTGATGCACGGTTTTTAAAGATTATCGAAAATTCAGCATTACGACGGCAATGTTTACACGCTTTTCCAAATTTTTATCATCATCAAATCATCCTCCAACAACAACCAATTCAAGACCTAAAGTTTCTCATCTATTCTAAGTCATGATATCTCAAGAACAACTCAAATCCAACAAGTATGAAATATCAATAACAACCAATTATGCATACATGGATCTAAGCATACTAACACCTCTCCATCATATATCCATCCAAAAAGATCCATAAACTCAAAGTAATACTAAGGGTTCTTGAGCTTTATACCTTCCTTGGAGAGTGAATAACACTTGTTAAGCCTTGAATGATCCTTAAGTAGCCTTAGTATACTTGAATCAATCAAAAGAAAACAAGAACACAAAGTTAATACTTAAAAGTTACTATTCATCATCATCTTCTTGATTTTATATCTCAAGATTGGTATGGAATTTGAAGATGAAATTCATAGGATATCTTAGTTATGAAATATAGGACTCACCTTAATTTTCTTGAGATTTAACAATGGTTGGAAGTTGGACTTTGGATCTTGAATTATGCAAGAAGTCGAATGGAAAGAAAATGGAGAGTGGTGGTGTTTGCTTGGCTTGTCTCTTGGTTTGATTGTGATGAATGAATTATTGTTGATGTAAAAATAATATCTATACCATAAAGTAGCTTTAATAAAGCTAATATGTCATGCATGAGGTGTTATAAGAGACATGTGTTGGTTTTTGTGTGGTAAGATAGTAAAGAATGCTAAGTACTTGGTTTAATCTCTAAGTGTTCTAGTTCCTTGGTACTAGTTTGGTTACTAGATATTTCTTACTTTCTCATGCATGAACCTTGCTCTCTGCTTGCTCTTTTGTCCGGTTATTGCTCAATTCATTGACCGTTCGAAAGAATAACCAAGTAGTTTCACCTCTAGGGTTTACCGGGAAATTTCTCGATAATCATAATACCTTCCCCAATCCTTAATATAATCCTCGTGATGACCATGTAGGATATTTAATCTCGATACGAACTTAACCCGTAATCTAGGATTCGTTCGCTTTATTGATTAATCTCGTTATAACGTTTTAGCGGTTTCTAGAACACTTGTTTCACTACCTCAGTGGTTTCCTACCTTCATTCTTAAATCAAATATAATAACATCCCAAAATATCAAACCCTCAAAGTTAATATCTCAATTCTTGGATTATAATAATATTTAATCCACTGTCCGGTCAAATATTATACCGAAAAAGAATTTGGAATTTCTGAATTCCGATCGTCTCTACATTCACTTATTTCCTCCTCGTATTACTAATATGACTTCGAAACATCCATATCACGTCCCGTACATAAGGTGGCGTGAAAAGTTTTACAACTTAAAAAATCACTATTCATCCTCCAAATTACTATGCACGTACAGGAAACACTATGCACGTACGGGAAACATTATGCACGTACGGGAAATACTATGCACGTACGGAAAACACTATGCACGTATAGGAAACACTATGCACGTACTCATTTCCTTTCGAGGATCCATTAGCTCCTTCCTGGATGGTAGATTATTCTTATCTAGGTCCTCAACCATCGAATTACTCTATTCTGACAATATACCAATGCATCAGGATCATTGTCCAAAGCAATATCCATTCATTACAATCATTGTTCTTTGAAACCACCATTCATTAGTGCTCTTTAACCATAATAAGAAAAGTTTTAATTCTACCCAAAATTCGGGTTATTACAGTCCCCCCTCCTTAAAAGGATTCTGTCCTCGGAATCAGTTTAGGAATAACTGGGGTTACTTCTATCCCATCGCACTTTCTATTTCTCAGGTGGATTCTTCCACTTCTTGATTTTTCTTCAAATCTCTCACTAGCTTGACAACCTTATCTCTTAGCGCTTGCTCTTTTCTATTCATAATTTCCACAGGTTGTCCTTCGTAGTTCAGATTCGGTTATGTATATCTATCTGTTCGTACTCTGTCATATGCCGGGCATCTATAGTATACTGATGAGGCACATACGCATGAACCATGTTATGACCATTTTACCGGTTTGGGTGAGGCTGGCTCATAGGCCACCTTCCTGACGCGTTTAAACTCTCAGATGGCCCAATGAATCTTGGGCTAAACTTCCTTTCATTCTAATCTTGTTAATTCCTTCCATGAGGATACCTTTTCTTATTACAAATCTCGAACCTTATATTCTCTATCTTGTTTGCACAGAAATACATCAACAAAAACTTGTTTGTCAGAATCCTCTATTAATTCTATATATTTCCCAATTCCATTGTATAAATGTCAACTCTATTGTCGACGGGGTACTCTGTATTGAAACTAGTTCGAGTATTCTAACAACCGATTCGAGTAATTCTTGATGTCTAGCAACGAGCTCGTCGGCCATCACTGTTTTGGCCTCGCTATCTCATTGTTAACTACTATCACCCCCGGTATTCCAACCTCTTCTTTAATCACCTCACAGAATGCCAATCTACCTCCTGTGTTTATTCAGTCATTCTCTATTATCTCATCTCTTCTCCTTTCTGAAAGAAAGGCGAATCTCTTGGGGAATTTGTTTGCGGGGAATGTTGTCTGGTTCGAGGACTCTTAGTCCTTATATCACAAATCATAATCTTCATATACACACAAGCACACATATTTTCAGATCTGATAGGTCTGAAAGTCGATCATGTTTGATCCTTTTTGATTTCGCACCTTTCCTTCATATATACGATGTTTCGATATACTTAGGGCGAAAACTATCTCAGATAACTCACAGCCAATTCATTAAATTCCAAAAAGTTGTGGGTGCAATAGTTAACCCAAAATGACATCACTTACAATTTCATAGTGTCTATACCTAGTGCGATTCACAATCTTGGGTATATCCTCGATTTTTAACTTCCAACCGGTGATGTCCCATTTCCTAATAAGTTTGGAAAATACACAGCGTCCCTATGCTGCTCAGCCAATCTTCTACAACAGTACCTATACTCAATGTTGACTCATTCAACTCTCGAGGTTCGATGCACAATCTTGTGCTAACATATTTCTTTCTTACAACACACCGGTTCCTCACGGTGGCACACTGAGTCTCATCGCACTCTTATTCAACAATCCTCGCATCTGAGTTGATAATTCTTTTATTCTTACTGGGCTAACGGGATGCAGCAGTAGGATCTGAACACTCGATATTCATTATTATGTTATCCAAATCGATATATGGTAGCTTATTAAAACCTTGTACAACCTCCCAAAATCATTATAATTATACTTGGTGTCTCTTTCCTCGGGGTCAATCATATGAGCTAATCAAGCCTCATATCTCTGGCGTCATAATCTCTTAGTCTGAACTAGATTCCAAAATCTCTGACCCCGTCTTTATCCTTGAATTATTTCCCTCACAATCAATTTGGCTCCATTGGGTATCAACTAATCCATCATTATTATAATATCAATTTCTCCCTAATTCGAAAAGAATCAAATCTCTCGATCGAATGGTACTCTGGGTAGGTTCTCTGGAAATCACTATGCCTTATCCATAAGGAACACTTCCTGAACTTGATGTAGATATTACATGAAGTAGATAAAATTGCAGAAGAGTTTCAAGCATCGTAGCTATGTCAGGTTGATGAAACTATCATTCATGCAGCTTCCATAAAAGACTGGAAACTTAACGGTTTACTTCGTCAATTTTGTATCATGGTCCTAGTTTGCCTCAAAACGGGACCTTCTAGGGTACGTAATATGCTTAAGACTCCATCACGAATCGAATCTTTACTTAAACTATTATTACCTTCGATTCTTGCACAATCATCAAAAGGAATGTAACTTCCTCCACTCCGATATGACCTTCAAGGTCTTTCCAAATATCATTTTGTTTCTTTGGTATGAACATTTGTAATTATTCCTTTATACTTAGACTGTCGGCCACCTCACTGGCCTTTCCTGATAATAATTTCTGGTAATCCTTGTTCTCTGGATATATTCCAATTCAAACTTTTCTACCCCATTCCCATCACTGTTGGGTGAAAGCATTCTCCCTTAAGCTCTGCTGATGGAGAAAAATATATTTATCAGTCTTTTTCCATAAGTCATTGCTTCCACCTACCCGTGGGAACTTTATCACGTTTATTCCCAATCCTTCTTAGGATACTTCTTTTCTTAGTTCTTTCCTTATCTTAGGATAATCTCAACCTTTATAGGTTCAATCCATACTTCCTCAGGGTTTCATACCTGCCTCATCTGGCATTATTGTTACTATGTCGTACATTCCTTACCAAACTTCCAGTTTGAAGTTCGGAATATTACTTTTTTCCTTGTAAGGTTTCATAGGTCATCCTCATCATTCCTCCTGTATTTTCTGGGTACAGGGTATATCAAAATGTCATTGATCAATACTCTAATAATTCTATCTATGTTCTTTCCAGAACTCTTTTTAATAATCCTTACCGGCCATTGTTGCCTTAGCAAGTCCAACTCATATCATCTGAATTCATAATGTCGTTATTAGGGTTATTGCCATCCTTTGTGCATTCCCCTGGGTTTGTCTTAATTTATGGATATCCTATCCTTAATCCAACTGCCAAGGAATTCTTGCATCCTATACTTGGCAATCAAATCATGTATCCTTAATAAAGGTCTCTTTTCAATCATTCTCATTTGATAATCGATCGGTGGCTTAATGCTAACCTCTTCTTTCAGATAGTTGTCAGCCTATTTGACCTTCCAAAAGACAATGTATGTCTATCTGTTCTCTTACAGAACTTGGCAATGGTAGCAAGGATGTTCTGGAAGATATTGATCGAGTTCAACATGAATCTCTTAGTACTTATCGTTTTTCTCAAAGGTACTTGCCTTAGACAAAATTTCTACAGCATAATGATCCATCTATGACCATTTCTATACTCTCTTCATAAACCTTCATTGTTTACTTCCCTTGGTCATAATATATTCATGGTATTTATAATACCCTAACATCATACATCTCAAGTCATTATACTTCCATTTTTACTCGTAATCTTGGGCAATCATATACACATGAATCACTTTAGTACGGTTGACCCCATTCCAAAAAGTCTAGTAAATTCCCAATCCAAACATGGGTTGAAAGGGTTCAGTAGAAGATTCCTACGATCTCATTAATATTTCCTTTATATCAAAAGCCCTTGCAGACGGCGCTTACTTAGAAGTAACCCTGCTTTGTCCTTTTATTGCTGGTCTGGTCACTTGATAATCCTTTGTGACTTGGCCTCAACTGACCACACTAAAATAAAAATATATGGTTTTAGGGGTTGGCTAATTAGCATTACTTTTCTAGCAATTGCTGGCATAGTGCCTTCTACTTTGATACCTTTCTACCTTTCCAAAACTTTACTCCATATAAGTCTTAATCGACTTCTCGGCACCGTCTCCGATCACCTTTCCTCCACTTTTATCTTTTCAACTATTCTTATCAATCCCACGTGCCACGCAAGCTTACCATTCATGGTATAACAGCGTTTTCACTTAAGTCAATCCCGGAGTTTCTCAGTCCGGCTGGTTTCTTACTTACATTTCCTGTTTTCGTCCAATCTCACTTCATCATTGTATTTCTACAATCAATCGCGATAACCGAGGTCTATCCACCAACCCATATAGCGGCTACTTTACCCAATTCACGGGGTTCGCCCCAGTTTCTACTCTCTTCCATGATGTTCTCTGATAATCAGAAAGACAAGGTTTGCCAAAATTCGTTGAATTTCTTTCCAGAATCAAGGAAATTTTGGTCAATCTATCCAACCACCGGTAACACTATGAAGATCAATTTCGAAACCTAGAGAATAGTTCTATGAGCATCCAAGCAGGTAGAATCATAAGCAGTTATAATAACGGAATTATTGACACAAAGTTGGAAGTTTAACCACTAGAAAGGAACCGAATATATATATATATATATCCCATAGAAGGGAAATCAAAAGTTTCAAACTGAAACATGCCACCTCTTCCTGATACATATACATCTTAATTGTCGATAATATCAAATGTCAGTCTTCCTAACCACAGGTTTCAAAAGGAACACTACCGTCGGAGTTAGTCGTTTCATAAAAATTGGCACTACTAGGGCCATCCTAGTCTGGTGTACCGTGTTGTTCGAATGCATCCGCAATTACTCTGCCGTGCTGCATAAGCACACCACCTAAACCTGTATGAGATGCATCATAGTGTATCATAAAGTCTTCCTTCTCCCGTTAGGCAACACCAACGCCGGGTCGTTACCAATTTCATCTTTTAGCTCCAGAAAGATTTTCTCACATTTTTCTCTTTAACTGCTGATCGTATTACTTGATCCATTATAATTCCGCGTCGGAGTAAACCTAAGGTAACTACTATAATCCATTCAAAGAAAAGGGGGAATTTAATATTCCTCTGAATCATATGCATCTAACATTTCTGGTTCATCATTTCACTGAGTTAAATTAACCCTATACTTAGTTTCTGACAATAGTCTCATTACGAGTTCATCTTGACTCACTGGTCTTATCTTCTGGTAGGTTCTGAGATCATTGTCTTGCTTACTACTTCCTTATATAACTTTATCCAATCCTGCTGTCACTTCCCAATGTTTTCACTTTCTAACCGATTCATTCATAAAATGGACATTTTCCTGAATAAAACAACTTCATCAACCTCAATTTGGTTCTATAAATTATAACCTATGACATCTGCCTTCTCATGGAGAATTATTACTGACAATATTCATACTAATTCATTTATCAAATGATATGGCACTTACTGCCTCTTTCTCAACTATTCCTAGGGACTCTGCTCCTCGTCCTATATCGATGTCTTTGATAATCATACATCCCTCTAGCTCTTTCTTCGTTAATAAGAAAGTCTCTAAGGATTCTCATCTATTTCCGTATAAGATCTCGAGTAATTCTTCCAATCCGTCTTACTTGCTGTTACTACATCCAGTAGTCCGGCTATGAATCCAACATGAATCTTCAGTTCTCTTGCTAATAGCTCAGTTTTTTATGCTCACTTTTCTGAGCACCATATCTTAATCATCACAGTCTTTCTGGCTGCATCCCTCATCCCTCGAGGGTAAGCTCCTTATCCTAACAGGATTTTCCTTATCTGCTGGAACCTCTTCCGGGTCTCCAGTAGGGTACTCTATTGAATTTACCCGCTGATCTTCAGCATATAATAAAGCATCGTCGTGCTGCTGTTCGTATGCCTCAAGGTCTGTTGCTCTACTCGTCAATACGATATCGAACTAATTTACTATCATGATACTTAAGAGTTCCCATAAGGGTTTTATATGTCGTCACTACATTAAGTAGTTCGACTATGAACTTGGCAAGAGTTCTTATTATCTTATTGAATTTATTGTTTTAACGTCGCCTCATCTCTGGGGTTTATAACGTACGCTCTGATACCACTTCTGTAACACCCCCAGATCCGGGGTCCGGGATCCGGTCGTTACGGTTTCCAATTCTATCCACAACACTTGAACTTTCCTTAACATAAAATAAATTACATCTCTATGACCCAACACAACAATGTAAAACACACCCGTTATAGTCCCAGAGATGAAATCAGAGTAACAATCAAATTTTATTAATCCCATTATGAGTTCTTACAATCCAAAAGAATTTCAATATAAATACATACTCTTTGCCATCCATTTACATAAGTCATACCAGACCATATACTTGGTACTGAAAGAATAAATATATCCTACCAATAGCTTCTTCTTCAGCTCTGGTAGTCTCATCGTCCTCGCCCGCGTCGAGTGCGCCTTGTGCGAGTCATCTGGTCTAGCTGTTGTTTTGATATAATAATAAAGCAAGGGTGAGCAATAGCCCACCAACAATAATATATAACTGAACGATAATATATAACAGTTCAAAAGTATCTTTCAAACCATATGCCATGCATTTACGGAAATGATGCCAGTATAATATGAACGATGAAGTTACAAGATAACTTAAAGTATTTGTTTGTAGAAATATCTGCTACATCAAAAGTAAGCGAGATATTCTCATTTCATTAAAATGAGGAACTTGCATGAAAAGATTGCAATTCCAGTTATGAACACTTTTCCAGCTCTGCCAACAGTAATCATGTTGCAGGAAATAATTAAGTTTGGATGATGAACCAATGATGGAGTATTCACCGCGCCCGCTGTTCCAATCTTGATGATCAGTCGAGATCGTACAGCTCAAATTAGATTTACTACCGGTAGAAGGAAGAACTGACGGCTTTACTTGTCTACCGCCTTACTAGCTCTCCCAGGCCAACGATTGGGCCAAAGGGGATGGACCAGCGCTACTCGGCCTCTTACACGACTCCTAGTTCCAATAGAATTCATGATTCTGAATGTAACGTTCGTCCCCCTTTCCCCAAGTATAATACTTGTTGATAAGACTCCACAAAGTAGTCGTATCTAGTTGGAAAGGAAAATTCACCAATAACTTCCAAGCTATTGCTTGGTAACGAATATCGACTTGTTCCAACAATCTTACCCCTCGAAAGATGAGAAGGTAAACAACGACTTAATAAGTCAATAGCACCCGAGTTGCGAGTGAAGAGAATACTCTATGACCGGGAAGTCGACAAGATAATTAACATTTTCCAAGTAAGGTTCCCTTATTATTAGGGAGATAGACTCAAAGAAGAATGATGTCTGAGAACCTTTCTTGATATATGATTAATAATAATATGACTCCGAAATATTTTCTGTAATAATCAAAGAAGATAAACCTTATCGAGGTTATTCTAAGTATGGAATAAATATTCAGAGAATATTTATTGAATTAAAATATTTTACAGGATATTTAGGAATATGAAAGAATATCTTTAATCAGAGTATTTTTCAAATAATCCTTGAAGAAATATCGAGAGAATATTTATTGCATTATTAAATGTTCAAATGAATATTCAAAATAATATTCATTAATTAATAAGACCTGAAAGGAATATTTAAAATATTTAAAATAATATTCGATGATTAAATAGAGCCCTGGATGAATATTCAAAATAATATTCATAATTAATTAGGAATTTAAATGTTTATTGAAAAGTAATATTCATTTAATGAATAATATTCTAAATGAATATCAAGTAATATTCATTTAGTAATCCAAGCTTTAAAGGAATATTCGAGATAAGACTCGATAAATAAATCAAGCTTCAGATGAACATTAAAATAATATTCATCAGGTAATTACTATCTTAAATGAATATTCAAAAGTAATATTCATTTAATGAATAATATTCTAAATGAATATCCAAATAATATTCATTTAGTAGTCCAACCTCTAGAAGAATATTCGAAATAATAATCGATAAATAATTCGACTCTGAATGAATATTAAAAAATATTATCCGTCGAATAGTTACGTTCAAATAATTATTTGAAGTAGGGATCGTTAAATAAATAATCTCGAACGAATATTCAAATAATATTCGTCGCCCGAATAATGGAAAATATTTACTTAGATATTTTCTTTCGAGGTAATCTCGATATGTCAAGAAATATTGACTCCCGGTCTATATTTGATGAATAAGATGAATACGCCCTTCTATGAGGGTCTTACAATAACCGGCTTCTAATTGATACGTTAGCTATCTAATTTATAAGCCAATAAACAATCAAGGAACAAGCATAACGATATAACTTGAAAGTAGGCATGCATGCTATGGCATATGTACAACAGAAAACATATATATATATATATATATATATGTTCAATCACAACAACAGCCTAAAAGAAGGGAATTGAAACTTGCCTGGTAGTCGAGTACGATAAGGGGTAGTGGTAGCGGGTCCCGGGTCAACTTGGTGATCTATAATTAGCCAAGGCATTCGGGATTAATCACTTAACATCTTAAAAGTTAAGTTATACTTAAATCGAAACACGTTCTCGAGGTATCTCGTTATACCCCTTTTAGTGGATTCCTTTTTATCATTGATCCGACCCGACATTCGTTCGTTAATACGACATGTCACTGTACTTATACTTGGGACATACTTAAGTCATACAAGTTCTAAGGTTGATCATTACGAACCAATATTATACTCCGAGTTTTATCGCCCGTTTTCTAGGTGTTTTACCAAAGTTATAATAGAGTCGTCTTTTAGGGGTTCGTTCGCGTTTAACCTCGACTCGCATATTTTTAATAAATCGTAAAACGATCCTTTTGACATACGGTTTTCTTTCACACCTTCCTTTTTACCTCTAGTATTTATTTACCAAGATTCGTCATGACTTTACATATTTTACGAGGGTTCAATTTCAGTTACGAATTCTCGGTTACGGTTTCGAAATACTTTTAGTGTATCGGCCATAACTCCTAAACCGTAAGTCCGTTTCACACGTTCTTTATATCAAAACGAAGCTTGGAACATTATCTATCTTATCATGGCAAAATACAACCCTGGACAGTGAGTTCATGCTACTGTGATGCACGGTTTTTAAAGATTATCGAAAATTCAGCATTACGACGGCAATGTTTACACGCTTTTCCAAATTTTTATCATCATCAAATCATCCTCCAACAACAACCAATTCAAGACCTAAAGTTTCTCATCTATTCTAAGTCATGATATCTCAAGAACAACTCAAATCCAACAAGTATGAAATATCAATAACAACCAATTATGCATACATGGATCTAAGCATACTAACACCTCTCCATCATATATCCATCCAAAAAGATCCATAAACTCAAAGTAATACTAAGGGTTCTTGAGCTTTATACCTTCCTTGGAGAGTGAATAACACTTGTTAAGCCTTGAATGATCCTTAAGTAGCCTTAGTATACTTGAATCAATCAAAAGAAAACAAGAACACAAAGTTAATACTTAAAAGTTACTATTCATCATCATCTTCTTGATTTTATATCTCAAGATTGGTATGGAATTTGAAGATGAAATTCATAGGATATCTTAGTTATGAAATATAGGACTCACCTTAATTTTCTTGAGATTTAACAATGGTTGGAAGTTGGACTTTGGATCTTGAATTATGCAAGAAGTCGAATGGAAAGAAAATGGAGAGTGGTGGTGTTTGCTTGGCTTGTCTCTTGGTTTGATTGTGATGAATGAATTATTGTTGATGTAAAAATAATATCTATACCATAAAGTAGCTTTAATAAAGCTAATATGTCATGCATGAGGTGTTATAAGAGACATGTGTTGGTTTTTGTGTGGTAAGATAGTAAAGAATGCTAAGTACTTGGTTTAATCTCTAAGTGTTCTAGTTCCTTGGTACTAGTTTGGTTACTAGATATTTCTTACTTTCTCATGCATGAACCTTGCTCTCTGCTTGCTCTTTTGTCCGGTTATTGCTCAATTCATTGACCGTTCGAAAGAATAACCAAGTAGTTTCACCTCTAGGGTTTACCGGGAAATTTCTCGATAATCATAATACCTTCCCCAATCCTTAATATAATCCTCGTGATGACCATGTAGGATATTTAATCTCGATACGAACTTAACCCGTAATCTAGGATTCGTTCGCTTTATTGATTAATCTCGTTATAACGTTTTAGCGGTTTCTAGAACACTTGTTTCACTACCTCAGTGGTTTCCTACCTTCATTCTTAAATCAAATATAATAACATCCCAAAATATCAAACCCTCAAAGTTAATATCTCAATTCTTGGATTATAATAATATTTAATCCACTGTCCGGTCAAATATTATACCGAAAAAGAATTTGGAATTTCTGAATTCCGATCGTCTCTGCATTCACTTATTTCCTTCGCGTATTACTAATATGACTTCGAAACATCCATATCACGTCCCGTACATAGGGTGGCGTGAAAAGTTTTACAACTTACAAAATCACTATTCATCCTCCAAATTACTATGCACGTACAGGAAACACTATGCACGTACGGGAAACATTATGCACGTACGGGAAATACTATGCACGTACGGAAAACACTATGCACGTATAGGAAATACTATGCACGTACTCATTTCCTTTCGAGGATCCATTAGCTCCTTCCTGGATGGTAGATTATTCTTATCTAGGTCCTCAACCATCGAATTACTCTATTCTGACAATATTCCAATGCATCAGGATCATTGTCCAAAGCAATATCCATTCATTACAATCATTGTTCTTTGAAACCACCATTCATTAGTGCTCTTTAACCATAATAAGAAAAGTTTTAATTCTACCCAAAATTTGGGTTATTACAGTCTCCCCTCCTTAAAAGGATTCTGTCCTCGGAATCAGTTTAGGAATAACTGGGGTTACTTCTATCCCATCGCACTTTCTATTTCTCAGGTGGATTCTTCCACTTCTTGATTTTTCTTCAAATCTCTCACTAGCTTGACAACCTTATCTCTTAGCGCTTGCTCTTTTCTATTCATAATTTCCACAGGTTGTCCTTCGTAGTTCAGATTCGGTTATGTATATCTATCTGTTCGTACTCTGTCATATGCCGGGCATCTATAGTATACTGATGAGGCACATACGCATGAACCATGTTATGACCATTTTACCGGTTTGGGTGAGGCTGGCTCATAGGCCACCTTCCTGACGCGTTTAAACTCTCAGATGGCCCAATGAATCTTGGGCTAAACTTCCTTTCATTCTAATCTTGTTAATTCCTTCCATGAGGATACCTTTTCTTATTACAAATCTCGAACCTTATATTCTCTATCTTGTTTGCACAGAAATACATCAACAAAAACTTGTTTGTCAGAATCCTCTATTAATTCTATATATTTCCCAATTCCATTGTATAAATGTCAACTCTATTGTCGACGGGGTACTCTGTATTGAAACTAGTTCGAGTATTCTAACAACCGATTCGAGTAATTCTTGATGTCTAGCAACGAGCTCGTCGGCCATCACTGTTTTGGCCTCGCTATCTCATTGTTAACTACTATCACCCCCGGTATTCCAACCTCTTCTTTAATCACCTCACAGAATGCCAATCTACCTCCTGTGTTTATTCAGTCATTCTCTATTATCTCATCTCTTCTCCTTTCTGAAAGAAAGGCGAATCTCTTGGGGAATTTGTTTGCGGGGAATGTTGTCTGGTTCGAGGACTCTTAGTCCTTATATCACAAATCATAATCTTCATATACACACAAGCACACATATTTTCAGATCTGATAGGTCTGAAAGTCGATCATGTTTGATCCTTTTTGATTTCGCACCTTTCCTTCATATATACGATGTTTCGATATACTTAGGGCGAAAACTATCTCAGATAACTCACAGCCAATTCATTAAATTCCAAAAAGTTGTGGGTGCAATAGTTAACCCAAAATGACATCACTTACAATTTCATAGTGTCTATACCTAGTGCGATTCACAATCTTGGGTATATCCTCGATTTTTAACTTCCAACCGGTGATGTCCCATTTCCTAAAAAGTTTGGAAAATACACAGCGTCCCTATGCTGCTCAGCCAATCTTCTACAACAGTACCTATACTCAATGTTGACTCATTCAACTCTCGAGGTTCGATGCACAATCTTGTGCTAACATATTTCTTTCTTACAACACACCGGTTCCTCACGGTGGCACACTGAGTCTCATAGCACTCTTATTCAACAATCCTCGCATCTGAGTTGATAATTCTTTTATTCTTACTGGGCTAACGGGATGCAGCAGTAGGATCTGAACACTCGATATTCATTATTATGTTATCCAAATCGATATATGGTAGCTTATTAAAACCTTGTACAACCTCCCAAAATCATTATAATTATACTTGGTGTCTCTTTCCTCGGGGTCAATCATATGAGCTAATCAAGCCTCATATCTCTGGCGTCATAATCTCTTAGTCTGAACTAGATTCCAAAATCTCTGACCCCGTCTTTATCCTTGAATTATTTCCCTCATAATCAATTTTGCTCCATTGGGTATCAACTAATCCATCATTATTATAATATCAATTTCTCCCTAATTCGAAAAGAATCAAATCTCTCGATCGAATGGTACTCTGGGTAGGTTCTCTGGAAATCACTATTCCTTATCCATAAGGAACACTTCCTGAACTTGATGTAGATATTACATGAAGTAGATAAAATTGCAGAAGAGTTTCAAGCATCGTAGCTATGTCAGGTTGATGAAACTATCATTCAGCAAGCTTCCATAAAAGACTGGAAACTTAACGGTTTACTTCGTCAATTTTGTATCATGGTCCTAGTTTGCCTCAAAACGGGACCTTCTAGGGTACGTAATATGCTTAAGACTCCATCACGAATCGAATCTTTACTTAAACTATTATTACCTTCGATTCTTGCACAATCATCAAAAGGAATGTAACTTCCTCCACTCCGATATGACCTTCAAGGTCTTTCCAAATATCATTTTGTTTCTTTGGTATGAACATTTGTAATTATTCCTTTATACTTAGACTGTCGGCCACCTCACTGGCCTTTCCTGATAATAATTTCTGGTAATCCTTGTTCTCTGGATATATTCCAATTCAAACTTTTCTACCCCATTCCCATCAATGTTGGGTAAAAGCATTCTCCCTTAAGCTCTGCTGATGGAGGAAAATATATTTATCAGTCTTTTTCCATAAGTCATTGCTTCCACCTACCCGTGGGAACTTTATCACGTTTATTCCCAATCCTTCTTAGGATACTTCTTTTCTTAGTTCTTTCCTTATCTTAGGATAATCTCAACCTTTATAGGTTCAATCCATACTTCCTCAGGGTTTCATACCTGCCTCATCTGGCATTATTGTTACTATGTCGTACATTCCTTACCAAACTTCCATTTTGAAGTTCGGAATATTACTTTTTTCCTTGTAAGGTTTCATAGGTCATCCTCATCATTCCTCCTGTATTTTCTGGGTACAGGGTATATCAAAATGTCATTGATCAATACTCTAATAATTCTATCTATGTTCTTTCCAGAACTCTTTTTAATAATCCTTACCGGCCATTGTTGCCTTAGCAAGTCCAACTCATATCATCTGAATTCATAATGTCGTTATTAGGGTTAATGCCATCCTTTGTGCATTCCCCTGGGTTTGTCTTAATTTATGGATATCCTATCCTTAATCCAACTGCCAAGGAATTCTTGCATCCTATACTTGGCAATCAAATCATGTATCCTTAATAAGGGTCTCTTTTCAATCATTCTCATTTGATAATCGATCGGTGGCTTAATGCTAACCTCTTCTTTCAGATAGTTGTCAGCCTATTTGACCTTCCAAAAGACAATGTATGTCTATCTGTTCTCTTACAAAACTTGGCAATGGTAGCAAGGATGTTCTGGAAGATATTGATCGAGTTCAACATGAATTTTTACAGCATACTGATCCATCTATGACCATTTCTATACTCTCTTCATAAACCTTCATTGTTTACTTCCCTTGGTCATAATATATTCATGGTATTTATAATACCCTAACATCATACATCTCAAGTCATTATACTTCCATTTTTACTCGTAATCTTGGGCAATCATATACACATGAATCACTTTAGTACGGGTGACCCCATTCCAAAAAGTCTAGTAAATTCCCAATCCAAACATGGGTTGAAAAGGGTTCAGTAGAAGATTCCTACGATCTCATTAATATTTCCTTTATATCAAAAGCCCTTGCAGACGGCGCTTATTTAGAAGTAACCCTGCTTTGTCCTTTTATTGCTGGTCTGGTCACTTGATAATCCTTTGTGACTTGGCCTCAACTGACCACACTAAAATAAAAATATATGGTTTTAGGGGTTGGCTAATTAGCATTACTTTTCTAGCAATTGCTGGCATAGTGCCTTCTACTTTGATACCTTTCTACCTTTCCAAAACTTTACTCCATATAAGTCTTAATCGACTTCTCGGCACCGTCTCCGATCACCTTTCCTCCACTTTTATCTTTTCAACTATTCTTATCAATCCCACGTGCCACGCAAGCTTACCATTCATGGTATAACAGCGTTTTCACTTAAGTCAATCCCGGAGTTTCTCAGTCCGGCTGGTTTCTTACTTACATTTCCTGTTTTCGTCCAATCTCACTTCATCATTGTATTTCTACAATCAATCGCGATAACCGAGGTCTATCCACCAACCCATATAGCGGCTACTTTACCCAATTCACGGGGTTCGCCCCAGTTTCTACTCTCTTCCATGATGTTCTCTGATAATCAGAAAGACAAGGTTTGCCAAAATTCGTTGAATTTCTTTCCAGAATCAAGGAAATTTTGGTCAATCTATCCAACCACCGGTAACACTATGAAGATCAATTTCGAAACCTAGAGAATAGTTCTATGAGCATCCAAGCAGGTAGAATCATAAGCAGTTATAATAACGGAATTATTGACACAAAGTTGGAAGCTTAACCACTAGAAAGGAACCAAATATATATATATATATATATATATATATATATATATATATATATATATATCCCATAGAAGGGAAATCAAAAGTTTCAAACTGAAACATGCCACCTCTTCCTGATACATATACATCTTAATTGTCGATAATATCAAATGTCAGTCTTCCTAACCACAGGTTTCAAAAGGAACACTACCGTCAGAGTTAGTCGTTTCATAAAAATTGGCACTACTAGGGCCATCCTAGTCTGGTGTACCGTGTTGTTCGAATGCATCCGCAATTACTCTGTCGTGCTGCATAAGCACACCACCTAAACCTGTATGAGATGCATCATAGTGTATCATAAAGTCTTCCTTCTCCCGTTAGGCAACACCAACGCCGGGTCGTTACCAATTTCATCTTTTAGCTCCAGAAAGATTTTCTCACATTTTTCTCTTTAACTGCATCGTATTACTTGATCCATTATAATTCCGCGTCGGAGTAAACCTAAGGTAACTACTATAATCCATTCAAAGAAAAGGGGGAATTTAATATTCCTCTGAATCATATGCATCTAACATTTCTGGTTCATCATTTCACTGAGTTAAATTAACCCTATACTTAGTTTCTGACAATAGTCTCATTACGAGTTCATCTTGACTCACTGGTCTTATCTTCTGGTAGGTTCTGAGATCATTGTCTTGCTTACTACTTCCTTATATAACTTTATCCAATCCTGCTGTCACTTCCCAATGTTTTCACTTTCTAACCGATTCATTCATAAAATGGACATTTTCCTGAATAAAACAACTTCATCAACCTCAATTTGGTTCTATAAATTATAACCTATGACATATGCCTTCTCATGGAGAATTATTACTGACAATATTCATACTAATTCATTTATCAAATGATATGGCACTTACTGCCTCTTTCTCAACTATTCCTAGGGACTCTGCTCCTCGTCCTATATCGATGTCTTTGATAATCATACATCCCTCTAGCTCTTTCTTCGTTAATAAGAAAGTCTCTAAGGATTCTCATCTATTTCCGTATAAGATATCGAGTAATTCTTCCAATCCGTCTTACTTGCTGTTACTACATCCAGTAGTCCGGCTATGAATCCAACATGAATCTTCAGTTCTCTTGCTAATAGCTCAGTTTTTTATGCTCACTTTTCTGAGCACCATATCTTAATCATCACAGTCTTTCTGGCTGCAGCCCTCATCCCTCGAGGGTAAGCTCCTTATCCTAACAGGATTTTCCTTATCTGCTGGAACCTCTTCCGGGTCTCCAGTAGGGTACTCTATTGAATTTACCCGCTGATCTTCAGCATATAATAAAGCATCGTCGTGCTGCTGTTCGTATGCCTCAAGGTCTGTTGCCTTACTCGTCAATACGATATCGAACTAATTTACTATCATGATACTTAAGAGTTCCCATAAGGGTTTTATATGTCGTCACTACATTAAGTAGTCCGACTATGAACTTGGCAAGAGTTCTTATTATCTTATTGAATTTATTGTTTTAACGTCGCCTCATCTCTGGGGTTTATAACGTACGCTCTGATACCACTTCTGTAACACCCCCAGATCCGGGGTCCGGGATCCGGTCGTTACGGTTTCCAATTCTATCCACAACACTTGAACTTTCCTTAACATAAAATAAATTACATCTCTATGACCCAACACAACAATGTAAAACACACCCGTTATAGTCCCAGAGATGAAATCAGAGTAACAATCAAATTTTATTAATCCCATTATGAGTTCTTACAATCCAAAAGAATTTCAATATAAATACATACTCTTTGCCATCCATTTACATAAGTCATACCAGACCATATACTTGGTACTGAAAGAATAAATATATCCTACCAATAGCTTCTTCTTCAGCTCTGGTAGTCTCATCGTCCTCGCCCGCGTCGAGTGCGCCTTGTGCGAGTCATCTGGTCTAGCTGTTGTTTTGATATAATAATAAAGCAAGGGTGAGCAATAGCCCACCAACAATAATATATAACTGAACGATAATATATAACAGTTCAAAAGTATCTTTCAAACCATATGCCATGCATTTACGGAAATGATGCCAGTATAATATGAACGATGAAGTTACAAGGTAACTTAAAGTATTTGTTTGTAGAAATATCTGCTACATCAAAAGTAAGCGAGATATTCTCATTTCATTAAAATGAGGAACTTGCATGAAAAGATTGCAATTCCAGTTATGAACACTTTTCCAGCTCTGCCAACAGTAATCATGTTGCAGGAAATAATTAAGTTTGGATGATGAACCAATGATGGAGTATTCACCGCGCCCGCTGTTCCAATCTTGATGATCAGTCGAGATCGTACAGCTCAAATTAGATTTACTACCGGTAGAAGGAAGAACTGACGGCTTTACTTGTCTACCGCCTTACTAGCTCTCCCAGGCCAACGGTTGGGCCAAAGGGGATGGACCAGCGCTACTCGGCCTCTTACACGACTCCTAGTTCCAATAGAATTCATGATTCTGAATGTAACGTTCATCCCCCTTTCCCCAAGTATAATACTTGTTGATAAGACTCCACAAAGTAGTCGTATCTAGTTGGAAAGGAAAATTCACCAATAACTTCCAAGCTATTGCTTGGTAACGAATATCGACTTGTTCCAACAATCTTACCCCTCGAAAGATGAGAAGGTAAACAACGACTTAATAAGTCAATAGCACCCGAGTTGCGAGTGAAGAGAATACTCTATGACCGGGAAGTCGACAAGATAATTAACATTTTCCAAGTAAGGTTCCCTTATTATTAGGGAGATAGACTCAAAGAATAATGATGTCTGAGAACCTTTCTTGATATATGATTAATAATAATATGACTCCGAAATATTTTCTGTAATAATCAAAGAAGATAAACCTTATCGAGGTTATTCTAAGTATGGAATAAATATTCAGAGAATATTTATTGAATTAAAATATTTTACAGGATATTTAGGAATATGAAAGAATATCTTTAATCAGAGTATTTCTCAAATAATCCTTGAAGAAATATCGAGAGAATATTTATTGCATTATTAAATGTTCAAATGAATATTCAAAATAATATTCATTAATTAATAAGACCTGAAAGGAATATTTAAAATATTTAAAATAATATTCGATGATTAAATAGAGCCCTGGATGAATATTCAAAATAATATTCATAATTAATTAGGAATTTAAATGTTTATTGAAAAGTAATATTCATTTAATGAATAATATTCTAAATGAATATCAAGTAATATTCATTTAGTAATCCAAGCTTTAAAGGAATATTCGAGATAAGACTCGATAAATAAATCAAGCTTCAGATGAACATTAAAATAATATTCATCAGGTAATTACTATCTTAAATGAATATTCAAAAGTAATATTCATTTAATGAATAATATTCTAAATGAATATCCAAATAATATTCATTTAGTAGTCCAACCTCTAGAAGAATATTCGAAATAATAATCGATAAATAATTCGACTCTGAATGAATATTAAAAAATATTATCCGTCGAATAGTTACGTTCAAATAATTATTTGAAGTAGGGATCGTTAAATAAATAATCTCGAACGAATATTCAAATAATATTCGTCGCCCGAATAATGGAAAATATTTACTTAGATATTTCTTTCGAGGTAATCTCGATATGTCAAGAAATATTGACTCTCGGTCTATATTTGATGAATAAGATGAATACGCCCTTCTATGAGGGTCTTACAATAACCGGCTTCTAATTGATACGTTAGCTATCTAATTTATAAGCCAATAAACAATCAAGGAACAAGCATAACGATATAACTTGAAAGTAGGCATGCATGCTATGGCATATGTACAACAGAAAACATATATATATATATATATATATATATATATATATGTTCAATCACAACAACAGCCTAAAAGAAGGGAATTGAAACTTGCCTGGTAGTCGAGTACGATAAGGGGTAGTGGTAGCGGGTCCCGGGTCAGCTTGGTGATCTATAATTAGCCAAGGCATTCGGGATTAATCACTTAACATCTTAAAAGTTAAGTTATACTTAAATCGAAACACGTTCTCGAGTTATCTCGTTATACCCCTTTTAGTGGATTCCTTTTTATCATTGATCCGACCCGACATTCGTTCGTTAATACGACATGTCACTGTACTTATACTTGGGACATACTTAAGTTATACAAGTTCTAAGGTTGATCATTACGAACCAATATTATACTCCGAGTTTTATCGCCCGTTTTCTAGGTGTTTTACCAAAGTTATAATAGAGTCGTCTTTTAGGGGTTCGTTCGCGTTTAACCTCGACTCGCATATTTTTTATAAATCGTAAAACGATCCTTTTGACATACGGTTTTCTTTCACACCTTCCTTTTTACCTCTAGTATTTATTTACCAAGATTCGTCATGACTTTACATATTTTACGAGGGTTCAATTTCAGTTACGAATTCTCGGTTACGGTTTCGAAATACTTTTAGTGTATCGGCCATAACTCCTAAACCGTAAGTCCGTTTCACACGTTCTTTATATCAAAACGAAGCTTGGAACATTATCTATCTTATCATGGCAAAATACAACCCTGGAAAGTGAGTTCATGCTACTGTGATGCACGGTTTTTAAAGATTATCGAAAATTCGGCATTACGACGGCAATGTTTACACGCTTTTCCAAATTTTTATCATCATCAAATCATCCTCCAACAACAACCAATTCAAGACCTAAAGTTTCTCATCTATTATAAGTCATGATATCTCAAGAACAACTCAAATCCAACAAGTATGAAATATCAATAACAACCAATTATGCATACATGGATCTAAGCATACTAACACCTCTCCATCATATATCCATCCAAAAAGATCCATAAACTCAAAGTAGTACTAAGGGTTCTTGAGCTTTATACCTTCCTTGGAGAGTGAATAACACTTGTTAAGCCTTGAATGATCCTTAAGTAGCCTTAGTATACTTGAATCAATCAAAAGAAAACAAGAACACAAAGTTAATACTTAAAAGTTACTATTCATCATCATCTTTTTGATTTTATATCTCAAGATTGGTATGGAATTTGAAGATGAAATTCATAGGATATCTTAGTTATGAAATATAGGACTCACCTTAATTTGCTTGAGATTTAACAATGGTTGGAAGTTGGACTTTGGATCTTGAATTATGCAAGAAGTCGAATGGAAAGAAAATGGAGAGTGGTGGTGTTTGCTTGGCTTGTCTCTTGGTTTGATTGTGATGAATGAATTATTGTTGATGTAAAAATAATATCTAGACCATAAAGTAGCTTTAATAAAGCTAATATGTCATGCATGAGGTGTTATAAGAGACATGTGTTGGTTTTTGTGTGGTAAGATAGTAAAGAATGCTAAGTACTTGGTTTAATCTCTAAGTGTTCTAGTTCCTTGGTACTAGTTTGGTTATTAGATATTTCTTACTTGCTCATGCATGAACCTTGCTCTCTGCTTGCTCTTTTGTCCGGTTATTGCTCAATTCATTTACCGTTCGAAAGAATAACCAAGTAGTTTCACCTCTAGGGTTTACCGGGAAATTTCTCGATAATCATAATACCTTCCCCAATCCTTAATATAATCCTCGTGATGACCATGTAGGATATTTAATCTTGATACGAACTTAACCCGTAATCTAGGATTCGTTCGCTTTATTGATTAATCTCGTTATAACGTTTTAGCGGTTTCTAGAACGCTTGTTTCACTGCCTCAGTGGTTTCCTACCTTCATTCTTAAATCAAATATAATAACATCCAAAAATATCAAACCCTCAAAGTTAATATCTCAATTCTTGGATTATAATAATATTTAATCCACTGTCCGGTCAAATATTATACCGAAAAAGAATTTGGAATTTCTGAATTCCGATCGTCTCTGCATTCACTTATTTCCTCCGCGTATTACTAATATGACTTCGAAACATCCATATCACGTCCCGTACATAGGGTGGCGTGAAAAGTTTTCCAACTTACAAAATCACTATTCATCCTCCAAATTGCTATGCACGTACAGGAAACACTATGCACGTACGGGAAACACTATGCACGTACGGGAAATACTATGCACGTACGGAAAACACTATGCACGTATAGGAAACACTATGCACGTACTCATTTCCCTTCGAGGATCCATTAGCTCCTTCCTGGATGGTAGATTATTCTTATCTAGGTCCTCAACCATCGAATTACTCTATTCTGACAATATACCAATGCATCAGGATCATTGTCCAAAGCAATATCCATCCATTACAATCATTGTTCTTTGAAACCACCATTCATTAGTGCTCTTTAACCACAATAAGAAAAGTTTTAATTCTACCCAAAATTCGGGTTATTACATCACCACAACACAAGACTCTAAGTCTAGGGTGAATACTGTTAGTAGTGACCTACCAAAATCCACATCTATGGCCTCTGCAACTGTCTTGCCACCTCAAGAAGAGAAGAAGATTCAAGTCAAGAAACCATCTGTATATTTCAAAAAGCAAACTGCTAATGGAATACTACAATGGTCTACAAACAAAGGTCACATGCTACTGCCAGGCAACCATGTAAAAAGGATCAAATTCAAACAAGCTGCAAGGAAACCAAAGCTATCCAAATCAAGGACTCTGACAATCTATCCAGGCTTAAAACTCCAACCATTAGATGAAGATTTTGATGAAGATCAACTGCAATTCTTACAAGCTCAAAGAATCTACCATGTTGCCATTGTTGACAACTGCCTTGAGATCAAATATACTGATGGAAGGGAGGAGAAATTCAAACAAGGAGGATGTCAACACTGGGGCAAGCTACATGACATAGAAAGAATCATTGCATTGTTGAGCTCAGAAGATAAAGTGGAAAGAGTATGGAAGCTGGAGCTAATTGATTTTGTGAAGATGAAGAGAGATCATGAGGAGCGAATCAGAAAAGAGTGTCTTGAGAAATGGCTAGCAAGGGAGAAAGAAATTGAGAGACTGGAGATTGAAGCAGAAAAGCTAAGGGCAAAGGGATTGTGTAGAGTTCAGTTTAATTCTTATGTGGTGAAGTATAGGGGGAGAAATGGGGATCAGGTCCACATCAGAATGAACCTACTCAACCACTATCCTGCAAACATTTTGAAACCAGTTTTTGAAGATTTCAAAGACTCAATTTTGCTTGAAGAATTGGATGCTGTGGCAGAAATAATAAAAGCTATGGATGAGAATACAAGGAAGGAGAAAGAAAGAAGACAGAAAGCATATGATGATTTGCAAGCCAAAGATATGGAAAGGGAAACAAATGACAATGGCTAGTACTTCATTATAGGCTGTAAGATTACTCACCCTGTAGTTCTATCCACATTGCTAATCAAAATTCATACATGTACTATCAAGTTTTATCTTTATGTATGTTAGGCTTGTTATCAGACATGAAATTGTGAATAAGGGTCATACTCACAATTTGGGGGAGATTGTTAGTCACAGAGGCATGCCTGAATACATCTAATAACAAGCCTAAGTATGTGTAATTCTATGCATTACCTACATGACCTCTTAACTGAGGGAACCTCTAGTTGTAGAGTTTCTATTTGTTCTGTACTTGTAATAGACATCAAATTCTAGCTGTGTAATTGTACTTATAAAGTCAAGAATAATGCTTGAAAGAAGTTCCAAGGTTCATGCCTCAAGCAAGGAGATGAAGGCTGCCAAATAATCACAGTTGGGATTTGAAGAAATGAAGAATTTGCCTAAGTACCCATTCGAGAAGTACATTTGTCTATTCGAGAAGTCTAGCATTCGAGAAGACAGAGATTCGATATCTCAGAAGACACTATTCGATATCTCTGAATACATTGTTCGATATCTCATTCGATATCTCAGAGATTCGATATGTCTATTACTCTATTCGAGAACTCATGGAGTCAACAAGTCAAAGCATCATTCGAGTTCTCTAATAGTCAACAAGTCAATGCTCTATTCGATATCTCAAAGACTCAAGATGCTATTCGACATCTCAGGGATTCGATATGTCAAAATGTTCTATTCGATATCTCAAGGACTCCCAGAGAAAAGAGCTATTCGAGAAGTGATTCGATATGTCAATATAACACTATTCGAGAACTCAGAGTTATCGATTAAGTCAATTCTAGTTCTCGAATCACTCACTTAGCCACTTCTCGAATACATTCTTGGAGACAAAATACTGAAGAATTGTACAAGTCAGAAACTTGCAACAAGCCAAGACGCTTTATTTGACTATGTACTATAAAGCACGTTGGAAAGCCTACAAAGAAGCTTAGAGTGATAAGATAGGGGACAAGGAGCTAAAGAAGTGGATCTGAACAGGCTTTGCAAAGTCAAATCTGTAGCCGTTTGGACTCTTACTCAAATGAGATAGACAGACTGGAAAGTATTTTGTTTACCTACCTTATTTGTAGTAAGTAGGTGTATCCATGTCTATAAGGATACAGCCTCACTTCCTTAGCTGATAAGCTTTAAGTTTTTCAAGATACAACACAAGAAATATCTCTCTGAGAAAAACGAAGCTGAGAATACTATAATTTGTATTCACAGATTGTAGCAAAATCTTTATCTAATAAAATATTAGATTAAAGTAATATTGTGTTGTGTTTGTCTTTGTTATCCGCACTTACATATCTCACACACTCAACACATATCTTGCTGCAAAGATTCAAGAACGAAGAAAAGTTCAAGAATCCATTCACCCCCCCTCTGTATTCTTTTACTGTATTCAATACTCAACAGATTTATTTATGGAACTTAGTATCTTGATGCTTTAAAGATTTGTGTGTGGTGTGTAATTGATATCCTCGTATGGTTAATCTTAATGCTTTTAGATGCGTAGCTAACATCTAAATTGAATTGTTAATCTCTTGTGAAGTGAAAGTGGATCTTGAGATTTAGAACTTGCCATGCTAGCATAGGTTCATGATTGTTTATCAACATGATTTGTAGTATGGGATGAAAATACTTATATTGCCCTGTGTGATCTTTATGGATAACTTGTTCTTCAACCGTTATGTTTTCAAATTCTATAGACATATAAGGTCTAAGCATAATTGGTGTATATTCATCTTCTATCTCTTTTGTGGATGTATGTCTAGTTTGGTATACGTATGCTGACAGGTAGCGTGTACTTGTTTCGTGTTATCCGATCAGATATCATAACCATTGCATATATTGATTAAAGGCGTCAGATCTAAGGGAAGTATTTAATGAAGTTAGGATCCCATATTTATTCTCTTATAAGTAATTCGATTTCAATTCTCATTAGTTAATTTAATTCTTAGTTTAATATTTGCTTTTAGTTTAATTTATTTAATTAAAACCCCAATTTGTGATTTGTCTTAGCAGTGAGTTATAACCATACATTGTTGAATAGGTGCATTAATTGAATAGAACTTAACCAGATCTCAGTGGAAAGAACTTTAATTGTATTACTTGTGACCACGTGCACTTGCGTGATTTTGTGTAAACAAGTTTTTGGCGCCGCTGCCGGGGATCATCGGTGTTTTGTTTTTAGTTTATGTGCATGTCATCAGTGGTCGTTAGCATTCACTGACTCGGATTTTCTTACTTAGTTTGTTTGTTTCTTGGTGTTTCAGGTACTTGAACGTGTATGCGAACACGTTTGCAAACTCGTAAACTGGTAGACGAAGAACTTGCAGTAGCAAAAGAGATGGCAGATTTACCAGCAACAACAAAGGCTTTGAAGGATTATTCTCAGCCAAAGATCAAGGACATACAGTCTAGCATTGTCAGGCCAGCTATTGCAGCTAATACATTCGAAATCAAGCCGGGCACGATTCAGATGGTGCAGAACTCAGTTCAGTTTGGGGGTGCTCCTACGGAGGATCCTAACATGCATATCATGGACTTCATTGAAATCTGCGACACTTTCAAGTTTAATGGTGTGCCGGATGATGCGATCAAATTGAGGCTTTTCCCATTCTCTTTGAGGGATAAGGCTAAGGGCTGGTTACACTCTTTACCAGCCGGTTCCATTACTACATGGGAGGATCTTGCTCAGAAATTTCTTACTAAATTCTTCCCTATGGCGAAAACTGCAGCAATAAGGAACCAGCTAACTCAATTTCAGCAGCAATTTGGTGAGTCTTTGTGTGGGGCTTAGGAACGCTATAAGGAGATGCTTATTAGGTGTCCTCACTATGGCATGCCTGATTGGATGGTTATCAACGGTTTCTACAATGGGTTGGGAGCACAGTCTAGACCTTTGCTAGATGCAGCATCAGGTGGAGCTCTGTGGGCTAAGAGCTATGAGGAGGCTTATGATCTTATTGAGACGATGGCTGCTAATGAATATCAAAATCCAACCCAGAGACTATCTCAAGGCAAGGTAGCAGGTATTTTTGAAGTGGATGCAGCTTCAGCTATTTCAGCTCAGTTGAAGGCTCTTACGATGAAGGTGGATTCTCTTGCAAATTATGGAGTTCAGCAGGTTGCTAGTATTTGTGAGTTATGTGCAGGCACACATGATACAAATCAGTGTGCTATCTCTTCTGAATCAGCACAGTTCGTGAGTAATTTCCAGAGACCTACTGCACCAGTTCCAGCCACTAATCATCCTAATAATAGGAATCATCCCAATTTCAGCTGGAGCAACAATCAAGGTGCTCAACAACCTTATCAGCAACAGTTTCAGGGACAGCAAGCGAAGCCATTCAATCAGGGCTATCAACAGCCATATGCTCCAAGGCCACCATATCAACCTCCGGGATTTCAGCAGCAACAACCCCAAGCTCATGTGGGGCAATCTTCTAATGAAAAATCAGAAATGGATGAGTTGAGGATGATGATTAAAAGAATGACAGTTTCTCAAAAGACCTTGGAGAACCAGATGGGGCAACTTGCTAATGCTTTACTTAGTAGGCAACAAGGAACTCTGCCTAGTGATACGGAGGCTAATCCAGGTAGAAGGGAAAGCAAAGAACAGGTGAATGCAGTAACTTTGAGATCTGGAAAAGTCACGAGGGATCCTAAATTAGCAGCTAAGGAAGATGAAGATGTTCAGAATCAGCAGGTTGAAAAATCTGCAGTGCCAGAAATTGAGAAATCTGATTTAGTGGCTGATCAGCTTGATGGTGAGAAGAGCAAGAAACCTGTTGAAAAGTCTACTCCGGAGCAATCTTCAAAGAATAATCAGATCTATCCTCCTCCATATCCTGGACGTTTGCAGAAAAGTCAAGAGAAAAAGTTTCAGAAGTTTATGGATGTTTTTAAGAAATTGTCCATTAACATTCCTTTTGTTGAAGAATTGGAGCAGATGCCGAGATATGCAAAGTTCATGAAGGATATTTTGTCATGAAAGAGAAGGTTGGAAGAATTTGAAACAGTGGAATTGACGGAGGAGTGTAGTGCAGTTCTGCAGCAGAAGTTGCCACCCAAACTTAAAGATCCGGGAAGTTTCACCATCCCTTGCACTATTGGCAACCTTTCTTTCAGCAAGTGTTTGTGTGATTTGGGAGCTAGCATCAATCTCATGCCTTTATCTGTTTTCAAGCAACTTGGTTTACCAGAGCCAAAGCCAACCAACATCTCTTTGCAGCTGGCTGATCAATCTATCACGTATCCGAGAGGTATAGTGGAGGATGTCTTGGTGAAGGTTGATAAGCTCATATTTCCTGCCGATTTTGTGATTCGAGATTTTGAAGAAGACAAGAAGATTCCCATAATCTTGGGAAGGCCTTTTCTAGCTACGGGCCGTACTTTGATCGATGTGCAAAAAGGAGAGCTTACAATGAGGGTGCAAGATCAGAATATCACCTTTAATGTTTTCAAGGCCATGAAATTTCCGACAGAGGATGAAGAGTGTTGCAGTGTGGAAATAGTTGATACGGGTCAGAGAAAGAAGTTTGATTAGTTATTGAGCAAAAAGTCGGACACACACGTGCTAAAGCATCACATCAGTGATTCCATTGACAGTTCTTCAATTCGAGATCTCTCGAATGTAAAGCTTGGGAAACTTCCACCACATTTGAGGTATGTCCTTTTGAATAATGAGCTAGTGATTTTTGAAGAGGGGCATGATAATGTGTTGCGAAGGTGGAAAGCTGATGATAAGGAAGAAGAAAGTGTTGTTCAGCCGTTCGAGTCGGAAAAGTACCTTAGAGGTGTGAAGAAGAAAAAGAAGAAGATTAGACCGTTGGGTAGTAAAATCAGGTTGAAGTCTGACGGGAGAGATTTGTGGAAAGCAAGCAAACAAGATGTCAACGTTCGTATGAATGGTCTTTCTGTTGAGGATGGTTCGGTTATTCTTTTGAAACCGCCATGAGTTGAGGAAGTAACATCAAGCTCTTGACGTTAAAGAAGCGCTTCGTGGGAGGCAACCCATGCATTAGTGTAGGGAAAAAAAAATTTGAGTGTTGTGAAAAAAAAATAAAAAAAATCGAAAAATACTGTTTTCACGCAGGCTGCGCCTGTGTCACGGAGGTTGCGCCTGCGTGTCTGGATTACGCGCAGGTTGCGCCTGTGTAACGCAGGTTGCGCCTGCGTTACTGGACTAAGCGCAGGCTACGCCTCTGTAACGCAGGTTGCGCCTGCGTTACTGCATTGGGAGCAGACTGCGCCTGCTTGTTTTTGGCAGCTGTTGTTGTATATTTAAAAAAAAAAATTCAACACCCCAAATTCTATTCCAAACTTTATTCTATCAACCACAAATCTTAAATCCTACTCCTACATCAATTTCAATCCCTCTCAATCTCTCATATACACATTCAAATTTAAATTTAAATTCATCTTATCACTACATTATATATACACACCCATACATACAAATCCAATTCCTCTTCTACTTAGCTAAATCTCTAAAAATTCAATTCTAAAGAGGAATTCATTACAAGTTCACCTCTTTGATTCGTAATTGGTTTATCTCTTCTCTAATCTTATTTTTATTACGAATTTGTGTTCTTGTAAATTGGGGATTTTGTATTATTCTTGGTATTTGGGCTATTTTTGGTGTGATATTACTTGGAGATTATTGGTTGAGCTTCTTGTGAGTTGGGTATTGATTCTTATGGCTCCTAAGCGTGGGAGAGGTGGTGCTAGTGTTGCCAAAATTTTGTCGCTTTGTAGGTATGTTTTCTGCTATCCCTCGTATTTACTTCCATTCAATGCGGACATTGAATATTTTAAGTTTGGGGGTGGTTTGAGGGATTAGTAGTTGTTGTTGTATTATGTGTTCATATAAGATATCATGCTTTGCATATTAGTAGTAGTTCATGCATGTATGTTTGTATTATCTACGTTTGTTTCATGTAGGACATTTTGTTTTGTTTTTATTTTTCGTAAACTATGTGAGTTCATTTTAGTTGCATTTTCATGGCATGCATTTTTCATGATCCCTTAGAACGAGCTAATTCTGATTGGTAGGTAGGTGTTTAATTGAGTGTGGTAATGATGAATAGAGGGTTGACTTATAGTTTCTATGAAATTGACTTATGTGTTTCGGAAACAAAACTAATTACACAGTCTCATTGGGTGCTTTTGGGCTAGGTTAGGATCATGCTTGTTTGGATGTTTTGAGATTTAATCACTTGTTTATATTTAGAATTTTCGTTATTCCCTTGATAGCGTAGGAGCACTTAAGTCTAAGTTTGGGGAAAAACATGGATTTCATGCTTAATTGTAAATAATTGTCAATAATGGCTAGGTGTCAAATGGCTAGTAGCCGGCTCATATTTATATGAGTAGTCTAGGGTTGGAAATGAGAAAGGCTCATTGCAAATGGCATATATGAAAAAAAAAACAGAAAAAAAAAATAGAAAAAAAAGAAAAAAAAAAGAGTCAAAAGTGTCAATTGTTTATATGCAAAATTAACCAGGGTGAGCTCTTTAATACTCGAGCTATTAAGTTCGCGGGGACTTTGTGCCTAGTTACCTAAGGCTTTTATAGTCTGGGATCCACTAACCTAACGCTCGCTACATGGGTATTATTGTATAAGCCTTTTGGGGTCTCATCCATTGCACGGCTAAATAAGCATGCTTGTATATATGTGTCGTAGTAGTTAGTAATAAAGCATGAATTTCTGTCTACCTTGGAAAAGGATGGAGGTGTTTCTAGGTTATGAAGTGTCTACAGTCTATTCTAGTTATAAACCTGTGATTGTCTTGACGAAGAGCATGTATGATTTTGATCTAGTGTTGGGAGTATTTCTGATGAGCATTGCACACACGCACGTTTCTGTTCATGTATTGTTAGTATACGGGAACTTAGTCGAGCTCTATTTGGATTTAGTTGCATTCTTTGAGATATTTGCTTGTTAGTTGCTTTTGGTGAGTTTGAAGGGGATCTTTGCAATTTTCATTCTAGTTGCATTCATGCATTGCATTGTTATTGCATTGTTTAGTTAGATGGATTTTGTGGGTACAATCGTTATAGGCCCTCACGAGACCTTACTCGTCCACTGGGGCTGCCTAGGGGTTTAAAGGGCTTGTTGCATATGCCAAATGCAACCGTGATCACCTACGGAAGTGGTACTAATTAGTTAGTTAGTTGTAATTGTTTATGCTTGAGGACAAGCATCGGTTTAAGTTTGGGGGTGTGATAAGTGGATTTTATATCCACTTGGATCGCTTCAATTCGGATTAAATTGATTGTCTTGGACTCAAGTTTATTGTAGTTTTGATGTGTTTTGCTTAGTTGTACAGATTTACAAGAATGTCGATTATGAGTGATGCTTCTATCGTGTTTGGAGGATTAATTGATTAAAATTCGGATTTTCCGGGAAGGTTGCGCAGTCTACACTGTTTTTGCCATATCTGCAGTTCTAGAAGTCCGTTTTCAGCGATCTTACAGCTCACGCGAAGCTTGGGAGATTTTCTACAACCTGGGCTGGATAGCAGGTGCAGGCAGCGTGTAGTTAAAATTCGCGCACATGTTCTTTGTGAAGCAAGGTTGAAAGATTACTGTTTTGTCCTTTTTCTAATTCTAATTGTATTTTGGGCAATTTTTAGTACCTTAATCGAATTCTAATTGTAATAGAAGGTAATTTCTTGTTGGGCAAGAAATCTAGAGCCTATTTAAACACATCTTAGCATTGTAATTAGGATAGTTTTTCTATTATTGTATCGTAGCTTAGAACTGCAAGGGAGAAAAGGAGAGAAGGATTCAACGCTCGTGACAAGCAACGGATCTAGATCTACTTCATCTTTTGTGTTATTCTGGATTCTAGATTTGTTTTCTTAACTCTTTGTTTTATTAATATAATTACTTCTTTTATTCATATCTTGTTTATTATCATGTTTTCATCAAATCCCATGACGATGAACGGTTCAATTATGAACTAATCGTTGTCATGGGATTCTAACGGATTTATTTATGGAACTTAGTATCTTGATGCTTTAAAGATCTGTGTGTGGTGTGTAATTGATATCCTCGTATGGTTCATCTTAATGCTTTTAGATGCGTAGTTAACATCTAAATTGAATTGTTAATCTCTTGTGAAGTGAAAGTGGATCTTGAGATTTAGAACTTGCCATGCTAGCATAGGTTCATGATTGTTTATCAACATGATTTGTAGTATGAGATGAAAATACTTATATTGCCCTGTGTGATCTTTATTGATAACTTGTTCTTCAACCGTTATGTTTTCAAATTCTATAGACATATAGGGTCTAAGCATAATTGGTGTCTATTCATCTTCTATCTCTTTTGTGGATGTATGTCTAGTTTGGTATACGTATGCTGACAGGTAGCATGGACTTGTTTCGTGTTATCCGATCAGATATCATAACCATTGCATATAGTGATTAAAGGCGTCAGATCTAAGGGAAGTATTTAATGAAGTTAGGATCCCATGTTTATTCTCTTATAAGTAATTCGATTTCAATTCTCATTAGTTAATTTAATTCTTAGTTTAATATTTGCTTTTAGTTTAATTTAGTTAATTAAAACCCCAATTTGTGATTTGTCTTAGCAGTGAGTTATAACCATACATTGTTGAATAGGTGCATTAATTGAATAGAACTTAACCAGATCTCAGTGGAAAGAACTTTAATTGTATTACTTGTGACCACGTGCACTTGCGTGATTTTGTGTAAACAAGTGACCTAAGCAATACTCCACTGTTAGCGGCGTGACCCACGATACTTCTTTCCCAGATGGGTATCTCGTGGGTATTTTGGCCGCGCAGCGTGGAAAATGGGTATTTTGGTAATGAAATGATAAAAAGTAGGTATTTAGGGCACTCACCCTTTTTGAACATGTGTTCATGAATTTAATTTTAATATTACATACAAAATAATTCTTAAAAAATGCTCAGAAAAATTAATTAAATGTAAGCATGCGGGTGTCGGATCACTCCAAAAAATATGAAGCATGACTTACAATATGCATTTGAATTTTGCTTTTTTCATCATACAACCAAATATATCGACAAGTTAAGTCAATCACAACTCTCATCACATTTACATTCTAATTCTTTTCATCATACAGTCAAATTTACTAACAAATTTAGCAATCACGTTTTTCATAATGCCATCGATAATAAAAAAAGATTCGCAAATGTTAACTTTACTTATCCAATGTTAAACTTTGCAAATGTTTGTCAATATTGAATTTCAAAAGCAATTTTTTATGCGACGGAATAGGTGTCATCAATATCTTCGAAATTACTATTATTAAAATTCAAAAGTTTAATTGAAAGATGTTTTTTTCTACTAATATTTATTTCTTTAATTTTTAAACAGTCAAATTTAATTACATTTCACACAATTTTCAATTTATCATATCAATTTACAAATAATAAAATTTAACAAACAATGATATTCTGTATACGATTTTTAAAAATATTTTCTTGCCGCGCGTAGCGCGGCTTTGTTACCTAGTTTTTTTTAATATAGGGGGAACGAATCGAACCTGAAAGAATAAATCACACATATTGTGTGGATTGACAATGTCGCTAATTAGATAACACCTCACATAACACTCAGATTAGTTTAATTAGGAATAGCAGAAAAATCCGATCCGGTAGATATCCGATCCATACCGATCCGATTGGATTTTACCGAACATAATTTTTTGGATTTGAATATGGATTTGGATTCAATTTTCAAACCCGAAAAGTTTGAATTTGAATTTGGATTTTAGGTATTCCGATCCGAACCCGACCTGAAATCCATAACCCTATCCAAACCCAAAACCCGAAAAAAAATCCAATATATATATATAGGGGGCTACTCCAATACAAACCTCCTTAGAATACAAACCTAAAAACCAAATTTCAATCCAACATTTAGGCTAATCTAATGACCAAAATAGGGGTACGCCAATACGAAAAAGTCTTATAATTCTACCCTCTATCCAAAAAAATTAAAAAAATATAAATTTTTTTTAAAAAAATGTCGAAAAAAAATTAAAAAAATATAATTTTTTTTTAAAAAATGATGACGTGGCAGCAGTTTTTTTTGTTTTGTTTTTTTTTTATGAATGGATAGAAGGTTGAATTATAAGACTTTTTTGTGAAGGTGCCCCTAGCAAGGCCCTTAGAATATATGAAATATAATATATTTTGTGTTGGTTTGTAGTTCTCATTTTAAGAGTGGTTTGTATTTGAGCAAAAACCTATATATATATATATATATATATATATATATATATATATATATACATTAATGGTAATATACATTAATATATAGTATATTATATATAGTAATATACATTAATATATGTAAGATACATATCTATACTATCTATACTATATTATAATAAGCGAAATGGGGTATAATTTGTAGTTTGGTTAACCCCTATTTATGGTTAGCCTCTCCTTTTTGGTTATCCTTCTTTCACAACCATTAGATTTTCAATTGAAATACATCATGACCGTTAGATACAACAATACTCAAAGTTGTTATATACAGAGGTCTAAGGTTCGATTCCCTCCAACAACATATTAATTTATATTTAATACTAAAAGTTATTATATACAAAGATGTAATGTTCGAATTCTTCCAATAACATATTAAAATTAATATTTATAATATTATACTACACTATAAACAAATTATAAAAAATTAAAAGTATGTAATAATTATTATCTATACTATATTATAGTTTGGTTAATTCCTTTTTTGGATATCCCCCATTTTTGGCTATCTCTTATTCACAACTGTTAGATCATCAACTCAAATAGATCATGACCGTTAGATATAACAATATTAAAAGTTGTTATATACAGAGGTCCAAGGTTCGATTCCCACCAACAATATTAAAGGTTTAATTTGGAAACTAAGACTCTAGAATTTAGACTTCTATTTGTATTCCATAACGATTAATATTTTTTTGGTTTGTAAGCCAAACATTTTAACTAAAATTAAAATTTCATGAATTTTTAGGTTCTGACTGAAAAAATAGTACAGAACAATTTTTTATTTTAGGAGTTTCACAATTTGGATTTGGATAAACCCGAACCGGATCCGAAATCCGTTGCATCGGATTTGGATTTCGATTTTAAAATCTATTTGAATTTGGATTTGATAAAATGAATTGGATTTGGATACCTCAAAAATCCGATCCGATCCGATCGGGGACACGTTGCCATCCCTAAGCTTAACTACAAATGATAATGTTCAGGATCAGAATAAATTTAGATCTTGGAAGCTGTGCATTCCCCCAGAGATTAGTAATTTCCTGCAAGAATAGTTTATCAACATTATCCAACTTAATATCTAAAAGGATCGAGCTAGATAATTTTTGTTGTTTGTGCAATGCTAACCAGGAAGATTCATTTCACTTGATGGTTGATTAATATTTCTCTAAACAAGTGTGGCACGCTTCTTCTTGTGATATTCCTAATTCAAATGCTACATCTTTTACATCTTGGTGGAATGATATTTTGCAATCTCAACCCGATAATTTTGTCAACACAGCAGCTTTTATTTTATGGTCAATTTGGGAAACCTTGGAAAAATAGTCATCTCACGGTGGCAGGAACTCTATTAACTGCTTCGACTTCTCACATGTTCCCAAGATCCGACATTAGCTGAAACTCTAGCAGAAACTCTTCAGTATACTAGACGATCAGCTAACCCTTCCAGCTCATCTTCTTGCTAAGGTTATTGGTTTCCCGACCCCTCCTCAGTTTATTTGTAACTTGGTAACAAAACCGCGCTATGCGCAGCACGAAAATATTTTTAAAAATCGTAAACATATATATATATATATATATATATATATATATATATATATATATATATATCATCATTGTTCGTTGAGTTTTATTATTTGTAAGTTGATATGATGAATTGAAACTTGTGTAAAATGTAATTAAATTTGAATATTTAAGAATTATAGAGAAAAGAATTAGCATAAATAAAATGTATTTCAGTTAAATTCTTAAGTATTAATAATAATATTTTCGAAGCTATTGACGACACCTATTTTGTTGTATAAAAAATGCTTTTGAAATTCAGTATTGATAAACGTTTGTAAAGTTTGACAATGGATAAGTAAAAGCAACATTTTTGAATCATTTTGTTGTCGATGACATTATGAGAGCGTGATTACTTAGTTTGTTGATAAATTTGTTTGTATGATGAAAAAAAGAATCAGATAAAAGGTGTGATTGACTTAACTTGTCGATAAATTTGGTTGTATGATAAACAAAACATGATTCAAATGCATTTTGTAAGTCATGCTTCATATTTTTATGGAGTGATCTGACATCTGTATCTATTTATTGATTAATTTTTTTGAGCATTTATAAGAAATTTTTTGTATGTAATATTAAATTTAAATTCATTGACACATGTTGAAAATGGTACTCACGTATTTTAATATTTTTATATCAAATCCTATAATTAATATGTACATGTAATTATTTTCTATCTTCAATAAAAATGAATTTAAAAATCATTGGAATCTGAATAAACACTAAATCGTTTAAAATTAATTATATAAACAAAATAAAGATCATTTAACATATTATCAACTTCATCAACTACATAAAAGCCTCTTAATTTTTATTCATACCAAATTACAATGTTAACATAATTTTTATAATAAAAATTTATAAATATTAAATATAACTAATTAACGTTCTTAAACGCCGACGCCCATCTCATAACATACATGCATGATTAATTAATTAATAATAATATAAGGATGTGTTTCGTTAGAATATTAATTTATTTCAACGCAATATAATGAAACAACCAATATATAATTTTTTCATTGAATTAAAAAGTATAGAAAAGGGTTGGATTGATTCAATTTAATTGAGTTGCTCACACCCCATGTGTAATTTGTTCATGTGTAAAAGTAAATTATACAATATTACTTGTATTTAAATTATGGATATTAATTGTAAAATTTATATACTTCCACATCTTACGTGATTCCCGTGGTCACTGATTATGAATATATCGAAAAGTTAAGATCATCTATTTATTGTTGTCGAAAAAAATTACAGTGAGTTTGAATAAGGATTATAAATGGACGATATAAATAATTTTATTTTATCATTTTACCTTGAAATAGTTGTACTTTTATATAGATAATTAATATTTTATATTAATTTAATAATTATAATGTTCTAGTAAAGATTGCTAATTTTTTTTATTAAGTACAAAATAAAGTGTATTTAATATAATTTTAATATGTACAATTAATGACTAATTAAAATGCTATTAAATGCAAGAAATGTCTTTTTTTAAAAAATCAAAAATGTGAAAAATCAAGAAAAATATTTTGAAATTTATGAGTGAAAGCCTTTCCGATCTCCTGCTATTATAATATATATATATATATATATATATATATATGTAGATTATCTAATAAGTGATTTATAGAAAAGCTCATATGGTTTCAAAAAAGGGGGGGGGGTAATATAATTCTGAAATATTCATTTTTTTCAAATCTAAAATTTAAAGAATTTTTGTTTCATAAATAATTTACATTCTGATCATTTTTCTATTTCTTGTTAAATTTTAAGGAGTAGTGCGAAAAGCTGTTACACCATGAAAATGTATTAAAAATATGTTTAAATTTTTAAAGTCTGATTTTATGAAATAATAATTTTAATATTTAACAAATTAAATAATATCCTATAATAAATTATCAAAAATATTATTTAATAATTTATGAAATATTAATTTTAATATTTAATAAAATAAATTAATAACCCTTCTAATAGACATGGTCACATGGCCATAAAATTTAAAAGTATTTACCTAATATACCATCTTTTTTAACTTTCTTTGCAATTATACGATCTTTACCTAATCTTTGCAATTATACGGTATCTTCACTTATCCTTTCATTCTTACTATCTTACTTTCACTTTATGAATTTTTCTCTCTCCTTCTATCATCTTTATTTCTGTTATCGAACAATCTCTACCATCCAGTTTTCCACTCCTTCTCCAATCCCCACCTCCTTCTCCGGCGACCTCCCAACCTCCACCTCCTTCTCCGACGTCCCCAATCCTCACTCTCTCTCTCTCTTCTCCGCCGTCAAACACTTTTCCACCTCCGACTTCAATGTTGACCTCCGCCTCCGTCTCCGCCTCAATTAGATTGGATCGACCCCGCAGGGGCACCATCAATCTCAGTAGATAATCTCCGATGGCGTGGCTTTCGTTTTTTTGGTTAATTTTAGTTGTTTTAAAGATTTTTTGGTTGATAATCTCTGTGTAATTCGATTGAGTTGCCATTAATTGATTTTGGTAAAATTTGGGTGATAAATGGTTGTTTTGGGTGAATTTGGGATGTTTTGTTTTGGGTTGCGTTGGTGGATTTAGGTTGATAAAATGGTTGTTTTGGGTGAATTTTGGTTGCTTTGGTGGATTTAGGTTGAAAAAATAAGTTGCAATTAGTTGCTTTCAGATTTAGGTTGAAAAATAAGTTGCCACCAGCTGGTAGTAATCGAGAAGAAGAAGATGATAACAAGTAAAAAGTAGCAACATATTTTGATGATCATACACTCTGATAGTAACAAGTTCACGTTGCTGTTGTTTGAAATGGCTTTGATTATGTTACTCTTATTCGGAAACCCACTTAGAAAGCTTTTGATAATAGGTGCTAAACGGGGAAGGGCCCCACTGGTTGGGAAATCTGTAGCCGACTAGCCGCCACTGTGTTTGCTACTCTATAATCCTACTGATCAGATTCTTCTCGCTAATCTATTGTACGATAGTATTTTTGCAATTCTTAAAAAGAAGTTGGTATAATTGCAATTAAGATAGTTTTGCAAATAATTTTTCTTACCAAAAGTAAAATTGTAAAAAAATCACTTTTATCAATTTTTTTATCAAAAAAGCCCAAAATTTAATTGATGTACGCTTGTATTCAATATTCCATTAGTTGATGAGATAATTTAAAGTGGGAAGGGCCTATTTTTTGTCATTCCAGGTTCATTTCTTATCGCTCCAGGTTCGATTCTCATAAATATTTATTTATAAAATATATAAGCTTAATTATTTTATTTTTTTTAAAAAAAAGAAAGTGGAAATTTTTGTGTATTTTATTTTCTAGAATAGTTTATAATATTAGTGTTAAGAAACTATGCATACAAATTAGGTTTCAACTGACTTATGTATAAAAAATGACTTTTTATTTAAAGATATCATACTATTTTAATTTCGTGCCTTTAGAAATCAATGTCAGTTCGAATAAAATTTTAAATTATATTTATTCATTTCATAAATTATAAAATAATAAATTCGTAAGTAAGAATCACTTACAACGTGACTTGCTAAACATGCTCATAGCTTTTGGGGCCTGGCCGCGGGTAGGTCGAATTACAATAAGCAATTTAGGGGCAAGATAGGTCCAGTTACAATAACCAATTTTACTCTGTGTGAGGCAGACAATACTTCACATTAGGAGTGAGTAAAAAATTGAATTGAAGCCGAAATCGAACTGAAATCGGTAAAAATTGAATTGAAAAATCGAAATTGAAACCGAATCGGCGGTTGCGGTTTTTGATTTTTAAAAATCGAGACATTCAGTTCCGGTCCAAGTATAGGTTAAAACCGAACCGGCTAAAACCGAAACGATCCGATTATTAAAATAAATAAATTTATATAATTTATATGTATTCTTAAAATTAATAAATATATTATATCTTGAATTATAATGAAGCTTCAAAACGATGTCAGATGAGGAAAAGAAAGATGTCGGAGCTGGATATATGTAATAAAATTCTTTATCTTAAATTCATAATTATGTATTGAAATACAGATTCTTCATAGCGGGAGAGGTTAATTGTCCGAGTTTTAGCAACCTAAACATTAATTTTTTTTTCTAAAAAAAAAAAGCAACAGCAGAAGAACTTCATAAGAGCGTAAGTACAATAAAAGTTTTTAGCTCACATTATATAAATTTCCGAGCAGATTACAAACGTATAAGATTTTAATAGCACCCAAATTCAAAGGGAGTGTTGATTTCATTATAAAAAACAGAGACCGTAGACTTCTCCTTTGCTTCGTAAACAAGAAATAATATTAATAATGTGTGGTTTTAAGAAAATAGAGTAGATTTGCTATGTAATTTCTTCAAAACCTTGAACAACGTTCACAAAAACTGGTTATCTTATATACCCCTACTTTTCTTATATAATTGCCAGACCACCTGTATATAAATGATACAATGCCATTAATCTGCACATCTAGCATTAGCACTAACATATACACAGAGTGTACTCATTCAACAACTCAGTTACTTTGTTTAAAAGTCAAGAACGTTATAATTTATAAATTTAAAGTCTTGTAATATATTTATAATTTTTTTCGTTCGATTTAATAACCGAAACCGAATCGTTAAAAATCGAACTGAGCTTTTTAAAACCAAAACCAAATGTTCAGTTGCGGTTACGGTTTTCAATTTTTAAAACTGAAGACATGCGATTTCGGGGCAAAAATGTCCCGAACCGAACCGTGCTCTCCCCTACTTCACATGGCATAGACTATAGAGGGGCATTCGACTTGGTTATAGGGATAGGCGTCGGGTCATTTCGGGGTCGGGAGTACAATCCCCGCCCCCATACCCGCTCCCCGAACACGCCCCAATCCTCGAATGAGGAATATTTTGCTTTCCGATCCCCGTCCCAAACGAGGAACGGGGATCCCCACAGGGAATTGGGGATTTTTAGTATTTAAAAAAATAAATTTTATACATTCTCTAATAAATTTTTTTTAATAAAATTAATTTTTTTAATCATAATATATAATATATATTTTGAATTCAATTACATATTCTAAAAAATATGTCGAATTATAATTTATTTATCTTAAAAAAATATAAATAAATTATTATAATTAAATTTAAATTTTACTTTTAAAACTTTGAATCTATGAAATGAATTAAAATTTTAAGTAATAATAATATATAAATACATTTACTTATAATAATTTTATTACATACATATACAATATATTTTTAAATTATATTAAAATCGGGGATCGGAGCGGGGTCCCCTAATCCCCGACCCCGCCCCGATTCCTGAATTTTTATAATATATTCCCAGCTCCCGTCCCGGACCCGAAAAATTCCCCGAATCCCCGATTCAAATGGGCGAATGGGGCGGGGATCGGATCGGGCGGGTGAAATGCCCATCCCTACTCAGTTCTGCCTTGGACCAATAAATAATAATTGCAATCTGCAATCTGATATTGTTGTGTAAAATTGCAACGAATATGAAATATTAGTCCTTATTTCAGCTTTATAGTCATGATATGTTTTGACAAAGTAGTATACAAAATAAAATGGGAACCAAATTTGAACTATCAAATTTAAAGTACTAAAGAAGTGTTCTTGAACATGTTTCATGACTGCTTCTTACATGGAGGAAGTGGGGCTCCACATAATCCAAGATTATCCAGAAATGCAGATACAGGGATGTTAGCCTTGTGTGGAGGAATCATCCCACTTAATCGATTTCGAGACACGTCGAATTCTTGTAGATTCTCCAAATTTAGAATATTTTTCGGAATGCTGCCATTCAGTTTGTTTTTTGAAAGCAAAATTGTGGTCAATCTCTTATCATTTCCAATTTCCTGTGGTATTGCCCCTGTGATCCCTGTATTCACTAATTTAAGTACTTGAAGCTCACTTAGTTTTCCCAATGACTTTGGCATTGATCCTCCCAGTGGGTTATTTGATAGAATTAGAGACGCGATAGAAGGCATAGCAACTTCTTCCCCGATATTCTCATCAATAGGTCCCGTAAACTTGTTGTTAGATAGATCAATGGAGTCGTATACGCCACGTGGTGCCTGGTTATTTTTAGCAAATATTTGGTTCAGATTCCCAGAGAACTTGTTCGAGTGAAGATCAAGATTATTGAGAAGTGACAAGTTTTTGAACTCGGCTGGAATCAATGAATATAAGGCATTGTTTGATAAGTTGAGGCTTGAAAGGTTGGTCATGTTTCCGATCCAATCCAGCCCACACATAGTTCCATCCTACTTGGAGTGGGTACGCAAAATATTATAATTTATGGCATGTTTGCAAAAACTTTAAATAAGTTCTTATGGACTTATTTTAAAATGCACCCTTACTCACTGTATAAAAAAAAAAAGGTAAGTGGCGTTCCCACCCCAGGGTTATAACCAAACTTAAGATAGCGTTTTACTTTTGAAAACAAACTATGAACTAGCGTTTTCAACCAAAAAAAAAAAAGTACAACAAAAGTTAAGATAGGATTTTCAACAAAAAAAAAAAAAGAAGTAAAATGCTAGGCAATGTAGCGTTTTTTTGTAAAAATAAAACGTTACTTGAAATTGTGTTATGGAGTGATATTTAGGACCAATGTTTTGAGTTGTGATATTTGGGACCATTTCTTTTCAAATTGTGATAGATGGGGCCAACACCCAGAATTTTCTGCAATGTGCGGGATTTTCTACAAAGTTTTTCTGATTAGCAAATTTAACTTGACCCAACCTGAATCAAATCGAATTAATTGGGTTAGGTCGGGGTTGGTTTACAGAATTTTTTTCAATTAATAGGTTGATTTTTTATAAAACCGAACTAATTGGATAGGGTCAGGATTTGACAAAAACCCGATCCAACCTTATCCATGTGCAGACGTAATTTAAAGTATCTTAGATATTGTTAATTGTATTATCTTTTACTATTTAATTTTATTTTGTAAAATATGTTGATAACAAAAATAAAGTGTGATGAAGAAAATAATCATAAAAACAATCAATCCCATGTGAGAAAATATTTTTCGACTACAAATTAAATTATTTGATAATACAAATAAAAGTTATCAATTAGTTGGACAAACATTTTATAAAATATTATGCAATTTTTTTTGTCAAAAAATATTATACACTTTTTAAATATAAATCAAATGTCACGCGTGAAGTGTCAAGCTTCCAAATTTGATTTTAACGTATTGTATGGGTAGGAATTAGATACATCAGATCCGTATCTATTACCTAGCCAATTCTGGGAAAACAAGAATCTAACATGGAGAAACAGTCCACAAGTTGCATTTCCCAAGATACAATCATCAAACAACAGACTCCACAGCAGATTACGAGTCTTGCTGGTTTCTTACAGAGGATTGGAGTCTCAGACACAATCCCAGTAGAGTATGACGTTCAAGATTATTTCTCCAACATAATACGAGGTCTGCTTGAGGTTGTTCATGTCCAAAGCGGCCGCATATCTTTCCTCCTCCGTGTCAAACCTGTTGTCACTGTAAATTACTCTGTTTCTCTTACTCTGTTTTCCTTTTTAAATAATTTTGTTATGTAAAATGTTAATCAGACTTGTCTATATGTATGTATATTCTGCTTTTTAAAAATGCTTTGATGTTCCCATGTTATGTAAATCATGCTTGTGTAGATATGTTAGTGCTCCGTCACTTGAAAGTCTATTTTTGGGTCGATAATAATCCTTAGGTTCGATATTCTGTATTTGAGAATATTAGGCTTCCAGAGATTGAGAATTCTGATATTACCGGAGTTCATATAACATGTTGAGTTACTATAGCACTAGGTTAAATTACTAGCTCTCGAAGGTTTGAGCTCTGATAGACTGATATGGAGTTAAGGTCTTACGAAGATGACTTGATGTTTTATCATGTTTATGTTAATTCTGAATTACATTTTTTCAACTCTCCGTTTAATCTTGCATCTGAAATATGGGATCAGATACGGCAAAATTCCAACAAACAGAAGTTATGTGAGTTGATAATTTGAGCATTTGAAGTCGCGAATGCCCATGAACATATGAATTTAGCGTGTCTTTGAGTGTTGTTTAATTCAAGTAGAATTGCATACAAATCACTCTTTCTTCCTTCTGATTAGCCCTCCAATTAAAACAGCTCCAACTTTGACACTCTTTGTTGTTTTATTATTACTCAAATTTTGGTAGAAGACTGATTTTTTCTCAATGGGGGTTTAGAATGTGTACGGAGGATTGCATGGTGGGGCATTAGCATCTGTCGCAGAGTTGGTTGCAGTAGATTGTGCACGAACTGTTGTGGGCAAAGAAAAAGAACTTTTTCTTGGAGAATTGAGTAATTCTTACCTCTCTTCTGCACCACGCAATGTAAGTTTGCTCCATTCAAGTAGTCAGACTCTCGATTGTTCATTTATGTATGTTTGAAAGTTATTGATTAAGAGCTACACCATATTTTATTGGGATAACGATCATTCAGCCACATTATCCAAAGAGTTTTTTTTGGGTTTTTTTTAGCTTGTTCCCAAACAGTTGATCTGAATATGTATTTCTTATAGCTCGTCAGAATACATATGTAGTTCTTATATCTCATCATCAAACCTGTTAGTTCTTTGAGCTTTTTACTCTTTTAGGTCATTATGTCAATGATGGTAAGAGGAATTCACAGCAAAATTATGATAACAATATTTAGTTTTATTGGTTTCTTATTTAATGGTAAGATTTGGAACACCTGGTGCAGTGGCTTAGTACCCGAGTGTGTTTTTCCACAGTTTTCAGATACAAACAGGCATCAAGGGTAATCAACATTTTTTAAAGTAAAATTAATGTTGCATTTGGTTGAATGAAAGTTAAATACTTGTTAGATGTATATGCAATACATTTATCATCTCCTTCGTTCCATTCCTTCTGATTCACACATGAACCACTCTTCCCACACATACTCGATTTTGTTTTGCAAGATTGTGTATAATTTAAATGTACCATGGTCCATTTTAGGCTGTGCACCAACATGTACAACACAATACACTTTGATTTGGTCAACTTACCGTGTTTTTTGATTTTATGCTTTATTCTAAATTTGCAGGCAGAGGTGCTAGTTGATGCCTCCGTTGTAAGGAGTGGAAGGAATTTAACTGTGATTGCAGTTGAGTTCAAAATGAAGGAATCTGACAAGCTGGTCTATACATCTCGTGCAACCTTCTATAATATGCCAGTTGCAAGCCTATGAGTATTACGGAAACTTAGGTTAGATAATGTTCATCATTCATACAGAAATAGGTGCCAGTTTAAGGTGAGAAAGCTGAATATGTAACACTTGTAAGGAACATTATTGGCCGATATGTTTGACTAGATTATGATGCCACTACAGAATCAGTGCCTGTACAAGAGCCACATACTTTGTAAGAGTTTGCTTCAATCGCTTTTAGGGAGTTGGTAAACCTATTTTAATTCTTTCTTATTAAAGGTGTACTTAACTTCTTTGCCTATGAATCGTGGTACTATCATTATCCTCTTCGACCTTTATATTGATAGAGGTGACGGTCTAATCTTCACAGATTGGTCTTATATTGCATCTTATATTCGTATCTGGGTGAAGTTGCTATTGATCTCTCTATGACCGTATGTTGATTTCTCAAGATAAGATACCGGAGTCAGGACTGCGCATGTTCGAAATTAGCTCTAGGGGCATTGCCACATTAGGTTAACCCTTTATCTGAGCAGAATTGTAACAACTCTAACCTTCATCTGTTAATAAAATCATGACCAGCTTCAATTTCGGTAGCAAAACTCTCTTGATTCTTAGTTGAAAGTTGCTGTTGACAATCTTAAGTTCACTTGTCGATAGAGACTAAGGAACAAGTAGTTAAAAACATACGCGGTTACAATCTACCCTTGTGTACATTCAAGAACAGAAACTGATTGCCAAGTGGCTCAAAAGTACCAGACTCTAATTGACATACACAGATTCACTCCTAAAATTATTATAAGCAAAACAGAGGTGGTCACAATCTGTTTCACTTGGTGTGCAAACAAGAACAGAAACTGCTGCCCAAGTGGCTCAAAACTACCAGGTTTAATCCACATCCAGATACACTCTTCTTTACAGCCTGAAGGAAAAGTAAAGATCTGATGATGGTACAGAAACCATGCAACATACAACCAAACCTCACTTGGTGTGCAAACAAGAACAGAAACTGCTGCCCAAGTGGCTCAAAACTACCAGGTTTAATCCACATCCAGATACACTCTTCTTTACAGCCTGAAAGAAAAGTAAAGATCTGATGATGGTACAGAAACCATGCAACATACAAGCAAATCTTGTTCAGAGCTTACGTGAACATTTGAGGCCGACTTCGGGAGAGTTGAGGTCGCTTTATCGGTGAAATAATGAGATTTCTCAAAGTCATTGATGGGTTCCCTGCTCCTGATCCTGCTCCAGATCTCGCTCCAGCACCAAATGCTGTACGATTAATACCTATTCTGCTGCTGAAATCAGTTGGCCCAGCTGACTGTTTTACAGGTGCGCCAGCAGAAACATCAAAGGGACCGGAATTAGAACAATTCTGTCTCGCTGCTGAAGGCCATATATCCTCTCGAGGTCCTGGAGTATCAGGAGTGTAAGCCGGCCAATCTGCAAAAAATAGATCAATTGGTTCCTTTATTTTCTGCAAGTATACAACCAGTGCTAACTATAAAATTCATGCTTATTAGCTATAGCACAGTAGAGCTTTTAAACATTAAGCAAAAGCTTTCGAAATGTTCAGAGATTGACAGCCAAAAAAAAAAAAATGAGATACTAAAGACAAGTTCTATAGACCATATGAACTAAAAGACAAAATTAGTAACCTTTCTTGAAAGGATCTCTATTAGGCATCATGTTAGCTGTATTTGCAAACAAATCAGGTTCAGTTCCAGAATAAAAACTGTTTGCAGGTTGAATTGCCGTTCTTTTGATTGACTCATACTCGCATCTTAGCTGATCATACATTTCATCAAGCTTTCTTTTTTGCCTGGTGGTAGAAATTAAAAGAACATGCCAAGAGGTTATCAATTGCCAAGAAAAGAAAAAGATTAAATTTACATTTGAAGTTTTAACAATCTTGGAAAAGAATTGAAAAGAGCACTAACCTGAACTTTTCAGAAATCTTTTCCTGAAGTTCTTGCTTGTCTTTGGATAAACTCTCCATTTCTTGTTCCATCATCTGGCACTTTTTTGCCATTTTCTGATATGCATTATGGACTTGCTCCAGTTTTTCTGTGAACTTCTCTTGCATTGCCTCAAACTTTTGTCGGTACTGAGCCACTATTCTGTTCATCTTAAATTGCATCTCCAGTTCCTTCTGCCCAGCGTAGAACATTACACTTCTGTATGCACTTTTCATCACTTGTTTTGTATCAAAGAAAGGTGACAAGAGTTGATATCATATTTTTTAATACTTGCAATAATTTAACATCAATTGTAAAAATAAGAAAATGAAAACTTTACATGTAACTATTTCCATCCTTCTCCAAGTTCGTACAAAATGCTAACGTTATACACACATGATGGGCACCTTTTATAATTTAATAAACAAATGTGCGATGTAAATTAAAGGATACATATTTGAGGAGTTATCCCAGCCATGGCCATCTGCAAGAAAGAGCAAACAATCAACTAGAATGCTGCAGGAGAGTTCATTATCTACCACAATTATAATACGAGTCATAAAACGTAGGGAGGGATATGATTCTAATGAAAAGGAAACGAACTGTAAATAACGAGTTATTTGATACATGCTTGCAGCTTGCTTACATTGATCCACTCATCATTTGGACTGACATCCACAGGTCTCATAAGACTGACAATTTGAAAAGCATAATACATTAATATACAGCTAAATGCACATAGTTGGCAGGAGATTTATTCATCTAATGTGCAATATATTGATATGTAATCCAAATCACATCAAGAAAACAATAGATAGAGCGAAGGCATACTGATTATTACAATAAGAACTTCTCCAAAACGTTGTGACCATCATACTTGGTGAGTTTCGAGTCTAACGCCCTGTTTGATAACTCTTAGTAACCACTTAATGAATGATTTACTTAATCGATCAGTAATTTTGAACTTTATATACATTATCAAACACGCTTAAAGGGTCCAAATTAGACAAAATTTCACTTATTCGATAAGTGATACCAAGCTCACTTATTCGGTAAGTTGACATGCTGAATGAAATTTTGTCCATAGTAGCTCTCTAATTGTCTCTGTTATTAAATAAAAGTGATTAGTGGACTCAGGGCAGCGTATGGTTTGCTCCATATTCATAAATCAAAATCCACACATAATCACAGTTGTGTTAAAATAAAAAATTTTAAGTTAGAAACAATGCAAATTTTATAAAGGTTTTTGTTAAATTACAATTAATTAAATTGAACATTTTAATTTCCTTACCTTTCACAATATAAAATGTATTAACCTTTTACATTAATATTGTACGATTTTACAAAATCATGTTTATTATGTATTCCTTCCTTCGTCCCATCCCATTGTTAACATTTCGATGAGATATAAAATATAAGAAAAATGAAGAAGATGGAATAAAATGGATGTAATGTAATAGGATTTACTAAAATTTAACTAAAAATATGATATTTTTGAAAATGTTAAGAAATTGATTAAACAATTTAAAATGAGAAATGTTAAGAATTGAAAGAGACGAAGAGAGTTTCGTGTAAAAACAATTTCAGGATAAAAGTGTAATTTTAATTTGTTCAGACATTTTTACATATTTTTTATCAAACATACTTTTTCACGAAGAAATTTTTTAATTCAGTGAAAATGAATGATTCAGTTCATTCAGATAATTTAACGATTCAGTATTTTTTATTCAATTTTATATAAAATAATTACACAGTAGAATCCAAACTTGATTGAGTGGAGTTACTTACCTTTTAGAGAGTACTTGGTCACATACCGGGCAAGCTGCATCATTGCTGAGAATCCTACCAGCATCCTCTGTACCTTTTACACTTATTAAGAAATATAACAGTAATATCCTTATAATGGTCAGTAAAGTCAGTTCTAAAACTAGATTACTTTATATTTTATAATCAGGATACAGAATAGGTGACCGCAAGTGGTGCTAACAGCTTTTCCTTCTAGGTCCCTCCAGCATGCATTGCATTTCATTGTAGCTTAAGCAATTATACCTGATTCCAAATTACATTTAGGTGGATCAGTTCAAGCTTTTAGAGTACAACCAGCATCTGAACAGGATATATTCAAGTTTTTATTTCCACTGGAAAAAGTGTAACAATTACTAAGTTTTAGATGGAACACAAAACTAGTAAATAAAAATATTTGCTTTTCAAGAAGCTCATCCAGTCAGATAGCTGAATGTAAAGCATGTATCCACATACTAATCTTCATGCTTATCAACTAAGAAGTAAGGTTCTCATACGTAGGATTGAAGTGATTGAGGCCAGTATTGAAATCAACAACTGCAACACTTCGGATTGAAGAACTCATAATAAGATCATTTTACAAGAATGAGCAACTTTTCATTAGCAATTTTCAGATACCTACCACAACTCTCCTCCATCCTAGTATGAGATAGAGTATAGTTTTCGGCCAAAAAATCACGGGCGGACACAATAGAATTAAATGAACAAACAGCATAGGCACATCATATAATTTGGGATGAACTAACATAAGACTTCCGTGATAAGATATATGTTGCCTGCTTACAATATCTTCTTATTTGATTATAAAACTAAGGAAGTTGATATTTATAAGTTTGAGGCATTAAGAAAAACATTGGTAGCGTAGCAGTTTGGACTGAGTCCAAGTAACATAGAGTATATGAAGATAATGGAGGAAAGAAATTTTTTTTATTATGTCAAGTTGTACAAGAAGTATATATCTAAAGACGGAGATTCCATATCGGTGATATAACCATTGCAAGGAGCAAGTATTGTACACATCATTTTTGACGATCAACCTTGGTTAGTTGAAGGAGATGTGTTACAGGACAGCCGTTTGACAATAGTGTGGTATGTAGATGAGTACTGTGAGCAAAATCAGAAGTGGTAATCTGTGAAACTAAGTGTAATTTGCCATATAAGATCAACAAAAATAGTTTTCAAGACACCACACAAAGAGGTCTAAAGTTCACAACTAGTAGCAAGTTTGGACTGGTATATTCCAGTATAAGCTTCAAATTACCGGAAAAATCAAAACAAGAAATGGCATAAATAACAGGTTCTATTTACCCTCTCTACATATCAAAAACGATCAACTAGCAAGTCGCATCTGTTCCATGTAATTCAAATGCTATTAAAGTTACACATTTCAACTGTAAATATGAGAACAGGACATCTTTTGACAAAAACACGCCACTCAAGAGTAAATTTCAGTCGTCTTTCAAAATACAGAGAAAGCACGTATGATCTCATGATTGATGGAACTAAAATTATAACTAGCACTTGTTACCTTACAATTTATCATCCTTACGTATATCAACTTTTAATTCATATACTTCTTATTTGATTTTAGAAATTCAAACAGGTAACTCGAAAGTAAGATCGTAAATTAGGTCTCACAGCTCCAAAAAAATGAAATTCATCCATAATTCAGCAATATCTAAAGTGTCATAGCCTCGTAGGAGGAAAAATCCTAATAATTTGATTTTCTAAAATTGAAACCTATCGAACCTGAGAGATTATATACTCGTCACTACAATCATCCAATTGCTAGAGCAAACAAACACATAACTCGAATGTAATCATAAATTAGGGTTTCACAACTTCAAAATTCCAAAATTCAACATTTTTAAGCTGATTTTGAAGTGCATATTGGCGGCAAAATCAAAATAATCAAACAAAATACACATATCACAATCACATTTCCACACAAACATACGTGCATAATGAATCGAAACTTAAATTAAACTTACAAAGTGATGTGATCGCCGGTGATACGCACAGCGCGAGGAGATAATGAGAGAGAGAGAGAGAGAGAGAGAGAGAGAGAGAGAGAGAGAGAGAGAGAGAGAGAGAGAGAGAGAGAGAGAGAGAGAGAGAGAGAGAGAGAGAGGCTTCGCTCAATTCAAAATTGAAGACAGTATGAAGACACGAGGAGATAGCTGTCAGCAGTTGTTTTTATTTTTGAACCTCTATTTACATGTATGTATATATAAACATTCCGCGGATTTTTGAACGAGAGAGAGAGAGAGAGAGAGGGAGAGAGAGAGGGAGAGTTCCGGACTTGCTGGGGAATGTAGTTTTAGTACTGGACTTGTTCAGATACAGCGCGTAGAAGAAGCACGTTTAAAACTAAAAATATCAATTGACAATCGAGAATTCGAGATGGCCGGAAATCGGGTCAATTCATTACCCGCATTTTTTGAATCCATTTGGATTAACTTTAATTTAAAGGGTAACTTATTCATTTTAAGTGAAAAATGAGAATTTTAAATTTAAATTAAACGTATATGTTTGACTAATTTTATTTAGAATAAATTTATTTCAAAAAATTTGATTAAAAAATTAGAAATTTATTAATTTTTATTTGGAAAAAAGAATAAAAAAGATTAAAACATAAAGTAAAAGTATAAAGTTCAAAAATATACACAAAGAAGAAAACATTAGTTAAAAGATGACCCATATATGTATGTATATATATATATATATATATATATATATATATATATACATATATATATATATATATAATTTGATGTGAGAAAAAAAAAGTTGAAAAAAAGTACTTACGAGGTACTTAAATTTTTTAAACTAAACCTACTTTAAGGGGAGAATTTTAAGGCTCTATTTTCGCCACCAAATTAATTTTCTGAATCCGTCAAAATTTTTTCATAAATCATTGAGAACATGACCAAAATACCTCATTTTAACTACCCTATGGTCCAAAATACCAATTTTCGGAACTGTTGGCCCTATCTACCCACCAAACACGCTACTTCGTGTAGCGTGTCCCTTTTTACTGTTCATTCCCCCGTTCCCCTCTCTCTCGTCTCTCTCCGAGATCTCTCCTCTCTCCGGCGTCTCTTCTGACTCTATCCGGCCACCTCCACCACATCTGAACACACCAAACTCATCACCACAGCCTCCTCTTCATTTTTCCTAATCGTTCTTATGGAGTCTGGCCCCGCAGGGGCATGTACCAAGTCGTCGGAAAACGAGGGGAGAGAGACAATCACGATTTGGGCGTTGCGAATCAGGCAAAAGAACTGGTTCGAAATGGGTATGGTTAGGTAGGTCGTCGAAAGATGATTTTTTTGGTATATAATACGATATGGGAAGATTTCTGTAGGACGTGAACGGTCGATTTTTCTTTTCTGGCGAAAATCGCCAAAAAATTGCCACAGCGGTTCGAATTCTCAGCAAAAGTGATGATGACATCATATGACGTCATCACGCATGTGACAGATATGTTACATCAGATACGCCTTCGTGTCATGCGTATCATGGCTTGTTTCCGCCAACCACAGCGACGCAAGTTTAAGACACGGCTGTACAGTTAGCGTATTACAGGTCACGCCTCACGCAAAGGCGTATCTACTGGGCATTTTGGGTGCTCCTTCCGCGCGGTGGGTATTTTGGACAACAGATAATAAAAAGTGGATATTCTGGGCCTTCACCCTAAATCATTTTCCTTCTACTTTCCGTCCCGAATGGCAAAAAAAAATTGTGGAAAAAATGAATGTTTGAAAAGAAATTATATATTTTAAAATATTTTTATTTTTTTTTATAAAATCATATATATTTTTGTAATATAAATTAGTGATCATTTATATTTAAATACTGGTTTTAAATGGATATGGATTGACATGAAAAATATCCGATCTGAAACTTAATCCGATAAGAATGATACGAATAATAAATGGATTGAATATTGATTTAGGTTGATCCGATCCAATTATCCACGATCCAATCTGTTTTTTTTTTTTTGATAAAATCGTACTTGCATTAAAATATCTCAAGGTTACAGATGATACAATCTCGAGCAGAAACATTCCACTCCGAAAGACCTGACATAGAATATGTCACCCTCACTAAGCAATGAGCTACAATATTCGCAGACCTAAGTGTGTAACACACTAACACTTCATCAAAGTGTTTATCCATATTATTCGTACAAGCCTCCAAGATAATATAATCCAGCACCAAAACTCACACAAACGGTGAGAGAAAAGCAAACTCACACAAACAAACGGTGAGACAATAACAAACTCACACAAAAGTGACACAATAAAAAATAAATTGATCTTACAATCGGAAAAGGCTTAGAAACCTTAGATCCGAATTAAACATAGATCAACTAAAACAAGCAAGCAAAGCGGAGGGACGGCGGGCGACGCGCGGCGGTGCGGCGGAGCGGCGGGGCGGCGGTAATTTTTATTTTTGAAATCGAGAGCCAAATCGATGCAGATCTGAGGATTAAGTCAGGAGCAAGGCTCGATTTTTGGGTTAGATCTCGATTTTTATTGAAAAAAGAAAATGGAAATTAGGGAGATGGATTGAAGGAAGGAGAAGAAGGATGAAAGGGGGAAAGAGAGGAAGGGGGCGACGGGGATGAGGAAGGAGGGGGGTGAAGAAAGGAAGGGGGATGGGGTGTTTAGAGAGAGTCGACTCTCATAAAGTATTCCAGACCCTCTTCCAAGATAATAGCTTAATTACTTGAACGTGTACTGAAATGAGATTACAAACGAAGCACTCGCCACTATGCGAGATGTGGCCTCTCCCAAAAGTGAGACGACCCCTAACTACTCTTATTTGTGCACTCTCAAACTTATGAGCCCCTAAATGAGCAATCAAGCAAGAAATTATGACTATAAAATGTTATCGTGTGACCAAATATTGTATAAAATTGAGTGAGTTCTGTTATTTATTTCAGGTTCGTTGTGTATAGTATATAATAATATATTACATAATATATAAAATATTTTTTTACATATACTATAATGTATATAAAATATGAAGTATTTCATATTATAATAAGTTAAATTACATGAAAACTTTAAATCTAATACCTAATCTTATATTTACATACTTATTATCAAAGTAAATCTTATACATGCAGTTATTTAACAGATCAAAATATGGATTAAGCTCTAAAATTGAAAAAAAAATGCATTTGGACGGTCATGTTATGAATTTGATATACTTGACTTGACATATTATTTTCGTTCGACTTGAACTTATGATTTCAATTTTTATTTAATATTGTGCTTGAATAATAGAATTATTAAAATAGTTTGGAATTTGGATTGTTACTAAAATTTACACATTGAAATACTAGATTGTAAATTTTCAAGTATTACAAATTTTATTTAAAATGGTAAATGATACATACATAATTAATTTTTAATATTTTAAATATAAATGGAGTAATGGATATCCGAAATCCGATCCGTTTATCCATTAAACTAAATAGATTGGATATGGATCGACCTCTAATATCTCAAGTTTTTCAAATTTTTTATGCTTAGTTCCGTTTGTCCAGCTTCTACATCGACCATGGAAACCGCGAAATATAGTTCTCCAAAATGCAAAGCTAAATGATGTACAACAGTCAGACAAAAGCTTAACAGTCAGACAAAAGCTTGAGTTGGTTCACGATGAATTTACGGTAATACACCATGTTCTTAAAATGTAGTTTGTACTGTCAGTCCAGCTACACATTATAGGCACCAAAGTGAAAAATTGTTTAAATTAGCAGCGTAATCATAATTGTCAGATTGAGCAGCTTTGAGGAACCTTCACGTAAACATATTTACAGACTTGGAAGTTAAATTGCATAATGTTGCCTCATCAATGGTTCTTTCTAGTGATATTGGAACAACATAAACCTGTTATACTTTGGATTGTAGCAGAAAATATTATAATGACATTATGAAACGTGAACAAAAATTTAACATCTTTTGGACTTCAATTATGGTGTCATGATAAGAGGTTATGGACAACAGAGACAAAAACTTTTTTGCATTTGTAAAACAAAAGCATGACCACCACAAGCTACAGTTCATTTCTTGTCAAAGTGTGGAAAGATAAGAAGTTAATAATAAGATCACCATACAGTCATACCAAGATCTCCTGCATTAATCCAAAGTTGTACTGCACCTGCTCATTCTACAATGAAGTATGATGTTTTCTGCACTAAATAATATTGTAAGATTCACTGAAGCTTTAATGATGACCTCAGTTAGCTGGTCAATGGGAATTTCTTTTATTAAACATCAAATCAAGTTTTCTTGAAAAATAAAGTCATTTACAAATATCCAGCTAAAAAATCAAATTACTTCTCATATCAAATTGAAAATACATCACATCGCAATTCTACTAAACAAAATAAGTGTAAATACCCACAATTGAATGTTATTAACATACATATCTTAAGATCCTGCAATAGTAACATGAAACCCAAAGCAAAATGCAAACTAAAATCTCACTGAGTAGCTAATTGAATGAACCTATGCCATATCTACGATATGCAGTTCATAATCAAACATTTTGAACAAATCATATTGCACAAGAAACTTCAACTAGAAGCTTCTTCGTAGAATCAGCACAAGAAGTTGGTCCGAATATATTTTCATTGACGATAAGTGAACATGTTTCTTTTCCAACACAAGCCTACAAATAAAAGACACTCAAAATAAGTATTTAACATATAATCATTAAACAAAGTTAATTAAGGTAGGATTAGAATTAACATTGACAATACCTTTTGGAGGATTGATATTGCATCTTTTGATCCTTCACAAGTGCCTTTGGTAAATGAACCACAAGTACCCGTAGGATTACCGAAACTAGCAAACTTGATTTGAGAGATGAAACGACCTTGACATGATAGTTCCATTGTTTTATGCTCGTACGCACTACCGCAAGTAGATCCCACTACAACTGTTTTGAAGTTTACTTGCGATGGATTTCATCCAAATTCTTCAAACAAGACCAATTCATTTACCCCTGTAGCCGACAAAAATCCACGTGGCACATGATACCTGTAACATTTAAACAATACGCAAAAGTTAATTCGAGAGAAGTTTTACAAGCCTAGTTGTGAGAAAATAACAAATTAAAATCAATACCATCTTTGTGTAGGCTCTCCACAACCGTAGTTACATTGACTAGCATCATAAGTAGCACGATAATCACACTCATCATCACAACCATCTTCTGGTGCTATAAAACTTGGCCAATATCTCCCTAGATTATTGCCATTCACCCATGCATAGCCTTTACCCAAACCCAACAATCTAAAACAACAGGATCCTTTCCTGGTGGAGCTTTGAAAGTAGTATATCATAAAGTAAGTATAAACATTAATTCATCTAAAAATAATGAGCAATTAAATAAGACTTGGTTTATATATATGGAACAAATGTATATAGTACCTTATACCAAGTCATTGATCTATTTATTGGAAGATTTCCTAATTGCCATTGAGCAACAAATTTAGAGTTTTGACTGTAAAGTTGGTTATCAAGTCCATGCAGATTGTCTTTATAAATCCACTGATTGGTTGACAAATCCTTGATTATTGTTTAGTCGTCTTTCCTTCCAACTATATTAACAAAACTACATACTCCAGCTCTGTAATCATCAAAAAATGTTCCATAGTTCTATATCCAAAAAAAAAATCGTACAATGAGCAAAATATGAATTATAGGCATTTAACTAATTAAAAATAGTAAAAAGAAAAAAGTACTTTTAGCCCCACAAGAGCACTAAGTAAACTAATTTAATTCTTTCCTGGATTAAGCTTTATCGGAGTCTCAAAAACATAATTATGAACATCATATTTACCCCATTTTGAACCTATATCAAATTAAACTTTTATTGATAAAAATTGATAACACAAACAACCATCAAATTGATTTTTTGACAAAAAAAATATTACTAACCAACATATTCTCCATTGACATATGCATGTAGTACGTGTCCAGTACCGTTGATTCTAATGCTCATATTAGTACTCCAAACAGGATCTTTCTCATCAATGTCCACTCTTTAAGAAAAAAATATTAAGAATAATTTATAACAAAATAAAAAAAAATCGTATCACATATATTAAATTAAGAACATAATCAATTTTTACGTTGTCATATATCACAAGTAGTCACTCCCGTCATTAAGGACTTTTTGATCAAGAATTTCACTAGCGTGAATTGACCCTTTTCCTTGAACAACTGCAACATCAAGATTCTCCGGTCTCCAAGCCCATTTTAGGGCACTTGGTTCATCCTCGGCTTCATTATCTCTCTTCGCCATTATTGATGTTTGAGTATTTATCTAAAAAAAAATATATCACACATTTTCCAAATTGCATATATATTAAATATTATCGAACTAACAAAACAAAAATACCCACACATTCATGTTGAAAAAAAAAGGAGTTTACTAGTATTTAAGCTGATGGATGAGTACATGCTCATATATGTAAATAAATTTTGTTTACCTTTGCAGTGTTTTAATCTTCTGTTTGACAATCAGGGAAAATACTAACAGACCAAGCTGGAACCTTGATTTTCATATCTTCATACATAATGATAGCATCAGATGAAGTATTTTTGTTACTAAAGAAGCAACTTGTGGTCTGGCCATTAACAAAAACGGTTCCATGAATAAAAATAAATTTAAATATGGTTATGGTTATTGCAAAATACAAGGTTGTATAAAAATATATAACTTCTTAAAATCAAAAAGTACCTCAGCACCGTTACCAAAGTCAATCTCAGTGACATTGCCCTCTGTTTATGTATTCTCCATTGACATCAATAAGTTGTGCGATTGTGTTGAATGTCCATATTTGGATCGATTGAGATTGCTTGGAAGTAATAAATATGAGATAATTATACATGTGTAGATGGTAATATAGTATGCATATGCATGAATATTACCGTATTCATCAAGAGGAGCATCATAGTCATATGATGTAGTGATATAAGGTTCACCAGCAGTTCTTCCAAAGTTAGTTCCCCCATGGTACTATCATCATATCAATTACAATAATAAGTTTACTTAGTATACTATAATCAATATTACAATAATTAATAATAAAGACGCTATATAATACAAGACACTGAATTGAAATAAAATAAAAAAATATCATATAATAGTTTTGCAATGAGCCACCCCTTTGATAAAAGCGTGCAACTGCAAATGCAACATCCTTAGCAGCTCGTTTTGGACGTACACTTCCCCAACTCATAAACTTATAAATTTATTGCAAATAATCATAAATTGACTTATAAATAACAATAAATATAAAATAAATTACAGTAAAAACTAACCATCCAGCCCAATTTTCGGTCCATATCTTCGGACTACTAGAATTATTTGGGGTGAAGTCGTCATAATACCATCCATTGCATGTATTAACATTTATAAACAAATGTTTCTTACAATAATATAATAATATAGTTATTGATAGTGATGTTAAAAATTTTCTATTTTCTTTTTTGCTAAGTGTGATGATAAAACTTACAACTATTGATGGATCATCTTTTTGTTGACACATAATCCATGGACTTCCAGTATCCAAAAATACAACCATATTTGCAGCCCATTTAATGTAAACTTTTCCAGCATCTCCGTAGGGATCCTCAACATTGCCAAATTCATTTTCAATCTAAAAAATTTCAGACAAATAATTATTAATCAATTAGAAAATGTTCAAATTATGTTCTTAGAGTGAGAGTAATTGTAGGTGCGTGATTATACATACCATTAATTCGAGTGGGATATATGCAAGTTGAGTTTTAATCTTTATGTACTAAGATATAGCTATGCTGGATTGTTGTTCATATTCTATCCTTTTACCATCTAATGCATCATTACTTAAGGGTGCAGTTGTAATGGACTTATAATTAAAAAAGGATCATTAATATTTTGTGAATCTGAAGAAGTACTATATAATGTAAATGTAAAAATGACTTTGATAAATCAATTAAATTTTCCAATTCAGAGGATGCATATGATAAAATGCTATAAATAAAACATATATGTGCCATTACATTAGTTATTTTAGAAATTTTTTTCACTGATGCCCTTCTAGTATCTATTTAGCAAAAACAAATTATGAAAACTTTGTTGATATTTTTTATTCAATTTACATTTTTGGAAAGACAAAACAGCTACGCTGAACTGTTAAATTAAATTTACCACTTCGGGTTCATCCCATATGTGTAACTTCAATTTTACTTATGTCTACAAACTTCGTAAATAATGGTATAGAGACCATCACTATCTTAACATTGATGATTAGGTTTCTTGTTTTCATATATAGTTGTCTTTGTCGTTTATTCTCTCTTCATGGTCTAAAGTTTGTACTTGTATTAACTATTTTTTTAAAATTTCTACCGGAAATAAGTAGTTATGTAAATCACTTTCATCAGTAACACATGTATATATTTAGCAATTAGCCTATATATTTAAAAGTATGACTTTAATGTGTTTTGATGATCGAAAATAAATACATATATACAGGTGCTTAGAAGTGAAAAACAACCAAACCACAATATATATCATCAAATCAAAAAATTATAAATTTATTATTTTATATTAATTGTTAATGTACACTCTGGAAATTGTTAACATTTAATTTATTTTGGTTAAAAAAAGAAACAATTAATTTATTTTAAACTATTACTGAGATGTAATGCACAGAACCAACTAGTAGTAGCATACATCAAATTAAAACTATATTAACATCATCAATGAAACTAAAAGAGAAAAAAACAAGAAGAGTTTGAAAAAAAGTAGAACCTGTGAGATGATAATTGGGCCACCTTGCCGAGTAAAAAACTTTTCTTTCTTGGCCATGTCAACAATCAAAGGTGGTGTTTGGCTGGGCTTATAAGCCCGGACTTATAACTTATTTTCGGGTAAAAATTTCATATTTTGATAATTTGTTTTTATGGTTGTATTTAATGTATGTTTGAGATTTCATAAGTTGCAAAAATAAGTTGGAAAATAAGTTGGAATGTTAGGAATCTCTAACATTGACTTAAAATAAGTTGACTTATTCTGAAAATAAGCTCCCCCAAACACCCCCAAAGTTGTAAAATTTTGCATCTCATTCTGAAAATCAAAAAAGTACATAACAAATTTTTTAAAAAAAATACTAAAAAGAAGGACGGTATAAAATAAAACATAATGTACAAAATAAAGTAGAGTCCAAAAAAGAATAAAAAAATGTACCATAAATACAGCGTTGGCAGTCCTAAACTTAACCCCTTCCATATTATGCAGCCACACAGGAAATCCACTAAATGAACAAAATGAAAAACAATTTAATTCTTGCATTAAGCTATATATTATTAAGAGAAGCAAACATAACAGAAGTAAATTAATACCCAAAGTTCCATTCGGCATAAACATAAGGTCCGATCCTTAGAATAATGTACATTCCCTCGTCTCGTATAGTTTTGAGAAATCTCATGAGATCCAAATTTCTGGTAAAATCATATTAACGTCGTTGAGGTTCATGAGCATTCCAAAAAATGAAAGTTTCTATTGTATTGAGACCTCCCGCTTTAGCTTTCTTAATCAAATCCGGCCACATCTACATTTACACAATTATTAAACAAAAAAAATCTTGTTAATTTCTAGCATTGATGGTAGATGAATATCATTAAAATTAAGCTAAAATACTTATTGCCCCGACTTCCTCTGTATAGACTTATTGCTTGTTTAAAATTTTTATAAAATAAAATTGTAGTGCATGCAGCAAGTATAGAACGAACGTAATTACCTCAGGTGTACTCCTCGGATAGTGAATTGAACCTGAGATGAGTAATTTTCTTTCACCATTGATGATAAAGGATCGAAAATCATATGTCACCTCAATGCAATTACAAATAGTAACTATAGATAGTAAAACAAGAATAAAAGTTTTTGCAATCATTTTTACTTTCAAGAATAAGCTACACGTATGCTTTGTAAAATCTTAAAACGATTTATGATTATACGAGTATATGTATATATTGCTCGAGGTTTAGTTATTTGTGGATAATGATAAGGATAAACATATAAAAAATAGTGATTATCTGAATGTTTGTTGTTAAGTTTTTGTTGATAAGTATGTTACATTTTGCAGCTTAAATTCCGTATTATGTTTTATATCCACTATTTACATATATTTTCAGTTTATTTTCCTGGACTAATGTAACTATAAAAAATCTTATAGCACTGGTTTTTTGGTTACTATTTGTGTGGGGATTAGTGTAGATTTTTATTAAAATATTTAATATTCTTTTTGTCTAATCTAAAAAATTTAATAAAATACTTTTCAAAAGAAAAAGTTGGTTCCCTCAAGAGAGAAAAGAAACTGCTAATAAAAAGTTAGAGTACCACAAAAACTGTAAGTAAGTTGTTAGATTTCAGTTGCAGTTGAAAGATAAGAAGAAAAATGGTAGACTTTGTAAATTTATAAATTGACATGTTTAAATTTTAAATAGAAAGTTATTTTTTACGTTTCAAAATAATTAATACTTCTGTTTTGATTTTGTATTATTAGATGATCAAATTTTGATTAAAATTTAAATACAATTAAAAAAGTTAAAAAATTATAAATTAAATATATATTCTATTTAAATGTATTTTTAATTATTTTATGAATTATAAATAAATAATTTATAATATATTGTTAAATTTTGTTTTCAAGGACTTGGAATAAGAAGAGGAGATTAAATCCCTAATAATGTACAGAGCTAAAAGGTGGTACATGGCTTTCAGTCTTCTTCATGAAATGTTAATCCAGCTCGTCCAAATCTCTTGCATAAAAGCAAGTGACCACAAATTTACTTAACGAAAGTTTTGAGGCCACAGGTCTTATTGAGTTATAAAGGCAAAGGCAGACATCGGGGCATTTTTTAAGGACAGTGACAATAACCTGATATTCATTTCTTTCTAGTCTTTCTAATGCACAAAACAATGTCTACGCGAAATGGATGTATCCCTCCTTTCATTTAAGATATATCTGAGAGCTCTTGGGGCAACTCAAATGGCCTCATATACTTTGACTCTGGAGAATTAGTTCAAGCACCGGATAAACTCAAAATTCTTGGTTACACAGGACTTGATCTACGATGATGAAATTTGGAGTTTACTTCCTGAGATGATTGCAATTTAAATAGATTTTTCTAGAATTTATAATCAAGGAGCTGATGATCTTCCAAGACATGCCAGGCCCTATATTTTATCAACTCTGGTGTTATTTGTTAAGGCATATTTTATATTCTGCTTCCGTTTTTTCCTAGTCCTGTTGTTATGGTCTCTTACTAAATATGGCTTAATCAAAATTAATGTGCATGGTTTCTTTACTGAGCAACCTCCGCGAAACGAAAACAGTTTAGGGATAGGCGTGGCAGTACGAATTCGTAGAGGTGAGGTTTTAAGAATGGTGGCTGCAGGTTCTTTAGGTGTTGAGGAAAGAAGGATAGTTAAGTTTTATGCAATGTTGTATGGGCTGATGAGGGATTTTTTGGAGGATCGTGATAGAGTCACCTTAGAGACAAAAAATATTGGTGCTTACTGGGAATGTGGAGGAACTCAAAAAGAGACGGAGTCGTTTCAGAGTACAGATTAGGGGGATTTTAATCTAGAGTTGAAGGTATGGCCGGTAAGTCCTGATCATAAAAATTTTCCACTCAGTATAAATGAAGCTACAACCTGAAATAAAATGATTATCATATCTTTTGAAATGTTAGTTTGTAGAAAAAATGATTGGTTGGGCTGTTCTTCTCAGTTTTGTAGTCAATTAAAAAAGTTTATCTTCATCTGAATGAATATTTTACCATAAAACAGACACATGTTTGCTAAGACCATAAATTATCAGATAAGCAGAGAATTCTTATATTTTATGACCAGGGGATAGGTCATAGACATATTAATATATTGTATGCATTGTTGAAAGATAATAAAATACAACAACGTGTTCGAATCATGTGTCACACGAGGAAGGGCCTCGTTAAATAATCATGTCAACTTCCAAGTTCGATGTTCACTTATTGTATGGGCAAGAATTAGATACATCATTTCTGTATCTGTACTACTTCTTTCTGGAAAACAAGAATCAGGATGGGAAAAAACTCCGCAAGTTCCATTTTACAAGAAACAATCATCAAAGAAGTGTCTCCAGAGAAGATCTCACAACTTGAGGATTCTTTCAGGAGGCTTGGAGTCTCAGACACAATCCCAGTAGAATATGACGTTAAGAATTATTTTTCAAACATAATTCGGGGTCTTCTTAAGGTTGTTCATGTTGAAGCGGCCGCATATCTTTCCTCCTCCGTGTCAAACCTGTTGTCACTGTAAGCTACTCTATTTTTAAGTTGTATATCCTTATATAAAAGTGTGTTTTAGAAATTGCTAATCAGACGTGTCTACACTGTTCTCTAGGCTCTAACTGGCAAGTGTCAACAGCATAGTCCCCTGTTTATCGGTGGCTTATTACCCGATCATGTATATTCACAAGTCTTTAGGTGCAAACAGGCATCAAGGGTATACATTAACTTATTTTATCTTCTATGTAACACTAATGATGTATTTGGTTGGATGAAAGGTCATGAGGATGATCTGTAAAACCTCAACTTTTTGTTAGATGATATGCTAATTATGTATTCTGGCCTTCCATTCCTTGTGATTTATCCACTCTTCCTACACATAGTCGATTTTGTTTTTTCAAGATTGTATGATTTTAATGTACATGGACAAACGGAAGTGATTTTAGGCTGTGTTCCAACACATTTTGATTTGGTCAACTTATTGTGTGTTTTAAGTTAGTGCTTTATTTGACATTTGCAGGCAGAGGTGGTAGTTGATGCCTCCGTTGTAAGGAGTGGAAGGAACTATCCGGATACTGATTTCTTAAATGCTAAGTTAGGAAATAGTCCGAGTTATATATGGCGGAGCGTTATGGAAGCACAGAGTATAATTAAGCAAGGGTGTCGACGTAGGGTTGGAGATGGTAATAGTACTCGTGTTTGGGAGGTACCATGGTTACTATGCTTGAGTAAGGGGTACCTCACGACTTTGATGCCTATTGAGTTGCAGGATGTGAAAGTGAGTACGCTTATGGATGAAAATCAAAGGGTATGGGATGGGGATGTGATTAATGCTATCTGTAATGAAAGGGATGGGGAGCTTATTCGTACAATACCTATACCAAGTGTACGTAGGGATGATGCATGGTTTTGGATGCGTGAAGATAGGGATGAGTTCACAGTTTGAAGTTGTTATAGATTGATAAGGGGCCCGATCTGGCCCGGCCCGAGGGCCTAAAATGGGCGCATATTTTAGAGAAAGCCCGGCCCGTCCCAATTTTTTAAAAAGCCCGGCCCGACACGATTGTTAAAAAGCCCGGGCTTTTTAAATCCCGGATAAAACCCGGCCCGAAGGGCTTTTTGTGCATCTCTATTGTTAACTTTTTTTTTAACACCGAAAGATTGGGAAAACCAACCTCTTTACATTCATAGAAGCAACCCAGACAAAAAAGAACACTACTCAGTTAAATTTTAACTCTAGCTAGCATTCTTAGGTCCCAAATTGTCGGCAATATCACATGCGGAAACCTATTACAATTAAATCACGGGGAGAGTCAATATAACTACATTCACGAAACTAAGATGAATAGGCTTGTAGTCATCAATGAAGAATGGATTGCTGGAGCTTATCTTTAAGAAATACCAAAAGAAAATTGAACAATGTTGTTGAGTTGTACAATTCCACTTAATTCATAATCGTCAACTGATATCAATTACCTATATGGTCTCGTCTAATGACGTGTGTTAGATTCAGTCTCGTTTTTTGACGTGTTTTATTTTATATAGTTTTAAGTTGCCTGTGGAGTTTTGTTTTTGTGGAGAAGTATCCTGGTTTTGAAAGTTTTTTGGAGAGACATATGGCGAGTTCTTCAAGAAGGGTACCTATTGAGGAGGAGTATGCCAATCTCAAGATCAATGATGATGAGGAAGAAGGGTTGATTCTGGAAGAAGCAGGTGAAGAAGTCTCTGTAACGGATTTTTCGTTGTGCTTGGTGGGAAGTTTTGTGTTATCGAGGAAGATTAATTTTGGGGCAATGCAGGACACTTTGGCGGCTATATGGAGACTAGTGAAAGGAATATACATGGAAGAAACAGTCATGCCTAATCTGTTTGTGTTTAAATTCTTCCACGAACTGGACATGCAAAGGGTACTTGATGATGGTCCATGGACGTTTAATAATCAAGCACTCATGGTTAAGAAAATGGAAATGGGTGAGCAGCTGTCTGACATAAAGCTGAAGGAGTTATTCATGTGGGTTCAGGTCTATAATTTACCAATTGGCTTTAATTCAGAGTTCATATTAAAATCGATAGGTAATTATGTTGGAAGGTTTCTTCAAACAAATTCAAAGAATTTCCAGGGTATATGGAGAAATTTCCTACGTATTAAAGTGGCTGTTGATGTTTACAAACCTCTAAAGAGTCAAATGCGCATTAAGAAAGCTGGGGGGGAATGGATGTGGATCAAGTTCAAATACGAGCGTCTCCCTTCATTTTGTTTTTACTGTGGGATTATTGGTCACTCAGAGAAGTTCTCTGAATTGTTATTTGATGACAAAATTCAAAAATAAACCAAGAGCGGGATAAGATAGTGGGTCATGGGCTTTTGGTCCTGGACTCAAAAAGAAGAAGAGTGAATGAGGACACAGTTGATGGGCCAAGTGAGGATAGAGCCCAAGATGATATTGCAATGACAGAAATACAGGGGGATGAACTACAGAACCAAACAAACGAGGAGATGGCTGGTGCTGCTCTGCAGGTCCGCCTGGGATTATGAGCGTTTTCAGTTGGAACTATCGAGGAATAGGTCTCCCTCGAATATTCGGTTCCTTAAAGATGTAATAAGTCAAGAGAGACCTGCGTTTGTTTTTCTATGTGAAACTATGGATAATAAAGGAAAGATGGAGAAGATTCGAAGTACTTTTGGTTTTGATGGGTTAATTGCAGTGGACTCGGTGGGAAAGAGTGGAGTGCTAGCTTTACTATGGAAGGTTAAAGACCAGGTTCAGCTTCGAAGCATGTCACGTAATCACATTGATGTTGAAGTTATTGCAGATGGTATAGAGAAATGGAGGCTTACGGGTATATATGGTGAGCCAGATAGAAATCAAAGAAGGAAGACGTGGGACTTGCTCCAGAATCTGGCAAGGGATTCGAATCTCCCTTGGTGTGCTATAGGTGATTTAAATAATGTTTTGTCTCAACAAGATAAGAGTGGAGGGGCTACATATCCTAACTGGTTAATCGAGGGGTTCAGAGAAACATTGGTGGAGACAGGGCTTATAGACATGGAGCTCATAGGTCATCAGTTTATGTGGGAAAGTGGCCGTGGAACAGTAGTTTGGGTGGAAGTGAGGTTGGATAGGGCTTTAACAACAGCTAGGTGGCTAGACATGTTTCCTCTAGCTAAGTTATATAATCTTGAAGGAACCTCATCTGATCATAGTCCAATATTGTTGATGCCTGAAGTTGTGGAGAAGAGGGTTGGTGGGGTGAAGTTCCGTTTTGAGAATGCATGGTTAACTGAACCGATGTGTAAGCAGTTAGTTATTGAAGGGTGGGAGGGGGATGCTAGCCACGATATACAAACTAAAATTAAGGTTTGCAGTGAAAAACTGTTCACATGGGGCAATGAAGTGACTGGTAGATTCAGAGAGAGGATTAAGAAATGTAAACTGGAAATGAAAAAGTGGAGGAGGTTCAGAGATGCTGCGACATCCCAGAAGTACAAAGAAGCTAAAGACAAATTGTTTTTAATTTTGGAGCAGAAGGAAATTTTCTGGAGACAGCGGTCGAAGCAACTCTGGCTTCATTCAGGTGATAAGAACAGTAGGTATTTTCATGCGTCGGCATCGACTAGGAGAAGGACAAATCAGATTCACAGATAAAAGAATGGGGAAGGCTGTTGGGTTGATTGGAATGAGGGTTTAGCAGAGCATATAACAGAGCACTATCAACATTTATTTAAAGTAACTCAGACCAGCTGGAATGAGGTGGTTGATTGTTTGGAGACAAGCATCACAGAGGCACAAAATGATGAGCTACTGCAACAAGTGTCGGACGAGGAGGTTAAGCTAGCTTTGTTTCAGATGGACCCAGATAAAGCACCGGGCCCAGACGGAATGACACTGGCTTTCTATCAGAAACACTGGAAGATAGTAGGCCAAGACGTTGTTCGAATGGTTAGGAGTTTTTTTCAGGATGGTATCATGCCAGAGGGGCTTAATCAGACGAATGTGGTTCTTATTCCAAAGAAGAAGTGCCCTGTTACTGTGGGTCATCTCAGGCCTATTTCGCTATGCAATGTCTTGGTGAAAATAATTATTAAAGTTATGGCAAATAGAATGAAAACTATGTTGGATAGTGTGATTTCTGATTATCAAAGTGCTTTTATTCCTGGTAGGTTAATCACGGATAATATCATGGTGGGGTATGAGATGATTCATTATCTAAAGAGGAAGAGGAGGGGAAAGAATGGTTGCATGGCTGTTAAAATTGACATGAGTAAGGCTTACGACATAATTGAGTGGGACTTTTTACGAGAAGTTTTATGTAAAGTGGGGTTTAACAGTTGGTGGGTTCATTTAATCATTCAAAGTGTAAGCATAGTTCAGAATAGCATTACCCATGGAGGTAGGGAGATGGGACCAGTGATTCCAAGTCGAGGACTCCGTCAAGGGGATCCCCTTTCACCATATATGTTTATTCTTTGCGCAGAGGGGATGTCTACGTTGCTCAGGATATATGAAAGTCAAAGACTGATTCAAGGTATCAAGGTGTGCCGTCAAGCTCCAAGTATCAGTCACTTGCTTTTTACAGATGACAGCTATATGTTCAGTAAGGCGGATGAGAATGCAGCTTTGAAATTGATGGAGGTTTTACAGATTTTTGAGGAAGCTTCTGGGTAGCAAGTAAATTTCTCGAAGTATTCAGTTGTGTTTAGTCCTAATGTAAGTCAAAGTGATAAGAGTAACATATGTTAGATTATGCAAATAAAGGAGGCTGATGACTCTACGACTTATTTGGGATTACCAAATATGGTGGGTCGTAACAAATCTCGAGCTTTTGGTTTTCTGAAGGAGAGAATAAAGCAACGAACTCAATCATGGAAGGGAAGGTGGATTTCACAGGCAGGAAGGGAAGTGTTAATAAAAAATGTGGCTCAAGCGTTGCCAGTCTATGCTATAAGCATTTTCTTATTGCCATTGGAAATCATCAAAGACTTTGAAAGAAGTTTGTCAAGGTACTGCTGGGGCTTTAAGAAGAATTGCAAATCTGGTATCTACTGGATGAGTTGGGAGAGGCTTAGCAGGCATAAATCAAGTGGAGGCTTAGGGTTCAGAGATTTTCGAGACTTCAATCTAGCCTTACTTGGGAAGCAATGGTGGAGGCTAATGAATCGACCAGACAGACTATTTAGCAAAGTGTACAAGGTGAAGTATTTTGCAGATTGTCACTTTTTTTATTTGAAGCTTAGTGATAATCCTAGTTTTGTTTGGTGAAGTATATGGGAGGCAAAGCAAGTAGTGATGGCAGGTGCTCGGTGGAGGGTTGGGAATGGTCAAAATATTAAAGTCTTGGGACATCCTTGGTTACAAAATGTCCCAAATCCGTGTATAACAACAGAGTTACAAGGCTTGGATCAAGCTACGGTAGAATCTTTGATGACAGAGGGTGGTAACCAATGGGATATGGAGGTGGTAGAAGACTTATTCAATCAAAAGGACCAGCAATGTATTGTCAATACAAGTATAGGAGATGGGAGTGAGGTGGACAGGTTGTACTGGAATGAAGAGGTTAGTGGAGATTACTCAGTTAGGAGTGCATATTGTCTTTACAACAACAGAAAGGAGTGTGGCAAGTATCTGATAATAATAGCTTGTGGAAGCGTGTGTGGAGAATTAGAGCCCCACCCAAGGTGTTGAATATGATATGGCGCTCATTGACTCAGTGTCTGCCAACGAAAACAATCTTGCATGCTAAAAGAGTTCCAGTAACTATTGAATGTCCAATTTGTAACAATGAAGAGGAGACAGTTTTCCACGCTTTAGTGGGATGCCCGTTTACAGCTCAATGTTGGATCAAGAGAGGTTGGATGTATCAGGGGGCAGGGGATAGCAGTTTTGACAGCTGGTTCCAACATACTCTGGATAGAACGAAGAAGGATGAGCATGGAGATATAGTCACTCTATGTTGGAACATCTGGCAGGCTGGAAACAAGTGGGTATAGGAGCAGAAGAAGGGTCAAGTTCAGGTCGTAGTGCATTCAGCACAGCAGTACTTTGCAGATTGGAAAAAAGCTCAAGTTTTTTCGACAAAGGCTCTTTACCGTGATGTAGTTCATGGGGATGTAGCAACTTCTTGGGTAAAACCTAAAAGGGACGAAGTCAAGGTAACGGTGGATGCTGCGATCTTTGTTGAAAACTCGAAGTATGGCATTGGCATTATAGCTCAAGATGAGATGGGAGAGGTTATTAGGGGGCGTTCAGAGGTTTATGATGGTGTGGTTCGACCAGAGTTTGCTAAGGGCATAGCAGTAAAGGAAGCGTTAAGTTGGGTTAAGGGAAGTGACTGGAAGGAGGTAGTGCTCGAGACAGATTGCTTAGCAGTGGTTCAAGCCATTAGGAGTCGTGTTAACATGATCTCTCCTTTTGGTAGCATAATTATGGATTGTCGCAGGTTGATGGTGGAGTTAAACATTAATGTGTTTTTTATTAAACGATCTGCTAATATGGTTGCTCATTGTTTAGCGAGAGAGTCATGTTCATTTCCAGGTCGAGTTTTCGATAGGAGGTCTGTTCCTATCGGAGTGAAAGAGTTGTGTATGGCTGATTTATTTGATTAATATAATCCATGTTTTCGTCAAAAAAAAAAGATGAATAGGCTTGTATGTAAATTTGATCGAGTTTGGCGTACAGAGCCTATAAATCATACTATACACTATATGTATTTTTAATTTGGCAGATGGTCAGTGAGACAAGATTGTTTATAGTAGAACACGAGGCAAAATGGATCTGGATCCGAAAAATCGAACCGAAATTTGTGGAATCAAGATCCGAATTTGTATCCGAATTAAAAAGTCCGAAAGTCAACCGAATCCGAAACAATCCGAACCCAACCGAAGTTGGTCCCAAATAGTAAAATCCGACAATGAATCCGAAAATCGATTTGATCTAATCCGAAAATTATCCGAATTGAAAATTTAACCGAAAATAATCCAAATAATAGATCCAAAAATAAAATGAAACTAATCAAACCCGAATAAAAAATTATCTGAACCAAATATGATTCGAGTTCTTAGATTCGATGTAAATCCGAAATTGAAAATACTTGAACCGATTGCTAGTACTAGTCAATTTAGTTGTTTACTGCTAAGATTTCAAACCAAAATAATTTTTTATTTTTTGAAAATTTGTTAACATCAATAAATTAGATATATATTTTAACATCCGTACGGTTGGATCATCGAGAATTGTTTTTAAAAAAATCGAAACAACAGTCCATGACAAAGCACTAGTTACTAGTATTAGTCAATTTAGTTGTTTATTACTAAGATCTCAAATCAAAATATTTTTTTATTTTTTGAAAATTTGGTAACAATAATAAATTATGTATATTTAAACATCCGTACGGTTGAATCGTCGAGAATTATTTTAAAAATAAATCGAAACAATAGTCTGTGACAAAACACTAATGACTACTACTAGTCAATTTAGTTGTTTATTGCTAAGATCTCAAAACAAAATATTTTTTTTATTTTTTTAAAATTTAGGAACATCAATAAATTAGATATATCTTAACATTAGTACGGTTCGATCGTCGAGAATTATTTTTAAAAAAAACGAAACAAAAGTCCGTGATAAAGTACTAGTTACTACTATTAGTCAATTTAGCTGTTTATGGCTAATAACTCAAACCAAAATAATTTTTTATTTTTTGAAAATTTGGGAACATCAATAAATTATATATATTTTAACATCCGTACGGTTAGATCGTCGAAAATTATTTTTAAAAAAATTGAAACAACAGTCCGTGACAAAGCACTAATTACTAGTACTAGTCAATTTAGTTGTTTATTGCTAATATCTCAAACCAAAATAAATTTTTTTTTGAAAAATTTGGGAACATCAATAAATTAGATATATCTTAACATCCGTACGGTTGGATCGTCAAGAATTATTTTTAAAAAAAATCGAAACAGAAGTTCGTGACAAAGTACTACTCCCTCTGTTCCTATATACTCTTTTGGTTAGGTTTAAAACACAAGTTTTAAGGAAAATTATAAGCAATGTTTAACAAATGATTGGGAGGGAAAATTAAGGTATAAGTACAGATTTTGAGGGGGGGAAAAGGAGATTAAATTTCCCCCCCCCCATTTTGCACTAATATTCAAATCAACCAATCACAAGATTACATGTTTACAAGATTACATTACCAGTTCAAATACTCCTCTAAACATAACATAACATTACAGATTACAAACATAACAAACACAACATTACAGAAATCTGAAAGAAAAAAAGTGCATCATTGCTTGGTTTCTCTGCTCAGACATGAATGTTGGAGGCTTCCTTTTGATCTTAATGAACCAGCAACAGTAGATGGAGATGTTGATCACATGGAAGATGTTATCCACCATTTTGATTTAAATCAACCACCAGAAGAAGGAACAGAAGGGCATGCACAACAACAGGAAACAATGTATCATCATCACAAAAGAAGGCCCAAGCTCAGCTTTGATCAAAGGCTACAAATACTGATTTTCTTGCTAAGCAACCAATCAACAAAGACACCAGGAAAACCTTACCAAGGTGCAATTGAAGATGTAGCCAAGATGTACCATGTTACAACAAGAACAATTAGCAGCATATGGAGCAAAGCAAAGCAACAGAAGGCAGCAATGCAGACATACAACATGGCAACAAATGGACACAATTCTGGAAGGAAAAAAATCCAGTTGCTACCTAATGCTGTTATAGATATAAATATGGAAGAAAAGATAAGAGAGAATGAAAGTCACAACTCATAACAATAATACACGGGCACGACTTCCGAGAAAAGATAACTGAGCTGTGGCCTATTTTTTTAAGAGTAAAGAGAGTAAATAATTATATTTTTAAGGCTTAAAATAGAAATAGGAAAAGTTTTTTTAATGTTCCAAAATAGTAAGTAGGAAAAGTATTATGGAATAGAGGGAGTAGTTATTAGTACTAGTCAATTTAGTTGTTTATTGCTAAGATCTCAAACCAAAATAATTTTTTACTTTTTGAAAATTTGGGAACATCAATAAATTAGATATATCTTAACATCCGTATGGTTGGCAATTCCAAACCATTTACACTATATCTTGCACTAAATGTCTAAAAGAAGATTTGATATTCTCACTTTTTCAAAAGCAATCTTGTTGGGATATAATAAGAAATAGACGGGACATAAAAGGAAAAAATAATTTGTATACAAACACAAGGGCATTATAAGAATTATGAAAGATGCCAAATTGGTGTAAAAATTACACCAAATGTACTTTTGACACCAAATTTAGTGTCACGCTATTCATTTAATGTAACTTTTACACTATTATAGTGTTGCATTAGAGTTGGTTTTACACTAAAACTAACACTATTTTGGTGTTATAGTGTTGGATTGGAGTTGCTCTTAGTGGCAAAACAACAGAGATAAAGCAGCTTTATTATTTTGCTTCATGTTTCTTGATGGTTAAAATTTGCATACATGATATACCAGAGATTTTATCATGTTTCAATACAATTTCAAACTCTAATCATCACCAGCTACATTACCAGAAGAAACCACACGTCCTCTTTCTCAAACAGTATTTATGGTACTGTTCGAAAACAGTATTTATGGACCGTGCATCAAATCTACACTCAAGTAATTTCAAGTACTCACCTATTCCGTTATAGATGACATGACGTGGTTGTCCTTCCAACAACGGGATGAGATCTGAATGGTGTTCACCTGAGTCGAAAACAGTCAACAACTTGTGCTCCTTTGCGTTATTTACGGTAAGAACACGTATAAGATCGTGGACCCGGCAACTCGCAACTTATCCGTTTAATCTCAAAACTTCAACCTGAAGCAAATTGTGATTAATTAGCTCATTCAAATAATCTTCAGCCAAATCCTTCATGACTACTCCTTCACCTTCCTCAGCTTCTGATATAAATTCCTCTGTGATCCATAGAAGCTTCAACTCGTTTGAATTAATCACATGGTCTTCCAGGTACCTTGCAAGGTAGAGAAAACAGTCTCTCATCTGGGGAGACAAGTCAGTATAACTCAAGCTCAGTATTTCTTCAATCTGGAAAGAACCACCTTCCCTCAGTTTTCTCCATACATGCTCCTTCACCTTTGACCAATAATCATAGCTCCTGTTGTGCAATAATAGGCCGCTCAGTACCACAATTGCAAGTGGTAAACCTCGACATTTACCAACCATCTCCCTTCCTAATTTCTTCAAATTTGGGGTTGTTGGTTCTGCTCTCTTACAGAACAATTGCCAGCTCTCTTCTTCCGTTAGAAAACGGAGTTGATGGACAAAACATTTGTCATCTACCATCTCTGCAACTCTTTTGTTTCTTGTAGTTATGATGATTCTACTACCATTCTTCAGGTCTGGAAATGCAATTTTAATCTGGTCCCAAGCCTTTATGTTCCATATATCATCAATCAACGCGAAATAGCGGCCTCGATCTTGAAGTAACTTTGGCAGGTACTGCAGCAAATCATGCTCATCCATGGTTGACAAATATTGTTCGTGCTCAGGCCCCATAAAAGACTTTACAATCCTCTTTAGAACATCTTTAATGTTATATTCGTTGGACACACAAACCTTAGCGCGAGTGCCAAAATGTCTCAACTCGCTAGAGTTGTACAACTTGGTGGCAAGTGAAGTCTTGCCTAACCCCCCCCCCCCCATTTTCGTGAATTGAAATAACTTTGAGGGAGAGATTCTCGCTATTAAGCTCACCCATCAAAGTTTTAATATCATCTCAATCCTTTCCTCGAGTGACTCAATGTCCCTGTCGATATCTCTTTGTTTCTTGAACATGCAAACACAGCCCCGAAAACGATCCAAGATACCTTGTTTCGGAGTTGCATTTTCTTGTTGGAGAGCATTGAAATCGCTCAGGATAGTTACAGCGTCATTGGCAACATCTCTGATGTTGTTCACCCAGTTGCAGATTATCTCTTCCTGCCTTAATTCTGCATCTCTTATTACAGCTTGGGGGTAGCCCAGTTCATCTTGGAGTTGTCTTACACCATCTCTCACTCCTTTTCTAATGTTAACTTCTCTTGCAATAAATTCACCAAGCTTTTCGATTGCAACAGATACGATTGCCTCAACCATTCTTGTTTATCAAGCTTGATGATCTGAATGTAATCACAGGAACAACAACAATAATAATACTAGTCTTTTAAAGTGACTCAGGGAGGCTGGTCAACTGAAGATTTTATGATTTGTGTGGTGTATATTTTAAATCGAGTAGCACAATATATTTAACTATCAAATGAATGAGACTGTCTCTTTTGTGTGTGCGAGTGTCCCAATTAACTAACAGAGTAAATAATCAGCAATAAGTAAATGACAGAATGTAAAGCAAGAACACCAGAAATTTTCACTTGGTTCGGCCCCTACCCAATCTATGGCCTACATCCAAGTCCCTATGCCAACTAGCATAGAGATTATATTATTAGAACAATAATATAATTCTTACAGATTCCCCGATTACAAGTTTAAAGCCGCTTGGAAGAACCCTTCCCTTGACACAACTGCCTCTTAGCAAACCTGCTACCTAGCCCACTGGCTACCTTGGCTTATGACTTGTAACCCTATCTAATTGCCACAACCCGGCACAAGTGTGTGAAAAATGAATAAACTTTTACAACTCGATAAATGGAACTTCTAAACAGAATGTATATGAACTTGAGTGTCTATGTATAGAAGTTATATTGCAGTAGAACTTCGAGTGTTTTCTTCTTGCTGAAAGGTAGTCCTTTTATAGCACAAGAGCATATAGCCGTTAGATATGAATCCTTGAGTTTATAACTGTTGAAGACAAGAATCAATCAAGCATAAATTAGTGATTACATAATAATCAATCAGTGATCATAGCAACGGCTCCTTTAGGATTTGAAATCAAATCACATACTATCCCTGAAATATATCCCTGCCATAAATACAATATATATATCCTGTAAAAGATATGGCAATAATATATGGAACCTCAGAATCAAATCTCAATGATTTAATTCAAAGACCATTCAAAAATCATCATCCTAAAAACCTGGGATTAACAATCTCCCCCTTTTTTATGATGATGAACATTTTTGAATGTCGAACAATCTATTTCTATCTCCTCCTGTTAAAAACACTTATATAGACAATGCAATCAAATACAGACAGAGTAATCCAGTAGTCTGAGATTAAATCAGTGCACATTATGAGCAAGTAGAAATCAGACAGCAAATAAATTCCAAACACAAATAACCACCAATATTCAAAACGACCACAAATAAGTTCAAACACATAATCAAGCACAGCTAAGTTCAAGCACAGAGCAGCCAACTTAAAACAGTTCGAATTTCAAAAATAACTAAGTTTTTCCCTTTTCATCAACATAAAAACAGACTTAATCATCGTCAGGAATATCAACTGGATCTTTGCCCTTGCCCTTTTTCTTGTACTTAGGAGAGTCCCCATAGGTAGAAAAATTCTGTGCAAAGAAATCTGATGAAGAAGCTTTGCCATCTCTAGCATCCATCCACTGAAAGAGCTTCTCCATATATTCATCCTTTGTAAGTCCAAATGCAGCAGGAGGAGGGATTGTTGGGAGAGGGAGAGGTGCAGTAATTTCCTTGAGAGTACAATCTCCAATCCAATCAGTCTTTTTATGCTAGGGTGTGACATGTTTGCCATGAATAGAAGTGAGCTGCTTGGACAAGAACTGTGTCTCGGAACCCAACTTAAAGAAAAGCTTAACAAATTCTTTTTCCCAGGCCTTGGCAGTATAAGTCATTCCTTCCTGAAGTGAGCTAAATTCGAAATCCATTCTCCTAGAGATGCTTCGATCATTGGCTTTCAATACATCCAATTTGGAATGTAGTAACTCCATAGACTTGGACATCGATGCAAGAGAGGACTCAACAGAAAGCATCTTAGATTGAAGAGATTCGATGGCTTTAGCATTTGCTCCAACTTGAGCAGAAACGCCATCAAGAAATGCATGCAACTTAGCATTGCCAAAAGAGGATGGAGCAGTAGGAGAGTGGGGCAAAGAAGTGTCTGACAGAGAATCAACATTCTCAAAAACAAGCTCATTTGACTCTGTAACCGAAAGATGGTTACGAGCTAAGGTATTCAAATCAAATGTTTCAGTCAAATTATCCACTTCATCAATGGCGTCAATCACTTTGAAATATTCAAAAACTTTAGTCAAAAGACAGGGGTATGTCAAGGCATGGAATCATAAGAAGTACAATGAATCAAGTTACAAATTAAGAAAGAAGCAACATTAAAAGGCATTTGCTTAACAAATAAACACATCAAAATTGAATCTTGATAGGTGACCCTATCTCGACCACTTTTGCACGGTAAATGGTTTGTATGAAAGAACTTGAATAACAAGAGACAAGTAGGAGTGAGAGATGATACCAAGGGTTTGGAGTCAGCCGAGATCGAAGAATCTCCAAGAATGGTTCGAAGCTGCTCTTCATATGGAAGGTCTTCAATCTCTGAGAATGGTTGATGAGAGGTGAAGGGGCAAGCTCCACTGGCAGCAACTCCAAGAATAGATCCAATCTAGTCAGCAGTGAGCACAATGGGAATACCATTAACATTCGAATACACCATTTCGTTATGCCCTTTAGTCAAATTAGAGTAAAAATCTCAAACCAGAGAGGGGTAAAACTTCATCGGAGGCGATAAAAGAGGTGCACACTTGAGAGTCTCAAAGATCTGCACTATACCAATGCGTTAAAGTAGGTCACTATCCGCCATTCTATCTTTGAGAATCGGTTTTGCCTTGTTTTTAGAGGACCCCTCAGTAGTCATGAACTCTGCTTTCAAGCTTGGCTCCAGAATGGAAGATTCAGAGTTAGAATGATCTTCAGAAATGCCTGCCTTCAGTCGTTTAGAGGATTCTGACTTTGTTGGAGGCTTGCCGGAACGAGTAGCAACCGATCGAGTTTTTCGTTTCGCCATTTGAAGAAGAAAAAAAGGAAAAATACAGAGAGAAAAGAAGAGAGATAATAGAGAGAGAGAGTAAGAAAAGAGAAAATAGAAGAGACACTTATAGGAAGACGTGCCCAAGAAAAAGTAATTAAGGCATACAGGTGTAGACCATGCAAGAAAATAGCATAAACTGACTCACATTACTAACAAATAAAACTACCACGTATTCACCGATCAATTAATTTAAATCACAATCAAATTAACATATTCACAGAAACAAGAATTAAGGTAATTAAATCAAAATACAGTGATACTATTTACCAATCGATCAATTAAAGGGTGCACATACCAAGCTCCCTTCGAAGCATGCAGAACCTGTCTTCAGATAAAGGCTTTGTAAAAATATTAGCTTTTTGATTTTCAGTAGGAATAAATATAAGCTCAATATTACCTTTAGCAACATGATCTCGAATAAAATGATGACGAACATCAATATGTTTTGTACGAGAATGCATGACAGGATTTTTGGAAATATTAATAGCAGAAGTATTATCACAATAAATTGGGATATTTGAAAATTTTATACCAAAATCTTTCAGGGCTTGCTGCATCCAAAGGATTTGTGCACTGCAGCTACCTGCAGCAATATATTCTCCTTCTGCAGTTGACATTGCAACTGATGTTTGTTTCTTACTGTGCCAAGCTACTAGACAATCACCTAAAAATTCACATGCTCCGCTAGTGCTTTTACGATCAACTTGAGATCCTGCGTAATCAGCATCTGAAAAACCAATTAAATCAAAAGACGGGGAACTGGGATAGAATAGTCCCAAGTCGTCAGTTCCCTTTAAATATTTTAATATTCTCTTTACAGCATTAAGATGTGATTCCTTAGGTGCTGCTTGAAAGCGAGCACATAAGCAAACACTAAACATGATATCTGGATGAGAAGTAGTAAGATATAACAAAGAACCAATCATACCTCTATATTTGGTAATATCAACAGACTTACCATTTTCATCCTTAGTGAGTTTGGTGGTGACACTCATTGGAGTTGATTTAGGAGTAACATGCTCTAAATCAAACCTTTTGAGTAAATCCTTAATATACTTACTCTGATGAATGAAGATACCTGCATTTGTTTGGTTAATTTGTAGTCCCAGAAAGAATTGTAATTCTCACATAAGACTCATGTCGAACTCCTTATGCATACAATCTGAGAACCATTTGCATAAGGCCTCATCTGAAGCTCCAAACACAATATCATCAACGTATACTTGAACCAATAAAAAATCATTTTTCTTATGAAATATTAAAAGAGTAGGATCGAGTGTACCACGAATAAAACCTGAGTCAACAAAGAATGCACTGAGTCAGTCATACCAACACCTGGGGGACTGTCTAAGACCATAGACAGATTTCTTGAGTTTGTATACAAAGTGAGGATACTTCTCATGAATGAAACCTGGAGGCTGCTTTACATAGACTTCTTCTCGCAGATATCCATTTAAGAATGCACTTTTGACGTCCATCTGGTAAAGCTTAAAGTTCTTGTATGCTGCAAACGCCATAAGAATACGTATAGCTTCTAAACGAGCTACTGGAGCATAGGTCTCGTCGTAGTCGATACCCTCCTGTTGATTATAACCTTGAGCCACGAGACGAGCTTTATTTCTGATAATGTTTCCGTCTTCATCCTTTTTATTCTTAAAAACCCAGCGAGTACTAATGACCGTGACATCTTTTGGAGGTGGTACAAGTTCCCACACATCACAACGTTCAAATTGGTTAAGTTCCTCTTGCATTGCTATTGACCATTGTTCGTTTTCCACTACTTCTTGAGCATTTTTGGGCTCGAATTCAGCTACAAAAGCATAGAATGCACAAAAGTTTCTCACCCTGCTTCGAGTAGTGATTCCTTGATTTAACTCTGAAAGAAGATTGTCTGGAGGATGATTCTTCACGGCTCTGGATGATTTAGGAAGATTTATTCGGCTCATTTTTTCTTCATTTGAATCCTTTGATTGAACAGGGATTTCTGAAGGGTTTCTTTCAGTTCTAGAAGATGGATTATCAGATGCTTCAGAAAACTCTGGAGATGATTGAGAGAAAGTGGAATTCCTTTGAGGTGACTCCTGTTCTGTTGAAGAATGAGGCAGTTCCTTTTCAAAGAGAGACTGTTCCTTCTCAGATTGAGACTGACTCTTTCCAGATTGAGACTGACTTTTTCCAGATTGAGACTGACTCTTTTGAACATAAGAATCATCATCTGCGAAAACTTCCCAACCTTTGGCTAGATCAAGATTAGACTCATTGAAAGTAATGTTAATAGATTCCTCTACTTTATTCTTATCAGGATTATAAACACGATATGCCTTACTAGAAGTAGAGTAACCCAAGAATATACCTTCAATAGCACGGGGATCAAACTTCCCACGATTTGGCTAAGTATCTAGAATAAAGCATTTGGATCCGAAAACTCGAAAGTAACTAATATTAGGAGTTTTATTTTTAAGCAATTCATACGGAGTTTTCAACAAGATAGGACGAATTAATACTCTATTAAGTACATAACAAGAAGTATTTACCGCCTCTGCCCAGAAGTTTCGAGGTAACTTACTCTCATGAAGCAAAGTCTTAGCAGTTTCTTGTAGTGTTCTATTTTTGCGTTCAACTACTCCGTTCTGTTGAGGAGTGCGTGGAGCAGAAAATTCATGTGATATGCCTCTGGCCTTGCAATAATTGACAAAGTCTTTTTCGAATTCTCCACCATGATCACTCCTGATCGTTCTCAACTTCTTGGAATACTTAGTTTCAAGGTTAGCAATTAAATCTTTGAATTCACTAAAAGCTTCATCCTTAGTATGAAGAAACAGTACCCAAGTGAATTGAGAAAAGTCATCAACTATAACAAAAGCATATTTCTTACCTCCAAGACTTACATATCTTTCAGGTCCAAAAAGGTCGAGATGCAGTAACTGCAATGAATCAGTAGTAGACACCTGATTTTTGGCTTTGAAAGATGTCTTGACTTGTTTTCCCAGTTGACAGGCTGAACAAGGTTCTGTCTTTTTATATTTGAGCTTAGGCAGGCCTTTGACTAGACCATGAGATGAGATTTTCTTCAAAAGATCCATATGAACATGGCCAAGTCTTCTGTGCCAAAGATGTTGCTGTTCTTGAATGGATGTTAGACAAACTTCTTCCTGTTTCTCATCAAAATCTAACACAAAGATATTTCCTTTTCGTTTGGCTACTAAAGGAGTCTCACTAGAATTAGTACCAATAAAGCACATATTTTTATCAAAGTTAACACTATGACCAGAATCTGTGAGTTGACTAACACTAATGAGATTGTATTTAAGACCTTCAACCAATCTTATATTATTAATAGAGAATTTTTCATTACCTATGGTGCCTTTTCCAACAATCCTTACCGTATTGGAATCGCCCAAGGTAACTAACCCTCCATCTGAAGCAATTAGAGATAGGAATTTTGACTTATCTCCTGTCATATGACGGGAACAACCACTGTCTATGATCCACTTATTCTTTGGAACGTGAACCTTTAATCATACCTGCAAGACATATATATATATATATATATATATATATATATATATATATATATATATATATATATATATTCATGTCTTAGGTACCCACCTTGATTTGGGTCCTGCATTGTTAGTATCTATGATATTATATAAATGTCTTTCTGTTTTCTTAATCCAAATTTGAGCAGTACTAGAACAATCAGGCATATATGACTGATAAGGTTTAGCAGTTTGGCCCTTAATATGACAGAATTTGGACTTTGCTGAGATATGTCCCCTTTTTTCGCAATCTTTGCATTTCTCATACGGCATACTGTACTTCATAGTAGTCCTCTTCTTTGTCTTTTGAAATGCACTCTTTTTGTTCGAGTTATATCCGAGTCCTTCTTTTCCCAAAGAAGATTTTTGGCTTGCCAACATCACGTCTAATGTGCCTTCACCATGTACGAATTTGGCCAGATCTTTCTTTAGACAATCGATCTTTTCCTGGAGTTCAGAGAATTTCTGTTCAGTTTCCGTCTTTTTGCATTCAGTTTCCTTCAAGGAATCTGTTTCCTGCCTTAATATGGCTAAGCAAGCATCCTTTCTTTCAATCTCATTTTTCAGATGCGTATTTTCTTTGACAAGCTTGGTCATCTTTTCATTTAGCAACTTGTTTTCTTCAGCGAATGATTCCTCTTTCATAGAATCATCCATTTCACTTAGCACTTCACTTAATGCTTACTTTAAGTAAGCATTTTTATTTCGCAATTTTTTATTTTGTGCCTGCAAGGTTAGTAAATCTTCATAAACAAATGATTTTAGAGGAGTAGAAAGTTTTCATCAAATCCAACAAAACATAGTTGAGCAACTTCATCATCAGAGTCAATTTCTATATCAGATTCATCGTCGCTCCAAGTCAGAAATGCTTTACTCTTTTTCTTCTCCTTGTCTTGATCCTTTGATCCAGAAGATTTTAATTTTGCCTTCAGTTGAAAACAATTCTTTTTTATATGACTTTTCTTGCTGCATTCGAAACATACTTCATCGTTCGTGTTGTTTTTGAATTCCTTTTTGAATCCATAAGATTTTTGAGTAGGTCTGCTAGCAGCTTTCTTTTTGGAAAGAAACTTCTGAAACTTCTTTGTTAAAAGAGCAATCTCTTCATCTGAGTCTTCACTGGAGTCTGTAGTAGTTTTAAGGGCTAGTGTCTTTTTCCTTGGTACTTCCTCTTCCTCATCATATCTTCTCAATTGGTTCACAAACTCTTCTAATTCATTGAAAAGAGTGAGCGTATCCATTTTTGAGATCAAGGAAGAATCCTGCAGAGTTGTTACTTTAGGAGCAAACTTTTTGGGCAGTGATCGAAGAATTTTTCTGTTAATTTCTGCCTGAGGAATGTGCCTTTCCAGGAGAGCGATAGAATTCATTAGTGTGAGAAATCGTCCCTGAGCTTCTTTTATGCTTTCATCATTTTCCAATCTGAAGCTTTCATAGTCACTCAGAAGAAGATCAAGCTTGACTTCACGAACCTTTGAAGTGCCTTCGTGACTTACTACAATAGTATCCCAAACTTGTTTGGCCGAAGTACATGCTGAAACTTTTCGAAGTTCATTAGCACACAATCCATTGAGTAAAGAATTCATAGCTCGAGCATTATAATTCAGAGAATTGACTTCCTCAACAGTGAGATCCTCTACTGGTTTTGGTTTGCCATCCTTCATGGGAATAGTGATGCCATTTTCAACAGCATCCCATTCATATGTATCCTTCTGGAGAAATATTTTCATTAGGAACTTCCAGTCATGATAGTTTTCCGTTCCAAGCAAGAGTGGTGGAATATTGATTGAACGACGTTCTTGCCAACCTGATTGTGCCATGGATCTAACAAAATAAACACTTAAACAATGGTTAAATGCACCTGCTCTGATACCAAATGTAAATCGAGTAGCACAATATATTTAACTGTAAAATGAATGAGACTGTCTCAAACGACAATGAGACTGTCTCTTTTGTGTGTGCGAGTGTCCCAATTAACTAACAGAGTAAATAATCAGCAATAAGTAAATGACAGAATGTAAAGCAAGAACACCAGAAATTTTCACTTGGTTCGGCCCCTACCCAATCTATGGCCTACATTCAAGTCCCTATGCCAACTAGCATAGAGATTATATTATTAGAACAATAATATAATTCTTACAGGTTCCCCGATTACAAGTTTAAAGCCGCTTGGAAGAACCCTTCCCTTGACACAACTGCCTCCTAGCAAACCTGCTACCTAGCCCACTGGCTACCTTGGCTTATGACTTGTAACCCTATCTAATTGCCACAACCCGGCACAAGTGTGTGAAAAATGAATAAACTTTTACAACTCGATAAATGGAACTTCTAAACAGAATGTATATGAACTTGAGTGTCTGTGTATAGAAGTTATATTGCAGTAGAACTTCGAGTGTTTTCTTCTTGCTGAAAGGTAGTCCTTTTATAGCACAAGAGCATATAGCCGTTAGATATGAATCCTTGAGTTTATAGCTGTTGAAGACAAGAATCAATCAAGCATAAATTAGTGATTACATAATAATCAATCAGTGATCATAGCAACGGCTCCTTTAGGATTTGAAATCAAATCACATACTATCCCTGAAATATATCCCTGCCATAAATACAATATATATATCCTGCAAAAGATATGGCAATAATATATGGAACCTCATAATCAAATCTCAATGATTTAATTCGAAGACCATTCAAAAATCATCATCCTAAAAACCTTGGATTAACATATATTTCACAAACATAAAAGTGAAAATTCCTTTCACTTTCCTTTTCACAAAAACTAGATTGGTGTCTTTTTGTGGATAATAATTACAAATATAGCATGTGTATGGTGTCCCTGTAAGGATGCTGTCAATTATTTGTTTTCACAACTTTGAGTAGCAACTAGCAATATTAATTTTCAATAAAAGTTGGGTTAATTTGATTGTAAAAATTCAAACAAGAGAGATAAATTGGGGGAGGGAGTGTATATGTATCTCAATTAATTTGTGTCCCCCAGGGTTGATTTTTGATTGCATTCCTACATATAATTACCGTGAAATGGTTAAAATTTTTGGTCACCTGTAGTAACTTGTTCTTTTCTGTTTGAAAATTGAAATTTAAACTTAAACCAGAGTTGTATTCATTTTTGGAACTTAATACACTGAACATTATTATTTTTAACCTTTGTTGTACGTCCTTCATGTTTGTTCATTTGAACAGAATTTACTTCCAAAATATGCTTCTTTAGCATGGATAGACCGGTTTCAGAGAAATGGCCTGGAAAATGCTAAAGGAAAAAGAAAATGATTAATCCATTTGCTTAGATATGTTTTTGAATTGGTTAAAATTATGGGAGTAATCATTAAATTGTATTTGATAGAATACTTATTAAATTACTACGAGAGATGATAATTTCTGGATTGAAGTCTGCTTACACGGTTAATACATGCTTGCATCAAGATTGACCGAGTGTTTGTCAGATTAAGATGACTATTGTTGCATACTCTCTTTTCCTTCCCCTGTTTTGACAATCCGAATTTTCAGAGCATGGACAAGATTTTCTCAGAGCATGAACAAGATTTTCAGAGCATGAACAATCTGAATTCATCAACATCTCAGCTGAATTAGCCAAGGGTAGAAAAGGGTAAGAAGCAAAAATTAACGTGAGAAGGATATTTGGTGAGCAGTTAGATATTAGTCCGCAAAGATACTAAATTGGAATATTTTCTTATGGATTGAGAGATGAGATTAGCCTTGTGGATATGGCTGATCGACACGTGACATCTGCTGAGGTGGGGGAACTCCCATAGGCTGTGGACCAAATCGACCATCTCGTTTATCCATTTCAAGCTTGTGTTGCGTCTGCAACAAAGAAATTGATCATATAGACAAGAATGAGACAGATGTAGCACTAGAAATGCTATGTAATTAAGGTCTTACGTAAAAACGACATTATTTATTGAATTTATAAAGGATCGAGTAGAATTTCCCTGATTATGTTGAATATGTAGAAGTGATTGGCTAGTAACGAAATTAATACCTGCATACATGCACACACCCTAGCAAAGAGGAAAAAAATAATTTTGAGTCCTTTATGAAAGCTATTTAAGATAAACATCAAAGCTGAAAGTTAAGGAACAGTACTTACGTGCAGTAGACCTAATCAGATATACAACTGAGCAACTGAGACGCCTCTGATATTTCATTAATATCAGCAATCAATGCAATAAGGGAACATATACATGCTAGTTGTTGAAGACAAAGCATGAAAGACTGTGTTGCCGAAAGAGAGAAGTTAGTTTGCTTATACGAGAGACTGGGGAGGGGGATGCAAGTAAAGTGCGGAGAAAGAGTACAATGATGCAATTGTCACATTTCGTTGTCTGTATATCAAACTGATCTTGCAAAAGGAAACGAGTTGATGCCACAGAATTTGAAAAGCAACAAAAGACCTGTAAAGTTTAGCCATATTAGAATTTATAACCTCAAAACAATGCTTAATGTAGTTGAGAAACAATTAGTACACCATTCAAATTAATATTAGAATTTATAACATCAAAACAATGCTTAATGCAGCTGAGAAACAATTAGCACACCATTCAAATTAATGTTAGTAATTAGGACATCATTCTTTCTAAAAACTTTGGAGAGTATTTCATTACCTTTTAATTCATTTTGTGAATTACTAATAATGAAATAAGAAACAGGTGAACAAATTATCAACAGAAAAAAAAACCAAGAACAAGGTCCATTTACTTATTTGGTAGTTAGTGTTCGCAAATTCTTACAGAAATTATTGATACTATTCCACAAGAACTATTCCACAAGAAGAATAAAAACTGCTTGGAGGTTAAATATAGAGAATTTTTTGATATGCAAACTTTCAAGACAATTTCTTTACCTCAGTGCAAAGGCATAACTCAGGGCAATTTTTTTTCTCCGCAACGACCACTGCAGGGCATATAACCACCACAGCATACATACCTGTGGCATGAAACAAGTTTAATTTGCACACAGGTAATTGTCGCAACAACAGAAATAGAGGTAAGAAATTTTACGTACCTTGACATATCATCGTAAAGATGTCGCTTTCGAAGCAAGTATGATGCACAATATGGACTGCAATCGAGTGAACAGGATTTACTTAGATGCAGCATCAAGAACAAGCAAAAAAAAATTGTGTACTGAAGTATTTGCAAAAAAAATGGCATTTACGCAGATGCAAGGACTATGTCACTAAATTAGAAGACAATTAACAGACCGATTTTACATCTGCAAGGGTGGTCCTGGCTATAGGCGATTATAGCCAGTAAGACTTTTGATTAGGGCCCCCAACGCTCAAGGACCCAATTTTCAAAAAACCTTTACATAGATTTGTAGGATATGTAGTGTATATGTACCTTAGGGTCCCAAAAACCGGTCTTGCCCAAGGCCACCTGAAACTCAGGACCGGCCCTGTACATCTGCTAGGTTGAAAAGATCTCTCCACTTGCAATACAAGGGGAGAAATTTATATTTCTAGTCTGCTAGCCACCATTGTTTCATAAGAAGACAGTTTCCCTTTCTGGGAGTTAAATTAGATGACGATTGATAACTCTCACGGCTGATTAGAGGCTTCCGATCACTGTTCCGGGGTACTTCACCTGAGTTTGGGTACCTGCAAAACAATGTTTGCCCGGGGTTGGTGGCCGTCAAGCACCTCCGGTGTAAGAATCAGTAATCGGAAATTATAATAATCAAGCTGGTAAGAGTGTATCTGATGTGAAGGGAGAGAATATGTAGTAGGCTTTTGTGCTCTTCGAATTGTCCCCCTTCACTTATGTGTAGAATGGGGGTATTCATAGGCTGGGCATTCCAGTCACTATAGGCCACTTGGTAGCCGCAAAAGCTACAGTGAGCCGATAAATCTACAGTTAGCCGCAAAAGCTACAATGGCCGATATGACCCCTCCTGACATGCCGCAATTCTGCAACTGCGCGCTGTATTGCTCAGAGTTTGTCTGCTACAATTGGATGTCCTTGTGTTCCCTTGAATACTTTATTATCCCCTGTCTCATAAAGCAAGATATTTTGTGCAAGAGTATTTTTCTAATGATATTTGTTGTCAAGTTGAGTAATTTGGGAAAGATAATATCTTATGACACGTGTATGGAATGATAAGGGCTGTGTTATGGGCGGGCATCTACTCGCGGGCGGTTGCCCGGCGAGTGGACCGTTTCCACAGCGGGTACCTATCATTGCCCCCCACTCCCTCTATGCGCTTTTAGCGGATAGGGGGAGGAGAAAAACAGAGACAAAAGAGATGATGACAAATGCTTGAGTGATTCAAGAAATTTGGAAAAAGTTTTGAAAATTTGCCCCCCAAGTGTTCGCGGACAACACTTAGGAGTTAGAAAAATTTTTGAAAATCTGCCCCCAAGTTTTGCGGACAACACTTAGGAGTTAGAGAAAATTTTGAAAATCTGCCCCCCAAGTGTTGGCGGACAACACTTAGGAGTTAGAAAAATTTTTGAAAATCTGCCCCCCAAGTGTTGGCGGACAACATTAGGAGTTAGAAAAAATTTGATGGCGAGCGCCTTATGGTGCTTGACGGGTTTGTAGTTTGAAACGTTTTTGTTTGATATGCGTAACTGCTGTAAAATAAATGGTATTATTGCTAATAAATGAAAATCGAAATGAATGAAGGAATAATATTTAATGCCAATAATATGGAAATGATAAGTGCTGGTGCGTATTAATGAGCGAAGTGACCTTTGGGTGGAAAGAGAATGTACTTTTGTGATGTAATATGAAAAGAGAGGTGGGAAGTTATTACCAAGTGGGTTATTGGTGTTTGTACCGAGGCAGTTACTGTTTCGCTTTTGACGTGGCCCAATCATATGCGTCCACATTTTGGTATGTATATTTTCACCCTTTTTACACGCGCCTCACGTAATAAAAAGGGGGGTTGTGTCTTCTTCTTTTATCTTTTTATTGTCTTCATAACTGTGCTCTCCGTTTTCTCTTGTTTCTTCTTGGATTTCTTCGTTGTGGTGCTCGACAATCTTTCTGCCATTGAAGCCATTTTTATCTCCTGATTCGAGGTATACTCTCGCTCTTCTTTTGGTTTTTTCTTTTATGATTTCTGTTTCCAAGATAGTTTTGCTTGATCCGTACTTTCATTTTTCTTTTGTGGTATATGTTTACAAGACGGCCTTGTGTTTTACTGTTTTGGGTTGTTATGTGGGTCTTTGTTGGTTTGGATGGAGTTCGTAGTTTGTAGGGGGATTTCAGTTTGATTCTAGTGGGGTGTTGTGAGTTTTGTGCGTTTATTGTTTGTGGTGTTGTTTTTATCTTGAATCTTATGAAACTGCGATGTGTATTCAATATGAGATTTTGTATGTATATGTATGTATGCTTTGGGTAAAGTGGGTGGAAAGGTTTATGATGCTAGGGTTTTCTTGTTTGTGGAGGGAACCAGAATATGAATCGTTTTCTTGCAAAATTGATAAAAAGAAAAATTTAAATTGCTGTGAATATCCACGTGTACCTTGTGTGGGTGTTAGCGGGTTTTTGTGTAGGTGGTGTTGATCTCTGACTTGGAATTTTTGTAGATGGGTGATGGATTTACAGATGCCGCAACCGGGGAGAGGAAAGCTTTGATCAACGGGTATGGTCGCTGGGCGGATCCAAACCAATTGACTTTTCCAGCCGTGCTAGCGAGAAACTGATATCAGTACTTTGAGAGTAGCGAGAGTTTGTTCTGAGCAACCAAAGTACCACCGACACAATATTCCAATGCGGAGCTGGATGCTACATTTGCTGGGTTTTCTCATCTTTAGCATGACAGTACTTTTAAAGCCGATGATTGGGCTGAGCATGTTGGAAGGATGTTCCGAATCGAAGATGGATATTTTTGGAGACGAGCAGAGGCCGGCGAGAGGCTGTATCATCGCTTTGATGACGGGTCTGTTTGTATGCCCGTTAGTCATTTGAAGTCGGGCTTCCGTGTCCCGTCGCATAAGTTTGTTATAGATTTGTTTCGGCTTCACTTTCGGTGCCCGCTAGCCCAATTTACTCCTAACTCGATCAGGGCTATAAACTGGTTGTGAAAGAAGGAGAAAGCAGCCTACCTTTAAGGCATTTTTCTGTCTGTTTGATGTTAAAGCCAGCCGTACGAAACCCTTTTATGAACTTCAGTTTGCCAAACCGCAGAGCCGTATAGGGCAAGCTTTGGCTGGTCATCGACCATTTTTGTTTCCCAAGGGGATGGCGGGATGGCAAGAGGAGTTCTTGGTCATTGGTGGTGGGTAGTTTGCTTGGCAGAAGAACATTGTTAAAAAGGTTGAGTGTGGTTTTAAGGTGGACCGCAATCATCTTAGCCGCAATGAGATTAACGTCCTCGTTAGTCTTGTCAAGGCGTTGGGTGAAGTGTTGACGGAGAAGAATCTAGTCGATCCCGCTGACTTAAGAAAGCATTGTTGTAAGTTTCTGTATTCTGTTGAGTTGCTTTTTACTATATCTGTATTATTTTTGTTTTCGACTGTTGTATTTTTGTTGTCTTTGTAGTGTTGGATCCCCGTAAGCCGGATCTAGATATGCACCCGACTCTGGGTGTGAGCGAGGCGAAGCTACATGCTGATTTTATACTCACTCTTCCTCCTAGGCCCAAACGAACCCGTGTTGGCATGTTTTTTGCTGAAAATATACTGGATGCTTTTGATCTTTCTGGTGGCGGCGAGGATGCTGAGACTGCCGGCCCAGTTGATGTTCCTGAAACCGTTGTTGAAGAGGCCGTGTCTGAAGAGGAAGTTTCTGGGGATGATATAGATTTCGAAGCAGATTCTTTGTCTGAGGAGTTGCTAGGCCGTGCCAGCGCTGAGGTTGAGAGTGGGGAAGCTCAGCAATCTGAGAAGGATGCTAGTTCTGATGAGGGTGCTGAAGAAATTCAGTCAGAAGAGGATATTGCTGAAGGTAATGTTGCCGCAGAGGGTGATGTAGCCATTGAGGTTGATGTAGCCGCTGAGGCTGATGTAACCGCTAAGGCTGATGTAGCCGTTGAGGCTGAGGTAACCGCTGAGGCTGAGGCCAACAGTCCTGATGCCGTGGCGAGGAAATATGCTGCTAGCCTGCAAGTAGATGATGATGAGCCCGATATTCTTTCGAGGGATTTTAGAGCTTCGATTCGAAGGGTTGAGCGGGGATCAGCAACCGTTTCGGAGATAGGGACTGTTACTGGGAGCGAAGTGGATGTTGATGTTGATGAGGAGGTGCCTGTTGTTAAAGTTACTGAAAGGCCGACCGAAGCCATCGGTACTGATGCAATGGAAGTTCCTCCACAAGGATCCAAACGTAAAGTTGTGGATGAAGTTGGTCCTTCAAAGCGGAGGCGGATTGAGCCTGTCAAACTGAGCGACGTTGTGCCCGATGTTAGGGTTGAAGATGAACCTGTTGGTACCGAGTCTGAGGATGATACTGAAAATGATGGTGGTGATGATGTCGGGGAGTCGTCTGAGGAGATTGTCTATTATACGAGCAGTGGAGATGAAGTAAATGATGCAGAAGTTGGGGCAAGACCTGGTTACGGCTTCTTGTTCAAATCGGGTCCTAACACTTTCACTGTTGACTCTATGATTGATGATGATCTGCTGAAGATGAATGGATTGAGTTGGGAGCGGATGTGCCGACTTTCCCAGAAATACGTTGCGCGGGTATGATTATCCTTATTGTAGTTTTGTTTTGATGCTTTCTTGGCTTAGCCCGTTGTTGATTTGGTTGTTTTTGTTTGTGTAGAACCAATGCATGTATACGGGCTTGATGGCTCGATGTAACCTGTACCGCAGTGGTAACATTAATTTAAAAGAGAAGGTTAAGCATCTTGAGGCGGAGCTGACCGCTGAGAGGAACATGAAAGAGAACACTGCTAAAGCTTTGTATGAGATAGAGACAGAGAAAGCTGACGCCAACGCGAGCTTGGAGTATAATTCAGATCTTTGAAGGTTCTTGGAGGAGGATAAAATTGAACTCTTGGCTGACAAGGATGCTCTGTCTGTAGAAATAAGTGACTTGAGAACCTTGCTAAGGTTTGAAAAGGAACGTGCTGAGGATGCTGAAGCTCATCTTGATTCTCGGCCTACTGAAGCGGATGCCATAAGAAAATTTAAAGGTAGTCCCGACTTTGCTGAGATTATGAAAGTGGAAGCCGCCAAGGCTCGTGTTGCGGTAACTGGCGATGATTCAGTCAAGGTTGTTCAGCTAAGGGAGAGGGCCATAGAGAATACTGCGGAAATTGCCCATTTGAAAGCTAAAGTGTCTAAACTTAAGTCGAAAACGAGGAAGTCCAAACACAAAGTGAAGTCTCTGAAACGCCGTCTTGGGGAGGTGGCCAGAGTGAGTGTCGGCTGTCAGGTTGATGTCGCCGTGCGTGATGTTGGAGTGCAGGCCGCTGAAAGTGAGACGGTTGCGATCGAGGGAATTCCGGTCATAGAAGGTGCCACTCCGCTTTCAGTGATAATGGCTGTTTACGGAGAAGGGGATGATGAGGAAGAGGGTGCTCTTACAGGTACCGTTGTGGATGTTGGCGGTAGCCAATCCCTTGGTGCCATTGCTGCGGAGTATCAAAGTGGGGATGAAGATGAGGAGCCGTTGAGGGTCATGGCTAGCCCGTTGAGCGCTTCTCGCTGGGGATGATTTTTTTTTTTGTACTTCTCGTGTAAATTGTTCTATTTGACTTGTTTTGAAATCACTCAGCGGGTCTGTCCGTTGTGCGACTTGGAAACAGTTCGATTTAATTTGCACTTGGAAAATTTAAACTCCAAAGTAATTTGCTTTTGATGAAATATATATTTTTGTGATTTGTGGTGGAATATTAGCAAATGTTCGCGGTAAGTATTTTTGTCAAAGGTTGTAGTAAATAGGTTTTTGGGAAATGTTACCTGGGGATTGTGTGTTTGATTGTGAGACTTTGTAGAGCATTTATTGCTGCATGGGAATCCCACTTTTTTTTACTGTATTTACTCTTCTTTGCATGGGAATTGGATTTTTTGACTGGAGGTTGAATTTACCCTCTTTTACCCCCTATAAAAAAGGGTGTTACTCTTTGATTCCAGCCACCGTTCTCTTTGCTTTCTTTAGAAAATCTTTCTCTTTCAAATTCTGTATTTATGGACAATCCTGAAATGAACGAGTTTTTCACTCCTTTCTTTTGGGGACGTGATCTCTGCATCTCGAAGGAGACCGAGGCGGCGTGGAAAGCGCTTGCTGCGCAATACGAGGAAGAAGGCGATTTGTACACAGCTGAGGAGTGTCGTAAGCATGCCAAGAAGATTGCTGGTGCTCGTGCGGCAAAGGAAGTTGCGGAAACCAATACGATTCGTTTCCGCTTCCGTGCACCGGAGAGCAGCGAGGGCTCCAAGAAAGAGGCTGTTGAGACTGAGAAGAAGGGTTCCCAAGCATGAGGGGGGTTTAGATGTAGGGATCTATTCCTTGTAATTCCATGCTTGTTATAATCAATATTTATGAATAAAATTTCCCATTTTCCTATCGCAAGTGTTTGTATCGTCTTTTTGCTTCCTGTCGTATCGCATATTTAGCTTATGTATTTTGTGTAAGTTGTAGGTCGTCTGTAGTAGTTTGCTTTAGTGCAGTTGTTCCTTATAGTTTTTTCTTGTTCGTGTTGCTTTGGTTGCCTGGGCGGTAGGGGGATTTCGCCCTTTCTGTTTGTTATAGTAGATAACTTTGTTGTTGTAATTCGTGCCTTTGTTAGTTGCTGTCATAGAATTCATTTGCTCTTGTATTTTGCCATTTGCCCGCTGAGGGACTTTGCTCTTTTTGGCTGCTATTATAGACTACTTCGCTTTTATAGTAGGTTACGTGCCCGCGTAGGGGACCTTGCTTTTGTTGGTTGCTATTGTAGAATTCTTTGCTATTGTAGTTGGTTTCTTATGATTTCATAAGAATTTGTGTTTATCCCCTCTATTTTAAATAATAGAGGGGATTCAGATTCTTCGAATGTTAACAATAATGAGGAGATGCTGGTCTTGAGAGGTAATGAGTTGGTTTCTGAAGGCAGTCCTCAAATGTTTATTGAATCGCAGTATACTATTTGTCACAACTTAGATAAGCTTGTACTGGGAAAGGGAGAGGTGAGCCTAAGAAGAAGGGCAGGGTTTGTAAGAATCCTTTTGATCTTAAGCTAGGCAGGAGATTGTTGAAAGATGGTAGCAAGAATATGAGAGGTCTCTTGAAAAGAGGATTGGTTGGAGATTTTATAAATGATCAATTGGATATGGGTAATGAAGTAGAAGCTAGTAAAATCATAGAAACAGCCATCGGTTTAGGTTTGGAACTTCCTAAAGGGAGAACAATTAGTGTGTCAACTCTGGCTAAAGGATTAGCAGAGGGGAAGCTGTAAATTTTTTGGTTGTGAAATATGCTAGTTATCAGTTTTGATGAAGAATTTATCATTGTTATCGTGGAATATTAGAGGTTCATGTAATAGTGAATCTAGAAGAATGGTGAAAGATTGGTTATTAGCAGTGGTATAAATGTTCTTTGTCTACAAGAAACCAAGTGTGGAAAATGGTCAAGGCCAATGGTGAATTCTATATGGGAGGTGAATTCTCATGAATGGATTGAGATAGAGGCAACTGGTTTATCAGGTGGTTTATTAACTTCCTGGGATTCAAATTTATACAAACTGATTTACTCTTTTTGTTCTAGATACTGGTTGTGGTGCAAATTGGAAAGCAAGGAAGATGGGGGGGCTTCCATATTGTGAATGTATACGGTCCTCATGATGTCAATCTTAAAGAAGTGCTTTGGAGTGAGTTAAAAAATATTCTGGTCTTGTCGCCAACTGAAAATGTTTGCCTTATTGGTGACTTTAATTATATAAGGGATGAAGTGGAGAGAGCTAATTGTAGCTATAGGAGGAGAGATTCTGAATCATTCAATAATTTCATTGGTGATTTAAATCTGTTGGAATTGGTGTTATCGAATTCACAATTCACTTGGTTTGGCCCCAATGATAAGAAGTGCAAGTTAGATAGAGCTCTAGTGACTGATTCTTGGTATAGTTCTGGTCAATGGAACTTGAGTGCATTGTGTAGAAAAGGGTCGGATCATAAACCCATCCACTTGAGAATTGAATCAATTGACTGGGGACCAAAGCCGTTTAAGGTGTTTAATTGTTGGCTTAATGATGTTACACTAAGATCCATTCTTGAAAATCATCTTGGTGAGTCTTTTATTGTCACAAGAAATGATGCTCAAAGTGTAATTAGAAAATTCAAATCGCTCATAAAAAGTTGGGCTTCGAATCTTCAGAATAACATTGATGCTAGGATTAAGCTAGTGGAAAGTAAGCTTAATCTGATGGATAGTTCTCAAATAATGGCATGAATGCTATAGATGTCAACGAGGAGTTAGACAGACTGTATGAGTTAAAGGTTTCGATCTTAAGGCAGAAAGCAAGGATTGCCTGGTAAGCTGGTGGAGATAAAAATACAAAATTCTTCAATAAAATGGTTAAGAAAAGGAGGTGTAGGAATACAATTATGAAGTTAATTTGGCAAGGTGAGTTGATTTCAAATCCATCTCATATCAAAGGAGCTTTTTTAGCTCATTATTCATCTCTCTTTGCTAAAAAGCAGCCTTTAGTAGAAATGAGAATTGGTCTTCTTGAAGGGGAGAAACTCGGCATTGAAGATAGTATGTGGCTTGAGAGGGAGTTTACGATGGAAGAATTAGATAGAGCTCTAAAGAAATCTCCTGATGAAAAAGCTCCAGGGCCAGATGGTGTGAATATGGGATGCTTGAAATTTTTGTGGAAGAACTTGAGAGTTAAACTTTTTGAAGACTTTAGTTTATTCATAAAAGATGGCACTCTTCCAAATGGTATGAGCTCCTCTTTTATCTCACTATTGCCCAAGGTGGACTGTCCAAACTTGGTGATTGATTTTAGGCCGATAATCCTTATAAATTGCTCTATGAAACTGCTCACAAAGATATTGGCAAATAGAGTGAGTGTGGTTATGGATAAATTGATTGGGAAAAATCAGTTTGCTTTCATTAAAGGTAGACAGGCCGCAGATAGCATCTTAATGTTAAATGAAGTTTGTCATAGTTTGAAACGGAAAAAGGATTTAGGATTGATTTTCAAAATTGATTTTGAGAAAGCGTTTGACACGGTGGATTGGTCTTTTCTGGGTGATTTATTAAGTTATATGGGGTTTGGTGATAAATGGACGAGTTGGATAAATAATTACTTGTCACAGTGTCGTTCTTCAATTCTTGTGAATGGTTCTCCTACAATGGAATTTGTTCCACAGAGGGGTGTCAGACAAGGTGATCCTCTTTCGCCTTTACTGTTTAATCTGGCTGTGGAAATTTTGAGTAGAATGTTGAAGAAGGCTGCTGTGAATGGAATGTTTAAAGGTATCAAGATTGAAGGGGTAGTAGATCAAATCACTCATCTGCAATTTGCAGATGATACAGTGGTCTTCATTGATATGGATTTGAACTCTGTGGCTGCTGTTAAGAGAATCTTATTATGCTTCCAAATGCTATCTGGTTTGAGAATAAATTTTGCTAAAAGCAAGATTTATTCATTTAGTTCAGACACTCAGATGGTTAATCAATGTGCTGCAATCCTTAACTGCTCGATAGGTGACTGGCCTATGTCATATCTTGGGACTACTGTGGGACTGTCACATAAACGATCCTGTTTCTGGGATCCTCTAATTAACAATGTCAAGAGGAAATTAGCCTCTTGGAAATGTGACTCATTGAACATAGCAGGAAGGGCTGTTCTGCTTAAGTCCACAATTGACAGTCTTCCTTCTTACTGGTTTAATACATTTCTTATTCCAGCTATGGTCAATAAGAAATTGGAGGTTATCAGGAGGAAATTTCTGTGGGGGTGAATTCAAGGAAACTGGCGAATTGGTTAAGAAACTTCATTTGTTGAATTGGAATAAGGTATGTCTACCCAAAGATCAAGGTGGTTTGGGTATATCTTCATTGAGAAGCAAGAATATCTCAATGCTGGCCAAATGGTGGCCTAGATGGTTTGAGGAAAGAAATAGAAGCTGGAATGTATTGGTTAGAGAAAAGTACAATTGTAATCTGGGTGATGACTTACAATCAGCATTGAGGGGTAAGGATTGCTCGTTTGTAATGAACAGCATTGTTAATATCAATAATGATAATGGATTTAATCAAGCCTTATCCAAGGAAAACTTCAAATGGAAGTTGAGGAATGGATGTGGAGCTTTTTTCTGGGAAGACATCTGGTATGAGGATACTTCATTGTGTCAGGTTTATGGTAGACTTTATTCTATTTCTTCACTCAAGTTTTTGTCCATCAGAGATTTTTGTGAAGCCTGGGTTAATCCTAATAACACAGTGCGTAGTCTGTGGGTGAGGGAATTAAGAAGTTGGGAGTTGGAAGAGGCACTGAAAATAAATGATATTGTAAATAGTGTGAATTTTTCTCATTGTGAAGACATTCTAATTTGGAGCAAAACGGGAAGTAAATTTAAGTGCAAAGATGGTAAGGGTTATCTTTCAAGCTCTCTTCCTTTACTGAATAATAATGGTAATTGGAATCCTTTGTGGAATGTAAAAGCTCCTCCAAAAGTATTGTTCTTTTTATGGAAGTTTCAAAATAAAATCATTCCTACAAAAGTACTTCTGTCAAATAGGATAGCTACTTACATTACTGATCCTCTCTGTGAATGGTGTAAGCAAATGGAAGAAACTCAAGATCACTTGTTTTGGTGTTGCTTTTGGGTTAAAAAAGTGTGGGTGGAAGTGTTTAAATGGTGGGGGTGAAAAATTTGCTTCATGGATGTTCTATCTCAAGCATATGGTCATGGCAAAGTGTTTTTGGTATATCTGTTATGAGAGTTTGCTGGAATAGTACTATTGCAGCTACTCTATGGTCGATATGGTTAGCCAGGAATCAATGCATCTTCGAGAAAAAATCAATCAAGTTGGAAGAGCTGATCTATCTAATAAAAGTCAGAGTACTCAAGTGGTGTTCAACAGCTGGTTTGTGTGAATATGTGCTCAGTTCTAGTTGGTTGATAAGTCCTGAATGTTCTATAATGCAGAAATACAAAACCAACTTGAAATTATTGTTGGTAGGAGATTTTGACTTGTTCTGTTTTACTGATGGGGCATTCCATTGTAATTCTACTGCAATGACAAAAGCTGAAATTGGTGGTTATATTAAAGATAAAGATGAGACGATCCTATACATTTTTTCAGGTCCAGCTGATGTGAATTGTCCACTAAGAGCTGAGATTGAAGCTGTTACTTTCATTATCAAAGTGATTTCTTCGAGCAAGTTTAAGGCAAGTAAAATTAAAATTTCTTCTAATTGCCAGCCAATGATTGAAGCTCTACATAAATTGAAACATGGTTTTATTTCTTGCATGATTCTGGAAATTGAACATTTGAAGGATCTTTTAAATGGGCTCAATTTGGAATTTGGGCTTATTAGTAGGAATATGAATGATGGGGCAGATGATTTGGATAAACAAGGTCTAAATATAGTGAAACTAGTTGGAGCCTGGTTGTAAGAGCCCATCTTTATTCAGCCCAATGTCTGTTTTTGTGGGTAATGAATCGTCTCTTCAAAGAAAATAGATGTCTGCAAGCTGTATATACAAGCGGGAAATTATGTGTGTTATATTTTGAAATAAGGAAAATTTTGTGAAAAAGCATTAGTGGCTTGGGGTGTCGTGTAGTTGTCTTGGGAACCCTAAATCATAAGTAGAGGGACTCTACATTTTCCTGCAACTAGTATATATCAGACAGGGGTCTTTTCCTTTTAGTTATCAAAATATAGAATAATATACAAACTCAGTCTTGATCATATGGAGCCTGTTAATGTTTTGTGGAGCCTTCCTCCGCAAGGGCGATACAAGATCAATGTGCATAATTATTTCTCAGCAGTTCCTTTTCCGAATGGGAATGTCTCTGGAATAGGTGTGGTTATTCGTAACCACAGGGGTAGGATTATGAGAATGGTTGCTGGGATCATTAGGAATCGAGGAGCAGCGTTTGAATGAATTGTATGCTATGCTTGAGGGTCTTAAGAGGGCTTATCTTGAAGATAGGTTCTTTGTGGAGTTAGAATCGGATCATTGTGATGCTGTTTGGGAATGGTTGTTTGCTGCTGAAAATGGTGTTGTCCCTCAACACAGATTTGTGATTCAACAGCTTCAACAGAGAAGAGCGAATGATAATTTTCGCATTGTTGTGAGGCATATTGATGCTAATGCTAACAATCTGGCAGCCTATCTAGCGATATATGGGGCTGAGAATTGGACTCGTATGGTTATTTTGGCTGGTCCAGTTAGTCGAGTTTTTGAACTATGGTGTAACGACATGGGCTTGGGGCCAATCGGAGATCAGTTAATGGTTGTCCATGAACTAGGAAGGCTTAAGATGGTGCTGAGGTGATTCCGGGAAATCCAGAAGGGGCGATGCATGATGATGGTATCGATCTTCTACCAGTAGGGGATGAAGGGGATGAAGAGTTACTGGCACAAGAAATGCTCTAAGTCAAGTGGAAGGATTCGTGGCCTTTATATATTATTGATTATTGCTGTGTGGTTATGTGGTTGTGGGTCTATTAAGTTATGGTTGTCAATAGGTCTATTTGAGGTTCTTTTGTTTTGTTTAAGCTATAAGTTATGGTTGTTGGATATTGTGTAATATAATGGCTGATCTTATTTTGGAATATGAAAGTTGCTGCTTTTCAAAAAAAAATATTTTATTAATAAAAAATAATTAAAAATCATGTAGTAGCCTTTAAAATTGGAAAAAGAGAACAGATTCTTAAACTTTTTAAGAATCACTAAAAAAATTTTGGATCTCAATTTTTTCTTATATTCTTTATTTTTGAACTTGAAAGTTTGTAAGAGTCTCTCGATAAGTAAAATAGTTTCATTTCATTTTTTTATGCTCTCAAATTTTTAATAAATTTAAAAATGAATGGAAATGAATGTAAATTAAGTCCATTTTCATTTAAAAATGAGATGATAATATTTATTTTCCCATCACTTTCTTTCCTTTAAAAAATTCGAAAGGACATAAAGTTTAACCACTCATCTTTCCTCTTCTTTTTCTTTTAATCACACTCTTTTTTTATTTTTGCTTTCTTTCTGTTCCACGGCAATAATCCATGACCATGAGCCTTTGAGCTTGAACTCGTTTAATAGAGCTCAATTTTGTTCACTTAAATAAGTCGAATGGAATATGTACGGATCCAACTATGATGATATAGGAGTATTTGAGGGAACTTATTTTTCAGAATAAGGCAATTTATTTTAAGACAAAGTTAGAGATTCCTAATTTTTTCTGAAAAAATTAACTTTTTTTGGAACTTATAAAATCTAAAACATATATTAAATACTTACATAAAAAAAATTATCAAAATATGAAATTTTTACCCAAAAATAAGTCCATAAGAACTTATTTTAAGTCCGTGCCAAACAGGCCCATAGTCTACTGGACGCGGTTCAACTGGCGGAGACTTTCGGTTCGAATCGAATTCATACTTGTTTTTAATTACATTTTTTTAAATGACGTTTCTAATTACAATTAATTTATTGCTAAGATTAATTTTATTATTTATAAATTGAAAAATAATTATATTTTTTATTAACATTTTAATTAATGAGATCAGGAGTATATTCGGCTCGCTTTAGCTTGATAAATTCATGAATAAATTCAACTCAAATTGTTTAAATATTAAATACTTATAAGGTTACTTAAATTAAACAAGTAGCGCGATTGGATAGTTCAAGTGGTAAAGACGTCCCAGGTCATGGTTCGATTCTCGTTTATTTTGAAAATTATTTTAGAACAAATACTAAATTATAAGATATATAAGCATATATAGTAAAAAAAAAAAAAAAAAATCAAACAAGCAGCTAAACTCGTTTAAAGATATGCAAATTCAAACTCGTTTATCACCTACCTGACTTAGTTTCGAATTACAACCCTAAAAATGCAGATCAATATTTGTTTTTTGGTTCTTAAACGAGCAGCTCAAACTCATTATATCGTTATATTATATCCTATATATAATTGGTGTAAAGGAGATCATGTGGTTGGCTTGGTCATCAGGGATAAAACTGTAATTTCAAAAATACTATATTTTATCTTCTTAAATAAGGTTAAATAGAAATTTATAATATTATTAAAAGGTTTGTATCCTATATATAATTTAATTGGTGTAAAGGAGATCATGTGGCTGGTTTGGTCGTCAGGGATAAAACTATCATTTCAAAAATATTATATTTTATTTTCTTAAATAAGGTAATATAGAAATTTATAATATTATTAAAAGGTACACCTTACTTCAAAAATTATATAATTAGTGTAAAGGATTTCATGTGGTTTGATAATTTCAAAAAAACTATTTCTTATATTTTTAAATTAAGTTAAATAGAAATTTATAATATTATTAAATAGTACAACTTATTTCAAAAATTATGAATAGGGTTTCTAAATATTATATAATTGGTAAAAGGCAGTTAAATATGATATGATCGTCATGTGTTATTTAAGAAGTATTAATAATAATTGTATTTATTAATAATGTTAAGTAAATATTAGAAAATATTGTTAAATTGTACACCGTATTTCAAAAATTATGAATAGGACATATAGGTATTATTTTGGAAATTTTCAGAGAAAATCAAAATCAATATATAGAGTATAATAAAGTTTTTGAGTGAAAAAAATTATATAAATAACATTTAATAATTTTAAAATTAGAAATACATGAAATTTCAGGTAAAAAAAATATTAACAACTAAAATAAAAAAAATTTAATGTTAATAGGTGTGTGGGTTATATGGTTTGACAATTAATGGTAGATGTATCATTTAAGAAGTACTAATAATAATTATATTTTAAATAATATTAAGTAAAAATTAAAAATGTTATTAAATTGTACACCTTATTTCTAAAATGAAGAATATGATTTATATGTATTATTTTGGAATTTTTCAGAGAAAAATCAAAATTAATTATATAGAGTATAATAAAGTTATTTAGTGAAGAAAATATTATTATTTACTAATTTGAAAATTAGAAAAACATGAATTTCAGGTAAAAAATATAGTAACAACTAAAATAATACAAATTAATGTTAATAAAATATAAGAAAATTATCAAAAATACATATGTTTTTAATCTTTTTTCAAAAATACGTAAAATTTGCATATGAGGTTGTAAAGCAACTTGAAAGCAGTTGCATTTCAGGTTGCAAATACTGTATTTTTTTTAAAAAAAAGTTTTGCAATATGAGTATTTTTGAAAAAAGTCCTAAAATAAAAATCAACAATTTAATGCAGTTTGCAAACATAATTTTGCCGTTCTAACAAAAAATGAAAAAAAAATCAAATTTTAATATTAAATTTATAAAACATCACGGGTATAAAGCTAGTATATATAATTGGCTTAATGAGGTTAATGTGGTCATCGTTCGATCGTCATAGATAACACATAAAATTTAAGTTATAGCAAAAAGAGTTGTAATAAATCTACGAGTAAAGTGCATTTTGTGTACACGCACTTTGGGTGTCAGACCATTTGGGATACTAGACTTTTAAAAGTACCACTTGCTATACTGGACTATACATTTTTTTATAAGGTGTGTACTACCGTCAAATCTGGTTAACTCCGTTAATTTTTTCAAGGGCATTTCAGTCTTTTAATCATCATCTTCTTCCTCAAACCCATTTCCACCATTGTTGAAGCTTTTAAGAAATTAAAACTTGAATATCTCATTCATTTCTTAACAAAATCAAGTCATTCAAGTTGTAACAAAATCATCTTTTTCTTCTCTACAAATTGATATTGATTTTCACAATCAATAAAATTACATAAATACAAGGGTGCACTGGAACTAGAAATTATACCTGCTTATTAGGTACATGATGGAAGGACACAATAAATGGTATTAGGAGTTGGGACCATTACATCAATGAGTACTTTATCATATTACTAATTAAAGAGTTCTGCCACAAATAGCAAAAAATAACACAGTCTAGCAATTAGCAAAGCTAATGACAAAACGAAACAAACATAGAAGACCCAAATACATCAGAATCAAATGGGTGGAAACCCAATGGCCGAGTTACAAATGCCGTATCTGGATCCAAGCTATCATCACAAGACCCAAATTCATTTAGCTGAATCCTGTACTCTAGAAACCATTCTCCAGCATCGTAGTCTATAAGAGTCCATACACCGATGCTTTGTTCTCTAAACTCCTCAAAATCATTATCAGACACTTCCATGTAACGAAGCATTCCACAAGAAACACCGAGAACCCCCACATGTGTACTCTCTCTATCACGAGGCAGATCTATGAAGCGGTAGTCATTAGTATTGCTTTTAGGATCAAATGCCAAAATAGTGTAGTAATCTACGAGCCAGTGAATTATCCCTCCGTAACAAACTGTGTGTTCGTGATTTCACAAAATGCTTGATCCTGCGGGGACAATTCATCTTCAAGTTCCTCCATTCAAGAAATGCAGCTTTTACCCATTTGGGTTGACTCAGAGTTTGAGGGAGACAGACCCATTTCAGAGTTAATGGATTACAGACGTAATAGTCAAGAATTTGAGAGTCGTCGCTGAGAGAACACAGAAGCAATAAACCGTTGCTTGAATCTAAGAGCTTTGTTGAAACTTCTGGTCGTTGGGCAATAGCGGGGCCAAGAAACTGTAGGGAAAAGTTTGTAGATGCCAGCTGCGGGTCGCGCATATATACTCCCTAAATATGGGATAGAGTTGGTACTCGGGATTGTTCTTTCATCAATGCAGAACACCAAATTAAAATATTGATTGTGAAAATCAATATCAATTTGTAGAGAAGAAAAAGATGATTTTGTTACAACTTGAATGACTTGATTTTGTTAAGAAATGAATGAGATATTCAAGTTTTAATTTCTTAAAAGCTTCAACAATGGTGGAAATGGGTTTGAGGAAGAAGATGATGATTAAAAGACTGAAATGCCCTTGAAAAAATTAACGGAGTTAACCAGATTTGACGGTAGTACACACCTTATAAAAAAATTTATAGTCCAGTATAGCAAGTGGTACTTTTAAAAGTCTAGTATCCCAAATGGTCTGACACCCAAAGTGCGAGTACACAAAATGCACTTTACTCTAAATCTACCCACAATTAACAGATAAAATAGCAAAAAAATCATAATTAAAAATAAGTCACAATATATAATAAACAAGTAAACAAAGAATAGCATCAGAATTTCAATTCAAAATATAACATTTTAAAAAACAAGAATTTACATCTTATTACAAAACAAAAAAAAAGACTTTAAGAAAATATATGGTAAAACAAAATATAAAAATGGTAATAAAAAAACATGTTATAATTGGAAATGACACCAAAATTTAACAAAATATAATCTACAAAACAAACGGTAATTCAAAAAAATATTTAGAAAACTAAAATCAATAATAAACTTTAATATAATGCACTTAAAACAAATATAAACTAACACAAAAACATAAAAAGATAGTACAAACTTTATTTAAAAAAAATTACAAATGTATGTGTATTTATGTTAAATTACATAATATATATAAGGAATAATTATACCAATAAAAAACAAAAGTGCTTTAAGAAATACATTATTTTAATAAAAATCATTAAAGATTCTATTTTTAGTTTTGACAACAAATATATTTCTAAAATTTAAATTAAAAAAATGTGAGCACAAATCAACAAATAAACATATTCTTACTTTGCAAATAAAAATTTAAATTAAAAAAAAGTGAACACAAATCACTAAATAAACATATTTTAAATTAAAAAACAATCCAAACACCCACAAAATATATTTATATTAATATCTAAATACAATATAACATAAACACCCCTAAAATTACTCGGAACAAAAATACATAATAAACACCTCATGATAAATATATAAAATTAACATGAAAAAATAATCAATATTTAAATAAATAAAAAAGTTTACTACCACACATATTTCCAAAAAAGTTAAAAAATACTTTTAAAAATTATAAAAACACTATAACAATAGATCTAAAAAATTTAAGATAATCATTAAATTACATAATCAAAAAGATAAAAAAAAATGTTCATCATAATAATCATAATAGTACCATAATATAAGATAGACACTCTTATCATACAATTTCTTTAATTAAATAGCTGTCACGGCGGCGCTTTAAGTCTCTAAAGCGGTGCTAAAAACTTTCAAAGGACTCCTGAAATTCCTTACATCGCCAACTGTACACGCGCCACCATGCTTGACGTAGACTTTTTCAACGCCGCCGTAACTTAAACCCACCACCTTTCCAATACTTGAATCCCACTCAGCGTACATAACAGGGTTCTCAGCCCTTATTCTCAACATATTAGTTAGTCATTAATTATCCCAAATAAATATGTATTAAATATATTTTATTTATTTAAAAAATACAAATTTTATTTGAGCATTATAATTATTATTACAATATTAAATATTAATTACATATATAATTAAGTTTATTTTAAGGTAAAATAACAACTGGAAATTGTTTACATTGCGTCCTTTTTTATTCCCTATCGAATACCACTCCATTTCTTTTCGGACAATTGTAGTACCGACCCTTAACTTCTCAAGCAATCTTTATTATTAGTGATTATGGAAATCATAATAAATTACAGAAGTATATAAATATTTGCTTAAAACTGTAATAAAAATAATAAAAATAATTTTTTTATTTTTATACATGAGTAAATTATACATGGGTTATGACCAAACCGATTAAATTGAAAAAACCCAATTTTATCGGTAGATTGAATCAATGAAAAGTTAAACATCCGTTAATCGTTATATTATGTTGAAATAAATTAATATTTTAATTAAATAAATTCTTACACAATTATTGAACATGTATGATATTAAGCTAGATTTGATAAAAACACTTTAATTTTCGGTCAATGTTATTAGTTAATACTAATATAATTTGAACCTTGATGAAGAATGAAAGGAAATTGATGAAACCTAATTAATTAATCAGTAATAGGTTGATATAAAACCATCGTTGGCCTATTACCTATTTTTAGCATTTAGTAAGAGGTAACCCATCTCTCAGCGGAGACATGAGATTTTTTATGTGAATGAGTGAATGCAAGGGGCTAGTAACTTATTCGGGCATAATTTATTTAACCAATATTTGAAGATATAAATTTTTTGGTTATTTACTAATAATCTAATATAAATATTGAATTAATAATTAGCAATATTTTTGACAATATATTATGAACAACAATATTCAAATATTAATATCACTTACTAGCACATAAGATGGAACTTCTTATGATCAAAACTAACCAACTACAATATAAATTTGGTTAGTCTGTGTGGAGAACCCCCCCCCCCCCCCCCCCAAATCATGCAAGATGTTACGTTGTCCACTCCAAATAAAGTACGTCCTCAAACACAGCCAGTAGCTAAAAAGAACAGGTCCAATTTCAAGGCACCTTCTTCACTAGAAAACACTCACACAACCACCATAACCAGTGTTTCGACTGCAAAAATGGACATTCCAGATCCTGTTAAGATAGGCACGCGATGTACAGTAGGATCACTTATCAGGAAGGAGATGGAGTACTATAGAGCACTTGAAAGAAACCATGTTATGTCGCCAAACAATATGGTGAACAAGTCTTGTAGACCTTTTGGTGTAGGCAAGTCATGGCTTAGTTTTAAGTTCTTGATATGGAAAAGAAGTAAGAAGAAAAGGAGTGGCCGGTTTCTCCCTAGCTTTTGTTCTATTTCTAATGTTGCAGATCCCCAACCACAGTCAAGTACTGTAAGTTTCAATTACAGAAACCTTAAAGCTCAAGCAAAGGACTAATTAAGGCATGTAATCTTATAACCAGGACTCTCTCTCTCTTTTTTTTTTTTGGTAGGTTGCATGGTACAAGTGAAGGGGGAGTGAGGATATGAATGTTAGCTTCACAGTCCGCCCCAACAAAAATGAACTTGTGTTTTAAAAGCGTCACAAACTGTTTGTGACTAGGAGTTTCAGATTTCAGAGAATAATAGTCATAATACAGTTCATGATATTCCTTACACATATAAATGGAATGAAGTAAACTACCACAATTGTAGCATCCCAAAATCCGGGGTACAGATATGGGACCACTTGCCACTAACAACATTATACAATCCTGGATATAAACAACATATAATAATAAAACCCCTTAACCAAGATCATATACAGGTTATGGTATGAAACAACTGTCAAATTACTATTACAATCCATCCTCAGAATAAAATGTTATACAATTCTATGAAAAAATAAAATCACTGTCTAACTGAATATCCAACCTTGACGAATTCCCAACCACTAACCAATGAGAATCCGCAACCCGATCGTCTCCTCTCACTGTTGGAAAGCAACACCAATGACCATTACTAGGTTCACTAACCTTCTCTATTAGCTGAAGAAAACAAACAAGCAAGAGTGAGCCAACAATGCTCAGCAAGTGCAATAGTGATAACAATTTCAATAATGATGACAAATCTGATAAACAAAGAGGTTTCATTTCATTCTATGAAGGAATCAGTTATATCAACTTTTAGATTGCCTTGAAGGCTAACAATCCACCATTAACGAGGTGCATCAGAAACTAGAACTGATAAGAGTTCCAATATCAAAATATTATTAAAACAGACTTTCAAGGAGTCAAGAACTAAAAATCTCAAGCTCAGAGTATAGATTAGAATTGGAATTTTTATTTATTTTAAAAAAAACATCAAGGTTAGGCTGCTGATCAATCACGCACTAACTCCGGACAAACGCACACAGCAATGTCCTTAATTGGATCCATGGCACACATTGGCCTTAACTTCTGACCATTAATCCGGTCTCCCCGAAGGGACATCTGTTGACCATAATATGGTCTCCCCGAAGGGACATCCGTTTTAAAAACATTTCCAATTCAAAGTTAAACGCATTAGGTGCCGGAACAATCGACAACCTTTGTCAACCAACTAACTGGAAACCTCACGATACAGGACAACTCATAATTAGGAGTTAATAAGAAACGACATCATCGTCTAGTTTTGACAAGTTCGATACAACACAGGGGATAAACGAACAACCAAGATTCTCAACTGATATCGACAAGTTCGATACCACACAGGGTGGAAAATATAAAGAATGACAATTCGAATAAATACCAACAAGATGAATATGAATAATTGGAATTTATAACGTCAGAAATTTATCTAAAGAGAAATTTCACTTGAGCACATAAAAGATATACATTGCAATAAGATTTTCAACCATCAAAACTCAAAGTTAAAGCGAAGATATGGTCAAATACTAGGCACACTGAAATGTTTGAGTTTTCATAAGCAAATAAAATGCACTTTATTATTTCATATTTAATATAAAAGTTTAGCAATCTTTATTAGGATATTATAATTATTATTTTAATATAAAATATCATTATTTATAAAAGTGCCATTATTTTATTGTAAAATGATAAAATAAAATTATTTATATTGTGTTATTTCTAATCCTTATTCAAAATCATTTCAATTTTTTTTCGACAATAATAAATTGATGATTTTATCTTTTTGATAAATTTGTAATCAGTGACAGTAAGAATCAAGAAAGATATGGAACTATATATTTTTCAATTCACAATTTAAATAGAAGATATCGTAGAATTTACTTTTATACATGAACAAATTATACACAGGGTGTGACCAACTCGATTAAATTGAATCAAACCAACCAATTTTTTGGTCAACTAAATCAATAAAAAAAATTATAAATTCGTTGTTTCATTATTTTGTGTTGGAATAAATTAATATTCTAACAACTAAACACATTATTATACTATTACTAATCAATTAATCATGCATGTATGTTACGAGTCGGGAGATGGGGTATAAGAACGTCAATTAGTTATATTTAATATTTACAAACTTTTATTATAAGAATTATGTTGACATTGTACTTTGGTATGAAAAAAAGTAAAAAGGACTTTAAAGAGTTTAAAAGTTGATAATATGTAACAGGATTTTCATTTTGTTTATATATTTAGCTTTAAACGACTTAGTGTTTATTCAAATTCCAATGATTTTAAAATTCATTTTTATTTATTATTAAATTGGAGATGGAAAACAATTACTTATATATATATATATATATATATATATATATATATATATATATATATATATATATATATATTATATGATTTAATATAAGAGTATTACAATATGTGACTATCATTTTGAAAAAAAATTGCCCAAAATATCCAATTTTTTGCTTCTCACTGCCCGAAATACCCAATTTCAGAATCATCGCCCAAAATACCCATGGGATACGCCGTTGGGAGAGGCGTATCCCACGTACTGTAGCTCCCACGTGTCTCTCTTCCTCTCCCCATCTCCTGCAAACAATCTGGAAATACAAATGGCTTAATATTGGTATAGAACTGTAGATCATAGAGATGAATCTAATGGGCTATAAAACATTAACGAAAAGTTAACGGAGATGGTCGAACGGAGGAAAATTCTGTTCGTCGGAAAATCAGGTTAGGTTCGAATTGGGGGTTTTAATTGTAGCATTAGACATGGATTAAAAGTGGTGTAATTTTGTTGAGGATTGAATAACGAATTGATTGGTGTATAGAACGTAGTCGGAAATTAACGGAGACGGGAGAACGGAGAAATTCGCTGGGGAGAGAAATCGCCATTAGAATCGTCAGGAGAGAGCTTCTCTCGAGTTGAAGAACGCCACTGCCAATGGCGTATCCTTAGACACGCCTTCCCAGCTGGCGTATCCATCATACTTACTACTCTACCAGCAGTGTGTCCTCTTTTTTACATTTTTACCTGTAGCGTGACCCAAGCAATACTCCACTGTTAGCGGCGTGACCCACGATACTCCTTTCCCAGATGGGTATCTCCTGGGTATTTTGACCGCGTAGCGTGGAAAATAGGTATTTTGGTAATGAAATGATAAAAAGTAGGTATTTAGGGCACTCACCCTTTTTGAACATGTGTTCATGAATTTAATTTTAATATTACATACAAAATAATTCTTATAAAATGCTCAGAAAAATTAATTAAATGTAAGCATGAGGCGGTGTCGGATCACTCCAAAAAACATGAAGCATGACTTACAATATGCATTTGAATTTTGCTTTTTTCGTCATACAACCAAATATATCGACAAGTTAAGTCAATCACAACTCTCATCACATTTACATTCTAATTCTTTTCATCATACAGTCAAATTTACTAACAAATTTAGCAATCACGTTTTTCATAATGCCATCGATAATAAAAAAGATTCGCAAATGTTAACTTTACTTATCCAATGTTAAACTTTGCAAATGTTTGTCAATATTGAATTTCAAAAGCAATTTTTTATGCGGCGGAATAGGTGTCATCAATATCTTCGAAATTACTATTATTAAAATTCAAAAGTTTAATTGAAAGATGTTTTTTTCTACTAATATTTATTTCTTTAATTTTTAAACAATCAAATTTAATTACATTTCACACAATTTTCAATTTATCATATCAATTTACAAAAAATAAAATTTAACAAACAATGATATTATGTATACGATTTTTAAAAATATTTTCTTGCCGCGCGTAGCGCGGCTTTGTTACCTACTTTTTTTTAATATAGGGGGAAGGAATCGAACCTGAAAGAATAAATCACACATATTGTGTGGATTGACAATGTCGCTAATTAGATAACACCTCACATAACACTCAGATTAGTTTAATTAGGAATAGCAGAAAAATCTTATCCGGTAGATATCCGATCCGATTGGATTTTACCGAACCCAATTTTTTTGGATTTGGATATGGATTTGGATTCAATTTTCAAACCCGAAAAAGTTTGAATTTGAATTTGGATTTTAGGTATTCCGATCCGAACCCGACCTGAAATCCATAACCCTATACAAACCCAAAACCCGAAAAAAAAATCCAATATATATATAGGGGGCTACTCCAATACAAATCTCCTTAGAATACAAACCTAAAAACCAATTCCAATCCAACATTTAAGCTAATCTAATGACCAAAATAGGGGTACCCCAATACGAAAAAGTCTTATAATTCTACCTTCTATCCATTCATTGAAAAAAAATTAAAAAATATAATTTTTTTTAAAAATGATGACGTGGCAGCAATTTTTTTTTGTTTTTTTTTTGATGAATGGATAGAAGGTTGAATTATATGACTTTTTTGTGAAGGGTTAGAATATATGAAATATAATATATTTTGTGTTGGTTTGTAGTTCTCATTTTAAGAGTGGTTTGTATTTGAGCAAAAACCTATATATATGCATTAATGGTAATATACATTAATATATGTAGTATATTATCTATAGTAATATACATTAATATATGTAATATACATATCTATACTATCTATACTATATTATAATAAGTGAAATGGGGTATAATTTGTAGTTTGGTTAACCCATATTTATGGTTATCCTCTCCTTTTTGGTTTTCTTTCACAACCGTTAGATTTTCAACTCAAATACATCATGACCGTTAGATACAACAATACTCAAAGTTGTTATATACAGAGGTCTAAGGTTCGATTCCCTCCAACAACATATTAATTTATATTTAATACTAAAAGTTATTATATACAAAGATGTAATGTTCGAATTCTTCCAATAACATATTAAAATTAATATTTATAATATTATACTACACTATAAACAAATTATAAAAAATTAAAAGTATGTAATAATTCTTATCTATACTATATTATAGTTTGGTTAATTCCTTTTTTGGATATCCCCCATTTTTGGCTATCTCTTATTCACAACTGTTAGATCATCAACTCAAATAGATCATGACCGTTAGATATAACAATATTAAAAGTTGTTATATACAGAGGTCCAAGGTTCGATTCCCGCCAACAACATATTAATTCATACTCAATACTAAAAAAATTTATATACCATATAAGGTTCGAATTTTTCCAATAACATATTAAAATTAATAATTATAATATTATATTACACTATAAACAAATTATAAAAAATTAAAATTAATCAGTGCTTTGCACGGGCTATAAGCTAGTTCTTATAATTTGTATTGGTTTTAATTTGAGAACTAAGACTCTAGAATTTAGACTTTTATTTGTATTCCATAACAATTAATATTTTTTTGGTTTGTAAGCCAAACATTTTAACTAAAATTAAAATTTCATGAATTTTTAGGTTTTGACTGAAAAAATAGTACAAAACAATTTTTTATTTTAGGAGTTTCACAATTTGGATTTGGATAAACCCGAACCCGATCCGAAATCCGTTGCATCGGATTTGGATTTCGATTTTAAAATCTATTTGAATTTGGATTTGATAAAATGAATTGGATTTGGATACCTCAAAAATCCGATCCGATCCGATCGGGGACACGTTGCCATCCCTAAGCTTAACTACAAATGATAATGTTCCGGATCAGAATGAATTTAGATCTTGGAAGCTTTGCATTCCCCCAGAGATTAGTAATCTCCTGCAAGAACAGTTTATCAACATTATCCAACTTAATATCTAAAAGGATCGAGATAGATAATTTTTGTTGTTTGTGCAATGCTAACCAGGAAGATTCATTTCACTTGATGGTTGATTAATCTTTCTCTAAACAAGTGTGGCACGCTTCTTCTTGTGATATTCCTAATTCAAATGCTACATCTTTTACATCTTGGTGGAATGATATTTTGCAATCTCAACCCGATAATTTTGTCAACACAGTAGCTTTTATTTTATGGTCAATTTGGGAAACCTTGGAAAAATAGTCATCCCACGATGGCAGGAACTCTATTAACTGCTTCGACTTCTCACATGTTCCCAAGATCCGACATTAGCTGAAACTCTAGCAGAAACTCTTCAGTATACTAGACGATCAGCTAACCCTTCCAGCTCATCTTCTTGCTAAGGTTATTGGTTTCCCGACCCCTCCTCAGTTTATTTGTAACTTGGTAACAAAACCGCGCTATGCGCAGCACGAAAATATTTTTAAAAATCGTATATATATATATATATAGTTGCACTCCATAACAAACACCTTATATAACAAATAATAAAGAACACCTCATATCTAATCTAAGAGTTTCGTTATAGCACCCAATACAAAAAGTTGTTATTTTTTTACCCTCTATCAAGCCAGCAAAAAAATTGAAAATTTACTGTTCACTGATGACATCATGATGACGTCATCAGTGAACAGTAATTTTTCAATTTTTTTTTGCTGGCTTGATAGTGGGTAAAAAAATAACAACTTTTTGTATTGGGTGCCCCTGGCGGGGCCAATGGATCTAATAGATCTAAGGTGTTCTTTATTGTTTGTTATATTAAAGTGTTCTGTATGGAGCAAAGGCCTATATATATATATATATATCATCATTGTTCGTTGAGTTTTATTATTTGTAAGTTGATATGATGAATTGAAACTTGTGTAAAATGTAATTAAATTTGAATGTTTAAGAATTATAGAGAAAAGAATTAGCATAAATAAAATATATTTCAGTTAAAGTCTTAAGTAATAATAATAATATTTTCGAAGCTATTGACGACACCTATTTTGTTGTATAAAAAAATGCTTTTGAAATTCAGTATTGATAAACGTCTGTAAAGTTTGACAATGCATAATTAAAAGCAACATTTTTGAATCATTTTGTTGTCGATGACATTATAAGAGCCTGATTACTTAGTTTGTTGATAAATTTGTTTGTACGATGAAAAAAAGAATCAGATAAAAGGTGTGATTGACTTAACTTGTCAATAAATTTGGTTGTATGATAAAAAAAACATGATTCAAATTAATACATTTTGTAAGTCATGCTTCATATTTTTTTGGAGTGATCTAACATCTGTATCTATTTATTGATTAATTTTTTTGAGCATTTATAAGAAATTTTTTGTATGTAATATTAAATTTAAATTCATTGACACATGTTGAAAATGGTACTCACGTATTTTAATATTTTTATATTAAATCCTATAATTAATATGTACATGTAATTATTTTCTATCTTCAATAAAAATGAATTTAAAAATCATTGGAATCTGAATAAACACTAAATCGTTTAAAATTAATTATATAAACAAAATAAAGACCCTTTAACATATTATCAACTTCATCAACTCCATAAAAACCTCTTAATTTTTATTCATACCAAATTACAATGTTAACATAATTTTTATAATAAAAATTTATAAATATTAAATATAACTAATTAACGTTCTTAAACGCCGACGCCCGTCTCATAACATACATGCATGATTAATTGATTAGTAATAATATAAGGATGTGTTTAGTTAGAATATTAATTTATTTCAACGCAATATAATGAAACAACCAATATATAATTTTTTCATTGATTTAAAAAGTATAGAAAAGGGTTGGATTGATTCAATTTAATTGAGTTGCTCACACCCCATGTGTAATTTGTTCATGTATAAAAGTAAATTATAAAATATTACTTGTATTTAAATTATGGATATTAATTGTGAAATTTATATACTTCCACATCTTACGTGATTCCCATGGTCACTGATAATGAATATATCGAGAAGTTAAAATCGTCTATTTATTGTTATCGAAAAAAATTACAGTGAGTTTGAATAAGGATTAGAAATGGACGATATAAATAATTTTATTTTATCGTTTTACCTTGAAATAGTTGTACTTTTATATAGATAATTAATAATTTATATTAATTTAATAATTATAATGTTCTAGTAAAGATTGCTAATTTTTTTTATTAATTACAAAATAAAGTGTATTTAATATAAGTTTAATAGGTACAATTAATGACTAATTAAAATGCTATTAAATGCAAGAAATGTTTTTTTTAAAAATCAAAAATGTGAAAAATCAAGAAAATTATTTGAAATTTCTGAGTGAAAGCCTTTCCGATCTCTTGCTATTATAATATATATATATATATATATATATTCTCTAATAAGTGATTTATAGAAAACTGTAACATCCCGAATTTTCGGGACATTAATTCTAATTACGAAACTTAAATAAACTGAACTCTTTATTCAAATAAATCAAAATTCCACGAAAGTCAAACGCAGCGGTCAAATTCAATAATTCAAAAAGATAAATTCGGAGACGCAGCTCCATAAATACAATATTCAATAATCAATGTCTAATAAAGTACTGACAATTTATTCAAGTAATACGATAAAACTTTTCCAATAATTGCGTCTAAAATAGCTAGCACGAAGGTCCACAAGTTCACATCTTATTCTCAATAAGCTTCCAAAAATCAAACCTGAAATATTAGAAAAGGGGTGAGCTACACAGCTCAGCAAGTACAAATTGACTAACAGATGTTTTTTAAAAATCAATGGGCGTTTTAATAAAACAATTTTCAGAATCAAATATAAGTTTGCAAAACATTTACGAAAACAATTTCAACCCAAAGTTTTATATTTTCAAAATAAAGAATGTAAAACAGAAATAGAAGCAGAAAACAGAAACAAAACGAAACGAAAATCGAAAATACCACAGTCTTGCTCTACGGCCACACTTTGCCAGTGACAGGCATCTTATTCTTATTCTTATTCTTTCGCCACACTTTGCCAGTGACCGGCATCTAAAGTTCAATAATTACGCGCCCTTAATAGGTATCTAAAGTTGCACACTTGTGCGCCTACTAAGGGTATCTAAGGCTAGTTCCGGAACTATAGCGTAAATTACGAACGGGTTCGAAACGTAGAGACTGGGTTCTAAAATCAAATACTTATATCTTATACAGTTCAAAACAGAATTCTTATATCTTATACGAAAATCTGAAATCACAATATGAAAATATCTTTTCGGAATTTAAAAGTAAGTCAAAAGTACTTACCTCAAAGTCGACACTAAAAATCCGAAATTAATAACACGAACTGATCCTATAATTTAATTAACAAAATACGAAAAGTTAATAATTTATCTCAGTACCTACTTTTATACATGCAAAGCAATTTAGCAAATATTTTAAAAGTTAACAATAATGAGGGCTAAACACATGCACACTATTTTCGGCTAAAACAAATAAAACCAATCGGACCATAAGCTTTAAACAATAGAATTATGTGAAGGAAAATAAATGGGCTAAAGCCCATCATGACACAACAGCAACTGTCCAGTTAATGTATTAAATTACATAAAGGTACCTAAACTTTTCCATATTCAACATGTAAAGCCAACTAAATTATATAATTTAATGTCTCTGTACAATCTAAATATCAAAACTAATGCATACAAGTATGGCAGATCAACATAATTTGCAGAATAAGATGGCTTAAAAATCCTTCCTTTTGTTTTTAAAATCTAACAAATAAATTGTGACAAAATATATTTAAATAATAAATTAAGAAAACAAATCACGTAGCATATCTATAACTAAAGTAAAATAGCAAATAAATATTAATTTACAAAGTGAAACCGAGTCACAACATAACTAATTCTAATGTGTATCTACAAATAATCTTGACTTCTGGCCACTAATTTATAATATAAATGCATGCATTATATTCAATAATTAAAGCAAAAAAAATATGTAACAAAATTAATTAAAAATATATATATATAATCACACTTCACATAAAATCTAACTTAATTAATAATTTACATGTCAAAATCATAAAACATTTTCCACTTAACAATTAAACAAACCAATGTTTAGATTTTATAAATAAAAAAACAAATTCTTTTTATACATAATGTATCAAGTAATATTTAAATTAAAGTAATGAGACAGAACATTACTAATTCATCCTAACTGAATATATGCACTCTAATCCAAGTTGCAACAGTTGCTATGGTGTAATTCAATTTTAATATGTAAAAAGAATAACCAAATAATTATTATACACATAAGCCATCGAATATAATTTTTTTCTTTTTATTCTTAAATTTTAATAACTCTAATACTTGGCACCAAAATCATCTAAACTGTCAAGGACATATCATTAATCTTTATTGACATATATCAAGATTACAACTATAAATATAGACACGTCAAGCAGTTAACAGCATGAAATACTTTAAAGCTTAAGTCACACAAAGAAATAAAACATAACCAGTGTACAGTATTATAAACAAATATGGATGTGTATGGACAAAACACCTTGGTCAGGAGGAACACAACAGGTGCCACATATTAAAAGAACGAATAGTGATGCACAAAAACATGTATATGCAAGGAAAAAAAAAAACAATCAAGTAAACGTATCTCTCGACGATGATATTCCTGTACGAAGTTTTGGTTAATCGTATAGGTTTGTTATATAGACAGACATCTAGCCCTATTTTTTTATAAGGTAATCGTAATCATTATTCTTAATAATTTAACCACTCTTCTAAGTAATGTCTAGAATTAAAATATTCTAATTGACACGAATATCTTAAATTAAATTATACCGATTCTCTAATATCTTTTCACACTTCTTTCCTCAAAAAAAAATATCCTCCTTATTCAAAATATCTTGCACAAAAAAAATAATTCTAAAAATTACTAATTAAAATAATTATCTAAATAAAAATGACTTAAAAATCTTATATCTAATAAAATAAAATAAAAATTTAACGGGGGTTTTACATTCTTCCCTCCTTAAAAGAATTTGGTCCCCAAATTCACAATAGTAAAATAAAATAAATCACGAAGAAAATAAATCATACCTTAATAGTTGGTGCGACTTCCAGTGAGCTGAAACACACGTCCAACACCCATCTTCTTATCAGCTTCCTTCCTTGGCGGTGGGTTATGTGGGCACTCCGAAATCTTGTGTCCTACTTCTCCACAGTGAAAACAGGCACCCCTATTCCATCGGCAGTCCTTGTCCGGATGATTTTTACCGCACCTCGAACACTTCTCTCGATCACCCTGTCCTCCGATATTATCGTACACGTGTGGCTTCTTGAAAGGTTCTCTTTGAGATGAAAATCCACCTGTTGGAGCGAACCACTTCTTGTTCCAATTACATGTTGCCTTTTCAGATTCTGCCAGACCCCTCTCGATCGCCAATGCCTTGTTGAGCACAGCCTCATACGTCTGAAGTTCAAACGATGCCACAGAATTCCTGATGTCACTTCGAAGTCCCTCTTCCAATCTTCTTGCTCGGCTAGTCTCATCAGCAACTAATGTCGGCGCATATTTTGCAAGCTTTGCGAATTCTGCTTCGTATTCAAAAAAAGGGGGGTTATATAATTCTGAAATATTCATTTTTTTCAAATCTAAAATTTGAAGAATTTTTGTTTCATAAATAATTTACATTCTGATCATTTTTCTATTTCTTGTTAAATTTTAAGGAGTAGTGCGAAAAGCTGTTACACCATGAAAATGTATTAAAAATATGTTTAAATTTTTAAAGTCTGATTTTATGAAATAATAATTTTAATATTTAACAAATTAAATAATATCCCATAATAAATTATCAAAAATATTATTTAATAATTTATGAAATATCAATTTTAATATTTAATAAAATAAATTAATAACCCTTCTAATAGACATGGTCACATGGCCATAAAATTTAAGAGTATTTACCTAATATACCATCTTTTTTTAACTTTCTTTGCAATTATACGAACTTTACCTAATCCTTGCAATTATACGGTATCTTCACTTATCCTTTCATTCTTACTATCTTACTTTCACTTTATGAATTTTTCTCTCTCCTTCTATCATCTTTCTTTCAGTTATCGAACAATCTTTACCATCCAGTTTTCCACTCCTTCTTCAATCCCCACCTCCTTCTCCGGCGACCTCCCAACCTCCACCTCCTTCTCCGACGTCCCTAATCCTCACTCTCTCTCTTCTCCGCCGTCAAACACTTTTCCGCCTCCGACTTCAATGTCGACCTCCGCCTCCGTCTCTGCCTCCATTAGATTGGATCGGCCCCGCAGGGGCACCATCAATCTCAGTAGATAATCTCCGATGGCGTGACTTTCGATTTTTTGGTTAATTTTAGTTGTTTTAAAGATTTTTTGGTTGATAATCTCTGTGTAATTCGATTGAGTTGCAATTAATTGATTTTGGTTAAATTTGGGTGATAAATGGTTGTTTTGGGTGAATTTGGGTTGTTTTGTTTTGGGTTTTGTTGGTGGATTTAGGTTGATAAAATGGTTGTTTTGGGTGAATTTGGGTTGCTTTGGTGGATTTAGGTTGAAAAAATAAGTTGCAATTAGTTGCTTTCAGATTTAGGTTGAAAAATAAGTTGCCACCAGCTGGTAGTAATCGAGAAGAAGAAGATGATAACAAGTAAAAAGTAGCAACATATTGTAATGATCATACACTCTGATAGTAATTCACGTTGCTGTTGTTTGAAATGGCTTCGATTATGTTATTCTTATTCAGAAACCCACTTAGAAAGCTTCTGATAATAGGTGCTAGACGAGGAAGGGCCCCACTGGTTGGGAAATTTGTAGCCGACTAGCCGCCACTGTGTTTGTTACTCTATAATCCTACTGATCAGATTCTTCTCGCTAATCTATTGTACGATAGTATTTTTGCAATTCTTAAAAAGAAGTTGGTATAATTGCAATTAAGATAGTTTTGCAAATAATTTTTCTTAACAAAATAAAATTGTAAAAAATCACTTTTATCAATTTATTTATCAAAAAAGCCCAAAATTTAATTGATGTACACTTGTATTCAATATTCCATTAGTTGATGAGATAATTTAAAGTGGGAAGGACCTATTTTTTGTCATTCCAGGTTCATTTCTTATCGCTCCAGGTTCGATTCTCATAAATATTTATTTATAAAATATATAAGCTTAATTATTTTATTTTTTTAAAAAAAAAAGAAAGTGGAAATTTTTGTGTATTTTATTTTCTAGAATAGTTTATAATATCAGTGTTAAGAAACTATGCATACAAATTAGGGTTCAACTGACTTATGTATAAAAAATGACTTTTTATATAAAGATATCATACTATTTTAATTTCGTGCCTTTAGAAATCAGTGTCAGTTCGAATAAAATTTTAAATTATATTTATTCATTTCATAAATTATCAAATAATAAATTCGTAAGTAAGAATCACTTACAACGTGACTTGCTAAACATGCTCATAGCTTTTGGGGCCGGGCCGCGGGTAGGTCGAATTACAATAAGCAATTTAGGGGCAAGATAGGTCTAGTTACAATAACCAATTTTACTCTGTGTGAGGCAGACAATACTTCACATTAGGAGTGAGTAAAAAATTGAATTAAAGCTGAAATCGAACTGAAACCGGTTAAAATTGAATCGAAAAATTGAAATTGAAACCGAATCGGCGGTTGCGGTTTTTTGATTTTTAAAAATCGAGACATTAGGTTCCGGTCCAAGTATAGGTTAAAACCGAACCGGCTAAAACCGAAACGATCCGATTATTAAAATAAATAAATTTATATAATTTATATGTATTCTTAAAATTAATAAATATATTATATCTTGAATTATAATGAAGCTTCAAAACGATATCGGATGAGGAAAAGAAAGATGTCGGAGCTGGATATATGTAATAAAATTCTTTATCTTAAATTCATAATTATATATTGAAATACAGATTTTTCATAGCGGGAGAGGTTAAGTGTCCGAGTTTTAGCAACCTAAACATTAATTATTTTTTTTCAAAAAAAAAAAAAGCAACAGCAGAAGAACTTCATAAGAGCATAAATACAATAAAAGTTTTTTAGCTCACATTATATAAATTTCCGAGTAGATTACAAACGTATAAGATTTTAATAGCACCCAAATTCAAAGGGAGTGTTGATTTCATTATAAAAAAACATAGACCGTAGACTTCTCCTTTGCTTCGTAAACATGAAATAATATTAATAATGTGTGATTTTAAGAAAATAGAGTAGATTTGCTATGTAATTTCCTCAAATCCTTGAACAACGTTCACAAAAACCGGTTATCTTATATACCACTACTTTTCTTATATAATTTCAAGACCACCTGTATATAAATGATACAATGCCATTAATCTGCACATCTAACATTATCACTAACATATACACAGAGTGTACTCATTCAACAACTCAGTCACTTTGTTTAAAAGTCAAGAACGTTATAATTTATAAATTTAAAGTCTTGTAATGTATTTATGAATTTTTTCGTTCGATTTAATAACCGAAACCGAATCGTTAAAAATCGAACTGAGCTTTTTAAAACCAAAACCAAAACCAAATGTTCAGTTGCGGTTACGGTTTTCAATTTTTAAAACTAAAGACATGCGAGTTCGAGGCAAAAACACCCCAAACCGAACCGTGCTCTCCCCTACTTCACATGGCATAGACTATAGAGGGGCATTCGACTTGGTTCTAGGGATAGGCGTCGGGTCATTTCGGGGTCGGGAGTACAATCCCCGCCCCCATACCCGCTCCCCGAACACGCCCCAATCCTCGAATGAGGAATATTTTACTTTCCGGTCCCCGACCCAAACAAGGAACGGGAATCCCCACAGGGAATTGGGGATTTTTAGTATTTAAAAAAAATAAATTTTATACATTCTCTAATAAATTTTTTTTAATAAAATTAATTTGTTAAATCATAATATATAATATATATTTTGATTTCAATTACATATTCTAAAAAATATGTCGAATTATAATTTATTTATCTTAAAAAAAATATAAATAAATTATTATAATTAAATTTTAATTTTAATTTTAAAACTTTGAATCTATGAAATGAATTAAAATTTTAAGTAATAATAATATATAAATACATTTACTTATAATAATTTTATTACATACATATACAATATATTTTTAAATTATATTAAAATCGGGGATCGGGGCGGGGGTCCCCTAATCCCCGATCCCGCCCCGATTCCTGAATTTTTACAATATATTCCCCGCTCTCGTCCCGAACCCGAAAAATTCCCCGAATCCCCGATTCGAATGGGCGAATGGGGCGGGGATCGGATCGGGCCAATGAAATGCCCATCCCTACTCAGTTCTGCCTTGGACCAATAAATAATAATGTAAAATCCGTAATTTTATTTTTATTTTTAAAATTGGATATTAGATTTTAAAGTAATTTTTAATTAGATATTTATTTTATTTAGAAAATTCTAGAATTCTAAAGGATAAGATTCGTTATATTTGGAAAGAAGAGTAAGAATATTTTAGTGAATCGATATCTTTTTATTTAAGTTAATTATGTGTGAATAGAATGTTATATTTTAGAAATTACTTTGAGGTGTTGCAAATATTTTATAGGAAGATTTTAGAATTACCTAATTTAATTTAGGGTTATAACTAGCTATATAAAAACCGATTAAAACATAGAAGAGAATCGTACAGCTCTACCAATATCTACCATTATTCGTCCAACAGGTACTTGAGCCTTTCGAGTTTCTTTTAGTTGCTTTTATATTTTAATAGGTCCTGCCATGATAGTTTCTTGCTTATACCTGTTTGATACGTCCGGGTATGTATGTCTTTGTATTCTTTTCTTTAACTTTGTTGGTAAATTTCATGTGTAGAGCACTTCCTGCCATATGCATATTAATTTGTATTTATAGACTTTATCTACCATGTTTACTTAATCGGTTAATCGGTTGATTTTTGTAAGCATGCTTTTGTACGAGGTCAGGGATGTAAAGAAACTGTTTTGACTTCGCTAGTATAATTTGAATCATTATATTTGGATTAAGTAATTTTGATTTTATTTTGAATATTATTAATTTTATTGAGATTTGAACAAAAATATTTTTACTAGTTGAAATTATTTTATTAGTTAAGAAGATTTTGCTTACGTGTTAGTATTTTTCTGATTCTAAAATTTATAAGTAACAATTTTTAATCAGTGGTTAATCAATCTTTAATCTTATGTATGACTGTCTTATGGTATGTGTTAATACATGCACGCATGGATATAAGGTGGAGTTCATATTAATTCTCCTTGCACTAGACAAGATGTATAAGATCACTTGCTAGTATTTTTTTAAACGTGAATAAGTAAAAGATTAATACCATAATTTAGTTGTGTAATCAGTAGATGAACGAGACCATGATTTATTATTTTGCTAAGTGATTGTCTTGGTGTTAATTGTAACTGTGACCAGTGTCTTAAAGCTATAGGGTATCTTGTTTAACATGTATGGTATAGAGACGAAAATGAATTATTTAGTATCTTACATGATTCTAACAAATTGTAAATAATTTGTATTTGCATGTTGATTGAGTGGAATTTTGTGAATAATTATACTGGTTTGATTTAATTAATTATAGGATCAGCTTGTGCATTAATTTTCAGTGTTTGGTATCGCAATCGAGGTAAGTAACTTTTCGTTGCTCGTTATAAATTCTGTTTTATTCTGTTTCAAAATATCTGTTTGATTTGGTTATCGAAAATTGATTTTAGAAAAAGAATTATTTTAGAATTCCCCGGTTTTAGTTGCGTATCGAATCATAGAATCCGGTCACTGGATAATGTGACATATCGAATCATAGAACTAGTTTACGCACGTTCCGGAACACATAGATACGTAAACTGGCCCCCATCGAACATAGAACCGTGTCACTGGTTAGTGTGACCGTAATTTAGAACTGTGGGAATAAAATATGATTTTATTGGTTAGATATTTTGTATCGATTAAAAGTTTCAGAAATTCTATTCTCTTTAAAAAAAATATTATTTTTGAGCCGTTGGGCGATAGTTACTTGCTGGGCTTCGCAGCTCATTGTTTTAATATATTTCAGGTTTGGACTTTTGGAAGCTTAATAAGATAAAAGATTTGAACCGTGTGGATTTCGTGCTTCTTGATTTAGATGCCATTGTAGAAAAAGACTTATCAGATTATTGAATAAATATTCAGTACTTTATTAGATATTGAATATTGGATTTGTGGAGCTGCGTCTCCGATTTTATGATTTTAGAATATTGAATTTGACCGCTGCATTTGACTTTTGTTAATTTTGGATTATTTAGATAAAGAATTCCATTCATTTAATTTTCGTATTTAGAATTAATATCCCGAAAAGTCGGGATGTTACAGTTGGCATCAGAGCCTAGGTTTTCCTTCGGAGTGTATTAGGTATGGGACTAGTACATTCCCTAGGATGCGATCCTTAGACTATCGTATAGGTTTTGACCTTTAAGTTAGTAAATTATTTTGAATTTAGAGCACTTGCTTTGTGTAATTATTTGACCTGTTTGACTTTTGTGCTTTTTGATCATTGATTTAAGTTTAAAAGTTTGTTGTTTTTAGAAAAGATGGACGGAGAAGGCAACAATGGAAACAACAACGGCAATCAGGGCAACAACAATCAGAATGGCAACAACAATAACAATCAAGGCAACGACAATCAGAATAGCAACAACAATGGTGATGGTGGAAATGTATTCGACCAACTAGCCGAGACTCTAGCTACACTCGTGAATCAGCAACCCAGACAGCAGAATATCGTCTCTCAGTTCAAGCGTTTGAACCCACCAACTTTCGATGGGGCAACTGATCCGGCCATAGTCGAGATGTGGATACAAGAGATGGAGAAAGCTTTCGGACTGCTAGGAAGCAATGAAGAACAGAAGGTCACTTTAGCTGTGTATCAACTGCAAGGAAGTGCTTATGATTGGTGGCTCATGGAACAAAGAAAGAACGAGACTGCAATCACTGAGGGTGGTCCTGAACCATATACATGGGCAAAGTTCAAGAAGGCTATAGAAGATAAGTACTTTCCGAGAACCATTCGTCTGCAAAAGGAGAGGGACTTCATTCGGCTCGAGCAGGGAGGAAAGTCCGTTGTGGAATACGAAGCAGAATTCGCAAAGCTTGCAAAATATGCACCGACATTAGTTGCTGATGAGACTAGTCGAGCTAGAAGATTGGAAGAGGGACTTCGGACCAACATCAGGAATTCTGTGGCATCTTTTGAACTTCAGACGTACGAGGCTGTGCTCAACAAGGCTTTGGTGATCGAGAGGGGTCTGGCAGAATCTGAAAAGGCGACAAGCAACTGGAACAAGAAACGGTTCACTCCAACTGGTGGACAATCTTCTCAAGGGGGACCACTCAAGAAACCTTACGTGTATGACCGAATGGGAGGACAAGGAAATCAAGATAAGTGCACTAGGTGTGGCGGGAACCATGTTGATACAGAGTGTCGTTGGAACAGAGGTGCGTGCTTTCATTGCGGTGAAGTCGGACACAGGATTGCTCAATGCCCACATAATCCACCACCAAGGAAAGAAGCAGATAACAAGACCACTGGGCGTGTATTTATGCTCACGGAAAGTCGCGCGAACAATCGTAATTAAGGTATGATTTCTTTTTACTTGTAACTTATTTGATGTTATTTTGTGAATTTGGGGACCAAATTCTTTTAAGGAGGGGAGAATGTAAAATCCGTAATTTTATTTTTATTTTTAAAATTGGATATTAGATTTTAAAGTAATTTTTAATTAGATATTTATTTTATTTAGAAAATTCTAGAATTCTAAAGGATAAGATTCGTTATATTTGGAAAGAAGAGTAAGAATATTTTAGTGAATCGATATCTTTTTATTTAAGTTAATTATGTGTGAATAGAATGTTATATTTTAGAAATTACTTTGAGGTGTTGCAAATATTTTATAGGAAGATTTTAGAATTACCTAATTTAATTTAGGGTTATAACTAGCTATATAAAAACCGATTAAAACATAGAAGAGAATCGTACAGCTCTACCAATATCTACCATTATTCGTCCAACAGGTACTTGAGCCTTTCGAGTTTCTTTTAGTTGCTTTTATATTTTAATAGGTCCTGCCATGATAGTTTCTTGCTTATACCTGTTTGATACGTCCGGGTATGTATGTCTTTGTATTCTTTTCTTTAACTTTGTTGGTAAATTTCATGTGGAGAGCACTTCCTGCCATATGCATATTAATTTGTATTTATAGACTTTATCTACCATGTTTACTTAATCGGTTAATCAGTTGATTTTTGTAAGCATGCTTTTGTACGAGGTCAGGGATGTAAAGAAACTGTTTTGACTTCGCTAGTATAATTTGAATCATTATATTTGGATTAAGTAATTTTGATTTTATTTTGAATATTATTAATTTTATTGAGATTTGAACAAAAATATTTTTACTAGTTGAAATTATTTTATTAGTTAAGAAGATTTTGCTTACGTGTTAGTATTTTTCTGATTCTAAAATTTATAAGTAACAATTTTTAATCAGTGGTTAATCAATCTTTAATCTTATGTATGACTGTCTTATGGTATGTGTTAATACATGCACGCATGGATATAAGGTGGAGTTCATATTAATTCTCCATGCACTAGACAAGATGTATAAGATCACTTGCTAGTATTTTTTTAAACGTGAATAAGTAAAAGATTAATACCATAATTTAGTTGTGTAATCAGTAGATGAACGAGACCATGATTTATTATTTTGCTAAGTGATTGTCTTGGTGTTAATTGTAACTGTGACCAGTGTCTTAAAGCTATAGGGTATCTTGTTTAACATGTATGGTATAGAGACGAAAATGAATTATTTAGTATCTTACATGATTCTAACAAATTGTAAATAATTTGTATTTGCATGTTGATTGAGTGGAATTTTGTGAATAATTATACTGGTTTGATTTAATTAATTATAGGATCAGCTTGTGCATTAATTTTCAGTGTTTGGTATCGCAATCGAGGTAAGTAACTTTTCGTTGCTCGTTATAAATTCTGTTTTATTCTGTTTCAAAATATCTGTTTGATTTGGTTATCGAAAATTGATTTTAGAAAAATAATTATTTTAGAATTCCCCGGTTTTAGTTGCGTATCGAATCATAGAATCCGGTCACTGGATAATGTGACATATCGAATCATAGAACTAGTTTACGCACGTTCCGGAACACATAGATACGTAAACTGGCCCCCATCGAACATAGAACCGTGTCACTGGTTAGTGTGACCGTAATTTAGAATTGTGGGAATAAAATATGATTTTATTGGTTAGATATTTTGTATCGATTAAAAGTTTCAGAAATTCTATTCTCTTTAAAAAAAAATATTATTTTTGAGCCGTTGGGCGATAGTTACTTGCTGGGCTTCGCAGCTCATTGTTTTAATATATTTCAGGTTTGGACTTTTGGAAGCTTAATAAGATAAAAGATTTGAACCGTGTGGATTTCGTGCTTCTTGATTTAGATGCCATTATAGAAAAAGACTTATCAGATTATTGAATAAATATTCAGTACTTTATTAGATATTGAATATTGGATTTGTGGAGCTGCGTCTCCGATTTTATGATTTTAGAATATTGAATTTGACCGCTGCATTTGACTTTTGTTAATTTTGGATTATTTAGATAAAGAATTCCATTCATTTAATTTTCGTATTTAGAATTAATATCCCGAAAAGTCGGGATGTTACAAATAATTGCAATCTGCAATCTGATATTGTTGTGTAAAATTGCAACGAATATGAAATATTAGTCCTTATTTCAGCTTTATAGTCATGATATGTTTTGACAAAGTAGTATACAAAATAAAATGGGAACCAAATTTGAACTATCAAATTTAAAGTACTAAAGAAGTGTTCTTGAACATGTTTCATGACTGCTTCTTACATGGAGGAAGTGGGGCTCCACATAATCCAAGATTATCCAGAAATGCAGATACAGGGATGTTAGCCTTGTGTGGAGGAATCATCCCACTTAATCGATTTCGAGACACGTCGAATTCTTGTAGATTCTCCAAATTTAGAATATTTTTCGGAATGCTGCCATTCAGTTTGTTTTTTGAAAGCAAAATTGTGGTCAATCTCTTAGCATTTCCAATTTCCTGTGGTATTGCCCCTGTGATCCCTGTATTCACTAGTTTAAGTACTTGAAGCTCACTTAGTTTTCCCAATGACTTTGGTATTGATCCTCCCAGTGGGTTATTTGATAGAATTAGAGACGCGATAGAAGGCATAGCAACTTCTTCCCCGATATTCTCATCAATAGCTCCCGTAAACTTGTTGTTAGATAGATCAATGGAGTCATAGACGCCACGTGGAGCCTGGTTATTTTTAGCAAATATTTGGTTTAGATTCCCAGAGAACTTGTTCGAGTGAAGATCAAGATTATTGAGAAGTGACAAGTTCTTGAACTCGGCTGGAATCAATGAATATAAGGCATTGTTTGATAAGTTAAGACTTGAAAGGTTGGTCATGTTTCCGATCCAAGTAGGTAGTTTTCCTGTCAGTTGATTGCTTGATAAATCAAGTGTTGATACTGTTGATGAAGCTAACCATCTCGGAAGTTGACCTTTGATACCAGTGCCTGCCATACCTAGTTGAAATAAATTCACTCTTGATAACCAGAGAGGCAAACTGACAAGTGCCAGAGGATTGAAAGAAATATCAAGCGTTTGTAAATTTTTTAGGTTTTGAAGTTGAGGAGGGATTGGACTTGATAATCTGTTCCTTGATAAATCCAATGTCTGAAGGTTTTGAAGATTTGCAAAACTTGAAGGGATAAGACCTGTAAACCTATTGTTGGAGAAATAGATTTCGGTCAGAGTTGTGAGGTGTCCCATGGTAGCTGGAAGGTTTCCGCTGAGTCTGTTGTTCTCAAATATTAGCCTTTGAATCTTCGGAAGCTGCCCAATTGTTGGTGGGATGTTCCCTGTTAGGTCGTTATCTGAAAGGCGACAGAACTCTAAAGATTTGATTCCAAATATGGAAGAGGGAATCCTCCCAGAAAGCTTGTTTTGGTTGAGGTACAAAACTTGTAATTGTGAGAGTCCACCAATGGAGTTTGGTATACTTCCAGTTAACTGATTTCCAGACAAATCGACATATATGAGGTATTTGAGGTTGCCAAAGGTTTCTGGAATTCTACCCGAAAAACTGTTTTCATGAAAATCAAGAATACTAACCAGGCTTAACTTCCCAATGGTAGAAGGTATTGGACCATGCAACTTATTGCCCGAAAGTCCAAGTTCTAAAACTGAAGTAAATGATTTGAAAATATCCGAAGGGATGATACCTGATAGAGAATTAGCATTCAGATAGAGTTTCTCAAGGCGAGAGAGGGAGCTGAATGTAACAGGAATTGACCCCGTCAATTTGTTTGTATTGAGAAACAGATGCCTTAGATGCGTCAACTTGCCAAACTCTGGCGGAATGTGACCTTTTAATTCCTTAAGGTCGCTAAGATCAAGAAGTTGTAGTGATGATAGGTTTCCAAGGAATGGCGACAGCGTCCCAGACATAAAGGTGTCAAGGGGGCCATCGTCCGAGTCTCCATTGAGGCCAGAACGAGAGAGGTTCACGACTCTGCCAGTGGAATCACAAGATATACCCTCCCAAGATTTGCAACAATCGGAGGAAGGCGTCCATGTAGATAGTAGATTTGAGGGGTCATATGTGATTTTGTGTTTAAAGTCTAGTAATGCTTCTTTGTCTACTGCATTACAAGATTCCGAAATCGATGGCCAAGAGAAAAGGCAGAAAAGAATGAGAACATTTCTGAATGTGTATATGTCCATTAGCTAGTTGCTGAAAGAGTTGGACAAATGGGATGCTACTTACATTGAGCTTCTTGTTGTACTTGTAGTAGTGGCCTAGTGGGAAGTGGGAATTGGACATGAGAAGTCTACATATTTGAAAACTTAACTTCAATTCTGGTTTGGTTTTGGTCTTTGATTGTAAACAATTCAATAAAAATAATTATGACTTCTAGAAAAGTAAAGCCCTTAATCTTTTCCATATAAAGACTGGGCATGTGCATTGAGTCTTAAGCTAGCAAGTATAGTGAGAGAACTTGTAAAGGACATTACAAATGTGCATTGCACTGCAAACGTACCTTTCTTTTAATCTGGTAAAATTTTTGAAGGCATATATGAAAAACAGACTTCCAACTCTTTATTAATTAATGTGGGAGGTACCCGAATTCAGTGAAAGACAAGAATAAAGGTACAATAATGGAATGTATATAAAATACGAGAACATGGCCTATTGGTATTTTAAGCAATTATCTTATTTTGCATGATTTAATTTCTGTAGTTGCGTGGACGCTAAAAATTACTGCTTTGTGCAAAATACTATACTTCCGTCTTCTAGGAATATCAAACACTTGTTGTCGTAATGGTACCTTGCTCGAGCATCTTTTTTACGGAATGTCAAGAATTCGAATCCTATCAACTAGAAAAAATTAAAATGACATTTATATGATCTTAAAATAATGGATACCTTAATAAAAGATAGATAATTACCAGTTGCCTTATTTACACTGACACGGAACATAAATTTTCAATCAATACTGCTGGAGCCTAGAGTAGTGAACAGGTTTGGTTCGTTTCCCATACCTTTTCTTTCTGTTAAATGATGTGCATGAACCGGAATTAATGAAATGTTGCTTTAAATTTGGATAATCCCATGTAAGATGTGAATTTGTCATGTGATACGAAATGGGTGGTGAGATTTGACGTCGGATTCAGTGGCTTGTGATTAATTAAATCCGATTCAAAGTCTCGTGAAGTTGGTTAATGGTTACAGCATGATCCTGTGTCACTATTAGAGAGCCTTCTGAGGTAGTTTAGATTAGATATTTAATTTCAACAAGTGCAATTTGCACATACATTTGGAACGTAGTGTTTGACAGATTTTGAAAAGGCTAAGTTATTATTTTTTTAATTACATGAGTCGACATAAGGCTAAGTTGAAAAATGCAAAATCCATACATGGCCTTAGCCTAAATATCTCATAGACAGGCCGAACTGGTCCCGGCCCAGGGCTTTATCTGAGCCCAAAATATGAAAAAGTTCCGGGACAGCCTATAGAAAGTTAGGAACCTGTTAGACCATGGAGCCCAATAGATTAGTTTGTATTAGACAAATGGGTTAGCTTAGATTGTACTAGGCCCAAAAAGCATTGCAATTATTTTAGGGTCTTGAAGCCCACTAATGTAATTGCATTAGGGCCTTGAAACCCATTAGTGTAAACTTAGTGAACAAGTAAATTAGGTATAAGGGGACCCACAAGGGAACCCTATAAAAGGACATTTTACCCCACTTGTAAAAGGGTTGACAATTTTGATAATAGAGAGAGAATCTCTTATTTGTACAGAGAGAAACACTTGATTTATAAAATACTTCTTTTGATATTTGTTCATCCTCTTGTTGATATTATTGTGACCATTATTGTCTCCTAAACAATCAGCTCTCTATCATTTGGCGCTAGAAGGAGCTCTCTATTTTGAAATTCCAACGGAAAATGGATGTTGATGATCCGGTGGTAGAAAGGATCGAAGCAAACAACTAGATACCGTTGGCCCCCCGCGTTGGGGACCAAACGATACCTCCTTTGAAGCCAAGGCAGTTATTCCCTCCGACTACAGAAGAAATGGGTGGATCTCAGCGACCCACCAAAGTAGTTCACGCCCATAAAAGTCAGACAATGCAGCCCGACACACGTACGAGAATAACAACGGCAGTAGGAAAAAAGGTCCTCTCTAGTGACATGCGTTTACATCTTCAAAAAGTCCGAAGGCAAAATAGGGTCGACAATGAGGAGGATTATAGTGAGTCGGATGAGAAGTTGCTTACTTTAGAAAAATAGAAAAAAAAAATTAGAAGCGAAGTAGCACGACATCGCGAGATCCGTCGTCTGCGACATGAATTATCGCAAGCCTCAATCTCCGCCCACGACAACAATCCCGATGCCGAATACGAGGATCAAGAAGCACAAAATGAAGGACATGATTATGACGAATCAACAGAGTCCATTCATTCACGACCACCTCCGCGTAAACGACGATCATCGTGGGCGAGCGAGTCGTCATGGCGTAGTGAGTCAAGCGAGTCCTTTTGCTCGGAGGACATCACTAAAATCCGAGAGGACCTCGAAGCATGCAGAACTTTCATTCGTAATCAGGCAGGACAAGAAATTTCTTCTGAAAGCCCATTGTCAAGGGACATTGAAATTGCTCGCATTGATAGGACGCTTAAGACGCCCTCGTTAGATCATTTTGATTGTACTTTGGACCCTAGTGGATTTATCAACACGTTTGATGGCCGTATAGCATTTTTTGGGCACTCCGAGATTGTGAGATGCCAATTCTTCTTAACTTGTTTACAGGGTACAGCTCTCCGTTGGTATAATAGTCTTCCACCCCGTTCTATAAATTCTTGGCAGTCGTTGAAAACCAAGTTCCAAGCGCGATTTTCCAGTAATTACAAGGGTGGCAAAATTACTGCTTCGCTGATGACAATCCGACAACGATACAATGAATCTTTGCGTGCCTTTCTTACTCGATTCCGAGCCGAGGTTGCCGACATCCCGAATCTCATCGAGGAATTAGCTATCAATTACTTGGCCGCTGGCATTGACAAACATCGCCATGCAACTTTATTAGAGGAATTTTTTTAGAAGAATCCAAGAACGTTACAAACATCCTTCCAGATTGTGGAGCATCGAATGACCTTGCAGGAGGCAGTGAGTAGTATTCAGTCGCCCCGAAAATCATTGCAACGAGATCGAAGTAGAAATCCTCGACGGCGATTGCCGAGGACAAGTTACATATGAAGTTATGACTCGTATTCAAAGACAAAAGACCAACGTAGTCCTCGCAGCTCACGAGGAGAAAAATCAGATCCCCCAGCTAGAACATGGAAGCCTCGAGATAAACAGGAAAAGGAATTCACAAAGTTTACTGTCGATAAGACAACGATCTTGGCCATTCTAAAATCAGAAGCTGACTACCGGCCACCAAGGCCAATGAAGCCGGGACGACCTCCAAGTTCTCGGTTCTGTGAATACCATGAAGATACCGGGCACACAATGGAACAATTCTTCCAGCTAAGTAACCTTATTGAATAAAAGCTCAAACGAGGACAATTGACTCATTACATCAACCACGATGCCAAAAAGCAAAACGATCGCCCTCATGACCAAGATCGCGTCATTGATGTCATAGCAGGAGGGTTCGTCGCGGGAGGCACATCAAAAAATTCAAAAAAGCTATATGTTAGAGAAGTTTTCAGCATAAATCCTGAGGCCCCTAAGCGCCCCCGACTCAACCCTACTCTAGTTATCTCATTCTCCGATGAAGATTACCCTTCGGGGATGATCGAATCTCATCAAGACGCTCTCCTCATCACTGCAAAAATAGGCACAAACACAGTAAAGAAAATACTCATTGATAATGGCAGCTCGGTCTATATACTGTATCATAATGCCTTTGCAAGAATGGATCTCGGTGATCGAAAGTTAGAAAATGTAAACACGCCTCTATACGGCTTTACTGGGAACGAGGTCAAGGTCGTCGGCACCATCGATCTCTCTGTCCTTTTCGGATCCCTCCCATGTCAAACTTGGAACATAGTCAAATTTCACGTGGTCAATGCAAACTCCAGCTACAATGACCCTAACGGCTCTCAAAGCCATTACTTCTATACCTCATCTTAAAATGAAATTTCCCACGGAGTTCGGAGTTGGGGAGGTCGTGGGCGATCAACATGCAGCTCGCCAATGTTACCTATCTTCGATACTTCCCAAAACAAAGCGCGTTGATGACGCCTCTATCAATCAAATCCTCGAAATGGATCCCCGAGCCATCATGGAAGCTCCAATGGAGCACAACTGTCTACCCGTAGAAGAAACTATCGAGATTGAGGTGGAAGAAGGCAATCCCGACAAAGTAACAAAAATCGGTAAACACCTCGAAGGCGATCTCCGCCAGAAAATCATTAATCTTATCCGTGAGTATGCTAAAATTTTCGCGTGGGACCCAAAAGACATGCCAGGGATACCCGAGACGATAGCTCGTCACTCACTTCATGTTAAACCAGGTGTACGCTCGGTGAAACAAAAGAAACGAGTGTTTTCAGAAGAAAAAACCAAGGCAATTGACGTCGAGATCGACAGGCTCCTCGAGGCCGGATTCATCGAGCCCGTGCAATTCCCGGAATGGATCGCCAACGCAGTGTTGGTGAAGAAATGCAACGGGAAATGGAGGATGTGCGTTGATTATTCAGATCTCAACCAAGCCTGTCCAAAGGATTTATATCCATTACCAAACATCGACCAACTTATTGACGCTACTGCCGGTCACGAGCTCCTATCATTCATGGATGCATTCTCAGGCTACAATAAGATCAAAATGGGTAGCCAGGACTGGGAGAAGACAACTTTCATCACCCACAAAGGTGTCTTCGCATATAAGAATATGCCTTTTGGCCTCATCAACGCGGGGGCTACATTCCAACAAATGATGGACAAAATTTTCGCTTCGCAAATCGGATGAAATCTGCAGGTCTACGTTGACGATCTCATTACGAAATCTAAAAGGTCAACAGATCACGTGAAAGATTTAAAGGAAACCTTTGATAATGTTCGACACCATAACATGCGTTTGAATCCAGCTAAATGCTCTTTTGGAATGACCTCCGGAAAATTTCTGGGATTCCTCTTAACTCAAAGAGGAATCAAGGCTGATCCAAGCCAGATCAAAGCCATCATAGATATGCAAGACCCAACAATGTTGAAAGAATTACAAACATTGACAGGCTGCATCGCAACCCTGCGGAGATTTATCCCACAATCATCAAAATGATGCGCTCCCTTCTTCGAGGCTATCAAAAATGCCTTGAAACAATCAAAGATTAACTGGACCGAAGATTTCAGGAAAGGCCTCAAAGAACTAAAACAGTTTTTAAGCTCGCCTCCGATCTTAACACAGGCCCAACCCCAAGAACCTCTCAGAATATACTTGTCCGCATGCGATACCAAGGTCGCTGCCGTATTAGTCAAATCCTCTTCTGGAAATGAGATGCCTGTATATTACATCAGTCATACTCTATGCGATGCAGAAACTAGGTACCCTCAAGTGGAAAAATTAGTGTACGCCCTGGTGGTCGCCAGTCAAAAATTAAGGCATTACTTCCAGGGTCGAGAGGTTGAAGTAATGATAAATCAACTGAAAGGCAGAGTGTATAAACTTGTAACACTATAACTAATGTAACTCAAACTAAAGGAAAAGATACTTAACCAGAAGACAATCAAGAACAGGAAGTCACAAGAAATCAACACTAAATGAAGACAAGGTAATTGATACAATTAAACATGCTAACTATGATCAAGCCAAGAAGAAATCATTGAGAGAAGTTCAAGTTAAAGTTGTTCATGCCTCAGTGATTTGATAAATCAAGAATCAAGATCATAACTATCAGTATCAACAAGACCAATTGATTTCAAGTGAAGAAGAAGGAAAGCAAATATTGGAAAGCCAAGTTATTCAGTGAATATGGTAATTTATTCAAGAAGCAGAAACACTATCAAGACTAGTCACTTATGAACCAGACCAGTGCATCAAGTGTCAGGACATTGATAGCAAGTTTATGTCAGTAATAAAGAACCATGTTCAAGAGCTTGTTGAAGAATAAAGAAGACATGAAGATATCACAAGTTCAAGATGTGCATTGAAGTTTCAAGTTGAAGACCAGAATATTTTCTAAGTACTAAATGTTCTGGATGGCTAAGTAGAAATTCTCAAGTAGAAGTTCTACTTAGGAATTTCGAGATAGCCAAGTAGAAGTTCCACTTAGGAATTTCGAGATAGCCAAGTAGAAATTCTCAAGTAGAAGTTCTACTTGGGTGCAGCTTCAATATGACACATGGCATCTTCTGATTGGCAGATTTCCAAGCTTTCAAGATAAGGCAAGAATTATGTGGACATCATTGGGCCACGTACATCTTAGTCTTTGAAGACTACAGGACATAGATTACATGTAGTATAAATAGAAGTACTTGTGTAATGTTTTAGTTAGTGAGCAATTCTAGAGAAAAACACAAGAGAAAAAGAGAGAGTGCATTCACAGAGCTTAGTATCATTCACTTCTCTCTGAACTTCTGTTATACTTTGTAATGAATGTTGTAGCAACCCTTTCAAGTTATATATAAAGAAATATATTCCTTGAATCTGTGTGTTCATTTATTGCATCGTTTTTATTGCTTCTCATATTCGAAAAGTTGTATTCACCCCCCCTCTACAACACATTTGGACCTAACAATTGGTATCAAAGCTATATGTTTAACATACAAAACATAGATCCTTGTGTTGAGTAGAAGAATCGTGAGTTTTCATTTTTCAGATCTACTTTTCATTTTCTCGAAAAGTGTGTTTTAATTCGTTGGTAGTGAAAACTCATCTGAAAAATTATTTAAATACTCCAGGTGTGATTATTTAGCTTGGGTGTATTTTAATTAATTTTTGTGAATTTATCTGGGTTAGTTCATATTTGGTGTTCTTGAGTGTTCATCATCTGTTCTTATCAAAGAATACAACCCAACAACTTTTTGATCTCCTTTTCAATAGTAAAAGAATAAAAAGGTGGTTTTTGGACTTTTTGATTTACTTTATTCGGCCGAAAGTAAAAGACATACTCAGTACCTAGCATGTGGGTTAGGTGGGTTTGGTGAGTAAAGCATTCAAAGTCAAAAAGTGTTAAAGTGATAATATTGTTTATTCAATATTTAAAGAAATCTGCAGAAAAATTATTCTAAGGCAAAAAGTTCTACATAGAATTTCTACTTGAGAATTTCTACATAGAATTTCGACTTGGACAATTTCTACTTAGTGATTTCGACTTGAGCAAAATTTCTACTTAGAGAAATTTCGACTTAGGCAAAAGTTCTACATAAATATTCTACATAGCCTAGTCTTGGGTACTTAGAAATTTTTAGTGACCAGAATTGAGATGGCTCCTAAAAATGCATTCAAGATCCCAATGTTCAACAAAGATCACTATGAAGAATGGGTTTTCAGAATGAGACTATATCTAGAGACTATTAACCCTGAATATCTGGAAGTCCTTGACAAGGGTAAATTTGTCCCAATGGCAGTTATTCCTTCACATACGGAAGGAGGAGTGGTTATACCACCCCGGTCTGAGCCCAAAAAGGCAGCGGACTTTTCGGATGCTGATAAAGAGCAAATAGCTTTGGATACTGCCGTACGACAAACCTTGATGGAATCTCTTGATCATGAAATGTTCAACATAGTCAAAGGTCTGACTACAGCGAAGAAGATTTGGGACAAGATAGAAGTTGTCATGGAAGGATCTGCAGAGGTCAGAAGCAACAAAACACTCATACTCAAGATGGAGTATGACACCTTTAGAATAAGGAAAGGAGAAGGCATAACAGATGTCTACCTACGATTCAGTCAGTTGGTATTGGATTTGAGTCTGAGAGGTGTGACTCTCCCCATGGTTGAAACAAACACGAGATATCTGAGGAACCAGCCAAAAAGCATTGAGCATAGGGTCTACGCAATCAGAGAAACCAGAGATTTGCATACAACGTCTCTGGAAGAGTATTATGGAATATTAAAGACCTATGAGCTGGAAACGCTTCAAGATCAAGCATGGGACAATGATTCAAAGTCAAAAGAAAGTGCATCAGGATTAGTTGCTGATGAGGAAGAGTCTAAGAAGGCAATGGTTGCAGCAAAGCCTAAATCATCACTTGCACCACATCAAGTTGATAATGATGACGAGTGCGCATCTGACAGTGATGATGACTACTACACCCAAGAAGAGCTGGACAACATGGACGATAGTGTCGTGGCATACATGGCAAGGAAGTTCAGCAACATGAGATTTAGAAAAAGCAACCGACCACAGAGAAAATCTTCATCTTATTATCGGGCTGCTAAGGGTGGTGGTAGTTCGTCAGGCTACAAAGGAAAAGGCAAGAATACCAGCTACAAATCTCCTTTGGATTTCAAAATGAAGTTCAAATGCTATAATTGTGGTGAAGCTGGACACTTTGCCTCGGACTGCAAAAAGCCTAAACAGACTTATCCAAAAGAAACATTTGAAGCTCTCAAAAGCAACTATGAAGCACTGTTGAAGGAAAGACATGGAAAACGAGCTTTATTGGTGACAGAAGGAAGAGCTTGGGATGATTCAGATGAGGAAGATGTTACTCAAGTAGCAAACTTTGCGCTCATGGCTGAGACATCAGAGGAACCAGAGGTACCAGTTCTGACTCTTAAAGTAGAAATGTCTATTGATGATTATAAAGAACAGAACGGGGCTCTTAGTGAAGAGATCTATATGTTGTGCAAAAGCCTAGACTCTTCTCAAAAGGAACAGAAAACACTTGTTGCCAAATGCAGAATGCTGGAGGCAAAAGTGGAAGAGCTAGAGGCTGCTTGCACTGTAGATACTTCTCTAAGAGACTTTATTAAATCTCTGGAACACAAGCTTGTCCTTAAGGAAGAAGTAGAAGCATGTCTTAGGAACAATCTAGCTGAGTTAGAAACAAAATGCGAAGCTTACAAACTAGCTGCTAGTAAAGTGTATGTAGATAATGACGTATTTAAGAAGATAACTGGAGTAGGTGTAGGACTTGACTATTCTGACTTATCTAAGAAAGAAGGGAAGAGACCTATTGACCCTAGTTCCAGTGACCTTAAACAGGAAACACCTAGAATTCTTAAATCGGCTGTCAAACCTATCTACAAACATCTTGTTCCTAGAATAGAAGAAGAAGAGACTGAATTGATAGCTAGATATGAGATTGAGATGGAAGATCGCCAGAAAGAACAACCTGTAACTCCTATTAAACAAGTGAAAATCAATTTCCCTAGAGATGAATCTAGACTGGGATTAGGAGCTAAGGCTGTTAAACAACAAGGAAAGAAAGAAAAAGGCATAAAAGAGGTTAAGGCTGAACGAATAAAGAAAGCATGTTATCATTGTAAATCTACTGAACATCTTTCTTATGCATGCAAAGCTAACATGAATGTTCCTGCTGCACATGCCATGCCTACCACACATACAATGAATAATCTGCATCAGAATCATGCACAGTGTGGTCAACCTAACTGTATGCCATGCACTTTTAATATCATGCAAACTTTTGTGCATTTAATGAATGCATCTAGCCAGTCATGCTCAAATACTGTTGCTAGTTCAAATATCAAGAAAAAGTATGGTAGAGCCAAGACTGTCAGTCCTCCTAAAGTTAGGAGTGACAAACCTTCTCCTAAGACTGACAAATCTGTCAAGTCTGAGAAAGGAAAGGAGATAGTCGAAAGCTCTAGTAATGTGAAGAAAAGTGCATCTCCTGTTGTTAAATCTGTTGATTCTCGATCTTATCGAAAAGCCGGGCCCAATCAAAGTTGGGTTCCGAAGAATGTCTAACCAATCTGTCATTGCAGGGCATTAAGCAGAATAGAAATAAAGTTATATGGGTGCTAGACAGTGGAGCATCGAGGCATATGACTGGAAACAAGTCCCTGCTTACAGAGTTGGTTATGAAGGCTGGCCCTTATGTTACCTTTGGAGATGACAGCATAGGTGTGACTAAGGGATATGGCAAACTGAAAACTGGCAATGTCATCATTGAAGATATTTCCTATGTTGAGGGACTAAAGCACAATCTGTTGAGTATAAGTCAATTCTGTGACAAAGGTTACGAAATTGTCTTCAACAAGAAAGGTGTCTCAATCACTCACATCAAGGAAGGCTCACTAGCTTTAAGAGGAGTTCGAAAGGCAGATCTTTTTGTTGCAGATATGGATTCAGCAAATCAGGATGAGGTCACCTGTTTCTACAGCAAAGCCTCGGATGATGAAAGCTGGTTATGGCACAAAAAGCTATCTCACTTAAACTTCAAAACGATGAATGCTCTCGCAAGGCGAGAATTGGTGAGAGATCTACCTCAAATGGAGTTCGCTCCGAAAGGACTCTGTGAAGCTTGTGAAATGGGAAAGTCGAAGCGAGCATCGCATAAAAGCAAAGAAATTTCTAGTATTACTGAGCCTCTACAACTTCTTCATATGGATTTGTTTGGCCCAGTGAATGTCCTATCTTTGTCTAGGAAAAGATATGCTTTGGTAATCGTGGATGACTTCTCCAAGTATACATGGGTATTGTTCGCAATGACGAAAGACGAAGTACCTTTCTTAATCATTGATCACATCACTCAAATTGAGAATGTTTCAACACTTACTGTGAAGACGATTAGATCAGACAATGGCACTGAATTCAAAAATGCAGTGCTAAATGACTTCTGTGTATCTAAGGGAATACGTCGTCAGTATTCAGCCCCGAGAACTCCACAGCAAAATGGAGTAGTTGAAAGGAAGAATAGAACTTTGGTTGAAGCAGCAAGAACTTTGTTGTATGATTCAAAACTTCCTTTGTATTTCTGGGCCGAAGCAGTGAGTACCGCTTGTTACACTCAAAATAGAACCTTGATCATAAAAGATAAAGAAAAGACACCATGTGAGCTAATGAACAACAGAAGACCAACAATCAAATACTTTCATGTCTTCGGAGCAAAATGCTATGTGCTTATAGATGATGAAAATCTAGGCAAGTTTGCAGCAAAAGCTCGTGAAGGAATCTTTGTTGGTTACTCTACAGACGTGGTGGCAGCTTATAGAGTGTTCTTGGTGAATGATCGAAAAGTGACTGAAAGTTACAACGTCAGATTCGACGATACCAAACTCTCATCAATTTCAAGAGATTCTAGTGAACCTCAGTCCCTAAAATTTCAGAATCTGGACTTAGAAGATCTTGAAGATGAACCTGAGTTGGTTGTTCCATTAAATGTTCCAAGCGTACATGAAGAACCTGAGTCTAGTGAACAAGCTAATTCTACAAGATCAGGAGAGACTTCTTCAGTACCAACCGGCAACAACTCAGGGGGAGTAAATAGCAGCTCAAGGACTACTGTTCAAGGCTCGAGTCGAGTTGACTCTAGTTCTGTAGGAGCTGGCACTAACTCAGGGGGAGTTAGTGAAAATAATCAAAGTAGTCAGCACCCCATCTCAGAAAGTCAAGCTGAATCATCTAGACAATTTCCAGGTGAACGGGTATGGAATAGAGACCATCCGTTTGAGTTAATTATTGGTGATCCAGATGCTGGTGTGACTACTAGAAGAACCGCAAGAGCTGACATGGCTAATATCTCCTTATATTCTGGGTTCTTATCCAAACTTGAACCTAAAGAAATAGAAGAAGCTCTTGGCGATGCTGATTGGGTGATTGCAATGCAAGAGGAACTCAATCAGTTTGAAAGGCAGAAAGTTTGGAAACTGGTACCCCGACCAAAGAACAAATCCGTAATTGGAGCTAGGTGGGTATTCAGAAATAAACTGGATGAAAACGGACTTGTAACACGAAACAAGGCTCGTTTGGTTGCAAAAGGTTATTCTCAGCGAGAAGGAATTGATTATGATGAAACCTATGCACCAGTTGCAAGACTTGAGGCAGTCAGGATGTTCTTGGCATTTGCAGCACATAAGAACTTCAAGGTATTCCAGATGGACGTGAAAAGTGCCTTCCTGAACGGAGAGTTAGAAGAAGAAGTGTATCTGGAACAGCCGCCCGGCTTCGTTGATCCAGAACATGCAGATTTTGTGTATCTACTCTTCAAATCTGTCTATGGCCTCAAGCAATCCCCAAGGCGATGGTATGAAACCCTATCTCTATTCTTAATTGAAAATGGTTTTGTTAGGGGAGTAATTGATAAAACATTGTTCTATAAAGTTGTGAGAAATGACTTAATACTTGTTCAAGTATATGTGGACGATATTATTTTTGGGTCATCAAATGAGCGCTTGTGCGAGAAATTTGCCAAGCTAATGCAGGAAAAATATGAGATGAGCATGATGGGAGAGCTGTCCTTCTTCCTTGGATTACAGATCAGTCAGAGAAAAGATGGTATCTTTATCTGTCAATCCAAGTACGTCAGAGATTTACTCAAGAAGTATAATCTAGAAGATGCATCAGCAGCTAAGACTCCTATGGCAACAGCCACGAAGCTTGATGAAGACAAATCAGGTAAATCAGTTGACATCACAAGCTATCGAGGTATGATTGGCTCACTCCTCTATTTAACTGCAAGTAGACCAGATATAATGTTCGCAACTTGTTTATGTGCAAGGTTCCAAGCGGATCCTAGAGAATCACATCTCGTAGCCGTCAAAAGAATTTTTAGGTATCTCAAGGGCACACCAAATCTAGGGATTTGGTACCCAAGAGATACAGGTTTTAATCTTATTGGCTATTCGGATTCAGACTATGCAGGTTGCAGGATTGATAGGAAAAGCACATCTGGTGCTTGCCAATTTCTTGGCAGAAGATTGGTGTCCTGGCAAAGTAAAAAACAACATACAGTATCTACTTCTACTGCTGAAGCTGAGTACATTGCTGCTGGAAGCTGTGTAGCTCAAATACTGTGGATGAGGAACCAATTGAAGGATTATGGCATGGAGCACAAGAAAATTCCAATCATGTGTGACAACACAAGTGCCATTGCCATAACCAACAATCCTGTAGATCACTCAAGAACCAAGCATATTGACATCAGGTATCATTTCATAAGAGAACATGTCGAGGAGGGGACTGTGGAGCTACATTTTGTGCCCACAATGCAACAAATTGCAGATATATTCACCAAACCTCTTGATGAAGTAACATTCAATAGGTTGGTTGGTGAATTGGGAATGCTTAACACAAGTTAGTAAAGCCTTCTATCTGTAAAATCCATGTTTATGTTTGTATGTGCAAGCTAATCAATCATTATGTGCTTAGACTTTAATATGCCTAATTAATGATTGTTATAGGTTGCATATAGTGTGATTTTGCATGAATTCATTGTGTTTTAAGTGTCTTTTATAGCACAAATCTGTGAATTTATGCTTGTTAGATTGCATGATCATAGGGGGAGTTAAATTCATAATAGTCTAAATATTGCATGATTTTTAGATGAATCTACCTGTGTTTTTCATGTAATTAGAGGCCTTAGAATTATCAAGGAATGTTTTAATTATGTCATATATTAAAATCCTTGAATTGATATTTATATTAATTTGGCAAAATTAATTGTTAAGTTTTTCAAAGAAAAATTGTCAAATTATTCTAAATATCTTCAAAATTTCGAGTTAGTCTCTATCTCGAAACTCATGTAGAAATTCGACTTGAATTTCGACTTGAGCTTCCAGGGTGAAGTTTTGAAAATTCTAAGTCTGGAAAGAATTTCGAGTTAGTACCTATCTCGAAATTCATCTCGAAATTCGACTTAGAGTTCGAGTTCGAGTTACCAGTGTGCCTAGTTCTATCTTCAAAATATTCGAGATAAAGTCTATCTCGAATTTTATCTCTAAGGTTGAGATGAGGTTTCCATTAAGGGAATATTTTGAAAAGAACTGAGAATTAACTTCGAGTTAGTCTATCTCGAACTTTATCTCGAGTTTCGACTTGATGTTCGAGATAGAGTTCTTAGTCTATCTCGAAACTCAACTCGAATTTCGACTTGGTGTTCGAGATAGAGTTCTCAGTTAAAACTAAAGGGAATTTTTCGAGTTACACTCCTAACTCGAAACATATCTTGAATTACCCTGGATTTTTTGATTCAAGGAAGTATTTTGGAAAGAATTTGAGATTAACTTCGAGTTAACTTCTATCTCGAACTTTATCTCGAAGTTCGATTTGATGTTCGAGATAGAGTACTTAGTCTATCTCGAAACTCAACTCGAATTTCGACTTGATGTTCGTGATAGACTCTAACTCGAAAAGTATCTTGAATTTTCTTTTTTCCAAGTTTACTACAAATCAATAATGTTCAAGATAGTATTTCCCTATAGTTTCTGCTGTAATTTTGGTTAAAGTGATTCTGTGCATATTTGTTCGAGTTAACCTCTATCTCGAACTTTATCTCGAAGTTCGACTTGATGTTCGAGATAGAAAAGTTCGAGATAGAGTTCGACTTAGATGTCCCCTGTATGGACTTAGTACTTTTCACATTTTTTAACAGGGACATTTTTGTCATTTCTCATTCACCTATATATACATCTCTAACTCGATGCCTAATTCACTTTACCTAATTCTAATTTTCAGCAGCCGTTTCACAAGAACAGAGCGATTTCACTAATAACATACCTTTGATCCTTGTTTTTGTGATTAAACTCGTACTAATCACGAATTACTGCCGATTTGTTGACTACTATTGTCTGTGTTAACCGTAATCTTTGTGTTAGTGTGTTTTGTGAACATCCATACACGCGCATATACATACACACAAACATATATTATTTGTGTACTGTTCATAAACGCGATTCCATTTTCTCCATTTATAAATACACACGATTCCACTGGTATACACACGAAATAGTAATTGGTTGTTGAATTGAATCCCGTAGTTTGATTTCTCAGATTCCGTTTGGTATTCTTGAAAAATTAAAAGGGTTACAATTCTCTTTTGTAATTCGGAAAATTAATTGTTTTTCAAAATTAAAATAAAAATTCACATCTTTTAAAAGAAAAACATTTAATTAAAATGGCTCACCAATTTTCCCTTGCTAAAAACAATTTTTTTAATATTTCTACGGAAATTGGTGATCAACTCCCGCGGTTTAAGTTTTGGATACGATTTCTCAATTTGTATTCCAAAGCTAGCCAAGCTTTTACTGCTAAACCTACACTAGTACATGATGCTTTACAGCAATTATGGACTAGTGCGGTTACTTTTGGGAGTAAATCAACCCCCTACGGTTTCAGGTTTACCTTAGCGGGTCAGGAATATGAGGTGACAGAACAAATTGTCAACAGAGTTCTAGGATTCCCAATTAAAGATGCCTATGATCCAGAACCTACTGCTGCAGAACGCCTCAGATTCTTTGAAGAAATTGGATGTTATCCTACAAAAGGCCCAATCACGGGAAATATCCAAAAGCAATTCTTCCATGCGGAATGGAATTACTTTTTCGAGGCCATCACAAGATGTTTTCGGGCACGCGAAAAAGACTTTCATCAAATTCCGATTCCCATGCAAACCTTTGCAGTAGCCCTAGCAAGAGAACTGGATATAAACTATGGACGCATAGTTCTCTCTGAGATAGTGGCCTCAATGGGATCCCTTGCAAGCAGAGACCTCTCTACCACTGATGTCGTCTGCTGGTTTCCTCGGTTTCTTCAAATGCTAATCAATGACTTAATACCGAAGGATGCTCTTGCTATTCGACAGGGATTTGCCAGAAGCCCCACATCTGAATCACTAGGGATGGGCACTAAGTCACTTGCAACTATTGCAAATCAGGATAAACATCAAGGTAAGCCAATGTCTACTCCTGAAAATATACAAATGTGGCTTAGATATGATGCAGGAGTTACCAATTTGGAGGCATCATCACAAGTCTCATCACATGCTCAAAATCCATCTGTTCATGCTGAGGCATTTGATGAGATTCCGGATGAGGAAAGCGATGATGCACAAGGTAAGCAATCAGGTAATCTCTCTATGCATACTATTCATTCCTCCTCTTACGTTTCTGATTCCGCGACCCATGAGACTGCTAACCCGCAGGATCTATCCCAGGGTAAGAGCCATATTTCTGACTCTGAGTCTGATACACATTCCTATTCTTTATAACCCCTGTTAACGGAAGTCAGAAAACCAGCACGTATAATTATACAAGACGATGAGGAGAATGAACCCGAAGAGCAGCAACTTTTTCGCAAGAAAGCCAAACTTTTCCACGCTGCTACTTCACAACCACAGTCAAACCCTAGCGTGTCACACGCAACCACTCCACCTCACGCGAGTGGTTCACCCCTTGAACATTCTGCACATAGGGACTTTGATTTTGGTCAAGATGATGTGCCTCTTGATGATACTGTTGTTTCAAGAGGACATGAAGTATTAAGAACTTCAGCCGTACCTTCACCGGTACGTACTGATGCTGCAAAGAGGATCGGTTCTGATGTCGTACAAGGACACTTTGCAGCCTCTCAGACTGAGATTCCAACTCAGGAACAAACAGAATTTGATCCCATAACTGTCAACAACATTTCTTATCAAGCTTCTGCAGGTACTGCTTCACTTTTAGGATCAGTCATTGAAGACATACACGAGCGTGAGACAGGGAGTGTGTGTGAGAGGTTAGGGAGAGAGGGACCTTCATTTTTAAGGCCCGAAACCGAGCGCCAAATACCAACAGAACGCGTATTAGAGCGAGGTCACCTAAACCAAACACCGTCCCTTAATACAGAAAATTTTGATACTCGTATGACTTCAATGGAGAATAAAATGGAGCAGTTCGGGCAGTCGATGGGGCAGTTGGGGATTAATGTTGGAAACAATCAACGGGCTCTAGACGACTACGCAGCAAGAATGGCAAGTCAAGCTACAGCTTTTGATGATTTGACAAATAAGGTCAATGACTTGGGCCATGCTGGTGGTGTCTTGGGAAGCACTCTCAATGAGAGGATGGGGGCATTGGAGTCTACAATGCATACAATGATTGTGGAGATCAGTAGAATGATGTTCGCTGTCAGGAGTTTTGTGCCCCCGGAGTGCTTCGAGTCGGAACAACCTCCCCCCGATGCTGGAGCAGGTGGTGCAGGTGGTGCTAGTGGAGCGGGAGCCTCTGGTTCTGGTTTTGGAGGTTCCTATGCAGCTGGTGGATCTGAAGACCATGGTGGAGCTCAGGATAACTCACCTAAGGGGGAGAGTGGAAAGGAGACGAGACAGCAGGCAGTTCACATCGAAGAAATTGAAGAACCCGCTGATCTTGTCAAGGAACCAGAAGTTGAGCCGTCTGTTGATGAAGAGGCTCTGAGGGTGAGAAAGGGTAAGGCAATAATGGTTGAAGAAGATGAACCAGTTATTGACCTGAGTCATCAGGAAACAGTACAGGAGGTGCTAGACTCAGATTCTGATATGGAAGACGTACCTTTCGCACATGCTGTAAAACGATCTTTGAAGGAACAAGGTGGAGGTGCTGGTATGTCTTTCGGAATGCCTGAAGAAGATCCTGTTGATGAAGAAACCCTGCAGTCTCAACAGTTAGCCTTGGAACAAGCTCAGTTCCATAAAATGAAGATGATGCAAGAACATGCTGCGTTCCTAGAACAGAAGGTGGAGCTACAAGGGAAGCAGTATGAGTATGAGCTTGCAAGGCTAGCTAATCCTCAAGTTGATCTGGACAAAAGAAGGATAGGGCAGAAATGGGATGAAGCAAGGAAGATAATGATGGGACCATGTGCAAAAGGAGTTCATAACAAGGATGCAGATGATCTGTTCTACAACTTGAATTTGCAGAATCCAATGACTGGGGACTATATAAATGCTTTGAAGAGATTAATTTCTAAAGTCAGGGTTGGATACAATGCAAATCTTAAGGAGTGGCAGGTTATCTTGTCTTTGGTAGAAGGAGTCCCAACATCTTTCCTATTTGTGGATGACCAATTCATTATGAGAAGATCTGCGTCAGAGTTGTTCTTGCTAGCGACTAAAATTCAGTACTCTCAATCTGAGGAGCTAAGCATTCTGTACAGGGATCAGTTAATGCAGCTAGCAGAGGACAAGGGTCCAGAATTCTCAGCTTATCCAAATTTTGTCCGGATGGTGGTTCAAGGAAAGATGAAGAGGGTGAGCATGGAGGAAAAGGACTTAATGGAACTTTCAGTGGAATCTCTTAAAGCAGTATGTAGACAAATGATGGGTAAGGGATTCGCCTCTGAGCTTAAAGATAAATCCGTGAGGATCATTGAAAGAGTCATATTCTTGAAGAGCAATGAGGTGTGGAAGTGTGATGTCATTGCTCCAAACCCTCTCGACAACGTGAAGATTGAGCCGGAGCTGATAGAACAGAAATGGAATATTCTTCAAGCAATGAAGAATGTAGATGAAGCTTTGACTCTTCCTTCTGGAGAACTGGAACAAGGAGAAATAAGGGAGGCAGTTGGCGTTCCAGGGAAAGATAGTGTATACTGGATACACTCTTATGCTGATGATACAGCTGATGCCTTAGCATACATAGATGCAGACCAGAAACAAACACTCTTGCATATGAGTAGACAATGGCTGCTACAGACTCAAGATGCTGCATTTCTAGAGAAAGTGTTATATGTGTTCAAATGGGGCGAAGTGGAAGACAAGTTTGTTGAAGAAAAGCAGAGACTCGTGAGTTACCTGTCTGAAGTAGTGGTGGAAAAGAAGCAAATGGAGCGAGATGCGGCTAGTGTCCACAATACTAACCGTGTCAAGGGCTACCCCAAGATGATCTATTGTCAGTTTAAAGCTGATAAAACTCATTGGAAATCTCAGCTCATCATGAAGAACTTTGAGGATATTCCAAAGATCAGGACTACTCAGGAGGTGGACAAACTCAGAAGGCTTTTCAAACATCCTTATCCAGAGCCCAAGAACCCTCTAGAAATGGAAGCTGTAAGTCTGTTGAATGCTAGGTGGAAGCAGCTTAAAGATCCAGTATACAAGAAAGAAAAGCAGCAGAAGGAGAAGCTCAAAAGGCAGAAAGAAGAAAGAGACCAAGCTGCTGAAGCTAGAAAGAGGAAACGGAATTAGGGTTAAAGGTCAGAGTGGTGTGAACTTGAAGTTGGAAAAACTTCATGTCTTTCGGTTGCTTTAACTCACTTGAGGAAAATTCACCTAAGAGTGAATCCAATAAGGTGATATAAGTTTGACTAGAAGGTATGAAATAATCCAGGTGATAGGAATCACTCAAATGATCTTTAATTCGAGATTCGAATTCTGTTTCTAGTTTTTATGTTCATTGTATTGTTTTCAAGTTCTTTTCAATTGTATATTATTCAAGACTGTAATGTTAATTATCTTTTCTCGTCTCATTGTTTAGTTGAGTTATCCTTCATTAATTTGAATGTCATTGTTAGACAATCAAATTGGGGGAGATTGAAAGGCAGAGTGTATAAACTTGTAACACTATAACTAATGTAACTCAAACTAAAGGAAAAGATACTTAACCAGAAGACAATCAAGAACAGGAAGTCACAAGAAATCAACACTAAATGAAGACAAGGTAATTGATACAATTAAACATGCTAACTATGATCAAGCCAAGAAGAAATCATTGAGAGAAGTTCAAGTTAAAGTTGTTCATGCCTCAGTGATTTGATAAATCAAGAATCAAGATCATAACTATCAGTATCAACAAGACCAATTGATTTCAAGTGAAGAAGAAGGAAAGCAAATATTGGAAAGCCAAGTTATTCAGTGAATATGGTAATTTATTCAAGAAGCAGAAACACTATCAAGACTAGTCACTTATGAACCAGACCAGTGCATCAAGTGTCAGGACATTGATAGCAAGTTTATGTCAGTAATAAAGAACCATGTTCAAGAGCTTGTTGAAGAATAAAGAAGACATGAAGATATCACAAGTTCAAGATGTGCATTGAAGTTTCAAGTTGAAGACCAGAATATTTTCTAAGTACTAAATGTTCTGGATGGCTAAGTAGAAATTCTCAAGTAGAAGTTCTACTTAGGAATTTCGAGATAGCCAAGTAGAAGTTCCACTTAGGAATTTCGAGATAGCCAAGTAGAAATTCTCAAGTAGAAGTTCTACTTGGGTGCAGCTTCAATATGACACATGGCATCTTCTGATTGGCAGATTTCCAAGCTTTCAAGATAAGGCAAGAATTATGTGGACATCATTGGGCCACGTACATCTTAGTCTTTGAAGACTACAGGACATAGATTACATGTAGTATAAATAGAAGTACTTGTGTAATGTTTTAGTTAGTGAGCAATTCTAGAGAAAAACACAAGAGAAAAAGAGAGAGTGCATTCACAGAGCTTAGTATCATTCACTTCTCTCTGAACTTCTGTTATACTTTGTAATGAATGTTGTAGCAACCCTTTCAAGTTATATATAAAGAAATATATTCCTTGAATCTGTGTGTTCATTTATTGCATCGTTTTTATTGCTTCTCATATTCGAAAAGTTGTATTCACCCCCCCTCTACAACACATTTGGACCTAACATCAACCAATGAAGCGGATCCTTCACAAACCTGATATGACAGGTAGACTAGCTGCATGGACAATCGAGCTTAGCCAATTTTATATCGAGTACAAGCCTCACACGGCAATGAAGGCTCAGGCTCTTTCAGACTTCGTTGTCGAATACCAATTTGATAAACCCGATTCTTTACAGCTCAATAACAACAAGGATCAATTAAGAGCATGGGCCCTCTACGTCGATGGATCATTCACTTCGGAAAAAAGCGGAGCAGGCATTATACTGATTAGTCCTGAGGGATTCAAAGTCCAGCAAGCCATTACTTTTGCTTTCCAAGCAACGAATAATGAAGCTGAATACGAGGCATTAATTACCTGATTGAGCCTCGCTTTTGGCCTTGAGGTCAATGTTGTGGACATTTTCAGTGACTCTCAGCTAGTAGTCAAACAAATTTTAGGAGAATTCGAGACCCACAATGAGAGAATGGCACTTTATTTGCAATGAGCTCAAACTCTTCTAGGTAGATTTGTTTCATAGAAAATAACGAACATCGACAGAGCCGAAAAACAATGGGCTGATGCCCTGTCGAAACTCGCATCTTCTTCGGTACCCACGAGTGGAGAGCCCGTGTACGTGGAAAAGCTCATGACCCCAACCGTGGATTCCCCTACAGTAAATGCCATCTCGTTAAAACCCGACTGGAGGACCCCATTCCTCGACTACATCTGCAAAAATCAACTACCTGAGAACAAAAACAAAGCTAGATCAATAATGTTCAAAGCAAGAAATTACTATGTCAAAGATTCAAAGCTATACAGACGTGCTCTGACAGAACCCCTTCTTCGTTTCTTGGCCCTGAAGAAGCGGAATTAGCGATCATCGAAGTTCATCTAGGAATATGCGGAGAACATCTCGGGGGAAAAAATCTAGCACATAAGATCATAAGACAAAGGCTGTACTGGCCCACGGTTCACAAAGATTGCGAAGAGTACGTCAAAAGATGCACATCTTGCCAACTATACAGTCCTTTCAGCCACAGACCCTCACAACTGATGTCTCCGGTCCTAAGCCCATGTCCTTTCTTCCAGTGGGGCATTGACATTGTAGGTCATTTCCCAAAGACAAAACGACAACTCCAATATATTGTGGTCGCGATCGACTATGCGATAAAATGGATAGAAGCGAAGCCTCTCGCAAGAATTCGAGAGAAAGAAATGATTGAGTTCTTCATGGAGTTTATTGTGTTCCGATTTGGTATACCTCGATCTGTCGTTACTGATAATGGAACTCAATTCGTTGGTGAAGACTTTGAAGCAATGCTGAGAGAATTGAAAACAAAACATCTTAAGGCGTCGGTGGCATATCTACAGGCCAACGAACAGGTTGAAGTATCTAACAGAACCATACTCCAAGGCCTTAAAAAAAGGATTAAAGATTATCCTCGCTGTTGGGTAGATGAGCTCCCCAACGTCCTGTGGTCATATAGAACAACCCCAGGACCGCAACGGGTGAAACCCCCTTTCGCCTTGCGTACGGCACCGACGCCGTTATCTCGGTCGAGGTGTCACTAAATTCTCCCAGAATCAAGGACTTTGAGGTAGCTAGTTCATTGGAAGGGTTGAAGTTGGATAACGACCTCTTTGAGGACGTCAGAAACGAGGCAACAGCGTCAACAATTAAATATCAAGCCAAGGTAGCGAAATGCTACAACAAGGGCACGAAGCCAAAAGACTTCCAAGTCAACGACCTCATTCTACGAGAGTCGGCCTCATCCCAACCCACCATATCGGGAAAATTCAAAGCCCCATGGGAGGGTCCATATAAAATTTTGAAAGTGGTTCGACCCAGAACTTACGAGCTTGCACAACTCGGCGGAGAGGTGGTCAAGAATGCCTGGAACGGCATACATCTGAAAAAGTTCTACCAGTAATCTTACTCCGTTTCGACAGAGACAAGTTGATTATCTTTTTATTTCATCAATGTATTAAGGTGAAAAGGGGTTGATATGAGATCCCCACCTTAATTCTTTTAAATTATTAAATAAGAATTTGTCTTTGCCTATAGATCTCCTTTTGATAAGACAAAATACGTTAACACCAAACCACTTCCCACTCGATTTCAAACAAAAAATAAAAGCAAAGACAACACAAAGTCACGGAATACGACTAAAAGAAAGTTTATTTGACTCAAACTTCGAACTTTCTATATAATGACAACATGCAAAATCGGTTGCTAAAAGTACAAGTCGAGAACATATAATCAATACACTCGAGAAGACTCCTATCTCAAAACATTTTATAAAAACAAAACCGCTCAAACACTAACATGGCACATCAGTCAACAAGGAAAAATGAATCAAACGATAGTAAAAAACTCAGATTCCCAAATGAAAAACGAGACTTGCCAAGAATTCAAAATCAAACGATGGGCAATCAAACCAGGCTCAATAACAGAAGAAGTCAAAAAGCTTATGAAAAGAATTCACGACAGTGGGAGCTTCACTTATAACAATAGTTGGATAATAAATTTCCAACTTTCGAAATAAAATCCAAGCATCACCAGCATAAAAAAAGTTAAAATACACCATCCACGAGGCATACCTCGCCATCGACAACCACGCAACGATCTCCAAAGTCCATAAAAAATTAACAGTTCTAAAAACCAAAGTTAACATTGTTAGTCACAGAGGCATGCCTGAATACATCTAATAACAAGCCTAAGTATGTGTAATGCTATGCATTACCTACATGACCTCTTAACTGAGGAAACCTCTAGTTGTAGAGTTTCTATTTGTTCTGTACTTGTAGTAGGCATCAAATTCTAGTTGTGTAATTGTACTTATAAAGTCAAGAATAATGCTTGAAAGAAGTTCCAAGGTTCATGCCTCAAGCAAGGAGATAAAGACTTCCAAATAATCACAGTTGGGATTTGAAGAAATGAAGAATTTGCCTAAGTACCAATTCGAGAAGTACATTTGTCTATTCGAGAAGTCTAGCATTCGAGAAGTCAGAGATTCGATATCTCAGAAGACACTATTCGATATCTCTGAATACACTGTTCGATGTCTCATTCGATATCTCAGAGATTCGATATGTCTATTACTCTATTCGTGAACTCATGGAGTCAACAAGTCAAAGCATCATTCGAGTTCTCTAAGAGTCAACAAGTCAATGCTCTATTCGATATCTCAAGGACTAAAGAAGCTATTCGACATCTCAGGGATTCGATATGTCAAAATTCTCTATTCGATATCTCAAGGAGTCCGAGAGAAAAGAGCTATTCGAGAAGTGATTCGATATGTCAATATAACACTATTCGAGAACTCAGAGTTATCGATTAAGTCAATTCGAGTTCTCGAATCAATCACTTAACCACTTCTCGAATACATTCTTAGAGACAAAATACTGAAGAATTGTACAAGTCAGAAACCTGCAACAAGCCAAGACGCTTTATTTGACTATGTACTATAAAGCACATTGGAAAGCCTACAAAGAAGCTTGGAGAGATAAGAGAAAGGGACAAGGAGCTAAAGAAGTGGATCTGAACAGGCTTTGCAAAGTCAAATCTGTAGCCGTTTGGACTCTTACTCAAATGAGATAGATAGACTGAAAAGTAGTTTGTTTACCTACCTTATTTGTAGTAAGTAGGTGTATCCATGTCTATAAGGATACAGCCTCACTTCCTTAGAAGATAAGTTTTTAGAGATAAGATTTTCATATACATCAGAAGAAATATCTCTCTGAGAAAAACGAAGCTGAGAATACTATTATTTGTATTCACAGATTGTAGCAAAATCTTTATCTAATAAAATATTAGATTAAAATGATATTGTGTGGTGTTTTGTATTTGTTATCTTCACTTACATATCTCACACACTCAACACATATCTTGCTGCAAAGATTCAAGAACAAAGAAAAGTTCAAGAATCCATTCACCCCCCCTCTGTATTTTTTTACTGTATTCAATACTCAACAAGTGGTATGAGAGTAGGCTGTTTAATCTAAACAGAAAACAATCATGAGTTTGAATACACCAAAGACTACAGGTACGGTGAAGGTCCCTAAGTTCGACAAAGAGAATTACAACCTCTGGAAAATAAAAATGCTGTTGTTCATCAAAGCTGCCAATCCTCTCTACCCTGACATCCTCAAGAATGGTCCATTTGTACCACAACAAGAAATTGCTGAATCTACAGTGGGCACAATAGTCATTCTTAGATCATATGTTGCAAAAGAGCCATCCAAATGGACGGACTCAGAGAAGGAAAAGGTTGCCCTAGACAGTCATCTCATGTTGCTGATCATAGACTCCATGGATATGTCGATGTTTGCCAACATAGCATCATGCACATCAGCCAAGGACATGTGGAACCACATCGAGGTGTTATGTGAAGGGACAGAGGAGGTAAGAGAGAATAGGAAACAGATACTGGTCACACAGTATGAGGCTTTCATGGCATATTCCAAAGAAAGTATTACTGATATGTTTGAGAGATTTCACAAGCTGGTGACTGAGCTTCAAATGAATGAGAAGGTTTACAGCACTAAGGAATTAAACATGAAATTTCTACTATCTGCACCAAACCATCTAGAGCAAAGGGTCATATCTCTAAGAGAAAGAGATTTGAACAAAGTCACATATGATGTGCTCTATGGGGTTTTAAAGACTCATGAGCTTGAGTTGCTTCAGAAGAGGGCTATCCAAGCCAACCAAGGCAGAATGATAAACACATCCCGTGCCTTGATTGTCAACAAATCCGTTCAAGACCTGGAAGCATCTGCAAGTCAACTGAGAATAGAAGAGATAGTAGATGATGAAGAAACTGAAGAAGAAGTGACTGAACCTGTTGATGAAAAGGAAGAAGATGAGTTCTATACTCTTGAAGAGTTGGATGCCATGGAAAACACATCATATGCTTTTGTGGCTAGAAAATTCCCAAACATCAGATTTAAGAGGAATCAGCCCTTCAAGTCTAGATCTCAAAATCATTCATTCAATAAGAGCAAGGCACCTGTGAAAGCAAACAAAAACAAATTCAAAACCAGCTATGTGGATAGGTCATCTGTGAGATGTTATAGATGCAATGACCTAGGGCATTTTGCCAGTGAATGCAAGAAGCCTAAAAAGAAGGGTAAGGAGTTTCTTGAGCTTAAAGCTAAGTATGAGGCTCTGCTAAAGAAGCATACACCAGGTAAGGCCTACATAGCTGAAGGGAAGTGTTGGGATGATTCTGATAGTGATGGAGAAGAACAAGAATTCTGCAACTTTGCCTTGAAGGCCAACTCCAAGGAAGAACCATCTGAATCAGACTCTCAGGTACCATCCCTCACTACTATAGACATATCTGTTTCTGAATACAAATCTATGGTTGAACAACTATCTGTTGAGATGTTTAATATTCATACTAGTATGACTGCTGCTAATGAAGAAATTGCTAAACTGTCTACTAAGAATGAACCGTTGAACAAAAGAAATGAGGAACTAGAACTAACTGCTATGCAAGTAGAAAACCTTAAACAAGAAATCGAATATCTAAAGAATAAGGTTCTATGTGCTGGTCAAGTTGAGAAAGCTCTTAGGGATGAACTAGCTGAAAATGAATTTAAATTGAAAACATTTAAGAATTCCTCTAGTCTATTACAGTCCTACCATGAGAAAAATCTAGCTAGAGCTAAGGCTGCTATTGGACTTGATTATGACACTCTCAAACAGAGGAAAGGATATGCAGTCATTGAAGATGACATTGTTGTTCAAGAGGAAGTGCCTCAGGTTTTGAAAAAGGCTGAGACCCCAATATTTAAAACACCAACACTTGAGATTGATGAGGATGCCTTACTCATTAAGCAAATGTTGGATGATGAAGATAAGGCACCATCAAATGAACAACAAGCATCCTCTAAGAGTGAGAATGTCAAAACCAAAGCCAAGGAGCCAGTAGGAGGTAGACCTAGACTTGAGAAATTTGTGAAGTTTGTTTCAGCTGGGAATAATGAGTTTGAGATGAAAGTGGCTAAAAAGAAACAAAACAGGAATGGCAAATTAGGGATTAACAAGGACAACAATTATGCTTATGTGCCAAATGCCCCTAGGAAAGTTTGTCAAAAGTGTTTTAGCACTAATCATTTAACTCATGCATGCAAGAAACCATCTGGTAGTGTTGCTAAACCATTCTATGATTGCTCTGTGCCGTTAAGACATAGAGACTCTCCTTTCTGTGATAAATTTGATTGTATGCCATGTAACATGAATGTAATGACTAGTTGCTTTAATTTGAGAAGACAATTCATGGAAGGTTGCATCAGTCACAATGTTCACACACACTACACAAGAACAAAGTCTTCAAGCCCTCCTAAAGTTAGGAAGGTACCTCTGTCACCTAAGTCTAAGAACCCTGATTCTAAGACTTCTAACAGTGACAAGAAGACTAACATCAAGAAAATTGATAAGCATGTTGTTTATGATAAAACTGTTGCTAAGCCACATGGACCCAAACTTGTTTGGGTACCAAAGGAGAAGTAATACCTTTGTGCTTGCAGGGCAAAGAAAGTGAAAGGAAGGTCATGTGGATTTTGGACAGTGGATGCTCAAACCATATGACTGGTGATGTGGCCCTACTATCACAGTATGAGGAGAAGGCTGGCCCAATGGTTGCTTTTGGAGATGACAGCATTGGCAACACACTAGGATATGGCAAGTTGGAAATTGGAAATGTCATCATTGAAAATGTAGCACTGGTCAAGGGGCTCAAGCACAATCTACTGAGTGTTAGTCAATTTACTGATAGAGGCTTCAAAGTGAATTTTGACAAAGATGAATGTTTGATCACCCACAAGAAGACTGGTGACTTTGCTCTATCTGGAGTAAGGAAAGGAAGCCTGTTTGTAGCCAATATGAACTCTGCAAACAAGGACAAAATTTGTTGCTTTTACTCAAAAGCATCAAATGAAGATAATTGGCTGTGGCATAAGAAGCTATCTATAACGACCTAGAAAATCGCGTAATTAAAATTTCTTATTTAATATTAAATGTGGATTAGATGATATGATTATTTGTGTGGAGATCAATATATGTGATATAGTGTTCATATGTGTATATGATGATTTGTGTGTGCCGTGTAAGACGGTGTATATTTATTTATATTTTTGAGGATTTAAATGTATTTAAATCGTGCATTATTGGTCTTCTGAGATTTTTATAAAATCATCGGAGTTGTTAAAAATCACGAAATCTCTCATGATGTTATTTTTATGATATTATTGAGTTTTAAAATTAGAGGGAGAATTATTTTGGGTGTTTAAATATTTTAAAAATGATTTAAAGAGTTTTATTTCATTTAAATGGTCAAAACTTGTAAAATTCATATTTAATTCATTTTTGATCCTAAAAATATTTTTAAAATATGGGGAGATAAATAATTTCATTCTCTACGTTTTAAAAATGAAATTTTGATTTTTCACCATTGTTACCTATTTATTTGCTATTTCACGATATGGATTTTAATGGTTTAATTGTAGAACTTTTATAAAATCTCAAAAATATCTTTTCTTCCCTTTTAATCCTAAATTCCTAATTGTTTTTTTTTTCAAATCAAAACAATCAATCTCTCTGGGTCATTCTCGATAGCCTCTCTCTCGAAGGTTCCCATCATCTCTCCCTTGTAATCTCTCGAAACATTCCTATCTCTCTCTCGCCCTACTTCGTTTTCCCGTTGAAATCTCACCCTCCCCTCTGTTCTGTACCTCCGAATTGCTATTGTGTTACTTCGTTTATGGTCAAGCCTGTCCGCGTGTAATTACAATCCGTTATGTGTGTATATGTAGTCGTTCGTGTGTGTATAATTACGATACTGAGTGTGTGTTGGTAACAGTGTGTGGGTGTGTGTAAAGTGTTGTAGCGTGTGTACTGCCTGGGTCACGGTGTACGTATCTACGATGTGCTATGTGTCCTAGTGTGTGCATCTGTGTGTGAGTGTGTGAGTTACACGAATTGCTAGTTGAGAATTGGGGCTTCCTTGGTTACAATCTGGTAATTACTGCTGTGGTCATTGGGCCGATTTGTTCTTTCTTGTGTGTTTATGTTGAGCCGAGAGTTGTGACCTCGGGTTTGGACTGAAATTTTGTTCGATCGCTGAGTTTATTATGTTGCTGCGTTGTTCGAAGGGAAGATGGAATGGCAGTGGTGTGTGATCGAACACTACCTTTTGTGTTTATGTTTGTGTGTTTATGTGTGGGCTGCCTGATTGTTGTGGAAATTTCTGGTTGTGCTCAGTGGTTATTGTTGGGTATCAATTATGTGGTATATTACTGCCGATTGTGTATTACGGTATAGTCAGTTTTCTGAGGTCCCTAATTCGTAAATCAACTTTAGTTCGATAAATTGATTGTGTGTGGAGTTTTTATTGTTAAACCAATAGTTGATTTTATTCAAATTATGTATGATAAATGGATTTAGAAGTTTTTAATTCTTTAGTTATAAATTGAATGTGGGAATTCAAGTTTATGTTGGGTATTGTATGTGGACTATAAAGGTGGATACAGGACAATGTAATGGATGTAACGAAGAGATTATATTGGTTGATGGAAATTGGTTGTAATTATATCCAAATGTGATAAGTATTGCTTGGTTGTGTCGATTGTGTTCCGATTGGTAGTGTATCGGTACTAAGGAGGTGCTGTCAAAATTTTATGAGAATTACTTTGTAATTCTTGTAGTAAATTGAGAAGAATTATTGTAAATCAAAGTGATATGCGCGTTAAAGAGGTATAAATGTAAGTTGATATTACGTGCTAAGTGCTTATATGATTTGGTGGTTCTACATTATTACTTTGAGAATATGATTTGTATGTGTTGTAAAGCGTATTAGAACGCGTTTGGGTAGAACAGAAATTAGACGGTTACGATTGCTAGCATACTGAAGTAGTACTTATTTGGTATAGGTACGAGTAGAAGGCCCGGCCAGGAGCAGTGCACGCGTAGATGGAAATTCGAGTAGGAAATGATTATCAGAGTTGACGGGCATAGTCAACGAGAGATTAACAAGTCTGAAGAAAAGATGGAAGTAGAGCCGAGTAAGAGGCCTTGTGTAGAGAAGTAGAGACTGATGTGAAGTGAACAACGGATCGAGGTTTTAGGATCGAGAACTTCGTGTTTCGAGGCAAGTGTCTTGCTCTTCACTTATCATTCAAGTGATGCAATTCAATTCCTTTGTTGTATGGATTGATCAAGTATGTTTAGAAGATGAGATACTTTTTCAGTTAGTGTGAAAATGTTTATGTTCCCCATCCTTTGTTCAAATACCAAATTTTCCAAGGACCTTACCAATAATTTTTCGCAAAATACCTAAATTATGGCATGTTATCGGATTTCCTTAGTGGAAGGCCATTCCTTTTATTTTGTTTCTTCAAAAATGTCTAAAGAATATTCCAAATAAAGAAAAAAAACCCGAGAATTTAAACTTTATGAAAAGCTGTTGGCCTAATTCCTGATTTTTAACATATTTTCACCAAAGGACCCCCTTTTTGGGAAATGTTTTCTTTAAACTGAATTACTACTAATTATCCTGAAAATATTTTACAAATAATTGTTCCTAAACTACTTTATTCACTTATATTGATTCAAACCCTTCAACGTATTATAAAATTTTATTAGATGTGCTATGTCTGATTATGTCCCTGCTTTAACCTTGAAATTCAGTTGTTGATAATCTTGTCGCAATTTATATCTATTATTCTTGCTCAAGTGAATTTTTCTCTTCAGTCAAGCTAATGATGTTATGACCCCAATTACTAATATATATCTTGTCGATACTTATTCGAATTATCGTTTTTTATACTCTCCACCCCAATTATCACCGAACTTGTCGGTGTTTATCGAAGATCTTGATTAATCGGTTATCACCCTAGATATTTGTATCGAACTTGTCGATACCTTTTCAGAATGTTATTATTTATTTATCACCCCTGTATCGTGTCGAACCCGTCGTCACCTATTGATATAGTATTCTTTATTTACCTCTGATGTTGGGTTGGTCTGGTTGACACCAGTTGATGTTGTTATTCATCAGTGATTCTTAATTATGAATTGTTAATTTGGAACGTGAGTTTTCCCAGTCATTGGTTGGCAGAGGTTGTCGATTGTTCCGACACCTAGTACAATTAATATAGAATTGGATTGTTTTTAAAATGTGGACCGTAAAGGGTCGGACCAGATTCGTGGTCGGAAGTTATTAAGGCCAATGTTTGTCGTGGATCCATTAAAGGACATTGCTGTGTGCGTTTGTCCGGGGTTAGTGCGTGACTGATCAGCAGCCTAACCTTAATGTTTTATTTTAAAATAAATAAAAATCCAATTCTAATATATTCATTGAGATTGGGTTGTTTTGATACCCGAGTCTATTCAAGCTTATTTGATTAGTTCTTACTATAAGAATTTTTATCAGTTCTAGTTTCTGTTGCACATTATAATGGTGAGTTGTTAACTCCTTTTGTTTATCAGAGTTATCAACATTTATTTTAAAATTGCTATCACTATTGCACTTGCTGAGCATTGTTGGCTCACTCTTGTTTCTGTTTATTTCCCCAGTTGTTAGAGATGATCAGAGGAACTAGTGATCAGTTGGTATTGCTCTATAGGCAGCGAGAGGAGACGTTCAGGTTACAGATTCTCATTGGTTAGTGGTTGGGAACTAGTCAAGGTTGAATATCTAGTTGGACGGTGACCTTATTTATTCGTAGAAATTGTATATTATTTTATTCGGATTCGGGTTGTAATAGTTAATTAGTAGTTGTTTCATACTGTGACCTGTGAGCGGTCTTGGTTAGTTAGAATTTATATTTCTTTATAATTTTGTCAATATTATGTGGTGAGCAGATTTGGATTAGTTTTGTTGATTTGGGCAGGTGGTTAGTCATATTTATGAATTCATCATGTCAAAATTTTCTGAAATTTCCCTGTAAAAATAATTATTTACTTATAAAAAGCCTGTATATTAATATAGTAAAGTGAGGGTGTTACACTATCACACTTGAACTTCAAAGGCATTGATTCTCTAGTCAAAAGGGAGTTAGTGAGAGGCATGCCCACACTTGAATTCTGTCAAGAAGGAGTGTGTGAGGCTTGTCAAAAGGGAAAAATGAAAAGATCAAGCCACAAGTCAAAGACAGTGACATCAATAACCAAGCCCCTACAAATAATTCATATGGACTTGTTTGGGCCTGTCAATATTATGTCACTAGGAAGGAAAAAGTATGCTCTGGTGATGGTTGATGATTTCACAAGGTATACATGGGTAGAATTTCTGGCATCAAAGGATGAGGCTCCACAAGTAATCATTGAGCATATAAAGAAAATTGACAAGGAAGCAAAGGCCAACAATGCAAGTGTGATTGCATTAAGAAGTGATAATGGAACAGGGTTCAGAAATGCCATGCTTGAAGCATTCTGCAAAGAGAATAGTATTTCTCAACAATTCTCAGCTCCAAGGACTCCACAACAAAATGGAGTTGTTGAGAGAAAGAATAGAACCCTACATGTTTTTGGGCTGAGGCTGTGAGCACTGCATGCTATATCCAAAATAGAACCCTCATCAACAAAAAACTGAAAAGACACCTTACAACTTGATGACTGGAAAGAAGCCCACTCTAAAGTATGTTCATACTTTTGGAAGCAAATGCTTTGTCTTAAAAGACAATTCAGAATATGTTGGAAAGTTTGATGCAAAAGCATTTGAAAGAATTTTTCTTGGCTACTCTATGGAAAGAATTGCATACAAAGTTTATGTCATCACTCAAAAGAAAGTTATGGAAAGCACAGATGTGACATTTGATGACAGCAAACTACCTGGATTAGAAGAAGCCATTGATGAAGATAAAGATCATTTGAAGTTTGACAATCTAGATGATTCTGATGAGGAGATTGAAACTGAATTTGAGCCCACAATCCAACAAACTCAAGTGAATGAAGAACCTGTGTCAACCAATAATGAAGAAACAAGCATCCAAGACATACCTGTGATTAGTGGCAACTTCACAGGGGGAGGAAATGTAAATGATCATGATCTGGATGATGAAGCAACATCAAGGCTGAGAAATCAATCTGAACATACAAGGAAATGGGATATAGCACATACTGCAGATCAGATAATTGGAGATCCAAATACAGGAGTGAGGACAAGGAGAGCAACTCTAAATGAATGTCTCTATGGTTGCTTTCTATCCCAAGTTGAGCATAAGAAACTTGATGATGCATTGTTGGATCTTGATTGGATAATTGCTATGCAAGAGGAGCTAAACCAATTTGAAAGAAGCAAAGTATGGGAACTTGTGCCTGCACCAAAGGATAGAACCATTGTTGGAACAAAATGGGTTCTAAGGAATAAGATGGATGAAAATGGTGTAGTCATAAGAAACAAAGCAAGGTTGGTTGCAAAAGGATACTCTCAACGGGAAGGCATTGACTATGATGAGACTTTGTCCCCTGTTGCTAGACTAGAGGCCATCAGAATTTTCTTGGCATTTGCTGCACATTCTAATTTCAAGGTTTATCAAATGGATGTCAAGAGTGCATTTTTGAATGGGGAGTTGGAAGAAGAAGTATATGTGCAACAGCCACCTGGCTTTGAGGATCCACAATTCCCTCACTTTGTCTACAGATTGCTTAAAGCATTGTATGGACTTAAGCAAGCTCCTAGGTCATGGTATGACACATTGTCACAATTTCTACTGGAGAATCAATTCACTAGAGGCACACTGGACAAGACACTGTTTTACAAGAAACATGGTAATGATATTATCTTAGTTCAAATCTATGTGGATGATATCATATTTGGCTCTACAAATGAGAAGCTGTGTGAGAAATTCTCTAAGCTCATGCAGAGCAGATATGAGATGAGTATGATGGGAGAATTAACATTCTTTCTCGGGTTGCAAGTGAGTCAAAGGAAGGATGGCATTTTTATAAGTCAAACCAAATACATCAAGGATCTATTGAAGAAATTTGACTTAGAAGAATGCTCGCCTGCAAAGACACCCATGGCCACTGCCACCAAGTTAGATGAAGATGTTGAGGGCAAGAAGGTCGATATCTCAATCTACAGAGGCATGGTTGGCTCTCTAATCTACCTCACTGCTAGTAGGCCAGACATCATGTTTGCAACATGCTTGTGTGCAAGGTTTCAATCAAATCCAAAGGAATCACATATGATAGCAATAAAGAGGATTTTCAGATATCTGAAGGGCACACCAAACTTGGGGTTATGGTATCCTAAGGACACAGGGTTCAATCTGGTTGGTTATTCTGATGCTGATTATGCTGGATGCAGAGTGGATAGGAAAAGCACCTCAGGTAGCTGCCAGTTTCTTGGACAAAGGTTAGTCTCTTGGTACAGCAAGAAACAACAATCTGTGTCAACTTCCACAGCTGAAGCTGAGTACATAGCTGCTGGAAGTTGCTGTGCTCAAGTGCTTTGGATCAGAAACCAACTTATAGATTATGGACTTGTGTTGGAAAGAATTCCAATCATGTGTGACAACACAAGTGCAATCTCTATAGTTTCCAATCCTGTCAATCATTCTAGGACAAAGCACATTGACATCAGATATCACTTCATAAGGGAGCATGCAACTAATGGAACCATTGAGTTACATTATGTTCCCACAGAGAAACAACTAGCTGACATATTCACTAAGCCATTAGATGAAGCCACCTTCACAAGGTTGGTTAGTGAGATTGGAATGCTGAATTCTTCAAATTCTGGCTAAGTGAATATATCAACTGGATTGTTGCAGCAGTAAATACTTACTTTATCAAATGCTCAATATTTTTGAAGTAAGTATTGGCTGGAGTATGATTTATAAATATTCCACAATGCTACATATGTTGAAAATCATACATCTTTAGCTTGAAATTTCTGTGAAATTTTGAGAGAATCACTATTTAATTTGGTAGAATATTCTTCAGTGAATATTTCTGGTAAATTTTAAAAAGATAGTGAAAATTGAATTTTATGAGTGAAAAGTATAGTTCGATAAGTCAGACTTCTCGAATGATTCATTGTTTTGTCATGGCTCGAGTTCTCGAATAGGCCTATCTAGAACCCTCTTGAGTTCTCGAATAGTGTCTTTTGGAGAAATCGAATAGCACACTCTGAGTTCTCGAATAGAGTATTTTAGTTCTCTAGTGATGGAGTTCTCGAATACTGTATTTGAGTTATCGAATCATTTGAAAAGGCTGACTTTTCGCTGACACTTAATCGCTTTTTTGGATTTATATTCAAAATTTCATTTCGCTCATAAAAACACATTTTATTTAGCTTAGAATTATTTCTAAGTTAATTAACTGCCAGCTGTGAGTTACAAACTGCTTGAGATATCGAATAAACCTTTCTTGACTTATCGAATAGTTGTTTTATACTTCTCGAATGACTGTCTTGTCGATGCAAAACTTATATCTAATCGACAACTCAAGTTATTCATATATATACAATTTCACAACTGTTCAACTCATTTCGTTCGATTTCTCAAGCATCTAAACTCTTAAAACCTCTGAAAACCCTAACTCTGAATTTCTTCTTCAACCTTAATTCTCTTTTCTTCTCTACCCAAATGGCAAACACTCAACTCACCATACCATCCCAAACTAATTTCATCGCAATTACCAGTGATGTGGAAGCACCAAATGCTAATTTCAAGTGCTTTGTTCGATGGTTGTCTGAGTCTTACATCAAGGGTGCAATATCAGCCAACCCAACCCTGTACATAGACTTATTAGAACAATTCTGGAGGACAGCTATAGTGGAGGTCATCGCCCTTAAGAATGCTATTACCGCATATGTTGTCTACTGCAAGATTCAAGGCGATGATATTACTATCACTATCGCAGACATGAATCAAGCCTTGGATTTGCAGCAAGAGGCATATGAATCCCTGGCCACAGATGCTGAGTTGGAAGAATTTATTGAATTTATCAACTACTCAGAGGCTATTAAACTTGGAAAGCTGAATAGGAAGTACTTGAGAAAGGAATGGAGCTATGTTTTTGCTACACTCCTTCATGTATTCACTGCCAAGAAATCGAGCATTGATCAGATTAGTACACCTGTGCAGCAGCTTGCCTATGCCTTGGCTCATGGGAGAAAGATAGATGTTGGACATCTCATCATACAAGAGCTATATGGGAGACTTGGTAAGAACACAACCAAGAGAGGTACTGAAATTTTCTTTCCCCGCTTTATTCAATCAGTACTTAATTTCAAAAATGCTTCATTGATTGAATTGCCTGGATTAGATAAAAGTAAAATAGGCTATCCTAGGTCCATGACCAAACTTATATTTGGAAACTTGGAGACTAGGAATGATGTGGATGTAAGGTTTAAGATAACTCCCCACATGGAGGGTTTGTTTAGGTCTTACCCCCCACAACATGCCAATATTTGAGTCTAAGTCTCAGTTAGCACAGCCTAAGCAAGAAGAACATAATGCTAACCCAAGGCTTGCTAACCAACCCTCTCAGACAAACACTCTACCAAACACAGAGCCAACTGCATCATCCTCTCAAAAGGGTGATGTTAGTAAAAAGAAGAGAAAACAGGTTGCTTCTGAACCTTTAACCATCTTAACTGAAGCAGCCTTGGCTGTAGAACTAGGTTTAGGAGGTGAGGAACCTGAGTCACCTATCATTAACCTAAAGAAGAAGAAGAAATCTAAAACCACCTCTTCAGTCACCCAAATGGCTGAAGTTGTAATATCAGGGGCACACAGCTCACTAGATGTATCCTCTCAACAGGGTGCATCTATAAAATCAAGCATCCTACCCAATGCACCTATCTGTAAAGAGTCAGCACAAGGGAGTGATAAGGCTGGCACAATACTGAGTGGAGAGCACATCACAATTGAAACTCCCTCTATCTCTCAGGGGGAGTTACCAAAATCTAATCTACAACACACTTCTCTTCCAGAATCTACCACTCATATTTCTTTGGAGCCTGCAACTCAAGCAATTGAGGAGCAAGGCATTGATCATCAAGAATTCTTTTCTCTTGATGAGCCAATGGATTCAAGTGACTTGGTGCATGACACCTTGCTCGCCACCCAAGTACCATATTTAGATGGTCAGGGAATGCATGCTGGGGCATCTCCTAATCACACCATCACAAACACAGAGGATTCTGAAAGGCATATGATGTAGCCTATTTGTATTTTGAGGATTCAACTCAACTTAAACAAGAATGTAATAGTAAATACTATATGTACTGTCACAGGGATCTCAATTGTATTATCTGTCAAAAGAAAGAAGACAAAGTCTATCTACCGTTTTGAGTTATACTACACTTGAAGAAGTTCATTCAGTTGATCAAGCGTCAGTGGAATAATCAAGACAGTGGGTTCTATTTATAGTGACAAGAGGTTCCTACAGTGGCAGAATAAAAATTATAAAGGTTTGAAAAAGAGTGAAGAAAAGGGAGACATGAACCACAGTTTTAAAGTCAATATATGAAGAACAGTCATTGCGGTTAGTCACTCATGAACCAGACCGTGCATCGAGTGTCAACATTAAACAGTGGTTGTTCGTCATTAACTTCAGTGGTTCAAGCTATCAAGACTGGTAAAAGAGAAAATCATTGTGCAAGCAACAGAAGTGTTAAATTCATTAACCACAATGATTTTATTATCAAGTGGACTGGCTAAGGAATAATCTTTGTGGAGGATCAGATTTATCAAGACATGGAAGAACACAAGGGTTATGCTGTCAAGGAGGTGTATTAATTCTCTCTTAATTGATTAAATCATTTGGTTGATTTATTTGATGAATTAATTCTATCAGAATTAATTTATTATGTAAATTAATTAAAAGGTTAATTAAGTTGGAATTAATATAATTATCAAAGGATAATCAAGAGTAATGAGAAGAGAAAAAGAATCACATCTTATAGTCTAAATGAAGAACATCCATTGGAGTTAGTCGTTCATGAACCAGACAGTACATGGAGCGTCAACAAAAAATTCGGTGGTAATTCTTTATTACTTTCAGTGATTCAGAAAAGAATTAAGACAATCCAAGGATATATAATTATTCTCCTTTAATTAATTTAAATCAAGTAGTCAATTTAATTAATAAATTAATTCATCAAGAATTAATTCATTAATTAAATTAATTATTAAATTAATTAAATCTGAATAATTATTTAAGTAAGTCTAAATTGAAATGATTATTTATTAATCAATTTAATTTAAAGCTGAAAAATGAAGATTGTCTTGCCTATTGTCTTGGAGAAGGAAATCAGAAAAGCAAGACAATCAGGGATTGTCTTACCTATTGTCTTGAAGAAGGAAATCAGAAAAGCAAGACAATCAGGGATTGTCTTGCTGATTGTCTTGATGATGAATGTTTCCAACAGCTTTAAAAAAAGGAGAATAAAAATCTTATTTGATTGTCTTGACTATTGTCTTGACAGTTCAAATCAGATTGTCTTGATAATGATCAAAAAGAAAAAGCTTCCGACAGATTGATAATTATTGATAAAGCAAGAAAAATATCTCAAAAATTGATTGTCTTGCCGATTGTCTTGGTGGAAGTAGATTGTCTTGCCGATTGTATTGCCTATTGTCTTGGCAGTACAAAATTGATGTCTTGGAAATTCTGATTGTCTTACCGATTGTCTTGGCAATACAAAATGTTAATATCTTATAAAAAGAGGCAGAAGCAATCAGAAAGAAAAAAAGAGACAACACAATCTTCACCACTTCATCTTCTTCAACACAGACGGAAGAGAGAAAAAGAAGAGACCAAGAGAAATAGTTCCTGAGCTTCAAATAAATTTCTGTAAATTATTTCTGAGCTCTATAATTAAATCTGAACCGATAGAAATTGTTTACTTGTAACGTTGGAACTATCTAACGAGTTTTTACTCCTAGAACTTATCTCTCGAATTGCTTTTAGCATTCGATCTTTTTATTACAAATATAGAAAAGTTCATGTCGAATTTTCTATAGAATTTTTAATAATTAGTTGGTCATCAAACCATTGTAATGTACCCGTGTATTTAGACACACCCCATCAAGTTAATATAAATTTTATATTTAACTTGAATATCAGTATTCGTTTTATTCCGCATCAATTTGTTCTTGATTTAATATTTTAAGAAAAGAGCAAATTCGATTAAACGACATAGTTTGTATTCAACCCCCCTTCTACAAACTATTTTGGACCAAACAATTGGCATCAGAGCCTTTTGATTGACGCACAAATCAAGATCCTTATTTTTGTGGTCCTCCAATTGGTTTTCGAGTTTGTTGACCCATACAAAAATTAAATCCGGCATTAGACCAAAAAGTCAACTCCTCTTATTTTCAGATTTTTTAACCTTCAAAAAATCAATACTTGAGATTTTTGAACTTTAAATAATTTGAACTTATTTTTGGATTCTTTAACTTTCAAAATTTTCAATTTTGAGATTTTTGAATTTTAAATAATCTAAATTTATTTTCGGATTCTTTAACCTTTAAAAATTCTCAATTTATGATATTTTTGATTTTTAAACAATATGAGTTTATTTTCAATTGTTAATTAAATTGAATTTATTCTCAAATTGTTTAATCTTCAAAAATATTCATTTTATGATATTTTTGATTGTTAAGTAATCTTAACTTATATTCGAATTTTTTAATTCTTGAAATGATTAATTCTTGGAAATTTTGATTTTTAAACAACTTGAGTTTATTTTCAAATTGTTTAATTTTCAAAATTTTTAATTCTTGATAATTTCGAATTTTAATTAACTTGAATTTATTTTCGGATTCTTTAACTCTAAAAAATTTGATTTCTTGAGATTTTTTGATTCTTAATTAATTTGACTCTAATTTCGAATTTTAATTAATTTGAACTTACTTTCAGATTTTTTATTTCTCAAAAAAAATTTCGAGTCCTTGAAGTTTTTGAATTTTAAATATTTTGAATTTATTCTAAGCCAATAGTTCTAAGAAGGTTGTTTGTTGAAGATTCCTACGAATTGTCAAAAGATGATTTGAATCTTTTGAAGAAAATGCATTATTCAATGAAATTAATTTCTACCTACTGAAGAAAAATTTGTGGAAGCTCCTCAAAATTATATCCATAGAATTCACTGGTTTTTCAGAAGCAGGAATGGAAGAGGTTTTAGTGGATAGAATTTTTCTCAAAGATTTGAATTAAGTCTATTGATTCTATGATATACAAACACTAAATGGATTGCTCCAATGTAACATCTACTACACTTAGTGGATTGTACCAAGAAATATCTTTCAAGGAATCAACAGAGATTTTAGAAAAGTGGAATCAAGGAGGTTTGAGAATGAACTAGACAGTTAGACATCTCAGTCAGGAATTAATGATGGAACCTCAGAACATACATGAAGAGTTACTAATTTAGAAAGAGTACAAATGTTTAATCCAGGAATTAGGCCTATCTATTCCGAAGCAGAAACTCTTCAGGATACAGTTCAAGAGGTGGCTACAAGACTGAGTTGGTGGAAAGAACAAAACATGATAGTTGCAGTTATGAAAAGTTTTATGTGATAAGTAACTATCAAGGTGTGCAACATGGTACATAATTCTGACAGACAAGGATGAATAGGGATTCATTAAATGAGATGGAATAGAAGCATCAGTGCAGAACTTATCTTGCTGAAGAAAAGAGTTGGGATGGATCAGATGATGATTAGAAGAGCATAATTAATATCTTGCCTTCATAGCAATCTCTGAAGATGATTCACCTCACATGTCTCAGGTATCAATTTTTCGAACTAGTGTAATATGTAATTCTCAAAAATTCAAAGCATGTTAAGATCTTAGTTTTTAATTATTATATCTTTGGTTAGAAAATCTTATTATGTGTATGAATATTTGTTGAATTTAATTAATTACAATAGTGAGTTAGAAGTGTTCCTTAGACAATATCTCTCAATTCTTAAATGATATATGTCAAGCATATATGACCTCTGCTTAAGCTAGTTTCAGGATCCCCAGTAGAACAAGATTTGCTTATTCATTCTGAATTGTTTGTTAAGGTTTAAAAAGTTTAAAAGATGGAATAATTACCTAGGGCGTCAGTAGAACATCAAGTCATTTGTAAAACTGACTTAGGTAATAGAGATTATATAATATAATATAACAATAGGAATGGATTGGATAGAATTAGTGATTAATTGTTAATTCTTCTATTCCATGCATGTTTAGAAAATTATTGAATATCTGTAAATCTACTTGCTACCTGTTACACAAGTGTACATAGGTTAAAGTAGATAGTACTGAATTTTCTAAAATGCATAACATGCCTAATTTACATAATTCTTATCTGCATTGTTTTAATGCTGAATATATGCAATGTATTCTTATTATCATGCCTGCTTATTTCAAATGTCATAAATGCATTTCCTAGTATTTGCATTGATCATAGAAAAAGCATGTTTAAGAATAACAATAAGGTACAGACTGCTAGTCCTCCTTATGTTAGGAAGGAACCATTATTCTCCTTGCTCAGTGAATATTTTGTCAATGACATTAAAAAGGAGAAAAGGTCAGTCAAAGATAAGAATGAGCATGTTAAGGTTAAAACTGTTTTTAACTCTAATAAAAGAGAAATCTCTAATCCATCTGGACCCAATTAAACAATTTGGGTACCAAGAACTTTTTATCCATTTGTGAATGTAGGGCTTAACAGGTTAATCGATTATGCATTATTATTGATTTATTCAAAGCATATCATCGAAGAAAGAACCCTGCTATCAAATGTGAATGTGAAGACATGCCAAGTGGTTTATCCCTTGGAGACAACAGCAAGGGTATGACCTAGGGTCAAGGCTATTTAATAGCTAAGGAATGTTGTCAGTAATAAAGCATCTTTTATAAGATGAAGAGCCTACTGTTCGAGGATTAAGGAAAGAGAACTTATCTGTAGCTGACATGGAATCTCAGTCAAAGGTGAAGTCAACAAGGTCAAATCTAAAGCTTCATCAGACAAGAGTTCAGCTATGACATAAGGAGCTCTCTCACCTGAATGTCAAATCAAGAGATTCTTTCCTGAAAATCGAATCAGCAAAGGAGACTGCCTCATCTGAAATTAAAGTAAAATGAAATTACGAGGCATGTCATAAAGGGAAGTCAAAGAAGCATCACACAGAAGTTCTACATCGAAGTAAAATATATTTTAGTAGTGATGACTGATGACTTCTCTCAAGAAACAAGTTGTTGTTCAGACAATCTGAAGACAAGACCCCACTGATGGTGATTGATCACATCTTAAACCCTGATCCGTAAGAATTATAGGAAGACCCCACAAGTATGTAGGAAATTGTTTTGCAATGATAAATGAAAGTGAGCATCCTAGTAATCAGCTAATGCTCAAGAGGTTAATTTCCTTGGTTACTCAGTGGAGTCAACAGCCTACAGGGTGATTGTTATTAATTAACAAAAGGTGATTGAAAGTCTTAGTGATGTTCAACAACTTCTAGCTCCCAGCTATCAATGGTGATGATTATTCAGATCCAATCAATGTGAAACATAGAGAATCTTCATGTAAATCCAGCAACAGCTTAGGGGGAGCAACTAAAGGATCATCTAGTCAACTCAACACCACACTGAAAGTCAAAGGACACTATGAGAACATGTCTGCCAAGACAAAGAGTGTTGACTCAATTAACTCTTTGTTCTAGTTCTTATTGTTTCTAATGGTGGAAGTAAAAGACTAGCAGAGCTTCAAGTACTAATGATTATTTCTTTAGTTTTCTTTTATAAGAAACCAAGAAAGCTACAAAAGCTCTGAAAGATCCAGGTTGAGTGATTGCAATGAAAGATGATCTCAATCAGTACAAAAGGCAGATTGAAGGGAAGCTTGTATCCAGACCAAACAACAAGGCTGTATTTGGTATAAGGATAACCAGAAGTTTAACTGGATGTCAAGGCATTGTTATGAGGGACAAGGCCAAACTGGGTGCAAGGTTACAAGCTGATAAGACAGTATATCTAACAAGAAGCACCAGTGACAAGACTTGAGGATATCAGGCACATGTTGTACATTCATGATCATAATGGACATCTAGACCTACTGAATCTGGATGCTAGAGGAATGTGAACAAGTGCACTCCTGGTTGGTGAGATAATTTAAGATCTCTACAGGTTAGTATAAACTGGTATCATCACTCAAGCAAGCATGGAAGACATGGTATAACACCCTAACTATAATTTGATATTTGGTATCAATCTTTAATAATTGGTATCTTTTAACAATTGGTGTCATATTTATAGAACTCTCTACATCTTTAGGCACAAACATAAATGATATATATGTGCAATGATATCTTGATTATATTATATGTTGGTCTACTAGCTATAAATTGGGATCAAGATATTTGCTGTTTTGATGTTGGTAAAGTTGCAATTCTTTTGAATTACTTCATGCAAGCCAATAGAAGAATCCTTTTAGGAGCTCAGGCAAGCCAAAAGAATAATTCTATTTGGAGCACAAGTAAGCCAAAAGAATGATGATAATAAAAGTAAGTCCAGGATCTTTTGTTTCTGTTCAGAAGATTCTAGACCTGTCAAGACTACATACCAACACATCACTATAGCTGGCTTTTGACCTATTAGTTTGGACCTAACAAGTTGGTAATCAAAAATCTTAAGATGGACCCAGATCTGAGGAAATGGTACCCTAGAGATATTTGACCCAACACGTTCAGGATCTACTAATTAGGACCTAATCGGCCTATAGTGTAATCATCAGCTCATTATCTTATTCAATTGCTATTAGATCACTTACACACATATTTTATTCTTAATTATGCAATTGTGCATAGTTCCAAGTGGATCCTAAAGAATCTATTCTTGTAGTTATTACACTTGATTTTCAGATGTCTTAAGTTGGACCCAAATCTGCAGATTTGGTACCCTAGAGACATCAGTTCTGACATGTTTTGCTGCATAGAGACGGATCAAATGAGTTGTACGAAAGCAGGAGAACACCAGGAATCAAATTCATCTCCAACAACTCTGTGGAACACTCAAGGACTAAGCAACTTGCATAAGGTATCAATTATTTCGAGAGCATGTTTTTATTTAAGATTAACTTGCAGACATGTTTGCTAAATCACTTGATGAAATTAATTTTTCAAGATTGGTTTGTAAACTTGGGATTTTATTAATGCTATATGATTTGTAAATCCCATCTGTTAAGTAATTCTTAAGTAAGCTCACAAGTATTCAATTGTCTGTATCGAAAGGACTTGTGAACTTATTTACATCCAGACCTCATGCTGAGAATTATCTGTTGAATGATTGCCATGTGTATAATTGTAATATATTTTAGTGGTGATTATTTCAGGATAATTTAAATACTTAAATGCTAAAATCTAACTCATAGAGATTTAGTATTTATTTATTTAATTATTTATTTTGATTAATATGAGTTATAGAACCTGAAGCAATTCTAATTAGTATTTGCTCTATACCTCATTTATCAAAATAAATCTGAATCATAACTAAATTGGACCTATCTGTCTTGGTCTTCAATCAGTTATGAGATGTTAATTCTAGTGAACTTTAATATCCCATTTTCAGAAATTCATTATAATTAATATCATGGTTCTAACAATTGGTTGTATTTAAGTTTTGACTTATATCAGTTAATGTTATTTAGTTAGAATTCTATTTACTAACTAATTGTGAGATGTATTAGTATGTGTGAAATTACTTAGAACTCCTCTAAGTAATCATTGTTATATATTTTACAATTCACTCATATTACTATGCATAGTATGAAAATTCTCTAAGTAGAACTATGGATATTGAAATATCTAAAGTGACCATTGTTCAGTTACTTGGAATAATTTTTATGCTTATTTGAAAGCTTCTAATCACTTTGATAATAAATGTTATATACTATGGATCAAGGTGTATAGAACTTAGAATATCATTTCTAAGATTGCAGACAAGACAGCCTTGGTAATCGAGTCTTATTTATAGAACCAAGGCTGTCTACCAGTAAACAGTTGTTAGGAGTTAACAATTGTTATTATCGAGGAGTTGCCTTGAAGTCATAAGTTTGAAATGTTATATCTTAAGAGCTTGTGTATTTCTTGTCAACTAGTTCCTCGTACTTATGAATATCAGTGAATGATGTTCTTAAGTAGTTAGATACTAATATTCATTCTGTCAATTGGTACTCAATGTAACAATTCAATCTTCACTAAATTGAATTTATCTTACAATACATTGAATTTATCAAACAATTGGTATCATTGAATATTTAGTATTTAGCAGTGATTATTTATATCCTATTTAAATTATGACGTGAAGCAATTCAATGGTTTATTTGCTCATAATTTAATTTTGGTAAAGTAATCATAAACACAATTACTTGCATTTTAAAGTATCTGATAAATACTAGCAGTTGGTATCAAATAGTAAAATATTTGTTTACTGACAATTGATAGTTGTTCTGATACTTTATTGCAAACTAATTGTGATGTATATATTATCTCTGATGATATTACTTAGGATTTATTCTGAGTAAATGTGTCTTATCTATAAATCATTAGTGTTAGTATAAATTAAGGTGTTCAAATTTCTAAGTAAGTGAGACTTAAAATTACATTCGGTCTCCTATCATATTTTGAAGTGGTGAGATTTTTCAAAATTAAATTCTCTAATTCTGGTTATACACCACTTTATACATATGATAGTTCTTAGAATATTTTACATCCATCAGTCAATTACTTAGTTTATGTTGTGCTAAGTAATGAAGTGCCAAAGGAGAGACATTGGTTATCTGTACTTATGTACTTGGTAATCTTTGTTACCTAAACTACATTCAGTGCTTGTATAAGTCTTTTCACTAACTTTTGTGTTAAAGTTCTCTATACATAATAAGCACTTAAAGAAAATCTCTTCTTTCTAAATTACTGCGAAGTCAAGAGTTTGTGTCTTTTTAAAATAAAATGACCTAGTTTTCATTAAAAGACATTATAATACATTGTTTTATGCATAAATACAGACTCTTGCATATTAACAGTTTTTAAAAGAAAAACTTAATTTTTTCTACAGTTGTGATGCATTCTTGGAGTTTCTGAAAGTCTCAAGAGAACAGGCTGGTGATGCTTTATCATATCATGGGAGTTTGAAGAGTCAGATTGACTTTCTCACTGTAGTACCAAGGAGAGTTGACGGCCTATGGCTCAAAGAGATAATGATGGTAGGAAAGAATAAGATATGGCACTTAACCATCAACACTCTACAGGGTCTAAAGCACTCAGAAGTGGTTGTGTTTCTTGGAATGATTGAAAAGAAGGATGAAAACTGCAAGAGTCTCTTTGAAGAGTTAAGGGATGGTCAACCAGCAAGGCTACCTGAAGTATTCACAAATCCTAGAACCATCATCTATCAGACTGCAACAAGAATTGATGATATCAAGCAGCTGGTCATCCCTAAGCATCTAATTCCTCAGAACAAATCTCTCATTATTGCCACCATTGAGCAGCTGAACAAGAAGAAGGGTTTAAGAACAGCAGAAGAATTGGAAGCTATATCTTATCTCAGGTCATACATTGCAACTGGCATTGTACCTGAATCTGCTAAGTTCAACCCTAGCAAGGATGGTGATCAAGACAAGGATGGAGACAAAAGTGATGGAAGGAGAAGGCATCACAGGAGTGATAATGGTGATGAAGATAAAAAGAAGAAGAAGGATGGTAAGGAGAAGAAGAATGATGATGACCAAGGTAAAGTCTCTGAGAGGAAGAGTGGAAGACAGCAAGCCTTAGGCATTGCTGACAGTAACCTCACCACATCACAAGACTCTAAGTCTAGGGTGAATACTGTTAGTAGTGACCTACCAAAATCTACATATATGGCTTCTGCAACTGTCTTGCCACCTTAAGAAGAGAAGAAGATTCAAGTCAAGAAACCATCTGCATATTTCAAAAAGCAAACTGCTAATGGAATACTACAATGGTCCACAAACAAAGGTCACATGCTACTGCCAGGCAACCATGTTAAAAGGATCAAATTCAAACAAGCTGCAAGGAAACCAAAGCTATCCAAATCAAGGACTCTGACAATCTATCCAGGCTTAAAACTCCAACCACTAGATGAAGATTTTGATGAAGACCAACTGCAATTCTTACAAGCTCAAAGAATCTACCATGTTACCATTGTTGATAACTGCCTTGAGATCAAATATACTGATGGAAGGGAGGAGAAATTCAAACAAGGAGGATGTCAACACTGGGGCAAGCTACATGACATAGAAAGAATCATTGCATTGTTGAGCTCAGAAGATAAAGTGGAAAGAGTATGGAAGCTGGAGTTAATTGATTTTGTGAAGATGGAGAGAGATCATGAGGAGAGAATCAGAAAAGAGTGTCTTGAGAAATGGCTAGCAAGGGAGAAATAAATTGAGAGACTGGAGATTGAAGCAGAAAAGCTAAGGGCAAAGGGATTGTGTAGAGTTCAGTTTAACCCCTATGTGGTGAAGTATAGGAGGAGAAATGGGGATCAGGTCCACATCAGAATGAATCTACTCAACCACTATCCTGCAAACATTCTGAAACCAGTACTTGAAGATTTCAAAGACTCAATTTTGCTTGAAGAATTGGATGCTATGGCAGAAATAATAAAAGCTATGGATGAGAATACAAGGAAGGAGAAAGAAAGAAGACAGAAAGCATATGATGATTTGCAAGCCAAGGCTATGGAAAGGGAAACAAATGACAATGGCTAGTACTTCATCATAGGCTGTAAGATTACTCACCATGTAGTTCTATCCACATTGCTAATCGAAATTCATACATGTACTGTCAAGTTTTATCTTTATGTATGTTAGGCTTGTTACCAGACATGAAATTGTGACTAAGGGTCTTACTCACAATTTGGGGGAGATTGTTAGTCACAGAGGCATGCCTGAATACATCTAATAACAAGCCTAAGTATGTGTAATGCTATGCATTACCTACATGACCTCTTAACTGAGGAAACCTCTAGTTGTAGAGTTTCTATTTGTTCTGTACTTGTAGTAGGCATCAAATTCTAGTTGTGTAATTGTACTTATAAAGTCAAGAATAATGCTTGAAAGAAGTTCCAAGGTTCATGCCTCAAGCAAGGAGATAAAGACTGCCAAATAATCACAGTTGGGATTTGAAGAAATGAAGAATTTTCCTAAGTACCAATTCGAGAAGTACATTTGTCTATTCAAGAAGTCTAGCATTCGAGAAGTCAGAGATTCGATATCTCAGAAGACACTATTCGATATCTCTGAATACACTGTTCGATGTCTCATTCGATATCTCAGAGATTCGATATGTCTATTACTCTATTCGTGAACTCATGGAGTCAACAAGTCAAAGCATCATTCGAGTTCTCTAAGAGTCAACAATTCAATGCTCTATTCGATATCTCAAGGACTAAAGAAGCTATTCGACATCTCAGGGATTCGATATGTCAAAATGCTCTATTCGATATCTCAAGGAGTCCCAGAGAAAAGAGCTATTCGAGAAGTGATTCGATATGTCAATATAACACTATTCGAGAACTCAGAGTTATCGATTAAGTCAATTCAAGTTTTGGAATCAATCACTTAGCCACTTCTCGAATACATTCTTGGAGACAAAATACTGAAGAATTGTACAAGTCAGAAACCTGCAACAAGCCAAGACGCTTTATTTGACTATGTACTATAAAGCACATTGGAAAGCCTACAAAGAAGCTTGGAGAGATAAGACAAAGGGACAAGGAGCTAAAGAAGTGGATCTGAACAGGCTTTGCAAAGTCAAATCTGTAGCCGTTTGGACTCTTACTCAAATGAGATAGACAGACTGGAAAGTAGTTTGTTTACCTACCTTATTTATAGTAAGTAGGTGTACCCATGTCTATAAGGATACAGCCTCACTTCCTTAGAAGATAAGTTTTTAGAGATAAGATTTTCATATACATCAGAAGAAATATCTCTCTGAGAAAAATGAAGCTGAGAATACTATCATTTGTATTCACAAATTGTAGCAAAATCTTTATCTAATAAAATATTATATTAAAGTGATATTGTGTGGTGTTTTGTATTTGTTATCTGCACTTACATATCTCACACACTCAACACATATCTTGCTGCAAAGATTCAAGAACAAAGAAAAGTTCAAGAATCCATTCACCCCCCCCCCCTCTGTATTCTTTTACTGTATTCAATACTCAACAAACATTAGGACTTACCCACGAGTTTAATAAATTTGACTTAAATTCATCATGTTTTTGAACCACCAAGGGTGAGAATTAACGTAGCTTACGAAATAAATACTTAAAGATCATCAACACGAGGCAAATTCAAACACATCATTAACGAGGCATACCTCGTACATACCTTAGAGTTATGAGAAACTTAGTAAATCATAAAATTTAAGACCAGAAATATGTTATTACAAAAGGTACGGGGCATCCCCCGCCTTCAAGCTACACCACCTCCACTCCCATCTTTGTTCTCCATCATCTTGGCTAAATCAGCACAATAGTCGTCCAACGAGTGCCCTGTCAAATCTATTCCAGTCTTGGCCAAACGGTCGTAACAACCCTGATATCCAGATGCCATGGCATTCGCCCCTTCTTCAGCTGCTTTATCCAACTCCAGCTTGAAACCTGTCACTTCTCCTTTCAATACATCATGCTCGCCCTGCAAACGTCCAACATCGACCTCAAGGCTAGTTATCTTCACCTTATTCGCTTCAGCAACATCTCGCAGCGGTCCCAATTCATCTTCAAAAGATTTCACCTTAACCTTTGAATCCTCAAACTCTTTCTTCAACGCCTCAAACTCCGATGCCAACTTCTTCTCACGCCCTTCTGCCTCAATGGCCCGTCGATGCACCTCACTTGCTTTCTCTTTAGCCTCATTCAATTCATGAGCTGTGTTCACGCCCCACTCGTGGTCCACGTCAGCTCGATAATCTTTAACAATATGAGCTAAGTCAGGCAGAAGCTACAAAATAAGAGAAACCAATTAACATTTAAATCAAAATCAACAGGAATAAAAATTAAAGCAATAAGCGAGAAGTTCTTACCCGTCCGCCACGAGCTAGGCAGCGATCTGTTATTTCGTCCCTGGACTTGTCAACATACGAGCCCATATCTTACGGCAAGTCAAAAGCTTTAAAAACTTGTGTAGGGAAATGAGAACCGGTAGTCCATCGCTCATTAGCGTTGATCTCAATTTGTAACGGCTTATCTGAAGCATAAGCCTGAAGCACGTGGGGTAAGGCATCCTTATTCAACCCGGTGATGGTTAAAGACTTCCCCAAACCAAAACGAGGAGAATCAACAACCTTGCTCTTTAACGAGGCACGTTTCAAACTTCCCTCATCACCATCTCCCCTTAATCTTTTACTAGTACGGTCGTGAAAATCTCCAATAATAGCCTCGTCCTCGATAGATACAATCTTTTCTTTAACCATTCCACCAACAACAACAGCATTAACCTTTGACGTCTCTTTCACCTGCGAGGATTGACCTCCAGTGGACCTCTTCGCCAACACTAGCATAGCCTTATGCATATCTCCCCTGATTCCGCTACTTAAAACTTTCTTCAACGACTTCCCGGCAACTGTTGAGGAAAAGGAGGAGAATTACTGAAAAATAAAATTAACATGCGTTGCAAAACAAAATTGATTATACACCTAACACTTCACGAACCAAAAAATAAAATCATGAATTCTTACGATTATGACTTTCCAAAAACTGGGGATTCTTTAACATCGAATGAGTGTACAGAGGCCCTGTACCCAGAAATCTATCTAAGAACACATCATCATATTGGTAAGATAATCTAGAGTCTTTTTTTGAACTTTTTGGCAGGGGGCACAAATTCTAGGTCCGGTCCCCAATAGTACATCCACTTTACATGCCACCCTGAGTTCGAAGACTTAACGTCTACAATTTTTGGTCGATTAGGTAATTTGTCAAAATAAATTTGACCTTGAGAATACTTTACCCTAAAAATGGAGAAGAACAAACGAAGCGAAGGAACATATCCAAGCTCAGCACACCGAGCTATGAATCCATTAACCCGAGCCACAGAGTTGGGGGTCAATTGTGAGATTTGATAGAGTATATTTTTATATATATTCTAGATGATTTTATTCTCATATTTATTGTGTTTTGCATTGATTTGGATTTTTATTTAATAGATTTGATTGTTTTATTGTAGGAAATAAAGAATTCATGACTTGGAAGGATTTGGAACAAAAAGAGCTATTTTGGAGATAAAATAGGAGAAAATTCGTATTATTGGGCTATACAGGCTGCCTGCACTGTTTGGGCCATATCTTGAGTTCCAGAAGTCAGAATTTGACGAAATTACTGTCCACGCGAAGCTTAGGGAATTATCTTTAATTCAGAGGTGGTCCAGTAAGCAAAATCCAACTGGAAGAGCCCAGAAACAGAGGAGCAAAATTTGTGACGAATTTTACAAGAAAATCCTATTTAATTATGGATATCTTTTTGTAAATTGATTAGAATATTAAAAAATACTTTTATTAGGAGATAGATATCAGATTTTATTAAGGGGTTTTATTATAAAAGGAAGAGAAAACGTGATAGAAAGGGATATAGACATATATAGACGTTTTTACATAAGCTAGGGTTTTGGTTTTTTTCTCTCCATCTCTTCCTTTGTAAGCACTTGGTTTAATTTGGATCTTCATTGTTCTTCGCTAATACAAAGTTTGAGGTATTCTTTATTCTCTTGTTTTATTATTATATGTTTTACATGGCTTCTTTCATTATTCTTATTGCTTTTACTTCTACCATGAGTGAGTAGTTTAATTCTAGGGTATTAGGGGAAGCCATGTTTGCACCATGATTTGGGTTTAATTTGATTAGTGAATTGATGGGTAAAGAGTAATTCTAATTGATATGTGTTAATTCTTAATTTGTGTAATTGCGCAATATCATAGATTAATTGATTGCAATAGGAGTAATAGATCGAAAGATTTTACTACTAGAGGCTTACATACAATTAGCGGAATTGAAGGTGAGTGTGAAAACATCATCGGATTTCTGAGAGTGTTAAAACTTGGAAAAGTTTAACCATTGCTCTAATTATTTTATCCCATTGATAAGCTATACCTTTGTTATTTGTTTGGTGTAAACATGGTGAACCTGAATTGCCCTAGATCTCTTAATTAATTGAATTAAAACCTTGTTAAATTTGCTTTAGTAGTTAACAAAATTCTCAACTAATCGTTTGTGACTAGAAACAATTGATAACCATTGAATTGAAATTGAAACTGTCTCCTTGAGGATTCGACCCGTATTTGCTAGTATCTACTACAATTGATACCGTGCGCTTGCGGTTAGACATAATTTTACACATCAAGTTTTTGGCGCCGCTGCCGGGGAGACGCCTAGTTTCTATAATTTTAGTTTGATTGTTTAGATTGTTTCTCTTGTCTATTTGGAACTCTTGTTCCATTTGAGACCGATCTTACTGCTTTTCCTTGTTTAGTTGTTGATGCCCAGGACCAGGTCTCAAACGAAAGAAGATCAAGCGGAAGAGGATACAACTCCTCTTAGTCCAGATTCTAAACTTTCTTGTCAACAATACATAGATCTACAAAGGAAAGAGAAGCAGCAAGAGACACCTGAACCAAAGATTGAGATGGCGGACCTTCCCAAATCTTTGAAGAACTACTCACAGCCCTCTCCGAGTGGGGTACCTACTGGCCTTGTTATGCCAGCAATTCAAGCAGCAAATTTCGAGATCAAGCCTGCTCTGCTTACGATGATCCAACAGAATCAATTTGCTGGGCTTGCCTCCGAAGACCCTACAAATCATCTGCAACGGTTTCAACAGCTCTGTTCTACAATTAAACATCAGGGAGTCACTCCAGACCAGTTGAAAGTCATGTTGTTCGGTTTCTCTCTTCGTGACAAAGCTCAAAAATGGTTGAATGATATTGACCTGACCGAGTGGGATAAGATTGCTCAGGCTTTCTTAACTGAGTTCTTCCCTCCTAACAGAACCGACGATTTGATCGACAAGATGATGGGTTTTAAGCAAGATTATGGTGAATCTCTACGGGATGCTTGGGATAGATTTAAGGATTATCGACGTGCTTGCCCTCACCATGGTCTTGAGAAGTGGTTTCTGCTTAAACGCTTCTACAATGGTCTTGATCCGGAAACAAAAGGGATGGTTGATAATGCTGCGGGTGGTGTGTTTTTAGACAAAGGAGTTGATGATGCACATGCTTTTCTCTCAAATTTGGCTGCCAATCACTTCAGTAATCCGAGAGCAGCCAAGAAAGGGGGTAAACTCGAAGTGGATGCCTATTCTTTATTATCATCTCAACTCGCTGCATTGACTCAGGAGATCCACTCATTGAAGACATCTCAGCCCTCTACACAACCTATGAGTATCAATGCACTGTCATCAATGGCTCCAATGAATAATCCAGTTTGTGAAGTCTGTGGCATCCAAGGCCACTATGGTAACGATTGCCAATACAATGCTCAAAATTCACAACATTTTCAAATGGAGCAAGCAAATGTTTTCCAACAGAGGCAGCAGTACAATCCGTACTCCAACACTTATAATCCTGGTTGGAAAGATCATCCGAATTTCTCATATAGGAACAATAATGCTCAGAATACAAATGTTCCTAATCAGCAGCAATATCAGCAATCGTACCAGCCTCCTCCACAGCAACAGTATAGGCCTCCGCAAGGACCTATGAATCCCCCTGGATTCCAAAGGCCTCCTCAGAATTATGCTCCTCAAGCAAATCAAGCTGCACAGGCTGATAATCAAGGTGATATGATGAAGATAATATTACAAATGCAAACAAAGATGAACCAGATGGAGATACATAATAAGATGCTGGAAACTCAGATTGCTCAAATGGCTAGTTCTTCGTCTACAAGGCAACAAGGCTCTCTACCAGCCCAACCAACTCAGCCAAAGGAAAATGTGAATGCCATTGCTCTTAGGAGTGGTCGTACATATGATGCTCCTCCAATGCCTACAGACGATGTTTCTACTGAGAAAGAAAAAGAGAATTCTGAGGAAGACAAGGTAGAGAAAGTTGTTGAAGATGCAAGCGAAGGTGAAACTGAGGAAAGCAAGAAAAAGGACAAGGAAAAGACTGCAGTTGCTCCTCCACCATTTGTGCCAAAGCTCCCATTCCCTAGCAGGATGAACAGAACTAAGGTGGACCAGCAGTTTGGTAAGTTCATGACACTTGTCAAGAATCTTGAGGTAACAGTTCCTTTCACTGATTTAATTTCTCAAGTTCCATCATATGCAAAGTTTCTTAAAGATATTCTCACTAAGAAAAGGTCTTTTGGTGAGGTGGAGACAGTAGCTTTTACTGAAGAGTGCAGTGCTGTTTTACAAAATAAGTCTCCACCTAAGCTTAAAGATCCTGGTAGTTTTTCGATCCCGTGTCATTTAGGTGCATTGTTCATTGATAAAGCTTTATGTGATTTAGGCGCTAGCGTCTCAGTCATGCCTCTCTCGGTTTTTCAAAAACTAAATATGGGAGAATTAAAATGTACACAGATGACTTTGCAAATGGCAGACCGTTCAATAAAATATCCCCTTGGAATTTTAGAGGATGTGCCTGTTAGGGTTGGAAAATTCTATATTCCTGTAGACTTTGTAGTTCTAGATATGGAAGAGGACAGCCAAATACCTATTATTTTAGGTAGACCATTTCTTTGTACTGCAGGTGCTGTTATTGATGTTAAAAGTGGGACTCTCACATTGAGCGTTGGTGATGATAAAATTACTTTTACTCTAACCTCTGCTCTTAAATCCCCTTTGCTTGAGAATACTTGCTGCAGGATCGATGTCATAGATGGAATTGTCCGAGATGATACGCCTCAGATTCTATTGAATGATGCATTGGAAGCAGTGCTCATGCTTGAAGCTTCAGAAGGAGAAGGACATGCTGAAGTCGATTCATTGATTCTTCAGTTGGATGGTGCAGCTGATCCGAATTGTGAGGTAACCAACACTGACACTTCTTGTGGTCAACCTCAGGTAAAGAAAATAGAGTTAAAGCCTTTGCCATCTAATCTGAAATATGTGTTTCTTGATGATGAAAAGACTTGTCCTGTGATTGTTAGCTCTAGTCTTGATGATAACCAGATTTTTAAGCTTCTTACTATTTTGCGTGCGCATAGAAAAGCTATTGGGTATAGTATTGATGATCTTACGGGGATTAGCCCAGACTTTTGCATGCATAGAATTCACTTAGATGATGACCATAAGCCTTGCATACAGGGACAACGTCGCTTGAACCCTAACATGCAAGAGGTTGTTAAAAAAGAAGTTTTGAAATTGTTAGATGCGGGCATCATTTACCCGATTTCTGATTCTAAATGGGTAAGCCCAGTTCAGGTAGTCCCTAAGAAAGGAGGAACAACGGTAATTAAGAATGATAAAGATGAATTAATTCCCACTCGAATTGTCACCGGTTGGCGAATGTGCATAGATTACCGTAAGTTAAATACTGCTACTAGGAAAGACCACTACCCTCTCCCTTTCATTGATCAGATGTTAGAAAGACTTGCTAAGCATAAGTACTTTTGCTATTTAGACGGATATTCAGGGTTCTTTCAGATCCCTATACATCCTGATGACCTAGAAAAGACTACATTTACTTGCCCATATGGTACCTTTGCATATCGTAGAGTGCCTTTTGGTTTGTGTAATGCCCCTGCTACTTTTCAGCGTTGCATGACTGCCATATTTTCTGATTTCATAGAGTCTATCATGGAAGTATTTATGGATGATTTCAGTGTTTATGGGTCTGATTTTGATGTATGTCTGCATAATCTTTCTAAAGTGCTTAAACGTTGTGAAGAGGTGAATTTGGTTTTGAATTGGGAAAAGTGCCACTTCATGGTCAATGAAGGAGTGGTACTTGGTCATTTGATTTCTGAACGTGGCATCCAGGTTGATAAAGCAAAAATTGAGGTGATTGAGAAACTTCCTCCTCCTGTTAATGTCAAGGGAGTGAGGAGTTTCCTTGGTCATGCGGGTTTTTATCGTCGTTTTATAAAAGATTTTTCAAAAATTTCAAAACCCCTCACTCAATTGTTGCTTAAGGATGCCACCTTTGTGTTTACTGATGCTTGTTTGGAGTCTTTTAACAGGATTAAGGAAGCTTTGATAAGTGCACCAATCATTCAACCTCCAGATTGGAACCTTCCATTTGAAATCATGTGTGATGCAAGTGATTATGCAGTTGGAGCAGTTCTCGGTCAAAGGAAAGACAAGGTATTGCACGCTATCTACTATGCAAGTAAAACCTTGGATGAAGCTCAAGTCAATTATGCTACAACCGAGAAGGAACTTCTAGCTGTGGTCTACGCTCTTGACAAATTCCGGGCCTATCTCATTGGCTCCAAAGTCATTGTTCACACTGATCATTCGGCACTTAAGTATCTGTTGGCGAAGAAAGAAGCAAAGCCAAGGCTTATTCGTTGGATTCTTTTACTTCAAGAGTTTGACTTGGAAATCAAAGACAAGAAGGGTGCTGAGAATGTAGTTGCGGATCATCTCTCACGGTTGCGTTTCAAATCTGATATTGCGTCAAGTACTCCTACTGACGATTCTTTTCCAGATGATCACCTGTTTTCGGTTGCTACTCAAACTCCCTGGTATGCAGATTTTGCAAATTTCTGTGTTAGTGGATCTCACCCTCCAGAATTGACTTATCAGCAAAGAAAGAGGTTTTATCACGATGCTAAACAATATTTTTGGGATGACCCTTTCTTGTATCGAAAGTGTGCTGATGGAATCTTTCGTAGATGTGTTCCTGAGTTCGAAGTACATGACATTCTCAAGCATTGTCATTCTCTCGCATGTGGAGGTCACCATGGTCCTTCCAAAACCGCTGCTAAAGTACTTCAATCCGGTTTCTTTTGGCCGTCTCTATTTAAGGATGCTCGTGCTTTCTGTTTGGCGTGTGATGCATGTCAAAGGACGGGTAATATTTCTAAACGCCATGAGATGCCTCAAACCGGTATTCTTGAGGTCGAGATATTTGACGTATGGGGTGTTGATTTTATGGGACCCTTCCCAAGTTCTTGTGGGATGAGATACATCTTAGTCGCTGTCGATTATGTGTCCAAGTGGGTTGAAGCAATTGGATCAGTAACAAATGATTCCAAGGTAGTTATGAAGCTTTTCAAGAATATTATCTTCCCACGATTTGGAGTTCCTAGAACAGTGATAAGCGATGGTGGTTCTCATTTTCGCCATCGTCAGTTTGAAACTTTGTTGAAGAAATATGGCGTTACTCACAAGGTTGCTCTTGCATATCACCCCCAAACAAGTGGCCAAGTGGAGGTTTCTAACCGACAAATCAAAAGCATTTTGGAGAAAATGGTTGCAAAGTCAAGGAAAGATTGGTATTTGAAGCTAGATGATGCTTTGTGGGCTTATCGGACGGCATATAAGACACCTATAGGCACCACTCCTTATCGGTTGGTCTATGGTAAAGCATGTCACTTGCCAGTGGAATTGGAACATCGCGCCTTTTGGGCTATAAAAGAACTCAACATGGATTTGAAGGCTGCGGGGCAAGCGAGACTTCTTCAACTTAATGAGTTAGATGAGCTTCGATTTGATGCTTATGACAATTCTCGGCTTTACAAGGAGAGAACGAAGCAGATGCATGATAAGATGATTCAGAGGAGAGATTTTCAGGTTGGTGACAAGGTGTTGTTGTTCAATTCTAGACTTCGACTTTTTCCCGGGAAACTCAAATCAAGATGGTCGGGACCTTTTACCGTCACCGAAGTCAAATTTTATGGTGCTATTGAAATTATGGGACGAGACGGAACAAAATTTAAGGTCAACGGTCAACGCCTTAAATTATATGTGGATGGTGCATTCGTAGGGAAGATGGAAGTGATTTATCTTGACAACCCCTCCACGGAGATCTGAACCAGCTGAGTCGAGCCAACGACGTTAAACAAAAGCGCTTCATGGGAGGCAACCCATGCATTTGTGAAAAAAAAAAAAAAGAAAAAGAAAAAGAGTGTTGTATTCAAAAAAAAAAAGAAAAAAAAAAAGCAAAACAGTGATTTTTTTCGCAGGCAGCACCCCTGTAACGCAGGCTGCGCCTGCGTTACTGCCTGAAGCGCTGGCTGCCCCCCTGTAACGCAGGCTGCGCCTGCGTTACTGTCCCCCGCGCGCCCTGCGCCCCTGAAACGCAGCCTGCGGCTGCGTTACACCCTTCTGCCCAGATTTTTTTTTTATTTTTCCCCGAAAATTGTTGTTTTGCATCATAAAAACCCACCCAAACCTATTCTAACTCAAATTCTTTCAAACCCTAATTCTTATATCTATCCTACATCAATTCTAAACTTCCCAAATCTCTCCTACACTCTAATTTTTTTATCAAATCTCTCCATCATCTTATATATATATACACACCTTTCCATACAAATCCAATTCCTCTTCTATTTTCTTTAAATCTCCAAAAATTCAATTCTAAAGAGGAATTAATTGCAAGTTCACCTCTCCAATTCGTAGTGGGTTTATTTCTTCTCTCCAAATTTATTTTAATTGCGAATTTGTGTTCTTGTAAATTGGGATTTATATTATTCTTGATATATTGGGGTATTTTTGGTGTGATATTGCTTGGTAATTTTTGGTGGAGCTTCTTATGAGTTGGGTATGGATTATTTTGGCTCGTAAGCATGGGAGAGATAGTGCTAATATTGGGAAATTTTCATTTTCGACGGTGGAGGTTAAATTTAATCGGTTGATGTGAGACTAATTGCTAAGGAAAGGGGATTTTTGCGAGAAAAAAATTTGTTGGGTTGGTTCATATGATTAGTGGGTGGCTCCTAAGCGAATGAGGGGTGATTTTCACATCCGACAACTTGATTCCAGGGGAGTTTTCTTTCTTTTCTTTTTAGTGTAGTTTTATTTTGTTTTTAGTTGTAGTTTTGTATCTTGTTCATTAGTTCATTGGGGACAATGAACCGCTTAAGTGTGGGGAAGGGTTCTCAATGTTAAGAGAAATTTTAAAAAAAATAAAAAAATTGAAAATTGAAAAATACCAAAAATAATTCTAGCCATGCAATTTGATTAGTTGTTGTATTTTGCTTGATACACCCATGCATGCGTAGAATTCTTGTGTTCTTGACTCTTTTGTATGAGAAGTGACGTGCTTTGTTCTTGTGCACACACTTTCACTAGCAAGTTGAAACTGGTAGACTTAATTGGATGTAGTAAGTGATTAGAATGACATGAATATGTGCAAGATGACTTGGTTTCCATGCTTTGAGTACAAGTAGGTGCGTTAGAGAGTCTTGTTACCTGGGATTGATTATGTTTTGTCACACCAAGTGAGTTTTGAGCCTATATGCATATCTTTTGCATGATTTTTCGTTTGCTTGAGTGTCCACATGTTGTTTACATTGCTAGCACTTACTTAAGATCTTTCTTGAAATGCATGACATTACTTGATGATGAGATGATAAAGGCACTTAGGTTTAACCTCGTATTTCCCATATTTCCAAACCTTTTAAACATGATCAATTAGTTAACCCGTTGAGCTTAATCCTATTCTTTCGGTGACACACCACATTACTTGCCATTATCATTTTTATTCTATTGGCCTTACATTGAATTTGAACCTAATTGTCAAAGGCTAGTATTGTTCGTAAGGGAGTGATAAGGTGTGCATAAAAGGGGGGTTATTGATGATCATACCATTGGGGAATATTGATTTTGGTTGATGCTTGTTAGTCGAAATTCATAATAATATCTATGGATCATTGTGCTTATTCCTTAGCTCTCAAAAAAAAAAGAAAAAAAGAAAAAAAACAGAAAAAAAGAAAAAAAATAGAAAAAAAGAGAAAAAAAATAAATAAATTTAAGAGCATTCTTATGTTTGTATGATCCTTCTTCATTCGACTAGTCAAGTTATAAGGGTTATTGAAAAATCCAAGTGTGGGGAAGTATTTGTGGTTTTAATAGAAAGGGAATTGAATAATGATTATTGTTGGGTACTAGCTTTTGACATTTAACCTGTTTTAGCTTTACTTGACATACCTGGTCCCTAGCCCACGTTACAACCCGGATAAAGACCTTTTGATTGTCATCAATGATGTATGTTGTGTTGAAAGTGAGATTGATTGCGAGTGTCAAGTTGTGTTTATGATTTTGTTGGAATTGAGTGATACACTTAACCTTGTTCTTGAGTGAATATTCGTTTTTGAGTGAAAGGTGAGTTATTACTTGTTTTGGCATAGGAGATCCCAGGTTTAGACTTAAAGATGTGTTTCTTGTGGGCTTAGCATGATTACCAACGATTTTTACACTTGACATGAATTTTTATGACCTTCTGCATGTTGGTTGAGTAAACTACGTGAATACTTGCACTTTTGACACCAAGACATCGTATGTTTACTTTGATTCTTAAGTTGATGTGGCATGAGAGGACTTGTGTGTGTGGTGTCGTGTTAGCATTGATCTTTTGCATGGTTAGATGAATTTTGTGGGTACATTCACTATAAACCCTCACGAGACAACACTCGTCCTACTAGGGCTGCCTAGGGGTTTAACGGCTTGTTGCATATGCTCAATGCAATCGTGTCATCTACGAAAGTGATGTTTGTTAGGACTTAGTTTTTATTTCACTTATTTGCCCGAGGACGTGCAAATGCTTAGTGTGGGGATGTTTGATAGAGTATATTTTTATATATATTCTAGATGATTTTATTCTCATATTTATTGTGTTTTGCATTGATTTGGATTTTTATTTAATAGATTTGATTGTTTTATTGTAGGAAATAAAGAATTCATGACTTGGAAGGATTTGGAACAAAAAGAGCTATTTTGGAGATAAAATAGGAGAAAATTCGTATTATTGGGCTATACAGGCTGCCTGCACTGTTTGGGCCATATCTTGAGTTCCAGAAGTCAGAATTTGACGAAATTACTGTCCACGCGAAGCTTAGGGAATTATCTTTAATTCAGAGGTGGTCCAGTAAGCAAAATCCAACTGGAAGAGCCCAGAAACAGAGGAGCAAAATTTGTGACGAATTTTACAAGAAAATCCTATTTAATTATGGATATCTTTTTGTAAATTGATTAGAATATTAAAAAATACTTTTATTAGGAGATAGATATCAGATTTTATTAAGGGGTTTTATTATAAAAGGAAGAGAAAACGTGATAGAAAGGGATATAGACATATATAGACGTTTTTACATAAGCTAGGGTTTTGGTTTTTTTCTCTCCATCTCTTTCTTTGTAAGCACTTGGTTTAATTTGGATCTTCATTGTTCTTCGCTAATACAAAGTTTGAGGTATTCTTTATTCTCTTGTTTTATTATTATATGTTTTACATGGCTTCTTTCATTATTCTTATTGCTTTTACTTCTACCATGAGTGAGTAGTTTAATTCTAGGGTATTAGGGGAAGCCATGTTTGCACCATGATTTGGGTTTAATTTGATTAGTGAATTGATGGGTAAAGAGTAATTCTAATTGATATGTGTTAATTCTTAATTTGTGTAATTGCGCAATATCATAGATTAATTGATTGCAATAGGAGTAATAGATCGAAAGATTTTACTACTAGAGGCTTACATACAATTAGCGGAATTGAAGGTGAGTGTGAAAACATCATCGGATTTCTGAGAGTGTTAAAACTTGGAAAAGTTTAACCATTGCTCTAATTATTTTATCCCATTGATAAGCTATACCTTTGTTATTTGTTTGGTGTAAACATGGTGAACCTGAATTGCCCTAGATCTCTTAATTAATTGAATTAAAACCTTGTTAAATTTGCTTTAGTAGTTAACAAAATTCTCAACTAATCGTTTGTGACTAGAAACAATTGATAACCATTGAATTGAAATTGAAACTGTCTCCTTGAGGATTCGACCCGTATTTGCTAGTATCTACTACAATTGATACCGTGCGCTTGCGGTTAGACATAATTTTACACATCAAGATTCCACAACCCAGAGCCTCGAAGACAGTAGAATGAAAAGGATGCATAGGCAAACGCATCCCCAATTCGAAGTGAATCATGGGAATCCCCTGCACATCGAAGTCCGGCATCCTCCAAACTCGATCATTGGCCAAATGAACTATACATCTATAACCATTATTTAAATTAACCCAATCCCCTACATTTACGTTTAGAGGGCGATAGACAAAGATGCTAGCATAATTAAGATTAGGTTTTTCCTTGAACTCGACCAAAGCAGCAGCTAGGGCATCGGCCACGATCTCTTTTCGATTCGCTATTGTTTGTGGACTCAAAGGAGGCGAAACGTAAACCTCCTCTTCATCGACTCACTCTTCATCCATAAAATCAAAGCTATGATCATAAGATATCTCAGGAAGATCCAAGTGATCTAAGTTTATAGAGCTCTCAAAACTCTCATCCTTAATGGGCATTTTCTCCAGATTTCTATCGCTAGGTGTACGCGAGGATGAGGACGAGAATGACATTTCTCTCATGATTATAGATACACAAACTCAGAAATACCCAACAATTCAGATCAAGAACAAAAATTAAAATAAAAACGTACCTTACAGAATTAAGACGGACCAAAAGGCACAGAAGATGAATATAAGTCCCCCTAGAGAGAAATCCCTTCTTGTCTCGAAACTGCAAAAGAGAAAAATGAATCGCCATAGGAGAAATAATTGAATATATATTAAAAAAATACATATATACGTGGTCAATCAACGACAGGCAACCACGTGCAAAAATAGGAAATTATTTTCTAACATTCTTATTTACTTCATTATTTGACAGGATCTAAAGATACCTTACATACTAGGGGGGACAAATGTTGGACCATGAAGCCCAATAGGTTAGTTTGTATTAGATAAATGGGTTAGCTTAGATTGTACTAGGCCCAAAAAGCATTGTAATTATTTTAGCACCTTGAAGCCCACTAATGTAATTGCATTACGGCCTTGAAGCCCATTAGTGTAAACTTAGTGAAGAAGTAAATTAGGTATAAGGGGACCCACAAGGGAACCACTATAAAAGGACATTTTACCCCACTTGTAAAAGGATTGGCAATCTATACTATTATATAATAAGCAAACAGGGGTATAATTTGGTTGTTTGGTTCAACTTGGTTCAACCATCTAAAAGAATAGTGATCGTTAGATATTTAGTAAATAGATAATAGCCGTTAAATCTAATAATAAAGAATATTCTATTTTTAAATCTCTCTTCTAAAGATCCAAGGTTGGAATCCCGTCAACAACAAATTTACATTAAGATTTTATATTATTAGTTCTAATCAATACATATCATTTATTAAATAACTTTTATTATTACTAATAATTTTATTAATTAATTACAAAGTTAAATTATATCCATAATAAATTATTATACTCTATTTTATTTAATCATATAATTTTAAAAGTATTGAAAAGTAACCCGTGCTTTGCACGGATTATAAGCTAGTTTTGATAATAGAGAGAGAATCTGCTATTTGTATAGAGAGAAACACTTGATTTATAAAATACTTCTTTTGATATTTGTTCATCCTCTTGTTGATATTATTGTGACCATTATTGTCTCCTAAACAATCAGCTCTCTATCAGAACCCAACATCAAAATAAAAATATAGTATAAATTTTAAATTTATTAAAATTTATACTTCAAAAAAAAAATTATTATAATTTATAAAATTAAATTTCAACCGATATTATAATAGTGTAAAATTTGTTTTGAATGAACAGCATGAAATCAGATTTGATAGTAAATGTTTGTGTGCTGTGATTTTTAAACCAAATCTAGTGTTTTTCAGAATTTGTAATAGGCCTATATTTGTTAATGATACAAATCATTTTCTCTAAATCTCATTTCTATCACATTGTACCTTAAAAAAGTAATTAATTTTTAAAAAACCATATTTTATTATAAACAATAAATGGTTTTGTAGATTTTTCTAATGTTAAATATAATGTTAGTTGATTTGAAAGTGATTTTATGAATAACATAAAATTAAAAAAAGTAATGCCAACTATAACTTTTATATGGGATAGATTTTGCAATTGTAACTTGAATATGAGAGCATCTCTAATAGTATTACTTAAAATAGTTGATTAAATTATATAGAACAATAATTATTTAAAATTAGCTTAAAACCCGTGCGATGTACGGATTTTTTTTAATATTATATGATTTTTTCCTTATTTTTTAAAAACATGAATTTGGAGGCTTAAATTTTTATATGAGATGATTTGATAATAATTATATAAATGTTATCCATGATATTTCTAGAAAATGAGGGATTTTAGTTAGAAAATATAGAAAATATGATAGGTTTTAGTTGAAAAAGGTAATCGATTAATTATTAGTAATTATAAAATTATTATTTTATTTTATTAAATGGAAGGTCTGTGATATTATTAGAAAAAGAGATGATTTAGTTAGAGAAATTAAAAATGTAACATGTTGTAGGTGCAAAAGGTAATTGATTAGTTTGTAATAATTATAATTTAATTACGTTATTTTATATATCTTGGAAAAAAGAGAATTTAATTAGAAAAAATAGAAAAGATGATACATTTTAGCTAAAAAGGTACTCGATTAATTATTAGTATTATAATTTTATTATTTTATTTTATTAAATAAAAACGCCCGTGATATAATTGAAAAAAGAGAGAGTTTAGTAAGAGAAGAAAAAAGTTAATGTATTTTGGCTTAAAAAGGTAACCATCTATGATATAATTGGAAAAAGAGAGAATTTAGTTAGAGAAAAGGTAACGTGTTTTGGCTAAAAAAAGGTAATTAATTAGTTAATAGTAATTATAATATAATTATGTTATTTTATTAAACAAAATTGTTCGTAGTATTTTTTAAAAAGGAGAAATTTTAGTTAGATAAAATGTAAAAGATATTGTATTTTACCTTTAAAAGAGGAATTTTAGTTAGAAAATATAGAAAAGATGATATGTTTTAGCTGATAAGGTAATCTGTTATTCATAAATATTATAATATTATCAGTTTATTGTATTAAATAGAACCGCCCATGATATAATTGGAAAAAGAGGGATTTTAGTTAGAAAAAATAGAATGGTAACGTGAAATTTAAAAATATGACATGATTTATGTGAAAAAGATAATTGATTAGTTTATATTATTTATAATTTCATTATGTTATTTTATTACATAAAATTGCTGATAGTTTTTAAAAAATGAGAAATTAATGTTTCCCGTGATATTTATTGGAAAATAGAGAATTTTATTTTATTTTTTTTGAATATTTTGACTTATAGCTTTTTACAATGAGTATCTGTTCATTGACAAAAAAGAGAATTTAATTAGAAAAAATAGAAAAGATGATACATTTTAGCTAAAAAGGTATTCGGTTAATTATTAATATTATAATATTATTTTGTTTTTATTAAATAGAAATGCCCATGATATAAAGAGAAAAGAAAAAAGGTAACGTGTTTTGGCTGAAAAAGGTAACCATCCATGATATAATTGGAAAAAGAGAGATTTTAGTTAGAGAGAAAAGGTAACGTGTTTTGGCTGAAAAAGGCAATTGATTAGTTAATAGTAATTATAATATAATTATGTTATTTTATTAAACAAAATTGCTCGTAGTGTTTTTAAAAAAGGAGAAATTTTAGTTAGATAAAATGTAAAAGATATTATATTTTACCTTAAAAAGGAAAGTATTTAGTTATTGAAAAATAGAAAAGGTAATATGTTTAACTTGAAAAAGAAAATTGATTAATAAAGGAGAAATTTTAGTGATAAAATATAAAAGATATTGTATTTTACCTAAAAAATGAAATTATTTAGTTATTGAAAAATATAAAAGATAGTATGTTTAACTTGAAAAAGGAAATTGATTAGAATGTATTTTATCCGTAATTGAGTAAGGGTAAATAAGTAAAATCACTAGGTACCGTACCTACCGATCGACCCACTAACTAACCGATCAAACTTTTAATGTTTCGACTTTTATATAATAGTATTGATTTGTTAAACTTATAAGGGGGTATATTCTGTGAAATCGGCTATAATAGTTTGTTATAAAAATAGTATATTATCAATTTTAAGTTATAAATATAATAAATTAGTTTAATATTTACCTAAGCAATAAATAGCTAACTTGTTTCTTTCGGGGAACACATAGACTATCGAGCAAATTCATCTTTGATCATGAAGGCGGATGAAAATCTGGACTATAACCTCTAGTGCTTCTTGTGGAACGTCATAAGGAAAGTTTCTGAGAACATTTAAAGCTTGCCAATTATCAGTTTCAACAGTGATGTCTCTTTGCTTATCCTTAAAAGCTCAAATAAGGCCATGGAGGATAGCCCACAACTGGTTTTGCAAAGGAGTGAGGTTGGGGATGACAACAATAGAGAGCTTGAGTTCCCTATCCGAGTTACCATGGTCATGACGGATGGTATAGAGGGTGTTTGGGCTTGCTTAAAATAAGTTATTTTTGACAATGAAGATATTTTTAACTTAAAGGAGAAAGTAAATTTGTTTACTTTAAGTTGAATGAATGTGTTTGGGTAATTTTACTTAAAGTTAAATGGGGGTTTAATAATTTTGACTTAAAGTGAAATTTGACTTAAAAAAATTTTAAATTCATAATATTTAAACTTTAGAAGAATCGTGAAAAAAAAAATCAATAAGTCATAAGTCAAAAGTACCTAGAACTTATGACTTAAAGCAGTTTTTTAACTTAAAGCCAACTTAAAGCTGGAGTAGCCAAACAGGTCATTTTTAACTTAAAGCCAAATGGACTTGGCTTTAAGCTCAGCCAAACACCCTCATAGAGTTTTGCTATAAACAAATGAGATTGGGGAGCCTGAGATGTATCTCAGATAAATTTTCTGAGATACATGAAATTTATATACATATATAGTGTGAACATTTTAATAAAAACAGAATTTTTTAACTAATTATGCGGGCCCAATAAAAAATAAAGTATATTTTATGAGCATCTCAGGAAAAGCTCCGTGAAATGTCCTTTTTCTCTAAACAAATATAGTTACCATGATAGTAGAATTGGTTATTTATGATGTGATACATAGTTATTTTAATTAAGGAATATGTCCATAAGAAAACCAAACCGTGCGAAATGGTCTCACGTATAAGCACTGGCTCATGCCGTAGATCCAACTTTCAATTCACTCGTGCGATGCGTACGGTCGGGGGAGACCACCATGGGCATCCCATCGATGTCAAGTCATGGATTATGCAATTGAAAACGCTCTAACATAAAATGTGTTATAACGGAAGCAAGAAAGATTATATGCAGAAGAGAAATAAGTTTATAGATCTGAGAGGATAAACTAATTACAGAGGTTTTTCAGATGTTCAGATGATTTCAAATGCTTACATGCATTTCTTATTTATAGACATAAACTAAGGGGTTAGGTGGGTTAGGTGTGATAGGTGGTGCCGCCGGAGAAACAGTAGCCGCCAGAGGAACAGTAGTCAAGGGTAGGTGACCTAATTCAAGACATTCTAACAAATCTCCACCTTGACTTGAATTCTCTCACAAATAACAGATAACAGATGTACCAGATGCATCATAATAATGCCAGATGTACCAAATAAAACTAATCTCCACCTTGACTTGAATCCTCTCACAGATAACAGATGTACCAGACACATCATAATAATGCCAGATGTACCAGATAAAACTATTCTCCACCTTGACTTGAATCCTCTCATAAATAACAGATAACAGATGTACCAGACGCATCATAATAATGCCAGATGTACCAGATAAAACTCTTCTGCCTCAGATTTTGCCCTCAAAAGGGCAGTCAACAACTCCGAACATTTAGCAAGTCCAAACAATGTTGAAACTTGCTATGTGGAACCGGCTTGGTAAGCATATCAGCTGGGTTATCAGCAGTCCCCACTTTTCTCACCTTAATTCTCGTCTCACTTCTTAGAAAATGATATCTCACATCTATGTGCTTAGTCCGCTCATGATGGACTTGATCCTTGGCTAAACAGATTGCACTGAGACTGTCACAAAATACTGTAGCCTGATCATGATGTAGACCTAGATCACTGATCAATCCTTTCAACCAGATTCCTTCTTTTGCGGCTTCTGTCAATGCCATGTACTCTGCTTCTGTAGTAGACAAAGTCACTGTAGGTTGCAGAGTAGCTTTCCAACTGACAATCGAACCACCTAGAGTGAAAGCATAACCAGTCATAGACCTTCTACTATCAACATCTCCATCATAATCAGATTCTGAAAACCCTTTCACCAAACACTCAGTATCACCTCCATAAATGAGACCAACATCAGATGTACCTTTTAAGTACCGAAAAATCCTCTTCACAGCTTGCCAATGCTCCTTGCCTGGATCACCCATGAACCTACCAACAACACTGACAGACTGTGCAAGATCGGGTCTAGTGCAGACCATTGTATACATCAAGCTTCCTACTGCACCAGCATAGGAAACTCGAGACATGTATTCTTTTTCCTCAACAGACTTAGGTGCAAAAGCGACAGACAGATGTGCATTTGCAGCACTAGGAGTATCTATGGGCTTTGCTGTAGACATGCCAAACCTTGACAAAATCTTCTGAATGCATCCCTTCTGTGACAAGAAGAGCTTTCTTTTGCTTCTATCCCTATAAATCTCCATTCCCAGAATTTTCCGAGCCGCACCCAAATCTTTCATTTCAAACTCAGCACTGAGGAGACCTTTCAACTTCTGAATATCAGACTTGTTCTCTGCATCGAGTTGTTCAAACTCCAGATTCTGATGTGCAACTATCGCTAGTAGCACCCTGATGGAAGTGTGTCTGACCAAACTGTGATGATTTACTACTGGTACTGATGATTCTGATTCTGACTGTGGTTGTTGAACTTCTTGTTATGGTTCACTCTCATCTTGAGTGACTTCCTGCTCCACCTGTTTCTCAACGCCACCACTTTCTGTGTGAGGTCCACAATTAATCAAATAACACGCTGTACTAACCATCTCTGCCCAGAATCTTCTAGTTAGTCCAGCGTTAGAAAGCATACCCTAGCTCTCTCCAGAAGTGTCTGATTCATACGCTCTGCTACACCATTCTGCTGTGGTGTATCCCTGACTGTATGATGCCTAGAAATCCCTTCATTGTTACAGAACTCATCAAACTTAGATGAGCAAAATTCCAGACCATTATCAGTTCGCAGCCTCTTAATCTTTTCCGAGGATGTGATAGCAACAGAACCTGATAATGTATCAGTTCGCAGCCTCTTAATCTTTTCCGAGGACGCGACAGCAACAGAACCTGATAACGTATCAGTTCGCAACCTCTTAATCTTCTCCGAGGACGCGACAACAACAGAACCTGATAACGTAGAACCTTGAAGAAGATACAAGGTACCACGTTTAACACCTTTCAGAACCACATTACAACCCTTGCGGACATGTAAAACTCCACCTTCACCTTGAAAACTGAAACCCTTGCTGTCTAACATGCTCAAAGATATCAGATTCTTTGTCATAAGTGGAACATGCCTAACATCATTCAATGTGCAGAATTTACCATCATGTGTCCGAATTTTAATCGAGCCTATTCCAACCGTCTCACAAGTAAAACTTTTAGCCATAGAAATCTTGCCACCGTCTACTCGCTCGTAGGTTGTAAACCACTCCCTGCGCGAACATATATGATAAGACGCTCCAGAATCAAGAATCCACACATCAGAGTGATGCGTGTCCTTGACAGCAACTAGAGCAATATCTTCTTCAGAAGTAGCATCAGCTACAACAACAGTATCTGTCAAATTATCCTGTTGCTTCTTTTTCTTGGGACAGTCAGATTTCCAGTGTCCCTTCTCTTTACAGTAATTACAGATATCATTAGGTTTTGGACCCTTAGGAACTGATTTCTTCCCCGACTTTCCATGTCTATTACTCCAGCTAGCTGCCAACCCAGCAGCATGATTATCTGCACCTGTACCAGCCGCCTTAATGCGCAGCTCTCTAGAATGAAGATCAGATATAACCTCCTCTAGAGAAATAGTATCTTTACCAACAATAAACGATTGCACAAAGTTCTCATACGATAATGGTAAAGAAACTAACAGAATCAAAGCAGCATCCTCATCTTCAACTTTAACATCAATATTACGCAATTCTAATAAAATTGTGTTTAATTGATCTAAATGATCTCGAAGAGGCATACCTTCCTGCATTCGCAGACTGAACAGACGTTGCTTCAGAAGCAACTTATTTGTTAAAGACTTTGTCATGTAGAGACTTTCAAGCTTTAACCATAAACCAGACGCGGTATCCTCCTCCACAACTTCAGTAATAATATCATCTGCAAGACAAAACAGAATTGTTGAATGTGCCTTTTCTTCCAGAATGGCCATCTCAGTGCTTGTAGAAGCAGCCGTTTTTGTGTTGAATGGCGCCCAGAGCCCCTGTTGTTTTAAAAGGGCACGCATCTTGATTTGCCATAGACTGAAACTATTTCTCCCAGTAAATTTTTCGACCTTAACGTTAATACCACCAGACATCTTTCTCCCAGAAATGTATACGTGAACAGTGCCGGTGAACAGTACCCGCGAACAGTGCCGTGAACAGTGTCGGTGAACAGTGCCTGATGAACAGTGCCGGATGAACAGTCCGTATGAACAGTACCGTATGAACAGTGTCGTCTTCTCCGGTGATGAACATTGTCGTCTTCTCCGGCGATGAACAGTAACTCCGGCGAGCTTAAAAAAATTCCGGCGAAAAATTTTACAGCAGTTTCAACCAAAAGCTTTGATACCAATTTGTTATAACGGAAGCAAGAAAGATTATATGCAGAAGAGAAATAAGTTTATAGATCTGAGAGGATAAACTGATTACAGAGGTTTTTCAGATGTTCAGATGATTTCAAATGCTTACATGCATTTCTTATTTATAGACATAAACTAAGGGATTAGGTGTGGTAGGTGGTGCCGCCGGAGAAACAGTAGCCGCCGTAGGAACAGTAGCCGCCAGAGAAACAGTAGTCAAGGTAGATGACCTAATTCAAGACATTCTAACAAAATGGATATTAGACAATTTAAACGTGTTCGCCTGTTACTTTTTATGTGTACACATGCTTAAATGAATTGAGTAGAGTTGCATATTATTAAGAATGAACTTAATTTTAGTTATGAAATTTGGTTTTGAGTTCGAGCTCAAATTTGTTCATGCCAAATATTCTACGATTGAAGTTTAGTTTTAAAACTCGAACTAAATATAAATAAAACTTCGGATCTGATAACATTGATTTAATACATAAAATATGTTAAACGAAAAAAATTGGTGTTAACAAATTTGGGAAATTGATGAAATAACAAAATTTTGATATTTAAGGTTAAATTTGAGATATATCGACTTATTAGATTTGTGATATGGTTAAATTTGTTTAATATTGTTTATATTAAGGGATTTTTAATATTTTATAAAATATTTGCAAAAAATATGATTTACAACTAAATCAACCAAATGCAACCCGTTTTTACATATTTCTAAAAAATAATTGGTTGGATTTCGATGATTGTCTATTCGATTCCGACGATAGATCTATACTAATACTTTTCTATACAAAAAGTCTTTTATCCTTATACGACTTTGGAAGTTAATTTGTTACAAGTTCGTATATGTATATATATGTATATATGTGTGTGTACGTATTTATTTAAATCGAAGTTGATGTTGGTTGATTCATGTTTATATTTTGGTAAATGTGGTGTTGCAGTTGGTAGACTTTAATTGATTTTAGTGGATTGTGAAAATTTTAAATTTGAATTTTCATATGTGATTCCTCATTAGATTACATGGAGTTGGAGTTGCATATGTAGTTACAAACAGTTGCATTCGGTTAATTTGATTGTAGAATGTATTTTTGCAAATATTTTATTAAAATTCGTAGTTTTTTTAAAAAAAATTAGAAAAGGTATTTTTGCAAAAAAAAAAAATCAGATTTGAGTATTTATGAGAAAACCTCATTTATCTTTTTAAATTAGATTCTCGTTGGTATACATTTCAGATTTGAAGGATATCGTTGAATTTTTTTTTTATAATTAATTAGAGATTATTCCTCGTTTCAAATAAAGAAAATTGGAAATTAATTTAATAATTAATAAATCTTACAACTATGATCTGATTTGATATAATTCATTATAAAACATTGTATGCCTTTAAGTTATTTATTATTAAATTTCATAATATAATTTTTTTTATAATATTCTTTAAAATAACACAAATTTGACAAATTAGATATCTAGACTCAAGAATCGAACTGAAAAATATAAAATCGAGAACTATTATTATATTCAAATTAGATTATTTGAAATGTAACCAAATTCAAAACAATTTGATCAAAATCCGATTTCATTATCCAAATTGGCACGTCTACTGTCATATAAAAAATAATTAAAAATTTGAAACAATGAATGTATTATTCCAAAAAAAACAAGGGAAGATATCTTAATTTCCGATCCTTAACAGGAACTACAGAAGCACTAGATTCCTGACAAAACCCAAAGTACAACATTCAAGGAATGATGGGCCCAAAGTTTTTACACTCTGTAAAAGACTTTTGTGGCCCACCCTGACAAAAGAAAAATCTTGCCGGACACCTGTACAAACAATTATCACTCAAATCCACATTAACCGACCCGGGTTTTAGACCCGTTAACTGACGCGGTATACCTCCAAGTAAATAATTTCCTCCCAGCAACAATCTCTGAAACGGCACCGTTCCAGGATCCGGAAACACCACTTTTACTGCGTACAGGGTCGGTATCTTTCCCGAGAATTTGTTATTTTCCAGTGATAATGCGGATAAGTTGGGCATCCGACCCATGAACCCGGGTAAAAACCCGTGGATATTATTGTTACTTAAATCTATTTCTATAAGGCTATTTTGGTAATTTGAGCCAACAGGGGATTGAATGGAGAGTAAATTGTTGTCTGAGAGGATTAGTTGTTGCAAAGTTGGGTGAGTGAAGAGACTCGGTGGGATTGACTCAGTGAGTTGGTTGTGACTCAGGTCGAGTACTTGTAAATTACTCAAATTTGTAACTAAATTTTCGGGTATCTTTCCTTGCATTTGATTGTTTCGCATTATAATTTCGATGACAGAAGGTGGGAAATGAGATGGGATTTTACCGGAAATGGCATTTTGACTGGCGTCGAGGTAAACGAGTTGACTCGGCTGAGTTAACTCGGGGAAATCGCCTGTTAACTCGTTACTTTGAAGTTCGAGCCTTTTTAAACTCTTTAGACCGTTGAGAGTAAATGGGAGTGTTCCTCTTAGATTATTGTTGTCGAGTGAAAGCTCTTCCAGACTAATGAGTGAGCCAATTGACTCAGGTACTGAGTTGGTGAACGAGTTATATGAAAGGCTGAGTTTTTTTAACCGAGTCAAATTGGAGAATGAGTTTGGTATTGGGCCAGTGAAGAAATTGTTTGAAATGTCAAGGGTTTCAAGGTAAGGTAGGTTCAAGTTAGGACTGAGTGTGCCTGAGTAACCTGCTTGGTCAAGAGCGAGTTCAGTGACTCGGCTAACATTTGATATTAGAATATCACAGCGAAAGCCACAAGTGAATTTATCAGAGTAGAGACTGTCACAAGGGTCGAGTTTAAAGTCCCATGAACTCAGACACGAGCCAGGAATCACTGAATTTGGAGAAACTGCATTCTTGAAATCTTCAAGTACTTGTATATCTTGCCAGTAAGTGATTGAATGTACTTGCAAAACTGAAATAAAAATGCAGCGTAGTAATGAAGCTAATGTTGTGAATTTGAGGCTAGTAGTAATGGCCATGTTTGATTGTTGAGCAATGTGATATGTTTAGTTATGGGGACTGGAGAAATAAAAGAGAGGGGGTCGTGTTTTATAGCTTAATTTTGCTGAGTGGTTCACGTCACGGGCAAACATGTGTCAGAATCTATTACTACTATATTGACTCCCTCCCTTTTTAGTAAAAAATACACATATTAAGAAATATTTAATTATGTAATTTAATTCCATGTTTGCCTTTAATTTTAACATTAATGTTGTGTTTGGTTGGGGTGAATCAAATTGGAGGGAATGGAATGGAATTTGAATAAGAATATGGTTAAATGTTTAAAAATTTCATTCCTTACATCATTCCATTCCTTAAACACACCAATTTGAAAAGGAATGATCCATTCTCCCTCCAACCTATTTTCTTCCCAAATCCTATCATACAAAATTTGCACCCACTCATTTTTTTTTAATCTTATATCTCATGTTCATTGTATTCCTTTAATTTCTATTCATTCCATTCCATTCCATTCTCCCCAACCAAACACAACCTAAATGATAAGTTATGAGTGTGTATATTAAATATAAAGTCAAACATTGATATTAGAAATAAAAGGGCATATATGAAAAAATTGGTAAAAATATGTATTGGAACAAGGAATATGATAATTATTTAGGGACAATTTTTTTTTGCAAATGTGCCAACTAAAAAGGGACAGAGAGAGTATCTTATAGAGCAACAATGGAGTAAAAAGTTCATGTTAATAATCAATGAAATTACTTATATAACCTTATCTTTTTGAAAATAACAAAAGTGCCGACACCCATTTTATTCTACCACAAATTGTCATTGCTCTATTATCCAATTTAATGCCTACAGCTACAATCCGGTGCAGAAGAAGAAAACCAATCACAAATATGTCGGGAGATTGATCGTGGTTGGTGTTCCTTTGCCTCCGATGGTAATCTCTGATGGTAACTATGTTTACGGTAATATATGATTAAGGTTGTTCATATATGTTTATGTGTGTGTTTTATTTGATTTTGCTTCTGTATCAGATTTCAAAGGTTCCTTCATTTCAATTAGTCTTTAGTCATGGTGTTTTAACTAAAATATTGGGCATGTGATGATTTAATTATGATATTTTAGTCCTGATTTGTGATTAGTTAGAGTTAAAGAAATTGCTATTGTAATTTTAGATAATGGTTGTATTACCATTTACTTATGTCTTGACCTCTTATTTTATTTAGGTAACAACTTTGTGATAATAGTACAGTCTTTTTAAACTTATTATATGACAGATTTGAAGAATTTTTAATGCCTTTTAGGTGTTGAGCATTATATATGTGTCTGGTATCTAACTTTGTGTATTATCAATAATGCTAGGATAAATTTGGATATAAGAAAAAAGGGGATAAGATGAGTTGAAAGTCACCGGAGTACACAAGTTAAGTTTTTGTATGGTCGCATTTACTGTTCTTATGTGGCCTCCTTGTGTAATGGACTTGTACCTAGAGTTTCATCGTAACAATCCATTTAGTAGGTAATGACAAAACAAGAAAGGAATACATTGGGAATTTGTGGATAAAATATTGATAAAGAGAGGATAAGAAAGTGCAAACACACGGATAAAATGTTAGTACTCCGTACTTGATTCGCCCAAAAATGCATATATGTCGCTATCTCCACGTTTCTGCACTCTTTCAGTTGGTTTGTGATGCGGAACGAGATATTAAGAAAATAATTTGTTTTTATTTTATGTTATTAATTAAGAATAGATTTAATTTTACTTTATTAGGTATTAGTTATATTAGATGAATAGATTTTTAAGAATATTCTAGATCATAGGATTAGAATAATAAAAGGGATTTGTTTCCTTTATTAGAAGATTTTTACTTGGCGACTAAGTTTAGGGATTTAGTATTATATAACTTGTAATCTTTTATTATTATGGAGACTTGGATTGATTAATTGAACTGAGAATTGTTCATTCTTGTTATGGGTTGCGATCCTAACAAAATTCTCTTCTGCGATTGAGAAATCCCTTGGTATCACCTAGGGCGTGGATTTCTGCAGTTAATCCACAAAAATCTATCCTTTTACCTGTTTTTACTGTTTTTCCTGCATCAAAAGTGGTATCAGAGCTTAGGTTTCAACATCGAATTCTTATTTGGTGAGAGATCTAGAGTTTTGCCAAAAAAAAAAATAGACACCATAAACCACCATCTGCCCACACCAGCAACCCACAGCAGCCACATCATAACCACCATTCCTCCACCCAAACACCAGGATCTTGCCACCATTAGCCTCCAACAGCTGCCAGCAGCCACCACCAGCCACAAGCAGCCACCGACAACCACCAGAAAGCCACCAATAGCTACCATCCAGCCACCAGTAGCCACAAAAAAGCTACAAAATAGTCCCAGATCTTCCTGAAAGTTACAAACAGGCCCTGAAACGTATAAAACAGTACTTAAACTTGCAAAACAGCCCCTGAATTTTTCAGGACTTGTAATTCAACCCTTAATCCGACAAAATGGTTAATGCTAGCGAAGTGAACAGCCGTCTTGATACGTATATCGAGAATAACAATCTAAGATTAAGAAGTGTGGAGAACAAAGTTGAAGATCTGAGTTTGAAAATGAAAGATGTGAAAGCAAAACCTAAAGAAATTATGGATAAACTTGGAATACGACATAGTTCTCCACCTGCAATACCTCCATCCCCGCCTCAACATCAACTAATGGTGAAAAGAACGTGAAACTTGAAGTTGTTGATGGAGAAAAAGATTCAAGAGAGCGTATTCAACAACATGCGGATACTAAAGCAAATAGTGATCGTGTTTTAATTGTTGAAGAAAATTCAGATAGTGATGATCCGATATTTCAGTGTGATGGCATGGAAAAAGAAGAGGTAGAAGAGGCTGTCAAAAGTGAAGAATTTGTAAACCACGAAAAGAACATTATGAAGGTGGAATATACTGACTTTTTGCCCATTAACAACATATTGTGAACGTCTACCACATCAAAATATCTTATTATGAGCGTGATGTTTCTGAAGTTCTTGCTTATGAAGTTGGAATCGGATGTTTTCGAGTGCTACCGCAAATCATCTCTTTGTTCGTTGATTCTAAAATATTATAAAACTCGTGGACGGGTTTTTTTAAAAAGCGAGGAGAATGATGCAGAACGAGATATTAAAAAATTAATTTATTTTTATTTTATGTTATTAATTAAGAATAGATTTAATTTTACTTTATTAGGTATTAGTTATATTAGATGAATAGATTTTTAAGAATATTCTAGATCATAGGAATAGAATAATAAAAAGGATTTGTTTCCTTTATTAGAAGATTTTTACTTGGCGACTAAGTTTAGGGATTTAGCACTATATAACTTGTAATCTTTTATTATTATGGAGACTTGGATCTTTTATTATTATAGAGACTTGGATTGATTAATTGAACTGAGAATTGTTCTCTCTTGTTATGGGTTGCGATCCTAACAAAATTCTCTTCTGCGGTTGAGAAATCACTTGGTATCACCTAGGGCATGAATTTTCTGTGGTTAATCTACAAAAATCTATCCTTTTACCTGTTTTTACTGTTTGTCCTGCATCAGTTTGTGCCTAATTATATCTATCTTTGGCGAAAAGTGGTAATTATTGATAGAGGTATTAGTTTAATTTGCACTATATATTACACGGTATATCCTGTCAATACTGTAATTTATAATTTAGATCACTTATATTTGTCTCGTAATTAGTGAAATGTAGAGGTCATTATATGGGGTAATTTTTTTCTATATGTACTCATCGTTTCAATCTTTCTGCTACCAATATTTGCAGCCATCTTTTTTTTTTAACTATTTAGCGGAGGAGCTATGTCATGGAGATGATATGGAGGAGGAAGTACTGGAGGTATTTAGTTTCAAGCACACATGATATCATAAACCAAAGAATGTAAACTTACACTCTTTTTATTTTGCTAATTTGCTAATGTATATGTAAAAAATATAAAAGAATACAAAGGAGTTGACCCTTGCTCCATGAGAATATGACACACCATAGAGAGGTCTATTTATAATCAATCCAATAGATATATTGAGAATAGAAAGGAAAACAGGAAAACAAGGGCAAAAACCCGAACTAGCCTAGCCAACTAGCATAAGTCTCAATAGAAATATTTTTACAAAACCAAGTAGAATTACGAAGTGTAGTCCGATTATCTACAATTATTTTCTTAATAAGCTTAGAAGGCACGGAGTATCCTTTGTTGTGAGCTCTTGCATTTCTCTCCCTTTATATGTGTTAGGAAAAAATCTGGGCAACAAGAAGAGCCAAGCTTCGATGCACCTGGTCCATGATAGATTCCTAAGAAACTAATAAGTCTAGTCAAGTTCCATCCACTAGAGGAATGCAAAGGTGATACGCCAAGGTCTCTAAATATACCTGCTATAATGGCAAGATCAAAACATGTGAGTGGTCATTTCTATCACACAATCACTCCCACTTTTACCTGTAGCTATACTCTTACTTGTAGCTGTATAAGTTTTGGGGATTCTTCATTGAATGTGTAAAATAATTGAGCAAAAGTCAAGTAAAATTGGTCATATGCAAAGCACTTGAAAAATGAAGTATACTTATGATGATTCTTCTTGCTCCAATCAAAGGAGGTCCCCCGTCAGGAGTATGGAGGCACTGCTCCGGAGAAAAATATTGATAATGGAACTTGTAAAGCATGGAGCAAGTAGTAGAGGTATTGCTTTCAACACAATTTTATTCCTTATTTTTTCAATCGTATTTTTATCAAGAAAGATTGATAATGATATATATTCATATATAGTTGTCCAAAATCATTTACTGTTCACTCATGAATTGTTCAATTTTAATTTGGAAAGAAAATAATTATCTGATTTTTCTTGGAAAGAACTTGATGCCTAGCCAAGAGATATTCCTTGTTGGTATGCTGTTTAATTAACTAATTAACGACTACACCAACTCGACTGATTTTCTGAGTTGGAGTATGCACCGCAAAATGGAGCACGTGTCAACTGAACTTAGCATTTGCATTCAAAATTAAAGCTGTTGTAGAACAACCCTGTGTTTGGTTAAGCAATTTGTAAGTAATTTTTAAATCAACCTTTTATTTTAATATATATTCTTATAAATAAGTAAGAAGTACATAATCAAAATCAAAAAAATTCATATCTATTAAAAGAGTAATATAAAAAGTAAGAATTTAATCAAACAAAAGAAATCCATGATTTCTACTTTTTATTGATATATTTATCGGTGGTATTTAACATTGAGTTGCTTGATCTTATGCGTTCTTTCTTATTCTTTATTGAAGAGTATTCCTTGTGTATAAAGTCATTGCTCCCTAAAGAATTTATCATAAAATTTCATATGAATTTAATTTTATCAATAATTAAGCTTTTAGTATGAAGATTTATAGAATCTAGCAATAACTTAACAACAAATTAGGATTAAACCTAACATGATTATATGCGGTTTTCATTGTTACAAAAATGTATACTATGTTAAATCCCTATCATCATTGGAAACAAGATGTGTTACTCCATACTTTGCCAAAAGATCAAAAGCATTGTGGTTTGCGAAGTCTTCAAACTGAAAAAGTATGAATTGATATATCAATTATATTAGGAATTGAAAGTCCCGATATTAAATAACTTAAACATGGGAGTGTAAGTAGACCTGTATGAGGACTTTCTGTCCATAGTTTTGCTTAACTACAGACATAAACTCATGTAGTAGTTCAGCATACTCTTGTTAAGAAGAAAGATTATACAGTTTAATATCATTGAAAAGAATTGTTACAAAAGTAGGCATGTTATAAAATCCGTACCTGGCTTGGCCAAATGTAGAACTCATCCGGTTCTAGAAAACACTAGGACTACCTTGCATGTCATTGTCACTCCTAACTTTCAGTTTTAAAATACATGGCAAACTTAACTACCGAAAAATCATAAATATAGAATTTCTACTTCATTTAATAATGCTAAGCCTTGAACTTTGGAAATTAAATATAAGTTTACAAATGTAACAGATCCCTCTTTTCCAATTAAGTTCTTTAAAATTTGACGTGACAAATTTATACACAATTTTTCTTTCAGAACATTTACCTAATGTGATATTGCCGGACAGATACGGGGTTAAAGTTAGTCATTCTTGGATTCCATATATCATGCGTAATTCAAAATAAGTTTTAGTCCAAGTGCAGCAGTTTAGTAAAGTTTTGCGGCAATAATGATTTCTAGAACAATCACTTTAAAGTAAAAGTTAAAATCAATAATTAAAATTTTATGTTCTATAGACCAAAAAGAATAACATGTCAAATGAATTATGGAAATTTTGTGTTCTGTAGACCAAAATGTTTATTTTGCTACTGGTTTATAAAGAAAAGAAATATAGTTCACTGTTCATGTGTGTATGTTAGACGTTATCTCATATCATGAAGCTTGCTTATCGAATTACGTAGTGAAACTTTTTTCACAAGTATTTGGAACACCATTATTTTTTATGGACAAATGTCATATTATTCATCCGTTTATTAGTTTACACATGTGCACCTAAGATCCTGTTCGATATGTTTGTATGATTCTATCCTCCAGGAAATTTAAATGTCATATAAGTTAGAAAGTCAAAATTTTACTCTGGATGATTTAGGTGGAGATGTTGTGCCCTAAAATTTAATTGTAGCATCCTTGGAATGTTAAATTAAGATATGCAAATGTGACTTATAGAATTGGAAGCTATACCTTGATATTGTTGATAATCTTTTGTCTATGTCTTGTAGTAAAAGAAATCATTGACCTGTTCATTTCCTCATTCTTGGTCTTATTTGAAGATAGTCATGTAGAACAAACAAGAGTTTCTCATATATCTCTATGCATCATATTTTCAAATACTGTAGCATTTTATCTTTCTTCCTGTTATATTTACTCATTCTTCTCCTTAATTACCCTACATAATTCTAATATTCTGTGTTAATAAGTACAACAACTGAGAAAGGTCAGGAAAGCTCATAGAAGAGTGATGGTTGAAAATCAGTCAGCTGCAAGCGGTAGCCAATATATTGCTTCTCAAATCTATGAAGCAAAAGATATGATGCTTAGAAGAACCAAGGCCGCTCCTTTGTACTCTAATCATTACTTTTTTGTTATATGTTACAGTCTACACATTGCAGAGACATAATTACTACATGCTCAAAAACAGCACTCGAAGACAATGCAGGAAAAAAAGTTACTCTTTACCGTATTTCTAATGATGAAATTATTTTGGTATATATAGAGGCCCGTGCCTTGCACGGGTTTTTACGCTAGTATCTAATGGTTGAGCGTCTTGTTGAGTATTGAACACACACGAGAATACAGAGGGGGTGAATGGATTCTCAAACTTTTCTTTTTCTGATAAGTGTTTTAGGTGAAGGTTGTTTTAACTTGGTTTGAATCTGGTTGTGTAACAAAGTGTGTGTTTGTGTTTAACAGATTGTGTAAGTGCGGAATATAAACACAAGAACACAATATCACTTTAATCTAATATTGTATTAGATAAAGATCTGCTACAATCTGTGAATACAAATGTTAGTATTCTCAGCTTCTTTCTCAGAGAGATATTACTTGTTAACTCGAATAACTTGTAGAAGGAGGGGTTGAATACAAGTTATATAATCGTGTCTGATTTTTGCTTGATTATATGAACAAGAATAAACGAATGAATCAAATTTTGTTTGTATTAAAATAATAAAATACAAACTCTACCAAAGGTGTACAATACCTTTAGCAGCTGCTGACAATACAAATCTCTCTCTCTCTCTGTTTGTTTCGAACTCTCGAATACAAATCTTACGAACTTACTTGCTCACTTACGCACGAACACTTTTTTACAATGATATAGAGAGAGTATTTATAATGCTACCTATCAACTAATAACAGAATTATAATCTATCTATGACAATGATCTTCCGTCCAGTTGATAGTTTCCATCAATAGAGAATTCGTTTCCTTCACGATATCTTCTTGCTTGTTTTCCAAAACAAAGATCCTGTTTTATAGCACTTGCCAGTTTCTGTAGCATCCATAATGACATCATCAGTAACACGACTGATATCATCAGTAACATGACTGATATCAGGATTTCCCATTACAACAGGATCTGATTATCCCATCAGTATTTGATCAGGATCTGACTTAATGTATCAGGATCTGCTCCTTTGTTCCTGACATGTAGTCCCTGACGCAATGTTCCTGACTAAATTCTACAGATTACTGTTTAACACATATATCCTAAACAAAGTGCTAAATCCTTTATAAGATCAGGATATACAAGAAGTATTAGCAAAATTCTATTCTTAACATCACAACTTATGAATTATTCCTAACAATCTCCCCCAATTTATGCTTTAGAATCTGAAGCATAAATCTAAGTTGTAGATGTCAAAACATATAACAATACAACCAGAATAGAATTTATGAATTCAAGATCATGAAGTTAAGTACCTCCTTCTTCCAGATGTAGACATGTATCTAGTACTTAGAAGAAAGAATTCAACTATTTGATGCTTCTTTTCCTTTACCACTCCCATGATGAAATTTACCAACTCTGTCACCCTTAGTTCTGCTCCCAGTCTGTTTATCTCCCCCAGTCTGTTGTTGTTGTTGTCGTCTCTGAATTATCTTTATCTCCCCCTTTTTGACATCAACAACATTAATTCCAAGAGATTCAGTAACAAAACAAATGAGATTCATCAGAACTGCTTGATTTTCCATAATAGTGACTTGGTTATTTTCAAGAATTTGAAGTCCCGATTGAATATCACTTTGAGATTTCGGAATGTCCATAAGAATTTCAGAATTGACTTCAATGTCGGAAGTGCTTGTTGTATCTTCAGATTCAGATTCAGAAAGAACATTATCTTCAAGTCTTGTAGAAGAAGTTGCCTGTTGAGAATGATATTCAAGTAATAATATTTGAGTAGAAGTACAAACATCTTCATCTTTCTGATCTGGAGCTGAAATATGATCATCCTGTCCTTCACCAGTATTCTGTGTACTAACATCTACAAATCCTGACTCCTCCTTAGATTGATCAGATATTGTTGATGTTTCAATTCTAGCTGAAATTGGAAGTACAAACAAAGGAATACTAGGATCATTAGGAATTTCTTCTGGTACTGGTTGAGTAGAAGTTTGTCTTAGCCTTTCACCTCTTCTGTTAATGATCTCTGCAAGCCTTTCTTTCTGTTTCTGAGCTTTAACTTCTGGCTTTTCATTGTGATGTGCTAAGTCATGCTTCTCATACATCTTGATAAAAGAATAAGTACCAGCATCCATACCAAGATTTTCAGACCAAGATTCAGGAAAAACCTGATCCTAGAAATCAAAAGATGGTGATTTCCTAATTTTATCTCCCTCACTATGGAGTTGATCATCCATACACTCATTCTCACTTTGACTATCTAAAGTCAACACTCTTTCTACCTCTCGTTTTGCCTGGTCAGGAGCCAGCCTCTCTGTGTGTGGATCTATGTCCATCTTTTCAAGTATATCACTCAAATTTGGATAAGTGCTCTCATGACCTACAGAAAAATAGGGGTTAGAAGAAGTTTTTATACCTGAACACACATGGAGAGAGGGTTCCTCATATGGCATGGGGCATGAGGTTTTCTCCAAGGAGTGAGCTGCTATAGTCTCTGAACCCTTACAAACGTCTACTTTCTTTTCAGAAACTACAGGCTCCAGTATACCACTTTCAGGTTTTACACTAGACTCTGATGTCTTCAGTAATACTTCATTAGACACCATAGCTAATATGCCACCGTCTTTAAGTGTTGGTTGCTGAGACACACCCTCAAGGTGGATAGACTCTGAAAGAACAATATTGGTTTGATCTTCAGAAAAATCAATCAAAGTCATTCCTCCCATATCATAGGGTTTCTCACTTGCAATTTCAGTCATCACAGAAGACCTTTCAGCATCATCAATCACAATTCCTGAGTCATCCAACCTTTGACTAGATGGTTCTTGTGTTGCAGTGACTGTGATATGATTTATTCTACTATTCACCACTAGCGCAATAGTATCTTCTGTTGACTGCTTCCCTTTATCAACTACCTCCTCTTGTTCACCTTGAGCTGAAGCATCTTCAACAATGACATCCTCATCAAATAAATATGCATGAAGTGATTGAAGTGCAACATGCTTAGGAAGTCCAAATTTCTTGTGTAACTCCTTTCTGACTGATACATAGAAGTATGTCTTCATTAAATCAAGCCTTTGATGTAACAGTCCATATTCTTCAGGAAATGAAAGTTTGGGAACTCTTTCAATCAAAAAATCTAAAACAGGCCTGGAAAGCTTCACTTTCAGAGAAATAAGTTCCATAGCCAGTCTGCATGTCAATGTAGTTTCCCATGAAGAATCAAGATCCAGATCTCTCTTTCCAGATACTGACATGGATATAGCATTATTTGTAGAGACCTGCATAACGTTAGTTGGACTTGAAACTGTGTGTGTAGGTGACAAATGAATCTTTCTCCTTGTCTCCTACTATAGTGAGCAACAGATTTGTCTTGAGAAGACTCAAGAGGTGTAGACACAGAAGTGATCTTGGGATGAGATCCTTTTTCAATAGACACAGTCTTTTGAGAGACAGTATCCAGTATCTGTTTTCCCTTTTTAAGAACTACAGCCTTTTGAGAGACTGCAGCCTGGTTGTGACTAGGTATTCCATCTCTTTGTCCTAGCTTAGAAAGTTGAATTGCAGCCTTCAATTCTGCTCTCTCAACAAGAGATATATTATCATCATCTTCACTAGAACTACTACTTGAAATAACAAATCTTCTCTTCCTTACAACTGATGTCTTTTGAGAAACACCAGAGGTTGGCTTCTTTGAAACAATAGGCTGTGGATCAAAATTTGGTTCTTGAATTGTTTCAAAGACTGTAATGTTTTTTGGCTACTTGTGTAGACACAGGGGGGTTCTCCTCCAATTGAGATTCCTGAGTCATTTCACCACCAAAGAAAGAAGAATTATAGATAGTAGGAAGATGAGTTCTTAGAATTACCTGAACATGATTTGGATAGTATAAAGCAGGTATTTCATCTAGATTCTTTTCACTGTCCTTCTTTGTAATGTCAGAGAAAATTCTCTTTTACTGTACATAAGAAGAAACACAATACTTTCTACCAAATCTAGCTTCAACATCAGGAATGAAATGGTTAATAAACAATTGCATGAATCTGTGATAATAAACCATATTCCTGTCATGATCTCTTGACCCAAGTTTTATACACATCTGACTTAAGATAATGTGACCAAAATTAATTACCCTGTTATAAAGCAAAGCATATGCAATATGTGATGTAACATCTTTAATTTGTTGAAAAGAACTACATTTACCAGTAAAGCATTTAGCAATTTGATCAAAGAAGAAAGACCATTCTTTTCTAAGAAAAGATCTATTTAACTAGCTCATGTTATCTAGAGGTCCATCATAACCTAATTTAGATAACATAGTTCTCACATCATCATTAGACGGTACATTCTCAAAATTTGTACTAACAGGTAAGCGAAGTACTGAATTAATAACAGATTCAGTAAGATCAAATGAGTCTTGTCCTAAATGTAGAACAATCTTTGTTAGGTCCAATATGTTTGTAGAAGGGGGGGTTGAATACAAACAGTATTGTTTAATCGAAATTTGTCCGGATAAATTTAATTTATATTTTGACAAATTTGAGCGAAATTAAATGAAACAAAATTCAAGTTAAATATAAAATTATATTAACTTGAGGGGTTTGTTACAAATACAGTACAGAAATTATATCTAGTTAATAAAAACAAATTAGAAAATTCGAAATGAATTTTTCTAGATTTGTTAATAAAAATCGAGATATAGATTAGGAGTAAAAACTCGATAATAGTACAAGAGTATCAAGTAAACAAGTTCTATCGGATCAGATATTAAAAATAAGATGAACTTGAATTTATACAAATTTATTTCTCTTGCTGTGTTGTTCTTCAATGAGAGAGAATGGAGCTGAGTTTGTTTCTGTGAATGTTATGTTCAGTGTGTTGGTTTTTTGATCTGGCCGCCTGTCTTGATTTTATGTAGTCTTCTGCATCATTCTTTTTCATTTGTACTGCCAAGACAATCGGCAAGACAATCTGTTCTTCCAAGACAATCAGTTTTAGCCAAGACAATCGGCAAGACAATCCAAAACCACCAAGATAATCAACTTGTACTGCAAAGACAATTGGCAAGACAATCAAGGCTTACCAAGACAATCGGTAAGATAATCAAAATTGTCTTTAACAAATAAAATAATTAAACCCGGCTGTATTGATTTGTTTTGTGCACAACTGATTTGATCTGCCATCTGAAAAGCCAGTCGCAGGATATGGAAGTGAATAACACGCGCGGCTGTTGCTGTTGCTTTTCCAGGCGCGTGCCCTACACGCGCTCAGGCGCGCGTCACACTTGCAACCGACAGGAATGACAGGTCTGTTGTGTTTTGAGTCTTTTGACTCCTTTTTCCTTATGCATGTTCACTAACTTTTGTTTGCTGTCTTGTTTTCTTTTGTTTCCTTTTGTCGACAACAAAGTTCAGCCTGCAACCTGTTATTTCCTTTTTTTTATTTTCTTTCTTTTGTTTCTCCGTTTCTTTTATATTGTATCTAATTTAATTAACTTAATTAATCAATTAATCATTTAAACGAATAATGATTAAATAATTAATAAGTTAATTAATTAAATCAATTAGACTAATATATCAATTTAAAATTAATTAACATGATAATTAATTTAATAAATAAATTAATTCAGAATGAATTAATTTATTAAATTAAATCAATTACATAATTATATTAATTAAAAAAGAATTAATATAAACCTTTTGACAGCTCAAATCTTTTTCTTGAACCACTAAAAGTAATAAAGAATTACCACCGAATTTTCGTTGACGTTCGATGCACGGTCTGGTTCATGAGCGACTAACTCCAACGGCTTTTCTTTATTTTTGACTTTATGATTTGGTTCCTTTTTTTCTTAACATATCAGTCTTGACAGCTTGAACCACTGAAGTTAATGATAAACAACCACTGTTTAATGTTGACACTCGATGTACTGTCTGGTTCATGAGTGACTAACCGCAATGACTGTTCTTCATATATTGACTTTAAAATCTGGTTCCTTTTCTTTTCTCCTCTCTCTATTAATTCTTCTGTACTGTTTCTGTCATTGTCGAAATCTTTGTCACTTTAAATGAATCCACTTCTTTAACGAATACTTCACTGAGGCTTGATCAAATGTCTGAGCTTCTTTCAATGTAGTAATTCCTCAAGTCTGTAGATTGACCTTGATCTTTTTCTTCTGACAGATAATACAATCGGAGATTCATTGTAATAGTCTATATACTATTTACTAATACAATCTTGTTCAAGTTGAGTTGTATCCTCGAAATACAAATAGGCTACATCATATGCCTTTCAATCTCCCCCTATTTGTTTGTTAGACAATAACAAACAAATACCTAGAGGATAACTCATCTACCTCACTTAAACAAGAAAAAGATAAAACTTTTAAGAATTAAGTAAATAATACAAAAAAAAATTCTCTGGTTTAGATTTAACAATTCCAGAATCTTCAGTTGATGAAATGATAGATGATTGTTCCTCTAGCACTGAACTGATCTTCAATAGATAACTCATCTTCATTTCTGATTCTTCATATCTCTGCCCGATAATACTTCACATCTTACATTGGTGATTATCAGCAGTTCTTGATTTACAATCACTTCCCATTTCTGACACAACTTTTCTCACTAAAGAAAAATAGATGTTCCTACTATATAGACAATGGTGAATAAATACCATTTCTATAACTTCTGGTGAATTTACTACTCTTCCACTTAGCCTTTATACATAGTACATTGAAAGACTAATAGAATAGTATTGTGATGTAATTCTCCTTATTCTTGATTTACATATTCTTTTGCTTCTTCATCTAAGGCTCCTCCTTAGAAACTAGACTTGCTTCTCATCCTAAGCACAGTCTTTACTGCTCCCCCTTTCTAACTCACTCTTCTTTTACTTGTACCCCAATACTTCTCCCCCTTAGTTGAGTATATCCTACTAAGGTAAGCTTTAAGCTTCAAGATATCTTTTTCAATATCTCTCCCCCCCTTAGTTGAGGAATCCTCCATTCAACTAATTGACAAAGTAGTTGATACCAAATTGTTACCAATTTATACCAATCGTTAGAGTACATTGAAATCAATTGATAAAGCTTGGTTAGAAAAGAAGTTTCATTTTCTTCCTTTCTCATTTAGTGTACCTCACAAGTGTTTCACCCATCTCTCCACTCATTTGTGTTGAGTGTCTCACTTCTCTCTATGTTTACACTCTTGCTCACTAGTGTTTCACTCATATCACTCATAGCTCCAACATCCGTTAGTGTACCTGCAAAGAAAAATCACCCTAGCCCCTTCAAGAGAGGTCAGTGGTGGTGCAATGGGAGTTCGCAAATCCCAAATCCTCGTTGGACTCGTCAGACGAATCTGAGTCATAATCTACAAGTTGCTAATTTTCCCTTTTTAGGGTTTTCAGATTTGAATTCTAAGAAGGTAAACAATGATCTATAAATTTAGCATTGAGATCAAGGTTCCCTTCTAATGTCTGTGAAGACATCACCTTGTTAAACTCATCAGATAAATCTGAATCATAGTCTACAAGTTGCCGATCCGCACCTATGTCAGATCCGTTACCCGCAGGATCCAGAGATGTTCCCTCAGGGGAGTTAGATAATGATCTTGTTGAATTTTGCCTTTGAGATCAATACCTTCTCTCGAGGTCTGTGAAGACTCTTAGTTCATTAAAGAACCTTTAACTTATAATCCTAACCGTAAAATGGTTGGATTACAGGTTTCCGTCAATTCATCCTTAGTGTGTGCAATCTCACTTGTGCATATGAAATATTTTGGTTAGTGTATAAGGTAGGGACTCTCCAACTGAATATCACACACATTCTTATTTACTGCATCAAGTGCATTTACTCCCTGGTGACCTCTAGTCTGAAAGGTTACTTCCATTTAGGGGGTAAAATAAAATGTGTTTAAGTTTGACTGTAGTCTGGGACAAAAGTTGTTGGGTTTACAACCTTATGACTAAACATGTGAGAATACCAAATCATGTAGATGAACCTGCATCACATAATATGAGCAACATAGAGATAGAATGCATTTTTAACATTGAAAAGTTTTCTGAGAAAATATTGCATTTATCTTAAGAGAAATGATATACAGTTGTGATTTCAAAAGATTTACAATATAAGCAATAACAGCTGTAGAAAGAAATTTTGAATTTAGGAAGTTAAAGATCTTGAGCTGGTTTTACTAAACAAAAACAAGGACAAAAATTCAATTAATAAAAAAATTAATCGAATTAATGTAAGTTAATGTTTAAACCAATACAAACAAAACTATTTTATCATGCTTTAGGTCCTGTAAGATAGATACCAACTATTAGAAATTGTTAGCACTTGATAGGTCTTGTCTTCCAATTGTTAGACCCTGAAAATCAAACATTAGTTCCTAACCAATTGTATAGACACATACCAATTTGATACCAACATTGGTCAATTGTTAAGTCCTTAACACGAAGATCTGTTAACAGCAATCACAAAACAAAGATTTATACTTAAACTGCAGGTTTTGTGTGTGTTAAGAAGAAGAACAACAAAAGAACCAAATACAGTGACCTATTTGTTAGTTTTGCAAGTATAGTGACTAAATTGTAAAAACTATACAAACTATTGATATACACATGAAAAAGAATATACAAAAATAAGAAATAATATACATAATAATTATACAAAATTAAAACTATAAGAAAAGAAAAATTCGAATCAAATAAAATAAAAAATAAATAAAACTATACATAAGTAATAATTTACATAACTTAAACTATAAACGAACATACGACTAAAATAAAAAGACAAACACTACAAAACATGTTAAATAAGATTAATATTTAAAAATTACAATACATGTACACAAACATTAAGTATATACAAGAGTATTTATAATAGGTTAGCAAATCCATATATTTTCTGACAAAACAACTTTCTACTAGAAAATTATTTAGAGAGAAAATATGATTTAATAAACTATCATAAATATGGCAGCTATTTTAAAATAATAAAATTTTCAACAAAAATAGCTTCCTCAAAAATTCTAACTAGAGAATTAGAGAAAATTATTATTCTAAAATAAAGAAACATGGATTAACGCATTAGAATGATTATGACAATTCTTATAGAAAGATGACAAGATAGAATTTGAAAAGAATGTCATACCAGTTACTTGGCGCTCAAACCTTGGCACCAACTTCCACGTTTCTTGTTGTTCCAGATTCGCAAGTGCTTTCTCAGATTCCTTAGATTCTATACCTTGATTCTGAGAAGCTCTTTTAATTGTTACTACAACATCTGGATCACCAATGATCAGCTCTATTCCAAACACACTGTCTGAGAAAGTTGGATCTTGATGAATCACCTTGTTCTTCATTGTGATGTTGTGTTTTACTAGTGAATCCTTTGTTTACCTCCCTCGAGTTATTGCGAGAATGATTTGATGATTATTTTCCAGTGACATTGGTATTGCCAATAACAAAATTGTTTCCACCACTATCACTTGGATAATTATCATCTTAACATTTTAATCTTATGACTTCAAGGCAACTCCTCGATAACAACAATTGTTAACTCCTAACAACTATTTGTTGGTAGACAATCTTGGTTCTAAAAATAAAACTTGATTACCAAGACTGTCTTGTCTGCAATCTTAGAAATAATTTTCTAAGTCCAATACACCTTGATCCATAGTATATAACATTTATTATCAAAGTGATTAGAATCTTGCAAATAAGCATAAAAATTATTCAAAGTAATTGAACTATGGTAACTTTAGATATTTCAATATCCATAGTTCTACTTAGAGAATTTTTATACCATGTATAATAATATGAGTGAATTGTAAAAGATATAACAATGATTACTTAGAGGAGTTCTAAGTAATTTCACACATACCAATATATCTCACAATTAGTTAGTAAATAGAATTCTAACTAAACATCATTAACTGATATAAGTTAAAACTTCAGTACAACCAATTGTTAGAACCATGATATTAATTATAGTGAATTTCTGAAAATGGAATATTGAAAAAATTCACTAGAATTAACATCTGAAAACTAAACTGAAAACCAACAAAATTGTTAGGTTCAATTCAGTTCGTTGTATATTTATTTTGATGAATATGAGGTACAGAGCAAATACTTAAATTGAATTGCTTCAAGTTCCATAACTCAAATTAATCAAAGTAAATAAATAAATAGATAAATACTAAATCTCTATGAGTTAGATTTTAGCATTTAAATATTTAAGTTATCCTTAAATAATCACTACTAAAATATATTGCAATTATACACATGGCAATCATTTAACAGATAGTTCTCAGCGTGAGGTCTGGATGTAAATAAGTTCACAAGTCCTTTCAATACAGACAATTAAAAACTTGTGAGCTTACTTAAGAATTACTTAACAGATGGGATTTACAATCATATAGCATTAATAAAATCCAAAGTTCATAAACCAATCTTGAAAAATTAATTTCATCAAGTGATTCAGCAAACGTGTCTGCAAGTTGTTCTTAATTAAAGACATGCTCTCAAAAGAATTGATACCTTATGCAAGTTGCTTAGTCCTTGAGTGTTTCACAGAGTTGTTGGAGATGAAATTGATTCCTTGTGTTCTCCTGCTTTCGTACAACTCATTTGAATAGAAACAAAAGATCCTTGACTTTTTATTGTCATCATTCTTTTGGCTTACTGAAGTAAATCAAAAGAATTGCAACTTTACCAACATCAAAACAGCAAATATCTTGATACCAATTTATAGCTAGTAGACTAACATATAATATAATCAAGATATCATTGCACATATATATCATTTATGTTTGTGCCTAAAGATGTAGAGAGTTCTATAAATATGACACCAATTATTAAAAGATACCAACTGTTAAAGATTGATACCAAATATTAAATTATAGTTAGGGTGTCATACCATGTCTTCCATGCTTGCTTGAGTGATGATACCAGTTTATACTAACATGTAGAGATCTTCAATTATCTCACCAACCAGGAGTGCACTTGTTCACATTCCTCTAGCATCCAGATTCAGTAGGTCTAGATGTCCATTATATTGAATGTGCAGCAGGTGCCTGATATCCTCAAGTCTTATCACTGGTGCTTCTTGTCAAATATACTGTTTGATCAAATTGTAACCTAGCATCCAGTTTAGCTTTGTCCCTCATAACAATGCCTTAACATCATCCAGATAGACTTCTGGTTATCCTTGTACCAAATACAGCCTTGTTGTTTGGTCTAGATACCAGCTTCCCTTCAATCTACCTTTTGTACTGATTGAGATCATCTTGCATTGCAATCACTCAACCTAGATCTTTCAGAGCTTTTGTAGCTTTCTTAGTTTCTTCTAAAAGAAGACTAAAGAAATAATCATTAGTACTTGAAGCTCTGCTAGTGTTTTACTTCCACCATTAGAAACACTAAGAACTAGAACAAAGAGTTAATTGAGTCAACACTCTTTGTCTTGGCAGACATGTTCTCATAGTGTCCTTTGACTTTCAGTGTGGTGTTGAGTTGACTAGATGATCCTTCTTTTGCTCCCCCTAAGCTGTTGCTGGGTTTACATGAAGATTCTCAATGTTGACATTGCTTGGATCTGAATCATCATTACCATTGACAGTTGGGAGCTAGAAGTCGTTGAACATCACTAAGACTTTCAATCACCTTCTGTTGATTAATAACAATCACCCTGTAGGCTGTTGACTCCACCAAGTAACCAAGGAAATTATCCTATTGAGCATTAGCAGATTGCTAGGATGCTCACTTTCATTTATCATTGCAAAACAATTTTCTTCATAACTTGTGGGGTCTTCCTATATTTCTTACTGATCAGGGTTTAATCATGTCAGTAGCAAACTATCGACTGCTTCAGCATTAATACTCTTGAAGGTGCAGAAATCATCCAGAACACTAATTGATAGGTCCTGTAATCTGGTCTCCAAGTTGTCATAGTCAATTTTGCTTCCTGACACTCTTCTAGATATGATCAATAACCATCAGTGGTGTCTTGTCTTCAGATTGTTTGAACAACAACTTGTTTGTGGAGAGAAGTCATCAGTCATCACCACTTAAGTATATTTTTCTTTGATGTAGAACTTCTGAGTGATTCGTTTTGACTTCCCTTTATGACATGCCTCATAATTTTATTTTACTTTAATTCCAGATGATGCAATCTCCTTTACTGATTCGATTTCCAGGAAAGAATCTCTTGATATGACATTCAGGTGAGAGAGCTCCTTATGTAATAGCTGAACTCATGTCTGATGAAGCTTTAGATTTGACCTTGTTGACTTCACCTTTGACTGAGATTCCATGTCAGCTACAGATAAGTTCTCTTTCCTTAATCCTCGAACAGTAGGCTCTTCATCTTGTAAAAGATGCTTTATTACTGACAACATTCCTTGGCTATTGAATAGCCTTGACCCTAGGTCATACCCTTGCTGTTGTCTCCAAGGGATGAACCACTTGGCCAGATACCGTCACCACTCTTGATAGCAGGGCTCTATCTTCGGTCATATGCCTTGAACATCCACTGTCCAGAATCCACATAACACGATGTACTTGTTACACACCCTGCAATGCCAAAACGGTTAAACCCTTTTTGGGACCCAAATTTGATTGGGTCCGGAATACTTGAAGTATTGGCCTTTGTCAGGCAAAACAACATTCTTAATCTTCATAACAACATTTTTCAAGGGGACTGGACATTTAACCCTATAAACAGCTTTGACAATCTTTGATTTCATCTTGGGTATCCATGTCTTTTTAGCAACAATAACATTTGTTTCATTGACTGGACATTTGACCTTGTAAATAGCCTTAGTAAAACTTTGTTTAGGCTTTGGTACAAATGTCTTGCTCCTAACATAAGGAGGACTAGCAGTCTTTGATCTAACATTATTCTTGTTCATATGTTGTCGAGGAGCAGTCTTATTATCACATGCATGATTACCATTAAAGTAAGCAGACATCACATTAAAAGCACAAGACATACAATTGACAACACGAAATGCTTTATGATTAGAATCAATGATAGGCATGTTACTCATGTTAGACATGTTATTGTTCTGCTTCAACTTATTACCATCTAATCCAGTCTTAGAAGAACTAGTTGTTTCAACAACCTTGACTGGCACTTTAGGTACATCTTTCTTGGATGAAACATTTTATGGATTAGTGTCCTCAACAGATTTAGCCTTAACAAAGACTGTGACATCTTTCTTGGATGAAACATTCTTTGGATTAGCGTCCTTAACAGATTTAGCCTTAACAAAGACTGTGCCATTTGCACTGTCCTCATTTCTCATTTCTTCGTGGATAACCATAGAAAGAATATCTGGTGGTCCAGCATCAGATTTTTTAAATAGAGGTTCTTTAACATTCTTGAGTACATGTGGTATTCTCCTTTCTTTAGCACTAACAGGGTTAGGGGAATTTATGCCCAATGATCCAACAGCTTCATTGTAGCCATACCCTATACCTGTTGTTCGTTCTACAACTTGATTGTTAAAAAACTCTTTGGAAACTTTAACAGAATTATAACAAGCCCTGACCTGTGTTTCAAGTTCAGTAATTCTAGCCATTCGTTTGCCTACAACTTCTAGAATAGCTTTCTCCTTTTTATAAAGCATTGTTATTTCATCTCTTTGTTGATCTTGATTAATATGCACCTTTTTCAATTCTAACACTTCATTTCCAAGTTTAGTGCTTAGCAGATCTAGTCTTCTATATCCATTTGTGCATTATCTAAGGAATTAAAAAGACTACGAATCAACTCAGGGTCAGAAGGAGTTACCGGTTTGTTATGATGATCAGATGCTCCATCATTTGCCATCAGCGCAAGATTTCCAACTTCTTCATCTTCACTGTCTGTGTCATCCCAGCTTTTGCCTTGTATCACATAGGCCGTGTCTGTGTTCTTCTTACCAGATGCATACTCTCTCCTTGCATCTTGTTGAGGTTGATGACACTCAGTTGCAAAGTGTCCAAGTTCATTACATTTAAAGCACCTAATCCTGCTTCTGTCTACCATTCCAGTTTGGTAGCCACCCCTTGTGCTACTTGAGGAAGAACCTCCTCGCTGGAATCTATTGTAGTTAGATTTGAACTTGAACTTGGGATTCCTCCTAAATCTGAAGTTACTGAATTGCCTCACCATCATAGCCATTGACTCATCTTCCAACTGATCCAGCTCTTTCAATGAGTAGAAATCTCCACCATCCTGACTGACAGGTGTATGACCAATCTCAACTTCAACCTGTTCCTTGTCAGAGCTGCAAGGTTGAACAACCTTAGCTTCCACTTCCTTTGGAGTCTCAACCACTAGAGCTGTAGAAGAACTTGGAACCCTACCTTCACCATGAATTTCTTTCTGTTGAACTTGTTCCAACTCATAGGTTTTCAAAATGCCGAAGAGCCTTTCAAGGGTAATTTGATTCATGTCTCTGGCTTCTCTAATGGCAGTTATCCTATGTTCTAGGTGAGTAGGCATGGTCAGTAGAAACTTCATGTTAATCTCCTTTTGTGTATATTGCTTGCCATGGATTTGCAAGTTGTTGATTATTTTGTTATACCTTTCAAACACTTCCTGAATGCCTTCATTAGGGCCAGCTCTAAAGTGTTCATACTCAGAGATTAAAATTTGAAGTCTATTTTCCCTGACTTCATCAGTTCCTTCATTAATAGTCTCAATAGTTTCCCACATGTGCTTTGCAGTTTTACAATTCATTACATGACTGTACATCACATCATCTAGGGAATCTAATAGTATGAGTCTCAAATTCTTGTCTAGTCCTGCATCCTCTTTTTCATCAGGAGTATAAGACGCAGGGTCTTTTTCATGGGTTCTATCAGGTTTTGTAACAACTCCATCAGTAACAACTTGTTGTTCAATGACCATAGGAATTTTAGGTCCATTTTTCAGAACACCCAAATATTTAGAATTTGTAACATCAAGAAACAGCTCCATTTTATTTTTCCACATATCATAATTATTTTTATTAAAGATAGGAATCTTAACAAGGACTTTTGAAGACATGATGAATTTTTAAGTGCGTTAAAAATTCGAGATTGATTTTTGACTGAATAAAAATAGGATCTTGATTTGTGTATTAATCAATAGGCTTTGATACCAATTGTTAGGTCCAATATGTTTGTAGAAGGGGGGGTTGAATACAAACAGTACTGCTTAATCGAAATTTGTCCGGATAAATTTAATTTATATTTTGACAAATTTGAGCGAAATTAAATGAAACAAAATTCAAGTTAAATATAAAATTATATTAACTTGAGGGGTTTGTTACAAATACAGTACAGAAATTATATCTAGTTAATAAAAACAAATTAGAAAATTCGACATGAATTTTTCTAGATTTGTTAATAAAAATCGAGATATAGATTAGGAGTAAAAACTCGCTAATAGTACAAGAGTATCAAGTAAACAAGTTCTATCGGATCAGATATTAAAAATAAGATGAACTTGAATTTATACAAATTTATTTCTCTTGCTGTGTTGTTCTTCAATGAGAGAGAATGGAGCTGAGTTTTTTCTGTGAATGTTATGTTCTGTGTGTTGGTTTTTTGATCTGGCCGCCTGTCTTGATTTTATGTAGTCTTCTGCATCATTCTTTTTCATTTGTACTGCCAAGACAATCGGCAAGACAATCTGTTCTTCCAAGACAATCAGTTTTGTACTTCCAAGACAATCGGCAAGACAATCCAAAACCACCAAGATAATCAACTTGTACTGCCAAGACAATAGGCAATACAATAGGCAAGACAATCAAGGCTTACCAAGACAATCGGTAAGACAATCAAAATTGTCTTTAACAAATAAAATAATTAAACCCGGCTGTATTGATTTGTTTTGTGCACAACTGATTTGATCTGCCATCTGAAAAGCCAGTCGCAGGATATGGAAGTGAATAACACGCGCGGCTGTTGCTGTTGCTTTTCCAGGCGCGTGCCCTACACGCGCTCAGGCGCACGTCACACTTGCAACCGACAGGAATGACAGGTCTGTTGTGTTTTGAGTCTTTTGACTCCTTTTTCCTTATGCATGTTCACTAACTTTTGTTTGCTGTCTTGTTTTCTTTTGTTTCCTTTTGTCGACAACAAAGTTCAGCCTGCAACCTGTTACTTCCTTTTTTTTTCTTTCTTTTGTTTCTCCGTTTCTTTTATATTGTATCCAATTTAATTAACTTAATTAATCAATTAATCATTTAAACGAATAATGATTAAATAATTAATAATTTAATTAATTAAATCAATTAGACTAATATATCAATTCAAAATTAATTAACATGATAATTAATTTAATACATAAATTAATTCAGAATGAATTAATTTATTAAATTAAATCAATTACATAATTATATTAATTAAAAGAGAATTAATATAAACATTTTGACAGCTCAAATCTTTTTCTTGAACCACTAAAAGTAATAAAGAATTACCACCGAATTTTCGTTGACGCTCGATGCACGGTCTGGTTCATGAGCGACTAACTCCAACGGCTTTTCTTTATTTTTGACTTTATGATTTGGTTCCTTTCTTTTCTTAACATACCAGTCTTGACAGCTTGAACCACTGAAGTTAATGATAAACAACCACTGTTTAATGTTGACACTCGATGTACTGTCTGGTTCATGAGTGACTAATCGCAATGACTGTTCTTCATATATTGACTTTAAAATCTGGTACCTTTTCTTTTCTCCTCTCTCTATTAATTCTTCTGTACTGTCTCTGTCACTGCCGAAATCTCTGTCACTTTAAATGAATCCACTTCTTTAACGAATACTTCAATGAGGCTTGATCAAATGTCTGAGCTTCTTTCAATGTAGTGATTCCTCAAGTCTGTAGATTGACCTTGATCTTTTTCTTCTGACAGATAATACAATCGGAGATTCCTTGTGACAGTCTATATACTATTTACTAATACAATCTTGTTCAAGTTGAGTTGTATCCTCGAAATACAAATAGGCTACATCATATGCCTTTCAATCTTACCTGATTGACTTTGAGTAGAATCAATTACCTCAACATTCTCCCAAGCTTGTGAAACAGCTACTTGATTAATTTTTGGAGATGCTGTCAAGGCATAGCTTAATGGTCCTTTCGCCATAAAGTCCATTATCGGGTAAAAATCGGTTGACACCCCTTCCTTGTTGGTGATAGCTGCAACATAGTTGTTCATCATAAAATCAAAGTCACCAAACTTGAAAGCTACTGATTTGAGTAGTCTTCTTTGAGTCGCCATTTTGATTTGAAAAGAACTTAAGAAATCTTTGAAATTGATTAGTGATTTTGAGAACTCGAGAGTGTTTTTGCTTTAAAGAATGAAATTAGAGAAAGCAATTACACGATTAGAGTGTCAAAATAATTATATTTCAAAAAATTCTTCAGACCCATTTTCCCACGTTGACACGTAGGTTGACAGGTGTCAGTCCCTGAAAAATGCAGTTACCCATGACTTTTGGAAAATAAAATCCAAAAATGATTTCAAGTAAATAAGTCAAGGTAAAAACAAGATAAAAATCAATACTGATCAGTTTCCTCTTCCTGATGTGATCTACTCATCAGAATAATCACACAATTCAATGTGATTTTTGAATAAAAGAATTACTAATCCTGATGTGAACACACTCGTATTCCTGATCAATATCATCCTGATTCCAGAGACTAAATAGAGTTTCCACATGGCATTTTCTTTTACCTGAAAAAGAAATAACAAAATCAATTGGTTAAATTCATTCAATATTTCTTGAAAATACAAGAAATACAGTCACACATAATTATGACTGAATGCATTGATATCTCCCAAATGACTGTTCAGCTTCCCACGTCTTTCTATAAAAGAAACCGATGTCTTATGCCATTCTTCAAAACCTTTTCATTCTTTTCTCTTTCCATCATGGCTTTCAACTCAAATCTTCATATGAACCCTAGCTTTTGGTTCATTACCACTGAGAAGTTCTTTACTCTTGATGATCAGGAGCAAGTGAACTATCTCTTAGAAGAGATAACTTTTCTCATCAAGTCAAATATGGTTAATCTTAATCCAAATGATTTCCACAAATCTCCTCTAAAACATCTACCAGTTGGATACAATCCTCCTCTAATCTCTTCACTCCTTGAGGATGAAGAATTTGGTGAAGAGTCTGAGGTTCATCTTGATGGAGATGCTATTCATCTTCTTCAGTAAGCATGAAGATGAGTCAGCTGCTCTCATTCAAGTCACCCAGACAAGGAATTCATTCTTGAGATGCTCCTTGTCCTGAAGTCGATCGTTGAGGATTGAAGCAGCAACAACTTTAGACAAGAATAGAATTATCAGTAGTAGTTAGACAAAAAGAAGAATTGTATTTCATTTTCATGTATGTATTGCTTTTGATTAATGAAAATACAAGTTTTCTTAATATCTACTTGTCTATCATTGTTTATTGACTCGCATAAATAATGACATAAATTATCAGTATGTATGTAATAAAACTTGCTAACATAGACTTAACAAAACTCAGAATTGAACCATCAAATAACATGAACTTCAGAATTTGGAACAGTAAGACACACAATTTTCACAATCCTGATACTGACGATACAATCCTGATGTCAATACTGATGACGTCAGCATACTGATAGCAATCCTGATGTTTATTAACAAGTCTATCATACTGTAATTTATCAAAGTAAAGTGTTACAGCTTAAGCATTTATCAATCAAGTATAGATCCTGGCAAAATATCAAGTCTATAAGCTGAAACAACATACCTTGCTACTTGTGCAGATGTTAAAGATCTAAAAATTTAACATTCCTAACTCACTAACCAATCTAATGAATGTGGCCTCATCAAGTGGTTTAGTTAGAATATCTGCAAGCTGTTTGTCAGTAGGAACAAAATGAAGTTCCACAGTACCATTTTCAATATGTTCTCTAATAAAATGATACCTGACATCAATGTGCTTAGTCCTTGAGTGTTGAACTGGATTTTCTGCAATTTTGATAGCACTAGTATTATCACAAAACATAGGAATATTACTAAGTGTCATACCATAATCCATCAACTGATTTCTTATCCAAAGGAGTTGAGCACAACAACTGCCTGCTGCAATGTATTCAGCTTCTGCAGTTGAGGTTGAAACTGATTGCTGCTTCTTGCTTGCCCAAGAAATCAATCTGTTTCCCAAGAATTGACATGTACCTGTAGTGTTTTTCTTGTCTATTTTACACCCTGCATAATCAGAGTCTGAATAGCCAATTAGGGAGAAATCAGATTCTCTTGGATACCACAAACCAAGATTTGGAGTTCCCTTGAGATATCTAAAAATTCTCTTCACAGCAATTAAATGAGATTCCTTAGGATCACTTTGAAATCTAGCACATAAACAGGTAGAGAACATTATATCTGGTCTACTTGCAGTTAAATATAACAGTGAACCTATCATGCCTCTATAGCTAGTGTTATCAACACTCTTTCCCTTAGGATCAGAGTCTAGCTTAGTGGCTGTTGCCATGGGTGTCTTTGCAATTGCACAATTTTGAAAGTCAAACCTTTTTAAAAGATCTTTGATATACTTTGACTGATTAATGAAAATACCAGTCTCAGTCTGTTTGACCTGCAAGCCTAAAAAGTAATTTAGTTCACCCATCATGCTCATCTGATATTTACACTGCATAAGCTTGCTAAACTTAGCACATAACTTTTCATTAGTAGAACCAAATATAATATCATCAACATAAACTTGAACTAAAAGCAAATCACCTTTTATCTTTCTAAAGAATAGAGTTTTGTCAATTGTACCTCTTGTGAAGCCATTTTCAAGAAGAAATTTAGACAAAGTCTCATACCATGCTCTTGGTGGCTGCTTCAGTCAATAGAGTGCCTTGTCAAGTTTGTAGACATGATTTGGAAACTTTGGATCAACAAAACCAGGTGGTTGTTCCACATACACTTCCTCATCAAGCTTGCCATTTAGAAAAGCACTCTTTACATCCATCTGGTATACCTTGAATTTTGAATGAGCTGCAAATGCAAGAAACATTCTGATTGCTTCCAATCTTGCTACAGGTGCAAAGATTTCATCATAGTCAATTCCTTCTTCCTGAGAATAACCCTTGGCTACCAGTCTTTCATTGTTTCTAACAATCATACCAGATTCATCTAGCTTGTTTCTGAAAACCCATTTAGCACCAACAATAGATCTATCTTTAGGTCTTGGTACCAGTTTCCAAACTTTGTTCCTCTCAAATTCATTCAATTCTTCCTGCATTGCTATTACCAAATCGGGATCCTGTAAGGCTTCTTCAACCTTCTTAGGTTCATTCTTTGAGAGAAAATAACTGTACAAGCATTCATTTTGAATTGATCTTCTAGTTCGAATACCACTATTTGGATCACCAATTATCAAATCTTTAGTATGATCCCTTGTCCATTTTCTAACAGGTGGTAGATTGTTCCTGCTAGACTCTCCCCCTAAGTTAGTGGTATTTCTTGTAGAAGAACTTTCTCTGCCTTCAAAAGCTCCCCCTTGATCAGTAGAATCAGTGAATTCAGTACTGCTGCTAGTTCCTGACCTTCCTTCATTAGACTCTGAAGGATCAATTCCTGATGAAGTAGACTTTGAATGACCAGTCCGATCCTGATCAGTCCTTTGTTCTCCTTGATTGAATTTCTCCCCATCAGCAGTAGCATTCCTTTGAGAAGCAATAGAGATTTCCTCTTGAGAACCTTCATCATCGCTGGAGGGAATCTCAGAATACTTAAGATTTTCAAATTCCAGATTGTCATGACTTTCATCAGTTTGCAAAATTCCTAACTTCTTATCATCAAATGCAACGTGAATTGATTCCATAACAATGTGAGTTCTGAGATTGTATACTTTGAAGGCTTTTGATGCTGAATACCCTAGAAAGATTGCTTCATCCGATTTGGCTTCAAATTTCCCAAGTTGTTCTGGATGAACTTTCAGGACATAGCATTTGCATCCAAAGATGTGAAAGTATTTCACACTTGGTTTCTTTCCTTTGATCATCTCATAGGGAGTCTTGCCATGAGCATTTACCAAGGTACAGTTTTGAGTAAAACATAGAGTGTTGATAGCTTCTGCCCAGAAATAGGTTGGAAGCTTTGCATCTGCTAGCATGGTTCTTGCTGCCTCTATGAGAGTTCTGTTCTTTCTTTCTACTACACCATTTTGTTGAGGTGTTCCAGGTGCAGAAAACTGTTGAGTAATTCCACTGTCTGCACAATACTCCTCCATTATAGAATTCTGTACCATTGTCACTTCTGAGCACTTTGACCTTGTACTCAGAGCTATTTTGAATATTCTTGACAAGTTCAATGATTTGCTGAGGAGCTTCATCCTTGTTGTGTAGAAAGAATACCCATGTGAACCTTGTGTAGTCATCCACTATAACTAGAGCATATCTTTTCTTGTTGATAGACATAATGTTTACTGGACCAAATAAATCAAGATGCAGCATGTGAAATGGTTCAGTAATGGAATTTTCTGTCTTGCTCTTGAAAGTGGTTCTTCTTTGTTTTCCAAGCTGACAAGCATCACAAAGTCCATCTTGCACATAGTTTGCCTGAGGTAGGCCTCTCACCAGATGATGCTTAACAAGTTGATTAAGCTTCTTGAAATTGAGATGTGAGAGCTTCTTGTGCCAATTCCAGCTTTCATCATTTGATGCCTTGCTGTAAAGACATCTGACAGTTCCTTTAGATGTGTCACTCAAACTGGCTTCATATATGTTACCATGTCTCTGACCAGTCAGAACAATGTCTCCATTCTTCATATTCAAGATTTTGCATCCCTTACTGTCAAAGATTGATTGGTAACCCTTATCACCCAGTTGACTTATGCTTAAAAGTGTGTGTTTCAAGCCTTCAACCAGTGCTACATTTTCTATGATGACATTCCCCAAAATAATTGAGCCATATCCCAGAGTTTCTCCTTTGTTGCCATCTCCAAAGGATATTACTGGGCCAGCTTTCCTCTCAAACTTTGTAAGCAGAGACTTCTTTCCAGTCATATGTCCAGAGCATCCACTGTCCAAGATAATTGAATGCTTCTTTCCAATGCCCTGCAAAACAAAAAGTAGCTAGTTAGAATTTTTTAGGACCTAACTTTGATTGGATCCTTTCTTACTAACTTTTGAACCAACAGGCTTTGAAGATTTTGCTTTTGATTTACCTGTTGCAGAGTCAACCTTAGACTTAGATTTCACAAACTGTTTGTGACTAGGAGTTTCAGATTTCAGAGAATAATAGTCATAATACAGTTCATGATATTCCTTACACATATAAATGGAATGAAGTAAACTACCACAATGATAACAGGGTTCTTGTGGTTGGTATTGAATTCTCTGAGTCTTGGGGAATCTGGACTCAGTTTTCCAAGAAGGTTTTTGATTGCAGTCTAGGCCAAATGATTATGATTTCCACATTTATAGCATTTCTTCCTAGGTGCATTAGGTACATTCTTGTAATTATTCTCTTTGTTAATACCTTCTTTTCCATTCCTATTTTTTTTGATCTTGCTAGACTCTGAAATACTTTCTAGTCTCTGTTTCAACTGAGACTTAGACAGAAAACCTATGTTTACATTCTTAGGTTTTTCTAACACTCTCTCATCTGAATTGCTATTGTTAATTCTTTTGTGCACAACTGGGGTACCTTTAGAATCAACAAATTTAACATGTTTAGGTTCAGAAACTATCTTCTTACCTTCAGACTTATCAAAACCTAAACCATTAAATTTAAAAATTTGATTTTCAATGATTTCTTGAGTCTTTTTACCAGAATTGTTAATGGTTTTAATCACATCTCTCTCTTGCTCTAGTTCTTTTCTGACATAGTCATAAGCCTCAAGAATAACACCATAATCATGCTTAGCTTTATCAGAACTTAACTTATATTCTTCCATTTGAATTAACTCAGATTCAAGAAAATTATTTCTACTAACTAATTCATCATTCTTAGACTTGAGTTCATCTTTTTCACTAGCAAGAATTTTGAAATTAGTCATAAGATTCTTAAACTCAACATGAATAGATCTAATATCATCAGAATCTAAGCTATCAAATGAATCAAGAGAGTGAAGTGATACCTTAACAGAAGATAAAGAAGTTTTCTTTGGAGATCCAGGCTTGTCTGAAGCACTTGCCATCAATGCAATGTTGTCATAATCCAATTCATCTTCAGAATCACTGAAGTCTGCCCAATCCTTCTGTGTGACCATGAGTGCATTACCCTTTCCTGAATTCCTAGGCTTCTTGCACTCACTAGCAAAGTGTCCAAGCTCATTGCAGTTAAAGCACTTGATCTTGGCTTTATCAAGCTTGATAATTGTACTCTTGCCTTTGTCATTCTTCTTCTCCTCTTTCTTCTGAAAAGTGCCTTTGCTAAATCTTCTCCTGTTGAATCTTCCTTTCTTGAAAGCTTTAGCAAACATAGCAAAGAGTTCTTGCATCTCTGATTCAGAATCATTATCTTCAGAGTCTATATCTGTAGTCTCTGACTCAGAACTTTCTTTGCTCTTCTTCTTCCTCAAGTCTCTTTCAGTAGATTCAGACTTTTCTTCTGGAAGCTTCTTTGATTCAGACTGAGCAGTGAGTGCAACAGTTTTCATCTTTCCTTCACTCCTGCTCTTTTTCTGCTGCTTGTCAAGTTCATAAGCTCTCAATTTTCCATAAACTGCTTCTAATGATATCTCATCAAGATCATTAGCTTCCTCAATTGCAGATATCTTCTCATTGTAAAAATCAGGAAGAGCTTTCATGAACTTTGTATTCATATCCTCCAAGTCATAATATTTACCATGCATGGCCATCTCATTGATGAGTTTAGTAAACCTATCAAAGGTGTCAGTATGTGACTCACCAGACTTGGATTCAAAGTACTCATACTGTTGTATGAGAAGTGTCCTCATATTCTTCCTGACAGGTTTCGTTCCTTCATAGTGAACCTTTAGATTGTCCCATATCTCCTTAGCAGTTTTACAAGAGAGAACATAGTTAGTGAGAACAGAATCAAGATTGTTGAATAGTATGTTTCTCACTTTAGCATCCTTAAGAACGTTCTCCTTTTCCTTATCTGTCCATTCAGATTTAGGCTTCTCTGCTGTATGTTCTGGAACAACTTTTCCTTCGACAGTTGCTTGAGGAACAAGCCTTGTTGGAACAAAAGGCCCATCTCTGATTCTGTCAATATAATCAGGATCTGTTGCTTCCAAGTGATGCAACATCTTCACTTCCCATAGAGTATATTCGTTTCTCTTGAGCATAGGGATCTTAGTATTACCATCCTTGTAACCAGACATGATTGCAGATCTTTATGATTATTCGAAATCAACCTGCTCTGATACCAATTGTTAACTGGAATAACTTGTAGAAGGGGGGTTGAATACAAGTTATATAATCGTGTCTGATTTTTGCTTGATTATATGAACAAGAATAAACGAATGAATCAAACTTTGTTTGTATTAAAATAATCAAATACAAACTCTACCAAAGGTGTACAATACCTTTAGCAGCTGTTGACAATACAAATCTCTCTTTCTGTTTGTTTCGAACTCTCGAATACAAATCTTACGAACTCACTTGCTCACTTACGCACGAACACTTTTTTACAATGATATAGAGAGAGTATTTATAATGCTACCTATCAACTAATAACAAAATTATAATCTATCTATGACAATGTTCTGCCGTCCTGTTGATAGTTTCCATCAATAGAGAATTCGTTTCCTTCACGATATCTTCTTGCTTGTTTTCCAAAACAAAGATCTTGTTTTATACCACTTGCCAGTTTCTGTAGCATCCGTAATGACATCATAGTAACACGACTGACATCATCAGTAACATGACTGACATCATCAGTAACATGACTGATATCAGGATTTCCCATTGCATCAGGATCTGATATCCCATCAGTATTTGATCAAGATCTGACTTAATGTATCAGGATCTGCTCTTCTGTTCCTGACATGTAGTCCCTGACGCACTGTTCCTGACTAAATTCAACAGATTACTGTTTAACACATATATCCTAAACAAAGTGCTAAATCCTTTATAAGATCAGGATATACAAGAAGTATTAGCAAAATTCTATTCTTAACATCACAACTTATGAATTATTCCTAACATTACTTGTTAGAAACTCTAGATCACTCTGTTTGATACTTGCTAAAGAAGTAGGGTTGTTCATTTATATCATGTGAACAACTTGCTTACAACAAATAAGGTAGCAAACAAATTTGCTTTTTAATGTGTCTATCCTATTTGAGTAAACATCCAACCTGTTACGGGTTTGACTTCTTAGAACTCTGTTCAGATCCACTTCTTTAGCTCTTTGTCTCTTGTACTATCTCTCCAAGCTTCTGTAGGCTTTCCAACGTTCTTTACAGTATGTGGTCCATAAAGCGTCTTGGCTTGTTGCAGGTCTCTGACTTGTACAATTCTTCAGTATTTTGTCTCCAAGTTTGTATTCGAGAAGTAACTCTGTTGGTGATTCAAGAACTAGAAATGGCTTAATCAATAACTCCGAGTTCTCGAAAACTGTTAGACTGACATATCGAATCACTTCTCGAATAAGTCTTTTCTTCAGGAATCCTTGAGATATCGAATAGAGCATTTTACTTATCGAATCCCTGAGATATCGAATAGCTTTCTTAGTCCTTGAGATATCGAATAGAGCATTAACTTGTTGACTCTTAGAGAACTCGAATGATGCTTTGACTTGTTGACTCCTTGAGTTCTCGAATGAGGCTTTGACTAGTTGACCTCCAGAGATATCGAACAGTGTCTTTTGAGATATCGAATCCCTGACTTCTCGAATGCTAGACTTCTCGAATATAACAAACATACTTCTCGAATTGGTACTTAGGCAAATATTCATTCTCCAAATTCCCACTGTGCTTATTTTGACAGTCTTGATCTTCAAGCTTGAGGCATGATCTTTGGAACTTCTTTCAAGCATTATTCTCTGAATTTAATTACAGTTACACAGGTTGAATTTGATGCCTATTACAAGTACTACAATAAGTAGAAACTCTACAACTAGAGGTTCCCTCAGTTAAGAGGTCATGTAGGTAATGCAAAGCATTACAAACAATTATGCTTGTTATTAGATGTATACATGCATGCCTCTGTGACTAACAATCTCCCCCAAATTGTGAGTAAGACCCTTAGTCACAATTTCATCTCTGATAACAAGCCTATCATACATAAAGATAAAACTTGAAAAGTACAGGTATGTAACTTGATTGAAAATACAAAGAGGCATCCTTACCAGTTATGAAGAATTACTATCCATATCCTTTTGGATTCATCTCTTGAGCTTTGGCTTGCAGATTCTCATTTTTCTTCTTTTCTTCAGCTTCTTTATCCTTCTTCTTTGCATTTTCTTCCATAGCAAGAACAATGTCTTCTATGGCAGTGAGTTCCTCAATTAGAGGAGAGCCTAATAGATCTTTAAGAACTTCATTCAGCTATTTCTCAGAGTAGGAACTGATGTAGTCCATTCTAATCTTCACAGTTCTTCCATATTTCTTGTATTCAATAATGTAAGGATTATACTTGACTCTACACAGTCCCATGTTTCTTAACTCATCAGCCTTAGCTTCCATAGCAACAAACTCTTCCTCTCTTTTCTTTAATAGCTCCTCACTTTTCTTTTTTCGTTCTACCTGGTGATCTCTCTTCATCTTTACAAAGTCAATCAACTCCAGCTTCCATACTCTTTCCACTCTATCTTTAGAATCCAACATAGCAATAATCCTTTCTATATCATCTAGCTTGCCCCAATGCTGACATGTCCCTTGCTTGAATTTCTTCTGTCTTCCATCAGTGTATTTAATTTCAAGGCAGTTATCAACAATGGCAACATGGTAGATTCTTTGAGCCCATAGGAATTGTAGTTGATCTTCATCAAAGTCTTTATCTAGTGGTTGGAGTTTTAATCCTGGAATGATAGTTAGGGCCCTTGACTTAGATGGCTTCTCTCTTCTTGCAGCATGATTGAATTTAATATTTTTCACTTCAATGTTTGGCAAAAACTTATAACCTTTGCTTGTAGACCACTATAGTATACCATTAGCAGTGTGCTTTTGGAAACATACAGATGGTTTCTTGATTTGTATCTTCTTCTCTTCTTGAGGTGGCAAAACAGTTGCAGAAGCCATAGATGTAGATTTAGATAGGTCATTACTAACAGTATTCACCCTAGACTTGGAGTCTTGTGTTGTGGTGAGATTACTGCTAGCAATGCCTATAGCTTGCTATTTTCCATTCTTCCTCTCATAGACTTTGCCTTGGTCATCATCTCCTTTCTTATCCTTGCTATCCTTCTTCTTCTTTTTGTCCTCATCACCCTTATCACTCCTGTGACGACTTCTTCTTCCATCACCTTTGTCATCATTCTCATCATCCCTATCCCTCCTATTTTTGGCTATTTCTGGAATTGCACCAGTAGCAATGAATGATCTGAGAATATGCTGTGCCTCTAACTCTTCAACCGTTCTTCTCCCCTTCTTCTTCTGTAGTTGATCAACGATATCAATGATGAGTCTGTGGTTCTGAAGAGTAAGATGACTAGGAATGACCAGCTGCTTGACATCTTGAATTTTGGTACCAGACTGGTAAAGAATGGTTCTTGGATTAGTGCACACTTCAGGTAGTCTAGACTGTTGCTCATTCCTTAAGTCATTGTACAGACTCCTGTTTTTTTCTCATTGACATCTCTCTTCTCAATCAATTTGATTAGGGCATCTACCTCTGTGAACTTTAGAGCTTGTAGAGTTTTGTAGTTTAGATGCCATATCTTAGATTTTGAAATCATCAGTATTTCCTTGAGCCATAAGATGTTGACCTTCTTGGGTATCACAGTGAAATACTCAATCTGATCCTTCAAACTCCTTAGATAGAGTAGAGTGTCACCAGCCTGTTCCTTTAGGGCTTTCATAAACTCCAAGAATGCTTCATCATGATAGACATTTGAGTTAGCAATTTCTTGTAGCTTGGCCTCAGTAATCAGCTTCACTTCTACAGGCTTGGCACTTTCAGTCTTGGAGATTTGAGGCTTGTCAGATGGCATACTCCCTGCAACTACAGTAGTAGTGATGGATTGCTTCTGGCCACCTGGAGTAATGACATGCGTAGTTGGTAAAGTAACCACTGGCAGAGAGGATGGAGGTTCATCAATCTTGGCTTTCCCTTTTCCTTAAACATGAGGTGTAGTCCTTGTTTTTGACTGACCACCCTCCTTAATAACTATGCCCTTCTCCTTAGGTCTCTCCTCTCTAGGCTTCTCCCCCTGTGATTTTGAGCTCCTTACAGTCCTCTTCTCCCCCTTAGGCTTGTTGTCAGGCACAAAGGCTTTAGCAGGGGCCTTTGGATGAGAGAAGGTAGGGTTGACAGAATCTCCAGGTAGAGTGAGTCCCATATGCTGCATCATAGCAGACAGCATCTGTTGTTGATAAAGAAGAACGTCAGCTGTAAAGGTAGCTTGAGTGTCCAACTTTTCATGGAGGAGTGCAACTGTGCCTGTGAGCTGAGCATTTGATTGTTTGAGTGAGCTCACTTCCTTTTCTAGAGTATTCACCTTGGTGAATAGCTTAGTAGCTTTAAAACCAAAGAGAGATTGTTCCTTGAGCCTCATCACTTCAAACTTAGACATATTGTGCACAGGGACTTCAGTCACCAACTTATCTCCATACTGATTGGCAAAGAGGGTTCTCATCATAGCATTGGCATCAGTAGTCTGACCAGAGAGTTTCTAAACTTGAGTTTCTAGATTGCGGATAGTACCATGAAGCAAAGCTAAGCCATTATCCATCTTGATGCAGGTAGAGTTGCAGTCTTTTATGGTTTTGAGAACGGGATCTAAGTTGGAAACTTGGCAGCAAATTCTCTCTTGATTTCTCCTACTGTCTTGGCTGTTTCATCACATACTTTGTTGACCTCTGTCTTAACACCTTTGCCAAGATAGTGTGCAGCCTTGAGGAATCCCTTGTAAGCATCATTCACGGCTTCATACACCTCACCAGGAGTAAGAGATTTAGCATTTGAGCCTAGTGAGGTGAGATATTCCTCTCTTAGATATTTGAGGGCTTCATTGAGAGTAATATCATACTTCCCTTGCAGCCAGGCATCAACATTCCCATCTCTCTCAACCTCATCTGCTATTTTCTCCTTTTACATCTCCACATCTTCCTTATGGCTTAGCAGAATGGCTTCATAATCAGAATTTGAAATATTGGAGGTGACAAGATGTTGAGCTATTTTTACAAACTCAGGAATCTGATCCACAACTAAGCTTTGAAGTGCTTCAACCGTCAATTATGGTGGAACAGATTCTGATCCTGAAGCACTGTCATATTGCACAGGCTTCAGCCATTGTGACATAAAGTCAGAGCTCGAGCTAGGCAAGCTAGACTCCTCAGTTACAGATGCAACTTCTGCAACCGGATGGAATGACTCTACTACTGGTGTCTCCACAGAAGTGGGATGAGTTACACCAATAGTTGACACAGGCACAGAGTCTCTAGTGAAAACTAGTGAATCCTCTGTGTTTTTTATGGTGTCATTAAGATATGCCCCAGCTAGCATTCCCTCACCATCTAAATGTAGTTCCTGGGTGGTGAGAAAAGTGTCATGCACTAAGTCACTTGAGTCCATTGGCTCACCAAGAGAAGGAAATTCTTGGTGATCAATGCCTTGCTCCTCAATTACTTGAGTTGCAGGCTCCAAAGAAATTTTAGTGTTAGATTCTGGAAGAGTAGTGTCTTTTAGAATGGATTTTGGCAACTCCCCCAGAGAAATAGAGGGAGTTTCAAGTGTGATGTGCCCTCCACTCAGTGTTATGCCAGCCTTATCACTCCCATGTGCTGACTCTTTACAGGTAGGTGCATTGGGGAGGATGCTTCATTCTATAGATGCACCCTGTTGAGAGGATACATCTAGTGAGCTGTTTGCCCTTGATTTTATAACTTCAGCCATTTGTGTAACTGATGAGGTGGTTTGCTTAACTTTCTTCTTCTTTGGTCTGTGTAAAGGTGACTCAGGTGCCTCACTCTAAACCTAGTTCTATAGCCAAGGCTGCTTCAGTTAAGATTTTTAGAGGTTCAGAAGCAACCTGTTTTCTCTTCTTCTCCTTTTTACTAACACCACCCTGTTGAGAGGATGATGTAGGTGGCTCTGTGTTTGGTAGAGTGTTTGTTTGATGGGGTTGGTTAGCAGGCCCTGGGTTCGCATCTTGTTCTACTTGCTTGGGCCTAGCTAACTCAGATTTAGAGGCAAATATTGGCATGTTATGGGGGGTAAGTCCTAAATAAACTCTCCATATGGGGAGTTACTTTAAGTCTTACATCCACATCATTCCTAGTCTCTAAGCTACCAAAAATGAGTTTGGTCATGGATTTCGGATAGCCTATTCTATTTCTATTCATCCCAGGCAATTCAATCAGTTTATTATCTACAAAATTAAGAGCAGATTGAATAAAACGAGGGAAGAAGATTTCATTACCTCTCTTGGTTGAGTTATTACCAAGTCTCCCATACAGCTCCTGCATTATGATTAGTCCAACATCAATACTTTTCCCATACGCTAGAGCATAGCCTATTTGTTGAACAGGTGTGCTGATTTGGTCAAAGCTAGACTTCCTTGCTGTAAAGACTTGGAGAAGAGTGGCAAAGACATAGCTCCATTCTTTTCTCAAGAACTTCCTATTCAAATTTCCAAGTTTGATTTTATCTGAGTAGTTGATAAAATCAAAGAAGTCCTCCAATTCAGTATTAGTGGCTAGTGGGTCATACACTCCTTGTTGTAGCCCCAGTGCTTGATTCATGTCTGTAGTAGTGATGGTGATCTCCTTGTCCTGAACCTTGCAGTAGACTACGTATCAGGTTATAGCATTCTCAAGAGCAATGACCTCCACAGTAGCAGTCCTCCAGAATTGTTCTAGCAAATCTAGATACAGTGTTGGGTTGGCTAAAAGTGCATCCTTGATGTAGGACTCAGACATCCAACGAACAAAGCACTTGAAATTAGCATTGGGTGCTTCCACATCACTAGTAATAGCAATGAAGTTGGTATGGGTAGGAATCGTGAGTTGGGTATTTGCCATTGTTACACAGAGAGACGAGAGAAGAGAATGAAGGTTTAAGAAGAAATTTAGCTTTTGAGGTTAGGGTTTTTAGAGGTTTTGGAACTTTAGATGCTTGAGAAATCGAATGAAATGAAACGAATAGATGTAAAGCTGTATAAGTATGAAGTACTTGAATTGTCGATTAGATATATATTTTGTATCGACAAGTCAATCATTCGATAAGTCAAGAAAGGCTTAATCGATATCTCAAGCAGTTTGTAACTCACAGCTGGCTATTATCTAACTTAGAAATAATTCCAAATTAAATAAAATATGTTTTCATTAGTGATTTAAAATTCTGAATAAAAATCCAAAACGGTTAAGATTCAGCAAAAATTCAGCCTTTTCAAATGATTCGACAACTCAAATGTTCTATTCGAGAACTCAGTCATTAGAGAACTCAAATGTTCTATTCGAGAAGTCAAGCAAGTCTCTGTTCGATTTCTCCAAAATGCACTATTCAAGAACTCAAGAGTGTTCCAAATAGACTTGTTAGAGAAGTCGACCATAGACATGAAAGTCATTCGAGAAGTCTGACTTATCGAGCTACACTTTCCACTCATAAAAGTTAATTTTCACTATCTTTTCAAAATTTACCAGAATTATTCAAATGAAGAATATTCTAACAAATTAAATAGTGATAGTCTTAAAATTTCATAGAAATTTCAAGCTAATTCGAATATGATTTTCCACATATGCAATAGATTTGAAATATTTATAAATCATATTTCAGCCAACACTTACTTCAAAAATATTGAGAATTTAGATAAAGTATTTACTGCTGCAACAATCTAGTTGATATTTTCACTTAGCCAGATTCTGAAGAATTCAGCATTCCAATCTCACTAACCAACCTTGTGAAGGTGGCTTCATCTAATGGCTTAGTGAATATATCAACTAGTTGTTTCTCTATGGGAACATAATGTAACTCAATGGTTCCATTAGTTGCATGCTCCCTAATGAAATGATATCTGATGTCAATGTGCTTTGTCCTAGAATGATTTACAGGATTGACAACTATAGAGATTGCACTTGTGTTGTCACACATGATTGGAATTCTTTCCAACACAAGTCCATAATCTCTAAGTTGATTTCTAATCCAAAGCACTTGAGCACAGCAACTTCCAGCAGCTATGTATTCAGCCTCAGCTGTGGAAGTTGACACAGATTGTTGTTTCTTGCTGTACCAAGAGACTAACCTTTATCCAAGAAACTGGCAGCTACCTGAGGTGCTTTTCCTATCCACTCTGCATCCAGCATAATCAGCATCAGAATAACCAACCAGACTGAATCCTGTGTCCTTAGGATACCATAACCCAAGTTTGGAGTGCCCTTCAGATATCTAAAGATCCTTTTTATAGCAATCAAATGTGACTCCTTTGGATTTGATTGAAATCTTGCACACAGACATGTAGCAAACATGATGTCTGGCCTACTTGCAGTAAGATAGAGTAGAGAACCAACCATGCCTCTGTAGACTGAGATATCTACTCTCTTGCCTTTGACATCTTCATCCAATTTGGTGGCAGTGGCCATGGATGTCTTTGCAGGTGAGCAGTCTTCTAAGTTAAACTTCTTTAATAAATCCTTAATGTACTTGGTTTGATTGATGAAGATACCATCCTTCCTCTGACTAACTTTCAATCCAAGAAAGAATTTTAACTCTCCCATCATACTCATCTCATATCTGCTTTGCATGAGCTTAGAGAATTTCTCACACAGCTTCTCATTTGTAGAGCCAAATATGATATCATCCACATAGATCTGAACTAGGATAATATCATTACCATGCTTCTTGTAAAACAGTGTTTTGTCCAATGTGCCTCTAGTGAATTGATTTTCCAGAAGAAATTGTGATAAAGTATCATACCATGCCCTTGGAGCCTGCTTAAGTCCATATAATGCCTTAAGCAATCTGTAGACAAACTCTGGGAAATGTGGATCCTCAAAGCCATGTGGTTGTTGCACATAAACTTCTTCTTCCAACTCTCCATTCAGAAATGCACTCTTGACATCCATTTGATAGACTTTAAAATTTGAATGAGTAGCAAATGCCAAGAATATTCTGATGGCTTCCAATCTAGCAATAGGGGCAAATGTCTCATCATAATCGATGCCTTCCTGTTGAGAGTATCCTTTTGCAACCAACCTTGCTTTGTTTCTTACTACCACACCATTTTCATCCATCTTATTCTTCAGAACCCATTTTGTTCCAACAATGGTTCTGTTCTGTGGTGCAGGTACAAGTTCCCATACTTTGTTTCTTTCAAATTGATTCAGCTCCTCTTGTATAGTAATAATCCAATCTGGATCCAACAGTGCATCATCAAGTTTTTTATGCTCAATTTGAGATAGAAAGCAACCATAGAGACACTCATTTTGAGTTGCTCTTCTAGTTCTCACTCCTGCATTTGGATCTCCAACAATTTGCTCTGCAGTGTATGACCTATCTCATTTCCTTGAGTGCTCAGTTTGATTTCTCAACCTTGATGTTGCTTCATCATTCAAGACATGATCATTTTCATTTCCTCCCCCTGTGAAGTTGCTACTATTCACAGGTGTGTCTTGGATGCTAGTATCTTCACTGTTGGTTGGATTAGATTCTTCTCTTGCTTCATCATTCACTTGAGTTTGTTGAACTAGAGTTTCAACTTCAGTTTCAATCTCTTCATCAGAATCATGTAGATTTTCAAACTTTAATGGATCTCTATCTTCATCATTGGCTTCTTCTAATCCAGGTAGTTTGCTGTCATCAAATGTTACATCTGTGCTTTCCATAACTTTCTTTTGACTGATGACATAAACCTTGTATGCAATTCTCTCCATAGAATAGCCAAGAAAAATTCCCTCAAATGCCTTTGAATCAAACTTCCCAACATATTCTGAATTGTCTTTCAACACAAAGCATTTTCTTCCAAAAGTATGAACATACTTTAGAGTAGGCTTCTTTCCAGTCATCAAATTGTAAAGTGTCTTTCCAGTGTTTTTGTTGATGAGGGTTCTGTTCTGGATGTAGCATGCAGTGCTCACAACCTCAGCCCAAAAACATGTAGGCATCTTTGCATCAAGCAACATTGTTCTAGCAGCCTCAATTAGAGTTCTGTTCTTTCTCTCAACTACTCCATTTTGTTGTGGAGTCCTTGGAGCTGAGAACTATTGAGGAATGTCATTCTCTTTGCAAAATGCTTCAAGTAAGGCATTTCTAAACTCTGTTCCATTATCACTTCTCAGTGCAATCACACTTGCATTGTTGGCTTTTGGTTGTCAACTTTTTTTATGTGCTCAATGATTACTTGTGGAGCCTCATCCTTTGATGCTAGAAATTCCACCCATGTATACCTTGTGTAATCATCAACCATCACTAGGGCATACTTCTTTCTTGAGAGTGACATAATATTGACAGACCCAAACAAATCCATATGAATTAATTGCAGGGGCTTGGTGATTCATGTCACTGTCTTTGACTTGTGGCTTGACCTTTTCATCTTTCCTTTTTGACAAGCCTCACACACTCCTTCTTGACAGAATTCAAGTGTGGGCGTGCCTCTCACTAACTCTCTTTTGGCTAGAGAATTAATGGCCTTGAAGTTCAGGTGTGATAACTTCTTGTGCCATAGCCAAAAATCTTCATTTGATGCTTTTGAGTAGAAGCAACAAACTTTGTCCTTGTTTGCAGAGTCCATATTGGCTATAAACAGACTTCCTTTTCTTACTCCAGATAGAGCAAAATCACCAGTCTTCTTATGGGTGATCAAACATTCATCTTTGTCAAAATTTACCTTGAATCCTCTATCAGTAAACTGACCAACACTTAGCAGATTATGCTTGAGACCCTTGACTAGTGCTACATCTTCAATGATGACATTACCAACTTTTAACTTGCCATATCCCAAAGTGTTACCCATGCTGTCATCTCCATAAGCAACCAATTGGCCAGCCTTCTCCTAATACTGTGATAGCAGGGCCATATCACCAGTCATGTGATTTGAGCATCCACTGTCCAAAATCCACATGACCTTATTTTTACTTTCTTTGCCCTGCAAAAACAAAGGTATTACTTCTTCTTTGGTACCCAAACAAGTTTTGGTCCACTTGGCTTAGAAACAGATTTATCAAAAATAGCATGCTCATCAACTTTCTTAGGACTGGTCTTCTTGACAAACTTTCCTAGGGCATTTGGCACATAAGCATAATTATTATTCTTGTTTATCCCTAGCTTGCCATATCTGTTTTGTTTCTTATTAGCCACTTTCTTCTCAGATTCATTTTTCCCAGCTGAAACAAACTTCACAAACTTCTCAGGTCTAGGTCTACCTCCTACTAGCTTCTTGGCTTTTGTCTTGACACTCTCACTCTTTGAGGATGCTGGTTGTTCACTAGACTATGCCTCATCCTCATCATTCAACATTTGCTTAATGAGTAAGGCATCCTCATCAATTTCAAATGTTGGTTCTTTAAAAATTGGAGACTCAGTCTTTTTCAAAATGTGAGGCACTTCATCCTGAACAACTATGTCATCTTCAATGACAGCATAGCCTTTCCTCTGTTTAAGAGTGCCATAGTCAAGTCCAATGGCAGCCTTGGGTTTAGCTTGATTTTTCTCATGGTAGGACTGTAGTAGACTAGAGGAGTTCTTAAAGGTTTTCAGTTTGAGTTCATTCTCAGCTAGTTCATCCCTAATAGCCTTCTCAACCTGACTAGCACATAGAACCTTATTCTGCAAATATTCAACTTCTTTCTTAAGGTTATCTACTTGTATAGCAGTTAGCTCAAGTTCCTCATTTTTCTTGTTTAACAATTCATTCTTAGTAGACAGTTTAACAATCTCTTCATTAGCAACAGTCATACTAGTATGAATATTAAACATTTCAATAGATAGTTGTTCAACCATGCATTTATACTCAGAAACAGACATATCTATGGTAGTGAGGGATGGTACCTGAGAGTCAGATGGAGATTGTTCATCCTTGGAATCAGTCATCAAGGCATAGTTGCAGAATTCTGGCTCCTCTCCATCACTATTAGAGTCATCCCAACACTTCCCTTCAGCTATGTAGGCCTTACCTTGTGTTTGCTTTTTCAGAAGGGCCTCATACTTGGCTTCAAGCTCTAGAAACTCCTTATCCTTCTTTTTAGGCTTCTTGCATTCACTGGCAAAATGCCCTAGGTCATTGCATCTATAACACCTTACAGATGACCTATCCACATGGCTGGTTTTGAATTTATTCTTTTTTGCTTTCACAGGTGCCTTGCTCTTGTTGAATGAATGGTTTTGAGGTCTAGATTTGAAGGGTTGGTTCTTCTTGAATCTGATGTTTGGAAACTTTCTGGCCGTGAAACCATATGAAGTGTTTTCCATGCCATCCAGCTCTTCAAGAGTATAGAACTCTTCTTCTTCCTTCTCCTCAAAAGGTTCAGTCACTTCACCTTCATTTTCTTCATCATCTACTATCTCTTCTATCCTCAGCTGACTTGTAGATGCTTCTAAGTCTTGAACAGATTTGTTGACAATCAAGGCACATGATGTGTTTACCATTCTGCCTTGGTTGGCTTGGATAGCCCTCTTCTGAAGCAACTCAAGCTCATGAGTTTTTAAAACCCCATAGAGCACATCATATGTGACTTTTTTCAAATCTCTTTCTCTTAGAGAAATGACCCTTTGCTCTAGATGGTTTGGTGAAGACAGTACAAACTTCATGTTCAGCTCCTTGGTGTTGTATACCTTCCTATTCATCTGTAGCCCAGTCACCAGCTTGTGAAACCTTTCAAACATGTCAGTAATGCTTTCCTTGGTCTGAGCCATGAAAGCTTCATACTGTGTGACCAGTATCTATTTCTTGTTTTCTCTAACCTCCTTAGTTCCTTCACATAACACCTCAATATGATCCCACATCTCCTTTTCTGTTTTGCAAGAGGCTATGTTAGCAAACATTGACAGTTCCATAGAATCTATGATTAATAACATGAGATGACTGTCGAGAGCAACCATCTCCTTTTCTGTCTCTGTCCATTTGGATGGTTCTTTAGCCACATAAGACCTTGGAATGGTTATAGTTCCAACAGTCTTTTCAGGAATTTCTTGTTGTGGAACAAAGAGACCATTCTTGAGTATCTCTGGATATAGAGGGTTAGCAGCTTTGATGAACAACAACATTTTAATCTTCAAGAGGTTTTAATTCTCTTTATCGAACTTAGGGACCTTTACTGTTCCTGTAGTCTTTGGTGTATTCATGATCTTTTTCTGTTTTTAAATAAACAGTCTGCTCTGATACCACTTGTTGAGTATTGAACACACACGAGAATACAGGGGGGGTGAATGGATTCTCAAACTTTTCTTTTTCTGAAAAGTGTTTTAGGTGAAGGTTGTTTTAACTTGGTTTGAATCTGGTTGTGTAACAGAGTGTGTGTTTGTGTTTAACAGATTGTGTAAGTGCGGAATATAAACACAATAACACAATATCACTTTAATCTAATATTGTATTAGATAAAGATCTACTACAATTTGTGAATACAAATGTTAGTATTCTCAGCTTCTTTCTCAGAGAGATATTACTTGTTAGAAACTGTAGATCACTCTGTTTGATACTTGCTAAAGAAGTAGGGTTGTTCACTTATATCATGTGAACAACTTGCTTACAACAAATAAGGTAGCAAACAAATTTGCTTTTTAATGTGTCTATCCTATTTGAGTAAACATCCAAATTGTTACGGGTTTGACTTCTTAGAACTCTGTTCAGCTCCACTTCTTTAGCTCTTTGTCTCTTGTACTATCTCTCCAAGCTTCTGTAGGCTTTCCAACGTGCTTTACATTATGTGGTCCATAAAGCGTCTTGGCTTGTTGCAGGTCTCTAACTTGTACAATTCTTCAGTATTTTGTCTCCAAGATTGTATTCGAGAAGTAACTCTGTTGGTGATTCGAGAACTAGAAATGGCTTAATCGATAACTCTGAGTTCTCGAAAACTGTTAGACTGACATATCGAATCATTTCTCGAATAAGTCTTTTCTTCAGGAATCCTTGAGATATCGAATAGAGCATTTTACTTATCGAATCCCTGAGATATCGAATAGTTTCCTTAGTCCTTGAGATATCGAATAGAGCATTGACTTGTTGTCTTTTAGAGAACTCGAATGATGCTTTGACTTGTTGACTCCTTGAGTTCTCGAATAGAGTATTAGACATGTCGAATCTCTGAGTTCTCGACTGAGGCTTTGACTAGTTGACCTCCAGAGATATCGAACAGTGTCTTTTGAGATATCGAATCCCTGACTTCTCGAATGCTAGACTTCTCGAATATAACAAACATACTTCTCGAATTGGTACTTAGGCAAATATTCATTCTCCAAATTCCCACTGTGCTTATTTTGACAATCTTGATCTTCAAGCTTGAGGCATGATCCTTGGAACTTCTTTCAAGCATTATTCTCTGACTTTAATTACAGTTACACAGGTTGAATTTGATGCCTATTACAAGTACTACAACAAGTAGAAACTCTACAACTAGAGGTTCCCTCAGTTAAGAGGTCATGTAGGTAATGCAAAGCATTACAAACAATTAGGCTTGTTATTAGATGTATACAGGCATGCCTCTGTGACTAACACGTATGTATATTGGAAATCAACTCCAATCTAAAATTGTGACCTTAATGATAATATATACCCTCCATCCCATCCATTTCTTAATAAATTTTTTTTACCTTTTTGACACGTATTTTAAGATATATATAAAGTATAGTTGCATAACTTATTTTTAAAATTCCTTTTTTTTAATAAAAATTTTATTTTGAAGAAAAAAATTTAAAAATAAATTATGTAATTATACTTCAAAAGAACCTTAAAATGCATGTCACATCCCCGTCCCCTAAGTGTTAATAAATGGGTGGGACGGAGGGAGTATAATATTATTATTATTAGATAATTTTATCGTTATAATAATTTTTTTAGTAAAGTAATTTCTTTTATTATTATTATTTAGTTATTTGTTATATATAAGTATCTTTATATTGTAATCGATAATAAATTTCATTATAATAAAAATTCTACTTTCTCTTCTCTCTATATTTTATTATGGTATCTAGATCTAGGTTAATTCAATCCAGGATCAATTGATTGAGAGTTGAACCTAATGTCTTTCACATGTTGGATTAAAACACGTGTTTCAATTTTTTTTTCTTTTTTAATTGGTTGTGTCTTTTCTTGGGTAATATTGATTTTGGTTTCTAATCCTGATTTCTAAGTTTTCTTCTCGAATTAGTCGAGACGAATTTTCTGGTTGTTTGTCTTATTCCTATAGGTTGGATTTATCTTGGGTAAAAGTTTATTTTGATTTGATTTTTTTCTGCTGGTTTCGTTTTGTTTTGGTTGGGATTCTCACACGTACTTTCTATTTCTCTTTTTCTCTTTTGTTCTCTTGTTCAATGATGAGAGTAGCTCTAGGTACATCTGTATATCTTCTTCTTTCTCTTATTGTTCTCATGTTCTATGATGGGAGTAACCCTGGGCACATCTATATGCCTTCGTTCTGAAAAAAATAGAATCGTCAGCTTCAATCAATAGAATCACCCGCTTCATTCAGATTCTTCGTTATGATCAACTTCTCCATCATGGTCCGCATCTCCGTCTTTGATATTGATGTCACCATTATCGTTTTTGTCATGATTCTCTCTAAAATCATATTTTTGTCGTTATTGGTGTGAGACAATCTCTTCCATAAATCCACCACACTCATTATCATCGTTGTGCTATCACCTTATCGTCATCTTCGTTCTCATGATTTTTTCTTTCTTCCATACCTATAAATTCTCATAGATATTTTTTCCTCACGATCTCTCACAAGTATTTTCTTTACCCCACCTCTCGTAAAATTCTTACAATTTTTTTTCTCAGATCCACGAACTCTCGTAGATTTTTTTTACCAACAAACTCTCGTAGAATCTTCTCGCACCCACGAACTCTCGAAGGATTTTTTCCCTCTCACCTGGCTCTTGAATCTGTCTCTGTCTCTCTCTCTCTCACTCTACTGATTTGGGATTATAAATTGATTCTTGTTTATAATTTGGATATGGATCTGGATTTGGATTCGATTTTGGTTTTTGTTGGATATTAAATTTGCACACAAGTTTGCTGGTTAGGTTGGATATAATTTGTTGGTTGGATTTTTATACGATTTGGATTCGATTCTTGTTTTAGATTAGTTTTGGATTTAGAGTTGTTTTGAATTGGTTATTGGGTTCGATTTAGATTTGGATATAGTTTTGGTTTCAGTATTGGTATTATTTTCGATAGTTGCAGTTGTTTAGATTCTTCTTTCTTGTTTGTTGGTTGCAAATTTGTTTGACTTTTGAAGTTGTTTCGATTGGTTATTAGATGACATGGATGGTTTTTCTCTTGCTAAATGGATTTCTTGTTAGCTCGCTTTGGTTCGAATACACTTGAATTTTACAATTGTTTTAGTTGATTCTTGAACAACATGGATAGCTCAAATACAATTTGTCTTTGGATTGTTTCTGTTTGGATTTTTTTTGATCGCTTTGATTTTGGATTGGATACAATTGGATTGTAGTTTTGTTTTTGTTTACTTTTGGATGACATGGATACTACCTTTTCTCTTGTTTTGTACTTGTGTCTGAAGTTTTTTGGAAGATGATACGTTTTAGCTGAAAAAGGTAATCGATTATTTATTAATATTTTTAATATTATTATTTTATTTTATTAACTAGAACCGTCCGTGATATTACTGGAAAAGAAGAAGTTTTAATTAGATAAAATATAAAAGTTGATGTATTTTAACTGAAAAAGGTAATTGATTAGCTATTAATTATTACAATAGTATTATTTTATTAAATTAAATGGATTGCCCGTAGTGCTTTGAGTAAAGGAAAATTTTTAGTTTAATAAAATGTAAAAATAATGTTTATACCTGAAAAAAGGAAATTGATAAGTTATTAAAAAAATAGAAAAGGTAACATGTTTTACTTGAAAGAGGAAATTAATTAGTTAATGGTAATTTAATATTGTTATTTTATTTTATTAAAGATAATGATGTACTAAAAAAGAAGTTACAACAAATAGGGACAGAAGTAAATACAAAATGTAATTTATTTTATCTAAAAAAATTTGATTAATATTAAAAAATAAAAATGGTAACATGTTTCGTTTATTTATAGCATTGATTAATTTTTTTATTTTTCAAATTATAAAATAATTCATATACTTTAAGAATATTTTTAAAAATATTATAACATCACCAGAATCGCGACTTAGTGAAATAATTATTAAAAATAACCCACACAATTATTAGGAGTTTAGAAATACATTATGACCCCCGCAAAGCGTAGATTAGTAAATGAGTTATTGTAAAAAGTGAAAACGATAAATTCAATAAAAAGAAAAAACATCTAAATGTTATGTATTATTAGATGACTCTTAGAATTTCATAGATGACTCTTAGCCTTTCATATATCCCTCTTTAATATACCCAATCTTTGGCTTTACATTTTCCTTGTAACATACATTTACATGGCCTATATAAAGGCTTGCTTGTACTTTGATTACATATAACAAAATAATGAAATGATCTCCCCCTTCTCTATTGCTTAGCTCTCTCAACTTAGTCTCTAATATATATTATTATATAACACGTTATCAGCACGATTGCGAAAAAATAATCTGGGAAGTGCAAGAAAACGTGGAGCTATCCAGAAGGTACGTATAATCTTACTTGTTAGCATTAATCTATAATATGAGTATTACAAAAGATTTGATGTTATCTTACATTTACACGGTAGATTGAATGCAATCTACTGTGTCTTTATAATCAGTCTCCATTTACACGGTAAATTGAATTCAACCTTACATACTGATTGTTTGTATTATGTCTCTTAGTTTATGTAACAAATAAACTGCATACAACATGTTTATATTTGCTTATCTTGAAGCTCTCCTTGAGATCTCCATCTAATTAAAAGTAGACAAACCTTACCTCAAAGTAAAATGGATTAATTTCATATGCGTGCAAAGTTTAATATGCCTAATTGTTTAATTATGCGTGATTTTCTTGATGGAATACTGTTATCAAATTATAAGTGTTCATGTCAATATAATGTTTTTGGTAACATATGTTGTATTTATGCTTATTTTATAAATTGACACTGTTTGGAATTATATTTTAGTGATAATGTCGAATCTTACAAAACTCGAGTTCAATGCACTTGATGTCACCGACAAAATTTTTTTGACATGGATTCTTGATGCTGAAATCCATCTTAGTGCTAAGGGTCTTGGTGACACCATAAAAGAGGGAAATAAAATCTCCGAGCAAGATAAAGCAAAGGCTATGATATTCCTCCGCCATCATCTTGATGAAGGCCTAAAAACTGAATATTTGACTATTAAAGATCCATCAATTCTTTGGAAGGATCTCAAAGAAAGATATGACCATCAAAAAATGGTGATACTCCCAAAAGCTCGCTATGATTGGCTACACTTGCGATTGCAAGATTATAAAAGTGTGAGCGAGTATAACTCAGCCATGTTTAAAATTACATCTCAATTGAAATTATGTGGCGAGAATATCACCGATAAAGATATGTTGGAAAAAACATATTCCACTTTCCATGCCAATAATATGCTCTTGCAACAGCAATATCGTGAACATGGATTCACAAAATATTATGAGCTAATTTCTGTATTGCTTCTTGCTGAGCAAAATAATGAACTTTTGATGAAAAATCATCAAGCCCGTCCAATTGGCTCAACACCATTCCCTGAAGTGAATGCGGTGACTAATAATGAATATGGAGATAATAAGCCATTTGGACGTGGTCGTGGTCGTGGTCGTGGATATGGACGTGGACGTGGACGTGGACGTGGACGTGGTCATAATTTTGGGCATGGTCGAGGTCATAATCATCAAAATTTTATCAACTTTAAAAGGAAGCCTCACCACCAGAAGTGGATAAAAAATGAGGAGAAACCCGAGGGAAGTACGATGATTAAAAGGGGTGAAAGTATTTGTAGTCGTTGTGGAATGAAAGGTCATTGGAGGCGTACATGTCGTACCTCCAAGCACTTTGCTGACCTTTATCAAACCTCTTTGAAAAATATTGAAACTAATTTTACTAAACAAAATGATCCCTTGGGAATTGCTCATCTTGAAGCACACCTTGGTGGTGCAGATTGATCCTTCGGGTCTCACTCACATGGAAGTTGGTGATTTCCTTGAAGACGTGAATGAAGAGATGGCCAAATTTGTTGATGGCAATAATTAAGCCATATATTAAAACTTTGATTTATTTAATGAATATTTAAATATTTATGTTTGAACTTTGAATTGGGTGACTTTACTTAAGCTTATGCTATGTAATCCCTTTTATTATGAATGAAATATTTTCTATTTTTCTTGTGAAGAAATATGGCCAGAAGCCTCTCACTAAATGCAAAAGATGAGGAATTATTTTGTTTGGCGAATAGTGCAACAACACATACAATTTTGAAAAATAAAGAATATTTTTCGCATCTCATATTAGCTAAAGCTAATGTAAATACAATATCGGGTGCATCAGATATTATTGAAGGCTCCGGAAGAGCAAATATAGTGTTACCTAATGGTACACATTTATTTATTGAAAATGTCATGTTCTCCACCCAATCAAAAAGAAATCTTTTGAGTTTCAAAGATATACACCATAATGGCTATCATATTGAGACAACAAATGAGAATGGCGATGAATATCTCTGTATCACGTCTATAGTCTCTAGGAGGAAGCTAATAATAAAAAAACTCCCATCATATAAATCTGGATTATATTATACCTTTATTAATCCAGTAGAGACACACATGATAATGAGTCAAAAATTAGCAAACCCGAAAAATTTTCTTATGTGGCATGATCGCTTAGGTCATCCGGGTTCAACAATGATGCGAAGAATTATTGAAAATTCAAATGGACATCCTCTAAAGAATAAGATAGTTACATTGTCCAAAGATTTCTCTTGTCTTGCTTGCTTTCAAGGAAAACTAATAACAAGGCCATCGCATGTGAAAGTCGCGATTGAGTGTCCATCCTTTTTGAAAAGAATTCAAGGAGATATATGTGGACCTATCACACCATCAAGTGGACCATTTCAGTACATTATGGTACTTATAGATGCATCGACACGTTGGTCACATGTTAGTTTATTGTCCACTCGTAATGTTGCATTCGCAAGACTCCTTGCCCAAATAATTCAATTAAGGACACAATTCCCAGATCATGCAATTAAGAAAATTAGATTGGATAATGCAGGAGAATTTACTTTTCAGTCTTTTAATGATTATTGCATGTCAATTGGGATTGATGTGAAACATCCGGTTCCGCACACGCATACCCAAAATGGTTTAGCAGAATCTTTTGTTAAGAAGCTACAATTGACTGCTAGACCCTTGCTTATGAAAACAAAATTACCAAATACTGCTTGGGGACATGCAATATTACATCACTTGTTCGTTTAAGACCGACTGCTTATCATAAATATTCCCCAATGCAGCTTGTAAATGGTCAAGAAACAAATATTTCTCACTTGAGAGTTTTTGGGTGTGCAGTTTATGTTCCAATATCTCCTCCCCAACGAACAAAAATGGGACCCCAAAGAAGATTAGGGGTATACGTTGGGTTTGACTCTCCCTCAATTATAAAATTTTTGGAGCCCATGATTGGTGATTTATTTAAGGCAAGATTTGCCGACTCTGTAATAACCCTAACTTTTAGAATGCTACAGTGCCCAAATGAATAGTAATTTTGAGGATTTAGGGAAATTGTATGTAAGTACCCTAGATTTGAAATGGAAAATGAATAATCAGGAACCATATTAGTGTTGTGCTATGAAAATGAGTGACTCGAAATGATAATGGATTTCAGAAATTCCTGAATATGGACTTTAAGGATTTTCGATTTCGATTGAGACTCTATTGAATGTGATGTTAAGGAGTATAGAAATGTTAAATGGTTTATATCTTGAGGAAATAGTGAAATTAGGATAAACCAAGGAGTGATCAAGTCAAGGAAATGCCAAGGGAATTTAGATTGTTAAACGAGTTTAAGAATGCTTGAGAACCTGAGAGACAACCGGGAGAACAACTTCTGAGAAAAAGAGAATATACCAAGGATATTGGATCTAATATCTACTTGAGGATTAGAATCACCCTAACACACTAATATATTATGTGGGAGAGGATATTATATATCCAAGGAATTTACAAAGGAGAAACCACTGAGACGATCACAGAATTCATTCGATGAATCAAATGACGAGAGAACTTTGAACGAACCCCAAACAAAAGCCCAAGGACATGGGGAGAAGCCCAAATTCGGCCCAACCCAAGCAAGGGGCTGATATTTAGTGGATTAAAGAGGGAAACCAATTGGCTTAAGATTTTATAACTGGAAGGATGAAAGAGCAAAATGCATAAAGCTAGGGACTTGTGTGCAATTACAAGTGGAGTAACATGTGATAAAGCTTGCACTTGGCACACTTGCATTGGCCAACCTAAAGTAGCTTTATGAGAGGATAATATCAGATGTAGATACATGATACATATCATTTCATAAAGTAACCAAGATAGAAAAGGAAGCAAAATACAAAACTCTCCCAAACTGCCCACCAAGGACACAACTCAAAGAAAAATTCATATCTCAAGATCTAGAGCTTCTAAAATCACCAAATTTTAACCATAGCTTCTCCACTCCATGGGCATTATTCTTTCCAAATTTCATAGCAATCCAAGTAGTATAGCCTAGGCAAATCACCTCCCCAAGTTGAAGAAGAAAACTGTCCAGATTGTTGACAGTTTCTGGGATGATTTTCAAACGGCCATATCTCCTTCATTACTCAATGAAATTTTGTGTTCTTTATATGCTTAGAAATCTGTTAAGATGCTCTACAACTTTCCTTTAGAAGCCTCGTTCAGAAGAGATCGGTAAGGGCCTCGTTTTTCATGATCTTTCAGTTCGGTTTTAGGGACTCCGAATTTCTAACTCGATTTTCTTGATTTCTTTTGATCATCCAAGCTTGTTTAAGGTTGTACAAGGATTATTCAAGGCTTAGTAAGGTCTTACATCTACCAAGGAAGGTATAACTCTCTTGAAACCCTAGCTTGAATTATGAGTTTATGATTGATCATGCTTAGTTTAGAAGTTAAGTTGTATAAAGCATGTAATCTTGATGATATGGTTGTTGATATGAGTTTTAATTGAATATGGAAGTGTGTTTTGCTTGTAACCATGGTTGGTATGATGACCACATGGTGTAGGCACTGGTATATGTGTTGGATGATGGATTTGGAGGAGTTATAATATGGAAAGTGAGGAAATATAGCCGTTATAATGTCCGATTTTCGTTAACCATAGAGTTGCCCTGTTTTCAGACAGAGATCCCAAACCATTAAAGGTCAGTAGGAGGTACCAACTGGTCATGAGAGGATAGATCTTGATTCATAGATCGTTTTGATATAAAGTACGTCAAAATCCAATGAACGGTTTCGGAGAAAAGTGAGTTTTAGTGAAAGTCGTTCGGAAACCGAGAAAATGCAGTTATGTCAACTTTGAGGTCATAGTTACCATACTTAAACATTTTTAAAAGTTATAAAATTTTGGGACAATATAGTAGGTTGAACAGAGATTAAAACCCCACTGACCTTGCATTAAAATTCGAAATTGATATTTTCTGAGAATTTTTACAGTCGAGTGTGGTTATTAAGGGAAATGGTGAAAACCACTGAAACTTTGATTGAGTCCAAAATGGTTAGGTTCTTGGAACTCTTGGATTATTAATAATGTGTTAAACATATACTAAATGTCAAGGATATTGTTATATAAAGGTGAAGTGAGTAAGGGATGTAGTATTCTAACGAGGATCCTTTTCGTGTTTATAGAAACTCAGGACGAACCACGGGTCGTGCCACTGGGATATAGAGATCGAGGCAAGATCCTTCTATCCCTACTTTAAAAATTATTTATCTTCGGAATAAAAATTATTTCATGGAATATATAAATATGTGATGCTATTGTTGCTATGTTGCAAAGAATATATTTCCTTGATTTTGGGAAATTAAAGAGAGATGGATATGATTCATGAAATATGGATATAAAGATGATTACGAATGGAGCGAATATGCTCTATGGTAAAAGAGATATGAAAGGGAATGGTATCAGTTGTTATCTAGGGTTATATGGTTTATAATACTATATTAAAAATATTCTTTTTGAGTATCAGTGGTTTAATAAATATTATTTGATTATTATTTACTACTCTTAAAATAGACGGAATGTTTTATGAATATAAAAGTATATTTGATTTCTTGAATATGAAAGAGATGTCTGGATCATAATCAAAGCATTATGTTATATATATTTATATATATATATATATATATATATATATATATATATATATATATATTTTATAGAAGTAATGTGCGAGAATGGAAATGATATGAGTAAATGATATGTGGAAATGAAAGCGAGAAAATTGAAATGTGGAATGATATTTTATAAATGGAATAATGATTTGACAAAAAGGGGGATAGCAACAAAAAGCGTAGGAGGCTGTATGCGGCACAGTCCAGCAATCAATATTTTATTTCGGCCCAAGAGTTGCCGAAGGAGGATGTAGTGGTGTACCTTCCTCCAGGGGGATGTAGTGGTGTACCTTCCTCCTTCTACCGGTAGTAAAAAGGACGGGTACGGAGGGCGACTGATCATCGTCCTTACGTATTCGGCAACAGTGAAAATCCCCAAAAACTTGAAAGAAAGAATTGAAAATGGTTTTCAGATTTCTATACTGAAAACAGAATAATGACATGAGATGATGAAATTGTTTTTACAGTAAGAAGATAAACTGATTTTATATTATTTTTATTTAATTGTTATATAAAAAGGGAAATGAAAAGATTGTATTGAGAGATGATGTGCAGATGATATATTATCTTGAAATATTATGCTGAGGTGATGTAATGGTTTTTAATTATTATAGAAGAAAAACTGATATTATATTAGAAGAGAAGCTGATATTAGAATGCTATATATTTCTTTTAGTATAAAAATATTTGAAAGGAGTAGTTATCAAATAAAAATAAATTCTTTTTATAATAATTATGATTTGTCTTCTACTTATTATTAAGATATATTTATGTTTCTTTTGAAGCTAGTTTATTAAATTTATCTTGCTGAGCTATTATAGCTCACTCTTGCTATTTATTTATATAACAGCTAGATCTGGTATCGAAACGTCGCAGTGCAACCCGGAAGAGGGTAAAGGGGAAGTCTACCTTATGAGAAAGTATCGACACCTGTTCTCAAGGTAGTATATACTTTTATATGGGTGTAATAGATGGTATTCTGGGATTGTAATAATAGTTTATCTTTAACTGCTATCATTAATGGATGTTGTTCTCTGAGCATATGACCTGGTGTGTGTGTGATGATATTAGTGTGGGGTCATTTGTATGAGTATTAAATAGTATAAAAAAAAGAAGACCAAGAGATATTGTTAATAAATGGAAATTGGAGTATGATGGCCCGGATTCCTGACCCCGGATCTGGGGCTGTCACAGTTGGTATCAGAGCTTAGAGTCATATTGCTCAGGAACAAAAGTGATAATAATATACACATATAGATATATATGTAATGATATAAAATATGAACTCACATCGAGTTCAAGGGTGGTTTATCGAACGAAGCTGTTATTCTAAGTAGTGATTATAATTTTATAGATTATTACTAATAAACGTTTATGTTTTAGTATAGGGAGAGGAGATTGGTAAGCCAAAGTTAAGGGTATTTAAATCTTCTTGAGCTGAAGGGAGTTTGAAGTAATATTGTAAGTGGATCGGTGAATAGACACTGATTGTTTCAATTGATTGCGGAGATGAAATGGTGAAACTGAGATTGGTCGGTAAAGCCAAGATATACCTTAAGGACCAAGATAGACTGAGAGGTCTCGGGATTGACTTAAATGAAAAGGTTATTATGCTAAAAGTGTTAAACTTATGTAGCACACAGGATTGATTTGAAAAAAGGGAATATTTGATGTATTGGGAAGTGTACGTTAGACAATCTCGTGAGTATAAGTGGTATGTTAGAATATACAATTATAAAGAATAGTTTTAAAAGGGTCCTTGATACCGGAGCATTGTCAGGATAAGACGATCAACATTACGTAAGTATATCGATTAGAAGGTTGTGTTCTATTATGAATAAAGGCAGAGAGTATCGAGCCAAGTCACGACTAGGTAAATGAAGATAATTGGGAATAGCAGACGATAGGTTAAGGCTACATGGTGAGTGCCAAATTTAAGAAATTTTGGAGAGTACGCAGCCTAAGATATAAATAGTATTTGAGGAAAACCATCCATTATTGGGATTTTCAATTGGGCAGAGGCTATTAACAGTACCTATTTTCAAGCTCCTACAGCCCTGCTAAATAACATTATTGAGTTTCAAATTTTCCTCAACCGGTGGGTAATTATTCATTAAGTGCCGGTATCTTTTAAAAACTTTCTGGTACCCTTGGGGATGTGTTTCAAAATTTTATTTTATCTATCTTAGTCAAAATATTCCTCTAAGATTACTTTCGGAAGATGGTATTGATCATTTTGATTTAAATTTTTCCTTATATTTTTACTACAACTAAGAGGAACAACCATATATGTATACACAAGGACGATCTGTCTGTGTGATTGAAAGTCGGAGGGGACGCCCTCCTTTGTGTGACATACGGGTTCTTCCATTATATTGATTTCTCAGATATCCTTTTGTTTCAAAGAAAAGTTATTTCAAACTCTTAATTTTATAAATTGTTGTGGGACCCTTGCTTGTTTCTGGGTTCGTTTCAATTCAAAGTTTCATAAATTCTATAAATTTTTCGAATATAGAAGATTTCATTAATGGATGGGATAATGGAAGCAAGGTTTAGAGTATACGTGATTACACAAGGAAACTTGAGATTCCAAGGGAAATTTCAATAAGAGATAATTAGAGCTAGAAGCGTTTCAATATAAGAGAGGAAGGAAATTCGTGAGAAGAAATATGTATATTTGATGATTAGTAAGAAAACAAATATGAGGCATTTTAAGGCATAATTGAGATTTACTATTGAGAGTAAGGTGTATTTTGAGGATAGAGTCAGAATAAGGATAAACAAAGGAAGTGGGGATAATTAATGAAGGATTTCGAGGTGCAATAACTATTAGTGGGGGAAGGCCAATATTGTGACTAATACCCTAAGTAGCAGAGAGAGATTAAAGATGTTAAGTGTTCAAAGGATAAATCCAAAAGGTGTGAATAAGTAAAACTTGAGGTAAAGATTTTGAGGAGAATAATAAAGGGAAATTTCAGAGGTGAAACAGATAGTATATCATGAAGGAACTAAGGTGGAACAGCAAGATGTAAAGAGCGTATAGTGAATAATAGACATATGGGATAAGGCATCCGGAGGAAATTGCATGTACGCTCTAATTTAACCTCTTAAGTGTAAATGTTTGGTTAGGGATCGACTAAGTCAATGAATGGTGTAAATGGACAGATAATATAGATAAGAATAATCTATCTGTGAGAAAGTAAACTATGGTGATATAAGAAAGTGAGTTATTCTCGTGTCATCCAAATCAGTATCTGTTAAGGGTCAAAGAACTCTATAGAAAGGAGATTAAGAGTATGAGAGAAGGTGTGAGAATATTTTTAAGGATGAAGGAAAAGTACATGCTCGTATAGTTACGAACAGGAAATATATATTATAACCAATATTTTCTTACAATAGTTTCAAGGAATATTATTATAGATTATTTTCTGGAAAATTTTACAGAGATGATATATAAAAATGTTGGAGTATTAAGATTTTATGTTATGATAGAGATCAAAATATAGATAAACAATAGTGAGATACACTACCATTCAGGGAAGGCCAATGTGGTGGCCGATACCCTTAGTAAAAAGAGAAAGGAGAAATGAGATAATATAGAATGACGGAATGAAGGAGAAGGTTAGTAAGGAAAAGATAGTGAAAGTACTGCTATTGATAAGCTAAATGGCATGTTGATGAATGACAAGCAAGTGTATGTTGGTGTATTTCTGTACAAACAAGATAGAGATGTTTAAGGAGAAACTAAAGGAAGGAGGAAGTAATATGAGAATTAGAAGGTGTAATGTGAGAAAGGTATTCGTCGATATCTTCAACGTGATTCCGGGACGGAATCCTTTTAAGGGGGGAAGACTGTAATAACCCTAACTTTTAGAATGCTACAGTGCCCAAATGAATAGTAATTTTGAGGATTTAGGGAAATTATATGTAAGTACCCTAGATTTGAAATGGAAAATGAATAATCAGGAACCATATTAGTGTTGTGCTATGAAAATGAGTGACTCGAAATGATAATGGATTACAGAAATTCCTGAATATGGACTTTAAGGATTTTCGATTTCGATTGAGACTCTATTGAATGTGATGTTAAGGAGTATAGAAATGTTAAATGGTTTATATCTTGAGGAAATAGTGAAATTAGGATAAACCAAGGAGTGATCAAGTCAAGGAAATGCCAAGGGAATTTAGATTGTTAAACGAGTTTGAGAATGCTTGAGAACCTGAGAGACAACCGGGAGAGCAACTTCTGAGAAAAAGAGAATATACCAAGGATATTGGATCTAATATCTACTTGAGGATTAGAATCACCCTAACACACTAATATATTATGTGGGAGAGGATATTATATATCCAAGGAATTTACAAAGGAGAAACCACTGAGACGATCACAGAATTCATTCGATGAATAAAATGACGAGAGAACTTTGAACGAACCCCAAACAAAAGCCCAGGGACATGGGGAGAAGCCCAAATTCGGCCCAACCCAAGCAAGGGGCTGATATTTAGTGGATTAAAGAGGGAAACCAATTGGCTTAAGATTTTATAACTGGAAGGATGAAAGAGCAAAATGCATAAAGCTAGGGACTTGTGTGCAATTACAAGTGGAGTAACATGTGATAAAGCTTGCACTTGGCACCCTTGCATTGGCCAACCTAAAGTAGCTTTATGAGAGGATAAAATCAGATGTAGATACACGATACATATCATTTCATAAAGTAACCAAGATAGAAAAGGAAGCAAAATACAAAACTCTCCCAAACTGCCCACCAAGGACACAACTCAAAGAAAAATTCATATCTCAAGATCTAGAGCTTCTAAAATCACCAAATTTTAACCATAGCTTCTCCACTCCATGGGCATTATTCTTTCCAAATTTCATAGCAATCCAAATAGTATAGCCTAGGCAAATCACCTCCCCAAGTTGAAGAAGAAAACTGTCCAGATTGTTGACAGTTTCTCGGATTATTTTCAAACGGCCATATCTCCTTCATTACTCAATGAAATTTTGTGTTCTTTATATGCTTAGAAATCTGTTAAGATGCTCTACAACTTTCCTTTAGAAGCCTCGTTCAGAAGAGATCGGTAAGGGCCTCGTTTTTCATGATCTTTCAGTTCGGTTTTAGGGACTCCGAATTTCTAACTCGATTTTCTTGATTTCTTTTGATCATCCAAGCTTGGTTAAGGTTGTACAAGGATTATTCAAGGCTTAGTAAGGTCTTACATCTACCAAGGAAGGTATAACTCTCTTGAAACCCTAGCTTGAATTATGAGTTTATGATTGATCATGCTTAGTTTAGAAGTTAAGTTGTATAAAGCATGTAATCTTGATGATATGGCTGTTGATATGAGTTTTAATTGAATATGGAAGTGTGTTTTGCTTGTAACCATGGTTGTTATGATGACCACATGGTGTAGGGACTGGTATATGTGTTGGATGATGGATTTGGAGGAGTTATAATATGGAAAGTGAGGAAATATAGCCGTTATAATGTCCGATTTTCGTTAACCATAGAGTTGCCCTGTTTTCAGACAGAGATCCCAAACCATTAAATGTCAGTAGGGGGTACCAACTGGTCATGAGAGGATAGATCTTGATTCATAGATCGTTTTGATATAAAGTACGTCAAAATCCAATGAACGGTTTCGGAGAAAAGTGAGTTTTAGTGAAAGTCGTTCGGAAACCGAGAAAATGCAGTTGTGTCAACTTTGAGGTCATAGTTACCATACTTAAACATTTTTAAAAGTTATAAAATTTTGGTACAATATAGTAGGTTGAACAGAGATTAAAACCCCACTGACCTTGCATTAAAATTCGAAATTGATATTTTCTGAGAATTTTTACAGTCGAGTGTGGTTATTAAGGGAAATGGTGAAAAACAATGAAACTTTGATTTAGTCCAAAATGGTTAGGTTCTTGGAACTCTTGGATTATTAATAATGTGTTAAACATATACTAAATGTCAAGGATATTGTTATATAAAGGTGAAGTGAGTAAGGGATGTAGTATTCTAACGAGGATCCTTTTCGTGTTTATAGAAACTCAGGACGAACCACGGGTCGTGCCTTTGGGATATAGAGATCGAGGCAAGATCCTTCTATCCCTACTTTGAAAATTATTTATCTTCGGAATAAAAATGTTATCATGGAATATATAAATATGTGATGCTATTGTTGCTACTCCCTCTGTCCCCCTTGGTTGTATACATTGGGGGACGTAATTCTGGCACGGATTTTAAGGTACATTTTGCGGATAGTTTCAGCTTATTTTTAAAATTTTCTTTTTTTGTATAAAAATAGAATTTTTCTATTTTTATACAAAAAAAGAAAATTTTAAAAATAAGTTATAGAACTATACTTTTTAGAAGCCTTAAAATGCGTGTCAAGCAGTGAAAAAAAAATGTAAAGAAATGAGAGGGACGGAGGGAGTATGTTGCAAAGAATATATTTCCTTGATTTTGGGAAATTAAAGAGAGATGGATATGATTCATGAAATATGGATATAGAGATGATTACGAATGGAGCGAATATGCTCTATGGTAAAAGAGATATGAAAGGGAATGGTATCAGTTGTTATCTAGGGTTATATGGTTTATAATACTATATTAAAAATATTCTTTTTGAGTATCAGTGGTTTAATAAATATTATTTGATTATTATTTACTACTCTTAAAATAGACGGAATGTTTTATGAATATAAAAGTATATTTGATTTCTTGAATATGAAAGAGATGTCTGGATCATAATCAAAGCATTATGTTATATATATATATATATATATATATATATATATATATATATATATATATATTTTATAGAAGTAATGTGCGAGAATGGAAATGATATGAGTAAATGATATGTGGAAATGAAAGCGAGAAAATTGAAATGTGGAATGATATTTTATAAATGGAATAATGATTTGACAAAAAGGGGGATAGCAACAAAAAGCGTAGGAGGCTGTATGCGGCACAGTCCAGCAATCAATATTTTATTTCGGCCCAAGAGTTGCCGAAGGAGGATGTAGTGGTGTACCTTCCTCCAGGGGGATGTAGTGGTGTACCTTCCTCCTTCTACCGGTAGTAAAAAGGACGGGTACGGAGGGCGACTGATCATCGTCCTTACGTATTCGGCAACAGTGAAAATCCCCAAAAACTTGAAAGAAAGAATTGAAAATGGTTTTCAGATTTCTATACTGAAAACAGAATAATGACATGAGATGATGGAATTGTTTTTACAGTAAGAAGAGAAACTGATTTTATATTATTTTTATATAATTGTTATATAAAAAGGGAAATGAAAAGATTGTATTGAGAGATGATGTGCAGATGATATATTATCTTGAAATATTATGCTGAGGTGATGTAATGGTTTTTAATTATTATAGAAGAAAAACTGATATTATATTAGAAGAGAAGCTGATATTAGAATGCTATATATTTCTTTTAGTATAAAAATATTTGAAAGGAGTAGTTATCAAATAAAAATAAATTCTTTTTATAATAATTATGATTTGTCTTCTGCTTATTATTAAGATATATTTATGTTTCTTTTGAAGCTAGTTTATAAAATTTATCTTGCTGAGCTATTATAGCTCACTCTTGCTATTTATTTATATAACAGCTAGATCAGGTATCGAAACGTCGCAGTGCAACCCGGAAGAGGGTAAAGGGGAAGTCTACCTTATGAGAAAGTATCGACACCTGTTCTCAAGGTAGCATATACTTTTATATGGGTGTAATAGATGGTATTCTGGGATTGTAATAATAGTTTATCTTTAACTGCTATCATTAATGGATGTTGTTCTCTGAGCATATGACCTGGTGTGTGTGTGTGATGATATTAGTGTGGGGTCATTTGTATGAGTATTAAATAGTATAAAAAAAGAAGACCAAGAGATATTGTTAATAAATGGAAATTGGAGTATGATGGCCCGGATTCCTGACCCCGGATCTGGGGCTGTCACAGACTGTCAGTTTGATGAGACAGTTTTTCCTGCATTAGGGGGAGATAAGTCAAAATTTGAAAAAGAAAGACAAGAAATTTTGTGGAATTCAGCATCTCTGTCTCATTATGATCCTCGCACAAATCAATGTGAACTTGAAGTTCAAAAGATTATCCACCTACAAGAGGTTGCAAATAAATTGCCTGATTCATTTACTGATGTCAAGACAGTGATGAAGTCACATATACCGGCTATCAACGTTCCTTGTAAAATAAAACTTCTTGATGAAGAAAATAAAATCATGCTAGCAAATGAGTCTAAAGCACGCCAGAAGCGTCGTAGACCTATTCGATCCAAGGATAAAAATCCTAGAAAATCAAGGAAACTTGATAAACAAGCTGGTACATCAAATGACATCATTCCAAATGAAATAGAATTGATCACTGAAGAGACGTCTTCAAAGGATGATCAAACACCTGCAGGTGTGAAACCCGTTGGATATAGATGGGTATTTATGCGCAAAAGAAATGAGAAAAATGAAGTTGTGAGATATAAGGCACGCCTTGTTGCACAAGGCTTCTCACAAAGACCGAGAATTGATTATGAAGAGACTTATTCCCCGGTAATGGATGCAACAACATTCAGATTTTTACTAAGCTTATCAGTTTTAGAAGGGCTCCGAATGAATTTAATGGATGTTGTGACTGTCTACTTGTATGGGTCACTAGATAATGACATTTTGATAGAGTATATTTTTATATATATTTTAGATGATTTTATTCTCATATTTATTGTGTTTTGCATTGATTTGGATTTTTATTTAATAGATTTTATTGTTTTATTGTAGGAAATAAAGAATTCATAACTTGGAAGGATTTGGAGCAAAAAGAGCTATTTTGGAGATAAAATAGGAGAAAATTCGTATTATTGGGCTGCACGGGCTGCCTGCACTGTTTAGGCCATATCTTGAGTTCCAGAAGTCAGAATTTGACGATCTTACTGTCCACGCGAAGCTTGTGGAATTATCTTTAATTCAGAGGTGGTCCAATAAGCAAAATCAAACTGGAAGAGGCCGGAAACAGAGGAGAAAAAGAAGTTACGAATTTTAATTAAGGAATCCTATTCAGTTATGGAATCCTACTTGTAATTGATTTAGAGTATTAAAATACTTTTATTGGGCAAGACTTTTAGAGCCTATATAAACACATCTAGGGTATGATGAAAAGGGGGATTAGGATGTAAAATATTAGATCAGATAATATAGTTTAGAGTAGATTATTATTATTAGTTGGAGATGTAGAGAAACACCATGACTCTTCTTTTGGGTGACAACATTGAAGTTTGAAGGTTTTGTTCTCTTAATCTTTTCTTTGTTCTTATTAGTTTAATTATGTTTTCTTGTTTTACTAGTTGTTTTACTTGTTTAATTATTAGCGAGTAGTTATTTCTAGGGCTTAAAGGGAAGCCATGTTTGCACTAATATTGGCATGATTTTCATAGTGGTTTGATTGGTTATGGTTAATTCTGATTGATATGTTTTAATCATTAATTTGTGTAATCGGCCGATATCATGGATTAATTATATGCAAATAGGGGTATGGATCGAGAGATTTACTTACTAGAGGCACACATACGATTAGCAGAATTGAATTTGAGTGCGGAAGCATCATTGAATTTCTGAGAGCGTTAATGCTTGGAAGAGATTAACTTGACTCTAATTACCTGATTGATTGAATTACTAAAAGTGGTTAATTGTGTTGAATGTTTCGAGAGTGTTAATGCTTGGAAGAGATTAACATACTCTAGTTATAGGATCACATTGATTGCTTTAGCTTAAGAGCCAATTGTGTAAGCATGGTGGACCTGATTGCCCTAGATTTTAAATAATTTGTTTATCACCTGTTTAATTAGTGTTAATTTAGTTTAATTAGTTAATTAATAATTTCACATATTCGTCTGACCCTTGAAACAATTAGCGATAACTAAAAAGGAATTAGTAGAACCTGTCTCCTTGTGGATTCGACCCGCTTGCCATCTGTACTAGCAATAGACACCGTGCGCTTGCGGTTAGGTATAATTTGACACATCAAGTTTTTGGCGCCGCTGCCGGGGAGATAGCGAGTTTCTGTTAATTTTAATTTAGTTGTTTAGATTGTTTCCATTGTCTCGTTGGAACCTTTGTTCCAATTGAGGCAAATTTTACTTCGTTTTCTTGGCTGTGTTGAGTGTCTACAGGTTTGCAATGGGTGAAGTTGATACTTTTGCACTCTTATCTTCCCTAGTAGAGGCACATAATCGAGAGATTGCCATGTCAAAGACTACAGAGCCCACTATGCGTCCAATGAGTATCAATGAGATGTCACAAGTGGCCCATAAAACTTACAATTTTTGTCCAATTTGTGGTGTCCAGGGTCACTATGGTTTTGAATGCTCTTACAATGTCTATAATTCTCAGAGTGCTCAGTGGGGACAAATGAATTCTTTTGAAGAAGGATATGGGTACAATCAGTATTCAAACACTTTTGATCAAGAATGGGTGAATCAACCAGATTTCTACTACCAGGACAATGGTGCTCAAAATTTTTCATATCATAATCAGCAACAGTTTGAGCAACAATATTATCAGTCATATGAGCAGCCGCCACAACAAGAATATCAATATCCTCCTCTACAAGAAGATCTACATGTTTCTCAATCCAGCGTAGATGTGCAAGCTGATCAGACAAATGAGATGTGGGATATCTTGAATAAAATGCTAAAGAGTTTTGAAGAATTAGAAACTCAAAGTTTGGCGATTGAATCTCAAATTGCACAGTTGGCTAACTCTTCTACTACATGGCAGCTCGACTATTTACCATCATCATCTATCCGATCCGAAGAGGACCTGATTGCTATCAATCTCACAAGCGATCAGGAATATGATAGTTTCTCCATGTATGTTGATGATGAGGCCATTGATAAAGAGAATGAGTATGCCACCGATGACGAGATCAATGATGTTGCTGCTACCGAGAACAATGTGACTGATGATGAGGCTACAAAGGAAAGCAATACAGAGATGGTTGTTGTTTCTCTTCCACAATCTGTGCCTAAGCTACCATGTATTGATAAATTTGCTCTCGATCTAGCCTCTACTTACAAGGCTTCTTTGCTCAAGAACACTTATTTCAAGGTTGATGTGATAACAAATATTGTCCAAGATGATATTTCTCAAATTCTGGTTGAGGATCCATACAAAGTGGCTCCTACGTTTCAAGCTCGAGAAGAGGGAGAAGATGGAAGTGTCTTATTAGCCAATGATGTGATAAGCCAAGATGTCCGAATGGCTCCAGTGAAAGTGAGGAGTGAAGAAAAGCCACCACCAGAACCTCCACCTTATGTCAAGGGAGTTCAATATTTTCATGGTGTCGAATTTTATCGTTGTTTTATCACAAAGTTTTCCAAAACTACACAAGCACTCTCTCTATTGCTTATTAATGACATATTTTATTTTACTGATGCTTGTTTGGAGACTTTCTGCAGGATAAAGACAACCACTAACACTCTTGATACTTTTTGTGGTGACAAGTTTATGATCGAGAAATTGGATATTCCGTCTCCATCGGAGTATTTTTGAGGAGGTCAAGCTATTGACGTTAAAAAAAAGCGCTTCTTGGGAGGCAACCCATGGATCATGCTTCTGCAAAAGGGAGTTTTTCTTTCCTTCTATTTTATATATTGTAGATTTCTTTGTTTAGTTAATGAGTCATTGAGGACATTGACTCGCTCAAGTGTGGGGATGAGTTCTCGATGATAAAAAATCCAAAAAAAAAATATATATTATAAAATTCAAAAAAAAAATTAAAAAAATTGAAAAATACCAAAAATAATTCTAGCCATGCAATTTGATTAGTTGTTGTATTTTGCTTGATACACCCATGCATGCGTAGAATTCTTGTGTTCTTGACGCTTTTGTATGAGAAGTGACGTGCTTTGTTCTTGTGCACACACTTTCACTAGCAAGTTGAAACTGGTAGACTTAATTGGATGTAGTAAGTGATTAGAATGACATGAATATGTGCAAGATGACTTGGTTTTCATGCTTTGAGTACAAGTAGGTGCGTTAGAGAGTCTTGTTACCTGGGATTGATTATGTTTTGTCACACCAAGTGAGTTTTGAGCCTATATGCATATATTTTGCATGATTTTTCGTTTGCTTGAGTGTCCACATGTTGTTTGCATTGCTAGCACTTACTTGAGATCTTTCTTGAAATGCATGACATTACTTGATGATGAGATGATAAAGGCACTTAGGTTTAACCTCGTATTTCCCATATTTCCACACCTTTTAAACATGATCAATTAGTTAACCCGTTGAGCTTAATCCTATTCTTTCGGTGACACACCACATTACTTGCCATTATCCTTTTTATTCTATTGGCCTTACATTGAATTTGAACCTAAATTGTCAAAGGCTAGTATTGTGCTTAAGGGAGTAATAAGGTGTTCATAAAAGGGGGGTTATTGATGATCATACCATTGGGGAATATTGATTTTGGTTGATGCTTGTTAGTCGAAATTCATAAAAATATCTATGGATCATTGTGCTTATTCCTTAGCTCTCAAAAGAAAAAAAACAGAAAAAAAGAAAAAAAAAATAGAAAAAAAAAGAAAAAAATAAATAAATTTGAGAGCATTCTTATGTTTGTATGATCCTTCTTCATTCGACTAGTCAAGTTATTATGTAAGGGTTATTGAAAAATCCAAGTGTGGGGAAGTATTTGTGGTTTTAATAGAAAGGGAATTGAATAATGATTATTGTTGGGTACTAGCTTTTGACATTTAACCTGTTTTAGCTTTACTTGACATACCTGGTCCCTAGCCCACGTTACAACCCAAATAAAGTCCTTTTGATTGTCATCAGTAATGTATGTTGTGTTGAAAGTGAGATTGATTGCGAGTGTCAAGTTGTGTTTATGATTTTGTTGGAATTGAGTGATACACTTAACCTTGTTCTTGAGTGAATATTCGTTTTTGAGTGAAAGGTGAGTTATTATTTGTTTTGGCATAGGAGATCCCAGGTTTAGACTTAAAGATGTGTTTCTTGTGGGCTTAGCATGATTACCAACGATTTTTACACTTGACATGAATTTTTATGACCTTCTGCATGTTGGTTGAGTAGACTACGTGAATACTTGCACTTTCGACACCAAGACATCGTATGTTTGCTTTGATTCTTAAGTTGATGTGGCATGAGAGGACTTGTGTGTGTGGTGTTGTGTTAGCATTGATCTGTTGCATGGTTGGATGAATTTTGTGGGTACATTCACTATAAACCCTCACGAGACAACACTCGTCCTACTAGGGCTGCCTAGGGGTTTAACGGCTTGTTGCATATGCTCAATGCAATCGTGTCATCTACGAAAGTGATGTTTGTTAGGACTTAGTTTTTATTTCACTTATTTGCCCGAGGACGTGCAAATGCTAAGTGTGGGGATGTTTGATAGAGTATATTTTTATATATATTTTAGATGATTTTATTCTCATATTTATTGTGTTTTGCATTGATTTGGATTTTTATTTAATAGATTTTATTGTTTTATTGTAGGAAATAAAGAATTCATAACTTGGAAGGATTTGGAGCAAAAAGAGCTATTTTGGAGATAAAATAGGAGAAAATTCGTATTATTGGGCTGCACGGGCTGCCTGCACTGTTTAGGCCATATCTTGAGTTCCAGAAGTCAGAATTTGACGATCTTACTGTCCACGCGAAGCTTGTGGAATTATCTTTAATTCAGAGGTGGTCCAATAAGCAAAATCAAACTGGAAGAGGCCGGAAACAGAGGAGAAAAAGAAGTTACGAATTTTAATTAAGGAATCCTATTCAGTTATGGAATCCTACTTGTAATTGATTTAGAGTATTAAAATACTTTTATTGGGCAAGACTTTTAGAGCCTATATAAACACATCTAGGGTATGATGAAAAGGGGGATTAGGATGTAAAATATTAGATCAGATAATATAGTTTAGAGTAGATTATTATTATTAGTTGGAGATGTAGAGAAACACCATGACTCTTCTTTTGGGTGACAACATTGAAGTTTGAAGGTTTTGTTCTCTTAATCTTTTCTTTGTTCTTATTAGTTTAATTATGTTTTCTTGTTTTACTAGTTGTTTTACTTGTTTAATTATTAGCGAGTAGTTATTTCTAGGGCTTAAAGGGAAGCCATGTTTGCACTAATATTGGCATGATTTTCATAGTGGTTTGATTGGTTATGGTTAATTCTGATTGATATGTTTTAATCATTAATTTGTGTAATCGGCCGATATCATGGATTAATTATATGCAAATAGGGGTATGGATCGAGAGATTTACTTACTAGAGGCACACATACGATTAGCAGAATTGAATTTGAGTGCGGAAGCATCATTGAATTTCTGAGAGCGTTAATGCTTGGAAGAGATTAACTTGACTCTAATTACCTGATTGATTGAATTACTAAAAGTGGTTAATTGTGTTGAATGTTTCGAGAGTGTTAATGCTTGGAAGAGATTAACATACTCTAGTTATAGGATCACATTGATTGCTTTAGCTTAAGAGCCAATTGTGTAAGCATGGTGGACCTGATTGCCCTAGATTTTAAATAATTTGTTTATCACCTGTTTAATTAGTGTTAATTTAGTTTAATTAGTTAATTAATAATTTCACATATTCGTCTGACCCTTGAAACAATTAGCGATAACTAAAAAGGAATTAGTAGAACCTGTCTCCTTGTGGATTCGACCCGCTTGCCATCTGTACTAGCAATAGACACCGTGCGCTTGCGGTTAGGTATAATTTGACACATCACATTTACATGAAAATTCCCGATGGATTAAAAATGCCTGAAGCATATAGTTCAAGACCTAGAGAGATTTATTCAATTAAATTACGAAGATCATTGTACGGATTGAAACAATCAGGTCGAATGTGGTATAATCGCCTCAACGAGTACCTTTTGAAAAATGGATATGTTAATAATGTAATTTGTCCTTGTGCTTTCATTAAACGGACAAAAATGGGGTTTACTATCATTGCAGTTTATGTTGATGATTTAAATATTATTGGGACCCCCAATGAACTTCATGAAACGATTGATTATTTGAAAAGGGAATTTGAAATGAAAGATTTGGGTAAAACCAAACTCTGCCTTGGTTTTCAAGTTGAACATTTACCCAAAGGAATTTTTGTCCACCAGTCATCATATATTGAAAAGATCCTTAAGCGATTTATTATGGATAAAGCATATCCTGTGAGTACACCTATGGTTGTTCGCTCACTTGAAAAGAAAAAAGGATCCATTCCGCCCAAGAGAAGAAGGAGAAGAACTTCTTGGTCCTCAAGTACCATATCTTAGTGCCATTGGTGCACTAATGTACCTTGCCAATTGTACACGACCTGATATTGCTTTTTCTGTCAATTTATTGGCAAGGCATAGTTATGCTCCAACTCGAAGACATTGGACTGGTGTGAAACAAATTTTTAGATATCTTCGAGGTACAATGGATATGGGTTTGTTTTATTCTAAAGACTCAAAAATAGAATTAGTTGGTTATGCAGATGAAGGATATCGGTCTGATCCCCACAAAGGTAGATCACAAAGAGGTTATGTATTCACATATGGTGATACCCCAATATCTTGACGATCTACAAAGCAAACTCTTGCAGCAACTTCTTCGAATCATGATGAATTATTGGCACTACATGAAGCTAGTCGAGAATGCGTGTGGCTAAGGTCTTTGGTCCATCATATTCGAGAATCGTGTGGTCTTTTAGTCAATAAGGAAAGTCCTACTGTTATATTCGAAGATAATGAAGCATGTATCACTCAGACTCGAGAAGGTTACATTAAAGGTGATAGGACGAAGCACATTGATCTAAAGTTTTTCTTCACTAATGAGCTTTAGCAAAGAGGAGAAATTGATGTTTGTCAGATTCGCTCATGTGAAAATCCGGCAGATTTGTTTACAAAAGCACTTCCTACTTCTTTATTCGAGAAATTGGTGTACAAGATTGGAATGCGGAAACTTCGAGATATGTGATGATAATTCATAGTCATGTTAAAATGAGGGGGAGATATGTTACACTCTTCGCTTTAATAAATATACAACACATGTACTTTTTTTCCTTCACTAGGGTTTTTCCCACTGGGTCCTAGTATGGTTTTAACAAGGCATGATGTTTGTATGAGTCATCTAAGGAGGAGTGTTATGTATTATTAGATGACTCTTAGAATTTCATAGATGACTCTTAGCCTTTCATATATCCCTCTTTAATATACCCAACCTTTGGCTTTACATTTCCCTTGTAACATACATTTACATGGTCTATATAAAGACTTGCTTGTACTTTGATTACATATAACAAAATAATGAAATGATCTCCCCCTTCTCTATTGCTTAGCTCTCTCAACTTAATCTCTAATATATATTATTATATAACACTAAACAATTTTTTCTTTTTAATCAAAATTAGGACATCCTTATTCCTTCCTAAACAAAATGGGCTTTGTTCTTGTACATTACATACAAAACATAAAACCATTGGTCAACATAAAACCACCCTTATTCCACAAACATGATCCTAACGGCGGCGCCACCGCTGACTTCACAATGAAACATCTTAACTTCCGTCGAATCACAACCACAACCCATCATTTTTCTAATCCTTCACGATTCCCAATATTCTTTTGTGTCAACAACAAGATAGCCCCTCATTCGATCATGTCCGAAAAAGAAAAAAACACAAGTCAATCTGAAACAACAACGTCGGATAACAATATTATTAGTAATAATGTTGGTGTTAAGGAGAAACAAGTAGAGATTCCACCGCCGCCGGAGAAGCCGTTACCGGGGGATTGTTGCGGCAGCGGATGTGTTCGTTGTGTATGGGATATTTATTATGAGGAGCTTGATGAATATAACAATCTTGTTAAAAATCAATTAGCGGGTTCTAGTTCTGTCAAGAATTAAAATGGTTCTAGCTAGATTTCGAGATTTGTCGATTATTATTCATTTCAGGTATTGGAACTGGGATGTTTTAGTTTTTCAATTTTGTACCTTATAGCTTCATGTTGTTGTTGTTTAAAAAGCTTGATTATGAATTTGGACATTGATACTTTACTTGAATAAAGCAAGATTGATTGTTGTTGAATGTTTCTGTTTCTTCCTAAGATATAAAACCGCAGTTAGATCACATTACTACAAGTGATTTTAGCCTTCAGACCTTATGCGTATATTGTTTATCCTATAGGAATTCACATTTAACTTTGTTATTCAGGCCGATAGGCATTGGCATATAACATGATCTTTGATTAGAGGGTTGTATGCAGAGGTTCGTTTGCATGTCCAGCTAATATGTGCAATGTGTTTATTGTTTAAGAGCTCTTCGCTTGTTATCGGTATATTTTAAGTAGCAAGTGGTTTTGAAAATTTATTCTTTTACCAGTGAAGTTGAGTAATATTCTTCAATGTTGGAATGGTGCATGGGTGACTTCCATTTTGCAAACTCTTCTTCTTATAGCAACATTTTGTATGCGAGGTTCTGAGATAATATTGTCATTCTCTTCTTGATAGCAATGTCCATACCTCTAATACCATAAGATAACTTAAAGTTTCATACATAACAAAGAACCCTACAGGTCCATCTATCTGTTCGCTCTCTATATCTGATTCATACTCCGTGAATTTCATAGTTGCAACTTCTTAATCATTAGTAAAATAGTTTTTGTATTTCGTTTGTATTACAACTTGCCTTGTGTAATTCAAATTATACTTCTATAGGAAAGTTGAGTTAACTTACATCCAAGTAAGATCTCTAAAGCGACATCACAGGAAATCCTGAAATACAGTGAAACTATGCTGCATTTGAACATTTATTCCTATGATTGCTATCTTTCCAGCTTATCTAGTTTGTGATTTGTATGACTGCATGAGTCGTAGGGTACATATTTCTACTGTATGTGCTCCATCTGTCAATCTCTAAGGCAGGGTTATTGGACAGTACTTCAAAATGTGTAGATAATAAGTGTACACTTGCATTCGCTTCGTTTCAGTTACATGCTCTGTTCCTCTGTAATTAGATCTCTAGATATATATAGGTTACATGGCATATCCTTTGTTATACAATGTTTTTCGTGAGAACCCTGAGCTGGTTGATATTATTAGAGAAAGCTCTAATATTCAACTACTTGCTGAATTTGGAAGGCTAATTTAAGTGATAGGAGGTGTGGAACTTGGCTTCCTTAGCAATTTAATTTCATGTTCCATCTCCCCAACTCAACTCTGCGAAATTATTAAGGTTTCTTATTTTTTCTTTTCCAATCACAGGACTTGGAAGCATGTATAATATCAAAGTGTCATGCTGTTTATGTTGGAAATTAAGTAAATGAACTTGTCAATACAGGATGATAGAGGATTCTGCAACGGTTTGAATTTTATCTTTCAAAATGCTAACACATCTTCTTCAGGGTTCATTGTCCCTCGGCAAAGCCCCCTTCCCCCCCCCCCCCCCCCCCCCAACACCCAAATCAGGTCTTCAGTGTCCCCTAAAGAATCTTAACTCCCATGCTCGTAATTTCACTTTCTACTTTCAATTCTACTGGTCACTGATTAGTACTATGTTAGTTCTTGCTGCACTATAGTCTATAGAATAACTACTACACTGACCCGTCTTGTGGTCAGAAATTATGGAAGCATGTCCTCGAAGTATGCCACACGCGTAATGTATCAAGATAGAGATATTAGAATTGTACATCTCGTATGGCCATTAATATATCTTCTATGATGATTTTGTCTATTCCTTTGCATTCTCTGCCCAGATGTATGATTACTTTTTCTCAAAATAAATTACAAAGATATATTTTGAAACGGAACTAAGTGATTTTGCTTATAATGTATGTCGGGGGTGCTTGTTGGTTGTTTGAGGAGTTGGGTAAAGGGAAATTCTCTCTCGTAAACTTGCTTTTGGGTTGAAACGCAGGAATAACTATAAGAAGCTCTTTATGGAAGAAAAATTAAGTATGGAAAGAGTTGATTTTAGGGGTTTTGGGCTATTATTATTTGTTAATGTGGTAGAAGCTGTGGTAATCTGTATTGTTTTCATCAATAAATCTTGCATCAGCTTTATTTTTCACATGTTAATGTTTTCAATCTGGCGTTTTCTATATTTGTAGAGAAAATGAAAAATGAGGAGGATAAACAAATTTATTGAAAACCTTCTCAAAGTGTTTTTTTGATTGTTTTTACTTTTTAGTAGAGAAGATAGATGTTAATAGAAAACATCTTCAAAAGTGGAAGCCAAAAAGAAAAAAAAAGGCTTAGATTTTGATGAAAAGCTTTAAAGATTTAAAGAATAGTTTCGTGGTGACTGCAATTATGATTGGTGCAGTAGCGGGGATGAAGAAGAATATGAGAGTTTAGTGATGAGGGTGACTGATTAGTTCTTTGGCTTAATGCTAGGGTCAGCTATCATTAGGAAATGTGATATTACATTTCACATTTCAAAGCTATGTGAAATGTGATGAGTTGCTGATATTGCTCTGTTGTTAATCATCAACCTGTGAAATTACAGGAGCTAAACGAGCTGGGCTATCATTAGCATTTAAGGTACACTTCGGCTCAAGTCTTAGCTCGTTCATACACCAGCCTGATGATTGGATCTTTATAAAACTCGAGGCTTGTTGACTTCGTAACTGATAGGTAACATGCACTGATGCACATAATCTATATGCCTTAACCACACTTCACAGTTCCAAGCAGAAACCAGCTTTACAATGAAAAAAAAAAGAAAAAAAAAAAAGAAGAAGAACTGGAGAAGCTCAAGAAGTTCGTGCCATACACAGTTATGGTCGAAGTCATTGGCGTACTAGATGCTTCAAGTTGGAGGGCATCCAATAAGCGATATTATGTGCAAAAAATGGGTATGTGTTTAGTGAGGGTGTTGTGTGATGACCGAAGACTACCTCTAACTTGCAGCCATCAGCAATTTTAGACCATATTTTGGTTGAATCCGCTTTCCCCTATAATTCTATGTTGTTTTTATAAAATAAATAAAAAAACCTATTACAATTATAATTATTTTATTACAATTTAATCAAAAAAAGAATACAAATACATATGTTGATAAAAGATTACATGCTTATATATAACAAACAAAATTCATTTTTAATGGTACTTCGGTATCAAAATTTGGTTCCACCCCTATGATTCCTATTTCTCCGAGGATTCTATATAATTTTTATATAAAACAATAAAATTGTTAAATACTATTATAACACTTTTCAATTTTTGACACCGCACAAATAACGTATTTATCATAATCATGTACATTTTTATGTATATATCGGAAGCATTTAATTTTTTTTTCTTGATTTTCTTAAATAAACTTAAATAAATAATGTACAAAATGACCTTTACTAATATGCAAATTCTTTGTAATAACGTTATTTTTTATTATAAATTAATGAACAATTTAATTAAATTTTTTCGGGCCTTTAATAATTGAAATCCCGTTTTAAAAGTACTTCCTTCTAGATTCGTGTCCACTAAAATTATTGAAATTCTGATGTAATTATAATTTTTTTATTATAAACTACTGAATTGCATAAATAATGTAGTTTTCTTTTGTACATATATCATTTTTAAAATTATTTTTATGATAAATAAAATAATTTTTATAAAAATTAATGAAAAATGATCAATTTAAATAAATTATCTTGACCCGTGCTTCGTGCAATTTCCCTAAGAATTAGGTCATATTCCCTCTTTTATCCGAAGAATAGGAAGATCAGGACGAATAACATAGATATTTATATGTTAGGGATACAATTTTTTTTATAAATTATTACAAAATGATGTGACAATGATGATGTATTAAATTGAAATATTTTCACTGGTTGGCATGGGTATTAATGCACAAACACCATTACATTTAATTTAATTATAACCACTTAGAAACCTGTCATTTTGTAAATCTTTTTTAACAAAATTTTGTACCTCTAGTAGTATTTTTGGGTACTAAAATACGAGAACTCACGTCTGAAATCTTTGTTTACATCTTCCCGTACAAACCACTATTTATATGTATGTATTAAGCATCTTCAAAATGCAATTTTTGTTGATAGTGTTCTCTTATATCTCATTGTATGTAAAATACAGGATATGAATATTAACCTACCAGTTAATTCTCATATATTAGGCAACATCACAAATGTCAAAAAATTTATCTTGGACCTGAAGAATGACAAGTAAAGCAAATAAGCATGAAATCATCAAAATGTTATGCAGTCTTCTTCTGTCTCCATCTCTCTCTCAATATTGAAATGTGCTTAGTTTGATTCTGTTGGGATCAATACGACTACAGTACTAGATCTGGCTGAAATACAAAAATTCCCAGGGTATTTTCATAAAACAGAGACAATGAGCAACAATGTTTGAAATAACTACCATCACAAGCCAAACTACAGCGGTGGATTTACAAACATCATAACTTGTACATATATATATATAATGATATTACACAAGTACAGAAACAACACATTTACATAAACGGCGCCTGACGCTGGATGAACCGGCTGACTAAGCCGCCAAGGACACCATCCAAACTCAGAACTCCTTATTACAAAAGAGCGAAAATACTACAAGCACCTTAACCTAGTGCTTAAAACATTTATTAAAACATCTCAAAACACAACATCTATTAAAAAACACACATATATAGTGCCATTATCGTAAGTCATGACTCAAGCCGAATCTAGTGCTAGCTAGTTAATTCAGCGGTTACCCATGCCGGGGAGCTTGTCCTTGATCTTGCCCAACATTCCTTCCTTCTCATGAGTCTGCTCTCCATAACCTCCAGTAGTACCATATGCTCCTCCAGTACCAGGAGTAGTAGTTGAAGTGTTATAACCCTGTTGCTCTTGCTTGTGCCCACCTGGCAACTTCTCCTTTATCTTTTCCGTAATTCCCTTCTTCCTTCTCCCTCCCATTCCATCGTCCTCGGACTACAAATCAAACAATAATTACGGGTCATGCCCTCGAAAACATGTACATGTATACTTAAGTTAGTACTATATTCAACAAAATACAGTGGAAGTTTCAGATGAGAGTTCTTACAGAGCTGGAGCTGGAGCTACCAGAGCGGCGAAGCTGAGACTGGCCCTGAGTTCCCGTTGACAAACCAACACCTTGTGTTCCAGTAGCACCACCAGTGCCATGCATGCCATGGTGTGTGCCTGTGGCACCAGAACCCATGAGTCCACCGGAACCATAGTCACCCATGGTTCCACCAGTAGTTTGCTGCATAGGGTTTCCGTACTCGTCTGTTTGACGAGCTGGATTCCCATATGCATCAGTTCCTTGCTGCTGCTGCCCATATCCACCTCCGTAGCTTGCCATTTTCAGAACTTTCTTGAACTATAAAAAAAGGCTTTACTTGATTGTTTGATGTTTTGCTGTAAGTTTCAATGGTGCAGAAGCTGATAGAGGGGGTGGGTTAATAAAGGCAAGGTAGAGTGGTCCAGTTTGACGAGATTGTGACACGTATCACTTTGTCCAGGATATGGTGGCATCCTCTGAACAAGACACGTAACTTATATGTCGGTAAGGGATAAGATTTTATTGTTCTGTCTGGTGTTGAATATTGTATTCACAGATCTGCTGCTACGTGTGTATTGATGATGGAATTGTATTGATATCAACAGCAGTGACTAATTTGTAAACATGTTAAAAACTAAATGACACTTCATGACCTCGTCTTTAAGGGTATTGATCAGATAAACATGATTTGAAGATTGAGATAAGAGGACAGTGGCACTGTCGGTTGGTCACTCTAAATTTATTTTTAGGAATGATGATTATTTCTCTGTTTCATACATGTGTACGGCCCAGAACATTTTGCATTTTGTGTTTGACAAATGGATCCCGTTGCATGAAGCCCAATTGTGGGTCATGCATGAAGCCACTGTCTGGTCACTGGAGTCTTTGCGGGTGGGCTGAAGATTGGTACGCCAACATCTCAAAGCAATCAACGAGAATTTTGAACCAAGTCTTAGTGACACGATCTAGAAGGCCCATAAATTTAGTATTGTATTCAAAAGAAATTAAAAGAATATATACATATTGTACATATAAATTTGTGATTATTAATAATTTATCACCTTAATTAGCATGGCAGTTCGCATTGGAAGAGAAGGGGCTAGCAGGAAAAGATAAGAGCATGTCAAATTAGCCAAGTTGACCGGCCTGAAAACTCAAGCGTAGGGGTCTCAGTTGAAACCCCTTTGCATGGAGAGCAGGCAAGTCATCCTTGGCTACCAAACAGACACTCTTGTCTTCATGTAAGCCCTCTCTTCCGATCCCCAAAGCTATATCCAACCTCCAGATTCATATATAGTTGCTGATGCTTCTTTCTTATAAAACTAATTCTCAATTTATAGTCAACAAGCCAAGCTTAATGTACGTAGAATATTGACTCTATCAACAATAGGTCAGATTCTATAGCACATTATTGAAGCATATATGACTAATTGACCATACACATTCCATTCAACTTCAGCCGATGGCCTCAAATTAAGCAAGATTTTTAGGCTTGTCGTAACCAAGTCAAATTGGCTCAAAAATGCTGATTTCGACTAGATATAAAATTTGCTAGCTAGTTGGACACTAACATTGTTCAAGTTTAATTGAGAATATTGTTTCCCAAGGTCAAATTAATTTTCAACTTCTGTTTCGACTAAATATATTTTTCAATTTTTACCGATATATATTTGCATGAATCGGCTAAAATAGTTCCAACTCCATTCTATTTATAAAAGCAACTTCCTCATTGAGAAGAATGATCATTTGTAGAGATAATTATTCTTTATAAAATTATGGATTTTTTTCAAAAATAAACAAGTTGCTGATTTTTTCTTTTCATAAATACAGTGCAACCTCATTTGCAGCCTCGATCAGTTGCAATTATTACAATTTGAAATGCAACTGCTTGAAAACTGCTACGCAATTATATATACAACTTTAATCGTATTTTTGAAAAAAAAAATTGAAAACATGAATATTTTGAAAATGTTCTTAAAATTAACTGGCCAATAATATCAATCCTTATACAACAGTATACAGTACCACATGCATGGTTCTCGACATTTCTTTGAGGGTTTTCACGCCTCTATCCATGCACAGAAATATATTCTTTGTTCTCGTCGTGATATCTGAAACTAGTACGCACGAATCAAGTCCTTAATTCGGTGACTAACAGAAGCATTTTCTGCATGTTTCTCTTATGCGTTTCTGGCTTTATCTCTGTCCAATGCAAGGGGCGGTTGACTTCTGAAAGTTGGTGATAAAAGGATAGACAAGATCTATATATATATATATATATATGCTCGAAATCTTTGCCAGATGCTAAATTCGTGATTTCATTTCAACCAACATTCAGTGGCGAAACATCTTCAAGATCAGGCTGATGCTGATCAGTCATGGGAATATTTGGATTTGATGTAGGTGTTTGTACATTACTCTCTTTCTTGTAGAAAGAAAAGAGGGACTTCATTCGTTTATTGGGTTGTTGATCACACATCCTTAAAATCTGTTCAATTATCAAACATTGAGTACATTAATAAATAATAAGAATTGTATGAACTCAAAACTGAAATTTTTCTTTGAGGCATTTTCTCAAACACTTAGAATGCGAGTCAATATTTGTTTCAGTAAGATTTAAGAACTAAGAAATAGGTAAAAAAGATAGAGAACTACCTTTTCTTAATGATGAATATCTAAATTTGGTGAAGAAATTACGATGCTAGCAGTGGCGGAATTGTTCTCCAGTGGCGCTAGTTTCTTGTTCTCTCATCTCTTCACTCTGATGTAGTGCTGTGTTCAGTTTAGGACAAATTATAAACTAAAAACATTATAACCTTTTTTTTTTTTTACCCAACGGTAAATTTTTTTTTTCCTTTTACCTAAAATTTTTTACCCAGCTGAAGCTGGGCCCGCTTACTTAAGGATTCGCCCCTGCACACATCCTTAAAATCTGTTCAATTATCAAACATTGAGTACATTAATAAATAATAAGAATGGTATGAACTCAAAATTGAAATTTTTCTTTGAGGCATTTTCTCAAACACTTAGAATGCGAGTCAATATTTGTTTCAGTAAGATTTAAGAACTAAGAAATAGGTAAAAAAGATAGAGAACTACCTTTTCTTAATGATGAATATCTAAATTTGGTGAAGAAATTACGATGCTAGCAGTGGCGGAATTGTTCTCCAGTGGCGCTAGTTTCTTGTTCTCTCATCTCTTCACTCTGATGTAGTGCTGTGTTCAGTTTAGGACAAATTATAAACTAAAAACATTATAACCTTTTTTTTTTTTACCCAACGGTAATTTTTTTTCCTTTTACCTAAATATTTTTACCCAGCTGAAGCTGGGCCCGCTTACTTAAGGATTCGCCCCTGCCAACATTTCTACCTGGTTCAACCATGGGCACCCTCAACATTTTGACCTGTTATTAAGAAATTAATGAAATTCAAACACACACGCACACTATGTTAGTAGCTAGTTACGACTTACGATAATGAAATGGAACAATTTCGACATACCACTTTCACGTTACGTATTTTCGACGAATTTGATAGAAGCGTCATGACCAACTATGTGGTTAGTTTTAGACGAATTTTTTCTTTATAAAATACATTATTAATTACCTATTACTTAATTTGAATTTTACCACGGTCAACAAAACTCTACATACTTACCAAGATGATATGGGCTGAAAATAAGCCCTAGAGACACATTTAATGTGGCATTAATTAGGCCAAGAATGGTCCAAACGTGGGGCCCACCAGGTGGGCCCAAAACCCCAATTATAATATTAATTTCGTAATTAATATTAGGGGTAATAAACAGCTCAGCAATAAGTGTCAGATAAGGACATTATCTCTATAAGACTTAGCCTCCAAGGCATCCAATTCGATATGGCAACAGACTCCTACAAGGAAGGAGTCTAGAACTTTCCTCAAGGAGGTGACTTATCTATTAAGTCTCCAACTCCTACCTTAATTCTAAGGCTTCTCAGCCTATATAAAGGGTCAAACCCCTCAACTCAGAACTACGTTTTTTGGCTTGATCTTTGATATTCATCAAAGTACGTAGGCATCTTGTGAAGGCAGAGTCAGCCACGAGCACAAGAGCCATTAAAGCACGAAGCTCACACACCTTTGCATTAAATACATAAACCCTAGCCGCAATACTAGTAGCCTAGTTTTTATTCCACAACATTTGGCACCGTCTCTGGGAAGACAACATCAACCATGGTTCAAACACGAAGAACAACACCAGTTGTAACTGAGGTCGTGCCACTCAGCTCTGCTCCACCCCTGACCGAACAGGCTCCCCCAGCATCAGGGGCGATCATCCAACAGGCTCCCCCAGCATCAGGGGCGATCATCCAACAGACTCCCCCAGCATCAGGGACGATCATTCAACAGGCTCCCCCAGCATCAGCTGTCATCATCCACTCTCAAGTTTCTCATCAATCAGGGGTGATCCCCCATGCTGAGAGTACGTTGCCTCTGACCAATCAGGCAGGACAAGCGACCAACTCTCTCCAGATTGTTGATCCGAACAACCCGCCACCAGGGGTACAGATCCATACTACGGATCTCCCCTTGAACACTAATCCCAGGTACGGTCTGCCCAACTACCCCCCGATGACTCAAGGTTCAGGACCAAGTGGTCATGCCTTACAAATCCGGGACCGAGATTATGATGACTACTCCGGCCCTTATACTGATGATTCATCGTCTGAGGATGATGATCGTGATGAAGCCTCGAGGAGGCAACGTTCTAGAAGAGAGCCTCAAGGAAGGACTCAAGGGATCCATGATGGACCTCCACCAATGGCTGAGGAGAGGATTAAGGCTCATGAGGCTGAGATCCAAAGGCTAAAGGATGACATAGCAAGGGAGCAAGCAAGACAGAATCAAACTCGACCTCCTCCAACCTCAGGAACGATTCCCATCATTGATTTGGAGAGGTCTTCAAGGAGACAAAGAAGGGCTGATGCCTCATTCGGAAGAACAACCACAAGGATAGAAATTCCCAAGGGAAACCCCAAAGATCTGATGCCTCTAGGAGATCCTAATGATCCAACACCCCCGTTTACTGAGGAGGTGATGAATGTTCATATTTCTAGGAAGTTTAAGATGCCGACAATTAAGGCTTATGATGGAACGGGTGATCCCGCAAATCACGTCAGGACGTTCTCGAACGCACTGCTGCTGCAGCCTGCAAGTGATGCCCTAAAGTGCAGAGCGTTCCCCCAAACCCTGTCGGGCATGGGTGAGAGATGGTATAGCCGATTGCCTGCGAACTCTATTGGCTCTTTTAAGGAGTTGAGTGCCGCCTTCGTTAGCCAATTCATTAGCAAAAGGGTGCATTAGAAGAGCTCCGCATCTCTTATGTATGTGGTGCAAGGAAAGAATGAAAATCTGAGGGACTACCTCAAGCGATTCACTAAGGAGACCCTGAATATCACTGATTTGGAAAATAAGGTGGCAATGGTAGCCCTGGAGCACGGAACCACTGACCTCTTCTTCAAGAGATCATTGGCGAAGCATCCCCCTGAGAACATGGCTGAGCTCCAACGAAGGGCTGATAAGTATATTAAAGCTGAGGATAGCTTGAAGAAAGAAACCACCGTAGGTGGAGGAGGAGGTAACAATGACTCCAAGAAGCGAAAGTAAGACCAGGACTATGATGATCAAGAGTATGATGCTAGGGACAAGTATCCCCGAACTAGCGAGGACTCCGACTCTACCCCTAAGAAGAACCAAGGGTCAAGGTTCACTGAGTATGCAAGGTTGAATACTCCTAGGAGTCGAATCTTGTTGGACATTGAGAATGATAAGGATTTCAGATGGCCGAAGCCACTCAGGGGTGATCCCGCAAAGAGAAACCAGAATCAGTATTGCAGATTCCATAGAGACGTGGGGCATGACACTAACGATTGCAAGCAACTCAAAGATGAGATCGAGTTTTTGATCCGTAGAGGGAAGCTGAGGCACTTCACGAAGGGTGAAGACCGTGGTAACCATAGAAGAGACTATAATAGAAGGGATGACGATCAAGATCGTAACCCACAGCCCCGAGGGCCAGTAATCAACATGATCTCAGGAGGCCCGACTGCGGCCGGGACAACTAAGAACTCTCGAAAGGCTTATGCCCGAGAGGTGATGCTCATCGTGGGAGAGGCCCCGAAGCGTGTAGAAACTGAGGTAGTGGTTAGTTTTGATGACTCAGACTTAGAAGGGGTGAAGTTCCCCAATGATGACCCGTTGGTCATAACTCCTGTGATTGGAAACTCAGAGGTGAAGCGAGTCTTGATAGACAATGGAGCTTCCGTTGACATTCTGTTTCATGATGCGTTTGTGAAGATGGGATACACTGATTCTCAGTTGACCCCCAATAACATGCCTATATACGGATTTAATGGAGTAAAATCCAAAGTTGAAGGGACTATTCAGCTGCCCATGACAATAGGGCAAGAACCTAAGGAAGCCACCCAAATGTTGAACTTTCTAGTAATCAAGGCGGATTCAACGTACAACGCTATCCTTGGAAGGACTGGACTTCATGCATTCAAGGCTGTTGCCTCAACCTTTCATGTGAAGATCAAGTTCCCTACCAGGAATGGTGTTGGAGAACATAAAGGTGATCAGAAGATGGCACGAAGTTGTTATGTAGCCTCGTTAAGGCCTGATGGAGTCGGGGGCAGGTCCTTCCGATTGAAGACATGGATGTCCACAGTGCTAAGGAACACAAAGAAAGGTCAGCAGAGAACATCACACAGAAGCCTCGGACAGCCATTGAGGCTAAGACATTAACTGACTTTGTGGTTGAATGTACCAATGGCAACCGAGAAGTCGGGGGGCAGGAGGTAGTACACCGAGCAGGAAGTGAACTCCAGAATAAGAATGACAAGACCAGAAGGAGTGGTGGGTGCTCTATTTTGATGGAGCATCAAAAACAAAATCAAGTGGTGCAGACCTAGTCTTGCAAGGGCTCGATTGGGCTTAAGTTATCCTAGTATTACTTAGCTTCATATTTATATAGTAGAAGTAGAAATAAGGTTCATTAAAACCATTGCAGAGCATGTTGCTCCAAGTAGGACAGTAGTACTCTATGTAAGGGTTGAACCCATTTCAAGTTATTAATGCAAGTTTGTTTTCCATTCATTGATTGTGATTTTATTTATGTGCCAAGCACCTGATGTGTGAGTCAAAGAAGACCAAGTACCGAAAATAAAAGAATACACGAATGAAAACAAACAAATACATACCCCGAAGGGTAGAGTTAGGTTACAGCAGATAAGAGTTTAAGTCCTTGAAGGACCCTGGATAAAGACAAACGTTGACGTCCTGATGAAACACCCGCTGAAGAAACATATTGCATAGCCCGAAAGCCAATGGAAGGCTCATCAAGTGGGCAATCAAACTAGGAAAAATTGATGTTAAGTACAAGCATAGGACGACCATCAAAGCCCAGGCTCTAGCTGACTTCGTGGTTGAATATACCATTGACAACCAAGAAGTCGGGGGGCAGGAGGTAATAGACCAGGAAGGTCAGCAAGGTGAGAAACCCCTGGAAGAAAAGAAGGAGTATTGGATTCTCTATTTTGATGGGGCATCAAAAACAAAAAGCTCTATTTTCATGGAGCATCAAAAACAAAAACTAGTGGTGCAGGTTAAGTTCTGGAAAGCCCCGATGGGTTCACACTCGAGTATGCCTTGAAGTTGGACTTCCAAACAACCTACAACGAGGCGAAGTATGAAGCTCTGATAGCCAACCTTGGACTGACAAGAGCCGTGAGGGTCAAGAACTTGAAAGTCTGTGGAGACTCAAAGCTGGCAGTCTCACAAGTCAATGAAGAGTTTGAGGCTAGAAAAGAATATGTTCAAATATTCAAGGATACTTCCAGGTCCTGAAGACCCGACCATCAATTCGAAGTTGGTAGCACCAGCTGATGTAAGCTGAAGGATAGACCCTAAAGCTCATCTTGAGACTGGTTGGCCCCTTGATAATGCCTTCAAGGTACAGAAACTGTTAATGATAGTGTTGAGATAAGAGGTCCTTTACAATTCCACACTTGAGGTCTTGAACTTCAAATCCCAAGATTCAAGCCTTGATGGCCAACAAGGTTATCTGCCTCCAAACGAACCTGACAAGAGGCATCAGGCTACTTAAAACCTAGCCAAGGTTCTACAAGTATAAGAAGAAGGTTGGAAACCTAGAAGTAAGATAGAGGATTGGCAACCAGCCAAGGCACACCAGACTTAAAGTTGAGTGCTTAGTGGCAAGTGAACTTCTTGAGCGATCAACCGAGAAGCAAGACCTCCACTATATGAAGCAAGGGGGCAAGAACTAAGGGACTCCAACACCGAACGAGTTCTCCTTTTTAAATCAAGAACAACAAGTAGTAAAAAATATGAAAGCCACGGTGCCAAACAAGGTTTCCAAGAACTCTAGCTTGACTCCAATGCAAAGAATTTGGGCTCAAAAACAAGGAACTCAGGAACTTAAGAAATTTCATTCGATCTAACCGAGGCCACAAGGCCGAGGCACCTCAAGGAAGCCTCAAGGCCGAGTAGCCCTAACCGAAGTCCCTCGCGAAGGGCAACAGCCGAGCTCGCCCGACCGAGCACCTCCCGAAAGGCCATAGGCCGAAGTCACACAGTCGAAGACACCTGAAAGCCATTAAGAGGCCTTTATTTCGACCAAAATCCTGGTCGAGACGACCAAGAATCCTAGTCGAAAAATCATTCGACCAAGCGAAAAATTCGTCCTTATTTCGACCAAGATCCTGGTCGAAACGACCAGGAATCCTGATCGAAACGACCAGGAATCCTGATCGAAAATCTGTTCGACCAAGAAGCTAGGAAGACCCTTATTTCGATCAGAATCCTGACCTAAGGGTCAGCATTCCTGATCGAAAATCCTGACCTAAGGGTCAGCATCCTGATCAAAAATCCTGACCTAAGGGTCAGCATTCCTGATCGAAAGTCCGTTCGACTAAGCCAAAGTTGGCCTTTATTTCGACCAAGATCCTGGTCGAAACGACTAGGAATCCTTATCGAAAATCTGTTCGACCAAGAAGCTAGGAAGGCCCTTATTTCGATCAAAATCCTGACCTAAGGGTCAGCATTCCTGATCGAAAATCCTGACCTAAGGGTCAACATCCTGATCAAAAATCCTGACCTAAGGGTTAGCATTCCTGATCGAAAGTCCGTTCGACTAAGCCAAAGTTGGCCTTTATTTCGACCAAGATCCTGGTCGAAACGACTAAGGAATCCTGATCGAAAATCTGTTCGACCAAGAAGCTAGGAAGGCCTTTATTTCGATCAGAGGAAGGCCCTTATTTCGATCAGAATCCTGACCTAAGGGTCAGCATTCCTGATCGAAAATCCTGACCTAAGGGTCAGCATCCTGATCAAAAATCCTGACATAAGGGTCAGCATTCCTGATCGAAAGTCCGTTCGACTAAGCCAAAGTTGGCCTTTATTTCGACCAAGATCTTGGTCGAAACGACTAGGAATCCTGATCGAAAATCTGTTCGACCAAGAAGCTAGGAAGGCCCTTATTTCGATCAGAATCCTGACCTAAGGGTCAGGGGCAGCATTCCTGATCGAAAATCCTGACCTAGGGGTCAGCATCCTGATCGAAAATCCTAACCTAAGGGTTAGGGTCAGCATTCCTGATCGACAATCCTGACCTAGGGGTCAACATCCTGATCGAAAATCCTGACCTAGTGGTCATCATCCTGATCGAAAATCCTGACCAAGGGGTTAGCATCCTGATCGAAAAATCCTGACCTAGTGGTCAGCATCCTGATCGAAAATCCTGACCTAGGGGTCAGCGTTCCTAATCAAAATCCTGATCTAAAATACCACGAATTCTGGTACAAAAAAAAGGGCTATATGATGAAAATTTTTATGTGCCTAGAGTCATGAATGACCTCAATTCGGGACGAATTTCAAAAATTTGGGAGCAAATGAGGCCAAAAATACGATCTTAAATTACGAAAATATTAGGTCTGAGGACCCCTCCAAAATTACAAAAATTATTATTATTATTATTAAAAATAATAATAATAAAATCCGGATCGGATTTTATTCGAGTGAAATTTTATCCAAGTGGAACACCTCCGATTTGGGGATCGAAATTATCCGAGATTCGGACAAAAGAAATATTATTATTAATATTTAAAAAAAAAGGAGGAGTGCAAAAAAAAAAAAAAAAAAAGGGTTCGATCATGATCCTGCTCGAATCGAGCAAGAACTCTAGTCGAACTTTCCTTCGACCAAAACAAACAAAGGCCCTTAATTCGACCAGGCGTGGTCGAAGGTTTTTAATGTTTTTGGTAAAAATGCAATTTGGTACCTCAAGTTCTGTACACTTTACAAAAAGAGTACTGCAGTTTACAAACTGACAGAAAGAATACTGGAGTTTATAAATTTTACAAAAAGACCCCTGCTGTTTATATTTTTACAGAAAGGTCCCTGCACTTCGCATTTTGACGAAAAATACCTGTTGGTACATTAAAAATTCCTAAATTATTAGGAATAATTACGAAAAATACCTGTGGGTACAAAAAAAAAATCCTAAATTATTAGGAATAATTTAGAAAAATACCTGTTGGTACATAAAAATTCCTAAATTATTAGGAATAATTAAGAAAAATACGTGTGGGTACATAAAAATTCCTAAATTATTAGGAATAATTAAGGAAAATACCTGCTGGTACATAAAAATTCCTAAATTATTAGGAAAAATTACGGAAAATACCTGTGGGTACATAAAAATTCCTAAATTATTAGGAATAGTTAAGGAAAATACCTGCTGGTACATAAAAATTCCTAAATTATTAGGAAAAATTACGAAAAATACCTGTGGGTAAAAAAAAATCATAAATTATTAGGAATAATTTAGAAAAATATCTGTGGGTACATAAAAATTCCTAAATTATTAGGAATAATTACGAAAAATACCCGTGGGTACATAAAAATTCCTAAATTATTAGGAATAATTAAGGAAAATACCTGCTGGTACATAAAAATTCATAAATTATTAGGAAAAATTACGGAAAATACCTGTGGATACATAAAAATTCCTAAATTATTAGGAATAATTAAGGAAAATACCTGCTGGTACATAAAAATTCCTAAATTATTAGGAAAAATTACGGAAAATACCTGTGAGTACATAAAAATTCCTAAAATGTTAGGAAATGTACAGAAAAATACGAGAAAAATTATAGAAATATTTTCTCGACAAATTGAGCAATACTTTATGCTAATAATGCATAAAAGCTCTATAAAAGTGCCGAAATTGCTAAAAGCAAGCACAAGTTAAAGCCTCGAATAAGGTCAATCGTCGTAAATGTGTCGGTCGCTCCACACTTTACAATAAGGTGATATATGTGAAACACTAGTGTAAACCAAAACCCCCATGTAAGGGTAGGAAAATTAAGAAGTCCCAGGTAAGGGATAAAAATGACCTCGAGTCTCGATTAAGACAAATATAACTTCTACGAAAACCTGATCAGTTTTCCTAGAAGTTGGGGGGCAAATAATATGGGCTGAAAATAAGCCCTAGAGACACATTTAATGTGGCATTAATTAGGCCAAGAATGGTCCAAACGTGGGGCCCACCAGGTGGGCCCAAAACCCCAATTATAATATTAATTTCGTAATTAATATTAGGGGTAATAAACAGCTCAGCAATAAGTGTCAGATAAGGACATTATCTCTACAAGACTTAGCCTCCAAGGCATCCAATTCGATATGGCAACAGACTCCTACAAGGAAGGAGTCTAGAACTTTCCTCAAGGAGGTGACTTATCTATTAAGTCTCCAACTCCTACCTTAATTCTAAGGCTTCTCAGCCTATATAAAGGGTCAAACCCCTCACCTCAGAACTACGTTTTTTGGCTTGATCTTTGATATTCATCAAAGTACGTAGGCATCTTGTGAAGGCAGAGTCAGCCACGAGCACAAGAGCAGCCATTAAAGCACGAAGCTCACACACCTTTGCATTAAATACATAAACCCTAGCCGCAATACTAGTAGCCTAGTTTTTATTCCACAACACAAGAAAATATACATAAATCAGTATACATAAGTCATGGATCGTGTTTGACAAGTAGTAATTAATTAATTATATTAGCGATAGAGTTAATTAGATGTTTTAACAAGCCAATTGAGTTGGTTAATTTAACTATTAAATTAAATTAGCTGATAATTCGTGCGAAGTATAGATCGTGATCAATTATCCTAAATTTATATTTTTTAAAAAAAAAATTATTTATCATATGATTTCGATTAAATAATTTTATTGATATGCCTGGCAACCATTAGGGGTTATCTGCTTTTACTATAAAATTAACTTTATTGTTAAATTAAATTAATATTAGTTGATAAAGTCGCGCTTTGCGGCGGTGTTACAATATTTTTAAAAAAATTTAATACATTTACGTTATATTATAATATTAATATTAAATTTTAATAATTAAATAATCTTCTCTAATGAATCTGTTAGTCACAGAGGCATGCCTGAATACATCTAATAACAAGCCTAAGTATGTGTAATGCTATGCATTACCTACATGACCTCTTAACTGAGGGAACCTCTAGTTGTAGAGTTTCTATTTGTTCTGTACTTGTAATAGGCATCAAATTCTATCTGTGTAACTGTACCTACTAAGTCAAGAATAAAGCTTGAAAGAAGTTCTAAGGTTCATGCCTCAAGCAAGGGAATGAAGACTGCCAAATAATCACAGTTGGGATTTGAAGAAATGAAGAATTTGCCTAAGTACCAATTCGAGAAGTACATTTGTCTATTCGAGAAGTCTAGCATTCGAGAAGTCTGAAGTTCGATATCTCAGAAGACACTATTCGATATCTCTCAATATGCTATTCGATATCTCAGGGATTCGATATGTCAAAATGCTCTATTCGATATCTCAAGGAGTCCCAGAGAAAAGAGCTATTCGAGAAGTGATTCGATATGTCAAGATAACACTATTCGAGAACTCAGAGTTATCGATCAAGTCAACTCCAGTTCTCGAATCACTTACTTAGTCACTTCTCGAATACATTCTTGAGGACAAAATACTGAAGAATTGTACAAGTCAGAAACCTGCAACAAGCCAGGATACTTTATTTGACTCTGTCCTATAAAGCATGCTGGAAAGCCTACAAAGAAGCTTGGAGAGATAAGACAAGGGACAAGGAGCTGAAGAAGTGGATCTAAACAGGCTTTTCAAAGTCAAATCTGTAGCCGTTTGGACTCTTACTAAAATGAGATAGACAGACTGGAAAGTGCTTTTGTTTTTTACCTACCTCATTTGTAGCAAGGGGGTGTATCCATGTCTATAAGGATACAGCCTCACTTCCTTAGCTGTTAAGGTTTTGAAGTTTCTCAAATATATCCAGAAAATATCTCTCTGAGAAAAACGAAGCTGAGAATACTATCATTTGTATTCACAGATTGTAGCAACATCTTAATCTAATAAAATATTAGATTAAAGTGATATTGTGTTGTGTTTGTGTTTAATTATCCGCATCTTCATATCTCACACACTCATCACTTATCTTGCTGCAAAGATTCAAAACCGAAGAAAAACTCAAGAATCCATTCACCCCCCCCCTCTGTATTCTTTTACTGTATTCAATACTCAACAAGTGGTATCAGAGCAGGCTGTTTAATCTAAACAGAAAACGATCATGAGTTCGAATACACCAAAGACTACAGGTACGGTAAAGGTCCCTAAATTCGACAAAGAAAATTACAACCTCTGGAAAATAAAAATGCTGTTGTTCATCAAAGCTGCCAATCCTCTCTACCCTGACATTCTCAAGAATGGTCCATTCATACCACAACAAGAAGTTGCTGAATCCACAGTGGGCGCAGTAGTCATTCCTAGATCATATGTTCCAAAAGAGCCATCCAAATGGACGGACTCAGAGAAGGAAAAGATTGCCCTAGACAGCCACCTCATGTTGTTAATCATAGACTCCTTGGATATGTCGATGTTTGCCAACGTAGCATCATGCAGATCAGCCAAGGACATGTGGAATCACATCGAGGTGTTATGTGAAGGGACAGAGGAGGTAAGAGAAAATAAGAAACAGATACTGGTCACACAGTATGAGGCGTTCATGGCACAGCCCAAGGAAAGTATCACTGATGTGTTTGAAAGATTTCACAAGCTGGTGACTGAGCTCCAAATGAATGGGAAGGTTTACAGCACTAAGGAATTAAATATGAAGTTTCTACTATCGTCACCAAACCATCTAGAGCAAAGGGTCATATCTCTAAGAGAAAGAGATTTGAACAAAGTCACGTATGATGTGCTCTATGGGGTTTTAAAGACACACGAGCTTGAGTTGCTTCAAAAGAGGGCTATCCAAGCTAACCAAGGCAGAATGATAAACACATCCTGTGCCTTGATTGTCAACAAATCTATTCAAGACCTGGAAGCATCTGCAAGTCAGCTGAGAATAGAAGAGATAGTAGATGATGAAGAAACTGAGGAAGTAGTGACTGAACCTTCTGATGACAAGGAAGAAGATGAGTTCTACACTCTTGAAGAGCTGGATGGCATGGAAAATACATCATATGCTTTTATGGCTAGAAAATTTCCAAACATCAGATTCAAGAGGAATCAGCCCTTCAAGCCTAGACCTCAAAATCATTCATTCAACAAGGGCAAGGCACCTATGAAAACAAACAAGAACAGATTCAAAACCAGCTATGTGGATAGGTCATCTGTAAGATGTTATAGATGCAATGACCTAGGGCATTTTGCCAGTGAATGCAAGAAGCCTAAAAAGAAGGATAAGGAGTTTCTTGAGCTTGAAGCTAAGTATGAGGCCCTTCTAAAGAAGCAGACACCAGGTAAGGCTTACATAGCTGAAGGGAAGTGTTGGGATGATTCTGACAGTGATGGGGAAGAACAAGAATTCTGCAACTATGCCTTGATGGCCAATTCCAAGGAAGAACCATCTGCATCAGACTCACAGGTACCATCTCTCACTACCATAGACATGTCTGTTTCTGAATATAAATCTTTGGTTGAACAACTATCCGTTGAGATGTTTAACATTCATACTAGTATGACTGCTGCTAATGAAGAGATTGCTAAACTGTCTACCAGGAATGAACTGTTAAATAAGAGAAATGAGGAACTAGAGCTAACTACTGTGCAAATAGAAAATCTTAAACAAGAGATTGAGTATCTAAAGAACAAAGTTCTATGTGCTAGTCAAGTTGAGAAAGCTCTTAGGGATGAATTAGCTGAAAATGAATTTAAGTTGAAAACATTTAAGAATTCCTCTAGTCTATTGCAGTCTTATCATGAGAAAAATCTAGCTAGACCTAAGGCTGCCATTGGACTTGATTATGACACTCTTAAACAGAGGAAAGGCTATGCAGTCATTGAAGATGACATTGTTGTTCAAGAGGAGGTGCCTCAGGTTTTGAAAAAGACTGAGAATCCAATATTTAAAACACCAACACTTGAGATTGATGAGGATGCCTTACTCATCAAGCAAATGTTGGAGGATGAAGATGAGGCACAATCAAATGAACAACAAGCATCCTCTGAGAGTAAGAATGTCAAAACCAAAGCCAAGGAGCCAGTAGGAGGTAGACCTAGACTTGAGAAACCTGTAAAGTTTGTTTCAGCTGGAAATTATGAGACTAAGAAGAAAGTGACTAATAAGAGACCAAACAGGAATGGCAAATTAGGGATTAACAAAGATAACAACTATGCTTATGTGCCAAATGCCCCTAGGAAAGTTTGTCAAAACTGTTTTAGCTCTAATCATTTGACTCATGCTTGCAAGAAACCATCTGGTAGTGTTGCTAAACCATTCTATGATTGCTCTGTGCCTTTAAGACATAGAGACTCTCCTTTCTGTGATAAACTTGATTGTATGCCATGTAACATGAATGTGATGACTAGTTGTTTTAATTTGAGAAGACAATTCATGGAGGGCTGTATCAATCATAATGTTCACACACACTACACAAGGACAAAGTCTTCAAGTCCTCCTAAAGTTAGGAAGGTACCTCTGTCACCTAAGTCTAAGAACCCTGATTCTAAGACTCCCAACAGTGACAAGAAGACCAACATCAAGAAAACTGATAAGCATGCTGATTTTGATAAAACTGTCACTAAGTCACATGGACCCAAACTCGTTTGGGTACCAAAGGAGAAGTAATACTTTTGTGTTTGCAGGGCAAAGAAAGTAAAAAGAAGGTCATGTGGATTTTGGACAGTGGATGCTCAAATCATATGACTGGTGATATGGCCCTGCTATCACAGTATGAGGAAAAGGCTGGCCCAATGGTTGCTTTTGGAGATGACAGCATCGGCAACACACTGGGATATGGCAAGTTGGAAATTGGAAATGTCATCATTGAGAATGTAGCACTGGTCAAGGGGCTCAAGCATAATCTACTGAGTGTTGGTCAATTCACTGACAGAGGCTTCAAAGTGAACTTTGACAAAGATGAATGTTTGATCACCCACAAGAAGACTGGTGATTTTGCTCTGTCTGGAGTAAGGAAGGGAAGCCTGTTTGTAGCCAATTTGGACTCTGCAAGCAAGGACACAATTTGTTGCTTCTACTCAAAAGCATCAAATGAAGACAGTTGGCTGTGGCACAAGAAGCTATCACACCTGAACTTCAAAGCCATTAATTCCCTAGTCAAAAGGGAGTTAGTGAGAGGCATGCCCACACTTGAATTCTGTCAAGAAGGAGTGTGTGAGGCGTGTCAAAAGGGAAAAATGAAAAGATCAAGCCACAAGTCAAAAACAGTGACATCTATAACCAAGCCCCTGCAACTGATTCATATGGATTTGTTTGGGCCTGTCAATATTATGTCACTAGGAAGGAAGAAGTATGCTCTAGTGATGGTTGATGATTTTACAAGGTATACATGGGTAGAATTTCTGGCATCAAAGGATGAGGCTCCACAAGTAATCATTGAGCACATAAAGAAAGTTGACAAAGAAGCAAAGGCCATAAATGCAAGTGTGATTGCATTAAGAAGTGATAATGGGACAGAATTCAGAAATGCCATGCTTGGAGCATTCTGCAAAGAAAATGGTATTTCTCAACAATTCTCAGCTCCAAGGACTCCACAACAAAATGGAGTTGTTGAGAGAAAGAATAGGACTCTGATAGAGGCTGCTAGAACAATGCTACTTGATGCAAAGATGCCTACATGTTTTTGGGCTGAGGCTGTGAGCACTGCATGCTACATCCAAAACAGAACCCTCATCAACAAAAACACTGGAAAGACACCTTACAACTTGATGACTGGAAAGAAGCCTACTCTAAAGTATGTTCATACTTTTGGAAGCAAGTGCTTTGTGCTAAAAGATAATTCAGAATATGTTGGTAAGTTTGATGCAAAGGCATTTGAAGGAATCTTTCTTGGCTATTCTATGGAAAGAATTGCATACAAAGTTTATGTCATTTGTCAAAAGAAAGTAATGGAGAGCACAGATGTAACATTTGATGACAGCAAACTACCTGGATTAGAAGAAGCCAACAATGAAGATAAAGATCCCTTGAAGTTTGACAATCTAGATGATTCTGATGAGGAGATTGAAAGTGAATCTGAACTCATAATCCAACAAACTCAAGTGAATGAAGAACCTGTGTCAACCAACAATGAAGAAACAAGCATCCAAGATACACCTGTGAGGAGTGACAACTTCACAGGGGGAGGAAATGTAGATGATCATGATCTAAATGATGAAGCAACATCAAGGATGAGAAATCAATCTGAACATACAAGGAAATGGGATAGATCACACACTGCAGATCAAATAATTGGAAATCCAAATGCAGGAGTAAGGACAAGAAGAGCAACTATAAATGAATGTCTCTATGGCTGCTTTCTATCCCAAGTTGAGCCTAAGAAACTTGATGATGCATTGTTGGATCCTGACTGGATAATTGCTATGCAAGAGGAGCTAAATCAATTTGAAAGGAGCAAAGTATGGGAACTAGTGCCTGCACCAAAGGATAGAACCGTTGTTGGAACTAAATGGGTTCTAAGGAATAAGATGGATGAAAATGGTGTAGTCATAAGAAACAAAGCAAGGTTGGTTGCAAAAGGATACTCTCAACAGGAAGGTATTGACTATGATGAGACCTTTGCCCCTGTTGCTAGACTAGAAGCCATCAGAATTTTCTTGGCATTTGCTGCACATTCTAATTTCAAGGTCTATCAAATGGATGTCAAGAGTGCATTCCTGAATGGGGAGTTGGAAGAAGAAGTATATGTGCAACAACCACCTGGCTTTGAGGATCCACAGTTTCCCCACTTTGTCTACAGATTACTTAAAGCATTGTATGGACTCAAGCAAGCTCCTAGGGCATGGTATGACACACTATCACAATTTCTACTGGAGAATCAATTCACTAGAGGCACACTGGACAAGACACTGTTCTACAAGAAACATGGTGATGATATTATCCTAGTTCAAATCTATGTGGATGATATCATATTCGGCTCTACAAATGAGAAGCTGTGTGAAAAATTCTCTAAGCTCATGCAAAGCAGATATGAGATGAGTATGATGGGAGAATTAACATTCTTTCTTGGACTGCAAGTGAGTCAAAGGAAGGATGGCATTTTTATAAGTCAAACCAAATACATTAAAGATTTACTGAAGAAATTTGATTTGGAAGAATGCTCACCTGCGAAGACACCCATGGCCACTGTCACCAAGTTAGATGATGATGCTAAGGGCAAAAAGGTAGATATCTCAATCTACAGAGGCATGGTCGGTTCTCTACTCTACCTCACTGCTAGTAGGCCAGATATCATGTTTGCTACATGCTTATGTGCAAGGTTTCAATCAAACCCAAAGGAATCACACATGATAGCTATAAAAAGGATCTTCAAATATCTGAAAGGCACACCAAACTTGGGGTTATGGTATCCTAAGGACACAGGGTTCAATCTGGTTGGTTATTCTGATGCTGATTATGCTGGATGCAGAGTGGATAGGAAAAGCACATCAGGTAGCTGCCAGTTTCTTGGCCAAAGGTTAGTCTCTTGGTACAGCAAGAAACAACAATCTGTGTCAACTTCCACAGCTGAAGCTGAATACATAGCTGCTGGAAGTTGCTGTGCTCAAGTGCTTTGGATTAGAAACCAACTTAGAGATTATGGACTTGTGTTGGAAAGAATTCCTATCATGTGTGACAACACAAGTGCAATCTCTATAGTTGCCAATCCTGTCAATCATTCTAGAACAAAGCACATTGACATCAGATATCATTTCATAAGGGAGCATGCAACTAATGGAACCATTGAGTTACATTATGTTCCCACAGAAAAACAACTAGCTGACATATTCACTAAGCCATTAGATGAAGCCACCTTCACTAGGCTGGTCAGTGAGATTGGAATGCTGAATTCTTCGAATTCTGGCTAAGTGAATATATCAACTAGATTGTTGCAGCAGTAAATACTTACCTTATCAAATGCTCAATATTTTTAAAAGTAAGTATTGGCTGGAGTATGATGTATAAATATTCCAATGCTGCACATGTTGAAAATCATACATCTTTAGCTTGAAATTTCTGTGAAATTTTGAGAAAATCACTATTTAATTTAGTAGAATATTCTTCAGTGAATATTTCTGGTAAATTTTAAAAGATAGTGAAAATTGAATTTTATGAGTGAAAAGTATAGTTCGATAAGTCAGACTTCTCGAATGGTTCATTGTTATGTCTTGGCTCGAGTTCTCGAATAGGCCTATCTAGAACCCTCTTGAGTTCTCGAATAGTGTCTTTTAGAGAAATCGAATAGCACACTTTGAGTTCTCGAATAGAGTATTTTAGTTCTCTAATGATAGAGTTCTCGAATACTGCATTTGAGTTATCGAATCATTTGAAAAGGCTGATCTTTCGCTGACACTTAATCGCTTTTTGGATTTATATTCAAAACTTCATTTCACTCATAATATTCTTAACTTTGAATTTTCTTCTGAGTTAAATCACTGCCAGCTGTGAGTTAAAAACTGTCTGAGATATCGAATAAGCCTTTCTTGACTTCTCGAATAGTTGTTTCATACTTCTCGAATGACTTGTCGCTACAGAACACTTATCTATCGACAACTCAAGACATTCATACATATACATTCAACTTCACAACTATTCAATTCTTTTCGTTCGATTTCTCAAGCACCTCAACTCCTGAAACCTCTGAAAAACCCTAACTGCGAATTTCTTCTTCAATCCTAATTCTCTTTTCTTCTCTACCCAAATGGCAAACCCTAAACTCACCATATCATTCCAAACTAATTTCATCGCAATCACCAGTGATGTGGAAGCACCGAATGCCAATTTCAAGTGCTTTGTTCGGTGGTTGTCTGAATCATACATCAAGAGTGCGCTCTCAGCCAACCCAACTCTGTACATAGATCTATTGGAACAATTCTGGAGGACTGCTACTGTGGAGGTCATCGCTCTTGAGAATGCTATCACTTCTTATATTGTTCACTGCAAGATTCAAGGAGAGGATATCACTATCACCACTGCAGACATGAATCAAGCCTTGGATATGCAGCAAGAGACGTATGATGCTCTGGCCTCCAATGATGAGTTGGAAGAATTCTTTGACTTCATCAACTACTCTGATACTATCAAGCTGGGAAAGTTGAATAGGAAGTTCTTAAGGAAAGAATGGAGCTTTGTATTTGCTACACTCCTTCATGTATTCACTGCACGGAAGTCAAGCTTTGATCAGATTAGTACACCCGTGCAGCAGCTTGCCTATGCCTTGGCTCATGGGAGAAAGATAGATGTTGGACTTCTCATCCTACAGGAACTCTATGGGAGACTTGGTCAGACCACAGCCAAGAGAGGTAATGAAATTTTCTTTCCTCGCTTTATTCAATCAGTGCTTAACTTTAAAAATGCTTCTTTGATTGAATTGCCTGGAGTAGATAAGAGTAAAATAGGCTATCCTAGGTCCATGACCAAACTCATTTTTGGTAATTTGGAGACTAGGAATGATGTGGATGTAAGACTTAGCATAACTCCCCACATGGAGGGTTTGTTTAGGTCTTACCCCCACAACATGCCAATATTTGATTCTAAATCTCAGTTAGCACAGCCTAAGCAAGGAGAACAAAGTGCTAACCCAAGGCCTGCTAACCAACCCCCTCAGCCAAACACTCTATCCAGCAAAGAGCCAACTGCATCATCCTCTCAAAAGGGTGATGTTAGTAAAAAGAAGAGAAAACAGGTTGCTTCTGAACCTTTAGAAATCTTAACTGAAGCAGCCTTGGCTGTAGAACTAGGGTTAGAAAGTGAGAAACCTGAGTCACCTATCATAAGCCTAAAGAAGAAGAAGAAGTCTAAAACCACCTCTTCAGTCACTCAAATGGCTGAAGTTGTAAAATCAGGGGCACACAGCTCACTAGATGTATCCTCTCAACAGGATGCATCTATAGAATCAAGCATCCTCCCCAATGCACCTATCTGTAAAGAGTCAGCACAAGGGAGTGATAAGGCTGGCACAACACTGAGTGGAGAGCACATCATAACTGAAACTCCCTCTATTTCTCAGGGGGAGTTGCCAAAATCTTGTCTACAACACACTTCTCTTTCAGAATCTACCACTCATATTTCTTTGGAGCCTGCAACTCAAGCAATTGAGGAGCAAGGCATTGATCATCAAGAATTCTTTTCCTTTGATGAGCCAATGAATTCAAGTGACTTGGTGCATGACACCTTGCTCACCACCCAGGTACCACATTTGGATGGTCAGGGAATGCATGCTGGGGCATATCCTAATGACACCATCACAAACACAGAGGATTCACTAGTTCTTACTAGAGACTCTGTGCCTGTGTCAACTACTGTTGTAACTCATCCCACTTCTGTGGAGACAACAGTAGTAGAGTCTGTTCATCCGGTTGCAGAAGTTGCATCTGTAACTGAGGAGCCTAGCAAGCCTAGCTCTAGCTCTAACTTTTTGTCTCAATGGCTGAAGCCTGTGCAACATGACAGTGCTTCAGGATCAGGGTCTGTTCCACCACAATTGACGGTTGAAGCACTTCAAAGCTTAGTTGTGGATCAGATCCCTGAGTTCACAAAAATTGCTCAGCACCTTCTCACTGCAAACATGCCCAATCCAGACTATGAAGCTATTCTCCTATGTCACAAAGAGGATGTAGAGCTACAGAAGGAGAAAATCATAGATGAAACTGAGAGAGATGGGAATATCGATGCTTGGCTGCAAGGAACCAATTCAATCCCTCTCTCAGAAGGTCTCCAGTATCTCAGAGAAGAGTACATCACTTCACTAGGGTCCAATGCCAAATCTCTCAACCCTACTGATGTGTTTGAAGCAGTGAATGACAGCTATAAAGGCATTCTCAAGGCTGCACACTATCTTGGTAAAGGCTTAAAGACAGAAATTAATGAAGTGTGTTCAGCTACAACCAAGGAGGTGCATGAGATCAAGAGGACTTTTGATGCTAAATTCCCTCAATTGGAGACTGTGCTCAAGGACATTCGAACCTGCAATGCTACTTGCACCAGGATGGACAATGGTTTAGCTATTCTCAAGGATGCTGTCACAGGTCTGGGGCACAAATTTCAATCCTTATCAGATCAGACAACTGATGCCAATGCCATGCTCAGGACCCTCTTTGCAAATCAATATGGAGACAAGCTGGTCACTGAGGTTCCTGTGCATGAGATGTCAAGGTTCGAAGTGCAGAGACTGAAGGATCAATCCCTATCTGGTTTTAAGGCCAATGAACTCTTCACTAAAGTGGATACTCTTGAAAAGGAGGTAGTCTCTCTCCACAAGTCCAATGCTCATCTTACAGACACTGTGACAACTCTGACTGAGCAGTTGAACACTCAAGCCACCACCACAGCTGATGTCCTTCTGCATCAACAATCAATGTTGTCTGCAATGATGAAGCACATGGGTCTTCCCCTACCTGATGAATCTTCAACTCCAAAGGTGCATCCTACAGTCCCTGTGTCTGTCAACAAGCCTAAGGGGGAGAAGAGGATATCAAAGAACTCAAATCCAAAGGGGGAGAGATCACTAGAAAAGGGCATCAAGATCACTGAGGGTGGCCATCAGAGAACTTTGAAATCTACTACTCATGTGCCTGGAAAAGGAAAGGACAAAGTTGATGTGCCTCCCACTTCTCTGCCAGTTGTCACTCTACCAACTGTGCACATCACTACTCCTGATGGTCAAAGGCAGTCTATTACAACCACAGTGGTTGCAGGGAGTATGCCATCTGACAAGCCTCAAATCTCAATATCTAAGAGTGCCAAGCCAGTAGAAGTGAAGGTGGTCACTGAGGCCAAGCTACAAGAAATTGCAAACTCAAATGTCTATCATGATGATGCATTCTTGGAGCTTCTGAAAGTCTCTAGAGAACAGGCTGGTGATGCTCTGCTATATCATGAGAGTTTGAAGAGTCAGATTGACTGTCTCACTGTAGTACCAAGGAGGCTTAATGATCTATGGCTCAAGGAGATATTGATGGTAGGAAAGAACAAGATATGGCACTTAACCATCAATACTCTACAGAGTCTAAAGCACTCAGAAGTGAATGTGCTCCTTGGACTAATTGAGAAGGGAAATGAGAACAACAAGAGTCTTCATGATGAATTGAGGAATGGTCAACCTTCAAGGCTACCTGAAGTTTTCACAGATCCTAGAACTATTATCTACCAGGCTGGAACAAGAATTGAAGATATCAAGCAGCTGGTCATTCCTAAGCATCTAACTCCTCAAAATAAAAATCTCATCATAGCCATCATTGAGAAACTGATCAAGAAGAAGGGATCTAGAACAGCAGAAGAATTAGAAGCTATATCTTATCTCAGGTCATATATTGCAACTGGCATTGTATCTGAGACTGCTAAGTTCAACCCAAGCAAAGATCAAGACAAGGATGAAGATAAAAGTGATGGAAGGAGAAGATATCACAGGAGTAATAAGGGTGATGAAGACAAGAAGAAGAAGAAGGATGATGAGAAGAGGAAGAATGATGATGATCAAGGTAAAGGCTCTGAGAGGAAAAGTGGAAGACAGCAAGCCTCAGGCATTGCTGACAGTAACCTCACCACAACACAAGACTCTAAGTCTAGGGTGAATGCTGCCAGTAGTGACCTTTCAAAATTTGCATCTATGGCTTCTGCAACTGTCTTGCCACCTCAAGAAGAGAAGAAGATTCAAGTCAAGAAACCATCTGTATGTTTCAAAAAGCAAACTGCTAATGGAATACTACAATGGTCTACAAACAAAGGTCACATACTGCTGCCAAGTAATCATGTAAAAAGAATCAAGTTCAAGCAAGCTGCAAGGAAATCAAAGCCAACCATATCAAAAACCCTGACAATCTATCCAGGCCTAAAACTCCAACCACTAGATGAAGATTATGATGTAGACCAACTGCAATTTTTGCAAGCTCAAAGAATCTATCATGTTGCCATTGTTGATAATTGCCTTGAGATTAAATATTCGGATGGAAGGGAGGAGAAATTCAAACAAGGAGGATGTCAACACTGGGGCAAGCTATATGACATAGAGAGAATCATTGCACTGTTGAGCTCAGAAGATAAAGTGGAGAGAGTATGGAAACTGGAGCTAATTGATTTTGTGAAAATGAAGAGAGATCATGAAGAAAAAGTCAGAAAAGAGTGTTTTGAGAAATGGCTGGCAAGGGAGAAAGAAATTGAGAGACTGGAAAGTGAAGCAGAAAAGCTGAGGAAAAAGGGTTTGTGTAGAGTTCAGTTCAACCCCTACATGGTAAAGTATAGGAGGAGGAATGGAAATCAAGTCAACATCAGAATGAATCTACTCAACCACTATCCTGCAAATATTCTGGAACCAGTACTTGAAGATTTCAAAGACTCAATTTTGCTTGAAGAATTGGATGCTATGGCAGAAATAATAAAAGCTATGGATGAGAATACAAGGAAGGAGAAAGAAAGAAGAGAGAAAGAATATGATGAATTTCAAGCCAAAGCTATGGAAAGGGAATCAAAAGACAATGGCTAGTTCTTCATCATAGGCTGTAAGATTACTCACTCTGTAGTTCTATCCAAATTGCTGATGGAAATTCATACCTGTACTGTCAAGTTTTATCTTTATGTATGATAGGCTTGTTATCAGACATGAAATTGTGACTAAGGGTCTTACTCACAATTTGGGGGAGATTGTTAGTCACAGAGGCATGCCTGAATACATCTAATAACAAGCCTAAGTATGTGTAATGCTATGCATTACCTACATGACCTCTTAACTGAGGGAACCTCTAGTTGTAGAGTTTCTATTTGTTCTGTACTTGTAATAGGCATCAAATTCTATCTGTGTAACTGTACCTACTAAGTCAAGAATAAAGCTTGAAAGAAGTTCTAAGGTTCATGCCTCAAGCAAGGGAATGAAGACTGCCAAATAATCACAGTTGGGATTTGAAGAAATGAAGAATTTGCCTAAGTACCAATTCGAGAAGTACATTTGTCTATTCGAGAAGTCTAGCATTCGAGAAGTCTGAAGTTCGATATCTCAGAAGACACTATTCGATATCTCTCAATATGCTATTCGATATCTCAGGGATTCGATATGTCAAAATGCTCTATTCGATATCTCAAGGAGTCCCAGAGAAAAGAGCTATTCGAGAAGTGATTCGATATGTCAAGATAACACTATTCGAGAACTCAGAGTTATCGATCAAGTCAACTCCAGTTCTCGAATCACTTACTTAGTCACTTCTCGAATACATTCTTGAGGACAAAATACTGAAGAATTGTACAAGTCAGAAACCTGCAACAAGCCAGGATACTTTATTTGACTCTGTCCTATAAAGCATGCTGGAAAGCCTACAAAGAAGCTTGGAGAGATAAGACAAGGGACAAGGAGCTGAAGAAGTGGATCTAAACAGGCTTTTCAAAGTCAAATCTGTAGCCGTTTGGACTCTTACTAAAATGAGATAGACAGACTGGAAAGTGCTTTTGTTTTTTACCTACCTCATTTGTAGCAAGGGGGTGTATCCATGTCTATAAGGATACAGCCTCACTTCCTTAGCTGTTAAGGTTTTGAAGTTTCTCAAATATATCCAGAAAATATCTCTCTGAGAAAAACGAAGCTGAGAATACTATCATTTGTATTCACAGATTGTAGCAACATCTTAATCTAATAAAATATTAGATTAAAGTGATATTGTGTTGTGTTTGTGTTTAATTATCCGCATCTTCATATCTCACACACTCATCACTTATCTTGCTGCAAAGATTCAAAACCGAAGAAAAACTCAAGAATCCATTCACCCCCCCCCTCTGTATTCTTTTACTGTATTCAATACTCAACAGAATCAATTTCTTGTTAAATACGATTCTTTCGATTGAGCCGCTCTCTCGTTAAAACCGAAATCCCAACTTTTTAACATATATTATAAAGACTTATATAATATTTTTTATCTATAAAATCGAACCGTAAAAATTAAAAAAAATTATGACTTCAGTATCAAATTCTAATAGCTAATACAATCTTTTCTAGCGAGTCGTCTTCCCGTTAAATACATTTCGAGCCGCTCTTATTTGAAACCGAAATTCTAACTTCATTATATAAATAGAGTAAATTCCAATTTTTATATTCTTTGAACTTTCTAATATTTATGGAGTTTTAAAAGATGAAAATACATCTTATATTTTTTGTATATTATAGATATTCTTGTATTTATTTACAGTTTTCGCATGGAAATATCTTTCTGTTATGTTAACATATCAAAAAAAATTAAAATACGAAGACTTTTCGTTATGGGAATAATATTACATTTATGGATATATTTTTGTAATGCAAGTATAATTAACTTGTATAAAAAAGTTAAAATAAAGGATTTCTAGGAAAAAAGATGTATAGTTTTAAAAAATCGTATAAGACGTCTCCACGGTTCTCGTATTCTAATTCCAATAAAACATTTTACTTTATGTATTAACTAGTCGATAAAGCCGCGCTTCGCGACGGCGTTACAAAATTTTTAAAAAAATTCAATACATTTATGTTATATTATAATATTAATATTAAATTTTAATAAATAAATAATCTTCTCTAATAAATCAATTTCTTGTTAAACATGATTCTTTCAATTGAGCCGCTCTCTCGCTAAAACCGAAATTCCAACTTTAACATATATTATAAAGACTTAAATAATAATTTTATCCTTAAAATCGAATCGTAAAAATAAAAAAAAAATTGTGTCATCAGTATCAAATTCTAATAGCTAATATAATCTTTTCTAGTGAGCCTTCATCCCGTTAAATACGTTTCGAGCCGCTCTTATTTGGAATCAAAATTCTAACTTCATTTTATAAAAAGAGTAAATCCCAATTTTTATATTCTTTAAATTTACAGCTTCCGCATGGGAATGTCTATCTGTTATGTTAACATATCAAAACAAATTAAATACGAAGATTTTTTGTTACGGGAATAATATCAAATTTATTGATATATTTTTCTAATGCAAGTATAACTAAGTTGTATAAAAAAATTAAAATAAAGGATTTTCTAAGAACAAAAATATATAGTTTTAAAAAATTGTATAAGATGTCTCCACCGTACCCGTATTCTATTTCAAATAAAACATTTTATTATATGTATTCCTTATATATTCAAACATTTTTTTTACGGTCTTCTCTAATGAACCGCTTTCTCGTTAAACACGGTTGTTACTATTGATCCGCTCTCTCGTTAAAATCAAAAACCTAAGTTTTACATATATCACTTGTCTGATAATGTTTATCCATAAAAATCAAATCCTAAAATAAAATAAAATTTATAACACCAATATGATATTATAATAGCAAATACAATCTTTTATAGTGAGTCATTTTCCCGTTAAACACGTTTCGAGCGCTCTCATTTGGGATCGAAATTCCAACTTCATTACATATTATTGATGATACTTATGTTACATAACAACTTACTCCTTAAAATCAAAACCTAAAAAATATAGCGAATTCCAATTTATACTTATTCTAGACTTTTTAAAAATTATGGAGTTTTAGATAATGAAAACACATCTTATTTTCTCTTTATATTATAGATACTCCTGTATTTATTTAGGATTCCTACATGACAATGTTCTTTTATTATGTTAATACATCAATTATTTTCTTTTTAAAATACGATGACTTTTTATGACAATAGTATTGGATTTATGAATAAATTTTCCTAATAAAAGTATAATTAACTTATATAAAAAAGTATAATTTAAGAAGATCATACTTTCTATAAAATATTTAATTATATGTCTGCTCTATATATTCAAACACTTAGTATACTTCTAATAGAACTTTTATTTATATATTTTTTCTATAAATTTGAACTCTTATTCTCTATAAATTCAAGCTCCTAATCTACTTCCAATAGTGCTTTTAATCATATACGTTATAAATACTTATTCTACTTCCAACAGAACTTCTAATCATATGTCATTCCCTATAAATTCGAACTCTTCTTTATAAATACGAACACCTATTCTACTTCTAATATGTTAAAAACACCTATTTTACTTCTAATAGAACTTTTATTTATATGTTTTTTCTATAAATTCGAACTCTTATTCTCTATAAACTCGAACTCCTATTCTACTTCCAATAGATATTTTAATCATATGCGTTATAAATATTTATTCTACTTCCATTCGAACTTCTAATCATATGTCTTCCCTATAAATTCGAACTCTTCTCCTCTATAAATTCGAACACCTATTCTACTTCTAATATGTTAAATGATATTTTTCGAATTCTAATAGAACTTATTTATATGTTTTTCTATAAATTCGAACTCTTATTCTCTATAAATTCGAACTCCTATTCTACTTCTAATAGAACTTTTAATCATAAGCATTATAAATACTTATTCTACTTGCAATAGAACTTCTAATCATAAGTCTTACTTATAAATTCGAACTCTTCTCCTCTATAAATTCGAACACCTATTCTACCTCTAATATGTTAATGATATTTTACATTTATTAGTGTTTATAATTCTAAAATTCTAGAAAATTAGAAAAATAGATTGATACGATCTTAGAGCGCCACCTAAGCTCCCGCGTATCCTTCTTTGTATATATATTGATTATATATTTAAACATCTTTTATACGGTCTTATCTAATGAACCGCTTTCTTGTTAAACACAGTTATTACTATTGATTCGCTCTCTCGTTAAGACCAAAAACCTAACATTTACATATATTACTTATATGATAATGTTTATCCATAAAAATCAAATCCTAAAAATAAAATAAAATTTATAACATCATATGATATTTTAATAGCTAGTACAATCTTTTATAGTGAGCCGTCTTCCCGTTAAACACGTTTCGAGCCGCTCTCATTTGGGATCGAAATTCTAACTTCATTACATATTATTGATGATACTTATCTTACACAACAATTTTTTTCCTTGAAATCAAAACCTAAAACATAGAGTGAATTCCAATTTATACTTTCTCTAGATTTTCTAAAATTTTTGGACTTTTAGAAAATGAAAACACATCTTATTTTCTCTTTATATTATAGATACTCCTGTATTTATTTAGGATTCCTGCATGAGATTGTTCTTTTACTCATTGTTCTTTTATTATGTTAACACATCAATTCTTTTCTTTTTAAATACGGTGACTTTTTTCATGACAATAGTATTAGGGATGGCAATCGGGTCGGATAGGGTCGGGTTTGGCAAAATCCAAATCCAAACCTGATTTTTTGGATAAAACCCGAACCCGAAAAATACCCGAAAACTGAAACCCGAACCCGATCCAATAGATTTCGGGTGGATTTCAGGTATACCCGAAACTCGAAAATTTTTGGATTTGGATAATACCCGAAACCCGAAATCCGAAAACCCGAAATTTTCAATCAAGTTTTATATAACACACACTTTAATATTTTATACATTATAAAAAGTATTATTTATATTATATAAATAAAGTATATTCTGTGCATTAATTTTAATATTTAATTTTGTTATAAAATTTTACATATAATAAATTTTTAAATGAATTTAAATCATTAAAATAACCAAATAGATTTGATATGAAATACATCTTAAACACTTAGAGTCTAAAATTGTTTTAATATTTCGGTTTTAATAATACAAGGTTATTTGTTTTACGATGCACCAATGACTTTTATATAAAATGTATTACATTATGAAATATATTATAGTATAATATAATTAAATATATATATATATATATATATATATATATATATATATTCGGGTTCGGATCGGGTTTGGATCGGTTTTCGGGTTTCGGATCGGGTTTCATAATATCCAAATCCAAATCCAAAAATCCGGGTTCGGGTTATCCAAAATTTCGGGTTTCAGATCGGGTATCCGACGGATCGGATTTTTTTGCCATCCCTAAATAGTATTGGATTTATGAATAAATTTTCCTAATATAAGTATAATTAACTTACATAAAAATTATAATTTAAGAAGATCGTACTTTCTATAAAATATTTAATTATATGTCTGCTCTATATATTAAAACACCTATTCTAGTTCTAATAGAACTTTTATTTATATATTTTTTCTATAAATTCGAACTCTTATTCTCTATAAATTTGAATTCCTATTCTACTTCCAATAGAACTTTTAATTGTATGTCTTATAAATACTTATTATACTTCCAATAGAACTTCTAATCATATGTCTTCCCTATAAATTCGAACTCTTCTCCTTTATAAATTCGAACACCTATTCTACTTCTAATATGCTAATTGATATTTTTATATTTATTAGTGTTTAAAATTCTAGAAAATTAGAAAAATCGATTGAGACGATATTATAGCGCCACCTAAACTCCCGCTATCCTCATATATATATATATATATATATATATATATATATATATATATATATATATATATATATATATATATATATTGATTTAGTATTATTATTTTTGTTAATTAAATGAATCTTTTTCTATATATAATAGATCAACACAGGGGTAAATTGAGCCAATAAACCCCCTGTGAAAATACAATTTTGCCCTTAAATATTAGAAAATTACATGAAGTTGCCACCACTCTCTTATTCAAACAAATAATTTGAGCAAATTATGTTCATGCACTACTAGAAATATGTCAATAGACATCGGGTAAAAACCGTTGTCTATTATGAAACCAAACCGATGTCTTTGCGTGTGATGTTAAAAATCTGAAGTTTAGACATCGATTTTTCACCGATGTCTAATACGAGTTTACACATCGTTTTTCAGTGCATTTCTGATGTCTTTGCCCTAAATCTTTTACTAATTTATGATAATCTGATATATTGGCAACTTCAATATTGTTATATTATCAACGTTAGAGTCACTTAAGCATGTAACACACAAGCTAGAAATAGACATTGACATCGATAACTAAAACAGAAAGATGTCTAATAGATTAAGTATCATCAGTTCATTTTTTAGAACCGATGTTAAAGATACTCTTAGACATCACATATTTTATGTATCCGATGTAAGATACTTCAAAGACATCGGTTTAACTAGCTATTTTTTTTACGAATGATACCTTTCACATCGGTTTATTAGCAATACCTGTTGTTGAATGCATGGTATTAACATCGATTTTGCAAATTAAGCAATGTTGTATGCCCTTATTAACATCGGTTTTTTGATTTGTCCACATCGGTTTTAAGACATCGCTTTTAGTTGTCTGTGATGTTAATGTGAATGTTAATTGTCTGTGCAGGGCTACAATATATATAGACATTTCCAGAAATCTCAACCAAAAATGCCACATGATAACTAATATTCATCATTACCAAATTCAAAGTTCACAATGAATTCAAAAAATAGCTCATACGGCTACAATTCAAGGTTACCATCGATAACCAATTACCAAAACATATATTCCAAACCTAAAACATCCGACTGATCAAAACATATATTCCAACTGATCAAAACAAAAATACGAAATAAAAGGTAACAATATTGCCAACTGATCAAAACCAAACCTAAAACAACTGATCAATATTGCCAAATGTTTCACATTTTATCCTGGATGAACCGGACAGTCTCCATGCGCACCTCATCCAACTCCTGCGCTGTGTAAGTCTTCCGACTCTTGGTTGCCCACTAAGAAGTAAAACACAAGAATAAAAATTAACAAATGCAACACTGATCCTAAACAGTCCTATACCATGCTAAACAGTCCTATACCATGCCCCCAATTAGACTTGGACAATTCATAAATTAATAGGCATACCTTAGTAGTAAAAGAAAAGTCCTCATCCAATATGATATCTTTCATGTACCGCATGACGACATAACCACATTCAACCCTACCAGGTTGTTTCGGAGATCCCTATTCCAACAATAATAATATAAGTCATAACCCCAAAAAATTGAAACTAATTAGACAATAATAGTAAAACTTAGAATGCAAAATACTTACTAAAAGATTCTTTATTTTAGAAGGTTTATTTCCCCTTCCAGTTTCAGAATTGTAAGATTTAAGCGCCCTGCATAAAAGAATGACAAGTAGGAAAATAATTAAACTCATCCTGATAACCATTGAGGTAAATATGTTTTTGAGTTTGAATTAAAAAAAAACATATTACTTAAACCTCTGGTCTCAACCTTTTCCTATTTTTGCTATCAATTTAACTTTTGGATTAAAAATAAGTATGGATTAAAATCCAAAGTCAATTCAATAAAGGTCGATATATTAGAATATGGGATTTTGCATAATATCCAAGTAGACAAAATATTAGGATCGAACAATTACATTATACACTTCGAGTCTTTTCAAATTGTATGCCAAAAAAGATAAAGTTTAGAATGTGTAATTTTTTTCGCATATTGATTATATATATCACCTCAATCTCTTTCATCATTGTGTAGATAATTTCTTGTGGTACCGAGAATTTCAGAATATAACTAATATACGAATAAATATGTCATCCTTGTATAATTGACACTTAAACTTGATTCTCGAGTAGTATTACATAAATCCGGTCTCTCCATTTTCCTATTTTTACTATTAATTTAACTTTTGAGTAAATATGTTAATGATGATTTATATTGTTTATAAAACTTTGTATTTTATTATCAAAAATTAATATTATATATATATATATATATATATATATATATATATATATGATTATCTATACAACCAATTTTACAGATTTTTAATATCAAATTTTGATAACGGTATCATGTGTGATGTACATTAATCTTTTTTTTTTTACTTGAATAAATGTTTCTTACGTATAATGTTAATTGAAATATGTTTTATATCTTTATATAATAGTATTTTATTTCCTATACTTTATTTGAATTAGTTAGATATTTAATACATGTAACAAAACTTTGTACACATTTTGCGAATTAGTCGAATTGTGTTATATCATCTAAATTATTCGCATAATATTTGGCTAAGAAGTGGTTTGATGAAACTATTTATATACTATGTCCGCTCCTTTATTTTGTATGTGAGACATACAAATTTTTGAATATTTTTTATTATAGCTGCAATCTTATTATTTTAGCGATAGAATGACTCTAAATTTTTTAATACTTTGATATTCTTACTATTTTAACGATAGAAAGATTATCAAAATCGTGAAAAAAATCTCAAAATTTAGGGATATTGTGGGTATAGCTATAGAGCTTTTAAAGCAATATTTTGAGGTTTAGGACAAGAGTTGTATTAGTTTAAACTTATTTTTGAATCAAATCAGGTGATTATTTTTACCTTTTTCATACAAAATTCACTGTGATGAAGACTACTTTCTGAAAGAAAAAACTTTGAGGTGAGTTCATTGGTAATTTTTCAATAAAATTAAAGAGATAATATTTTCCAAAAATCGTGAAGCTATGACAATTGTTGTAATTTAACAAATGTTGTTTTGAAAGGTGACTCCTTTGTTATTGAAAATCTGAATACTATAAGTGAAGATCTTGTCGTGTTGATAATATTATCGAAGAAAATAATTAATTAAGAAGTTTATTCGAAGAGAAAGAAATAGAGTGACTTATATCTTGATGAAATATTTAAAGAAATAAATATTAAGGAGGGTATTAATTTTATCTGGAAAGTATTGTATGACGAGTATTATTCACATTGATGATATGTCCTTTTATCATTGTTCTAAAAGAAATTGTGTTATAACCTATACAATATATTTATATGCTACAAAACATCATCTTTTTAGTGCTCATATGATCTATACATAAATAAAATAATACATAAATTAAAATAGTGATATTATAATATGTATGAACATAAAAAATGCAACTGTATTCAAAAATATCCTTAAATCATAAAACTATACAGAATTTATATCAATTGCTAGATAATGACTCGTGCCTCGCACGGGCTATTATGCTAGTTTAATATATAATGACTTACCATACCATTAAAAAGTGGTTCTCTTTATTATTTTAATAAAGAGTATAAATTGAATCCAACTGATGTATTTAATTTAGAATTTAGATGATCGGTAATGCGACATGAAAACGAACCCATCCTTCGTATACAAGTTTGAATCTGCGATCAACTTGTTTTATCTACAAATATTAACACCTTGATAGTGTTTTAGTTTAAAGTTGTGATTTTGAAGTCAGCGGAAGACCTCTATATATGCGTGTGTAGCCGTGCCTTGCATAATTGAGTCATTACGTAACATTTTCTTCTTTTGGACAAAACGAAACATATATCAATGTTGATGACTCTTTTTCTTTATATTATCTTGCAAATAATTCAAGTTCCATGACCACGCTTGCGTTACTAGTCCCAAATATGTAGACAAACAAAAGTGATAGATTATCATCTATCGTCGTGGAGCCGTTCCAAGGGGAGTTGGCATATAGTTTTGCCTAGGGTCACCAAATAAATTGGCCTCACATATTTTTCTAATATATGTATTTATATATATAATTTAATGTAATTTAACTTTTATTAAATATTTAGTTATCAATTTTTTAATTTTATTCATTATTGATATTATTCAGTACTTTATATATCGTAAATTGAAGGCCTCTAAGTATTTAATGTAATATTTAGTACCAATACTTCTACTAGACCCATCCTTAAAATGTAAAATTTATTTCGGTTTTGTAAGTACAAAAAATAAAAGACCATGTTAATGGATGTAATTTTGGTACTTAAAAATTATAATATTTATTCAACTATATATATACACATATTAATAATGATAATAATTGCATTTGATCCTAATTTTTTTAGTTATATTTGGGTTTTAGTCGTATTATAATTAAAAAAATATCAAATTATAATTATAGAAAAACATATATTTTTTAACAATATATTAATTTAAAATTATATTATAATAAAATTTTACAAAATGTTTTGTTTAGTGACTAGGACCTCCAATTTTCTGGAGACAGCCTGATCGTCGTCTAGCAATAACAAAAAACAATTCGTGTGATAATATTCGTGTAATTTACAGCGAAATATTTATGGCAGATTGGTCGGGCCATGTACAGACATGCAAGTAAAAGGAGTTTGTTGTAGGGAGAATTTCGTTACAACACGAAATTGGAGGTTGCTGGATTTATGGAGAAAAATACGAATATTTTGCTATGAACATGGGAGGAGATTGGTGTTTGTGGCTGATCTTGTTGATAGATAGTCAGGGTTGAGCTGAGACGTATCCAAGGTGCCTACGTACCCTATTTATAGGGATCAAGCCAGACGTAGTTCTTGGAGAGCAAGTTACCTAGGCGGGCTAGGGTTTTAAGAGATAAGCCAAAGTCCAAGCTCACTCGTTTAGGACTGACGTGGCAGTGAATCATCAACCCTATACGTGATCCATGGCCCAGCTGTGGAAGCCCATAGTCTCGAACTGATAGAATTGGCCAATAGAGGATTAATCAGGACCTAGCATGCGACCTTGAGGGATCTGGCCATGCGAAGCGATCCCTTATGTCCAACTACTCATGCGACCTTGGGTCTGGCCATGAGCCTTCCAGTAAAGAGTGAGATAGCGATCCCGTTGTAGTTTGTAGATGTGATGGTAGAGATGAAGCGATCCCTTGGTGGAGATCATAAGCGAGGTGGCCCTGTAGCGAGGTGGCCCTGTTAGATGCGACCTCGAGGCCGGGCTAGCGTGAGACGCCTAGAGGCCTAGCAAGAGAGGACGCCTTAAGTAGTAGCAGGTCATAGTGAGGTGACCCCTAGGGTGGGATCATGTCTTCGAGAGGTTGTCTTCAAGAGATTTAAGAGATAGAGGTGAAACGATCCCTGATCGGGCCTCATGCCTTGTTGATCCTTCTTCAATATTTAAGCCCATTAAGTGAGGTGGGCCCCTTGTATAGTCGTTTGAGCCTGTTTAAGATCGATGCTGAGATTCGGGCATAACAACTACCCCCCGATTCCATATTGCCATTATGAATGCGATGTGGAATCAAGTAAAGTGGTGTCTTCCAATTGATGCAAAGCCAAGTATAAATTGTAAGTGACGGTGACCTCGAGGGATCCTTCCAAGCGCAATGTGGTCCTGAAGGGACCTTGAGAGGCGACCATATGGCCCTGCAGTCATAAATGGTTATAATTATATCTTATGTCCAACTGATGTGTAAGCTCAGGCTTTCACCTATATTTTCATGTCTTCTTAAAATGTGATGAGAGAACTCTCCTCTGCTCCTTGTTATTATGATGAGAGGCCTCCTTGCAGCCTCATATGTTGAGAGGCCTCCTCCTCGCAGCCTCATATGTTGAGAGGCCTCCTCCTCGCAGCCTCAAATGTTGAGAGGCCTCCTCCTCGCAGCCTCATATGTTGAGAGACCTCCTCCTTGTAGCCTCATATGTGGAGAGGCCTCCTCCGGTTGGGTGAAGAAATTGGGAAGTTTGCTGATAACCTCAAGATGGAGATGAATGAGCAACAAATGGATCCCCATGATTTCCTTTTATGCTTTTATCTGCTAGACTCAGTGGAGATGCGGGCACTCCCTTTATTTGCCTCGCACTTATAGACTTAATTTCTTTTACCTATTTGGATGCTCCTTGAACCTGGTTGGCTTGCTTTATTGATGCTCCTTTATTTGAAGTTTATAATATTGCAAAGTACCATAGGCCTCGTATCTGCTTGCACGAGGGACTCATGTTACATGAATTTTGCATGTATAGATTCCTCCATAACGCCTCTCCATATCTGTTAAATTTTTCCCAAGTGTTTTAGAATAGCTGATGGGGTCTTCAAATGATCCTGATCGCTGAAAGATTGACCTTAGCATATGAGTTGAGATAGTTCTGCATAATATAGACTTATCGATCATCGCCTATGGGCCGAGAGGCCTTGCATCACAAGATGTCGCGTTGCTAGAGGCTGGACTTGTAATTTTTTTAAATGTCTTGCTGAAAGAGGTGTTTATGTAATGTCACTACCCCCAAGTCCTCATTATCATTATAGATGTGATGAGGAATCGACATGTTTCAGCATCCTTCTTGTATTATTTGAGGTTGACATCATTTGTGATGAAGAGAATTAGGTGTGATCCCGCTATAAGCATACTTGACTTCTTCAACGCTATCTCTGAGCACTTGTACTCTTTATTGTTGTGCCAAGACACTTGACCTCATCAACGCTATCCGGGGGGACTTGGCCTCATCACGCTATCTCGGGGCACTTGGCCTCATCACGCTATCCCGGGGCACTTGGCCTCATCATCGCTATCCCGGGGCACTTTGGCCTCATTATCACTATCCCTGGGTACTTGGCCTCATCACGCTATCCTGGAGCACTTGGCCTCGTCATGCTATCCCAGGGACTTGGCCCCATCATCGCTATCCCGGGGCACTTGGCCTCATCATCGCTATCCCGGGGCACTTGGCCTCATCATCGCTATCCCGGGACACTTGGCCTCATCACGCTATCCCGGGGAACTTTGTTTCTTCAATGTCATAACAAGCTTCCCTATGTTGAACGAGAATGTAGATATTGAGGTCTTGAGCTCATTTTGATTTTCAAGTACTTTGGCTTCTCTCCCTTCATCTCAAGTGTGAGCTTAGAGGCCAATGATGAGAGCCTCGTACTCAGACTCGTTATTTGTTGCTTGCTCTTCCCAGTGTCTTGAGATAGTCGATGATGTCCTCATTGCCGGCGAGGTTCAGGGGCGTCCCCCCTCTCCCCGACAAGGATCAGGGGCGTCCCCCCTCTCCTCGACGTAGAGGTATATCACCAAGAAGAAGCATCTCATGTAGAAGTATCTCATTAAAGGCATCTCAAGATCTCAATAGTCACTCCATATTGGGGCCTCATTAGTCACATAAGAGGGGGCCTCGTTAGCTACATCATATAGGAGGCCTCACTATCTCGACGAGGAAATGGGGGTCTGTCGTCACGACGATGGGACCACTCACGATCTCCACAAGGAGAGGGGGTCTGTCATCATGACGATGGGACCGCTCATGATCTCGATGAGGAGATGGAGGTCACTTAGAACCTTGACCCTTGCATTGGCCTCTATCACTTATCCTTCTTATCAGTAATGAGCTCCTCGAGCTTGACTTCTCTTGATCCTCCTTTCAGTCCTTCTTTTTACAATCTCGGGGTCGGGCTCGTACTTATGGGATCGCTCACACTCCCAACGAGGAGAGGGGGTCTCTCGTCGCAATGATGGGACCGCTCGCACTCTCTACGAAGAGAGGGGGGTCTGTCTTCTCGACGATAGGACCGCTTACACTCTCAACGAAGAGATGGGGGTCATTCCGAACCTTGGCTCCTGATGATGTCGCTTATTCTTCTCGAACCCGGCCTCGCTACGTTAGGTGCAAGCATGGCCTCGCTCCTATGGGGTCGCAGTCCGGCGTCATATGCTACCTCGGGGTCTCGATCCTTGCAGCACGGGGTCATGTGCTACCCCGGGGTCTCGCGCTAGCCCGGCCTCGGTCTCTCACGCTAGCCCGACCTCGGCCACTCCGTTGTTGGCCTCTCCGTTCTTCTTGTTCGAGTTAGTCATCGTTCTCCAAAATTAATGACTAGTCCCCTCCTTCTAGCGCCAAATGTTGTTGGGAGAATTTCGTTACAACACGAAATTGGAGGTTGCTGGATTTATGGAGAAAAATACGGATATTTTGCTATGAACATGAAGAACATGGGAGGAGATTGGTGTTTGTGGCTGATCTTGTTGATAGATAGTCAGGGGTGAGCTGAGACGTATCCAAGGTGCCTACGTACCCTATTTATAGGGATCAAGCCAGACGTAGTTCTTGGAGAGCAAGTTACCTAGGCGGGCTAGGGTTTTAAGAGATAAGCCAAAGTCCAAGCCCACTCGTTTAGGACTGACGTGACAGTGAATCATCAACCCTATACGTGATCCATGGCCCAGCTGTGGAAGCCCAGAGTCTCGAACTGATAGAATTGGCCAATAGAGGATTAATCAGGACCTAGCATGCGACCTTGAGGGATCTGGCCATGCGAAGCGATCCCTTATGTCCAACTACTCATGCGACCTTGGGTCTGGCCATGAGCCTTCCAGTAAAGAGTGAGATAGCGATCCCGTTGTAGTTTGTAGATGTGATGGTAGAGATGAAGCGATCCCTTGGTGGAGATCATAAGCGAGGTGGCCCTGTAGCGAGGTGGCCCTGTTAGATGCGACCTCGAGGCCGGGCTAGCGTGAGACGCCTAGAGGCCTAGCAAGAGAGGACGCCTTGAGTAGTAGCAGGAGGTCATAGTGAGGTGACCCCCTTGGGTGGGATCATGTCTTCGAGAGATTGTCTTCAAGAGATTTAAGAGATAGAGGTGAAACGATCCCTGATCGGGCCTCATGCCTTGTTGATCCTTCTTCAATATTTAAACCCATTAAGTGAGGTGGGCCCCTCATTTGAGCCTGTTTAAGATCTATGTTGAGATTCGGGCATAACAGAGTTAAACAATTGGAGTACAACGTAATTACCAAAGTTGGACAGTAGAAATATACATCAAACCTAAATTTACATAAACATATCGGCACAAGCTTCAACAGGTTGACCGAATTGTACTACGTTCCATAAATCCAATAAATCGGTATCGTCATCAATCATTAGTACTGCATCACAATCATTTGTTGCCATAACATCATTGTTCGATTTCAGACAATCCATGATCTGATTAAGAGACTCTAACCTCTGACTTAACTCAGCTAACTGAGCTTTAAGAACCGAGTTCTCAGCCTCTATAGTAACATGCATCTCATTAGTCACACTCATGTTTGTACGCAAAATATTGTTCTTACTCTTGAGTTGGCTACTCTGTGTCGCCAGCTCATTCAGATGTTTCTGTTTTCTTATTCGTGATCGCTTTGCTGATTCTCGATTCGATGCCATCCTCTTAAGCCTGCTCTCGTCCGAATTCTTTGTTTTCTTGTGAAGCTGCTGCGTGCCTGAAGAAACTCCAGTAGTGCTAGAAGAAGCCATGTTACGCAAATAAATATAAAATTCAATCAATCGTAACCAGATGATAAATTTATGATTTTACGAGAAAACGTAGAACCAGTAGAGGAAGAAAACGGAGAGGGATTGAACTTGGTTACTTAGTAAAGGAGACATTACTTTTTTGATACATAAATATCTGCATATGTTGAGAGTAGAGAAGATGAAAACTGTATCCTGTATGCGAGGTGATGAATAATTGATTTAGAGTGGAGTTTCTTGTTCTCGACAAGTCTTATAATTAATTTGATGGATATGGATATATGGCAATGGATCATTATGAATTATTCATTATTTTTAATGTTACACGCATTCTCTGTGGGCTTGTTATTTAATCATCATTGGCATGTTTGCAGAAAGCTCAATAATTGCATACTACTAAGGACTTTTTGGATAAATATATTGGAAAAAAGTAATTTTTTACAATTTTACTTTTGTTAAGAATAATTATTTGCAAATTTACTGTCTTAATTGTAATTATACCAACTTCTCTTTAAAAATTACAAAAATACTATCTACAATCAAAGGATTCATGACACACGCGCACTACGCTGACGTGGCCATCACAAATATTACGAATCCACAGGTTTTGTAATATGTTGTTTGGATAAGATTAAATGGATCCCGCTCATTTTTATTGATAATTACGCCTCCCTGTCAAATTGTTTCATTTGTGGTGGGACTGTTGATGTACTATACACTATTAGTAGTTAAATTGTCACAAAAGTGTATTCATAATACACTTAATATTAGTCTAACTCTTTATCTCTTCAAATTAAGATTTAACCGGAATCCGTTAAAGCTCGCGGGAATTCCTTCAAAACTCGCTGGAATCCTTCGAAACTCTCTTTCCCTGGCTTGTGGCCCAGCCTGCGGTCCCGATCTTCAACAAATCGGAAAAAATGACTAAGAAGACAGTAGATCGGAGAATTAAGGAGATGGTTGGGGGGAAGTAACCCAAAGAATAACGGAAGGAGTGGGTAATAAGAGTGAAACTAGTTGTTACAGTAGGGATCGTCGCCGGTGTTCGGGGAACGGGGAACGGGGTCGGAGGTGGTGGTAGAGGTCGTCGGAGGAGAAGAGAGAATAAGGTAAATACAGTTGCTGATGATGATGAACAGTTGTTGGAAATGGTACAAATGGTGAAAACGAATTGGAACACCGTAATTTTGCAAGAAAATGGTGAAGATCGTATAATTGCAAAAAGAAGGATAAATAAACGTATATTTAGTAAATACTCTACTAAGAATCACATATTGCGTCCGTTTTCTCTTTGTTTTGTGCCAAAGTACCTTGGGTGTTAAAATTATTTTCATGTAATTATACCCTTTCTCTACTAGGAAATTAACTATGTAAGAAAATATAAGATACTCCCTCCGTTTCAATTTGTGTGTCTTGTTTTGACTTTGGACACTGTTTATTATAAATGATTGACTACTAATTTATGTCTAATCTATAAGACCAAATATAGTCATGAGTGATCTTGTTGGATTCGTATTTATGAGTACTTTAATACAGTGAAGTTTTTATATTTAATACTAATACGAAATTGAAGATATTAACGATTAAAAGTGTGCGTTGGCAAACGTGTCCAGAAAAAACAGGACACATAAATTGAAACGGAGGGAGTATATGTTTAAAAAATCGGTCCAATAGGCCAGATTACCTCAAACAAAGTGTAATATTTATTTTAATTATACTAGCAGGTAATCCGTGCGAAGCACGGGATCGAGTTTATAGCACATGTATTTTCCACCTTATTATTAATAAATTAATAAACATTATTTAATTATGTAGTTATAGAGGATCGAATTTGAGATAAAGCTAAAAAAATTTAAAATTAATAAATCTTTATAAGTATGTAGTTGTAAGGAATCGAACCCGAGGTGAAGCTAAAAAAAATTAAAGTAAATAAATCTTGTATAATTACGTAGTTGTAAGGAATCGAACCCCGAATTTAATGATAATCAAATTTGATATTTTGGTATTTTGGTACTTTGATACTATTTTGTACCATTAAAACATGGTTTTTCACATCAATAATAACTAGCCTATAACCCGTGCAGAGCACGGGCTATCATATATTATTATTATAAATTAATATATTAATTATATGATTAATTATAAATTTTAATTTATTAAATAAATTTTATTACAGTATTAATTTTAAATTTACATATGTTCCATATCATGACATAAATAAATATCATTAAATTAAGATTATTTTTAAATTTATTGTTAAATATCTTATGAATTCAATAGTTATTTTTAAAAAATTATTTAGTGTAGCCTAAAATCGTAGAAGAAAAAATGAAGAAGTGTGTGCGGACGATGATTCTAATCGGGATATAATTAAAAACGTTTATAATTCTATAAAACATGTGATTTTTTATTTTTGATAAATTAAAAATAATTTAATTTTTAATTTGTAACACGTTTTTTAATTTCTTAAAAATATATTTTTGTATCTTATTAGTAAATTTTGTTGTTTATAATAAATAAATTAATATTTTTAATATATATTTTTTAACTTATTACTTTTATGAATGCCTTCACCAACCAACTAATCAAATATATATATCCAGCTTATAATAGGATAGTACTTTGCACGGGTTAGTATTATGTTTATGTGTGTGATGAATGATTTCACACGAAGTACTTGCTCCGGTAATAAAGGTCTGTGCGGGAAACCCTTGATCCTTGTTTGTCTTCGAGTTCTCATCTGCCGCTTAGGTCACCAGATGCAAGAAAATGATATTAATAAAGTATGAAAAATGCTAGGGAACTAAGGTTTTATGAGTAAGACCATTTTCAAAAGCTTTCATTGTTTATTCCCCCCCTTCCTTTAATTAATTTTAGGTATTAGGAAAATCACAAGTTAAATCACTTGTGAGCACAAGAATATTATGAAAAGTTAAATCGCAAATAAAAGAAAAAAGCTAGAACACTGCACTAAATGCTTAAAAGAGACTTTTCATATATTAATATCTTAATCACTTAATTGTTCATACACTAATCAAGGGGAATCCTGACTCAACCCTAGCTTCTGGTAATTGGAGTAATCAATTTTATGTAACCGCACACAACATAAGATTTGCTCCGGTAACTCTTCAGGTTTGTTTCCCTAGGCGAACAAAAAAAGGTGTTAGCGATAGTAGAGCCTAAAATGTCTGCCTCTGCGAAAGCAAGACCAGTAAATGATAAGTTTAGGTATTATATGACTTGCCTGAATTGTAAGGCCGAAGTCGAAGATGCAGTGCTTCAGTCTATCTAAAAAAGCTCCAAAGCCCTTCCTAGATATGTAACCAAATCTATGCATGTCTAATCGATCTCCAAATAATTTTCTCCCTGAAAAAAAATTGATGCAAAATACTAAAAGTATTCTTATTCCCGTACATTACACATTACATATATCACCGGAGGATATTAAGAAAAGAGTGCTGAAATCAAAGTCCCGGTATGAAGTATTAAGTACAAACTCACCAAGTAGAACTCATGTTGGGGACGTGAAAAGACAGGTTTTTCATTGTAAACATGCATGAGTTTCCTCTCTGCTACACTTAATTGAAGGTCATCCACATTTACTACACGGCCCAATATCTTTAATCTTTCCCAAAATGGTACATGTAATTTTAAATAGCACAATATGTTGGACTGTACGAGTAAATGAGACTGTCTCAATTGGGAATGAGACTGTCTCTTTTGCAAATGAGACTGTCTCTTTTGTGAATGAGACTGTCTCTTTTGTCTAACAGAATATTAACTGCAGAAATTAAATAACTGAATAAATAATAACAACACCAGGAATTTTCACTTGGTTCGGCCCCTATCTCGTCTATGGCCTACATCCAAGTCCCTATGCCAACTAGCACAGAGATTATATTATTATCACAATAATATAAAGCTTACACAAAATCTGATTACAAGATTGAAGCCCCCGGAAGAACTCTTCCCCTTGACACTCTTGTCACCTAGCAATCACTGCTACTAAGCCCACTGGCTACCTTGGCTTACAACTTGTAATCCCTAACTAGTTGCCACAACCTGGCACAAGTAAACTTTGAATATGTAGAATGTGAATACAACTTCTTTCAGAGAATATGTATATGGATGTGTATGTCTGTCGAAGTTGTATGTCTTAGAATATCTCTTGCAGTTCTGTTCTAGTTCCAGTCGAGAGTCCTGGATATTTATAGGCACTCTTGAATGATATAGCCGTTGGTAGATTCTTGCCTTAGCTGATGGATCTTGACTGGAGAAGAAGAGTCCGTTGGAGGTAGTAAGCATGTGAAGGACTTGAGTATTTCTGGTAAAGCTGTGAGCCAAAAACGTGACCACCAGCAAGACTATTCCTTTGGATAAAATAGTAAGTGATTGTTCAGAGGTGTGCTGGATAAAATAGTTTAAAGCCCATGTCTCAAGTATATTCCTTTGGTAGTGGGAAGCACACTATCTTGGTAGAGTGAAAAGCTAAACTACACATGCTAAAGACAGGAGACAAGATCTTATAAAGAATTAGATAATGATATTCAAATACACATCATCTTAAAATCAATAAACTAACAATCTCCCCCTTTTTATGATGATGAAAACCATTTGAATTATTATCAATTCTTAACTGTCTCCCCCTGTCAAAAACACTTGTATGGCCATTAGTATATATCTGATGAATAAGAAATAGAAATTGCGATATCATGCATCCTCAGATAAATAACAATGTTTAAACCCAAACGATATATAATGGAGATCAATAAGTTTAAAACATTTCAAACCAACGGGACAGGGTTCAGAAAACATCCATAAAAAAACATCCATTAAGTACAAGAATTAAGAGATAATAATTAAACACCAAAGGAACCTACTACTTCTCCCCCTTTCAGCAACATAAAAAGTAAAAATCACTCATCGTCAGGAATGTTTACTGGAGCTTTGCCTGCAGCTTGTGGTGCATACCTTGAAGGTTCTCCATAGACAGAGAAGTTTTTCTCAAAGAAACCAGGAGAGGGATCTTTACCATCCCGAGCTGACATCCACTGGAACAGCCGATCCATGTATTCCGTCCTAGAAAGGCCAAACGCTGCTGGAGGAGGGATAGCTGGGAGAGGTAGTTGCTTTGTGATCTCTCAGGAAGAGTGTAATCGCCCATCCAATGCTTCTTCTCATGCCATTGCTTTATACTCCTTCCAGGAATTGAGGAAATTTGCTTGGACAAGAACTGAGTTTCAGATCCTAGTTGATAGAACAGTTTAACAAATTCACGCTCCCAAGCCTTAGCAGTTGCAGTCATACCCTCATGCAAAGTACCAAACTCAAAATCCATGCGTCTCGCAATGCTGGCATCATTAATCTTTAACACATCCAATTTGGAATGCATAAGTTCAACAGATTTTGACAGAGAGGCCATAGAACACTCAAAGGAAAGCATCTTGGAGTGAAGGGATTCAATAGATTTTGTATTGGCCTCAACCTGATTTGAAAGGCAAGCTAGAGAGGTGGACTGATTTTCATCAAAAGTAGGTTGATCAACAGGGGTTTCAGGGCTTGAAGTCTCAGAAGGGCTTGACTCAAAAACAAGTTTATTATCCTCATTAATCAAAATATGATTCATAGAAAGAATGCGAGAATCAAACATGTCAGAGAGGTATTCAACATCATCAGAGTCGGAAATCAATTTAAAGGAGTTGAACACTTTAGTTAAGAGACCGGGATAGGGAAGATACATAGATTCATGAGAAGCACAGTGATGCATGTTACGAATTAACAACGAGGCAACATTAAAGGGAGTCTTTTTAACGAAAAGTGACAATAGAATAGAATCTTGAAAAGTCACTCTATCACGCCCACTTTTGCGTGGCAACAGATTTGTATGGAAAAGACGGAATAGCAAAAGACAAGTGGGAGAGAGAATTGATATCGACAGTTTAGAGGATGACTGAACTGCCACGGAGCCTGAAATCGTTCGAAGCTGTTCATCGAAGTGGAGATCTTCAAAATCCGTAAATGGTTGATGGGAAGTAAACGGGCAGAGTCCCGTAGCACCGATACCCAGTATTGAACCCAACCAATCTGTAGTGAGCACGATCGGGATGTCCTTTACCTTGGAATAGAGCATATCACTTTGCACCAAGGTAAGATTGGAGTAGAATTCCTTGACCAGAGATGGATAATACTCGATTGAAGGAGATAAAAGTGAAGAACACTGAACCGAATCAAAAAGGTCAGAGATACCAACTCGATTGAGTAAATCTAAATCAACAATGCATTCTTTCAAAATGGGCGAGTCCCTTGATTTAGAACCACTGAAAGGCGAAGGACCAGGGGTTTTCAAGCTTGGTTCAGGGATAGAAATTTCTGAACCGGATTGTTTTTCATTTGTAGGAGTGGTTTTTTGTTTCTTGGAGGATTCGGCCTTCAAAGAGGTCTTGGTCGATCGTTTGTGTGTGGGTTTGGTTTTCGCCATTGAAGAAAGAGAAAAGATGGAGAGAAAGGACAGAGAGAGAAAGGAGAGAAAATCGAGGAGGCAAAATAAAAGATAGAATAGAGAAATAGAGAGGAGAAAGAAAGTGGGAGGGAAATGAAGGATCGTGCCCCTAAAAACATGTGTCAGGCATGCAGACAGACAAGTACATTGATACACGGTATCAAGTGATAATTAGTCAAGAGACAAGAATAAATGCACGAGTGAGTATGGAAAGCTAATAAATTTATCAAATAAACTAGAATTTTGTACCTGGACAATGGAATCATTTAGTTTATCGAGATGTCGCGCATGCAATCAATATGGCTTTAACAATAATTAAATCACAGTCGTATAAATTAAGAAGGAACATAAATAAACTCAAGACATGATGTGATTTAATTAGAATGAGCACATACCAAGCTCTCTACGTAGCATACAAAACCTGTCTTCTGATAAAGGTTTAGTAAAAATATCAGCTTTTTGATTTTCAGTGGGAATAAAAATAAGTTCAATGTTACCTTTTGAAACATGATCCCGAATAAAATGATGACGAACGTCGATATGTTTGGTGCGAGAATGCAAGACTGGATTTTTGGAAATATTAATAGCCGATGTATTATCACAATAAATAGGAGTGTGTGAGAATTTTATACCAAAATCCTTTACAGTTTGTTGCATCCACAAAATTTGTGCGCAACAACTCCCAGCGGCGATATATTCTCCTTCAGCAGTTGACATTGCCACTGAGGTTTGTTTCTTACTGTGCCAAGCCACTAGGCAATCTCCTAAAAATTCGCAAGCTCCGCTCGTACTTTTACGATCAACCTGAGATCCTGCGTAATCGGCATCTGAAAAACCAATTAAGTTAAAAGACGGGGAACTGGGATAGAATAGTCCCAAGTTGTCAGTTCCCTTTAAATATTTAAATATTCGCTTTACAGCATTTAAATGAGATTCTTTCGGCATTGCTTGAAAACGGGCACAAAAACATACACTAAACATGATATCGGGGCGAGAGGCTGTGAGATATAACAAGGAACCAATCATGCCTCTATATTTAGTGACATCCACTGACTTACCCTTTTCATCCTTAGTGAGTTTAGTGGTAACACTCATGGGAGTAGACTTTGGAGTGACATTTTCCAAATCAAACCTTTTAAGTAAGTCTTTAATATACTTACTTTGATGAATAAAAATACCTGCAGTAGATTGGTTAATTTGCAAGCCAAGAAAATATTGTAATTCACCCATAAGACTCATGTCAAATTCTCTATGCATACAATCAGAGAACCATTTGCATAAAGTTTCATCTGAGGCTCCGAACACAATATCATCGACATATACTTGCACTATCAAGAAATCATTATGTTTATGAAAAATAAAGAGTGTAGGATCGAGTGTACCCCTGATGAAGCCAGAGTCGACAAGGAAGGTGCTTAGACGATCATACCAACATCTGGGAGATTGTCGAAGGCCGTAGACAGATTTCTTGAGTTTATAAACATAATTCGGATATTTTTCATGTATGAAACCTGGGGGTTGCTTTACGAATACTTCCTCTTGTAGATAACCATTTAAGAAGGCGCTTTTGACGTCCATTTGATACAATTTAAAGTTCTTGTAGACTGCAAATGCCATTAGTATCCGTATGGCTTCCAATCGAGCTACTGGAGCGTAAGTTTCGTCGTAGTCGATGCCTTCTTGTTGATTATAACCTTGAGCCACGAGGCGAGCTTTATTTCGAATGATATTTCCATCTTCATCCTTCTTATTTTTGAAGACCCAACGAGTTCCAATGATTGTGACATTTTCAGGCGGAGGTACAAGTTCCCAGACATCACACCGTTCGAACTGGTTAAGTTCTTCTTGCATGGCTACTGACCATTGCTCATTCTCGACTGCCTCCTTAGCATTTTTCGGTTCGAATTCAGCGACAAATGCATAAAATGCACAAAAGTTTCAAACCTTGCTCCGAGTGGTAATCCCTTGATTTAAATCTGAGAGAAGATTATCTGGAGGATGATTTTGCACAGTTCTGACAGATTTGGGAAGGGGAATGGAGCTCATTTCTTCTACACTTGAGTTATTCAATTGAAAGGGAACTGGATTTGGATTAGATGTAGAGGAAGGACGATCTTGAGAAGCTTTGCTTGCAGGTTCAGATGATGGAGGATTGCTTGAAGCAGCACCAGCAGTTGTAGATGATCCAGGAGTTAATACGTGAGAAGTGGAAGTCTGCTGTGGTGTTTCTTGTTCTTCCTGCGAATGAGACAGTTCTTGTTCCAAATGGGACTGTCTCATTTCTGAATGGGACTGACCCTTTCCAGAATGAGTCTGACCCTTTTGATGCTGGGAAGGATCATTAGCACATGCTTCCTCGTCTCTGACTAGATCAAGATAAGACTCATTGAAAGAAACATTAATGAATTCTTCTACTTTAGCCTTATCAGGGTTGTAAACACGATACGCTTTACTAGTATTGGAGTATCCCAAAAATATTCCTTCAGTTGCACGAGGATCAAATTTGCCACGATTTGGCTGGGAATCTAGAATAAAACATTTAGAACCAAAAACTCGAAAATAACTGATGTTAGGAGTTTTATTCTTAAGCAGTTCATAAGGAGTTTTAAGTAAGATAGGACGAATTAAAACCCTGTTAAGTACATAACAAGAAGTATTTACCGCTTCTGCCCAGAATTTCCGAGGCAACTTACTTTCATGAAGCAAAGTACGGGCAGTTTCTTGTAAAGTTCTATTCTTGCGTTCCACTACTCCGTTCTGTTGTGGAGTACGAGGAGCAGAAAATTCATGTGTGATGCCCCTTGACTTGCAATAGGTGACAAAATCTTTTTCAAACTCACCACCATGATCACTTCTGATTGTTCTTAATTTCTTGGAATACTTAGTTTCAAGGTTAGCAATCAAATCTTGAAATTCGATGAAAGCTTCATCTTTAGAACTTAAAAATAGTACCCAAGTAAATCTGGAGAAATCATCAACTATAACGAAAGCATATTTCTTACCACCATGGCTAACATACCTTTCGGGTCCAAATAAATCAAGGTGCAGTAGTTGTAGAGGATCAGTTGAGGACACTTGATTCTTGGCCTTAAAGGAAGTCTTGACTTGCTTTCCTAGCTGGCATGCTGAGCAGGGTTCTGATTTTTTAAAGTTAAGCTTAGGAAGGCCTCTAACGAGTCCTTGGGAGGAAATTTTCTTCAAGAGATCCATATGGACATGCCCTAGCCTTCTGTGCCATAGGTACTGTTGCTCTTGAACAGTTGCCAGACATATTTCCTCCTGCTGTTCATCAAAATCTAACACAAAAATGTTTCCTTTTCGTTTGGCTACTAAGGGAACTTTGTTAGAGTTAGTACTAATAAAACACATGTCTTTGTCAAAGTTGACGCTGTGACCTGCATCTGTTAGTTGACTAACACTGATAAGATTATATTTAAGACCCTTAACTAACCGCACATCATTGATAGAGAACCTTGAGTTACCTATGGTGCCTTTACCTATGATTTTGACAGTATTAGAGTCACCCAGGGTAACCAAACCTCCATCTGTAGCTACCAAAGACAGAAACTTTGATTTATCTCCTGTCATATGGCGAGAACAGCCGCTGTCTATGATCCATTTATTTCTTGGGATATGAGCTGCTAAGCAGACCTCTTCGTCTTCACTAGAGTTTTCCTCTATTCCAGCAAAGCACATTTGAGCAACTTCATCATCGGAGTCAATCTCGATATCAGATTCATCGTCGCTCCATGTTAGAAATGCCTTGCTCTTTTTCTTTTCCTTGTCTTGATCCCTTGATCCAGAGGCCTTCATTTTAGCCTGGAGTTGATAACAGTTTCTTTTGATATGGCCTTTCTTGCCACATTCGAAACAAGCTTCATCATTAAAATTGTTTCTGGATTCCTTTTTAAAACCAAAGGGCCTTTGAGTAGGTCGACTAGAGGCTTTCTTCTTGGCTAGAAACTTCTGAAATTTCTTCGTTAGAAGGGCAATCTCCTCATCAGAATCTTCACTGGAATCTGTATTGATTTTTAAAGCCAGAGTCTTTTTCCTGGGAGTTGTTTCTTCATCATCATATCTTTTAAGTTGATTCTCAAACTCCTCTAGTTCACTGAAGAGAGTAAGAGTCTCCATATTTGAGATTAAGGAGGAGTCCTGAAGAGTTGTTACCTTAGGAGCGAACCTTTTTGGCAACGACCGAAGAATCTTCCTATTGATCTCTGCCTGAGGTATATTTCTTTCCAGAAGAGATATAGAGTTCATGAGGGTAAGAAACCTGCCCTGTGCTTCTTTTATGCTTTCATCTTTCTCTAGTTTAAAACTTTCGTAGTCACTCATAAGGAGATCGAGCTTGATTTCACGAACTTTTGAAGTGCCTTCATGACTTACTACAAGAGTATCCCAGACCTGTTTTGCTGATGTACAGGCTGAAACTTTTCGAAGCTCAGTAGCACAGAGTCCGTTGAGTAGGGAGTTCATGGCTCGGGCATTATAGTTCAGAGAGTTGACTTCATCAAAAGTGAGTTCCTTTACTGGTTTGGGTTTGCCATCCTTCATTGGAATAGTGATTCCATTTTCGACTGCATCCCACTCGTAGGTGTCCCTCTGGAGAAAAATCTTCATTAAGAACTTCCAGTCATTGTAGTTTTCAGTTCCGAGTAAGAGTGGTGGAGCATTGATTGATCTTCGATCATTCCAACCTGATTGTGCCATGGATCTTGCAAAAATAAACACTTAAACAAGGATTAAATGCACCTGCTCTGATACCAAATGTAATTTTAAATAGCACAATATGTTGGACTGTACGAGTAAATGAGACTGTCTCAATTGGGAATGAGACTGTCTCTTTTGTCTAACAGAATATTAACTGCAGAAATTAAATAACTGAATAAATAATAACAACACCAGGAATTTTCACTTGGTTCGGCCCCTATCTCGTCTATGGCCTACATCCAAGTCCCTATGCCAACTAGCACAGAGATTATATTATTATCACAATAATATAAAGCTTACACAAAATCTGATTACAAGATTGAAGCCCCCGGAAGAACTCTTCCCCTTGACACTCTTGTCACCTAGCAATCACTGCTACTAAGCCCACTGGCTACCTTGGCTTACAACTTGTAATCCCTAACTAGTTGCCACAACCCGGCACAAGTAAACTTTGAATATGTAGAATGTGAATACAACTTCTTTCAGAGAATATGTATATGGATGTGTATGTCTGTCGAAGTTGTATGTCTTAGAATATCTCTTGCAGTTCTGTTCTAGTTCCAGTCGAGAGTCCTGGATATTTATAGGCACTCTTGAATGATATAGCCGTTGGTAGATTCTTGCCTTAGCTGATGGATCTTGACTGGAGAAGAAGAGTCCGTTGGAGGTAGTAAGCATGTGAAGGACTTCAGTATTTCTGGTAAAGCTGTGAGCCAAAAACGTGACCACCAGCAAGACTATTCCTTTGGATAAAATAGTAAGTGATTGTTCAGAGGTGTGCTGGATAAAATAGTTTAAAGCCCATGTCTCAAGTATATTCCTTTGGTAGTGGGAAGCACACTATCTTGGTAGAGTGAAAAGCTAAACTACACATGCTAAAGACAGGAGACAAGATCTTATAAAGAATTAGATAATGATATTCAAATACACATCATCTTAAAATCAATAAACTAACAGTACAGATGAACCTTTAACCTTTTAAACTTCATCATTGATCAGCTTCTGGTGGTATAAGATTCAGAAAGATAAAACATAATGTACATGATAAAATATCTCCACAAAATTGATATTATTTTCTTGGAAATGAAGAATATTGCATACTGAAAAGGTTAAATCTTACTTGTATCCCTTCTCTACAATGAGATGGAAGTCTTTAGAGTAACTTTCGGAAAGTTTGAAGTATAAAAAAAAAATTATTCCTTCCCCATCAGTTTCACACTGGAAGGGGGCTGCAGGATACAATGGAATCTGTACACGAAATCAAGATAAAAAATTGCATGCTTAGAATATAACTTATTACAAATGAAACCCTTGAATAATTATAGAAATTCAAAATTTTCAGTCCTAATCCAACTCTTTAGTATTGCAAGAAACAAAATCAATTTGGTAAGCCATGGAAGAGGTATCTGAGAGGTTGATGTAGACAACTAAAGGTAGCAGCGACATTTTCAAAAGTGAAGGAAGGTCCTTAATCTATTACAATGTAAACGTTTTAAGGCAAGACCCATTAAAGCTAGGTTTTCTAATCAAGTTATTGCATCATCTTCCATGTCTATGCTAAATAAGGTGACGACCCAAATCTAATATTCAAAGACTCAAATATTTTTTATTAAGGAAAATAAAATATTGAATGATTCTCAGGCCAACACCGCTTTTACCCGAACTCTTCTATTTTATCTCCATACCCTTTTCGGGGAAACTTGATACTCGAAGGAGGTATGGACATTTGATGGCCAGTTGACACTTCATTTTAGTAGGTCATCAAAGTTTAAAACTATAAATTATGCTGCAAAAGAAGTAAATAAATTGTAGTAAAAGACATTGGAAAAAGCAAGAAACTGTAGTTTTAAGACTATGGGTTTCAAAAATTTCCACGAAAGAGGGCAAAATGGCTAGAAAAAATATGTATAAAAGTCAAAATTTGTAGTTTAAAAAAAAAAAAGCAATTATGCAGAGATAAATAAAAAAAATTATGTAGGGGTAAAAGTTGCAGAAAAATACCACATAACTTAATTGATACTTCAATAATAATTGAGGAAATAAGTTACGTGATCAAGCAGACATTAACTATTTGGTGCTTCAGATTTATTGTAGAAAGTTTCTCTGCATTGACCCATTAAAAAGTCAAAGCAGATACACTGGTAGAGAGTAGAGATTAGTACTACTCACTGTCATACTCAAATCATCCAACAGCCAAAATATCATCTAATAAGATCCAACGGCCCATCTGATTTCCTGTACCCCCTCACTTCTCTCTCTTAAACCCTAAAAAACCACTTACTTGTGAGATTGATGTCTGGACTGAATTTCAAAATCTTACAGGTGACATTATATCTCGAAGAAGAATCAAACATCAACACATTAAAATATATAATGTAAAACATATTTTAAATGATCATGGCGGTATAGTTTTTAAAGATGTCATGCAACTATATAAATCAACCTTATGTTAACAATATTCTTATGTGAATTGCTTTGTCTTCGATCGTGAATAAAAGAGGAAAAGATTGAGGAATAATTCTGAATAATCACATCTTAAAGCTGCTTAGTTGATGTGGAAGGAGACCATGAAGTAGAGGAGGAAGAATTTGAGGGTGTAAGATGATCAGAATGAAGTTTTTGATAACCTTGATGCAGAAGAAGATTACTTAATCTAAAAATCCAGCATGCTTTAGTTGCTAGAGAATCTATTTTGTTATTACGAACTGAAGTTCTATCTTGACTATTATATTTGGCCTTACTGCTAACCTTAAATCTCGTAATGTAATATAGAAATTAAGAATGGTTGGTTCAGGTTCTTTATTAAACAAAGCAAGCTGTGATTCTTCTAGTCTGGATAGTCTTCTAAACAGGTACCTTTATTTAATGAACAATTTTTACAATCCACATCTATACTCACCTGATCACACAGCTTTAGATGTATGTGTTTTAACTCTATGTTTCCAGAATTCTTCTAATAGCTGTATCATTTATTTGCTTCTGCATTATTTGACTTCTATTCCCATGTATTCAAAACATATGTAACTAAATAGATGCAATGGAAGTAAGAGTTCATGTCTTTCGGATAGGAACAACAAAGCTAATCAAATCGGAGCATAAGGAAGTGACATTCACTTTTTCAAACTTGATTTTTTTTTACACTAAGGCAATTAATCAAACAGGTTGTAGTAATCAATCGGAGCGTAAGGCAGCGACATTCACTTTTCCAAACTTGTACATTTTTTTTACACTAAAGCAATTAATCAAACAAGTTGTAGCATAATTTAGTGAATTCACTTTTCCAAACAGAATTATACATTTTTTTTTCACTAAGGCAATTAATCAAACAGGTTGTAGCATAATTTAGTGATATCTATTATAAAGAACAAAAGTGTGACGAATCATAGCCTATTGTTTAACACAGTGACGCTAAAATTTAAACAACAGATTAAAACAACTAATCTAATCAATTTAAAGTACAACAATAGGTAGATATTAATAGGGGTGGCAAAAAATGGGTTTGGGTCGATTTTGGGTTGATAAATTTGGGTTTGCATTGGGTCTTTACCCAAAATCATATTTTACCCATGTTTAATTAAAATATGGGTGAAATTTGGTTTGGGTTATAATAGTTTAGGATCAAAATATGGATAAACCATTTTATTAGATTTTTTAATATAATTAAAAAATATATGTTATTTCAATTTTCCTATTTACACATAAATGTTATATCGTTCTTTAAAGGTTTTTCATTCCAGAAATTATTTTTTTATACAAACTATTAATATTATTTATATAAATATATTATTATTATTATTATTATTATTATTACAATTATAATTACTATTACAATTACAATTAATCTATTATATAATAGAGTATAAATTTCTAATGCCTAAATTTTTTTAATGCCAAGTCCACATATTTTGTCTTTGCCTTCCCTGTAAACTAACAGACATTTGTATGCAAAGCAAAAACATATACATACACTCACTTGTCAAAACATTTAAATATTTAAATATTATATTGACAAAAATATACAAATTTGAGGGTAAAATGTCATAGTGCCTGTTTGGGAATACTTTTTTTTATGGACTTATTGATTTATTTTCGGGTAAAATTTTTATATTTTGATAAATTTTTTATACAAGTATTTAATGTAAGTTTGAGAATAAATAAGTTGCAAAAATAAGTTGAAAAATAAGTTGGAAAGTTAGGAATTTCTAACTTTTTTATCTTAAAATAAGTTGACTTATTCTGAAAAAAAGTTCCCCCAAACACCCCATAGTCTATAGAGAGAGCTGATACATCTCGCCGTGCGTCGCCACGTCACCAAGTCATCATATACCGCAGTACAATTCCGCCAAATTTCTGGAATCATTATTAACTTTTATACAGATGCTTTGATTTTGGACAGCATTTGTAATTAATTTGGATAAAATGGGTGTCACAGTTTTAACCCATATTTTGGAAAGAAATGTGTGATTGGAAACCCAACCCCATCCATACTGTAATATGTGATTAAAGGTATTAATACCTAGAGTTTCTGGAATATTGAGTGTGAATAGATGCTGCTGCATAGGTAGATTGATAATAACAGAGTCCAAGAAGAAGCTCCTGGAGAAGAAAGAGTCCAAGACTCCCGGGAAGTAAAGAGTCCAAGACTCCCGGGTGGAGGTATTTTAAGGCGAATAATTAGCTTTTTAATGAGAAATAATTAGCTTTTTTAATGAGCTATTTGTATTTTTTTTAATATACATAGTTTATTTTTAGATTTGTTTTTAGAAAGTACTAATATTTTTTTTGGAATGTGTTAACCAACTAACCAACCAACCAATTATACCATGTTTCGCTTATAATAGTATAACTAGCTTATAACCCGTGCGAAGCACGGGTTTCTTTTTATAAGTTATAAAATAGATTTAACATTATAATTATGTTTTTATATAATCCTTATTTTTAATAATTTTTTAATTTTAATTTAATATAAATTTATATAATGAAATGCATGGTTTAAATTTTATTTTGTAAAATTCTAAATTAAAAATGTCGTTGACGGGTTCGAACTTTGAATTTTTAGTAAATTAATTTAATCATATAATAAATCTTATTATTAGATCTAACGATTGTTATTTATTAATAAAAATAATGATTTGTATATATGGTGAGATATTTTTGGGTGTATATTAGTGATCGCAAGATTAATTTTAAATTAAAAAGTACTCCATGTTCTAATTACAAAAATTACTACTAAAAATAATTACGGAAAGATATGGTGTGATATTTTGGATATATATTAATTATTGTAATATTAGTTTTAAATTAAATGGTAAAGTGTTTTAATTAGAAGTAAAATCTTTAGAAAAAATGAATAATTGAGTTGTTGGAGCAGAAAAAAGAGTCCAAGTAGAAGTGGATGAAGAAATTTTAATCAGAATATAATTACGTTAACATTAGTAATTAGCTTTTTGAGTTGTTTTTGTAATTTAATTATTTATTTTAATAATTAGGACCGAAAACCAAAATTTAGGATAACCAAACCGAAAACCAAAACTTTCAATATTTCGGCTTTAATGTAATAGTACTAGCTTATAACCCGTGCGAAGCACGGGTTTCTTTTGATAAGTTATAAAATTTATTTAACATTATAATTATGTTTTTATATAATCCTTATTTTTAATTTTAATTTAATATAAATTTATATAATGATATGCATGGTTTGAAATTTATTTTGTAAAATTCTAAATTAAAAGTGTCATTGACGGGTTCTAACTTTGAATTTTTAGTAAATTAATCATATAATATATCTTATTATTAGATCTAACGATTCTTATTTATTACTAAAAATAATGATTTGAATATATGGTGAGATATTTTTGGGTGTATATTAGTTATCGCAAGATTAATTTTAAATTAAAAAGTAACTTGTTTTAATTACAAAAATTACTACCGAAATAATTACGGAAAGATATGGTGTGATATTTTGGATATATATATATATATATATTATTGTAATATTAGTTTTAAATTAAATGGTAAAGTGTTTCAATTAGAAGTAAAATCTTTAGAAAAAATGGGTAATTGAGTTGTTGGAGCTGAAAAAAGAGTCCAAGTAGAAGCTCAATATGGATAAAGGAATTTTAATCTGAATATAATTACGTTAACCTTAGTAATTAGCTTTTTAAGTTATTTTTATAATTTAATTATCTGTGAAAACCAAAATAAATGGGATAACCAAACCGAAAACCAAAACTTTCAATGTTTCGGCTTTAATATAATAGTATAAATAGATATAGATAGAAGAGTATAGATATGATTTTCGATCAGATTGCTCTCGTCAGTAGAACCTAATCTGGTCAAAAGTATTTTACGAGGCTTTTAATAGTTGCTACCTTCAACTCTTCAAGTGGGGTAATTTTATCGCATCATTATAATCTAACATCAATTTGATTAAGAGTAATGCTACGTATCCCAAAACCGTTCTCAAATAAAATTATCGAATGACGTGATATTTTAAAATATTTTAATTGATGAAATTTATATGAATGCAGAAGTTCATCATAATTAATTAAATTAATACTACTATAAAATTCTAATATGTGTCTTTGGGAATAAATTTGGGAACGAATTGGGAATTCTAGCATTTTACAGATCAGTTACTCATAGAGTCATAGGTATGAGTAAAATATATAAGAGAGTGGGCTCATCTTGTTGGGCTTACACAGTGCTATTTAGATGAAAAATTCATGCTTGACACCGAGAGGACCATTTGCATGGGCTTGTCTTATTCATTTCCCTCCTACCCATGTTAAACGTAACTGCTGTGTAATCACACCTTATGTGGATCATGTTGTTATAATAGCTGTGGATATAATAGCTTTCCCAACAAATTTGAATCATATAGACTACAAAATTAAATATATTTAGATAGTATATACAATTAAAGAAGATGCTTGGCGAAATCCCCTAGTGATCGTAGCTCATGAGCTAAGTTACATGTTAAACTGTAACCGTACATGTAACTGACAAACGGTTGATTGAACTAATTATATACCACTTTGATGGGTTGCAATTGCAGGTAAAATTCGAACCCAATTCTGTTTAATGAATTGCGGTCAAAATCGAGTCGAATCGGATCATGCAAGCCCGCCCTTACAGCTACAATGCATTGGTTGGCACGGTGATGACAACAATTTAACTTTATTATTCTTATGTTTTATATTGAAAATAAAATGTAACAGTGATTGCATGTTTATATGTACGTGCATAATATTAAGTCGAAAAAATCTAGATATACTACATCATTTAGAAGCATAACACATTCGGCCGATCAAGACATGGCAGTAGGTAAGATTTTTCACAGAGTAATAGAAAATTTTAACCAAACAAATGGGAATAGTGCTTCTAATGAGTTCAATTTGATTTTGATTGTCTAGCACTTGGGCTGCATGGGTTGGGTTGAGTTGGGTTGGGTTGGGTCAGATTTTCGTCAAATCCCAATCCAATTCAAATCCCAATCCAATTCAATTAGTTCGGTTTTATAAGAAATCAATCCATTAATCGAAAAAAAATTGTAACCTAACATCGACCCCACCCAATTAGTTCGGTTTGGTTCGGACTGGGTCAGGTTAAATTTTCTAATCGGAAAAACTTTGTAAAAAATCCCGTACATTGCAGAATTTTGTATTTAACAGAAAATATTGCAGAAAGTGTTGTAGAATATTGCAGAAAGTGTTGCAGAATGTTTCAGAAAATGTTGTAGAAGCCAAAAAGTGTTGCAGAATGTTGCAGAAAATTTATATATAATGCAGAAATTTTATATAATGCAGAAATTTATAGAAAATATGCAAAAAAATATACAGGATATGCAGAAAATATGCAAAAAATTCTGCATTTTATGTAAACGGGTTGGGTTGGGTAAGGATTAAATTTTTTTAAAACTTACCCAACCCAATTAGTTCGGATTTTATAAAAAATTAATCCATTTAACCCATGGTTTTGAACAATTCAATTTAAACAGTTAAAAAGAGGATCAGTTTGGATCGATTTGGTTAGTTTTGGAACCCATGTCCAGCCCTATCTCACACCATCATAGAGCCAAGAGGGGATTCATTTCAACCATATAATTGCCTACCGCATTATATGGGGAGACCAAAAGCCTAAAAAAGCTGAAAAGAAATGGCAGGGATATCATACATGTAAAATAAGTAAAATAAGAGGAGCAGCGAGTTACAAACTACAAAGCAAAGCCAAGGCTGCAAGCCTGCAACAAAGTGATGATAATGCATGCATCACTTCTGTTTTACTTTTTGTGCCCTCTTTCTACGGTCTAAGCTATCCTAGCCACTTACATGGAATATCACCAACTCATTTTCTATTCACCCTTCCTAGCTTCATTTTCCATTCACCCTTCCTAGCTTCATTTTCCATTTTCAACCTCATAACGCTACCTTCAAAATATAGCAAAGAAAAAAAAATCTACTTAGAGCATCCACATCCAAGACCCTATCCCCAAATATTTGGGGAAATATTTAGCTTTTATGGAAAAAAAAGCTTCCATCACATTCCCCATTTTAGGGATTATTTTTGGGGACAAGTTTTGAATCCTCATATTTGGGGACTACTATTTTGAACCCCAAATCATCTCTCTCCTCTTTTAAATATATTTAATTGTAGTGGGTAAGTTTTGGTAGTTAAAATTATAAGTGAAAGAGAGAGAAAGAAGTAATATAAAAAAGAATATAGGGATAGGGGAATTGGATGTAGAAACTTTTTAATAATTTTGGGGATTCACTATTTTTATTTGGGGATTCACTATTTTTAGTAAGTTTTTGGGGTTAGGGATGTGGATGGGATGTGAATGCTCTTACTTGTATCATTATTGCAATCTATTCTACGTGCCACTATCATTTTGGTCACAGTTCTTATTTTACACGTCGCAAAAGTTTTGCACACTTAACTTTCTAAATTAAATTACGAGGTGCATAGAAACTGATCCGAACATCTCGTATAATATTTGTCCATTGATCTTTGATATAGCTATTCTAAATATCTAATCGCGTGAGAAAGAGTATCTAACTAAAAGATCTTTTCAAGATCTTCCCCTAACAAACCATTAATCCCATCTAAATTAAAGTTGGTACTTACTGTACTAGCTCTATAGCTAGTTAGGAGGAGGCTGTGTCCGGATTTGATCGACTGAGATCTATGTTTACGAGCACCAATGGAAATAGTTGAGTCTTGTCAGAAACGATGCATCATGCATGCCAGACAACACTCAGATTGGGCATTTCAATTATGAGTCCTGAAATTGACGAACTCCATTATCTCCACTAAATCCTACTTATTGCCTTAACACACCATTAACCTAACTCAACTAAAACTTTGGTTTTTTGTTTATTATGTAATCAGGGGTTTAGGGGTGTTCGAGTAATGGCAGAGGTATCATTTTTGGTATCAGAAATTCTCAGATGTGGCAGAGATAACTGTAGGGGTGTATGAACGGCTGTAGGTGTGTGAACGATCCGTTTAATCGTATTAACTGCTTGCACTGCTTGCAATCGAATCATATTTTACGGATAATTGCAAAATGTGGTTCGATTACGAATGTAAATTTACGATAATAATTAAATTTTTTATAATAACTAATAAATTATAAAAGTTAATAAGTTTAACATATATATGTAATTATATAAACCAAACCAAACATACCCAATATATCCCGCTCAGAGCAGGGTCTGGGGAGGGTAGGTTGTAACTTTTAGAGCAGGGAGGCTGTTTCCGTGAGTATATATGTAATTATATATATGTCATTATTCCATACAGAACACTCTTATATAACAAACAATAAAGAACACTATAAAATCATTTATTCCAATAGATCCATTGACCCCGTCGGGGGCACCAAATACAAAAAGTTCTTATTTTTTTTATCTTCTATTCATTCAGCAAAAAAAAAAAGTAAAAAATTTTTTTTGAAAAAAATCACTGTTCATGATGACGTCACTGCTGATGTCATCATGAACAGTGATTTTTCCAAAAAAAAATTTAATTTTTTTTTTTGCTAAATGGATAGAAGATAAAAAAAATAAGAACTTTTTGTATTGGGTGTCATGACGGAACTCTTATATTGAATTAAATATGAGGTGTTCTTTATTGTTCTTTATATAAGGTATTCTTCATGGAGTGCAACTCTATATGAGAACCCTCACTTATTGTGAGATATGAGATCAAATCCTAGCCATATATTTTTTATATCTAAATTAAATCCTAGCCCCACAATTAATATTTAAAATTTTATTTTTTTATTATTCATTTAATTCAACATCATCTTCCACAATCATTTCTTCCATACTCCGGTCACCATTTCCGGTCACCATCTCCGACGACAAATTCCAGCCAACCCATAAAATCACCACCGGTAAACAGAAAATCACCGTACTGCCGCCACCTCCGACCACCACCTCCGGTCACCACCAACAAAAATCACCATCTGTAAACAGAAAATCACCACACTCCGCCACCTCCGGCCACCGCACTGCCACCACCACCAACAAAAATCACCACCAAATAACGAAAATCACCACAACCAAAAACATTACAAATCACCCCATCTCCGCCACCACCCCGCCACCACCCTACCACCACTAAAAATCACCACCGAAAAATGAAAAACGGCCATTAATAAGATCACTACACCACCAACAAATCATAAATTACAGTCCAAAAATCACCAGAAAATCACCGCCACGCCACCGCTTATCACCACCATCACGTTTAATCACCGCCAGCGTCTCCACCATCATCACAATGCCATGACAAATACCACTACCAAAAACAAAATCACCAGATTCTAACACCGATCAAATCACCACAAAAATCAAACATAGTAAATCAAATTAGTAAGGCCAAATACAATCACTCCCGTTGGAAAAAAAAAGAGCAAAGTTTCATCACTAGCGCTGCCGCTGCTACCTGGACTACCAGACCACTTAGTCGAGACTTGTCTCTCGAAGTTCGATCGGAAATTTTATACCTGTGCTGTTTGTTTCGAATAAAGCTACAAATCTGAGTGATTCTCTTAATTTGAAGGCGTTTGATCTTGTATCGGAGAAGTGGAGGTCGGTGTTGTCGCTGCCGGTGGAGAAGTGGAGACGATTTGCCATGGCTGTTGAAGAAGTGCTCGGCGATGTAAAAGGTTGGTGGCCTGTGGCAGTGACGATTGGCGGGATGGGGGGTGGGGGGGACGGCGGGAACGAATGGGTGGGAGGGATTGGGGGAGGAGGTGGGTAGATTTTGGGGTGGAATAAATTGTGTGGTGAAGATTAAAAGAAAATATATAAAATGGAGGGCTGAGATTAGATCTCAGTTCTCATTTTAATTTGGGGTTCTCATTTGAGCAAGACCCTAATTATATATATATATATATATATATATATATATATATATATATATATATATATATATATATGAGTTGCACTCCATAACAAACACCTTATATAACAAACAATAAAGAACACCTCATATCTAATCTAATATAAGAGTTCCGTCATGGCACCCAATACAAAAAGTTGTTATTTTTTTACCCTCTATCAATCCAGCAAAAAAAATTATAAATTTTTTTAAAAATTTACTGTCCATGATGACGTCACTGATGATGTCATAGAGGGTAAATTTTTTTATTGTTTTTTGCTGGATGGATAGAGGGTAAAAAAATAACAACTTTTTGTATTGGGTGCCCCTGGCGGGGCCAAAGGATCTAATAGATCTAAGGTGTTCTTTGTTGTTTGTTATATAAGAGTGTTCTGTATGGAGCAAAGGCCTATATATATATATATATATATATATATATATATATGCTCATTGCTCCATACAGAACACCCTTATATAACAAACAATAAAGAACACCTTAGATCTAATAGATCCAATGGCCCCGCCAGGGGCACCCAATACAAAAAGTTGTTATTTTTTTACCCTCTATCAATCAAGAAAAAAAAACAAAAAAATAAAAAAAATAAAAAAATCTACTGTTCATGATGACGTCATGTAGCATCCCAAAATCCGGGGTACAGATATGGGGCCACTAGCCACTAACAACATTATGCAATCCTGGATATAAACAACATATAATAATAAAACCCCTTAACCAAGATCATATACAGGTTATGGTATGAAACAACTGTCAAATTACTATTACAATCCATCCTCAGAATAAAATGTTATACAATTCTATGAATAAATAAAATCACTGTTTAACTGAATATCCAACCTTGACGAATTCCCAACCACTAACCAATGAGAATCCGCAACCCGATCGTCTCCTCTCGTTGCTGGAAAGTAACACCAATGACCATTATTAGGTTCACTAACCTTCTCTATTAGCTGAAGAAAACAAACAAGCAAGAGTGAGCCAACAATGCTCAGCAAGTGCGATAGTGATAACAATTTCAATAACGATGACAATTCTGATAAATAAAGGGGTTTCATTTCATTCTATGAAGGAATCAGCTATATCAACCTCTAGATTGTCACGAGGGCCAACAATTCACCATTAACAAGGTGCATCAAAAACTAGAACTGACAAGAGTTCGAATATCAAGTATTATTAAAACAGACTTCCAAGGAGTCAAGAACTAAACATATCAATTTCAGAGTATAGATTAGAAATGGAATTTTTATTTATTTATAAAAAAAAAAACATCAAGGTTAGGCTGTTGATCAATCACGCACTAACCCCGGACAAACGCACACAGCAATGTCCTTAATTGGATCCATGGCACACATTGGCCTTAACTTCCGACCATTAATCTGGTCTCCCCGAAGGGACATCTGTTGACCATAATATTGTCTCCCCGAAGGGACATCTGTTTTAAAAAAAACATTTCCAATTCTAAGTCAAACGCATTAGGTGTCGGGACAATCGACAACCTTTGTTAACCGAACAACTAGAAACTCACGTCCAGAACAACAATTCGTGACAAAGCACTAGTTACTAGTACTAGTTAAATTAGTAGTGATCTACTAAGATCTCCAAACAAATTAATTTTTTATTTTTTGAAAATTTTGGGAATATCACTAAATTAGATATATCTTGACATCCGTACGGTTGGATCGTCGAGAAATATTTTTTAAAAAATAGAAACAACAATTCATGACTACTAGTTAGAATAGTAGTGATCTAATAAGATCTCCAACCAAATTAATTGTTCGCGAACAGCTCGAGCTCGGATCGAGCTCGGCTCGGCTCGAGGCTGTTCGTGAACAACTCGAGTTCGGCTCGGTTCGGTCAAAGCTCGGCTCGATTCGTTAAGAAATCAGCTCGGTTCGTTAAGATCAAAGCTCGGCTCGGTTCGTTAAGGTCAATGCTCGGCTCGTTTCGATCAAAGCTCAGCTCGGCTCGGCTCGATTCGTGAACAGCCCTAATGGCAATGGATCATTATGAATTATTCATTATTTTTAATGTTACACGCATTCTCTGTGGGCTTATTATTTAATCATCATTGGCATGTTTGCAGAAAGCTCAATAATTGCATACTAACAATCACATATTGCGTCCGTTTTTTCTTTGTTTTGTGCAAAAGAGTACTCTTCTCTACTAGGAAATTAACTATGTAAGAAAATATAAGATATATGTTAAATAATCGGTCCAATAGACCAGATTACCTAATACAAAGTGTAATATTTATTTTAAGAGTTAATTCCATTTCGCATCCCTTTGGTTTCGGCCAACTGCATTTTTTACCCATACTTTGCATAATTGCACTATGCATCCCTTTACTAGTTTTGGCGGGGCAATTTGCATCCCTTGGGTCTATTTTGGCCGTTAACGTTAAAAATGGTTCCGGCAATTTTGGAATTAATAATGCTAAATTGCATTTTGATCCTTGAAGTATTACACATTTTACATATGAACCTTTAAACTAAAAAATCAAGCATTTTTGCTCCTGGACTATAAAAATTGAATAATTTAATCCTTTTTACCAAAATTTATTCCTATATTATTTCTGAATTTTCGAATTTTTAGAATATGTTCAAATAAAAAACGAAAAACATAGATTATTTTATAAAAATTTCAGCATAACATTCCGAACTTATCAAATAAATTTTTCGTTTAAGAAATTTTACAAAAAAAAAATTCGAATAAATTTTAAGAAGTTAGTACTCTTATAAATTCAATTCGAAAGTTTATGGTATTTCCTCATATTATTTTTGAAAGATCTAATTATCTTAATCAAATTCTAATTCTTCATCAAATTTGAATTTTTTTATCTATTTTCAATCTACTATTAATATTATTTCTAAAAAAATATGGATAAACTGCAAAAAAAAATTATAAAATAATATATTTTGTTGTTTTTTATTTGAAGATACATTGAAAAGGGTTAAATTATACAATATTTATAGTTGAGGGGCAAAAATGCTTACTTTTTTTGTTTAAGAGGGTTTATGTGTAAAATATGTCATACTTCAAGGACCAATATGTAATTCTACATTTATAATTCCGAAATTACCCCTGTCCTTTTTAACGGTAACAGTCAAAATAGACGGAAGGGGTGCAAACTATCGCGCCAAAACTAGTAAAGGGATGCATAATGCAATTATGCAAAGTATTGGTAAAAAATGCAGTTGGCCAAAACCAAAGAGATGCGAAATGGAACTCTTATTTTAATTATATATGATTTTCGATCAGATTGCTCTCGTCAGTAGAACCTAATCTGGTCAAAAGTATTTTACGAGGCTTTTAATAGTTGCTACCTTCAACTCTTCAAGTGGTGTAATTTTATCGCATCATTATAATGTAACATCAATTTGATTAAGAGTATTGTTACGTATCCCAAAACCGTTCTCAAATAAAATTATCGAATGACGTAATATTTTAAAATATTTTAATTGATGAAATTTATATGAATGCAAAAGTTCATCATAATTAATTAAATAAATCTATTACTATATATTAAAGGAGAACATAAGGGTAAAGTTTACCATTTTAATGGTTGTGAAGTTACAGTTTTAGCCTTTTATGTTAAAAAATTTCAAAAATGCCATTGTTTTATTACTTATACAAAAAATACGTAAATTTGTGTTACCCATGAATTGAACCCCAAACCTTTTTTTAAAGAAGTTCATGTCATAACCAGTGTGCTACTCAATCGCTTGTGTTTACTTTAAAAATCTTAATATATAAACCTTGCCTTCTCCTCTTATTTTACTTACTTTCCTTTTTTGTTTTAATTTTTGAGTTAAATAAAAATATTAGATTGTATTATTTATAAAACTCTTTTTTTTTTCTGCAGTTAGACAACACAAGGTGAAAAGTGATAATAAAATAACTGTGAAAATTTTATTTTATCCCTATAAATTAAAAAATTGCAAAAATGCTATCCTTTTATTATCTATTACTATATATTAAACTTCAACACAAGGACAAAGATTTTCAATTTAATGGGTGCGAAGTTACAATTTTACACGTATTATTTAAAATATTACAAAAAGGCCATCTTTTAATAATTATGTAAAAAATAATGAAATTATGCTTGTGTTGTGATTTGAATTTCAAACTCATACCTTAACCAATTGTGCTACAGTTGATTCTGAGTTTTGTCTAAAAATCCTATAAGAAACACCAACCTTCTCTTTTTGTGTCATCATTTTTTTTAATAAATGAAATGTTGATTCATATTATTTTTTAAATATTGGATGGATAAAATTATAAAATATGTTTTAATCGACTGAGCATACTATACAATTCTCTTTTGCCATTTTAAATAATTGATATAGAAAAAAATTGATTATACATAATGTTACCGAGTCCAAAAAGAAAAAAGATTTATTTACATATGTCTCCATGTAGATGTTAAATTATTTAAATAAAAAATAAGATTTTATTTTAAGAAATATATAAATTTTAGTTATCAAACCATACATAATTAATAACTGCATCACATTACGTATATAAAATTTTAAATATGTGAATCATATTAGAGGGTTTTAGTCGACCAACTATTTAGACTTTCAACGATTTAAACAAATGATTGATCTAAAAACATACATATTAAAATATATACGAAAGAATAATTGAAATTATGTTAAAAAGATGAAAACTCTAAAAATATGATATATGTTATATATTAAAAAATAATATAATTAACATTCAAATTAAAATAAAAAATATATAAATTTTTCAATCATAAATATTACAAAAGTACAATATTTAAAATGATCAGTTAGATTATAATTCGACTATAAAGTATGGTACGTATGAATTTTTATATAATATATTGATCAATATAATATATAATATAATATATAATGGTTGAGTTATGACATATAATTAGATAAATATAAGATAAAATAAAAAAAAATTGATCTTAGATTTCATATACATGCACGGGTCATTAAGGTTGTCATATTTTAGATCGATTGAAATATTTAAAAAAAATTAAAATTGAGTTAAAAAATAATTCAAAATTATTATATAAAAAATATTTCAATTTACATAATTTTTTATTGAACTTCTATATAGTGTAATAAATATTAGACTGAAACTAAAAATTTAAGTTTAAAAGTGTATAAATGTATATGTTTAGAAAAAATGATTGAGACAGGTATAAGGATGATTTTTATTCAGTATTAAAAGATTTTGTAATATGTCTCAAAATATAGTCTTACATATATGATCAATTTTTTATAACAAAATCAATGAGTTTACATATGACATCATCGTCTAGTATCGAAAAGTTCGATACAACACAGGGGATAAACGAACTACCAAGATTCTCAACTGATATCGACAAGTTCGATACCACATAGGGTGGGGATTATAAAGATCGCCAATTCGAATAGGTATCAACTACGAATAATTAGAATTATAACATCAGCAATTTATCTAAAGAGAAATTTCATTTGAGCAAGAGCAAGGATATAAACTGCAATAAGATTTCCAACAATTGAAATTCTAGACTAAAGCAAGGCTATGGTCAAGTATTGGGCATTTAATAAAACTTATACACACTAAAGAGTTTGAGCTTCCATAAGAGGATAAAGTAGCTGAGAACAAAGTTTTGCAAAACAGTTTCAATATGGAAAAGTTCAGATCAGCTTAGAGAAAACATTGTCCAAATGGGAGTCCATTGATGAAAATATACTAGATCAGGAATTTTTGCCAGCAGGTTAAAAAACTTGGATTTCATTGTTTAGAAAATTTCTTAAGAGTATTTGACGAAAATAGAATAAATGGCATTCCATTGTTAAAATGTGAAAAGGGTTATTTGCAAGATTCTTTGTAAAACCGACATGTGAATTATGGGTAGGGAAAGTAAAAAACATCACACTAATTTGAAAAAGTATATATATCATCTTTCAACTATACTTGACCAAATCATTTTATACAACAAATAAACTAAATTGCATCACTTGAACAATAAGAAAATAGAAATAACACTTGCCTCGATTCACTGAGTTCTTGATTTCCCATCGATTCTCAACTCGATTTCATGACAGCCTTTAGTTGCTAGCCTTTTATTTGGCCCTACTTCCCTTTCCTACTTCATAACTCATCAATTTTCACGTCCATTTACCCATCGGCTTTGATACTCGTCCTTCTGTTCGTCTTTCAGATTACCCGCGCACTGTCCTTGGCCGGGTTTCCTATTCGAACCTTTTCAAAATCAAATACTATTTTAGTATCCAACTAAACAAAATCTTATTATTTTGCTTTATTCTACCCATACGCGTCCTATATCGCTTACGCACATATCATATATAAGCATATCAATTTGCTATTATAAAATAATCTTAGTATAACCAACTAAGTCAAATAAACATTTAACACAGATGACCAATTAATACTTAAATACTATCTAGTGGCAAACACCTCAGAACAATACCACGCCCCATTTCTTCACATCAACTATTACATATTCACTTAGACTCTCGGGAATCATAACATACTTTCAAATCATCGAAATCAAATAAATTAAATAGATTTTAAATAGATTTGCAGGGGAATTTTAGAAAATTTCGGCATGAGGTATTCGTTTATCGGACTATCCACCTGTTTTTCAATTTAACCATTTACCAAGCAAATTATATAAAAATAGAGCTACCTCAATTTGTAGCAACATAAAAGTAAACATATAAGAAAAGTACCCGCCCTGACATGCGGCACATAGCACATAAGGAATTCTGCCTCGACATGCAGTAAACACATAATAATTTATATTAGCATTAACTACTACTTACGCTACATCAATAATCGTATCACTCACGCATTTTAATGATACACGTGACAATCAATTATTGATATTCGTAAGGCCTAGGGAACAACCCCTAGAATTAACTATTAGTTACGCTATATCAATGATCACATCACTCAAGTATATTAATTATACCCGTGATAGTTAATCATTGATATTCGTAAGCCCGAGGAACTAGTTGAAGAGAATTACACAAGTCCTTAAATATTGACACTTAAGACTTGTGATCTCATTGCAACTCCTCACAGATAAACACATAATAAAATGAATCTAACAATTAATCTTTGATAAATAACATTTTAAAACCATACGATCAGGAATTAAATTCTTATTTTAAGAAAACTTTGTGAATTAGCCTTTTTGTAAGTTGAACTGTCCCGGGGTCACAACCCCTCAATTTGTTTTAATCAAAACTAAATCAAGACATACCACACAGCCTCTAGGGCCAGTGGTACTTTTAGAATTCACCACATCTACCAAATATAGGGTTAATTAATTATAAGATACTAAGTCAAAACCATTTTTTCCATACGTTTAACTCATCACCACGTAATTGACAAGTATAGCATTTAGCACATAAACATTTACAACTAGTAAAATCATATAACTTCACATTTATCCGATGATTAATAATTACCCACTAACTTGACAAGTATGAAATCCAACAAGTACTTCGACTCGACTTATAATATTTAGTACATAGCAATTATAACTTAGCAAACTCAAATAATTCTTAACACATTACATTCAGCAATAACAATTAGAAATTAATGATTAACAAATAACAATTACTAATCCGAACATATTTTCGAACTCATAATTAGTCCCCACAATCATAATTTTCAAATATGCTTTCCGAATTAAATAACGGGAATTAAAACAACAAACTCACAATTTAACTCTTAAGTTAAATACAAAAATTAAATAATTAAATATAAACACAATAAATAAATGTATGTATACCGAATTTAATTTTCGGTGAGCCGCCATGGAACCACCACCGCTACCTCTCTCCCTTCTGCCATCTCTCTCCCTCCTGCCATCTCTCTCTCTCTCTCTCTCTCTCTCTCTCTCTCTCTCTCTCTCTCTCTCTCTCTCTCTCTCTCTCTCTCTCTCTCTTCTTTCTCCCTTATTACTGCTGTTGTCACCACGCCTCGCCACCACCACGCCGCCACGAGCCCGCCACGGTCCCTCGCCGGCGACCCCTCCGGCCGCTACTACCCCCGCGCGCGACCTCCCTCCTGCTTACTCACACACAGACACGCGACTATAAACACACACACCTCACAAACATATACACACACGGCTTATATATATATATATATATGTGTGTGTGTGTGTGTGTGTGTGTGTGTGTGTGTGTGTGTGTGTGTATGTTTCAATTGATTCAAAAATCAAAACCCCCAAATCTCTTCTAAGAACCCTAATTTGAGTTTCCCCCAATTCTTTTCCCCAATCTCTCTCCCCGATTTCTGTCTGCTGTGTGTTTCCAATTGGGCTTGGCCCAATTCTAATATATCACTACAATTCATTCCGGACCCAAATATAACACTACTTATTCACTTTTAAAACTAATAAACAACTTTTATAAATCGAAATTAAATTGAAAGTTCGGAAAATTAAACTTTTCATCTTTAAAATAAAGAATATAAAATTACGAGCACACACATATTTTTAAAATATTTTTCGGATCAAAAATGAATTAAATAAGAATTTTACAAATTTGATCCTTTAAATACAATAAAATTCTTAAAATCATTTCAAAATACCACAACACCCAAATTAATCCATCCAACAATTTTAAAAACTCAATAAATATATAAAGACAATATTATAAAATATTTCATGATTTTTTTTAATAACTCCGATAATTTTATAAAATTGATAGAGGATTAAAAATACATGATTTAAATATATTTAAATCCTCTAAAGTACAAATAAAAATACACCGACCTTCACAACTTACACAAATCATCATATAATCACATCAACACAATTTCACATACATTCCACATTTCCAACAATATTCACATAATAATTTATAATTTATATAAAATAATTAATTCTAAATTCGAAATTTCTAGGGCGTTATATCCTTCCCCCCTTAATAGGATTCTGTCCTCAGAATCAATCATAAGGACATAAATAACAGTTCTTCTCAAACATCTTACTTCCACTTCCCAGGTTGCATCTTTCAACTCTAGGATTTTCCCCCATACCAACTCATAAATTTATAAGCTCATTCTATGAGCCCTCAATTTCCGAAACAACCTTATGCTTTGGTTTCCGAGTCTTTTTAACTCTAAACGTTTATCACACGAGCACACATATCTTTTCCCCGAAAATCAATATGACATTTTCGCGTAATGAACTATACCCTGCGTCAAAACTATATTACCACGCCAATCCTTCGCAATAATACCACCGTGCAATTTGCCTTAATTTACAACAACCTACACTTGGTATAATTCCCACGCTTTACTTATAACCACACGATTTCAAATAGAATTTCGAGAAAAGAATCTCAAGAAATCCTCCGATCGCTTCCACTCCACTTTTCAAGTACTATGTTGATCGAGAAGGGAATAATTAAGAAGTTTCTTTCAATCTTTAGTCCCATATTTTTACCGAGTACCCAATCTGGGAACTTAACATCATTTCGTCCATTCTCAATCGCATCCTTGCAATCGAATACTATAATCAACACATACGTCCTTCAATGCACCTCAAGCATAATTCAATTAACAACTCGATTCTCAATCTTATAAAATATTCTGGTTTGCTAAGTCTTTGTGAAACATAGCCTCGATTATTTACAGCTTTTGATAGCTAATATACCCGTCACCTTAATTGTGACTTCTATTTGCACTAAATCACGCAAGCGTACGTGATCACAAGTAATATATGAATAAGTCGAGTTCGTTCCCACAGAGATCTGGTTATGGTTTTAATTCGGTTATTGTACCTATGCAACAATGTATGGTTATTACTCACTGCTAAGACAAATAACAAATTGGGTTTAATTAAATAAATTAACTGAAAAGTAAATTAACAACTAAGAATTAACTAACTAACAAGAATTGAAATTGAATTACGTCTACAAGAGTAACATGGGATCCTAACTTCATTAAATACTTCGCTTAGATCTGACGCCTTTAATCACTATATGCAATGGTTATGATATCTGATCGGATAACACGAAACAAGTACATGCTACCTGTCGGCATACGTATACCAAACTAAACATACATCCACAAAAGAGATAGAAGATAAATAGACACCAATTATGCTTAGACCCTATATGTCTATAGAATTTGAAAATATAACGGTTGAAGAACAAGTTATCCATAAAGATCACACAGGGCAATATAAGTATTTTCATCTCATACTACGAATCATGTTGATAAACAATCATGAACCTATGCTAGCATGGAAAGTTCTAAATCTCAAGATCCACTTTCACTTCACAAGAGATTAACAAATTAGATGTTAGCTACGCATCTAGAAATTAAGCATAACCATACGAGGATATCAGATATACATCACACATAGATCTTTAAAGCAATCAAGATACTAAAGCTCTATAAATAATTCCGTTAGAATCCCATGACAACGATTAGCCCATAATTGAACCATTCGTCATCATGGGATCTGATGAAACCATGATAAAAATAAAGTATGAAAAGATACAAATAAAACTAAGTAATTGATATGTAATTGTATGTAATCTATGTTTACAAGGGTTGGATGTATTTATATAGGCTCTAGACATCTTGCCCAGCAAGAAAATACCTTAAAATACATCTAGAATTCGATTTAGGAGTCAGAAACCACGTAGAATACAATTTCAGCTCGAAAAAGGGCAATTCTGGAAATTCCCCCGCACACCCGCAGCGCTGGGGCGCCAACCGCGCCTAAGGCGCCAGATCAATCTGCTGAAAACGGCGCTGGGGCGCCAATGGGGCTCTCAGCACGGCTCCGATCTGCGAAAATTGATTTTTTCTTCGATTTTTCAGCTTTTCTTCCCGTTCCTTTTGCATGAGCTTCCGTCTTTCATCCTTAATGACTTGTATACTTCTTGGGAGTTGACATTAGCCTCCATTCTTCATTCCATATCATAAATCAACTCCAAATAACGAATGAAAGTACACCTTTAATCGACATTTCTTCAACCCTACACAATTAAGCAAAACACATCAAAACTACCACAAACTTGAGGCCAAAGCAATCAATTTAAGCCGAATTGGAATGTTTCAAGTACATATAAAATCCACTTATCACACCCCCAAACTTAAACCGATGCTTGTCCTCAAGCATAAACGATTACAACTAACTAACTAACTAGTACCACTTTCGTAGGTGATCACGGTTGCATTTGGCATATGCAACAAGCCCTTTAAACCCCTAGACAGCCCTAGTGGACGAGTAAGGTCTCGTGAGGGCCTATAGCGAATGTACCCACAAAATCCAATGCAATGCAATGCATGAATGCAACTAATATGAAGATGAAATTAATCTAGTACTAATATCCTACCATACCTTCAAATCCTCTCATGCCATATCAACTTAAGAATCAAAGTAAATACGCAATGTCTTGGTGTCGAAAGTGCAAGTATTCACATAGTCTACTCAATGAACATGCATAAGTTCTCACAAGTTCATGTCAAGTGTAAGAATAAGTTAGTAAACATGCTAAGCCTACAAGAGTACATCTTTGAGACAAAACTCGGGATCTCATACGCCAAAACAAGCAAACACTCACAATCCACTCATAAAAGAATATTCACTCAAGAACAAGGGTAAGTGTATCACTCAATTCCAACGAAATCATAAGCATGCTTGACATTTGGTATCAATCTAACTCTTAACACAACATACATCAATGACGATAATCAAAAGGTCTTTATTTGGGTTGTAACGGGGCTAGGGACAAGGAATGTCAAATAAGCCAAAACAGGTGAAGTGCCAAAAGCTAGTAAGTACCATGATCAATCATACATAACACCCTATTTTTCCCCCCACATAATTTATTATTTTTCTTCCAACAAAAACGCTCGACTAGTCGACTAAAGTAGGATCACAACAAAGACAAACATGCTCTCATAATATAACTTTTTTTTTCTCTTTTCTCTTTTCTTTTTCTTTTTTTTTTTTCTATTTTTTTTCCTTTTTTTTTCGAGAGCTAAAGCAACAATAATATAGACAATAACAATGATCCCACGATTTTATTACACATGCCGACTATCAAGCAACAACCAAACCCAAATTTCAATATTTCCCCCAAAATTATGACCAACAATAAACCCCTCCTTGCACACCTTATTACTCCCTTAAGCACTCTACTAGCCTTTGACAATGAGGGTTCAAACTAATGTAAGGCCAATACAAGAAAAAGGTCTAGGCAAGTAATGTGGTATGTCACCGAAAAAATAGGATTAAGCTCAACGGGTTAACTAATTGATCATGTAAATATGGTGTGGTAATATGGGAAAATATGCGGTTAATCCTAATGCCTTTATCATTTTAATCGTCAAATAATGTCATGCGTTTCAAGAAAGATCTCAAACAACTGCTAGCAATGCAAACAATCTGTGGACACTCAAGCAAACGAATAAATTGCAACAAATATGCAATATGGCTCAAAATCTCACTTGGTGGAAAAACATACTCAATCCCAAGCAAAAATCTCTCTAACGCACCTACTTGTATTCAGAGCATGAAAACTAAATCATCTTGCACATATTCATGTCCTTCTAATTACTCAAAACATTCAATAAGCCTACTAGCTTCAACTTACTAGTGTATGTGTGTGCACAAGAACAAAGCATATCACTTCTCAATCAAAAGCGTCAACAACACAAAATTCCTATCAAGCATGGGTGCAAATGCAAACTATTATGAACTCACATGATATACGAACATAAAAACAAAATGTCCTATATGAAACAAACGTAGATAACACGAACATACATGCATGAATTACTACTAATATGCAAAGCATGAAATCCTACATGAACACAATGACTCACAATCACAACTATATACACTACTTATCCCTCAAATCACCCCCAAACTTAAAATATTCAATGCCCTCATTGAATGGAAGTAAATACGAGGGAAAGTAAAAAAATATACCAGTATACAACAATGCTTGGGTTGCCTCCCAAGAAGTGCTTCTTTAACGTCAATAGCTTGACGTTACTTCCAATCCTCCATTAAGGATGATAATAGTTTGCCTAGTCCTCTCTTCGTGAAACATCATCGTCCTCACGGCGGCACACTTTCTGCCCCTTCTCCTCGCTTGGCCTATTCGTATAACAAATATGTCCTATTCTAATGCCTTCATCTGTTGACCCAAAATCTGTCAATTTGTAGAACAACACACACTCGCGGGCTTCGCTTGAATATAATGGAGGAGGGTAAATGTAAGTTGCTGAAGCCTTTGGTTCCTCAAAGAGAACTTCCTCCATTGGCTCTAATTCGCTACCTCCATCTTCACACTTTGAGACAAGTAGAAGATCTGCATCTGTCCCATGATCATCAGCCTCTTGGAACGCACATACCAATTCTTGAAATTTGCGTAGCTCATCAGTGTCCTCTTGGTACGCACATACCAATTCTTGAAATTTGTGCAGCTCATCAGTGTCTGCCTCGAATTGTGCCCTTTCCAAATCATCCACCTCGCTAGCTTGATCAAATTCCTCACATGGATTGTGAATGCTCACCTCACCTTGGAATTTGTCTTCTTCGATTAAGCATGCAGTACCCTGCTCCAAGTCACCGTTATTTTCTGGAATTGCATCTGGTATGAATTGCTGATTCTCTTGTTCCAATGATCTCACAGCTCGAGCAACTAGAATCTCCAAAGATTTGATAGACTCCTCACTACTCTTTACAAACATCTTAAGCTCCTCCATAGTAACAACCTCATCTGACTGAAAAGTAGGAGTAGGTTGCTGATGTTGAAACTCTTCACTTCCAAAGAAATATGACATATCTAGAACATCTTGGTGGTACTGTTGGGGATGGTATTGAAAATATGGTTGTTCCTCAAAAGTGACATATGGATCAACTCCTTCGTAGTAACAATATTGTGAGGGATCATGAACGCCCAAACACTGCTCACATTGCTGAGACATGGATGTCCTCGAATATGCCCACCATGGCAACTCCTCGCATGCCATCTTCAAACACTCAAGTACCTGAAACACACCGAACTAAACAAGATAGATAAGAAATTCGAGTCAGTGAACGCTAACGACCACTATTGACAAGCACATAAACCAAAAATAAAACACCGATGATCCCCGAAAATGGCGCCAAAAACTTGTTTGCACTAAATCACGCAAGCGTACGTGGTCATAAGTAATATATGAATAAGTCGAGTTCGTTCCCACAGAGATCTGGTTATGGTTTTAATTCAGTTATTGTACCTATGCAACAATGTATGGTTATTACTCACTGCTAAGACAAATAACAAATTGGGTTTAATTAAATAAATTAACTGAAAAGTAAATTAACAACTAAGAATTAACTAACTAACAAGAATTGAAATTGAATTACGTCTACAAGAGTAACATGGGATCCTAACTTCATTAAATACTTCGCTTAGATCTGACGCCTTTAATCACTATATGCAATGGTTATGATATCTGATCGAATAACACGAAATAAGTACACGCTACCTGTCAGCATACGTATACCAAACTAAACATACATCAACAAAAGAGATAGAAGGTGAATAGACACCAATTATGCTTAGACCCTATATGTCTATAGAATTTGAAAATATAACGGTTGAAGAACAAGTTATCCATAAAGATCACACAGGGCAATATAAGTATTTTCATCTCATACTATGAATCATGTTGATAAACAATCATGAACCTATGCTAGCATGGCAAGTTCTAAATCTCAAGATCCACTTTCACTTCACAAGAGATTAACAAATTAGATGTTAGCTACGCATCTAGCAATTAAGCACAACCATACGAGGATATCAGATATACATCACACACAGATCTTTAAAGCAATCAAGATACTAAAGCTCCATAAATAATTCCGTTAGAATCCCATGACAACGATTAGCCCATAATTGAACCATTCGTCATCATGGGATCTGATGAAACCATGATAAAAACAAAGTATGAAAAGATACAAATAAAACTAAGTAATTGATATGTAATTGTATGTAATCTATGTTTACAAGGGTTGGATGTGTTTATATAGGCTCTAGACATCTTGCCCAGCAAGAAAATACCTTCAAATACATCTAGAATTCGATTTAGGAGTCAGAAACCACGTAGAATACAATTTCAGCTCGAAAAAGGGCAATTCTGGAAATTCCCCCACACACCCGCAGCGCTGGGGCGCCAACCGCGCCTAAGGCGCCAGCTCAATCTGCTGAAAATGGCGCTGGGGCGCCAATGGGGCTCTCAGCACGGCTCCGTTCTGCGAAAATTGATTTTTTCTTCGATTTTTCAGCTTTTCTTCCCGTTACTTTTGCATGAGCTTCCGTCTTTCATCCTTAATGACTTGTATACTTCTTAATTGGGAGTTGACATTAGCCACCATTCTTCATTCCATATCATAAATCAACTCCAAATAACGAATGAAACTACACCTTTAATCGACATTTCTTCAACCCTACACAATTAAGCAAAACACATCAAAACTACCACAAACTTGAGGCCAAAGCAATCAATTTAAGCCGAATTGGAATGTTTCAAGTAGATATAAAATCCACTTATCAACTTCACTCAATACAAGAACAAAATTGAAATAAGATCAATCTGTAATATCAATTCTCCCGAGGTCACAACTTCACTCGATACTAATCATGAAACAATTCTTTAATAATTCCCAACAAGCTCCCGCTTTTATCAACACGCATATTCAACTTAATACGCATCATCGCTTATTGATATATTCTAAAACGAACCTTCCTCAAATAAAACTTTAAGAAAAGAATATTAAGAAATTCCCAATCATCTTACTCCTCTTTCACGTGCAATGTTACTCGAGAAGGAAATAATCAGAAAACTTCAATCCATCCTTAATCTCATTGCTTTACTGAGTAACCATTTCGAACTGATGACCATTTTCTTTAAATCGTATATATATCTTATTCAAATTACACTACCCCGCGTCCTCTGGAATCAACTTTCGAATCGCAAATCTGCATATTTGACGAGTCCTCGAATTTGACTCTACACATTACAACTTCAACATTTACACCATTCACATTAACCACAAAATCATGACTTTCGAAATTCACATTAAAATCCTTGTGCCAAATTTTCTCCTTTTCTTGGGACCTTTCAAGGTCATTTTCGATCAACTTGTATATGCTTCACCAGTCTTCGAATATCTTGATATGTGATCTATAGGCATAATTAAATTCTTCATTCAAATGTTATTTGAAATATTATTCATTGAAATATGCTTTGACCTAATCGCTCCTTTCCGATACCTCCTTCTGGTACAAGACAACTTCATTTCCTTGTTTAACAACTTCTTGATCTGCTTAATCATTAAGACCTCCATGTTATTTCCGACCTCAAAACACCGCCTTTACCTTTCTTAAAAATCAAAATCTCCCTTTTCCTGGTCCTCACAATTTGCTCGCATTTCGTTGTTAGGAAATAAATCTAATCCTGAGTTATAGTCATCACAATCCACTTCTTACTAACCTCCTTCATAACCGTTTTGAATTTCTATATTCTTAATAGTCATAAAAGCAGTCCTGCCACTCTATTCATAAATTCCCCAAGATTGATATGATACTATTTCTGGCAAAAAAAAATTCCCATCTTTCCAAGCTCATACACATCGCTATAACTTCCGACTCCGCTACTTATTACCACACTACTCTTCTGGTTACAGCCACAACTTCCCACATTTATCTTAAAAAAATCTCTAGGGATTCTACTCCCGAAATCTTATTTTCTGATCAGGGAATCTCGTTAATTTCTGCTAATTCTCATTCTATAGGCAACTACGGTGCCCTTTTTCTTCTAACTCCACATCTTCGGGATTCCACATTCTTTTCTTAACTAAATTTTTATATGTCTTCAATTTAATCACTTCTGGAAACTTTCTGGTTTCCCTGCCTTCCTCCTTATTGACATTTTATTCCATATTGGTCAACTTTCCTCCATCCTTGATAATCATGACTTTCTACACTGGCATGCATAAGTTATTTACTCCACATATTCACCTTACCCCCCATTCAGTCATGGTTCTTCTTGTTAATTCTTACAAACCTTTCCACTCTGCTTTACTCAAGTCAACCTTCCTTGATTGTAAAATCTTATATCCAACGATGGATTTGAAACATTCAAAATCTTATGATATTTCATTTACCATCTCTGCCCTTCAGTAGGCGTCCAAAACAATCTTTCTTCGGCATTGAACATCTTATATCCGTATCTCCATTACCATTCTCTTTTCGCCCTTAACAATATCTATAATCATGAACTCAATTCTCATTAGCTTCAGACCTTGTCCATGACTTATTGGTCCAACAAATATTCCCAAGTTGGCATGGCATATCTGCCTTAATCACTATACTCTTAAACTTGCACAACCAATTCTTCATCAGTGCAATTGCAGTTATAGTTCTATCATTTAAGACGTCGTCACGCCCATCTTCGCGTTTCTTCATCATTAAGGATTTTTGGAAAACATCGAATTTCTGACAAAGGAAGTCAATAAAATGAATGGCATCAAGTATGAATATACACTGAGTTTATTTGATAAATTTTTATAGAGGAATTTAACCGAGAGATCAATATGATCTTTTGAAATATTATCAGGTTGTATTTGTCACTTGGTTAACCACCACAGTACATAAAGATGGCCAGTCTTTAGTACCTTCATGACAAACACAATCAGTGGCGTCCCACTAGACTTCTATCACAAAGATAAGATGTCCCTGAATCCCTATCTACATAGGTTGTTCATCTCAGCTGGAATAGAGAAATTTAAGCATTCATGATAATGGAAGGGATCCAAGAGTTTCAAAAATCTTCATGTAAAATTGAATCAAGTACTCTCTGAAAAATTCAAATATTTCCGAAAGGACGAGATTGAAGTTGACTAAATCTGAATATGAAACTCATCATCGATTGAGGTATAAAAGACTTTTCAATAGATGCTTCAATGATTGATCAAGCAAACATTCAAGAAATTCATAATTATTCATAACCTCGCTCTTGTCAAGTAAGCACTAATATACTTAGCTGCCAAAACCGGCCTGACAATAATGAGTTGAATAAATAAGAAGATTTTAATTCATTCTCGATTTTGGACCGTTATTGCGCAACGAATGCCTCAACAACGATACCAACCGGGAATTAATTTACGACAATTCAAAAGAAGACTAAGAAATTTCTTTAAGCAATGAATTTGAAAGAATCAACGATTAAGGGTGTACAACTACGCTCAACTTCCAATTCTTGCTAATAATCGCTTCCCACTTCGCATTCTTAATCTTCTCGTACCATCTCCAAAACGTTCACATCGAAACTAATATCGTAGAAAGTTCTAGACATACCACACAGCCTCTAGGGCCAGTGGTACTTTTAGAATTCACCACATCTACTAAATATAGGGTTTAATTAATTATAAGATACTAAGTCAAAACCATTTTTTCCATACGTTTAACTCATCACCACGTAATTGACAAGTATAGCATTTAGCACATAAACATTTACAACTAGTAAAATCACATAACTTCACATTTATCCGATGATTAATAATTACCCACTAACTTGACAAGTATGAAATCCAACAAGTACTTCGACTCGACTTATAATATTTAGTACATAGCAATTATAACTTAGCAAACTCAAATAATTCTTAACACATTATATTCGGCAATAACAATTAGAAATTAATGATTAACAAATAACAATTACTAATCCGAACATATTTTCGGACTCACAATTAGTCCCCACAATCATAATTTACAAATATGCTTTCCGAATTAAATAACGGGAATTAAAACAATAAACTCACAATTTAACTCTTAAGTTAAATACAAAAATTAAATAATTAAATATAAACACAATAAATAAATGTATGTATACCGAATTTAATTTCCGGTGAGCCGCCATGGAACCACCACCGCTGCCTCTCTCCCTCCTGCCATCTCTCTCCTTCCATCTCTCTCTCTCTCTCTCTCTCTCTCTCCCTCTCCTTCTCTCTCTCTCTCTTCTTCCTTTTTCTTCTTTCTCCCTTATTACTACTGTTGTCACCACGCCTCGCCACCACCACGCCGCCACGAGCCTGCCACGGTCCCTCGCCGGCGACCCCTCCGGCCGCTACTACCCCCGCGCGCGACCTCCCTCCTGCTTACTCACACACAGACACGCGACTATAAACACACACACCTTACAAACATATACACACACATGCTTATATATATATATATATATGTGTATGTTTCAATTGATTCAAAAATCAAAACCCCCAAATCTCTTCTAGGAACCCTAATTTAAGTTTCCCCCAATTCTTTTCCCCAATCTCTCTCCCCGATTTCTGTCTGCTGTTTGTTTCCAATTGGGCTTGGCCCAATTCTAATATATCACTACAATTCATTCCGGGCCCAAATATAACACTACTTATTCACTTTTAAAACTAATAAACAACTTTTATAAATCGAAATTAAATAGAAAGTTCGGAAAATTAAACTTTTCATTTTTAAAATAAAGAATATAAAATTACGAGCACACACATATTTTTAAAATATTTTTCGGATAAAAAATGAATTAAATAAGAATTTTACAAATTTGATCCTTTAAATACAATAAAATTCTTAAAATCATTTCAAAATACCACAACACCCAAATTAATTCACCCAACAATTTTAAAAACTCAATAAATATATAAAGACAATATTATAAAAGATTTCATGATTTTTTTTAATAACTCCGATAATTTTATAAAATTGACAGAGGATTAAAAATACATGATTTAAATATATTCAAATCCTCTAAAGTACAAATAAAAATACACCGACCTTCACAACTTACACAAATCATCATATAATCACATCAACACAATTTCACATACATTCCACCTTTCCAACAATATTCACATAATAATTTATAATTTATATAAAATAATTAATTCTAAATTCGAAATTTCTAGGGCGTTATACGTCATGCTGACGTCAGCAGTGTCGTCATCATGAACAGTAAATTTTTTATTTTATTTTTTTTGGTGGATGGATTGAGGGTAAAAAAATAACAACTTTTTGTATTGGGTGCCATGACGGAACTCTTATATTAAATTAGATATGAGGTGTTCTTTATTGTTTGTTATATAAGGTGTTTGTTATGGGGTGGAACTCTATATATATATAAGATTAACAACGTCCCATTTGTTGCATCTTACAAAAATTCTAGTGGATAAGTTGTATTATTTTATGTGTTTCTTGTATCCCATTTTCATGTTTAAACTTATGCACTACCTGTGAACTATTGAAAGTGGACAAAATTTTATTTAAACATCTTGTTGTTATGTTTGTTTTGGGCATCACTTGCTCTTAATTTATGAATATTTAGTTTCTTTAGTTGTATCTCATAAAGTTTGTGTAGTTGTATTTCAAAATTGATACAGTAATTTGGATCTAATTTGTGTAATAATTTATAATTATTTAAATTTATTACTATTAATTTATTTTGATATTTGTAATAGGTGGTTGAACCGCATACCAAACTGCATCAATCGCACTTTCGCTGTTATAATTGATGTGATTAATTGTAACCGCACCTGCAGTTGTGGTTGAAAATTTTTAAATTACTACTATATTTTGGTTTGATTTTTAATTTAAAACCGATTCGATTCAAATCACGTACATACCTACGGAATTGTATGAAACGTTTTTCTTGATTTTAATTATTTGTTAAAGTCGACACAAAAAAGTTTCACATGATCAAGTGTCGAAGTTATAATACTTAGCAATATTTGTAAAATAATGAAATTTATTTATATTCATAAATTAAAATTCGTCACATATCATCTGAAATTTGAAAAATTATTTAGGATCCCTAATAATGCTCTTGGAAAATATCATTTGAGATCCTATCGTTTTTGTCTCAAATTAATTATTCAATTTATTAATCATTATACGGACCTACAATAATTTGTAGAGCTGGCTTTAGAGTAAGATGACCTAAATTAAAATTTGTTTATGAGTAATCCCAAGGAAAATCACTCATATCCAATCCAAATTTAAAAAAAGTAAAAAGAATCAATAAACGATTTATTGATGATAATTTTTAGTATAAACCAAATTTACGAAGTTATTTTCATTTAAATGGGCTCCGTTAGGGGCATCTATCTATACTATATTATTATAAGCAAAACAATGTATATTTGGTTAGTTGGTTAACGCGTTCCAAAAAAGTTGTTAACACCTTCCTCAAAATAATAATTAAACAAATTATAATAAAAATATTAATTTATTTATTATAAACAACAAGATCTATACTATACTATTATAAGCAAAACAATGTATATTTGGTTAGTTGGTTAACGCCTTCTAAAAAAGTTGTTAACACCTTCCTAAAAATAACAGTTTAAAAAAAATATAATAAAAATAAGGCACGAATTTTTTTTTTAAAATTAAAAAAAGCATTAAAAATTCTAAATTTAATTTAATTATATATAATTTATTAAAAATAAAACATCACATGCTTTATAGAATTATAAACGTTTTCAATTATATTCCGATTGAAATCATCGTCCGCACACACTTTTTGCTACGATTTTTTCTTCTACGATTTTAGGTTACACTAAATAATTTTTTAGAAATATCTATTGAATTCTTAAGAAATTTAGCAATAAATTTAAAAATAAAGTTAAATTAATAATATTTATTTATTTCATGAAATTAAGTATGAAACATATGTAAATTTGTTTTTCAAATAATTAATATATTAATTCATAATAATAATAATATATGATAGCCCGTGCTTTGCACGGGTCATAGAAAAGGGATATAATTTGTAGTTGGTTACCCCATTATTTTTGGTTATTCCCTTATTTTTGGTTATCCTCATTCACAACCGTTGGATCTTCAATTCAAATAGATCATGACCGTTAGATACAACAATACTAAAAGTTGAAGGTCTAAGGTTCGAATCCTGCCAACAACATTTTAATATAAAATTAATACTAAATTATGTTATATAGAAAGGTTGAAGGTTCGATTACCATTAAAAGCATATTAATTTAAATTTAATACTAAACTAAAAATAATGTTTAAAATATTATATATACTAAACTATAAGCAAATTTTAAAAAAGTAAAAATAACCCGTGCTTTGCACGGGCTATATAATCTAGTTTTTTTTAATACTAAAAAAAATAGGGATACAAAAGGGGACAGAGGATCCCTAGTCGAAGTTATTGGCCTTTTTTTTTTTCCTCTTTTTCTCTTTTTGTCAGGTACGAAGTTATTAACTTGAGTATGAACTATGAAGATTATATTGACTATTTTCAAAATTGATTAGATATGGAAACCCCACAAACTTTAATTTGTTGTGTATTACTCCCTCCGTTTCAATTTATGTGTCCTGTTTTTTCTGGACACGTTTGCCAACGCACACTTTTAATCGTTAATATCTTCAATTTCGTATTAGTATTAAATATAAAAACTTCACTGTATTAAAGTACTCATAAATACGAATCCAACAAGATCACTCATGACTATATTTGGTCTTATAGATTAGACATAAATTAGTAGTCAATCATTTATAATAAACAGTGTCCAAAGTCAAAACAAGACACACAAATTGAAACGGAGGGAGTAACATTTGGCTGATTAATACAATGCGATGCACCTAATTTATTCACGCGGCCTAATCAGATTCTAGTTATATATTGTTTGTAGCCATCAAGTAATGAACCATCAACTCTAAATCTGTGATTGTTTGCTCAAATTGAATCTTCATTTTTCAAGCCAAAACAAATTTACAAAGATGGGTGCATTGATTGTGGAGTGCAAAGTTGAATGCTAGAGTTATCTTGAAATTTCACTCTGTAAACATTTGATACAATATATTTATACTTTGTTTGATTGGGATGGATGGAACAAAATGTAATGACATGGATGAAATTAAATGAAATAAGTGGGTGTTAGAGAAGAGATTTGGGAAAAATAGTGATGTAGTGCAGAATTGTTATGATAAGGATTATTAAGAAAAATGATATGTTAAGGAATGGAGCCAAAAAATGGGGTGTGAAGATTATAGTTGAGGTGGTTATGAATGAAATAATGAGAAAAATGAAAATTTGAACATTTAATCAATTAATAAATCTCATCTCATTTTCTTTCATTCCGTTTTATTAATTCCAACCGGGTCTAGCGAAATGGTTCACCATAGATGTTTACTTGGGAAACCATTTTTTGTAAAAAAGTTCATTAAAACTTTCTAAAATATTTCATTTCTTAGTTATTAAGATAAGAGTAATGTTATGTACCCCAAATTGGTACCCAAAAAATGCTCTCAAATAATGTGACATGGATGAGTTGGTTGTATAAAAAATTTTAATTGGTGAGATTGATATGATCCTGACGGGTCCATTATAGTTATAACCAATCAGATAGTGACACGTATAATTTGGGAAAAAAATTGAGAATCAATTCGGGGAACCTAGCATTATTCGATAAGATAAAATAATAGTGGAAAAGCAAAATTAAATAGCCTGGATGAAAGAATTACAGCATTGCATAATTTTACTATAAAAGGACTCTTTACACAGCCATAGGGTGGGAATATTAACACAAAGTACACCTACTGTTAAATCATGGATGTAGAGAAAGTTTTTCACATGACCGGAGGAGTTGGAGACACTAGCTATGCCAGAAATTCTTCATTGCAGGTTAAACTCATATGTAACTTCTATCTTATTCATATGATACCATGTAAAATCTGATAATAATTATGTGTAACGTTTTGGCCTCGTATCAATTTTGTCGACATGCAGAAAAAGGGCTCCGATATGGTGAAGCATATAACGATCGAAGCGATTCAAGAAGTGTATGTGAAAACAGCTCCAAAGAGCATTGGCATAGCTGACTTGGGGTGTTCTTCAGGACAGAACACATTGTCAACAATAAAAACTCTGGTTGATGCTGTTGGAGAAACATGCCAAAAACTTTCGATATATCCACCACCCGAGTTTCGAATTTACCTTAACGATCTCCCTACAAATGATTTCAATGCAATCTTTAAGAGCTTGCCAGATTTCTACAAGGAATTGAAAGAACACAAGCATTATGGAACAACTAGTACAACTAACTGTTCACCAGCTATTTACATAGCTGGTTATCCAGGCACTTTTTATGGAAGACTTTTTCCAGACAATTGCTTGCATTTTATTTATTCCTCCTACAGCTTGCACTGGCTTTCCAGGGTGAGTTTCATTATGCACATAACATAATCATTTACTAAACTTTTTTTTACCCCCCTTCTTTTTCATAGTTTCTGGGACATCTGTAATTGTAGATTTATTTATTTATTATTTATTTATTACCAACAAAGGGTTGGTGGCGTTGGGTTCTCTAAGAGAGGTCAAGAGTTCTACTCCGGGCGGGTGCGTGTGTTCAACTATCAAAAAAAAATGTAGATTTATTTGCTTTAAAATATGCACTCTGAAATCATTAGTGCATCTTCTGAGTAGGTACCAGGAGCAATATATGATGAAGAAGGTAAATCAGTAAACAAAGGCAGCATTTACATATCTGAATCAAGCCCGGCCGAGGTATCTCAAGCTTACCATAAACAGTTTCAAGAGGACTTTAATTTGTTTCTCCGATCACGATCAGGAGAGCTTGTTTCCGGAGGATGTGCGGTGCTTATTTTGTTAGGTCGAAGTGGCTCAAATCATGTCGATAGAGGAAATTCATTTTTATGGAAAATACTTACTAGATCATTTAAAGTGTTAATTTTAAAGGTATTTAACATACTAGTCAATGAATTGTTCTTTTAATAAATATTATGTTGCGCGAGCTAGTTGAGTACAGAGTACCATTAACAATGCTAATATTATGCAGGGACAAGTTGAGGAGAAAAGGCTTGACGAGTATGATGTTCATTTTTATGCAGCTTCAGAAGACGAAATAAGAGATGAAGTGCGTAAGGAGGGTTCATTTGTAGTGGACCGATTGGAAATGTTCGAAATGGAGAAAAAAGCTGAGGGTGAGATGAGCTATGGGACGGCAGTGGCAATGGCAGTTAGGGCTATACAGGAGTCGATGATTAGCCACCATTTCGGTGAAGAAATTCTTGACAGTTTGTTTGACATCTTTGGGAAACTGGTGGATGAAGAATTGGGTTTACAAGAAATTAGTCCCATCTCTTTTGTTCTTGCTCTCAAGAAAATATAAAATGTTAATTAGATCATATCATTCCATGTTTAATTGCTTTGTATTTTGTGTAGTCCATAAGTTTCTTTATGTATTATTTGGGCAGCCAGATGAATGTACTTCTAGCAGACACAACACAATGTAAAATTATAATGTGACTTGGTACTTTCAGGTATAGTGGTTGTATTCATGTTATCTTTCTTGACACACACAACATAAAGTCATCATTCATCAACTATGCATCTCTCTATAGACTGCATGTGAAACCAAGTGTTTTAATTCTAGTAAATAAACAAGCTACTGCATTATATTCTGCTGATATTCTAGTACTTTTATATTCAACTTAGTTTGTTCAAAGATTTATATAGCCTGGTAGCGACCCTGTAATTTGACTGCTACACACTGCTGGTTGTAGGCTACTTAATTTCGGGTTTATTTTTTTGGAAATTCCCCTGCAATTGTAATTATAAAATGTAACAATTAGTTTTATTCTGGAAACAAGTTTTGTACAATCAAGCCCAACTGGAGAATGCCGGAAAAGCCAGTACCCAAAAAGCAAGAGATATGCTGAATGATCAGAAATAAGTGAGCAACCTGCAGGCTTCACAGTAAGCAGAACGAAAAAATGCCTAAACAGCCCAAATGGAGGAAACAATTAGGAACCTTGAAAAAGGATTCACTTACAAGTCAAGAAACCTTGAAAAAGAATTCGGGCTGCGATTCCTTACAACTACATACTTATAAAGATTTATTAATTTTAATTTTTTTTTTAGCTTTATCTCAGATTTGATTCTCTATAACTACATAATTAAATAGTATTTATTAATTTATTAATAGTAAGGTGGAAAATACATATGCTATAAACTCGATCCCGTGCTTCGCACGGGTTACTGATGTAATACGGAAAGTTACCCTAATTATTATTATTAGGGAAAGAGGGAGTTTATTAGGTGATCATTATATTGAATTAAGTATTTATGCCTTCACGATTGAATAAGACTGAGTACTTGCGAAAATTTTATCAAATAATGCCAAAGTGATTATTTGTCTCTTTCAACATGTTCTCTTCACCGTTCTCTACAGACTACATGTCAAATTTGTCCCAACACATGTTCTCCACCCAACGACACGTTAGTCGTAACACATGGATGCCAACCGGACATCTACGCGTCCTGGAGTTCAAACGAAGAACGACCCAGATTTTGAACCAATTGTTATTTCTTAGCAATTAAAGGTATATGAAATTAAGCATGCAAGTGTGTGTTATCAATCGATGTACCAAACTCGTGATTTTTCCCCTTTTCTGCAATGAACTAAAATAATTCATATTGAAAGCTTGTACATGCAAAGAACTAAAATAATGTTTAAGTTTCGAGTGAGTTCCATCCCCATTGTGATGTGTAAACTATATGAAATGTGTATTACGTGTTAGCTATCACCTTCTTTAGTCTGAAACACACCAAACAGGAAAATACAACTAACTCATTTAATTTCAGCATGAAGAATGAAGAAAAAAAAAAAGACTACTTGTCACAATTATTATTAGGAAAGAATTCCAAAGAAAACAGCCTAATAAAAATCGGTAATCGATATAAATCGGTTGAGGTATCAGTTTAAGATTAATCGGGTAATCGAGGATTAATCGGAAGGATTAATGGGAGTATTAATCGGATATTATAATAATATTTAATATATTAATCTAATTTACAATTAAACATATCATTTTAAACAAATTCACAGGATTAATCGGATTTCAAAAATCGAATCGGTTGGTTACCTTACAGAAAATTAATCGGAGATTAATCGGATAAATCGGGAATTTTTAGAACCATGGCTAAACATGTTTAGTATGTAGGACCATTGGAGTCCTTAAAGATTGGCTATACAATTTCAACATTCTACAACTTCCATCTATCAGTTCCAATTTCTTAAACTTTCCTGGAATTAATTTGAGATAGTAGTACTAGTAGTGTGTATATATGTGTCTTTACTAGTGATACAGTTAAAACCAAACAAAAACATGGTTGCTTCAACAGCCATTTTAAACAGACCTGCTATTACACCTCTTTGTTCATTTGCCAAATTTTCCTCTAGCACAAAATTACATACAGTCATTTCAAGATTTGGTAAAATAAATGTGCCTCACAAATTTGACTTCTCATCAGAAAATGAAATCAAGTATAAGAAGAGGAGAATAAGCAACTACACTACAACTTATGTATCTAGAGATGTGGAAGAAGGTATTGGAGCTCATGAGCAGGAAGCTTTTGGTGCTAAGTTGGCTCGGCTTGAAATGAATAGACTCGAAGCTTTTCTCAATGATCTAGTTAGTATCTTTACTTACACTTATCGTAAAAAATTTCTTCATTGAAATACAGGGACGAGGCTTCATAGGGGCAATAAGGGGCATGATCCCCTAGGATTGTCATAATACTAAATGCATGTTAAAATTTTATATAAATTTATATTTTTACTTGTATATTTATGTAAAAATAATTTTTGGCTCCTACCGAATAAAATGATTTTTACTAGTAATGAAGGAACGTAGAGTGCTATTATAAGTGTTTGATTAGTATTTATGTGTATTTGATTAATTGGATACTTTATTGTGTTGATGAAATTTTTTTTGGTCCCCCTTGTGAATTTTTGCTGGCTTCGTCCCTGTTGAAATAGGTGTGTATGCTATCTTAATAGAGAGGATTGATCCTTTGGGGTGACAATGTCCGGCATAACTAATGTGTGATTCGAACCAGACACGATGTTACAAAGATGAATTTTAAAATGACATGACATGATTAAATTTCCTGAAATTAAGTCAAAATTACTCTTTTATAGATAGAATTATAATATGCAGCATAATTTTGAATCTTCAGAAAGTCGGTAGGTGGGATGCTGGTTTTTTTTCTCAGTTTCTTTTAAGATGCAACTTACAAATTTTTGAACACTCTCGCTTGTGAGAAGGTATGGTCAATAACCTAAATTATAAATTTGACATGCACACACATGTGTGCCTGAATCCTCGGCCTATTGGTAAGAGGATAGATATCCAGTACGTTGCAATGTTAGTGACATGCTTCATTAAGCTCTGTTTGATTGATGGAATGGATTGAAACATGTACATAAAATTACTTGTTTCAAATTATCTACAATACAAGAAGGAACAAGTATTCGTTCGTAAATAGTGAATCAGAAGGAAGAGCTGAATTATACAGTTGAGGATGGAATGAATTATACAGTTGAGCTGAATTACCATGTTGAGAATTCGCGCGATTATGTGTTTTCTTATGATTTCTCAAGTATAATTATTTTGACTCCAGAGCAAGTGGCTCATGGTGGCACTCTTTTCTCTGGTCCTCCTTCTGAGGCACGATGTGAAAGCAATTTGGATAACTATGGGTTCCATTCTAAATGTTGGACTTTCAATCGCTCTGAAGAGAATTCTTAACCAGGAGCGACCTTCAACTGCCTCGAAGTCAGACCCTGGAATGCCATCCTCACATGCACAATCATTATTCTACCTTTCCTTTGTCGTTATTCTGTCAAGTAATTATCTCTCTCCATCTTTAATTTAGGTATGCATAGAAACATGTAATTTCGGCACAGACATACTCTTCATTCCAGAAGTCATACATATTATGGAACAGATGCAGTTCACATAGTCCCTCTCACATTAATGTGAAACGTTCTAATTTTGATGTCGTAAGGATACTGTGAATACATTATATTTGTTCAAGTACTATTAGAAGTTTTCTAATGGACTTCTTTTCTTTTATGCCTTAAAGAAAATAAAAGTAAAGTGCATATTCTGTGGCATCCAAATGACAGCTATGTCAAACACATATTACATATGAAGTCATTGGTGTGAAGTCCTTTTATTACAACCCTGTATTTTGTATTGGTTGATGTTGCAGTGATGGACTGGCTTGGAATGAACATATATACAACTCTTCTTGCCGGACTTGTAATGTCACTAGGTTCATACTTCGTACGTATCCTCTGAACTCTTTAATAGCCATTTTTGCTTGAATAAGTGCCAGCATACTTTTATTTTTTTCATTAAGTGCCAGCATACATAATATGTGCATGCATAATTCTGTTATTCATCAAAGACATGTTCTTGTAGAGTTACTTGTTAATCTGATCTTCACTCTTGCAAGATGGCTGAGGTTTGCGTGATAATTATATGAATGACCTATAGCAAACATACTAGATGTAATTTTCCAAGATTGTGGAGCTAATTTAAGTGAATGCTAGATGTAATTAGACTGTGTAACATGACAATAAGTATAAACTATGAAGCCCCCCTCTAATAATAAGCCTTGTGAATTTCTGATGTGTAATAATTCGGATGGTGAGTTTGATCGAAGTCAAAAGTGTGATTGATTCCTGCAGTTATTATATAAACCAGTACACCATAGAGTCACAACGTGTTAAAAACTACATAATTCTGCACGCATTTGCCATACTTTAAAATGCAGCATTCTTTGTTTAAAGTTAATGATGTATACTATAAATACGTTTGTATAGCTGTTAGCTGGAGCAGATTGAATTAGCTGTTTTGACTAACTGATTTAAATAGCTGTTTTGATTAACGGATTGAATTAGCTGTTTTGAAAAAAGTTATTTGGTAATAACATGTTTGTATTTAAACTAGACACATGACAAACCTCTAATTCTAAAAGCTCCTAAAAACAGCTTTTTCAAAATTAGCTTATTCACCTTAATAAACTATTTCAATCAGCTAGCCACCAAACACACATATTAGAGGATTCACTTGGTCAAACCTCTAACTTACCTCAATCATCTAATTTTTACTCAAACCTCTAACTTCCAAACACCACCATATTACAGTGGTGAAACAGATACAGACATAGACTAGCTTCTTATTCATATATTTATTTACATTTTTGAAGGCATGGTTACGGGTTTCACAAGGATTTCACACTATGAGCCAAGTAACTGTTGGTGCTGTGGCAGGATCGGTATATGTTGGGCTGTGGTTTTGGCTCTGGGATGCAATTGTTTTTCCGGCATTTATCTCTAGTTTGTGGATTAGACTTCTCGTAGTTCTTGGAGGAGTTGGAAGCATTTTGCGCTTTGTTGTATTCCTTGTTTATGACTGGATTATGAAGGAGCATTAAGCAGTATGTCCAGTAAAAGAAAGTTCTAAATTCTGAATTAATCTTATATAAAGCCAACACTATGGATTTTGTTCTATCAAGTTATATGCATGTGATGGTCCCATTAACCATCATGCCGACTCTGTTACTCTAGGCTATAGCTTCATTTTTATGAATTGTTTGACAAAGGGTTTAGTGTCATCCTTAAATTTGTAACCTGCTACTATGTATGAGGCATAGATAGCCAATGAAAGTCCTGAGATATGTGGTTCTTAACATTGTTTAACCTGACCCCATATTAACATTGTTTTTAAACTAAAACCAAACCAAGGCTAGCTTTCCAAACATCTTAGACATTAGTTGTAGTGTACAATCTTTTAAGCACTTGGGATTACATAAGCTGTTAAATGTGAAGCTTTATGATTTCCCTGAAACATCTCTTAATTAAAATTCTCATAGTACTGTCTCGTAACCGAGTAATTTCAATGTTCTTGGCCTCCATTTGTGCTTTCATTTTTGCCTCAGCCTTGAACTTGGCAATTTCTTTCCCAATTGAGCTGGAGTCCTGGACACGTACAGGGTAAGATTAACTTTGAAGCTTTTCTACTGGATCACCAACATTATCATCCTCCACTAGACCAATAGGTTCTGCAAGAGGTGTCTGGGAAGACACTTCTACTTGCTTTCACTTCTCTATTTCCATCAGCAAACGTAATCATATCTCTGAGGAAGTTCTGAAACAATTATTGCAAAATATGGTAGTTAATCTGCTAATACACTGTCCTCGATTGCAGTACTAGTATTTCTTAACGAAACAACATAAATTTCTCAGATAATTGTCTTTCAGAAGTAATACATTAGTAGTAAAAGAAAATTGGAGATAAAAAATTGTAGGACACAGGAATTGCACTTCAATCATCAAACAGAAATGCCAGTATCAGGATCACCAACAGAAAAGTCAGCAGCCTTGCCCCTATCAACAACTTATGTTCATATATTTTAATTTTTGCATTTTCAGGTGCCCTTTTTCCCCCCTAATCTTGTTTTTAGTATCAGCATCTTCCTAAAAGGATCTACTAAGAAGACTTGGTCCACGCTTCTTGTGATTACTGATGTGAGGGATCAAGGTAAAGAAGATGTAGGGAATGAGGAACAACTGAAAGAGCTGGAGAAATCTCACCGAAAAGACATTTCTCCTCTCCATCCCTGGATCAAACACTATTCCTTCTCCTATCCATTTGTGTCTCGAGGATATTAATCGCCACATCTAAGTTTGAATCAGGCAGACGGCTGATTCTCTCAACTTTCAAACCAACTATAAAGTTTCTTATCAGGAACTTATTTTCCTCCTTCCATTTTCTCCCCGCTACAAAGTAACCTGCACTGATACAGTCAAAAAAAATTTAAAAAAAATAGAAGTAACCTACACGGATGCAGCTTGAAATATTAAGTAGGTCAGTTTATACATGGTCAAAACATCGCCGTTGCCGGGGATCGAACCCGGGTCACCCGGGTGACAGGCGGGAATACTTACCACTATACTACAACGACTTTGAATTGATGAACTTGGCATTAACTAAAATTTAAATAAATAATTATCGATGATGGTAAATATATTCTGCAGTTGGTCCCCGACAAATGATTATTGTCACCGACTACCAGTGGTTATTTGTAGTTGTAGCTGATAGGCAAAAACCCTGAAATTGTCTCGTTAAGCGCTATAGGGTGACATGCCCCCTTACAATCACGTGTTAACCCTATCAGCTATAAAAAAACCGCTGATAGTTGGTTGCAACAATCGCTTGCCAGGGCCCGGACAATTCTACGTGCACCAACTATTTTCTCATAAAGAATACTTGATTAACAGCTTCATAGTGCTTAAGTCTGTCCCTCAACTGAGAAATTTCAAAGTTCTTAGCCTCCATTTGAGCATTTTCAGCCCCAGAGTTGGCAATTCCTTTCCCCATAGAGTTGGACATTATTTGGACAGATTGACTTGTTGATAAAGCTGTTCAACTAGATCACTTACAACACCAGACCAATAGCATCTGCAAGATGTCTCAAGCCAATAGTAGAACAATGTTTCTGGATCCTCAACCAATGGCTTCGCGTGTCCAGTGCAAGCTTCTTCTAGTTGCTGCCACTTTCTATATTTCCATCAGCAAACTTGATCTTATATCTTGCAGATCAGTTCCATTTCAGTCAAAGGAAGCCAGAATATACACTCAAGGGAAAGTTCTTTAAACAACAAATGGAAAATGTGCAAGTCAGCCCGCAAGGGTTGTCTCAGTTGGTTAAAGAGAGGTCATCTCACCTCTTGGTCACAGGTTCGACTCCCATGGGAGGCGGATTTGTGATTATGCCATCCTGGGGCAGAGCCTGTCGCACTTGTGCGGTTTACCTTGGATCACGTGGTTTGCAGGCTATTGCGTGAGCCCATGGGTTTACCCAGAGCGCACCCGAAGGGTAGCGGCTGCGGGTTCCCATGTTAAAAAAAAAAAAAAAAAAATGTGCAAGTCAATCTTCTAATATACTGAGAAGTAAGTATCTAATATTGCAATAGTTATAGTGGTATTCCATAACCGAACAGTTAAAGTTACCTAGATAATCAACTTCACATATAATACTGTTGAAGATATAGTATATCCAATTAAGCCTTCTTTTAACATCTGGAGGTTTAAAAGAGGCTTAACAAATGTAGATGTGCTAAAAAGAAGTTTGGATACAAGGGGATTCTTGCATGAAACATAAGTGCCAAAATGTAGAACACAATGTTTAGAGTGAAAAATCATTTACCTTCATATGCATATTATATAGAATTCTTGCAACAGTGTAGCATGACTTTAAGGTTGCTCCACCCCAGTGCTAGTTTTGCTTCCAAGAAATCGTCTAGCTAGAACAAGTACAACATCTAATTAATCATTGAGTGTAAAAGAATTCACAGCACCGTTCAGTGTGCCCCCAAACATTACTCGCACATTGTTCTGATTCCTTCATCGAAAACACAAGTATCGTGATCAGTTGACAGCAAAAATTGCTAGGGATGTCAGAGCAAACAGTGATTTTTCCCAAACAGCAAAAAAAATACGCCGCTGCCGGGGATCGAACCCGGGTCACCCGCGTGACAGGCGGGAATACTTACCACTATACTACAACGACCTTGTGATGTTCTGTGAAATAACAAAACTTACAAAACCCGATCGACACATGAAACCCTAAGGCGGTGCAAAAAGACGAAAGGAATACAAGTATATGAAAATGGCAATAGAAGCTATGAGAAATAGAAAACAGTTAAAGTTTAAGATTTGGGATAAAATCGATGATAATCAGAAATGAAGAATGGAGGGTAGCTTCTTCCAAATTGTAAACTGTTTCTTCACATCTTCCTCATCGTAGTCTTTCCCACTTCTAAGGTTGTGGGACCCGTATGTCCTCTAACTTGCTTCGGGAAAACGAACTTGATTTTTATCTTTTCTTGGTCAGGAAAGTAAACTTAATTGAATTGCAGTGTTAATAGCTTATGTTTTGACAATTAACTAATGTAAAATGCTAAAGTGCCCAAATTCATTTTCGAATTTATTTCCAAATGCCACGTGTTTGAATGTTTTTTTTTTGCTAAGTCACGTGTCTCAGAATGTTATTGGTACAAATTTAAATAATAATGATGAATGAATCCCCTATATTCACATATATTTCATCAATTAAAACCTCTTAAAATGCCACGTCATGCAACATCATTCGGAAACTTAATTTAGGAACGCTTTCGGGTATGTAGCATTATTCCTAACTAATAGACTTAATAGCGAATTGAGTTACGCATGAAAATATTTGATGATTAATTGTATGATTTAGTTTTTTATATTAAATTAAATATATTTATAATTTTTTAATTAAAAGAACTTTTTCAAGTATTTTTTTAAAATTAGTTTATTTTATTCAAATTTGTTGTGGAATAAAAACGAGGGTTAATATGTATTTAATGCTAGGGTTCGTGAGTTTCGTGCTTTAATGGCTGTTTCCGTGTTCGAGACTGATCGGTCCTCACAGAGTGCCTACGTATCTCGTTATTGAGAATCAAGCTAGAACGTAGTTCTGAGAATGAGGAGTCAGACCCTTTATATAGGCTGAGAAGCCTAAGAATCAATATATTCTAAATAAGTGCTAGCATTAGCATTCCAAAATTACCTAATCTATCCTTCCACTTTTTACTCATCCTATATATCTTTACAGGCTTTTTGGTCATTTAACATTAAAATTACCTAATCTATCCTTCCACTTCTTAAACATCCAATATATTATTACAAGTTTTTTGGTCATTTAACATTCAACTGGGTCATCCAAATCAAAATGGGTTATTTCCATATCAATAAAACTAAATTGCTGCTAGTGTAGAATTCTAGGGAATTTACCAATATATCCCTGAATTAGGGTCAATCCAGTAATTTCCCAGCTAAATATGGGTTAACGGGTTTATATCCACAGTCCACTACCCATAATATACTCTGTTTCTTGGATAGTCCAGATGAAATCGGGTTTTACTACTTCTATATCGTTACATCAGACGGAAACATATATGCTACACAATCAAACTTGAAATCTCAAACTTCCCAAGATCATGCCTAAATGTATGCGTGGAACAATTCAAATTTTTGAACAAACTATGTTAATCACTTTCATTCTGCAGTCACCTGTAAACAGAGTCGTATATTGCAGATATATCTTAATTTCCGATGAAAAATCTCTAGGTTCTATATTTACTGTATGGACAGAAATTCAGAAAAATCTCCTCTATCCCCACATCGATGTGGTAATATCTCTGCAATTTATTGATATTCTAATGTACGTACTGTGTTATTCGATAATAATACGTAATTTTCAGGTACTAAACGACCGTCGGTGCTTCAACAAACATCTCTGAATGCTCCGAAACATGGTATTTCATTGTAATCTTGATTCACATTTGCATATCTACAACAACGACCTTGTGATTTTCTGTGAAATAACAACGACCTTGTGATTTTCTGTGAAATAACAAAACTTACAAAACCCGATCGACACATGAAACCCTAAGGCGGTGCAAAAAGACGAAAGGAATACAAGTATATGAAAATGGCAATAGAAGCTATGAGAAATAGAAAACAGTTAAAGTTTAAGATTTGGGATAAAATCGATGATAATCAGAAATGAAGAATGGAGGGTAGCTTCTTCCAAATTGTAAACTGTTTCTTCACATCTTCCTCATCGTAGTCTTTCCCACTTCTAAGGTTGTGGGACCCGTATGTCCTCTAACTTGCTTCGGGAAAACGAACTTGATTTTTATCTTTTCTTGGTCAGGAAAGTAAACTTAATTGAATTGCAGTGTTAATAGCTTATGTTTTGACAATTAACTAATGTAAAATGCTAAAGTGCCCAAATTCATTTTCGAATTTATTTCCAAATGCCACGTGTTTGAATGTTTTTTTTTTGCTAAGTCACGTGTCTCAGAATGTTATTGGTACAAATTTAAATAATAATGATGAATGAATCCCCTATATTCACATATATTTCATCAATTAAAACCTCTTAAAATGCCACGTCATGCAACGTCATTCGGAAACTTAATTTAGGAACGCTTTCGGGTATGTAGCATTATTCCTAACTAATAGACTTAATAGCGAATTGAGTTACGCATGAAAATATTTGATGATTAATTGTATGATTTAGTTTTTTATATTAAATTAAATATATTTATAATTTTTTAATTAAAAGAACTTTTTCAAGTATTTTTTTAAAATTAGTTTATTTTATTCAAATTTGTTGTGGAATAAAAACGAGGGTTAATATGTATTTAATGCTAGGGTTCGTGAGTTTCGTGCTTTAATGGCTGTTTCCGTGTTCGAGACTGATCGGTCCTCACAGAGTGCCTACGTATCTCGTTATTGAGAATCAAGCTAGAACGTAGTTCTGAGAATGAGGAGTCAGACCCTTTATATAGGCTGAGAAGCCTAAGAATCAATATATTCTAAATAAGTGCTAGCATTAGCATTCCAAAATTACCTAATCTATCCTTCCACTTTTTACTCATCCTATATATCTTTACAGGCTTTTTGGTCATTTAACATTAAAATTACCTAATCTATCCTTCCACTTCTTAAACATCCAATATATTATTACAAGCTTTTTGGTCATTTAACATTCAACTGGGTCATCCAAATCAAAATGGGTTATTTCCATATCAATAAAACTAAATTGCTGCTAGTGTAGAATTCTAGGGAATTTACCAATATATCCCTGAATTAGGGTCAATCCAGTAATTTCCCAGCTAAATATGGGTTAACGGGTTTATATCCACAGTCCACTACCCATAATATACTCTGTTTCTTGGATAGTCCAGATGAAATCGGGTTTTACTACTTCTATATCGTTACATCAGACGGAAACATATATGCTACACAATCAAACTTGAAATCTCAAACTTCCCAAGATCATGCCTAAATGTATGCGTGGAACAATTCAAATTTTTGAACAAACTATGTTAATCACTTTCATTCTGCAGTCACCTGTAAACAGAGTCGTATACTGCAGATATATCTTAATTTCCGATGAAAAATCTCTAGGTTCTATATTTACTGTATGGACAGAAATTCAGAAAAATCTCCTCTATCCCCACATCGATGTGGTAATATCTCTGCAATTTATTGATATTCTAATGTACGTACTGTGTTATTCGATAATAATACGTAATTTTCAGGTACTAAACGACCGTCGGTGCTTCAACAAACATCTCTGAATGCTCCGAAACATGGTATTTCATTGTAATCTTGATTCACATTTGCATATCGTAATGATTTTTAAGTAATCTGATTTATTTTTCATGACAATGGTGTTTCAGTTCCAAAACGTCATATGAATCCTATTGAGAAGTTTGCAAATTTGAAATCACTATCATATTTGAACGAGATTCATCCAGAGAATGTTAACCCGAATGTTCAGAGCAGTAATCGGACTAAAATTTTTTAGTGTTTTACAATTAATGGATTATTTTTTTTCTAATTATTATAATTGTATTTTGTCAATGATTGTAGGTAACACTACAATTCCAGATTCTCAACAATCAATCATTAAATCTGTACATGTGCCATCACAAAATGTTCCATCCAGTATTAACCCAGGTACCATGATTTAAATTTAAATCAGAATTGTCTATTTTTTTAATGTTATTACAAAGTGTTACTTCCAGTACTCACAAAGTGTTACTTCCAGTACTCAACCAGGTAATGCGATGAAAGTTAATTTCGATTTTATGATTTGGTAATATTCAGATTGTAATTTCAAAGCAAGAATCATGTTTGACCTTTTGATTAAGCAGGATATGCGTACTCACATAGTGTTCCATCCAGTATGAATTCAAAGCAAGAATCATGTTTGACCTTTTGAATAAGAATCAAGTCGTTTCTATGTTTTTTGGTAATGTTCAAATTTAATTTTAAGATCGGGATGTTATGTTTGACCTTTTTATTAACTGTTTGCAGGTTTTGGTCATGTTTTGTTTTCAAACATAACATCTTCTACAACTCCTGTTTCCCAAAGTAATTTATTATTTTTTTAATAATAAAAATTTACATTTACCTTTTAGACTATGTTAATTTTCTCATTTTTTTGCAAACGTTTTGTACAGTTATTAAAAGGAATCTGCATTCAGTTGATAAGTATTCCATGAAAAGTGCTGGCACTGCACATGCTCGATCAAATTTGGAGAAGGTCAATCCTAATTTTCAAAATATTACGCCTACACAACACAGTGCGTAAATAAGTTTAGTATTACTTTGTATGAAAGTTAATTTCGATTAGGTACCTATAATATAACTTCAGCATTCCTTCATATATAGGTAATATAACACGTCCCCTTTCAAGTTCAGGACAACCGAAGATTTCAAGTCTATATGATTCATCGTGTAAAAGAAGTACTACTAATTCGAGTAATGGGTCTTCAGGTATTTAAATGTTAATTTATAAAAAGTATTATCTTACTTTATAATTAATCAATTGTTAATGCATATTGTAATTGATATTACATTTAGTTTTATTGATTCATTTATAGGTTTAAGTGTTTATTTGATTCTACCAAAGTAAAGGTGTATTGTTTTTTTCTCAGTTATCATTCCGTCTAAAGTATCTTGCACATTGAATAAATTTGAAATCACGCGTAAGAGCACAACAACCTTCTATACACCCCAACATGCAATGCGCTCGACAACATGTAACCATGGTCCAAATAATAAATCAGGTAGTATCATATTTCATATTGTTATAGTTAACATGACTTTACCCTGCATTGAAAATTTATTATTCTTAGTCTTATGTTTTAATGTGTTTAGAAGGGTCTGCTTTCCATAATTATAACTCCCCTTCAGCAAGGAGATTGAGCAGTGTAGACTTATCTGGTATGAAATTTAAATGGTTTTGAATTTCTTTAATTTTAAAAATTTTCATGCATCATGTATTAATTAAAATGTGAATAAGTATTAGGTGTTTCACATAATTCATTACCGAACTCTTGGCCAAGTAGAATGCATGCATTACAGGGAAGTTCTAATATATTTCAGTTGCCGCCATCTAGGATTATTCTAAAGGTGAAACCAGGTATAAAGTGTTTTAATATATACAGACATATATTGGTTTTTACAATTTTACCTCACACCATACTAAAATCTATATAAGATACTAATTCAAAATTATTTTTTAAATTTATTACATTCAGGTATTTCTAACACTTCAGGTAACACCATATATCGGGATCTTGATTCAGATCATTGCAATCTTGACCCGGCTTCTGGATCTCATACTAAAAATTTATTAGACTCATTTGATAGAGTTACTATCCAGAATGATCTTTCTGATGAAGCTGGTATGTTTTACTCTATTAGATCATCCAATTAAGAGCTACTCATTATGTTCTAACTGAAAGTTAAATAATTACAAATAAATTATAAACTTCACTTATTTATAATTTTAATGTTTTTGCATTTTAGTTTTGTAGTGCCTCCAAACCATGATGATGATGATGACGACGTTGATTGTATGTTTTCAATAATACTTTATTAAGAGTCATATTTAAAAAAATTTCGACAATATATTTACTATGTTCCAATATCTTTACTGATAACCAATTTAATTTGTACCTTTTTAACATTATTGTAGCAATTCCTTCCCAATATTTAAGCGACGATAATCATTTTGATTTTGACTTATCTACTGAAGGTACATTTTTCGTAATACTGTAATTGTACAACTACCTTATCATAAACTTAATAATACTATTTAATTTTTCTTTATATATATATATTTTTTTCAGATTTGATGTCTGGGTACATGGACCTTGGTAAACCAGACAAAGTATGCCCACATTGTAAAGCAATTATGTGGAACTCTAAACGTAATAACAAGTCCAACAAAAAACATAATCCAACATTTTCCATTTGTTGTCGTAATGGTTAGGTAGAACTTCAACCTGAACGAGAACCTCCTCCCTTTTTGAAAGAATTGTTATCTGGTGGTCCTAGAACGACACATTATAAGAAGTTCATCCGGATATACAACTCAATGTTTGCATTCACATCTCTTGGTGGCAAAGTTGACAGTAAAATAAATAGAGGAAGAGCTCCTTACACCTTTAAACTTTGTGGTCAGAACTACCATCTAATCGGTAGTATATGTCCTGTTAATGGTGAGACACCAAAGTATTGTCAACTATATGTATATGATACTGAGAATGAGTTAGAGAACAGAAAGAATGCAGTTCCTGGAAGTGATTTGGCAGATCCTGAAATTGTAGAAGGTTTGCTTATGATGCTTAATGAACACAACACATAAGTACATGCTTTTCGTAAGGCCAGGGATCGATTCCAGAACAATGAACCTGAAGAACTAACTCTCACTTTATTATCTAGCTCCTCTGCCTCTGGAAGACCAAATGTTGTTGGACCATCTAATGAAGTTGGTGTTCTAATTGTTGGCGACCTTGAAACTTCACCAGGATGGAGAGATATTATAGTTCAAAAGAAAAACAAGAAGCTTAAGAGGATTTACGAAATAAACCGGCATTTTATGCAACTCCAGTATCCAGTTCTATTTCCATTTGGTGATGACGGTTTTCATCCTAAAATTCCTTTGAAGTCAAAACCAGGAAAATGTCCACCTCCATCCGATGAAGTATCTGAAGAGGCAGAAGAAAGTAAACATAGAGTATATGTATCCTTGCGTGAATATTACGCATATAAACTCATGATTAGGCTTTCTGAAGGTATAAAATAACTTTATTTCAGCTTATAATGTATTTTATGTTCATTAATTTATAATATTTCATATTGATCAAGTTTTTATAACCATTTTTTCTTTTTTCTTTTTAACAGCCATGACTCCTCATCTAAGTGGTCGGTTGTGGCAGCAATACGTGGTTGATGTTTTTACTGTAATTGAACAGTATAGGCTTGATTGGGTTCGGACACACCAGACCACCATTCGAGCTGATTTGTATAGTTCTATTCGTGATTCGCTACGTAAAGGTGACACTGAACCTTCTCATATTGGTCAGAATATTATTCTTCCTGCTACCTTTACCGGCTCAAAGCGTTACATGTCACAATATTTTAAAGACTCACTTGCTATATGTCGATCTATTGGTCATCCGAGTTTTTTCCTCACAATGACATGTAACACGAAGTGGCCTGAAATTCAACACATGCTTGATCTGATGCCTGGTGTTGCAGTATCCGATGCTCCTGATGTTGTTGCTCGGGTATTTAAGATGAAATTAGACCAGTTGGTTGATCTTATTAAGAATAAAAACTACTTTGGTAAATGCATTGGAGGTATTGTTTTTTTACATCACAAAGATAGTCAAGTATATATATCAAACTATTATGTAATCCTAATAACATGTATATTTTTCAACAGTTATGTAAGTTACAGAATTTCAGAAACGTGGTTTGCCACATGCTCACATGTTGGTGTGGTTACACCCGGATGATCGTCCTAAAAAAATAGAAGAGATAGACAAATTAGTTTCTGCTGAAATACCAGACAAAGATGCAGATCCAGTTGGTTACAATGCCGTAAGAAATTTCATGATACATGGACCATGTGGAAAAGATTTTTCATACTCTCCATGTATGGCAAATGGAAAATTTACACGTCATTTTCCCAAAAAGTAAGTAATGTTTTTACTAATTAAATTACATCACTTTTAGCATATAGATTCAATGTTTATATATTTAGGTATGCCCGTTTTTTTGACATTTGATTATTTTCGGAATTTTACATTTTTAGTTTAAGTTGTAGAATTATTTTATAGAACTCAACAATATTAGTAATTGCAGGTATAATGGACATACTTTCTTTGATGATTGTGGGTTTCCTGTTTATCGTAGACGGAAGATGAACCGAACTGTTTTAAAAAACAAATAGGAACTTGACAATAAATTCGTTGTGCCATATAATCGTGAACTTTTGATTAGATTTCAATGTCATATAAATTTAGAGGTCTGCAACAATTCACGATCATTGAAATATCTCTTCAAGTATTGTCTGAAAGGACATGACAATGCTACTATGCTTTTACAAAGAAAGAAAGGTTTTGCTGCATCTAAAGATTTAAAAGGAAAGGAGAAAGTTGTTGACGAGGTCAAACATTATCTTGATGGACGCTATGTATGTGCTTCAGAAGCTGCATGGAGAATTCTTGGTTTTGATATTCATTATCGCTATCCATCTGTAGAAAGATTACCCGTACATGTTGCTGGAGGAAAGATTGTTAGTTTCAAAGTAACTGATAATTTGGAAGATATTGCTGATCAAGCAAATTATCGAAAGAGTAAATTAGAAGCTTGGTTTATTGCAAACAGAAAATTTCCGGAAGCTAGAGAATATACATATCAAGACTTTACACGTGGTTTTACATGGCATGCACGTGCAATAGAGTGGAAGCAGAGGAAAAGGGGAATTGTAATTAGTAGATTATCTGAAGTTCATGCATCAAGTGGTGATGCATTTTATCTTCGAATGCTTCCCTTACGGAGAAAAGGTGCAACCTCCTTTACTGATTTGCATACTGTTGATGGACAAATATACAATTCGTACAAGGAAGTATGTGATGCACTTGGCCTTTTAAAAGATGACAATCAATGGCACACTGCCCTTCGAGAAAATAGCCAAACAGCTTTTCCACATCAGCTTAGATCAATGTTTGTGCATATATTAACTAACTGTCCAGTTGCCGATCCTTCAAAATCAACATTGGACAAGTATGTCCGAAGACATTTTATATTCAAAGCGGAAAGCCAGTGGTAACCAGGAGCTTAATTTGCCTTCATATGAATTGGAAAATTATACTCTTGCAGGTTTGTTTGGTTTCAATTATAAGTTTCAGTTTAATTATTGACTCATCTATTAGTAAATTTTCTTCAAATGTGTTACAACTTATAAAACTCCAACATTATTGATATTTTTTTGGTTGTAATTACAGAAATTGAGAAATTGTTGAATGAAGTGGGAAAAAGTTTGAAGGAATATTCAACTATGCCTTTTCCCAATGATTCTTTTCTTCACTGTTCCGTCAATAGTCTTATTGCGGAGGAAACTGGATATGATCGTATTGAAATGAAGAAGCAGCATGACAGTTCATTTTCATGTTTAAATGCAGAACAATTAGAATTTTATAATTCTATTGTTCAATCTGTAAATAGTGGTAAAGGAGGAGTGTTCTTTGTTTATGGGAGCGGTGGGTGTGGTAAGACATTTCTTTGGAAAACATTGTGTTGTCGCTTCCGTAGTCAGGGAAAGATAGTATTGCATGTAGCATCTTCAGGCATTGCCGCAACCTTGCTTCCTGGCGGACGTACTGCACATTCTCGATTCCAAATTCCTATTAAACTTGATCAGTATTCTGTTGCTTCCATAAAACATGGTAGTGAAATTGCTGATTTAATTAAACAAACAAGTTTGGTCATTTGGGATGAGGCGCCAATGCAGTATCGTCATGGGTTTGAATCGGTTGATCGGTCATTTAGAGATATAATGTCTGCTCTTGATCCTAACAAGAAGAAACTACCATTTGGAGGCATCACTATTGTATTTGGGGGAGATTTTCGACAAATATTGCCAGTTATTCCAAAAGCTTCAAGAAGTGAAGTTGTTAATGCATCATTGAACCAGTCACGTCTATGGAATCATTGTCAGGTTTTTTTGTTGCGTCGTAATATGCGTTTGGGTTCTGGTAAGACTGCTGCCGATAACAAAAAAAATTGCTGATTTCAGTAATTGGGTTCTTGATGTAGGTGATGGCAAAGTGCCAAACATTAATCCGGATGTTTCATTTTCTGATCCTCAGATAAGAATGCCAACAGAATATCTTATTCGAGATTTTATCAATCCAGTGAAGACTATTGTTGACAGAACTTTTCCAGATTTTGTTGGCAACATGAAATCAGCGACATATTGGAAGGAAAGAGCAATATTAACTCCTACAAATGCTATAGTTGATGACATTAACTCTCACATTTTGGATTTGATTCCAGGTAAAGAACATATTTACCTAAGTCAAGACTCAGTAGATGACATCTATGGTGATGTAGAAGATGATTATGAATCGTCCTTTCCCATTGAATATCTGAATTCTATCAATATGCCATCTATTCCCAAGCATGAGTTGAAACTTAAAGTGGGAGCTGTTGTAATGTTGATGAGGAACTTGAATCAAATTATGGGTCTATGCAATGGTACTAGGATGATTCTGACAAAATGCATGAAGGAAAGTGTTGAATGTCAAATCCTGACAGGTTCACATGTTGGAACTAAACACCTCATACCTAGAATTGAAATGGAACCTTCTGATACACCTTGGCCATTTGCTTTTAAAAGAATTCAGTTTCCTTTGCAAATATGTTTTGCAATGACAATAAACAAGAGTCAAGGTCAATCGTTAGACACAGTGGGTTTATTTCTCCCACGTGATGTGTTTTCTCATGGACAATTGTATGTTGCTATTTCTCGGGTGACTTCTCCTGACGGTCTTCACATATTGATTGAAGATGAGAGTGGAATAGCAAAGAACTTCACAGCTAATGTGGTGTTTGATGAAGTCTTTTATAACCTTCTTGTATTAGATAAGTAAAATAATTACGGAGTATTGTTTTAGTGTATTATTTTATAACATTCCCGTAGTTGAAACAACAAATAATTTGTTGTCATTTTTATATTATATTTGTACTCTATCTATAATAGACTATTTACTCATATTTTGGACCCACATTTATAAAAAGGAAATAACCATTATAGGTTTGCAAAGTACATTTTAGCACTTAGTTCGATACATAGTATATGATCTTTTATATTGGCTTTTTAAGTTATTAAACAACCAAAAAAATAACTAATATTAGAAAACGTCAAGATTCACTACAATTTCAAACATTGTACAAAATAATTATAATTGATTTCCATAAAGATATGCATCACTGCGAATCACGTGTAATAATAAGCTGTCAAATGTATATCATGATTGACGAAGGTAGTTTTGTACCCTATATCTCTTTTCCTATTATTAATCTTTTTATGCATCTATATAATTGATTGATTGATTGATTTAACTTCCTAATTTTAAGGTTAACATTTAGGTTTGTCTTCTACCCCATTGTATATATAATTGGAACTGTTATTATCCCATCCCTTCACATATTTTCATACAACTGTTCTGAGTAAGCCAAAGGTTTGTTAGTTCATCCTTATCGTAAAGTTTGTTGAATCCGACTTAGAATAGCCATCTTATTATTCTTATATTGTTCTATGAAATCTTACTAATGTTTTATTTATCTATAACATTTCAAGCTTAGCAAATGTCAGACATGTTTCGAAATCTCTATCAACTCGATATCACAAGGACTGATTTCATGATACGAGTTCGTGTTACTCGAACTTGGCCTACAACCGCCAACAATGAAAATTTCCAAGGAATGAATATGATTTTACTGGATAGGGAGGTAACATGATATCATTCTTAATGGTGTTCAATATAATTTTCAAAATTATAGACTTTTATAAAGTTACGTTTTTTATAACTATTTTTTATTGTTGTGAACAGAATTACCATGTTCATGCATATGCTCACTCTGATCATTGGAATTTGTTTGAGAACGTAATCACTATTGGTAACATCTTTGAGATTAAAAACTTTGTCACTAGGGAAGCATCTGGAAACCTGAGGCCCGTTTCTTCAAGCAAATCTATTTTGCTTACAAACTTAACCACTGTCAATCACTATCAAATTGAGGATAATACTATACCCAGACATAAATTTAAGACTGTTGAGTTAGGTGATGTTTATAATATTGCTAACTCTTATGGTCCAACTGATATTCCTGAGTATGCTATAGGTAATTGCAAACGACATCATGATTCCATTAATCAATTCAATTATTTTGTACTTGGTGTCTTTAATATACATTTAGTTGTGTTTGTAGATATTGTTGGAGTTGTTCAGAATATCGAACCACCTAAAGTTTTGCAAACCCGTTCTTTTGAATCTGTTGTTGTTCAGTTGCACCTTTATGATGGAAGGTTTGATATTTTTATTGTTTTTGTTTTCATGTATTATCATTTTCAATAATTTTGTTAACATGTTATTTTTTAGATATAACATATTAAAAATTTAAATTTTTGTCTATTATTTTCTATATTCAGGCACACTGTTAAAGTTAATGTTTGGAATGAGCAAATTGCAATTCTGCATCCTTTACTTGAAGGACACTATCAAAATCCTCCCATTGTTGTATTTTCATCCATGAGGCCACGTGTGATTTTTGGTAAAATTTAGCAATATAGTTGTTAAAACCAAATTTTTATATTTACTGGCTACAACATGATATAGTTGTACAAGTATATAAACATTGTTTTTTCAAATTGTGTTCTTTTCCAGGCAGACTTCAAGTAAGCACCTGTTCATCTTCAAAAATATTTATTAATATTGATTATGACGCTGTTAGACGTGTAAGTCAAAGGTACGGTGTTAATATTTTGTCAATACATTATCTTAATTCATTATTATGCTAATTTTTAACTAAAAATTATGGAATTTTTGCAGGCTATTGGTCCAAGTGAATGATGCTGATCCCGTAGCTCCTTGATGCACTTACATACTTTTTTTTAGGGGTGTAAGAATTATCCGCAAACCGCAATCGCACCGCAAACCACTCGCAATCGCAACCGCAAAAACCGCCAAAATCGAAAAACCGCAAAATCGCAATCGCAACCGCAACCACTCGCATACTTGCGGGTTGGTTGCGGATTTGCATATTGAAAAACCGCAAAATCGCAACCGCAACCGCACCCGCAAACCGCAATATATATATATATATATATATATAATTAAAAATATATATGTTTATATTATATATTTTTATAAATATAAATTAATAAATCATATATTATATTATATAATTAAGTCTTCGCGCTAATTCTATAGCATTGATGTTTGGGCCTTACATCATATTTCTTTGAATTATGTTAGTTTTACATTTCCTTTTCTTGTCATGGACTTATCCTATTGTCTTTTCTTGTCTTAGGCTTATACATCATATTTCTTTGTATTATGTTGGTTTACATTTCTTTGTATTCACGACTTTTAGTCTTGAAATATCACCAATTATTTATGAAAATTTTGTCACAAAAAATATCAAATTTTTTCAATTTAAAAATATATTTTTATACAAATTTTAATAGGTGGTTGAACCGCAAACCGCACCGCATAACCGCGACCGCAAGTGCGAATAATCGCAACCGCAATTGCGGTTGTGGTTGAAAATTTCAAAAACCGCCAAAATCGAAAAACCGCCGTAATCGCCAAAAACCACTCGCAACCGCACCGCGTACACCCCTACTTTTTTTCATGAAGTCGTGAAGCATGCGGTCATGTTTCATTTATGTCATTGCTGAACACATCTTTGTCTTAGATGTGTTGAATAAATTAAATTTCATTAGATGCATTATTATTATCCTTATGGATTGTTCATCTTTTTAAACTTTATTTTAATAATGTGTTGAATAACGACTATTCCATTGTAATATTTTTTATTGTTAATAAGTGGAAACAGTTCCACCGTTTGTCAATATTGCTCATGCTGCTTATTACCACTTCAGACATATACACATATGTACCTAAAAACATATACATATATTATCAAGCACTGTTGCTAAGCTTTTGTTGGTATAGGAAAACCAGCACCCTCTACAAGTCAGACAGGATGAGTTTCATGGTTTTGTTGCTTAATGTGTTCGAAATAATGTAAACCATGCAGTGCTCTTAAACTCATCTCGACAACTTTTACTCAATTCCAATGTAAAACAACATTTACATGTTTTACATCATCTATTTTTTTAACTATTTTCATCCCGTTTTGCTGGGCCTTTTTTTAAAGCATTATACAAACCGAATGAAATTGATATTACTGCTAATGAAATGTTCCATATTATCAATAATACTCTTTTGAGGGCAAGAGTTCAAGAGTTTTGTAATATGCTTTCTGATATGTATGGTAACTTAGTTGAAAATGATCATTTGCTGCCTCCTGTTAAATTTTGTAAAAGATCAAGGATATCAGAACCATTTAACCTCTTAGTCGGACCTCCTCTTGAAGAGGATATGTGGAACTCTCTTTGTATGTCAGGAGTAGAAGGAAATTATAGGGAAAATGGTGAAATTTCGGGAAAAGCTTTGACGATGGAAAACATTTGGATTTCAAAGTGTCCCCAATGCACTCTCCAGTTAATTGTCTTTAAAATTATTTCCTGTGTGATGAATTATTGAATTGGGTACCCTTCCTGGACCTTAGCAATTAGCATATGTTTTTAAATTTATGTATTTATGTATTGATGTTTGGTTTGTCATGGATTTGTTATACTTTCCATTGTTATAAATTCTTAAGTATTTATATGTTATATTATCAATATCGATTGACGCGAATGAAAACCAAGTTACTTGCCATATTCAAGTATATCTGTTTGTGTTATATTTGTCCACAAATTTGTATTTCGGCTTATAGAATAATTTGATATCAATGCACCCCATGAAGCTACGCCTTCAAATTTAAATCAGCGTATAGTTATGTCATAGAGTCTATGTTGTCAACACCATAGACATTGTAGAAATTTGGTGACGACAGATAATAACTATTGGTTTTAAGGTTGTTAATAACATTTTTTGTAATGTTAGATGCATCAAAAGAAAATGACATTGTAGTATGTGAAAAATATTTACATTCAGCATTTTCAATATGATACACATAGAGTTGTCCATACCCCAAGGTTTATTGTTCATATGTACTTAATGACCACCATACTAACAGTAACTTCAATATATACATTGGATTTCTAAAATTTCAAGGACTAAAGATAAATAAAAGTAAACTACATACTATCGCTGAATTCCCTGATTTTTGCACGTAGTATTGCTCTTTGTTCACCCATATGCTCTGCTTTATCTTTCAAGTCATTCATCTTTTCCTTTCACTCAACCTCTAAAGTGTTGAATGCAATGATAATTTCATCCATATTTTTCTTGAATTGGTTTACATGCCCGTTAAGTGAAGTACATGAATCATCAAAAAATTTCCGAGCATTCTCTTGATAGGAAGTAGGAATTTGAACAGGATTTTGGGAACTTTCTCCGGATTGTATTGGTTGATCTCCTTTTAAAACATCAATCAAGTCCCTACAAGATTTGACATGAGATCATACAAATTAGCAATGAGATTTTCTATTATTCACAAAATATAGATATAGTTTTTTTAATATAAGTTTGCAAAGAATATTATATTGTACTTCACTATATAAGTCATTATGTAGTAGTGACTTACCCATACTGAATTTCAAGCCCAATTATTCGAGCAACCAGTTTAGATTGTCTGTCTTCCATGTTTTTATACAACATCTGGAAGCTCATATTTGCTGCATGTAGATCATCAGTAAGTTGTGCGGAATCAAGAGTTAACTGATTCAAGTCATTCACCAACATGTTCTTCATGTCTGTCATTCTTTTTCTCTTCATATTTCTTGAACTCATTTATGCAAAACTGAACCAGAATAAGAAAATAACCACAATGAAGTGAGAGGACTTTATATACCATGAAATGTATGGTTAAGTTTTGGTAGTTTATAGAGATGGGCTTTTGCCAATGATGTAGTTACATGTACATACCAACTGCAAGGTAGTTATACATCAATCCTAATGTATCAACCACATTAGTTAAATTTTAAAATATATAATTTTTTTTTACATATAACAAAGAAATGCAAATGTTTATTTATGTGTCACTGAAATAAATAAAATTTAAAAAAACAAAGTTTTTGATAAGGTTGGATTATATCAATCAAGTTTGTAATCAAAAAGCCTTCTTTAAATAACAGGATATGTTGTATTGTTACGATGATTGATTAATCAGATCAATCATAAAAATAGTTAAGATATGATTAAGAAACTAACTGATACAGCATATAAAACCTTAAACCCACCTTAGTAATATTCCCCGAACAGCCAAGCACTCCACGATACGGTAAGACTAATGGTTTTTGTTTTAGTATGCTATTCGAGCATTTTTCTTAAGCATGTTGATAACACCTTTGTGACTTGGTTATCTTTATACGATATTATTCTTTATCAAACAGATTGTATTGTGTACATTAACATCATGTATGCTATGTACCAGATATGAATATGCATGATCATCTGTCGACACTGGACGGATCTAAAATTGATTGGACAATAAAGGTTCGTGTTACCAGGATCTGGGATACAATTTCCGATAATGGTGATTTGATATGTCACAATATGATTCTTTTGGATGCGATGGTAAGAGTATTCATTTCCAACATATAAAACATATCAAACAAATGTATTTCTTTTTGTAAAACTTACTACATGTTCAAATGTTTGTTTAATGAACAGAATACTCATATCCATGCTACTATTTCCCCTCATCTGTGGAATAATTTTCACAATGTTATATTGGAAGGAGGATTATATGAGATAGTAAATGTTCGTGTTAAGGAAGCATATGGTTATTTCAGGCCTATTAGTACGACAAAGTTCATGAGTTTTCTGTCTTCTACTCTTATCAGTGCTTATGCTCATGTTGACTATATAATTCCATTCCACAAATTTGAGTTAAAACCCTTGGGAGATCTATATGACATTGTTCATTCTTATGAAGTACTTAATCAGAAACCTGTATACTCCACAGGTTATTCTATATCCATATAAGATATTATATTATCAAGTAATTGTTTGCAATCTTATAGTTTTATTAAACTGTAGATGTCATGGGAGTTATCGAAGATCTCCAACCAATTCATACATTGCAGACACATGTTGGCGATAGACAAGTTGTTCGTTTCAGGATAACTGATGGAAGGTTGTATAATTGTAAATAGATAGAATCCATAGCAATTTGCTAGCAATTTTATTAGTATGCAGATCAATTTACATTTTAATTTCAGGGTTTTGCACATGGTATCATTTTGGGGTCCTTTGAATGCAAATACTTAACCTCTATATGAAAATCATATTGAGAATCCAGTTATTGTAATTCTGGCAAGTATTCGATTGTCTTCTTATAAAGGTAGTTATATAAGTCTTGATATTTTTTTTGTTATTATTTGTCATATTGTCTTGATTTATGATACTAAGAAATTAGATCACAACAGGCAAGGTTACTATATCCAGTTTGCCTTCTTCAAAGATTTATATTAACTACCCGAATGAGGATGTTTTGTTCTTGAGAAATAGGTATTTATATAACCTTCCAAAATATATCTACAGTCACAGATTTTATGAAAATTATTTGGTCAATGCACGTTATATAACTTTCATTATTTTGTTTAACCATTACATTTTATAGGCTGGCGGAAGAAGGATATCAACCACATATCAACGTTCCATGAAGAGTGATCAATCTAAATGTTGTAGTGCTTTGATGCTGATAAATGAAAATGTCTTCTGGCACTTTAGAATATTTATGACCACATGATTAAAATAACCTCCCGGACGGAGTATCTTTCAATATATTTGTAGTTTCATCTCAGCAAATATATTTTTTGAATTCTTAAATTATGTATCTCTCTTTTTTTATAGTTAGTATCTTGGTTTGTTTGAATGTGATTGATATGAATGTTAATTTTCAAGAGTAATCATTTCCAATGTTTCAGTATACGTAAACAAAGAAATTGATATGATACATGTTGTTATCGTAAATTCAATTACACACGCTAATTTTTTTTAATCATAATACTTTTCTCAGCTAATTTTATATTGACTAATTCTTTAAATATTATTAAGAAGAACTAAATGTATAAGTTTTGTAGGATGGGATATATGTCAAGTAAACCACTAACAACCCATTGTCTGTTAACCTTATTTTTTCCTGTTGTCTGCAATAGTTATTTGGATATCATATGGAGATGGTTTCGACAACTTAAAACATGATTTGCAACAGCATATACAGACTTAGTGAACTATAGGTATATGACCAATCTATGTTAAAGAATAACAAACATAGATTAACTTATTTTTCTGTTTGTGTACAATTTGGACTTCCATTGTTACCAAAGAGTAATTATGCAATTTCATTTTCAAAATCTTATATGCGTAATCATGGATATATAATTAGAAAACACGTTAGACCAGTGAAGATAAGTCTCCTGTTCATTAGAAAGAATAATGTACAACCAGATTAAAATGTCAGATTTGATTTGAAAAATTTACCAAATTTAGACATTCTAAATTGTACAATAGATATAATGGAATCATTATCATGTAATTTGTGATTACTGGAGATAAGTACGTCTATAACTTTTAGAATATGATTGATCTGATTAACATTAACATTATTTGCCATATCTTAGAATCAAGATAAATATCTTCATATCTCTTTTAATATAAAAAACATATCAGAAGACTAATCATGAGTTATAAAACTTTCATTTCATCTTTTATTTTTCAAAATAAAACGAGCCGCTTGCACCAACTAAACATAATAACATACAGCTATGTGATTGATCTGATTGATTTGGATAACTGAAAATATCTTTTGGTTATATAGGATATTGATTTTCCCTAACGCTATATTTATCAACTCCATAATATATGTAATTTGTTTGACAGGTATTATTCTGACCTATTTCTTTCCACGAACTTTGGCCTATAAATACACTATAACTTTGTTTTGATATCACCATTCCACTTAACGATTTTTTTCCTTATTCTGCTATATGTAAGTATGCCTATCCATCTAATTTATTCCATTTTCTTCATATTCCTAATTGATACTGTGTTTCTATGCTATGTGTTCATTGTTTTATAATATTATTCTACTTTATCATTACATGTTTTTATGAAACTTATACATATAGAAATTTATACTCTGTTTTCACAATTTACACCATTAACTGTAATTATTGTAATACACCTTGCATCACATATTGTAATTACTTTCTTTTTACTAGAAACAGTTACAATGTATGATCAATTGTGCAATCTTGATACATCAAAGACATCATGGAGAATCAAAGCACGGTTGACAAGGATGTGGCCATCTATATCTTCCACATCTGATGCAAATAATGCTTTGAAAGGGTACAACTTGATTTTGCTTGATGATGATGTGAGTTGAATATGTCTTTAATAACTATGACAAAATTATTTTGTATTTACCTTTGTTTATTAAAGTTGAGCCTTTTTTCTTACAAATATGCAGGTATCTAAATGTGTATTGATTATAAATTGCAGGATTGTCATGTTCAAGCATTTATTTATGCTGAAATTTGGAGAGCAATAACACCTGAAATGGAGGAAGGTAGCCTGTATGTAATCTCAAATTTTTACACCAGGGAAGCTAAGGGAACTTTAAGGCCAACCAGTAACAAAATTATTATCAACTTTTCTAACTCAACCACTGTTGAAAAGCTTGATCACGATGACTTTATGATACCAAGACACAAGTTTGAATTTGTTGATTTAAGCGATCTTTTCCGTATTGCAAATGCTTATGAAAATGCGGAAAATCCAGAGCTGTCAATAGGTTTTTAATTTTAAACTTATTTTATCACTTATATTTTAAAGTTTCTGATTAGATGAAATGGCAATTTATTTTATTGTGTTTCAAATTTTTTTTACTGTCTTATAGATATTATTGGCGTGGTTGAAGAATTTGAAGATGTTAATTTCATACCAACAATATTTGGAGAGAAGCATATTGTAAAATTCCGGATTACCGATGGCAGGTATTGTAACAAATAAACCTAACTTATTATTAATTGATAATTATGTTTTGACCTTTAATTTAGACGTATGATGTATGTCATGCTTTTTCTAATGTGAAGGTATAACCACAAAGTTACTGTATGGGGTCAACTTGCTGTAACTGCTGACGATCTCCATAAGAAAATAAAAGATCGCCCAATTATTGGTATTGTTACCAGTACCAAGCTGAAAACCTTTAAGAGTAAGTTAATCATATTTCTAATAATATGTTTTTCCATCTTAAAATTTTTAAATTTTTTTATTAGTGCTAAAAAAACATTTTGTATATATGATTTAGGCTCTGTTCAGATTAACACTTTGCCGTCCTCAAAGATTTATCTAAACTTGGAGGATGACTGTGTATATGCAATGAAACTAAGGTAATACATTCCACATTAGAATTTTAAAATTTTACATTTATTTGTACAGATAGTTATTAATACAATTGTATTTCAACAACAAAAACAGACTTGAGGAAGAAGGCTATAAGATTCCTGAAGTGGATTTCGCAACACCTGTGAAGGCCGTCGCGATTCCTGAAATTACTAAGTTAACTCTTAGGGAGCTTGCTGAGAAGACAAACACAGATGATCTTGAAGTAATGGATTTTTAGAATAAGAGCAGAGTGATCATTACCAATTTTTAACGTTGTGTTTTAATTTTTTTTAAAATCCTTTGTGCAGCGGAATTTTCAATGTTTTGTTAAGATTGCAGCTGTTGAAGAAGTTGCTAACTGGTGGTATTATAGTTGTACTGGACAAAAGTGTCTTGAAGAGGTTTACAAGATTGAAGGAAGGTATAAGTGTCCTAAATGCACCAAGAACCAGCCAGTTGCTGAGAAAAGGTATATTCCAGTCACATATATAGAAAGTTTTTTAGGAATAATTATTTATAGTTTAGGTCCCTTATTTCTCTGCATCTAATTAGTTTTCATACGTAGATACAAGTTTGTTGTCCTTGCTGGAGATACTTCCGAAGCATTCAACTTTGTATTATTGGATCGTGCTGCTAAACGTATTCTTGGACAAACAGCAACAAAAATGATTGTTGACAATGGAAAGGTATAATCACATGATTAAGATTGTTCTTAGTATTTGTATTGACTAATATATGTATCAAATAGAGTAATATATATTTTATAAACTATATGTAGACTGAAGGTGATGTCATATATCCAGAAAAGATCAAGCAGTTAGTCGGGAAGGAGTTTATATTTACTGTTCAGATAAGTAGTGATAATGTTTTGCTGAATAGTATGATATTTACTGTGATTGATGCACATGATGACAATGCTGAAACTTCTTCTCAATCTAATGCAACAATTGTCGGTTATACCATTTCCAGTTTCTCAGAGGTTTTTATTCATACCCAATGATTATGATTATATTTTTTCACTAATTTAAATATTATCATATTCTTGGTTTTTAAATTATAATGTATCATGCAGAACATGATTGATCTATCTAATGTTGGGGAGACACCAGAATCTGCCAAGTCTGTTACGAAGAAGATTAAAATGGTTATTCTTACATTTAAACAAAATCAAATCCAGAATTTTTACCTTTGTTTGCTTTATTGTATTAGTTTTTGGTCTTAATTTAAGTCAATTTGTAATTATAATTCTTTTTTGCTAATAATAAGATGACATCATCATGCAGGAAAAGTAATGAGCAGTAAAGTGGAAGATGGATTTTGTTGCTGTTTGGTAAAGAAGTAATCGCTTGAGAAATAAAACATTTGTATTGTTTTGGAACTTTGGTTTTGTTATTTGCTTATTGTTTGTTTACGCAATGGATTTTTGGTTTCGTTGAAGTTTGTTTAATAAATGTACTTTCTTGCGGATGTTATTTCCTTCAATTTAATTGCAATTTTTAAATAATTTCAAATTTTGTATTATCATTTATTCCAATTGTTAAATAATTTTTAATTTATTATTATAATGTTTTAAGTTTGACAAAGTTTAGATATATGATTTTAGATCTACCTTGCAATTGTGCATCAAGAGTGATCAAGATAAATGTCATTTTAGTTATTTGCTGTTAATTTGAAATTGGACTTTTGCACCTTAGAATTGTTTAAAAAAAATAAAAATTCCGGGAGAAGTATGTTTAAATAAATGTCTAGGATTATCGTACCAGACTTTTATATTGAATATTGGATTTTTGTATCAATATTTTATATTTCATATGTTATAAGTCCATTATGTTCATGGATAAGTATACAATTTGTACAACGAAGTATGTGATGCACTTGATCTTTTAAAGGATTACGATGAATTGCACGTTGCCCTTCGAGAATACTCCCAAACAGTTTTTCCAAAACAGCTTAGATCAATGTTTGTCTGTATAAAATAAAATTCCTGAATATGATTTAAAAGTGAATGTGATGCTTATTACATGTGTGTCATCAGTTATTTGCTGGGATTTTATCCTTAAACCTCATCGGTCTTGGTGTGAGTTGAATGTAGCTGCTATACGAGTAAATTATGTAATCACTGAAAGACGTGATTTACAATATAAATTATGTAATTTGTATGCAGAAGCAAGGTGACGTAAGTTCTCCAGAAAATATCAAGCAGTTAGACAGGAAGGAGTTTACTTTTTATATTCAGATAAGTAGTTATAACGTTATCCCACTGCTGTAATGGTCATATGCCAGTGCCTGTTGATCTCAATATCACAGCTGACCCTCTTGTACATGGTGCTGCTATACAAGAGTTTTAAGTTATGTAATCACTAAAAGACATGATTTACAATATAAATTAACGCTATCCCACTGCTTTGAGTCTGGATTAAAGAACTAATATGTGCTGCAATTGTACAATCTATAATTACATTAACATGACTGGATTAGAGAAGTAATATATGCTGCAATTGTACAATTTAGAATTATAGAGAATGTAATTGTAAAACTCAAAGATAATTAATAATATTAAAAAGTAGCAGATGAAACTTTAGATAAATTTGGAATATGTTCTTTAAACAAGCACAACTACTTTGAAATAGAGTTTTTAGTAACCCAAAGATGATCTTAAAGTGTAATATTTTTCACGAAAGTTGAACATCAAAAGCAATTCCATTAGCATCTTCGACAAAAGTGAAGACTAGATTCTGATTTAGTTGCAACTCATTGTCTTCTACAAAAAAATTCCAACCAGCAGAAAATCTTGGAATTCCATGATTGTATACCATTCCAACTGACCAGGAACCATTATCAGTCCTTAGTAACACTTTTTCACCAGCTCTCCATTCTCTACCATGTGGAACAATATCCCTGGGAATGTGCTGTAGAACAAGGAAATAAGTTAATAATATAACAATCATTCATTGCAGATGTACCCGTATAATAAATTATAGTTAAGTATGTATATATAACATATCACTCCATGTGATGAGTTGTTTACATTTGACCATGTTAGACGGACATTGAAAGTTATATCTGCATTATTCATATGCTGCTCATCCAAGTCATGATCTTCCCCATCCATGTCTTCATCCTCCATTTCTATATTAATTATATCATAAACATGAATTATATTACATGGATTTCTAACTTTAATTTTATAAATGCATATGTCAATTACAGTAGGAAATAATTGATATAGGTAATTAGAATACCTTGATCATGCTCTTCACGTTGTAAAACTTTTTCAAGTTTTGACTTATCAAATATAACTAAATCAAAACGGCCAAGACCACGATATGTAAACAGCACAACATCTTTCCTTTCTATGTACTGTAATCCAATAAGTTCAAGCAGACCATTTATCCTTTTTTCATTTTCAAAGTAATGGCCTTGGAAAACTTCTCCAGTTTTTACTGCCAAAGTAATTGCTGCAGGAATGAGCTTTCCAAATCGTCCATAAAAAGACTCAGGTATCACCTGTATAATTTTTTGTAATATCAATTATACAACTGTTATTAGGATAAAATACAATTAGTTATGTAGTAAAAGGTAACTTATGATATATGCTCTAAGTAGTATTTTCTAACTATAACTTACAATTGCTCCAGAATTGTAGGCATCACCATTAACAGTTGCTAAGAATTTTAATCCAATGCCAGTGTTGTTGTCTGGAAAAACATTATAATTTATGTTAATATGTTTCCGAAGAATTATTATAGTAATCAAAGAAAGAAAATAGAAGCACCTATGTCAAATAGCGTAGTCCTTGCCATACTTCTTGACGAAGGATACAAGATTTCTGAAGCATCATCATCAAGCACATTCACCAAGAAATTACCATGTCCATTGTAATTGAACACAAAAATTGAACCATTATGCAATATGATTTCCTTTAGAAATCGATCCATGTGTTCAAAACTTTGATCTTTCTTATTGAAAAGCACATAGATTTTCCGACCATTTGGAAATTGTAAACCAACACTAGGAGGTATTTCATCTCCATAATCCAATATGATTTCTGAAGGCAGTGTCTGTTAAAGATAAATATAAGTTAAATTGTAAAATAAACATAATAGTGTAGTTTAAAGAACCTATATTGAATGTAGTTTATAAATTAAGCATGTATTTACCATTTTTCCAGTGTCAATTTGAATAGGCTTATAACCTATGATGAATGCAGGATACACTTCATTCCCCCCCTCTCATCTATCAATATAACCAATAAATGAAATTGATGTTAAACATTCGTATTGTTTAATTATAATCTATTAATTATATTAAAAATACTTTTCCACAATCTGATAAAAGAAATTACCTGATGTGAGCTTTCAGCATTATCCAATCTGAGTTCAATTTTGTTTTGTCTCCCACTGGGTTCCCCACAATCTGTACATAACAATCACAAAGTTTTTTTAGTCATTTTTTTCACATTTTTTTAACTTAACAAATATATATTAAATTCAGCAAACCTGATTTTGGATGGAAGTTTACATCCCAAACCCAATTGGACATTGTTGTTGTTAATTTCTCAAGTTGTCTATTTGCGTAATTTATTTCCTTCCCATCCTCTTGATATATCCTCGCACACATCACCTTACTTCTATTCATTGAAAAAACAATAGTATCCTTTGCCCTTAAAGAGAAACGATCTATCATTATTTTCAAATTTGTCATGTATCCTCCTATGTAATTGTAGCAGATGTACCAACTTTCGCCGTTAACTTCTAATTTTTTGGTGTTAATCAACTTCTGTTTGTAGAATTCCTTAATTATTCTTGGAACAACCTGATTGTAATCAAGAATTTCATTGTATAAAGTAATACATATATTATAAAGTAAAAACCAACTACATTAAACATACTAACGACTAAATTTAGGAAATACCAGAACTTCTGAATTGATGAACTCTTCCGAAACAACCTTGAAAAACTCTCTTTTCCATTCTTTACAAACTGTTGACAAATTTAAAAAAATTATAATAGCAATAAGCAGTTATATGTCATACATAGCCTTATTTTTCTGTTATACCTTGATTTTCATCAAATCCTTCATCAGTTGCTTCAAAAATGCATGCGTTTACACTATTTGTCTCAGACTCTGGCAATCTATAGAGCACCAAGGTATTGCCCTCTTTCAAATTTATTATCTGTGAAAAGTCATACCATCCTTTGCCAAGCGTACATTTTCCATTTTTCATGCGAACATCAATTACCCAAAAGTTGGAACCAAAATGTATAAACAGCTTCTCACCATCTACCCAATTTTTGTACAGCTCTTCCAGGTCAGGACTAAGATTCTGCATTAGTAGTATAGATAGTTAAGAAACTATGTAGTTAATTTTTAACGAAAACATTTTCATATTGGACAAAGTAGCAAAACATTATTGAAGAATTACTCTTCAGATGCTTTTTTTTCTGGCTAATATCATCTTTGCTAATGTTGATATTGTAATAAACAACACAATTCTTACAAGCATTGAATGACCATAGTTCTTCAGATTTGTCGTATTCCATTGAAGACAAGTCTACAACATACTGATCCTTACTCCAATTGGACATGTTTTCGTTTTCAAAATATTCTTCGGCATTAGTGGTTGGATACTTTGCCTCAATTGCTGTATCCTTGAAGATTCTAACTACAAACAAGTTTTCACCGTAGTAATCAAACTGGATAACATTGTATAGCTTGATTTCGTAGAATCGCATAAAACTCTTTAATCCATAGATTCTTTTTTTCCTAAATCAAATATTGCTTTCCATGCAATTTTTTTGCACCTTATAATCACATTTGTAGAAAGTTAACATCCAAATGCTTCGCAAAATGAATTTGGAATCCTCTGTATCAAGATTTCATAATAAAATTGATATACCTAATTAATAAATCTTAAACATTAGTACTGTAAAAGTATAACAGAACTAAAAATGTAATACTTACTAGGGATCCAAAACATTCATTGTCTATGTTTGCAGATAGAAAACTTCCCAAAATTTGTCTATCTCCTGTTCAATCATAACATATTTAACAATATATAAATTATGATATTGCTGCTTAACAAAACTAAAGGATGAACAGTTAGAAGAGGTTATCATTATGTCGAATTGAAACAAGTTTAGATATACCAGTGTAGTAAGCTTGATCCCTGGTCCTAAATATCAGAGTTCCACTCTGTTATACAAAAACAAGTAATTAATATAATATTATCAAATCCAGAAACGAGTAGTAGTACTCATGTAAATTGTTAAGAATCATCAAAATTGAGAAAACCCCGGTTATGAAACAATTTACAAGGTTTTAACCCAGTGATTCTGTTGAGTATTGAATACAGTAAAAGAATACAGAGGGGGGGTGAATGGATTCTTGAACTTTTCTTTGTTCTTGAATCTTTGCAACAAGATATGTGTTGAATGTGTGAGATATGTAAGTACAGATAACAAAAACAAACACAACACAATATCACTTTAATCTAATATTTTATTAGATAAAGATTTTGCTACAATCTGTGAATACAAATGGTAGTATTCTCAGCTTCGTTTTTCTTAGAGAGATATTTCTTGTGATGTATCTTGAAAAACTTCTCTGCTAAGGAAGTGAGGCTGTATCCTTATAGACATGGATACACCTACTTACTACAAATAAGGTAGAAAAACAAACTACTTTCCAGAATGTCTATCTTATTTGAGTAAGAGTCCAAATGGCTACAGATTTGACTTTGCAAAGCCTGTTCAGATCCACTTCTTTAGCTCCTTGTCCCTTTGTCTTATCTCTCCAAGTTTCTTTGTAGGCTTTCCAATGTTCTTTATAGTACATAGTCAAATAAAGCGACTTGGCTTGTTGCAGGTTTCTGACTTGTACAATTCTTCAGTATTTTGTCTCCAAGAATGTATTCGAGAAGTGGCTAAGTGATTGATTTGAGAACTCGAATTGACTTAATCGATAACTCTGAGTTCTCGAATAGTGTTATTTTGACATATCGAATCACTTCTCGAATAGCTCTTTTCTCCGGGACTCCTTGAGATATCGAATAGAGCATTTTGACATATCGAATCCCTGAGATGTCGAATAGCTTCTTTAGTCCTTGAGATATCGAATAGAGCATTGACTTGTTGACTCTTAGAGAACTCGAATGATGCTTTGACTTGTTGACTCCATGAGTTCTCGAATAGAGTAATAGATATATCGAATCTCTGAGATATCGAATGAGATATCGAACAGTGTATTCAGAGATATCGAACAGTGTCTTTTGAGATATCGAATCTCTGACTTCTCGAATGCTAGACTTCTCGAATAGACAAATGTACTTCTCGAATTGGTACTTAGGCAAATTCTTCTTTTCTTCAAATCCCAACTATGATTATTTGGCAGTCTTTATCTCCTTGCTTGAGGCATGAACCTTGGAACTTCTTTCAAGCATTATTCTTGACTTTATAAGTACAGTAACACAACTAGAATTTGATGCCTATTACAAGTACAGAACAAATAGAAACTCTACAACTAGAGGTTCCCTCAGTTAAGAAGTCATGTGGGTAATGCATAGCATTACACATACTTAGGCTTGTTATTAGATGTATTCAGGCATGCCTCTGTGACTAACAATCTCCCCCAAATTGTGAGTAAGACCCTTAGTCACAATTTCATGTCTGATAACAAGCCTAACATACATAAAGATAAAACTTGACAGTACATGTATGAATTTTGATTAGCAATGTGGATAGAACTACAGGGTGAGTAATCTTACAGCCTATGATGAAGTACTAGCCATTGTCATTTGTTTCCCTTTCCATAGCTTTGGCTTGAAAATCATCATATGCTTTATGTCTTCTTTCTTTCTCCTTCCTTGTATTCTCATCCATAGCTTTTATTATTTCTGCCATGGCATCCAATTCTTCAAGCAAAATTGAGTCTTTGAAATCTTCAAGTACTGGTTTCAGAATGTTTGCAGGATAGTGGTTGAGTAGATTCATTCTGATGTGGACCTTATCCCCATTTCTCCTCCTATACTTCACCACATAGGGGTTAAACTGAACTCTACACAATCCCTTTGCCCTTAGCTTTTCTGCTTCAATCTTCAGTCTCTCAATTTCTTTCTCCCTTGCTAGCCATTTCTCAAGACATTCTTTTCTGATTCTCTCCTCATGATCTCTCTTCATCTTCACAAAATCAATTAGCTCCAGCTTCCATACTCTTTCCACTTTATCTTCTGAGCTCAACAATGCAATGATTCTTTCTATGTCATGTAGTTTGCCCCAGTGTTGACATCCTCCTTGTTTGAATTTCTCCTCCCTTCCATCAGTATATTTGATCTCAAGGCAGTTATCAACAATGGCAACATGATAGATTCTTTGAGCTTGTAAGAATTGCAGTTGGTCTTCATCAAAATCTTCATCTAGTGGTTGGAGTTTTAAGCCTGGATAGATTGTCAGAGTCCTTGATTTGGATAGCTTTGGTTTCCTTGCAGCTTGTTTGAATTTGATCCTTTTGACATGGTTGACTGGCAGTAGCATGTGACCTTTATTTGTGGACCATTGTAGTATTCCATTAGCAGTATGCTTTTTGAAATATACAGATGGTTTCTTGACTTGAATCTTCTTCTCTTCTTGAGGTGGCAAGACAGTTGCAGAAGCCATAGATGTAGATTTTGGTAGGTCACTACTAACAGCATTCACCCTAGACTTAGAGTCTTGTGATGTGGTGAGGTTACTGTCAGCAATGCCTAAGGCTTGCTGTCTTCCACTCTTCCTCTCAGAGACTTTACCTTGGTCATCATCCTTCTTATCCTTGTTGTCTTTCTTCTTCTTCTTATCATCATCCCCCTTATCACTCCTGTGATGACTTCTCCTCCCATCACTCTTGTCTTCATCTTCATCATCCTTATTCCTCCTTGGCTTGGCCATTTCTGGAATTACACCAGTTGCAATGTATGATCTGAGAATGTGCAGTGCCTCTATCTCTTCAGCAGTACTTGTCCCCTTCTTCTTTTGCAGTAGATCAATGATGGCAATAATGAGTCTGTGATTTTGAGAAGTGAGATCATTGGGAATGACCAATTGTTTAATCTCTTCAACTCTGGTGCCAGACTGATAGATGATTATCCATGGCTTCTTAATCACTTCTGGCAGCCTTGAAGGTTGGCCATTCCTCAAGTCATCATACAGACTCTTATTATTTTCATTTACATTCCTCTTCTCTATGAGCTCAATCAGCGCATCTATCTCTGAATGTTTCAAGGCATGTAGAGTTTTGTAGGTTAGATGCCAGATTCTGGATTTTACTACCATCATTACTTCCTTGAGCCATGAGCTATCAACTTTTCTAGGTACCACAGTGAAGTAATCGATCTGATCCTTCAAGCTCCTTAGATACAATTGAGTGTCACCAGCCTGTTCTTTTGAGACTTTCAAAAACTCCAAGAATGCATCATCATGATAGACATTTGAGTTTGCAATTTCTTGTAGCTTGGCCTCAGTGACCACCTTCACTTCTACAGGCTTGGCACTTTTAGATATGGAGAGTGAAGGTTTGTCAGATGGCATACTCCCTGCAACCACTGTGGTTGTGATAGATTGCTTTTGACCACTGGAAGTAGTGATATGCACAGTTGGTAGAGTGACAACTGGCAGAGAAGTAGGAGGCTCATCAACTTTGTCTTTTCCTTTGCCAGGCACATGAATTAGAGATTTGGAAGTTCTTTGATGAGCACCTTCAATGATTTTGATGCTCTTTACTACTGGTGGTTTCTCCCCCTTTGTATTTGAATTTCTTGATGTCCTCTTCTCCCCCTTAGGCTTATTGTCAGGCACAGAGGCTGCAGTATTGACCTTTGGGGTTGAAGATTCTTCAGGTAGAGGGAGACCCATGTGCTTCATCATTGCAGACAACATTGATTGTTGATGCAGAAGAACATCAGCTGTGGTGGTGGCTTGAGTGTTCAACTGCTCAGTTAGAGTTTGTACCTTGTTTGTAAGATGAGCATTGGACTGAGTGAGAGTAGCTACCTCCTTTTCAAGTGCATCTACCTTACTGAATAATGCAGTAGATTTGAAGCCAGACAGGGATTGTTCTTTAAGTCTCTGCACTTCAAATCTAGACAGCTCATGCACAGGAACCTCAGTGACCAGCTTGTCTCCATATTGATTTGCAAAGAGTGTCCTAAGCATGGCATTGGCGTCTGTAGTCTGGTCAGATAGAATTTGAAGTTTGCTTCCTAGACCTGTGACTATATCTTTAAGTAGAGCTAGACCATTATCCATCTTGGTGCAGGTGGTGTTACAGTGTCTGAGATCTTTGACCACACTGTCTAGTTGAGGAAATTTGGCATCAAAGGCCCTCTTTATCTCTTCTACTGAAGTGGCTGTCTTGTCACTCACCTTGTTGACTTCAGTTTTGACTCCCTTGCCAAGATAGTGTGCAACCTTGAGGAAACCCTTGTAGGAATCATTGACAGCTTCATACACTTCACTAGGGGACAAGGATTTTGCATTTGAACCCAGTGAAGTGATGTATTCCTCTCTTAAATATTGAAGTGCTTCACTGAGAGTTACATCATACTTTCCTTGCATCCAGGCATCTACATTGCCATTTCTCTCAGCATCATCAATAATCTTGGCCTTCTGCATCTCCACATCATCCCTATGGCATAGTAGGATGGCTTCATAATCTGGATTTGAGATGTTGGAGGTGACAAGGTTCTGGGCTATTTTGACAAACTCAGGAATCTGATCCATAACATAGCTTTGGAGAGCTTCAATGGACATTTGTGGTGGAACAGACCCTAATCCTGAAGCACTGTCATGTTGCACAGGCTTCAGCCATTGGGACAAAAAGTGAGAGCTAGAGCTAGGCAAGCTAGACTCCTCAGTTACAGAGGCAACTTCTGTAACCGGATGGAAAGACTCTGCTACTGTTGTCTCCACAGAATTGGGATGAGTTACAACAGTAGTTGACACAGGCACAGAGTCTCTAGTTAAAACTAGTGAATCCTCTGTGTTTGTGATGGTGTCATTAGGAGATGCCCCAGCATGCATTCCCTGACCATCTAAATGTGGTACCTGGGTGGTGAGCAACTCCCCCTGAGAGATAGAGGGAGTTTCAATTGTGATGTGCTCTCCACTCAGTGTTGTGCCAGCCTTATCACTCCCATGTGCTGACTCTGTACAAGTAGGTGCATTGGGGAGGATGCTTGATTCTATAGATGCACCCCGTTGAGAGGATACATCTAGTGAGCTGTTTGCCCCTGATTTTACAACTTCAGCCATTTGGGTGACTGAAGAGGTGGTTTTAGACTTCTTCTTCTTCTTCTTTGGCCTTAGTAAGGGTGACTCAGGTTTCTCACTTGCTATGCCTAATTCTACAGCCAAGGTTGCTTCAGTTAAGATTTTTAGAGGTTCAGAAGCAACCTGTTTTCTCTTCTTTTAACTAACATCACCCTTTTGAGAGGATGATGCAGTTGTCTCTGTATTTGGTAAAGTGTTTAGCTGAGAGGGTTGGTTAGCAGGCCCTGGGTTAGCATTTTGCTCTACTTGCTTGGGCCTAGCTAACTCAGATTTTGAGGCACATATTGGCATGTTGTGGGGGTAAGTCCTAAATAAACTCTCCATAAGGGGAGTTATTTTGAGCCTTGCATCCACATCATTCCTAGTCTCCAAGCTACCAAAAATGAGTTTGGTCATGGATTTCGGATAGCCTATTCTATTTTTGTCTAACCCGGGCAATTCAATCAATTTAGCATCTATGAAATTAAGTACAGATTGAATAAAGTGAGGGAAGAAAATTTCATTACCTCTCTTGGCTGAGTTCTTACCAAGTCTCACATACAATTATTGCATTATGATCAAACCAACATCAATCTTTCTCCCATATGCTAGAGCATATCCTATTTGTTGAACAGGTGTGCTGATTTAATCAAAGCTGGACTTCCTTGCTGTGAAGACTTGAAGAAGAGTGGCAAAGACATAGCTCCATTCCTTCCTCAAGTACTTCCTATTCAAATTTCCAAGCTTGATTCTATCTGAGTAGTTGATAAAATCAAAGAAGTCTTCCAATTCCTGATCAGTTGCTTGACTGTCATACACTCCTTGTTGTAACCCCAGTGCTTGATTCATGTCTTCAGTAGTGATGGTGATTTCCTTGTCCTGAATCTTGCAATAGATTACGTATGAAGTTATTGCATTCTCTAGGGCCATGACCTCCACAGTAGCAGTTCTCCAAAACTGTTCTAGTAAATCTAGATACAGAGTTGGGTTGGATGAGAGTGCATCCTTGATGTATGATTCAGCCATCCATCGAACGAAGCACTTAAAGTTTGCATTGGGTGCTTCAACATCGTTGGTTATTGCTATGAAATTGGTGTGGGTAGGAATTGTGAGTTGGGTATTTGCCATTGTTACACAGAGAGATGAGAAGAGAATGAAGGTTGAAGAAGAAATTTAGCTTTTGACGTTAGGGTTTACAGAGGTTTTGGAACTTTAGCTGCCTGAGAAATCGAATGAAATGATTTGAACAGTTGTGGAATTGTATATATGTGAGTGACTTGAGTTGTCGATTAGATATAAGTTTTGTATCGACAAGTCGGTCATTCGAGAAGTATAAAACAACTATTCGATAAGTCAAGAAAGGCTTATTCGATATCTCAAGCAGTTTGTAACTCACAGCTGGCAGTTATTTAACTCAGAAAATAATTCTAAGCTAAATAAAATATGTTTTTATGAGCGAAATGAAATTTTGAATATAAATCCAAAAAGCGATTAAGTGTCAGCAAGAAATCAGCCTTTTCAAATGATTCGATAACTCAAATACAGTATTCGAGAACTCCATCATTAGAGAACTAAAATACTATATTCAAGAACTCAAAGTGTGCTATTCGATTTCTCCAAAAGACACTATTCGAGAACTCAGGAGGGTTCTAGATAGGCCTATTCGAGAACTCGAGCCATGACAAAACAATGAACCATTCGAGAAGTCTGACTTATCGAACTATACTTTTCACTCATAAAATTCAATTTTCACTATCTTTTAAAATTTACCAGAAATATTCACTGAAGAATATTCTACTAAATTAAATAGTGATTCTCTCAAAATTTCACAGAAATTTCAAGCTAAAGATGTATGATTTTCAACATATGCAGCATTGTGGAATATTTATAAATCATAATCCAGCCAATACTTACTTTAAAAATATTGAGCATTTGATAAAGTAAGTATTTACTGCTGCAACAGTCTAGTTGATATATTCACTTAGCCAGAATTTGAAGAATTCAACATTCCAATCTCACTAACCAGCCTTGTGAAGGTGGCTTCATCTAATGGCTTAGTAATATGTCAGCTAGTTGTTTCTCTGTGGGAACATAATGTAACTCAATGGTTCCATTAGTTGCATGCTCCCTTATGAAGTGATATCTGATGTCAATGTGCTTTGTCCTAGAATGATTGACATGATTGGAAACTATAGAGATTGCACTTGTGTTGTCACACATGATTGGAATTCTTTCCAACACAAGTCCATAATCTCTAAGTTGGTTTCTGATCCAAAGCACTTGAGCACAGCAACTTCCAGCAGCTATGTATTCAGCTTCAGCTGTGGAAGTTGACACAGATTGTTGTTTCTTGCTGTACCAAGAGACTAACCTTTGTCCAAGAAACTGGCAGCTACCTGAGGTGCTTTTCCTATCCACTCTGCATCCAGCATAATCAGCATCAGAATAACCAATCAGATTGAACCCTGTGTCCTTAGGATACCATAACCCCAAGTTTGGTGTGCCCTTCAGATATCTGAAAATCCTCTTTATTGCTATCATATGTGATTCCTTTGGATTTGATTGAAACCTTGCACACAAGCATGTTGCAAACATGATGTCTGGCCTACTAGCAGTGAGGTAGAGTAGAGAACAAACCATGCATCTGTAGATTGAGATTTCTACCTTCTTGCCCTTACCATCTTCATCTAACTTGGTAGCAGTGGCCATGGGTGTCTTTGCAGGTGAGCATTCTTCTAAGTCAAATTTCTTCAATAGATCCTTGATGTATTTGGTTTGACTTATAAAAATGCCATCCTTCCTTTGACTCACTTGCAGCCCAAGAAAGAATGTTAATTCTCCCATCATACTCATCTCATATCTGCTCTGCATGAGCTTAGAGAATTTCTCACACAGCTTCTCATTTGTAGAGCCAAATATGATATCATCCACATAGATTTGAACTAAGATAATATCATCACCATGTTTCTTGTAAAACAGTGTCTTGTCTAGTGTGCCTCTAGTGAATTGATTCTCAAGTAGAAATTGTGACAATGTGTCATACCATGCCCTAGGAGCTTGCTTAAGTCCATACAATGCTTTAAGAAATCTGTAGACAAAGTGAGGGAATTGTGGATCCTCAAAGCCAGGTGGCTGTTGCACATATACTTCTTCTTCTAACTCCCCATTCAGAAATGCACTCTTGACATCCATTTGATAGACCTTGAAATTAGAATGTGCAGCAAATGCCAAGAAAATTCTGATGGCCTCTAGTCTGGCAACAGGGTCAAAAGTCTCATCATAGTCAATGCCTTCCTGTTGAGAGTATCCTTTTGCAACCAACCTTGCTTTGTTTCTTATGACTACACCATTTTCATCCATCTTATTCCTTAGAACCCATTTTGTTCCAACAATGGTTCTATCCTTTGGTGCAGGCACAAGTTCCCATACTTTGCTTCTTTCAAATTGGTTTAGCTCCTCTTGCATAGCAATTATCCAATCAGGATCCAACAATGCATCTTCAAGTTTCTTAGGCTCAACTTGGGATAGAAAGCAACCATAGAGACATTCATTTAGAGTTGCTCTCCTTGTCCTCACTCCTGTATTTGGATCTCCAATTATCTGATCTGCAGTATGTGATCTATCCCATTTCCTTGTATGTTCAGATTGATTTCTCAGCCTTGATGTTGCTTCATCATCAAGATCATGATCATTTACATTTCCACCCCCTGTGAAGTTTCCACTAATCACAGGTGTGTCTTGGATGCTTGTTTCTTCATTGTTGGTTGACACAGGTTCTTCATTCACTTGAGTTTGTTGGATTGTGGGCTCAAATTCAGTTTCAATCTCCTCATCAGAATCATCTAGATTGTCAAACTTCAAAGGATCTTTATCTTCATCATTGGCTTCTTCTAATCCAGGTAGTTTGCTGTCATCAAATGTCACATCTGTGCTTTCCATAACTTTCTTTTGAGTGATGACATAAACTTTGTATGCAATTCTTTCCATAGAGTAGCCAAGAAAAATTCCTTCAAATGCTTTTGCATCAAACTTTCCAACATATTCTGAGTTGTCTTTTAACACAAAGCATTTGCTTCCAAAAGTATGAACATACTTTAGAGTGGGCTTCTTTCCAGTCATCAAGTTGTAAGGTGTCTTTCCAGTGTTTTTGTTGATAAGGGTTCTGTTTTGGATATAGCATGCAGTGCTCACAGCCTCAGCCCAAAAACATGTAGGCATCTTTGCATCAAGTAACATTGTTCTAGCAGCCTCAATCAGAGTTCTATTCTTTCTCTCAACAACTCCATTTTGTTGTGGAGTCCTTGGAGCTGAGAATTGTTGAGAAATGCCATTTTCTTTGCAGAATGCTTCAAGCATGGCATTTCTGAACTCTGTTCCATTATCACTTCTTAATGCAATCACACTTGCATTGTTGGCCTTTGCTTCCTTGTCAATTTTCTTTATATGCTCAATGATTACTTGGGGAGCCTCATCCTTTGATGCCAGAAATTCTACCCATGTATACCTTGTGAAATCATCAACCATCACCAGAGCATACTTTTTCCTTCCTAGTGACATAATATTGACAGACCCAAACAAGTCCATATGAATTAGTTGTAGGGGCTTGGTTATTGATGTCACTGTCTTTGACTTGTGGCTTGATCTTTTCATTTTTCCCTTTTTACAAGCCTCACACACTCCTTCTTGACAGAATTCAAGTGTGGGCATGCCTCTCACTAACTCTCTTTTGACTAGAGAATTAATGCCTTTGAAGTTCAAGTGTGATAGCTTCTTATGCCACAGTCAACTATCTTCATTTGATGCTTTTGAGTAAAAGCAACAAATTTTGTCCTTGTTTGCAGAGTTCATATTGGCTACAAACAGGCTTCCTTTCCTTACTCCAGATAGAGCAAAGTCACCAGTCTTTTTGTGGGTGATCAAACATTTTTGTCAGTAGATTGTGCTTGAGTCCCTTGACCAGTGCTACATTTTCAATGATGACATTTCCAATTTCCAACTTGCCATATCCCAGTGTGTTGCCAATTCTGTCATCTCCAAAAGCAACCATTGGGCCAGCCTTCTCCTCATACTGTGATAGCAGGGCCATATCACCAGTCATATGGTTTGAGCATCCACTGTCCAAAATCCACATGACCTTTCTTTCACTTTCTTTGCCCTGCAAACACAAAGGTATTACTTCTCCTTTGGTACCCAAACAAGTTTGGGTCCATGTGGCTTAGCAACAGTTTTATCATAAACAGTATGCTTATCAATTTTCTTGATGTTAGTCTTCTTGTCACTGTTAGAAGTCTTAGAATCAGGGTTCTTAGACTTAGGTGACAGAGGCACCTTCCTAACTTTAGGAGGACTTGAAGACTTTGTTCTTGTGTAGTGTGTGTGAACATTGTGATTGATGCAACCTTCCATGAATTGTCTTCTCAACTTAAAGCAACTAGTCATTACATTCATGTTACATGGCATACAATCAAATTTATCACAGAAAGGAGAGTCTCTATGTCTTAAAGGCACAGAGCAATCATAGAATGGTTTAGCAACACTACCAGATGGTTTCTTGCATGCATGAGTTAAATGATTAGTGCTAAAACAATTTTGACAAACTTTCCTAGGGGCATTTGGCACATAAGCATAATTGTTGTCCTTGTTAATCCCTAATTTGCCATTCCTGTTTTGTTTCTTTTTAGGCACTTTCTTCTCAAACTCATTATTCCCAGCTGAAACAAACTTCACAAAATTCTCAAGTCTAGGTCTACCTCCTACTTACTCCTTGGCTTTGGTTTTGACATTCTCACTCTTAGAGGATGCTTGTTGTTCATTTGATTGTGCTTTATCTTCATCATCCAACATTTGCTTAATGAGTAAGGCATCCTCATAAATCTCAAGTGTTGGTGTTTTAAATATTGGGGTCTCAGCCTTTTTCAAAACCTGAGGCACTTCCTGTTGAACAACAATGTCATCTTCAATGACTGCATAGCCTTTCCTCTGCTTGAGAGTGTCATAATCAAGTCCAATAGCAGCCTTAGGTCTAGCTAGATTTTTCTCATGGTAGGACTGCAATAGACTAGAGGAATTCTTTAATGTTTTCAATTTAAATTCATTTTCAGCTAGTTCATCCCTAAGAGCTTTCTCAACTTGACTAGCACATAGAACCTTATTCTTTAGATATTCGATTTCTTGTTTAAGGTTTTCTACTTGAATAGCAGTTAGTTCTAGTTCCTCATTTCTCTTGTTCAACAGTTCATTCTTAGTAGACAGTTTAGCAATCTCTTCATTAGCAGCAGTCATACTAGTATGAATATTAAACATCTCAACAGATAGTTGTTCAACCATAGATTTGTATTCAGAAACAGACATGTCTATAGTAGTGAGGGATGGTACCTGAGAGTCTGATTCAGATGGTTCTTCCTTGGAGTTGGCCATCAAGGCATAGTTCCAGAATTCTTGTTCTTCTCCATCACTATCAGAATCATCCCAACACTTCCCTTCAGCTATGTAGGCCTTACCTGGTGTATGCTTCTTTAGCAGAGCCTCATACTTAGATTCAAGCTCAAGAAACTCCTTATCCTTCTTCTTAGGCTTCTTGCATTCACTGGCAAAATGCCCTAGGTCATTGCATCTATAACATCTCACAGATGACCTATCCACATAGCTGGTTTTGAATTTGTTTTTGTTTGCTTTCACAGGTGCCTTGCCCTTGTTGAATGAATGATTTTGAGATCTAGACTTGAAGGGCTGATTCCTCTTAAATCTGATGTTTGGGAATTTTCTAGCCATAAAAGCATATGAAGTGTTTTCCATGGCATCCAACTCTTCAAGAGTATAGAACTCATCTTCTTCCTTTTCATCAACAGGTTCAGTCACTTCTTCTTCAGTCTCTTCATCATCTACTATCTCTTCTATTCTCAGTTGACTTGTAGATGCTTCCAGGTCTTGAACGGATTTGTTGACAATCAAGGCACATGATGTGTTTATCATTCTGCCTTGGTTGGCTTGGATAGCCCTCTTCTGAAGCAACTCAAGCTCATGAGTTTTTAAAACCCCATAGAGCACATCATATTTGACTTTGTTCAAATCTCTTTCTCTTAGAGATATGACCCTTTGCTCTAGATGGTTTGGTACAGATAGTAGAAACTTCATGTTTAATTCCTTAGTGCTGTAAACCTTCCCATTCATTTGAAGCTCAGTCACCAGCTTGTGAAATCTCTCAAACATATCAGTAATACTTTCTTTGGACTGTGCCATGAAAGCTTCATACTGTGTGACCAGTATCTGTTTCCTATTTTCTTTTACCTCCTCTGTCCCTTCACATAACACCTCGATGTGGTTCCACATGTCCTTGGCTGATGTGCATGATGCTATATTGGCAAACATCGACATATCCATGGAGTCTATGATCAGCAACATGAGATGACTGTCTAGGGCAACCTTTTCCTTCTCTGAGTCCGTCCATTTGGATGGCTCTTTTGCAACATATGATCTAGGAACGACTATTGTGCCCACTATGGATTCAGCAATTTCTTGTTGTGGTACAAATGGACCATTCTTGAGGATGTCAGGGTAGAGAGGATTGGCAGCTTTGATGAACAACAGCATTTTTATTTTCCAGATGTTGTAATTCTCTTTGTCGAACTTAGGGACTTTCACCGTACCTGTAGTCTTTGGTGTATTCGAACTCATGATCGTTTTCTGTTTAGATTAAACAGCCTGCTTTGATACCACTTGTTGAGTATTGAATACAGTAAAAGAATACAGAGGGGGGGTGAATAGATTCTTGAACTTTTCTTTGTTCTTGAATCTTTGCAACAAGATATGTGTTGAATGTGTGAGATATGTAAGTACAGATAACAAAGACAAACACAACACAATATCACTTTAATCTAATATTTTATTAGATAAAGATTTTGCTACAATCTGTGAATACAAATGGTAGTATTCTCAGCTTCGTTTTTCTTAGAGAGATATTTCTTGTGATGTATCTTGAAAAACTTCTCTGCTAAGGAAGTGAGGCTGTATCCTTATAGAAATGGATACACCTACTTACTACAAATAAGGTAGAAAAACAAACTACTTTCCAGAATGTCTATCTTATTTGAGTAAGAGTCCAAACGGCTACAGATTTGAATTTGCAAAGCCTGTTCAGATCCACTTCTTTAGCTCCTTGTCCCTTTGTCTTATCTCTCCAAGCTTCTTTGTAGGCTTTCCAATGTGCTTTATAGTACATAGTCAAATAAAGCGACTTGGCTTGTTGCAGGTTTCTGACTTGTTCAATTCTTCAGTATTTTGTCTCCAAGAATGTATTCGAGAAGTGGCTAAGTGATTGATTCGAGAACTCAAATTGACTTAATCGATAACTCTGAGTTCTCGAATAGTGTTATTTTGACATATCGAATCACTTCTCGAATAGCTCTTTTCTCCGGGACTCCTTGAGATATCGAATAGAGCATTTTGACATATCGAATCCCTGAGATGTCGAATAGCTTCTTTAGTCCTTGAGATATCGAATAGAGCATTGACTTGTTGACTCTTAGAGAACTCGAATGATGCTTTGACTTGTTGACTCCATGAGTTCTCGAATAGAGTAATAGATATATCGAATCTCTGAGATATCGAATGAGATATCGAACAGTGTATTCAGAGATATCGAACAGTGTCTTCTGAGATATCGAATCTCTGACTTCTCGAATGCTAGACTTCTCGAATAGACAAATGTACTTCTCGAATTGGTACTTAGGCAAATTCTTCTTTTCTTCAAATCCCAACTATGATTATTTGGCAGTCTTTATCTCCTTGCTTGAGGCATGAACCTTGGAACTTCTTTCAAGCATTATTCTTGACTTTATAAGTACAGTAACACAACTAGCATTTGATGCCTATTACAAGTACAGAACAAATAGAAACTCTACAACTAGAGGTTCCCTCAGTTAAGAGGTCATGTAGGTAATGCATAACATTACACATACTTAGGCTTGTTATTAGATGTATTCAGGCATGCCTCTGTGACTAATAGATTCAAAGTACAACAAGAACAAAATTAACTTAGGCAAATATGTAATTGAAAGACAATGACTACATATCAAGCATAACACTAATATGCTCTGAATCAGACCATGCGATTAAACAATGATGCTTAAAACTACATTAAGATATGTTTATATACCTCCATAGTTTGTAGATCAATCAAAGTACTTCCTTTATTGAATTTGATTGGATTCTGAATATCAGGAAGCAAAACCCCAATTTCCACAGCTCTGCATGCAAGTAAGTTTTTGATTTCAGAAGGGAGTTTTTTTTGTAAGTTTGGTATGTAGTGTCTATGTTCGTGTCTATCTATGTAACTGTATTATACCTTTTTTATTTAATATACCTGTGTATAACATTTATCTCAAATTTAGTTTTTGCTCTTATTTCTAAAAAGATGTTTGTTAAAAGTCAACCCTATTATTCTTTTTAATTACAAATTTAGATTTTTTCTGTTTTCGTTATGAAATTAGAATATGTATGTTATTAATTTATAAACTTTTTTCGTTTTAATTACAAATTTATCATTTTTTTGGTTTTCATTATGAATTTAGAATATGTATGTTATTAATTTTTTTAGTAAATATTTTTTAATATAATATAGGATTTTTAAAATTATTTTTAAAATTGTATATTATAAAAATCCTGTTCAAAAAATTAGAATATAAATTATGTAATTTGTATGCAGAAGCAAGGTGACATAAGTTTAATATAATATAGGATTTTTAAAATTATTTTTAAAATTGTATATTATAATTACTATGTATGTAGATTTTTTGTATGTTTTTAATTTTTTTGGCATAAAATTTAGAAAATAAATATATTATTCCGTGTGCGAAGCACGGGCATATTTCTAGTTATGGTAGGATTTGGATACTTGGTGGGCAAGCCACCGCCTTGAGGAAGGTTCTAGACTCCTTCCTTGTAGGAGTCAGTTTCCATGTTGAAGTAGGTGCCTTGGAGGCTAAGTCAGGCAGGAGTAATATCCTCATTTGACTCTTATTGCTGAGTTGTTTATTACCCCAAATATTAATTACAAAATTAATATTAAAAATAGGGTTTGGACCTTGTTGGTGGGCCCCACGTTTAGACCAGGCTGGGTCTAACTAATGCGACATTAAATGTATCTTTAGGACTTATTTTTAGCCCATATCATTTGCCCCCCAACTTCTAGGAAAACTGATCAGGTTTTCCTTGAAGTTTTAACTGCCTTTCTCGAGACTCGGGTCGGGGTTTATCGTTATACACTAGTGTTTCACGAGTATCGTCTTATGATGTAAAGCGTGGAGCGACCGACACATTTACGACGATAATTTAAACAATTCTAAACGGAAATGAACGACACTGAACGGTGCTAACTAACCTTAAACGACGTTTAAACAATGTTAAACGTCGTTAAACAGCATAAAACGGTGCTAGAAGACGCTAATCGGCACTAAACGGTGCTAAACGACGCTAAACGACGCTAAACGATGCTAAACGACAATAAACGGGGATCCGGGGGCAGCGCCCCCGGGCGGGGTTCAAGGGGCCCTTGGCGGGGTCCAAGGGGCGGCAGCCCCTGACAGGGTCCGAAGACTAGTGCTGTTCAAAAATTATCATTTCGGCTTGAAAATCAACGCTAAACGACCTTAGGTTCAACTTCTGGTTCAACTTATTTTTCATATTCGAAATGAAGTCGGGACCAAATTTCGACATCGAAATGATGTCGGGACCCTCAACATCGTAATGAAGACCGGTCGGCCGAAGCCTCTGTAACACCCTCACTTTACTATATTAATATACAGGCTTTTTATAAGTAAATAAATATTTTTACAGGAAAATTTCAGAAAATTTTGACATGATGTATTCGTAAATATGACTAACCACCTGTCCAAATCAACAAAACTAATCCAACTGTATCCAAATCTGCTCACAACATAATATTGACAAAATCATAAAGAAATATAAATTCTAACTAACCAAGACCGCTCACAGGTCACAGTATGAAACAACTACTAATTAACTATTACAACCCGAATCCGAATAAAATAATATACAATTTCTGTGAATAAATAAGGTCACCGTCTAACTAGATATTCAACCTTGACCAGTTCCCAACCACTAACCAATGGGAATATGTAACCCGAACGTCTCCTCTCGCTGCCTATAGAGCAATACCAACTGATCACTAATTCCTCTGATCATCTCTAACAACTGGAGAAATAAACAGAAACAAGAGTGAGCCAACAATGCTCAGCAAGTGCAATAGTGATAGAAATTTTAAAGTAAACGTTGAAAATTATGATAAACAAAAGGAGTTTCATCTCATTATTTGAAAGAATCAATGAGATCAACTTTTGGATTGCCACAAGAGCCAACAATTCACCATTAATAATGTGTAGCAGAAACTAGAACTGATAAAAGTTCTGATATCAAAATATTACTGAAACGGACTTCCAAGGAGTTAAGAACTAACATCTCAATCGCAGAATATAGATTAGAATTGGAATTTTTATTTATTTTAAAAAAAAAACATCAAGGTTAGGCTGCTGATCAGTCAGCACTAACCCCGGACAAACGCACGCAGCAATGTCCTAGGACAAACGCGCACAGCAATGTCCTTAATTGGATCCATGGCACACATTGGCCTTAACTTCCGACCATAATAAGGTCCCACCCCGAAGGGTTTTACGCCCCAAGGGCCACATTTAAAAACATTTCCAATTCTAAATCATCCACACTAGGTGTCGGGACAATCAACAACCTTTGATCTCCAAACAACTGGAAACTCACGTCCAGAATAATAACTCAAAATTAAGAGTTAATGAGAAACAACAATTTCACTTAGTATCGACAAGTTCGATACACTACAGGGAGCAAACGAACAATCAAGATTTTTAAAAGATATCGACAAGTTCGATACCAACTAGGGTGGGGAATATAAATAATGACAATTCTAATAAATACCAACAAGAAGAATATGAATAACTGGAATTTATGACGTTAACCACTTATCTAGAGAAAATTTCATTTGAGCAAGAATAAGGGTATGAATTGCAATAAGATTTTCAACAATTTCATTTGAGCAAAGTTTTGATCCTTTAAATACAATAAAACTCTTAAAATCATTTAAAAATACTCAAGATCCCAAATTAATCCACCCAAAAATTTTAAAAATCCATAAATATATAAAGATAATTTTACAAAAGATTTCATGATTTTTAATTCCTCCAATAATTTTATAAAATTTACAAAGGATCAAATTACATGATTTAAATATACTTAAATCCTCAAAAATACAAATAAAAATATACTGACCTTCACGGCTCATACTAACCATCATATAAGCACATAAACACAACTTCACACATTTTTCACCTTTACCTCAATATTCACATAATATAATTTAAAAAAAATAATAAATAAATAATTAAAAAAAAATCGAAATTTCTAAGGCGTTATATCCTTCCCCCCTTAATAGGATTCTGTCCTCAGAATCAGCGCTAAGGACACAAACTAAAACATCTTACTTCCACTCCCAAGTTGTATCTTTCAACTTCTAGGATTCCATCATACTAACTCATTCATTAATAAGCTCATTCCGCGAGCCTCCCAATTCCGAAATAACCTTAACTTTGACTTCCGAGTCCTTTTACTCTAAATGCTTAACTCACGGGAACGAATATCTTTCCCCAACCATCAATATAACTTATTCGCATAGTGAACTATACTCTGCGTCAAAACTTATATCACCATGCCAATCTTTCGCAATAATACTGCCGTGCCTTTTTGCTTAAACTTACTACGATCTACACTTGGTATCATTCCCACGCTTTACTTATAGCCACACGATTTTAAATAGGACTTCGAGAAAAGAATCTCAAGAAATCCTCTGATCGTTTCCAATCCACTTTTCAAGTACTGTGTTAATCGAGAATGGAATAATTAAAAGTTTCTTTCTTTCTTTAGTCCTAAAATTTTACCGAGTACCAAATCGGAAACTTAACATCATTTCGTCCATTCTCAGTCACATCCTTGCAATTGAATAATATAACCAAACACATACATCCTTAGACGCACATCAAGCATAATTCAATTAACAACTCGATTCTCACTCTTATAAAATAGTCTGGGTTGCTCAATCTTTTGAAGCATAACCTCGAATATTTGTAGCCTTTGGAAGCTATTATACCCGTCACCTTGACTGTAAATTCACCTTATACAAGAGCAATTCCTGAGGTCACAACTCCACTTGATACCAATCATGATACAATTCTTTAACAATTCTCAACAAGCTCCCGCTTTAACAACACGCATATACAACTTAATACGCATCATCGCTTATTGATATATCTTAAAACAAAATCTTCCTCAATTAAAACTTTGAGAAAAGGAACATCAAGAAATTCCCCGATCGTTCTTACTCCTCTTTCACGTGCAAGGTTACTTGAGAAGGGAATAATCGGAAACTTCTATCCATCCTTCATCTTATTGTTTCACTGAGTACTTATCCAGGAAAATTAACCTCATATCATCTATTCCCAATTGCAATTTGAACGCAAACCACACGCTCAACTTTTATCGCATGGCATTTGCGCCAACCACCACTCGGTTTAATACTCAATTTCTACCTTCATACAACACCGGTTTGCTAAAACATTTAAAAGAAAGCCTCAAATATTTTGTTGATTTAAAACAATTTAAAAACCATTTGAACCAACTGAAAATCCTTTTGAAAGATATTTTAGAAAATCGTTTTAAGAGAAAACATTTATAATAATAGGGTTTTAATCAAAAAGCCTTTTTGAACCAAAATATTTTTGAAAATTTAAAAAAAAATCAATTAGCAAACCATGACCTTGGCTTCGACCTAATTCCTTATGGTACAACATATTTAAATCTCGCTTACGACTTTACTGCCTTGCATCCTCAGAGTTCCTTCCAATTCATAACTTTGCATACTTGACGAGTCCTCGAATTTGACTCTTTTTATAATCATCACAATCCACTTTCTGATAACTTCCTTTATAATCGCATTGAATTTCCCAATTCTTTGATAATTATAGCAGTAGTCTTATTACTTTCTTCATAATTCCACCAAGATTGATATGATACTATTTCTGGCAAAGATTTCCACCTTTCCAAGCTCATAACACATCGCGTCTATCTTCACATCTCTTCATCATTAAGAATTTTTAAAATATCGAATTCCTGAAAAGGAAGTCAATAAAATGAATGGGGCATCAAGTACGAATATACACTGGGTTTATTTGATAAAACTTTTATAAAGGAATTTAACCGAGAGATCAATATGATCTTTTGAACTATTTTCAGGTTGCATTTGTCACTTGGTTAACCACCATAGTACATAAGGATGGCCAGTCCTTAGTACTTCGTGACAAACACAATCAGTGGCGTCCCACTTGACTTCTATCACAAAGATAAAATGTCCCTGAATCCCCTATCTGTATAGGTTGTTCATCTCAGCTGGAATAGAGAAAAATCAAGTATTCATGAAAATGGAAGGGATTCAAGAGTTTCAAAAATTTTGAAGTAAAGTCGGATCAATTATCCTTTGAAGGATATAGATATTTCTAAAAGAATGGAATTGAATTTGAATAAATCGGACATACCAAACTCATCATCGTTTGATATATAAAAGACTTTTCAATAGATATTTCAAGAGTTAATCAAGCAAACATTCAAGAAATTCTTAATTATTCATAATCTCACTCTTGTCGACTAAGCACTAATATACTTAGCTGCCAAACCGGCCTGACCATAATGAGTTGAATAAATAAGAAGATCTCAATTCATTCTCGATTTTCGAACCTTCACTGTGCAACGAATGCCTTAGCAACGATACCAACCGGGAATTAACTTAGGACGATAATTCAAAGAAAGAATAAGAAATTTCTTAAGCACTGAATTTGAATGAATCGACGATTAAGGATACAAAACTACGCTCAGCTTCCAATTCTTGCATATAATTATAATCGCTTCCCACTTCGCATTCTTAACCTTCTTATACCATCTCCGAAACGTTCGCATCGAAACTAATATCGTTGAAAATTCTAGATTCTACGCAAAATTTCGAGATAACATCCCCCGAACTGATAGCTTCAGCTGCCTACTTAGCTTTTGCCACTTCGGGTTCGCTGTTTCGCTCATAGCCCAATCCTTAAACGATTCGAACTTCCACTCGCGCGATATGCCGGATTAACGTCGCGACGCTTGCCGAAGTATCCTTTCGCGATCCTTTTTCTAAGTCGTTCTATCCGACGTCTATCTTATACACGTACCCTAACCTTTCTATTACTCTATCCCAAATTTCCCACCTAATTGTTTCAGTGACTGTGACCTGTCGCTCTGATACCAACTTGTAACACCCTTACTTTACTATATTAATATACATGCTTTTTATAAGTAAATAAATATTTTTACAGGAAAATTTCAGAAAATTTTGACATGATGTATTCATAAATATGACTAACCACCTCTCCAAATCAACAAAACTAATCCAACCGTATCCAAATCTGCTCACTACATATATTGACAAAATCATAAAGAAATATAAATTCTAACTAACAAAGACCGCTCACAGGTCACAGTATGAAACAACTACTAATTAACTATTACAACCCGAATCCGAATAAAATAATATACAATTTCTGTGAATAAATAAGGTCACCGTCTAACTAGATATTCAACCTTGACCAGTTCCCAACCACTAACCAATGAGAATCTGTAACCCGAACGTCTCCTCTCGCTGCCTATAGAGCAATACCAACTGATCACTAATTCCTCTGATCATCTCTAACAACTGGAGAAATAAACAGAAACAAGAGTGAGCCAACAATGCTCAGCAAGTGCAATAGTGATAGAAATTTTAAAGTAAACGTTGACAATTATGATAAACAAAAGGAGTTTCATCTCATTATTTGAAAGAATCAATGAGATCAACTTTTGGATTGCCACAAGAGCCAACAATTAACCATTAATAATGTGCAGCAGAAACTAGAACTGATAAAAGTTCTGATATCAAAATATTACTGAAACGGACTTCCAAGGAGTTAAGAACTAACATCTCAATCGCAGAATATAGATTAGAATTGGAATTTTTATTTATTTTAAAAAAAAACATCAAGGTTAGGCTGCTGATCAGTCAGCACTAACCCCGGACAAACGCACACAGCAATGTCCTAGGACAAACGCGCACAGCAATGTCCTTAATTGGATCCATGACACACATTGGCCTTAACTTCCGACCATAATAAGGTCCCACCCCGAAGGGTTTTACGCCCCAAAGGCCACATTTAAAAACATTTCCAATTCTAAATCATCCACCCTAGGTGTCGGGACAATCGACAACCTTTGATCTCCAAACAACTGGAAACTCACGTCCAGAATAATAACTCAAAATTAAGAGTTTATAAGAAACAACAACTTCACTTAGTATCGACAAGTTCGATACACTACAGGGAGCAAACGAACAATCAAGATTTTTAAAAGATATCGACAAGTTCGATACCAACTAGGGTGGGGAATATAAAGAATGACAATTCAAATAAATACCAACAAGAAGAATATGAATAACTGGAATTTATGACGTTAAGCACTTATCTAGAGAAAATTTCATTTGAGCAAGAATAAGGGTATGAATTGCAATAAGATTTTCAACAATTGAAATTCTAGACTAAAGCAAGGATACGGTCAAGTATTGGGCCTTTAATAAAACTTATACACACTGAAGAATTTGAGCTTTCATAAGCGAGGAAAATAGATTAGAACATATAATTGCAAAACAGTCTCAACATGTAAAGATTCGGATTAGCTTAGAGAAACATTGTCCAATTGGAAATGCATTGGTGAAAAATATGCCAAATCGGGATTTTTCCAGCAGGTTTTCATAATAGTTAAGAAAACTTGGATTTCCTTGTTTAGAAAATTCTTAAGAGTATTTGACGAAAATAGAAGAAAAGGCATTCCCTTGTCCAAATGTGAAAAGGGTTATTTATAAGATTCTTTGTAAAATCGGCATGTGAATTATGGGTAAGGAAATTTAACAGCATCAAGCTAATTTAAAAAAAATTCATAAGTCATCTTTCCCCCTATACTTGACCAAATCAGTTCATACGATAAATAAACTAAATTGTATCACTTGAACAATAAGTGAATAGCAATAACACTTGCCTCGATTCGCGGAGTTCCTGATTTCACATCAATACTCAACTTAGCTTCTCGTCAGTCTCTTTCCTTACATATGGGTTTCTTACTTGGCCCTATTTTCTTCTTTCTTTCATACTTTACCAACTCCACGCCAGCACACCCGCTGACTTGATAATTATTCCTCTGTTCGGCTTTCCGTTTACCCGCTCTGCTCTTAGCCAAGTCTCCTACTCGAACCTTTACAAGGTCAAATACGGTTTCAGTACTAATTCAAGCAAAACCTTATCGTTTGCTCTTTTCTACCCATGCGCGTCCTATAACGCTTACATATACAATACATATAGACAGTCATTCATATTCACATAATAGTCTTACTATAATCAACCAAATCACATAAACACATCACATAACCACTTAATATTTAAACCACGATGTATTCTCAAAATAAACCACTGATACATATACTTAACCCTTAGTAATCATAACACACCTTCAAGCATTGAAATTAAATAAGTTAAATAGGTTTTAAATAGATTTGCAGGGGATTTTTAGAAAATTTCGGCATGAAGTATTCGTTTATCGGACTATGGGCACAACCCCTCAATACCAAGCAAAAACAATTCAACCCTGCTTTTACAAAAAAATAAAGCTGCCTCAACTTGCAGCAACATAAAAGTAAACAAGTAAGAAAAGTACCCGCCCAGACATGCGGCACCTCAACATTTAGGGAAAGTAAACTAAGTTTATCCACATTTAAGCCAACACCACGTAGTTGGCAATTATGACTTCGAACAATTACTACGACTCGACTTATACCATTTAGCGCATAAACACTTACAGTTTAGCCAACTCTTATAACTATACCTTATACGACAATAACAATTAGCATTTAGCAAATAACAATTACAATTTGAATCAATAACACAATACATCTTACACTTAAATCAATGTTTACAATCAAATTCAAGTATTCGACTCGTACAATAACAAGTATGTATATATAGCTTTCATTAGAACCAAATACAATGTCATTACCATTGACACACTTGAAACCTAAATGATCAGTTCTATTTGCAACTCAATTTACTCCATCAAGACAAGCTTAACTTAAAAAGTACAGAACACAAAAGTTGAAGAAAATCTCGAGACCCTTTCCAAAATGATAAGGCTCGTTAAAAATGGATAAGTAATGCATTCTAAAACAATTAAATAGTGAGCTGTTAAAACAGAGTCAGAACAGGATTTTTCTAGTATTTCCAAGTTTAGATTACTAAGATCACATAATTCGAAAATGGACTGTAGATAAGAATTGTAGATTTTGAAAAGAGCTTTTCAGAATGGTATGGCTCATAAATTTGAGACATACGATCAATTTACTACGAATTTTCGAAAACAGAGTTTGAAATGACCGATCAAATCTGGTCGAATTTTACAAGGCAGAAAACTCATATTTCGGTTTGAAATCTCAGAAAACTCAAAACACAAAACTTGTAGATATTTGAAATATCTTTCCAATGACTTAAGAACGAACATCATCTGATAAAAACTCAATTTTATACAAATTAAACAAGACAGCAGCTCACCATCAAACTTACAATTCACATAACCAAAACCATCAAACCAAGTCAATTATCAAAAGTAATACAATCTGATTTTTTTGAAAAACTAAGAAGATTTGACATTTTAACAAACTTTCTTTTGCAAAAATCTTGAAAAATTAACTACAAGGCAATCCCATAACAATTACACAATTAATTAACAATGATAACTTCCCGGTTTAAACTACGAAAATTAAATCGATTATATCACAATTAACTCTAATTAAATTACCATAATATTAGCATAATTCGAAACTAATTAAATACGAAAATTAAATAGGTAAGACACGAAATTATACCATTCCGTTGGTTGCTCCCATTCGATCAGTAAGGAAAACAATCCCCATCGAAAACACATCTTCACCACCTCCCTCCCTCCCTCCCTCTCTCTCTCTCTCTCTCTCTCTCTCTCTCTCTCTCTCTCTCTCTCTCTCTCCCTCTCCCTCTCCCTCTCTCTCTCTCTCTCTCTCTCTCTCTCTCTCTCTCTCTCTCTCTCTCTCTCTCTCTCTCTCTCTCTCTCTCTCTCTCTCTCTCTCTCTCTGCCCAGCCTTCGTGCCTGGTCGCCTGAACCCACCACCACCGCCGGCCACAGCCACCGCGCGGTGGTGTCCTCCTGCCCTGCTCGCGACTCCCTCCCCGCGCGCCTCTTCTCCCCCACCTGCTGCACACAGAAAATCACACACACACTCCCACGTTTATATATGTATGTATATGTGTATCCAATTGATTGAACAATCAACCCCCAATCTCTCTTTAATCTCTTTTTCTCCTCATTCTTTCTTCTCCTCTTCTTTTTCTTTCTCTTCTTCTCCCGTTTTTTTTTCTGTCGAGTTTCCCCCCCGACTCCTCTAGAGTCTTCTACCGAGTTCCTTTTTATTGGGCTTGGCCCAATACTACAAACAACTACTAATAATCCATTCTGGCCCCAATTACCACTACTAAACGATTATATAAAAAAATCCAATTAAATAAACCATCGGAAGAATTACACTTTTTATTTTTTTAAAATAAAGAATATAAAATTAAGAGCACACACATATTTTCGAAATATTTTTCGGATCAAAAATGAATTAAATATGAATTTTTAAAGTTTTGATCCTTTAAATACAATAAAACTCTTAAAATCATTTAAAAATACTCAAGCTCCCAAATTAATCCACCCAAAAATTTTAAAACTCCATAAATATATAAAGATAATTTTACAAAAGATTTCATGATTTTTAATTCCTCCAATAATTTTATAAAATTTACAGAGGATCAAAATACATGATTTAAATATACTTAAATCCTAAAAAATACAAATAAAAATATACCGACCTTCACGGCTCATACTAACCATCATATAAGCACATAAACACAACTTCACACATTTTTCACCTTTACCTCAATATTCACATAATATAATTTAAAAAAAATAATAAATAATTAATTAAAAAAAAATCGAAATTTCTAAGGCGTTATAGCCTCCGGTCGGTTGAACCCCGGTCGGCCGATGCCTTCCGGGTACCCCGGTCGGCTGTACCCCGATCGGTTGTACCCCGGTCGGCTGAAGCCTTCCTGGTGTCCCGGTTGGCTGGCCTCCGGTCGGTTTTGCCCCGGTCGGCTGAAGCCTTCCGGGTGCCCCGGTCGGCTGGCCTCCGGTTGGCTGGTCCTCGGTTGGCTGGTGCCTTTCGGGATTGCCTTCGTGACGACCTTGACTCTAGAACTTCAATTTCCATCTTGAATACCAGTCTTTCATATTGATAGTGGAACATCAACATCAACACTTGAATATCGAAACGAAGACCAACATTATTGTCATTCATGACTTTTGTTTAAGGCTACCCTAATTTTTGATTAGCACTGCTAATCCCAAAGCTCCTTTTGTCTTGCCTCCATAGCTCTGTTGTGATGCTTGTATCTTGTTTGACAGCATTTGAACACCCTATCTGAACACTTGTACATTGAAAAACAAACATCCTTAGTTGATTGTTAAGGGTCTCAGAACTTCCTTGAAGAAGCTTCAAACTCCTTTCAAGGGCTTCACGCTTGCCTGATCTTAAATAGAATTACTTCGAACCTTTCAACCACCATGTTGGAATGTTGATTCAGTGGCTCATTCTTGAGCTGCTCTTGAATCTCTTGATCCAAGGTTGGCTCTGATAGCAAGGCTAGGATTCTAAGTTTTTTTAACGTTATTAACCCACAATTCAAAGTTCACATTTGAACGTTCAAGGTTGATGTTGGTGTTCTGGACCACCAACACGAGGTTTTAGGTCAATAGGAGGTGTTTGCTATGCCTTGAATGGTTTCGTGAACCTTGAATTCAAGCGGCTTATTTCTTAGTCCTCGTGACCTTCCGGGCCTTAACTTATTTGCTGAATCCTCAGTTTTAAGGTTATTATCAACCCTTGATTCTCATTCTATGATGTAAAAATGATGAAGTCCCTTAGTTCTTGCCCCCTTGCTTCATATGGTGGAGGTCTTGCTTCTCGGCTGATTGTTTAGGAAATCCACTTGCTCCTTAGCACTTGACCTCAGGTCTGGTGTGCCTTGGTTGGTTTCCAACCCTTTATCTTGATTCTAGGTTTCCAACCTTCTTCTTAGGCTCATAGAACCTTGATTAGGTTTTATTTTGACCGACGACTCTTAATTCAAGGCCTTGAATTCAAGCGACAAGCTCGATTGGAGGTAGACAGCCTTATTGGCCATCAAGGCTTAAATTTTGAGTTGAGATTTGAGGTTCAAGCCTTCAATCCTTAGCCTTAGAATGTATTCTCCATGCTATTCTTTGTAGTAAGATTTTGTTTTTGACGCTCCGTCAAAATAGAGCACCCACTATTCTTTCAGGGTCATGTTTTCATCTTCATTCTTGTTTTCTAGTCCTTTACCCTTTTGGGTTAATACCACTTGCCCCCCGACTTCTTGGTTGTTAATGGCACGTTCAACCACGAAGTCAGCTAAGGCTTGGGATTCGGTGGCCGTCCTTGGCTTATACTTGATATCAAATTCCCCTAACTCGATTGCCCACTTGATGAGCCTACCAATGGTTTTCGGGCCATGGAGTATGTTCCTCAAAGGCTGGTCCACCATGACTTCAATCTTATATGCCTGGAAGTACGGTCGTAGCTTTCTCAAGGTTGTTACCAACGCCAAAGCAAACTTCTTGATGGTAGAGTAATTAAATTCAGCTCCATGTTGCTCGCATAGTAGATAGGTTTCTGAACTTTGTCCTTTTCTCGAATGAGGACGGCACTCAGTGCTTGTTCAGACACCGCTGAATATAGGTAAAGAGTCTCCCCGGGACTAGGTTTGGCAAACAACTGGGCTTCAATCATGTATTTCTTTAATTGTTCAAAGGCCTCCTGGCTCTCGGAAGTCCACTCAAAGTTATTCATCTTCTTCAATGCTTGAAAGAAAGGTAAGCATTTATCACCAGATTCGGAGATAAATCTCCCTACGGCTGCAACTCGGCATGTCAACTTCAATACGTTTCGTATAGAGCGGGGTGGTTCCATATCCAAAATCACTTTGATCTTATCAGTGTTGGCCTCTATGTCTCTTTTTGAAACCATCAGAGCCAAAAAATTTCTTGATCCAACTTCAAAAGCACACTTGGCTGAATTCAACATCATCTTGTGGTGCCTCAACACTTCGAATACCTCTCTGAGTTGCTTAATGTGTTCTGTCGTAAACAGGCTTTTGACTAACATATCATCAACATAGACCTCTATGGTTTTTCCAATCAGATGGGCGAATATCTTATTCACTAATCGTTGGTAAGTAGCTCCTGCATTCTTCAGTCCAAAAGCCATGACAAGATAACAGAAAACACCAAAATCGGTTATGAAGGATACCTTAGGGATGTCATCCTTATGCATCTTAATCCGATTGTAACCACTGAACCCGTCCATGGAGCTCAACATCTCATGCCCAGGTGTGGCATCTATCAATGTATCTATTCTTGGTGGAGGGAAACAATCCTTAGGACACGCATCATTCAAATCAGTGAAGTCTATACACATCCTCCACTTTCCATTTGCCTTCTTGACCATCACAGGGTTAGCCAACCATTCGGGGAACTGAATCTCCTCAATGAACCCAGCTTCTAAGAGCTTGTCAACTTCTTGCTTAATGGCCTCTTGCCTTTCAGGAGCAAAATTTCTCTTCTTCTGCTTTATCGTCTTCCGTTTTGGATCGACAACTTGTGAGTTATGAGTTGGGGATCAATCACTGGCATGTCGCCCGTTGTCCAAGCAAATACATCACTATTCTCTAGTAAGAATACTATCAACCTGCCCTTCAAGGGTTCCTTCAAAGAAGTTCCAATATATTTAACCTTTTCAATGGTGGAGTAGTTTGATAAGGGAGTTAAAGGCACTTTGGCTTAGCTCTTCATGGGAACAAGGGCATCGTGCCTTGCTCAGGGATACGAATACAAGTTTCAAAGTTACTTCTCGGACCTTCTTGGTTTTCTTGGACTCCCTGGTCTTGATCAAGGATGCCCTTGGATTCCCTGATCCTTGATTGAGATTCAAGGTCTGTTGTTAACCTTGCATGGCTTAAGCGGCCACATGTGGTGTAATTGTTCATCTTATCTTGTATCCAGGGTCCTTTATGGACTTGAATTTTGATTGTATTGTAATCCAACTGTTGATCTTTCGGGACCTTTTCTATGCGTGTGCTTGTTTTCATTCATATATTCTTTTATTTTCGGTACTTGGTCATCTTTGACTTACACACATCGGGTGATTGGTACATAAATAAAATCAGATAATCAATGAATGAAAGACAAACTTGCATTAATAACTTGAAATGGGTTCAACCCTTACATAGAGTACTACTGTTCTACTCGGAGCAACATGCTCTGTGATGATTTCATCTAACCTTATTTCTACTTCTACAAGATAAATACGAAGCTAAGTCCTACTAGGATAATTTGAGCCCATCGGGGCTTTGTAAGACTAGGCCTGCACCACTTGATTTTGTTTTTGATGCTCCATCAAAATAGAGCACCCACTACTCCTTTTGGTCTCCTTATTCTTATTCTGAAGTTCACTTCCTGCTTGGGGTACTATCTCCTGGCCCCCGACTTCTTGGTTGCCAAAGGTACATTCAACCACGAAGTAAGTTGACGCCTTAGCCTTAATGGCTGTTCGAGGCTTATATGTGATGTCCTCTGCTGGCCTTTCTTGGTGCTCTTTATCACTGCGGACATCCATGTCTACAATCGGAAGGACCTGCCCCCCGACTCCGTCAGGCCTTAACGCGGCTACATAACAGCTCCTATCCATTTTCTGGTCACCTTTTTGTTCTCCTACACCATTCCTGGTTGGAAACTTGATCTTCATGTGATAGGTTGAGGCCACAGCCTTAAAAGCGGGGAGTCCAGTCCTCCCGAGGATGGCATTGTAAGTAGAAGATGCTTTAATAACCAAAAAGTTCAACATCTGAGTGGCCTCTATCGGCTTCTGTCCGATGGTGACGGGCAACTGAATAGTTCCTTCAACTTTAGATTTTACTCCATTAAACCTGTATATGGGCGTGTTGTAGGGGGTCAACTGAGAGTCGTTATACCCCATCTTCATAAATGCATCATGAAATAAGATATCCACAAAAGCTCCATCATCTATCAAGACTCGCTTCACCTCTGAATTTCCAATCACGGGAGTTATAACCAGCGGGTTGTCATGGGGGAACTTCACCCCTTCGAGGTCTGAATCATCGAACCCGATTGCTACCTCAGGTTTTGCACGTTTAGGCATTTCTCCAACAATGTGCATCACCTCTCGGGCATAAGCCTTTCGGGAATTCTTTGTTATCCCGGCCACGGTTGGGCCTCCTGAGATCATGTTGATCACTGGCCCTCGGGGCTGTGAGGTGCGATCTCGATCATCGTTGCTCCTATCATACTCTCTTCTCTGATTACCACGATCTTCACCCTTAGTGAAGTGGATCAGCTTCCCTCTACGGATCAAGAACTCGATCTCATCTTTGAGTTGCTTGAAATCATCAGTGTCATGCCCTACATCCTTGTGGAATCTACAATACTGATTCTTGTTTCTCTTTACGGGATCACCCTTAAGTGGCTTCGGCCATCGGAAATCCTTATCCTTCTCAATGTCCAACAAGATTCGACTCCTAGGAGTATTCAACCTTGCATACTCAGTGAACCTTGGTCCTTGGTTCTTCTTAGGGCCAGAGTCGGAGTCCTCGCTAGTTCGGGGATACTTGTCCCTAGTATCATACTCCTGGTCTTTCTTTCGCTTCTTGGAGTCGTTGTTACTCCCTCCATTACCTATTGTGGCTTCTTTCTTCATGCTATCCTCAGCTTTAATATACTTATCAGCCCTTCGTTGGAGCTCAACCATGTTCTCAAGGGGATGCTTCGCCAATGACCTTTTAAAGAAGAGATAAGTGGTTCCGTGTTCCAGGGCTGCCATGGCCACCTTATTCTCCAAATCAGTGATATTCAATGTCTTCTTAGTAAATCGCTTGAGGTAATCCCTCAGATTTTCGTTCTTTCCTTGCACCACGTACATAAAAGATGCGGAGCTTTTTTCATGAACTCTTCCGCTAATGAATTGGCTAACAAAAGCGGCACTCAACTCCTTAAAAGAGCCAATCGAATTCACAGGCAACCGACTATACCATCTTTGAGCCATGCTCGACATGGTTTGAGGGAACGCCCTACACTTTAAGGCATCACTTGCAGGCTGCAGCAGCAGTGCATTTGAGAACGTCCTGACGTGATTCGCGGGATCACCCGTTCCATCATAAGTCTTGATAGTCGGCATCTTGAACTTCTTTGAGATACGGGCATTCATCACCTCCTCAGTAAACGGGGGTGTAGGATCATCAGGATCTCCAAGAGGCATCAGATCTTTGGGGTTTCCCTTAGGAATTTCCACCCTTGTTGTTCTTCCAGTTGGGGCACCAGCCCTTCTCTGCCTTCTTGAAGATCCCTCTAAATCAACAAGGGGAATCCCTCCTGAAGTCGGAGGAGGTTGATTCTGGTTCAATCTCGCTTGCTCTCTTACCATGTCGTCCTTTAGCTTTAAGATCTTGGCCTCATGAGCCTTGATTCTTTCAGCAGTTGTCAAATAGGGCCCATCATGGATAGTTTGTGTCCTTCTTCGAGGTTCTCTACTTGCACGTCGCCTCCTCGGGGCTTCATCACGATCATCGTCCTCAGATGACGAGTCGTCAGTATAGGGGCCAGAGTAATCATCATATTCTGGCTCAAGTGGAGCCAAGCCTCTGATATAAGGAGGCTGATACGTCTCACGGATCTGCAAGGCATGACCGCTTGGTCCAGGGTCCCTTCGATATGGGGGATAGTTGGGCAATCCGTAAGCGGGATTGGTATTGGCGGGGAGCATGTGTAAGATACCTGATTATTTTAGGATTTATTATTATTATTTTATTATTATTTAATTATGTTAATTAGTATTTAAAGGATGGAATTGGATTTGAGGATATCGTTGTGGAATTCAACGATATTTAGTATTGAGTTTATATGAGTATATATTGAGTTATGTGTGCCAATGTGTGCCCCAGTATTTTATTGGTATTTTTAGTGATTTAAAAATATTTAAATCAAGTATTATTGATCTTCAAAAATATTTATTTAATTATCGGAGGGCTTAAAAATCATGAAATCTTTTGTAAAATTATCTTTACATATTTATTGAGTTTTTAAAATTGTTGGGTGGATTAATTTTGGAGCGTAAGTATTTTAAAATGATTTTAAGAGTTTTATTGTATTTAAAGGATCAAAACTTTGAAAATTCATATTTAATTCATTATTGATCCTAAAAATATTTTAAAAATATATGGGTGTTTGTAATTTCATACTTTTGATTTTAAAATTTTAAAATTTAAATTTTCTTCAATTTCTCATTTAATTTTTTTATTTTAGAAGCTATTTTAAGTGATTTTTTTTATTTTCCAGCAATGTAAGTTTACTTTGGACCCTAGCTTTGCTAAACACCGCAGTCACCAGCTGATTCTACATTCTTCTACATCCTTCCTTCATTTTATTCAACCCAGCCCTCTATTCTCTCTTTCTATGAAAACCCACACCTTCAACACCTCTAAATATTGTTGCAAATTCATTTTCTAACCTATTTGAGGTTGAATTGATGAGTTTTATGTGTTTTTAATGAAGTTTTGAATTTTGTATATATATATATATATATATATATATATATATATATATATATATGTGTGTGTGTGTGTGTGTGTATGTATAGGCGCGGCTGGATGTATGTAAGAGCCATAATGGCTCGATTCTAGTTTCTGAGCACAACAACATGATTGTGGAGGTTGAAAACGCAGCCGTGAGCAAGTTATGGGGGTGAAAAACTCGTTATTGGTCTTCCCCGTGAGCCTGCCACCGCCGGTGACGAGCTTCGGCGAGGTGACGGCAGTGATGATGCTTAATTCTGAGTTTTCATGCTTGTTTGAAGGTTATCATTTGTTAATTGTTAGTTAATTGAATGGTGTGTGTGAATTTTCGAATTTTAAAGATTATTTCAGATTTTATGTATTTAACCTCGAGTTATATGAATTGTTAATTGTTAATTAATATGTTCTGATTGATTAGAAACTATTTTGGTTCGAATTTAAGGTATAAATGATGTAATCAAGAGAGTTAGATGTTATAAGGATTGTATGCTTGTTTTGGGGGAAACCTTGTTCGAATTTTTGGAGATTTGGTGGCCAAAGGATTTGAAATTTATGAGTTGGTTATAATGTTAACTGTTAAAGTTGTAATCGACTATATTAACAGGGGATTATACGATTATGATTATTGGTTGTTAATTAAATTGGTGGTTAATTATTATGAATCTGATAATGTGTTCGGATTAGTAATTATTAATTTGTTAATTGTTAGTTGTTGCCATATATAATGTGCTAAGAGTTTGTTTGAGTTACTAAGTGATAAATGTCAAAATGTGTGGTGGTGAGCTAATTGTAGGATTTTAAAATGTTACTTATCAAAGAGTAATTGTTAGATTCATTTATTATGTGCTTATCTGCGAGGAGTTACAATGAGGTCACAAGTCTTAAATGTCAATATTTAAAGACTTTTGTAATTCTCTTCAACTAGTTCCTCGGGCTTACGAATATCCATGATTTGCTATCACGAGTATAATTAATATACTTGAGTGGTGTGATCATCGATATAGCGTAAGTAATAGTTAGTGCTAGGGGTTATTCCCTAGGGCTTACGAACATCAGTGATTGATTGTCACGTGTATCATTAAAATGCGTGAGAAATACGATCATTGGTGTAGCGTAAGTAGTAGTGTAATGTAAATTATTATGTGTATATATGTTTACTGCCAGTCAGGGCAGCATTGTATGTTTTTATTTATAAATTGGAATATTTTATCCTTGGGTTGTTGAATTGGAAAAAAAAAATCAGGGTTGAATTGTATTTGAGGGGCTGTGCCCATAGTTCGATAAACGAATACTCCATGCCAAAATTTTTTGAAAATCCCCTGTATTTAAAGTTATTTAAATTATTTGATTTAAAGTTTTAAAGGCATGTATGTGTATGAGTGATTAAATACATATGTATTGATTAGTGAGGTGTGGATATATATTTATGTATGTATTTCTTTGCGAGTTATAAGTAATTAGTTATTAATTGGGTTGTTTATGTACTAAATAGTACTTTGCTATTATTTCGAGTATAATTAGGGATTCGATATGGACCCAGCGAGCGTGTTGACGAGACGATTGAAGGAAATGAATGCGTGATCGAGTACAGACCGAAGAATAGTAAGTAGCGAATCGGCGCATTGGAATCGAGGCAAGTGTACTAACCTTTGCTTATCGTTCAAGCGAGATAATTATATTTCTATTCAATATAAGTATTCCCTTCAAATTCGTATTGCTAGTATCCTCTCCTTCAAATTATTGATAAGGATATATTTTATTCGTATATCATGTGGAAAGTAGAATTTCAGTTTTATTGCCAGTATTATTCTTTCTTAAGTATTGTCAGTAATATTCTGTTAAAGTTTTTGCTGGTATTGCATTCTTATTCCTTGTTTTAGTATAATGTTCTTAATGTATATGGTTTCCCTGAGATTAATTGATAGTAAAGTAGTTTAATGGAATTGGAAGAATTTTATAAAAAAAGTGGACCAGCTTCGTGGTCAGAGTAGTAAAGGCCAATGTCAATAAGTGCCTAGTGAGGGATCCCAGAGTATTGTTTTTAGCTGGACTTTACGTGGCTGATCACCCGTAATGTCCAGAATATGATGAAAACTCCAATTCTATTAAATGTTGTTTTTATGCAAATATATTCTTATGATAGAATGTTTAAGTTAAAGTACATTTTCATTTCCAAGTATGTTGGATATAAAGTTATGATTTGAGTTAAAAGTTATGATTTGAGTTAATAAATACTGTTAGTATAAAAATGGAAAGTGATTATACTAGTGTTTTGAACGGTGAAAACTAATTCACGGTTATTATGGTCGCTGTGGCATTTGTTGCGCAGTGATAGTAAGGACCGAGAATGAATTGAGATCTTCTTATTTATTCAAACTCATGATTGTCAGGCCGGTTAGGCAGCTAGGTATGCAAGCGCTTAGTGACATGAATGAAATTTGAGTAACTGAGAATTTCTTGGAGATTTTGTTAAAGTGATAGTTAAAGTATTTTGCAAGTATTGAATCTAGTATTACGAATCTTCTCAGTTATTAAATTCTGATCGAGTTATAAATGTTTTAAATGATATTAATCTTCTGTTAAAGTTAAGAATCCAGAGTTCAATTATAGTATTGATTATAAAGTGGTTAGCATTCCTTCGCTCATATTTATTGTTCCTATTTCTTGAATTGTAATTATTGCATTCTTATTTCATCCAGTTCAGTTCTATATATAACTTGCTGAGCATTCTTTGGCTCACAATTGTTGTTTTTTTTTAAAAAATCTAACTTTTCAGTAAACTAGTTGGCGAGGCTTAGACTGCGCAGTTCAGAAAGTGGAAAGAAGAAGCAGGATGCTGTTGTGAAGCTGACGTGGATCGGGGTATTTAGATTTAAAGTTTGATTTGTTGTATGTATATATAGTTTTAGTAGTTTTAGTATGTATTTGATTAGTTGGCCTGGTATACTTCTATTCGAAGTTATACCAGTGATTTAAGTCTGTATAAAGTTTTGTACATAGAGTTGTAGTTAAGTTGGTTTTGGGTTTTCTTGTTTCTAGAACTGTAACCTAAGATCCTTAGTTGGGAGTTGGGGGCAAAGAGCTTTTGATTGAGTTTTATTTTTATTTCAGTTTTATTTTGATATCAGATTTTTAGTTTAGTATTCAGCAGGTTTATGTTGTATTTACGAATACATCATGGCAAATTTTTGTTAGAATTATTAAGTTTGTTAGCGTGACGCCCAAATCTTCTGACCCCGGATTTGGGGGCGTTACAGCATGGTAGTGGAGATCCCTGCTCCTAGGAGTGGTGGTTGACTGCTTAGAGGGGAGACCACCATCTGAAATTGGTTAGTCTCCTGCCCTTGTTGAACGACCATTGGTAGAGTCCTCTCAGTTTGGGGATTCATCCCTGTTGATTGAGGGATCTGAGTTTCAGTGATCGCCCATATTGATGGGGGTACTTGCCCTTGTTCAGTGGTGATAGGTGGATCAGAGGTAGCGGAGGGAGCAGAGGTGACCACCGGTGGAATAGAGGTGTCAGGGGCAGCCTCGGTTGTTGTTCTTCATGTTTGAACCATGATTGATGTCCCTGTCCCACAGACGACGCCATATGTTGTGGAATAAAAACGAGGGTTAATATGTATTTAATGCTAGGGTTCGTGAGCTTCGTGCTTTAATGGTTGTTTCCGTGTTCGAGATTGATCGGTCCTCACAGAGTGCCTACATATCTCGTTATTGAGAATCAAGCTAGAACGTAGTTCTGAGAATGAGGGGTCAGGCCCTTTATATAGGCTGAGAAGCCTAAGAATTATGGTAGGATTTGGATACTTGGTGGGTAAGCCACCGCCTTGAGGAAGGTTCTAGACTCATTCCTTGTAGGAGTCAGTTTCCATGTTGAAGTAAATGCCTTGGAGGCTAAGTCAGGCAGGAGTAATATCCTTATTTGACTCTTATTGCTGAGCTGTTTATTACCCCTAATATTAATTACGAAATTAATATTAAAAATAGGGTTTGGACCTTGTTGGTGGACCCTACGTTTAGACTAGGCTGGGTCTAACTAATGCGACATTAAATATGTCTTTAGGACTTATTTTTATCCCATATCAAAATTTTTATTCCAATCCTTAATTATCAAACATTCATATTAAAATTTTAATTCAATCAAATCTTTAATTTGGCTCATAGTTTTAAATTTAACTCAAATCTCTCTTGCAAACATGACCTATTTATATAGAACATAAAAACAAATTTATTTTTAAAAGAACAAGAAAAAAGAGCATAAAAACAAATTTATTTAAGTTCATTTCAAACTCCATATATAGTATTAAAGATAAATCAAACACTTCATAAGTATTAGAAAAATGTAGAGGCATATTTCAATGGTATCATGGATTTTTGTAAAGGTACCATGATGCTACCAACAAACTATCTTTTTTTTTTTTTTTTTGAAATAACCATCATCATCAAGATTAATATAGATTAGAATATGAGAAGAAATAATGAAGTGGACAAAAAAATTAAATGTATTATGATTTAAGTAAAAAAATATAATATGGTGCCGATACAAAAATTGAATATGAATGTGTAATTAATAAATCAAAATATGGTACTTGACTTGAAAATATAATATCATGATACAATTGAGAATATTGCCAAAATGTAAATTACATACACAAATTTGTGGGTAGTTCCTTTTGCATTTTATCGAGATGGTTTGAAAATCTTTCCGAATATTTATCAAATTTTATAAGAAAAAAACACATGTCTTTATATTTGACGAAAATATAGTGGTTTAGAAAAAAAAATTACTAGGAAATTTGGCAGGATACAACATTAAGAAACGTGCCAAACTCAAACATGAGTTGATGATTTGAGAAAAAATGACCAAAATACACCATTTTTGGAGTCCAACTGCCTAAAATATCCGTAAGTACAGGTGTCCGCCCTTTTTGACCACGGCATACGCATCCTGCTCATGCGTATATGGTGATACGCATTCTAAGAATGCGTATATTGGGATACGCATTTGTGTAATGCGTATTGACGTCATATGACGTCATTATTTCGTTTTCTGCTCCGACGCTCGGACGACAAAGAAATCGCCTTTGCGATCGCCTCCATTTTTTCTCCAATTTCCGGCACACTCCAGTCATTTTAAGGGCATCAAAATGATCCCCAGACATTTCTCTCCCTTTTCCCCCGGTCGTTTGTTGTAGTTTGGCCCCGCAGGGGCGTGTATTAGTAGATCGGAAATGCAAATGGGAAAAAGGCATCGTTTTGGGGGTTTTTAATTCGGCAAAAAAAATTGCAAATGAGTGACATAGGGTTGTAGAGCATCAAGAGATGATCCGTTTGGTGTATATTATGCAATTTCTCGATGCTTGTAAACGAAGTGGTTAAAAAACACGAGCAAAACACGTCCGGCGTAGGGGGTAGAAGACGATGAACAGTGGTCCCATATACGCATGTTAGTATAACGCATCTTTAAACACGCATTCCTAACATGCGTATATGTGGTTACTGTTCACGGATGCATTTCTCAACATTACAAAGTGTACGCATTACAAGGATGCGTGGCCTCCGACCACGCAATTTTAACATGCGTATACCCCTCCACGCATGTGTGTAATGCGTGGTCCGTGGGTAAAAAGGACAAACAGTTTCATTCGTGGGTATTTTGGGTAGATATAATTAAATGGTGGGCATTTTGGTTTTTCACCCATAATTTGATCGCTTGGTACGACCTATTCTAGAGCTTAATTAAAAAATTAAATATAAAAAAGAATAATGTTACATGTCCCAAAAAGAATTTCAATAATGTTTTCAAATATCACGTGGTATTATTTTATTCATGAAATTTATATTAATGCATGAGGGACCTATTTCATTTATGAATTGATAAATTACATGATGACACCTCAATTTTGGGGAACATTTTGGAATAATTTCGAAAACTCTAATATTTCTCAAAAAATATATATATATCGCCCCAATATACATCATACTGATGATGGTATGAAATTTAATGTGGTGAGTACGGGCATTTACCAGCAACCAGGAGAATTGTATTTGAATGGTGAGTAGACACGTGATGATTCCTAACATATTGTACACTCATCACAAGTGTATAAATAAAACCACGATAGCTTCTCTTAAGACTACGACACGGCTTAATTTAACTTATCTATAGCAACATTACTTTGTGTAACTGAAACAAAAATGGTTAAACAACTGGCTACAGTGTGTGTAACTGGAGCTTCAGGGTTCATCGGCTCATGGCTTGTCATGAGGCGTCTTGAACGTGGCTACACTGTCCGAGCTACTGTGCGTGATCCTGGTTCGTATCTTCCTAGCTCTTCTCATTTCCCTCCGGTTTCCCATGAAAACACAAAAAAATTGAAAGTTTTGTCCACAAGCATCAATATATAAATTCGTATGTTGTGTTCCACCGCAAATTGTACTTGTCCTAATGTATATATTCATTGTTGGAATTTGCGGAATTGCAGGGAACCAAAACAAAGTGAAGCATCTACTTCAACTGCGAAAAGCAGACACCAACTTGACCCTGTGCAAGGCAGATCTAACTGAAGAAGGAAGCTTTGATGAAGCTGTAAAAGGTTGTCATGCAGTCTTTCATATGGCCACCCCTATGGATTTTGAATCCCAAGACCCCGAGGCAAGTTTGCAATTTTCGCTTATATATCGGTCTATGAGTGTAAATGCGTACTTATAGTATGTAATATTCGGTTCTGTATTACAGAACGAAGTTATCAAGCCCACCGTAAAGGGAGTCCTTGACATCATTAAAGCATGTGCTAAAGCCAAGACAGTCAAGAAACTGGTTTACACTTCATCTGCCGGAACTGTCAATGTTCGGGAGCATCAGCTTCCTGTGTACGACGAATCCAACTGGAGTGACATGGATTTTATCTACTCCAAAAAGTGTTGGCATATTTGAATAAATTTGAAATGTATTATTATTTTGGTTTTGTAACACCCACATTATTTTTTGTAACTTATGTTTTTTAATTTTGTACTCACACAATAATGGTGGATTAGCGATTTGCTTATTATGGTGTATAAGTTACAAAATTAATTACCATGTAAGTTATATATTTTACTCCTATATAAGGAGACTTTGGCATCTTGGTTTTATACACAAAAAACTATTCCAAGTTTTTCTATAGTATATCTTGCATTCTTCTGAGCTAGAGGTTCGGTTTCTGGGAGATAGAAAGCATGTTTGTTCGGTTCGTAGGAGGCGGATCTCTAGTGCTTAAGATCACCTCGTTTCGTTGTATCCTGGGAGACGGAAGCCACAACAACCTTCAAGCACCACACGGAAGGGGCTTATCTGTTTTAAGCTTGTAGGAAGTATAAAGTGAGATTGTACCTGAAATCAAGATAACAATAAGAAAATACCGAAAAGATGTTTCGAGGTACGTGAAAATCACGTAAATAATTATGATTATTAATTATTTAAATCATCATGATGATTGTGGAAATTAAGTAATAATTTTTAATTCTAAAAATTATTAACTTAATAATATTTTAATCGTTTGTTGATTTATTATTTTATTTGCGAGGAAATTTTTCTAGAAAGATCATTCTTGGTTGAATGTTTGAGACGTTAAAAACCCAACGAATCTTGTACCTATGGAGTGCAAGTTGTGGGTCGGCATGAGATTTATATTTTTCCGACTAGATTCGTTCTTCCGGAAAAATTATCATATATCATGTTGGTGTCGGTCTGTCGTGACAGTGACACATGAGCCTATTATGGTGATCCGTATGATACCTAATAAGGCATTGCGGTCAGCTCTGTATGCTGAAATTTGGAGAAATCCAGAATGTTGTTAACCCTAACGGATCAAGGATCATTAAATATGGGTTTATTGAAAGTTTATGTTCTTCCTCGTACCTCTTCTGGTTGTATCAGTTGGTAAGCCAGAAAATTAGGTTCTCTTGTGAACCAAATTGAAATTTTAGAGAAATTCAATTGTCGTTTTTAGTGACAAGAATAGGAAAGTTCTTTGAACATTATATTAAAACCTGAGTGATTTTAATGGACAACGTGAAACCTGCTCTAGTGAGAGGTGGTAACAAGTTTTGTGATTACTTTATAGTAATATATTGAGTATGTATACTCATTAAAGAGTATAAAACGAAGCATTATAGAAAAGAAAAGTTTTGTAAGCTTGAGGTTGAAAACCAACTTAATACAGAAAATTAAGATAGTGATTAGTGACTTTGGTGGTAAATGTTCACTGGGTAAATTTTGTGAGGCCACTGCACTTTACTCGCATTAGATAAATGGAGTAGCTACAGGTATGAGTTGCATTCTAACGGGAGATGCAAAAATGATTGTGATCAGTTGAGACTATCACTGAATATGAGGATATTAGTTATGAAGAGACTAATCATTCCTTAAACAAGATACCATGAAGAAAATAATTGGTTCCTATTAGTTTTGGAATGCATTTTGAATTTCTTAGAAATATTCGAAATGTGGGGGTATCTTGAAGATGTCATGATACCAATACCTATTAAGGTAAAAAGATATCCAAAACCAATTGAGGTATTTGGGATGGATATATAGACAACGTTTGAGTCTAATGATATCTTGTAGTATGCAGATGAATCTAATTTGTGAGATCATTAAAATGCAATTAAGGAAACTAGGAATGCTTCTATGATGAGCTAGTAGTTCCTTGTAAATCTGTAATTAAAATTTATCCAAATAAACTTATGAGTTATTGGATGAATATTAGGTTAAACCTAGAAAGAGCAAAAGACTTGGAAAAATCTCTAAGTCCAAAATTGTCTAAAAATTTGCTTAAAGGTAGAACCCAAAGTTTGGGAGAAGCTATGAAAATTCTCTGATGATCAAACGAGAAAAAGGGATGTTAAGAAATAGAGAGGAATGATTCTATGTGACAGAATCGTGTTCAATAATGTATGGATCTTCTTGCGAGATAGATGCTATTTTGGCCCAAACGAATTTTCAAATTAGAAAAAAATGAATATATGGGTCAAAAGAAAAGTAAAAGGTCAGACTGATAATTAAAATATTACAGTCACAAGTGAAGACCTAACTTACTTTATGATATATTCTTGAGTTATAAGAATATGGTTCTTTAAAGATGATACTTAAATTGTCAGCTTTTTGAAATTTAGAAGTACATCAATGAATTTTAGAACAGTCTTTCTTGGTTTCTCTGGCTAAGGCAAGAGTAGAAAGTCTGTATTTTGGTGGTTATGTTGATTGGAACAACATAGATACGAAAATTGGCATATAAAATTTGATATTGTTGCGATATGTTATGACTTCATAATAAACGATATAGTTGCCATTTTTGAGGACGCTCAAATTTTGTAACTGAGTGAATGAGTGTTGCCAATTTAGGGACGCTTAAACTTGATAATGAGATAAATTGATATTACTGATTTTTGGGACGCTAAAAATTGGTAATGTCAATGACGAATTGAAGTCTTAGCTGATGATTGGTAAAGTAATTACCAAAATGTGACATATGCCAAAGTTAAGGTGCACGAGTATAGTAGAAAAGATTGTAATGGAATGTTGAAACATCTTTGTCGTCGACACAATTCCGTTAGACAACTACTCTCAACTGGAGTTATCACTATTTGATCATATTAGGTCAAAAAAATAACACTGCGGATCCGCTAACCAAAGAGTTAACAAGAGAGATAGTTGAGAAATCATCGAAAGGAATGGGACTAAAGCCCATAATTAGAGTCGATAGAAAGGAAACCCAACCTTGTTGACTGGAGATCCCAAGATCTTGGTTCAATGGGACAATCTAACTGTAAAGACTTAGTGAGATCACTGTGGGGGTTTTACTCCCGGATCCATTCCTATGATGATAAACAGTGATAAATTTTGGGTAAGGCTAAGCTATGTTTTTAATGATCCTTATGTGTCGATATGTCGAACAAATAATACTTTTGTATTGTTCAAGAGATCACCTATGTGAGTGAAGTGGGGTCGCTTCAAGAAGGAATTGTGGGGGCTAATTCTGGGAAAAACTCACAGAACCAGGCTAAAGCTCAGGACCAAAATGGGCTTAACAGTGAGAACTGAACAAATATAGGGAAAGACTCCAGTGGGGGATGTATCATCATTTCACAATACAGAATGGCAGTTCAAGGTTAACGCGACTACTGAAATTCTAGAAATGTAAATATGTTCTTATAAGGGAAGGTTCAAGGGGGTACGCCTACCTATCCTATGCTGGTTTCTACCGTGCACTCTATCTCCGTGTCAAAGGTCGTTTTACATTGTCAATTTTATTCATGTGGGGGATTGTTGGCATATTTGAATAAACTAGCATGAAAGCCCGTGCAAAGCACGGGCACCATTTTAATTCATATAATTCGAATTTTTTATTTTTCAAATACATGACTCGTAATTTTGAAACACTATATACTAACGATGTGATTTATCGATTTTTTATGAAAAGTGATATTAGCTTAAACTTCTTACTTAAATTTTATTTATGATCATGACAGTATAATCATACCTAATAATTTAAAAAAATAACTTCAAAAGAGTGAAAGATTGAACAATTCGCAGTTTCTAAAATCTAACCATGCGTTAGTAAATTCACATGTGTTATATATTTAGGCAAGTGTTAAAATTAGAACATATACTGAAATGATAAGTGAAAACTAATTTTAGGCTTTTAGGCTTTTATATCTATATTTAATCTCAGCCACATATTCAAACATAATTTACTTCTTCACCTCCACCTTCATTTTTGCCCCTTCCAATTTCGGCGACCTATAACACCATCACTTGTAATACTCAACTATTATCACCACCTTTTTCTCTGTTTATGTATTCCATTTATCATCAGCATTCATGATCTCACACTCACATAAACACACAAACACACATAGGCAAGTGATCAAATAGAAACCAAAATTAAAATAGAAACAAAAACTAATTTAATCCCTTAGATCAATCTAATCAAATGGCACCCTAGAAGCACCACACACAATTAAAATACCCCCCATACATAATCCCACATAATCCCTTTTTTATTTAAAAAAAAAAGTGTTATTTACATGATATTAATATTATAGTATAGAATTTATAAAAAAATATTATTGAATATATTTTGAAATCTAACTTCACTGTATTTTTCTCCATCTCCCAACGATCAGTTTGCATACCATATGTGCTATATTCCGACTCGATTTAGAATTTTTTAATTTAGTTTCTAATTTCTAATCTAATAGTGGTTTCTATTAAAGTAAAACCTTATATATATATATATATATATATATATATATATATATATATATATATATATATATTATGTGTGTTTGTGAAAGAGAGAGATATGAAGTGTGTGTATAAACCATCATCATTCTGCAATTTCTTCTTGTCATCAAATTGACTTACGAATATGTTTATCATCGAATTCCAGTCACATTCCTAATCACGCCCCCTCCAACTCAATCATCTCCTACTTTGTCATCTCTCAATAGATATGAGTTTGTAGCGCCCATCGAGTCGTTTTTACCCACTCTATCATCGTCAACACCATTACCAACACCTTCGAACTTGAACAAATTTTCAAATCTGGAATAAACCAAAATTTGTGTTCAAAATTTTTAGTGATTTGGATTCAAATTTGGGTAACATGAGTTGAATTTTTATTCATTTTTTTGGTTTTGGTGATTCTGGTGGTGTTGATGTGGTTACAATCAATATTTTGTTAACTTTGGTTGTGGTGCGAGATCGTGATGGTATGCTAGTGGTGATATATCAGTGGTGGTAATGATGGTGGTGTTAGTGATGTATTGTTGGTGGCAGTGCTGATAGTGATAATGATATTTTTTTACTACAAAATGATTAATTTATATACCATGCATAATCCTATATTTTATTTCTTGAAAGAAGCTATAAAGACAATCCAACAACTATATATACGTGTATATGAATATTACATGTAGTTTTATTTTAAAAACTCACTTATATTAATCTAAAAAATATATATACAATGTAATGTTATTTATAGAACCTATCTTCTTAAATCCAACTATTTTTACATTCCCTAAATTCAACTAATAGGTTATTATAACTTGTGCATTATATGTAATGCAATATTATTTTTATTAAATATCTATCTTTCATCAACATAGTTATACATTTTAAACTTATAATTGTTTGTATTGCATCTATAATCTCATTTACCATGTGGTACTCTAACCAAACTATGTATCTTTTCAATTATATAATTGAATCAATACGATGTCTACATCTCATATATAAATTATTCCATTTTTTCTTATGCTAAATATAGATTATCCTAGAATAATCAAAATAACTGATTTTAATGCAAGTGTACTTATATAAAATGCAATATTAAAATTCACTAAAATTTTGGCATGCAATTTTGTACAATATGACATATTTATCTAGTAAGTATCATATTTCAATAATATAGCTAGACAATTTAAATCTCTAATTTTTTTTATATAGTCTATAATCTATTTTATAATATTTCTAGCATAACTATTAGCTAAATATCTATCAGTTAACCTATATGAAGTTCAAATCTCGTGTGCAATAGATTTTTGTTTTTCCTAAAATTATATTTTTTATTAAATTAAAATATTTTACCCGAAAAATTAGAGTAGGGGTGTAATCAAGTCGAGCCGAGTCAAACAGTGTAAGACTCGAGTTTGATCTCGACTAAAATGTTCTGTCGAGTTCGATCGAGCTTTAAATTTTGAAGATTGGGTCATAAAAAGTTCGATACAACCGAACTCGGTTCTAAAGCTAGAACTAATTTTATCCTTTTTCGGCAAAAGAATGAATATGAATGGTTCGATTCTGGTTCGGCTCAAATAAAAATGTTAAATATTTGTGTTGAAATATATATAAAAATATATAAAAAGTCAAAACGATAAAATCTCGATTAGGCTCGTGAACCTTACGAGCCGAGTAATTTGAAGTTCCAACTCGACTCGATAAAGTATTTAAGCTCGAGTTCGACTCAAAAACTATTGAGCAAAATTCAAATATTTTATGAGCCGAGTTCGAGCAACTCACGAACATTTTGATTCATTTACACTCCTAAATGAGAATAACGATTATAAATCAAAGGCATACATTAGTCTTTTCAAAGTTGATCAAAATATCATGTTGGCCTACATTATATAAAATATATAGATAACATAATTCATCTGTAATACTAAATTTTTCAAAAATTTGTGATAATACTTTTCATGATTAGCAAGTGACGGATATGTTGATAATTTTATCTTGATTATATTTTAAAATGAATGTTAAATAGAATATAATAAATGAGGTCATAGAAATGTAGTTGATGATTTTTAAAAAGATAAAAAAAAATATCTTTGGTGTAGTGGTTAATAATGTGAACTTAATTAATCACTAACATAAAGGTCATGGGTTCAATTTTCCAATGACCAACATTTTTTTACATTTTTATGATAAAAGGGTAAATATGTAATTTACTAAATAACCATGAAAAGGCTTGTTGGGCTATAATAGATATAATGGATTTGAAATGTATTATTATTTTGGTTTTGTAACTCCCACATTATTTTTTGTAACTTATATTTTTTAATTTTGTAACTCACACAATAATGGTGCATTAGTGATTTGCTTATTATGGTGTATAAGTTACAAAATTAATTACCATGTAAGTTATATATTTTACTCTTATATAAGGAGACTTTGGCATCTTGGTTTTATACACAAAAAACTAGTACAAGTTTTTCTATAGTATATCTTGCATTCTTCTGAGCTAGAGGTTCGGTTTCTGGGAGATAGAAAGCGTGTTTGTTCGGTTCGTAGGAGGCGGATCTCTAGTGCTTAAGATCACATCGTTTCGTTGTATCCTGGGAGACGGAAGCCACAACAACCATCAAGCACCACACGGAAGGGGCTTATCTGTTTTAAGGATAGCGTGATTTTCACGTAGCTCGAAACATCTTTTCGATATTTTCTTATTGTTATCTTGATTTCAGGTACAATCTAACTTTATACTTCCTACAAAAAGATGACTGCATGGGTTTGTATTTATTGTACCTGGAACTCCTGCAACTACTCTTACTAATTTGTTACTATAACTGAAAATACTTGTCTTAAATATATCGCAGATGTATTTTGTGTCAAAATCATTAGCCGAGAAAGCAGCATGGCAAGCTTCTAAAGAGAACAACATAGAGTTTATCAGTATAATACCAACCTTAGTAGTGGGTCCATTTATCACTCCAACGTTTCCACCTAGCCTGATTACAGCACTATCACCGATCACTGGTATTTACTGAATTATAATCCATAGACTTCAATATTTCAAGATTACACGCAATCTGACTTGCTTAATATTATGGGATACATGTAACACAGGTAATGAAGCCCATTACTCCATTATAAAGCAATGTCAGTATGTGCACTTGGATGATCTCTGTGAGTCTCATATATTCTTGTATGAGCATCCTACAGCGCAGGGAAGATTTATTTGCTCTTCTCATGATGCTACCATTTATGACGTGGTGAAATTGATAAGAGAGAATCTTTCTCTCGTCGTTCTTTCTCCTTTTGCAATTTCTCTTCTAAACGCTTTTGCTGAACGTGAACAAGAGCATAGCTAGCACCAGTTGACAACATGACTGAAGATCTCGAACTGATTATTCTTTGTGTGTGTATAGTCCTGTCGTGTTGGTAATTTATACAAATGAACATGCATAACAAAATGAGGGACATTTATAGGGAAATTATTTATTTAGAACAACATGTTTCATGGCCGAACATATACTGTTGGTCCGTCGTTGGACATTATTTATTTATTTATTTTGGATAACTGTTGGACATTATTAATATTTTAATCATATCATTCAAATATTCAATCCAAATTCAAATGGGTCTATCTAGCACATTAAAATGTTAGTTTCACTTTTTTTTACGGGACACGTTTACCATGAAACAAAAGGGCTTCAGTTTTTTTTGATTTGCATAAATTGTTGGTTTCAAATGAAATGAACCAAGAAATTAATATTATTTGAAACAGAACAGATAAATATAAAATTGTGTAGTAATACTGATAACGACTACATTATTATTTTTCATTCTTGACTACAGGTTCATGTGCTATCTTCTAATTTTTGTGGTAAATGGATTTGTTATCTCTTAAATTTGATCATGCGGACTCAAATTTGAAAAATCCAAATGTGGAAAAGAATTGTTTAATTAATATTTAGAATCTTTTTGAATTAATATCTTTTTTAAATAATAATTTCTCTAAATTGGAAAAGAAAAATCTGAGCCCAAGTTGGGACCAGTTTTAAAATTAATAAACTCTCTATTATAATAATTATTAGTTTTTAAGAATTAAAATTGCAATGTTAAATTTCGGTCCCAGATTTTGCATAAAGTGTGTACCGTATAAAGTGATATTTTTGATAAGGTACATATTTTATATACTTTACGAGTATGTAAAATATTTTATAATTATATTTTGGTGGAGATTTTCTTGTTGAATAATTTTTGAATCATTAATTATCATCTTTATTATCTTTAGCCGGTCGTTGTGATCTTCGTACTATTGGAAATGTTCATAAAAATAAAAAATTATTAAATTTATAATTAATTTTTGACATAAAATGTTAACGAACATAATTTTACTTATATTCTAGAATTCGAGAAAAAATTTATGGTGTATAAAATAACTTTTAACCATTTTAGAGTTGAAAAATTATGAATCTTTCTTATACAATAACTTTTCTAGAATGAAAATTTTTCTCGTTTGCAAAAATATTAATATAAAGGGATTTCAGTATACAATAACTTCTTTAAATAAATAAATTTTCTCGATTTCAAAAATATCAATTTAAAGAAATTCCAGTATAAAACACTTTAATTTGGTTTCAACGTGTCCTTTAATGTATTATGTGTTGAACAAAAATAGGGACCGCAAAGGATTGCATTATAGATTTATTTCGTAGTTTTGTTTTCCCAGAAGGATCTATTTATAATTTCTTGGGCCGGAACTGTTTCTCCAATTTTGAAAATGGCTTGTCTTTTTCAACTGGGCTTTTAGATAATAAGTATTGACTGGGCTTTTGTGCAGTTAGGCCTTTCCACCGGAAATTATTTGATTACTAAAGAATATGAAACACGAAAAGTTTCCTGGCCCTACAGCTCGACATACCAGTCCCATAACGTGGAAAACAGAGGAAACTGTCATTGTTCGAAATCTCATGTTTCATTAAAAAATGACTGATGCCTGACAAAAAAAGAAAAATGACTAATGGTGTCCATATATACATATGTAATCATATCATATACTTATAATTTCAAGTTCAAAGTATTATTAGATACTTGTTTATATAAAGTATAATTGCTTATTTAAAAAAAAATTGGTATCTTAAATCTAGGGATAGTAAACGGGTCGGTTGGTTCGAAAGATATAAAAATCAGACTCGGATCCAAACATATATGTTGGACCTGGATCCGGACCCAAATTCGATTGAAATCCGAAGTCTTAGATCCAGATCCGATTCATCAGATTTCGATTCAGTTCGGATCTTAATCGGGTCCTGATTTATTTTATATAATTATTTATTAACTAAAATCTTTTGACTAAATAATTTAGCTAATTAAATGCCAAGTAAAATATTAAATCAACAAAAATTATAATCCAAACTCTAAAAACAGTAAGTCCAAGAGTTTTTTAAATCTCCGTAGTTTACATCATCAAAGTAGAATAATTATATTCTTATCTATACTATTATATAATAAGTAAATAGGGGTATAATTTGGTTGTTTGATTCAACTTGGTTCAACCATCTAAAAGAATAGTGACCATTAGATATTTAGTAAATAGATGATAGTCGTTAGATCTAATAATAAAGAATATTCTATATTTAAATCCCTCTTCTGGGTTTCAAAAAAAAAAAAAAAAATCCCTCTTCTAAAGATCCAAGGTTCGAATCCCGTCAACAACAAATTTACATTAAGATTTTATATTATTAGTTCTAATCAATACATATCACTTATTAAATAACTATTATTATTACTAATAATTTTATTAATTAATTACAAAGTTAAATTATATCCATAATAAATTATTATACTCTATTTTATTTAATCATATAATTTTAAAAGTATTTAAAAGTAACTATAAGCTAGTATATAATAAGCGTAAGAGAGATATTATCCATAATTTTGGTTTGGTCATTGTACTACCAAAATAATATCAACCGTCGAATCTATTTTTAAAAATAAATTATCAAGATTATATCATATTAAAAAGGAAATTATAATCTAAAAAAGATATCATTAAAAGGTATTAAAATGAAAATTATAATCTAAAAATGATATAATTAAAAAATGTTGTATTATTAATTGAATTTTAAAAAAAAAAATTATAATCCGAAAAGGATGTAACTGAAAAAAGTTGTCTTAGAATTAAATTTTATTTATTTTTTATTAGTAATAAAAAAAATTATATTTACTATTTGAGCTCTATCTTTAGATCTAAAAATTAGATTTGGATGATTTTACAATCCACGCGAACTTCATAAAATTATCTTAATTTAGTGATGCTTTAATAATTATTATTCAAATGGAAACACTTAGAATCTCAAGAGAAAATATAATTACGAATTTTTACATTAATCATGTTCAATGTAGAAGTCCTACATTGATAATGCTATTCAATGTACAAAACCTAATTATACATGATTCAAATCATTCACGTATACATTTTCGTATTTCAAAATAAATATACTTTTTAGTTTATAACATATTAAAATATAAAATATTTTATGCTAGATTCAACGGTTTTCATCTATTTATTTTAAGATCTTTGTCGTACGGAGTACCAAACTACCGATTATCAAAATTCTGGACAAAATCTCTCTTACACTTATTATTAAAATTGTATTTATTTGTTAGTAGAACTATCTTCAAATAATTATAAGGGTATTTTGATAATCAAAACGAATTATAAGTCGAATTCGTAAATCAAATAGAATTTTCAACGTAAAAAATCGTCAATTTTTGCGTAGTTTTAATTGGAAAATAATTGTTACACCATCACTAAATTAAAGATTATTTTTTTAATTTCACTTGGGCTTTAAAATCGTCCAAATTAAATTTTAATATTTCAAGATAGAGTACAAATATTAAATCGAGTGTGTAAAATTTATATATATATCAATTTTTTAACAACAATTTAATATGTAAATTAATAACATATAAAATTTAAAAAATTAATATAATTATAGATATTAAAAAAGGAGGCATAAACACAGGTAATAAATATACATCAATGTTAACTAACCTAATTTGGTCAAAGTTTGTTTGTGCTGAATCTAATCAATTTTTTAATTTGTTTGAAGACCGTATCATTGATTTGCCGGATATATCCAAGTCTAACTGAAAAACGAAGAATTGAACGGAACAAGCAACGTCGGGAGCAATAAGCAACGTCGGGAACAGTAAATCAAAGCTGAAGAAGAGAAACGAAACCAAGGAATCACAACACATGAACAAAGAACTGTACAAAATATTGGTAATGATTTATCTACCAGTCCATAAAGGCATTCAATCTTCTACATAAAAAAAACAATGGTCGTTTAATCCATAAAATTAGCAAGCAAAATTAGTAATAAAAATAAATCTACCCGAATAAATCAAAATCACCGATGGCATGCAATCAAAATGGATTTGGACATCTGTATCTTTATTCCTGCTCATTTGAAAAACGTTTAGTGTGTCTATTCGTGTAGGTGATTGACTGTCCGTGTTTATGTGTATGTTTTCGTGTCTGAAAAAAATTTCAGTGTTTTTTTTCTTTATGTTTATTTCGAAAATAGACAAAAATATATAAAAAAAACCATTATTACAGAAACCCAACATTACATTATATATAAAAGAAATAAAATTATCAAGATACAAATATTTAAACACTGTTTTTAAGATAGAATATATTAATGTAAATAATGAAAAGAAAATTTTAAAGAAAATTAATTCTTATATTGGTTTAACGTTGCAATGTTTTTTACAAAATTTGAAATCCTTAATTTAACATTGATAAAAAAAAGTATAATTATTTAAAGATTTATCTTTGTAAAATATTATTAATAAAATTTAAAATCATGTTGTAAACTATTTAAAAATTACTCTCAAATGTAATGAAATAATTTGATGATGCCATACATAAAAATAGTAATTTTCTAAATAAAACACACAAAAATTAATTTATTAAATAAAGAAAATTAAAATAAATCGTGGATCGCACGGGTTATATGCTAGTAGCAATAAATTTAGTAATCTACAACATCGGTCACTGTACTACCAAAATAATCTCAACCTTCGAATCTAATATTTTTAAAAATAGACGATCAATATTATATCATGTTAAAAGGAAAATTATAATTTAAAAAGGATATAATTAAAGATGGTTGTATTAGAATTGAATTTTAAAAATAAAATTATAATATGAAAAGGATATAATTAAAACAGGATACAATTGAATTTTATTTATTTTTGTATTAATATTAAAAAAAGTTCATATTTACTATTTGGGCTCTATCTCGAGATCTAGAAATCAGATTTGGATGATTTTACAGCCCACGCAAAACTCTTAAAATTATCTTTAATTTAGTGATGATTTAACAATTATTTACCAAATGAAAACACCCAGAATCTCAAGAGAAATTATAATTACGAATTTTTACATTAATATTTAATCCTATTCACCTACATTGATAATCCTATTTAATGTAGAAAACCAAATTATATATGATTTAAATCATTGATATACACTTTTTCGTCTTTCAATATAAATACACTTTTTAGTTTACATGTTAAAAAAATATTTTTTATGCTAGATCTAACGTTTTTCATCTATTTATTTTATGATCTAACGGTTCTTATTTATTTTGTCCTATTGAAAACCAAAATCAGACTACTGACTACCAAAGTTTTGGACAAAATCACTCTTACACTTAATAATAAAACCGTATTTGGTTGTTAGAAGAACTATCTTCAAATAATAAGAAGAGTATTTTGATAATCAAAACAAAATATAAGTAGATTTCATAAATCGAGTAGAATTTTCAATTTCTTCTCTCTTTTGTTCATGCGTAGTTTTAATTGAAAAATAATTGTTAAACAATCACTAAATTAAAGATTATTTTGTTAATTTCGTGTGGGCTGTAAAATCGTCCAAATCAAATTTTAAGAATTCAAGATAGAGCATAAATATTGAATTGAATGTGTAAAATCTTATATATATATATATATATATATATCAATTTTTTAACAACATTTTAATATGTAAATTAATAACATATAAATATTAAAAAAATTAATATAAATATAAATATTAAAAAAGAAACCGTGCATTGCACGGGTTATAAGCTAGTATCTTAAAAAATGAATTTACCACTTTAGAAGATAGAATTAGAATATGATACACACTAGTACAAAATTGACTTTTTACGTCGGTTAAATAGGTCTTATACGTCGGTTAAATGGCGATGTATAGAGGGGCGACGTATAAAATCACGAGTCTTTTACGACGGTTAAAAAGGCGACGTATAAGTCTAAATATACGTCGCTAAAAAGCCGACGTATAATGTTGAAAAAACAGACGTATAATGTTGAAGAAAGGCGACGTATAATGTTCCAAAAGCCGACTTATAAAGTCTAAATATAAGTTGCTAAAAAGCCGACGTATAATGTTGAAAAAGCCGACGTATAATGTCGAAGAAAGGCGACGTATAATGTCCATAAAACCGACGTATATTGCCCACAAAAATTTTAAAAAAATATTTTTTCTTTTATTTTTGTATACAAATATTCTTTATCAAAAAAAATTCTTATTATTGTTGTACACCAAATAACGGTTAAACAATCAAAAACTATAATTTGTACAACCAAAATCTTGTAATAATAGAAATTTCTCAACTTTCAAATTCAATCACAACACAATGTTTATACATTTTTGATATAATGACTGTACAAGTATTATAACTGAGGATAAGTAGTGGTTGTGAACTTGTGGTGCAAACAATGAGCAAATTCTTTGCACGACTTGGCTGTTCAGGAAGCATCCCATCGGGGGCTCCGTTAAAGAAGATGACTTAATTGCAGCTCCACGGGGATCAAAATAACAAGACACTCAGGTTAGTAAGCAATATTATCCACAGCAGAGAAGCAAAACTTGCATCCAATTACTGTCACATCCAAGCACCATACCGCTTCATCAACTTCACCAGCAAAAGTAATCTTCTGCCCATTAGTAAGCTTCATCCAAACAAGAATCCTATTTTCCCCGATGAACAAGGAGAATCAAACCAAAATTTACCATAAGCATGTCTGTAACTTTAATATTGTTAACCAATCCTACGTTACTGCGATATTCTTATACTTGAAACAGCGTCCAATTATGAAATCCTTGAAAAAAGAAGATAATTACCAACAGAAAAAACATGTGTAATTGTGCACAGCAGGCTACTTCATAAAAAAAAGACCTAATCATAAGACTAAACTGAGAAACACAAAACAAATCAGAAACTTGGATTTCAAACATTAGTGACAGACCTCAACTAAACGAAGCTGAATACTATCATCAGCAAACTGCCTCGTTAGCAACCTGGGTAGAAACAAAAAGTCAGATATGGTGAAACTAAAACAGAAACATTAATTACAAGCTATATGTAAGATTTACTTTTGCATCAGGATCCTTTGTAACATGGAGCAGTTTTTCAATTACAATCTCGACAGAATCCTCCATTGGGTCCTTTTGAGGAAAGAAAAGACTAGTCAAGAATTTTCAATGAAGGCAGTATGATGCCCATAAAATGTACTATAAAAGGACATAAGACCTGATTTTTCAGCATCTCTACCACCAAAACTAGAGCAAGCTCCATAATAGATGGATCTGAGTCGTCCAATATCTCAAGTACAACTATCAAAATCTGATTAAAGTACTGAAAACATACAGAAAACCATGTAGATGGTCATTTTCCAGGCCAAGCACAGTCTACGGTACTCACTAGAATTACAGGAAAAAAATCATTTTGGATCTTCAATCTGATAAATAAAATTCAACCACAGAAGAAAATATACCAAGCAATAATGTAGAAAGTGATAATACCTTGGTCCAAATGGAATGATCATTTGCCACAGAAGTTTCAACTAGCTGTTGGTCCAAATGGTATGATCATACCTTAACCATCCCATTCATATCATGTGGTGAGGATGAAACCTCTACATTCACGCCGTTGATATTATCCGGCCTGGTGTTCCACGATTCCAGATTATCACTGGGAATGCTGACCCCGTAATTTACATCACTGGATCTTGGATTACGCTCCATGTTAGAACCCGTCTCGAGATCATGATACAAGCATTCCGGAGTATTATTAGTTATTTGACCAATAATATTTATATTATGTGTTGCCTCTTGTCCAGAACTCCACTTCCTGCCACCATCACTATCAATTGAACCAGAGGAGTATCTTCCATACAAGTGACTCCTCCTCGAGGCTCCAACATATCCTTCATCAGAAGATGTTCCAACAACATCAGAGGGATCATAATAGGATTTAGAGCGTTGATGATCTTTCTTATTCTGCAGAAAGTTCATCAAGTCAACTTCTATACGAGGTGTTTTCTGATTGAGAGCTCGTCTCAAGGAGTTCTGTTCTTCAATAGACAAGCTCAGAATAAAGTTAAGAACTGCTGATGAATCAAAATAAGAGTAAACTCATATAATGCAAGTTATAGCTGCTTCCTTGAGTTTTGTATTCTTATCATACACCAATGGTGTCAATTCAGCAAGCCATAATTTAAGAATGCCAGTGTTTCCAGAGCCCTCACCATTTAGAGCATGCTTCTTGAAAGAACCAATTGCAAACTCAATAACAGCCAATTTTGCCTTGGGTGATCTTTGTTCATCTAGCGAACGAAGCAAAGCTGGTAAAAGTGAATCCACCCCATACGTTTTATCTACAATATCCAGTGTCGTCGTGCATCGTTGCCTTACTGATTCAATCATCAAATCAACCAACACACACACAAAACATTCAATTACACTTTCCAAACAGTTGACTTGCTAAGCAATCTGAATTCTGAACTACACTAAAATTGAACAATTGAAAAAGGCGGGAAAATTACAGTAGAAGAACCGTTAATAGTGGAATTGAAGGATCCCCGTCCTTCCACTTGACCTCAAACAGTTAGAAAATACCTGTGATACACAAGCATAGCCATTTTGTGAGCTCAGCTTTGTTAAGAAACTTGACATAACTCAAAATATGAGGTAAACATAATAAAAACAGGGGCCTTGTAAAGAATGCTAGACAGAGCTAGGCAACACAGCGCCTCAAAAAGATTTTGAAATACTGATAAATAATCATGTATACCTTCCTCAGTTGCACTTCAATTTATTTATTTGACCAACAGCCACCACAACGCTGCCCATCACTTCCTCTCCTTCCATTCCTCCTTCACCTCGCACCTGCAACACTAGCAGAACGAGGAGTATTATCACCCATCAATCACTGTGAACAAAGAAAAATATAGCAGCAATTAGGCAAACTAAATACATAGGACTTGTGTATAAAACCCTAACTAAAATAATATAAAATGTGCCCAAAAAATTCTCATGAAATTATATGTCATCGTACATACAAGGATCTACATATACATACAACAAAAATTTAAAAAAAAGCTTTAACAAAAATTTGGTCAAAACTTGATGAACTCCGGCAAAGATTAAAACAACTCTTATATACAAAACCCAATTCAAGATTGAATTTGAGGGTTACCACGATATGAAGAAAGAGATGAGGGGATTGTTATTCACGATTATGCTCGGATGTGAGGCTGAGAACAAAGAGGGAGAGATAAGGGAGGAGAGGTTGAGAGAGATGGAGATGGGGTTTCAGGGAGAGAGAGGCAGGCGGCGAGAGAGAGAGATTCGAGGGCGGAGAAAGAGAGGTGGTGGTGGAGAGATTGAGCGAGGAAGATGAGGGAGACGGAGAGTGAAAGGCATATGACTCAGCCTATTTGTAGTTCGAGGATCCTAATCCAATTAAACTAGATTGTAATAAGTAAATAATATCAACTGTCACAGGAATCTCAAAAGATGATAACCGTCAAAAGAAAAATCAACAAGTCAATCTATAGTTTTGATGTTTTACACTGGAAGAAGATTCAGATATCTGATCAGGCCTCAAGGTAGCATTGAAACAAGTGGATTCATTTAAGAAGACAGAGATTTCTATTAGTGACAAGAAACAATTTCAGTACCGAATGATTGATGAGAGTGAAGAGTATAAAAGACCACAGTGTTAAAAGTCACGATGAAGAACAGAGATTGGAGTTAGTCGTTCATGAACCAGACAGTACATCGAACGTCAACATTATGCCAGTGTATGTTCCTTATTATAATTACGTGGTTTTCAGCGGAGTATTGACTATTAAAGAATTTATATTAATTCTATTTTAATTGATTAAGTCAAGTAATTAAGTTAATAAATAAATTAATTATATCAGAATTAATATATTTGTTAAAGTGATTATTAGATTAATTAAATAAGAATTAATATGAAAAAAATTAATTAGTTAAATGATTTTTAATAACTCATTTAATTAATTATAAACTGAAAAATATGATGATATAACTATCAAACTGATAGTTATACCGATAGTCATATTCAGTTAAATGGAGATAGTCATATTCAGTTAAATGGAGATAGTCATATTCAGTTAAATGGAGATAGTCATATTCAGTTAAATGGAGATAGTCATATTTCATTCAATTGGTAAGTTATACCGAATGTTATATTCATTTGGTAAGTCATACCGAATGTTATATTGACCAGTTAAGTTATACCGAAAGTTATATTTAAGCTGGACAGTCATATTACATTGATTTGATAGTCATACCGATTGTCATATTAATGTAAAATGATTGTCATATCAGTTTAAATCAAGTAGTATGACTATGGCTGTGTATATAAGGCAGAAGAGTGCAGAATGATAAGAAGAAGTCGAGCCAAACAAGAAAAATTCATACAGCAGCTATTTCTCTCTCTCTCAAGCTCAAGAACACCTACAAATTTAATTCTGTAAATTCAAGTTCATCTCAGTTGTAATATCCTATCCATTGGAACTTGTTCACTTGTGATTCTTGTACTACTAGCGAATTAAGTTTCCTAGTTCACAAATTGATATCTTGATTTTATTAACTAAATTAGCAAAGTTCATGTTGAATTTTCTAATTAGTTATTAATCACTTGATAATCATTTGGACTGATTTTGTAACACCCATCAAGTTAATATATTGCTATATTCAACTTGAAATTTGTGTTATATTATTCCGCCCAAAAATATTCGTTTAAGGCAAAATTATTTAACGAATAAATTTTGAGAAAATGGTATAGATTGTATTCAACCCCCCCTTCTACAATCTTATTGGACCTAACAATTGGTATCAGAGCCTATTGATTGATACACAAATCAAGATCCTATTTTTACTCAATCAAAAATTAAGCTCGAATTTTTAACTCTCTTAAAAATTCATCATGTCTGCCAAAGGCAATGTCAAAATTCCTATCTTTAATAAAGATAATTATGATATGTGGAAAAACAAAATGGAGTAATTTCTTGATGTAGCAAACCCAAGTTTTTTGTGGGTTTTGGAAAATGGACCAGTAACTCCCATGCAACATGATACTGAAACAGTTGTAAATGGAACTGTAACAGTCCCTGCCAGATCCTATCCAAAGGACCCTAAGAACTATACCTCTGAAGATAAGGAGGCAGCTGGATTGGATAAAAATTTGAGACTCATTCTGTTGGATTCCCTAGATGCTGTAATGTATAGCTATGTGAGAAATTGTAAAATTGCTAAGCACATCTGGGAAACTATTGAGGTCATTAATGAAGGGACTGATGAAGTCAAGGAAAATAGACTGCAAATTCTAACTTCTGAATATGAACACTTTAGAGCTGGCCCTAATGAAGGCATTCAGGAAGTGTTCGAAAGGTATAACAAGATAATCAACAACTTGCAAGTTCATGGCAAGCATTATACTCAGAAGGAGATCAACATGAAATTTTTACTAACTATGCCTACTCACTTGGAACATAGAATCACTGCCATCAGAGAATCTAGAGACTTAACTCAGGTTGCTCTTGAAAGGCTGTTTGGTGTTCTGAAAACATATGAATTAGAACAAGTACAGCAAAAGGAATTCTATGGCAAAGGCAGAATGGCAAATTCTTTTACAGCTCTAGTGGTTGATGTTCCTAAGGAAGTGGAAACTAAAGTTGTTCAACCTATGAGTTTCAACAAGGAACAAACTGAAGTAGAACTTGGCCAAACACCAGATACTCAGGATGGTGGAGAATTTTATTCACTTGAAGAGCTGGATCAATTGGAATATGAATCTATGGCAATGATGGTGAGACAATTTAGTAACTTCAGATTCAGAAGAAATCCAAAGTTCAGGTTTAAGTCAAATAACAGGTTTCAGAGAGGAGGTTCTTCATCCTCTAGTAACAGGGGAGGTTATAAAACTGGAACTGTTGACAGAAGCAAAATCCGTTGTTTCAATTGTAATGAGTTGGGACATTTTGCTACTGAGTGTCAGAAACCCAAGCAAGCACAGAAGAAAGATTATGCTTCTGAAAAGAAGAAAAGTGGAAGAGCTTATGTGGCTGCTGGTAAAAGCTGGGATGATACAGATAGCGAAGATGAAGAATATGGAAACTTTGCGTTGGTGGCAAATGCTGAATCTTCAACTTATTATACCACTCCGGTAATTCTTACTGATGCTCAGTTAATTGATAGTTTACGTAGTTCCTTGAATAATGCAGAAAGAGGGTACGAGAGAATAAGTCTTGTTAACACTAATCTTGAAAATCAAATGTTAGATTTAAAAAAGGTGCAGGTTAATCAAGATAAGAATATAGAAGAAATAGCTCGACTTAACTGCAGAGAAAAGGGTCTAGGAGAATATATGACAAAACAAGTTGATAAAATTGCTGAACAAGAAACCAAGATTAGAGAATTTGAAACACAGGTTAGAGCGTGTTATAATACTGTTAAAGTTTCTAAAGATTTCTTCAACAAACAAGCATTAGAACAAACTGTAGGAATAGGATTTGATTACAGTCAAGCTGTTGGTTCTTTGAGTAATCATTCCCCTAATTCTATACCAGCTAAAGAAAGAGGTATACCACATATTCTCAAGAATGTTGAAAAACCAATGTTTACAAAATCTGATGCTGGTCCACCAGATATTCGTTCTATGGTTATACATGAAGAAATGAGAAATGAGGATGTTGCAAATGGCACAGTTCTTGTTGAGAATAAATGTGTTAAGAATAAAACTGCTAAAAACTATAATACAAAGAATGTGTCATCCAAGAAAAATGTCACAGTATTTGTTAAGGCTAAATCAGTTGAGGACGTTAACACAACAAATGTGTCACCCAAGAAAGATGTACCTAAAGTACCAGTCAAAGTTGTTGAATCAGCTAGTACTTCTAAGACTGGATTAGGTAGTAACAAGTCAAAGCAGAAAAATACCATGCCTACTATTAACTCTAATCATAAAGCATGTGGTATTATCAATTGTATGTCTTGTGCTTTTAACAATATGCGTGCTTATTTTAATGGTAATTATGCATGTGTTAAACAGAATGCTCCTCGACAGCACATGAACAGGAACAATAATGTTCAATCTAAGACTGCTTTTCCTCCTCAAGTTAGGAGAGAGACATTTGTACCTAAGACTAAACAAAAGATTACCAAGAATGTCTACCAGGTCAAATGTCTAGTCAATGACACAAGTGTTACTGCTGTGAGAGAAACATGGATACCCAAGAGTAAACAAAAGATTTTCAAATCTGTTTATAAGGTTAAATGTTTATTGACTAAAGAGGTTAAACTTAAAAGTGTTGTTTTGCCTGACAAAGGTCAATACTTTAAATACGCAGGACCCAATCAAATTTGGGTCCCGAAGAAGGTTTAACTCATTTGTCATTGCAGGGTATTGAACAGGTTGATCGAGTGACCTGGATCTTGGACAGTGGATGTTCAAGGCATATGACTGGAGATAGAACCCTGCTGACAAATGTGGTGGAGAAGGCCGGCCCAGTAGTTACCTTTGGAGATAACAGCAAAGGTAGAACTGATGGATATGGCAGACTTGAAGCTGGAAATGTTATCATTGATGAAGTCTCTTTTGTGAAAGGACTTGAGCACAATTTGCTCAGTGTCAGTCAATTCTGTGATAAAGGTTATGAAGTTCATTTCAACAAGAAGAATTGTCTAATTTCACACAAGAGACATGAAAAGCCACAACTGACAGGAGTTAGAAAAGGCAATCTGTACTTAGCCAATATGAACTCAGGAAGCAATGAAGAAGTCACTTGCTTCTACACTAAAGCATCTAATGATGAGAGTTGGCTATGGCACGAGAAACTTTCTCATCTTAATTTTAAGACAATGAATTCTCTGGTCAAAAGAGAATTGGTGAGAGGTTTGCCTTCAATGGAATTCACTCAAGAAGGACTGTGTGATGCATGTCAAAAGGGCAAGCTAAAAAGGGCAAGTCACAGGAGCACTGATACATCTTCAATAACTGAACCATTACAATTACTTCATATGGATTTGTTTGGTCCAGTTAATGTGATGTCTATGTCAAGGAAGAGATATGCTCTAGTGATTGTTGATGATTTTTCAAAATACACATGGGTTCTGTTTTTGAATTCTAAAGATGAGACTCCACAACTGGTGATTGATCACATCAAGTTAATTGAGCGAGATTCTACGTATCCAGTGAGAGCTATAAGATCAGACAATGGAACTGAATTCAAGAATGCAGTTCTAAATGACTTTTGCACTGAGAATGGTATAACCAGACAATATTCAGCTCCAAGAACTTCTCAGCAAAATGGGGTAGTGGAAAGAAAGAATAGAACCTTGATTGAAGCTGCACGTACTATGCTAAGTGAATCAAGGCTTCCATTGTACTTTTGGGCTGAAGCCGTCAATACTGCGTGCTATACCCAGAATCGAACTCTAATCAATAAAGATCAAATGAAGACACCCTATGAAATTATGGCTGATAAGAAACCTTCACTCAAATACTTTCATGTATTTGGGGCCAAGTGCTTTGTGCTTAAAGAAGGTGATGATCAAGGTGGTAAATTCGATACCAAAGCATTTGAAGCAATTTTTATTGGTTATTCAATGAGAGCATACAGGGTGTATGTGATTGATGAATAGAAGATGATGGAAAGTGTCAATGTAACATTCGATGACACTAAACTCCCTAGTATCCAAACTGAGAATCCATCTGAGAAGCTATCTTTCGATGACATGACAGATACAGATTCAGATGATGACAATGCACCTGAGATTTTTGCTGATGCTAATGACAACAATGATGATCAGGGTAATGGTGATGAAATCAATGATAGTAGTCAAAATTCCCCTGACTCTAATAATCAATCATCATCTAGTCAACCTGGCAACAACTCAGGGGGAGAAAATGAAGGGTCAACTGGTCACACACAACATCTCAATGAAGGTCAAGGAGAATCATCAAGATCTAATCTTCCCAGACAGACTATTTGGAATAGAGCTCATCCTTTTGAGTTAATCATTGGTGATCCAGTTGTTGGTGTAAAGACCAGAAGAGCTCTTCAGAATCAATGCAATTATTCAGGGTTTCTATCTGAAATGGAACCTAAGAAAACTGAAGAAGCTCTTTCTGATCCTGATTGGGTGATTGCTATGCAAGATGAACTCAATCAATTTAAACAACAAGAAGTTTGGAAGCTGGTACCCAGACCTACAGACAGACCAGTAGTTGGCACAAGGTGTGTATTCAGAAACAAACTTGATGAAGTTGGCACAGTGACGAGAAATAAAGCAAGACTGGTAGCAAAGGGTTACTCCCAATCTGAAGGCATTGACTATGATGAGACCTATGCTCCAGTGGCTAGACTTGAGGCCATAAGAATATTCTTGGCATTCGCAGCATTTTCAAACTTTAAAGTTTATCAAATGGATGTCAAGAGTGCTTTCTTAAATGGCAAGCTAGATGAAGAGGTTTATGTAGAACAGCCACCTGGCTTTGAAGATCAGGATTTAATTGACTATGTCTACTTCCTTTTCAAGGCTGTCTATGGTCTTAAGCAAGCACCAAGGAAATGGTATGACACTCTCTCTGAATTTTTACTTGAAAATGATTTTGTTAGAGGTGTCATAGACAAAACTCTCTTTACAAAGAAACATAAGAATGATACAATTATAGTCCAAGTCTATGTGGATGATATAATATTTGGGTCTACTAATGATCTTTTGTGCAAGAAATTTGCGAAGTTAATGCAGGGTAGATTTGAAATGAGCATGATGGGTGAGTTGAAGTTCTTTCTTGGATTGCAAATAAGTCAAAGGACAGATGGAATATTTATCTGTCAATCCAAGTATGTCAAAGAGCTTCTCAAGAAGTATCAAATGGAGGACTCTTCTTCAGCAAAGACACCATCATCCACAGCTGTCAAATTTGGAGCATGTGAAAATTCTGCCAAGGTAGATATCACAAGCTACAGAGGTATGATAGGCTCATTACTTTATCTGACTGCGAGTAGACCTGATATTATGCATGCTACGTGTTTGTGTGCAAGGTTCCAATCGGATCCTAGAGATGTTCATCTCATTGCTGTTAAAAGAATTCTGAGATATCTTAAGGGTACGCCTAACCTAGGCATCTGGTACCCTAAAGATTCTGGTTTTAATCTTGTTGGATATACAGATTCTGACTATGCAGGAAGTGTTGTGGATAGAAAAAGTACATCTGGGAGTTGTCAATTCCTAGGTGGTAGACTAGTTTCCTAGTACAGCAAGAAACAACAGACAGTTTCCAACTCAACGGCTGAAGCTGAATATATAGCTGCTGGAAGCTGTTGCGCACAGATTTTGTGGATCAGGAATCAGCTGAGAGACTATGGCTTTGTGCTTGATAAAATTCCAATTTTATGTGATAATACAAGTTCCATAGCAATCTCTAACAATCCTGTGCAGCACACAAGGACAAAGCATATTGACATCAGGTATCATTTTATTCGAGAGCATGTCATGAATGGTACCGTGGAGTTATTTTTTGTACCCACGGAAGAACAAACAGCAGATATTTTTACTAAGTCTCTTGACGAATCCACATTTACCAGAATTGTTGGTGAATTGGGTATGTTAAACAGTCCTAGTAATTAAACTAGTTAATATCTGAGGTTTGATCTTTAATAAGTTACAAGTGATTGATGTGTTGATATTTGTTGTTAAATCACTTGTATAATTATTTTATCAACTTATACCCTTGCTTATTTCATCTTAAAATCATTGTTATTATCTTCTGTACATATTTTTAATTACTTATTATATTTTTAGATTAATTCATTTTCTTTAAAAATATTTTTCTCAAATTTTACAAGCTGTAATTTATGAGAAATCTATCTTTCTTGAAAATGTTATTGTTTTTAATTCAGTTTGATTATTTTTGTTGTTTAAATAAATCATAGTTTCTTTTTGAACAATTTTCTATATGGAAATTGTTTTATTAGAAAATTTATAGATTTATTAACTCATCAGAAATAATTATGTAAATATGTAGTATAATTATTTAGTTTTATTTTATTTTATTTGATTTGTAATGTTTGTCCTTCTGTTATTAATGTTTGATTTCGTAAAAGGGACTGCATATGTTCGTTTTTATAATTTTTATTAGGTGTTATAATTTTAGTATAAATTAATTTGCTATTTTTTGTTTATGTAAATTATTAATGTAATTTTCGTGATTAAAATTCTGTTAATATTCTGTTTTTAGTTAGTTATATTAACTGATTTGTTAGAATATAACTATCGGTATAGCAATCTCCTTGATTGTTATATTCGAACTTTTGATTAGTTATATTAGTTTTAATTAGTGTAATATAACTTAGAAATAAATTAGATATAACTTTGTTTTTGTTTTTGTTTAAATATAACTGTTAAAATAGTTTATAGTTATATTGTGTATTTTAAAAGTAATATAGCTATCGGTATAACTAAGGTTTTATTGTTATATTGAGTGTTTTTTCGGTAGTTATATTAGATATTAACAGCAATATAACTTACAGCCTAGGGTAGTCATATTACGTTTTAAACGTAATATAACTATCGGTATGACTATCACCCGATAGTCATATCACAGTTATTTCATATATAATAGCTAAGTTATACTTGAAAGTTATATCTCTGTGGTTGTCATATTGACGTGTTAAGTCACTCAATTTTTTCGAACGATATACACACATATACACACAGAATTCGAACGAATTGCTGTCCAATTTCTGCCTCAAATCTTACTCAAAACACGTTTCTAATGATCATTCTTGATTACCCAGTCCATAATCTTCATAATCAAGGTTGAAAATGTAAGATTTGATCGAGTTTTGAGTTTTTGAGATTGGAAAAAAATTCGAATTTTTGATCTAAAAATCCGAACAATTGGTTGTAATTTTGTAAAAACTAAAATTACATGTGTGTTTGTATTACAATCAAGATCCTTGTCTGAATTTTTCAGAATTTTTGATAGAGATTTTGATTTTTCGAATTTTTTAATTATTTATTAATTCGAATTTTGTAATTTAATTGGGTTAAATTGTTGAATTTTGCAGATTTACTAATTTTAATCCCTGATTTGCAATGGCTGGTGCTTATAATAATTTTGAACTTGTGAATCACAATTATATTGGATACTTTAATCCCGAGGATTGCCCAGTGGATCGGTTCAAGTCCTGGATAAAGTTTCTAAATGAGCAAAATCTCTGTAGTCACTCTATAACTGCAAATGTTCCAATGAAATTTGGTCCACTCAAATTAATGTGTACTACAGCTGTCTCAGATGAAAGATCGTTTTCATTCGACTTTAATGGCCAGACATATATAGTGGATGAATCTGTCTTCAATGCTGCTCTGGGACTTCCAACTGAGCAATTTGCTGAATTGCCTTCAAATGATGAGTTGACTCAATTTTTCACAAATATCAACTATCATGGTCAACTGAATCTGAAACGACCACTCAAAAGCAATCTTGTTCAAGAATGGAATATCTTCTTCGAGATCATAGCAAAGGTGTTTGCTAATTCTACAAAGAGCAACAATACTGTCATCACAGGTATGTTACAGTCAATTGGCTTCTCGATTACTCACAATAGAAGAATCAATTTTGGCAGCTTGATATGGCCTATTCTGCTGAATCGATTGACGAAGGCTACAAAGAACTTTGTAAAAGGTAAACCGGTTAAGTGTCATTATCCTCGATTTTTGACACTAATTTTTAATCATCTAATGCCTAAGGATCAACCTGCTCCGTTTCCAAATGATCGAATTCAATGGTCTGGTAAACCAAACAAGAAGTTCTACACCAGGCTGGACACTTCTAAGGTCTTGTTGCATGTTCCTGTAGTCATAACACCTTATATGTCTACATACATACATTTGCCAAATGTCATGCCACAGCCAGATGCTGTGGTACCTTTAGTTCAACAAGCTCCACAGCCAGAAGCAGAACAAGTTCCAGTACCTCAACCTGATTCTGAACCCTTGAATGTTCTTGAACATCAACTTCCAGTGGATCAACACACTCAGAATGAAGATGATGTACATGTCAATGATCAGGTATTTGACTCAACTCCACTACAATCTCAATATCTTTCTGGTAGTCAAATGATTGTGAGAAGTGACCAAGGGGTTGTAGATCCACAACCTTTATCCCAGGTCAATGCACCAAACACCGATCCTAAATTCTCCAAACACTATCGTAGAAAGAAATTGTCATTCAAAAGAGCTATTCCCAGTAGTGATAGTGTGAGTGAAACAGATTTGCCATCACAAAAGAAAAGTAAAACCATGTCAAAGGCAATCTTAAACCCATTCATTCCTTCAAGCTCACCCCTGTTACTCACAATGGGGGAAGATATTTTCGCAAATGAAGCTGAAAACATTGTTATGCAAGTGGAGCAAGTTACAGTGCCTGCCATTGTTACGGCAGAAGAACCTTCACAGGTTGATCGGGATTTGCGAAATCCCATTGCACCACCACTGACCTTCCAAGAGGAGGCTAGGGTGATCTCCAGTGCAGGTACAATGGATGCAGCTCAGGATTATGAAAGGAGTGATGTGAGAATTACTTCAAATCTGAGTGAAACACTAGCACGTGAGGTGAGTGATACTCAGAGAGCTATTGAGGTGAGAGCACACAATGACACATACACTTTATCTCACATTACTCAACTAAATCAGATGAAAGAAAGTCTTGCTCAAGCTGAAGAGGACAACAAAAACTTGAGGTTTGATATGGACAACATGAGAACTATCTTCAACAACAAAATCAATGCACTTAAACTTTCTCAACAACAAGCAGTTGAAGACTCTGGAGATGTCACAGTGGCTCAAGATCTTATTATATCATCTATGGCTAATCAGATTGAAGATCTTCAGACCAACATAAATGAAAATCATTTAACCACTGAACATCGTCTCAGTCAGATTGAAAAACAAAGTGATCATCAAGCAAAGGGGTTAAGACATTTATATAATATCATCAGCAGAACTCACTCACTTACAGCAGAAGAGAAGAAATTCTTTGGAGGTAGTGATGGAAGTGACCCTGGAGCTGGTGCAAGTCACAAGACTGTAGAGGATTCCTCAACTAAGGGGGAGAAATCTAGAGGGGGAGGAAGTGCAAGTAAAGAAAAATTTAAAGATAAGAGTGAAGGGAAGAAGACAACTCATCAAGCAGCAGAACAGGAAGATGATGATGTAGAAGGTTTTTACTATACAGGTGAACCTGATATTGATTTGTTTGCTGACTTACAGTTTCCTGATGTTGGTGAAGAATTTGATGAACCAGATCTCAGTTTTTGGGATGATGAAGAGCAAATAATTCCTGATTCTGTTGAAACACAACAAATGAATTTTGAAGCAAAAAAAGAACTCGAACAGAATGAAGCTAATCTGGCTATGAGAGAAGAAAGACTCAAGAAGACACTTGAACAGTTAGCTCATAATGAGAGACTTCAAAAGGCAGAACAGGAAGCACTTCAAAAGCAACATGCTCAGAAGCTGGAAGCTAGGAAGATGTACATCAAGTACAAAAATGGTGATAAGTGGGAACGTGCTCAAAAGGTAATTGACTCACCACAAACTTCTGACTATGATAATCGTCGGATGATTGCTATTTTTGAAAGCTTTAAACAGAAGAACCCTATACATGATATGTATTTGAAAGCTTTAAAGACAGAAACTGTGAGAATAACCACTGCATCTGATCCAAAGAATGGTGAGCTACTTATCTTTGTTGAATGTCATAAGCTCGGATCTCACAAAGTATCGCTTCAGTTCTTCTATGATAGATCTCTGTCAGAGCTTTGGGTGTTGAGACCAAAAGTAAGAACATCTTCTGAACTAGGCATACTGCTTCATGAAAAGTTTCAAGAGTTTGCTGAAAGAGCTGGTCCTGAAGTTATAAATGACCCTCCACAAGTTAAAATTCTCAAGGGAGAAGTCATTCATACTGTTAATCTTCAGACAGACGAATTGTATACACATCTTGCCAGACACTTGGTATATGTTGAATATGCTCTTCGGAATCATGGTTTTGCATCACAGGAAAAGATTGAAGCTGCAAATCATATTCGATCCTATGCTCAGACCAACATGAAGAAGTACAAGCAGTATCAAGGTGAGTTAAGAAAGAAACTTGGAATACCACTGGTCTATCCTACAGATGTGTCATCCAGAAGGGATTTACTTGTTGATTCAGAAATGATCAAGAATCTACCGGACATGGATGAACAAGAAGAAGGAGAAATCAATGAGAAAGAAAGTGGTAAATGAAGATTAGCTCTACAAGTTATATCATTAGTGCTTTGATAGAACAAGATAGGATAATTGTCTTATATGATCAGTCTAGAGGATCATCTATCTTGTATTTATCTTTTCTGTTTGAATCTGGATAATGTTAATATAAACCAGAACTTTTACATTATTTACTTAGCATTTAAAGTGTTTTCTTTTACTTGTTTAATTGGGATTAGTTGAAGAATCCTCTAGGTATTTGCTTGTTATTGTATAACAAACAAATAGGGGGAGATTGAAAGGCATATGACTCAGCCTATTTGTAGTTCGAGGATCATAATCCAATTAAACTAGATTGTAATAAGTAAATAATATCAACTGTCACAGGAATCTCAAAAGATGATAACCGTCAGAAGAAAAATCAACAAGTCAATCTATAGTTTTGATGTTTTACACTGGAAGAAGATTCAGATATCTGATCAGGCCTCAAGGTAGCATTGAAACAAGTGGATTCATTTAAGAAGACAGAGATTTCTATTAGTGACAAGAAACAATTTCAGTACCGAATGATTGATGAGAGTGAAGAGTATAAAAGACCACAGTGTTAAAAGTCACGATGAAGAACAGAGATTGGAGTTAGTCGTTCATGAACCAGACAGTACATCGAACGTCAACATTATGCCAGTGTATGTTCCTTATTATAATTACGTGGTTTTCAGCGGAGTATTGACTATTAAAGAATTTATATTAATTCTATTTTAATTGATTAAGTCAAGTAATTAAGTTAATAAATAAATTAATTCTATCAGAATTAATATATTTGTTAAAGTGATTATTAGATTAATTAAATAAGAATTAATATGAAAAAAATTAATTAGTTAAATGATTTTTAATAAGTCATTTAATTAATTATAAACTGAAAAATATGATGATATAACTATCAAACTGATAGTTATACCGATAGTCATATTCAGTTAAATGGAGATAGTCATATTCAGTTAAATGGAGATAGTCATATTCAGTTAAATGGAGATAGTCATATTTCATTCAATTGGTAAGTTATACCGAATGTTATATTCATTTGGTAAGTCATACCGAATGTTATATTGACTAGTTAAGTAATACCGAAAGTTATATTTAAGCTGGACAGTCATATTACATTGATTTCATAGTCATACCGATTGTCATATTAATGTAAAATGATTGTCATATCAGTTTAAATCAAGTAGTATGACTATGGCTGTGTATATAAGGCAGAAGAGTGCAGAATGATAAGAAGAAGTCGAGCCAAACAAGAAAAATTCATACAGCAGCTATTTCTCTCTCTCTCAAGCTCAAGAACACCTACAAATTTAATTCTGTAAATTCAAGTTCATCTCAGTTGTAATATCCTATCCATTGGAACTTGTTTACTTGTGATTCTTGTACTACTAGCGAATTAAGTTTCCTAGTTCACAAATTGATATCTTGATTTTATTAACTAAATTAGCAAAGTTCATGTTGAATTTTCTAATTAGTTATTAATCACTTGATAATCATTTGGACTGATTTTGTAACACCCATCAAGTTAATATATTGCTATATTCAACTTGAAATTTGTGTTATATTATTCCGCACAAAAATATTCGTTTAAGGCAAAATTATTTAACGAATAAATTTTGAGAAAATGGTATAGATTGTATTCAACCCCCCCTTCTACAATCTTATTGGACCTAACAGAGAGATTTGAGAATGACGAGAGAGAGATTGGAGAAATCAGAGAATTTAGTTAAAATGAATGTTCGAGATTAATTGCATCCAACGGCTCTAAGTAACGATCCATGTGCTCAAGTATTATCTAATAATAATGTGACACGTGGCCTAGCACCCACTTTTATACGTCGGTTATATTAAGAGCGACGTAAAAGAGAATATTATATACGTCGCATTTTCCTCAACCGACGTATATAATAGTATCATATACGTCACATTTTCCTCAACCGACGTATATAATAGTATCATATACGTCGCCTTTTCCTCAACCGACGTATATAATAGTATCATATACGTCGCCTTTTACTCAACCGACGTATATAATAGTATCATATATGTCATTTTTTCCTTAACCGACGTATATAATAGTATCATATACGTCGCCTTATCCTCAACCGATGTATAAAACACTCATATACGTCGGTCAAATAAAAACCCGACGTAAAAAGTCATCAATTTAACCCTTTTACGTCGGTTAAAACAACAACCGACCTATAAAAGTAGTATATACGTCGCTTTTATGTTTAGCTGACATAAAAGAGGGGACGTATAATGTCAGTTTTGTACTAGTGACATCAGTCCATACAAATCGTCAATAGAGAAGTTAATTATAATTATTAAAATATTAATTATTTAAAATATATCATTTATGCACCATATTATTAATATTATATATATGTGCATATTATTCGGGATTCGAACTGGGTCCAGGTCCGATTCGGCTTCCGGGTTCGGTTCGGTTAATGAAATATCCGAACCCGACCCAAAATTCATTCGGGTTTATATATGAAAATCAAATCCGAATCCAGATCCAAAATTTTAGATTTGATTAGATCTATTCGGATCGGAACGGATCGGATATCCATCGAATCGGGACAAATTGTCATCCCAATTAAATCTATTTCAAGGGAGTATTTCATACAAAACTCTCGGAGTTTGTTGTTAACCAAACAGCGTTCTAAGATTTTTTTTGACTAACAGCGTTCTAAGATTTGATTAATGAAACTCAATTTTTCATAATTTAGGCCCTGTTTGGCACAGCTTATTTATGTCGATTTATAACTTATTTTCGGGTAAAAATTTTATATTTTGATAATTTTTTTTATAAAAGTCTTTAATGTATCTTTGAGATTCAATAATTTGCAAAAATAAGTTGGAAAGTTAGGAATCTTAACTTTCAACTTAAAATAAATTGACTTATTCTGGAAAATAAGTTTTCCCAAACACCCCTTAATATTCTCTTACGATAAATTTCCGAAAAATATAAGTGTCCCGACTACTCATGAATGTACTTTTCAAACATCTACTATATACACTATTAAGTAAAGTCAACTGATATGATCTATTCAGAAAGTTGGATACTTGTATTTATGGTTCATATATATGCCTACGTGGTTCTACTCTAATCGTATTGTTTTATATATATTAGTGTTCAACCCGTGCTACGCACCGAACGATAAAATTAATTAATTAATTAATTAATATAAACATATTATTCTAATCATTATTTAGGAAAAAAGTTAATTTCATGAGAATGTAATTAATTTAAGTATAGAATTACTTATTCGTCATTTTATACCAATTGCAATAAAATTAATATTATCAGACAATTGTCATAACATCCACATCTCCCGTTGAAATGCTCTAAACCCCTCTTTATTGTTTTTCTTAATTTCATTTTTCATTTGATTTTTCTCATTTTTCGGAATCTTTCTACCAAGTTCATAAGTTTTTTACCCATTTTTTAAGTTTTGTTCTTTTAGAATTTTGGTGTATTTAAATGTAAAGTATCGTGGGTTTCTAGAATTTTTATCATATTAATTTAATCAAAAAATTTATATGGGTTGCGATCAATTTTTCAAATACATATTGAAAATTCATAAACACTTATTTCTCACGGCCATAATAAATCATAAGATTGTCTCTCAAAAAAATGTTGCATGTTTCAGCAATGTGAGAAATGATCTCTATTGTGTAAGATCCATTAAACGAACGTAATTATGATAAAGGGAACTTTCTTATAATCTAGTTTCACATGTGTTTGTTCAATATCATTTTTACAAATTGTATGTTCTTTTATTAGTAAATTGATTTACTATAGAAAAATAAATATTATCAATCAACCAAACATATCCAACATATCCCGTTCTTAGAGTAAGATATGACTGTTAGAGTTTATGGTGATTGTCCTCAACTAGTTTGTAATGACAACTTAAAATGTGTATATTCACTTTGGGAGTTTGAAGGTTGATTTTTTTTATTTTGTTTCTATTAGAACATGGTATATTAGATATTAGTTTTCTTTTACCCATGAATAGGGGTAGCAAATTAATTCGATCTAATAGTACCCGATCCAAAGGCCGAAATTTTGGATGTACCGAACCCGAATTTTCGGATTCATTCCAAATTTTAAACCCGAAATAGTTTCGATTTGGATTTCAGTTGTACCGAACGATATCCGATCCAAAACCCGATCCAATATCGAAACCCGATAAATTTGTTTTGTTTATACAAAACAAAACTAATAAATATCTTTGTTTGTTTAGAATCTATCTACCAAGTTATGAAGTTTTTTTTACATATATTTAAAGTTCTGTTGATATTAAAAATAAATATTATCAACCAACCAAGCGAATTTGATATATCTGTTCTTAGATTATGATGTGTGTTAGTCATAGAGACATGCCTGAATACATCTAATAACAAGCCTAAGTTGTTTGTAATGCTATGCATTACTTACATGACCTCTTAACTGAGGGAACCTCTAGTTGTAGAGTTTCTACTTGTTTTGTACTTGTAATAGGCATCAAATTCTAGCTGTGTAACTGTACCTATTAAGTCAAGAATAATACTTGAAAGAAGTTCCCAGGTTCATGCCACAGGCAAGGAGATAAAGACTGCCAAATAATCACAGTTGGGATTTGAAGAAATGAAGAATTTGCCTAAGTACCAATTCGAGAAGTACATTTGTCTATTCGAGAAGTCAGGGGTTCGATATCTCAGAAGACACTATTCGATATCTCTGAATACACTGTTCGATATCTCATTCGATATCTCAGAGATTCGATATGTCTATTACTCTGTTCGAGAACTCAAGGAGTCAACAGGTCAAAGGTGATATTCGAGTTCTCAAAAGGGTCAACAAGTCAAAGCTACATTCGATATCTCAAAGACTCAAGATGCTATTCGACATCTCAGGGACTCAATATGTCAAAATGCTCTATTCGATATCTCAAGGACTCCCAGAGAAAAGAGCTATTCGAGAAGTGATTCGATATGTCAATATAACACTATTCGAGAACTCAGAGTTATCGATTAAGTCAATTCTAGTTCTCGAATCACTCACTTAGTCACTTTTCGAATACATTCTTGAAGACAAAATACTGAAGAATTGTACAAGTCAGAAACCTGCAACAAGCCAAGATGATTTATTTGACTATGTACTATAAAGCACGTTGGAAAGCCTACAAAGAAGCTTGGAGAGATAAGTCAGGGGACAAGGAGCTAAAGAAGTGGATCTGAACAGGCTTTGCAAAGTAAAATCTGTAGCCATTTGGACTCTTACTCAAATGAGATAATCAGACTGGAAAGTATTTTGTTTACCTACCTTATTTGTAGTAAGTAGGTGTATCCATGTCTATAAGGATACAACCTCACTTCCTTAGCAGATAAGTTCTTGAAAAACATCACAAGAAATATCTCTCTGAGTAAAACGAAGCTGAGAATACTATCATTTGTATTCACAGATTGTAGTAAAATCTTTATCTAATAAAATATTAGATTAAAGTGATATTGTGTTGTGTTTGCCTTTATTATCCGCACTTACATATCTCACACACTCAACACATATCTTGCTGCAAAGATTCAAGAACGAAGAAAAGTTCAAGAATCCATTCACCCCCCTCTGTATTCTTTTACTATATTCAATACTCAACAAGTGGTATCAGAGCAGGCTGTTTAATCTAAACAGAAAACGATCATGAGTTCGAATACACCAAAGACTACAGGTACGGTAAAGGTCCCTAAGTTTGATAAAGAGAATTACAACCTCTGGAAAATAAAAATGTTGTTGTTCATCAAAGCTGCCAATCCTCTCTACCCTGACATCCTCAAGAATGGTCCATTTATACCACAACAAGAAATTACTGAATCTATAGTGGGCACAATAGTCATTCCTAGATCATATGTTCCAAAAGAGCCATCCAAATGGACAGACTCAGAGAAGGAAAAGGTTGCCCTAGACAGTCATCTCATGTTGCTGATCATAGACTCCATGGATATGTCGATGTTTGCCAACATAGCATCATGCACATCAGCCAAGGACATGTGGAACCACATCGAGGTGTTATGTGAAGGGACAGAGGAGGTAAGAGAGAATAGGAAACAGATACTGGTCACACGGTATGAGGCTTTCATGGCACAGTCCAAAGAAAGTATTACTGATATGTTTGAGAGATTTCACAAGCTGGTGACTGAGCTTCAAATGAATGGGAAGGTTTACATCACTAAGGAAATAAACATGAAGTTTCTACTATCTGCACCAAACCATCTAGAGCAAAGGGTCATATCTCTAAGAGAAAGAGATTTGAACAAAGTCACATATGATGTACTCTATGGGGTTTTAAAGACTCATGAGCTTGAGCTGCTTCAGAAGAGGGCTATCCAAGCCAACCAAGGCAGAATGATAAACACATCCTGTGCCTTGATTGTCAACAAATCTGTTCAAGACCTGGAAGCATCTACAAGTCAGCTGAGAATAGAAGAGATAGTAGATGATGAAGAAACTGAAGAAGAAGTGACTGAACCTGTTGATGAAAAGGAAGAAGATGAGTTCTACACTCTTGAAGAGTTGGATGCCATGGAAAACACTTCATATGTTTTTATGGCTAGAAAATTCCCAAACATCAGATTTAAGAGGAATCAGCCCTTCAAGCCTAGATCTCAAAATCATTCATTCAACAAGAGCAAGGCACCTGTGAAAGCAAACAAAAACAAATTCAAAACCAGTTATGTGGATAGGTCATCTGTGAGATGTTATAGATACAATGACCTAGGGCATTTTGCCAGTGAATGCAAGAAGCCTAAAAAGAAGGATAAGGAGTTTCTTGAGCTTGAAGCTAAGTATGAGGCTCTGCTAAAGAAGCATACACCAGGTAAGGCCTACATAGCTGAAGGGAAGTGTTGGGATGATTTTAATAGTGATGGAGAAGAACAAGAATTCTGCAACTATGCCTTGATGGCCAACTCCAAGGAAGAACCATCTGCATCAGACTCTCAAGTACCATCCCTCACTACCATAGACATGTCTGTTTCTGAATACAAATCTATGGTTGAACAACTATCTGTTGAGATGTTTAATATTCATACTAGTATGCCTGCTGCTAATGAAGAAATTGCTAAACAGTCTACTAAGAATGAACTGTTGAACAAAAGAAATGAGGAACTAGAACTAACTGCTACGCAAGTATAAAACCTTAAACAAGAAATTGAATATCTAAAGAATAAGGTTCTATGTGCTAGTCAAGTTGAGAAAGCTCTTAGGGATGAACTAGCTGAAAATGAATTTAAATTGAAAACATTTAAGAATTCCTCTAGTCTATTGCAGTCCTACCATGAGAAAAATCTAGCTAGACCTAAGGCGGCCATTGGACTTGATTATGACACTCTTAAACAGAGGAAAGGCTATGCAGTCATTGAAGATGACATTGTTGTTCAAGAGAAAGTGCCTCATGTTTTGAAAAAGATTGAGACCCCAATATTTAAAACACCAACACTTGAGATTGATGAGGATGCCTTACTCATTAAGCAAATGTTGGATGATGAAGATAAGGCACAATCAAATGAACAACAAGCATCCTCTAAGAGTGAGAATGTCAAAACCAAAGCCAAGGAGCCAGTAGGAGGTAGACCTAGACCTGAGAAATTTGTGAAGTTTGTTTCAGCTGGGAATAATGAGTTTGAGAAGAAAGTGGCTAAAAAGAAACAAAACAGGAATGGCAAATTGGGGATTAACAAGGACAACAACTATGCTTATGTGCCAAATGCCCCTAGGAAAGTTTGTCAAAACTGTTTTAGCACTAATCATTTAACTCATGCATGCAGGAAACCATCTGGTAGTGTTGCTAAACCATTCTATGATTGCTCTGTGCCTTTAAGACATAGAGACTCTCCTTTCTATGATAAATTTGATTGTATGCCATGTAACATGAATGTAATGACTAGTTGTTTTAATTTGAGAAGATAATTCATGGAAGGTTGCATCAGTCACAATGTTCACACACACTACACAAGAATAAAGTCTTCAAGTCCTCCTAAAGTTAGGAAGGTACCTCTGTCACCTAAGTCTAAGAACCCTGATTCTAAGACTTCTAACAGTGACAAGAAGACTAACATCAAGAAAATTGATAAGCATGCTGTTTACGATAAAACTGTTGCTAAGCCACATGGACCCAAACTTGTTTGGGTACCAAAGGAGAAGTAATACCTTTGTGTTTGCAGGGCAAAGAAAGTGAAAAGAAGGTCATGTGGATTTTGGACAGTGGATGCTCAAACCATATGACTGGTGATATGGCCCTGCTATCACAGTATGAGGAGAAGGCTGGCCCAATGGTTGCTTTTGGAGATGACAGCATTGGCAACACATTGGGATTGGTCAATTTACTGACAGAGGCTTCAAAGTGAATTTTGACAAAGATGAATGTTTGATCACCCACAAGAAGAGTGGTGACTTTTCTCTATCTGGAGTAAGGAAAGGAAGCCTGTTTGTATCCAACATGATGAACTCTGCAAACAAGGACAAAATTTGTTGCTTTTACTCAAAAGCATCAAATGAAGATAGTTGGCTGTGGCACAAGAAGCTATCACACTTGAACTTCAAAGGCATTAATTCTCTAGTCAAAAGGGAGTTAGTGAGAGGCATGCCCACACTTGAATTCTGTCAAGAAGGAGTGTGTGAGGCTTGTCAAAAAGGAAAAATGAAAAGATCAAGCCACAAGTCAAAGACAGTGACATCAATAACCAAGCCCCTACAACTAATTCATATGGACTTGTTTGGGCCTGTCAATATTGTGTCACTAGGAAGGAAGAAGTATGCTCTAGTGATGGTTGATGATTTCACAAGGTATACATGGGTAGAATTTCTGGCATCAAAGGTTGAGGCTCCACAAGTAATCATTGAGCATATAAAGAAAATTGACAAGGAAGCAAAGGCCAACAATACAAGAGTGATTGCATTAAGAAGTGATAATGGAACAGAGTTCAGAAATGCCATGCTTGAAGCATTCTGCAAAGAGAATGGTATTTCTCAACAATTCTCAGCTCCAAGGACTCCACAACAAAATGGAGTTGTTGAGAGAAAGAATAGAACTCTGATTGAGGCTGCTAGAACAATGTTACTTGATGCAAAGATGCCTACATGTTTTTGGGCTGAGGTTGTGAGCACTGCATGCTATATCCAAAACAGAACCCTCATCAACAAAAACACTGGAAAAACACCTTACAACTTGATGACTGGAAAGAAGCCTACTCTAAAGTATGTTAATACTTTTGGAAGCAAATGCTTTGTGTTAAAAGACAATTCAGAATATGTTGGAAAGTTTGATGCAAAAGCATTTGAAGGAATTTTTCTTGGCTACTCTATGGAAAGAATTGCATACAAAGTTTATGTCATCACTCAAAAGAAAGTTATGGAAAGCACAGATGTGACATTTGATGACAGCAAACTACCTGGATTAGAAGAAGCCAATGATGAAGATAAAGATCCTTTGAAGTTTGACAATCTAGATGATTCTGATGAGGAGATTGAAACTGAATTTGAGCCCACAATCCAACAAACTCAAGTGAATGAAGAACCTGTGTCAACCAACAATGAAGAAACAAGCATCCAAGACACACCTGTGATTAGTGGAAACTTCACAGGGGGTGGAAATGTAAATGATAATGATCTTGATGATGAAGCAACATCAAGGCTGAGAAATCAATCTGAACATACGAGGAAATGGGATAGATCACATACTGCAGATCAGATAATTGGAGATCCAAATACAGGAGTGAGGACAAGGAGAGCAACTCTAAATGAATGTCTCTATGGTTGCTTTCTATCCCAAGTTGAGCCTAAGAAACTTGAAGATGCATTGTTGGATCCTGATTGGATAATTGCTATGCAAGAGGAGCTAAACCAATTTGAAAGAAGCAAAGTATGGGAACTTGTGCCTGCACCAAAGGATAGAACCATTGTTGGAACAAAATGGGTTCTAAGGAATAAGATGGATGAAAATGGTGTAGTCATAAGAAACAAAGCAAGGTTGGTTGCAAAAGGATACTCTCAACAGGAAGGCATTGACTATGATGAGACTTTTGACCCTGTTGCCAGACTAGAGGCCATCAGAATTTTCTTGGCATTTGCTGCACATTCTAATTTCAAGGTCTATCAAATGGATGTCAAGAGTGCATTTCTGAATGGGGAGTTAGAAGAAGAAGTATATGTGCAACAGCCACCTGGCTTTGAGGATCCACAATTCCCTCACTTTGTCTACAGATTTCTTAAAGCATTGTATGGACTTAAGCAAGCTCCTAGGGCATGGTATGACACATTATCACAATTTCTATTGGAGAATCAATTCACTAGAGGCACACTGGACAAGACACTATTTTACAAGAAACATGGTGATGATATTATCTTAGTTCAAATATATGTGGATGATACCATATTTGGCTCTACAAATGAGAAGCTGTGTGAGAAATTCTCTAAGCTCATGCAGAGCAGATATGAGATGAGTATGATGGGAGAATTAACATTCTTTCTTGGTCTGCAAATTAGTCAAAGGAAGGATGGCATTTTTATAAGTCAAACTAAATACATCAAGGATCTATTGAAGAAATTTGACTTGGAAGAATGCTCACATGCAAAGACACCCATGGCTACTGCCACCAAGTTAGATGAAGATGTTAAGGGCAAGAAGGTAAATATTTCAATCTACAGAGGCATGGTTGGTTCTCTACTCTACCTCACTGCTAGTAGGCTAGACATCATGTTTGCAACATGCTTGTGTGCAAGATTTCAATCAAATCCAAAGGAATCACATATGACAGCAATAAAGAGGATTTTTAAATATCTGAAGGGCACACCAAACTTGGGGCTATGGTATCCTAAGGACACAGGGTTCAATCTGGTTGGTTATTCTGATGCTGATTATGCTGGATGTAGAGTGGATAGAAAAAGCACCTCAGGTAGCTACCAGTTTCTTGGACAAAGGTTAGTCTCTTGGTACAGCAAGAAACAACAATCTGTGTCAACTTCCACAACTGAAGCTGAGTACATAGCTGCTGGAAGTTGCTGTGCTCAAGTGCTTTGGATCAGAAACCAACTTAGAGATTATGGACTTGTGTTGGAAAGAATTCCAATCATGTGTGACAACACAAGTGCAATCTCTATAGTTTCCAATCCTGTCAATCATTCTAGGACAAAGCACATTGACATCAGATATCACTTCATAAGAAAGCATGCAACTAATGGAACCATTGAGTTACATTATGTTCCCACAGAAAAACAACTAGCTGACATATTCACTAAGCCATTAGATGAAGCCACCTTCACAAGGTTGGTTAGTGAGATTGGAATGCTGAATTCTTCAAATTCGGGCTAAGTGAATATATCAACTAGATTGTTGCAGCAGTAAATACTTACTTTATCAAATGCTCAATATTTTTGAAGTAAGTATTGGTTGGAGTATGATTTATAAATATTCCACAATGCTGCATATGTTGAAAATCATACATCTTTAGCTTGAAATTTCTGTGAAATTTTGAGAGAATCACTATTTAATTTAGTAGAATATTCTTCAGTGAATATTTCTGGTAAATTTTAAAAGATAGTGAAAATTGAATTTTATGAGTGAAAAGTATAGTTCGATAAGTCAGACTTCTCGAATGGTTCATTGTTATGTCATGGCTCGAGTTCTCGAATAGGCCTATCTAGAACCCTCTTGAGTTCTCGAATAGTGTCTTTTGGAGAAATCGAATAGCACACTCTGAGTTCTCGAATAGAGTATTTTAGTTCTCTAGTGATGGAGTTCTCGAATACTGTATTTGAGTTATCGAATCATTTGAAAAGGCTGATTTTTCGCTGACACTTAATCGCTTTTTTGGATTTATATTCAAAATTTCATTTCGCTCATAAAAACATATTTTATTTAGCTTAGAATTATTTTCTGAGTTAAATAACTGCCAGCTGTGAGTTACAAACTGCCTGAGATATCGAATAAGCCATTCTTAACTTATCGAATAGTTGTTTTATACTTCTCGAATGACTTGTTGATACAGATCATATATCTAATCGACAACTCAGGTTATTCAGATATATACAATTTCACAACTATTCAACTCATTTCGTTCGATTTCTCAAGCATCTAAACTCCTAAAACCTCTGAAAACCCTAACTGTGAATTTCTTCTTCAACCTTAATTCTTTTTCTTCTCTACCCAAATGGAAAACACTCAACTCACCATACCATCTCAAACCAATTTCATCGCAATTAACAGTGATGTGGAAGCACCATATGCTAATTTCAAGTGCTTTGTTCGATGGTTGTCTGAATCTTACATCAAGGGTGCACTCTCAGCCAACCCAACCATGTACCTAGACTTATTGGAACAATTCTGGAGGACAGCTACTGTGGAGGTCATCGCCCTTGAGAATGCTATCACCTCATATGTTATCTACTGCAAGATTCAAGGCGAGGATATTACTACCACTACCGCAGACATGAATCAAGCCTTGGATTTGCAGCAAGAGGCATATGACTCCCTGGCCACCGATGCTGAGTTGGAAGAATTCTTTGAATTTATCAACTACTCCGATGTTATTAAACTTGGGAAGCTGAATAGGAAGTACTTGAGAAAAGAATGGAGCTATGTTTTTGCTACACTCCTTCAAGTATTCACTGCAAGGAAATCGAGCTTTGACCAGATTTGTACACCTGTGCAGCAGCTTGCTTATGCCTTGGCTCATGGGAGAAAGATAGATGTTGGACATATCATCTTACAAGAGCTATATGGGAGACTTGGTAAGAACACAGCCAAGAGAGGTACTGAAATTTTCTTTCCCCGCTTTATTCAATCAGTACTTAATTTTAAAAATGCTTCATTGATTGAATTGCCTGGAATAGATAAAAGTAAAATAGGCTATCCTAGGTCCATGACCAAACTCATTTTTGGTAACTTGGAGACTAGGAATGATGTGGATGTAAGGCTTAAGATAACTCCCCACATGGAGGGTTTGTTTAGGTCTTACCCCCACAACATGCCAATATTTGAGTCTAAATCTCAGTTAGCACAGCCTAAGCAAGTAGAACAAAATGCTAACCCAAGGCTTGCTAACCAACCCTCTCAGACAAACACTCTACCAAACACAGATCCAACTGCATCATCCTCTCAAAAGGGTGATGTTAGTAAAAAGAAGAGAAAATGGGTTGCTTCTGAACCTTTAAACATCTTAACTGAAGCAGCCTTGGTTGTAGAACTAGGTTTAGAATGTGAGGAACCTGAGTCACCTATCATTAGCCTAAAGAAGAAGAAGAAGTCTAAAACCACCTCTTCAGTCACCCAAATGGCTGAAGTTGTAAAATCAAGGGCACACAGCTCACTAGATGTATCCTCTCAACAGGGTGCATCTATAGAATCAAGCATCCTCCCCAATGCACCTACCTATAAAGAGTCAGTACAAGGGAGTGATAAGGCTGGCACAACACTGAGTGGAGAACACATCACACTTGATACTCCCTCTATTTCTCAGGGGGAGTTGCCAAAATCCATTCTACAACACTCTTCTCTTCCAGAATCTAACATTGAAATTTCTTTGGAGCCTGCAACTCAAGAAATTGAGGAGCAAGGTATTGATCACCAAGAATTCCATTCTCTTGGTGAGCCAATGGACTCAAGTGACTTAGTGCCTGACACTTTGCTCACCACCCAGGTACCACATTTAGATGGTCAGGGAATGCAAGCTGGGGCATATCCTAATGACATCATCACAAACACAGAGGATTCACTAGTTTTCACTAGAGACTCTATGCCTGTGTCACCTACTGTTGTAACTCATCCCACTCCTGTGGAGACAACAGTAGTAGAGTCTGTCCATCCGGTTACAGAAGTTGCATCTGTAACTGAGGAGTCTAGCTTGCCTAGCTCTAGCTCTCACTATATGTCTCAATGGCTGAAGCCTGTGCAACATGACAGTGCTTCAAGATCAGGGTCTGTTCCACCACAATTGACGGTTGAAGCACTCCAAAGCTTAATTGTGGATCAGATCCCTGAGTTCACAAAGATTGCTCAGCACCTTCTCACTGCAAACATGCCCAATCCAGACTATGAAGTTATCCTCTTATGCCACAGAGATGATGTAGATATACAGAAGGAAAAGATCATAGATGAAACTGAGAGAGATGGAAATGTAGATGCTTGGCTACAAGGTAAATATGACATCCCTCTCTTAGAAGGTCTCCAGTACCTCAGAGAGGAGTACATCACTTCACTAGGGTCCAATGCCAAATCTCTCACCCCTAATGATGTGTATGAGGCAATCAATGACACCTACAAAGGCATTCTCAAGGCTGCACACTACCTTGGCAAGGGCCTAAAAACAGAAGTTGAAGCAGTTTGCACAGCAATAACTCAAGAGGTGCATAAGATAAAAAGGACTTTTGATGCTAAATTCCCTCAAATGGAGACTGTTCTCAAGGACATTCGAACCTGCAAGGCTACTTGTACAAAGATGGACAATGGTTTAGCCATTCTATCAGATATTGTCAAAGGTCTGGGGCACAAATTTCAAAATCTTTCTGATCAGACAACAGAAGCCAATGCCATGCTAAGAACTATGTTTGCGAATCAGTATGGAGACAAGCTGCCTACTGAAGTCCCAGTGCATTCTATGTCTAAGTTTGAAGTGCAGAGACTGAAAGAACAATCCTTGTCTGGCTTCAAATCTACTGAACTGTTCACCAAGGTCAATGCTCTTGAAAGGGAAGTAGCCTCTCTCACCCAGTCTAATGCTCATCTTACAAACACTGTCACTACTCTGACTAAGCAGTTAAACACTCAAGCCACCACCACAGCTGATGTTCTTCTGCATCAACAGTCCATGTTAGCTGATATAATGAAGCACATGGGTCTCCCTCTGCCTGATGAATCTTCAACTCCAAATGTCAATCCTACAGCCTCTGTGCCTGACAACAAGCCTAAGGGGGAGAAGAGGATTTCAAGGGACTCAAATACAAAGGGGGAGAAACCACCAGTAAAGGGCATCAAGTTCAATGAGGGTGGCCATTAAAGAGCTTCAAAATCTTTAACTCATGTGTCTGGCAAAGGAAAATCCAAAGTTGATGAGCCTCCTACTTCTCTGCCAGTTGTCACTCTACCAACTGTGCACATTAATACTCCTAGTGCTCAAAATCAATCTATCACAACCACAGTGGTTGCAGGGAGTATGCCATCTGACAAACCTCCATTCTCCATATCTAAGAGTGCCAAGCCAGTAGAAGTGAAGGTGGTCACTGAGGCCAAGATACAAGAAATTGAAAACTCAAATGTCTATCATGATAATGCATTCTTGGAGTTCTGAAAGTCTCAAGAGAACAGGCTGGTGATGCTTTATCATATCATAGGAGTTTGAAAAGTCAGATTGACTATCTCACTGTAGTACCAAGGAGAGTTGATGGCCTATGGCTCAAAGAGATAATGATAGTAGGAAAGAATAAGATATGGCACTTAACCATCAACACTCTACAGGGTCTAAAGCACTCAGAAGTGGATGTGTTCCTTGGACTGATTGAAAAGAAGGATGAAAACAGCAAGAGTCTCTTTGATGAGTTAAGGGATGGTCAACCAGCAAGGCTACCTGAAGTATTCACAAATCCTAGAACCATCATCTATCAGGCTGCAACAAGAATTGATGATATCAAGCAGCTGGTCATTCCTAAGCATCTAACTCCTCAGAACAAACCTCTCATTATTGCCATCATTGAGAAGCTGAACAAGAAGAAGGGTTTAAGAACAGCAGAAGAATTGGAAGCTATATCTTATCTCAGGTCATACATTGTAACTGGCATTGTACCTGAATCTGCTAAGTTTAACCCAAGCAAGGATGGTGATCAAGACAAGGATGGAGACAGAAGTGATGGAAGGAGAAGACATCACAGGAGTGATAAGGGTGATGAAGATAAAAAGAAGAAGAAGGATGATAAAGAGAAGAAGAATGATGTTGACCAAGGTAAAGCCTCTGAGAGGAAAAGTGGAAGATAGCAAGCCTTAGGCATTGCTAACAGTAACCTCACCATAACACAAGACTCTAAGTCTAGGGTGAATACTGTTAGTAGTGACCTACCAAAATCTACATCTATGGCTTCTGCAACTGTCTTGCCACCTCAAGAAGAGAAGAAGATTCAATGCAAGAAACCATTTGTATATTTCAAAAAGCAAACTGCTAATGGAATACTACAATGGTCTACAAACAAAGGTCACATACTGCTGCCAAGTAATCATGTAAAAAGAATCAAATTCAAGCAAGCTGCAAGGAAATCAAAGCTATCCAAATCAAAGACCCTGACAATCTATCCAGGCTTAAAACTCCAACCACTAGATGAAGATTTTGATGAAGACCAACTGCAATTCTTACAAGCTCAAAGAATCTACCATGTTGCCATTGTTGCTAACTACCTTGAGATCAAATATACTGATGGAAGGGAGGAGAAATTCAAACAAGGAGGATGTCAACACTGGGGCAAGCTACATGACATAGAAAGAATCATTGCATTGTTGAGCTCAGAAGATAAAGTGGAAAGAGTATGGAAGCTGGAGTTAATTGATTTTGTGAAGATGAAGAGAGATCATGAGGAGAGAATCAGAAAAGAGTGTCTTGAGAAATGGCTAGCAAGGGAGAAAGAAATTGAGAGACTGGAGATTGAAGCAGAAAAGCTAAGAGCAAAGGGATTGTGTAGAGTTCAGTTTAATCCCTATGTGGTGAAGTATAGGAGGAGAAATGGGGATCAGGTCCACATCAGAATGAACCTACTCAACCACTATCCTATAAACATTCTGAAACCAGTACTTGAAGATTTCAAAGACTCAATTTTTTTTGAGGAATTGGATGCTATGGCAGAAATAATAAAAGCTATGGATGAGAATACAAGGAAGGAGAAAGAAAGAAGACAGAAAGCATATGATGATTTGCAAGCCAAAGCTATGGAAAGGGAAACAAATGACAATGGCTAGTACTTAATCATAGGCTGTAAGATTACTCACCCTGTAGTTCTATCCACATTGCTAATCAAAATTCATACATGTACTGTCAAGTTTTATCTTTATGTATGTTAGGCTTGTTATCAGACATGAAATTGTGACTAAGGGTCTTACTCACAATTTGGGGGAGATTGTTAGTCACAGAGGCATGCCTGAATACATCTAATAACAAGCCTAAGTTGTTTGTAATGCTATGCATTACTTACCTGACCTCTTAACTGAGGCGACCTCTAGTTGTAGAGTTTCTACTTGTTTTGTACTTGTAATAGGCATCAAATTCTAGCTGTGTAACTGTACCTATTAAGTCTAGACTAATGCTTGAAAGAAGTTCCGAGGTTCATGCCTCAGGCAAGGAGATAAAGACTGCCAAATAATCACAGTTGGGATTTGAAGAAATGAAGAATTTGCCTAAGTACCAATTCGAGAAGTACATTTGTCTATTCGAGAAGTCTAGCATTCGAGAAGTCAGGGGTTCGATATCTCAGAAGACACTATTCGATATCTCTGAATACACTGTTCGATATCTCATTCGATATCTCAGAGATTCGATATGTCTATTACTCTGTTCGAGAACTCAAGGAGTCAACAGGTCAAAGGTGATATTCGAGTTCTCAAAAGGGTCAACAAGTCAAAGCTACATTCTATATCTCAAAGACTCAAGATGCTATTCGACATCTCAGGGACTCAATATGTCAAAATGCTCTATTCGATATCTCAAGGACTCCTAGAGAAAAGAGCTATTCGAGAAGTGATTCGATATGTCAATATAACACTATTCGAGAACTCAGAGTTATCGATTAAGTCAATTCTAGTTCTCGAATCACTCACTTAGTCACTTCTCGAATACATTCTTGAAGACAAAATACTGAAGAATTGAACAAGTCAGAAACCTGCAACAAGCCAAGACGCTTTATTTGACTATGTACTATAAAGCACGTTGGAAAGCCTACAAAGAAGCTTGGAGAGATAAGTCAGGGGACAAGGAGCTAAAGAAGTGGATCTGAACAGGCTTTGCAAAGTCAGATCTGTAGCCGTTTGGACTCTTACTCAAATGAGATAGACAGACTGGAAATTATTTTGTTTACCTACCTTATTTGTAGTAAGTAGGTGTATCCATGTCTATAAGGATACAGCCTCACTTCCTTAGCAGATAAGTTCTTGAAAAACATCACAAGAAATATCTCTCTGAGTAAAACGAAGCTGAGAATACTATCATTTGTATTCACAGATTGTAGCAAAATCTTTATCTAATAAAATATTAGATTAAAGTGATATTGTGTTGTGTTTGCCTTTATTATCCGCACTTACATATCTCACACACTCAACACATATCTTGCTGCAAAGATTCAAGAACGAAGAAAAGTTCAAGAATCCATTCACCCCCCCTCTGTATTCTTTTACTGTATTTAATACTCCACAATGTGGAAATTGAAAACCATTAATTTAATTCAAGAATACAAAATTAAAAAGGGAACCTTTTATTAGAAAAATATATAATTTTATGTATTGACCTCTCTAGTTAGCAATAATAGTGATTTTTATAACGACGGCTATAGTCGTTCCTCTCTCTACACCTCTCCCAAAAAATACTAAACTAAAGTTTAGGGGTTGACACCAATTTTGGTTGATGATAAGCCCACCTTTTATAGTTTTCCTTGATTTTGCTCTGTTTTTTTCAATAAAATATCTCTTTATTGAGATTCTAGTAACCCGTTGGTAGGTTTTATCTACTGATATATTGAATTTTGTATTTTGTCCTTGTGAATGATAACTTCCATTTTTTCCTTGAGTTTACTTTATTTTTTCAATAAATATATCTCTTTATCGAGAGTCTAGTACCCCGTTAGTGGTTTTTGTCTACCCATATATTGGGTTTTGTTCTTTCTTTTTGCGAGGGTATGTTCTTTTATTTTGGCATCCAAAATCTTAGATCTACAGGATTTTGTTATACTAGTTTAAAACCCGTGCGATGCTCGGATTTTTTTAATATTATATTAATTTTTTTATTAGTTTAAATTAATTTTTTTAAAACATGAATTCTGGAGGCTTAAATTTTTATATGAGATGATTTGATAATAATTATATAAATGTTATCTGTGATATCTAGAAAAAGAGGGATTTTAGTTAGAAAATATAGAAAAGATGATAGGTTTTAGTTGAAAAAGGTAATCGATTAATTATTAGTATATTATTATTTTTATTTTATTAAATAAAATATTCGTGATATGATTAGAAAAAAAGAGAATTTAGTTAGAGAAAATAAAAAAGGTAACATGTTCTAGGTGAAAAAGGTAATTGATTAGTTTATAGTAATTATAATTTAATTACGTTATTTTTCTAAATACAATTGCTTGTAATATTTTTAGAAAATGAGAAATTAATATTGTCTGTGATATTTCCATTAAAAGAGGGATTTTAGTTAGAAAATATAGAAAAGATGATACGTTTTAGCTGAAGAAGGTAATCGGTTAATTATTAATATTATAATATTATTAGTTTATTGTATTATATAGACCACCCGTGATATAATTGAAAAATAGATATTTTAGTTAGTGAAAATAGAAAGGTAAAGTGAAAATTAAAATGATGACATGATTTATGTAAAAAAGGTAATTGATTAGTTTATAGTTATTAAATTTAATTATGTTATTTTACTAAATAAAATTACTCTTACTTTTTAGAAAATGAGAAATTAATGTTGCCCGTGATATTTCTAGAAAAAAAAGGAATTTAATCAGAAAAGAAGATAAGTTTTAGCTGAAAAGGTAATCGGTTAATTATTAGTATTATAATATTATTATTTTATTTTTATTAAATAGAAACTCCCATGATATAATTGAAAAATGAGAGGTTTTAGTAAAAGAAAAGAAAAAGGTAACGTATTTTGGCTGAAAAAGGTAACTGCCCATGATATAATTGGAAAAAGAGATATTTTAGTTAGTGAAAAGAGAAAAGGTAACGTGTTTTGGCTGAAAAAGGTAATTGATTAGTTAATATTAATTATAATGTAATTATGTTATTTTATTAAACAAAATTGTTTGTAGTGTTTTTAAAAAAGTAGAAATTTTAGTTAGATAAAATGTAAAAGATATTGTATTTTCAGGTTATTGAAAAATAGAGGTAATATGTTTAATCTGAAAAAGAAAATTGATTAATAATGGAGAAATTTTTGTTAGATAAAATAAAAAAGATATTGTATTTTACTTGAAAAGGAAATTATTTAGCTATTGAAAAATAGAAAAAATAATATGTTTAACCTGAAAAAGGAAATTGATTAGTTAGTAGGAAGGATTTTATCTGAGTAAGGGTAAATAAGTAAAATCAACAGGTACCGTACCGACCGACCGACCAACCAACCAAACTTTTAATGTTTCGACTTTTATATAATAGTATAGATTGGTTTATTGATGTGGATAGTATAGAATCGTAACTATGGTCGGTTGTTTGAATTGATTTGAATTTTGTTATATTGGTTATTATAGCAATTTATAAGAAAATTTAATTTTTTTGATTATTTTTGTAGATGTCGTATGTCCTTTTATAGATAAATTAATTATATATAAAAAAATAGTGATTTATAAGAATTGTTGCGCTGAGTTGACGAATTTGCTATAAAAATATTCAATAACAATATTTTCATTGACTCTGTAATGTGATAATTTATACACCAAATAATGTCTAATACTATTTGAGAGTAAATTTAGTATTTTGAATAATTTAAATATCTGTTTGTCCAATTAATTATTGCATAGCTAAAAAAATCCATTAATTATTGCATAGCTAAAAAAATCGATAAGTAAAATTTTAAAGATAATTAGTTTAAAATTCATTTTAATATTTAACTGGTTGTTAGGTTTGTTTAATAATTGATTAATTTAAATTTTGAACGTGTATTTAGAATAGTATGATAAATATTTTTCAATTTTTAAATTTTTTTATTCAATAATAGTAGATTTATTCAAATTTCATTGCAACTTATGATTGTAGATTGAGAATTTGAGATATTAAAATACTATATTATATAATATAGATAAAATAGATTCATGTATTAAAATAATGTATTTATATTAAAATCAATTAATAAATACACAATTTTTGAAAATGGCTCTATACATATAGACATGGCTCTATAATGATTTAATTGTAATTTATTTAAATAAAAAATTTTGATTAATTAGTTATTAAGTATTTATGAAAATTAATCTGTAATATATAAGTATATACTTTATTATAGTATGATTGTAGTTGATATTTATGAAAATTAGCTCGTAATATATAATAGTATAAATTTGATTGACTTTAAATTAAAAGATTGATACGTTAGTAAATATTTTACCACTTTAAAATATATTTAATTTATGCATGTACTAAATAAAATAAATTTTGTATTTCAAAAAACTTGTTAAGTAACCAAGATAAGTAATTTAGGATGAGAATGATATGATTAATTTAATTTCTATGGTAAATTCTAAATGGATCTTATATTTTTATAAAATTAATCTGTAATGTAAAATAATGTAAGTATGATTAATTGTAAGTCAAAAGAGTGGAGAAAAACTTGTAAAAATCGTTTAATATTATATTTATGTATAATCTTGATTGATTTTAATTATATACTAATTTATTATAATTTTTTTAATATTAAAAAATATGTAATATATTGATATGTTAAAGCAAGTAACTATTATATATTTAATTTAGAATTGTTAACTAATGATGGTTAATATAATTGGATAAGAATGATAAATAAGGAAAGCTTTTAATATAATATGACTGGTCAAAAATTAGGAATGACCTCTGATTGGTCCTAAAACAATTCAAAATTTTCTGATTGGCTAACTACATCTAACTGTAATCCTGATTGATTTTAATTTTTACTAATTTATTATAATTATTTTTTAACATTAAAAAATATGTAATATATGGATATGTAAAATCAAGTAACTACTATATTTAAATTAAAATTGTTAACCAATCATGGTTAATATAATAATATAAAAATGATAAATAAAGAAAACTTTTAATATAATAAAAGATTTATTAATTAATTTTATTAACAAATTATGAATAAATATATTTTCGTGCCTTCAAAAAAATCGAGTTTTTGAAGATATGAATTTTATCCAAGTTATTTAAAATATGATTCAAATCCGATTTTGTACTGTTGGTTTATATTTATTAAATAATTAATTTTATTAACAAATTTTGAATAAATATATTTTTGAGCTTTTAAAACAATCGAGTATTTGAAGGTCTGGATTTTATCCAAGTTATTTCGAATCTGATTTTTCAGATTTTTAGTTGAGTTAGATTATAATTAGTTAAAAAAATTTAATTGTGCAACATGTATTATGAAAATATATTTATAGTGTATGATAGTCTTTGAAAGTATGGATTTTATCTAAGTTATTTCAAATCTGATTTCAAATCCGATTTTTAAGATTTATAGTTGAGTTAGATTATAATTATTTAAAAAAAATTAATTGTACAACATGTATTATGAAAATCTATTTATAGTGCATGATAATACGATTGTGATTGATTTTATATTAAAAGAGTGGTTGATTAATGAATGATTAATTATGAAATTTAATTTAAAATATATAATAGTATATCGTGATTGATTTCAAATTAAAAATTGTGATTTTTTAGTAAATATTTTTATATGTATTTATGGATATGTTAAATAAAATCATTATTGTATTTAAATTACAGAAGTGTTAACTAACCATAGTTAATGAAGTAGGGTGAGAATGTAAACAAGGAAAACTCTTAATATAACATGATTGGTCTAAAATTTTGGAATGCGTTGTGATTGGTTCTAAAATAATTCATAGTTTTCTAACTGGTTAACTGATATGTGGTAGACTCAGGTATTATAATAAAGGATATGAGTCTTAGGTCATGTTTGGCAATTAGCTGATAGCGGATAGCTGTAGCGGATTGAATTAGCGATTTGGATTAGCGGGTTGAATTAGCTGTTTTGACTAGCTGATTTAAATTAGATGTTTTGAATAAAAGTATTTAATAAATAGTTTTTTGAGTAACATTTTGTAACACATAGCAAACTTTTAATTGAAAAGGCTCATTATGAACTTTTTCAAATTAGCTTTTTGATCTCAAATCTCTAACAACCAAACACTCACATTAGAGATTTCATTTGATCAAACCTCTAATCTATCCCAAACCTTTAATTTCACCCCAAACATCTAATTTCAAAACACCCCCTTAGCGGCAATGGGACAATAACTTCTCCTAAATAGCATATATTAGTGTAGTGACAAAGTTCAAATGATAAAATTTTATTATTTGTTATTTGAGTTTTTGTGATTGATTACTGCTCAATACAATACTAGATAATACTTGTGTACATGCACGATTTTAAAGATAAATTTCTTAATCATTTATTTATATTTGAGTTGGTTACGAAAATTTAGAAAATGTGTTAAATATTGGAATTTTTTTTTAAAAAAATTATGAGTTAAGTGATGAATGCATCTAAAAAAAAGATATAGAAAAGTGTGAAGAAACAATGAAGACGTATACAAGTTTGTAAGTAATATATTATCGAATATTATTCAAAATAATTAACGAGTAATTATTATTTTGTTTATTATAATTAATTTTTTTATATTGAAATTTGAATTAGTTAGCTTTAAAAAAATATAATTTAAATGACTATAAATTTTATTCATAATAATTAATTTTCATTTATATTAGTTATATTTTCACATTCTATGATACTAATAAAATATAATTTAATTGATTAGGTGTTAATTTTTGGGTTAGGCAAAATTTTTATTCTCGTCTCATAATTTCTTATTAGATTATGTTTGCTTATATTTATATTTTTAGGATGAAATATTAATTTCTCTTCTATTTATTTTATAAATATAGTATAAGTGGGAAAATAATTGCTAAAATAAAATTTTTATTTAATCAAAACATTTTAACTTATACTAAAATAATATTTTTAGCTATATAGAGTATTTGTCTTATACTAAATTTGTTATAAATTGAAACTGATTTTGTGTTATCAGTAGAGAATATTGTTAATCAATATCTTTTACACTTTTCACCATAAAAATAGTCTTGAATAAAATCAAAATATTAAATAAAGTTTAAACAATTTTTTTAATATATATATCAGGCCCATGGGTGACAAAAAATATAGGTCCCTCAATTTCAATAACATATGGTCCCTAAAAATAATATTTTATTATTCGTGTAGGCTTTTAACTCGAATTAAGCAATAATCAATTAATGACGATTGTTAAAGATAATTTTCACAAATATTTCTGAATGCCAAGTCATTGATATTAGTATTAACATAAATTTTAATCAATATATGTTTCGCATGAAATTATATTACACATTTGAAGTTGAACTTTTAGCAAGTTCAAAAATCTCAAATGCAAGTATAAGATTATCATCTTAATTAAATTAAGTACGCTAACCATGCCTTCCTCACGTAATGAATCTCTTCAAATATCATCTCAATACTAGTTATTTTGGTTAGATTTTCTAAGTTCAAAATATTCGAAAAATAGAATGCTCTCCACACATATTATGTTATTGTTCAAAAAAAAAAATTAAAATTGATTTACATAACAAAAATATTGATTTTTTATATAAAGATGGTATATATAATTTTAATAGTCATGGGGAAAAAAATTACCGTATACAAAAACTTGTAGATATAAAAAAAAGAAAAATGCAAATGCAATGAGTATTAAATTTTGTTCATCTTGCACCATTTATTTATAAAGATAATATGTAAAAACTAATTTTAACATTTTAGAAAAGTGTGACAAATATTGGATGTAACAAACACTAATTTAAATATAAATAGAAATAATGGATTATAAGAAGAAAAATGAATGAGATATTTAGAAGGGAAAATAATAACTGAGGGGAAAAATTGATAAAATAATATATGAATTGAGAGGAGAACGAGAATGAGAGACAGAAGAAAATTGGAGAATAAATTATTTGTGTGTAAAGTGGGAGGAGAGAGAAGAATAAAAAAATAAATAAATATTTTAAGGAAATAAGATGAGGGAAATTTGTGAGGGAAAAATAGAGAAAGAGATTTTACTTTAGTATAGGATATAGATAGTTCAAGTAATAAAATTTTATCATCTTTTGTTTTACATTTTTTGTTCCGTACTTACTACCAAGTATCAACATGAAATTATTCCAAAGTATAATTTTTGTTTAATGAATTAAGTATTATGAAAATTATTATTTTATCAAAAATTTTGTACATCATATATGTCTGTTGGAATTTATGGGTGATAGCTTAGAGACAACTTAATTATATATTTCTATACTTAGTTTTTCTAAGTAGAACATATTGTCACAGCCAGAGTGTGTTCTTGTGATCAGAATAATTGCTATAAATTTAATAAGTATGTAACTTGAAAGAAGTTCATTCAAATGTTCAAGCCTCAAGTTATGCATCAGCTCGATAGCAAGAATAAATTTTACTGTCACAACATTGACAATAAGGTTACAAGAAGACAGCATGTTGCAAGTCACGACAACAGACTCCATCCTACAGCAACATTGGCGGAAGCATGAGACAGCAACATTCTCACAGTTTGACAGCAAGTCTGAAATTTCTGACAATAACATTGGCGGGGATTCATACTGTCAACCAAGGAACATTCTCTTGACAGTAGACTTGGCGGTTAATGTTACTGTCTCGCTGAATTATTTGAATTGAGGATTTATCTCAGTCAAACCCGTGATAGTTTAGATGTTCAAGAAACAGATTTGCAGCAACTTGTCAAAGATTGTAGCAGACCTGCAAGACTACGACAGAAGCTTGAGAGATCACAAGACAAAGGTCGTCAATTTAAGAGTATGACAAATCTACATCTACTAGAATTGTATTAGTTTGAATTAGAAAGAATCTAGGTTGCTTTACATATAATGATAACTCTGTTTGTATAGAAATTTAGGAAAGTCACATGGGTGTGCAAATTGTAAGAAGATGCCACTTGAAAATGACAGCAGCTCCACAACCCATGTGATAGAGATGTTAGAGCAAATTAGTCTACATAGAGAATCATCTCTCATTCTTTTCTGTAATCACATAAGAAACCGAAGCTTGAGAAAATACTTTCTCTCAAGGTTATAGCAACACTTTGCAAAATAAATAAAACATTTATTTTGTGAGAATATCTTGAGTTACCACTTACGTTTGCAATTCATATACTGATAGTTTACAATCTTTATAATTGTTTTTGAAATAAAGATTTGAAGTTATCAGTATTGCATTCAACCCCCCTTCTGCAATACTCTGGGACCAATAACTGGTATCAGAGCTAACAGATTGATATACTAATCTGAGATCATGACGAGTATACAGAAATCAAGTGGTATCAAGATTCCAACATTTGATAAAGAGAACTACAATTTTTTGAAAAGAAAGATCTTGTTATTTATCAAAGCTGCTCATCCACTGTACTTGGGAATCCTTGAGAATGGTCCCTTTATTCCTCAAAAAGAAGTAGCAGTCTCTACAGTTGGAGATACTGTTATTACAGCACACTGGGTTGCAAAGTGACCCTCAGAATACACAGAGTCTGAGAAAGAAAAGGTAGTTCTAGACGACTACCAACAACTTATCTTGCTTGACTCTCTCTCCCTGGACAAGGCCATGTGTGGAAATGTTATGGGATGTCTATCTACCAAGGAGATGTAGAGCAAGATAGAGCTGTTGTGCGAAGGAAGTGAAAAGGTCAGAGAAAATCAAAGACAGATTCTTGTGTCACGATATGAAGCCTTTATGGCTAAGCCAGGTGAAGAGCTCACTCACATGCTTGAAAGATTCAGTAAGCTAATAGTTGAGCTACAAATTCATGGAAAGTTCTATGATAGAAAAGAGGTTAATGTCAAGTTCTTGATCACTCTTCCTGAACATATTGAGCACAAAGTAACTGCCATCAGAGAAAGGAGAAACTTGAATGAGGTTTCTCTTGAAACTCTCTATGGTGTGCTCAAGTCATATGAACTTGAACTCATTCAAAAGAGAGCTATTTAAACTGGAGCCAAAGGAAAGATGGCGAACATGTCTGGTGCCCTTTTAGCCTATGAACCACATGTGTCTTTGCCAAATGAATCTTCTCAAAGTTCACAACCAACACAAGTGCCATCTCTGAAAATTGAAAAGGTGTCGGATGATGATGAGAAAGTGGTTCTACAGCTCAAAGATGTTGAAGATGAAGATTTCTATTCATTAGAAGAGATTGAAAGCATGGATAATCCAACCATGGTATATATGGCTAAAAGATTCTGTAACGACTGGGAAAATTACGTGTATTTTATTCTGTTAAAATATGTTTTTAGTTGATTTTATTGTGTTTTTATTTAATTTTTAATGCATTTAAATACATTATAATTTTTATTAAATAGGAAAATCATCCCATACGTGTTATGTGACTTCTGTGTAGCATAGATTATTTTATTTTATTTTTCTGTAATTTTTATATTTTTAGAATACAATTATTTTGCATTTTAAATTCCGGAACCAGCCCCTATACTGAATCTGAGACCCTGTTTTTTATACCAATATTTTTATAAAATGGTAGGATGTATAAAAATGAATTTTGTTGTAATTTTTGTAATATTCACAATTTTTGGGAAATTTTGGCATATATATTATAATTGTTTAAAATTAAAAATATTACATTTTTATCACATAAAAATTATTTTTAAGGCTTAATAATTTTAATTAGGGGCTAAAAATATTTTTGGAGTATTAATTTTCAGATTAGTATAAATAGCTAATTTTCTTATTAATTATTTAATAAAAATCAGAAAAATCAGTTTTTAATTTTTATTTTCTGAAAATTCTAGAAAATTGTTCTTGGTGTTCTTGAGGATCAATCTCACTTTTGACAGTGATTCCGGCATCCAAATCGTTCATGTGGGTAACCAAATTGAATCTCTTGATCTCTACTACATGTTTATGTGTGTTTTAACATCCTGAATTGATTGAATCAAAAATTTATAATTTTAGTTTAATATTCGAATTTTCTTGAATTTATTTTGGATTGTATACTGATTTGCTGTTGTTGTGGTTAGTTCCTATAGATTGTATATAATCTCAGGAGTGTGGTGATAATTTTTGTTTGATTTTATCTAGCCTAGAACTCGAAGTCGAGTTTTTAGTGTGGGTAAAATTTTTGATTTTAAATTCTGGATTCTTGGATGTTTTTCTGTTGTTGTTGATGATTTGTATAGTTTGTACAAGTCCCAAGCTTCGTTTTGGTATATTAAACGTTCGATTTGGTTAAGAAACGAGTGAATTCAAGTTTTGGCCGGTGAAGTTCGCCGGATTTCTTTTGATTTTGGCCGGATTCTGAGTTCGGTTAGTGTTGGGATGGAACGAATGGTACCATCGTGTTTAGGACACGATTTGGAACGATTTTGGTATGTAAAACGTACCAAACGGTACGATTTTGTGGCTCGTCGGAAAATTTTTCCGGTCGCCGGATTCTGGGTGGCAGCCATTGACGGCGAGAGGTGTTCTTCGAGCATTCATACGAAGAACACTGGAGATGGTGATGAACAGTACTCGTTTGATCTTCAAAAACCTAAAAACCATTTCTAAAAACTGATTTTGGAAAATTATTTACAAAATTATTTATAAATTCAAATTTTATTTTCAGAAATTCGAAAAATACTTTTAAAAATTCGAAAAATCATTTTTAAATTTCGAAAAATTATTTTTAATTTCGAAAAATAGTTTTAAAATTTTAATAAATTATTTTTAATTCGAAATTTATTTTATTTGATTATTTTAAATCTATTTAGCTAATATTTTGATTAATTTAAATTGATTGGTTAATTAATAATAATCAATTAATTTAATTAATTAAATATTATTTAAATATGATGAAAAATAATCAAATTTAATTATTTTGAAAAATAAAATAATTTATTTATTTTATAAATATTATTTTACCTTTAATATTTATTTCCTTATTTGTCTAAAATGAAATAAAATTGTTCTAAAATCCTAAAAATAATCCGGGAAGGGTAAAAATAGTTTTAAAATTCTGAAATTGATTCTAAAACCGGATTAGGTAATTAGAAAAATATTTCAATGACCCAATAATTATCTGTAGGGTTTTAAATTATCCTTTTTAATCCAAAAAGGGTAATTTAAATTCTTTAAAAATTCCGAAAAATGTTCTAAAAATGTTTATAAGGGTTCTAAAAATACCTTGAGTGTTCTTTTATATGGTGAGTCATATCTGCTATGTAAATTACGTGTTTGATTACTCTGTACTTGTTATTATTTGATTAAAATATTTAGTCGATAGCCATGCAACGTACGGGTAGACCCTAGAACCGAGGTTTGATCAGTAATTGACCTTGTACCTAGCCAGATATTTGAAATAGCATGTTTTATTGTAGAAGTGGGAGAAACCCTAGCTAGTGGGCAGAGTTACCTGCAGTATTTCTAGAAGTGAGAAAACCCTAGCCAGACAGCATAAATTACCAGCAGTATATCCAGGCAAGTATTTTCTCCTTTGATCATCTTAAACACTTTTATCTTATGTTTCATTGATTCATATCATGACAAATAGTTATTGTTCAGAGCTATTTGTGATTCTTAAATATTTTTGTGCGAACAAAGTTACTTGATATTGGTACCCTTGATGTGGGGAATTGTTTAAGATAAACTCTTCATATCCTTAGTATCGTAGTAAATAATAGGGATGTGAACTGTATGTGAAACTAAGCATTTCCTGTTGAATTCGGAAATTGCTCTATTGGATTGGAAAATGATAAAGCGTAGGAGGCCATGATAGCTGTCATGGTCCAGCAATATTTAAGGAGGATATGGTAACCATTCCATCTTCCTATAGGCTAACATTACTTGCCTATTTTGGTACCCTCATGAAATCCGGATTATACACACGGGTATAGCTGTACCAGTGGAGTATAAAGGGTCCCATTGCTTTTGAACCTGATCAGGGGGCAATGGTGTTTCAGTTATGTATATCCAATCCATATCGCCCGAATGGCTAATATATATTGTGAGTTGACAAATGATTCAGTTCTATGTCATGTCGAATGATTTCAGTTATGATCGAATTATAATTCAGTTGTTGATTCAGTATGCTTTATAAACTGTTTTACTTTTCAGTTGATATTATGCAGCATTTGTTCTGGTTTTATTTTGAAACTGTTTATATATACTTGCTGGGCTTTTCTTTGGCTCACTCTTGCTTTCACTAAACCTTTCCAGACGGGAAGTATGGTTCCGATCAGCAGTCCAGACAGTATTAGAGGGAGTCAGAGTGGTCGGGTATCCGCACCTCAGGCTGTGCAGGTACTTGTGCGTTTCAGTTGGCGCTAGATAGAATTTTAAATAAAATGGGATGTAATAATAAAATTGAATTAGACTGGTTTTAAGTTGACTTGATTTGGTGGTTTGTAATAAGTGACTAGTTTATTCTGGAATATGTCTGCTTGTATTCATGCAATAACCTGTTTTGCGATCTTTGGTGTGCGGGGTCGGTTGTGTATTCTGATATTTTTGGTTGTGATTGGTTGGTGACCCCCGGATCTGGACCCCGGATTCGGAGGGGTGTCACAGTTGGTATCAGAGCAGACAGGTTATAGCCATTGAAATAAGCAGATATATACCATAGGAAAGATTAGGCAGATCACATGAGATAGGACGACGTTTTTGTGTTACGTTGCGTTTGATTTTAGTCTAAGCCTAAGTTGTGAGGTGATTGTGATATTATGTTACTGGGTTGCGCAGGTGTCTGTTGTGGTGACTGCACCGGTAGTTGCACCTCAGCCTATGCCGGCCCTGGAGTCAGTTACACCACCGCTGTTCCCACCTATGGATTTACCACCTATTCCAGCTATTATGGATCCTGACTACCCAGTGATGGGGGTAGACTATTGGCTGGGTTGGGAGTTCCCGCGGGAGCCGATGAGTCCCGTACCACCAGTTCATCCTGTTGATCCAGGTGAGTGGATGGGTTTACCAGTGCTTGGGGAGCCGAGTTATGTGGCACATTTGGGTATGGCTTATGAGGAGGAGATCATGGTAATTGACCCTCCAGCACCAGTCCCCGTACGGATGTTTGTTCCTGATCAGCAGCAGGGAGTAGTGATGCCACCCGCCTTACCTGAGCTTCATCTACCCGATGCGGAGGCAGCTATAGGAGGATTTCTCATGCCAGCTGAGTTCACGGACCAGTCAGACCCCACTGTGCAGGGTCCCTATGTACCACTCTCACCAGTTATACCTTGGCATCAGATGCCACCAGGAGAGGAGAGAGTGCGTGCTTTGATAGAGGAGGTTACAGGCGGGGCAGAGGCTGAGTCGAGAGGTCATATAGGTGCACCGCACACTGTTCCTTTTGGTGAGTACCGCGAGCTCTGGGAGGCATATGACTTTTTGAGAGGGCAGAATATGGAGCTGCGTAGGGTGACAGGTCGTCCTGTTTCGGACTCCGAGATTCGTCATAACCTCCGGGAGTTGATTGCAGCCGGTACGTATGAGTTGGAGGCATTGAGGTTGGGTGATTCTGGTACTATCGATTATCGTCGGGCCTACCGTATCCTCCAGAGGATGTTAGCGGATCTTCAGCAGATGGTAGATCCCAGTTGGGATTAGAGACTGTGGGACAGAGACATAGAAGGAAGAATGCTACCTGTGTTTGTTTGGTTTTGGTTGTTTGTAAAATAGTGTATGTGTGTATTAGCAGCAGTTTGGTAGAATAAGTCGGGAATTTTGTTGTACATAGCCGACATTAAAGTCGTTAAGGTAGGTTATGAGTGATATGATGAAGTGAGCCGATCACTAGTCATGTATGACTGTAAGTGGTTATCTATATATCAGCAATACTTTTGTAATGTTACGTGTATCGATTCCATCCAGCATGCGTTTATTTATTTTTATTTTTTTTTTCCAATTCAAGTGAATTAGTGATTGGGTGACATGAGTTGATAAATATTCTTGATTCATGCTTCTTTTCAATGAATGTCTATCAAAAACATGTGTAGCCAATTATTAAGGAACTTGTGTAATTTCCTTTACCAGATTATGGATAATCAGCAACCACATGGAAATCACGCGGGAAATGCGAATAATAATCAGAACGCCGGGGAGCAGGGCAATATTAATATGATGCAGCAAATGCTGGAGCTGTTCCGACAGCAGACCGAAAACCTCACTCGCCAGCAGCAACATCCGCCAGTACCCCAGGTGACGACCTTTAAAACTTTTCAATCTGCTAAACCCCCAGAATTCCAAGGCTCAGCGAATCCAGTTGAGGCCCGAGCTTGGTTAAAAGAGATAGAGAAAGCTCTTGCATTGGTGAATGTAGAAGAGAATAAAAAGACTGAGTTCGTGAGTTACTTTTTGAAAGGAGAAGCGAACTACTGGTGGGAAGCCAGGAAGGCTTTGGAAGGAGAAGGGGTAACTACGTGGGAAAGGTTCAAGGAGTTGTTTTTGGAAAAGTATTTTCCCCGCTATATGCAGAATCAGATGGAGATTAAATTTTTGGAATTAAAACAAGAAGGCAGTGCCACTGACTATGAAGCAAAGTTTACAGAATTAGCCAGGTTTGTTCCAGACTTGGTTGATACTGAAGAGAAGCGAGCAAGGAGATTTCAGCAGGGTTTGAAGCCGTGGCTCCGAAGCCGGGTAGCCGCTTTTGAATTGACTACCTATTCCGCTGTGGTCCAGAAGGCACTGATCATAGAAGGAGAAAGTGATAGCTCTCAGAAAGAAAGGGAAGGTAAGAAGAGGAAATTCCATAGTCAATCCGGGAATTCGTTCCAAGGCAGAGTGCAGAACAATTTTAGCCATGGACCAGCATTTCAGCCTAGAGGCAACGGAGGACCAGGGAATGGAACCCAGAATTTTGGGAATCAGGGGAATCGATTTCGGAATAGCAATCAACAGCAAGGAAGTCGGTTTTTGAGCAATAATCAACAACAAGGAGGTCGAATTCCAAACAATAATCAGCAACAAGGGATGCGACCACCCCTGCCAGCATGTGGAATATGTGGAAAGAACCATGGAGGTGCATGTAATCTGGCTAATGTAGTGTGTTTTCGGTGTGGCAAGAAAGGGCATTATGCCAACGGATGCGATATGCCAGCAGCTAATGGGATTGGTTGTCACAAATGTGGAAACAAAGGGCATCTTGCTAAAGATTGCAGAGTTAACTTAAACTCGGGAAACCAGAATAAAGCTACAGGGACAAATAATGCGGGGCAGCCAAGGGCCCGAGTTTTCAATATGACCATGTCAGATGCAGAGCAGAATTCTGATGTTATTACAGGTACACTTTCCGTAAACTCTACTAATGCCAAAGTACTTATTGATTCAGGAGCTTCTAAATCTTTTATTTCGGAAAAGTTTGCGGGTAAGCTAGAATGTGAATGTCAGTTATTAAATGAAGCATTAGTAGTAGAGATAGCTAATCAGGAGCGTATACCCGTTAGACAAATTTACCCAGCATGTGATATCGAAATATCCGGTCAACATTTTCATGCCAACTTGATTCCTTTCAAGTTGGGAGAGTTCGAGGTTATACTAGGAATGGATTGGTTGACAAAGTATAATGCCCAGATTGATTGTAAGAAGAAGGAGTTGAGGCTGAAGCTGGATGGGGATAAAGAAGTAGTGTTTCATGGACAAAAGCAAGTGAAGAAACTTTTGACTATGATGCGAGCCAAACGATTGTTGCGGCAGGGATGTAAAGCATGCTTAGCTTATGTAATGGATACCAATAAGGAAGTGCCACAGATAGAACAGATTCCAATAGTAAATGAATTTCTGGATGTGTTCCCTGATGAATTGCCAGGCTTACCTCCAGATAGAGAAATTGAGTTTGCTATTGATTTGGCACCAGGTACTGAACCTATATCGAAAACTCCGTACAGAATGGCGCCAGTGGAAATGAAAGAATTGGCCAAGCAGCTGCAGGAATTGCTAGACAAAGGAGTGATCAGACCAAGCGTATCCCCATGGGGCGCACCAGTATTGTTCGTGAAAAAGAAGGATGGAAGCATGAGACTTTGTATTGATTACCGGGAGTTAAACAAATTGACAATTAAAAACAAGTACCCATTACCGAGGATCGATGATTTGTTTGATCAACTAAAAGGAGCATCATGGTTTTCCAAAATTGACTTACGATCGGGATATCACCAGTTGAAGATCAAGTCAGATGATATACCCAAGACAGCATTTCGTACGAGATATGGGCATTACGAATTTTTAGTTATGCCATTCGGATTAACCAATGCACCAGCCGCTTTTATGGATTTGATGAATAGAGTTTTCAAGAAATATTTGGATAAATTCGTGATCGTTTTCATAGATGATATTTTGATATATTCTAAGACAGAGGAAGATCATGCGGAGCACTTGAGAACAGCTTTAGAAATTTTGCGGAAGGAGAAGCTATACGCCAAATTTTCGAAATGCGAGTTTTGGTTAAGGGAGGTACAATTTCTGGGGCACGTTGTCACTAACGAAGGGATTAAAGTGGATCCAGCCAAGATCGAAGCTATTAAGAGTTGGGAGCGACCAAGAACACCAACCGAAGTTCGAAGTTTTCTGGGATTAGCTGGATATTATAGAAGGTTTGTTGAGGATTTTGCTAAAATAGCAGCATCTTTGACAAAACTCACCAGGAAGAATGAGAAATTTGAATGGAACGAGAAGTGTGAGCAGAGTTTCCAAGAATTAAAGAAGCGATTGATGACTGCACCAGTATTAGTTTTACCCAACGAAACTGGAGATTTTGTAATCTATAGCGATGCATCTCTGAAGGGGTTAGGGTGTGTGTTGATGCAGGATCGTAAGGTAATTGCTTATGCGTCTAGGCAACTCAAGAATCATGAACGGAAGTATCCAACGCACGATCTGGAATTGGCAGCAATTGTTTTTGCACTAAAGCTTTGGAGGCACTATCTATATGGAGAAAAGTGTGAAATATTCACGGATCACAAAAGTTTGAAATATATCTTTACTCAGAAGGAGCTCAACATGAGGCAAAGACGATGGTTGGAGTTGATCAAGGATTACGACTGTACTATCAGCTATCATCCAGGCAAGGCCAACGTAGTGGCAGATGCACTAAGCAGGAAGGAAAGGTTAAATCTCTTAACCTCATCCGAGGAGTTGCTGAAGGAATTCGAGAAATTGGAAATAGAGGTCCATACATCAGAAGAGACCAGTGAAGTATTATATGCCATGACCTTTCAACCAATGTTATTGGAAAAGATCCGTAGATGTCAAGAACAGGTAATGGACCAAGACAAAGCAAGTTTAACTGGAGAGGAAATCAGGAATCAAAAGGATGATAAAGGAAATCTCAGGTTTTCTTCACGTATATGGGTGCCTAATGTCGCAGAACTGAAGGATGAAATCTTACGTGACGCGCACAACTCTAGGTATTCTATTCACCCTGGCAGTACCAAGATGTATAGAGACTTGAAGCAACACTTTTGGTGGCCCGATATGAAGAAAGAAATTGCAGAATACGTCAGCAAATGCTACACCTGTCAGAGAGTTAAAGCTGAACATCAAAGGCCAAGTGGATTGCTACAACCTTTGGAAATTCCAGAATGGAAATGGGAACATCTCGCAATGGATTTTGTAGTAGGACTTCCGAAGACTAAATCAAACCACGATGCAATCTGGGTGATCATTGATAGGTTGACCAAATCAGCACATTTCCTCCCAATCAACGAAAAATTTTCGCTAGAGAACCTGGTTCAACTATATTTGAAAGAGATTGTAGTACGACACGGGGTTCCCGTATCTATAGTATCTGATCGAGATCCTCGTTTCAATTCAAGATTCTGGAGGCAATTTCAAGAAGGTTTAGGAACCAAACTAAACATGAGTACGGCATATCATCCTCAGACGGACGGGCAAAGCGAGAGAACAATCCAAACCATTGAAGATATGCTAAGGGTATGTGCCCTAGATTTTAAAGGTAGTTGGGATGAGCACTTGCCACTGGTGGAATTCTCATACAATAATAGTTACCATGCTAGCATTGGAATGCCACCATATGAAGCTCTTTACGGCAGAAGATGTAGATCTCTGGTGTATTGGGAAGAAGTAGGAGAACGCGCAATCTTAGGTCCAGAACTACTCCAACAGACGAAGGAAAAGATTGGATTGATACAGAAAAGATTGATTGCCGCTCAAGATCGACAGAAGAAATACGCAGATCAAACTAGAAAGGACCAGAGTTTTGAAGTTGGGGAATTGGTATTGCTGAAAGTATCACCATGGAAAGCAGTGACCAGATTTGGGAAAAGAGGTAAACTCAATCCAAGATATGTAGGATCGTTTGAGATATTGAAGAAGGTAGGGAAGCTGGCTTACGAACTAGCATTACCGCCTCACATGCAGAACATCCATAACGTATTCCATATATCGATGCTGAAGAAGTACAATCCGGATCCAATGCACGCAATAGAATATGAACCTGTAGATATTCAACCTGATTTATCTTTTATCGAGCAGCCAGTTAAAATATTAGATTATAAGGATAAGGTATTAAGAAATAAGACAATACCTCTAGTTAGAGTTTTATGGAGGAATCCCTTGGTTGAGGAATCAACATGGGAAGTAGAGAGTGAAATGCGAGCTCAGTACCCTCAGTTATTTCCTTAAGTAGGATTCTGGGGGCAGAATCCTTATAAGGGGGGAAGGATGTAACGACTGGGAAAATTACGTGTATTTTATTCTGTTAAAATATGTTTTTAGTTGATTTTATTGTGTTTTTATTTAATTTTTAATGCATTTAAATACATTATAATTTTTATTAAATAGGAAAATCATCCCATACGTGTTATGTGACTTCTGTGTAGCATAGATTATTTTATTTTATTTTTCTGTAATTTTTATATTTTTAGAGTACAATTATTTTGCATTTTAAATTCCGGAACCAGCCCCTATACTGAATCTGAGACCCTGTTTTTTATACCAATATTTTTATAAAATGGTAGGATGTATAAAAATGAATTTTGTTGTAATTTTTGTAATATTCACAATTTTTGGGAAATTTTGGCATATATATTATAATTGTTTAAAATTAAAAATATTACATTTTTATCACATAAAAATTATTTTTAAGGCTTAATAATTTTAATTAGGGGCTAAAAATATTTTTGGAGTATTAATTTTCAGATTAGTATAAATAGCTAATTTTTTTATTAATTATTTAATAAAAATCAGAAAAATCAGTTTTTAATTTTTATTTTCTGAAAATTCTGGAAAATTGTTCTTGGTGTTCTTGAGGATCAATCTCACTTTTGACAGTGATTCCGGCATCCAAATCGTTCATGTGGGTAACCAAATTGAATCTCTTGATCTCTACTACATGTTTATGTGTGTTTTAACATCCTGAATTGATTGAATCAAAAATTTATAATTTTAGTTTAATATTCGAATTTTCTTGAATTTATTTTGGATTGTATACTGATTTGCTGTTGTTGTGGTTAGTTCCTATAGATTGTATATAATCTCAGGAGTGTGGTGATAATTTTTGTTTGATTTTATCTAGCCTAGAACTCGAAGTCGAGTTTTTAGTGTGGGTAAAATTTTTGATTTTAAATTCTGGATTCTTGGATGTTTTTCTGTTGTTGTTGATGATTTGTATAGTTTGTACAAGTCCCAAGCTTCGTTTTGGTATATTAAACGTTCGATTTGGTTAAGAAACGAGTGAATTCAAGTTTTGGACGGTGAAGTTCGCCGGATTTCTTTTGATTTTGGCCGGATTCTGAGTTCGGTTAGTGTTAGGATGGAACGAATGGTACCATCGTGTTTAGGACACGATTTGGAACGATTTTGGTATGTAAAACGTACCAAACGGTACGATTTTGTGGCTCGTCGGAAAATTTTTCCGGTCGCCGGATTCTAGGTGGCAGCCATTGACGGCGAGAGGTGTTCTTCGAGCATTCATACGAAGAACACTGGAGATGGTGATGAACAGTACTCGTTTGATCTTCAAAAACCTAAAAACCATTTCTAAAAACTGATTTTGGAAAATTATTTACAAAATTATTTATAAATTCAAATTTTATTTTCAGAAATTCGAAAAATACTTTTAAAAATTCGAAAAATCATTTTTAAATTTCGAAAAATTATTTTTAATTTCGAAAAATAGTTTTAAAATTTTAATAAATTATTTTTAATTCGAAATTTATTTTATTTGATTATTTTAAATCTATTTAGCTAATATTTTGATTAATTTAAATTGATTGGTTAATTAATAATAATCAATTAATTTAATTAATTAAATATTATTTAAATATGATGAAAAATAATCAAATTTAATTATTTTGAAAAATAAAATAATTTATTTATTTTATAAATATTATTTTACCTTTAATATTTATTTCCATATTTGTTTAAAATGAAATAAAATTGTTCTAAAATCCTAAAAATAATCCGGGAAGGGTAAAAATAGTTTTAAAATTCTGAAATTGATTCTAAAACCGGATTAGGTAATTAGAAAAATATTTCAATGACCCAATAATTATCTGTAGGGTTTTAAATTATCCTTTTTAATCCAAAAAGGGTAATTTAAATTCTTTAAAAATTCCGAAAAATGTTCTAAAAATGTTTATAAGGGTTCTAAAAATACCTTGAGTGTTCTTTTATATGGTGAGTCATATCTGCTATGTAAATTACGTGTTTGATTACTCTGTACTTGTTATTATTTGATTAAAATATTTAGTCGATAGCCATGCAACGTACGGGTAGACCCTAGAACCGAGGTTTGATCAGTAATTGACCTTGTACCTAGCCAGATATTTGAAATAGCATGTTTTATTGTAGAAGTGGGAGAAACCCTAGCTAGTGGCCAGAGTTACCTGCAGTATTTCTAGAAGTGAGAAAACCCTAGCCAGACAGCATAAATTACCAGCAGTATATCCAGGCAAGTATTTTCTCCTTTGATCATCTTAAACACTTTTATCTTATGTTTCATTGATTCATATCATGACAAATAGTTATTGTTCAGAGCTATTTGTGATTCTTAAATATTTTTGTGCGAACAAAGTTACTTGATATTGGTACCCTTGATGTGGGGAATTGTTTAAGATAAACTCTTCATATCCTTAGTATCGTAGTAAATAATAGGGATGTGAACTGTATGTGAAACTAAGCATTTCCTGTTGAATTCGGAAATTGCTCTATTGGATTGGAAAATGATAAAGCGTAGGAGGCCATGATAGCTGTCATGGTCCAGCAATATTTAAGGAGGATATGGTAACCATTCCATCTTCCTATAGGCTAACATTACTTGCCTATTTTGGTACCCTCATGAAATCCGGATTATACACACGGGTATAGCTGTACCAGTGGAGTATAAAGGGTCCCATTGCTTTTGAACCTGATCAGGGGGCAATGGTGTTTCAGTTATGTATATCCAATCCATATCGCCCGAATGGCTAATATATATTGTGAGTTGACAAATGATTCAGTTCTATGTCATGTCGAATGATTTCAGTTATGATCGAATTATAATTCAGTTGTTGATTCAGTATGCTTTATAAACTGTTTTACTTTTCAGTTGATATTATGCAGCATTTGTTCTGGTTTTATTTTGAAACTGTTTATATATACTTGCTGGGCTTTTCTTTGGCTCACTCTTGCTTTCACTAAACCTTTCCAGACGGGAAGTATGGTTCCGATCAGCAGTCCAGACAGTATTAGAGGGAGTCAGAGTGGTCGGGTATCCGCACCTCAGGCTGTGCAGGTACTTGTGCGTTTCAGTTGGCGCTAGATAGAATTTTAAATAAAATGGGATGTAATAATAAAATTGAATTAGACTGGTTTTAAGTTGACTTGATTTGGTGGTTTGTAATAAGTGACTAGTTTATTCTGGAATATGTCTGCTTGTATTCATGCAATAACCTGTTTTGCGATCTTTGGTGTGCGGGGTCGGTTGTGTATTCTGATATTTTTGGTTGTGATTGGTTGGTGACCCCCGGATCTGGACCCCGGATTTGGAGGGGTGTCACAGATTCAAGAACATCAAATTCAGAAGAGACAATTCATACAAGCCACAAGGTCAGACATCTAAGTTCAATAAGGGAAACTCTTCAAAGGCTGCTGGTGGTGCCACAAGATGAGGATACAAGACAGGGATGGGGGATAGGTCGAAGTTCAGATGTTACAACTACAATGAGCTAGGTCATTTTGCCACAGAGTGCAGAAGGCCGAAACATAATCAAAGAATGGAGAAAGGATCTGGAAGTCAGTTTAAAAGAAATCAAGGAAGAGCCTATGTGGCTGAAGGAAAATGCTGGGATGATTCTGATGATGATGAGGAAGAAGAAGAGTTTGTGAATCTAGCTCTCATGGCTAGATCTGATGATGAAGCATCAAGCTCCTCAAATCAGGTACCATCTCTCATTTTACTTGATATGTCTAAAACTGAGTATAAACAAACTATTGAGGAATTGAGTGCTGAGATGTTTAATATCCATGTTAGTTTATCTGCTGTAAATGAAGAAATTGCTAAGTTAACTAAATAGAATGAAACACTCAAATCTGAGAATGAAGTGCTTTTGCTTAAGACCAGTCCATTAGTTTCACTAGCTCAAGAAAATGAAAGACTGAAAAATGATGTTATCTGTGCTAAGGAGATAGAAGAATTTTTAAGAAAAGAAATTGCTGAAAACGAATTCAAGCTTAAGGCTTTTTGAAACTCCTCTAAACTAGTTCAGGAATATCATGAGAATCTCACTGAGAATCAAAAGGTTGAAGTAGGTTTTGACTATGGTAGGAGGCCTGGAAAGGCAACTATGGTTAATAATTGTTCAGGTAGTGATGCTGTCAAACCTCACATTCTCAAGAAACTCTGTAAACCTATTTTCAAAACTGTTCAAGCTGATTTTGATGAGAATTCCTAGCTCATCAAACAAGAACTTCTTGATGAAGATGAGTGTATTGACAACACATCTATTGAAGGGAAAGATACTGTCAAGATTCCAATGACAGAAAATTTACCAAGCAATCAGACAGAATGTTCTAAAGAAGCTGTCAACAAGGATAAGACAGAAACTTTCAAAGATACTGTCAAGAGAGTACCAAAGACAGCAACTTCCAAACCTACTGTCAAGACAGCAGGTACGAAAGGTACTGTCAAGGGTAACTCGATAGCAACTTTAGGACATACTGTCAACACAGATGCCTACAAGTCTAAGAATAGGAATGACAAGTTAGGAATTGATAAGAAAAATGGTTATGCTCATGTTAAGAATGCTCCTAGAAAACTTTGCAATAATTGTGGCTCCTCCCAATACTTAACACATGTTTGTAAGAAATCTATTGAGAACAAGGTTAATGTGACCAAGGTTAATGGTAACTTACATAGAACGCCCATTATGCAAAGAACAATGAATGTTTGCAGTAACATTGACTGTATGCCATGCAAAATCACTGCTATGAGTACATGTTTTAATCTTCCTATTCTGTCTACTAAAAAATGCTCCTATATGCAAACTGTTGAGACTTCTAAGCCTATCAATGTTGGTAAAAAGGCAGTGCCCACTAAGAAAAAGACCTAGTCTTATTCTAAAGCTGAGTGGGTAGCAAAAGGTGTCAAACAAGAAGATTCAAGTATTGATTCAAATGTGAATGAAGATGATATTAAATGTGATACTGAAACAGCAGGACCCAACAAGGATTGGGTACCAAATGTAAATTAAAATTCATCTATTTTGCAGGGCAAGAAAAAGAAACAGGTCATGTGGATCATTGACAGTGGATGTTCCAGGCACATGACAGGTGATAAAGCCCTGCTATTACATTATGTTGAGAAAGCTGGCCCAATCATAACTTTTGGAGACAACATCAAAGGTTACACTGTGGGGTATGGCTATTTGGAAATTGGAAATGTTGTCATTGAAGATATTGCTCTTGTAATGGATTGAAACATAACCTTCTCAGTGTCAGCCAATTCAGTGACAGGGGATTCAAGGTTGACTTTGACATGATGGTTTGTAATATCTATCACAAGAAGGATGGAAGCCTTTCTTTGAAAGGAGTCAGAAAAGGAAGCTTGTTTGTTGCAGATTTGAACTCAACCAATAAGGACAAGATCTACTGTTTCTACAGTAAAGCAACTGTTGGTGACAGCATGCTTTGGCACAAGAAACTCTCCCACCTCAACTTCAAGATAATGAATATGCTAATGAAGAAGAGACTGGTGAGAGGACTACCTCAACAGGAATTCTGTCAAGAAGGACTGTGTGAGGACTGTCAAATGGGAAAACTGAGAAGATCTGTGCACAAATCAAAGCAACTGAACACCAACACTGAATCACTCAAATTGATTCACATGGATCTCTTTTGACCATTAAATATGCAATCCCTATCAAGAAAGAGATATGCTCTAGTCATGGTAGATGACTACTCTAGGTACACCTGGGTGAAGTTCCTAGAATTAAAGGATGAAGCTGCTTAGGAGATCATTGATCACATTAGAGTTCTTGACAGAACTCAAAGTGATAATGGCACTGAGTTCAGAAATGCAATTCTTAGAAATTTCTGCAAAGATGAAGTTATTGTGCAACAATTCTCTGCAGCCAGAACACTATAGCAAAATGGTGTGGTAGAAAGGAAAAATAGGACTCTCATTGAAGCTACTAGAACTATGTTGAATGATGCAAAATTACCAACATATTTCTGGGCAGAAGCTATCAACACAGCTTGCTATACACAGAACATAACCTTAATCAACAAGACTCATGGGAATACTCCTTACTACCTACTGACAGGAAAGAAACCTACTGTCAAATACTTTCATGTATTTGGAAATAAGTGCTTCATGATGATAGACACTCATGAAAGGAAAGGGAAGTTTGATGCTAAAGCACATGAAGGCATTTTCGTGGGATATTAATTAGAAAGGACTGCCTTAGAGTCTATGTCATAGAGCACAAAGTTATTGAAGAAAGTGTGAATATCACCTTTGATGAAACCAAGTTTCCAGGACTGCAAGAAGATGGTCAAATGCAGCCTCTTAGATTTGAAAATCAAGGATACTTGGAAGAAGAGGAAATTGTTACTGAAGAACCTACTTTTACTCAAACTCTTGAACTTGGAGGAGATGTTGTCAACACAAATGATGTTAATCAAACTCCAGCTCAGTCACAAACAATCACAACTAATCATGAAAATGAGGGTGACTCTGGAGACCTTGAAGAACATGGAGAAGATAATAGTGTGGAAGAATCAATTCCCCAAGGAGGAACTGATCAGACAGAACAAGATAGAAGATTATCTAGATCCATAAAATGGAATAAGGATCACACATCTGATATAATCATTGACAATCCTACCTCTGGAGTAAGGACTAGAAGAAATGTCTCTTCTGACAGCATGCTCTCTTGTTTCCTATCTCAAACTGAGCCAAAGATAATTGATGAAGCATTGTTGGATTCTGATTGGGTGATAGCTATGCAAGAAGAGCTTAACCAATTTGAGAGAAACAATGTATGAAAATTAGTCCCTAGACCAAAAGGGAAATCAGTTGTTGATACAAAGTGGGTATTCAGAAATAAACTGGATGAAAGTGGAAATGTGATAAGAAATAATGCAAGGCTAGTAGCTAAAGGTTACTGTCAACAGGAAGGAATAGATTATGATGAGACATTTGTAGCTATTGTTGGATATATTAGTGTAATTGGATTGACTAGTTGATCAATGTAATCGTAATGTTACATCGAACAAGTCGGGAGAGTGCGGAGTGCATGCTCTGTTCGAGTTCGTTATGATTTCAGTATTAATGCTTATGAGACATGTCTATTGACATCAAACACATCTGTTAGAATGAGATGAATGAGATGTATCTGTTGGCAAAAGACACATCTTGAGATGTGTCTGTTAGCATTAGACATGACTGTTGGAATGAGATGTGTCTGTTGGCAAAAGACACATCTTGAGATGTGTCTATTGGCAAAAGACACATCTGTTGACATCTATATATAGGTGTTGCATTGATCATTTTCAGTATGGGTTCATTTTGAAATTTACAACAAAACACATTCTCTCTTCTTGCAGAATTTCTGATTTTATCCGATTGAATTATTTGGGTGAACCACAAATAACTTCAATCAGAAAGTGTTCACACGACTTCAGAAAAATTCAAGTCATCACCCTATTCCCCAACAAAGATTGAAGTTAACTATTTTCTGAAGATGGCGAACACAGAATCTGCAAAAGATATGACAAGCAAGTTTGCAAAATTGGACAAGTTTGAGGGTCAGGATTTTAGAAGATGGCAGAAGAAGATGCATTTTCTATTGACGATGCTAAAGGTTGTATATGTTTTGAGTACCCCCATTCCAGAAGTGATTGAGGATGAAACCACTGAACAAACAAGGAAGTGTTGCAAATGGGAAAACGATGACTACATCTGTCGCGATCACATCTTAAACGGTATGTCTGATTCACTTTTTGATATATACCAAAATGTTGAGTCAGCAAAAGAATTGTGGGATTCTCTTGAATCCAAGTACATGGCAGAAGACGGTTCTAGTAAGAAGTTTCTGGTCAGTAATTTTATGAATTATAAAATGGTCGATTCTAGACCGGTGATGGAACAATACAATGAATTGTTAAGGATTCTGGGACAGTTTGCCCAACACAATCTGAAGATGGATGAATCTATCTCAGTTTCTGGTGTTATAGACAAACTACCACCATCATGGAAGGATTTTAAACACTCCTTGAAACATAATAAAGATGATATGACTCTGGTTCAACTTGGAAGTCACTTCAGAATTGAAGAGGCTTTGAGGACTCAAGAAATTGAGAATAATCCTAAGGGAAAGAACCAAGTCGGTAACTCTTCTGTGAATATGGTTGAAGATGGTGGATCTTCCAAGAACTCTAAGAATGGCAAGGGTGATAAACGAAAGTTTAAAGGAAACAGCAACAATTCTTCCAACAAAAGGCCTAAGATGGCATGTTGGAAGTGTGGCAAACCTGGACATTTCAAGAAGGATTGTCGGGTTGGTAAAGGCAAGAAAGAAAAACAAAATGCTGGTCCAAGTGGATCCAAGGACCCAGAAAAGCAACAAGGTCAGATTTTAATACAAAATTATAATTCTGGTCAGAATTATGTATCACTAATATCTGAGGCATTTTGTATGCAGGATGACAATGTTGCTTGGTGGATTGATTCAGGAGCAACGAGTCATGTATGCAAAGATCTTCGTTGGTTCATAGACTTTCAACCAATCGAAGATGGATCTATCTTAAAGATGGGAAATGTTGCAACTGAACCGATCAAAGGACTAGGAAATGTCAAGATAGTTTTTACTTCTGGCAAATGTATATTGTTAAATAAAGTGTTGTATGTTCCTGGGATTCGGAAGAATCTCTTGTCTGGTGTTGTATTGAACAATTGTGGATATAAACAAGTTTATGAAAGTGACAAATATATATTGTCAAAACATGGCTCTTTTGTTGGCTTTGGCTATTTGTGTAATGGTATATTTATGTTGAATGTAAATACTCCATTTATTGATGAATCTGCTTGCATGGCTTCTACTAGTACTAGCAATAATTTGAATAAACCAGAATTATGGCATGCTAGACTAGGACATGTACATTACAAAAGAATAAAGGATATGTCAAAAATGAGTCTTATACCTGCTATTGATTTAGACAATGAAAAATGCAAAACATGCATGTTAACAAAGATAACTAGAATGCCCTTTAAAGAGGTTAATAGGGTGTCTGATGTTTTAGAACTAATACATAGCGATTTATGTGATTTTCATTCTACACCATCATTAGGAAATAAAAAGTATGTAGTTACTTTTATTGATGATGCTACTAGATATTGCTATGTATATTTATTGCATGCTAAGGATGAAGCTCTTGACTTCTTTAAAATTTATAAAGAAGAAGTAGAGCTACATCAGAGTACCATGATTAAAAATCTACGTACTGATAGAGGAGGTGAGTATTATGATCCGGTTTATTTTCAATCTACTGGTATAATACATCAAACCACGGCTCCTTATACACCACAGCAAAATGGTGTGGCAGAGAGAAAAAATAGGACTTTGAAAGAAATGGTTAATTCCTTGTTATCCTACTCGGGTTTGAGTGAGGGATTTTGGGGTGAGGCTATTTTGACAGCCTGTCATTTATTGAATCGAATTCCTAGTAAGAGGAATAAGATTACCCCTTATGAACTTTGGTATAAAGAATCACCAAAATTGAGTTTTCTGAGAGTTTGGGGATGTAGAGCAGTTGTAAGACTCACTGAACCCAAAAGAAGAAACTTGGGTGAATGAGGTATAGATTGCATATTTGTTGGTTATGCTGAGCATTCCATAGCATATAGATTCTATGTGTTAGAATCTAATGACTATGTATCTGTGAACTCGATTATCGAGTCAAGAGATGCTATATTTGATGAAAACAGATTTACATCTATACCTAGACCAAGGGACATGCTTCAGAATTCTTCTAGTAGGAACTCAGTTTCTACTGAAGATGTGTATGGACCGTCTGAACCAAGGAGAAGCACTAGAGCTAGAAAAGCAAAGTCTTTTGGAGATGACTTTTATCTTTTTCTAGTAGAAGGCTCTAGAGATGAAATTGAATATCAATACCAATATTGTTTTGTTATTGAGGAGGATCCAAATACTTTTAGCGAAGCTATGAAATCTAGGGATGTTGCATTCTGGAAAGAAGCTATCCAAGATGAAATGGATTCTATCATGAATAATAATACTTGGGAATTGAGTGATCTGCCCCCTGGCTGTAAAGCATTGGGAAACAGATGGATCTTCAAAAGGAAAATGAAGGTGGATGGTACAATAGATAAGTTTAAAGCCAGATTGGTAATCCAAGGTTTTAGATAAAAAGAAGGGATTGATTATTTTGATACTTATGCTCCTGTTGCTAGAACCTCCACTATTAGGTTGTTAATAGCAATTGCTGCTATACACAACATTGTCATTCACCAAATGGATGTGAAAACTGCATTCTTGAATGGTGAATTAGATGAAGAGATTTATATGAAACAACCCGAAGGGTTTGTTATGCCTGGTTGTGAGAACAAGGTGTGTAAATTGAAGAAATCAATTTATGGTCTGAAACAAGCACCGAAGGATTGGCATGATAAATTTGATACTGTGGTCTTGTCTAACGGTTATTTTCTCAACCAAGCAGACAAGTGTGTATATAGCAAATTTGATGCTTCTGGTAAAGGAGTTATAATTTGTTTATATGTGGATGACATGTTGATAAGAGGTGTCTGTTGGCAAAAGACACATCTTGAGATGTGTCTGTTAGCATTAGACATGACTATTGGAATGAGATGTGTCTGTTGGAAAAAGACACATCTTGAGATGTGTCTATTGGAAAAAGACACATCTGTTGACATCTATATATAGGTGTTGCATTGATCATTTTCAGTATGGGTTCATTTTGAAATTCACAACAAAACACATTCTCTCTTCTTGTAGAATTTCTAATTTTATCCGATTGAATTATTTGGGTGAACCACAAATAACTACAATCTGAAAGTGTTCACACGACTTCAGAAAAATCCAAGTCATCACCCTATTCCCCAACACCTATTGCCAGACTTGAAGCTATAAGGATATTTCTAGCCTATGCTACACACTGCAACTTCAAGGTGTTCCAAATGGATGTCAAAAGTGCCTTTCAAAATAGAGAGCTAGAGGAAGAAGTGTATGTTGAACAACCACCTGGCTTTGAAGATGCTGAGATGTATGACTTTGTCTACAAACTGTTCAAGGCACTTTATGGATTAAAACAAGCCCCTAGAGCTTGGTATGATACTCTCTCTACCTTTCTGCTGGAGAATCAGTTCATAAGAGGTGTTGTAGATAAAACCCTATTCTACAAACATCATGGAAATGACATTATTTTGGTGCAAATCTATGTTGATGATATAATCTTTGGTTCTACAAATGAGAAATTGTGTGAGAAGTTTTCATCTCTCATAAGAAAAAAATATGAGATGAGTATGATGGGAGAACTATCATTCTTTCTTGGTCTGCATATTTATCAAAAGAGTGATGGAATCTTCATTTGTCAAGCAAAATATGTCAAGGAACTGCTCAAAAAGTTCAACTTGGGAGATGCATCACCTGCCAAGACACCTATCTCCACTACAACCAAATTGGATCTAGATCCTAAAGGAAAGAAAGTGGACTCTAGTACCTATAGAGGCATGGTTGGATCACTACTGTATTTAACTGCTAGCAGACCAGACATAATGTTGGCTACATGTCTCTGTGCAAGGTTTCAAGCTAATCCAAAAGAGTCACGCTTGATTGCTATCAAGAGAATCTTTAGATACTTGAAAGGCACTCCAAACTTAGGCCTTTGGTATCCTAAAGACACTGGATTTGAATTAGTGGGATATTCTGATTCAGACTATGCTGGCTGCAAAATTGACAGAAAGAGCACAACCGGCAGCTGTCAATTTCTTGGTGGAAGATTGGCATCATGGTTTAGCAAGAAGCAGCATTCTGTGTCTACTTCAACTGCAGAAGCTGAGTATATTGCAGCTGGAAGTTGCTGTGCACAGATTCTATGGATGAAGAACCAGCTAATGGATTATGGTCTAGAGTTATCTAGCATTCCTATTTACTATGACAACACTAGTGCCATAGCCATATCAGACAATCCTGTTCAACACTCCAGGACAAAGCATATTGATATAAGACATCATTTTATAAGGGAACATGTTGAAAAAGTAACTGTGAAGATATTCTACATTCCTACAGAAAAGCAACTTTCAGACATCTTCACAAAGCCATTGGATGAAGCCACCTTTAACAGGTTGGTATGTGATTTGGGAATGCTAAATCTGGTATGTTAACTTACTAGTTTTACATTTTCAATGTGTTAGATGCAGCTCGTGACAGTAGCCTTCAATGTTGCTTTCATGAGAAGTTACTGTCTTATGTGCTACTTGTTTTGACAGCATGTCTGCTATGACTATGCTAAAATTAAAATTACATGTCTATTTTAATCTACGTAATTAGTAGTCACGTGACATTAACTTAAAAAACACGGGTGCAAGGGTTAATTAGTCTTGTCATTTGAATTGATCAGACTAATTGTCAGTCTTTTTCTTGTAAAGTTAAATACTTTATTAAAAAGCGTGTGGGAAACTGAAACGTCTTCTAGTGTGCTATAAAATGAACTCAAGGCTAGAAACCCTTTTCACATAACACACTCACGTCTTAAGAAAGAGATTAAAAGAGCATAATGGAGGATAGCAGAAGCCCATCATATGATGTGAACCCGGGCATGAATAAGAGATCGAGAAACTCTTCTCCATTATGGACGAAGTGCTTAAAGAGGAGCAGGTGGAGAAAGAGAAGGCTGAGAGAGAGAAAGAGGAGGAAGACTTAGCTGCCTGGAAGGAGTTGCTCGACTTTGTTGAAGCACGCCTTAAGGCAGATGGGATAACAGATGAAACGGTTCATGTAGAACTGTATGAACTTGTTTCTGATGATGAATAAAATTTGTAATTTTTGTTTATTAATAAAAGAATCGTTTCATCTTCCTTACTGTTCATACCTTATCTGTTGTATTCCTCTATCTGTTTACCTGGTGGGTAATGCAATGTCTATGCCTGAAAAAAATATGTGCCTTAATTGTTTAAATGATTATTGGTAATTTAATTTAAGCAATGGACAAAATCGATTTAAAATTCACAACAGAAATTATTTCCGCACAAGCTGCTGTCAACAAGAAAAGTTGCTGTCGCGATATGTCTAGACAGCAAGTTTCTTGACAGCAGGGAAAAAGTTCTATCATATGTATTTAAAAGATACCGTCACTAAATTGCTTAATGGTAACAGCACGTTCTCGCGCCAACGTTACTGTCAAGCGAAACTTACTGTCACCCCCTCAAAGTTACTGACGAATTTGTTCAAGCGCACAAGTTACTGTCAAAGTTAGTGGACGATTACAATTGGGATTTTTACCTCCACGATTTACAGCCACTAAAAAGTAACTACCCACGACACCACGTGATTGTTTAATGGGTTAAGACATAAAGTCACTTTTCCCTTTTTCAGTAAAACGTTTGCTATTCTCATATAAGCAACTGTCAATCACACAAACACATAGCCCTCTACAGAATTCTTTTCTCAAAAGCTTAAACCTCTCTCTTCTTTAAACCTGAAAACACAAAAATGGCACCCAAACAATCTTCTTCTCAAACAAATTTTGCTGGCATTCTCACTGCTAGAGATGCTGGTGATGGTTTCAAAGGACTTGTATCCTTCATGAACAAGTCCTATTTAGGTCATGCTATTACTTCAACCCCATCCTTGGACCTAAACCGACTTGAACAATTTTGGAAAACAGCCTCTGTTCTAGGGAATGCTGGTAGTGAACCATACACTTCAAAATCAACAACATCACTTACATTCTCATAATCAAGGGCATGAATGAAGCCCTGGGAACTGGACTGCAAGCAAATGAAGCATACCAGGAGCTTGCAAATGATGAAACCCTGAAGAAGTTTTTCTTGAAAATTGGGTATTCTGGCCCTATTATTGAAGAAGGAACTTCAAGCTAGTACCAAACTAGTGAAATGGACAGGAAATACTTGAGGAAGGAATGGAGCATGGTTTTTGATGCAATGGTGAAAGTCTTCTCAACAAAGACTTCTGGCTGGAATGGAATCCATACCTACATCAAGAAACTCACTCATTCTCTTGTCCATGGTTACAAGATGGATCTAAGAAAGATGCTCATGGCACAAATCAAACCTGCCCTGAACAAAAAGGTACATGTCTATCCTAGATTTATTATGTTATCCATAAATTCTCTATGTGGAATTGATGAAAATGCCTCCCTCACAGTGGAGTGCAATGTTTTGAAAAAGAAAACACACACAACACTCAATTCACAGAATTTAAATGCAGATATTCCACTTTGTTTTACACAATACATGGTTGATCAAGTGCCCAACCTTGATTTTCCATTATCACCAAGTGAGTTTGATACATTCTCACTTCAGAATGAAGCTGAATTAGACCTAAATTCAGTTAACCCACATTCTTCACCATACATTCAAGTCAGACCATCCAGACTACCAAAAGCCATAAAAATAGCCTTACAAGAATCCAAGAAAAGACCCTTGGAAACTAGTGTTGGTGGTAGTACTGAGAACGCTGAGGGAGAAACTGCACTTGATGCAGAAAATAAGGATGTTAGTCAAAGTGAACCGACAGTAGCCCCTTCTGAGCCTAAGAAGAAGAGAACTAAAAGGACTACAGCTGCTGTCAGCCACCCCACAGTCTCACAAAAGGTTGTGGAGGATAAAAGGGAAACAAACACATCCCTAGATGGTTCTTCTCAACAAGAGGCATTTATTGAAATTGGCCTGTCTCCCAAGGCATCCTGTAAAGAGTCTGCATAAACTCATGAACTCACTCATGAGGAGCCCCCACTTGCAGATACAAACATGGAGTTAGGGCACATTAAGGTTTCACAAGAACTCTTCAGGTTTTGATCATTCATTTCCTGTCATGACTGATCCCCCATCTAGTGGTCCACAAGAACCCACTGCTCAAAGTGTAATGGATACCACTCTCTAAAACACTGAGCTAGACCATGATGCAATTCTACCCGATATTGAAACAGCCAGCATCATGGTTGATCTCCACAGAGCAACTTACCCTCAGGAAGTTGTTGTCACAGCCTCAGCTGCTGTCAAAGACACAACCAAAGTTGCTGTCACACCTCTATTGATAGTACCATTTTGGATAAAGATGTTGTCACCTCTACACAGCTTGATCAGGATGCAGTGATTGTCGAAGATGCTTTTGATGATGATGATCATCTGTTAATATCTACTCTTAAGGTAATATCTAAACACTCTACTTCTTCAATTCAAATGCATGCTAGTACTGCTCATACCCATGCATCTAGGATGAGTGAGGGAGAGAAAAAGAAAAGAGAGATAAAAGAAAAGAGAGGCGAGCATAAAAATGAGAGGCACCCAAATGAGCTGGTAAAAGGTGAGGGACTTGAGCATGTCCAGAGTGAACTTGAGGGGCCCCACAACATAAGGCTCTAGGCCTTGAGAGTTCATCGGTGAGGAGTGATAAGATCACTCAGAAAAACAATGAGAGTGTGAGAAACCCCACAGCCTCCTTGCCCCAATCTTTCCTTTGCCTCCAAAAAGGTTAAGATCTGGTGGTCCTTCTAAACAAGCTGATTCAAGGTTGAAATCCCTTGAGGGCAGATGTGCATCCATGGAAGCCAAGATTGACAATATGTCCACTATGGTAGCTGCTGGTTTTGCTGAGATTCAACAGGCTTTGCTATCATTTTCTGCCACTCTTAGTGCTATCAACTTAACTAAGGGGGAGAAAGTGGTAGATCAGAATAAAGTGGTATCTCAGAGCAAATAGCAGAGAAGGAGACACAAGGTAGAGCTACAAGGGGGAGTCTAGTAGTAAGGGGCAGCAAATGCAAGAAGATAGAGATGGAAGAAAAGGGGAGCAACTTGAAGGAGAAAGGAATTTTGGTGAAGAACTGAAGGCTAATGGAGATAGTGACTTAATTGAACATGAAATGGATGGTGAGCCAATATTGGTAACCAAAGAAGTAATGGAGCAATTACAAAGAACTCAAAAGTCTGAAAGACCAATACTGCCTCCTCTGAAAATTAATGAGCCAACTCCTGAAATCATGGAAACTCCACAGCAAAAACTATGGAGAGAACAGGAAGAGAAAAATAGACTGGGTAAAGGCAAAGATAAAATGCCTGAGTATGTAAATCTGACAACCGAAACCACCTAGTCTGATGGAAGTGAGTATAGCCCAGATGATGCAGGAACAATGATGGTTAGCTACATGGAGAGTACTTTGAACAACAAGGATGAAGAATTCAGTATGTTGGTGGATAACTCAATCAAAGAAGCAGGAGGAGTTTACAGCAAACTGTCATCACTACTGAAGGATAAAATAATAAGTATCTCTGTGAAAGTTAATTTGGAGAAAAGATGGGTAATTGATATATATCTGAAAACTGGCATCTCAATATTCATCACAATGTAGCTACTGCAAAGCTTGCAAGCAAGAGTGCTAAATACTTTAGCAACAAAAGTGAAGGTCAACTCAACAACTTTTAATGAAAGTCTGTTGGCACAGATTAAGAGGATAATTGAAGACAAACTTCCAGAAGTGATTGATAATCCATATGGTGTTTGCTACAGGAAGACCACAAGTGCATGAGCAAAAAAAATTGGTTTTCTGATCTTGGAAAAAGAGTCAAAATTGAAAACTAAATCAGTTATGATAGTACTGAGACAGATCCTCAATTCCAAAATTACCAAGGAAAGAGTCAAGGCTGTCAAGGAGATTCACAAACTTTTGGTAAAAAGAGATGAGAGTCTTAGCTCTCAAATAAAGAAATTAATTTCTGAAACTAATGCCAAAAAAGGTGAAAGAGGTGGAAGTTGCACATTTGATGACACTCTTGATGATGATGAGCTTGATGGAAGTGGAGGATCTGGTGCACCTGAAGGTGGGAGTGGTAACAAAATAACTGCTGAGAATGTTGAAAATCAAACTCAGGAGAAAGCAAAAGAAGAAACTCCCAAAATTGATAAGAAAGATGCTGGTGCTAAAGATGAAGGGGAGATAGACATTCTTGAAACCTTGGAAGGAAGTATCTTAAGATTTGCAGTTGACTGCTTCAATGCTGAAAAAGATACTGTCACCAAGAAAGCTGTCAAGAATGCTGAAGTTACTGTCATGAAAGATGCTGTCATAGAGGACATTGTCAAAAGCTCAAATGAAGAAACTGTCACGGGTCATGTTGTTAAGGCATTCAAACCTAAAAGGACAAAAATAAAAGCAAGAGCCTGGCATACAGTTCCAACAAAAGGCAAGACAAAGGCTGCAGCAAAGACAAAGAAGCATGGAGTAGTGGTTGATAAGCCAACAATTCATAATAAAGAAATGATAAATGCATATTTTTGCATATTTTTATTACCTATTTATTGCTTGAACTCGTATTTTAATAAATTATTTTGTTGCATTTCAGGAAATTCGTAAATAAATAAAGAAATGACAAAATAAAGAAATAAAGAGCAAGGAAGGGAAAAAGAGGAAGAAAAAGGACCAAAAATGAAAGAAAGAAAAGAATTAGGAGCTTGAAGCAAAAGGAATATTTCAAGACAAGTGGAAGGTGGAGATCATCCCAACACACTACATAAGTGTATGGCCAAGATCAACTCTTCAAAGCTTAAGGGGGAAGGAAATACATAGATGGCTAGGATTTCACCACCACACAACCCAAATGTATGGTGGGGATTTACCCAACACCCCCCTTAACCATAATTCCTATCCTATAAATACCCCCTCACCCCCCTTGTATTTATTAACTTAGATTTTAGGGTAGTTTTAATTTCTTGTATTTTCTTTAGTTTTAAATCTTGTAAACACTCCTATTATAATTAACGAAATTTTCATTTTTACTTCTTGTCTTGCTCTTTCGTTATTGTTGCCTCCTTTCGTTATTTTCGTAAATCCAAGTAGTGGACAAAGTAGCGAAAAGCTAACCACTATGGGTTGAAAGTAACGAAATTTTAATTTCGTGCTCTTAGTTTTAATTCTTAATTTTGTCCCTTTAAACCTCCATTTTATTGTGGGCCATTTAATTTCAAATCATCATTGTAGTAAACTTTTAATTTCGTAGTTAATTTCTTTATTGTCGTTTGTAAGTTTAAAAAAAAAATTTGCAATAAAATAAAATAAAATAATAGTCTTAATTTCGAATCATATTTTCTGTTTTATTTGTTAAAATTTCGAAGCATATTTGTTTACTCCCCTGTTTCCCTTTTTTTTAACGAATCCAGTTTCCCTTTTTTTTTTGCTCTGCAAACACAACTCCCTCTCACCTGCTTGTTTTACCAGTTCGTCGCTGTACTCTACTACTTCTTTCTTTTTCATCTTTCTTTCTTTTTATTTCTCTTCTTAGATTAAATACACAACAGACCCTCTTCCCTTTACTTCCTCTCTTTCTTTTTCACGAAACCACAATTCCCCCCCTTCTTCTCTTTCTTAATTCGCACCAAACATTCCTGTCTCAATTTCGTTTTCGAATCACTGCGTTAATTACTATTCGGTTTAATTCAGTTTGTAATTCTGTTGTGTTTTCGATTAGGTTGCATGTTGTTGGGACTATATTCGCTGAGTTTTGTATTCGCAAGTATTGTGTTTAAGTTGAGTTTTCGTTTGTTGAAATGGTGATGTTATTGCTGTCGGTTTCGAGTTCATGTGCTGTTTTTGATTGAGCTTGGTTTTACATATTGGTTAATTGTCTCTTGGTTTTGTTCATGTTATTTCTGAATTAATGTTTGAGTTGTTTGTCTAAATGTTTTGGTCTTTCTATGTATGAATTGCGTTTTATTTTGTAGTCAAAATTGATGGTTATCTGTTGTATTTCGTTTGGTTCTGTGTTTTAATCGTCAAGTCTGTTTGTCGATGTTGTCATTCTCGTTGAGTCTTCGATCGTGAGTCATTTTTTGCAGTGTTTAATCGAGTTGCAGTTTTTACTCTTGGCCTTCTTTGTTGTTGGTTTAGTTCGAATTGTATGAGTAGAGTTCATAGCCGAGGTAATTAGGTGAATTAATTTGCAGAATCGTGTTTCTGTTTTTGCTGCATTTCTGAATCCTGTTTAGTTGTAGTTTAGAGTCTGAGTTCGCTAGGTAATTCGTTTGAATGTTATTCGTGAGTCGAGTCTTGTATTTTCGTTTCAGTGTTTTGCTGTTCATTTAGTTTGCAATTCCTGCGTCTGTGTGTGTAGTACTGAGTTCCGTAATTTGAGACTTGTTTTGCTGAGTTACATTGTTCGAGTCATGGAGTTCGAAATTCTGAGTGCTGAGTTTTTTTTAATTTCCGAGTTTTTGTTCTGTGCTGAGTATTGACATTTGTAAAAAAAATAAATTATTTTCTTGTTTAATCGATTTATTGAGATTTAGAATAATTGGATTTTCTTTTAAATAGGTTAATTGAATTTTAAAATAAAATCAAGTTTTAATTAGAATTTAGAATAATTTAATTTTGTTTTTCTCATTTTTAGTAAGTTAGAATAAATTAGATTTTCTTTTAAAATTAATTTAGAATTATATTTTAGGGTAAAATCAAAATCCAAAATCTTTTTGTTCTAATTCGATTAAGTTGAAAGTTAAGGTTTGCGAATATATTAGTCTCCGAGGAACGAATCACAAATTTTACAACGAAACGAATTGTACGCTTGCGATTCAAATGTCTTAATTATTTCTAGCACAACAAGAAATAAATAGCTTCGAATGTCAAAAAGAATTTGCTCAAAGAGACATCAAATCTGTCTCCTTGGATCTGGATGACAGTAAGCAAAATGCAACCAAATACACCATCCGACACACAGACAGAAGTAGAATGATGGATGTTGACAAGGATTTCAATATGATAATAGAGTCAACATTGTTAGACAGATACAGCCTCAAAATGACATCTGAAGTAGTGAAGCGCAGAGTTGAATTCTTTGTGTTGGAAAGAATGGTGGAGCTTATGGAAAGTTATAACAATGTCCCTAAACCAGCCATGGAACATATCCATAAATACTATGCTGAAAGATATCCTGAATTCTATGAGAAGTATGGTGACTGGAGAAATCATGATGATGCCAACTTGGGTATGAGTTCAGATGATGGAGAAGTTGTGTCTAAGTATGATTGGACAGAAAGAATGTCCTCTTATACACCTGCAGAAATGTATGCTTATGAAGTAGCAGAAGCATTCAGAACTACTGAAGAAGAATTCAAAATTGCTGACAAACCACCCAAGTCTGCCAAATAGACTGCTGAAGATTTGGAAGCTCAATTGAAAGAAAACTGCAAGAAAGTGAACAAGATGAATAGTGAATAACCAAACTATCAGCCCTGTGTACTGGTGAATCCTCTCAGAATCATAGATGGGAAAGAAGAAATCTATGTCGATAGCTTTCATAAACTGAGGACCAGTATCTTGAAGAATATGTATTGGAAAGTTGTTGGATCACTCCACAAGCTAGAAATGCTATGTGCTTGGGAACTAGAGGTGATCTTTGATTAAAGAAGAAATGAAGATCCAAAACTAGACAGAAAAAGGAGAGTAACTCTGAATGCATTTCCTGGTAGAAGATTCAAAGTTGATGAACGCATTCTAAAATTCAGAACCTATGTCAAAGATAAAGTTCTTTGGTTAGAATTTCAGGATGCATCAATGACAGTCTCCCTAAACATTCAGAGGTACATTGATGAAAATGAAGATAATGCTAGATCTCCTGAAGAAAAAGTCTTAGTAGAAAGTCTCAAGAAGGCATTGGAAGAAGCTCTCAAGAGAGAGGAAGAAGTCAGAAATAAAAGGAAAGCTCAATAACAAGTTAAGTAAAATTTTATACTTGCTTAATCCAGAGAAGCAACTTGTTTTTGAAATTAGATCATTGTCCTTTGTAATGCTAAATGCTTGGAAATGTTCTAGAACTCATTTCACATTCATCAGAAATAAAGTTTTGGAAATGTAATTGAAAATTTATTGTTATTGTCCATAAAAACAAATTGGGGGAGATTGTTGGGATTTATGGGTGATAGCTTAGAGACAACTTAACTAGATATTTCTATACTTAGTTTTTCTAAGTAGAACATACTGTCATAGCCAGAGTGTGTTCTTGTGACCAGAATAATTGCTGTAAATTTAATAAGTATGTAACTTGAAAGAAGTACATTCAAATGTTCAAGCCTCAAGTTATGCATCAGCTCGACAGCAAGAATAAATGTTACTGTCACAACATTGACAGTAAGGTTACAAGAAGACAGCATATTGAAAGTCATGATAACAGACTCCATCCGTCAGCAACATTGACGGAAGCATGAGACAGCAACATTCTCACAGTTTGACAGTAAGTCTGGAATTGCTGACAACAACATTGGCGGGGATTCATACTGTCAATCAAGGAACATTTTCTTGACAGCAGACTTGGTGGTTACAGTTACTATCTCACTGAATTATTTGAATTGGTGATTTATCTCAGTCAAACCCGTGACAGTTTAGATGTTCAAAAAACAGATTTACTGCAACTTGTCAAAGATTGTAGCAGACCTGCAAGACTACGACAAGAGAGATCACAAGACAAAGCTCGTCAATTCAAGAGTATGACAAATCTACATCTACTAGAATTGTATTAGCTTGAAGTAGAAAGAATCTAGGTTGCTTTACATATAATGATAACTCTGTTTGTATAGCAATTTAGGAAAGTCACATGGGTGTGCAAATTGTAAGGAGCTGCCACTTGAAACTGACAGCAGCTCCACAACCCATGTGACAGAGATGTTAGATCAAATTAGTCTACATAGAGAATCATCTCCCATTCTTTTCTGTAATCACTCAAGAAACCGAAGCTTGAGTAAATACTTTCTCTCAAGGTTGTAGCAACACTTTGCAAAATAAATAAAACATTTATTTTGTGAAAATATCTTGAGTTACCACTGGCATTTGCAATTCATATACTGATAGTTTACAATCTTTATTATTGTTGTTGAAATAAAGATTTGAAGTTATCAGTGTTGCAGTGAACCTCCCTTCTACAATACTCCGGGACCAACATGTGTATTATAATCAAATATTTTAACTTCAATAGAAAATTGAGGAATTTGCCGAGAGATTGCAACTCCAATAGATTGGAAATTGATAACGTATATTTTATACACGTTTTGTCTTTCATTCTCTTGCATATTTTTTAGTTTCGAATGCAGTTTTATTGATATTAATTATATTTTTCATCTTTCAGTGCCTCATGCTTAATTGTTGAAAAGATGGCTTATTATGGGCTTAGAAGCAAAGATGATTCAAGAGGGTAGTTAGAAGATGCAAGCTCGCGATGTCGGAAGGTTTTTAATGTATTATCTTGAGGATTTTGTCTCGCACGGCCGTTCAACAGGCCGTGCAGAGTGTTCCTTTTATTGCAGATTGTGCAGTCTAATGTACGGGCTGCTGTACGGCCGTTCATCAGGCCGTACAATACTTGCTGGAATTTTTTTAGAAGCAATTTGACTCTCTTGCCCTCTTGTATAATAGATGTATTAATAGAGTAGTTGTAAACCAAGCAACATCTCTTATCTTCATCTCATCTTTATCATATCTAGAGCATTCAATCAGGGTTAGTAGGAGTAGAGAGAAGAATTTGTTACTTATAATCTAACATTGATTTTGAGTAACTAACTCTATATATTTGGCTCAAGGAAGGAGCTCTTGTACTAAACCCACTTCATTTTAAGTAAGATCTCTTTCACTCTATCTTGAATGCTTAAGTTGTAATGTTTATGATTTTGCTTGGAGATTTGTAAGTTGCTTCATCTTGCTCTTCTTATAATTTCAATTGCTAATTGTTTGTGCTAATCCGGAATTGTTAGTGCATTCATTTTAGTAGCACAAGGTTTAGTTTACCTAAATCCTCCAGCTTTGAGTGCAAATGCCTAGGTTGAGCTCCTCAATCTTGGGTTTATCCTAACCTCTCTTTGTTTAATTCCTTGATTTGGATAAATTAGTAGTGCTTCCGTATATGCATAAAAATCCTTCAATGGTATCAGAGCTGTAGGTTGTATGCATATAGATACATCTGCAAATTTTCAGAATTTTTTAATGATGTATGAATTTATTATGAATTTTACAAGTTTATTTTGATTTAATTATGAATTAATTCGAAATAAATTTTGCTTTAATATTTGACCACAGATCTATGTTCTACAATTGTTGTGGATTGTATGGATATTTTTCTGATGTATAGATTATTTATTATGAATTTTTAAAATTATTTTAATTAAATTAATAATAATAAAAATATACATCGGTTGAGAATTATGTGTGTATGAATATTTGATTGATTGTACTGAAAATGAGACCATGATTCTGTGCTCGCCTGACATTCACTGTTGTTAATATTGATGTACTACTGCTGCTGCGTTTGATTAGAATATGGTTGAATGATTGATTCTGACGCTGTGTTAATTGATTAATTATTAATCTGTCGGCTCAGGAATGTAAAAGAGAAGGAAAGAGGACTGCGCGACTGTAACAAGCGCGTGAGGGTCACGCGGCTCCTAACCACCCGCCACGCGTGTAGGACACGCGCAGGTCAACTGTCGGTCAAAAATTGACGTAAGCGTGACGTCAGCGTGGCGTCATCAAGACGTCAGCATGATGTCACATTGCGTCAGGAAGGGATCATGGCTTGTAACGCATCTGATGAATGCGTTACAGCCTGTAACGCATTTTGTACATGCGTGATAGTTTGTAACGCATATCGGATAGGCGTTACATCCTGTAACGCGTTTCTGAAATGCTTTAGCCTGGTGCCCTTTTCTTCTTTTGCCTTTTCCCGGAGCTTGGAGACTCCGTTTGAGACGTGAAATATATCGTTGGATTCGTTTTTCCGAGACGAATCTAATGGAGTGGTCAAATATTTTTATAAAAATAGTTTTAAAATTATTTCTTGCTTCAAAAGTGTTTTAAAGCATGCTTTTAAATGTTTAATTGTTGATTAATGCAATTAGTGATACATATGGATGTATATAATTGTGTTATATGTTATAACATGCGTACCTTTATGTTCTTTAATGTTTATATATGTGATATATGCTTATTTTTACCATGTGATGCTAGATTTAGGTGAACATAATTGACATAAGGCGTAGTTTAGACGATTTAGGATTTGTGAAATTGTTTCACAAGATTAATAATAATATTATGAATACAATCATGAGATTCTTGTGTTTGTGAAACACGTAATTAAATATGAATCTTCAATATTGAGAGAAAGGATGATTCTATCAAAAACGGATTATGATCTGTAAGAAAGGGATATTAAATGACGCCTCTTGACAATGATCCCCCCGATCTGGGAATCGTCCAATTATCGATTATTGATTTTAAATATTTAATTTAAAAGGAAGAATCTCTTTATAATATGATTATGATTGTAACATAATATAATCCCTCTAATATTAAATAAGTCAAGTTAATTGGCCAAAGACACAAAAGGGTTTGTGTCGGTTATGGTCTTCCAACATGATAGAAAGTGTTTCTTGTTTTCGGTGCATTGTCGTTTCGTGCTACAGCCGAGGGCTTTGTTACCGATCAACATGAAAGTACTTGTCTATTACATTAGATGTGTACAACAAAATTAGATTTCAGTGGTCGTTACGTGCTACAGCCGTGGGCTATTGGAATCTGATTTAATTGTACGAGATGTTGGTTCTGACCTGACTTGATAATATTGAGTTTTGTAGTGTTTTTATTATAGATTTAAATAATCTATTAAACTTAAAACACGTTAGAATTATAGGTTCATACGAAAATGTTTCGTAACCTTAGTAAAATAAAAACCCTCTTTTATTAAATATCAAGTGATAAAATGGCCAAAGGCATAATGGGCTTGTGTCGGTCACAGCCTTCCAACATGGTAGAGAGTGGTTCTTATTTTAGGACATTGTCGTTTCCTGCCACAGCCGAGGGCTTTGTTTTTGAAATAGGGGGTACTGGTCTATTACATTAGATGCGTGAATTAATTAGAGTTTAATGGTCGTTACGTGCCACAACCGTGGGCTATTGAAATCTGATTCAATTTGAACGAGATGTTGGGTTTGACTTAGAATATTGAGTTTGTCGTGCCACAGCCGTGACTCAATGATTTAAGAGGCTAAAGTTTTATTAGGGAATAATATGAGATGTAATTGACAAGAGTTGTCAACCTATGGAACATCACATGGCGTTTCATGCCACAGCCGGGGTTGTGTGATGGAAAGTAGGATCCCTATTCTTACTAACATTGTGAATGCTCAGTTATACATAAAGAGGGTTATATAACTTAGATAAAATAGTGGGAACCGCCAATGAATAAAGAACCGATTCATTTGGTGTTAAGATTATAAAATCGAATATTCTACTTATGTTGTTAATTTATTTAAAGATTTAAAAATATAAATGTGATGTCTTCTACACTGTAGAAATAGCATATTGGATGCTAGGTCAATGACTTGTTGACAAAGGAAGTGAGAATAGTTTTCACAAGTAGAATAGATTGGTTTTCGTCTTGAACTCACCAATCTTCGCAAGTTGTGAGAAATTTATCTGACGATGAGTGAGATGTCTCATTTTGTTCATCTACAAGGGTTGTTAGATGAATAAGTTAGGGACATAGATATAAGATATCGATGTTGTTTATCGATAATAACGGTTTAGCAATATTTCTGTCAATGACCTTGTTTTATATGATCAATTAGATTGTTCGTTAATATAACTGGTCTTTAGATAGATATATAGTTAATTCAAGATGTGATCTTGAAATATCATTGTAAGAATAAATTCAAGATGTGATCTTGAGGTCTTATTATAAGAATAGGAAGGTGAGTTAAAAGGACAAAATCTTTAAGATAAGTGTTAGCCAAGAAAGCAAAGGTATTAGACTTCCACTGAACAAGGATAGGATATTGGAATTGGATTATGTAAGATAAGTCTTACATAATCAAGGAAGTAAAAGGTTAGTGTAACCTCAACTTCAATATAAGTTTGTTAATAGTTGAAATGAATAAATCTATAAGTCAATCATCTACTTGGGTATTAGACACCACTTAGGTTCAAGGGCGAATCTTAACCAAAGGACAAGTAGATAGCTAGACATCGATGAAGTCCTACATAATTGAAAAAGAACAACCGTTGTTGTTTTAATTATGAGAACTTGTTGATGTATCATGCTGTTGGACTTATGGATTATAAGTTTCATATTGAACAAACTAGATATAATGAGATAGATTAGGTTTGATACCTTGTCACATTCAGTGACGATCATTGTAAATAAGGATATGTGTATTTGTTGAAATACAAAATCCAAGTTTTATTGATAGGTTCAATGAACGTTGAGGTATGACAACGAACTATTTTAGAGTATTGGAAACATTGAATGAGATTGAGGTTTGTCAATATTTAAATAGTCAGTTCCTGAATTATTTCACATATCATGATATTAGTTGACTGAAGACTCTTCTTAGACAAGGTTCAGTTCATAATGAATGATATCAATAATTCCGGTATCTATTAAGAAAATTACTTAGTAGAATAGTCAAACTACTCGATAAGGTATCCTAAACACATGTTAACTAAAGTCTCCATGAGATGTGGATTAAGGAAACACAAGTCTCAATTGTCTTGAGATTTGGGGTTGTCTAACCTATGTCAAGAGTTGAATAAGTTAGAGACTGAATCTGAATAGAGAAAGTTTGTGGTTAGTCTTAAACAAAGTTTAGGACAACTATATGCAATCTTGCTGAGCAAGGAGTATTTATTTTATAGACACTGGGAGTGTTGTTTTGTAGATACTCCACCTTTTTGAAAAATTAGTTTACCCTTCAAGGGCTCAGTGGGAACTATAGTGAACTTGAAGAAGTTCAAGAACCACAAATCATCGCGGATTAAGTATGGAACTTATTTAAGTAGTTAAACTTTCTATACAACAACACTGTTGTAATCTAGGAGAGTATCATGGTTTCATCATTTAGAATGGTGATGCGATATCCACTATAAATGATAACGACAATGTTTTAAGTTTTAATGACTTTGAGAAGTGACAGAGTGTCATGGAATCAATAATGGTTTTGTAAGAGAGTTTATCAATGGATGGTAAGGTAGAGACCTATAAAGCCAGGCTAGTTGTAAAGGTTTAAGTGAAGGTAATGTGATCACCTTAAAGAAACCTTATCGAATAGCCATGATCAAAACCATGAAGATTTCGCATGCATGCTTCTCGGTAATGGAACATTCATTTTGATGAGATAGTCAAAGAGTTTGACTTTATCAAAAAGGTGAATGATCCATTTAATGGTACAGGAGTTTAGTGGGAGTGATGTAATAAAGTAATATATGTGGATATATTATTGAAAATATACCTTTGATAATTTTGGTTTTCATTAAGATTAAGATATCAAAGAATTTCTCCTTGGACTAGAGTTAGGCCTCGAATAAACTAAGTGTGATGATCTATGTTGATAGATCATGATTAGGATAAGATGTTTGACGCCAAATAATGTACATTGATTGGATGCTAAAGTGTTTAGCATGGACACTCCAAGTGATGTTTCATAATGATGAACATGGGAGAATATCTCTCTGAGAGAGAGGACACATGAATGGAATGTCTCTGAGAATTATTTTAATCCATTCTGTGTTACATGATATGTACAAATAATGATATTTCTTGTTGTGACAAGCAAATATCAATCTACTCCTAGGAAAAAAGGATCAGATGATAGTAAAATGTCGTAGTATACTTGAGAAGGCATGACGATATATTTATTTTCTCTGATGGATCTAAATTAAAACTAAAGGTCCTAGTAGACTCAAGTTTTAATTAAGATCAGTTTGACAGTAGATTCATTTCGGGGCACTTGATAGTCCTGAGTGGGAAGATAGTGAGTTGAAATAGTTTCAAGCAGTAGACACTCATTAATATTAGATCAGAAAGCATAGTGTGTTTTGTTGCAAGTGTGCTGCAACAGTGGATTGGAAAACTAGTTTCTGTGTTGGGTTAGTTCCTGGCAAATAATAAGCAATTGAGTTGTAATGTGACAACTCAAGGGCATCAGATTAATGCATGCTAAGGAACCGTGATCCCATCTAAGGTCTAAACACATAATTGCGGCTATCTCATCTGATTAGGAAGATCGATGAAAGAGAGGTTGTCAACATTGAGGAAGTTGACATACACAAACAACGTAGTAGACCCATTGTTAAAGCTGTTTCTCAGACTCACTTTGATCTTCACATAGTGAAGATAGGTATGCGATACCGAAGTGATTGGTTTTAGTACAAGTGGGAGATTGAAAGAGAAGTGTCCTAAATCCAATCATAGATGATGAGTGAGGATAAACTTTCTTGTAATCTTAGTAGGTTTTATGATTATTTAGTGAAAGACATATTTGTCTTTATACGGGCTTTATCTATTTAAAGTGTATTAAATCAGATGTTCCATAGTTTAGAGTGAAGCTTCTAGAATTATAATGAGATTATAATAGTGAGATCTAGAAGATGATAACACTAGACTTAAAACTGTTCCTGATCATAGGATAACTGATTGAAAGTTAGTTAATCCGTAAAGATCAGTACATACTATGCTAGCTTCCTATGAAGGATGTCTATTCTCATAGGCATTTGTGTAGTGACGCTATAGCTAGTATGTCGGTGCTTATTAGGGAATAAGTTCACGGAACATGACTCGATCAGTGGAGCAACTAATGGAGTTTACTCACGTGTCGATAGTTGTTCACTAAGTGATAGTTGTACAAGTGTCCTTAGACTTGAGGTCGTTAGAGTAATCTTGTATATAATGAACTATGCTTTGGTTTAGTCCTTAGTCTCAAGGACACCCATTAGGTTTATTCTGGGCATAGGGATTTTTGTATGGAGATAGTTAACGGTCAATAAAGGATCTACCCCTTCCAGTAAAGGAAGAGAATATCTTATGCTATTCTTATTATGCTAGTTCCGGAATCTCTGGCCAGAGTGAATGAAATTAGAAAGGAGTTTCTAATTTGTATTAATATGAACTATGCATTATGAATAAGGAATCATATGATTAAATTTGATAGGCTTGATGTAAGAACCCTAATTTTTGCAATATTTTCTTTTATATAATATAATGTGGCATTGTCAATTTGGAACCTTTCTAGTCATCCATGTTGTTTAATGGAATTGATTGTCTGAGAAACTATGTTGTTACATGCACTATGAAAGATAAAGGGAAGATTGTTGAAGGCAAGAATCTTATTGTTAGTAAGATTTATAAAACTTGGGATTTGAGAGTCATTGGAGTATTAAAAGATTTATTAGGAATTATGACGAGGAATTATGGATATTCGAGGAATTTACACAATTAAGTACTTAAGGGATTACGAGGGAAATCTCTACGCGACAAAATATTATTACGAGAGATTAATTAAGATACGATACGAATTAAAGATTAAGTGACAAGCATTGGTGGAAGAATAATGATACAAGGAGTAGTATTGCATGCAAGTCCCATGCAACCAAGTAGTTAGGAAAAGCAAGCAAGTTTTACCAAGTGGATAAGAGGAATAGTAACTAGTTACTACTATTTCCAAGAAGGGGACAATAGTACAAGGAGGCCATACCTAGGCTAGTACTATGCATATACACACACTAATATGTATCACCCAACTACTTTACCATTATTCAACCAAACACAAAAATCAAAACACAAAACTCTTCCCCCCCCCCCTTGAGCAAGCTCTCGGCCAAGACCAAAAAAGGGAAGAAAATTTCTTCCTTCTTCCATTTCTCCTCACTCATAATTCAAGGCATAATTCCTAGGCTCTCTACATCATCTAAGAAAGGTATACTAAGATTTCCAAGCTCTTTCATCCATTGAATTTCAAGATATTAATTGTTAAAGATATTGTGAATAGTAATAATGTTAAGTTTTTCTTATAGATCTTGGATTATAAGGATAGTAGGAGCTTATTCAAGGTGTTATTGAGTTGTTTAAGGCTTACCCAAGGCTCCTAGGTACTCAAGAAGGTATAAAAACCCTAACCCCTCTTGGCCATGTATAGTTTATGATGTTTGGTGATAGATCCATGTGTAATGGTATTAATCTTGGTTGTATAAGTGGTGGATGATATAGATCTTGAGTTTATGTGTTGTGATTGTGATTTTTATGATTGTGGTTAGTATATGTATCTCCATGAATGTTATAAAGCATGAACTAGGTGAATTAGAGGTTGGTTGTGTTGTGGAAGTAAGAATTTTGGTTGATTTAAGTGAAACATGCATGCTGAGTTTTTCCAGAAATTTGACCTGTCTTGTAAGATGGTTTTGAACCCCTAAATCTTGTCCCCTGAGGTCCTACCATATATTGTTGGAAAGGTATTTGAATGTAGTTTCTGGAAATATAAGGTTCATGACTAGGTGATGTATAGAGTTTAAGTTATGGCCGGAGAAGTAAAATATGTTTCTGGATTCCGGACTGCACTAAGTGACCCCCTTGTGAACCTTGTTTAAACCCCTAAAAATTTATGTGGAATCATGGAAAAATTTGAGAAGCTAGTAAATGCAGTGGTGAAGGCTACCCAAAAAGAATTGGATGAAAATATGAATTTTTTCAATTTTATAAAAATGCTAGAGTAAAATTCGCGCAAGGGAAAAAGTCGTTAAGTGGAGTATAATTCTAGGGGTAATGGTTATGATTCGGATGTGGTAACCAAATTGAGTCGAATAAGTGATGAGCGTAATCGAGTGGTGACATGAACCTATAGTGGAGCTAGAGTGTCATAAGAGGAAGTCATTAAGTTAATTTTGTACCCCTAAAACCCCGCAATTGAAGAGATATTGTTAAGGTACTAACGAACGGTTATTGCTTATGTATAGATCATTCCACTCCGCACGCTCGACCACCCCCAACCACACCAAGGCAAGTTTACTTTTCAAAACTTACATATACAAGGACTTTCACTGTTGTGTTTGTAGTTTTCAATCGTATCAAATGTTATGTTTATCGAAGTATTGATGAAATTGAGATGTATAAGTACATATATGTTTGTACCCCTTGAACTTAGATTGAAATGTTTTCTTCGGACAACGACTCTAGCAATAGAGGTCGTAGCGGTCCGTATATACTATTGACCGGGCAGCGGTATATTATTATATCGTAACTAGATTGCGAAAACCCAAAGGGTCATTCGGGGAGTATCGTATACTCAAGTAATTATTTTTATACCTTCGTAAATACTCAAAATACCTATCTTGGATTAAAAGCTTATTTTATTAAATAATTATTTTATTAATTATTAATATTAAATCTTAAAATATCATTTATTAATTATTGTTCTTTATTTTAAAGATAAAGCTAATCCAAGATACCTTTAATACTTTCAAACTCGAACTCTTTCGAACTCAAAACATTTTCGAAAACCCCCGGTCAGGTTTGTTTCTTGTATGATTTCAAGAATCATCGATCGACTGATGTCGGACCTCAATCACTTTGTTTTCAATCAAAATCAAGTTTTCAAAAGAAAAAGAAAAAGGGACTCTGGCAGGTGTGGGAACCGTTGACGAACGATTCCCGGGATGTGTAAGCGGCCGTGAGCCAGGCGGTCCATCAATTATTATTCCGGCCCAGGTGTTGCCGAAGGATGATTACGGATGTAGTTTTCATCGAGGGTGATTACGGATGTAGTTTTCACCCGGGGATAGTTACGGATGTAGTTTCTATCCTTCTACCGGTAGAGAAGACCCGCGGATTATTGGACTTGGATGTGGCGACTGATCATCGTCAATCCTTGTCAGGTTTTTATGTTTTCTTCCAGTCCCATCCTCCACTTTGTAAAAATACTCAAACACTGCTTCTTGGGCCTAAGTGCCAAGTTGTCGATAGTGTGGTTTTTGATAAGAAAAACATTGACATCGTGCAGTATCTAGAACTGCAAGATTTTCTATAAAGATTGGCACGTGTTAGTGCACTCTTGCAATTGTTTCAAAGAATGAAATGTTTTTGAATGAGAAACCTTCCAAGCTAATGGAAGGAAAGAGGTTTACAAAGATGTATTCCCGGTTCAGTATGTTAACCGTAGAGTGTTTTGCCGAAAATGATATACTCATATGTATATATTTTCAAACTTGTGATATATTGAAATAAGAACCTTATAAAGGGTTCATATGTTATTCTTAAAGCTCCTTAGTGAGTATAGATGTTTTATTCAGACTCGGACATATATACTGTCCAATTATGTTTTGAAATCTGAGATATATACCCATATAGTTGGGAATGTTTTCGAAATCAACCACGTTATTATTTTTCAAAATGGTGAACTTGCTGAGCGTTATGTAGCTCATTCTTGCTTTATAAAAACTTTTCAGAAAGAGAAGAATTTGGTCGGTTAACTCCGCAACAGCAGAAGAGGAGTAGAAGATTTACCCCGGAGATGATTTAGTTCCTGATAAATACTACAGAGTAAGCCTGATAGGTTTTCAACTGTAATAGTAAGACTTGTCTTCAAGAGTAGTTGTATAGTGGAATTGCTTAAGACTCTGATTGTACATATGAATTGTAATATTTAGTGGCACTTTTGATTATCGTTTCTAAGGCTCTAACTTGTTTGTGTGTAAGATTGAGGTCTGGATTGATGTATTGTTGAGTTATAAAGTTAATACAGGTATGATATGGTTGGATGATGATGTGACGACCTGGATCTTTGACCTCAGATTTGGGGGCGTCACAGAAATGGTATCAGAGCGATAAGTTACAGTACTAAAAAACGAGAGTGTTGAGAGTTAAGTCTAAGTAGGAGAATGACATAAGAGATCGTAGTAAACTTATGATTGGACTACCGGAAGAGGTACCGGTAAGTAGAATGGACTGGAGTGTTACTGAAGGTATTATACTAGGGTCGATAGAATCCCTAGAGACCTTCAGAATGATGAATAGAGGTTTGAGAGTTGTACATGACCTATCATAGGTAATGATATAGGAAGCAGAGCGAAATCTCGAGAGCAGCTGAGGTAGAGGCGATAATGCCAATATTATCGGATGACTAGGCTGGCATAAATTTTGTGGCCCATATTCCTCCACAGTTTAGGAGGCGGCATTTTAAGAATCAAGAAGTTTGGACTTCCCTACATAATTAAGGGTACTTAGTACTTGGATTAATGAAAGTCTTTTACTCTGGCTATAAGATCCGATTTTCGATAAGTAACGGGTTTACCTGAAGGTTGGTCACTATGTCGTTGTGGATTCCATTACCCTTGATGGCGAATTTTACATGTGTTATACGAGAATGTTATCATAAGACGAGCGTGCTAGATAATTCCACGCATGATTCGGACGCTAGAACATGGTAGTTCAACTTAGAGAACAAACAAGTAGGATTAACAAAGGGACTCAAGAGAAGTTGAATATGGTTGCAACAAGCGATACAGTGATCTCAGAGTCTACCAAAAGAAAAGACCAGCGGGTCTAGAGTGGGATCCTTTGATAGAGATGTTATCAGGGGCTACGTATATACGTATTGTAGACCTCAATATTTTATGTATATGTTCACATACACACACCCGCCACTGAACCTATGGACTGCACTGAGATCCCTGAGAGATCTCTTTGATCTGTTCCCAGGGGGAACTGGCCACTTGTGAATCATGTCGGAAGGCATGAAGTAGGACCCTACGGACTTAGCAGGTGTCCCCGGAATGATGTGAAGCTTGGTCTTCAAGATAAAGCACGGAAATGACAGATATATTTGTGAAACCCCAACTCGATAAGTGACTTTAAGATGATGATTGAGAGACGCACTAGTTGGTGTCTTGTATTACGAAGACGAAGAGATGGAGTTAACCTCATAATGGTGATGAGGAGATTCACGAATGATTATTAACTTATTTTGATAACTACCGGCTGGTGCACTACTTCATTTAAACTGTTCACTAACCATGTTACCTCGATTAGTTTATATCAGGTAACCCTTCTAGCTTTCTACTTCATACTTGTGGAATAACAACCAGTGATATACTTTCTCTAAACCGGGACTCATCCAAAGTATCTTAATTGATCCCCGAGCTTTCTATTTGAAGTTTATAATCATTTCTGCTCAGGACTATTTACACTTTCTTTCAATTATCCAAGGAATGTTCAACAAATATTTCCTTAATTAATCGACGAATACTACTTAACGAATATCGATATTTGATTGCTTCTTTCATACTTGCACTCTTCAGTTGAGCTCATAAATATTCAACAAATTACTGAGGACATGGATGATCTAATGCCTAGACATCCCTCATGAATTCTTTTCTTCTATTCAAGATGAGATTGTACATCGTACATTGAAATCATAGTAAGGATATCATTTTGATAGTGGTATTCCGAATTTAATTCTATTGTCGGATCTGATAAAACATGTGTACGGAGGCACCCTTGGGTGGACCGTTTCACTGGTAAGTAATATTTGATGAGAGGTTATCGATTGTTCCGATACCTAGAACATTCTCTTCAGATTTTTTAGTTTTCTTTTTCAAACTAAATAACTCCTTATTTTCATTCGCTGTCCGAGTAGCTTAAAGTTTCTTCAGTGGCTACGATGTTGAAATTCCGTTCTAGCCAATTGAAACTGGCTAGCCGATATGTCAATATGAATGACTAGTTGATTGTTCTAACTAGTCAAAATTGTAATGTTGTGAAGAAACACCTAGCTAATTGTCCTAGCTAGTGGTGATGTCTCAAACAGGTGGACTAGCAAAGTTTGTCTAGCTAGTTGCTAGTGTTTCTTGAAGAGGACTAGTTATTATTTCACTGGTCCAACTCCCAATTTAATTTATTCAGCAATTCTGCCATGCATTGTGCCTACTGTAAAGCATGATGATGAAAGTTCGATGAATAACTTGATTGAGACCTAGTGAGGTCGCCCACTCGACTTGAACTCTTACCCATCTTCGTATCAGACTTTATATCACTTCAATATTTTATTCTTTCATTTCATACAATGAGAATTCATTTGAAACCATTGATTACTTGAATGACAAACTACTTCATTCTTTAATTGTCATGGAGTAGAATTGCTTTCTATTGGCTGAACTTCATCAATGCGACTTTAGATTTCCTCTTATTATTTAGGAGGAAAAGTATCCACCCGATGTAAGAACTGTATAAAGACCGTCTTTATGACTTTTGTATCCAACAATCATTGCCCTCGTGCAACATTCTCTATGATATCATATTACAGAATTATCAGGACCTGAAGGAATAAACCTTGTTGTACTCTTTCGGTCCATCCTTACATCTCCAAAAATCGAGACTCCTAGTATTTTGAACCATCACATTTTTGGAACATCCAATGTGGAATTCTTATTGAAATTATCTATTGGACCTTGTTATTTTGAAACCATTCCTTTCAAAGTGATTACTCTAAGGTGAACGGGAGGTACAATTATGAACCGTTACACCAATATTAAATCAAAAACCAAATGTTGTAATTGTGCAGCCAGAGCGTTATGCCGAGTAATTATTAAAGTAGAAGTAACATGTCGGGGCATACCACAAGACCTTTAATATTAGTGTGGGGAAAGTTATAAGAAATGATGAGGTGGTTGGGAGTACGCTTCTACCAACCGTTGTCAGGATGTTATATTAATGAATTCTGGAGTTACCACGCCTTTTCCTGATCCAGGAAATGCAAATCGATTGCGATGTAAAACATATCCTTGGAGGAAACTGACATGGAAGTGAGATGGACGAGAAAGGAAGAAATATCGTGGCAAGAATGTGAAGCTTTACTTAGCTTAAAGGGATTGATGCACATAGAGAGACATATAGTTTAACAGGCCCCTAATAGCAAATGGATGCATGGAGATATGCCAATGATCCTTCGAGATTACCACCTAATCAAGTTTATTGGGAATCGCAGTCGCATGCAGGCCTCAGGCTGATTGGCGCCAGTTGTGAAGGAGGACGAGCGTATGACATCTTACCTATACCATCGAGAACTGATACCCTTATCGGAAATGGAGGAATTGTTGACTAGTTAAAGTGCGTAGTTGTTTTTTTTTCAAGGATAAGGTTGAAGAGAAGGTTTCACCAACTCAAGATCGACCTCTGTACTGTGCCAAAGTTGGCATTTCACAATAATATAAACGTTATAAAATTGTGGTAGTATCGTTTGAATGGACTAATGAGTCAGAAGCCTTTATGGATGAATGAACAAAGTTTTGGGATGAAATGAGATATTAGCAACAACCTCGTTGTTAGCTATACTTGATGATAAAAAGAGGACTTTGATAGTCACGATTATGCGTCTTTCAAGAGTTTAAGAGGTGTGCTGATGCAGTAGAAAGGGGATGATAGCCTATACTTCTAAACAACATAAAGGTTACGGGATAGGATATACTAACCGTGAGTCTGGGATTAGTCATGATGGCGTTCACGCATAAAACTGAGACGTTAACCTTATGAGAAAAGTGTGAAAATTTCTCCACAAGTGCCATAAGTATATCTTCATATTAGAACTAAACATAAGGAAAAGAAGGTGACGAAAGGGAGCAGAGAGTATAATGGAGAAATTTGTTATTACCTAGGGAAGGCCAGTGTGGTGGCCGATACCTATAGAAGGTATTATACCTATAGAAAATAGAGTATATACAATAAAGAATAATGTTAGAGGAAAATAAATAAATTATGGGGAAGGACAAAGATGTATAGAGAATTAAGAGAATGTTTGGCAAACGGATATGAAGAATGGTATTGGCAAACTATTAAGTACAAACGCAACATGCCAAAAGTAGAATGATAGAGATCTAGTGGATTAATTCCGCCTGTAGAAAATATTGAACGTGAACAGAATTATAATGAATTTCATAAGTAGGTCGCCAAAGACCGAGCCAAGAGATGGCCCTAGTTGAGTTATAATTGTTGGACCAAGTGATTTACATACGAGAGACTTTCCATTGAGAAGATTATCGAATATTATACGGTAGAGATGGTGGTGCAATATAAAACTTCTGCAGCGATTACGTCAGATAAAGACTTAAGGTTAAACTTCGAATATTGAAGGTGCTTTCAGGTATATTTAACAAAGAGATTGAGCGTATGTACTAATTTGACCTGTGGTTGACGGACATGGAAGAAGAATTATCCAGACGATCGAATTTGTATTTAGTGTCGTGCCTTAGATTTCACGGGGAAATCGAGAGTAAAAACTTATCCATGAAATGAATGTTGTTATCACGATCGTCACCATGCGAACGTAAGGGCGTCTCTTGTAAAGCGTACTGCGGAAGAAGAAGCTTCGCTTTTCTTGCATTACGAAGAAGTCAATGAACGAGGGATATAGTAGCTAAACTGGTTCGACGTATGCCGAAAACTATATAGTATCCACAGCAAGTGGTAACGGCTGACGGGAGGCAACACATGCGTGCTGATCAAGCCAAGGAATGTGAGGAACACCATGCGTATTAACGTTGTCTCAGATTATGAAACGCGACCACAAAGTATTCACGGGCCAACGATACAAGGACTCAACATGGATACTATGAACAATGTAGAAGAGGAACGTATAAGTAGTGGGATAGAAATTTTCATTCATAGAACAACCGATAAGGAATACAGGTCGAGGAGAGCATGCGTTGAGAAACAACATTAAAGCGTTGGTGAGACCAAGGTGAGAGAACAATAGGGTTGAAGTGTCAACCTGAGAGTTGGAAAGGGTAAGGTTGGAATTGTATCCACAACTATTTTCCTTAGGTTCTTAAGATAGAATCCTTTTAAGGAGAGGAGACTGCATTAACCCTAATTTTCGTGAATATTCGAAACCTGGACGAATAGTAATTTTGTGGGTGGATGAGGAATTTTTGCAATCACGATATGTACGAATTATTAAATGAAGATTTCGAATTGATATTACGTCTTTACGGTACAGACGAGTGTATGTAAAAGTCATTAGTTTTTTTATGAAACCCATTATTTCGAATGGTCAAATTTTATGAGATATCTAAGGAGATCGTGGTAAGGCATGGGGTCCCTGTGAGCATTGTATCTGATAGAGACCCAAGGTTCAACCCCAGGTCCTGGAGGAGTTTTCAGGATTGTGTGGGGACCAAGTTAAACATGAGTACCGCATACCACCCCTAATCAGACGGACAGAGCGAGAGAAACATCCAGACCATAGAGGACAGGTTGAGAGTATGTGCCATCGATTTTAAGGGAAGTTGGGATGACCACTTGCCGTTGATCGAATTTTCCTACAACAACAGTTACCATGCGAGTATAAGGATGCCCCCATATGAAGCTTTATACGAACGAAGATGTCGGTCTCCCTTGTGTTGGGAAGAAGTTGGAGAGCGGAAGATTTTAGGGCCTGAATTGGTCCAACAGACAAGAGAAACTATCGAACTCATAATAGGACGGCTGGTAGCGGCCCAAGACAGACAAAAGAAGTATGCGGACCAGACCCGCAAGGACAAAGAATATGAGGTAGGAGAGTTTGTGATGTTAAAGGTATCACCGTGGAAGGGATTGATGAGATTTGGTAAGAAGGGGAAGCTAAGCCCAAGATTTATTGGACCTTTTGAGATCTTGAGACGAGTTGGAAAGCTAGCCTACGAATTGGCTTTACCCCCGAGCTTGCAGCAAGTACATAATGTGTTCCATGTGTCCATGTTACGACCCTACCATACCGACTTCCGACATGTGATAGAATATGACCAAGTGGATCTGCAACCAGACTTAACATATATGGAGCAACCTGTAGAAATCATGGATAAGAAAAGAACAGGTGCTGAGGAACAAGGTTGTCAAACTAGTGAGAGTTTTGTGGAGGAACCAGAATATCGAAGAATCAACATGGGAACTAGAGAGCACGATGCGTGAAAAGCACCCCCAACTGTTTTCAACCTGATTCCGGGACGGAATCCTTTTAAGGAGGGGAGGCTGTAAGAACCCTAATTTTTGCAATATTTTCTTTTATATAATATAATGTGGCATTGTCAATTTGGAACCTTTCTAGTCATCCATGTTGTTTAATGGAATTGATTGTCTGAGAAACTATGTTGTTACATGCACTATGAAAGATAAAGGGAAGATTGTTGAAGGCAAGAATCTTATTGTTAGTAAGATTTATAAAACTTGGGATTTGAGAGTCATTGGAGTATTAAAAGATTTATTAGGAATTATGACGAGGAATTATGGATATTCGAGGAATTTACACAATTAAGTACTTAAGGGATTACGAGGGAAATCTCTACGCGACAAAATATTATTACGAGAGATTAATTAAGATACGATACGAATTAAAGATTAAGTGACAAGCATTGGTGGAAGAATAATGATACAAGGAGTAGTATTGCATGCAAGTCCCATGCAACCAAGTAGTTAGGAAAAGCAAGCTAGTTAAACCAAGTGGATAAGAGGAATAGTAACTAGTTACTACTTTTTCCAAGAAGGGGACAATAGTACAAGGAGGCCATACCTAGGCTAGTATTATGCATATACACACACTAATATGTATCACCCAACTACTTTACCATTATTCAACCAAACACAAAAATCAAAACACAAAACTCTTCCCCCCCCCCCTTGAGCAAGCTCTCGTCCAAGACCAAAAAAGGGAAGAAAATTTCTTCCTTCTTTCATTTCTCCTCACTCATAATTCAAGGCATAATTCCTAGACTCTCTACATCATCTAAGAAAGGTATACTAAGAATTCCAAGCTCTTTCATCCATTGAATTTCAAGATATGAATTGTTAAAGATATTGTGAATAATAACAATGTTAAGTTTTTCTTATAGATCTTGGATTATAAGGATAGTAGGAGCTTATTCAAGGTGTTCTTGAGTTGTGTAAGGCTTACCCAAGGCTCCTAGGTACTCAAGAAGGTATAAAAACCCTAACCCCTCTTGGCCATGTAGTGTTTATGATGTTTGGTGATAGTTCCATGTGTAATGGTATTAATCTTGGTTGTATAAGTGGTGGATGATATAGATCTTGAGTTTAAGTGTTGTGATTGTGATTTTTATGATTGTGGTTAGTATATGTATCTCCATGAATGTTATAAAGCATGAACTAGGTGAATTAGAGGTTGGTTGTGTTGTGGAAGTAAGAATCTTGGTTGATTTAAGTGAAACATGCATGCTGAGTTTTTCCAGAAATTTGACCTGTCTTGTAAGATGGTTTTGAACCCCCAAATCTTGTCCCCTGAGATCCTACCATATATTGTTGGAAAGGTAATTGATTGTAGTTTCTGGAAATATAAGGTTCATGACTAGGTGATGTATAGATTTTAAGTTATGGCCGGAGAAGTAAAATGTGTTTCTGGATTCCGGACTGCACTAAGTGACCCCCTTGTGAACCTTGTTTAAACCCCTAAAAATTTATGTGGGATCATGGAAAAATTTGAGAAGCTAGGAAATGCAGTGGTGAAGGCTGCCCAAAAAGAATTGGATGAAAATATGAATTTTTTCAATTTTATAAAAATGCTAGAGTAAAATTCGCGCAAGGGAAAAAGTCGTTAAGTGGAGTATAATTCTAGGGGTAATGGTTATGATTCGGATGTGGTAACCAAATTGAGTCGAATAAGTGACGAGCGTAATCGAGTGGTGACATGAACCTATAGTGGGGCTAGAGTGTCATAAGACGAAGTCATTAAGTTAATTTTGTACCCCTAAAACCCCGCAATTGAAGAGATATTGTTAAGGTACTAACGAACGGTTATTGCTTATGTATAGATCATTCCACTCCGCACGCTCGACCACCCCCAACCACACCAAGGCAAGTTTACTTTTCAAAACTTATATATACAAGGACTTTCACTGTTGTGTTTGTAGTTTTCAATCATATCAAATGTTATGTTTATCGAAGTATTGATGAAATTGAGATGTATAAGTACATATATGTTTGTACCCCTTGAACTTAGATTGAAATGTTTTCTTCGGACAACGACTCTAGCAATAGAGGTCGTAGCGGTCCGTATATACTATTGACCGGGGAGCGGTATATTATTATATCGTAACTAGATTGCGAAAACCAGAAGGGTCATTCGGGGAGTATCGTATACTCAAATAATTATTTTTATACCTTCGTAAATACTCAAAATACCTATCTTGGATTAAAAGCTTATTTTAATAAATAATTATTTTATTAATTATTAATATTAAATCTTAAAATATCATTTATTAATTATTGTTCTTTATTTTAAAGATAAAGCTAATCCAAGATACCTTTAATACTTTCAAACTCGAACTCTTTCGAACTCAAAACATTTTCGAAAACCCCCGGTCAGGTTTGTTTCTTGTATGATTTCAAGAATCATTGGTCGACTGATGTCGGACCTCAATCACTTTGTTTTCAATCAAAATCAAGTTTTCAAAAGAAAAAGAAAAAGGGACTCTGGCAGGTGTGGGAACCGTTGACGAACGATTCCCGGGATGTGTAAGCGGCCATGAGCCAGGCGGTCCATCAATTATTATTCCGGCCCAGGTGTTGCCGAAGGATGATTACAGATGTAGTTTTCATCGAGGGTGATTACGGATGTAGTTTTCACCCGGGGATAGTTACGGATGTAGTTTCTATCCTTCTACCGGTAGAGAAGACCCGCGGATTATTGGACTTGGATGTGGCGACTGATCATCGTCAATCCTTGTCAGGTTTTTATGTTTTCTTCCAGTCCCATCCTCCACTTTGGAAAAATACTCAAACACTGCTTCTTGGGCCTAAGTGCCAAGTTGCCGATAGTGTGGTTTTTGATAAGAAAAACATTGACATCGTGCAGTATCTAGAACTGCAAGATTTTCTATAAAGATTGGCACGTGTTAGTGCACTCTTGCAATTGTTTCAAAGAATGAAATGTTTTTGAATGAGAAACCTTCCAAGCTAATGGAAGGAAAGAGGTTTGCAAAGATGTATTCCCGGTTCAGTATGTTAACCGTAGAGTGTTTTGCCGAAAATGATATACTCATATGTATATATTTTCAAACTTGTGATATATTGAAATAGGAACCTTATAAAGGGTTCATATGTTGTTCTTCAAGCTCCTTAGTGAGTATAGATGTTTTATTCAGACTCGGACATATATACTGTCCAATTATGTTTTGAAATCTGAGATATATACCCATATAGTTGGGAATGTTTTCGAAATCAACCACGTTATTATTTTTCAAAATGGTGAACTTGCTGAGCGTTATGTAGCTCATTCTTGCTTTATAAAAACTTTTCAGAAAGAGAAGAATTTGGTCGGTTAACTCCGCAACAGCATAAGAGGAGTAGAAGATTTACCCCGGAGATGATTTAGTTCTTGATAAATACTACAGAGTAAGCCTGATAGGTTTTCAACTGTAATAGTAAGACTTGTCTTCAAGAGTAGTTGTATAGTGGAATTGCGTAAGACTCTGATTGTACATATGAATTGTAATATTTAGTGGCACTTTTGATTATCGTTTCTGAGGTTCTAACTTGTTTGTGTGTAAGATTGAGGTCTGGATTGATGTATTGTTGAGTTGTAAAGTTAATACAGGTATGATATGGTTGGATGATGATGTGACGACCTGGATCTTTGACCTCAGATTTGGGGGCGTCACACTTGACACGAGTTCCATGCCTTGTATTTAATCGGGATATTGTAGGGTGGAAGGAATTAAATTGTACGGTAACTATTCACTGACTAGATTCTAGGAATTCTAAGTAGTGAATTCATATTATCCGGATAGTCGCGATATGCTGAAAAGTATCCCTCACGATGTAGAATAAATATGATTAATTATTTAATTAATTATATTTAATCAATTAGAAGAATTCATATAAATAATAATAAAATAGTTTTATTATTATTTATTTCTACTACCGGCTTAATATTAAACCTACAGGATCACACAATAAAAGAGACTGATTTATTGATGGAGGAATTAATTAATAATGGCTGGTAATTATTTATTTGTGAAATAAATAATTTATTAGCAATTTTATAATTGATTAAATAATATTTAATTGATTATAAATTAATTAAGAAGAGTTCTTAATATTATTAATTAAGGATTTAATTTAAAAAATTAAATCAAGTGAGAGAATTATTTTCTAAAGAGTTTAGAAAAGAATTAATGATTAAAAGAGTTTTTAATCATAATTAAATTGATTAATGAGATTAAATGATTTATGGGGTTAATAATTATATTATTTTATAGGAAATATTCAGCTGAAATATTTGCCTATAAATATATCAGTATAACCCTCAAAAGGCTAACCCTATTTTTTTACAACACGTAAAAAGAAAAAGGAGGCAACCCTAATTCTCTCTCAGCCCTCTTCCTCCCTCCATTGAATCAAGTCTCTTGGTGGATACCGGTAGAGTGCTTCATACTTGAGGAGCAGCTGCTAGGAGCCTCTCTACGCCTCCTTGGATCGTCATTAAAGGTTAGTAATCGATCCCTCATATTTATCAACTAATTTTATGCGTTATATATGCGATACATATGTATGAAATTGTGATTCGCGCTTCCGTATATGCATAAAAATCCTTCACTTCCATCTCAAGCGGAGGTGAACCCCAAAGAAAATGTTAGTGCCGTGACTTTAAGGAGTGGGAAAGAATTGGAGGATCTTCATGCTAAGGCCAAGGGTAAGATTGTGAATGATGGTGAGGGTGGAAAGGTTGAAAAGGATGAAATCTAGGAGGCTAATGATGAAAACCTTGAAGATAAGATTGAAATTGAGGAAGAGAAAGTCGATGTGGGTAAAAAGGCAAGTGTTCAAGAAGACGTTCCACAAGCAAAGAAGCCAAGGTTCATTGATGATGTGGTTATTCGACCTCCATTCCCTTCAAAATTTTCTAAGACAAAGAAAGAAATTATTGATAAGGAGATGCTTGAAACCTTCCGAAAAGTGGAAATCACTCTCCCGCTCCTAGATGCCATAAACAAAGTTCCGAAGTATGCAAAGTTTCTCAAGGATTTTTGTACCAACAAGAGGAAATTCAGAGGTGATGAAACTATAGTGGTGGATGAAAATGTCTCGGCCGTGATTCAAAGGAGGTTACCTCAAAAATATTCGGATCCGGGCACATTCACCATTCCTTGCAAGATTGGAGGTAAATTCTTTGAAAGAGCCATGCTTGATTTGTGTGCCTCAATCAATGTGATGCCCCGTTCCATATTCCAAACTTTAAATTTGGGGGCACTTGATAACACGAACGTGATAATTCAACTTGCGGATAGATCAAATGCCTATCCCGAGGAGGTAATTGAAGATGTGCTTGTTCATGTTGACAAAATTGTTTTTCCCGTCGACTTTTACATCTTGAAAATGGAAGATGGTCCACCAAACATCAACCTGACACCAATTCTCTTGGGGCGTCCATTTTTAAAAATGGCAAAGACGAAGATTAATATGGATTATGGTTCTCTCGCTATGGAGTTTGGCGACGACATTGACAAGTTCAATATTTATGATGCCATGAGATTTCCTAGTGAAGCACACTCAAATTGCTCCATTGATGTCATTGACGGGTTGGCTCATCAAGCTTTTGACAAAGGAAATAAAGGAGCTCTCCAAGTGGTTATTGAGGGATGTGCAAGTGAAGATGATAGATTTTCTAATTCGGAAGAGGCCAATGAAGCGATTATGGAGCTAAATGCATTGCAACCTCTACCCGAAGGTATGATCGTGCAAAAATTGATCCTCACTAGTGGAACCCCTTCATGGATGAGCTCTCTCTTTGTTATTTTATGAGTTGGTGCTACGAGGCACATCCGGGAAGTCGAGCCAACGACATTAAACAAAGGCACTTTTTGGGAGGCAACCCAAGGTACACATGTATTTATATATTATTCATGTGTCTAATTTGCTCCTCACTTACATTTATGTAGGGTGTTATGCAAATTATGGGTTTGAGGATTGATCTAAATATTAGTGAGTGGAGGTTCCTTTTTCATCTATTTTTAATTCATAAGAAAAACAACTCAAAAATATATAATAATTAAATATTATGTATTTTTGTGGTGTGACTAATGAATTTAATAATAGAGTTTTAAAAAAAAATTAAAAAATATATGCCCCACTCGATAATATTTAGTATCGTTAATGTTAATTTTTATAATTTATATTATTCCACACTTGCCTTGATGTGTTTGTTTCATATTTTCAGGATTTAATATTTTATTCAAGCTTTCAAGAATTTGTGCACATTTAAAAAAAAAAAAGAAATTTTATTCAATTTTTCGAGCTGTACGGCCGTTCAATGAACCGTGCAGCAAGCTGTGAGATTCTAGGACCATTCTGCATAAAACAACACTTCAATCTCTTGTTTGTGCATAATTTGCACGGTAGTGCACTTTTAAAAATAAAAACAAAGCAGAGCATAAAACAATCCCCAACTCCCCTGCTTCACCACTACCCCCCTCTTCTCACTCACACCTCTCACCTCCAACTCCGTTTGTCCATCTCATCCCTCAACCTCCACCGTGCCTGCAGCCACCCATCTCCGTTCAACAACCTCCGCTCCTTTGTCCTTCAACTTCCTCCACCCGCATCTCATCACCACCTCAATCATCCGCCAATAGCCCATAACACCATCATCCCTTTCCCCCGTTCTCCTCTTCCACTTCGTCATCTCACCACCCTCATTTCCACCCATTTCCAACAACTCCATTCAAACCCACCAGCACTTCTTCATTCTCCGTTCACTATCGCCATAGCCACCCCGCCTCGGTCCCGCCTTCACCGTCGTCTTCTCCCTTCGCCTGCAACAACCTGCCGTCATCTTCATCTCCCACAGCTGCATCCCCAGCCATCATCTCCTCTCTTCTTCTCTCTTCCATCGTTCCTTCCCTTTCACCCACCAACCCAACTCGACCCCCCTTTTTCTCCTCTTCTCTCAACCACGCCATCTCCGTCCACCTCCTCTGTTCGTCCCCCAACTCCCGTCGTTCACTCCTCTCCTGCCTTCACCCCACAACCCCCGACCCCCAATAGCAACAGCCCTTCACCTTTTTCTCTTTCCCACAACTCCGCCACCTCCCTCCCCTTTCACCCAGTTTCACCCGTATTCTTCAACAACCAACAACTCACAGCCCCTTCCCTCGTTTATTTGTTTTGTTTATTATTTTTATTTTATTTATTTTTATTATCTTTTTTATTTTTGATTTTATTTTTTTGATTTTAATATATTTCCTTTTTAAATAAAACTAAACAATTTGTATAAATTCAAGAATCAATTTAAATTTACTTAAAATTTGATTTTTGATTTTATTATTAATTGGTTGGTTATTTTATTTTATTTTCTCTTTTAAACAAAAAAACAAAAACGCATATATTCATTATTTATAATTCCTTAATTAGTGTATTGAGTGGCATTGAAGGGTGTTGGGTGTGGTCTTGTTGATTATTTTTGTTGGGTTGATTGTGGTCTGTGGCATGAGTTCAATTCTTTGCTTGCAAATTTTGGAGTTGGACTCTGACAAGAATGAGTGCAGTTTCTTGGCTTTGCCCCCGGTCCTCGTTGTTTATTTTCAGGGGAGCTCTCTTTCACTTTTGTCTCTAATTCGTTTTTATTTGTCATGCATGAGGACAAGCCATGTTTTAAGTGGGGGAAGGATTGTTTATGTTCCTTATTGTAGTGTAGTATGTAGCTAGTATTAGTAATCTCTTTTGTTTCAATTGATGTCCGTCTCGTTTGCTTTGGAAATGAGTTTAGTCATGAGCTTGTTTGCTTATTTGTAAAATTTAAGTCATTTTGAGCTTGTAGCCTTGTTTTCTCCTATTTTGTGCCTAGCATTACCAATTTGATGTGAATCTATAAGTTTGACACACCTCTTTCGCACACACACGAATGGCATGAAAAGTCTAGATTGTTGTAATTAAATTGTGAACATGACCGTTATCTCTTAGCATGCCTGAAAATCAAATCGAGAAGATGTTATTACAACTTAAACCTTGTGAGGTCTGGAACGATGTTTTCTTTTGCTTGTGTGTTTCTCCCTCTTTATGTGTGTTTGTTGCTCTAGGGCTTGCATTAAACCTTAATTTATGGATGCACCATAATAAGAAATTCTATTTAGGATAACCATTTTGGCCTTTTTAGCTTGTGAACCATGAAAATAATCCCTAGTTACCCTTTTGAAACTTATATCCATATTTTTCTTCATCACTTTCCCCTTTTATACATGAGTCATATCCAAGTACTTCACTCTCGACCTAGTTGAGCTAGTTGAGTCTTGGAAAGAATTGGTTAGTGAGCATGAGAATTTGGAGATGTTGTGAAGATGAAGAATGTTAATTATTGTAAGTGGGAACTAGTTTGATATGTATGACTAGTGTGGTTCAAAATTCTTTGTAGTACTTATATATGTAATGCATCCCCTTTGCTATGAAAAAAATAAAATAAAATAAAGGGGATGTAAACAAAAGGAAAAAAAAACAAAAAAGAAAAAAAGAAAAAAAAAGCAATAAATCTTTGTACTTTGTTTTGATTCAATTTTCTTAGTAAATGTGGTTGTGTTTTTTAATTGTAAATGAGTGGAGATATTCTTTAGTTTGAGAATTTGGTGTATGAAGAGAGCAAGCGTCAATTTCACTCAACTAGCAAGACTTTTACACCTTCTTTGAACTTAAATTTTCACACCTTCACCCAAGCCTCGTTACAACCCATTTTATGAATTCCTTGTTTTTGGTGCAATCCGGAATTTAGGTGGACATGCAAGGTCAAGTAGAGCGCATGCATTTAGACTTGGAGTTGAGTGAAATCTCTCGCCCATACTTGTGTGATGCATATTTGAGAGATGTGAGATTTTTCACCATACAATTTCATCTTCTTAATGCGAAGCCATGTAAGCCTTGTGATAATTTTGTCTAGTGTTCACGATTGTATTGCATTCATTCTATCTTTATTGCCATGGTTACATTTTGCACAAGGTGTGTTGTCTTGATTCTTGAATTGGTTGTTAGCTCGTTATAGCAGATGGCATGGAGAATAGCTCTATATGTTTGATTTTAGTTACAAGTAGATATAGCACCATGCTTGGCTTGTTCCTATTTGTATGACGATTCGGACATGTAGGTGTAGAAGTTATTTTAATTAGTAGGTAATGTTAATTTTTTGTTGGTTAGTGATTTTTGTGATTTTGTGGGTACATCATCTATAAACCCTCACGAGACGAAACTCGTCCTCCAAGGCTACTTGGGGGTTTAAATGATGGTTTGAATGCTCTTGTTCAACCATTTCCTCTTTTAGAGTATTGAATCTAGTTTATTGTTCTAGTTGTTAATATTAGTTTGCTCGGGACTAGCAAAGTTCAAGTGGGGGAAGATTTGATAACGTGTATTTTATACACGTTTTGTCTTTCATTCTCTTGCATTTTTGTTAGTTCCGAATGTAGTTTTATTGATATTAATTATATTTTTCATCTTTCAGTGCCTCATGCTTAATTGTTGAAAAGATGGCTTATTGTGGGCTTAGAAGCAAAGATGATTCAAGAGGGTAGTTAGAAGATGCAAGCTCGCGACGTCAGAAGGTTTTTAATGTATTATCTTGAGGATTTTGTCTCGCACGGCCGTTCCGCAAGCCGTTCAAAGAGTTTAAAAGGAGCAGTCTATTGTACAGGCTGCTGTACGGCCGTTCAACAGGCCGTGCAGAGTGTTCCTTTTAGTGCAGATTGTGCAGTCTAATGTACGGGCTGCTGTACGGCCGTTCATCAGGCCGTACAGCACTTGCTGGAATTTTTTTGGAAGCAATTTGACTCTCTTGCCCTCTTGTATAATGGATGTATTAATAAAGTAGTTGTAAACCAAGCAACATCTCTTATCTTCATCTCATCTTTATCATATCTAGAGCATTCAATTAGGGTTAGTAGAAGTAGAGAGGAGAATTTATTACTTGTAATCTAACATTGATTATGAGTAACTAACTCTATATATTTGGCTCAAGGAAGGAGCTCTTGTATAAACCCACTTCATTTTAAGTAAGATCTATTTCACTCTATCTTAAATGCTTGTGTTGTAATGTTTATGATTTTTCTTGAAGATTTGTAAGTTGCTTCATCTTGCTCTTCTTGTAATTTCAATTGCTAATTGTTTGTGCTAATCCGTATTTGTTAGTGCATTCATTTTAGTAGCACAAGGTTTAGTTTACCTAAATCCTCAAGCTTTGAGTGCAAATACCTAGGTTGAGCTCCTCAATCTTGGGTTTGTCCTAACCCCTCTTTGTTTAATTCCTTGATTTGGTTAAATTAGTAGTGCTTCACTATTGGTTGCTAGTTTCAAGAGAACTAATTTATGTGCTTCACTAAATTAGTGTATCAGCCCCAAATCCGGGGTCAGGGATTTAGAGTAGTCACAATCCATTTACTCCTTGCCTTACTTGTATTACTCGCAATGTTCATAATTCACCTGCTCATGACCCCACAATATATGTCTCACACACACAGGTTAGAGTCTCAGAATCAACACAATACAACAACTGCGGAATAATTAATTTTTATTACAATACCCAAATGTCTTTTGAATCTGTCACTGATACAATTTCTAAGTAATGTTACATTACCAACTTGGCCTTCTGATGCTCACAATCCTCTCATACCCTTCATATCTACACATAAGATGAATAACAAAACTATAGTTTAATCCGACTGGTTCATACTACTCCCGGGATTACTGCTATAAGCTGCTTCTTGGAAACGTCTTGCGGTTACCACTCGCTGGCGAAGTATGTGTTGTATCCTTGACATCCTGCTTCTCTGCTCTATAATATATATAAAACAATAGCAAGAGTGAGCAATAGCTCAGCAAGGTAATGAAAGTATGGCATAACTCTGCCTTTAACTTAAACCCAAAATAAAGCGGGTATATGACAATAATTGTCAAAATATCTTTTTACCAAAAGTATTTCCTTATCGGAATATATTCAAAAACAATATCATCGTAGTACTTAAAATATCATTTACATAATATCTCTGCAAACTTTTGTTATTCATACTATGAACAAAGTTCTAGTATAATATAAAAGATGAAGTTACAAGGTAATTCAATATAACCTTTCCGTAAAATATCTGCTATATAAAATATAAACAGAATATCAACATATAACTTTAAAAGATGAAGTTATAAGGTGATTCAATATCAAAATCTCCTTATCACAACTCATGTTATGTAAGGTATCAACAGAGTCATAAAATATAAGATAAAAGATGAAGTTACAAGGTAATTTATTGTAACATCAGTTTTGAACACTTTTCAAACCCCTGCCAACCTGATCGGAAGTCTCTTTGATACGTGTTGTAGGATATACCCATCAACCTGATCGAAGTCTCTTCGATACGTGTTGCAGGAAATATCCAAATTTGGATGATGAACTAATACTGGAGTATTCACAGCGCCAGTTGTCCCAACCTACGATGATCACTCACAGTTGTATAACACAGATGTGGTTTTACTACCGGTAGAAGGAAGAACTGACGGATTTACTTGTCTACCGTCTCTCTAGTAACTCCCTGGCCAACGGTTGGGCCTTGGATCGGCGCTACTCGGCCCCTTATACGACTCCTAGTTCAAATAGAATCCATGACTCTGAAACGTAAAGTTCGTCCTCCTCTCCCCAAGTATAATACTTGTTGATAGGACTCCAAAAAGTAGTCGTATCTAATTGAAAAGAAAAATTCACCAATATTTCCCGAGCTATTGCTCGTTAATGGATTATAACTTGTTCCATCAATCTTACTCCTCGAGTGTTGAGGAAGTAACAAAAATACTCATTTTGATGATTTAGAAATCAAGATGCGAGTGAAAATAATACTTTCAAAAATCTATGACCGGGTAGTCAATCATAAATAACAGTTCTCAAGTAAGGTTCCCTTATAATTTGGAAGTTTTGAACGAGCATTTAAATCTTTCTATAAGATAGATTTAAATGGAAAATAGAGTTTTGGGAACCTCCCCTTGATAAAAAAAATAATCATAATAAGGCTCAAAAATATTTTACATAATTTTGAAGGTCGAAGATAATTTTTGAATAAGATAAATCATTTTTAAAACAAATTTAAAAGTAATTAATAAATATTCGAATAGTATTTAATAAATCATAAATATTTAAAGAATATTTTTAATCAAAATAATTGCTCATAAATAACCCTCGAATGAATATATAAAATAATATTCGTTAAATAAATAATTCCTTAAATGAATATTCAAAATAATATTCATTAAATAAATAAAATTTTAAATGAATATCCAAAATAATATTCATTAAAGAAATAATGAAAAAATATTTATCTAATATTTTTCCTCAGAAAATAATCTCAAGATATACGGAAATACCGACTCCCGGTCTATATTAAAGAATGAAAATCATACGCCCTTCACTAAAGGCACTTACAAAACCCGGCTTATAACTAATATATCATATCTAGCTTATAAGCCAAAATCAAATCGTAAATCAAGTATCACAATATACTTTCGAAAACAGTTATGCCTTCCATTAGCATATTCAACAGAAATAATATTCAAATAGTATTTCTCGACTGAGATAATATTCAAATAACATTCCTTGAAAGATATAATAAGCAAATATCATTTCCCGAATGATATCATATACAAATAACAGTCCTCGAATAGTTTCCAAGTAATTAATACTTTATGGAAATATAATTAATATTTATAAATAACATTCCTCAAAATAAATAATAATCTGCCGCTGGAATCCCTCCGGGTTTCCATGACCATCTCTATATCTCAAAATACCGACTCCCGGTTTAGAGTCGAAAACAAAGAATATGCTCTTATCTCTAGAGCTACAAGGTATATCGGTTCATAAATACTTAACTCAAAAGATCGTATATAATCCAAAGGTCAAATTCTATTTCAAAAGGAAATAAGATATATCGCAAAACTGTGCAACTTTATACATGAAAAAAGCAGTTTTATAATCAATACTTCAAAGTATAGATTTAGAAAACTTGCCTGATGCTCGAGAAGTGATAGGGGTTCACGACAATGTCGGACAATCTAGACAAGGTAAAAGAAAACATACGATTAATCCCCTGGATAATCCACTTATAACTCAATGCTTAAACACATGAGCGAAACGCAACCAAGGCATTACTAGCTTGCTTTAGGCTCATACTAAGTCCATGATAATCGACAATTACTTAATTCGAAGATTCTCTTTAGAAATTGGATCTCGTTTTGCCCGTTTTACTAAGTGGTTTTCAAAGTTATAACCAAGTACTTCTCTAAGGGGTTCCTTCGCACTTAACCTCGATTCACACATTTTCATAAGATCGAAAAACAATCCTTTTTGTACGATTCTTTTTGGATTGTCTTCTCCACTGACCAAACTTCATATCATCCAAATTTCATGAGTTTTAAATATTGTTAAGGGGTCCGAATATATTTTACAAGTTGGTACTCCATAGCAGTTTGGTTTTGTTGAACTCCATTCATTAAAACGACCGTTTCTCCTAAATCGTATATCCGTTTCACATGATCTTTATACCAAAACGAAGCTTAAAACACAAACTAACTTATCATGGCAGTGGTGATGTTAACCAGGTGGGGAAGTATTCTTTTCTTGCTTACTTTACACCAAATATCTTCTCATCCTTATCTATGTTGATGTGTTGGTCAAGTCTTAAAGCTTATCCACCATGTTACTCCCTTTTTGGTGATTTTACATCCTTATCCTTGGCCTTTCACCCTTTCTTCCACTCTTGCCCTTGCCCCTTCACTAATTCCATGAGCCATACTCTTTAATCAATAGTATTTGCAGCTCCTTGGAGCCTCTTGGATGTGCAAGGCTTAGGTTTTGGGCCTCGGTCAAAGTTCTCTCGTCATTTGATTGATCGAAAGATTTCTGCGATCGTCTCAGTGGTTTTAGTTCTAAATTTCTCTAATCAATTATAATAAAATTCCAAAATATTAAATCCTCAATTCCTCAAATTAAATATCTCAGTTCTTGATAGTACTGATATATAATTCACTGCCCGGTCAAATATTCCATAAAAATAAACTTTGGATTTTTTGAATTCCGATCGTCTTTACATACACTTATTTACTCCGTAGATCACTAATATGACTTCGAATCTCCATAGCATGTCCCGTACATAGGTTGGCATGAGAAGTTTCTTAGTCTACAAAATCACTATTCATCCATGAAAAACACTATTCACGCATGAAAAACACTATTCACTGATGCACTTAATCATAATAAGAAAAGTTTTAATTCTACCAAAAATTCGGGTTATTACAATTAGTGTTTTTAGAAGAGAAATAAGTGATTGTGTGCTTCACCAATTATCTTGGTTAGGTAGTATTGATTATATCTTGCTTATATTTGTTTGGGTGTAATACATGAGCTTCCATAATCCTTGGGTCAAATATCTCTTTATCTTGCTAATTTACTCATAGTGCCTTGTTGTGTTGGTAAAATTGGGTGATCACCATTAAATTAATTATATTTCTCTAGCAATTTATTTCATGTATGCAAGGTGTTTGATAAAATATCACAACCAACTCAAAACCCCCTCACCATTTTACTTTACACTAGTATTGGACACTATTCCCTTGGGTTCGATCCCTACTTGCCACATTTGCTATATTTAATAGTAAAATGTGAACATAGTAGAGCATAAATAAATTATTTTCAATTTAGCGCGTCGACGATGGACGTGGCCAGCAATCAAAAATGCCTTACCACATCAATTTTAACAAATTATTAACAACCCTTATTAAATTATTAACAACCCCTATTAAAGATGCTTTTAACAATCTATTTAAACTCGCATCAATTATATTTCCTTTAATTTTTAGTAAATTAATTTTAATAGTTTAAAATTTAAATCAACCCTTGTCAATATAGATCCCAACATAAATTAATGGAGCCAAGATCATGTAATAAATTAATGGATCTTTCTAATGTGTGTCTAAGGACACTTCCTAAGAACTATTTTTTTATTAGTTGACAAATTTTAATTGATTGAGATTTTTGTATATGCATAACACCAATTATTATTAATAAAAATAAATCAATCAAATAATGTCAATTAAGTTCTTATAATGTATGCCCTTGGACACACATGACATAAATCCTAAATTAATTAGTGGTGACTTATGACGACATAGGGTTGAGTTTCAGTAAAAAATTTCTTAAATACAAACTTAAAATTTTTTTTTGTCCAACACATTTATAACTTCGGTTCAACAATATTTGTAAAATGATAATTAAGATTTTATTGTATACATATAATTGAAATCGGAAACATATTTATAACCTTTTATAATTTATTAAAAACATATTTACAATAGTACGAAAATTGAAATTCTTTTATAATGGATGTTCAACAGATATATAACTTGAGTTCAACATCATCTATTGAACAATAGTTATATTTGTATTGAATCCAAATATATAAAATAATTTTACATTGGTATAATTAAGAAAAGTGTATTAAATAAATAATATTTCATATTTTTATTCTTAATTGGGTATCGGTGAATCCCGGAAGGATAGTTGAGAATTTTTTAATATCTGTTCAACACATCTTGTATTAAACAAATAAAATTTTATATTATTATACCGTATTTTGGTATTGGTGAACCCCAAAAGGATTTTGAATAATTAAATTATGTGTAGTCAATAAACCTTTAATTAAAATTTGATAAATGATATTGAACCGAAGTTATAAATATGTTTAACAAATAAAATTTATAAGTTTGTATTTAAGAAAAACTAGCCTTAAACCCTTGTTGAATATGGAATACACAGACAAGAAAATACAGAGGGGGGGTGAATGTATTTTCAAACTTTTCTTCAAATATGAATATTAAGAATGATTGTTTGAAGGTTTGAATCTGTTTGTGTAGCAAAGTGGGTGTTTGTGTTTAACAAAATATTTAAGTGCGGAATCTAAACACAAGAACACGATCATTCACTTTAATCTAATATTATATTAGATAAAGATTTGCTACAAACTGTGAATACAAATGTTAGTATTCTCAGCTGCGTTTTTCTCAGAGAGATGTTCTAAGTTGTGATAAGAAAACTTCAATAACTTCACTTACTTCCTTAACTGCTAGAGAAGTGGGGTTGTACACTTATAGAACATGTGTACACCCTACTTACTCCAAAAAGTAGAACAGACAAATCTACTTTCTAACTTTTCCATCCCTATTTTGGAATACATCCAGGCAGCTTGTAATTTGACTTTCTTTAACCTGCCCAGATCCACTTTTTTTGCAGCTTGTCTCTTGTAACAACTCTCTAAGCTTCTTTGTAGACTGTCCATGATCACTTTACAGTACAGTGGTCCTGAAAATGTCTTGGCTTGCTGCAGGTTTCTGACTTGTACAATTTCCAGTATTTGTCTTCAAGACTACATTCGAGAAGTAACCAAGTGATTGATTTGAGAACTAGAATTGGCTTATTAGATAACTCTGAGTTCTCAAATACTGTATAACAGACATATCGAATCACTTCTCGAATCGGTCTTTTCTTCAGGATTCCTTGAATTATCGAATAGAGCTTTTAACTTATGGAATCCTTGAGATATCGAATGTAGCTTTGACTTGTTGACTCTTTGTGAACTCGAATGATGCTTTGACTTGTTGACTTCTAGAGTTCTGGAACATAGTATTAGACAGGTCGAATCTCTGAGTTATCGAATGAGGCTTTGACTTGTTGACTCCTTGAGATATCGAACAGTGTCTTTTGAGATATCGAATCCCTGACTTCTCGAAAGCTAGACTTCTCGAATAGGACAAAGTACTTCTCGAATTAGTACTTAGGCAAATCTTCAATCTTCAAAATCCAACTGTGTTTATTTTTACAACCTTGTTCTCCAAGCTTGAGGCATGATCTCTGGATTTTCTTTCAAGCATTATTTCATGGCTAATTTATACAGTTACATATATAGAATTTTGATGCCTATTACAGGTACTAAATACAAGTAGAAACTCTACAACTAGAGGTTCCCCAAGTTAAGGGCTCATGTAAGTAATGCAAAACATTACAAACAATTAGGCTTGATATTAGATAAATATAGGCATGCATCTGTGACTAACAACCCTTGCTATGCACGAATTTCTTTAATATTAAATATTTTTTTGTTTAATTTGAATTGAAATCGGAAACATATTTATAACCTTTTATAATTTATTAAAAACATAATTACAACAGTACGAAAAATTGAAATTCTTTTATAATGGATGTTCAACAAATATATAACTTGAGTTCAACACATCTATTGAACAATAGTTACATTTATATTGAATCCAAATATATAAAATAATTTTACATTGGTATAATTAAGAAAAGTGTATTAAATAAATAATATTTCATATTTCTATATCTTAATTGGGTATCGATGAACCCCGGAAGGATAGTTTAGAATTTTTTAATATATGTTCAACAAATTTTGAACTACGGTTCAACACATCTTGTATTAAACAAATAAAATTTTATATTATTATACCCTATTTTGGTATTGGTGAACCCCAAAAGGATTTTGAATAATTAAATTATGTGTAATCAATAAAATTTTAATTAAAATTTGATAAATGATACTAAACCAAAGTTATAAATATGTTTAATGAATAAAATTTATAAGTTTGTATTTAAGAAAAACTAGCCTAAAATCCTTGCGATGCACGGATTTTCTTAATATTACACAATTTTTTTGTATAATTTGAATTGAATTTTTTAAAATATTAATTTTGAAGGTTTAAATTCTTAAATGAGATGATTTGATAATAATTATATAAATGTTGTCCGTGATATTTCTATTAGAAGATTGATATTTCTAGAAAAGGAGAGATTTTAGATAGAAAACATGATAAGATTTAGCTAAAACAATTAATCGATTAATTATTAGTAATTATAATATTATTATTTTATTTTATTAAATAGAATCGTATATGATATAATTGGAAAAAGAGAGATTCTAGTCAGAGAAGATATGTAAGGTGACGTGTCTTAGCTGAAAAGGTAATCGATCAATTAATAGTAATTGTAACAAAATTATGTTATTTTATTAAATAAAATTGTAACGTGTTTTAGTTGAAAATGTACATATAAAATATATTTCCGTAATTTATTTTTACAATTTTATGATTTTGAATCAAAGTAGAATGTTTATATTTTTATTCAAAAAATAAAAATTTTAAAATAAATTATTGAACTATATTTTATATGTATCTTAAAATGCGTGTCGAAAACTCTCTCAGAAACATAAATAATTGGTTGGGACTGAGGGAGTAATATCTCTTTTTAGAAAAACAGAAATTTTAGTTGGATAAAATATAAAAAATATTGTGTTTTACCTAAAAAGGTAAATTAAGAAGTTATTAACCATTAAATAATAGAAAAAGTAATATGTTTAACCTTAAAAAGATATTGATTAGCTATTAGGATGAATTTTATCCACAATTAAGTAAGGTTATTTAAGTAAAATGAACAGGTACCGTAGCGACCGGCCGATCGATCGACCAAATTTTTAATATTTTGGCTATTATAATATAATAATAGCTTAAAATATGTGCAATGCACATATATTCTTTAATATAATGGAAACTTTTTTTTAATTTGAATTAAAACATTTATGACACGAATTTTGTAGACTTAAAATTTTAAATGATATGATCTGATAATAATAATATATATGTTGTTCGTGATATTTTTAGGAAATGATGGATTTTAGTTTGAAAATATTGAAAACATGAAATATTTTAGCTGAAAAACATAATAGGTTAGTTATTAGTAATTGTAATATTATTATATTTTTTTACTTAAATAAATTTACCCGAATAGGTTTTACTGAAAAAAATAAAAAAAAAAAAAAAGAAAAGGTAATGTATTTTATCTGAAAAAAGTAATTGGTTAATTATTAGTAATTGTAAAATTTTATTTTATTAAATAAAATTGCTCATGGTGTTTTTAGAAAAGGAAAAAATTTAGTTAGATAAAATATAAAAGATACTGTATTTAAAAACGTAATCGGTTAGTTATTAGTTATCATAATATTATTTTTCATTGTACTTAAATAAATCTACCTGAATAGTTTTTACTAAAAAAATAGAAAAGGTAACGTATTTTAGTTGAAAAGGGTTACTGGTTAATTTATTAGTAATTATAATATTTTATATTATTAAATAGGATTGCTTATAGTGTTTTTACAAAAGAAAAAATTTTAGTTTGATAAAATATAAAAGATACTATATTTTATGTGAAAAAGTAAATTAATTAGTTATTGAAAAATAAAAAAGATAACATGTTTCACCTGAAAAAGGAAACATTTTACTTAAAATAAAGCTACCTAGATATGTTTTACTGGAAAAAATAGAAAAAGTAACGTATTTTAGTTAAAGAAAATAATTGGTTAATTATTAATAATTATAATTATAATATTTTATTTTATTAAATAGAATTGTTCATATTTTACGTGAGAAAATTGATTAGTTATTGAAAAATAGAAAAGGTAACATATTTTACCTGAAAAAGAAAATTTATTTATTATTATTTATTAATAACTATAAATAATTAAGTAAGAATAATTAAGTAAAATAATATTAATGATAAATAAATAAAATGAATAAATATCATACCGATCAACTAACCAAACTTTTATTTTATTTTTTTGCCACAACTAAACAAACTTTTAATTTTTCTTTTATATAATTATAATATAGATTTGTATTTGATCCTCATCTTAACTACATAACACCTAATACATATAACACCTAATTGCAGGACACTTGCGCAAATAAATGCTGACTATACTGCTTAACCAACAAACGATCGTACAATAATTTCTCACAGGCTTTCATGTCAACACTTACTTTTCAGTACTCAATTCAAACACAATTTATTGCAAACGCGCGTTTTGCATGTTTTTGTAATTCGTAGCGAGGATTTGAACAAGTAGCTGTATGATTTAAACCAATATTTCAGAATCAATGAATCTAGTTAGGATCGTAAATGAATTAAATTTAGTTGAATTTTTATTTATCAAATTGAGTTCAAATTCTTTTTATGAACCGAGTTAAATTCAAATACCTAATGAATCAAATTATATTGTTCAAACTTGAGTTTGTTAACAAATAAATTGAGTTCGATTTATTCACGAACATTTCGTGAACATTTCAAATTGAGTTGAACCAAAATCGGGTTTAAGTTGATCAATAAAATTTTAAATTTTTCATTATAATCTTATTTTTATAGCATATCAATTCTGACCCAAACAAAAATATACCAAATAAACGTAAGCCTAAGTCCAAAAATTACTTCTTCTGTCCCATTTTTGTTGTCTATTAACAAAAATTCAACTTTTATTCAATTAAACTAATTAATATCACAATTTTTTAACTATTGAATTTTCAAAATTGCCCAACTTCTAAACTACTTTTCTTATCATTATTTTAAAGAACAAGGGGTACAAAAGGAATATTATTTATCAATTTACTATAAATATGAAATGTTGACAACTTTTTTGGGATAAATAATAGTGGAATTAGTGGATGAGAAATACGGGACGGAGAAAGTACAAAAAATTTGGAAATAAAATTTTGAAATATTATAATATATATATATATATAAGTAAAAAGAAAAAATTTATGTGTATATTGAATTAAATTTGAATCAAGTTTAACAAATTAAATCGAGTATCGAATAAAATTTAAATTATAAAATTCAAATCAATTAGCTAGATTAACTTATCAAACACATTTTTTTATTTATACTTGAACTCGATTTCTTATCGAGTCTAACTTGATCGTTCGCATGACCAAGATTGTTCTTATATTTTTTCAATAGGTTTGGGGTCAACCAGTATTCTTCAAATATATTTTAAGAAAATTCTCAATGATACCACCGTACTTTTGGTTTTTGCTAGTGATATCATGTCCTTTTTACCTTACTTATCGTTTCTATAACGTTTTTCTAATAGAATGGTATTTCTGTTAGAAAGTCAATTTGTTAAGGGTATCGTTAAGAGGAGTAAAAAACGTAATAATATCACTGATAAAAGCCAAAAGTACAGTGGTACCATAGAGAATTTCCCTATATATTATTAGCCACATGTGCCAAACTGTTTGATCTATACTGACGAAAATATTAAATTTATTAAATTTGGATGCAGAAAGTGTTGTAGCCTAGTTTAAAAGTATTTTATAAGGAAAAAAATAGGAGTAATGTTAATTTTACAACTGAATAGTATGTGTAATCATCACAAAAATTTAAGCAGAGCTTTACATTTGCTCCTATAAAACATGAATCGCATCGAATAGTTATTTTTCCCAAAATGACCGAGTGCATATTTAGTTCTTATACTTAGAGCAAGTCCAACAATGTTCTAAATATTGTCCTAAATCAATATTTAGTACATTTAGTCACTTTTTATGCTCCAACAATGTGCTAGTAGTGCCTTAAAATACTAGGACATTCATCTCATGCCCTACTTTTAAGGCACATCTATACTTGTCCTAAATCATTTTTAACAATAAAAAATTAACTTCCCTCCTTTTCTACACTTCTCTCTCCTCTCTTTTTTCCCTTCCCTCCAATTCTAATTCAAATATATTATTATTTTAATTTATAAGGCACAAGTATAAGGCATATTGTTGGAATTGATACACAAAAATCATGACCTAAATCACTAGGACACTATATTTTATTATATTTATAGGACACCAACTAGGACATTGTTGAACTTGCCCTTTCATATATGACTAGTACTTGAAACTACCATACAATTAAAATTTGCACAAGTATTAATATCTGTTTGATGATGAATCACAATAATAAAATATATTTATTTGTCCACTTTTCTTGTTGAGAGAACATCTGTCCACTTCAGTTAATTGGACCCCGGTTGGAGAACATAGGCCACCTTAGTCACTTAATTCATTTCTTTATCATATGTTTCATGATAAAAGTAACTCACTTATGCGAAGTGGTCGATCAAAATATATTGAATAAGATAAATATGATATTTGATCTTCGAGAACAAAAATTTAAGTATTCCTTGTACTACAATTTGTAGAGATTAAATTTCTTTTTTTTCATTTTTCCACTAATATATGTTTAGCAAATACTCAATAGATACAACCACTAACCAAAGAATTCATAATGTCTTTAGTGTTCAATGTACAAAACCCTCTAGACTTTGGTCAACAATTCCTATCCATTTTATCTTCTTATAAAGAGAGCCAACCAGCCAGCAAACACGACCAAAATACTTTTATCAAACCAAAACAAATGGGTGCCATCTCCAAGTTCTTCCACAACTTCTCTACTTCAGCTGTTCACGAACCGAGTTGTTCGCGAATAAGCTCGGCTCGGCTCGTTAAGAGCTCGATTCAGCTCGAGTTAGTTAAGAGCTCGAGTCGAGCTCGAACAAGATTTTTGTTCGTTAAGTTTAACGAGCTCGAGCCGAGCTTTAGGGTGTTCGGTTCAAGCTCGGCTCATTAAGGGCTCGATTCGGCTCGGCTCGAGCTCGGCTCGTTAAAGCTCGAAAAAAATCAAAATTTTTATTTTTTATTTTTTTATCTCCAACCAAATTAATTTTTTATTTTTTGAAAATTTGGGAATATCACTAAATTAGATATATCTTGACATCCATACGGTTGGATCGTCGAGAAATATTTTTTAAAAAATAGAAAAAACAATTCGTGACAAAGCACTAGTTACTAGTAATAGTTAAATTAGTAGTGATCCACTAAGATCTCTAATCAAATTAATTTTTTTATTTTTTGAAAATTTGAGAATATCACTAAATTAGATATATCTTGACAACCGTACGGTTGGATCGTCGAAAAATATTTTTTAAAAAATAGAAACAACAATTCGTGACAAAGCACTAGTTACTAGTACTAGTTAAATTAGTTGTGATCCACTAAGATCTATAATCAAATTAATTTTTTATTTTTTGAAAATTTGGGAATATCACTAAATTATATATATCTTGACATCTGTATGGTTGGATCGTCGAGAAATGTTTTTTAAAAAATAGAAACAACAATTCGTGTCAAAGCACTAGTTACTAGTGCTAGTTAAATTAATAGTGATCTACTATGATCTCCAACCAAATTAATTTTTTATTTTTTGAAAATTTGGGAATATCACTAAATTACTAAATTAGATATATCTTGACATCCGTACGGTTGAATCGTCGAGAAATATTTTTTTAAAAAATAGAAACAACAATGCGTGACAAAGCACTAGTTATTAGTACGAATACTAGTAATCTACTAAGATCTCAAACCAAATTAATTGTTCGCGAACAGCTCGAGCTCGGATCGAGCTCGGATCGAGGATGTTCGTGAACAACTCGAGTTCGGCTCGATTCGATCAAAACTCGGCTCGGTTCGTTAAAAAATCAGCTCGGTTCGTTAAGATCAAAGCTCGGCTCGGTTCGTTAAGGTCAAAACTCGGCTCGTTTCGTTCAAATCTCGGTTCGGCTCGGTTCGTGAACAGCCCTACTCTCTACCATCACCGTAGTTTTTTTAACCCTTCTTTTCCTTGAACTACTCATCCTTCTCCGTTCAATCTCCGGTGCCTTTTACTACTTCGGCAACTCTCCGGTGACTGCAGCACAATACTTCAGGCTCATTGAGAGAAAGAATCCAGCTAGCCGCTACAAGGCAGGACTAAAAATTAGGAAAGAGTTACAATGTAATTTGCACTAATCAAATTAAATAAAAAAATGATTCTAATCAAGCAAATGCTCATTGTAGATTAATAATTATTTATTTTTTTTATAGAAATGTTTATCCTTTTTTTTTACTATAAGAAATTTTTATCCTTTTGATTTCATTAAACATATCAAAAAGAAAATTTTTTAATTATATATTAAAAAAGTTGCCATAGAAAAATATAGAAGAAGATTAATTTAAATTTTACAATATGCCAAAAACAATTTTAGAAATTATTTTTTTTGCCAAATTTTTTTTCGCTTACCCTCAACTCCCATCCTAGCTCCGCCACTAGATGATGGTATGAAATTTAATGTAGTGAGTACGGGCATTTACCAGCAACCAGGAGAATTGTGTTTGAAATTTTGAATGGTGAGTAGACACGTGATGATTCCTAACATATTGTACACTCATCACAAGTGTATAAATAAAACCACGATAACTTCTCTTAAGACTACGACGCAGCAAAATTTAACTTCTCTTTAGCAACATTACTTTGTAACTGAAACAAAATGGATAAACAACTGGCTACAGTGTGTGTAACTGGAGCTTCAGGGTTCATCGGCTCATGGCTTGTCATGAGGCTTCTTGAACGTGGCTACACTGTCCGAGCTACCGTGCGTGATCCTGGTTCGTATCTTCCTAGCTCTTCTCATTTCCCTCCGGTTTCCCATGAAAACACAAAAAAAATTGAAAGTGTTGTCCACAAGCATCAATATATAAATTCATATGTTGTGTTCTACCGCAACTTGTACTTGTCCTAATGTATATATTCATTGTTGGAATTTGCGGAATTGCAGGGAACCAAAACAAAGTGAAGCATCTACTTCAACTGCCAAAAGCAGACACCAACTTGACCCTGTGCAGGGCAGATCTAACTGAAGAAGGAAGCTTTGATGAAGCTGTAAAAGGTTGTCATGCAGTCTTTCATATGGCCACCCCTATGGATTTTGAATCCCAAGACCCCGAGGCAAGTTTGCAATTTTCGCTTATACATCAGTCTATGCATGTAAATGCATAGTTATATATGTAATATTCGGTTTATGTATTACAGAACGAAGTTATCAAGCCCACCGTAAAGGGAGTCCTTGACATCATTAAAGCATGTGCTAAAGCCAAGACAGTCAAGAAACTGGTTTACACTTCATCTGCCGGAACTGTCAATGTTCGGGAGCATCAGCTTCCTGTGTACGACGAATCCAACTGGAGTGACATGGATTTTATCTACTCCAAAAAAATGACTGCATGGGTTTGTATTTATTGTACCTGGAACTCCTGCAACTACTCTTACTAATTTGTTACTATAACTGAAACTACTTGTCTTAAATATATCGCAGATGTATTTTGTGTCAAAATCATTAGCCGAGAAAGCAGTATGGCAAGCTTCTAAAGAGAACAACATAGAGTTTATCAGTATAATACCAACCTTAGTAGTGGGTCCATTTATCACTCCAACGTTTCCACCTAGCCTGATTACAGCACTATCACCGATCACTGGTATTTACTGAATTATAATCCATAGACTTCAATATTTCAAGATTCCACGCAATCTGACTTGCTTAATATTATGGGATACATGTAACACAGGTAATGAAGCCCATTACTCCATTATAAAGCAATGTCAGTACGTGCACTTGGATGATCTCTGTGAGTCTCATATATTCTTGTATGAGCATCCTACTGCGCAGGGAAGATTTATTTGCTCTTCTCATGATGCTACCATTCATGACGTGGTGAAATTGATTAGAGAGAAATGGCCAGAGTACAACGTCCCTACTGAGTAAGTCCCCGGAGATCGTTTTCTGCTTTCTTTCACCCATGAAATTTGTACAAGGAGAACTTGTAGAGTATTATATAATGTGTGTGTTATCCTACAATTTTGTTGTGCTTCTACAAACTGGCCACTTGGCCAGCAATTCATATACATAGTAACACTATTTAAGGGGTGAATTGACAGGTTCAAGGGAATTGAGAAGGATTTGCCTGTCATTTCTTTTTCATCACAGAAGTTGATGGACATGGGTTTCACGTTTAAGTACAACTTGGAGGATATGTTCAAAGGAGCAATTGAAACATGCAGAGAGAAGGGATTGCTACCTGATTCAACTATTTTGCATGAGAATGACCAAGACAAGGAACTCCTTTTCCGTGTTACTGAAGATCATCACAATGGACATGAGAAGAATCTGCTTCACCATTTCCTCGAAAAGGATGCTATTGTCAAGGAGAAGAGAGGTGTAACTGATCATAGCCTGTGATATCCAAATCCAACCCGATCCAAACCCGAAAAAAACCCGATATATATATATATATATATTATAATTTTTATAATATATATAAATATATATATATAAATATAAATATATATATATATATATATATATATATATATATATATATATATAAAACTCTACACTTTGTCTCTGGATATTTATTTGCAATTGTATTTTCATTTTTATGTCCGTGGATATTTAGAGTGGTGTAATTTGGACTTATTTATTTTTATGTCTCTAGAATCTGAATATTTATTTGCAATTGTAATTTTAATTTTTATGAAATTTAGCTTAAAAAAAATATTACTACTTATTTACAAGAATTCAAAAATTCGGGTTTGGATAAACCCGAACCCGATCCAAACCCGGTGGATCGGGTTTGGATTTTGAATTTCCAAATCCAATTGGATTTGGATCGGATTTGTATTTGGATTAAAGATTCGGGTTTGGATTTGGATATCACAGATATCCAACCCGTTACCATCCCTAAAATACACATCTTGCAAGCAACTATGGATTGATGAAAAGCAAATTGATTAAAGTCTCGAGGTTAATTATGGAACGATGATGATGAGTGAATTGATTAAAGTCTCCAGGTTTTCCCCTGTTAGTTTTAACAAGTTAAAAATAAGTGGTAATGTAAGAAATATTATTTTCCGGACGGATATTTTGAGCGGTTTAAACAAACTATTCCACCCTAATTCGACGTGGAGCAATACGAATTACTTTAAAAATTAGATAATAACACCTTTTTATGAAATAAATGCAGGTATTTGTTGAAGAACTACTTCAATTTGTAGAAGAAACCTTCATAACTTCATATTAGACATTTGCGGAATCGGAAAGAAAAGCAGATAACGAAATTATTATTTTATATCTATACCAATCATTCATGCAATTTGTGAGGAATAACTCCAAGTTTTGATGCATAAATCAGAAAATTTGGTGACTGGAGCGAATTACACAAACAGGCTCACAATTGTTTCACGTTTTCAGAAATCCATCGAAATGGTTATTGCCTATATCTGATCTACTTGAACGATTATAAAATACAACACAACGCGGTCTCTTTGCTTGGATCCACGACCAGGAACTTTTGGAAACAGTATTACTGCCTCAGACTTTCCACTATGTAAGAAGCATACAAGTCCCTGCAACAAGAAGGGTTCATACATGTAGACAATCAGTGATACACTAATGTTACACAAATATAATTTGTGTGTATTTAACCTTGATCATATATCTCTTGCAGAGGAGAGGACGAAACAGAGATACTACTAGGTTTATTAATGTGTGTGCATAAACTTACATTGAATATTGGATTGCTTCTATAGCATCTTCAGCAGGCAGAAAGTCATTTACCCTAACTGACTTGTTCTCGTTCTTCTTATCTATAATTCAGGTAAGTTAGGGATACATCCAAGATCATACATTGCACAAAAAACATGTATGAATAGTTTCAACTGGTACAGGGCGTATAATGCTGAACACTATAAAGCACTTACCCTGGACATACATTATAAAATTTAAAGATATTTCAAGTACGACTGAAGAAAAAGGTTAAAAAGTGAAACTTGTGTATTTTAAAGGATACAGTCTTCAAAGAAGCGACGAATTTCAGCCAGGCGATGTGGAGGTAAATCTTTGATGTCATTGTAATGGCGGAACTCAGGGTCATCAGCACATACTGCAATTATCTTGTCATCTTTCTCACCCTATAAAAGATGTAAATTAGTATTCAGTCCTGAAGCCATCAACAATTAAGATGGGAACAAAATGAAATGTTAGAAAGATATTAAGAATCTCTTCTGTATATTAGAAGCTTAGAGACTTGCTTCAGTTCTATAACTGTACTATCTACATTCCCCTGAATTAGGCTTCAATTTTCTTCGTACTGTATCATAATTTGAAGAATTTTCATTTATTGGGTTTTTAGAAGGCCAGAATGCAGATGAGGGATAATATTGAATAGCAGTCCATATAGAGCAGCACCATACAAAACCCTATAATATACTTGGGCCCAAAGTTTGAGAAAAACTACAGCTCCTAAATCAATATGCTTACGAGATTTGGAGAAAATTATGTTGAGTTTTGTAATATCGAAAGGCCTTCTTGTTGCAAGCATAATAAGCCTCTCGCTCTTCTATTGCTCATTCAAGATAAAGCAGGCTGCATTCATTAAGATTACCTGATCAATCATCGGCATTAGTCCAATGGCACGGGCGCGAAGGAAGGTAGCAGGTAATACGGGTTCCTAAGCAACAGTGAACATATTTGTGTCAAAAGATCATTACTTTAAGCTTCAAGGTAAAGTTGCAAGCAGTTTGTACCCATAGCATAATCATGTCTGCATAAAGGAAGATACCTGCATCAGTACAAGGACATCCATAGGATCACTATCTTCACAAAGGGTGCGTGGAATGAATCCATAGTTGTGTGGGTAGACCACGGATGAGTAAAGAACTCGATCAACCTGTAACTTAAACGATCAAAAATCTATTTTCTTTATCTTATCCCTCTCCCCCATCTTGTTGTACGTGCAAGTGTAATAAAATGGACAACATGAGGGACATGGAAGAGCATATTATTCAACACTGTATCATCATTAGACATAACACTGTATCAGATTAACTTCTCCGAGAAAACAAATAAAAATAAAGTTTACCAAGTTCAGGTATACTTCCGTGCATGACTTTGTAACAGTGATCAAAACAGCCACAGGCGGCACATCAAAGTAGTCAACTAGAAAGCAGATGACTCTAGGGTAAGACATGTAAATTGACTTTTCTATCAATAGAATTTATGTCATAAAGAAGAATTACCTTACAAGAACTGAAGTAAAAGTACAAAAGGTCCCCGGACATCTTTAAGTACACAAGAAATTAGCAAGTGATATTAACAAGGCTATTTATGAAAAAACTGACACCAGCTATGAACACCATGTCACACATGCATACACACACTGGTGCATGTGTAAATGGTAAGTTGCCCTTTCTATCCCCCAAACATTTCATAGGCGGCAACAAAATGTACATTAAAGATATAACTGGTGTATGCATATGACAATTATTTTCAGCTTAGGAAAAAAGTAGGGCAAAGTATGAAGGAACCTCACTTTAAAAAGGCCAGACTTCTTGTCTAGTTCGTACTTGACTTTGCTCCCTTTTCCAATCTCAACAACCTGAAATAAGCATTTTACATTAGAAGATGAGATGTAATTAGAGTACAAAAGAAAAACCCTATAATTTATACAAAGGGGTGGCGCCCATTTTATTCTCTCTCATCAAATGACCAGAATCCCACTTGTGACAGTGGTGTAGGTCTCCTACAGTCATGGCCATGGAAGAGTCACTGACACTACATCCAGGCTCCAGCAGAACCAAGGAATACTACCACCTATCTTTTATCCTTGTGCCAAGCAGATAACTTGCTAAAGAAAACTTTAAGATATTTGGTTCCCTAGATGGCCCTAAAAAGAGTAACTATCTGCTACAAGAGGAGAAAGAGAACCATACACAATTAAAAATGGCAGGTGCTCCTGGTCCTGCATATAGTACAAAAGCAGCACGGGTTATATGATAGAACTATAGAAGTAAATATGACCATCTAACATTATGTAAAGGCAAACATTCTCAACATTCAGTACGTAAAACAGACTAACGTCAATGTAAGTATGTTCCCAAACTTAAAAGTTAGACAAGGACATGTTTGATTGATAATGAGTATACCAATCTCCAAGTCATGCCAGGGATGAGCAGCAACAGATCTTCGTGACATAGAGCTAAGGATCCTTTCATTAAGGGCAACAAAAGTTTTTCCTGATTTCTTTTCACTCCTTTGCACAATGTTCTCAGTCTTCTCACTCACTTCCCCATTGTTCTCAGTCTTCTCACTCACTTGCAAATTGTTCTCAGCCATATTTACCTATTAGATGTATGAGATAATATAAAACGAATTAATAATACACATAGTTATCTGACGTAAAGATAAGATGGTGCAAGAATAAATAACAGATATCCATCATCACACCACAAGTCCTGTACCTAATTTTACGAGAGATCATGTTGGCCACTTGCCAAAAATTTAAAACCACCCCATCTTGATACAAGGGGAATCAGTCATTACCATTACATAGATATTAGATCATCTATTTAACTTAAGCACGTCTTAGCTCTAAATGACAATCAAATAATTTTGATAATCTACAACAGTTATTCGTGGTACTAATTACCAATTATATCTTTTACTTGGTGGAACCGATATGGGAATCGAAACTGAGTCCTTTGCAACGCTAGGGACACGCCTTTAACACTAGATTGTCCTATATGATACTAACTCAGGGAAGGGGATATGGGAATCAAAACCAAGTCCTTTCAAGTCAGGGGACGCACCATTAACACTAGACTGTCACTTAGAGCAACTCCAAGAGATCCCTTATATGACCTCCTAACTCAAATTATAAGGGATTATGTTTAAAATTGTGTTCCAACAGGCTCTTAACTTTTCCTTAAAAAGTTAAGAGCATCATGTAATCCCTTATAAGGGCTCCCTTATTTCACTTTTATCAATAAAATATTATTTCCCCTCATCTTCTCAATTGTTTCCCTCTTTTTTTGTTCTTGCTTCCTTCTTTTATTTATTATTTAATAATTATAAGGATCAATTATAAGGAAGCTTGTTGGAGTTAAACTGTTCGTGAGCTACTCGAGCTCGGCTCGTAAAATATTCGAATTCGGTTCGATAATAATCGAGCCGAGCTCGAGCTCGAGCTATTCGAATAGTTGACCGAGCCGAGCTCGAGCTCCATATTACTCGATTCGTATGGCTCGCGAGCCTAATCGAGCTTATATATATTTTATTATTTATATATATTTTTTATTAATTATATATTATTTTTATGTTATTTATATATTTTTATATAAATATTTAATATTTTTATATATTAATCGAGTCGAGCTCGAGCCGAACTTAAGGTATTCGAGCTTTTGTTGATAATTAGTGAAATTGATTTGAGCTTTCGAGCCGAGCTCGAACATATCACATATGTGTCGAGCCGAGCTTCGAGCTTGAATTTTATGGCTCGATCGAGCTCGAGCCCGAACTATTTAATCGAGCTCGAGCCGAGCCTGGTCAGTGTTCGGCTCGGCTTGTTTACAGCCCTAGGATCAATTATAAGGATCAATTATAAGGAAGCTTGTTGGAGTTGTCATACCTTATAATATCCTAAATCACTAAGAGCCTAATATTTTATAATATTTATAAGGAAAACAAAAGGAGGCTCTTGGAGTTGCTTTTAGTACTAATTAAACTCACTTACAGTTTTAATTTTTAAAATTTAAAACCTTGAAAATACTAACACTTAATATACATACATATCTTGCAAAAAAAAAAAAAAAAACTCATTCTTGCATGAACAAATTATAAGCTAAATAATCATAAACACTAAAACAAAATCACCTATACTGTCATAATACTGATTAATCAAAACAACCATACAGTATATACATACACATATACACAAAGCCTAATCAGCAAGCAAGAACATGACAAACACTTGAACAAAAAATAACTAATTTAAATTAAAATCAACATAGTAAATCAAGTAAAATAAAAGATGGGTTTTAGCATAGACTTACAGAAATATTGAGAATGAAAAAATGGTGGTGAGATGAAAAAAGATTGATGATAAATTGGTATAGTTATTGTGCTGCATATTTTTTTAACAATATATTTACAGGTACAAGACAGCGTAGTGGATGATGGGCTGACTAGGTTGTTTATGTTTTTTTGGTTTATTGCGGCCCAATATTCGGCGGTCGCCCCTATGTTAATCCAGACCGTTGATATAATGTGTGTGGAAGTAATCTAACGGATGAAAAGGTGTCTTTGTGTTTGTTGTACATTTTTTTTTTGGAGGAGCTTTTGGAGCACAAAAATTTCTTCGGTATGGATTTTATCCGGATTTTAAAAAATCATGATTTTTAAAAATAAGATCAGATTGGATTTTTTCAAAAATCGGGTTAGGCTAAGCCGGATTTGCTCTAAAATATGGGATCCGTTTTCTCTAAGGACCGTATAGAACTTTGGGAGTAAACCCCCAATTAACCTACTTTATCTTTTCACTCTAAGGACCGTATAGAACTTTGGGAGTAAACCCCCAATTAACCTACTTTATCTTTTCAATTAAATACTAACCCGTGCAATGCACGGCTTTCTTAAAATTAAGTTATTTTTTATTTATATTTTAATTATTATTTATCTCATATATATTACTTAATATAATATTGGCATAATATATATTATTAAATAATAATCGTTTAATTATATGATATATTATTCGAATTATGATTATATTTTGTCATAAGAATATAAATATAAATGGAAGTGTCGTATATACTTACATTCAAATTTTTGTTGATATTATCTTATTCAAATTATGATTTCATAATAGCACAAAATTATGATTTCATAATAATGCATATTGTAATATTTGTTTAAAATAGAATTTAATATTAATTTGTAATTGTGTTAAATTTTTATTGTTCTTTATATAGTTTTAGCTTTTTTTCACTTTATTGATTTATAATTTGTTGTAAATTTGTTAATAAATATGTGATATTAAAATTATTAAAAATTATTTTGAAAATATTTGGTTTCCAAATAACTGAAAGAGTCTAAAAAAGTTGGGTGTAGCTGAAGAATTTTAACTCAAATATAACCAAAAGAGTGTGTAATTGAATATTAATTGAAGTGTAATTAAAAGAGTTTGTTATTAAGTTGAATATGTGATTTATTTTTTGTAAAATAAAATTTTATATGTATTTTATTTATTTTTTCCATTTTTGAATGGTGTTAGTAAACTTTTTGGGAAGGTGTTAACCGACCAACCAACCAACCAATTATACCTTCAAATTATGATTTCATAATAATCCATAATGTAATATTTGTTTAAAATAGAATTTAATATTAATTTATAATTGTGTGAAATTTTTATTATTTATTATATTGTTTTAGATTGTTTTCAATTTTCTGATTTATAATTTTTTGTAAATTTGTTAATAAATATGTGATTAAATTATTTAAATTGATTTTGAAAATATTTGGTTTCCAAGTAACTGAAAGAGTCTAAAAAAGTTGTGTGTAGATGAAGAATTTTAACTCAAATATAACTAAAAGGATATGTAATTGAATATTAATTGAAGTGTAATTAAAAGAGTTTGTTATTAAGTTAAATATGTGGCTTATATTTTGTAAAATAAAATTTTATATGTATTTTAATTTATTTTTTTATTTTTAGAAGGTATTAGCAAACTTTTTGGGAAGGTGTTAACCGACCGACCGACCAACCAACCAATTATACCCTTTAAATTGATTTTGAAAATAGTTGGTTTCCAAGTAACTGAAAGAGTCTAAAAAAGTTGGGTGTAGATGAAGAATTTTAACTCAAATATAAATAAAAGGGTATGTAATTGAATATTAATTGAAATGTAATTAAAAGAGTTTGTTATTAAGTTAAATATGTGGTTTATATTTTGTAAAATAAAAATTTATATGTATTTTAATTTATTTTTTCATTTTTAGATGGTGTTAGTAAACTTTTTGGGAAGGTGTTAACCGACCGACCAACCAACCAATTATACCCTGTTTCGCTTATAATAGTATAGTATAGATAGTATAGATTTTTTGAAAAATAAAATTTTATATGTATTTTAATTCATTTTTTCATTTTGGAAAGTGTTAACAAATTTTTTTGGAAAGTGTTAACCGACCAACCAACCAACCAATTATACACCGACCGACCAATTAACCAATTATACCATATTTCGCTTATAATAGTATAGTATAGATAGTATAGATTTTTTGTAAAATAAAATTTTATATGTATTTTAATTTATTTTTTCATTTTGGAGGGTGTTAACAAATATTTTGGGAAAGTGTTAACCGATTTGTAATTGTGTGAAATTTTTATTGTTTATTATATAATTTTAGTTTGTTTTCACTTTTTTGATTTATAATTTGTTGTAAATTTAATAATAAATATGTGATAGTAAAATTATTTAACTTGATTTTGAAAATATTTGGTTTCCAAGTAATTGAAAGAGTCTAAAAAAGTTGAGCGTAGATGAAGAATTTTATTTTTTCATTTTGGAGGGTGTTAACAAATATTTTGGGAAAGTGTTAACCGATTTGTAATTGTGTGAAATTTTTATTGTTTATTATATAATTTTAGTTTGTTTTCACTTTTTTGATTTATAATTTGTTGTAAATTTAATAATAAATATGTGATAGTAAAATTATTTAACTTGATTTTGAAAATATTTGGTTTCCAAGTAATTGAAAGAATCTAAAAAAGTTGGGCGTAGATGAAGAGTTTTAACTCAAATAAAAAAAGAGTTTGTAATTGAATATTAATTGGAATGTAATTAAAGAAGTTTGTTATTAAGTTAAATATGTGGTTTATTTTTTGTAAAATAACATTTTATATGTATTTTAATTTATTTTTTCATTTTTGGAAGATGTTAGCAAAAATTTTGGGAAAGTGTTAACCGACTGACCAACCAACCAATTATACCCTGTTTCGCTTATAATAGTATAGTATAGATTAGGTAAAAAAAATTTTAATTGTTTTTCAATAATTATGTCATCTTCAAATTATCACTGAAGTGAATCTAAAATATTAAGTTGATCATTAAATTGAAAATGGTTTCAAATAAAATAGGATATTAAAGTTAATTATGGATATATTTTATTAAATAATTTATTTTTCCTGAATAGAAAATATTAATATTAATATTAAATTTTTGAATTTTATGGTGTGCAATTTATATGGTAGGGTAACATATTCATTTTTCAGACAAACAATCCAAGAAATCAATATTAATATTAGTGATTTCCGTCTAAAAAAAATATGTTATATAACAAAATGTATTCATAGTTGATTTTAATGACCTATTTGAAATTGCTTTTAGTTAGATGATCAACTTAAAATTTTAGGTCAATTTTAATGATCAAATTGATAATGAACCCGTATATAAAGGGTTCTTCCCAGGTTGTTCTCTAGATTTTATCATTTATTACTATATATTACTAAATTTCAACACGACAAATATTGCCATTTTAACGGGTGAAAGCGCCATATAATCAAAATTTAAAGTACAATGCCCAAAATGATCATCGGTGGGATTAGTGCCTAAAATGACCAGACGACTACGCATGCGAAGGGCTTCGTGGAACACGCATTCCACACATGTGTGGTTTTCAACCTACGTATTGCTGGCATGCGTGGTTCATTTTTTTATTTTCAAAAAATTCAAACTACGCATTGGTCTTTTTTTATTTTTTTTTTTAAAATTTCAACAAGGCTACCTCTCGCATATGGTTCATGCGTAGCTCAGTAAGCGCATTTAAGAAATGCGTGGGCGGGAGGGAACCACGCATTTTGCCCCTGCGTAGGTTTTGTTTTTTGTTTTTACAAAATTTCTTTAAAATAAATAAAAATCTACCAGATCTAAAACACAAAATGGAATTATTGAACCCCAAAGGTTAACTGTTGAACCCTCAAGAGAATATACATAAAATTAAAAAAATTTAACTAAAAAATTGAATATTTCTTACTGAGTCCGGCGGCTTGATATTTAAAAATTCGGGGTTAGCCCCAATTTTTTAAAAATTGGGATAAGTTAGGGTTTAGGGTTTAACCCTACCCTAAACCCTAAGTTTGTATATGGTTTATTCGTCGTTCTCAAAATGTAAATATTGAACCCCAAAGGTTAATTGTTGAAACCCCAAGAGAATATAGATAAAATTTAAAAATTTTAATTAAAAAATTGGTTATTTCTTACTGAGATCGGAAGCCTGATTTTTAAAAAATCGGGGACCATCCTCGATTTCAAGATAAGTTAGGGTTTAGCTCTAGGGTTTAGGATAAAATTTAAAAAATTTAATTAAAAAATTTAAAAGGTTAACTACATGCATTCACTGATTGCGTATCCTGTTGAGCTACGCATTACAGATATGGGGGTGTGTTACTGTGTGTTGTTTATTCAAACGAAGGAGCGGGTTTGCTTTATTTTTTTTGGTATACGCATATGAGATATGCGAGGTTTTATGGTTAGAAAGGGCACTTCCAGCGCCGGTGGTTATTTCGAGTACCTAGGTTGTATTTTTGTGTTATTTCGGTCATTTTCTCATTTTAATGTCTATGAAATTATGATTTTACCCCTATAAATAAAAAATTACAAAAATGCCGTACTTTAATAATTATGTAAAAAGTAGTACATATTTGGGATTCAAACCACAGACCTTCTTCTATTAAACTCATACCATAACCAACTATGCTACAATTAATTTTTGAGTTTTGTTTAAAAATCGTATAAGATAAACCACATATTTTCTTCTTAACTCTTCCTTTTTTAATTTTTTTTTGACTAAATTAAATCATGATTTATATTATTTCTAGAATATTGGATATGTAAAGTATAATGTAATGTAATATGTAATAGAGGACATATATAACTCAACTAGGATAAAAGATAAATAATATTAACTCTATACAGGGATCGTTTGAAGAACAGGCATCAACAAGGATCAAGTCGCTGAAAGAAGTTCATTAACATGATCAAGCCTCAGTGACAGAATAAGATGTACAGATGATTCAGTTGAAGGGCGAAAAAGATTCTATGTATTTATATTATTTGAAGATACTGCTGCAGGCTAATCAATTGGAATGTAACGAAGGTGTGAAGATCAAGATCAGTGCTAGTCACTTGTGAACCAGACCAGTGCACTAAGTGTCAGCACATACGAGAAGGATCAACACATTAATTCATAGAAAGAATTGCCAAAGCCTATTGACGATCAAGGACAGACATAATATCTCAAGGTATTGTCAAAAATTAATTTACTCTGAAAATTAACTAAGTAACAGATTAATTAATTATTTATAATAAATAATTAAATTAATATGGTACTTGAACTATTTTCTGAGATGAATTAATTCAGCAGAATGTTTGAAACAGAAGAGAGAAGCCCAAAAGAAGCAGCCAAAAATAGTAATACTATGCAAAGTTACTATGCACAATTACTATGCAAGGTTACTATGCACGATTACTATGCAGGTACTGTGCAAATAGTGGTTACTATGCAAATAGTGATTACTGTGCAAATAGTGGTGGCTGGTACTGTGCAAATAGTGGCTGGTGGGGCCCACGTGAAATGAAAATTTTCAACAGACGCAATTTGGTTGGTGGAATAGTGTTACTATGCAGGTGGGGCCCACTGGAATAGTACAGCATAGTGACTTTCTAAAACCTATAAATAGGCCTGTTGTATTTCATTTCAAAACACACCTCAACACACAACTCTCTCTTCTTTCTCTTATATCTTCTCTGTGTAAGCTGCTAGACAGTCCATCTAGTAGGGAAGCCGGCTTAGCCCGCTTTCGGGAAGTGTCGGGTAGAAGGTTCTCGTGCCTAAACTATCCTTAGGAGTGTTCTGGTTTTGAAGCTAATCCATTGGATTAGAAGTTGTAACACCGCTTCGAGTTTATTATCAATAAAGATATATTCTCAGAATTTTTTTTTTTGGTAGTATCGTATTCAACCCCCCCCTTCGACGATACTTCGGGACCTAACAATTGGTATTAAAGCAAACTTCTAGCATATACAAGAAGTCTAAAGATCAAAACCATAGGAAGGAAGGATACAGGTGTGAAGATTCCAATGCATGACAAAGGTAATTACTTTCACTGGAAAGTAAAAATGCACCTTCATCTCTCAGCCATCGATGAAGGCTATGTAGATTTCATAGAGAAAGGACCTCATGTTCCAATGAAGGCCAATTCTGGCATTGGTCAAGATGCTTGCACTGTAGCTGCTGGAAGGCCTATTCCAAAGAATCAAGCTGAGTACACAGATGAAGACTTGGAGGAGATTCACAAAGATAGGAAGACTATGAACATTTTGTTCAATGGAATCGATCAAGATATGTTTGATAATGTCATTAACTATACCACAGCTAAGCAAGTGTGGGAAATTATCCAAACCATTTGTGAAGGCACTGAGCAGGTCAGAGAGAACAAGATGCAACTCCTCATACAACAGTATGAACACTTCCACCATAATTTTGGTGAAAATTTAACAGATATATTCAGTAGATTTCAGAAACTACTGAATGGCCTGAAGTTGTATGGGAGAACATATGAAGTAAAAGACTCCAACTTAAAATTTCTGAGATCTCTTTCTAAGGAATGGAAGCCAGTTATAGTCTCGTTGAGAAACTCCCAAGACTACAAAAGTTTTACACTTGAGAGACTGTATGGCATCCTAAAAACATATGATCTTGAAATGCAGCAAGATGAGGAAGTAGAAAAGAGCCAGAAGAAGAGTGGAGCTATAGCCTTGATGGCCAACATTCCAACAATCCAAGGTGGTGGAAGAATGAAGAGTGTAGAAGCCACACTAAGTTCAAAAACTTGTGAAGGTGAAGCTGAAGCTACCAAGGGCAAGGGCAAGATGATTGAAGAACTTGATGCATCCAGTGGAGACGAGTCTACTGATTTGGATGAATATTTGGCATTTTTGTCAAAAAGATTCTCAAAGCTCAGATTCAAGAAGAATCCATCAGGAGCAAGGCAACTCAGAAAGAACTATCAACCCTCCAAAGATGTGGTTGAGAGATTGAAGATCAAGTGCTTTAGTTGTGGAATTACTGGTCACTTTGCCAATGAATGCAGGAAATCTCAAGCTGAGAAAAAGAAGAATTAGTTTGAAGCTGTTGATTACAAGAAGAAATATTTTGATCTTCTCAAGCAACAAGGGAGAGCATTTGTGTCAAAGATAGTGACTGGGCTGCTGGAGGTGACTCAGATGCAGAAGAGGAGTTTGTCAATCTTGCACTCATGGCAAACGAAACTGATGAAGAAGCTAGCTCAGCAAGCAACCAGGTATTCTCTACAGTCGTAACTGATCTTTCTAAAGCTGAATGTGCTAGCACAATTGATGAAATGTCTATTGAATTGTATAACATGCATGTTACCTTGAAATTACTTAACAGAGAGAATAAGAGGATTAAATACCTTAATGAAAAGTTAAGTGGTAGGAATGCTTTAATAGAAACACAGTTGATTGAGTTTGAAACTATGAGAAGAGATTGCATGGATGCTAAAAATGAAATGATTGGGGCTATAAAGAGAGAGGAAGTTTTAAAGAAACAGTTAGTAGAGGAACATAATCTGATTACTAAGTGGAAAGGATCAATAGTTGTAACTGAGGAAATTTGTAATGTTAAAGGAATTGATTCTTTCTACAAATTAGCAGAAGCTAAGTTAGATGTTGATAGGGAAGTTACTTCAGACAGTGATTTAGTCGAAAAAGAATGATCTTTGAGACTTAAGTCTGTTAGCAAAGCAACTTTAACTAAATTGAATAAAAAGTACGGGCCTGTCAACAAGAGTTTTTTTAATGGAGAATGTAGCAATAATGAATCTGTTGAGAAAAGAAACATAGGCAACTTGTCCCACAAGCAATTGAAGGACAAGCTAGAAAATGTTAAGTCAGGTGTTAAGGATAAGAAAAAGAACAGAAATGGTAAGTTAGGGGTTAACAAACACAACAATTACACACCTGATAAATATGCTCCTAGGAAAGAATGTGTAAAGTGTGGAAGTATTAATCATTTATCTACCAACTGCAAAGCTATGAAAAATCCTTTGATGCCTAACATGCCTATGCTTGTGCCTGATGTGAATGTTATGCCAAATATGTATGCTCCCTCTGCTCATGCATCTAGTCAATATGCTAACATGTCATTCATGCATAATCCATACTACAATGCTTTCAATATGCCACAGATGCCATGGATGATGAATAACATGTTTGCACATACTATGCCTAACAATGCTATTAACTATAACAAATATGAGCAAGTATCAAATTCTATCTCTCAAAGGCCCAAACCTAAAGTCAAAATTGATTTACTCAATCTAAACTTTCGGTTAAAAGGGATTTGAAGGATAAGAAGTTGGCTAACAAGGCAGGACCCAAGAAAACTTGGGTACCAAAATCAACTTGATTTTGTTTTGATGTGTGCAGGGAAACAGAAGGAATCTTTGGTATCTGGACAGTGGTTGTTCTAGGCATATGACTGGAGATTCTACCCTGCTCACTAAGCTTGAGGAAAGAGCTGGCCCTAGCATTACCTTTGGAGACAACAACAAAGGATATACTAGAGGATATGGCTTGATTTCACAAGGGAATGTTGTCATTGAAGAAGTAGCACTGGTTAATGGACTTAAGCATAACTTGCTAAGTGTCAGTCAACTGTGTGATAAAGGCCAGAATGTCTGGTTCACATCTGAAGCTTGTGTCATTTTCAAGAAAAGTGACAACAAGGTAGTGTTGACAGGAGATAGAAGAGGAAATGTGTACATTGCTGACTTCAATTCAACAAATGCAAACATGACTACATGTCTTCTCAACAAGGCAAGTGTAGATGAAGGTTGGCTTTGGCACAAAAGATTGTCACACATGAGTTTTAAAGCAATGAATGAGTTGGTAAAGAAGGATTTGGTTAGAGTTACTCCAAAATTGGATTACTCCAAGGATGGATTGTGTGATGCATGCCAGAAAGGGAAGCAGAAGAAGGCCTCTTTCAGATCAAAGTCAATGTCATCAATTGATCAACCCTTGCAACTACTTCACATGGATCTCTTTGGACCAGTCAATGTGTTGTCAATCTCAAAGAAGAAATACTGTCTCGTGATTATTGATGATTTCTCAAAATTCTCTTGGACATTCTTTCTGCACTCTAAGGATGAGGCAGGTGAAGTCATTATAAATCACATCAAGATAGTCAACAACAATCCTTTACTCAAAGTAAGGAGAATTAGAAGTGACAATGGAACTGAGTTCAAGAATTCTATAATAAGATAGTTTTGTGAAGAAGAAGGAATTATCCAAGAATTCTCTGCACCAAGAACTCCTCAACAAAATGGTGTAGTGGAAAGAAAGAACAGAACTCTAATTGAAGCTGCAATAACAGTGCTTGAAGAGTCTAAGCTACCAACATACTTCTAGACAGAAGCTATAAACACTGCATGCTACACTAAGAATATTTCTTTGGTCAATTAAGCAAAAGGCATGACACCTTATCAACTTTTCAAAGGCAAGAAACCAACAATCAACTTTCTGCATGTCTTTGGATGCAAATGCTTTGTACTGAAAAATCATGGTGAGCATCTTGGAAAAGTTGATACAAAGGCAGATGAAGCCATCTTTGTTGGATACTCAGCTGGAAAATCCTACAGAGTCTACAACCTAAGACTAAACATTGTAATGGAGTCCATACATGTTGTCTTTGATGACAAGAAAATATCTGGTCTAGTAGATGAAGGTTTTTATGAGTCTCTCTCATTTGAGAATGAGTGAAGTGGTGAAGAAAGTGAAGATTATGATGAAGAATGGAGATCAAATGGTGTGAGAAATAGACAAGTGAAAGGCATATGACTCAGCCTATTTATAGTTAGAGGATCCTAATCAACTTAAACCAAATTGTAATAAGTAAATATACATATGAACTGTCACAGGAATCTCAAGAAGTATTATCTGTCAGAAGAAAGAAGAAAAGTCAATTTATAGTTTTGATGTCGTACACTGGAAGACGATTCAGTGATCTGATCAAGCCCCAGTATAGCATTGAAGTTAATGGATTCATTTGAACAGTGACAGAGATTTTTCGAGTGATAGTTTGAATGTCAGTTACAGTACAAGAGATTTGAGAGAAGAAACAAACCACAACCTAAAGTCAAAAGTGAAGAAGCATCGTTGAAGTTAGTCGTTCATGAACCAGACAGTACATCGAACGTCAACACAAGTCAGTGGTAATTCTTTACTACCTTCAGTGGTTTGTAAGAATTAAATTAGTTATCTATTGATTTAATTAAATTCATTTATAATTGATATAAATCATTTAGTTGATTTAATTAAATGAATTAATTCTAGAAGAATTAATTAATTTATTAAATTAATTATTATATCAATTAAATATGAATTAGTTAATCATTAATTAATTAAATAGATCAATATGACTTAAAGAAAGAAGGTTGGATTATGTCTTGGAGAAGAAAAATTCGGTATGACCTAAATTAAGTCATACCGACAGAATTCAAAGTTATGTCTTACCGAGCCAAGCATTGCAGATTATGTCATACCGACAGAATTCAAGATTAAGTCATACCGACCTCCTGCCAGCTGTGTTAAGTCATACCGAACTTATATTAAGTCATACCGACCAGGTTTATGTCTTAATGGAGGTTTGTGTAAGTCTTAATGAAGAAAAACTAAGTCTTGGAAGCAGTTTAAGTCATGCTGGAGCAGTTAAATATCCTATAGAAAGCTAGCAAGACTTATGACTGATACAAAAGAACAGAACACAGCAGATTAAGTCATAACCAAGAAACAGAGCAGAAATTATAATATCCAGCAGAACAGAATTCTCTCTCAAGAACACCAAGAACACCAAAGCTTAAACAATTCCCAGAAATTCAAGTTCTTCATCTTTGTAATATTCTATCCGCTAGAACTTGTCTATTTGTGATTCTTGTACTACTAGCGAATTAAGTTTCCTAGTTCTTATCTTGATTATTATTAACTAAATTAGAAAAGTTCATGTCGAATTTTCTAATTAGTTATTAACATCTTGATAAGTTGTTATACTGATTTTGTAACACCACATCAAGTTAATATACAGTTATATTCAACTTGAAAAATTGTGTTAAATAATTCCGCACAAATTTGTCTTTGCTAAAATATTATCTAACGGACAAATTTCGATAAAAAGGTAAAGATTGTATTCAACCCCCCTTCTACAATCTTATCGGACCTAACAATTGGTATCAAAGCATATTGATTGATACACAAATCAAAGATCCCATTTTACTCGATTAAAAATCATCCCTGAATTTTTTAACTCTCTTAAAAAATTCATCATGTCTTCTAAAGTTGGAACTGTGAAAATTCCCATATATGACAAAAACAGTTATGATATGTGGAAGAACAAAATGTTAATGTTCCTCGAGGTTGCAAATCCTAAATACATGAAAGTCTTATCAGAAGGACCAATAATACCTTTTGGATTAATTCCTGAAGTTGTTACTGATGGAAAAGTTATTTCCCCTGCAAGGTTTGTACACAAAGATTCTTCTGAGTACACTCTTGTTGAAAGAGAGGAAGCTGGACTTGACATTAATTTAAGACTGATCTTAATAGATTCTCTAGGCTCTATAATGTAAAGTCATGTGATTAACTGCAAGACTGCAAAGCACATGTGGGAAACCATTGAAACTGTGAATGAAGGAACATAGGAAGTTAGGGAGAATCGACTAGAAATTCTGACATCTGAGTATGAACACTTTCGATCAGCATACAATGAAAGTATTCAAGATGTGTTTGAAAGATATAACAAACTTGTCAACAATTTACAGATGCATGGCAAGTACTACACTCAGAAAGAGATCAACAGAAAATTTCTACTGTCAATGCCTGTTCATCTAGAACATAGGATTACAGCTATCAGAGAGTCGAGGAATCTAAGTGAAATTACTGTAGAAAGACTCTTTGGCGTTTTAAAAACCTATGAACTGGAACAATCTCAACAAAAGGAGATTTATGGAAAAGGAAGAGTTTCTAATACTTCTACAGCTCTTATTGTTGAGAACAAACAGGAAGTGGAAGATAAGGTTATTCAATCTTGTAGTGTTGACAGTGGCAAGCTTGAAGTTGAAGTTGGTCAAACGAATGCTAGTCCAGATGAAGGAGACTTATATTCGTTAGAAGAGCTAGATCAGTTGGAAGATGAGTCCATGGCTTTGTTGGTAAGGAAATTCAGTAACTTCAGATTCAGGAAGAATCCCAAGTTCAGGTACAAATCTAACTATAACAGGTTCCAGAGAGGAGGTTCTTCATCCTCAAGTAACAGAGGAGGTTACAAAACTGGAACAGTTGAAAGAAGTAAAATTAGATACTACAACTGTAATGAACTTGGACATTTCGCTACTGAATGTCAGAAGCCAAAACAAAACCAAAGAAAAGACTTTGGATCTGAGAAGAAGAAGACAGGTAAAGCCTATGTGGCTGCTGGAAAGAGTTGGGATGATACAGACTCTGAAGAAGAAGAGTATGGCAATCTTGCCCTGATGGCAAAATCTGATAACTCCAGTGGTACTTCATCTGAGGTATCATGTACTGAAAGTCAATATATTTATCAACTTAGTGATTCACTAGGTTATGCTAATAGAGAGATTGAAAGGATCAATTTGTTAAATACAGATCTTAGTAATCAATTATCAGAATTACACGATGTAAAAAATTGCCATGATAAACAAAAATCAGAAATAATAATTCTAAAAGAACTTGAGAGGTCTCTAGCGTTGATAGTGGTTCAACAACGTGAGATAATAGCTGAACTAGAAATAAAGGTTAGTGCTACTTCTAATTCATGTAAAGTGGCTAAAGAGTTGTTTAACCAACAAGCTATTAATCAAACCATAGGAATTGGGTTTGATTATAATGAAGCTATTGGACGAAAAAGCATTATTACCCCTAATCGTGTTAGTGCTGTAGAAAGGGGTATACCAATAGTGCTTAAGGGTGTTAATAACCCACTCTTTAAGACATCCATAACAGAACCTTTGGATGCAACATCTTTAATCATTAAGGAAGAGATGCGCATTGAGGATTTAGCTAATGGCGTAGTCTTAGAAAGTAATCAAGTTGTTAAAAATGATGAAGATAGAAAGTCTGTGGTTAAGAATACAGAAAGAGTTGGTGAGTCTACTAGTTCCTTGAAAACTAGTAGTAGAAGTAACAACATGAATAAATGCAACAACATATCTACCATGCATACTATTCCTGTTATTGATACTGCTCATAAGAAATGCAATGCTGTTAATTGCATGTCTTGTGCTTTTAATATAATGTCTGCTTACTTTAACGTTAATCATGCATGTGTTGATAAGAATGTTTCTAGACAGCATATGAGCAGAAATAAATATGTTAGATCCAGGACTGTAAACCACCTAATTCTAAGACTAGGACTCCAAGTCCTTCTCAGAATATGGTGAAGACATGGTTACCCAAGCTGAAACCAAAACAAGTTAAAGCTGTTTACAAGGTAAAATGTCCAGTACCTGAAGAAAATGTTGTTAAAATAAAAAGTGTTGCTATGCCTGATAAAGGCCAATTCTTTAAGTACTCCGGACCCAATCAAATTTGGGTTCCGAAGAAAGTCTAACCAATTTGTCATTGCAGGGTTTAAAATAGGTTGAACGAGTCATGTGGATTCTGTACAGTGGATGTTCAAGGCATATGACCGGAGATAGAGCCCTGCTGACAAATGTGGTGGAGAAGGCCGGCCCAGTCGTTACCTTTGGAGATAACAACAAAGGTAAAACTAATGGATATGGCAGATTAGAAGCTGGAAATGTTATCGTTGAAGATGTCTCTTTTGTGAACGGCCTTGAACACAATTTGCTCAGTATTAGTCAATTCTGTGACAAAGGTTATGAAGTTCATTTCAACAAGAAGAATTGTCTAATATCACACAAGAGAAATGAAAGGCCGCAGTTGACTGGAGTAAGAAAAGGAAACTTGTACATAGCCAATATGAACTCTGGAAGCACAGAAGAAATTAGATGTTTTTATTCAAAGGCATCCACTGATGAAAGTTGGTTATGGCACAAGAAACTTTCTCACCTAAACTTCAAAACAATGAATTCTTTAGTTAAAAGAGAATTGGTGAGAGGTTTACCTTCGATTGAATTTACTCAGGAAGGTCTATGTGACGCTTGTTTAAAAGGAAAGTTAAAAAGGGCAACTCACAGGAGCATTAACACATCATCAATAACTGAACCATTACAACTTCTCCATATGGATTTGTTTGGTCCAGTTAGTGTGATGTCCATGTCAAGAAAAAGATATGCTCTAGTGATTGTTGATGATTTCTCAAAATTCACATGGGTACTATTTCTGAACTCAAAAGATGAAACTCCACAACTGGTAGTTGATCACATTAAGTTAATTGAGCTGGACTCTAATCGTCCAGTAAGAGCTATAAGGTCAGACAATGGAACTGAATTCAAGAATGCAGTTCTGAATGACTTTTGCACTGAAAAGGGTATATCTAGACAGTACTCGGCTCCCAGAACTCCTCAGCAAAATGGGGTAGTTGAAAGAAAGAATAGAACCTTGATTGAAGCTGCATGTACTATGCTAAGTGAATCAAGGCTTCCATTGAGCTTTTGGGCTGAAGCTGTCAACACTGCATGCTATACCCAGAATCGAACACTTATCAATAAAGACTTAATGAAGACACTATATGAAGCTCTACATGACAAGAAACCAACTCTCAAGTACTTCCATGTATTTGGGACAAAATGCTTTGTGCTGAAAGAAGGAGATGATCAAGGTGGAAAATTTGAAGAAAAAGCACATGAAGCAATATTTATTGGTTATACTAGAAGAGCCTACAAGGTGTATCTTATTGATCAACAGAAAACTATGGAAAGTGTCAATGTTACATTTGATGACACAAAACTCCCAAGTATCCAAAATGAAGATCCATCTGAAAAGCTTAAGTTTGATGACATGTCAGACTCAGATTCAGATGATGATAATCAACCTGATGTTGTTGCTGATAATAATAATCCAGATGTTGGTGGTAATGATCAAGGTGATGCTGGTGAAAACAATGATAATTTTCAGGACACCACTGATACTCTTGAACCATCAATAAGTCAAACTGGAAACAACTCAGGGGGAGATAATGAAGGGTCAACAAGTCATACTCAACATCATACTGAAGATCAAGGCGAATCGTCAAGATCAATTCTTCCCAGACAAACTGTTTGGAATAGAGCTCATCCTTTTGAGCTGATTCTTGGTGATCCAGATGTTGGTGTGAAATCAAGAAGAGCTTATCAGAATCAATGTAACTATTTTGGGTTCCTGTCTATCATGGAACCTAAGAAAGTAGAAGAAGCTCTATCTGATCCTGATTGGGTGATTGCTATGCAAGATGAACTCAATCAATTTAAGCAACTAGAAGTATGGAAGCTGGGACCCAGACCTAAAGATAGAAAAGTGGTGGACACAAGATGGGTATTCAGAAACAAACTAGATGAAGATGGCACTGTGATAAGAAACAAAGCAAGACTGGTAGCTAAAGGTTATTCTCAAGCTGAAGGCATTGATTATGACGAGACCTATGCTCCAGTGGCAAGACTTGAGGCCATCAGAATATTCTTGGCATTTGCATCCTATTCAAGATTCAAAGTTTATCAAATGGATGTCAAGAGTACCTTTCTGAATGGTAAGCTAGATGAAGAAGTGTATGTAGAACAGCCCCCTGGTTTTGAAGATCAAGATCATCCGGACTATGTCTACTTTCTTTACAAAGCTATCTATGGTCTTAAGCAAGCCCCAAGAAAATGGTATGACACTCTCTCTGAATTTCTATTAGAAAATGGTTTTATAAGAGGTGTCATAGACAAAACGCTCTTCACTAAAAGACATAAGAATGATATAATACTAGTCCAAGTCTATGTGGACGATATTATATTTGGGTCTACTAATGAGCTTCTATGCAAGAAGTTTTCTAAGTTAATGCAGGGTAGGTTTGAAATGAGCATGATGGGAGAACTGAAATTCTTTCTTGGATTACAAATAAGTCAGAGACAAGATGGAATATTTATTTGTCAATCCAAGTACATCAAGGAGCTCCTCAAGAAATATCACATGGAGGAATGCTCATCAGCAAAGACACCATCAACTATAGCTGTCAAAATTGGTTTATGTGAAAGTTCTGCCAAGGTAGATATCACAGGCTATAGAGGTATGATTGGCTCATTGCTTTACCTAACTGCTAGTAGACCAGATATAATGTTTGCCACATGCTTGTGTGCAAGGTTCCAAGCGAACCCTAAAGAAATCCATCTCACTGCTGTCAAAAGAATCTTAAGATATCTAAAGGGTACGCCTAATTTAGGCATCTGGTACCCTAATGAATCTGGTTTTACTTTAATTGGATATAAAGATTCTAACTATGCAGAAAGTGTTGTAGACAGGAAAAGTACATCTAGGAGTTGTCAATACCTAGGTGGAAGATTGGTATCCTAGTTCAGTAAGAAACAGCAAACAGTTTCCAACTCTACAGCCGAAGCTGAATATATAGCTGCTGGAAGCTGTTGTGCTCAGATCTTATGGATTAGGAATCAATTAATGGACTATGGCATTGTATTGGAAAATATCCCTATTTTATGTGATAATACAAGTGCCATAGCAATCGCCAGCAATCCTGTGCAGCACTCAAGGACAAAGCACATTGACATAAGGTATCATTTTATAAGAGAGCATGTAATGAATGGTACAGTGCAACTACTATTTGTAGGCTCTGGAGATCAAACTGCAGATATTTTTACTAAGTCGTTTAATGAATCCTCGTTCACTAAAATTGTTAGCGAATTGGGTATGTTAAACAGTCCTAGTAATTAATACTGTTAATATCTGAAATTTGATCTTTAATAATTTTGCAAGTGATTATTCTGTGAATATTTGTTGTTTGAAATCACTTGTATAATTATTTTACCAACTGATTTTCTTGCTTGTTTAGTTATTTTTCACTCTGTTTATTCATATTATTTAATATTTAATATTTCTGTATTTTTAGAATATTTGTAGATATTTATTTCTATTTTAATAATTAATTTATCATATGTTTTGTAATGTTTGTCCTGTTAATATTGATTTGTTTTCGTTAATAGGATAGCATATGATATTTATAATTATTTTTATTATTTGTTTAATTTTCTATATTTTTTTTATTATTTTTTTTAGTTAATTGTATATTTTTGTGTGTTTATTTAAATTATTTGTATATATTTTAATTTATTTTAATAAGTATATGTCTTAAATTAAATCAGAATAATAATAGGTCTTATTAATAAGTCTATTATATTTAATAAGTTTTAATTATGTTAAGTCTTATTAGAATAATTATGTTTTTAATTTTTGGTCTTATTCAAATTTTTTAGTTAAGTCTTGTTTATATATAATTCTAAGTCTTATTAGAATATTAAGCTTAAGTCTTAATTAGTTTAGGTCTTATTAGTATAAAAATTCGGTATGACTTAATTAGGTTAAGTCTTATTGGTCTGTTTTTTAACTTAAGTCTTAGCGAGTTTTTTAATTTAAGTCTTATTTAATTTAAGTCTTAGTTTTCTAATTTAAGTCTTAATCGTAACAGTTTTTAAGTCTTGTTAACATTAAGTCTTAATCGAGTATAATATGTATATATTAGTTATGATAGAATAAGTCTTATTTAGCTTTAGTTTTATTTAAGTCATAATCGTAGGTATAAGTATATATATAACAGATAGAATGTGTTAAGTCTTATTAACATTTTAAGTCTTTCTCGTGTTAAGTCACAGAAAACACTCTCAGCGATACATACATATATACACGAACTATAGTCGAATTGCTGCCCGATTTTCAACTCTAAAACTCAATCAAAATCACGATTCAAGAACCTAGAACGATTCTCTGTCTAATTATCTACAAATCGATAGTTTAATCGACTGATTTGGATCGATTTTTAGTGTTCTTATTTTCGAAAAATCGACTTTTCGATCTGAATTTCAGGGAGTTTGGTTTTGATTTTGCAAAAACTAAAAATATACTTGTGTTCGTGTGTGTAAGGAGATTGTTGTGTGAATTTTTCAGAAATTTTGGAGAAATTTTAATTATTTCGAATTTTTAATTAATTATTAATTCGAAAAATTAATTTTTAAATCATAATTTTGTAAAATCTGAAATTTTCAAAGAAATTAAATCTTGATTAAAATGGCTGATCGATTTGAAATTATTAAACATAATTTAATCGGTTATTTTGATCCAGAAAAATGTTCAGTTGAACGATTTCGACCGTGGATTCGTTTTTTAAATGAAAATTCACTGGTTTGCACTGCTTTGAGCTTAGATGCTCCATTGAAAATTGAACCCTTGCGAATCATGTGTACTACTGCTGTCATTTCTAATGATAACAGATCATTTGTCTTCTCTGTAGGAGACAATCGGTACACAGTGAATGAAAATACAATAAATACGGTCTTAAATTTTCCAACTGACAATTTCGAAGAGTTACCATCAGATCAAGAATTGATAAATTTTTTGAATGGTATATTCTATCAAGACAGTCCTGATCAAACTGTCTGGAATAAAAAGAACTTCGTTCAGGAATGGGACTATCTGTTTGACACATTAGCTAGAGTCTTTGCCAATTCTACTAAAGGGAACTTCGGGGTATTACCATCCTTCTTGCAGCATATTGGATATACAGTTGCACACAACCGAAGAATTAATATTGGTAGACTACTGTGTGTTCCGATGGTTAGAAGAATCATTAATGCAAAGAGGAATTTTGATAATGGACAAAAAGTATCATGCTATTATCCAAGATTCCTGTCATTGATTTTTAATCATCTAGTGGAACTAGAAAACCAAGCCCAATTCCTGAATGGAGAATCACTGGCTTCAGGTAAACCTACTACCAGATTGTTCACTGAGTACAGCAACAAGCCTAAATTCACAAACATACCTGTAGTTGTCACCCAATACATGTCAAACTATATACAACTACCTGTCATTGAACCTGTACCAGAACCTGAACAACCTGAACAAAACCCTGAACCACCAGTGAAAAACATACTTGTTGATAATGAAGATCAAGGCAATCAACAAGTTGATCCTGCTCAGCAAATTGTTCCTCAGCCACCTGCACTTGCTGTTGAACATCCAGTGGAAGAAGCTGCATCTGTTCCTGAACCTGAATTAAATAAACCTATCTTATCAGAGACTATCGCAGAACCAGCTGACCAGGTATTGTCTTTTGTTCCTCAAACTATTTCTACTTCTCAATCTATTTCTGGAACCCAAGTGGTTGATAGGGCTGACCAAGGGATTGTAAGACCGCAATCTCTAACCCCGGTCATAGAGCCAAACACTGAATCAACATCACTTAAAACCTTTCACTCCAGAAAGAAAATTCCATTTCAAAGAGCAAAGAAAAGAAGAAATATAATGAGTGAACCCACAGCTCTGCCTCTACAAAAGAAAAGTAGAACTGATTCAGAGGCAACTGTAAGCCCATCCGTATCTTCCCAACAAGATATGGACGTTGATATGGCCATGTAACAGTTACTAGGATCATCCTCTCAACAGGATGATACTATTGAAATTCGCCATAGGGCCATGGCATCCTGCAATGTGTCAGGCACAACCCCTTTGTTATTACTAACAATGGGAGAACAGATAGATTATGATGAAAATAGGGACACATTGACAGGAGAGCACATAGAGTCTGAAACAGTGCCTACCATAGTTACGGTAGAAGAGTCTTTACAGACTTCTGAGGGAAATCTTGGTTCCTTTCCAACTTTAATGGAACCATCATCTCCCCTCCTAGGAGAAACATTCCTAGATCCCTCAAGGGAGTTTCCACTCGCAGTTTCGACTGAAGAAAGTGGAAGGCAACTTGATCAATCTACTACTGAAGAAATTCAGATTACAAATCCAAATGTTCAAGTGGAATTGATTGAGGACAGACATTTGCGAACTCCCATTGCACCACCACTGACCTTCCCAGAGGAGGCTAGGATGATTTTAACTGCAGGTACCGCTTCTGGAAAAGCTAAGGAAATTGAGAGGAGTGATGTGAGGATTACCACAAAATTGAGTGATACACATGCACATCAGGTGAGTGAAATTCAGAGTGAAACTCAGGTGAGTGCACACATAGACACATACACTCTCTCATTGTTAAAAAAATACAAGATCTGGAAAGGGAACTGGAAGCAAGTAAAGCTGAAACTAAATTACTTCGAGCACAAGTGGATAAACAGTCTTCTCCATCCACCTCTGTTGATAATCAGCTTACTTCGATAAAGGGTGACATCAGCAACTTGAAGACATTCTTCACTAATAAAATTAAAACTCTCGAACTTTCTCATGAAAAAGCTCTTGATGATTCTGGAGAGGTCACGGTGGCACAAGATAAAATCATTGCTGAAATCTCCAACAAGGTTGACAATCTACAGGAAGAAGTTCATGAAAATCAGCGTTCTACTGATTTGCGACTAGATCAAATTGAGAAGCAAAATGAACATCAAGCTAAAGGATTAAGGCATTTATTTCATCTAATCAGTCAACATCGCACACCAACTATTGAAGAAAGAGAATTCTTTGCAAGAACAGATGGTGATGATGATGAACAAGATCCTGAAGCTGGTGTAACTGATAAAACTGTAGAGGATTCCTCAACTAAGGGGGAGAAATCACAACAGGCACAGCAGAAATCACAAGGAGGTGAGAAAGGACAGGGAGAAAAAGGAGGTAAATCTGATAAATCTGATACAGACAGTGAAGACAGGAGGAATAAGGGGAAGAAGAAAGTTGTTGCAGATGATGATCAAGTCATGGATGAACCAGGTAATCTTGATGTTTTTGATGACTTTGATTTTTCTGATGAAGGTGAGAAATTATCTGAACCAGATTTAAGTCACTGGGAAGAAGAAGAACCAGTGATATCTGAATCTGAAGCTCAACAAGCAGAGAAAGAATCTGAAGAATTATTTGCTCAGAGGGAAGCTAATTTGCTGATGAGAGAAGAAAAGTTCAAAAGTCATTAGAGCAAATTGCACGAAATGAAGAACTTCAGAAAGCTGAACAGCAAGCATTACAACAGCAAGCATAATCAACTTGGTGTGAGAGTTTAACAAGTAAAACGTTTATGCACTTAAAAAACTTCTTGTATTAAGAACCCTCTTCGTGATGTAAAAAATATCACAAAGAGCTGCTAGGTTACAATAAAGATAATTCGTTGTACGATACCCTTCTAGGGTTAACCTAACTGTATTTATATAACATACAGCTACGATACAATCTCTAATTGATACTCCTAATAATCAGCTACACAATGATATCAATTACAGATTGTCACACGTCTCCTAAGCCAACTCGATCTCTTTGATAGCTATCCAATCTTCAAAGATATCGCTTCCATAATAAATCTTCAATCACTGTTGACCAGTAGACGCTGCCTCCAGACAGAGTTTGACAAACTCTATCGAGCTTCCATCTGTCAGAGTTTACACTAAACTCTGACTGCTTCCAGCTAAACTCTGATAATTCACTGTAACACTTAAACACTGATTAAAACACATCAATTATATTTAACAATCTCCCCCAACTTGTTCATTAGCAAAAATGCACAAGTTAAATGACAATAATTGATGATGTCAAAACAAATAAATAAATACAGTGTTTACACAAATTCAGAGTTTAAGCTTCTACTTAACAAAAACTACAGAGAATAAGAAAATCCTTACAGACCTTAATCTCTGATTACTTCAAGATCTGGCATAGCTCTGAGATAATCTATGAGCAATCTTCTTTCTGCATTTTCAAGCTCAATCTTCATAACTTCTTTAATTTCTCTGAGCTGAGGATCACTCTCATCTGTCTGATAGATAGCAGCCATAAGATCATAGATTTTGTTCCTTCTCATCTCATTTCTAAGTCTGATGAATTTGACTTTTTCTGACTTTGAATTGAAGTCAAGTACTGTGACTCCCAAATCAGTCTTTAACTTTGCAGTACCTTTCTTCATTTCAATGAGATTTCCTTTGTAATCCCTGTACTTAGGAACATATCTGCTATTATATTTCTCTCCTCTGATTGCCAGATTCTGAAGCATTCTCTTTCTGAGCACATTAGCAACTGATTGAGGAGTCCTTTGACTATTCACCTTGAGAAGATATAGAACATACTCTAGTTCTTCCCAACATTTCAAGCCAATATCATTCTCACCAATTTTGAATACTGTCCCATCAGCCATGAAGTACAAGAGAAAATCCTTGTTTAAACTCTTCTGATGAACTAACTGTACTGATTCCAGTCTGTCCAAACTCTCTTGAGGAACACCATGACCTGGAACAGCCAGTGAAGAAGGATCTCTAGGACCAGTATATTGCCTTTTGTCTCTGTGTGAACCTAGTCCACCCTTATTATTTCCAACTTTGCCAGACAAAGCTCTTCCATCAGAAACATTCATAGAAACTCCAGATAATATATTTGGATCTTGAATTGTTCCTTTCCCAAAAACCGATTTCAACTGAGAAGAGTGTAAAGGTGTGATCATTACTTGTGATGCAACAGAAGTTGTAACTATCTTCTTTGAGCTTTCTCCTTCAATGCCTTTCAGCTTAAGTTGAGCTTCAGCTGCCATTGTTTCCTTAGAAAACCGAGATCTTTGACTAACATCAGCCCTTTCCTTGATCACAACACCTTTAACAACAGGTCTAGGAGCTTTTCCTCTTTGTAACTTACCAGACTTTAAAGCCTTAAGATGTTCTTCTTGTAAACTCTTTTCTTCAGCTTCAATGTCCTCAATTGTAACTCCTTCCTCATTCTCTTCAATAAACAGCTTAGCAGCCAATTCTTCATCAGTTTGTGGATTAGAAGGTAACAACAAACTCTTGGTCTTTGAAGTACCTTGAGTATCAGTATTTGTCCCAACAGACTGTGATTTAGATGACTTGCTAGTTCTCAAAGTTTGAACTTCTTCAGCCTTGTTCTTTCCTTTACTACTTGCCCCTCCATCTCCAGCACTATCCCTTCTGACAACTCTCTCCCCCTTTTTGACATCATCAGGCATAAGTATAGATGTAATTAACTCCAAGAAGGTAGCAATAGAATCAATTTTAGCAGATAAGTCAGACTAATTCTCTTCAACTTTACTCAGCCTGGCAAAGAGATTGTCTTGAGCTGTAGAAAATTTTGTAGTCACGAGTTTCGAGTCTCTTTCCATTTTCATTTCCCTAGCTACAACCTCATTCCTCAAAGCAGTGATTGCCTGTGTAGTGTCATCAAATCTTCTATCCAGAGTTTTGACTTGAACTACAGTTGCTTTTAAGCAAGAAAGAATCTCTGGATTGGAGATAGTATCAGCAGTTTGCTTAACAAAATCAGCTGCTCTTCCTCGGGGAAAAATACAATCCTCTTTGTACCATTCAGCAGCATTCTTTGCAAATTGTGCTCTCTCAACTTCATGAGACGTACAAGGTTGAGTGAAAGGTGTATGTTTATTGTCTGTTTGTACTGGTGCACTCAGAGAAGAATCAGAGTTTGCACTACTTTCACCTTCAGGTTCAACACTTGTAGCTTTAGCATGTTCATCTTCAGCCACAGTTTTAGCAATTTCTTCTGTAGGCCTGTCAAGATTTTCTCCATGTTGCTCAGGCTCAGCAACAGGCATAGACTGAGAAGTGGCCTTGGTTGCTTGATTAATTTCATCTCCTCCTTCAACAGTTTGGTGAGCATCAGATAATAACTCAGTATGGGATGCCACAGTTTCAGAAAGAACAACCGTAGGTTGATCAGCTGCACCAGTATCAGAGATAGGATCAGAGGATGGCATAAATGAATCAAGAATATCATTTATTGGAGAAAGGCCATCTCTTGTATCCTCTTCTGCAGGCATTTTGTCCTCTGCAGGAATTGCAACCTCTGCAGGTATTTTAACCTCTGCAGGTATTTCATCTTTCTCAACCTCAACAGGAGGTGTTTGCTGTGAAACTACCTCTGGAGCTTCAATATCTTCATCCACAGAATCAGAGAATACCAGTTTTCTTCGCTTTGCTAGAGGTACATTATTTGAATCCTCTTCACTAGATGGTGGAGATTATTCTACCACTGAGAGTGACTTAGGTATGTTTGCCGTTTGTTTGGTTCTTTTCACTCTTCTAGTATAAACAGCTCCAGGAGATGTCTGTTTTGCTTTCATTTTTGTCTCGATGGACGTCTTAACTCTTGCATGTCGTTCAGTGTTCAGTGCTGGCTTTGGTCTGCCTCTTTTTGTTTTAGGCTGTGGTTGTGGTGGAGATAGTGATGATTCAGAGTTTGTTTGTGGAGTGGGTGAAGGTTGTTTTGTAGGTGCTGAGTGAGTAGGTGATTCAGTGTTTGGTTTTTGAGTACGATCAATGTTTAGCGGTTCAGGTTGAGGTTCAGGGTGTGGTTGTGGTTGTTGTTGTTGTTGTGGTTCAGGTTGTTATTGTTGTGGTTGTGGTTGTGGTTCAGGTTGTTGTGGTTCTTGAGGTTGATTAAGAAAATTTTGCAGAGCAAGTGGCATGACAAAAGCAGGGAGATTTGCTTTACCAACATCCTTATTAGTCATATCAGAGAATATTCTCTTATTGACTCTAAAAGGATCAATTTCATCTGTATCAGCAATTTCTACACCAGGTACACAAGCATTGAACAACATTTGACAAAAACGAGCATAATACACAGTAGTAGATTCTGACAGTTTATCACCTAAGTTCATCAGAACATATCTACCAAAGTCAAAATTACTACCATAGAGAAGAGAGTACCCGATTTGGAGACTGTCTATTGGAATGGCATCCCAGTTGGTGACTTTCTTCTGGAACGTCCTTGTAATGCAATCAAAGAAAAAATTCCATTCCTTCCTGAGATTTGGTCTCTTTATACCTCCAAGCTTGTCAAGAGATTCCATGTAACCTATCTCTTGTAGCATCTCTCTCAAATGAGTTTCATTAACCAGAGTATAAGAAGTATGTGTGTCAAACCCCATTGTATCTCTTACAGTTTGTGGAGTAATCACATAATCTTGTTCTTCATAAGTGAAGATGATGTTAGGAGTCCCATTCTCTCCTCCATCCACATAAACTGAATTCTGCCAAAATGTAGCGATTTGAGATGCAGAGAGAGTATCAGGTCCAACCAGAGCTTGTCCTATCTCTGAATCGCTCAAGAAATTCTGCATTAGATGAAACGGTTCTGGAACACGTTCATGATAGAGTGGAGCTTCATAGTTGTTAGGAACAAACCGTAAACCAAGAGCAGTGAATGCTTTAGAAGCCATTGAGTTAAGAAATTTGCAAGAATTTCCAAGAGAAATGTATGTAGGAAAGGTGTTTGCGAGAGTGCCCAAGTGAAAAATGAGAGAACTGTGAGATGTATGAATAAAACACAACCGTTTGGACACAAAAGTAATTAGAGTAATTACAAACCCAATCTCTTATGTAAACAAACACTCAATCAGTTCCTAGATTAATGTGTAGTGGGACACGATAATGTGTGAGTGGGACACATTAATGGGCGAGTGGGTCACGTGCGCTTATTTTTAAGAAGAGTATTTTGCAAATTAAAACATTAAAATATTCGATTTAAACAAAAATCAAATAATACTCTCTTAAAAGATCTGGACCCAATTAAAAACAGAATATGAAGCGTTTACCTGTTGCCTTTAATAACCAGAATACGAAGCGTTTAAGGACTTCGTTGCTTACCCATGTCTATTTAAGGCCTAGAGACTTGCTCAGATTAGTTCATTAATCCTTTAACCTTTCAGTTTCCCCTGTAAAATCACAAACCCTTCAAACAAAACACTCTGAAAAACAATGGCCAACCTTACCATCAAAGAAAAGAACCTCCATCTTGTCGAGAATAGGGATATCTTCAGCTATTCGCGTGAAGAGTTTGAAGCGTTTGACTGGGAAAGACAGCTTGAGACGCTATGGCTGCAAATGGATGCCGGTCTGGAAGAGATCGAGAGAGAGAAACCTGCAAGGGTGATCGACATCGATGCTGCTCTCCAAGCAACATTTGCATGGCTCTCCTCGAAGGCATCCTCATCCAACACCACCAACCATTGTTAATGAATATGTCAGCAAAAATAACCTTATCCCTTCAACTTCCACCCAAATAAAGTGGCAAAGATGGGATCTGGGAATTTTTGCTAACAATGGAGTCGTTTGGACTGACCTTTTATTTTCCTGTGGAATAGATTAGCAGATAGAGAGAACAAAAAGATGTAATACTTGCTTGTAATCTCTTTCTTATTATCAATGAAAAATTATGTTTCTCTAATCTTATTCAGTGTGTTCTGCAAATTTTATTTATGTTTTATGAACTGTTCTTTAAGGAAATAAATCAAAGAAGAGAATATGAAAACTAATTAAAGTAATCATATAAAGAACACATTCATCAACAATCCACTGATTAATAGTTGTCAAAATCCCTATTTACTCCAAAATTTTCAAATTATCCAAGTGAAAATTTACCTTAGAGTACAAATCACGAATCAACAGCGTTTGTCAATTCTCCAACTTTATCACCGAAACCCTTTCATAAATTGCACAGTTGTGAAAATATGTGTGTGTGAAGCAGAGTTTACTAAATCAATTTTTAGAGCATCTAATTTTTCATAAAATCCATAAAGTAAATCAATAAACACTGGATGCACAAACTGTCATAGTAAACACTGACTGTATGATGAAAGCTAAACTCTGAAGTAATCAAACTATATACAGTAACTTTTATTTTATACCCCCTCTATATACATTTTTCTTTTCCTTTATTTTTCCTTTATTTATTTTATTTATTTATTTATTTTTGTTTTTTTTATTCCAGTAATCAGAGGTTGGAATCAGTCACCAAAAATTCAAAAATTTTAGCCCTTATCATTTTGATAAGTTCCTGGGTCATCCTAGTATTTAACTAGTCACCAAAAATCAGAAAATTTTAGCACATATTATATACCAATAAGTTCCTGGGTCATCCTAGTATCCAACATAATCTCAAAGGAGTATAACAACCTATATACATTTTCTTTGGGGTATTGCAGTAAGCCTTTTATTCTATCAGAGTATAACTAACAGAGTTTAGAGTTCATCAACATCAGTAGTTTTTCATGTAAGGTAATGCACACAGTATTTATAGACTCAGAGTTTAGGACAAAATAAACTAAGAGATGATATAAATATGAGCCAGTATCATGCTGTGTTAACTTTCTGCACAATCTAAGATTAGATCTCAATAACTCAGAAAGATTCATGAGATTCATGATTAATTGATGAGAATCATGCTTCATACATATTTCTTCATTGGTGTTTTCATTCAGACAAAAATCAACTCAGAGTTCACAGAGTTTATCAAACTTAATAACAGTGTATGACAGACAGGCATGCTGACAGAGTTTAACAGAGTATGCATAACAGAGTTTAATCAACAGAGTTCACTTAGTCATTTAACCAATCAGGAAATATGAGTAATGCAGTACATAAGTAAAATTTGAATCTAACCAACATTCCTAGTCAGAACTAGAGACCATTCCTAGTTCATTGACCAGTCTTGTAAATGTAGCTTCACTCAATGGTTTAGTGAAGATATCTGCAAGCTGTTGTTCTGTAGATACAAAATGTAGTTCAATATTTCCTTCTTCCACATGTTCTCTGATGAAGTGGTACCTTATGCTGATGTGCTTGGTCATTGAATGCTGTACTGGATTACCTGTCATAGCAATAGCACTTTGATTATCACAGTAAATAGGAATTTTACTGTACCTCAATCCATAATCCAGCAATTGATTCTTCATCCATAAGATCTGTGCACAACAGCTACCAGCTGCAATATACTCTGCTTCTGCTGTAGATGTGGAGATTGATTTCTGTTTCTTGCTGTACTAGGAAACAAGTCTGTCACCAAGAAATTGACAACTTCCACTAGTGCTCTTTCTGTCTATCTTGCAGCCTGCAAAGTCTGCATCAGAATACCCAAGTAGCTTGAAATCTGATTCTCTGGGGTACCACAGACCTAATGATATGGTGCCTTTGAGATACTTGAAGATTCTTTTCACAGCTGTCAGATGTGGCTCTCTAGGATCTGCCTGAAACCTTGCACAAAGACAGGTTGCATACATGATGTCAGGCCTACTAGCTGTCAAGTATAGAAGTGATCCTATCATGCCCCTGTAGTTTGTCATATCCACTGAAACTCCTGTGTTTTTATCTAATTTAGTTGCTGTTGCCATGGGAGTTGATGCAGATGAACAGTCAAGCATACCAAATTTCTTGAGAAGATTTCTGGTATATTTTTCTTGATTAATGAAAATACCATCATCTGTTTGTCTCACCTGTAGGCCTAGAAAGTAACTAAGCTCTCCCATCATGCTCATTTGATACCTGGACTGCATGAGCTTGGCAAACTTCTTACAGAGTTTATCATTAGTAGACCCAAAGATAATGTCATCAACATAAATTTGAACTAAAAGGAGGTCACTTCCTTGATTGAAATAAAACAGAGTTTTGTCAATTGTTCCTCTGTTGAATCCACTTTCTAGAAGAAATTGAGCAAGTGTCTCATACCATGCTCTTGGTGCCTGCTTAAGTCCATATAGTGCCTTATCTAGCCTGTAGACATAATCTGGATATTTGGGGTCCACAAATCATGGTGGTTGTTCAACAAACACTTCTTCTTCAAGCTTTCCATTCAGAAAAGCACTTTTCACATCCATCTGGAACACTTTGAATTTCTTGTGAGAGGCATTTGCTAGAAAAATTCTGATTGCCTCCAATCTTGCAACTGGAGCAAATGTTTCATCATAGTCTATTCCTTCTTGTTGTGAATAGCCTTTTGCTACCAGTCTAGCCTTGTTCCTTGTGATAACACCTTCACTGTCAGTCTTGTTTCTGAAAACCCATTTAGTACCAACAATAGATCTGTTCTTTGGCCTTGGTACAAGGGTCCAAACTTCATTTCTTTCAAATTCATTCAACTCTTCCTGCATTGCTATTATCCAGTCAACATCTTGAAGAGCTTCTTCCACTTTCTTTGGTTCATTTTTAGACAAGAATGCATGAAACAGACATTCACTTGCAGTAGCACTTCTTGTTTTTACTTTTTGCATCTGGATCACCAATTATCAAATCAGGTATATGTGATTTAGTCCATTTCCTAGCAGAAGGCAAATGATTTCTATCAGCATGTGATCCTCCCCCTTGATCCATGCTCTCCTGATTTTGTTGTGATCTATCTTCGTTTTCTGAGACTCCCCCTGAACTTGACTGCCTAGAGTCAAAATTTGAATTTTCAGAGTTTGAATCGTCAGAGTTTGATCCAGATTTTTCAGTTGACTCAGTATCAGTGTTTGAGTCTTCATTTTGTTCATGCTCCCCCTCAACTGGTTCTCCCCTTTGTTGTGGCTGAGAGGTTTCTCCAGTGTTTACCAGTAGAGGTTCAGAGTTTGTTACAACAGAGTCTGTCAGAATTGATTCATCAGAGTTTACTTCATCAGAGTTTAAATCTTTATTTTCAAAATCCAGTTGATCATATTCATCTTTGTCTTCAAGTCCAGTTATCTTCTTATCATCAAAAGAAACATGTATAGATTCCATGATCACTTTAGTTCTCAGATTGTAAACTCTGAATGCCTTTGTTGACAGTGGATAGCCAACAAAAAATCCTTCATCTGCCTTTAGCTCAAACTTGGTCAACTGTTCTGGATGAGTCTTCAAAACAAAACATTTGCACCCGAAAATATGAAAGTATTTCAGGTTAGGCTTCTTTTTCTTCACCATCTCATATGGTGTCTTTCCATGCTTATTGATCAGTGTTGCATTTTGAGTAAAACAAGCAGTTTGAACAGCTTCTGCCCAGAAATAAGTTGGCAATTTTGCTTCATCAAGCATAGTTCTTGCAGCTTCAATCAAGGTTCTATTTTTCCTTTCAACTACACCATTTTGTTGTGGTGTACCAGGTGCTGAAAATTCTTGCTTCACTCCATTGTCCTTGTAGAATTCTTCCATTGTTGCATTTCTGAACTCAGTTCCATTATCACTTCTGATGATTCTGACTTTGTTGCTTGATCCTTTGTCCAGAAGCTTCACATGCTCCATCAGAGTTAATGCAGTTTCATCCTTCTTTGCTAGAAAATACACCCAAGTGAATCTAGTGTATTCATCAACAATGACTAAAGCATATTTCTTCCTTGCAATAGACATAATATTTACTGGACCAAAGAGATCAACATGCAGAAGATGATAGGGATCAGTGATAGAAAATTCTGTCTTGCTCTTGAAAGATGACTTCCTTTGTTTAGCCTTCTGACATGAATCACATAGGCCATCAACATTTAACAGAGCCTTTGGGAGTCCTCTTACAAGATCCTTTCTGATCAATTCATTGATGTTGTTCAAGTTCAAATGTGAGAGTTTCTTGTGCCACTTCCAACTCTCTTCACTAGACATTCTTGTAGACAGGCAAACAGCTTTTCCAACAGAGTCTATCAAAAGCTTGATTTCATAAATGTTGTTTTGCCTGTGACCAACTAGAACAACCTTTCCTGTAGATTTGCTGATAACTTCACAATATTCAGGTTGAAAATCTACATGATATCCCTTGTCACAGATTTGACTCACAGATAACAGGTCATGCTTGAGTCCTGGGACATGAGCTACATTGTTGATGATGACATTTCCAAGATTAATATTGCCATATCCCAATGTTCTTCCTACATTGCCATCACCATAGGAAACTTTTGGGCCAGCCTTCTCCTCATAGTCTGATAACAGGGCTTTATTTCCAGTCATGTGTCCTGAACATCCACTGTCCACGACTAGGGTTGCCTCCCTGTTGCCCTGCAATCACAAGCAATTACTGAGGATTAGTTTTAAGGATCCAGACTTGCTTGGATCCTTTGGCATTCTTAACTTTGTTAGCTTTTGCAGCGGAATTAACATTATCAGAGTTTGAGCTAACAGTATCAGTGTTTACACTTGCAGTATCAACTTTAACCCATTTCAGATTGGGTTTCAGTTCATAGTAATTATGATAGATAGCATGATATTCTCTGCAAGTATAAATGGAATGCCAAGTGCTTCCACATTGTGTGCATAAAGTCTGTGACTTAGTTCTAGCAAAATCCTTCTTTACCTCAGACTTTGTAGGTAAAGAATTTATATTTTTATTTTTCTTGCAGAAATTTTCAAGATGCTTAGTACTACCACAGTTATGACATGTCTTTCTTGGAGCATAACTAGCAAGCATTTGTTTATTTCCTGAAGTGATGCCTACTTTTCCATTTCTGTTCTTGTTTGACACTTTCTGTTTCTTAACAGATTTTAACTCCTTCAGTTTATGCTTGAGTTGTTTATCTGTCATTGAACCAATATTAACCTGTTTAGCACTAGTTTTTACTGGTTCACTTTTAACAGCTTCTTTTTCATTTTCAGACAAAAATTTACTGGTTCCATGTACAAAATGAGTTCTGATTTTAACTTGATTTTGAAATCTAAGTTCATCTCCCTCATTATAACCTAGACCAACAGTGTTTGTTTGAAAAATCTGTTGAGTGTCCTTTCCAGAATTAGTCCAAGTCCTAATTTTATTATTTCCTTCCTCCAACTCTGATTCTAGTTGTTTATATCTCTGAAGCAAATTCTGTTCTTTACAAACAGCATCATCTCTCTCTTTCTGAACTTGTTGCATGTTTTCAAGTTTTTCTTCAACAAATTTATTTCTTACCTTAAGTTCAGAATTTTCAGCTTTTATCCTCTCATTTTCTAAAGTCTGATCCCTATAACTTATATGCAATGACTTAAGATAAATTCTTAATTGAGCAATGTCATCAATATTATAAGCATAGGTAGTTAGAGGTACCTGATTTTCAGAAGTTTCTGATTCAGTAGTAGCCATGAGAGCATAGTTCACTTCTTCATCAGAATCTGAAGTATCTGCCCAATCTCTGCCTTTAGTGTAGAGTACCTTTCCAGTTTTACCTTTCTTGCATTCAGGAGCATAGTGACCCATCTCCTTACACTTGTAGCATTGAATTTCAGACTTATCCTTCTTCCCTTTTGAATCTCTCTTATCAGACTTCCTGAAGCTTTTCCTGTCTTCATTTGAATCTCTAGAAAACCTTTTTCCTTTCTTGAAATTCTTGAAGCCCATTTTCTTGAAAGTCTTCATCATCAACACAGCCATTTTCCTCATTTCTTCTTCATCATCCTCCGAGTCAGATGATTCAGAAGAGTTTAAATCATAATCAGAGTTTGATGATTCACTTTCTGAATGTATGACCAAAGCTTTTCCCTTCATTTTCCTTCTTGATGCCTCTTTCTTCTGAGGCTTCTCTTCAACATTAAGAGCAACAGACTTTCCTTTCCTGCTTGATCTCCTGTTTCTCTGCTCCATTTCCAATTCATAAGTTTTGAGCAGCCCATAGATTTCATCAATCTCTGTTTCAGCAAGATCATAGTTGTCTCTAATAGTGGTTGTTTTCACATCCCACTATTCAGGTAGAGAAAGAAGAAACTTGAGATTCGAGTCTTCTATATCATACTCTTTGTTGACCAATGACAGATCATTGATCAGTTTATAGAATCTATCAAATGTTTCTGTCATGGTCTCTTCAGGTTTAGCCTCAAAATGCTCATACTCTTGTGTGAGTATGTTTCTCCTATTCTTCTTAATAGCCGCAGTTCCTTGACACCTCACTTCAAGAGCATCCCATATCTCTTTTGCAGTGGTGCAGTTAATGACTTTGTTAGACATAACATTGTCTAAAGCACTATGCAGTAAATGCCTAACTTTTGCATCCTTAGCAATTGATGATAAATCTTCAGGAGTCATGTCCTTCTTTTCCTTTGGAACCATTTTTGCTTCTTCACCAGCAACTGCAACAGATAGCTTTGTAGGATTGTGAGGGCCTTCATAAATCCTGTCAAGATATTCTGGATCTGTAGCCTCCAGAAACATAGTCATCTTGACCTTCCACATAGCATACTCTAATGGCCTGAGAATAGGAACCCTGATTGGTTCATAACGACTCACAGTAGTAGGAGCCTTTTCTGAAACAGTAGGTGTTGGTGGAGGAATTGCTGCCATGATTATTGTTGTGTTTGGATCTTAACCTGTAATAAAGTAACAGATTGGCTCTGATACCACTTGTTAGGCCGAATACACAATTAATAATCAACTTGGTGTGAGAGTTTAACAAGTAAAACGTTTATGCACTTAAAAAACTTCTTGTATTAAGAACCCTCTTCGTGATGTAAAAAATATCACAAAGAGCTGCTAGGTTACAATAAAGATAATTCGTTGTACGATACCCTTCTAGGGTTAACCTAACTATATTTATATAACATACAGCTACGATACAATCTCTAATTGATACTCCTAATAATCAGCTACACAATGATATCAATTACAGATTGTCACACATCTCCTAAGCCAACTCGATCTCTTTGATAGCTATCCAATCTTCAAAGATATCGCTTCCGTAATAAATCTTCAATCACTGTTGACCAGTAGACGCTGCCTCCAGACAGAGTTTGACAAACTCTGTCGAGCTTCCATCTGTCAGAGTTTACACTAAACTCTGACTGCTTCCAGCTAAACTCTGATAATTCACTGTAACACTTAAACACTGATTAAAACACATCAATTATATTTAACACAGTTTCTACAGCCCCTAGTGGCCATCTTACTCGACCAAGAGCAGGAAATCCCACCGACTCTAACACAGGTCGAAGAGCCCATTCTACAAATGCAAACATAAACACAACAAACTCCTACACCTCAATTGTCACTTAAACGACCAGCCATCAACACTTTTGAGGGAGATAGTGCCTCAGCAGCACCACATAAGGAGTTAGTTACATCAACAGCTCTATCTCATTCTAAAAGAAGTAAACCAAATGAACCTGAGGTAACTGCAACTGTTATTGAAACAATTCTTCCTTGTCAAATGAGTGAAAATGTAAATAAGGTTGAATTGACGAGAGCAACTATCTTGAGTTCCATTTCACGGAACATAAGAGTGGTTGATGATCTTTCTAAAGATCAAATGCCTTCACAGGCATCCGAGGTGGAATTACCTACCTCAATAACTGCTGGTGAATCTTCCATTTTACGGAAAGATCCATCGGTAGGTGGTTCTTTTATGAACCAAGTGTCTTCACACACAGTCGAGGGAAACTTGGGTTTTGTGCCATTTAATCGATTCAAGTTTAACCTCCCAGAGGGAAAATCTCTGGATCTTTTTCGAGATTTACCACTCTTTACCAGTGGTCGGTAACTCGCTTCACGCGAGGATGAAAGCTCACAAACTTTCATTGCACCATCCGTGACCTCTGAAAAGGGGCTAGGATGATTTCATTTGCAGGTACACATATCAGTGGAAGCTCTGAAGGAGAGTTGAGGGAAACACGAAAAGAACATGTAAGTGTAACCCAAACCACTAAACCGAGTGAATATAGAGTTTTGAGTGAAACATCTGCCAGAACGTACGAGCGAGCAACCTACTCAACCACATGCACCTGGAACCAGAAAGGAATACAGCATACTCCTTACACGGGTCCAAACAATGGAGAAAGAGTTGCCGAATATCTGTAACTCCATTGCAGAAATCAAAAATTTGCAACTTATTCAACATGATGTATTCCAGGTTCAATTGAATACCATGGCAACCCAGTTAAATGATGCAATCAACTCCTTGGTAAAGCCATCTTCGTCTAATTTACCAACTCCACATCCTACTACTCTGGAGGTAACCCAACGGAGGGGGAGAAGGTGGATGACCAAGAAAAATCTACTAGGCGTAAGGGCAAGGAAAAGGTTGTTGACACGGAATTAACTTATTTTGGGAAAGGAAAAGATAATGGGAGTATTAGTGCTATGTGGAAAGAAAGCAAAGGCAAAATTAAAGATTTGTTCAGTCTAAAGGAACAATTGTCTTGAACTTGGTTATTTTTAGAAATCTGGAAAATGTATATATATGATCCAGAATGCACTTTAATATTATTTATCTTTGAACATTATTTTTTTGTTGTTGTATCAGTTGAGTTATCCTCTAGGAATTTGCTTGTCAAACCCTAACAATCAAATAGGGGGAGATTGTAAAGCATAATGTAATGTAATATGTAATAGAGGACATATATAACTCAAATAAGATAAAAGATAAATAATATTAACTCTATACAGGGATCGTGAAATTTGAAGAACAGGCATCAACAAGGATCAAGTCGCTGAAAGAAGTTCATTAACATGATCAAGCCTCAGTGACAGAATAAGATGTACAGATGATTCAGTTGAAGGGCCAAAAAGATTCCATGTATTTATATTATTTGAAAATACTGTTGTAGGCTAATCAATTGGAATGTAACGAAGGTGTGAAGATCAAGATCAGTGCTAGTCACTTGTGAACCGGACCAGTGCACTAAGTGTCAGCACATAGGAGAAGGATAAACACATTAATTCATAGAAAGAATTGCCAAAGCCTATTGACGATCAAGGACATACATAATATCTCAAGGTATTGTCAAAAATTAATCTACTCTGAAAATTAACTAAGTAACAGATTAATTAATTATTTATAATAAATAATTAAATTAATCTGGTACTTGAACTATTTTATGAGATGAATTAATTCAGCAGAATATTTGAAACAGAAGAGAGAAGCCCAAAAGAAGCAGCTAAAAATAGTAATACTATGCAAAGTTACTATGCACGATTACTATGCAGGTACTGTGCAAATAGTGATTACTGTGCAAATAGCGATTACTGTGCAAATAGTGCACTGTGCAAATAGTGGCTGGTACTGTGCAAATAGTGGTTGGTGGGGCCCACGTGAAATGAAAATTTTCAGCAGACGCGGTTTGGTTGGTGGAATAGTGTTACTATGCATGTGAATAGTACAGCATAGTGACTTTCTAAAACCTATATATAGGCCTGTTGTATTTCATTTCAAAACACACCTCAACACACAACTCTCTCTTCTCTCTCTTATATCTTTTCTGTGTAAGCTGCTAGACAGTCCATCTAGTAGGGAAGCCGGCTTAACCCGCTTTCAGGAAGTGTCGGGTAGAAGGTCCTCGTGCCTAAACTATCCTTAGGAGTGTTCTAGTTTTGAAGCTAATCCATTGGATTAAAAGTTGTAACACCCCTTCGAGTTTATTATCAATAAAGATATATTCTCCGAATTATTTTTTTTGGTAGTATCGTACTCAACCCCCCCTCTACGATACTTCAGGACCTAACAGGATTGATAAAATTTTAAAGAATATTCTAATCAATTGAGTATACTCTACAATTCTCTTTTGCCATATTATATTATTGATACAAAAATAAAATTTTAAATTATATATAATGTAATCGATGACAACAAAAATAATTTAATTTACATGCGCCTCCATGTAGATATTAAATTCTTAAAATAAAAAGTAAGATTTGGTTTTAAAAAATATGTAAATTTTAATTATCAAATCATGCATAATTAATAATTGCATCACATTAGTTTTAGATATATAAAAATTCAAATATTTGAGTTATATTAGGGTTCTGGTCGACCAACTATTTAGACTTTCAACGATTTAAATATATGATTGTTCTAAAAACATAAATATTTAAATATACACGAAAATAAATTGAAATTATGTTAGAAATACGAAAAATAATCGATTGAGTTAATTTATGACATTTTTTGTGAAGGTGCCCCTAGCGAGGCCTTTAGAATAGATGAAATATTATTTATTTAGTGTTGGTTTCTAGAATCTATTCTAAGTTTGGTTTCTATTTGACTACTAGCCTATATATATACTAGCATTTTGCCCGTACTTCGTACACAACATTTATTTAATTTAAAATGTCATTTTAAATAATTTTAGGAGTTTGATTGATCACCTACAAACATGTTCCATTCAATTATATAATTATTTAATGAAACGGTGTTATGAAAAAATTTATATAAAGAGTAGCATACAATTCTATTTTGACAATGCTAAAAATTTATTCTATCCATCAAAATTTGCAATCTAAGTAACAAATATTTTTGAAATTTTGTTCTCTAACTGAAAACAAATAATAAATTGTCTTCATTATTCAAATGCGAAAATGATTTCCTTCATCGCCAACAGTTCCAAAGTATTAAACCTGAAACACATGTTTAAAAAATTACTTGTAAAAGAAATAAAATAATAATAGTCTAAATTGTCAAAATGAAAAATTAAGATATTAAATCTTTTTTTGTTTTTTGCTCTAATTGGCAATTGATGATGTGTTAGATGATTTCTCTGTTCCATGTGTTTCGGTAAACATTTTACCAGAATATTTTGAATTTGATGGAGTAGCATCACCCTCTTCTGAATTTAATCTCTGTTAATAAAATAATAATGTGTGATTAAAATAAATAAATAATAAAATTATAAATTATATTTTTTTTGTTTATATATGAGTAACATCATCTAGATTGATTGTGACATAAGATTGAGATTCTGAATCAAGGTTAGATACTTGTTGATGAAGATTAGATGCATAAAAAATGTCAGAATTATTCAAAATATTTTTTTATTGAGAATTATAGTGAAGGTAAATTCTTTCCCAACAATATCTTTGAGCTCTTTCGGAAATGTATCAGCTGCTTTTTTCTACAAAATATGAAGACAAATATAGTTAAGTTTAAAAAGTTATTCGATGACATTAATAGAGTCTGCATTACAACAAAAGAATTCATTTGTAAATTATACCTTTTTCAAGGCTCGACTTAAATTCGTTGTAGTGGTATTAAGAATTCTTTTTGCAGGTAGATCAAGGAGGATCATGTTTGATGTTGCAGTTTCATCCTCTACCAAAATTAGCACCTTAAATCTGAAGTTTAATTATAAGGGATTATAATATTAAATATGTAATTAAGCGAATATATATATATTTTCTAAATACGATGCAATTAGTGAGTTAGAATTACTATAAATACCTCTTATCAGGAACAAGGAAAAATCTTGGACAAAGTAGGCATTTAAATGTGGCATCAATCTTATTAACTTCCCTTTCGCAATGAGGGCACTAATTGTAATACCATTTGTACTCCTCATTGACCATGCTAATCTTGACACGATAAATAACTTTTTTCTGCGCATAAATTTTTAGATGCATATATAGATTATGTTTTATATTAAAAACTTAGATATTGAAATGAAGGTATACTGAAATTCAAATTTTTATAACACAACATCGATCAATTCGGCATCTTTTAAATTACGAAGACCATTCAAAGTGTAAAGTTCAGTTTTAGTGTTGTCAGCTTGTTCCTGAATGATTGAGATAGATTGAGATGCTACATATCCAAGTTCTTCAAGTCTATATTAATGTTAAAAAATATGAGTAGTTTGTTTTTTCCATTGTAACATGTAAATGGAAATACATATATGGTGTATAAAAATACCTTTATCTCATTATTTCAGTGGCATCATCATCAATATTCAAATATACTTTAGTGGATGACAATGATTTAATTTGCACAACACCTGACAAATGTTAGAAATTCATGTTAATCTGTTATAATATAATTAATAATAAATGAAATGACATTATTATTCCATACCTTTCCAGGTCACGACTTTCGTACTGGCTAGAATTAAAAAATTTTGTTCTGAATCATCGGCATCAATCATCCTTTTAACTGATGATGCAAGATCTCCCCGTATAATCACATCATGAGCACATCTGTTTTCGGAATAGATAAATATGTTGAAATTAGTGAAATTATTTCAAAAAAATTTAAAAATTGCGTAGCAACATTAACATAATAATTAATATTTCAATGACTAATTTTATATTTTATAAATATTAATTTACAATTACAATATATTGGAAGAATATAAATAAAATTAAAGTATTACTTAAAATATATATTCAAGTATACCATATGTAAATTCTGGTTCTCCATCTTTATAAGTAGGCTCATCAGGACACATCTCTATTGCCAATGACTTTAAATCTTCCAACTATACACATTCGTACTTGTTCATCACCAAAAGTGGATCATTTTCTTGTACATGAACCACTTCTGTTGCATTTGTAAAAGAAATAACCATTTTTGACGATACTGGTCGCAGTTTTCCAAATGCGCTCTTCACAATGAAGTTAGTGATAATATAAATTTCTCCCTCCTCTAGTTTTTTCTTTGGATTTTTCCAGATGTCCACATATACAAATGCTTGAATATGATAACCCTGGAAGACATCATATATGTCAAATAATTAAAAGTTATAATCAGTAAAAAGTTTACATAAAAAAATGAATATATAATGCATCAGGTACATACATCTATATCTACCAAGAAAAAATTCTATCCTCGGAAAACTCTTTTAGCATTCATTACTGGCCACATTCTTGTCACTCTAACTTTAATTTTCCAAGAGGTTTTTGAGGCATTCAAACTTTGTAATTTTTGACAATGTTCCTCTGCCATTGTTTGGTTAAGACAAAATATGATGAATGAATAAATGAGGGTAAAACTATCAATATATACATGTAACTTAGGCAATGATATAGTACATAATTTGAGCATACAATTAGGGTATTTTGTTTCTAATCTTAACGTAGATAAATGATTAAAGAATCAATTAATTGATTTGATGACATCTAAAACCCATAATTATAATTTTAATGATTTGACCAATTGTGTGTCAAGATTTGGGTGTGTAATGTGTGTATGTATATATATATAGATTTTGGACCCGCTTTATGCAAATACGGGTCACCAGTAATATGCTGAGTTCTCAAACAACTTGCGTGGTGGATACGCATAATTTGAGTTTTATGTTGTTGCTATTAATAACTTTTTGTTAAATGAAATTATTTATGCAAACATTTTTCCAAGGCAAATTCAAAAAAAGTAAAATAAAACTGGTGTTTGGTGTTTTTTTTCTTTTTTATTGTTTTTAATAATTATGCTCCCAAAAACAAAAATATAAAAAATAATAAAATAATAATAATTTTTTTAAAAATGATGATGTGACAGCAGTTTTTTTTAATTTTTTTTTTTGAATAATGGATAGAGGGTAGAAGTGAATGTGCCCCTGACGGGGCCCTTAGAATAAATGAAATATATATATATATATATATATATATATATATATATATATATATATATATATATATATATATATATATATATATATTTATTTTAGTGTGAACTAAATTCTCATTTTAAGAAAGTTCTTATTTGAGCCCCTCCCTATATATATAAATATGTGTTAAATTCAAATAATTAATAATATTAAGTTATCTTCCATTATTATATCGATTAATTTTTTATTAGTAACCGGACGGTGCTTTCGTCGACTAAATTCCAAATTTTCAAAACAATGATCATAGATGATACCGTGTATATTGAAAATTATAAATAAAGATATTTTTTATTTATTTTGTTCATGTTTTGGCTCCATAATTAAAAAATTCTTTTTTATTTTTTAAAAATAGGAAAAACTTTATTGATAATAAATATGGTATTTGGCCAATTAATTACATTGCATCATAATATTTTTGGCATTATATTTAGAGTAGTGCTAGAGGTACCAAAATTTGTTACCAAATGACATGGTAATTACTTGTCATTTTGGGATATTTTAATTGGATGACCCTGGCGGATCCATTACAATTATAACCAATCAAAACAATGTCACGTCATTTTGTAACAATTTTTGGTACCCAATTTGGTACCTCTAGCATTTTTCTTATATTTATATCAAATGAAACTGTATTTTCCGTTTTCTAAAAATTATTTTGAGGTGAAACAGAAGTGAACTTCAATTCTTGCAACGGAAAGGGCGAAAGTCGTGTGTTACGTAATTTATACACCACACTGGTAAATGAATGTATCCATGTAGGGTTTTTAAAAATTTAAATAAATTACAAATTACTTAATTGCAGAAGTATGATCTGATTTTTTTTTATGGTTGCATTCCGTTTAAATTAGTCTAAAAACTGCTGTTTATTTTTATTTTTGGGAGAAATAAAGAAGATAAAAAAAATGAAGGATAATAGTAGAGGTTTAGATTTGGGTCGATCCAATCTAAATTTGGTCGCTCCAAATTCTATGTAATGACAAAAAATAGTAGAGGTTTTGATTTTGGTCGATCGAATCTAAATTGGGTCGCTCCAAATGCTGTGTAATGACAAAAAAGGACATCAAAGAAATAAAGAAGATTAAAAAATGAAGGACAATAGTAGTAATTTTCGAAATGTAATACTAGCAGACATTAGGAATATATTGATTGATATTGATATTGATATTGATATTGATACAATTTTGGATAGAAATCGATATTAATCGATGAAGGTATCTTGTAATGATTAATCAAACAATCGAGATCGCAAATTGAAGATAATTTAGTTTAGTAAAAAATATATATAATTATATTTATACATCAACAAATGATTTATCATAAAATTTTGTAAAACAAATCATATTTCATTAATTTATAATACATTTTGACAAATTTAAATAAACTTTTCACCTCTCATAATATCTATTTTAAAATTTATAGTTTTCTTTATACAAATTTTTTAATAATCAAGTTTTACATTTACGTATTACTCAATTTCTCCAAATTTAACGACTAAAATGGTTTAAACTGAAATTGCGAGAGTTTTCAAAATCAGGGATTTAGGACCTTATACATTAATTTCATGAATTTTTTAAAAAAATATCTCTTTAACTTTGATCAATTTTCCCCCATTTTAACTAATTAATCACTATTTCAGCCAATATGTTTGAGAAATTGAAAGAAAGCAATGGAATGTTTCTAGTTCTTCGGTATAATATTAAACAAATATTAACATATTGGCCACTAAATTATCACCATTCCTACAACTAAATCACTCAAAGTAAATCTTTTATGTTTTGACCATGTCAATTTATAAGTTTAATTGTCAATAATCTTGAGATGCATAGTGAATAAGCTTGAACAAACACTGTGAATACAAAGGACAGAGGCTGTAGAAGTGCAAACACAGTGAATACATCTTCTTTAGAACATGGTAGAAATAATACAAAAACTCACGTTTAACAACTATAACTACAACCATGGAGGTAGGACATCCCCTATCTCCATTCTTTTTGAAAATTAAAAATTAAGTAGAATAATCAAACTATCTTATATTCACTCCGGCTACTCTAATCTCACTATTATTGTCGACTTCGTAGAATGTTTCCGATCCTTGCGGGGAGATCCGTCTACTAATCACAAGTCTTTTACACATTAAGACCTCTGTAGGAGCCCCCTCTTCATCATTTTTCACTATCAAATTAGGTTTTTGATTTTGTCCAATCCTATTACAAATCTCACTAATTACAAGACAAGTGGTTGTAATTAACATTTGACGCTAGTCATATTCCTCCCTCAATGCATCTGCACGTTTCTCACTTAATCCAAAAAAATTTTAACACCATGATCCAAAATCTCATAGATGAATACTGCCCCTACAATAGGAAATGTCACAACAATAATGGCAGCAATTTGCTTGATCGATTTAAAATAGAAGACATGATCGCCCATTAGATCAACACTTCTATAATAGAAAAAAAAAAGTGAGAGGAACGCCGTCTTCCGTACGTTCAATTACCATGTGCAAGATTTATAGCATATAGCAAAGAGTCATTAACCCATAAGACACAAATTCTCTTTTTCTCGCGGACTCTTTTGTTTCCCCAGGAAAAGGAGTGACCATAATTGAAGTCACTCCTTTGACTAGGATAAGAAACACCTCAATAACTCTCTTAAGACCTCTCGTCTCAGTAAATAAATTATATAAATATATGAGAAAGGGGAGGAAATCAGTGAAAGCCATGCAATCAAATTTGCAGGAAGAAAATGAGGAGATTTGAGTGAAGAATATTAAGAGATTTGAGGTAAGCATATGAAAGAAAACGTACCTATATAGGGGAGGAAAAAATTATATAATTCATCAGGCATTCGTGAACATCCATGTTGAATCAAATTACTATACAAACTAAGTAAGAAATGTAAAGAAGATGCTAGATAAAAAAAAGAAGAAAATACAGAGAAGGGGAAATAATTGTTGCAGGAGATTATCAGAGAAGAGAGAAAAGAAAGGATGGATGAGATGAGATGTAAGTTTGGTAAGGTGTGTAAAAAATCATAAGATGAAACAGAGAGATGTGTTAGAGAAAAGAAGAATAATGTGTAGCAGAAAAGATGATCTCAATTGATTTACAGAGAAAAGAAAGGAAGGTGAGAAAGGTGTAGCCGTACTATATACTCATTTGTTGAGCTAAATACCAAAAAAAATATTATATGTGTATTTATAATAATTTATGTTATTTTTCATAAAATTGTTTAAATGTAACTCTTTTGTTTCTCCAGGAAAAGGAGGAGTGACCATAATTGAAGTCACTCATTTGGTTATGATAAGAGAGACCTCAAGAACTCTCTTAAAAACTCTCTTTTTAGTAAATAAATTATACACATATATGAAAAAGGGGAGAAAATCGGTGAAGAAAGCCATGTATTTGAAGTTAGAAGATGAAGAGATGAATAAAAACATAGTTATATATAGGGAATGAATAATGATACGAATCATCAGGAATCCATAACCTTCCATGATATCGAATCACTGATATAAATTAGGTAAGAATTGTAAATGAGGCTAGATCAATAAAAAGAAGAAAATGCAAAGAAAAGGGAAGAATTGTGGTACCAGATGATCAGAAGAGCAGAGGAAAAGAGATGATTGTGATGTGTCTATAAATAGTTAAATGTTACCGTTGCATTCACATATAAATATATTAACCTCATTTATTAGCGAAAAAAATTTATTTAAAATAGTTATCGGATTAATTATGATTTTAGAGAAGAGTTTATTATTAAGATTTACAAATGGGCAAAGAAAAGATTAATATTCTATTTAGAATATTATTAAATTTAATAATTTTATTATTAATCAAATATTTGAGCAAAATATAAGGAATTTATAAATTTTGGGAGTAAAGGAAAAAACATAAAGCATTTTAACGGCCTAAGGAGTCTTAAGAAATTATGGTCACGTACAAACTTATGATACAGTGATACATAAATTAATGGTACTAGCTTAAAATCCGTGCGATGCACGGATTTTTTTAATATTAAATAAATTTTTCATTAATTTGAATTAATTTTTTTAAGACATGATTTTCGGAAGCTTAAATTTTTAAATGAGATGATTTGATAATAATTATATAAATGTTATCCATCATATTTCTAGAAAATGAGGGATTTTAGTTAAAAAATATAGAAAAGATGGTAGGTTTTAGTTGAAAGGATAATCGGTTAATTATTAGTAATTATAAAATTATTATTTTATTTTATTAAATAGAATCGTCCGTGATATAATTGGAAAAAGAGAGATCTTAGTTAGATAATATTAGAAAGGTAACATGTTTTAGGTGAAAAAGGTAATTGATTAATTTATAGTAATTATAATTTAATTATGTTATTTAACTAAATAAAATTGTTCATAGTATTTTTAGAAAGGGAGAAATTAATGTTGCCCGTGTTATTTCTAGAAAAAGAAGGATTTTAGTTAGAAAATATAGAAAAGATAATACTTTTTAACTGAAAAAGGTAATCGGTTAATTATTAGTATTACAATATTATTATTTTATTTTATTAAATAGAACGACCCATGATATAATTGGAAAAAAAGAGATTTTAGTTAGAGAAAATAGGAAAAGTAACGTGAAAATTAAAAAGACAACATGTTTAAGGTGAAAAAAGGTAATTGATTAGTTTATAGTAATTATAATTTAATTATGTTACATTTACTAAATAAAATTGCTCGTAGTGTTTTTAGGAAAGGAGAAATTAATGTTGCCCGTGATATTTCTAGAAAAAAGGGATTTTAGTTATAAAATATAGAAAAGATTATACGTTTTAGCTGAAAAGGTAATAGGTTAATTATTAGTATTATAATATAATTTTTATTTTTATTAAATGGAACCTCTCATGATATAATTGAAAAAAGAGATATTTTAGTTAGAAAAAATAGAAAAGGTAACGTATTTTAGCTGAAAAAGGTAACTAACTAGTTAATAGTAATTATAATATAATTATGTTATTTTATTAAACAAAATTGCTCGTAGAGTTTTTAAAAAAGGAAAAATTTTAGTTAGATAAAATAAAAAAGATATTGTGTTTTACCTGAAAAGGGAAATTAATTAATTATTGAAAAAGAGAAAAGGTAATATGTTTAACTTGAAAAAGAAAATTGGTTAGTTACTATAATGAATTTTATATGTAATTAGGTAATAGGTAAAATCAATAAGTACCGTACCGACCGACCAAATTTTTTATGTTTCGGTTATTATAATATAATAACTAGCTTAAACCCGTGCGATGTACGAATTTTTTTTAATATTATATAAAATTTTGTTAATTCTAATTGAAAAAACTAATTGGTTAGTTCTTAGAAATTTTAATATCATTATTTTAATTTATGAAATAGAATTACATATTTTTACCGATAATAAATATTTAATTAAGGATAATTAAGTAGAAAAATCAAGTTTGAAAATGAGATATTTTAATTAGAAAATATATTATCTTTTACCTGGAAAAGATAATTAGTTAATTATTAGTAATTTTAACATTATTAGTTTATTTTATTAACTAGAACGACCATATTTTTGGAAAGAAGATATTTTAGTTAGAAAAGTTAGAAAAGGTAATAGCTGAAAAAGGTAATTAGTTAATTATTATTTAGAGAAAAATAAGATGTATTTTAGTTAAAAAATATAGAAAAGATATTACCTTTTAGCTATAAATGGTAATCAGTTAGTTATTAGTAATTAAAATATTATTAGTTTATTTCATTAATTAGAATGATCATATTTTTGAAATAAAGAGATTTTAATTAGAAAAGTTAGAAAAGGTAATAGGTGAAAAGGTAATTTATTAATTATTATTTAGGAAAAATGTTGAACAATTAAATATCAAAATTTTTAATAATTCTTCTTTTATAATATAGTAAGTATAGATTTCCGTTGAATTCAGACGAAATTCACTCGTTTAGCGATTAGCCGATTTTTAGAACTGAGCCCACTATATAATGATTCTCTTCTGAAGTATCTTCTCTCTAGAGTTGTCCTCTACAGTACTTTTTGCAAATGCCTTGTTCAGCATCATTATTTGATTAAAAATTTAAAGAATGATTACACTGTGGATTGATTTTCCACATCTTTTTTACATTTGATTTTTTACAACCATATGGTCAAACAACAATATGTTTCATCAAAAGCAATGTAAGCCTGTTCATTGACAGAACTGTATTGCTAGCACTGTGGAAGATCTTTGGGTGGAGGAAGAACTGTTTGATCAGCCTGTTTTCCATTGTCTACAACAAAAGCTGTTTTTAATCCCCAGCCTGTATGAAGCTCCAAATGACAGTGGAAGAACCATACTCCTGTACATGATTTAAAGAAGGAGAAAGAAGGTTGTTAGTTAAATTTGATTAGGAAAGATTTGAAAGCTGTTAATGCATTTATCGAGTTTTCATCTTCGTACCTGGATTATCAGCTGTGAATCTTATAGCAGTCCAGCCACCAGTTGGAACTCCAACTGTGTTTCTCTCAGGAGGATCAATCAAGTTATATTTGGATGGGTCATTCTTGGGATCAAAATTTCCAATCCCGGTCCCAACAACAAAAAAGTTGAAGCCATGAAGATGGAATGGATGTGACTCAACCGTCAGCAGATTAGTGTCTTGTATCACTAATTCAACTGTAGAATTGAAAGCAAGTTTGACAAGTCTTGTTCCTTTTGCTGTCCCAAGGTTGGCTGTAAGTGGTGCTCCAGTATAATTAAATGGAGTTGGAGGCTTGTCTGGAAAATTAGTTCTAAATACCCCTTTAGTATTGAAGTAATGAGCTTGAAGTAGTGCGGTCTGTGGCATCACAAACGTGATGTTGTTCAGTGAAGCAGTGAGTCGTGTTCCATTAACACATGACGAACATGGATTCCTCCCCAAACCAACTGTGAATAATAGGTTCCTGTCCACTTGTTGGGGAACATTTGCTGGAAATCTTGGAGTGTTGAGGCTCTTGAGCTTCTTGTTGTAGCTCAATGCGAATGTTGTGTCATTAGGTGAAGGCAAGTGAGGGAGTGTCGGGAGGACAGTGTTAAGGGTTCCTTTGTACTGGAATATTGCAGTTGCTGTCTTGTTGTCTACTGGTATTGGGGCATCATTAAAAGGCCTAACAGCCATGAAGTATCTACCTGACATTTGGTTTGCGTGAACTAGAACGTTGGTGGTCTGACCAGGTGCAATTAGTATAGCAGAAGTCGTGAATGGTTTAGTGTAGACTGCATCAATCTCAACTACTGTCATATTGTGACCAGCAATGGCAAAGAAAAGCTCGTCATTGAGGGCTGCATTTATGATTCTCAAGAGATATGTCTTCCCTTTTTCAACCTCCATGGCAAAAGTATCTGCAAACATGAAAGTATGAAACTGATTAACATACAACTTTGTAAAATTCTCATGTGTCACCTAATTGACTTTTCCTACTAACGTTTCTCGGAACATGGAAAGAGAGGCCCTGGTTTCCCATTAATTGTATGTGCATCTGACATATTTGGAGGCAATCCCAAGCTGTTTCCTTGCTTGACAACCTCTTCAACATCTGCATGCCACCATTCACCTGCATTCTCCACAAAAATTTATTTTGTCAGGAATCAAATGATAGCTGACTTATAAGTTCCAACAAGTGACATTTTATTTAACCTAAACTCACCAAATACCAAAATCTCTTCTCTTGCCGGCCTTTGGAAGGGAAATGGGGTTCCCGGTTTTGGCATAATGACTATTGCACCATAAACAGTAGCTCTGAGCCAAAGAATATGTGCATGCCACCATAGTGTTCCCCTTTGTCCCGTTACATTGAAGCTATACAAGAAGCTGCTACCACTCTGGATTGGACATTGAGTTACATAAGCCGGTCCATCCGCCCAGCCATTACGAAACTGTTTCAGTCCATGCCTAACAGAGAATAAACACCATGATCGTCGAATTAAAAACATGCTCAAACTAAGTGCACAGGTGCATTTCAAGAAATAATAAAATAAAAAAGAAACATAAAATCAGTACCAATGAATGGACATGTTATACTGAGCATGATTTGTAACATTAATTTGGACGCTGTCACCTTCCCTAACATAAATAGTAGGCCCTGGGAACCTGCCATTCACAGTTACAATTGGTTTTGCATGGCACAACCTGCTAACATTATTTACTTGTACCTGAAATAATAGAAACATAATCAAAATTATGATAATGTTAAGCTATGAAATGGTTTAATAAACAATCAAGACGATTTCCGGTGATTTACAACTCACATCAAACTGGTAAAATTTTGTGGCTGCCTCAGCTGAAATGAAAACGAAGGAAAGAAAAATTAAGCTAGCAGGAAGAAGAAATGCCAAGCTTGCCATGTCACAAGGAAGTCTTTAAATTTCTCTGTTTTTTGGTGATTGAGAGATGAAGCATATGCAAGTTTATATATGATCATGAAGATGGCTTAGAAAATTTAAAAAATGTTTGTTATAGGAGGATCAAACGAGCAGTAGTAGTCTTAGTAGGTAGATGAGCTGCCGTATACTGTATATACCAAAGTATTAAAGCAAAAGCCATATGTAATATAAGTAAAAGGTCGCTTTTTATTAATTGGAGAACTAGATAACAATGATATTTTTCGCAACATTTTACTGCATCTTTTAAGCGTAAGATCAGTTTTCGAGTCACTTTTGATCGATTGCATATTAATTATTCAGTCGATTGCGTATTTGTTAATATTCAATCGATTGGTACGAAGTTATCAAAAAAAAACAAGGTTCATCCCTGAAAAAACATTCGATTGATTATGTATTTGAATTGCAGCTAAAATAAAATGTTGGGTGTTGCCCAAACGTAGAGGCATAGAATGGCAGTGCTACTAAGCCAAGACAAAGATTGATTCAGGTGTAAATAATTAGTAATATTTACCAAACCTTTCTCCTATGATAAATTGGCTGTCAAGGCTTTAAACTTGCAGATGAGACGCATCATGTAATGCCAACTGAGCTTTACCTTAAAGAAAAAGAATGAAATTTCTTGTTATTAATAAAAATTAAATTAAGTTCCTAAACCTATTAAGTTCTGTGATTCCAAAGGCTTGAAGTCCACATGCTCCGATTGTCAAGATGCGAGCATGTTCGGCCAAGTTTATTTATTTCTTTTCTGCTTTACATTGCAATTGAACTATTCGACAATTATCAATGGAACTAACATATAACAACTCATAATAAAAATAGTCGATGTATATATTATAAAATATATATTTTTAAGTGTCATTATATTCTTTCAACATTTGTCATTTATATGTTTTGACAAGTTTAGCTATAAAGTTAAATCAAGTAGGCTTGGTATTTTAACGCTTCATTCTTCCATTAAATGCTTAAGCGGACGTTTAAACAATTAATCTGTTCTTTTTTTCTTTTCTTTTTTTTGAAACAAATCGTACTTGCATTACTTAAAATTATCACTTTCGAGTACATGATTAATAAAAACAGGAGGAGTGACAGACCACTCTCCATAGCCTGACATAGAATTTATGCAGCATTTGCAAGCAAAAGAACCACACGATTCGCAGACCGATAATCGAACTACTAGCACTTGATAATTGTGCTTTAGTGATTTTATCCAAGAAATAGTTTCTTGACAACAGCTCGCTCCAACCTGATGTTCTCTCCAACCCTCGAACAAATTTCGAACCAATTGTTCAGAAACCTCAGTTGCATACATTATGGTTAGAGAAACGACATTCCAGCTATCTACATGCCGGATACCAGCTATAGACATTCTGACAGTGAAGACCCCCCACATGTACCCACATGTAATGAACAATCTTTGATTGTGAGTTGTGAGCTCTTGCAATAATCGTCAGCATCCCAGATTCAATGCGGACTTTCCAGATCTCCCAAAACATGATCAAAATCATTACCAAACAAACCACACAAACTCTCACAAGGAGAGACAAACAAACTCTCACAAGGAGAGACAAATAAACCCAATTAATGGGTAAACAAGCCAAAAAACTCACAATCCTCACAGAAGAAGGATGATTGTTGAAAGAAATAAACAAATTAGACAAGAAAATGGGCCTCCAGTCGGTGGATAAACCACCGCCGGAGGAGAAGAGGCTGAAGGAAATGAAGGAGAAGGGGAAAAGCTAGAGAGAAAACTTTCGGTGGTAAGGAGGTTTGATTGGTAACAATTAGTCTGTTCTAAGAGCATTGAACCAGCAAAAGATATTACGGCAACATATATGGATGATTAACTGGCGTAAACATGATCATTAGACCGAAATTGCATACCTACCGGAGCAGCATATCCAACTCTCTGGCTTCTACGAGCTCCGAGTGTATACTGGAAGACTTCAAATCTATAATGCAACAAGTTTCCAAGCATTTACATCTTATTTACTCAACAAAGTATAAGCATCAACTACTTATTGGCTTGAAGATTGAAAGTACTTGTTAGTCTAAATAAAATTAAGTAATTGGAAATTGGAATACTAAGAAATTCCTGAGTATGCCTCTACCACCAATGGGAAGTCTGTGAATTCTTTGATAAAACTGACTACCATCTAAGGATAAGGTCCTCAAAACAGAACTACTAGAAAATTCAGCATACACAGTCCGACCTTCTGTTGCATGTAGAAGTAGGACACATCCATTTTTGAGCGTGACAAAGACATTACAGCTTGAGAGATTTCTATCTGGGATTGATAAGATAAGCCAAGCTTTAGTACTTGACATAGCTCATGCTTAGGACTTAATAGACCAGCCTGAAAACAAAGTGCAAGTCGTCAGTACAAGGCACAGAGACTAAAGCAGGAATTTGGAAAATGCCATAAGGCAGCAAAACTGGTCCAAAACCATGTAGAGGTCCAGGGATGACTCGGTCACACACAGGGAACATTTAAAGAGTCTACGAAACAAAGGCACGCATTAAGATTTTAAACTTCCCTTTCTCTCTTTGCTACTGAGACCAACTCCTGGTCGCATTGTTATACTGTACTATGCTGGATCAAGATGATATAATGTTTGTTTGAGATTTGAAGAAGACATCGCCAAAAACTAACATCAATTATCTCACACCTGTGTACAACAGTGTGTATAGCAGCATCAAAAGTTTTACATGTATATTAGCACGTAATAAAGGTTTTCATGTATTTCCGGAAAGAAATTCTTTTTGTTTACTTACCCTTCATGTAAGAGAATTGTACATTTACCTTGGGTCTGAAGAGGGTAAGACCAGTGTTGTAAAAAGTGGGAATCGGACTTGATCGGTAGAGGTACCCAACAACAGCGATTAATCGGCAATTAATACCGATTAATTCGATTAATCCCGGTTCGGAGAGGCGCCGAACAGTGATTAATCGGTGATTAATCCCGATTATTCACCGCTTTTTAGAGCAGAGGGTAAGACATACGCACAAACCTCACCTCTACTTGCTAAAAGTAAAGAGAAAGTTTCCGGGGACGGCATTTGTTTAGAAGCTTGTGTTTCTAACATGTATATACATTTAGTTAGACAACTTAATTCGTAAGCTTGCATTTTAAAAAAGTTATATTACATCAAATATTTTAAGTCGGAAGGAAAGTTTATTTGTTTAACCATTTTTAAATTTGACAAATTCAATATTATGTTTACCATAAATAATTTTTAATATATATCATTATATTATGAAAAATCATCCGCGACTTGATTATTTATAATTACAAACTTATGATGAGTATAAGTTATAAAAAAAACTCTAAATGATGAGTATAAGACATAAAAAAACTCCAAATGATAATATGATAATTCCATTTAAATGGGGTAAAATGGCTTAATCATAACTGAACTCAGCCCCAACTTGCCCCAACTTGCAACTGGGAAACTGAACTCAAAAACCTTGCAATTACATAACTCAATAAATTAAAACTTGCAACTTGGGCATTAAACAAAAGTAAACTTGCAACTTGGCAATTGAATAAAAATAAACTTGCAACGGGGGCACTGAACAAAATTGAGACTGAGAATAAGCAAAATAAACTGATTGAGAGAGGAGAGAAACTGAGATTCAGTTCATTTTTTTATTTTAAGAAAATATTTGTTTTATAGTTTTTATATATAAAAAATTAAGATTTTAAAATAAAAAATTGAATATGAAAATTTTAAGAAAATTCAATTTTTTTATAAATTAAACAAAGATTAAGATTTAAAATTAAGATTTTAAAATAAAAAAGTGAACATGAATTTTATAAGAAAATTCAATTTTTTTTATAAATTAAACAAAGATTAAATAAAAAATTAAGATTTTAAAATAAAAAACTGAATATGAATTTTATAAGAAAATTCAAATTTTTTATTATATCCTTATATATAATAAGCATAAGAGGGATCTTATCCATAATAAGAAGGGTATTTTGATAATCAAAACGAAATATAAGTAGATTTTAAAAATTGAATAGATTTTCAACGTAAAAAAATGATCAATTTCTTCTCTCTTTTGTTTTTGCATAGTTTTAATTGGAAAATAATTTTTAAGTCATCACCAAATTAATGAATATTTTGCTAACTTCATGTGGCCTGTAAAATTGTCCAAATCAAATTTTAAGAATTCAAGATAGTGCACAAATATTAAATTGAATGTGTAAAATCTTATATATATTAATTTTTTACCAACAATTTGATATGTAAATTAATAACATATAAAAATTTATAAAATATATATAATTAGAGATATTAGAAAAGGAGCCGTGCATTGCACGGGTTATAAGCTAGTAAATTAAAAAAATATTAAGATTCAAAATATTTGTTTTATAGTTTTTATATATAAATAAAAAATTAAAATTTTAAAATAAAAAGCTGATTTTTTTGTTCAGGGCCCAATTGTAAGTTTATTTTTGTTCAATACCCCAGTTGCAAGTTTTTATTAATCTAGTAATGTAAATGCAAGTTACGGATAAGTTCAGTTATGTAAGTTACAAGTTCAGTTTTTATTCTGTTAGTTAGGTTAACGGCAGTTACCTAAATGCAAGTTTTAATTTATTGAGTTATGTAATTGCAAGGTTTTTTAGTTCAGTTACCCAGTTGCAATAGTTGCAAGTTGGGGTTGAGTTCAGTTATGATTAAGCCATTTTACCCCATTTAAATGAGTTGAGAGAATCACTAAAGCTGGAACGTTTGAAGATGTTAAAGTGGCAAATAAGAATATACAAAAATATTAATTTAGCAAAAAAAGAAAAACTATCAAATGCACACATCAGTTTTTTGTCCATATTAACTTCCAATTCAAGATAATCAATATTCATATAACGCATGCCTATGTTGTTGCATGTAATACTTCTAAATTTTATATGTTTGATTGTTAAACAAATTAATATTTTGTAATATTAGTAGTTTAGGCATAAAAGTTACTAGTATTTATATGATATTGATCATAATTGTTGATTATTGATTTATTATCTCATATAAAATCACATATCCCAAAATTATAATTTCGAGAGAGAGGAAGATGTATATACATATTGGTCACATAAACCCCTAAATTAAAATATCCTTACCCTTCATGTATGTACATCAGTAATACTGGAGAGGGTAACTGGGAAGAAATTTCTAAAGCAGCGCTAAAGTGCAGAATCTATTTCATCAAAAAAGAAAATGCATGATAATTTCATAGTACATGAAGATTCTATCGAGTTTCCGTCCATGGTCACATACTTAAAAGTCAAATAATTAAAAGCCTTATGGTCCTATGTATACAGAATATGTTTACTCTTTAGCCCCCGAAGGTCAATTTCACAATTTACGATCATAATATCTCAGAAATGCGACTATAACCATAGCAACGAAGCAAGGATAAACTTTTCAAGTAACATATGCATCACTTAGAAATTTCACAATCTATTCTGAACATATAATTCATGTCTTTCGTGTTCAGACTACAGTTCAATGGGTTATTTCAGAGGGGGGGGTCTGTTTAATGTTTAGATTCTTCAAAAGGTAGTTCTGAAGCTTACGTCGGCAAGACATTCAAACAGGTACACCTAGAGGCTTCCTTCAGAAGTAAGTCTTTTTAAATGGGTTTTTGACTCTCTTTTTTCCGTACACCAAAGAATTTGAATCATTAAAGTGTTCAAAGACACATCACAGTTCTCAAGTCCACAAGTTTTCTTTACCAATATGCAAATCTATGGAGAAGCGTCGACTAGGTAAAAAATAGAAGAACCTTGCCTGTGGAAGAGCATCCTCAGGGGAATAAAATTATATAACATATATAAACATGTATGCCACCGAGTAAGACACTAAACAAAAATAATTAACATTACATTGTTGACGATCCTAATTTTCTCTGCAGGTGTATACATAGATATCTTTTCCAATTCTAACCTTCGGATTATATCCTAAGGTACAAATCAATTGTTTTTATTACAGTTTTAAAAATCCAATTTAGTTCAGCCTAGTCTTAAACTTATTTTTAGTTTTTTTATTTAACATCTTCGTTCCAATTTTTTTTTTAGAAAGCAGGTGTCCCTGCATGTGCATGTTCATTTGTGTAATGTTTTGATGATATCATGATAAGGATTCCATCCTCCAAAATAAATTAAAAGGACCACGTGAAAAGGAACCATTTCACATTCTAAAAAAATCTGTAATTATATGATTTAATGCACTATCCAGAATGGATCCATTCTGAAGCATCACCAAGGGCTATATAGTTCGCAATATTGATGTGCAAGGCATCCTATCAATAGATAGCTCAACTACTTTGAAGCATATTTAATACAAACTGATTGTAAATATACAATACTAATTACTAAACTATATTGGTCACTTCAGATGCTCAAAATAATTTGTTATGACAGTCTGACAGATAAAACATCAAAGTACAAAAAGAATATGTAACTGAACTAGTAAAGATGATATGAAGTATTTCTGTACCTTCTTTGCATAACTGAAGCTGTCTGTCTTCCAAGCAATGATTATTAAAAAAATCCAGCTTTAACTAGTGGAAAGTTCTTGTTCATGGAGACAACTAGCATAAAGTGATTTTTTGAAGATTTTGAAGACAACTACATCAACTTTGGAGTCTTGGATAGATAACTAGATTCCAACAGCTTTTTACTTTCCTGTAAGAAATCTAAACCACATGCCAGTTGGAATATAATATAATGGAAGAATCAACTACTGTGTAGTAATATGAACCATTAGCTATGAAATCTTAAATTATGCAGTACACCCAGTACATAAGAACCAGTTGTTCATAGGACCACAGGGTATCGTCACCAATATAAGGCAAGGGGGCTCCAAACTGTAAGGTATGTGGGATGGTGGGTGGGTGAAAGTACTTTGAAACATGACTGGTCATGATCAGGAGCTCAGGTGCTTTTGAGCCATATTAAGTGCTGAAAGGAATAGGAGAATCCAAACATTACATCAAATTTTAAAATATTCAATAGAAACCACATAGGAGCCATAATTGTTTCTCAGTCCCACCATAATCTTTTGTAGTCGGTTTGCCAAATAGTTAAATACAGGTTTATGTTGATTTATTTGGTTGATAAATACAACTGCCAAAATCAGATTATTTGAGAGCGACATCATTTAGAGAGGGGGGCGGGGATTTGTTTTCAGGAAACTAAATTTTACTCAGAACAACAAATGATTTTGCAGATTTCACAACTCATATTATTGGTTTTGGCATGAGATAATCGTTCTGTAACCCTGGGAGTTTCTATAGGCTCTGTCCCTCTTGAGACCTGTACTTACAAAATGACAAATTGTGGCCCCCTGTACAGAAACGAACCTGTGATTTTAACACTAACCACTAAATTTCTCTTCTGTCAGAAGAAAAAACAAATTGTTAACAAAAATAAAGGTGAAACAAAGGAGGTTAAAGGGAAGAGAGAAACTATGAGCGCGATTTTTTATGACAAGATTTGTAAAGAAAACGAGTTAAAAGTACAACTGAGGCCTTCCGCCTCCATCTCCAAAATTTTGGAATTAAGCTCTACTTTAATGTTTTATAAAAGGATTGAAAAGAGGAATGAAAATCTAAAATATTTACCATTCAGAATTGTATAAATTTCATTCCATTCATACTGATTCAATAATCTCCAACCAAACGAAGCATGGGTCAATCAACAATTTGTGCATATGTCAGAGTATCTCCAAGAGGTTGCCATATGTGGCTTTTTACACTCAAAACCGGCAATTTTCAACACCAAAAGGATAATACAGTAGATTGCAGATACATACAAATCTACAAGCCACCCCCAAATATGTCGCTCTACTGTTTATTTAAAAATTCTTGTTTGTACAATATTTAATTTCATTTAGCTATAAAGTTATCTGTTCTAATGTCACTGTAATATTAAGGAAAAGCCACAGACGGACTATTTGTTTTGGTGCCCAAAATAAAACTTGCTATTGGAGATGAAACACTATTTTTTGGGATGTATTTTGCAATTACCGGAACTGAGAGTAATGAAATAGCGTAAACTCACTTAGAGATGCTCATGCATTAAGTGCTAAAATAAACCAAGCTGTTCGTTTACGATATTTACAGTAAAACACGTGAGAATGCATCACTGAAAAGGTGTTATAGCAATTTACTGAAGGGCTCAGGACTTCTGAGGCCAGGCAAGGGCATTGGAGTTGGGTCAAACAAGACCAGCTAGTAAACAGACTTTACTCTTAGGAAGAGAAAAGTTTGAGATGAAAACAAACCTCAACCTAGGAGTCGGAGTCGAATGTGGGAGAAAGAGTTGTACATATAAATGAACCACTGGTAATGATATTAGCAAAGAAAGTTCCCCTGTGCTTCCAGACATGCCGAGTTCCACACATCTATACATTCAAATGGGAAACTCTCAATGAAGAGCTAAAGCATTAATATTTATATTCCCTAGAAAAATGTTGAGGAACTTGTGATTGTTACCTTATGCATGAAATGAACAATAAAGTTGATTAGTATTCCAGAACCAACAGTATGCAGTCAACAGCAAACCAAAAATTAGGAATTCGCTATTTCGCTAAAGATTTTTTAATCAGTTTTAGTAAATTTAAGGAGATATAACGACCGGAATGTATTCTGATAGATTTGAGATATTTATATAGCGACTCATAATAAAGACTTGAGCTCACAAAAAACACAAACAGCAAATTTTTGATCAATCGAATTTTTGATATTCTTAACAGTCAGTTCTTTCAAAGTTTATTTGATGAATAGATAAAATATACCATTACAATGTAACATAGTAATTGACTCTTTCTCTTATCGCCTTATTACACTGTATTAGCAAAATATCCTGACAGCAAATTAAAAGATATAGGTTTGTCAACAAAGGTTGTCAATTACCCTCTGAACACTACACTACTTTCTTATAATGTGTAATTTACTCTAAGTAAACATTTTTTTAACAACAACGGAAAATATCTAACTGCACAAGTTTGCCTTTTAAGTGACAAGCATTTATCAGAGCTTGTGTAAATATAATATTAGTCGGTTGCTTATCAATCCAATTAGCTTAACTAATCAGAAATTTAAAGATTCATAGTTGATATTTGATACTGATTCCCCTCCTAAGCAATTTCATTTGAGCTTCTAAACCAGATGATCACTTACTATTAATCTTATTCTGCATGATATATTCTCACAACTGGCAGAACCCACCACCTTTTCCACTGTTTATAAAGAGCTCAGTTGATAACATCTTTGTACATCCCTTGACTTCATCATCTTACTTGACTAAGAGCATTCCTTCTTTTTCAGTCCTTACGCCTTGTCCAAGGACTCATCCAGTCAAGCCTGCATTGGCATACGCAAACTTCAACTATTGTCATCATTCACAGTTTGTCACTTCTCACTTTGCATTTTAGAAGTATATATTCAACTCTAATATTTATAATGGCATCCAAATCCAACACCATCTCTAGTTCCAACTCCACCTGGACTCCCAAGCAAAACAAACTATTTGAGAAGGCCCTTGCTAAATATGATAAGGACACCCCTGACCGCTGGCACAATATTGCCAAGGCTGTTGGCGGAAAATCTGCAGAGGAAGTGAAAGGGCACTATGAAAAACTCATAGAGGACGTGAAAAATATTGAGTCGGGTACCGTTCCGTTCCCGAAGTATAGATGAACATGATACAACTGCCAACTCGGTTCAAAAGCTGGCCAAAGGTAACATAACTATTACTGATACATGTTAATTGTAGTACACTCTTATATGCTGCTGACAGAACATTCACCAACTTAGTTTTAAGAATATTATATTGCTTCTTTAATCTTTGCATTCTAAGAGTAAAATTTTGTACTACTTAATTGATGGTCTTCTAAAAAATTATAAATTTATATATCATATATTGGATTATGTTTTTTCAGCTAACGAGCTTTTTAAATATATACACTTTATAAAGATTTATTCATTATTGGTATATAAATTCTAAAAAAAAAAAAAAAAATCCCCTTAACCTTTTCATCCTAGCTCCATTTTTGGCTGCTAAGGTTGTACTGGTTTTCATTATTATATTAGTATGTCCCTCTAACCAATTACAAATTATCTTTCCGCCAACAATCTGCAAGAATGCTTTTTTGAAATAATATCCTTCAGAATCAAATTTATACTTGTGACATCAGTCCAGAAACACATACTTGTTTTGGGATCATGAAAGAACCCAAGTGGAGCTGAAAATCTTATAAAAGGCATCATACTATGTTCCAACAATATCTCTATTTGTCAAAAAACAAAGTTCCTTTTTCCATATTGTATATCATTTTCTTATCAAAGACAAAGTAATGCCACACTTCATTCAAATCCTTATCTTGTCTAAAAGCAGATATATACCCCATCTGAGATCTAATCCTACCCGTTGTGGTCCATAAAATGCTAATAGTTATCCACATCCTTGATGGTGTTCATACAATTCATTTCTTAGATGCAAACTCGCTTCTCCCTTACAATCCCACGGTAGATACTCTACAGACCAACCTCGACACTTTATGTCCACTTTCTCATTTCTTTAGATTCGGATTATTGTAAGCATCCTTATTCTCAAGACTATTCCACACTATATTATACTTTTGGCATCAAACTAGGTTTTGTAATCATTAAATTTCCAAAACCATTGACTTGTTGAATATTGATTCCATAATTATTGATAACTGAATCTCTTTGGATAATGATTCTATAATCCTATATTCTCTTAAATTTTCAGCTTGACATCATGTTGACTCTCTTTTGAACAGGTTAATATTTCTAGTGTATGAAGCTCCGAAACTAAAGTTCAAGATGCTTCTGCATAGTAGTCACCAATCCTAGTACCCAGCTTCTTCTATCCACGCTTTCTAAAATTACCTATATATCTCTTACACATATTTATATGTGGTGCAACATGCACCTATTACATGTAATGTTTTAGTACCTATCTTGTATGTTGTATCAGAATTGCTGCATCAATAAGACTATTAATATGTGTGATGCTTGAATTAATTGACTGAACTCTTTGTGACTAATGAAATAAAGTTTCAAAAAGACGCGGTCTTGATCAAAACTGGGAATCAAGAATAATTATCAGGATAGACACAAGTCTTGTAGCATTATCAGTAAGATGCATAATTAGCTTGCTGTCTGAATTACTAAAAGATAAGCTCTTTTTGACTAAAGATAATGCAGTATCAAAAACCATAAATATAATCAATCGCATTTACACATAGCATAAATTAGTCTCTAAGTGTCAGAAACTCAAAACAAATATGAATCATTACTAATCATGTGTGTATCTATTAACAACACAAAAGCATGATATGCATATTAAGACCTTCTCTTAACACGTAAGTACTTAACCCTTACAAGTTCGAATAAATGAGAATATTGGGGGTAGGGGGACTCGAGACCTCCCACAACCAGAGCTATGATAGCATGTCCAGTTCTCCTAAAACCTCGAGGTGTTAGGAGTATGGTGTATTTATCTTAACAAAAAGAGAGCTCCTTTTAAAACCGGTGTCGACTTGGAATAATGCAACTCCAAAATTACCCATTAATTTAATTTGCAGAAAGGCCCCAAATATATGATCATGGATACATTTTAATACATTATCTCCTTATGGGGGCATATAAACACATCAACCTAAGCATAATCAGTAGCTGTACAGCTTTTACCAAGTAAAAGCATACACATACATAAAGAAATTTATATGTGTACTGGAATCAAGAATTTGACTGCTTGGGGTTTACCTGAATCGTTACTCACTCTCCTTGCCACGTCCCTCAAATCAACAATCTGTCTTGCTATTTGGATTTCACAACTGGGGACTGTGGAGTATTCGTTTTTAATTAAAAAAAATATATCATTTTTTAAAATCTGGAAAAATATAACCAAACCCTTTGACCCGGTACTTCCTCTCTGCTTGGGCCTTGGTGAGAAATTGAGGGTTTGTTGTCTCTCTGTGGACTTGGCATTGTGCCATTGTAGGTTGCCCACAAAAAAATATGAAAAACTTAATGATTTTGAAAATTCTTCGTAATTTATATATTTCGTAATATTTAATTAGGAAAATGTTACATACTCCGAATAATTTCCTAAAAATTTTTCCAATTTATGTGTCATGTTTATGATTGGTAAATTTCCTAATTATAAAATGGGATCGGCATGTATATATATACTGTCACAAATTAAAACGATATCATGTATCATGCCATATCAATCGGTAAAAGTTTTGGGAAAAAATTTAGGAACCTAGCATTGTTCATTTAATTATGTTCAGTTTATCTGAAGTGGAAAACGTCTCTTGGTTCTTAATTTTCAGATTTGGTTGCAATTTGACGCTATAATTTCAAATTTTAAATATATTTTTATCTTTGAATTCATATACTTTAAATTTAACAAAATAAAAAGTTAGGAACAACTCTTTTATAACAAAATAAGAACTTAAAATATAAAATTTTTGGTGTTGTGCGATTCTCCAAACTAGCATGAAAGCCCGTGTAAGGCACGGGCCACATTCTAATTCGCACAATTTCTTTCACAAATCGTGTTTTAGTTGGTTATATCTTCTTTTCAATCTATTTCATGTGTTTCGATTTATTTAAGGTCAACAGTTCATAACCGTTCAAATTTTGAAATATTAATTAATTCTAAATTTTGAGTATCAGACAGAGCCAATTCTGAGATTAAGCCACTCATGTAATGGGGCACCGAAAAGATGATGTAATTTAGGGGCACATCTTTTCTAATAAGTAAAAAAAATTAAAAGTACATATAGGAAAAAAAATGATATTTGGGGCACATTTTGTTTAAGGTAGCACCAAAATTAGTTTAAGATATAAGGAGTGCCGAAAAATAAACTGCATGTATGTGATTTTGATTTATAGTTGAATACAAAATTCAAATTCACTTGGAACTTTCAATTTCTCAAGACCGACTTAGGTATCATATTTGTAGCAGTACTCGTTGAATGTAAAATGAATGATCGATAATAATGACAAATAAAAGTTACTCATTAGTGGTCAAGTACTATTACAACAATAATGTGTCGTTTAGTCTATTTTCTAGCAGTAATTTTAAAAGATTATCGCAATAATGATATGCTATTTAGTTTGTTTCCATTAGCAATAGTAAACCAGTAAGAGTAGATAGGTGGATCATTACATATGTGGTAGGAGATGTATTACAGCAGCAACAACATAAACTGTTTTAATATTAGGAAAAATAACTAAAATGTATGATTTATCCATACAAACTAATAAGCGCTACAGTGGAAAAAAAATATTATTTTTTGTACAATCTTAAAATATCACTAATCGATCATTATATTATAGGTAGTCATATATAGTTTAACATCTTTGTTTAGTATATATAATCTTGTTTATAATACTACATTATAATTCAACTATGCTTTTTATTCATTTATTTAATCGATCGATAATTCATATAGAGTCCAAATCTAACATATCAGCTAATTCTGATTTTTTTTATATGGATATATATTGTACCTAGTATCAATCATATTAAAGGTCTGTTTGGTATTGATGTTGTAGACCGCAACAATAGTTTTTTTGTAGAAAAATTGGTTCAAAACCTCTTAGTAAATCTAAAAGTAATTTTTCAATAACATTTTTTATAAAAACATTGCTTTAGGAAGAACATCTACTTTTCACAGTAGCAACTTTTGTAGACAACAATTTTAGGTAAAGGCATCAAACCCCAACAAACACATACTAAATAAATTTAATAAAAGTTAATGTAAAGTAGGATATAAACAAAAACTAAAAAATGACATAACTAATTCAGTAGTTGTGAATTTTACTCCATTTGTATTTAGAGGTCATAAATTCAATTCCCTTGATAAGACCAAAAATTCATTTTGTGTTTCAATTTATTCTGTATCATATGTCCTAATTCGATGGTAGATAAACTCACGTTGTCTTGTATACCACGTGAATGCATATCATGTTTTCATGGCATATTCATAATATAGATAAAATATTATTGTATTATAATTTCATAAAATTATCATTCTAATTTCAGAACTAATTTATTTTTCGATAATACTTTTCTTTTGTATTTATTAAAACACTTCTATCTTAAAATTTTAAAAGTAAAATTATTGTGATAGCATGATAGCCATGTAATGCATGGCCTGCATTTTAACTACGATAATTTTATATATACATATTTTTATGAAATTATCACTATTATGATTATGAGCTAATTAGGTATAAAAATCTTTAATTGCCATGTTTCTCGTACAATAATCTTATACATATATTTTGAATGTCATTGTGTTAACACTATATTTTTTTTAATTTTAATTATAAATTATAGCCCGTGCAAGGCACGGACCACATTCTAATTCATGTAATATCTTTTGAATCTTGCGATAGAGTTTTTTATATTCTCTTATCAGTCTGTTTTACCTTTCCTGTGCAACGGTCAGTTGAAAGTCAACAATTAATAACTGTTATAAATTCAAATTATTAGCGTATTTTAAACTTCGAGGATCGTTTTATAGTGGCACTTGTTTAATGTGAGAAGGATAACCGACAAAAATGGTAAATAAAAATTAATCGTCACCTATCAAGTATTACCATGATAATAATGTATAATTTAGTTTGTTTTTTAGTAGAAATCCTCAAAGAATCACCACCACAATAGTTTTTTTAAATTATTTTCAAACTGAGCCACAACAATGTTTAAATATCTGTTTTCTCTTCTACCCATATGTCTACATCATATCTCCTCCAATTAATTACTGACCACCTACCTTCTCACTTTGATCTTTTTCCGACCACTATCCATGTTGGGTTTCGACACATAAAACGCAGCGAAAAACAATAATAAAACGATAAAAAAAAACCGAAACCCTAATTCAGGATCCGTGTACAAGTATGGCAGATTATGGAGAACAGAATTTGTACCTTATTAGGAGCTTTACAATTTCAGAAAGATGGAGGTCCAAGATGCAATCACCACGCAGACCTTGATGCAAGATTCGCGTCTCTAATCAGTCCACACGAACGCCCGATTGTCTCTACAATCACCGGAGTCGGTACTAGCCGATAACTGCCCTCGATCTCTCTCTCTCTCTAGCCTCTCTTGATGTAGAGCTGTTAGGGTTTTTCTAAAAACGAATTATGCAAACGATAACCCTAAAACAATACATCCTTATGTATTTATAGAGAAGAGATTGGGCTGAAAACCCTATTTCGTTTTGGGCTTCTCATAAAACCAAAACTGATTGAGTTAGTATTATTAAATTCGATTTATGATCTAATTAATTAAGTCCAACTTAATTAATCAAATAACCAATTTCGAATTTAATATTATTTAATTTAAATTCGAAATTTAAATTAAAACTCCGTTTAAACGTTCTAATTGTGTGACCCTTTAGGTTATTATTACGTTGGTAATAATTTTAATATCTAATAATAAAATTATAAACAATGAGCTACATCTAGTAATACATCATTGCTACCCAAGTAATAATAATAATTAGTGATCCAATTAAACCTTTCGTGATTAATGTTTCCGTGTAATATAATCCCTTTAACCAAATATTATAGATTAAACTCGAGGCATGTGTTTAGTCATTATCTTCAACGTTTAATCCGGGTTTCCTTAATCAATGAGTAGACTATTAAAACAAATCAATATTTGAGCATGGTCGTGCATTTTCATAGTCTCACTCAATCAAGAGACCAATAATATCTCTCCTATAAATAAGAGGGTTAAATCCTTTATCTATCATTCATATTTCTCATACGCCTCATAATATACCCGATGTCCAATTTTATCATCACCCGGTCAAAGGTAACTTTTAATGTACTCAAAGTATATTAATCCTCGTATAAAATATAATGATCTCAAGTCTAAGGATCATTACACCAGTATCACTGTGAGTCGTTCTAATGACATTATCAACATGTAGAATCTCACTGTGGGTCTATCCAGTGCCATGTAGAATATTACATGCACCTATGTTCTTGACTTTAGTATCACATACCTATGACCAATGAGATGTGGTCATCAATCAACAAACATACTAATCTTTATACATTATAATTGTCCCATATTATTAATGCTCGATTAGGGATATTTAGGAATATTAACACTATTCATATAATCTCATTTTTAAGTCACATACTTAAGGATATAGAATACATGTTACATATTCCAAGGACATTTATTATTCTAACATTTATTTCGCAGTAAATAAAGACATAATAAATCAACATTGAAATAATCGATGGAACATAATCATTAAGTAACAAAATAGTCTTTTCTAGAAGCACAATTACATTATCTCTAGGGCACTAACGCTATCAATCCAGACACCTCACCTCACTATCTCTCAGATCCGCTCATTCCTCCAACCACATCATATATGTACATTCTTCTTGCCCCACCACCTCTCTTTCATTTTTAACAACCTCAAATTTATTCATTCTTCTCCTTTCGATCATCTTTCATTCATCTTTGAAAACCTCTCATCGACCTCCCTTTTTTATATATATTAAATTATTATTGTTGTAGTTACGAACTGAATAGGTATTACGATAATAAAATAATTATTTGTCATAGCTCTCGCACATTAAACAAGAAACACATGCATACTTCTTTCGAATTTTTTTCTGCTAACATCATAATTTTAAATTTTAATTAAACTCATCTAATATTTGTCAACAGGTTAGATTAACATATTATTATCAACTATTTAGTTCTATTACTTTTATTTTTAAGTTGGCAAAAAAATTGATGTACCTATTCTTTTATTAGTATTTAATTGAGACATAAGGGTTTGCAATAAGCATTTTTCACATCTAGATGTCCAAATTTTACTGTAAATGAATTCATGTTATCTTGTGTACCTGGGAGTGGCATCAGGTCAATTTAGGATCGAAGAGTGTTATACCCATGGCGATCCCCGAATTCGAACATAATTATTTAACCTGTCCCGGTTCCTGAACGAAGATTATTTTGCTCTCCAATTTCTGTCCCAAACGGGAATGAGGATCCCCGGAGAAATCGTGAATTTTTTTTTAAAAAAATCGAAATATAATTTTTAATTAAAATCTCGAACTTAATCGTTGAACCCGTATCAATCTCCGAATGAGGATTATTTTGCTACACCGAAAGGGAACGAGGATCTCCACGAGAAATTGAGAATCTTATTTTTTTAATTGAAATTTATAATTCCTTAATATATTTTATAATAAAAATAATTTGATAAATATTATTATTATATCATAAATAGCGATTCGAATTATTTTTTGATAATAAAAGATGAATGATATAACTAAAATTATTTAAATAAAATTTTATTTTGTTATTTTTTGTGAAATTTAAATTTATAAAAATTTTAAATTATATTTATCTTTAATAATCTAGTAAATATAATATTCCTTTAATCTCCGATAATCGGCTAGGAACGTGAATTGGGGATCGGGTCGGGATACCTTAATCCCCGATCCCATTCTCATCCCCCACATTTCTGTTTTATAATATTCCCTATTTCCCGTATTGAAACAGAAAAATTTCCTTAATCCCCAACCCGAATAGGAAGCTGATCGGATCGCGGTCGGACGGGATGGGTGAAATGCTCATCCATACGTGTACCAAGTAAATTTGTTTTATGTTTGTCATGAACATAACAAACATGAATAAATATTATAATATATGATTTCACAAAAAATACTATTATGCATGTACCAGAAATCAAAATTTGAATTTATATCATTTCATATATATTGTGAATTTGTTTCGTATTTTCATATAATAACATACATAATACAAAAAGAATACTTCAAAATTTTAAAATTTCATGAAAATATAATAATAATAATAATAATAATAATAATAATAATAATAACAATAATAATAATAATAATTAAATAAGATGGAAATGTAATTTATATAGTTTTATCATGCATAAATTTAAAAAAAGGATAATACAGGAAGCAGATTTTTGAAAATGTAGTTAATAATTTTTAAGTAGTTATCAGAAATTGTTATGATGTAGTGGTTGCATAAATTTAAGTTGTTTGTATAATAGAGGAGATTATAAAATCTATTCCTAATAGAAATATTCTTTTTAACATTAACATAAAGAGGGGTATATTGATAAATTATTAAATTGGCTTAAAAGAGCATTTAGAGACATTATTGGCTTTGAAGTTATTTCTAATATAAATGTTAAATTTTTTTTTTTGAATAAATGTTAAGAGCTATTTAAGAATCTATTGGATGAGTTCCATATTTTTATCAAGGGGACTTCTAGCATGATGGTCATGGTGTGACCATAAAATAGATTCCTAGCAAGAGATCATGGGTTCAATCCATGCCAACAACAAATTTTTTTATATATTTATAAAATTTGGGGGTATTTTAGTAAATTACTAAATAGCATGGAAAGCCATGTTGGCATGAACTAGCCCGTGCAAAGCACGGGCAGCATGTTAATTTTTATATTCACGTATTTCATATATTGTTATTAACTTATTATTGTGATAGCTCTTCTTTAGCTGATCGTAAGTGGGAAAAGGAAAATGTCCATCCGGAATTCCTTTCCATTTTATGTAATGATTTGAAGTAATAAAAGTTCCTTCTTTTTCTGGAAAAAAAAAAATTATTGTGATTAATGATAGTAAATGAGTATTTTAGATGTTATCGTATTTCATTAGTAAAAAATTTATACAAATTTATTTATTTTGTTTCGTACACCTTTAAACAAGACAATAGAAATTTCTTGTCATGTTGGTGTGAGTACAAAATTTCTGAATTTAGCCATTTATAGTACTGTGTATAAAGTCAACTATATATTTTATGATTTTATCTTTAAGAAATCTAATTATTTAATCGATAACCGGTATGGAGTCTAATATTGTATGATGCTATTTTTAACTTTAGGTACAACCTCGATAATCTCATCTACAATATTGTATTCGAAGTCAACAATACATTTTTTGATTTAATCTTAAAAAAATAGGGGAAAAAATGTCCAATTTATATTCTAGAGCTCTCTGTTAATAGAAAACTTTTCTATAATGAATTTTAGATATTCCAAGGCCTACCCAATTATATATTTTATTCTCTTATTTAATCAATGATCAGTATAAAATCCAAATTTTATATGATATTTTTTTATTTTTTTCTGTTATATGATAAATTTGATTTATAATAGTATATCCAAAACCAATTATGGATTATATGATTTTGTCCAACAACGGAGCATATGTCTAAATTATATGTAAGTTATTCCTAATTATAATCACACACACTCCTATTTTTGAAAATATATAATCATTTTAATTATTTTATTTTAATTATTTTTAATATAAAATGTAAATGAAATATAGAATAAGAGTTTTTTGGTATGTAGACATGTAGTAGATGAGTTTCAAATTTGCATTAATTGAGCTTCTAGCCTAATTGTTGTAATGTGGCCATAATGCATATTAGCATAAAAAATTCATGGGTACAATCCATGATAAAAAAAAAATTTAGTATATTTTTATTATAATATAGGGGTGTTTTAATAAATTACTAAATGACATGAAAAGGCATATTAAGCTATAATAGATATAACTAGCATGAAAGCCCGTGCAAAGCACGGGCACCATTTTAATTCATATAATTCAATATTTTTATTTTTCAAATACATGACTCGTAGTTTTGAAACACTATATACCGACGATGTGATTTATTTGCGAAAAAATATATTTTTATGAAAAGTGATATTAGCTTAAACTTCTTGCTTAAATTTCATTTATGATCATGACAATATAGTCACACTTAATAATTTAAAAAAATAACTTCAAAAGACTGAAAGACTGAACAATTTGCAGTTTCCAAAATCTAACCATGAGTTAGTAAATTCACATGTGTTATATATTTAGGCAAGTGTTAAAATAAGAATCTATAATGAAATGAGAACTGAAAACTAATTTGAGGCTTTTATATTTTATATCTATATTTAATCTTAGCCACACATTCAAACATAATTTATTTCTCCATCTCCACCCTCACCCTTATGCCCCCCTCCAATTTCGGTGACCTATTACACCATCACTTGTAATACCCAACTATTATGATCACCTTTTTCTCTGTTTATGTATTCCATTTATCATCAGCATTTACAAATATTTTGAAAAAAATTTAAAATTACAAAAAAATTGGGAAAAAAAATGATATTTTTGATAAATATTCAAATTTTTAATAGAAAGGGAAATCCATACCTCTACTGTTTATGTAAACATGGGAGTGATTATGCTATAATTGTTTTAAGAGTAGTGTTAAATATTTAAAATGAATTTTAAATATATTTTCAAATAATACATGTCAATATACCTATTTATGTAATTTATATTTATCCATGAAGCATTCTCATTTATGAAAAAATATCTAATAATTTTAGAAATAATTTTAAAAATTCTAACATTAATACATTAATCTTATTTGAAATCTCAGTAGCATACAAATATGTAATCTATCTGCACTTACTGCAAAAAATCTTGGAAAAATCATAAAATGTACTCGTCTATAATTGTCTTAATCAAATTAGGCAATAACAAAAAGACACTAGATCTTTGGGAGGAAAACAATCTTGCAACATGAATACATAACATTAAATCCTCACACCTATGTCCGAAAAAAACATGATGAAAATGGATCTAAATACATTCCCAAATCCTGTTCGTCTGGCAACTCAAATACCAGGTGCCAGATAGCTACTTTACTTACATATATGCTCCTCTATTCCTCTCCCCTCACCTATCTGTAAAAACCTTAAAAAAACATATATAAAAATACACACACATACTTATATATAAATCTACTCACCAACTGCTTACTTTTAGTTGGTCTGTCTGTCTTTCTGATGTAGATGTTGAATCAAATTCAGTCATCTCATTTCTTGAATTTCAAGCAATTTTCTTGAAATTTAACCTACAAAAAGTCTTTTCTTTTTTTAAAAATAACCCACCAAATCAAAATCCCATCTTTACTTGAAAAAAATGAAGCTTTCTGCTCTACAACAGAGCTACTTGGGTCGCCGGAGCAACAGCTTTAGAGGGTCATCGCCGTTGGAAAGTTCCGAAAACCCCATCAAATCTCCGGCCACTGTTTTCTGGTTAGTTTTCCATTGTTTGTGTTGTTTAGTTAGCTTGGTTCTTGGCTTTAGATTCTCTAGACTTGTGTTTTTTCTTTTGTTTACGACATCAAATACGATATATACAAGCCCTTTTCGATCAGCTACTGATGTTGTAGCTGATAAGACTACATTGCCTGTGTTGAATTCGAACCCGGGTTTTGAAACTCCGGTGAATAGGAGTAGTTTGGGTACTAGTAGTGTTGTGGTTGGTAGGCATGGGATTTTGATTAGGCCTTGGCCTCATCCGAATCCTGATGAGGTTATGAAGGCTCATAGGATTATTGAGAGGGTTCAGAGAGAACAGAAGTTTCAGTATGGGATTAAAAACCCTAGAAGTTTGATTGTTATTACGCCTACTTATGTGCGGACATTTCAAACTTTGCATTTTATTGGATTGATGCATTCGTTGATGAATGTTCCGTATGAGGTCATGTGGATTGTTGTTGAAGCTGGTGGACCAACCAATGAGACGTCGTCCCTTCTAGTTAAATCGGGACTTTCGAATATGCACAGTGGATTTGATGAAAAGATGCCGAATTCGTGGGAGGATCGTCACAAGATGGAGGCGAGGATGAGAATTCACGGATTGAGGTGAACTTTTAGTTTAAGTTTTATTATGAGTAGGAGTGTATATGCTTTGTTTCAAAGTTCTTTGATTAATTGTGGATCTTTTTTGTTATTGAACAGAGTTGTCAGAGAAAAGAAACTTGACGGGATTGTGATGTTTGCAGATGATAGTAATATGCACAATATGGAGTTTTTTGATGAGATTCAAAAAGTGAAGGAAATTGGTGCTGTCTCTGTTGGTATTCTTGCACATTCTGGTAATTCTGATGAGGAACAAGTATCAGTAGTTCAAAAGCATGGAGAGGAGAGTAAGCCAAGTTTACCAATTCAAGGTCCAGCTTGCAATTCGTCGGACCAATTGGTAGGTTGGCACACTTTTGATCCATTGCCATATGTGGCAAAGAGTGCAAGGTATATTGGTGACAAGGGAATTGTGCTGCCCATGAAGATGGAATGGGCAGGATTTGTGTTGACTTCCAGGTTGCTTTGGGAAGAAACTGAAACTAATCCAGACTGGGTTAAACATCTGCAGAAGGTGGTTGACAGTGGACAGGAGACATATAATCCCCTGTCTCTATTGAAAGATCCTGCAGTAGTGGAACCACTAGGAAGTTGTGGTCGTAAAGTTATGCTGTGGTGGCTGCGTGTCGAAGCTCGTAATGATAGTAAGTTCCCAGCAAGGTTAGTTGTTATCTCTGTCCATGTTGTGTATTGTTAATACTGCTATGTCTGTCGGCTGATCATCCTATGTCTCGCTTATAGAACAAAAGTTTATTGTTATATATTGAGATTATGTTGCCTGTTAATAATTGTATAATTTTGTTCAAGCCTTCTGATTAGCTGCATTTGTTTAGGCCATTGTAAAACTTCACTATGAATTAGAATTTGACCACTAAGTTGCCTTTTTAAGTGTGAAAGCAAATAATAAATAGAAAGGGGTTAATTATCTAAATGGTCATTGAAGTTAGCTCAGTGTATCAAGATGGTCACTAAATCAAAATCGGACTCAAGTAGGTCACTAACTTGAATTGATTGTGCAATCCGTTACGTCATCTGACTTTTTTAGACGAAAATTGCTTGACGTGGAAAAATATGCCAGTGAGGTTATGAAATGAATTTTTCTACCTTACACATGCAACAACTTATATATGAAATGAATTAAATCAGTATTAACTTTTTGAGAGAAATTGATATTAAAAATTAAAAACCCTAAGTATCCGTTATATGCATATATGTCCATATGTATAAGGAGGCAGATAATTTATATGTGTCCTATAACTTAACAAATAGGAGCCGTTAGACACGTCATGTTGACATATTATTCCATTTCAAGCAATTTCCGTGTAAAAAAGTGAGACAATTTAATACCTGCTTCAGTCCAATATGAATTCAGTGACCATCTTAATATATTAAGCCGACTTCAGTGACTATTAGATCATTAACCCAAATAGAAAGATGCCTGATTTATGAATTTCCGGTTACTATTTAGAATGACACAAAGGAGGAATATGTATATGTTGAAGCGTCCTTAGTAATCTGGATAGTTGATGTTCTACTTAATATTAAAATTAGCTGCTTATTAAAAAAAAAGAAAAAGAAAAAGAAAAATTGCTGAGCATACATTTGGTGGTGGTTTTAATTTGCTCCATCCCTCTTCGTCCTCTTTAATAATTATGATTATGAGCTGAGCTTTTTGATATGTTCCAACCATGATCTACTACTGACAAATCTTTTTTACATGAAGAACTGGAATATGCATCTGTATGTTCTCATCTACTCTGTGAAAATTTCAACTTAGAGAGCTTGCAGCTCATCTACTCTGTGAAAATTTCAACTTAGAGAGCTTGCAGCTCGATCAAGCTCTTTTACATAGTTGTAAGCCGATAAGCTTAAATGTTTAGCTGAGATGGAGTAAATTTTTACTGTCATGGCAGCTAGTATAATAACTTCTTTGAGAAGGTATGCCGTAAATAATAAAATCCTATGGTCACAATTGAAATATTACAACTCCTATGATAATGATGGTATTGATGTTGTTGGACCTCATGTAGTCCTGCTCTACTGCAGATAATATAGAGTTGGCTAGGTTCAAAAATTTGCAGTCTGATAGACAACATGAGGCAGACTTTCTTAAGCCGCTTCTTAGTTGTTTCCATTCAAAATTACAGTTGAATTAGATATATGAAGATCTTTAAAATTAGGGATAACCTGTTTATAATGATATAAATCAGTTCGTAAGAACTTGCCTGTACTGAGATGTTGCGGACTAGACTAACTCTGTCCAAGGCAAAATGCTAGTCTCTCTTTCACCCGTGGTTTGTAGTTCCATGGGTACCCCTCAGGTACTAGATTGCTAAAGGTTAGCCTTGGTTGATGGATGATGTGCGTGAGTATCTAAATTCTTGTAATTGACTATTTCAAACGGAACACATTTAAAAGCATTGTGTGTAGTATTTAAATTAATTCAATTGACCATTTCAAACAGAACATATTTAAAATTTTTAATGTTTTATACACTGTTGCATGTTCAAGTCACCTTGTGTTCTTCCTGCACATATGATGCCAGTTAACTTCTAGGCACCTCTACTTTAACCTCAAATTATTATCAGACTTGGTTTCGTGTCCAAATCACCTTGTGTTCTTCCTGCACAATGATGCCTGCCACAATGATGCCTGCTAACTTCTAAGCACCTCTACTTTAACCTCAAATTATTATTACTATAACTTGGAAATCCTATTAACTCCCGGCTTATTTATATGGATTAGTTTGGAACTTAGTGGGTGTTTGTATTAGCTTATGTACCACTTACTTATAAGAGGTAAAAAAACAAGAACCTCCAAGGTTACGTCTACCCCTTATAAGAGGTAGATAAGCTAAAGCCAAACCGCCTCATAATGTTTTTTTATGAGTAGACTTGATGATTTTATTATTGACATTGCTCTTATGTACTTTATATATCCAGAACCTTGCAAACTATTTTTAACTGCTTTAAGTAACAAATCAAAGAGGGTTGATTTGCAACTAAACATGACAGACCATGATTATCAATTAAATTGGAAGGACAAAAATATGGAGATGAAGTATTTAATACCTGGAAACCAGCATTATCGAGAAGTGAATAAAAGTTTATTTTATTTATTGTTTGAAGTCTAATTTAGTAAAATTAATCTGTAATAAACTTGATGCCTTGTACGATAAAAGTTGCAATATAAGAGTGTCTCAAAAACAATTCTGAAAAATGTTGTGGAGACCAAGGAATTTCACAATAAATATTATGTTGCATGAACTTTGTTGTCTTCTGCTGCGGTACTTGGTTGTTGAGGACCGCAGACATGTGGACGGCATCTTGCCAAAGCCAATAGAATAGCAGATTGTAAATATAATGGCTGTGTTAAATTTTTTTTTTTTTAAGAACTTTTGATCATGCTTGAGTTTTCATAATGGTCAACATTTCTATCTGTTTTTTTTTCTGTATTAGGTAGTTTGGTCATAATGCAAAGAAACTTTCTTATTTTCTATCTGAGCATTGGCTATGTGTGTTTGTAGATGTGGTGGCTTCACACACATATTTATTAACAGTATCAGTTAAAGAGTAGGACCACCTGATGCTATTAGTATCTCAGTATAATTAGCATGCTAATGTGAATGAATTTGTTTTAAATGCATTTCATAGAAAACTTCTAAACTTCTTTTAAATATGCATCTCAGTAAAATAAATTATTTTGTGACTTATGCAGATGGATTATTGATCCTCCACTGGAGGTTACTGTTCCAGCAAAACGCACCCCATGGCCAGATGCATCCCCTGAGTTGCTTTCTTTAGAAAAAGTTGCCGCTATTCAGAAGAACACTGATAACACTGAGAAGCGTGCAACAAAAACACGAACCCCCAGATCAAAGCGCAGTTCCAGAAGCAAAAGAAAACGTGAAGCTCGAAGTAATGTGGAGAAGCACAATTCTGCAAGCCATATAACTGAGAACTAATATTTTACCCCAGAATGACAATTATGTGCCTGTCTGAATTTAGAAATCTCAGGGATTGGAAACACATAATATTGAAGCTGAAGCAGGTCTGCCGGCCAGAATTAGATAAAAGAAGGATCAGAGGATGAGTAAGTAGATATATATATGCATATGAGTTTTCGTTTCCACTACCTAATACTCCAACAACGGTAGAACCGGTAAATCAGAAAAATTGAATCATCGGATCTCCATTTAGCATACAAGTCTTTAAAACTACAATGTTATATTTTTGTGATAAATTAGATTAATCTATATATTATATTTCCTATAGAAGCTAGATAAAGTTATTTCATTGTGTTTACAATTATAAAATTGCGGTGTGAAAATAAAAACGTTGTGACGCGCAACAGGTATCCATAACATAAAAGAAAAGAAATATTTTATTTATTTCATATTACTCTCCAGATACAGACATACAGTTTCAGACATAAAGTTTCTGTGCTTTCGTTTTGATATCAAATTCATTGTTCTGCTAGTTATTACTTCATGTTCAAATTTACGGCAGACATAATTTTGTTTCTCTCTAGTGAAATTTCAATTTCGCCTTAGCTAGGTTTGGCTTTTCTCCTCTTGAAGGGAAAAAAAAGTACCTTTTCAGTTTTCACCTCTTACAACTTGCAAGGGAAGAAAAGGCCAAACCAAACACCGATATCTCCCATGTCCAAGATTAAACGTTCATTGCAGCGGTTAATCTTGAGCATAATTTTTGTACATTTTAGTCATTCAATTTTAGGCTGGTGGTTAAAAACATTTGAATTCGAGTTTAAGTAACAAGAGAGAGTTACCAAAACGGATCATCCACATAAGTTTGGCGCTCCCCTACCCCATAGACACGGTGAATCGTGGATTATCTGCTCCAAAATTTTACAAATAATTCAGTAATTCGTGCACCTTGTCTGGGATCTGTTAGGGAACTTTGTCTCATGCATCTTGCAAATACGGCACACGATGTGCCACTTGTCGTTGTTGACAGAGCCAGTGACGGTTAATCATCCTCCGTATTACATGTAATACGTAAAACAAATTGTCGTGATAATCATTCTCCGTATTACATGTAATACGGAAAGCGAATCGATAGTACATCGTATTACACAATGTGCCACTTGTCGTCGTTGACTGTTGCAGTGATGCACACGAAATTCCATATTTATGGAGCATTTAGGACCATTCATTTTGATTTGGGTCCATTTTTTGGCCTTCACCCAAGTAAAATCTTTATTTTTTCATATCACATTTCGTTTCCTGCAAATTAAATTGAACTATATAAAAAAATTATAATTATAAATTTATCTCCTTAACAAATGATAAGTGTTTGTTCGGTTTGTGCAAGTCGTACATAGAACCGAGGTGGACCATAAGGGTTGGTTGGGATACCAAATTAGTTTGTAAAGTTACCCTCAGATTCAACTACCAGATTCCAATTTGATACTCTATTATTGATTTATTGTTACACATTCATTAGCAAATCATGTTGTACTCATTTTTTAAACTATAGGATGTATTATGATTTAAATATTTTTATGGTCTCTTAAATCTAAACATACTTAAACTTTGGTTAGAAATATATATTGCATTAAAAAATGCAATTCATAATAAATGTTCCAAATTGATTCCCAAAATAAATCTCAAATAATATATGTACGCAATTAATAATAATGAACTCTCTACAATCACTTTATCAAATTTATAGCGCAGTGTGACTAAATGTATGTACTTTGCCTCTTCAAGATTTAGAGTTTTATAATGTCAGCTTGATAAGTCATAAGCGAAGAAGCTTTGGGGGCTGTATAAGAATTCAATGTATATGGACGGGTTTTTGTCAAATGTGTGGTGTGGCTGCTGAAACTGCATGCATGAAAATGAGATGTTAGTTAAGATTCATCCGGCTTGCCATGCCCCTGACATCATATTATTACTGGTAAACCATATCGGCGGCCTCGAAACTGGTACTCTTACAAATGGGTGTGTTCAAATGTGTGCTTACGTTACATAATATGACTTGTACAACTCTTCTTGGATTCATGAATGAATCCCCAGAAAGTTCGGAAGGTGAGTTGTTCGTGCAGTAGTCTAGACTCTGAAATAGGTATGGCATGCATGATGCAACTCCTTAGTGAACACTTTCATGTTCCTCCCCTTGTTTGTAGAACTATCGGTGGTTAATGTTTTACTTGTACAATGACCATTCAGCAAACTGGTCAATTTTTTCATGTAACAGATTCAAATTAATTTATGTATACTACCTCTGACGACACATGGGGACTTCTACGAGCGGCCTCCAAGTCTTCTCCTATTCTCATGCTCTTTCCTAGAACATCTAGATTCCCTGCCATTCATCAATTTCTTCATTCTTTTTTTTTTTTTTAAATATTTTATAATTATGAGACACTTCTTTAAAACAAGTTATGCCCTCTATATAAGCACAAAGAGATCTTACCATTCTTCAAGTATTCTTCGTTGTTTCCCTTTATTCACATTTACTTGGCTATTCTATTTGTAACTCTGTTTTCTGTTATTACATCAACTATGTCTTTAGCCACCAAATGCACCATTCTTTTGTTCTTGGTGTTTGCTTCTTTGACATATGCAGCTGATGTTTCAATCATCAGGTACAAAAAAAATAATAAAAACGACGACGAAATAATTCAAAAGGCGAAATGGAGGAGTGATGAGGAGGTGATGGATATATTCGAGTTGTGGTCGAAAAAGCATTGTAAAACATATAATACTAATGGTTTAGAAATTGAAAAGGAGAAGAGGTTTGAGATTTTTAAAGATAATTTAAAGTTTATTGATGAACATAACTCGGGAAATCGTACTTACAAGGTGGGTTTGAATCAGTTTGCTGATTTGAGCAATGAGGAGTATAGGTCTATTTATTTAGGTACGAGGACGGATGCTAAGCGCAGATTTGTAAAGTCCCAGAATGGTGTCTTCAGTAACCGGTATGCTGTCAGGAATGGTGATGATGGCATGTTGCCCGAGTCTGTTGATTGGAGGAAGAGAGGTGCTGTTACTCCTATCAAAAACCAAGGAAGCTGTGGTAATTTATTCTCATATTTGTTTGCTCATTTTTGGAATAATTTTTCTTGCCTGTTTCACTGTCTATTGTCTGTATAATTCTTTGCATGTCTTAATAAGAATAAATCTTTTCATTCTTACATATATAACTACTACTCCTATATCTTAACATTGATTGGAGTAATAATATATCATGTGCATCAGTGCATGTATAGCTCGTTAGCAATACTGGTAGGTGCATTGCTATATATAATAATTCTAACAAGCCAAATTTTTCAACAGGGAGTTGCTGGGCATTTTCGACAGTGGCAGCTGTAGAAGGTATTAACAAAATAGTGACAGGAGAGCTTATTTCATTATCCGAGCAAGAACTGGTGGATTGTGATAAGTCCTATAACCTTGGTTGCAATGGAGGCCTGATGGATTATGCTTTTGAGTTCATCATTTCCAACGGTGGCATGGACTCAGAAGCTGACTACCCTTACCGCGGAGTGGACTCCAAGTGTGATCTAGTCCGGGTTAGTAACCTGAGCTCATTCACAGAAATTTACGTGTTTTTTCCTTCAGATCCTTTAGTACTTGAATTGTACAAATTGCTTATTCTTAACCTCTTTTAAAATGTTGCAGAAGAATTCAAAGGTTGTTAGTATAGATGGATACGAAGATCTTCCACCCAATGACGAGAAAGCATTGAAGAGGGCCGTGGCACATCAACCTGTTAGCGTTGCTATTGAAGCCTCCAGCAGGGTGCTACAGCTCTATTCCTCTGTAATTACCATTCAGCCCTGCCTCTCTTAGATTCTCCAGTTTAGCATCTTTAGTCCAATACCTTGGTTACTTTTTTCTCTCAGGGCATATTTACTGGAACATGCGGCACTGCATTAGACCACGGTGTGGTGGTGGTTGGTTATGGTAAAGAAGATGGATTGGACTACTGGATTGTGAGAAACTCATGGGGCAAGAATTGGGGTGAAAACGGATACTTTAAAATACAGCGTAATGTGGCTAATACATTGGCAGGCAAGTGTGGAATTGCAATGCAGCCTTCTTACCCCACCAAGACCTCCCAAAACCAAACAACACCTAACAGGGCTCAAGCAAGACCAGGACAATTGATAAGCAGCACTTAGAAGTATAGGATCCATTGCGAATAATGTTCTCCCTATATGTTTTACATAGTGCATGTAGATTTGCCTTGGCAAAAACAAAATCTCTTTGCTCTCCATTATGGGTGGAATGATCATTTGTTGTACATTATTCCACATTTGTCATTTGGTGACAGTATTTGAATGAAAAGTTTTTTTATAATCTCAAATAATCAAGGTCATTTGAAATACCCCACTCCTTTAGATTTGGTCTATGCTTGGTTCTGCCTCCATGATACATATACCAACCTGAGCAGCACTACTTAAAACTTGAGAACAAAAATGGTAGCAATTTTTAAATGAGAATTCTCTACCAGGTTTCTCATAAAACTTAAAGAAACTGTAGAAGCTAGAATTTTCACCCCACAATCTCCAGCTTCGAGTCGAATAATAGAATCACCGCACCAGACATAACTTCTGAAACATTATCAACAGCCACCATCCAAACATGAAACAATTTTGAAGTAGGTCTGGCATTCAGATGGGTGATCAATATCAGTATCAGAAGAAAAGCTTGAACAAGCCTAAACAAATAGGAGTGGTCGGTTCCTGCCTTTCACGAGTAGCTGTACGTCTCACTGTACCCCATGGAGGAACCATAAAATGAGGAAGGGAACACACAATTTTTCTGGCGAGTAGATTCAACTTTTAAGAAATAATACAATAATGGAGCTGTTCTTTATACAATTTTTTTATCAGGAACCAATGATGAATGTCCTTAATATGAGTCCTTCCTCCATGCAAGGTAAGAAGCATAGAGAATAGTAGCATTCCACTAGGTGATCAGACCGACTGTCCACATACAGAGACGCCATCAAAACATGGAAGACACAACACAAGTGGCAGGTTTTTTTTACCATATTTTAAAGTGCATCAATCATCTCGAATGCATAAAAGAACTTAGCGAAAGATCCCAGACTTTTTATGAAGGGAACATCACGATGAGTTTGTGGAAATGATGGATCTTTCATTATTGACCTATTCCATGGCCCTGCTAAGGGATCCCAGCAGGAAAACAGTACCAAATTGATTCATCCCCTCTTTAGTAGCGCCATAAAATAGGAAGCTGAGGAGGAGCTACACCTACTCTTCGAATCGAATGCGAAATGTGTGAAATGCAAAATAAAGTCACTTCGTCAGAATGTAACCCATCCCAGAATACTGCCTCTAGTTCAAAAAAAAAAAAAAAAAATCACTGTACAGGATTGCTAACCCTTAATCACGAGGCTGTGACTGAGTGCACAGATGGACCAGCAGATTTCTTAGTTTTGCAGGGAGACTGCAGTTCATTAAATCAGTTACATATGGCATTCTTGCTTACTAGAAGTAGGCAGTTCGTTAAAAACAAAAATATCCAGGCTACTCTTCCAAATCATTGGAAAGGGCCTGATGCGGGTACTTGTCATTCTAAAGCAGCCTGGGAAGAGTGTACAAATGTTAAACTCTTAACCTTATTAACAGAGACAAGTGGATTCTAGATTTCTAGCCTAGTAATGATCTCAAAAAAAAATTAAATAGCTTTACTAGGAAATAAAAAGAACATGCAGAGGATTACACAGGAACAAAGAGTGAACTTGATCTTTCAATACAAACGAAAGAATCCATGATTCTTTTAAAGCACTAATAAGATAAGCTGGACTCAGATGAGATGTGATTCTTCTACTTTCTGCGAGATAATTAAAGGATCTTACAATCTGTAATTAGTATTTAACATGACCTGAATTTCAAAAAGCCTGATTACATGTGTAATGTTCAAACTGCGGGAAGAAGGCTTGCAATCTCAGTTGATGATTCCCTCTTTGTGTCATAACGCTGAAAAGAGAAAAATAATTATAACTGGCATAATATAGCTGCTTGATGCTTATTAATTGGAACTGAAAAACATAGGATTTATATGCCTATGATTATAAGGAAAAGACTGGTACTTTTTTTTACCTGTTTACCAAAGTTAAATGGAACATATTTGTACTTGATCATGTGCATTATCTGCCTCCTCATGGTAAGAGTGAACAGTACAATCCAGTAGAAAAGTAATATTGGCCAAAACACAGGCACATCAAATATACTGAAGAACGTAAGCAAAAATGCGATGCAGAAAGCCTTTGTGATTGAGTACCTGTAACCATCAAATGAACGATTCTCAGCATTTACTAACCACAGAACAACATTCAAACTATTTTAACAAGGAAAAAAGATTGACCCGCACAAGCAACTGCATCCAGAATATGTCTGCAGCTAGTGGCATTACGATTCAAGTTCTAGTCTTGCCTATGTGGTTGTCACTGCAGGTGATTCCTATCTGTACTGTGCTTACCCCCTACTTTGACCATGCTAACCCTTAATATGATCATTTGTAGCATTAATAACAGAACATTCAGAAAACTTTATCAAATTGATTGTTCTCCTTTCCATTTAGAGTTCTACATAAGCAGCTCTTGAAGAACGACTTAAAAAAGAGAGAGATATTTAGAAATCTTAGCACGACAGCCGAAAAAAGCATATGACAAGGGTAACCAGAAAAGCTTAAATTTAAGTGATTACCCAGGAAACCCTTACTAAGACTTGTGATAAGCTTTACACACTTTTCAGGGAACTAACAATTGACTGACAATGCAGTTTGTAACCAATAATTGTCAACAATTTGAATAACCTTTCACATGACATACCCTTGGGAAGTTAGCAGTGCTAAACAAAAACTTTTCAACAAGACATCAAATAAAGAAAATTATTACTTTTTAAAGTAAAAGTACATACATGAATGTCACTTCAATGGAAGAGGTTAAGAAATTCTCAGTGCTCATAGCATATGGAACACAATTATCTTGTAAACAAACACAATACCAAACGGGTCACTCATTCCAAAATGTCTCACCTAACCCACCGTTACATACTCATTTAAACCATTTAACTCACTTATATATCACTCCGTTAAAGTTTTTGAAAAGCTAACAGAAAACGTAACAGAATATGTTAGTCAGCACTCAAGAGCTGATCTGTCTGCCACATGGCTTTAATAATAATTAAATTATTAAAATACATATTACACCACACATATATAATTTATATACAAACATACATAATCATTAAGACAAAGCATTAAATGGAAGACGAATATCAAGTTTTACTCCAATGGTAGAAAGAATTTAAGATTTGAAAATTAAGAACCAAATCTCATAATCAAGCTTCAGTCCCACGAAGAAGTAATATATAAGTGTGTTAACTTTTAAGTGGTGTAAATGGAGCTCCCATAAGAAACACCATAAGAAACGATGAGTAAGGTGAGACACTTTTGTGGAACAAGAGGCTCATATAGAACCCTGAAGAAATTTTGTTTCATGTATCAATTTAAACAAAACAAAAAATTTCAAGAAAAATACATACTAAAATTATGTATAATATATCTCCCCCACCCCCCTCTCTTCCCGCCTCCATTTAAACAAAAAGATATGAAAGAGGCCAATCAAGCTCCGTTTTAATACAATTGACCCAAAAGTTGAAATGCCTTGGCTAATGTTACTTTTATGGTAGCTTATAACTTAACGACTCCTAATTCAAAGAGAATGCTGAAGCTCAGTGATATAAAAATAGAAGATATAAAGAGAGGAGATAGCATGAGTACACAGTAATTCGGCAAACATGGAAGAATCTATAAGTTTGCATATTTTAGCGAAAATGTACTTGATTTTGACTCACAAAGTAACCTCTACTTGTAATCCAAAGCATGCTCACCATATTCACTTATAAGCTTAGCTTCTCTTTCTGTTCTGCCTAAACAAATGCCATCCTTAATACACATCAATAGTTAAGGTTCGTACCAGTCACATTTGCCTTTTAAATTTGGATGACTGATATCCCATACAACCTTCAGCATTCATCGTCCCACCAGAAAAACGTGTCACAGGTAATTTAGTCCCTCTGTACCTAAAATGCGACTGCCTTAACCTTTACTTTCTAAAGTATTTTATGACAAGCACTTCTGTTTTTGGACTCTTTCCAGTCCATCCTCAAACCATGATTTCTCCACGCAATCTACCTCATCCCATCAAATTTTAGACCCTCATGAATACATAGAGTAATTAGACCAAGCTTACCACTTAAATCTAGTTACTAACTCATCAGTCCTAGACAATGAAATAGGTTGACCCAATACCATCTACAATTTACGACATGAGTACACAACTCAAATCCAAATTAACCAGAAATGAACTCATCAATAAAAAAAAAAAATCAATTTCGAGCTTACATACCACACAAAATTGGCACATTTACAAACACGAACACAACCAAGTAACCCACAATCACATCCAATTACCCAATCACACAACATTCCCAACAAATAATGCTCAAATTATCATAAACCAACAAACCCATTTAGCAAAATCAGTAAAAAAAAAAATTAGAGACAATTAGAATCACACACCAGAACTTAAACTCAGGGAGACGACGAACAAAGGGTCGAAACTCATCAGAAGCTCTAACAGGAAGAGTAGGCCCATCAACAAGAGCTTCAAATTCAGGGTCAACTTGAGGAGACAAGAACCCAATAAGCAAATTAAGAATATAGATTCCGACAGCATAAGAAACAACATAGAAGCCTTGTACAAAGTAAATGCGTAAGATATAGATGAACACAACACAAAGAAGAGCGATCCAACGGTAAAGAACAAAAGGGGTTGATTTATCGAGGTAGTATTGGTAGTGGTGAGAGAGGGGGAAAGTGGGGGGTTCTGTTAATGTTGTTGTTGGAGGGAGTTGGGGTTGTAAGAGATCATCGTTTAAGGTTGTAATAGTGGGGGTTGGAGTGGTGGTGTCTGGTGTGGCTTCCATGTTGGTGGTGGTTGTATCGGTGTGTGTTGTTATCTCCATGGTGCGTTGAGTTCTGTCCTGAAACTGTAAACTCTGCGAGTGTTATGTATCGAGCCCAAGCCCCAAACTCATCCCAGCCCAATTTATTTTTCAGATTAGTGCTGATCCTTTTCTTAGCATCTATTTTTTGTTCTTTTGGAATTTTTTTAAATCGAAGACGATGTCACGCATCGTATCAAGGCTGGGTGGCTAAGGTGGAGGGTAGGGTCGGGGTGATGTGCGACAAGAAAGTCCCGTTAAAGTTAAAAAGGAAATTTTATAGAGCGACAATCCGTCCTGCGATGTTATATGGTTCGGAGTGTTGGGCGGCGAAGAAGGCCCTCGAGAGCAAGTTGGAAGCGGCTGAAATGAGGATGTTGCGGTGGTCTTGTGGGCGCACGATGTTGGATAGAATCCCGAATGTGGTTTTTAGGAGCGAGCTTGAGGTGGCGCCTTTTTCTACGAAAGTTAGGGAAGGGAGGTTAAGATGGTTCGGCCACGTCCGTAGGAGGCTGGCTGAAGCCCCAGTGAGGAGGGTCGAGAGTCTTTCGATTGTTGGGGTGAGGAGGAGAAGTAGACCGAGGAGGTCGTGGGAAGAGCAGCTTAGGTTGGATTTAAAGGCCTTAAACTTAAATGAGACCATGACCGCTGATAGGTGTTCTTGGAAGCGCCAGATCAGAGTGGTGGATTCTCTTTTAGGGAGCGGCTCTGTGGTTGAGAGCCTCAGATTTGGGTTGTCTCGGTTAGCTTTATCTTAGAAGTTTGGTTGTTTCGTTCTCATTTCTCGTTTTATTGTCTTCTGTTTTCTAGTTTTGCAGTTTCAGGTAGCTTGGCCAGTTGTCATCTTAGATCTGAGTGTTTTGCAGAGCGGAGTAGTCAATCCCCTGGTAGATAAGCCCCATGTGTTCTAAGCCATGGGCTCAGGTATGACGATGAGCCCTTTTCAAATCTTAGATAACCCTTGTGAATATCACACACTATTAGCTTAATGTGCACTTAGCCGGGGGTCTTCACGGAAACATTCTCCCTACCGTTAAAAGCAGGGGCATGGTCTGCGTACATCTCACCCCCCGACCTTGCTCTGAGCGGGATATACTGGGTATGTTTGGTTTGGTTTGGTTTTAATTAGAAATTTGGTCAAGTTGACTTTCTATTAATTATACAGACGGAGAAGGTATACTGGAGTTGAGTTAATATAAAAATAATTTTTATTATTAATTTGGACGTATTTGGAATCAAAAGTAGTATTGATATGATAGGGTCAAAAATGTGTTGTATGATATATTATAGAGAATTATAGTTAAGAAGGAGATTTCAGTCAACTTTCTTATCTCTTTTCGGGAAGTTATATCAATTTTTAGATCAATGATGTACTAATTTATAGTTGGAATGCAAGTAAACATACATATGTAGTAGATCTTACATCATTGAGCGATTTGGTTAACATGTTTTCTATAATTGGTCTCAATTAAGGTGGTCCAAACAAAGGTGAATAAGCATGATCAAGATCGTAAAGATAATCAACACAGTTTCTGTTGGAATAATGTGAATAAAATTAATTGCATTTATTAATTTTATTTTGTAACTCCTTAGTTAATTGATATAATTATGGGGGAGGTTACAATATTTAATTAGTTTTGTAAGTTACAAATGTTTTTAGGAGTTATATATTCTTGGTGTCATGAGCTTCTTGAGATATAGGTTGAGTCTTCTTATTTTCTTTAGAGAATTCTAGGATCAATTCTATGGGATAGAGCAATATGTGTTCGGTTCGTAGGAGGTGGGTTTGCAAGTGCTTCAAATCACCTCTGTTCGTTGTATCCTGGGAAACGGAAGTCAATCAACCTTTAAGCACCACATGGAAGGGGCTTATCTGTTTTAAGGAGAGCGTGGTTTTCACGTGACTCGAACATTCTTTCGGTATTTTCTTGTTAATTTCTTGATTTCAGGTACAATCTTTAACATCCCTACAATTACACTTAATTTTAAAATCCACTAAAAATCGAATATCTGAATTAAGAACAAGTACATATAGAATGAGACAATTAGAAAAAGGACACTCAACTCATAATTTTTAAAAATATAAATGATTTCAAATTAAAACATAATCTTACTCTTACAAAATGCGTACAGCTTACACATAATAATCACAGCTATTAAATCCAAAAATTTAATTAATAAAATATAATGAAACACATACTCTTACAATTACAAATAATATTCAAAGTAACTTACTTACTAACATGGGAGACGATCTTACAGGGGCTTGCAAAGCACAAAGCAAATGCTACCCAAAATCTTACAGGGGCTTACTTAACGCTACCCAAATTCTTACAGGGGCTTGCTTAACGCTACCCAAATTATTACAGTGGCTTGCACGGCAATAAGCACAATGCTACCCAAATATCTAACATCTCCCACATCATTTGTATATCAAAATATAACCGAAAATACATTACTCAAACTTCACAAATATCTTACATATCACTTACACGATAATAAACTCAAAGATCAAATATTATATATTGAACAAATAATTTGTAGGATAGATCGTTCCATAAAATCAAATATTTACTCCACTAAGATGAGCTCAAACGAAAAAATATAAAACACGAAAGTCGTAGAGGATTCCGAGACCTTTCCAGAATGGTAAGGCTCGTTAAAAACAGAGAAGTAACGAATTCAGAAACAATGAAAATGCGGATTGCAATAACATAATCAGGCACTGATCACAGTAGTAATTCGATATTTAAGACATTGAAATCACATAATTGGTCAGCGGAATATGAATACAAAACATAGAGGTCGAAACGAGCTTTCCAGAATGGTATTGCTCATAATAATCGGATAAAAACTCAATTTACTACGAATTTTCGAAGTTATGATATACCAACAGAAATTAACGCACCAGATTATACAAACTGCAGATTTTGACCAACATAAATGCAGAATTTCACAAAACACAAAGAATGAAAGTTGTAGATAATTCAATTATCTTTCCAGGAGATCAAGAATCAACACAATCCGATGAACAATGAATTTTGCACAAATTTAACAAGAAATCAGATGTACAAAATTTGGATAACAAGACATACAAAGAGAGACAAGATTATCTGTACCTTAGACCTTAATGATTATCACTAATTCTCAACAAATTCAGCACTTCCAAGCCAATCCAAGAACCCTAATTTGTATAACAAAGTCATGGATATTATAAAACTCAATCACTTATACATGTATATATAAATCGAAGAGTCTCTAATCTTTTACCTTAATCCGAAGAACCCTATTATTTACGTTAGTAATCTCCTCTTCTCTTTCTTCTCTTTCTTCTTCTCTCTCTTTTCCTTTTTCTTTCTGACCCAAAAGTAACGTAAGTCTCAAACCCTCTATTTTTTCTTTAACGTTTTTTTTAAACCCTCACTTCCTTTCTTTTTAACTATTAATCCTAAAACAATATTCTAATTATAAAAGAAATATATACTTACTCATAAATAATATTATTAACTCATTAATATTATTATTACTAATCGAATAAATTCCTAAAAAAATACGGGATGTTACATTCTTCCCTCCTAATAGAAATTTCGTCCTCGAAATTAATCTTCCGCACCTTACTCGAACAGATGTCGATAACGAACACGAACAATTTTTGCTGTTCTCCCAAGTAGCCTCTTACATTACTAACATTCCAAAAACCTCGCTTTCTACTTTCGCACTTAGAATAAAACTATGTCGAAAAATATAGCGCTTGTTCTCTTCCATGGTTCAAATATTCACGAACGATTTAACGTTTACGGTAAAGCATCTACAACCAAACTTTATTTAGTAGCTTCGCCATATTGAACACAACTAAAGATCGCACATAAAGATGATTCTAGTTAATCACGCAGAGAAATCAGAAAAACACGAAACGAATAATATTCTTCATTAACGATCCATCACACGGTCTACCCACACTCACAGGTCAAGCCTAAAGGCAAGTCTAATGCTCAAACTCTATCTTACAACTACCCAGACCTCACAAATCGAGCCTAAAGGTAAGTCTACAGAATCTTAAAACTCTAGCTCTGATACCAACTTTAACATCCCTACAATTACACTTAATTTTAAAATCTACTAAAAATCGAATATCTGAATTAAGAACAAGTACATATAGAATGAGACAATTAGAAAAAGGACACTCAACTCATAATTTTTAAAAATATAAATGATTTTAAATTAAAACATAATCTTACTCTTACAAAATGCGTACAACTTACACATAATAATCACAGCTATTAAATCCAAAAAATTAATTAATAAAATATAATGAAACACATACTCTTACAATTACAAATAATATTCAAAGTAACTTACTTACTAACATGGGAGACGATCTTACAGGGGCTTGCAAAGCACAAAGCAAATGCTACCCAAAATCTTACAGGGGCTTGCTTAACGCTACCCAAATTCTTACAGTGGCTTGCACGACAATAAGCACAATGCTACCCAAATATCTAACATCTCCCACATCATTTATATATCAAAATATAACCAAAAATACATTACTCAAACTTCAGAAATATCTTACATATCACTTACTCGATAATAAACTCAAAGATCAAATATTATATATTGCACAAATAATTTGTAGGATAGATCAGTCCATAAAATCAAATATTTACTCCACTAAGATGAGCTCAAACGAAAAAATATAAAACACGAAAGTCGTAGAGGATTCCGAGACCTTTCCAGAATGGTAAGGCTCGTTAAAAACAGAGAAGTAACGAATTCAGAAACAATGAAAATGCGGATTGCAATAACATAATCAGGCACTGATCACAGTAGTAATTCGATATTTAAGACATTGAAATCACATAATTGGTCAGCGGAATATGAATACAAAACATAGAGGTCGAAACGAGCTTTCCAGAATGGTATTGCTCATAATAATCGGATAAAAACTCAATTTACTACGAATTTTCGAAGTTATGATATACCAACAGAAATTAATGCACCAGATTATACAAACTGCAGATTTTGACCAACATAAAAGCAGAATTTCACAAAACACAAAGAATGAAAGTTGTAGATAATTCAATTATATTTCCAGGAGATCAAGAATCAACACAATCCGATGAACAATGAATTTTGCACGAATTTAACAAGAAATCAGATGTACAAAATTTGGATAACAAGACATACAAAGAGAGACAAGATTATCTGTACCTTAGACCTTAATGATTATCACTAATTCTCAACAAATTCAGCCCTTCCAAGCCAATCCAAGAACCCTAATTTGTATAACAAAGTCATGGATATTATAAAACTCAATCTCTTATACATGTATATATAAATCGAAGAGTCTCTAATCTTTTACCTTAATCCGAAGAACCCTAGTATTTACGTTAGTAATCTCCTCTTCTCTTTCTTCTCTTTCTTCTTCTCTCTCTTTTCCTTTTTCCTTCTGACCCAAAAGTAACGTAAGTCTCAAACCCTCTATTTTTTCTTTAACGTTTTTTTTAAACCCCCACTTCCTTTCTTTTTAACTATTAATCCTAAAACAATATTCTAATTATAAAAGAAATATATACTTACTCATAAATAATATTATTAACTCATTAATATTATTATTACTAATCGAATAAATTCCTAAAAAAATACGGGATGTTACATTCTTCCCTCCTAATAGAAATTTCGTCCTCGAAATTAATCTTCCGCACCTTACTCGAACAGATGTCGATAACGAACACGAACAATTTTTGCTGGTCTCCCAAGTAGCCTCTTACATTACTAACATTCCAAAAACCTCGCTTTCTACTTTCGCACTTAGAATAAAACTATGTCGAAAAATATAGCGCTTGTTCTCTTCCATGGTTCAAATATTCACGAACGATTTAACGTTTACGGTAGAGCATCTACAACCAAACTTTATTTAGTAGCTTCGCCATATTGAACACAACTAAAGATCGCACATAAAGATGATTCTAGTTAATCACGCAGAGAAATCAGAAAAACACGAAACGAATAATATTCTTCATTAACGATCCATCACACGGTCTACCCACACTCACAGGTCAAGCCTAAAGGCAAGTCTAATGCTCAAACTCTATCTTACAACTACCCAAACCTCACAAATCGAGCCTAAAGGTAAGTCTACAGAATCTTAAAACTCTAGCTCTGATACCAACTTTAACATCCCTACAATTACACTTAATTTTAAAATCTACTAAAAATCGAATATCTGAATTAAGAACAAGTACATATAGAATGAGACAATTAGAAAAAGGACACTCAACTCATAATTTTTAAAAATATAAATGATTTTAAATTAAAACATAATCTTACTCTTACAAAATGCGTACAACTTACACATAATAATCACAGCTATTAAATCCAAAAATTTAATTAATAAAATATAATGAAACACATACTCTTACAATTACAAATAATATTCAAAGTAACTTACTTACTAACATGGGAGACGATCTTACAGGGGCTTGCAAAGCACAAAGCAAATGCTACCCAAAATCTTACAGGGGCTTGCTTAACGCTACCCAAATTCTTACAGTGGCTTGCACGGCAATAAGCACAATGCTACCCAAATATCTAACATCTCCCACATCATTTATATATCAAAATATAACCAAAAATACATTACTCAAACTTCAGAAATATCTTACATATCACTTACTCGATAATAAACTCAAAGATCAAATATTATATATTGCACAAATAATTTGTAGGATAGATCAGTCCATAAAATCAAATATTTACTCCACTAAGATGAGCTCAAACGAAAAAATATAAAACACGAAAGTCGTAGAGGATTCCGAGACCTTTCCAGAATGGTAAGGCTCGTTAAAAACAGAGAAGTAACGAATTCAGAAACAATGAAAATGTGGACTGCAATAACAGAATCTGGCACTGATCACAGTAGTAATTCGATATTTAAGACATTGAAATCACATAATTGGTCAGCGGAATATGAATACAAAACATAGAGGTCGAAACGAGCTTTCCAGAATGGTATTATTCATAATAATCGGATAAAAACTCAATTTACTACGAATTTTCGAAGTTATGATATACCAACAGAAATTAACGCACCAGATTATACAAACTGCAGATTTTGACCAACATAAAAGCAGAATTTCACAAAACACAAAGAATGAAAGTTGTAGATAATTCAATTATATTTCCATGAGATCAAGAATCAACACAATCCGATGAACAATGAATTTTGCACGAATTTAACAAGAAATTAGATGTACAAAATTTGGATAACAAGACATACAAAGAGAGACAAGATTATCCGTACCTTAGACCTTAATGATTATCACTAATTCTCAACAAATTCAGCCCTTCCAAGCCAATCCAAGAACCCTAATTTGTATAACATAGTCATGGATATTATAAAACTCAATCTCTTATACATGTATATATAAATCGAAGAGTCTCTAATCTTTTACCTTAATCCGAAGAACCCTAGTATTTACGTTAGTAATCTCCTCTTCTCTTTCTTCTCTTTCTTCTCTTTCTTCTTCTCTCTCTTTTCCTTTTTCCTTCTGACCCAAAAGTAACGTAAGTCTCAAACCCTCTATTTTTTCTTTAACGTTTTTTTTAAACCCTCACTTCCTTTCTTTTTAACTATTAATCCTAAAACAATATTCTAATTATAAAAGAAATATATACTTACTCATAAATAATATTATTAACTCATTAATATTATTATTACTAATCGAATAAATTCCTAAAAAAATACGGGATGTTACATTCTTCCCTCCTAATAGAAATTTCGTCCTCGAAATTAATCTTCCGCACCTTACTCGAACAGATGTCGATAACGAACACGAACAATTTTTGCTGGTCTCCCAAGTAGCCTCTTACATTACTAACATTCCAAAAACCTCGCTTTCTACTTTCGCACTTAGAATAAAACTATGTCGAAAAATATAGCGCTTGTTCTCTTCCATGGTTCAAATATTCACGAACGATTTAACGTTTACGGTAGAGCATCTACAACCAAACTTTATTTAGTAGCTTCGCCATATTGAACACAACTAAAGATCACACATAAAGATGATTCTAGTTAATCACGCAGAGAAATCAGAAAAACACGAAACGAATAATATTCTTCATTAACGATCCATCACACGGTCTACCCACACTCACAGGTCAAGCCTAAAGGCAAGTCTAATGCTCAAACTCTATCTTACAACTACCCAAACCTCACAAATCGAGCCTAAAGGTAAGTCTACAGAATCTTAAAACTCTAGCTCTGATACCAACTTTAACATCCCTACAATTACACTTAATTTTAAAATCTACTAAAAATCGAATATCTGAATTAAGAACAAGTACATATAGAATGAGACAATTAGAAAAAGGACACTCAACTCATAATTTTTAAAAATATAAATGATTTTAAATTAAAACATAATCTTACTCTTACAAAATGCGTACAACTTACACATAATAATCACAGCTATTAAATCCAAAAATTTAATTAATAAAATATAATGAAACACATACTCTTACAATTACAAATAATATTCAAAGTAACTTACTTACTAACATGGGAGACGATCTTACAGGGGCTTGCAAAGCACAAAGCAAATGCTACCCAAAATCTTACAGGGGCTTGCTTAACGCTACCCAAATTCTTACAGTGGCTTGCACGGCAATAAGCACAATGCTACCCAAATATCTAACATCTCCCACATCATTTATATATCAAAATATAACCGAAAATACATTACTCAAACTTCACAAATATCTTACATATCACTTACTCGATAATAAACTCAAAGATCAAATATTATATATTGCACAAATAATTTGTAGGATAGATCAGTCCATAAAATCAAATATTTACTCCACTAAGATGAGCTCAAATGAAAAAATATAAAACACGAAAGTCGTAGAGGATTCCGAGACCTTTCCAGAATGGTAAGGCTCGTTAAAAACAGAGAAGTAACGAATTCAGAAACAATGAAAATGCGGACTGCAATAACAGAATCTGGCACTGATCACAGTAGTAATTCGATATTTAAGACATTGAAATCACATAATTGGTCAGCGGAATATGAATACAAAACATAGAGGTCGAAACGAGCTTTCCAGAATGGTATTTCTCATAATAATCGGATAAAAACTCAATTTACTACGAATTTTCGAAGTTATGATATACCAACAGAAATTAACGCACCAGATTATACAAACTGCAGATTTTGACCAACATAAAAGCAGAATTTCACAAAACACAAAGAATGAAAGTTGTAGATAATTCAATTATATTTCCAGGAGATCAAGAATCAACACAATCCGATGAACAATGAATTTTGCACGAATTTAACAAGAAATCAGATGTACAAAATTTGGATAACAAGACATACAAAGAGACACAAGATTATCCGTACCTTAGACCTTAATGATTATCACTAATTCTCAACAAATTCAGCCCTTCCAAGCCAATCCAAGAACCATAATTTGTATAACAAAGTCATGGATATTATAAAACTCAATCTCTTATACATGTATATATAAATCGAAGAGTCTCTAATCTTTTACCTTAATCCGAAGAACCCTAGTATTTACGTTAGTAATCTCCTCTTCTCTTTCTTCTCTTTTTTCTTCTCTCTCTTTTACTTTTTCCTTCTGACCCAAAAGTAACGTAAGTCTCAAACCCTCTATTTTTTCTTTAACGTTTTTTTTAAACCCTCACTTCCTTTCTTTTTAACTATTAATCCTAAAACAATATTCTAATTATAAAAGAAATATATACTTACTCATAAATAATATTATTAACTCATTAATATTATTATTACTAATCGAATAAATTCCTAAAAAAATACGGGATGTTACATTCTTCCCTCCTAATAGAAATTTCGTCCTCGAAATTAATCTTCCGCACCTTACTCGAACAGATGTCGATAACGAACACGAACAATTTTTGCTGGTCTCCCAAGTAGCCTCTTACATTACTAACATTCCAAAAACCTCGCTTTCTACTTTCGCACTTAAAATAAAACTATGTCGAAAAATATAGCGCTTGTTCTCTTCCATGGTTCAAATATTCACGAACGATTTAACGTTTACGGTAGAGCATCTACAACCAAACTTTATTTAGTAGCTTCGCCATATTGAACACAACTAAAGATCGCACATAAAGATGATTCTAGTTAATCACGCAGAGAAATCAGAAAAACACGAAACGAATAATATTCTTCATTAACGATCCATCACACGGTCTACCCACACTCACAGGTCAAGCCTAAAGGCAAGTCTAATGCTCAAACTCTATCTTACAACTACCCAAACCTCACAAATTGAGCCTAAAGGTAAGTCTACAGAATCTTAAAACTCTAGCTCTGATACCAACTTTAACATCCCTACAATTACAATTAATTTTAAAATCTACTAAAAATCGAATATCTGAATTAAGAACAAGTACATATAGAATGAGACAATTAGAAAAAGGACACTCAACTCATAATTTTTAAAAATATAAATGATTTTAAATTAAAACATAATCTTACTCTTACAAAATGCGTACAACTTACACATAATAATCACAGCTATTAAATCCAAAAATTTAATTAATAAAATATAATGAAACACATACTCTTACAATTACAAATAATATTCAAAGTAACTTACTTACTAACATGGGAGACGATCTTATAGGGGCTTGCAAAGCACAAAGCAAATGCTACCCAAAATCTTACAGGGGCTTGCTTAACGCTACCCAAATTCTTACAGTGGCTTGCACGGCAATAAGCACAATGCTACCCAAATATCTAACATCTCCCACATCATTTATATATCAAAATATAACCGAAAATACATTACTCAAACTTCACAAATATCTTACATATCACTTACTCGATAATAAACTCAAAGATCAAATATTATATATTGCACGAATAATTTGTAGGATAGATCAGTCCATAAAATCAAATATTTACTCCACTAAGATGAGCTCAAATGAAAAAATATAAAACACGAAAGTTGTAGAGGATTCCGAGACCTTTCCAGAATGGTAAGGCTCGTTAAAAACAGAGAAGTAACGAATTCAGAAACAATGAAAATGCGGACTGCAATAACAGAATCTGGCACTGATCACAGTAGTAATTCGATATTTAAGACATTGAAATCACATAATTGGTCAGCGGAATATGAATACAAAACATAGAGGTCGAAACGAGCTTTCCAGAATGGTATTTCTCATAATAATCGGATAAAAACTCAATTTACTACGAATTTTCGAAGTTATGATATACCAACAGAAATTAACGCACCAGATTATACAAACTGCAGATTTTGACCAACATAAAAGCAGAATTTCACAAAACACAAAGAATGAAAGTTGTAGATAATTCAATTATCTTTCCAGGAAATCAAGAATCAACACAATCCGATGAACAATGAATTTTGCACGAATTTAACAAGAAATCAGATGTACAAAATTTGGATAACAAGACATACAAAGAGAGACAAGATTATCCGTACCTTAGACCTTAATGATTATCACTAATTTTCAACAAATTCAGCCCTTCCAAGCCAATCCAAAAACCATAATTTGTATAACAAAGTCATGGATATTATAAAACTCAATCTCTTATACATGTATATATAAATCGAAGAGTCTCTAATCTTTTACCTTAATCCGAAGAACCCTAGTATTTACGTTAGTAATCTCCTCTTCTCTTTCTTCTATTTCTTCTTCTCTCTCTTTTCCTTTTTCCTTCTGACCCAAAAGTAACGTAAGTCTCAAACCCTCTATTTTTTCTTTAACGTTTTTTTTTAAACCCTCACTTCCTTTCTTTTTAACTATTAATCCTAAAACAATATTCTAATTATAAAAGAAATATATACTTACTCATAAATAATATTATTAACTCATTAATATTATTATTACTAATCGAATAAATTCCTAAAAAAATACGGGATGTTACACAATCTCTTCCTATACTTCCTACAAGCTTAAAACAGATAATCATTTTATGATTTGGTTCAGTTAATAAACTAATATATTTGTTTTTTTGGGAGTATATGAATTTTATGTTATATTTGTGATTTTACATGCTCGGTTGTAGTTTGAACAGACCTAGGATTGAAGGAATTTTAACCATCCATATCAGTGATGTATTTAATTTAGTGCCAGAAGACATAGTGTGCACGTTTGTATTACAAGTTTACAACTACCTGTTTTCTCAGGGTCTTTTTCCAGCACCTTCTATATCCATCTTAGGGTATTTAATTAAATTATTTGTATATGTTGCCACTATTTGCATGATTCTTATAAATGGTTTTGTAACTATAACAAGAGAGCCTGTCCCGTGTAGATGTAATTTTATGATTACTACTGCGTGTAATAATAATAATATAATGCTAAGCCCCCTATATGTTGTATGTGTCTATTTTTCATGTAAACGAATAGATAATGCATTGGATTTAGTTTTACTAAATTGGTTTGCTTAATTGGTGGGGGGGGGGGGGGTTTCCCCTTGTTGCACCAAATCTCTTTTATATGGACATTAGTGATATTCTCTAATTTTAATTTTGCTATGTCGAGTTTGAAAGAAAAAAGTGATGATTTGTTTTTTTTCTGTAACGGACGTGTGATATTGGATAATTAATGTTAGTTTTTGATATCTAATCATGTCTTTTGATGTGCCATTATCGTGCTTGCGATATTAACATTTTTGTTCCTGATTGCTATATAGTTAATTTATTGTGAAAAGGAAAAAAAAATTTGCTTCTCTCGTGATAAGATGGGTCTATTTTATGTTTATACTCAAATGTTGTAATACTTTGATGCTTCTTTAGTTGCATTTCTGTAACTCCTGTTATTTTGTTATTTTTAAATGTGTGTACATAATTGTAAAATTGTACTCCGCTTTTAATATGTGATATATTATTGTAAACTCTGCCGTTCCGTGTAGTGTTTATTTACTCTTCGGAAATAAATAATTAGCAATTATTTATTGTTATGATATTGATTCATAGATGATTTGTTTATTTGGTTTTAAAATATATTTTTAGCTAAATAAACATGACTGAATACTACCGATTAATTTATGAGAAAGTTCATTGGAACTAAAATTCTTCGTGAATATTCAGTTCGTTAAAAACCTAACGGACCTGATACCTATAAAGTACAGGTTATGGGTCAGTATGAGATTTATATTTTTCTGGTTGGATTTGTTCCTCTAGTTAAATTATTATATCTCATGTTGGTGTCGGTCTGTTGAGACAATGACACACGAGCCTATTATGGTGATCCGTGTGATACCTAATACGGCATTGCGGTCAGCTCTGTATGCTGAAATTTGGAGAAATCCAGAATGTTGTTAACCCTAAGGCATCAGTTGATCAAGGATCAGTAAATGAGGGTTTATTGGAAGTTTATGTTCTTCCTCGGACCTCTTCTGGTTGTACCAGTTGTTGAGCCAAAAAATTAGGTTCTCATGTGAACCAAATTGAAAAAAAAACAATAGTTGAATTTTTCAAGAATAAAAAAGTTCTTTGAACATGATATTAAAATCTGAGAGGTTTTAATGAACGATGTGAAACCTACTCTGGTGAGAGGTAATAACAAGTTGTATGATTACTTTATAGTAATACATTGATTACATGTACTCGTTAAAGAGTATAAAATGAAGCATTATAGAAAAGAAATACTCTATAAGCTTGAGGTTGAAAGCCAACTTAATACAAAAAATTAAGATGATAATTAGTGATTTTGGTGGTGAATGTTCACTGGGAAAATTTTGTGAGGACACTTCATTTTACTCGCATTAGATGAATGGAGTAGTCTTTCTTTTGAAAGGAAATAATTGGTTCCTATTAGTTTTGGAATGCATTTTGAATTTCTAAGAAATATTCGAAATGTAGGGGTATCTTGAAGATGTCTTGATACCTATACCTATTAACCTATTAAGGTAAAAAGAGATCTAAAACCAATTGAGGTATTTGGGATGGATATATAGACAACGTTTGAGTCTAATGATATCTTGTAGTATGCAAATGAATCTAATTTGTGAGATCATTAAATGCAATTACGGAATCTAGGAATGCTTCTATGATGAGCTAGTAGTTCCTTGTAAATCTGTAATTAAAATTTATCCGAATAAACTTATGAGTTATTGGATGAATATGAGGTTAAACCTTGAAAGAGCAAAAGACTTGGAAAAATCTTTAAGTCCAAAATTGTCTAAAAGTTTGCTTAAAGGAAGAACCCAAAGTTTGGGATAAGCTATGAAAATTCTCTGATGATCAAACGAGAAAATGGGATGTTAAGAAATAGAGAGGAATGATTCTATGTGACAGAATCGTGTTCAATAATGTATGGATCTTCTTGCGAGATAGATGCTATTTTGGCCCAAATGAATTTTCAAATTAGAAAAAATGAATATATGGGTCAAAAGAAAAGTAAAAGGTCAGACTGATAATTAAAATATTACAGTTACAAGTGAAGACCTAACTTACTTTATGATATATTCTTGAGTTATAAGAATATGGTTCATTAAAGATGATACTTAAATTGTCAGTTTTTTGAAATTTAGAAGTACATCAATGAATTCTGCAACAGTCTTTCTTGGTTTCTCTGGCTAAGGCAAGAGTAGAAAGTCTGTATTTTGGTGGTTACGTTGATTGGAACAACATAGATACTAAAATTGGCATATAAAATTTGATATTGTTGCGATATGTTATGACTTCATAATAAACGATATAGTTGCCATTTTTGAGGATGCTCAAATTTTGTAACTAAGTGAATGAGTGTTGCCAGTTTAGGGACGCTTAAACTTGGTAATGAGATAAATTGATATTACTGATTTTTGGGACGCTAAAAATTGGTAATGTCAATGACGAATTGAAGTCTTAGCTGATGATTGGTAAAGTAATTACCAAAATGTGACATATGCCAAAGTTAAGATGCACGAGTATAGTGGAAAAGGTTGTAATGGAATGTCAAAACATCTTTGTCGTCGACACAATTCTGTTAGACAACTACTCTCAACTGAAGTTATCACTATTGATCACATTAGGTCAAAAGATAACACTGCGGATCCGCTAACCAAAGGGTTAACAAGAGAGATAGTTGAGAAATCATCGAAAGGAATGGGACTAAAGCCCATAATAAAAGTCGATACAAAGGAAACCCAACCTTGCTGACTGGAGATCCCAAGATCTTGGTTCAATGGGACAACCTAACTGTAAAGACTTAGTCAGATCACTGTGGGGGTTTTACTCCCGGATCCATTCCTATGATGATAAACAGTGATAAAATTTGGGTAAGGCTAAGCTATGCTTTTAATGATCCTTATGTGTCGATATGTCGAACAAATAATACTTTTGTATTGTTCAAGAGATCACCTATGTGAGTGAAGTGGGGTCGCTTCAAGAAGGAATTGTGGGGGCTAATTCTGGGAAAAACTCACAGAACCAGGCTAAAACTCAGGACCAAAATGGGCTTAACAGTGAGAACTGAACAAATATAGGGAAAGACTCCAGTGGGGGATGTATCATCATTTCACAAATAAGAAGGGTAGTTCAAGGTCAACGCGACTACTGAAATTCTAGAAATGTAAATATGTTCTTACAAGGGAAGGTTCAAGGGTTTACGCCTACCTATCCTATGCTGGTTTCTACCGTGCGCTCTATCTCCGTGTCAAAGAGTCGTTTTGCAATGTCAATTTTATTCATGTGGGGGATTGTTGGAATAATGTGAATAAAATTAATTTCATTTCTTAATTTTATTTTGTAACTCCTTAGTTAATTGATATAATTATGGGGAAGGTTACAATATTTAATTAGTTTTGTAAGTTACAAATGTTTTTGGGAGTTATATATTCTTGGTGTCATGAGCTTTTTGAGATATAGGAAAAACCTCTCAAAATATTTTGAGTCTTCTTATTTTCTTTAGAGAATTCTAGGATCAATTCTATGGGATAGAGCAATATGTGTTCGGTTCGTAGGAGGTGGGTTTGCAAGTGCTTCAAATCACCTCTGTTCGCTGTATCCTTTAAGCACCACATGGAAGGGGCTTATCTGTTTTAAGGAGAGCGTGGTTTTCACGTGACTCGAACATTCTTTCGGTATTTTCTTGTTAATTTCTTGATTTCAGGTACAATCTCTTCCTATACTTCCTACAGTTTCATGCCTTTTGCCTTTGACATATTCAAGTTTTTTCGACTCCCGATGCTTTTCTCAGAGCAAATCCAATGCAATGCTATCCTTTGTGCTATTGCTATATTATAGCACCAAGTGCTAAAAAACTCATCTCCAAAGGGATGCCATAGTTGGATGCATCCTTGGTGCTATTGCTATATTATGCATCCTTGGTGCTAAATTTGAAACCAAGGATGCATTTATGCATCCATGCCACATCATCATTTAACTAAAATGAGATGAGTTTGTTGAGAATATTCAATAGAAGTTAAAATAGTTAGGTAAAAGTTAAAAGAGTTGGTTAAATTTGAAACTAGCTTTGGAGAGTGAGTTTTATTTTAGCACCAAAATTCACTTTTTGGTTCTATATTATAGCAATAGAAATAGCAATTTAGCATCTAGCATTGGACTTGCTATCATGGGCGCTTTTCGATGAAGAAAACAAACTTTAAAGCCCCATGTTGGCCAGGGGTTACCTGAAGAGTGCCACAATCCCATTCATCATTTATAAAGTCGTGAAGATATAAAGTCATGAAGAGAAATGTAATGACTGCGAGTTCGGTTGAATGTGTGTGTGTGTGTGTGTGTTTTTCCCACAGTGATTCTATTATTTTAGTATCTGTTCTGATACATGCGGTAGGGGAGAATCGAATCTTGATGGTTCGACAAGGCATAGTCCTCATTTACCACATGAGCTACACCAAATAGAATTTGCAATTTAATGAGATGTTGCGCTTTTTTTTTTGAGAAACAGAATAATACGTTTATCACTAGCAAAAGGGAAAGAATATATCTATACTCTTTATTAAAAGTAGAAACCCTTTCTTAATGGTATGATATGCCATTTATACCGCCGTATGCCACTAAATATTTAATTAATTAAAATAATAATATTATATATTAATTTAACTTATTAATAAACTTATATACTAAGGCCACGTTTGTTTGCCAGGATAACAGTCAGGATAGGATAATAATACTTTAAAAAAAATTAATCCCCTGTTTGTTTACAAATTTGAGTCATGGGAATATAATCCAGGGATAAGAAAAGGATAAGGAAATAAGTGGTTACTATGGATAAAATAATACCTACTCATAGCAGGTATTAAGGAGGATTACGTTTAATTTGTCAAAATTGCCCAAGCCCACTCACCCTAATATTTTGCAAACACTCTGTATATATCTATCCCATATCTCCCATCTTTCACTTATTTTCTTTACCGCCATTTGAAGCCATTCCCGCCATTGACAAACTTACTACAATCAGGTATGTTTTGCCCTAATTTTCTTGGTATGAATGGTTATGATTTTTCTCAATTTTTATTCATTTTTGTATGTTGCCAGAAGCAACTCAATATTGATTAATAAAACATTATTGATTGATTACTCATCCGATGCTTTATACTTTACTAATTAAGCATGTACCTGTTGATTTATAAATGACAATTTATTGGTAAATTTCATGGTTTTGTAGAATAACATGACTACCTCGGATGATGTGATGATACTACATCTCTTCCTGCTTCATTTGAGTACAATTTTATCATTGTATATCCATCTGATGCATTTAAATATTATGTTACATCAAACGTTAGAAAGTACTCCTCAAGTTAATAGGGACGCGAGATTAATTCGGAGAAAACGGGGGGCTGATTATTTAGATGATACAATAAATGATGGGGATTTAACTCTTAAGGAGCAACTCCGAATGAACAGAAACACATATGATGTTTTGTGCCAATTACTTCGTGAACATGGTCTTAAAGACTCGAGAAATGTTGAGTGTTGAAGAACAAGTATGTTTCTTCCTTCACATTTTAGCTGGTCATCAGAAGAACAGATCAATTAAACATACTTATAGACGGTCAGGTGAAACTGTTAGCAAGTACTTTAATAATGTACTGAATTGTGTTCTACGGTTGCAAGGAGTTCTTCTAAAAAAGCCAACACCTATCACTGAGTCATGTAATGATTATAGGTGGAAACATTTTCAGGTAAGTTTTCGTATTATAAGTAATAAGAGTCTTTATATATTATACGATAACACATTTTACTTACTTAAAAAACTTTTTGTAGAATTGTTTGGGTGCTCTTGATGGAACTTATATTGCAGTCAGAGTTCCTCCAAGTGAGCACGTTAAATATAGAAGTAGAAAAGGTGAGATTGCAACTAATGTTTTAGGAGTATGTACGCCAGACATGATGTTCACATATGTCTTAGCCGGTTGGGAAGGCTCTGCTGCAGATGGCAGAGTACTTCGGGATGCCATAAGTAGAAGAAATGGATTACGTGTTCCTTCGGGTAATAAATAATCTGTTTATTTAGTGTAATCAAAATAAACTTAATTTTTTATATATATAACACAAGTTAACTTTAGTTTATATATTTAACCAGGATATTATTATCTTTGTGACGCGGGATATACAAATGCTGATGGTTTCTTGACTCCGCATAGGAAACAACGATACCATTTGGCAACTTGGCGAAATGGGAGACAACCTAATTGTCCAGAAGAATTTTTTAATATGAAACATTCCTCGGCACGCAATGTCATTGAGAGAGCTTTCGGAGTTCTTAAGTTGCGTTGGTCCATCCTTAGGAGCCCTTCTTTTTATCCATACAAGATTCAATGTCGTATAATAGTTGCTTGTGTTCTTTTACACAATTTAATTCGAAAAGAGATGGGTGGGGACTATTATGATGCAATATTTGATGATGATCAGGCCAATCAAACAACATTGGAAATGGATGCTAATTTAATCGACACTTGTGAACCATCTAGTCATTGGAATGATAAGAGAAGTCAGATGCGTATAGCAATGTATAATGAGTGGAGGGAAGGTAGAGGTCTCCCCCATTGGCAGGGGTGAAAATAAATAATTGTTGATTGTAATAGTGATACGTCTGACTTAATTGTACTAGTGTCTTACCGTCATTATTTTGCATTTTGTAGACATTATAATGATGCACTTACATATTTGTTTATTAATCTTGAAAGTCTTTTTATTCTATGATATTTTCTTGCATATAACTTTGTTTTTTCAGAATATCCTCATGGCATCATCATCCACCACAAAAGGGAAGAATAGGAGGACATGGACATTAGCCGAAGAAAAAGCTTTGATTGATGCTTTTTACTTGATAATCGCAGATGGCTACAAGCAGGATAATGGGCAATATAGAAATGGATATGTGGTTGAACTAGAAAAATATATCATAAAAGTTTTTCCAACAACTGATTTGCGTGAAAAACCACATATTGAATCTAAAATAAAAACTTGGAGAAAACAGTGGGGTTCGATTTATACAGCTCTAGCTACTAGTGGTATTGCATGGAATGCATCTAAAAAAATGTTAACTATTGATGATGAGGATGTATGGACACAAATTTGTAAGGTACGCCATTTCACCATATTACTTATTAATAGGTGATGTGATGAACACTTTTATTAGTTTGCTACTGGTTTTCTTTAGGTTGTAAGCTCTTCTTTTCTATAAATATTTTATGCAGAGAGATCCAGAATTGCACAAGTTGCGTAACAAACCAGTAGATTGGTATGATGATTGGCAACGTATTTTTGGGAAGGATAGAGCTACCGGCGAACATGCTGAAGGACCTGCTGATATTATTGAGAATTTAGATAAGGAGGAATGTGAAGGTGCTGAATTTTCATGTTCTACTGATAATTCACCAGCAAATGAAAAGAAGAAAAAGATAGCTAAATTGCAAGAAGAACTGTTGACATCCATGGAAAAAATGCAAGAAAATGTTGGAAATTTTCTAAACAGCACTGCTCAGCAACTTGGAATAATGACTCAAAGGATAGGCTATGACCAGGATTTGGCTAAAGCGCGAAAAGAGGTTTATGGTATTGTGAATAACATTACTAGCTTGACTCCACAAGAGAAGTTGATTGCAGCATCAAGAATAGTAAACGAGGCAGCTGCTGTCGATTTATTTTTGAGTCTACCAGAAAACATGCGTGAGGAATGTGCAAGACTGAAGTTAAAAGGGAGTATATGATTGATTATTGTTAATCTGGAATAAGTTGGAGATCGACTAAGAATCTATTTTGCAGTCCTTTTCTAAACATTAGTTGTCAGTAGGATGCTTATTATTTTCTAGTTTGTTTTGTTTTTAGTAGGATGCCCTTTAGTTGGATAGCTTGCTGGTTGCTTCTGTTTTTAGTTCTTCACAGGAGCACAACTCTTGGTGCAGACTCTTGGTTCTGTTTTGGTTCTGTTTTTAGTTCTGTTTTGTAATCTTTTATATGCCAGGTGCTATTGCTTCTTGTTCTTTGCAAGCATCTATGTTGTTTTTTGAATGGTCTGGTTTAAAAGGGAGTTGTAGTCTTCTTTTAACTCCATCGTGATAGGGCAAGACTGTGATATTTGGCTGGTAGATGTTCTTAAGAACGTTCTGTGCTGCAGCACAGTATATATCAAACAAAACCTGGGACATTATTTCCACACCTTCACATACTTGTCGTGGCTTGCTGAAGTAACCAAACCATTTACTGTTGAAGAAAGAAAGTATAAATGAGTTAATATTAATTGAAGTTATACATACACTGGTCACAACAAGCTTCGAGCATATACAGCACTGCAGTTCATCTTTACAAGTTTTTATGTGCTCTTGTACTATATATGGGATGTGTACCAAAAGATTATCCACCGCCACCTCAAGTGATGGGAAGACCTCCAGAATATCCGGGGTTTGATCCTAACCGTATTCCAGCATCTGTTTTTGCAGCCTGCATCAGGTATGGAATGGAGTGTGGCTTCAAATGAGTCCTTGTTTAGCATTCAAATGGGGAATATGAGCTTCACAAGAGATCATTTCAACTGGATGAAGTCTGGAGAGCTTAAAAGTCCTGATTCTGAATTTGCGAACAAACCACCTGGTCTACCTCCCATCACTGAAACTTCATCTTATAATTTCCATGACCTTCCGGTGGTGAATGAAGTTGGCGAATCATCAGCTCATTTTCCATTGCTTCCTGGATGTTGTTCTGTAATAGTTTCAACAGCTCATCAAAGAGGAAGCATCGGGAAAGGCTCCTCAATCAGAACACCAACCTGTGAAGATCCATTATATATTGGAAAATTATTTGCTGATAGGAATCTTGTAGTTAAAAGAGAATTTACTACAAGACTGAGCAACAACATTTGTCGAAACCATTCTAAGCCTTATTATCTTACAATAAATATACTGGACAGGCCAAGGGAGATAACTCTAAGCTATATTATTTTACTCTACACATGAGGATATTGAAATACTTTCTTTGAATGAGTTAACTATTAAATTTTTAGAAAAACAAACATATAAATGATCATAAAAATAAGTAATAATTAGTTAATATTAATTGAAGTTTTTGCAAATCAGTGTAAGGGCATAGGTGTCTCTTTCATTAATAATCCCCCGCACAAGTCTTCTCAAAACAAACACAGGATTATACTTTTTAAAGGACAAATCATCCTTGGGATTAATAGTGAGTGGACTATTATCCAGGTAATATAATCCTGGGATTATAATCCTGGCAAACAAACGTGGCCTAAGAGTTTATTAGCTAAAAATTGAAACAAAAGTCCAGAATGTAGTATTATATACAACTTAGGATTCCATTAATTAATATTTAAAAGCATACATAATAGATTAATAATAAATAAAATTAATAATATAGCTACTCTTAAATTACCAGAGTGAAGTTATGTATAAATTTAATTAATTAAAGTAATAATGTTACAAATTAATTTAATTTAATAATGAAGTTATATAATATAAGTCTATAAACTAACAATCGAAATAAAAGTCGACCTCTATACTTTTAAGAAAGTTAACATATTTTATAATCAATTATAAATATTGGGTCATGTTCCTTGGAGAATCCTTAAACGGATAAACTAAAAACTCTTACATATATTCATAATAATATAAATTTTATTATATATAGAACATGGGCAAAATTGTTCAAAAACATAAGTGTTGTGGAATAAAAACTAGGTTACGAGTATTGCTGCTAGGGTTTGTGTATTTAATGCAAAGGTGTGTGAGCTTCGTGCTTTAATGGCTGCTTCTGCGTTCGAGACTAAACGGTCCTCACAGAATGCCTACGTATCTCTGTATTAGAGAATCAAGCCAAGAAAACGTAGTTCTGAGATGAGGGGTCTGGCCCTTTATATAGGCTGGGAAGCCTTAGAATTATGGTAGGATTCGGAGACTTGGTGGACAAGTCTTTGAGGAAGGTTCTAGATCTATTCCTTATAGGAATCAGTTTCCATATCGAATTGGATGCCTTGGTGGCTAAGTTTGAAGGGGATATTATCCTTATCCAACTCTTATTGCTGAGTTGTTTATTTCCCCCAATATTAATTACGAAATTAATATTAAAATAGGGATTCTGACCTCATTAATGGGCCCCACGTTTGGACCATGCTGGGTCTAATTAATACTATATTAAATGTGTCTTTAGGACTTATTTTCAACCCATATCATTTGCCCCCCAACTTCTAGGAAAACTGATCAGGTTTTCGTAGAAGTTATATTTGCCTTAATCGAGACTCGGGGTCGTTTTTATCCCTTACCTGGGACTTCTTAATTTTCCTACCCTTATATGGTAATTTTGGTTTACACTAGTGTTTCACGAGTATCGTCTTGATTGTAAAGTGTGGAGCGACCTACACATTTACGACGATTTGCCTTATTCGAGGCTTTAATTTGTGCTTGCTTTTAGCAATTTCGGCACTTTCATAGAGCTTTTATGCATTATTAGCATAAATTATTGCTCAATTTGTCAAGAAAATATTTCTATAATTTTCCTCGTATTTTTCTGTACTTTTCCTAATATTTTAGGAATTTTTATGTACTCACAGGTATTTTTCTTAATTATTCCTAATAATTTAGGAATTTTTAGGTACCCACAGGTATTTTTCGTAATTTTTCCTAATAATTTAGGAATTTTTATGTACCAACAGGTATTTTTCTAAATTATTCCTAATAATTTAGGAATTTTTAATGTACCCACAGGTATTTTTCTAAATTTTTCTATTAATTTAGGAATTTTTATGTACCAGCAGGTATTTTCCTTAATTATTCCTAATAATTTAGGAATTTTTAGGTACCCACAGGTATTTTTCGTAATTTTTCCTAATAATTTAGGAATTTTTATGTACCAACAGGTATTTTTCTAAATTATTCCTAATAATTTAGGAATTTTTAATGTACCCACAGGTATTTTTCTAAATTATTTCTAATAATTTAGGAATTTTTATGTACCAGCAGGTATTTTCCTTAATTATTCCTAATAATTTAGGAATCTTTAGGTACCCACAGGTATTTTTCGTAATTTTTCCTAATAATTTAGGAATTTTTATGTACCAGCAGGTATTTTCCTTAATTATTCTTAATAATTTAGGAATTTTTAGGTACCCACATGTATTTTTCGTAATTTTTCCAAATAATTTAGGAATTTTTATGTACCAACAGGTATTTTTCTAAATTATTCCTAATAATTCAGGAATTTTTAATGTACCCACAGGTATTTTTCTAAATTATTTCTAATAATTTAGGAATTTTTATGTACCAGCAGGTATTTTCCTTAATTATTCCTAGTAATTTAGGAATTTTTAATGTACCCACAGGTATTTTTCTAAATTTTTCTAATAATTTAGGAATTTTTATGTACCAGCAGGTATTTTTCTTAATTATTCCTAATAATTTAGGAATTTTTAGGTACCCACAGGTATTTTTCGTAATTTTTCCTAATAATTTAGGAATTTTTATGTACCAACAGGTATTTTTCTAAATTATTCCTAGGAATTTTTAATGTACCCACAGGTATTTTTCTAAATTATTTCTAATAATTTAGGAATTTTTATGTACCAGCAGGTATTTTCCTTAATTATTCCTAATAATTTAGGAATTTTTAGGTACCCACAGGTATTTTTCGTAATTTTTCCTAATAATTTAGAAATTTTTATGTACCAACAGGTATTTTTCTAAATTATTTCTAATAATTTAGGATTTTTTTTTTTTAGCATCAGGGACCATTTTGCAAATGGCCAAAACTTCAGGTACCTAATTGCACTTTAGCCATTCAACCATGAAATAGAAGCTGGGCGGGGGTGCACCCGCGTAGGAGACTCCTTTGCTTCCCACGCCCAGGAATGTTGGCCTGGGTGGCGTGGGTACATATTTTTTGTTTTTTTGTTTTTTTTTTTCTTTTTTTTTTTTAACCATCAGGTTTTATACATTTTATTTTCGATAACTTTTACCAAAAATAAAATGTTGGGCCACATGCCTAAAAAATAATTTTATAAATTATTTCCTTATTTTTTCTTGATTCAATAGGTATTTTTACCTATTTTTTCATCATTTTTAGCCCATTTTCAGAATTTTTAAGGATTTTATTCCTTTTTTAATTTCCGAAAAATGGCATGTCGTTTGTAGAAGAGCTCTTGGCGTGGGTACCCCCGTCTAGGAGGCTTTTTCTTAAAGCACGCCCAGGAAATTTGGCTTCCTGGGCGTGGGTGTTTACATCCCCTTCATTTGTTACTCCAGCCTTGGCGTGGGTATCCCCGCCAAGGAGGCCTTATTTAATCCAACGCTTAGGAGATTTGGCTTCCTGACCGTGGGTGCTTGCATCCCCTTCATTTGTACAACCACTTTAGGCGTGGGTATCCCCGCCTAGGAGATGTTTTTGCCAACCACGTTTAGGAGATATGGCTTCCTGACCGTGGGTATTTTTTCACCCTCAATTCGTACAACCTTGGCGTGGGTACCCCCGCCAAGGAGGCACTTTCTGATACCTTGTCTTATGATTTTAAGTCTTCTTGGCGTGGGTACTTTAATACCCTTCATTTGTTACTCCAGCCTTGGCGTGGGTATCCCCGCCAAGGAGGCTTTATTTGATCCAACGCCTAGGAGATTTAGCTTCTTGGGCGTTGGTGTTCTAGGCTCCTATCCTTTGGGCCAATTTTCATTTATGGACCGTTTCTTTGGCTTTTGTCGGGCTCCCAGCCTTATTATTTTCGAATTTTTGAGATTCCTGCGGAACCTTGAAACGACCCGTTTCTTAGCTTTCGTGACCTTCAGGGCCTTAATTCGTTTGCTGAGTCCTTGATTCGAAAACGAGAATTCATTCGTGGTTGTTGGTTATCATCAACCATTCAACCTTTAACTCTCATTCTAAGATGTTGAAATGATGGAGTCCCTTAGTTTTTGCCCCCTTGCTTCATATAGTGGAGGTCTTGCTTCTCGGTTGATCGTTCAAGAAGTTCACTTGCCACTGAGCACTTGACTTCAAGTCTGGTGTGCCTTGGCTGGATGTCAACCCTCTATCAGGATTTCAACCTTCTTCTTATACTCATAGGACCTTGCTTAAGTTTCAATTTTGGCTGGCGGCTCTTAATTTCTAATGACAAGCTCGATTGGAGACAGACTTCCTTGTTGGCCATCAAGGCTTAAATTTTGTGTCGGGATTTGAAATTCAATACTTTAAGTATGTAATGACAATGGACCTCTTATAGAGGAGACCTTCAATCAATGCGTATCTTAACACTCTCACAGACAATTTCCGTGCTTTCAAGGAAATATCAAGGAGCCAACCAGTCTTAAGATGAGCTTTGATAGGGTCTATCTGACAGCTTCCTACATCAAACGGTGCCACCAACTTCGAATCGATGGTGGGGGTCTTCAGGACTTAGAAGTAGACGCTCTCAGAATGGGTCTCGACCCTTGAATTGAGATAAGGCATCGACCTTTGTATTCTCCTCCCTTGGGATATACCTGGCACTCATCTAACTGGGCTATCGCAGCTTTCACAATCCTCAAGTATTTGGCCATATTCTTTTCTCTAACCTCAAACTCTCCATTGACTTGTGAGACTACCAACGTTGAGTCTCCACAGACTTTCAGGTTCTTGACCCTCAGGGCTCTTGTCAGTCTAAGGTCGGCTATCAGAGCTTCATACTCCGCCTCGTTGTAGGTTGTTTGGAAGTCCAACTTCAAGGCATACTCGAGTGTGAACCCATCGGGGCTTTGCAGAACTTAACCTGCACCACTGGTTTTTGTTTTTGATGCCCCATGAAAATAGAGCTTTTTGTTTTTGATGCCCCATCAAAATAGAGCATCCAATATTCCTTCTTCTCTTCCAGGGGTTTCTCACCTTGCTGACCTTCCTGGTCTATTACCTCCTGCCCCCGACTTCTTGGTTGTCAATGGTATATTCAACCACGAAGTCAGCTAGAGCCTGAGTTTTGATGGCCGTACTAGGCTTAACATCGAATTCTTTTAGTTAGATTGCCCACTTGATGAGCCTTCCATTGGCTTTCATGCTATGCAATATGTTTCTTCAGCGGGTGTTCCATCAGGACTTCAACGTTTGTCTTTATCCAGGGTCCTTCAAGGACTTAAACTCTTATCTGCTATAACCTAACTCTACCATTCGGGGTATGCATTCGTTTGTTTTCATTCGTGTATTCTTTTATTTTCGGTACTTGGTCTTCTTTGACTCATACATCAGGTGCTTGGCATATAAATAAAATCACAATCAATGAATGGAAAAAAAACTTGCATTAATAACTTAAAATGGGTTCAACCCTTACATGGAATACTACTATCCTACTCGGAGCAACATGCTCTGCAATGGTTTCAACGAACCTTATCTCTACTTCTACTAGATAAATATGAAGCTAAGTCCTACTAGGATAACTTGAGCCCATCGGGGCTTTGCAAGACTAGGCATGCACCACTTGATTTTGTTTTTGATGCTCTATCAAAATAGAGCACCCGCCACTCCTTCTGGTCTCCTCATTCTTATTCTGCAGTTCACTTCCTGCTCGGGGTACTACCTCCTGCCCCCTGACTTCTTGGTTGCCAATGGTACACTCAACCACAAAGTCAGTTAACGCCTTAGCCTCAATGGCTGTCCGAGGCTTCTGTGTGATGTCCTCTGCTGACCTTTCTTTGTGTTCCTTACCACTGTGGGCATCCATGTCTTCAATTGGAAGGACCTGCCCCCCGACTCCATCAACGAGGCTACATAACAGCTTCGTGCCATCTTCTGATCACCTTTATGTTCTCCAACACCATTCCTGGTAGGGAACTTGATCTTCACATGATAAGTTGAGGCAACAGCCTTGAATGCATGAAGTCCAGTCCTTCCAAGGATAGCATTGTACGTTGAAGCCGCCTTGATTACCAGGAAGTTCAACATCTGAGTGGCCTCCTTGGGCTCTTGCCCGATAGTTACAGGCAGGTGAATAGTCCCTTCAACTTTGGATTCTACTCCATTGAATCCATATATAGGCATGTTATTGGGGGTCAACTGAGAATCAGTGTATCCCATCTTCACAAACGCATCATGAAACAGAATGTCAACGGAAGCTCCATTGTCTATCAAGACTCGCTTCACCTCCGAGTTTCCAATCACAGGAGTTATGACCAATGGGTCGTCATGGGGGAACTTCACCCCTTCCAAGTCTGAGTCATCAAAACTAACCGCTACCTCAGTTTTTGCACGCTTCGGGGCCTCTCCCACGATGTGCAACACCTCTCGGGCATAAGCCTTTCGAGAGTTCCTAGTTGTCCCGGCCGCAGTCGGGCCTCCTGAGATCATGTTGATTACTGGCCCTCGGGGCTGTGGGTTGCGATCTTGATCGTCATCCCTTCTATTATAGTCTCTTCTCTGATTACCACGGTCTTCACCCTTAGTGAAGTGTCTCAGCTTCCCTCTACGGATCAAAAACTTGATCTCATCTTTGAGTTGCTTGCAATCGTCAGTGTCATGCCCCACGTCTCTATGGAATCTGCAATACTGATTCTGGTTTCTCTTTGCGGGATCACCCCTGAGTGGCTTCGGCCATCTGAAATCCTTATCATTCTCAATGTCCAACAAGATTCGACTCCTAGGAGTATTGAACCTTGCATACTCAGTGAACCTTGACCCTTGGTTCTTCTTAGGGGCAGAGTCGGAGTCCTCGCTAGTTCGGGGATACTTGTCCCTAGCATCATACTCTTGATCATCATAGTCCTGGTCTTGCTTTCGCTTCTTGGAGTCATTGTTACCTCCTCCTCCACCTACGGTGGTTTCTTTCTTCAAGCTATCCTCAGCTTTAATATACTTATCAGCCCTTCGTTGGAGCTCAGCCATGTTCTCAGGGGGATGCTTCGCCAATGATCTCTTGAAGAAGAGGTCAGTGGTTCCGTGTTCTAGGGCCACCATTGCCACCTTATTTTCCAAATCAGTGATATTCAGGGTCTCCTTAGTGAATCGCTTGAGGTAATCCCTCAGATTTTCATTCTTTCCTTGCACTACATACATAAGAGATGCGGAGCTCTTCTCATGCACCCTTCCGCTAATGAATTGACTGACAAAAGCGGTACTCAACTCCTTGAAAGAGCTAATCGAGTTTGGAGGTAAACGACTATACCAACGTTGCGCCATGCCCGACAGGGTTTGGGGAAACGCCCTACACTTAAGGGCGTCGTTAGCAGGCTGCAGTAACAATGCGCTCGTAAACGTTCTCACATGAGTTGCGGGATCCCCCGTTCCATCGTAAACTTTGATTGTGGGCATCTTAAACTTTCGGGAGATATGTGCGTTCATCACCTCCTCAGTGAATGGAGGGGTTGGATCATCAAGATCTCCTTGTAGCATCAGGTCTTTGGGGTTACTCTTGGGGAGTTCCACCCTTGTAGTTCCTCTGGTTGGGGCTTCAGCCCTTCGGTGTCTCCTTGAAGACCTCTCCAAATCTATGAAGGGAATCCCTCCTGAAGTCGGAGGAGGTCGAGTCTGATTAGGATTTTGTCTCTCTTGCTCCCTTGCTTGGTCGTCCTTCAGCTTCTGAATCTCGGCTTCATAAGCCTTAATTCTCTCTGCAATTGTTAAAGGACCATCACGGTTTGCTGGATTCCTCCCCAGAGGTTCCTTACTAGCACATCGCCTCCTTGGGGCTTCGTCTCGATCATCGTCTTCAGACGACGAATCTTCAGTATAAGGACCAGAGTAATCATAGTATCCCGGTTCAGGAGGGGCCGGGCCTCTAAGATAAGGGGGTTGTTGTTGCCCATGGATCAGCCGAGCATGACCGCTTGATCCTGGGGGTAGTTAGGCAGCCCATACAGCGGGTTGATGTTGACAGGTAGCGAAGAAGTGGAGAGGCTGTGAAGCGGCGGGCGACTACTCAGAGGGAGAGGAGAGACCACCATCTGGAGCGGGTTAGTCTGCTGTGCTAGAGGGACGATTACTGGTTGAGATCCTTCAGCATGGGGATTCGTCCCTTGTGGTTGAGAGGTCTGAGTATGAGGGTTTGTTTCCATCAATGGGGGTACATACCCTTGCTCCGTACCAACAGGAGGAGCAGTGATTGGTGGAACGACGGTTCCAGAGGTAGCCTCGGTTGAGACCGGTGTTGTTCTTCGAGTGCTAACCATGGTTGATGTCTTCTTCCCACAGACGGCGCCAAATGTTGTGGAATAAAAACTAGGTTACGAGTATTGCTGCTAGGGTTTGTGTATTTAATGCAAAGGTGTGTGAGCTTCGTGCTTTAATGGCTGCTTCTGCGTTCGAGACTAAACGGTCCTCACAGAATGCCTACGTATCTCTGTATTAGAGAATCAAGCCAAGAAAACGTAGTTCTGAGATGAGGGGTCTGGCCCTTTATATAGGCTGAGAAGCCTTAGAATTATGGTAGGATTCGGAGACTTGGTGGACAAGTCTTTGAGGAAGGTTCTAGATCTATTCCTTATAGGAATCAGTTTCCATATCGAATTGGATGCCTTGGTGGCTAAGTTTGAAGGGGATATTATCCTTATCCTACTTGACTGATAACTTACTTGAAGGTGCATTTGATCTTGCTGTCCTGCTCCAGTGCGGCACGAAGCCGCTGATGCCGAGTTTCCGTTTTCATGAAATAAATACGATTGATTGAAGCACCCATTTCTGTACCGGTTCCGGAAGAGCGAAGAAAAAGGGGATGTTTTACGGGCTAGCTAACGCTAACCTTATTGCTGAGTTGTTTATTTCCCCCAATATTAATTACGAAATTAATATTAAAATAGGGATTCTGACCTCATTAATGGGCCCCACGTTTGGACCATGCTGGGTCTAATTAATACTATATTAAATGTGTCTTTAGGGCTTATTTTCAGCCCATATCAATAAGATACATAATTTAGAGAGAATTCATATTTGATTTATAATTATAATCATACGCCAACATCAATCACAAAATATTCCATTAACATAATAAAAATTTTCCAATATTTTCATCAATTTTTTTAGAATACTAAAGTTATGGTATAAATACAATATGAGATTAAATGTTCAACGGCAAAATATTCAAATACAAGTTAGTTTAGTTGCACAACTTTAAAATTCATAAGCTTGACTTCAAAATTCAAATGCATAAGTTTTAAGTTCGGTTGTAGAACATTAAAATTATGATATAAATATAATATGAGATAATAGTGTTCAGTGAGAGAATGGTGTCAAAAAAGTAAGTTTTTGTAGAATTTTGTAAAGAAAAAGTAAATTCAGTTGTAAAATTTATAAGTTCGCGTTCATAATTTTGAATTCAGTAGTAAAATATTATATTTTTACTATGAAACAAAATAGATTCTGTGGTAGAATCCTATTATTTCGGGATTATATTTTTTTGTAAAATTAGTTTAATAAAATAAATTAAAATTTTTGAAGAAAGAAGATTGAAAAAATTAGTCAAAACCTATGTGAGAAAAAATAGAATAAATGAGTCATTGATTTCAACTAATTGAACTAATATCTTAGTTTTTATTTCCAATAGTATCCTTACAAAAATTTTTTAAAAATAAATTGGATCTGGACAATTGATTTAGAAATAATCCAATGACTAATAATGGTTCTTTAGTTATTTTTTAGTGTTTAGTTCTCTCTTGATCTACACCTTATAAATAAAAAAATTGATGATAATTAAATTATGGTCAATCGAAACATGAATTTTTTTGAAAAATATTAATATCAAAGTAAGTAAATGTCATTAAATTATTAAATCGAAATAATAAGATAAATAGTTTTATTTAAAAAATTAATATAATTGATCACGATCTGTGCTTCGTAAGGGTTATCGACTAGTATACATAAATGAATGCAATTATTTAAAAGTAATTAATATTTCTATAACCATTTTATGCATGCAATTATTAAAAATAATTAATATTTCTCTCCAAACTTCCTTAAATTTACTACATTTTTCAAGTCATTCGTACATGCATTTGTACACAACTACACTGTAAAAGAGATTTTATTATTACAAGGAGGTATTTTGGAACGTTGCTCGGAACGCAATAGAGTTTGTGTGTTTGATTCATAAGTTAGTGCTTGCATATGTATTTTTAACCATCTATTTTCAGTAGATATTTTCTATATATATAGAGTTAATGAAGTTTCAAATTCAGTTCTAAATTCAGCTCGCACAAATTATTAAAATTCTTTTTTTTTTTGGAAAAAAATTACTTGCATTGCTTAAATTGAATCAGAATTTAATACATGATGAATAAATAGTTATCAACCCTCGCAGACTTACGCACACACTGCATTAATCTATCTATACTATTATATAAAAGCCGAAACATTAAAAGTTTGGTTGGTTGGTTGGTCGGTCGGTCGGTCGATACGGTACCTGTTGATTTTACTTATTTACCCTTACTCAATTTCAGATATACTAACTAATCAATTTCCTTCTTGAGGTTAAACATATTATCTTTTCTATTTTTCAAGAACTAAATAATTGCCTTTTTTCAGGTAAAATACAATATCCTTTTATATTTTATCTAACTAAAATTTCTCCTTTATTAATCAATTTCCTTTTTCAGGTTAAACATATTACCTTTTCTATTTTTTAATAACTAAATAATTTTCTTTTTCAGGTAAAATAGAATATCTTTCACATTTTATTTAACTAAAATTTCTTTTTTTTTTAAAAAAAAATAGTACAAGCAGTTTTGTTTAATAAATAACATAACTATATTATAATTACTATTAACTAATCATTTACCTTTTTCACCCAAAACACGTTACATTTTCTTTTTTCTCTAACTAACATCTCTATTTTTCCAATTATATCATGGACGATTACCTTTTTCAGCCAAAACACATTACCTTTTTTCTTTCCTCTAACTAAAACCTCTGTTTTTTCCAATTATATCACAGATATTTCTATTTAATAAAAATAAAATAATAATATTATAATACTAATAATTAACCGATTACATTTTCAACTAAAACGTATCATCCATTCTATTTTTCAAATTAAATCCCTTTTTTTCTAGAAATATAACGGGCAACATTAATTTCTCATTTACTATTAACTAATCAATTACCTTTTTCACCAAAAACACGTTACCTTTTCATCTTTCTCTAACTAACATCTCTATTTTTCCAATTATATCATGGACGATTACCTTTTTCAGCCAAAACACGTTACCTTTTTTCTTTTCTCTTACTAAAACCACTCTTTTTCCAATTATATCACATATGTTTCTATTTAACCTGTTGATTTTACTTATTTACTCTCACTCAATTACAGATATACTAACTAATCAATTTCCTTCTTGAGGTTAAATATATTATTCTTTCTATTTTTCAAGAACTAAATAATTTCCTTTTTCAGGTAAAATACAATATCCTTTTATATTTTATCTAACTAAAATTTCTCTTTTATTAATCAATTCCCTTTTTCAGGTTAAACATATTACCTTTTCTATTTTTCAATAACTAAATAATTTCCTTTTTCAGATAAAATAGAATATCTTTCACATTTTATTTAACTAAAATTTCTTTTTTTTTAAATAGTACAAGCAGTTTTGTTTAATAAATAAAATAACTATATTATAATTACTATTCACTAATCATTTACCTTTTTTCACGCAAAACACGTTACCTTTTCTTTTTTCTTTAACTAACATCTCTATTTTTCCAATAATATAATGGACGATTACCTTTTTCAGCCAAAACACATTAGCTTTTTTCTTTTCTGTAACTAAAACCTCTGTTTTTCCAATTATATCACAGATGTTTCTATATAATAAAATAAAATAATAATATTATAATATTAATAATTAACCGATTACCTTTTCAGTTAAAACGTATCATCCATTCTATTTTTCTAATTAAATTCCCTTTTTTCTAGAAATATAACGGGCAACATTAATTTATCATTTACTATTAACTAATCAATTACCTTTTTCACCCAAAACACGTTACCTTTTTTTTCTCTCTAACTAATATCTCTATTTTTCCAATTATATCATGGACGGTTACCTTTTTCAGCCAAAACACGTTACCCTTTTTCTTTTCTCTTACTAAAACCTCTCTTTTTCCAATTATATCACATATGTTTATATTTAATAAAAATAAAATAAAATAATAATACTATAATACTAATAATTAACCGATTAACTTTTCAGCTAAAACGTATCATCTATTCTATTTTTCTAATTAAATTCCTTTTTTTCTAGAAATATCACAGGCAACATTAATTTCTCATTTTCTAAAAACTATGAGCAATTTTATTTAGTAAAATGACGTAATTAAATTATTATTATATAAGCTAATCAATTAACTTTTTCAAATAAATCATGTCATCTTTTAAATTTTCACGTTACCTTTCTATTTTCTTTAACTAAAATTTCTATTTTTTCAATTATATCAAGGGTGGTTCTATTTAATAAACTAAACTAATTATATTTTAATATTAATAATTAACCGATTACCTTTTTTAGCTAAAATGTATCATCTTTTCTATATTTTCTAACCAAAATCCTTCTTTTAATAGAAATATCACGGACAATATTAATTTCTCCTTTTCTAAAAATATTACGTGAAATTATATTTAGTAAAATAAGATAATTAAATTATAATTACTATAAACTAATCAATTACCTTTTTCATCTAGAACATGTTTCCTTTTTAATTTTCTCTAACTAAATCCTATATTTTTCTAATCACATCACGGGTATTTTATTTAATAAAATAAAATAATAATTTCATAATTACCAATAATTAACCGATTACCTTTTTCAACTAAAACCTATCATCTTTTCTATATTTTCTAACTAAAATCCCTCCATGTCTAGAAATATCACGGATAACATTTATATAATTATTATCAAATCATCTCATATAAAAATGTAAGCCTCCAAAATTCATGTTTAAAAAAATTAATTTAAATAAATGAAAAATTCATATAATACTAAAATTAAAAAAATCCGTGCATTGCACGGGTTTTAAGCTAGTACTATTATATAAAAGCCGAAACATTAAAAGTTTGGTTGGTTGGTTGGTTGGTTGGTCGGTCGGTACGGTACCCGTTGATTTTACTTATTTACCCTTACTCAAATAAAGATCTATTAACTAATCAATTTCCTTTTTCAGGTTACACATATTATCTTTTCTATTTTTTAAAAACTAAATAATTTCCTTTTATAGATAAAATACAATATTTTTATATTTTATCAAACTAAAATTTCTCCTTTATTAATCAATTTCCTTTTCAGGTTAAACATATTATCTTCTCTATTATTCAATAACTAAATAATTTCTTTTTTCAGGTAAAATAGAATATCTTTTATATTTTATCTAACTAAAATTTCTCCTTTTTAAAAACACTACAAGCACAGGTTAAACATATTACGTTCTCTATTTTTCAATAATTAAATAATTTCTTTTTTCAGGTAAAGTAGAAAATCTTTTACATTTTATCTAACTAAAATTTCTCCTTTTTAAAAACACTACAAGAAATTTTGTTTAATAAAATAACATAATTATATTATAATTACTATTAACTAATCAATTACCTTTTTCAGTCAAAACACATTACCTTTTCTTTTTTCTCTAACTAAAATTTCTCTTTTTCCAATTATATCATGGAGGTTACCTTTTTCAGCCAAAATACGTTACCTTTTTTATGGTACCCGTTGATTTTACTTATTTACCCTTACTCAATTACAAATCTACTAACTAATCAATTTCCTTTTTCAGGTTACACATATTATCTTTCTATTTTTCAAGAATTAAATAATTTCCTTTTTCAGGTAAAATACAATATCTTTATATTTTATCTAACTAAAATTTCTCCTTTATTAATCAATTTCCTTTTCAGGTTAAACATATTATCTTCTCTATTTTTCAATAACTAAATAATTTCTTTTTTCAGGTAAAATAGAATATCTTTTACAGTTTATCTAACTAAAATTTCTCCTTTTTAAAAACACTACAGGCACAGGTTAAACATATTACGCTCTCTATTTTTCAATAACTAAATAATTTCTTTTTTCAGGTAAAATATAATATCTTTTACATTTATCTAACTAAAATTTCTCCTTTTTAAAAACTATACAAGCAATTTTGTTTAATAAAATAACATAATTATATTATAAATACTATTAACTAATCAATTATTTCAGTCAAAACATATTACCTTTTCTCTAACTAAAATCTCTATTTTTCCAATTATATCATGGAGGTTACCTTTTTCAGCCAAAACACGTTACCTTTTTTCTTTTCTCTTACTAAAACCTCCTTTTTTCCAATTATATCACAGGCGTTTCTACTAATGAAAATAAAATAATAATATTATAACACTAATAATTAACCGATTACCTTTTCAGCTAAAATATATCATCTTTTCTATTTTTTCTAATTAAATTCCTTTTTTTTCTAGAAATATAACGGGCAATATTAATTTCTCATTTTCTAAAAATTATGAACAATTTTATTTAGTAAAATAACATAATTAAATTATAATTACTATAAATTAATCAATTACCTTATTCATGTAAATCATGTCATCTTCACGTTACCTTTTTATTTTCTCTAACTAAAATCTCTACCTTTTCCAATTATATCACGGACGGTTCTATTTAACAAACTAAAATAATAATATTATAATATTATTATTTAACTTTACCTTTTTAGCTAAAACGTATCATATTTTCTTTATTTTCTAACTAAAATCCCTCTTTTAATAGAAATATCACAGATAATATTAATTTTTCATTTTCTAAAAATATTATGAGCAATTGTATTTAGTAAAATAACGTAATTAAATTTTAATTACTATAAACTAATCAATTACCTTTTTCAGCTAGAACATATTACCTTTTTAATTTTTCTTTAACTAAATTCTCTATTTTTCTAATCATATCACGGGCATTCTATTTAAAAAAATGAAGTAATAATTTTATAATTACTAATAATTAATCGATTACTCTTTTTAACTAAAATCTATCATCTTTTCTATATTTTCTAACTAAAATCCCTCCTTTTGTAGAAATATCACGGATAACATTTATATAATTATTATCAAATCATCTCATATAAAAATGTAAGCCTCCAAAATTCATGTTTTAAAAAAATAATTTAAATTAATGAATTTTTTTTATAAAATATTAAAAAAACCGTGCATCGCACGGGTTTTAGGCTAGTACTATTATATAAAAGCCGAAACATTAAAAGTTTGGTTGGTTGGTCGGTCAGTCGGTCGGTACGGTAACAGTTGATTTTACTTATTTACCCTTCTCAATTACATATATACTAACTAATCAATTTCCATTTTCAAGTTAAACATATTATCTTTTCTATTTTTCAAGAACTAAATAATTTCCTTTTTCAGGTAAAATCAAATATCTTTTATATTTTATCTAACTAAAATTTCTTTTTTATGAATCAATTTCCTTTTTCAGGTTAAACACATTACCTTTTCTATTTTTCAATAATTAAATAATTTCCTTTTTCAGATAAATTAGAATATCTTTTACATTTTATCGAACTAAAATTTCTCCTTTTTAAAAACACTCAAGCAATTTTGTTTAATAAAATAACATAATTATATTATAATTACTATTAACTAATCAATTACCTTTTTCAGTCAAAACACATTACTTTTTCTCTTTTCTCTAACTAAAATCTTTATTTTTCCAATTATATCATGGACGATTACCCTTTTTAGCCAAAACACGTTACATTTTTTCTTTTCTCTTACCAAAACCTCATTTTTTTCCAATTATATCACGGGCATTTCTATTTAATAAAAATAAAACAATAATATTATAATACTAATAATTAACCGATTACCTTTTCAACTAAAATATATCATCCTTTCTATTTTTTCTAATTAAATTTCCTTTTTTTCTAGAAAAACGAGCAACATTAATTTCTCATTTTCTAAAAACTATGAGCAATTTTATTTAGTAAAATAACGTAATTAAATTATAATTACTATAAAGTAATCAATTACTTTTTTCACATAAATCATGTCATCTTCACGTTACCTTTCTATTTTCTCTCACTAAAATCTCTCTTATTCCAATTATATCACGGACGGTTCTATTTAATAATATAAACTAATAACATTATAATATTATTAATTAACCGATTATCTTTTTCAACTAAAACGTATCATCTTTTCTATATTTTCTAACTAAAATCCCTCTTTTAATAGAAATGTCATGGACAATATTAATTTCTCATTTTCCAAAAACATTACGAGCAATTGTATTTAGTAAAATAACATAATTAAATTATAATTACCATAAACTGACCAATTACCTTTTTTACCTAGAACATATTACCTTTTTAATTTTCTCTAACTAAATCCTCTATTATTCTAATCATATCACGGGCATTTTATTTAATAAAATGAAGTAATAATTTTATAACTACTAATAATTAATCGATTACCCTTTTCAATTAAAACCTGTCATCTTTTCTATATTTTCAAATTAAAATCCATCCCTTTCCATAAATATCATGGATAACATTTATATAACTATTATCAACTTAATTTAAATTAATGAATTTTTTTATATAATGTTAAAAAAATCCGTGCATCGCACGGGTTTTAGGCTAGTACATTATTAAAGTGTGTTATAGCATATTTTCGATTGTCTCAATTATCTCCCAAAATTTTCAATATGAATCTAATAATAATTAACTTGATTTCCAAGTTAATTATTTCCTCTCTCTTAATTGAGGTATTATCTTCAAACAATGATAGATAATATCTCCAAACGACATTTTTCAAATCCGTCAGGTATCCCAATGCGAATATAATTTAAGAGATTGGGGAGCCTGAGATGTATCTCAGGTAAATTTCTGAGATACATGAAATTTATATACAACTATGGTGTGAGTATTTTAGTAAAAATAGAATTTTTTAATTAGCCCTGCGGACCCAATCAAATTTAAAGTGTATTTTGTGAGTATCTTCCCTGAGATCAATCTCAGGATCCTTTTTCTCATAATTTAAATAGATAAAATCTATTAATTTCCAATTCACCCCTTAACAATCATAAGGATCAAAAACCAATCCTTAACAGAACTGTGTTGGCTTGATTTCTAAAAGTATAGAGTACGCAGGCATCTTGAAAAAGAATTCGATACATCTAAGAAGTCGAGACACCTCTCAAGTCCAGCCCCAAACATCCAAAATCCCAAATTCCCTATTTTCATAATTCGTTATTCCAGCAACCTCCGAAATTTGTTATCACCAAATTTCTCCGCTAATAAAGTGCTTACATAAATTAATACAATTTGAAAAAGTATTAAAATTCTATTAGGGATTGCTATATGTGTATGAAAAAGTGTTGGTAAAAAACTGTTATCGTAAAATATTGTTTGACAATGATTTTTAAATCATGTACTAAAAAATAAAAGTTATATTTTTTAGGGATATTTACTGAAATACATAAGATTTTAACAATTCTTTCCAATTTTACTAGCATCCAACTATCATTTCACTTCTATAAAATCATTTTTTCAAAAATACTACCTCATTATAATTTTATGTTTTCAATATTTCAAAAATACTACCTTACTCAGTTGCAACTTTTGCAACCTCATTTGCAACTTCGATGCTACAAATTTCTGATTGCAAGTTCCGTGTTTCAGATGTCAGTTTCGATCACGTTTTTGGAATATATATATATATATTCCAAAAAACTGGTCGAAAATGACACCTGAAAACTGGAACTTGCTATCAGAAATTCGTAACATCTCAGTTGCAAATGAGGTTGCAAGTCCCCGCCAGGGGCACTCATAATTGGTGAATTTGGGTTGCAAGGCCCCGCCAGGGACACTCATAATTGGTGGATTTCTGATTTGCAACTTTCAGTTTTCAGTTGCAACTTTTGCAACCTCAGTTGCAACTTTTGCAACCTAAGTTGCAACTTTTGCAACTGAAAACTGAAAGTTGCAAATCAGAAATCCACCAATTATGAGTGCCCCTAGCGGGGCCTTGCAACCCAAATCCACCAACTATGAGTGTCCCTGGAGGGGCCTTGCAACCTCATTTGCAACTGAGATGCTACGAATTTCTGATTGCAAGTTCTAGTTTTCAGATGTCATTTTCGACCAGTTTTTTGGAATATATATAATATATATATATAGGCTAGCGTTCAAATAGAAACCAACCTTAGAATAGAAACTAGAAACCTACACTAAATAAATTATATTTCATTTATTTTAATGGCCCCGCTAGGGGCACCTTCACAAAAAACGTTTAAAATTCTTTGCTCTATTCAACAAAAATAAAAAAAAATTAAAAAAAAAAATTACTGTTCATGTGCCACGTCATCACGTGAACAGTAACTTTTTTTTAAAATTTTTTTTATTTTTTTATATTTTTGTTGAATAGAGACAATAATTTTAAACGTTTTTTGTATTGGAGTACCCCTAATTTGGTCATTAGATTAACTTGAAATATTTAATTTAGGTTTAGTTTCTAGTTTCTATTCTAAGTTAGTTTCTATTAGAACATGACCCTATATATATATATATATATATTCCAAAAAACTGGTTAAAAATGACATCTAAAACCCGGAACTTGCAATTAAAAATTCATAGCATCGAAGTTGCAAATGAGGTTGCAAAAGTTGCAAATGAGGAAGGTAGTATTTTTGGAATATTGAAAACAAGGTCGGTATTTTTAGAATTTTAAAAAGGTTGGTAGTATATATTTAAAAATCCAATAGTTAACATGGGTATTTTTATCCGTTTTGAGTATTTTGACCGTAAAATTTGTAATTGTTTATCTACAGAAGTTAAAAACACAATTTATTTCAAAATACGATAAATTAATCTTAAATATTTTTTATAATAAATATATTAATATATACTAGTTTTGATAATATTTGAACTGTCAACATTTCATGAATACAACAAAGAAGATATTCAAAAATTACTGATTTTAACTGTTAAGTAATCAATTATTTTAAAATTTTAAAATATAAAGTATTACATTTAATATTAGTTAATGGGCTTGGAATTTCTAAAATCCGTTATAGAATATTTTTTCATTAGTGTGACTTATAATTATATTTAATTAATATTTTTCAACTATCTGATCATACGATTGTGAAGATCATATCAAAAGATTGTTGTATAATAATTTTTCTGTAAATTCCAAACCCATTAACTATATTAAATGTAATATATAAGTCTATTTAAAACTTGTTCTTATATTTTAGGATTTTAAAATGATTGATTACTTAACAACTAAAATCAATAATTTTTGGATATCTTCCTTGTTCTATTCATGAAATGTTGAGAGTTCAATTATTATTAAATTAATATAGATTAACATATTTTTTTATAAAAAAATCTAAAAGATTAAGATAAATTTATCGTATTTTTAAAAGAAATTATTTTTTAGCTTTTGTAGATAAATAATTACAAACTTTCCAGTCAAAAGACTCAAAACTCATAAAAAACCATAGACTTTTATCTTTTATTATATAGACTTTTATTTTTTTTCTTATTATTTGAAGGTAGTTCTACTAACAATTAAATACAGTTTTTATAATAAGTGTGAAAGAAATTTTGTTCAAAATTTTGGTAATCGGTAGTCTGGTCCTTAGTACGATAAAATAAATAAAAACTGTTAGATCTTATAATAAATAGATGAAATCGTTGGATCTAGCATAAAAAATTTATATTTTAAAATGTAAACTAAAATTTTATTTATATTGAAATACGGTGTATGCCAATGATTTAAAATTATATACAATTAGGTTTTTTTGTAAATTACATATGATTATCAATGTGCGTCTTCTATATTGAATACGATTAATGTCAAATTTTGTAATAATTTTTTTTCTTTAGATTCTTAGTGTTTCCATTTGGATAATAATTATTAAATTATCACTAAACTAAAGATAATTTTATGAGTTTCGTGTGGGTCGTAAAATCATCCAATTCTGATTTGTAGATCTCAAGATTGAGTCCAAATTGTAAATATATATATTTTTAATATTAATCATGAAATAAATAAAATTCAATCCTAATACAACTTCTTTTAATTATACCCTTTTTAGATTATAGTTTTTTTGTTTAAAATGATATAATCTTGATCGTCTATTTTTAAAAATATTAGATTCGACGGTTGAGATTATTTTGGCGGTATAGGAACCAAAATTATGGATCAAATCATTGTTACACTAAATATATCAGTCTACAGTTTCATTGATGATATGGGCTAAAAGTAAGCCCTAAAGACACATTTAATGTGACATTAATTAGGCCCAGTATGGTCAAAATGTGGGGCCCACCGGATGGGCCTAAATCCTATTTTTAATATTAATTTCGTTATTAATATTAAGGGATATAAACAACTCAGCAATGAAAATCAGATAAGGATACTGCTCCTACCAGACTTAGCCTCCAAGGCACCCAATTCAATATGGAAACAGACTCCTACAAGGAAGGAGTCTAGAACCTTCCTTAAGGCGGTGGCTTGCCCACCAAGTATCCGAATCCTACCATAATTCTAAGGCTTCTCAGCCTATATAAAGGGTCTGACCCCTCATTTTCAGAACTACGTCTTGGCTTGATTCTCAATACGAGATACGTAGGCACTCTGTGAGGACCGATTAGTCTCGAACACGGAAACAGCCATTAAAGCACGAAACTCCCGAACCCTAGCATTAAATACAAATTCGTAACCTAGTTTTTATTCCACAACATTTGGCGCCGTCTGTGGGAATCGACAACATCAACCATGGTTCAAACACGAAGAACAATATCAACCTCGACTGAGGCCATACCCCTTAGCTCTGCTCCACTTGCCACTTCTGATTCGCTTATCACTACCGAAGAAGGACAATTACCCCCATCAACAGGGGCGATCATTCAACCTCTAGTCTCTCAACCCCCAGGGACGATTCCCCATGTTGAGGGAACTCTACCCGTGGTCGTCCATCAAAACCAAGAAGCTAACCCTCTTCAGATGGTGGTTTCTCCTCTTGGTAACGTTAATCGTACACTACCCCCGGGGATACAGATCCACACTACGGATCTCCCCTTGAATACCAACCCGATGTATGGGCTGCCTAATTATCCCCCTCGACAAAGGGAACCTGGACCAAGTGGTCATGCCTTACAGATCCGAGATCTAGAGTATGATGACTACTCCGATCCCTATACAGATGATTCATCATCATCTAAGGATGATGATCGAGATGAAGCCTCGAGGAGGCGGCGTGCTAGAAAAGAACCTCTAAGGAGGACACGAAGTACCCATGATGGACCCCCCTTCACAACTGCTGAGAGGATCAAGGCTTATGAGGCTGAGATCTTAAAGTTGAAGGACGATATGGCGAGAGAACAAGCTAGATTGAATCAAACTCAGCCTCCTCCAACCACAGGGAGGATTCCCATTATAAATCTAGAGAGGCCTTCAAGGAGACAGAGAAGGGCCGATGCCCCAACTGAAAAATCGACAAGGGTGGAGACCCCCAGAAGCAACCCCAAGGATCTGATGCCACTTGGAGATCCTGATGATCCCATACCTCAGTTTACTGAGGAGGTCATGAATGCCCGCATCTCAAAGAAGTTCAAGATGCCGACAATTAAGGCTTATAATGGAACGGGTGACCCCGCAAACCATGTTAGGACATTTTCAAATGCACTGTTGCTGCAGCCAGCGAGTGACGCCTTAAAGTGTAGGGCGTTTCCTCAAACCCTGTCGGACATGGCTCAAAGGTGTTATAGCCGCCTACCTGCAAACTCGATTGGCTCTTTCAAGGAGTTGAGCGATGCCTTTATCAGCCAGTTCATTAGTGAGAGAGTTCATGAAAAAAGTTCTGCATCCCTCATGTATGTAGTGCAGGGGAAGAATGAGAATTTGAGGGATTATCTCAAGCGATTCACCAAGGAGACATTGAATATCACTGATCTGGAAAATAAGGTGGCCATGGTAGCCCTGTAACACGGAACCACTGATCTCTTCTTTAAAAGGTCTTTGGCAAAACATCCTCCTGAAAACATGGCCGAGCTCCAAAGAAGGGCCGACAAGTATATCAAGGCTGAGGACAACATGAAGAAGGAAGCCGCAGGAGGCAATGGAAAGGGTTCCAACGACTCAAAGAAATGAAAGCAAGAGCAAGAGTACGACGCTAGGGACAAGTATCCCCGGACTAGCAAGGACTCTGAGTCACCACCAAAGAAAGGTTTGGGACCGAGATTTTCTGATTATGCAAGGCTGAACGCTCCTAGGAGTCAAGGAGTAGTACTGTAGGTACCACCGTGATGTGGGATATGATATAAATGATTGTAGACAGTTGAAGGATGAGATTGAGTTCTTGATCCGAAAAAGAAAGCTAAGCAAGTTCACGAAGGGTGATGATCGTGGAACCCAAATAAGGGACTATGATAGAAGAGACAATGACAGAAGAGATAACGATCGTGATCGTGATCGTAATCCACAGCCCCGAGGGCCAGTTATTAACATGATTTGGGGAGGCCTGACAGCGGCCGGTACGACTCAAAACTCTCGAAAGGCGTATGCCAGAGAAGTGATGCACATCGTGGGAGAAGCCCCGAAACGTGCTAGGACTGAAATAGCAATTGGATTTGATGATTCAGACCTCGAAGGGGTGAAGTTCCCCCATGACGACCCGTTGGTCATAACCCCTGTGATTGGAAATTCGGCGGTGAAGCGAGTCTTGATAGGCAATGGAGCTTCTGTTGATATTTTGTTTCATGACGCATTTGTGAAGATGGGGTACACTGACTTTCAGTTGACCCCGACCAACATGCCAATCTACGGATTTAATGGAGTTGAGTCCAAGGTTGAAGGGACTATTCAGTTACCCATGACAATCGGACAAGAACCTAAGGAGGCTACTCAGATGCTGAATTTTCATGTGATCAAGGCATCCTCAACTTATAACGCAATCCTTGGGAGGACCGGACTTCATGCATTCAAGGCTGTTGCCTCTACATATCACATGAAGATTAAGTTTCCGACCAGGAATGGTGTTGGAGAACAAAAGGGTGATCAGAAGATGGCAAGAAGTTGTTATGTATCCGCATTAAGAGTTGATGGAATCGGGGGGCAGGTACTTCCGATTGAAGACATGGATGTCCGTGGTGATGATGAACAGCGAGGGAAGCCAGCAGAGGACCTAGTCTCTATTCCTCTAGAGTTGGGCGACCCCGAGAAAGTAACTTATGTAGGAGCTTCTTTGAAGGAACCCCTGAAGGGCAAGTTGATAGCATTCTTGCAAGAGAATAACGATGTGTTTGCTTGGACAGCAGCTGATATGCCAGGGATTGATCCCCAACTCGTAACTCACAAGTTGAATGTTGATCCTGAACGGAAGACAGTAAAACAGAAGAAAAGGAATTTTGCTCCTGAAAGGCAAGAGGCCATTAAGCAAGAAGTTGACAAGCTCTTAGAGGCTGGGTTTATTGAAGAGATTCAGTTCCCCGAATGGTTGGCTAACCCTGTGATGGCCAAGAAGGCAAATGGGAAGTGGAGGATGTGTATAGACTTCACTGATTTGAATGATGCATGCCCGAAGGATTGTTTTCCCCTGCCAAGGATAGACATGTTGATAGATGCCACAGCTGGACATGAGATGTTGAGCTTCATGGACGGGTTCAGCGGCTACAATCAGATTAAGATGCACAAGGATGACATCCCAAAGGTATCTTTCATAACTGACTTTGTTGTTTTCTACTATCTTGTTATGGCTTTTGGTCTAAAGAATTCAGGCGCTACTTATCAACGATTAGTGAATAAGATATTCGCTCATCTGATTGGAAAAACCATGGAGGTCTATGTTGATGACATGTTAGTCAAGAGCCTATTCAAGGCGGACCACATTAAGCACCTCAGAGAGGCATTCGAAGTGCCGAGGCACCACAAAATGATGTTGAATCCAGCCAAGTGTGCTTTTGGTGTTGGATCTGGAAAATTTTTGGGTTTGATGGTTTCAAAGAGAGGTATAGAGGCCAACCCTGACAAGATCAAGACAATTTTAGATATGGAACCGCCACGCTCTATAAAAGATGTGCAGAAGTTGACGGGCCGAGTAGCAGCTTTAGGTAGATTCATCTCCAAGTCTGGTGATAAATGCTTGCCTTTCTTTCAAGCATTGAAGAAAGTGAAAAATTTTGAGTGGACACCTGAAAGCCAAGAGGCCTTTGAACAATTGAAGAAATACATGGTAGATGCCCCGTTATTGGCCAAGCCTAGTTTTGGGGAGACTCTTTACTTATATTTGGCGGTATCCGAACAAGCACTGAGTGCCATCCTCATTCGCGAAGAAAATCACATTCAGAAACCTGTCTATTATGTGAGCAAGATGTTGCATGGGGCGGAGTTGAATTACTCTCCCATTGAGAAGTTTGCTTTGGCTTTGATAAAAGCCTCGAGGAAGCTACAACCATACTTCCAGGCACACAAGATTGAGGTCCTGATAGACCAGCAATTGAGGAACATATTACATAGCCCGAAGGCCAGTGGAAGATTGATTAAGTGGGCAATCGAACTTGGAGAATTTGACATCGCATATAAGCCTCGAACAGCCATCAAGGCTCAGGCATTGGCTGACTTCGTGGTTAAATGTACCATTGGCAACCAAGAAGTCGTGGGGCAGGAGATAGTGACCACCCCTGGAAGTGAAGATAAAGATGTGTTAACACAAAATCACGCAAGCGTACGTGGTCACAAGTAATATAGAATAAAGTTGAGTTCGTTCCCACAGAGATCTGGTTATGGTTTTAATTCAGTTCATGCACCTATGCAACAATGTATGATTATTATTCACTGCTAAGACAAATAACAAGATTAAATTTTTACTAACTATAATTAACTAAGATACAAATTAACCAACTAAAAATACTAACTACTTATATGCGAGAAAACATGGAATCCTAACTTCATTAAATACTTCTCTTAGATCTGACGCCTTTAATCTCTATATGCAATGGTTTTGATATCTGATCGGACAACACGAAACAAGTACACGCTACCTCTCAGTATACGTATACCAAACTAAACATACATCCACAAAAGAGATAGAAGATGAATAGACACCAATTATGCTTAGACCCTATATGTCTATAGAATTTGAAAACATAACGGTTGAAGAGCAAGTTATCCATAAAGATCACACAGGGTAATATAAGTATTCTCATCTCATACTACGAATCATGTTGATAAACAATCATGAACCTATGCTAGCATGGCAAGTTCTAAATCTCAAGATCCATTTTCACTTCACAAGAGATTAACAGATTAGATGTTAGCTACGCATCTAACAATTAAGCATGACCATACAAGGAAATCAAATATACATCACACACAGATCTTTAAGCAATCAAGATACTAAATTCCATAAGTAAATCCGTTAGAATCCCATGACAACGATTAGTTCATAATTGAACCGCTCGTCATCATGGGATCTATTGAAACCATGATAGAAGACAAGATTTGAAAGAAAGTAATAATATTAATAAAACAAGAGTTGAGAAAACAAATCTATGATACAAAAGATGAAGTAGATCTAGATCCGTTGCTTGTCACGAGCGTTGAATCCTTCTCTCCTTTTCTCCCTTGCAGATCTAAGCTATATTATGTACAAGATATATAATTGTCTAATTCCTAATTCTAATTGTCTAATTTACAAGGGGTTGATTGTCTTTATATAGGCACTCCAAGTCTTGCCCAGCAAGAAATTGCCTTCTATTACAATTAGAATTCGATTAAGGTACTAAAAACTGCCCAAAATACAATTAAAACTTGAAAAGGGCAAAACAGTAAATTCTCTGCTCCCATCAGTCTGCTTGTCGCGCAGATTGCGCCCACCCCACGCAACTTGCGTGCGCGCTCACTGTCTTAAGTTGTAGAAAATCTTCCAGGCTTCGTGTGGACAGTTTACGGGCCTCAAACGGACTTATAGAACTCCAGATATGGCCAAAACAGTGTAGACTGCGCAACCTTCCCGGAAAATCCGAATTTTAATCAATTAATTCTCCAAACACGATAGAAGCATCACCCATAATCGACATTCTTGTAAATCTGCACAACTAAGCAAAACACATCAAAACTACAATAAACTTGAGTCCAAGACAATCAATTTAAGCCGAATCGAAGCGATCCAAGTGGATATAAATCCACTTATCAAGATGAAGAGCTTGTACCTAATCAGAGGGAATATTGGGTGCTCTATTTTGATGGAGCATCAAAAACAAAATCTAGTGGTGCAGGTTTAGTCTTGAAAAGCCCCGATGGGTTCACAGTTGAGTATGCTTTGAAGTTGGACTTTCAAAAAACCAACAACGAAGCTGAGTACGAAGCCTTGATAGCCGGGTTGGGCTTGGCCAGAATCATGAGGGTCAAGAATCTCAAAGTTTGTGGGGATTCAAGACTAGTGGTATCGCAAGTGAATGGTGAATTTGAAGCCAAGGATGAAACTATGGCGAAGTATTTGAGAATTGTAAAAGCTGTTATGACTCAGTTTGATGAGTGCTACGTGGAGCACATTCCTAGAGAAGAGAATGTTGAGGCTGATGCTCTGTCTAAGTTTGCTTCTTCTGAGATCGAGAATTATGCAGGGAGTGTCTACTTCCAGGTCTTGAAGGCCCCAACCATCAACTCTAAATTGGTGGCACTAATTGATATAGAAGGCTGCTGGATAGATCCTATCAAGGCTCACCTAGAAACCGGATGGCTCCCTGACAATGCCTTGGAGGCACGGAAGCTGTCAGTAAGAGCATTGAGATATGCCTTAATCGAAGGCATCCTTTACAAAAGATCGTTTGTCATCCCATACTTGAGGTGTTTGAGACCCCAAGAGGCAAGAGAAGCACTAGAGGAAGTTCATGAAGGGATCTGTGGGCAACACTTGGGGGGTAGAGCCGTCGCTCACAAGATTACTCGACTAGGATTCTACTGGCCAGAGATGTTGGCCGATGCATAGAATTATGTCAAGCGGTGCGATAGATGTCAGAAGCACGCTCCGATTGTAAGACAGCCGCCTGAGATGTTAACCTCGATTAACTCTCCTATTCCTTTTGCAATGTGGGGATTGGATATACTTTGGTCCCTTTCCCGTAGCATCTGCACAAAGAAAGTTTTTGATAGTGGCCATCGACTACTTCACCAAGTGGATTGAGGCTAAACCTCTAGCCAAGATAACCACCAAGCAAGTTACCCAGTTCTTTTGGGAGAACATCATTTGCAGATATGGAATCCCGCGGATTCTTGTGACGGATAACGGAACGCAGTTCAACAATCAAGAGTTTAAGAAGTACTGTGAGGAAAATGCAATTGAGCTTCGTTTCACTTCAGTAGCACATCCGCAAGCAAATGGGCAAGCAGAGGTTGCCAATCGAATTATCCTGGATGGACTGAAAAAGAGGGTTGAACGTTCAAGGAACACTTGGGTGGATGAGTTACTGCCCATACTCTGGGCATATCGTACCACCTGTAAGGTGACAACTGGAGCAACCCCGTTTTTTCTGGCTTACGGAGCCGAGGCAGTTGTGCCCTTGGAAATAATGCATGCATCACCTCGAGTTGAGGCATACGAACAAGAGACTAATGAAGAAGGCATGAGGCTTGCCCTAGACCTAATTGATGAGGTTAGGGATGAATCAAATGCCCGGAATGCAGAGCATCAGAAGAGAGCATCCTTCCACTACAACCAAAGGGTTAAGGAGAGGTTCTTTCGACAGGGCGACCTGGTTCTAAGGAAGATAGAGGCTTCTGGAGTTGGTCAAAAGGGAAAGCTAGCCCCTAACTGGGAAGGGCCGTATCGAGTCAAGAAGACAATAGGAAGAGGATCCTACAAGTTGGAAACCTTGGATGGAAGCGAGGTGCCCCGCACTTGGAACGCTGCGAACCTGAAGGTTTATTATGTTTAAGCTATTCTTGTAAAGACTTAGCTTTTTATCTATTTATTAGGAAAGGTTGCTATCTATGTAAGGGTTGAACCTATTTTGAGTTATTAATGCAAGTTTGTTTTCCATTCTATGATTCTGTGATTTTAATTACGTACCAAGCACCTGTCTAGTGTAAGTCTAGAATGACCAAGTACCGAAAATAAAGAACATACGAGTAGATAAAAACAAATGCATAGATAAGATGCCCTGAAGGGCCGAGGTTTAAGTTACAGACATATCAAATAAAAGTCTAAGTCCATGAAGGACCCCGAATGAAAATAAACACAGCCACAAGCGGCTAACAAGGCCATGCAAGGCCACTTACTCCTGTGGAGCTTCTTCAGAACTCTCTTCCTCAGTAGAACCCTCCTCGTCCGAATCATCATCAGAGCCGCTACCATCTTCGGCTGCCACTGCTGTCGACTGTGCCCCAGCCCTCTCGGCCTCTTCCCCTCCTTCTCCCTCTTCTTCATCTTCTTCGGAGGAGCTGGAAGAAGGGCTTGCTTCCTTTTGGAGCCTCCTACTACCCGGGATTGGCTGACGAATCATCCCATCCCTCCTCGCTGTCATGGGCTTCTTTCCACGAGAGCCCGAAGAGCTTGAGTCTTAGCTAACAGCTTGGGCGCCCCCTCTTGAGCCAGAGCCAGAACGATGACGGCTTCCCCTAGAGCCAGCACCCGATGCTTGGGCCACTATGTTGACTCCCGAGCCTGAAGCAACATGACCATAAAGGCTTGGGAAGTCCATTGGGTTAACTACGGTTGGATGCCTCTTGCTCACAGCATTGACAGCCCTGTCCCAGCCGATAGACATGATACTCGGGCGTACTTCGTCATCATGCTTGTCTATAAGCTGGAAAAAGTCCTCAGACTCCTGGTAAGCTTTCACCACTAACTTGTAATCAGCCGCCTTTTTCCTGTACAAGGAGTCATATTGCCTCTGTAAAGAATGTGCCTCAGCTTCAGCACGGATGGTCCTGGACTCTAAGTCCTGACATTTCTCGTCAAATATTGCCTTTTCCTTCTTTAAGGCCACGTTTTCATCTCGATATGCTCGGCCTTGACGAGTGTTGGCCTGGAAGTAGGCGTTGGCCTGGAACAAAGAGTTAGTGAGATATTTAAAATGATAAGTCATATGAAGACACTACATCTAAGATAGAGAGTGTGAAACCTGATATAGGGCTTGGGCTCCTAGAGTCTTCGCCTCGTCGATTTTATCCCCGGCAGTCACTGTCAAAAGATCGGGGGGAGTGATGCTAAACTTAGACCAATCCAAGGCCGATTCCGGGCATCCCAAGACAGAGTCTTGTTAGCAAATACCCTAACCAGGGATGAAAAGGGATTTGACTTTCCCGTCAGCATGCCGTGATCTTTTCGAAGAACATCCCGACAGGAACTGTGGAATTTTCTGGTCAGGGGGTGCAGCAGCTGCCTCGGCTTTCTTGATCATCCTTCTAGTAACCTTCGGCTGGTTTTCGGGACGGTTGTCTATTTCTTCAGCAGCTGAATTGCAACAGAAAAGATATTGGGATAAGAACAAACAGAGTTCATAATATGCAATAAAAAATTACCCTCAATAGAAAGTAAGCTAAGGCCAGCTTCCACAAGTCTCTTCTCATTCAAGAAAACTTTGTAATGAGTTCGACCATCATCCGCAATTAGTCTATCTCGGTCAAGTAGCTCTTATGGGCTGAGATCGCACACGAAGTGCAGACTGTCTTTCACTTCTCCGAACTTTGACACAAAGAAATGGCCCTAGTTGCCACCACTCCATTTCAGAATCACGAACTCATTTCCCCAAGAATGATGGGAATCTGGGAAGGAGAAGGCATTCACAATATGAGGAACATTGGTTCTGTGTTAGATACTGATCCATCCTTTTTTAGAGTCAGAAGAATTCTTTATTGCAAATATGCTTCGGAACAATGTGGTGGTCGGATGGATATTTAAATCCCGGCACCTTAACATGAAAATAAGAATAACACGCCATGCATTAGGATATAGCTGGCAGGGATGAACCTGGATCTCCGCTAGAAGCCTGATAATGAATGGATCAACTGGAAATCTCAAACCTGCTTCAAGGGCACCCTTGAAAACACACAACTTCTCAGGATGCCAATTACAGGTTCTGTCACCTAAGCCAGGAAGGCGGACCTTGACCGAGTCCGGGAAGCCATACGTCTCTCTAATTTTTTTTACATCATGCTCGTTTAACTTACACGGACTATGGTACGAGTCTAATTCAGAACTGTTAGGGAATGCATCCCTCATAGTACTCAAAAAGTCTAATAAAGAATGAAATCGACGATCAATATAGGAGGGAGGTTGCAATCTAGTTTTACCTCGAAGAGTTCTTGCCATGGTCCTCTTGGACATCGCCTCGGACATAGAGAATGATGGGGCAGGTGCTCGGTTGCCGTCTGACATCTTGAACTCGAACTTGGAACTTGAAACTAGAACTTGGAATGAAATGAAAGAGCTTTTAGAGAGAATTTTAGAAGTGAAGAAGTGAATGAATTAAATGAAATGGAAACTACTCCATCTCTTTTATAGGAAAGTGACGACCTGCAACAACAGGTCGAAAGACAGCCCGGTTCGTGTTTGCAGGTCATCTATCATTTATGAGCGAAAAAAGATGAAATTCATCGGATATATATGGAAAGAATCATAACAAATTTAAACGATTCCGAAGAAAAGAAGCATTTAGGAGAGTATGTTGCTCCAGGCTACGCTTGGACGTTTAACTGAGCATTAAGAGTTAATTACGTTTAAGGAAGATAGATTGCAAGAGATTAGCTTCGCTAATCAATAGACTAGTTATGCTTTGAAAGGTGGTACTCTACAGCCAACGATCAAGGTCATGATTCAAGAACGAGAATTCAGATATTCCGAAAAAGCTCCGAGAGGCAGCCGACCAGCTGCCCGAGGAGGGGTCCGGCCGACCTCTTGGTAGCCTCAGCCGACCAGGAGCACCTGGCAGAAGACCAGGACCTCCTGTCAGCCGACCAGCTGCCCGGGGAGGGGTCTGGCCGACCTCTTGGCAGCCTCAGTCGACCAGGAGCACCTGGCAAACCGACATCGGACCTTTCAACGCTGTTTGGGCCATATCTTGAGTTCCGGGTATCAGATTTGGATGATCTTACAGTCCACGCGAAGCTCATGAAGTTTTCTACAACCTTGGAAGGTCCCAGCCGACCAGGTACCATGGAAGGGGTTTGGCCGACCTCCTGGCACCTCCTGTCAGTTGGTTGGCCCGGTTGATGGTTCTGGTGAAGGTTTTTTACTTTCCAAAACGAACGTCGACCTTCGAACATTCATGAAACTTAGCGCCGTTTAGCGTCGATTAGCACCATGTAGTGCCATTTAACGTCGTCTAACATAGATTAAACGTCGTTTAAGCGTCGATCATTGCCGTTTAAGTCAACACGGAGCCCCTGTCAGCCAATCAGCCGAACAGGAGCACCTGTCAGCCGACCAGGAGTACCTGGCAGCCGACCAGGAGCACCTGGCAGCCGACCAAGAGCACCTGGCAGCCGACCAGGACCTCCTGGCAGCCGACCAGCTGACCAGGGGGTGGCTGCAACTGTCCCGGGTCTCCTTTCGGCCGATTAATTTAGCACCGATTAGTGTCGATTAGCACCGATTATTGTCGATTAGCATCGATTAGTGTCGTTTAAGCACAGTTTAGTGCCTGTTAGCACTGTTTAGTGCCGTTTAGCGCTGTTTAGTGCCGATCAGCGCCGTTTAGTGCCGTTTTATGTCGTTTAACGCCGTTTAACATCGTTTAAACGTTGTTAAGGCTAATTAGTGCCAAGTAGCATTTAATTAACATTGTCGCAAACGCGTCGGTCGCTCCACGCTTTACATCAAGACAATACTCGTGAAACACTAGTGTATAAAGATGGACCCTGACCCGAGTCTCGAATAAGGCCGTTATAACTTCAAGGAAAACTTGATCAGTTTTCCTGGAAGTTGGGGGGCAAATGATATGGGCTAAAAGTAAGCTCTAAAGACACATTTAATGCGGCATTAATTAGGCCCAGTATGGTCAAAATGTGGGGCCCACCGGATGGGCCTAAATCCTATTTTTAATATTAATTTTGTTATTAATATTAAGGGATATAAACAGCTCAGCAATAAGAATCAGATAAGGATACTGCTCCTACCAGACTTAGCCTCCAAGGCACCCAATTCGATATGAAAACAGACTCCTACAAGGAAGGAGTCTAGAACCTTCCTTAAGGCGGTGGGTTGCCCACCAAGTATCCGAATCTTACCATAATTCTAAGGCTTCTCAGCCTGTATAAAGGGCCTGACCCCTCATTCTCAGAACTACGTCTTGGCTTGATTCTTAATACGAGATACGTAGGCACTCTGTGGGGACCGATTAGTCTCAAACACGGAAACAACCATTAAAGCACGAAGTTCCCGAACCCTAGCATTAAATACAAATTCGTAACCTAGTTTTTATTCCACAACAATTGAATAAGGTTTTAAGTCTATCTCTGTTTTCTCCGCATGAGAGTCGACTCCCCATCACCATAGCCACCGCCCCTTTTCTTCATCACAGCTTCGTTTCCCCCATCAATCCATCTTTCAATTCTCCTCCCAATCATCTAATCCCCACTCATTTATTTTTGTTTCAGTCTTTTTCAATAAAAATCGAACAAAAACCAAACATTTAGAATTTATTTCTCAGATCTATATTGGTTTTGAGTCCGATTCCGCAAATAAAAAATACGTTTAGATTCAAATTATCCTCCTTAACATCATACCAAAATTTGGTGTCATTCCGAGGTCTTTGAATTTTTGGTTTTAGTCTCGCCTTTTGGCGTATGTTACCCTTTTTATTGGGATGTTATGGTATGTTTTTTTGATGTTGGTATGTGTTTTATTCCTGGCTACTTTGAAAATGATTCATGTGATTTTGTGGGAGATCTGTAATTCGTGCATTAGATTAGGGCTGGTGTCGAATATTGCAAGAGCTTACTTTTCACAACTAAAATTTGTTTATCTTATGAGATCTTTCACTTTCGGCATGTCTATAGCTAGTTTTCGGCATGTAGATAGCTGGGGTGTTTCTAAACATTGGACTACAGGTGGTGCGTACGTGAAAGTCATTTGTGATATTACTAGTTCCAGGATTGGTGCAGGATTGATTGATCGGAAAGGCATTTTAATCTTTTTTAATTCAAAGAATTTTGAAATTCATGATGTTAAACAGTTTGAAAACATAAGCGGCTATGTATTTAGATCGTTTATTTGTTTCTATTCAGAATGTAGTGTCAGTTCAGGGGTTTGTCCTGGCTGTGATTTGAGTTGATGCAAGTTTATAAAATTCCTTTGTTTGTCAAAAAAAACCATTGTTACACTTATTATATATAAAGGATATAATTCTATTTATAATAACTTGAAATATTAATATCATACTATTTTTTGATTATAACCCGTCATTATAGTCAATCGCTATAGTCAATAATTGGAGTACAATATCTTACGAATTTAATAAATTTTACATAATTACTATTTTATTTCATTTTAACCAATAATGTCGTGATGGTCTTGGTCACTTTCCTGTTACACTAGATCGATATAGAAATACAAAATAAAATGTGAATTTTTTCTTTTCATAATAAATCACGACTTGATCAAAGACAAAGTCAAGGACAAAATCACGAAACAAGAGGCAACAATTTGCCGTAAGGGCACGGGAAGAGGCAAATGAAAAATGATAGTTTGGCGTTTGCCAACCAAAAAGGGCAATTGAAAATTAAAAGGTAGCTCCGTAATGTAGCAGTGATGCTCAGTAAGCTACGTAACTATTGCTATCATTTTCCAGATCTTCTGTCATGTATTAGCGAAGTGGTATGCTTTTTCTTATCGTCCGAGTCGGCTTTCCTACAAGATCAATACGCAAACATGCATGTTGATCGAGCTAAACAGGGTCACATCACATTAGAGCTAAACAAACACACATATATGCTAGCTATCAAGCCATTTCCTCTGGTTATAGAAATTCTATATCAGTGCTAAGCTATTGGCAATGGAAAAACTAGAGAAATCTCGTAAATTATACGATGCATAATATTATTACTTGATAGAGTGTAATACCAGAAAATCGTGTAAAAATCTACCAAGAGTTAACATTTAAACTCCTGTTCATGGCTAAAGAACTACAATCTTAACTACTAGCTCTATTTAACCACCTCTTACAAGCACGGGCCACAGGACACTTACCTCTGAAAAGGCCAAACCTTGGCTTTGCACGACCTTTTCTACTGGAAGAAGCCTCGGAGTTAGTTGTACCAATAACCTCTTGGTTCACCATTGGTAGAAACTCCGCTTCATCTTCTTGCGTTCCAGCATCACTGGCACTGGCATCCATGGCTCCAACTTCAAGCTCACATACATCAATATTAATAATTAATGAGCTCCTGTTCAGCCTCAACAAAGCCTCCGCTCCACTAGTTACTGCTACACACTTTTTTACCTTTATTTTCATTAAATTGGGGCATCCCAGAGCAAAAGCTTCAATTCCCTTATCCGAAATGGGACAGGACTTGATACACAACTTCTTTAGAGCCGCACATTTTGTAGCAATGCAAGACAATTCAGCATCAGCAACGGTCTTACTACCACAAATAGCTAATCTTTCCAGCTTTTTACAACCCGAAGCAATAGCTTCGATGCTAATAAGACTTGGGTTAACACCCATGAGGACCAATTCTTGAAGGTTAGCACCATGCTTACCAATCGAAACAAGACCTTGGTCCCCAATCTGATTAGTTCTCCACCCATCAATATGAAGCTTTTTTAATAAACTACACTTCTCTAACACAGATATAATCCCAAAATTTGTACAATCCACAGTTTTAATTATATGCAAACTTTCCAATTCCAAACAATTGGACAGAGCTGAAAGACCAACATCACTAACTTGCACCTTATCAAAATGAACCTCGAACAGACAACTATTCTCTCTACGCGCAACCATTTTCACAACATTATCCCAATCACCTGAACATTGCAATAATCTCAACGACCTCAATTTGTTTGATCCAACAATAAGCGGGCTAAAGCACTGCCCGTTATGAAGCTCCTTCAACCGAATAGCCTTCAAAGATGCAGCCACACCAGGACCTATCATTTTACCATCACTATTCTTAATGCCATGTAGACGCTTAACAGATAATTCCTCAAGAGAGGCGCAATTATCAAGCAAAGCATTCATCCCCTTTACTCCAAACGTACATGATCCACATGAAAACTTCTTTAAACCCTTAGCATGCACTCCTAAAGCTGCCATACCAATCTCAGTCACCTCACGACAGCCACGTAAAGTAATCCGATTAAGTTTACGACACTTTCTAGCTATCAAACTCAATGCCTCATCATCAAGACTTCCCGATGCACGATTAAAACGAACAGTGAGGTTCGTGATCGAATCAAACCGAGAAAACAAACCAGGAATTTTAGACAAAAGATCTGACTGAGGTTTTAAATGTAATCTTTGCCTGTTCTGAGCTTCATTAACAAACCATCTTTTACAAACAAGCGAGCAAGATTTACGATCACCAGAGCTAAGAGACTGAAAAATCAAGCCCAAACAATCGTCGGGAAGCTTCGATATCAAGTCATCCTCTGAGTTGAACAAATGCTTGAGATTTGACGGCGGTGCTTGGGCTTGGATCACCTGGACGGCATGAACAGAGGAAGATTGGCCCATGTTGTTTACGACTAAAAATGTACAAGCGAAAAAAAAAAAACTATATAAGTGTTTATTGTTTATGGAGAATCATATAATGAACATTGTTTTTATGTTTGTGATTTGTGAATGTGTTTATATATGATGAAGGACTTAACGTGAGAGAACGATTAAATGGAGGAAGAGTAATAGAAGACTGGTTCTAAATTAGAGTCCAACCATAGAAATTATGTTAAGAGGTGTGATACGACGACTCTTGACGTCCCTTTTTGCGGCTCGAGAAGAAGACGACTCAGTGAGGAGGAGGCTTCTTTCTCTAACGTGCCAATTTATAATTTAAGGGTTTGTCTAGGCTCCGTGCTTAATGAGTTGGGAAAATTTTGATTGGTGGATATTTTTGTGCATGTAGGAGAATCCATGAAATTTTTACTAATCAAATTTTGACAATTAAGCGAGCACAGATTCTTAGCATGTATCCTTGAACACACACAATAAAAATCAATATTTTAAATATTCGATATGTTTGGTTTGTTTTGTTTAAGAAAAAATTCGAGATTTCAACAATCGGCGTGTCATATTATCTTGTGGGAAAGGTTATAGTTTAATCGATAGGGAAGAATCAGTGGTAAAAACAGGCCAGATCCTGCTGACCTGTATGTAATAGAGGAGTATTTTTTACAGTTGTAAAATTAAGATACTCCTTCAATTTTGAATCGTATAGCAGTAGTTGCATTTTTGTTTTCTGTATAAGGTAATTTAAGAATACATTTTGAAAGACCGAAACCGTGTTGTAAGAGCATCTCCAATGGGGAGACCCTTTAGGTAAATTTTAAATTTAATTACCATAAATAAGAATTATAAAGAATGTGTAAAAAAAATTTACACTCCAATGGGACAAAACTGTTATCTATAATTATAGATAATCTCTTGATGTTGGCTATATTTGTCGAACCTCTAGAGACCTGTAGTGAATTGCCACATCACTTATTTCTATATTAAAATTATATATTCCATTAATAACAACTTGAAATATTAATAACATACCATTTTTAAAATATAGCCAATCATTATAGCCAATACTCTCGGAACATAATATGTTACAGGTTCGACAAAATTTACATAATCAATATTTTATGTAATATAGCCAATCATTTTTAACTAATGCCTTTGGAGATGCTCTAAAAGGCTATATATTAGTTTTTTTTTTACACTGAAATTATGGAGAAAAACCATAAACAGAAAAGGTTGGCTTCTTCTCCAGAATATTCAAAATTGACCGAATCAAATGAAAGAGATGGCTTCTTGACTTGTTCTCCGCTTCGGACGTTTCTACCGACTTAACTGATTTGGTTGCTTTTCTTTTTTATTTCTCATAACCATGCAAATATTTAATTGATTTTATTCAACACTGATTGAGCTGCCTTGTTTGAGCAAATCCTCCTTTTTTTTTAACTCCATGTCTAACCGACCAAAGGGATCCCCTTTGGTCCTTTGGTTAGGAGGTCCTTTTTGGTTAGGAATGAACAATATTTTTCAAAATTTATATAAGTTTTAATATGCTTAATATTATATTTTTTGGGTATTATTAATATATGAGTTTTATATAATTTTTTATATTATAATGTTATTTTATTATATTTTATATCTAATCAAAGGGATCCCCTTCGGTTAGAAAGTTATCACTTTATTTTATTCGAATTACAAAATTTTATAATATTTGTAGACTCATTTACTTTTGTTGTTTTATCGATTAATTAGCTATTGGTATGATTTGTTTTGGTGATTTCAGATGTTCAATGAAACAAAAATGGAAGTGGGCTGGCTATACGTGTTATGCAAGCAAGTTAGACTTACTTGGATGGGAAGAAGTGTGAAGAGAAGATGGATGAATGCGAGAACTGGAGCAATAAAAAGTTTCTAGTATTTTGCTTATTAGGATTATATATACGTGTATATATAAAATTTATATCAGTTGTACTAAATGGAGAATGTGTTACCACGAAGGAACTGGGCTAGAAGAGGTAAGTAAGTTTGCCTGAAGAAGCATTGCCGAAAAACGACTGTAAAAGGGTTCACGCGCCGGCGCGTGGCGCGCGTGATGGCGAGCGGCGGCGCGTGAGGGCGCGTGACTGACTGGTTTTTAGCTCAGAAAATTTCTGGTAAGTCGTCTTCCAGAGTACGATTTGGTGGTATATTTGTTTTTTTTGTTTTGGTAGGTTTTTAATTATTTTTTTTGATTACTCTAGAAACTCAACTGGGTTCTTGGTTTTCTTGAAAACTTGGAGCTCCAGTTGTAATTTCTGATAGCTCTATGCTATACCTGCTCTGATACCATATTGAATTGTATATATAAATAGAGATAAGAGCATTAGTTGTATTAATTTCTTCAGTTGTTACATTCCTCATATAGGAAGAAGATGATCTCACTACATATGTCATACTACATTAAAGTCTAGTATATGTAGTTGTAATTGTTGAATGTTGAAGTTGTAATTGTTGAATATCTTAACAATAATATATGATTTGGAACTTATATATCATAAACATCACCTATTGAACACTCAGATTCTATTCAATGATCCACAATAAAGTTAAAAGCTGACATATTTAAGTAAGTACGCAATAATTACATATACCATTAACAAGCAAAACTCTAAGAAAATCAATTTTATACTTCAAATAACATTGATCATACACGGTTTAATTTTAAAACAAAATTTAAGTTAGCATCCCATGCCTTGCACGGGTATTTATGCTAGTTCATGTAATTTGAGTTATGTAGGCTTTATGGATATATTTAAATGAAAATAGGTAAAATTTTGATTTTTCTCCGATTTTCAAAATTGAAGTTTTAAAATATTATTGAACATGTCAATACTGTACTTTTGAATTTTGCAAAGAAAAGTGATAAATTAAAAAATAGATATCAATTTAAATTCAATATTAAATTCAATATTAAATTAATTCAGTAAACTACTTATAATAATATATAATTAAAAAAATCATAATCTCCCATTAGAACTAAATTGATTTAGATTTAGCAAAAAAATTGATTTAGAAATTTTACCAAATATAATAATAGAATAATGCACGTAATATAAGACAAAATAGCACATTAGCCTTTCAAAATAATTACTCTACATAATTAAGTGGTGACACATTTACCAATAAACACATTAATATTTTTTTAAAATAAATAAAAAATAATAATTGAGGTCGAGATTGAATTGGGTTCGAATTCAAATTTATCGATTCGAGCACAAGTCGAGTTCAAAAAATTTGGCACAACTCAATTTTTTTATCAAGTTTGAAAATATGTTCAAATTCGAGTTCGATAATTTGTTCGAATCGATTCGAACTCACTTTATCAAGCGAAATTTGCTTGAATTACACCATTTGAGCATCTTCTATGTAAGGTGTTAAAAGGGGTGCGAACTCCATGTAGCATGACATGACACTTTTCTTAACATTCCATTGAAGTTGTTGGGATGTGTTAGTTACAGAGGCATCTGTATATTAAACCATATATGGCCTACCGTAACCCCTACAGAAAAAATGTTACCCCAATATGTTACATTAGCTATACTACTTACATCCTGAGGTAACATTGCGTTTTTTATGTTACCTTAGCCTAAAATATGATGTTACAGTAATTAGAAAGTGTTGAAGCATGTAACATAAATTTGTACGTGTTACATTAGAGTTGGCCATGACAACTCTTTTCATCTAATTTATTTTTTTTTTTTTGAATTTTTTTAAATAAATTTAGTTTTTAAAATTTGTTAACTTTTTTGTAAAATGGGTTGGAATATTATTTTATTTTATAAAGTCGAATCTTTTTCAAAAAATAATTTTTTTCAGAAATTGTAATATTTTTTTAGAAATTGTAATTTTTTCAATTTTTTTAAAATCCTGCTCAGAATTTTTTTTTTTTGTAAAGTAATGTATTTTTCAATAATTTTAAATTTAACAAATTTAAAACTTTTACGTTTTACCTGAAAAAAGAATGAATATTTAAAATTTTACTTGAAAAAAGAATGAATATTTCAAATCAAAATTTATACGTGAGTTATTAATTATTTTAAAATTACATTTACCTTTAAATTAAATTTGTCTATAAAAAGCTAGAATTTTCCAAATACATGAGTTAATATTTTAAAATATTAAAAATATTTATTTATTATTTTTTCAGATTCAATGTATTTGTTAAATTTTAAATGAAAAATCCTAAAAACATCAAAATTAATAAATATATTTATAATAATATTGAAAGGCACACGGATCGGTGAAATTTATAAGCGGCAAAAACTAGTGCCCAGACTAAAAATTTCAATCTTAATATTCTTAACAAAAACTCAGCTCTCCCCAAATTTATAATAGTAGTGAAATTTATAATTATTTAAAATTATTTCTTTCGACGATTTAACCATATAGATGTTAATAGATTTTATCAAATTTATAATGAATAGATTCTTTTGGAAATTAAATAGTTTAAGAAAAATAATTAATTTTAAGTGATAAATTATTTAGCATATAAATTTATTGTAATAATTTTAATATCAATAATTTAGAAGATAAAAGATTGTAAAACATATGAATTATTAAAATTATTTAGCATGATAAATTTATTGTAATAATTTTAATATCTATAATTTAAAAAAAAATATATTATTTTTAAAATAAAAAACTAATAAATATAAATCAAATAAAGCATGAGAAGCGCCGTACTTCAATTATTAGAAACATGTATTTCAATTTTACAAGCGGCAAAGGCAAAAATGAGAAGCGGCAAAACCAAAATGAGAAGGTAGAATACCAAAACCAAAATTCAGATTAGGGTTCCAACTAAAATACTCACTCTCAAAATAAACTTCGTCGCCACTCTGAAAATAAGGGTTCGAGCGAAACAATTAGGGGTTTAAGCAATTGGGTTTCAATTAGGATTCTAGCTATTTGGGGTTCCTGCAATTTGGGTTTGAATATGTGAAATTTGGGACACTCTATCATCTCTGTTTGGGTTCAACTTTGAGGTACAACCCCTTTTCTATCTTCGATTTGGGTGCGTTTGTGTTTGTATGATTCGATTTGGTTTGTATTTGTGTTTACAACTTCGATTTGGTTTGTATTTTATTTACAAATTCGATTTTATTTGTGTTTGTATGTCTCTGTCTCACTCTCTCGTAGTCTCATTCTTTCACTCTCTCTCCCTCTCTCAGTGTGTCTCCCTCACTCTAATGGATTCTCACAGGTGAACTAAATGCATCATTATTATGTATCTTATCTTATAAGCTTGATAAATACTTTCTTTTAAAAATCCAAAGTAGATGACTCAGTTGTAATATGTGTATATATAATTACTTTACCGTTGATGTTAATTACTGAATTTCTACGAAGGGTAAGTCAAGGCATACTCATTAATGCATATGTTCTGTACTATGGTTTTAGTGTTTTCACAGCTGATTGAGATAATCTTGAAACATTCAACACAAATCTTGAGACATTCTGTATCATGTCAGGTAGTTTGTACTAGGCAATAGGCATGTCATAAAAATTGTAAGTAGGCCATTCTAAAGTTCTTAAACTGTCTGAACCAATTGTAAGTCTGTATGTAGACTAGCACACTTTTGTGACAAAAAGTAAGCAAGTGTTAGCCTGAAGTGGCTATAAACAGTAAAAGGGTGATGCTATAGACAGTAAAAAGGTGATGCGATGATGTAGATTCCAGAGAATGTTTAAACTTAGAAGAAAGCAATAGGGCAAATAGAACTAGGCAGGGAGGAATTGTATGGCCTGGCCCAGAAAATTGATTACCTCAGATTCCCACCAGTGTTAGCCACAACACGCACCACCCATTTCTATTTTCTCTAGAACTTCTACAGAAAAATTCTGTGTGGAAGATTATAACAGTATTTAATCATTCCCCCCTCATACTTCCAGTGTAAAATTCAAGCTAAGCTTCTCATAGAATGTATACTTGGCTTGGCACATGGATAATTTGCATCCCTCATATCAGTTTTCTTATATTAATAATTTGTTCAATGAGGGAGGTACAATTTATTTATTTAATTGAGGGGGTGCAGTTTTTATTAGTGTGTATCATTCAAAATTTCCCATAGATGTTACACTTTACATGTTTTTTTCCCTCGGTAAGCACCATCTTAAGAGTGACTCCAACTTGATACTGTCTGAACTCTGAATGGTTGAACATAATGCAGGGGCAGCGATGGAAGTGCAGTAGAGCTAACTGTCAGCAGCGGACTCACAACGAGGCATCTTGCAACGACAATGATCAACCAGGTTAGTGGTCTATATATAATGCACGTTGATTATGAAATATACGTGAGAATTCGAATCAGGACTAATCGAAAATTTATCAATGCACGCAGAGTATGAAGAGAGGCAGATGACTCTCCCTAGTAGAGAGTATAGCAATGGAAATCAGAACAAAATTAACGATTAATGATAATTGATAGATAAAATTTTTGTTGTCTTTATTGCAGTGGGAATAAAAAGACCATTTTTGATCAATTTTCTTATATTTCATTCAGGAGCTTGCAGATTGCTCAGGCTCTACAGATTCAAATGGAGGTGCAGAGAAAACTTCATGAGCAAATTGAAGTAAAAATCTCGTGTGATCATGACATTTTCTATTTGAATTCATTTTATGATAATTAAGAGAATCTTATCTAGAAATCTCTTTCAGGTACAGAGACATTTGCAACTGCGGATTGAAGCACAAGGAAAGTATTTACAGTCTGTGTTAAAGAAAGCGCAAGACACGCTTTCTGGGTGTAAGGCCTCTTCTGCAGAAGTAGAACTTTCTAAAACCAAGTTCATATCTTGATCTTGCTGCATATTCAGTAGAGCCATTGATGTTTATGTGATATCAGTTAAAAGGGACTGAAGAGGTTATGAATCTGTTTATGGAATGCATTCCAGAGTAACCAACCCGGACATCACAGTTGATGTCGAGCAGTTGTGTGCAATTACTACAAGTGAAGCTGATGATGGTACACCTATCACTGGAGGCAGTAGCTTCTAGTATCACTGCTTTCTAAGTTTAAGCTTCTAGTACATTATTTAACTTAGAATTGGGATGTAAAAGTACTTATGGATGTTAACTAGATTTTATCTTCTAATTCGGATGTTAAATTAGTTTGTTTTGTTTGGATGTTGAATCAGAATTTATAAGTTTGTTTTGTTTGGATGTTGAATCAGAATTTATAAGTTTGTTTGGATGTTGAGATTGATCTCTTTGTGGTTCATTGTGGTTGAATGGTATTTTGGGATTGTATAGTTTCAAAGAGGTGCTGTTCAATTGTTTTTTTGTTAAAGTGTTACATTAGCCTGTTAAAGTGTTACATTAGACTGTTAAAGTGTTACATTAGCCTGGTTAAAAAATAGGGGGCACAGGTGGGGTCCACAGGTGGGGCCCAATAGTGGTGCCCACTGGTGGGCCCATTGGTGGGGCCCAGTAGTGGCCCACTGGTGGCCCACTGGTGGCCCACTGGTGGCCCCACTTTTTTAAAAAAATTGAAACACCCTAATGTAACCGAATTTTATGTTGCAATATGTCATTTTTATGTTACAGTTGACCTCTAAGGTAACCGATAGGGCATGTTACCCTAGGGGTGAAATATGTTACCTTAGGTACCCTAGGGTAACATCGAAATATGTAACATGTAATTTATGTTACCCTAGCCCAAAAATGGGTCTATTGTAACATTTTACCACCCTACTGTAACAGAATTTTTGGGTTACAGCAGGCTGTTTATGGCGTAGTGATTCGAGCACAAGTCGAGTTCAAAAAATTTGGCACAACTCAATTTTTTTATCAAGTTTGAAAATATGTTCAAATTCGAGTTCGATAATTTGTTCGAATCGATTCGAACTCACTTTATCAAGCGAAATTTGCTTGAATTACACCATTTGAGCATCTTCTATGTAAGGTGTTAAAAGGGGTGCGAACTCCATGTAGCATGACATGACACTTTTCTTAACATTCCATTGAAGTTGTTGGGATGTGTTAGTTACAGAGGCATCTGTATATTAAACTATAACAAATTTACTGATTTGTAATAATTTGCATTACTTACTTGACCATTTAACCAGGGGATCTCTTTGTCTACCAAAAATTCTACATTTGTACTTAATTCAATGTAAATTTCAATTCATGTAACCTCAAATAAGTCAATGAATGTATCTTTGAAGAAGATCTATGGATCATGGCCCAAAACGTTCTGAAGACAAATTGAAGAATAAAGATGTTGCAGAAATGAAGTTTAGAATTGATTAAGCCATAATTCGAGAAGTGCAGAATGAACTGTTAGAGAAGTCACCAATTCGAGAAGTGCTACATTGAAGATTCGAGAAGTGAAGTGTTGATTCGAGAAGTGAAGAAATCATTAATTCGAGATGTCCTAATTAGTGAAGTCAAACTACACTAATTCGAGATATCCTAATTAGTGAAGTCAAAATACACTAATTCGAGATGTCCTAGTTAGTGAATTCAAAATACACTGATTCGAGGAGTAATAAGAAAACTAATTCCTGAAATCAAAATATCGAATCATTTATCTCAAATATATCGAATGAGGAACTTAGTAGTTTTTCAAAGCAACTAAAGACAAAGTTCTGCAAAGATTATGCAGACAAAGAATCTACACAAATCAAGACACCTGTAGTGGTCCATTTGTTGTAGTGTGCACCTGACAAGTTTACAAAGAAGTTGTAGAGAAATTCAAGGAGAATCGCCTAAAAAAGTTGATCTAGTCAATATGCAAAACAAGTAGAAATCACATGATACCAAGTTTCACGAGAACAGTATAGGTAAGCTTAGTAAGCTAGTTTGTCTCTTACCCGTTTTGTAAAAATGAGTTGTGTACATGTTCTATAAATACACAGACTCATATCTTTAGCTGTCAAGTTTTTCAGTTGTAATATCAAGAATATATTTCTGAGAAAAACGAAGTTGATAATACATTCTAGTATTCACATATTGTAGCAACCTTCGAATCTAATAAAATATTAGATTTAAAGTGAGTTTATGTGTTATTTAAATTTCATATTATTCATTGTTCAAACACATATACTCAAGTTACAAAAGATTAAACAGATTCAAACAATTTACATAAGCAAAGAAAATCAAGAAAAATTTGATAATACAGTCACCCCTTCTGTATTATCTCAATGTGTATTTCATACTTAACAGGATGTCATTGGGTGTCAAGTGAAGTAATATGAGGTGCCAATTTCGGCATTCCATAAATTAGGGTGCCAATTTAATTTTTAGGCCCAATGATGAATTAAATATTATTTCTCTAATGTATTAAAGTTATATATTTTTTTATAAGATTAGCAATTAGGTATATCAATCATAGGAATATTTTTTGAAAAAAAAAATAAAAAATGATATGAAAGATTAAAAATTATATCCTTAAGAGGGATCTAATCCATATTTTTTGGATTGCTCACTGTACTACCAAAATAATCTCACCCACTGAATCTAATATTTTTAAAAATAGACGATCAAGATCATATCATATTAAAAGAAAATTATAATCTAAAAATGATATAATCAAAAAGTTTGTAGTAGAATTGAATTTTAAAAAAGAAAATTATAATATGAGAAAGATATAATTAAAAAAGGATACAATTAAATTTTATTTATTTTTTCATTAATATTAAAAAAAGTTCATATTTACTATTTGGGCTCTATCTTGAGATCTAGAAATTAGATTTGGATGATTCTACAGTCCACGTGAAGCTCACAAAATTATCTTCAATTTAGTGATGATTTAAAAATTATTATGAAAATGGAAATACTTAGAATATCAAGAGAAAATAAAATTACGAATTTGTACATTAATCATATTCAGTGTAGAAGACCTATATTGATAATCCTATTCAATGTAAAAAACCAAATTATATGATTTAAATTATTGACATATACTTTTTCGTATTTCAATATAAATACACTTTTTAGTTTACATGTTAAAAAATAATATATATTTTTATGCTAGATCCATTGTTTTTCATCTATACATTTTATGATCTTACGGTTTTTATTTATTTTGTCGTACTGAAGACCGTCTACCGACTACCAAATTTTTGGACAAAATCACTCTTACACTTATTATTAAAACTATATTTGGTTTTTAGTAGAACTATCTTCAAATAATAAGAAGGGTTTTTTGATAATCAAAACAAAATATAAGTAGATTTCATAAATCGAACATAATTTTTAATGTAAAAAATCGTCAATTTCTTCTCTCTTTTGTTTTTGCGTAGTTTTAATTGGAAAATAATTGTTAAACCATAACTAAATTAAAGATTATTTTTAATTTCATGTGGGCTGTAAAATCGTCCAAATCAAATTTTAAAAATTCAAGATAGACTATAAATATTAAATTAAACGTGTAAAATCTTATATATATATATATATATATATATATATATATATATATATATAAGTGTGTATATATATATATATATATATTGTTAGGCCGAATACACACTTATAATCAACTAAGTATGAGAGAATAACAATAAGTTCTTTAAAAACTTTAAAAACTGTTTTGAATTAACTTCTCTCTCAGTGATGCAAAATATCACAGAGAACTGCTTAGGTTACAATGAAAGATATTGTATTACACAATCGATTACCCTTCTAGGGTTAACCTAACTGTATTTATAAGAAATACAGCTACATACAATCGATAATTGATTCGCCTATAAATCAGCTATACAAATGTTATCAATTATGATTGCTACACATCTCCTAAGTCAACTCAATCTCTTTAACAGCTATCCAATCTGTAAAGATATTTCTTCCATAATTATCTTCAATTAATCTTTAATCACCATTGACTGGAGACGCGCTTCCTCCAGACAGAGTTTAACCAAACTCTGTCGATCTTCCACTGTCAGCGTATAGCAAACTCTGTTCAGCTTCCAACTGTCAGAGTTTAACTAAACTCTGACTGCTTCCTGTTTCAAGTTAAACTCTGTTTTTCCCTGTAAAACTTAAACACTGATATTAACCATATCAATTATATTTAACAATCTCCCCCAACTTGTTCATTAGTAAAAATGCACAAGTTAACAATAATTGATGATGTCAAAACAATTTCATACAAACATAGTGTTTATTCAAATAAGCAGAGTTTAAACTTGACTTAACAGAAATCTACAGAAAACAAGAAAATTCTTACAGACTTTAATCTCTAATCTCCTCAAGATCTGGTGTTGTTCTGAGATAATCTATAAGCAATCTTCTCTCTGCATTCTCAAGTTCATTCTTCGTAGCTTCCTTGATCTCTCTCAGCTGAGGATCACTCTCATCAGTTTGATAAATAGTAGATCTTAGATCATAGATTTTGTTCCTCCTCATCTCATTTCCCAGTCTGATAAATTTTACTTCCTCTGACTGTGAATTGAAGTCAAGTACTGTGATTCCCAGATCAGTCTTCAGCTTTGCAGTACCCTTCTTCATTTCAATGAGATTTCCATTCCAGTCTCTGTACTTAGGAACATATCTACTGTTGCACTTCATTCCTCTAATTGCCAAATTTTGGAGCATTTTCTATCTGAGAACATTTGCAACTGATTGAGTCCTTCGACTATTCACCTTGAAAAGATACAGAACATGTTCTAGTTCTTCCCAATATTTCAAGCCAATATCATTCTCACCAATTTTAAATACTGTCCCATCAGCCATAAAGTATAAGAGAAAATCTTTCTTTAAACTCTTTTGATGAACTAACTGTACTGATTCCAGTCTGTCCAAACTCTCTTGAGTGACACCACGACCTGGAACAGCCAGTGAAGAAGGATCTCTGGGACCAGTATATTGCCTTCTATCTTTGTGTGAGCCTAAACCAACTTTATTATTTCCAATCTTACCAGACAAGGCTCTTCCATCAGAAAAATCCATAGGAGCTCCAGATATTAGATTTGGATCATGAAGTGTTCCTTTACTAAACACTGATTTCAACTGAGAAGATAGAGGTCCAGACACAACTTGTGTAGCAACAGAGGTTGTGTTTTCTTTCTTCTGTACAATTTGTGTAGAAACAGAGGTTGTATCTTTCTTCTTTAAATCATCTCCTTCCATAGCAATACCTTTCAGCTTGAGTTTAGCTTCAGCTTCTGTTGATTTCTTAGGTAAATGTGATCTTTGATCAGCATCAACATTTTCCTTGATCACAATGCCTTTAACAACAGGCCTAAGAGCTTTTTCTTTCTTCTTAAACTTACCAGACTTTAAAGCTTTCTGATGTTGTTCTTGTAAACTCTTTTCTTCAGCTTTAATGTCTTCAATAGTAGCTCCTTCTTCATTTTCTTCAATAAATAATTTAGCAGCCAACTCCTCAACAGTCCGTGGATTAGAAGATAATACCAAACTCTTGGTCTTTGAAGTACCTTGAGTATCAGTGTTTATCCCAGCAAACTGTGATTTAGAAGACTTGCTAGATTTCAGAGTTTGAAGTTCTTCAGTTTTGCCCCTGCCTTTATTACTTGCTCCTCCATCTCCAGTATTATCCTTTCTGATCAGAGTTTGAGATTGTTTACATTTGTCTTTAGCAACTCTCTCTCCCTTTTTGACATCATCAGGCATAAGAATAGATGTGATTAACTCCAGAGAGGTAGCAATAGAATCAATCTTTAAAGACATGGCATTTTGATTTTCTTCAACTTTGCTCAGCCTGTGAGACAAAGTTTCTTGATTCTGGGAAAGATATTGAAACTTGTTCTTGCTATCAAGTTTAAGCATATCATCTCCTCTAACAACTTCACCTCGAACATCAGAAATAGCCTTTTGACAATGATCAAATCTAGAATTGAGAGTCTTCACTTGGACAACAGTAGCCTTGAGACAAGATAGAATCTCTGGATTTGTGATTGTTCTGGATGTTCTCTTGACAAATTCAGCTGCTCTTGCAACAGGAAAGATGCAAGTTTCTTTGTACCAATCAGCTGAAAATTGTTCAAAGTGTTCTTCTTCAGCATCTGCTTGATTTGAAGGGCCAGGAAAATCTTTAACTTTAGCAGAAGTCTGTACTGGTAAACTCTGAGAAGAGCTTGACTCAGTACTCCCTTCAGTTTCAATTTCAATTTCAGCTTCAATATTATCAGTTGATGCAGGAATTGGACGAGACTCATCAACAGTTTCTGCAACAGTGTCTGCAGTATGTTCAACATTCTCTGCAACAGGCTTTACAACATCCTCTGCAGGTTGTACAACAGGCTCAGAGATTGTCTCCATGGGTGGTTGATCAATTTCCTCACCCTGTTCAACAGATTGATGAGCATCAGAGATTAACTCAGTGTGAGAAGCCACTGTTTCTTCATGTACCACAGTGGTTTGATTTACTGCATCCGTTGCTTCAGAGAAAACAGCAGGTGAAGAGATTGGAATGTCCATGTTCTCAGAGAATGGGAACAATGGCTCAAGAATTTCATCCATTGTAGCATCAGCATTACCATCTCTGTCTATCTCAACAGCAGGAATTTCCTTAGAAATATCCTCTGGAGCTTCAATTATTAAATCAGGTGTATGTGATTTTGTCCATTTCCTAGCTGTAGGTAAATGACTTCTGTCAACAGTTGATCCTCCCCCTTGATCAATGTTCTCCTGATTATCTTGATGCCTTTCTTCATTCTCTGAGACTCCCCCTGAATTTGATCGCTCAGAGTTTGAACTGTCAGAATTTGGACTTTCAGAGTTTGAGTCATCAGAGTTTGAGTTTGATCCAGAATTTTCAGTTGACTCACTATCAGAATTTGAGTCGTCACTATGATCATGCTCCCCTTCAACTTGTTCTCCTCTTTGTTCTGACTGTACTAATTCTTCTATGTGTACCATTAGAGGTTCAGAGTTTGCATCAACAGAGTTTGTTGGATTAGTGTCATCAGAGTTTATTTCATCAGAGATTAGATCTTCATTTTCGAAATGCAACTGATCATGTTCATCAACATCTTCAAGTCCAGTGATTTTCTTGTCATCAAATGACACATGAATAGATTCCATAATCACCCTTGTTCTCAGATTATAATCTCTGAATGCCTTGGTTGACACTGGATAGCCAACAAAAATTCCTTCATCTGCTTTCAACTCAAATTGTGTCAACTGTTCAGGATGATTTTTCAACACAAAGCATTTGCACCCAAAAATATTAAAATATTTCAGGTTTGGCTTCTTTTCCCTCACCATCTCATATGGTGTTTTTCCATGCTTGTTGATCAGTGTGGCATTTTGAGTAAAACAGGCAGTTTGAACTGCTTCTGCCTAGAAATAAGTTGGCAATTTTGCTTCATCAAGCATAGTTCTGGCAGCTTCTATCTAGGTTCTGTTCTTCCTCTCAACTACACCATTTTGCTGTGGTGTACCAGGTGCAGAAAACTCTTGCTTCAACCCTCTGTTCTTGCAGAATTCTTCCATTGTTGCATTTCTGAATTCAGTTCCATTATCACTTCTGATTATTTTGACTTTGTGTTTTGATCCTTTGTCCAGTAGCTTTACATGCTCCATCAGAGTTAATGCAGTTTCATCCTTCTTTGCTAGAAAATACACCCAAGTGTATCTAGTATATTCATCAACAATGACTAGAGCATATTTCTTCCTTCCAATTGATAAGACATATACTGGTCCAAAAAGATCAACATGTAACAGATGATATGGATCAACAATTGAAGATTCATACTTGCTCTTGAAAGAAGTCTTCCTCTGTTTTGCATTTTGACATGAATCACACAGACCATCAACATTTAACAAAGACTTTGGAAGTCCTCTAACAAGATCCTTTCTTATCAGCTCATTGATGTTGTTCAGATTCAAATGAGAGAGTTTCTTATGCCACTTCCAACTCTCTTCATTGGACATTCTTGTTGACAGGCACATTGTTTTTCCATCAGAGTTTGTCAACAAGCTTGCTTCATTGATATTGTTGCGCCTTTGTCCAACTAAAACAACTTTCCCTGTGGTTTTGCTGATAACCTCATAGTATTCAGGTTGAAAATCTACATGAAAACCTCTGTCACAGATTTGACTCACAGATAGCAGATCATGCTTGAGTCCTGGAACCAGAGCTACATTAATGATGATGACACTTCCAAGATTAATATTGCCATATCCCAGAGTATGTCCTATGTTGCCATCTCCATAGGAAACTTTTGGGTCAGCCTTTTCCACATACTCTGATAGCAGGCCTTTATTTCCAGTCATGTGTCCTGAACATCCACTGTCCACGACTAGGATACTTTCCCTGATGCCCTGCAATCACAAACAATTACTGAGGATTAGATTTAAGGATCCAGACTTGCTTGGATCCTTTGGCTTTCTTAATTTTGTTAGCTTTAGCAGCGGAATTTACACTATCAGAGTTTAAGCTAACTTTATCAGTATTTACACTTGCAGAATTAACTCTAACCCATTTCAGATTAGGTTTCAGTTCATAGTAATTATGATAAATAGCATGATAATTTCTGCAAGTATAAATAGAATGCCAAGTGCTTCCACAGTGTTTGCATAAAGTCTGTGGCCTAGTTCTAACATTATCTTTCTTTACTTCAGACTTGGAAGGTAAAGAATTAATGTCTTTGTTCTTCCTGCAAAAACTAGCAAGATGGTTAGTGCTACCACAGTTATGACATGTCTTTCTTGGAGCTAAAGTAGCAAGCATTGGATAATTGCCTTGAGTAATGCCTACTTTACCATTTCTGTTCTTTCTAGACACTTTCTGTTTCTTAACAGATTTTAACTCCTTAAGCTTATGCTTAAGTTGTTTATCTGTCATTAAACCAATATTAACCTGTTTAACACTAGTTTTTACTGGTTCTTTTTTAACAGCTTCTTTTCCACCTTCAAACCTAGGTTCACTTATTCCATTAACAAATGTTCCAAACTTCTTAGGTGGAAGAGGTGGTCTAATCTTGACTGTATTCTGAAACCTAAGTTCATCTTCCTCAGAGTAACCTAGACCTACAGTGTCAGATTGAAAAACTTCTTGAGTGTCTTTTCCAGAGTGAGTCCAAGTTTTAATAATATGATTTGCCTTTTCCAATTCAGATTCTAGTTGTTTATACTTACTTAACAACTCTTGTTCAAGATAGACAGCATCATCTCTCTCCTTTTGAACTTGCTGCATGTTAGCAAGTTTTTCTTCTACAACCTTATTTCTCTCTTTGAGTTCAGAATTCTCAGTTTTGATTCTCTCATTTTCTAAAGTCTGATCCCTATAACTGATATGCAAAGCCTTAAGATATATTCTTAATTCAGTTATATCATCAGTATTATAAGCATAGGTAGTTAGAGGTACCTTGTTTTCAGAATCTTCAGCTTCATCAACAGTAGTAGCCATGAGAGCATAGTTCACATCCTCATCTGAGTCAGAGGTGTCTGCCCAATCTCTGCCTTTAGTGAAGAGTGCCTTCTCAGTTTTACCCTTCTTGCACTCACGAGCATAATGACCCATCTCCTTACACTTGTAGCATTGAATCTCAGACTTGTCTCTTTTCCCAGATTTGGTATCCTTTGTCTCAGATTTGCTGAAATTCTTCCTGTCAAACTTTGAATCATTCTTAGAGAATCTCTTTCCTTTCTTGAAGTTCTTGAATCCCATCTTCTTGAAAGTCTTTACCATCAAGGCAGCCATTTGTATCATTTCCTCATCATCTTCAAAATCAGATGATCCATCTGTATTTGAATCAACATCAAAGTTTGATGACTCACTTTCAGAATGAATGATCAAGGCTTTTCCTTTTGCCTTCTTCCTTGATGCTTCCTTCTTTGAGGGTCTTTCTTCAACTCTTAGAGCAACAGATTTTGACTTTCTGCCTGATCTTCTGCTTCTCTGTTCCATTTCTAGTTCATGAGTCTTGAGCAACCCATAGATCTCATCAATATCAGTATCAGCCATATCATAATTGTCTCTAATAGTGGTTGTCTTAACATCCCACTTTTCAGGTAGAGAAAGAAGAAACTTGAGATTTGAATCTTCTAGATTATATTCTTTATTAACTAGTGACAGATCATTAAGTAGCTTACAGAATCTGTCAAAGGTTTCTGTCATTGATTCTTCAGATTTAGCCTCAAAGTGTTCATACTCCTGTGTGAGTATGTTCCTTCTATTCTTCTTGATTGCAGCAGTTCCCTGACATCTAACCTCTAGAGCATCCCAGATCTCTTTTGCAGTTTTACAATTGATCACTTTGTTAGGCATAACATTATCCAATGAACTATGAAGCAAATGTCTAACCTTTTCATCCTTTCCAATGGATGAAATGTCCTCAGGAGTCAAATCTTTCTTCTCCTTTGGAATTGATTTAGCTTCCTGTCCAGCAGCAACAACAGATAATTTTGTAGGCTTCTGAGGGCCTTCATAAATTCTGTCAAGATATTCTGGATCTGTAGCCTCCAGAAACATAGCCATTTTCACCTTCCAGGTTGAGTATTCTGCTGGCTTAAGAATAGGAACCCTGATTGTTTCATATCGACTCACAGTTGCAGGTTGAGCCTTCTCAGCACTAGAGCCTGATGTTGCAGGAGGAATTTCTGCCATTGATTATAGTTGTGTGTGTGTGGATCTTAAACTGTATTAAGTTAACAGATTGTGCTCTGATACCAATTGTTAGGCCGAATACACACTTATAATCAACTAAGTATGAGAGAATAACAATAAGTTCTTTAAAAGCTTTAAAAACTGTTTTGAATTAACTTCTCTCTCAGTGATGCAAAATATCATAGAGAGCTGCTTAGGTTACAATGAAAGATATTGGAAGGTATTGTATTACACAATCGATTACCCTTCTAGGGTTAATCTAACTGTATTTATAAGAAATACAGCTACATACAATCGATAATTGATTCGCCTATAAATCAGCTATACAAATGTTATCAATTATGATTGTTACACATCTCCTAAGTCAACTCAATCTCTTTAACATCTATCCAATCTGTAAAGATATTGCTTCCATAATTATCTTCAATTAATCTTTAATCACCATTGACTGGAGACGCGCTTCCTCCAGACAGAGTTTAACCAAACTCTGTCGAGCTTCCACTGTCAGCGTATAGCAAACTCTGTTCAGCTTCCAACTGTCAGAGTTTAACTAAACTCTGACTACTTCCTGTTTCAAGTTAAACTCCGTTTTTCGCTGTAAAACTTAAACACTCATATTAACCATATCAATTATATTTAACATATATATATATATATAGCAATTTTTTAACAACAATTTGATATGTAAAGTAATAACATCAAATATTAAAAAAATTAACATAATTATAGATTTTAGAAAAGGAGTCATGCGTTGCACGGATTATAAACTAGTATAAAAAATATGAGTAATATTTTTATTATTTATTGGATAAAGGTGGATGCTCTTAATCACGATTACTATACGTGGTAGTTTTGTTCTGTTTTTTGTTTTTTTTTTTTGAATAATTAGGTTTATATGCTTTACAAAGTGAATATTTGTTTTAACAAATTTTGTTTTAATAATTAGGTTTATAATTAGATATATTTTAAGATCCGTACGGTTGGATTGTCGAGAATTATTTTTAATAAAATCGAAATAACAGTCCGTGACAAAGCATTAGTTACTAGTATTATTCAATTAGTTGTTTATTGTTAAGATCTCAAATCAAAGTAATTTTTTATTTTTTAAAATTTGGGAACATCAATAAATTATATATATTTAAACATATTTACGTTTTGATCATCGAGAATATTTTTAAAAAAATCGAAATAATAGCCCGTGACAAAACACTAATTACTAGTACTAGTCAATTTAGTTGTTTATTGCTAAGATCTCAAACTAATATAATTTTTTAAAAATTTGGAAACATCAATAAATTATATATATCTTAATATCTGTACGGTTGGATCATCGATAATTATTTTCAAAAAAATCAAAACGGAAGTCCATGATAAAGTACTAGTTACTAGTACTAGTCAATTTAGTTATTTATTGCTAAGATCTCAAACCAAAATAATTTCTTATTTTCTGAAAATTTGGGAACATTAATAAATTAGATATATCTTAACATCTATACGATTGGATCGTTGAGAATTATTTTTAAAAAATTTGAAATAATTGTCCGTGACAAAGCACTAGTAATTACTAGTACTAGTCAATTTAGTTGTTTATTGCTAAGATCTCAAATCAAAATAATTTTTTATTTTTTGAAAATTTGGGAACATCAATAAATTATATATATATATATATATATATTTAAACATCCGCACGGTTGGATCGTCAAAAATAATTTTTAAAAAAAACCAAAACAATAGTCCGTGACAAAACAATAATTACTAGTACTAGTCAATTTAGTCATTTATTGCTAATATCTCAAACCAAAATAATTTTTTTTTGAAAATTTTGGAACATCAATAAATTAGATATATCTTAACATCCGTATGGTTGGATCGTCGAGAATTATTTTTAAAAAGATCTAAACAAAAGTCCGAGACAACACACTGGTTACTAGTACTAGTCAATTTAGTTGGTTATTGCTAAGCTCTCAAAATAAAATATTTTTTTTATTTTTTTAAAATTTGGGAACATCAATAAATTAGATATATCTTAACATTAGTACGGCTGAATCGTCGAGAATTATTTTTAAAAAATTGAAACAAATTTTCGTGATAAAACACTAGTTACTAGTATTAGTCAATTTAGTTGTTTATTGCTAATATCTCAATCCAAAATAATTTTTTATTTTTTGAAAATTTGGGAACATTAATAATTATATATATATTTTAACATCCATACGGTAGGATCGTCGAGAATTATTTTTAAAAAATTTGAAACAACAGCTGTGACAAAGCATTAATTACTAGTACTAGTCAATTTAGTTATTTATTGCTAATATCTCAAACCAAAATAATTTTTTATTTTTTCAAAATTTGGGTACATCAATAAATAACATATATCTTAACATCCGCACGGTTGGATCGTCGAGAATTATTTTTAAAAAAAATCAAAATAAAAGTTCATGATAAAGTACTAGTTATTAGTACCGGTCAATTTAGTTGTTCATTGCTAAGATCTCAAACCAAAATAATTTTTTATTTTTTGAAAATTTGGGAACATCAATAAATTAGATATATCTTAACATCCGTACGGTTGGATCGTCGAGAATTATTTTAAAAAAAATAGGAAGAATGATCCGTGACAAAGCACTAGTTACTAGTACCTGTCAATTTAGTTGTTTATTGCTAAGATCTCAAAACAAAATAATATTTTATTTTTTGAAAATTTGGGAACATCAATAAATTAGATTTATTTTAATATTCGTATCGTTGGATCGTCGAGAATTATTTTTAAAAAAATCCAAACAACAGCCCATGATAAAGCACTAGTTACGAGTATTAGTCAATTTAGTTGTTTATTGCTAATTAAGATCTCAAACCAAAATAGTTTTGTATTTTTTAAAAATTTGGGAAAATCAATAAATTAGATATATCTTGACAAATGCGACCTGAACCGAATTTTACTACATTCAAACAGAATTCGATCCGAAACAGTAAATATCCGAAAAAGAACCGAATCCAATTTGATCCGATCTTAATCTAAAATTTATCCGATTTTAATCCGAATTTGACTCGAACCGAATTAGATCCGATCCGAACCAAACATTCCCAAAAATATATCTTAACCGAAAGTGGATCCGAACCGAATCATATCCGATCCGAACGGACTCTAAATATATCATAACCGAAAATGAATCTGATCCGAAGCAGAACTGATCCAAAATTGATCCATTTAACCGATTTACCATATCTAAGCGAAAGGACGTGGAACAATAAGAGATAAATCATTACCAATTGCACTATCTAATCGTGCTTCAGGTTTTGTTTTTTTACAGCCATTCAATAACATGTGTAATTTGTACGGTTACTTGTATATAGCTGGACTTGGTGAACTGTGCCTTGACATTTCATTTTCCAGAGTACCAATCACACACCCTCAACCAGAAAACCAAAGTTAGCTGTTGTAATACTAGTACATCCAAATTTAATTCTACAACTCCAAAACATACTTATACTCTTTGTTTCTTTCATTTAATTTGCTTAATGAATGTGGATTATGGTCTATCACATTACGAAAATTTATTAAAAGGTTTATCATATCACGAATACTTATAAATTTAATGAAGATTAAGAAAAAAACAAAATATAGATTGGATTCTGAAAATTGCATATTTGAAAATTCTTGTTAATGAAAATCAGTGGATATTGATATCAATTATCAATTTCTTCTAAACAAAGATCTGTCGATATCCTTGTGTTAATAGGAGACATGATAGATTCAGATTTAAACCTTAATCGAATTATCCATTAATTTAATCTTTTTAATATAAATTTTGCTAATATTTGAGCTAACTTTTAGTCATTTTCAGAGATTACGATGATCAACACATAGATCGGAGAATTGTATTAATTTATACAGATATTAATTAATTGATAAAGTAATAATTATTAATTTATAGAGAATTTTCGACATCAAACAAAATTAATTATTTATTATTTGAATAATTTATGTTTATACTTAATTCAATGTACGATAGTTTACAAATTCAATAAGTATTACTGAGATTCAAACTAAAGATTCATGTATATTTATATGATATCAAATACAAAAAACTTATTTATTAAGTTAATCATATTTTACAAAAATGTAAGACATATATTTCTATTATTATAAAAAAATTATTAATTTTTAATATTATTAGGACCAAATATTTATATAGAATTTTTCAAAAAAATTATTATTTAATTATCTTATCGAAATTGATCTTTTTTAAACCGATCTAATTTGGGATTGGAGGAAATTATTAACTTAGAGAAGTTATTAATTTTGCAATGTTTTACTGCATATTTGTTTCAATCATCCCTTTTCACATCATTTTCTAACACACAAAGAGGTAAATATTTTTGATGAATGAAATTTCGAAATTCAACAATAATAAAAATTATTTGTATCAACAATAAAGCAAATTTTATATAATACGAAACACATTTTTTAATGACAAATCTCAGATGACCATTTCATACAAAACAATTTTTTTTAGTGAATAAAAATTAGCATTTCAATTTTATTTACGCTAAAAGAATAAAATTCCAGTGTACAGACTGGCAATATTTCCATGCTACTCCAGCTTTAATCACGTTCACCAAATAATCAAAAAATTGGAGCAACAAACGAGGGAAGAGGAGAGTTAAAATAAAGCCAAAAAGAAAACAAATGAAATGAGGGTCTGCTCCTCTATCCTCTTGATACGCTGCTGCCCTGCTTAGTTGTTGTTGAGCCTCTCACTCTCCTCCTTATTATATATCTCTCTCTTTTCTCTTTTTATTTTTCTTGACACAGAGAGAGAGACACACACATTATACTCAGATATGTTGTTGGGACCATCTTCTCTGTATTTCTTGAGTTGTTGAACAAGATAATGAGTAAAATCCCCCAAATCATACAACTAAAGGGATGGTTTCTTTAGAACAACATCAAACCCATCTTCAAAATCCAATCTTTTCTCTAGATTCTCTCTTTTGTGACGAGGAGAGTCTTGATCAAGATCTGGGTTTTCAAGATTTTCAAGAAAATGGTGTTGATGAAAAAACCCAACTTGTTAATGTTAAAGATAGGTGTTTTAGTGGGTTGTTAGAGTGTGATTTGGTCTGGGAAGATGATGAACTTGTGTGTCTCTTGTCTAAAGAAAAGATGGTTTCTTTGGACTTAAAAGATGAGTGTTTGATGAAAGCTAGAAAAGGGGGGATTGATTGGGTTTTGAGAGTGTGTTCTCATTATGGATTTGGTGGATTGACTGTTGTTTTAGCTGTTAATTACTTTGATAGGTTTATCTCTAGCTTCTGGTTGCAAAATGATAAGCCTTGGATGGTTCAACTTGTTGCTGTTGCTTGTCTTTCTTTAGCTGCTAAAGTTGAGGAGACCCAAGCTCCCCTTCTCGTCGAATTGCAGGTATGTTTTTCGTGTATTTTTGTTTGTAACTATTGTTTGATATGCAATGTGTTATGTTTGTATGCGAGAAACGTCATATCTGTACCAATTTTTGTGTGCAAATTTATGTTTTTGAATGTGCATTGTAAATTTGTAAATGTGGTTTCTATGAGCGAGGTATATTGGGTATGTTTGGTTTGTTTTTAGAGTCGATTTGATGTGGATTCTATTGATGGGTGTTTTAGGTAGATGTCTCAAAGTTTATGTTTGATGCAAAGAGTATTCAGAGAATGGAAATTTTGGTTCTCTCTGCCCTTGATTGGAAGATGAATCCAGTGACCCAGTTTTCATTCATTGATCATATTATAAGGAGGCTTGGATTGAAGATGTACCCACATTGCGATTTCCTAAGAAGGTGCGAGCGTATCGTTCTTTCTGCCATTACTGGTAAGCTTATCACTTACACCTGATTTTACCTTTTTGCAAAACATGTACTGTTATAGTAGAAATATGAATATGAATGACCTGTGGGTAGTATTAGAATGTCATTATCCATTTTAGTTTGTAATGTTGACATTGTACAACATACAGATTCCAGGTTACTTTCTTACCTTCCCTCTGTGATAGCTACTGCAATAGTTTCGGTTGTTATTAAGGAAGTTGATCCTTGTAATGCAATGGACTACCAGGCTCAGATCATGGATATACTGAAATCAAGCAAGGTTTGTTTGCAATACAGAATAGTCTCTTGCACTCCATTGTACTATTAAGTCCCAGTAATTAAATCTGACTGTTTGATTTGGTCCTGACTTGTAACAGGAAAGAGTTGATGAATGCTACAACCTCATTGTCGAAGGATCTGGTGATCGTAATCTTGATCAACATTGGAACCACAAACGCAAGTTCGAATCTGTGCCTAGCAGTCCCAATGGTGTCTTTGATGGATATTTCAGCTGTGATAGCTCTAATGATTCATGGACCGCGGCATCATCTGTTGTGTCTTCACCAAAACCTCTGACTAAGAAGAGAGCTGTTGATCAACAGATGAGATTGGTTCCTCTAAACCGTGCAGCAATTGGTGTGCTTAGTAGCCCTACTTGATCTATTTATTACCTCATATGGCTAGAGATTCACAATGGTATTATGTTAGCTCTCTTTTACATATTAATTATCAAACGTGTTCGTTAGATATATTTCTGATGACTTATAATGTGTAATCGGGTTCTTACCAAAACATTTGGTAGAGCAAACATTTGTCTTTTGCCCTTCTCAGCTCTTTAGCTGAGAATGAAGACTAAATTTAAGATGGATTTGGTGAAGGTGTGAAGCATAAGTAGCTTTGTTATGTTTCTTCATATATCATCTTTCAGTTGAGATGTCAATGGCAGTAGATATCAATGCAACTCTGATTGTAGGAAATCAATTAGATATCGGTCTAAACTTTATGTTCTTGCCATTTTAGGAGGATGTTTAGGAGCCATAGAGATTCATTTGCCTAGTCTTTGATAATGTTTCTGTTAAGCAAGTGAAGTGATGCATTTTCTACTTCAGTACTTCTAAATAGAAGACAGGTGGCCGGGTCGGTATGGGACCAAGTAAAAGCTGTAGTTTTAAATTTGATAAAGGTATGTCCAGTGGGCAGGTATAGACTGTCGGCCCCTATTAGATTTTTGTTTCAATTTCTAGGACTTGCTGTTTTGACTATCCTGAAAGAAAACACACCCTTGAATTATGTCAAACGTAGGATCAAATATCACGGGGTTTAATGGTTTGTTTTTCCTCTTCCCTACTTTTGGACTTTGTTGCTTTTCTAGAAGAAAACAGAGATTTGAAAAACATCAAGCGTATTGTGAGATCAAAATTCCTATATCTATATGAATGATCTTCTGGATAATGGAAATGAAAGACTAGTTGGTAATTTAAAGATCATATAGAAATGAGTGCAAGTACTTCGTATATATATTTTCCTTAATCATATTATCTTCTCGTTATCTATCGGGTTTTTCCTTAACTTGCTGACAGTAGATATGGCAAGACCTTGTAACTATTATTCCGTGTTTGTTTTGCTTACACAAGTATCCCTTAGCTTAGTTCTATATGACCAACATCATACTCCACCCCAGAGAGCTTCTGACTCATTTTAAATCTATTCATTTGATCATTAGTGTTTGCACAGTAGACATAGATACTTTCACTGCCTACTGTTGGTCACCAGTTGTCATTTTCGCTCTGTGGAACTTAGAGCATCCACAATGCTAAATACCATATCCCACTTTTTTGGACCCCATCTGAATGCCAAATCAGCAAAATGTGGTATTGTCAAAAAATTGGACAACTTGATACAATGCTAGAGCCCATTTCCTTTGGATAACTGAATATAAAATGTACATTGAAGGCATAACGTACATACATAATATATTAAAATAGTATAATTATAAAGAGCAGGTGAGCAACAAAGATTAAAATATTAAAAAGCAAGAAACCGGCCTTGGCCACCAAGTTGGGCACTGCCCACTTTATATCTACTCATCCAATGCAAAAAATAGGAAATGACCACTGCCCAAGTCATTTTACGTGTCCCAATGCAGCAAATGGGCTTGCATTGGAGATACTCTTATTTCCCGTAATCCCCTGCAACTGCACATGATGTTAAATTTCCGTTAATCAATCCATTAGTAGACCCTGGCATACGATAATCAAACTGGATTAGTTTTGTAGCCTAGCTAGCTGAATTGTTCATTAGTTGGTCATATTAGAAAATGTATGTATGCTTGAATTGATCACTAGAGGAAAAGTCTTTAGACACGGACTCCAGCCAAGATATAAAGCATATATGACTGTTTTAATGCAAATACATTTTTGGACTCACTAGTAAAGATAAAATGAAGGGTGATATAAATTTTGGGTATTTGACTTTAAGAGAAGAGTGGTAGTCCTACCTATTGATCTTGTGGGGTTGAGCTTGTCTCCAAGAAGGACCTTTGGTTTGTTCTCCCTACTTTTAGGTTGATCTACTTTGTTATTAATCATTGTATACATCACTAATGAAATAGTGAACTATTCTTATTATTTTAGGTAGCTAAAATACTTGGGCTCCATAAAATAATTTGAAATGTTATCATTACCCTTCTTGAATTTCCCTCTAGTGGAGAAAAAATGTTGTGATTTACAGTAAGACAAGTTTATATTGCATCTCATAAACTTTGACAAAAACATAAATGTAGGAGCAACAGTGCTAGCTTAAGACTTGTATACAGTTATATGCTGAATGGCATCAACCTTTTCATGGTGAAACTGTACAAGATATACTTATCTCCCAACAGAGGTTATGTGGGTTTCCTAAAACGGTGGTTGTTTCAGTACATTCTTGTTTTGAGGTGGTGGATATTCTGTTTATGACTGTTTATGTACCTTGCTTGTATAAATATTTGGTTTTCTAAAGTTGGGAAAGCAAATGCTAGGTATTAGAACATTTACCAAATGATGTACCCATAGCCGAATGGCGAATGATGATATATGAGAGCCATGGTATCAATGGTTAGAATCATCATTTTCTACACCATTTATTGAATGTTTCGGTCCCCTCTGCATTAGTCACCGTAGTATCTATAGTCAGTGTATGACACGATCTGAAACCTGACTGATTATAATTTATTGATTTACGAAATAAAATTGATTGATCTAAATTCGACAAGTGATAAAATTCTACTTATTTGAACTTACCAACACGCAGACTTGAAACTCGAAATTAGAAATTGGCGCCTCTAGTTGTGTTTACTGGAGTATATTTAGAATTTTAGATGTGATGAAGAGGCCAGTGGCAACCACCATTTATGATAAGGAAATTGAAGTTGTTGTAGTGTTGTAGTGTTGTTTCTTGACTAGACACAAGTACAGTACTAGTCACCATACAAGGTTTCAACATATTCACACATTCTTGTGTGTAATGTATGTATCATACTATCATTGCCATACAAAAATAAATTTGAGCACCAACCTTCATTCACTAGCTAACTACCTTAATTCTCGTGTTTCACATCTGTCCCAAAGAATATATAGCATAGACATATAATGCTCATGGTATTTTTTAATTGCTTAATTTTTTTTTTGCTACATTGGCTATTTACTTATAGCCACCCAAACAAATGACAATTTATTGTTTCTGCTAAAAAGGGAAATGGTTAAAGTAGGCAAATAGTTGGAAATTGGCGGTAATCATGTGAAGAAACAGGGGAGAAGTAACTGGAAACAGCTAAGAGTAGCAATGTTTTCTTAATCATTGGTAAGAAAGTAGGAGTTAAAACCATTGAGTACCCTGAATCATTTGACATGGGAAATTTCAACATACTAGAGTATGTGAAACCTGTACTAGGATTTTCGAACACTTTAGGAGGACTATTTGGTTGCTAAATTCTAACTAATCTGAGGGAGAGTTTGGTCTGAATTATCAGGCAAATTAATCAAAATCAAACAAATTTATCCAATAAATCCCGCTCGTTCATAACAAAAGGGATGAAATGTACCAAATCCCGCTCGTTCATAACAAAAGGAATGAAATGCAAGAATGACAATACTAAATTAGAATTCAAAACCCCATCGAAGATTAATTGATACTATTAAGAACGGCAAGAATGACAATATTAAATGGTCTGAACTCAAAACCCTATCGAAAAGACGAAAATTAATCGACTCCCGATGCAAATTCCCCTCAGCTCAGTCCATTGCCAATTTGCCATGCTGGTGAAAGGTGTGGTCAAATCCGAGTACAGGATGGAGGAGCCCCTCAACATAAACTACATGAAAATGACGAAATGAGTTACTTATTTGAATATGATAGGAGTACATTACAGACCGCTACACGAAATAAAGACACTTTACGAAGAATATCAACATGATTAAACAATTAAATGAACAAAAAAATTTACTGATGTGGGGAAGTAGTTTGAAAAGCAAGTAGTATAAGTGTAGCAGCCTTTATTAATAACTAACGCCCCCACTCAACTTACACAAATTCCAGCACCAGCATATCTCGTAAATTTGCTGTCACCAACATACACATGTTTTTTACTCTCCAACTTCATATTTGGTGGAAGATCTTGATTATTTTTTCCTTTCACTTTCTAAAAATCTTGTCATGGAGGTGAATAAGGGGGTGTAATGTAAGTACAATAATCAATGTATGGTGCATATGGCCGTAGTAATATTTCGGGTTCTATAAAATCATAAATTAATGACGGAATCAGAATTTCAAAAACTCGGAAATGAAATTTATTGTTATAAAACTTGTACTGACTTTGTAAGATCAGCAGGAGATAAAAAGAAGATTTTACACTAATTTTTTTTGGAAACACCCTCTCCACAAAATTTTAAATGGTTGTCAAAAATCGTTACTAACTAGCTCTTTCTGGATTCTGCATTGTTTGGAGCTGCTCATTTGTTTGTGAACTGGCCCATAGGCCATACTTCGTTACCATTACTCTATTGATCGATATTCACCTTTCACTAAGCAACCCGTATCTATGTCCTGGATTGACGTTTCTTTTACAAGCGTATTAGACAAGTAGTAGTGCATCCCAGCAAGAAAGAAATATGCAGCTTCTTGCTTTGAGATGTGCTAGTACTCCTTTTTTACGGCACATACATCTAATAGTTTTATAAACAATACTTTGACATTCCTTTTTTATTTAAAATGCATGGTAAACCAGATGAAGTATTAACATATACGATTGCAGTTTTGCGAATCAAACAGTAGTCTATATAGTTTAGAACTGGCACATTGTATTTGCACACCAAGTTTTTATTAGATCTGTTATTATAGATATGAGAAAGCTTTTCCGGTAATAATACTTGATAGTACGTATATAGGAAATGTTTTTGATTGTCATGATACAAAAAAGTTGTTACATGGTCTTTAGCCAGAAGTTGCACAAGCAGTCTAGATCATGTTCTTTACCAGATATCACTATTCACTAGCAAAACAATTAACAGAACTGAATGAGAATTATGATGTGGTTTATTGTACTCAGTGGTGGAACCAGAATTATGAGAGAGGCAGGTTTTAAAAAATATGGATCGTTAATTATAAAAAATATGTATATTTTTTTTTAAAATTTAGTCCGAGCTCTGGTTCCGCCACTGATCATACTAATGTTGTTGATAGAGTGACTGAAGCTCAAGTCACTCGGGGGATTTGAGCTACGAAAGATCTTGTTCATTCACAAGAACTGCTGCATTGCAGTTCCTCCTGCAGGAATCGAGTACAGCTTTCACCCAATAGAGCCGGCAATTTTGTACACGACACGAAAACACGACACGAAAATGACACGAAAATTACGGGTTTGGGTTGACCGTTGCGGTACACGAACACGAAATTACACGGATGAATTTAGTGTTGGTTTTGGGTTTACCCCTGGGTACACGACACGAAACGAAAATACACGAAATAAATAATTATGTAAATAATTTTATTAAAATTATATGAATACATATGTTAAAATAATATTCTATATATAATTTTTACATAAGATAAATACAAAATAGTTTCAAATTTTAGTTTCACAGTACTTGAGCAGACTTAATTATTTATGACATATTGACTTAAGACTCGACTAGTAAAAATTTAATATATAAATATTTTTATTTTTATTCAAAAATTACACGAAACACGATACGAAATGTACACGAAAGGAAGGTACACGAACACGAAACGAAACGAATCCTTAACGGGTCGGTTTTGGATTTGACATTACGTACACGAAACACGAAATTACACGACACGAAAGTATACGAACGAAACGAATTGCCAGGTCTACATCCAACTAGTTTAAAAATGTTACATGTCAAATTCTTTATGAAAAATTGTAGAAAATTAAAAAAGTTGTAAAAAAGTAAACTCGTTCAGTATTTTTGAAGCTCACGTTTGCATTCTTTTTTTATGGTCATTGCCGACCACCACAACAATTAAACTTCGAATGTTCTGATTTCTGAAAGATTAGACCTCGAAGTAATTGTAGTCAATATTTGATAGTTTCTCCAAACAGTTACCGGAGAGAATACTAGAGCTGTGCCCAACGATTGCATGAGACTTTAATAGATTTAGCTACCACATTATCACAAATCTGTATTTTTTTAACTGTTTATACTTCGCTTAACTAAATCCGTTGCTCACCTGTTGGGGAAACCATAGCAACAAGTTCTCCAGTTTTGAGCTTGTAAAGGATAGTTGTTTTGCTAGAGGCATACAGATACCATCATAATCCTCATCTCTTTCTGAGCAAAGAGTTCTGAACAAATAGAGACATTGCTGCTAGCAATGCAACAGCTAATCAGCGAACTTAACAGTATATAATGAAGTATCCTAATTGTTCAGCTGATTCCTTCACCAAGTTAGTTTCCGTGACTGTACCACCTGTTGTCATTACCTAACTCTAAACTTCGGGAACCAACTGTATAGTGCAGATAATGGAAACCATTGTCTGCGGTCTTCTTATCAAGTAGTGATATAATTGAATGCTATAAAAAACTAATAGCACCTACAAGAAACATAGTCCGAAGAACAATCAATAAAGCTGTAGGAACGTAGAAGGTAATATAGCGCAGTAGATAAATAAAGATAAAATAACTAAAGAAAGGAATCGACTTGACTCTAATATTTTGTGAGTGCCAATGTATTCTCATACATATATTAACTATTTGATATTCTTTTAAAAACATTCAATTGATCATTAGGAGATCAAGGTGTAGAGTTGCTCTTCCTTGAAGAGTTATTATCAGTTTTTATGTATTCCTGTTATCTGAATCAAATTTGCTGAATTTACGCTATAGATGGACTGACGGAGTAACAGCCAGTAAGCCATACGGAATTTGGCCACTGCAGCGAACATCTGAAGCACAGCAATCATTTTCTATGGAGACAACTAGTTAGTTGCAGCCACATCTAAATCAACGATGAAAATCTTTTTCGTCTTCTGACTGTCAGCACAACATTTGTTTTATTTACTAATTAACGTCATATAAGATACTGTCATATTAGAAGGATCTTGATACATCTTGTGGGAAAATCATTGAGGATCGTTATCCACAGAGTCAAATCCTTTACTTTTGTTCAATTCAACAACCTGAGGATGACACCGAAAATTACAAATGGTTAGTAGTTAGTAACTAGTTATTGTCTTAAATTTTCTTGAAATTCAAGGAAAAAGGGTAAGAACCAAGAATCATTACTACAATTTACAGTTACCCTTTCAATCTCATAGACTGGCACAAGATATCAATGTCCCTCATCTTGTAGGTCGATTGGATTAGATTATGGCATGTTTTTTCTTGCAAATCGAAGCAGCAGAGGAGACTACAGTCACTAGGAAAGGAAAACGTAGCATGCCAGATTAACTGAGCTGCTAAACTAAAACTAAACAATAAACATGGTAAATAAAAATAATGTCCAGTAAAGTCCATTGAATTCGAAGAAACATTTTCATTGTCAGCCTGTTTAAATTAAAATATGAACTCACGCACTCAAAACCAATATGTTGTTAATTCATCCAGAAAAGGAAGAGGAACGAAACTACCACAAAAACTAGTTACGTTGAGGGCTTTTAGATGTGTAGCACTATGCAGCACCATCTGGCTGTGAAGGGTATTTATCTGTACCTAGCACCTGCAAGCAGAAATTTTACTCCTTTCATCCATTTACTACAGAGATATGAACTTCAGAGGAAGCACATCATATCTTTGATTCTTGGTATGCATTCTTGGTAGTTTGTGTACGATATCTTGATGGTAATATGCAGCTGTTATTAATATTGTGGCGACTAACATTATTTTACTTAATCTTACAGTATCCTAAATAAGTAAGACTATTGCTAACTTAGTTTATCATTTTCACGTAACACTTTTCTTGATCAGCAGTAACTAATTGGTGTCTCATTGGTTCAGTTGTTTTTAGCGATTCATAGGTGTATCCTCGCATCGAAGATCAAACCCATTGACACCACCTATAGGCTATATTCATAAGCATTTAACACTTTTGTGCCTTCTAAGACCAAAAAAAAATCTAGATATCACCTTGTTCGAATCACGCTAACTGATAAAACTAGCATAACAGATGAAGAAGATAGCTAGTATAACAGAGAGAATGAAAGAGATTCATATCTAGAAACTGTTAGATCGTTTACAATATTTTGCTTAGCTATTTACAATGTGTACAAACATGCTTTTATACTAATACATTCTAACAGAATTCTGTAACTAACTAGAGCTGATGTGGCAACTTATCCAGCTGTATGACAACTCGGTTATAGCTCATGTAGAAGCTCCAGCTTGTATTTCAATAGCCCCTCTCAAGGTGGGAAGTGGATACACTCCCAACTTGGACAAGATAGAAGTGAAATGTGGAGAAGGTGCAACCTTAGTAAATACATCTGCTAACTGTGAGCGTGTTGGAAGATAAGTAAGCTGCAACAAACCTTCAAGAACCTTATCTCGAGTGAAATGGCAATCAAGTTCAATATGTTTGGTTCGCTCATGAAAAACCGGATTCTTTGCTATATGAAGAGCAGATTGGTTATCACAATGCAAAGTCACGGGCTGCAGTCCAGAAACTCCCAACTCAGTTAGCAAACGAACAACCCAAGTCACTTCAGCAGCTGCTGAGGCCATGGCACGATACTCTGCCTCGGCTGATGATTTAGAAATTGTGTTTTAATCGAGAAATTATATCGATCAAGAGAGATTTTAAGAAAGATATCAAGATGTCAAGAGAGATTCTAACAGATTGAGCACAAATCACTATATAACAATGAGCTTTAACAGATTCAGAGACTATACGCAAAGCAAACTGAAATCAGTACAAGAAATGAAACATTTCACCTGAGAAATTGTAAGATTTCAAATGAAAAACACACAAATCGCCATTGTTGTACGGACAAATCACCATTACTGTACGGACAACAGCTATGAGATGAAGAACAGAACAAATCAAGGTAAATCGCGGAAGAATCAGGCTCGCACACGCTCTGATACCATGATAAAACTAGCATAACAGATGAAGAAGATAGCTAGTATAACAGAGAGAATGAAAGAGATTCATATCTAGAAACTGTTAGATCGTTTACAATATTTTGCTTAGCTATTTACAATGTGTACAAACATGCTTTTATACTAATACATTCTAACAGAATTCTGTAACTAACTAGAGCTGATGTGGCAACTTATCCAGCTGTATGACAACTCGGTTATAGCTCATGTAGAAGCTCCAGCTTGTATTTCAATACTAACTCTTGAATTAACAAGACTAAAAGTAAAACTCAAATGTACTAAACCATATTTTACAAACTGAACTGAAAGGGAAACCAAACAAGCAAAGGGAGCCAAGCCCCTAGCTCTCGAATATTGTGGGAGGATAAAATGTACTCGGATTGCTCTATAATAGATAAAATTTGTTATTTTCTGTAAATTTCTAATATCAAGATTAGAGAGTTTTTTCGGTAAGAAGATGAAGACTCCAATTTGTGTGCATACATTCAAATTTGCTGAATCAACACTCAAACTTGTAATCACATCAAAAAGATACATGAAGCTGCAAATGACGTGCGAAACTATATTTGATAGGAAGTGTCACCGAAGGTTTGGTAGCTTCTCTCTCTCAAGAGCATCTCTTTCACATGAGAGTCAGCCGGTGAAACTGCCGCCCTCTCCCTCATTCTCTCCATCTCCGCTTCACCCATCAATCCATTCTTCGATCCTCCCCCAATCTTCTACCTTTTGTTTTTTTCAATTTTCAATAAAAATCGAACCAAAATCAAAATTTTTAGAATTTATTTCTCAGATCTATCTTGGTTTTGAGTCCGTCTTCTAAAATAAAAATTACATTGAGATTCCATTTCTCCTCCTTAACATCATACCAAAATTTGGTGTTATTCCGAGGACTTTGATTTTGGATCTTCGTCTCGTCTTTTGGCGTGTTTTTCGTCTCGTCTGTTGGCGAGTTTTGTTTGTATGTTGGTTTGGGTTTTGTTACGGGCTACTTTGAAAAGGATTTTTGTGGTTTGGTGGGAGATCTGTAATTTATGCATTGATTTTGGGCTGGTGTTGGATATTGCAAGAGCTTACTTTTCACAACTAGAATTTGTTCATCCTATGAGATATTTTATTTTCGGCATGTCTATAGCTGGTGTTCGGCATGTAGATAGCTGGGGTTTCATTTTCGGCATGTCTATAGCTGGTTTTCGGCATGTAGATAGCTGGGGTGTTTCTGAACATTGGGCTACAGGTGGTGCGTATTTGAAGGTCATTTGCGATATTACCAGTTTCAGGATTGGTGCAGATTGGATTGATCGGAAAGCTACTCTAATCTTTTTTATTTCAGAGAATATTGTTATTCATAATGTAAAACAGTCTGTAAACATAAGCGACTATTTGGTTAGCTCGTTTATTTGTTTCTATTCAGATTGTAGTGTCAATTCAGGGTTTGTCCTGGCTGGGTTCTTGGTTGATGCAAATTAATACAATTCCTTGTTTGTCAAAAAAAAAAACTGCAAATGACAGTACAGGAGAACATATTCTGATTATGAGTCTATACTAATAATCCATTCTATAACAATTATTAGAATGCAATGCAACATAACAGGCCACACAGTGCAATAACATATGTACGACAGCGTTTTAAAGGCAAGAAAAGCAAAGAAGTAATTTCAGCTGAGCAGAATGAAAATGAGGGATAAGTAAGAAAAGAATTGGGGGAAAGAGGGTTATACGTATTATGAATTAAGTAAACCCTAGGGTGTGTGGGAGTTAGGCGGCGACTCGAAAGCTGTCCATTCTATCTTTACTGTTTATCGTTGAACTTTTGTGATCCTTTTGTATTCGAATATTAAATCTACTTGTTTGCCCAGAGTATTATTGTTTTCCTTGTGTATTTGATTGTGAAGTAATATCTAGTCCATAACAAATCTGGTATCAGAGCGAAATCGATCATGGCGCCGCAAACTGACACCCGTCAAGGATCGAGAATCGAGTTAGTAGAAAGAGCTGTTGCAGATATGAGGAAATTGATGACAGAGGAAATCACTACGGCAGTCAATAACGCCGCCGTAGAGATGCAAAAGACGATACTCTCTCACGTTACTACCAATCTCGACCAAATCACTCAAAAACTGCAGGTACGTATAGATCGGGTAAGAGAGAACAATGAAGCTTTGGTTACCGATATGCAGAGGAAACAATTTGAGTTTCAGTCGGAGATGCGTGCTACTGTGTTAAACCTTAAGACCCTAAACTCAACCGTTTTAACAGGGGAGGGTGGGGGTTATAGACAGCCTAGTGAATGGGTTGGATCTGGTTTTGGACGAGGTGGTAGTGGTTTTATCGGAGGAGCTAGTGGCAGTCAGGGTGGAGGTGGAGGACGTGACAAGGAGAAGAGGCTCAACGAGGTAACTGGAAGTATCGAAAACTAGATCTTCCGGTGTTCGACGGAGTAAACCCAGATGGGTGGATACTGCGAGCGGAACGGTATTTTGCTTTTTATCGCCTAACAGATGCTGAGAAACTAGAGGCGGCGGTTGTAGGCTTCGATGGAGATGCGTTAACCTGGTATCAATGGGAGAACCGGCGCCGTCCAATTAGACGGTGGGATGATATGAGAGATTTAATTTTACAACGGTTCCGACCTATGCATTCAGGAACACTAAGTGAGCAATGGTTAGCAGTTCGCCAAACTGGGTCGGTGGCGGAGTTTCAACGTGAATTTATTGAGATGGCGGCACCGTTGGAGCAAATACCTGAGAACCTCTTAATGGGGCATTTTGTGAATGGATTAAAAGACGAAATTAAGGCGGAGGTGCGGATGTTGGGATTATATACATTGGAGCAGGCTATGGACCTTGCCCTTAAGGTGGAAGAGAAGTTACGAGTGCAAGGTGTAAAAATAAAAGAAAACAGAGCCACCTCTTTCGGCTCTTCTCGATCCCAATCCGACAATTCCCACGCAAGCCTCTACAAAAGCACCAGTTCAGCCCCTAGTGGAGTTTCTTTTTCGTCGAGTTGGAAGACACCAGGTTGGGGGTCGAAATCAGAAGCCGGTTCAACATCTCCAAGTTCGTGGTCACCTCAGACTCGTAGTTATAGCCATCTGTGACATCCAACCCAAACAAGTCAAATTCTGGGATTCCCATCGCGAAACCAATTGGTGAAGTCAAAAGACTCACCCCAAAAGAACTACAACACAAGAGGGAGAAGGGGCTGTGTTTTCGATGCGATGAGAAGTGGGCAGCAGGCCATAGGTGCAAACAGAAGGAATTGAGTGTTTTGCTTACCCAAGACGATGAGGAGGATTTGGGTCTGATAGAAGAAGAGTGTGAGGAACAAATGCTAGGAGACAGAATTGATACAGTGGTTTCTCTTAACTCCGTGGTCGGATTGACATCTCCAAAAACTATGAAACTTAGAGGGCTCATAAACGGTGTGGAAGTCGTAGTCATGATTGACCCGGGGGCAACCCACAATTTCATCTCCACACGGACAGCGCAGAAAGTGGGAGTTACGGTGGTGCAGACAAAAGAATTTGGGGTATGTCTTGGTAATGGGGAGGCGGTAAAAGGGACAGGGGAGTGCAAGGGAGTGTTGTTACAGTTGGAAGGCGTGGATATCGTAGAGGATTTTTTGCCGTTTGAGTTAGGCAATTCAGACATCATTCTGGGCATACAGTGGCTTGAAAAACTAGGGGCTGTCACTACGAATTGGAAGTCACAAGTGATGAAGTTTTCGATGGGTCAGCAAAAGGTGGTGTTGAAAGGTGATCCCTCACTGAGTCACTCTCGGGTATCTCTAAAGGCAATGTTAAAGACCGTGCGGAAAGAAGGAGGGGGATGGTTAGTGGAAATCAACCAGGTGGAAAAAGGAATTCAGAGGGAGGAAGAGCAGCACATTGCTCCATTTATGTAGCCAGTAGTACGAATGAATAACAAAGTCTCCAATCGCCCATTGGTTTACCGCCCTGCAGGGGTCACGACCATGCTATTATAATGAGAGAAGGCAGTAACCCAGTCAACGTACGTCCCTACCGATATCCCCAGTTCCAAAAAGATGAGATAGAGAGACTAGTGCAAGAAATGCTCGCGGCAAAAATAATACAGCCCTCCACGAGCCCTTACTCAAGCCCCGTCTTATTGGTTAAAAAAAAAGATGGATCATGGCGATTTTGTGTAGATTATAGAGCTTTAAACAAGGAGACGGTGGCTGATAAATACCCCATTCCGGTGATTGACGAGTTGTTGGATGAATTACACGGGTCGAGGTTTTATAGCAAGTTAGATCTCAAGGCGGGGTACCACCAAATAAGGGTCCGAGAGGAAGATGTCCATAAAACGGCTTTTCGCACTCATGAAGGACACTATGAATTTTTAGTCATGCCGTTCGGGTTAACAAACGCACCATCTACGTTCCAATCTCTCATGAATGAAGTATTCAAGCCATATCTTCGAAAGTTCGTTCTAGTCTTTTTCGATGATATCTTGGTTTATAGCCCCTCCAAAGAAGAGCATTTCTCCCATGTGCAGCTGGTTCTACAAACGCTGCAGGATAACAGTTTGGTAGCTAACCTTAAGAAATGTGAATTTGGTAAAAGGAAAATAGCGTACTTGGGCCACGTGATCTCCGAAAACGGAGTGGCAGCAGATGGCAACAAAGTCCAGGCGATGCTAGAGTGGGCTGAACCCAAAACCCTCCGTGAGCTGCGAGGTTTTCTTGGATTAACGGGCTACTATCGTAAATTTGTGGCTCATTATGCACAAATAGCCCAGCCCCTAACTGATCAGTTGAAGAAGGATCAGTTTGGGTGGTCGACAGCAGCTACACAGGCCTTTGAGCATCTCAAGCAGGCCATGGCAACCTCTCCCGTACTTGCCATGCCAGACTTCACTATTCCCTTCATTTTAGAAACTGATGCATCGGGATATGGGGTCGGAGCTGTTCTAATGCAGAGAGGCAGACTTGTTGCTTATTTCAGTAGGATTTTGGGGCAAAGAGCAAGGCAAAAGGCGATTTATGAAAAGGAACTTATAGCAATATGTTTGGCAGTATTAAAGTGGAAACATTACCTACTTGGGAGAAAATTCTGGGTACACACGGACCAACAAAGCTTAAAATACGTGATGCAACAACACGAGGTGGGGGCGAACTACCAAAAATGGGTGAGCAAACTCATGGCCTTTGATTTTGAGATTGTCTACAAACCAGGGGCCTCGAATCGGGTCGCAGATGCCTTATCTAGAAAGGAACAAGGGTTGGTAGTCTTAAATGCAATGTGATCGGCGAGTGGAGTGGATTGGGGGGAGTTATGTAACGAGATAGAGGCAGATCAATTCATCAGGAAGTTGAAACAGGATGTGATTGAGGGGGCAGGTCAGTTTGGAGAGTTCTCAATTAGGGACGGGAGACTGTTGTTTAACCAAAGGGTGGTAATTCCTAAGAATTCAAGCTATATACCGATACTGCTCAGAGAATATCATGACTCACCCGTGGGTGGCCACTCGGGGGAGTCAAAACGTATCTTAGAATCGCAGGTGCATGGTTCTGGCAAGGGATGAAGAAAGATATCGCTAAGTATGTGAAGGAGTGCGCCATCTGCCAGCAAAACAAAAGCTCAAACCAAAGCCCAGCTGGACTGCTCCAGCCGTTACCAGTCCCTACGCAGGTGTGGGATGAAATTACAATGGACTTCATCGAGGGTTTACCAAAATCTCAAGGGTTCGATACAATTCTGGTGATAGTGGATCGCTTGACCAAGTATGGCCACTTCATTAAGCTCAAACATCCATTTTCGGCGTTGACAGTTGCAAAAGTGTTCATTGAAGAAGTAGTGAGGCTGCATGGGTTTCCCATTTCTATCATATCTGACAGAGACAAAGTCTTTATGAGTTTATTCTGGCGCGAGCTATTTCGTCTACAAGGCACCAGTCTCAAACGAAGTTCGGCGTATCACCCACAAACGGACGGACAGTCCGAGGTAGTGAACAAATGTGTGGAGACATACCTCAGGTGTTTTGCCTCCAGTCTACCAAGAAAATGGGCACAATGGGTGGCATGGGCGGAATTTTGGTACAACACCTCACCCCATATGTCGATTAACACCACTCCTTTCAAGGCATTATATGGACGCGACCCTCCTCACCTGCTACGGCTGGGAACAAGCCATACCCCTGTTGACAACCTTGAGGAGGAGTTGCAACTTCGAGATGCACAACTGGATGAGTTAAAATTCCACCTGTTAAGGGCACAACAGATCATGAAAACTACTGTAGACAAGCACCGACGAGAGCTACAGTTCCAAGTTGGAGAGTCCGTTTACCTCAAGTTGCAACCTTATAGGCAACAGTCACTTGCACAAAGGCCTTTTGAAAAACTAGCAGCCCGCTTCTATGGACCATTCCCGATCATTGAACGAATCGGAGCAGTAGCCTACAAGCTCCAACTTCCGGATGACAGTAAACTACATCCTGTATTCCACATTTCTCAACTCAAAAGAGCTGTGGGTAACCCCCAGACTCCCTCAGACCTGCCTCAACAGTTGTCTCCAGATCTGGAATTGTTGGTCATACCTGAAACCCTTTTGGATATTCGTAATACGGGGGACGGCCAAACTATAGATACTGAGGTGCTTATAAAGTGGAAAAACCTGCCTCAATTCGAGGCCACATGGGAGAAGGCAGCAGTCATTGAAGAACAGTTTCCTATGTTTCACCTTGAGGACAAGGTGAGAGTTTTGGCGGGGGGTATTGCAATGCAACATAACAGGCCACACAGTGCAATAACATATGTACGACAGCGTTTTAAAGGCAAGAAGGGCAAAGAAGTAATTTCAGCTGAGCAGAATGAAAATGAGGGATAAGTAAGAAAAGAATTGGGGGAAAGAGGGTTATGCGTATTATGAATTAAGTAAACCCTAGGGTGTGTGGGAGTTAGGCGGCGACTCGAAAGCTGTCCATTCTATCTTTACTGTTTATCGTTGAACTTTTGTGATCCTTTTGTATTCGAATATTAAATCTACTTGTTTGCCCAGAGTATTATTGTTTTCCTTGTGTATTTGATTGTGAAGTAATATCTAGTCCATAACATAGAACTATCTGAAAAAATCAACTAAAACACATCCAGTCAATCTACTATGTTGGGTGTATGATATAATCATTCATTGCTAGTGACCATACAGATACGCTGAAGAAGTAGTAGACAATGGAAACTTCTCTAGCCCATGCAGGGCCTCTTTCATTGCTGGTCTCTTTTGTGGCACTGGAGATATACAGCTGTAACCTAATCGTAATAATGCCAACAAAGACTCTTCCTTGCCTTCCAAATCACCACGTATTGCCACGTCAGCCATCCTCAGAACCTTATTCTTCTCTTCGTCTGCCAATGTGGCATTCCCGATCACTACGGTGGGGCCTAATTCGTCCGAAACAATGACTTTTCCCGTCAACAATTCAAGCAGCACCACACCAAATGAGTATACATCCCATTTTTGGTTGGGCTTTAGACTTCTAAGTGATTCTGGTGCATAATACGGGGAACATCCCAATGCGCTTGGGCTTGGACTTGGGTTAGCCCCACCTGCAGTATCCTGAAAACTATCACGAGATCCAGTGGACCTTTTGCTACCAAAGTTTCGAGCTGAAGCACTAGACTTATAACTATTATCCCCCACTACAAGCCTCTCCAGACCAAAATCTCCAATCTTAGGCTCCATATCTGCACCCAACAAGATGTTACTAGGCTTCAAATTACCATGGACATGTTTTCTTTCATGGATGTATGCTAGTCCTCGGGCCATTCCTTTTGCTATCTTGAGCCGTACTTCCCAAGGTAAAGAACAAGGTGATGACCCAGCTTTCCCTGAAATTTTATAGTAAAAGTAACTTTAAAGAGATCTGATCACATGGCAAGTTATCTAAATCATGACCATTAGTCCATCACCAAACCAGACAACAAGATACTACAAATGAGAAAAATCATCATCCATGCAAGTGGAAACTGCAAAAGTACCTAAATTCAAAACAAGTAACAACAATAGTTACATGACAGTTTGACAAGCAGTGCCTTAAACGGCCACCAGTGAGGATGTAAAGGAGCCTATTCCAACACTTTCACGTTTGATCTGGGCTCAACTACTAACTTTATATCTTGAGCTCTATGGAGGCAATAATTTTCGCTCCAAGTTCCACCCGACAAAATCTTGATACACAAATTCGGCTAAAAAAATTTATATAAACTGTCTAGATAATACATTTTCAATCAAAATAACAACTAGTAAGTAATAAAAATTCATTAAGGCACACAAACCTTACTAGTCGCACAATTTAAAATTTAAGTTCGTCTGTTGAATAACCTGAGCTTAATCAAATTTGAGTATCTTCTACAAGTTGTGGTCGAGTGACACTCACAAATAGGTCCTAGCTACGACCACTCCTCCCACTTTGGTTACATCTAGTTCAGATTAGCTCAAATATAGTGGAATAATTCTTAAATAAGTAATGCTACTTTACGCACACTTTGAATTAAAATGAAGAAAAAACTTACTGTAACGGGCATTGGCAAGACTACCATTCGGAACAAAATCATATATGATAAGCTTCTCATCAGCACCCCAATAAAATCCACGAATCTGAACCAAATTGGGATGCACCAATTTGGCAATGACTCGAATCTGATTCTCAAAATCCCTGAACCGCTCAAGGCCACTTTCTCCAATTCTTCGAACTGCCAGCATTGTCCCATCTTCCAGCACAGCCTTATACATTATACTCGAACCAGTTGCACCCAATATATACGCTGATGCCTTAAGCAAACCCTCTAGCTCTAGTTCCTTCTCTCCTCCATCAACTGTCACAAGATTCTTAGATGATCTTTTCTGATCAACTACTGGCTGCTGATATTTTACAGAATCTTTTTTCTCCTCCAATGTTGAAGACTCGGACGATAATGACGACTCTTCTTCTGAGTCATCGTACCTGCGTTTGTTAAAGCACACCCATGATATTACTCCTTTCTTTGTCTCAGAAGAAGAAGAAGTCCACTCAAAATCTTTGGCTTCATCTCTCACTCTTTTTTCTGTCCTTCTCTTCTTCACTTTATAAACGTACACTGAAATCACAGCAAGTATCGCAACTCCCAAGATATCACCGATCACAATTCCCAAAATTGTACTTATTTTGAAACCGTTTTTTGATGCTACATTTTCCGAGGAAGGTATTGTCTTGGGAATTGCTGCAATTGCTGGAGGAGACGTGGCTTCAGTTACATTTGACATAATAGATGGAATAGGACAAGGATTATTCTTTAGTGGTTTACCACAAAGTTGATCATTCCCCGAAAATGACTTACTCTCTTGACTATAAAAAACACTTGACTCTGGAATAGGACCAGTAAGATTGTTGACAGATAAATCTAGGGTAACGTTCTCAGGGAACCTTCGGCCAAATTCTACTGGAATTTGGCCGGAGATTCTGTTATACGACAAATTAAAGTAACGAAGATTTGAGCTTCCGAAAGTTGGAGGGAGTGATCCATTAATGAGATTGGAAGATAAATCTAAAATCTGAACTGAATCAAAACCACTTGGAAGACTACCAGAAAAATAGTTACTCTTCAAACAAACAACAGTTAAATTACGAAGAGTAGTTAGATTTTTCGGGATATTTCCAGCTAATGCATTATCAGACAAGTTGAACACTTTAAGATTTTTAAGTCCTTCAACAAGCTCAGAAAGCTCACCAGAGATCAAATTGTTGGAAAGATCAATTTTTTCAAGACTCGAGACGTTGTAAAGCGAAAAAGGTATAGACCCATTGATGGAATTGTTGGAAAGATCAAGTGTTTGTAGGTTTTCAAACCTTCCAAGATTGGATGGAATGGAACCAAGAAGTTGAGAGTTTGGAAGAGAAATACTAATGACACTAGAATTTGCACCACATCTAACACCTTCCCAAGAACATGGAGTTTCATCATAGAAATTCCATTTATCTAGTACACCTAGTGGATCACTCAGAATAGAGTACTTAAAAGAAAGTAAAAGTACCCCATCTGTGTTGAGTCCATATGATAAATTTACAATAAGAGTACTAAGTGCAAGAAATGTACACCATAGGTGGAGATCAAAGCTTTGTGACTTCATGTTGTTTTACAGTAACACTTGCATATCTGTTTGCTTAAACTACAGATGGGAAGACAAGCAATAACTGAAATTTATGGTGCTCAGAAGAGGACCATCAGGCCATGTGAAGAGGACAATGTAAAATATTAAGTACTCTCTCTGTGATCACAGCTCACCAAACAACAAACATCTTCACTATATGCTCTGTTCCGGAAACAAAAATTTTAATACTTTAAATGAAGAAAAGATGTTGATGTGGCATCATCAAAATAACCCAAATTTACTCATGAAAAGCATGGTAAACTTAATCACCAAGTAATAATTCTAAAAGTTAAGAAATTATCTGCATGTATAAATCAAGAAAATATCATTAAACAAATACTGTATATTTACGAGATAAATATTTTACTACATTATTATCTTAAACTTATACAGAATACATTGGGGGGTTTTAAAGATATCCGACATCCAAGACAAATCGATTCTTGATCCCCATAAACAACCATAAACGTTACTATTACTTGGTCCTAATATCTAGCAAAACCTTCAAATTAGTTTTAAACAAATCACTCCTGACAACAAAATAAAAGAAATGTTTTCATGTATAAATGCTCACATCAGCAAGCGTAGATGGATAGATCAGGTAGTGTTATGTTTAGTATATTTACATAGATATTAAAATCCCAGTTGTTGAAAGTATCTTGGACTTTGCAAGGTGACACCAAGATGAAGTTGTGAACATTTTTTATGACTTCAGAGGGGTTTGATTTATTATAAATGTGCAGTGTAGTGTACATTATTGGTGTCATATTATAGTAGTAATGGAGTACTTATCAAGTCTCAATAACATGTGAACATGAAGAACATTACTGCATGTTAATTTAAGCTTTTCCCTGATTTGTACTTGTGTATAACTGTCCATAGACTTATATCTACAAATTCAGAACATTTTGTAACAAATGGGATCATGACAGCATTTTTACATGCTATCCAGTTGTTAATTGAAGAGTCTTCATTACTAGAAAACTAAGGCCTCTTACAAAATTTCTTAAATTATATAGTTATAACTGGATAATATAACTATAGATCTAAAAGGTGTGTCAGACAATCAAAACACAGCAATACAGGCGATTTGATATTGTATACTGTCTCGCTAAGAGCATCTCCAAAGGCACTACATATAATTGTTAGTTAAAATAATATATAATAACTGTCAGCTAAAATTTGCTGAATTTGTAAGAGATTGTGCTCCAATGGTGTTAGTTATAACGGTTAGCTATAGTTCAAAAATAATATTTTATTACTATTTTGGTGAAAACCGTAATGCATTCCAGTGACATATGAACTTAAGAAGTTGTATTCCAATGGAATTAGCTATAATGATTAGCTATATTTTGAAAATAATACTTTATAATTATTTTTAAATTGGTTTATTTTTATTTAATAATATGGTTTTTTTTATGTAGTTTCCTTTCATATTTAATAGTTAATTTTTTATATGTCTTCCTTTCATATTTGTCATATGATTTTTTTTGTAATTTTTTTATATTTGTCAATATAATTTTTTATTTTATTGCTTATTTAAATTTTTCTTATTAAATTATTTTAGTAAATAATTTAATTATGCTTAACAAAAAGAAAAAAGTGGCCAGACTGAAGAGAGAAGCATGAAAAGTGAGATGATGAGAGCTGAAGATGACGTGGATATATATAGAGGACGTGAATTAAAAAACTTAGCTTACTCACTTATAATACCACTCAAAGTGGTGTCTGAGGAGGGTAGCTGTACGCAGACCATGCCCCTATACAATAGGGAGGCTATACGCAGACCATGCCCCTATACAATAGGGAGGCTGTTTCCGAAGGACCCCCGTCCATTACAAATATAGAAATACAAATACAGAAACCTAATACAAACTAAGAAACTCACGCACACGCAGGAGTCGAACTCCTGACCTCATTCAAAGGAGGCCTGTGCCTTAACCACTGCACCAACATGTTGTTGGCATAGAGGACGTGAATTCATTCAACAAATTTGGCGTACCAATTTTGATTATATATAATTATGGCTAACAAGAGGAACCCGTTGGAGTGAGAATAAATTTACAAGATATGTAAATTTGCTACTGTTTTAGTGCCAAGTGTACAATATAGGTAATAGATTGAAAGGGTTAGAGTTGCTCTAACAAACTCTTACTATGAGTTTGATAGATAAAGATCGCGCTTCTAAGGTGTGAGAATAGTAAGAATAATTATTTTATATTTTTAAAAAATTGGATGATAACATAATTATTCAGCATACTTTCTCATGATAAAAATCATAATTACCAAAGATTTTTTGTCGATTTAATCAGCAATATCATCCTCGCTTCTTCCTCCGGCACCACCCGTAGGAGGGGATAGAGAGGTCCAAACCATAGAACGCGTCGATTGTTCCATAACAAACAAGTGCCATTACTTTCATGAAAATGTTACTAAAATATTTATAGATTTGTTACATCATAGCTAGTACTAGGGGAGAGCACGGTTCGGTTCGGTTCGGTTTTACCCCGAAACCGAACCCGAAACCGCATGCCTTCGGTTTTTAAAATTGAAAACCGCAACCGTAACCGAATCGTCGGTTTCGGTTTCGGTTTTAAAAAGCTCGGTTCGGTTTTTAACGGTTCGGTTTCGGTTATAAAACCGAACGAAAAAATCATAAATATATTACAAGACTTTAAATTTATAAATTACAACGTTCTCGATTTTTAAACAAAGTAACTGAGTTTTTGAATGAATACACTATGCGTATATGTTAGTGGTAATGTTATATGACACTATGATATGACATTAGTAAGCTAATAAGTTATACAGGGCTCAAAATATATTTTAAAAAAATTTATACATGCATGTGTGATAATGTTGTAAATGACAAAATGTACTCTCAGTTGCTAATACAAAAGTAAATTAGAACTTTCTCATGTAATATGTAAATTGATTGCAATATAATCTCAGTTTTAATACAATTTACATGATAGTAGAAACATATATATATATATATATATATATATATATATATATATATATATATATATATATATATATATATATATATATATAGTTTACGAAAATGAGAAGTTACCAGCCGGAGCAGTCGAAAGTTTTATAAATTTGTATAAATTATATATTTATTTTAATAATCGGTTCGGTTCGGTTTTAGTCGGTTCGGTTTTAACCTAAAACCGGAACCGAAACCGAAAATTTCGGTTTTTAAAAATCAAAAACCGCAACCGTCGGTTCGGCTTCGGTTCGGTTTTGGTCGGTTTCGGTTCAGTTTCGGTTTCATTTCGGTTTTTTGCTCACCCCTAGCTAGTACTCCTAGTAATATATTTCGAGTATGTCTAAAATATACGAGCATCAAGCATTAAGTCATTGGTCCTTGGTAAGTTTGGACCACCGTAAATCCTTGAATAAAACAACCAAAGAGTGTAAATTTGGCTTTGACTTCCATAGCTACAACTCATAGGTCACATCTATGTTTCTCTTTCAGTGTGCATGGCAGTTAATTACTACTCCCTCCGTCCCGAATTATTTGAACATCTTTGATTTTCATGGATATTAAGAAAATATAGTAAAAAAAAGTAAATTTAGTTTAAAAATGGATAAAGTGGTGGGATTTATCAATATTTGATAAGATGTGAGATAGTGGAGGAAAGTAGTGGGTGTAATAGTGTAAAAAAGAATATAAAATGGAGAAGTAGTGGGTGTAATAGTGAAAAATAGTGTTAAAAAATAGTAAATATAATAGTTTCATTAGTTTTGGGATTTCCCAAAAAGGAAAATGTGTCAATCTTTTTGTAACAGAGGGAATATATGTTTTTCGTCAATAGTTCGTAACAGTCATTATCACAACTCAGCAGAACAACTCTACCACTGAGTCACTAAACAAGTCTGCAGGGGCAATTTAGGTAATTTTGTGGGATGCTACATGTTTTAGTTAAGTAAATTTACAGCACAACTCACTTCAAAAAAAAAAAAAATTACAGCACGACTAAGAATCCAAGATCCAACCTTCCAATATCTAGCCAATAGATTTGAACATTGATTCTTTTAATATAATGAGAATCTAGTAATTTAATCTTGCTCTCTCTGAGTCTCTGGTCCTTCATTTCTATAATAGTTGTGGCAGCTTTATTTACCCTTGTTATATGTTAATAAATCAAATAATGTACTAGTAACCCTTTTTCAAGTAGTACTTGATCTAGATTAGGAATAGGAAGATCTGGTGCCCACATGGTTGGGACTTGGGATAAATCATTTTTTGAATGGTGTAAAATGTAAATGGAACACAACATAATTGTTGGAATCAAAAGTACCATTGTAACAGCTAATTTTTATCAATTATTTGCCAAAAAAAACATATATCTATATGTAAGATTTTTCTTTTTTTTTGCGAAATGACTGTACTCCGATACTTTTCGCGAATAAAAACACAAAACTTAACAATATATAATTATTTATTATTGATGTACTAGAACCTCATAGTCTTATACTATTATTACTCCTCAACATGATATGAAGAGCTATCCTAATCAAGCATGCATCAAGAAAATATGCAAGTCTATACGGACTTACATTTAATGGTTTCTGTCTTGTTCTTTTTTACTTAACAATGAAAAAAAAGAAAGGATAATGATAAACTTTGGAGAGTATATTGATCTTAACATATACAAGTTTATTACTTTTCTGTGTATTTGAAATACAATATTCAAGCCTTATTTATAGGCTTCCAGGATATGCATATTACTATGACTAACTCTTTCATTGCTGCTGCCAACTATTAGCTGCTAACTATGACTTTGTTTATGTATTGTATTCAACTATATCTGCTGCCAACTACTGCCAACTACGACTTTGTTGCTATGTTGTATTCAATGTAAATTGATGTACTGCTATCTCCTTTCACATGCACTAACTTTCCGTATAATATTATTTCAACATCCCCCCTCAAGTTGGAGCGTGAAGATCTCGAACACCCAACTTGCCGAGTAAATATTCAAATTGGGCTTTCCCAACAGCCTTCGTGAAAATATCAGCCAATTGATCCTTCGTAGGAACGTATGATGGAGAAATGATACCTTCAGTAATTGCATCTCTTACAAGATGACAATCTGCTTCAATGTGTTTTGTTCTTTCGTGGAACACCGGATTCTGAGCAATATACAAAGCAGATTGACTATCACAGTAAAGACGCATTCCTTTTTCATGGTGTACTCCCAGGTCATTTAACAACTGCTTCAACCATTTTAATTCACAAGTAATTGCTGCCATAGCACGATATTCTGCCTCTGCAGAGGAACGAGAAACTGTATGTTGTTTCTTTGTTTTCCATGACAAGGGAGAATCTCCTAGTGACACAAACCAACCAGTCAACGATCTCCTGGTAAGAGGACAACTTGCCCAGTCTGAATCACACCAGCCTTCCAGCGTTAAAGAACTATCTGACCTTAGTAATATTCCTTGACCAGGATTCTTCTTCAAATAACGCACAACTCGAAGTGATGCTTTCCAGTGCTTTTCTCTGGGTTGTTGCATGAATTGAGACAATATATGGACTGAATATGCAAGATCCGGTCGAGTGACAGACAAGTATATTAATCGACCAATAAGTCTCCTATACTTATCTGGATCGTTCAAAAATTTCTCTTCGGCAAGAGCTAGTTAATGATTTTGCTCCATAGGAAATTCTTCAGGTTTAGCACCTAATAAACCTGTCTCAGAAATAATAGCTAAAGCATATTTTCTTTGACAGATAAAAATGCCCTGAGAATTACGGGCCACTTCTAGCCCCAAAAAATATTTAAGTGTTCCCAAATCCTTCATTTTGAAACATCTCCCTAAATATGATTTGAATGCTGTTATTGCAATTTTGTCATTCCCTGCAATAATAAGATCATCAACATAAACCAATACGTTGAGTCGCCTATTTCCTTTCGTCAAAGTAAAAAGGGAGTAATCTGAATATGATTGAGAAAAACCATAAGATTTCAAAGCTTTTGTTAATTTTTCAAACCAGCATCGAGGAGACTGTCTCAATCCATATATAGATTTTATCAATCTGCAAACTTTATTAGAATCTTCATTGTGAAATCCAGGTGGTAGTTTCATGTACACTTCTTCTTTCAAATCACCATGAAGAAAGGCATTATAAACATCCATCTGGTGAACTTCCCAATTTTTAATTGCTGCAACTGCTAAAAAAGTGCGAACTGTCACCATTTTTGCCACCGGTGCAAATGTTTCATTGTAGTCAATTCCTTCAATATGATGATGACCAAAAATAACCAATCTCGCTTTCAATCTTTGTAAATTTCCATCTTCATCAAATTTTTCCTTGTATACCCATTTGCTTCCGAGTGCTTTCTTTCCGGGGGGTAATTTTCCTAACACCCAAGTGCCCTGTTCTTCGAGAGCACTTATCTCTTCCATCATGGCTTTTCGCCATCCTTCATGCTTCATGGCTTCTTTGAAATTTTTTGGCACATTTCCTGTTGTTATAGCAGTAATATATTTTCTATGTTTTTGTGAAAAACGTTCACAATCAACAAAGTGTGTTATAGGGTACGGAGTACCTGAGGTAGATGGTGCAGTAGATGAACTTTGGGATGGACTTATTTTCTGTATGGTATGAGTCACGAAGTCACGCAATCGTGATGATGAAAATTTTTGACGATGTCCTCGACCCAATTCAGATTCAGCTTCATTCACATTCGGTATAGAATTTTCAAAATCTTCTGGCATTTCAAAATTCTCTGGCACATCTTGAACTAAATTCTCACGAGTTGTTTGCTCATCTGTCACAAGATTGTCCAGAACAGATTCCCCTTTTTCAAGTAGCCCTACGTCTTCTCCATTCCCACTTGATTGGTCATCATCGTGAGTCAGTACAATAGGTGCTGGGGTCAATTCTTTTTGAGCAAAAGGAAATTCTTTCTCAAAGAATTTTACATCTCGTGACGCAAAAAACTCGTGAGTCTCCAAATCGTACAATTTCCATCCTTTTTTTCCATATGGGTATCCTACAAATATATACTTTCGACTCCGACTAACGAATTTGTCACCTTTATTACGTTGATTATAGGCATAACAAAGACACCCAAAAACACGAATATCATCATAAGATGGAAATTTTTCAAATAATATTTCATAGGGGGATTTATTTTTGAGTAAGACGGAAGGAGTTCTATTAATTAAATAACATGCTGCCAGGACACATTCTCCCCAAAATTTTATTGGCAAATTCCCTTGAAATTTCAGCGCCCTAGCTACATTTAAAATATGTTGGTGTTTTCGTTCAACCCTCCCATTTTGTTGTGGAGTCCCAACACAAGAAGTCTCATAAATCATACCCTTGTAGAAGCAATAATCGTGTAAAAATTTAAATTCAGTTCCGTTATCGCTTCTTACTATTTTCACTTCTTGTTCAAATTGTCGACCGACCATTATGATAAAATTACTGAACATCGATTCAACTTCAGTTTTATTGGAAAGTAGATATATCCAAACCCCTCTTGAAAAATCATCTACTATGGTTAAAAAATAGATGGCACCACAAGATGAACGAGTCTTATAAGGCCCCCATAAATCTAAATGAACAAGTTCAAATATTCGACCCGCTTTATTCATACTAATAGGATAAGTACTTCTGGGTTGTTTTGCACACATATAAATATCACATGCATGTTCATTTTCATCAGTAAAATAACTCACAACTGGAAGCATCTTTAATACTTTTTCTGACGGATGTCCCATTCGCTGATGCCATAGCTGAAATGAAGAAAATCCATCTACTGCTAGCACCTTCACATTTGGAACACCACAGAAAATATAAAGTCCATCTTTACGTTCACCCACTCCAATCACCTTCCTCGTCAAATGGTCCTGTATAACACACATATTGTTATTGAAATGGATTACACAATTTGTTTCATCACTTAATTGTGTCACAGAAAGTAAATTGCAAGTTAATTGAGGCACATAAAGAACTTTGTAAATTCTGAGACCCCCTGGTAGTATAACAGTTCCTTCTTTGTTTGCCTCTGCTGTTTTTCCATCTGGCAAGCCAACCAAACATCGCTGAATGGTTTTCACATTTATCAACAAAGACAAATCACATGTTACATGGTTAGATGCTCCAGTATCAATGATCCAACTTAAACCATCATTCTTACTGTGCAATTTATCTTTGGTCTTAGAAGTGTTTAAGAACTCTATAAGTTGTTGTAATTGAGCAGTAGAAACCGCTGCCATGTCAGCCCCCTCATTCAGTTTTGCAGCAGAAGAAGAAACGATACCTCCAACTTTGTTTGTACGCACAACTGGCGGTGTGTTTCCTCTGCCTCTACCTCCATATGAGCCGCCACGGCCAGCAATTCTTCCAGCAGTTGTATTTCCACGAGCTGGAGCCCTTCCACCACGAGGGCGATCCCCCCACCATTCAGGAAAGCCGTGTAACTGAAAACAAGAAGATTCCTCGTGACCTTCCCTGTTGCAATGAGTGCAGAATTTGTCACTATTGTCCAGAGATTTAGATTTATTTCGGACGCCGTGCTGGACTTTGAAAGTCATTATATTGCCACGTTCGTCTTTATGTGTGGATTGATCTGCTCCTTGCAGACGTTCCTGTTGAATAACTTGTTGATAGGCTCGGTCAAGAGATGGTAAGGGGTCTTGAGCAAGTAGATTTGCTCGAATAGAAGAGTATGTGCCATGAAGAACAATCAAAAAATGATGTAGATAATCTTCTGCCCTTGATTCCTCCACCTGCTTCGTAATGGAACATGTGCATTTTCCACACTTGCAGGCTGGTACCTTCGCATAAGTAACAAGCTCATCCCAGATTTTTGATAATCTACCAAAGTAAACAGCCACCGATTCATTACTTCCTTGTTTACATTCTCCCAGGGAGGATTTCAATTGACAGATGCGGGTACCATTCTCCACACAAAATCTGTTCTTGAGGCTGTTCCATAAAATTTCTGCATCGTCGTATTCTCCGAGAGTTGTTCTAACTGCTGGGTCAAGAGTGTTAGTGATCCAGGACACTAACATCGAATGCACAGCAATCCAATCCTCTAGTTTCTCATCTGATGTTGGCTTCTGGATTGATCCTTCCACGAAGCCGAATTTTCTCTTTGCTTTTAACGAGGTACGCACAGCCCTTGCCCATTCATCATAGTTGTCGCCACGAAGTTGAATCGGTGTTATGATATTCCCTGGACCATCACTTGATCCAAGATGATAATTCATATCTAGCTTCAATCTACTGGAGTCGTCTTGTTTGTGTCCGCTTGCGCTGGATTCCTTTTGTATGTCAGAAGCATCAGCCATTGCATAAGAGAACTGTTTAGGAGTTTTCTGGCTTTGATACCATGATAAACTTTGGAGAGTATATTGATCTTAACATATACAAGTTTATTACTTTTCTGTGTATTTGAAATACAATATTCAAGCCTTATTTATAGGCTTCCAGGATATGCATATTACTATGACTAACTCTTTCATTGCTGCTGCCAACTATTAGCTGCTAACTATGACTTTGTTTATGTATTGTATTCAACTATATCTGCTGCCAACTACTGCCAACTACGACTTTGTTGCTATGTTGTATTCAATGTAAATTGATGTACTGCTATCTCCTTTCACATGCACTAACTTTCCGTATAATATTATTTCAACAGATAACAATGAGCGGCATCTTGGGGGTGAAAAGAAAGGATAGAAAGACCCTAAACCAAAAGGTGAAAGGTAGAAAGTGGAAAGTGGATCTGATTCGAAGAAAGCTGTAAAAGCAAAAATGTCAAGTTACTTGTAATGGCCTATGGGAATCAGATCAGAGTCTCAGACATGCATTTGCTAAGGGGAAAAAAAAATACTCACTAGGAAAATGAAGTGCATTTATGCAAATGAACGAGCTGGTTAAGCATGTAAAGGCAAGATTTATCCGAAAAACGTTTCTCTACTCTTTTAGAAGTGAGAAAAAATGCATGTACTTTTGTTAAACACCGCAAGGACACACTCGAACATTCGAATTGTTTTTAGAGTAAATTACAGAGTTAGTGGATTAATTTTATCTAAATTTGTATTTTAATGATTGAAATTTAAAATTTGCAATAAATTGGTAAGACATTATTTTAACATTTTAAAAGGATGGTTAACGGCCACTTTTTTGAGAAAAAATAGTTCAAAACAAAGTCCGTAGCCACACTTTTAAAATGTAAAAACAATGTATGACCAACATTATTATAACATCCAAGCCCACAACCGAATGCATACCGGACCCAACAACCCACCACATGTCAGTCTAAAAGTGCTAGCAAATTTGTACACATTAGTTGTTGACTTGTATTTATAAAAGCCCCAAATACTCTTATTCTAATCGATGTGGGATGTTACAAACACCCCCTCTTATTAGGTCGACGTCCTCGTCGAGCCCAAAATCACACATTCGGAACCCGGTCAGTGCCTCTGCACTTCCGGCCGTGTAGAGCTCTGATACTATTTATAACATCCAAGCCCACAACCGAATGCATACCGGACCCAACAACCCATCACAGGTCAGTCCAAAAGTGCTATCAAGTTGGTACACATTAGTTGTTGACTTGTATTTATAAAGGTCACAAATACTCTTATTCTAATCGATGTGTGATGTTACAAACATATTACAATTTTTAAATTACGGCTATCAAAATGTAAATGTGGGTAAAGTTCAACCACCCATTTGCAATTTACTCTTGTTTCTATTCATGTTTTTCCAAATATAAATTATCAGAAACAAGAAATTGCGAATCACTACTCAAAGCATAGGTTTGTCTTCCTCCAAGCAAATTCAATGTCATGGGTTGTTTGAGTCTCATACCATGTTTTATCTGGATGTTTGTCTTGTACAATGATAAAATCCGATTTCTTTGGACTTTTAGTTAATCCTAAATATCAAACTCACATAATTGTGTAATACCTCAGATTCCAACTAAACAACATATCATTGCAATCTTTACCATATCTACTACAAGTTGGTGATGTTGTTTTGTTATAAGCAACAAACTTGGTGTCATCATGTGTAATGTTCCTTCATTTCATCGAAATGGATTCGATATGGAATGTTTCCAAATGCTAAACTACAAAATTAGATGAATCAAATGATTCACTTTCCACGTGCCAATTATACCCATATGTTGTGGAAATTATAAATGTAACATGTGCTTTGGGTCCGAATTTTCGTATGAACTTTATTTTTTGAATAATTTTGTTTTAACAAATTTTGGGAGTGAACCAGAATGAAACTATGATGACGAGAGATAAGTTTTAGTTTTTCCAATTTTGATAATGTACTTAATACTTTTAGTGTCATCTTTAATATAATAAATTAAATATTATAAAGTAAAGTTATCATGCTATTGATTTTATTGATTAATAAATTTGAATTTTAATGTCATACATATTGTTATAGAAATCAGCCGATTTCTGAAAAATCGAAGATAAATTAGTCAAAAATCGATCAAAATTTTGGAACCGATTCGGCCGATTTTGCAAAAATTGTCGATAAATCGCCAATTTTTAACCGAATCACCTGATAAATCGTAAATCGGTACCTCAACCGAATAGTTCCGATTTCTGAAATCTGCAACATTATTCATACACCAGTTCGGTATATATTCATTTAAGACTTTTAGTATATATACTAGTTTAAAATCCGTGCGATACATTGACTTTTTTTAAAAATAATATAAATTTTGTTAATTTTAATTGAATTTTAAGACATAAAATTTTATAGGTTTAAAATTTTAAATAATGTGATTTGATTATATATATGTTTTTTGTGATATTTTTAGAAAATGAGAGATTTTATTTGAAAAATTTATAAAAAATAATATGGTTTAGTTAAAAAGGTAAACAGTTAGTTATTAATTATTTATTTTTTTAAAATAAAATTGATATTATTTCAAAATAATAGGTTTCGATTAGAAAAAATAAAATAGGTAACGTGTTTTAGCTGAAAAAGGTAATTGGTTAATTATTATTAATTATAAGATAATCATTTAATTTAATTAAATAGAACTCACTGTAATATTTTGAGAAGGATATATTTTTATTAGATAGAATGCAAAATTTAATATGTTTTTATCTGGAAATGGAAATTAATTGGATACTGAAAAATAGAAAATGTAACATGTTTCACCTGAAAAAGAAAATTGATTATTTATTGGTACTTATAATATTATTTTATTCAATTAAGTAGAATTAGACATCAAAAAGAACTTATAACGGAGGGACTAAAGTGCAAGTGCCAAATATAAATGCCGATTTTCTTTAAAATTATATGATTTTTTTCTTTAATTTGAATTAAATTTTTTAAACATGAATTTCGTGGTTTTAAATTTTTAAATGATATGATTTGATAGTGATTGCATAAATTTTGTTCGTGATATTTTTAGAAAATGAGGAATTTTCGTTAGAACATATAGAAAGATTACACGTGTTAGGTAAAAAAAAGGGTACTCAATTAATTTTTAGTAATTAAATTTAAAAGAAAATTAGTTAGTTATTAAAAATAATATGTTTATATGTAAAAAACAATTGATTAGTTATTAGTAATTAAAAATAATTAAATAAGGGTTATTAAGTAATAATATAAATTATTAAGTGAGGGTATTTAAGTAATGATTATAAAATTGAATAAGGATAATTAGGTAAAAATACAAAATACAATATTTTGACTATTATAATATAGTATATTGATTAGTTACTATTTCTATGCTTACCAAAAAAAAAACAAAAGAAAAACAAAAAAAATAGATTAGTTACCGTGTCGGTCAAAGAAATTAATATACATATTTATTAATTCACTTTTGTGCTTGTGTACATTCATATGTTGCATATTTTTTAGTTACTATGTTTTTTTTATGACTATCTTGCCCGAGTTAAATATCATTTATTTGACTAAGTAGTACCATTTTATGTTTCTTAATACTTTATGTTGCATATTTACTTATTTATTTTACACTTTGGACATGTTTGTTTCATATGATTAAGTAGGAGATAGGATTATAATTCATTAAAAATTTTAATTTCATGTGTGTTTGTAAAAATCTACTTGGATTAGATTAAAGATTGTAGTCTTTAAATAATAATCACATGTTTGTTTAGGTGGGATAAGGGATAGGAATCCTCTCTGATACTTGGAGAAGGTATTATTAATCTCATTCTACAAGTTAAAGGATTAAATTTTTTTTAAAAATTATAATCTAACCCTAAACTTAATACTTCAAAACAAACATTAAATAGAATAATTTAAAGAATTATTATCCTGAAAATTATAAATAATAAAATTATTATAATAGAATTATTATTCCGGGATTATAATCTCTCCGAACAACCTTTATGTTTCTTTTATCCCCCTATGTCTTTTTTAGTTCTCAACTTCTCATTTGATATTTGCATCTATTTAGCAAAACTAAACAAACTGGATTCATATGACTCATTAGATAACAACGGTGGCCCTTTAGGCTTTAGCTCGGTCCTTTTCTTATTTGGACCTAAATTATCCTTTTGTCATTCATAAGACTTATAAAATTGATTCGTTTGACCTTAAGCACGCTTGTGTTAATTTAAAAAATAATATTTTTATTACATTATCAAAACTCTTAAAAAGTGATTCCCTCAAAAAAAAAAAAAAAAACTCTTAATAGTGTGGAGTAGAAACGTCGATTATTTTTGGAAGAAGTACTAACCGGATAAAAAAAGCAGGAAAACATGCGACACCAAAATTAATCAAAAAAGAAATAAAATTCAGTATCCCATCCCACATCTAAATGGAAAATTTATATTTAATCAGCTACATAATTAAACTAGCTGTGCGAAACACGGAAGTTGAGCACGCATTGAAATTAAAATATTAGGTATTAATAAATTATTGAAATCAAATAGTATGTGTTGAGATTAAAATATTAATATTACTCCCTTAATCTCTTTAAACATTGCCTATTTGATTAAAAACACGGGTTTTAAGATAGTGGGTAATAAATATTGTTGTTTTATAGAGTAGTGGGTATTGAATATTGTTTTTATGAAGTAGTGGATATTAAATATTATTTTTAAAGAGTAGTGTGTGGAGTAATGAGTATTGAATATTGTTTTTAAAGAGTAGTGGGTGGAGTAGTGGATATTGAATATTATTCTTAAGGAATAGTGGGTGAAATAGTGGGTATTGAATATTAGTTTTAAGGAGTAGTGGGTGTAGTAGTGGATATTGAATATTATTTTTAAGGAGTAGTGGATGGAGTAGTGGGTATTGAATATTGTTTTTATATGGCTTAAAATAGAAAGGGGAAAAGTATTTTGAATGACCCAAAAAGGAAAACAGGAAGTGTTTTAAGAAACAGAGGGAGTAATAAATTATTGAGAATAAATATATTTAATAAATCTTATTTAAATTTGTATTTTTAGAAAATTGAATGATAAAAGTATTTAATAAATAAGCATTATTTAATTATGCAGTTATATGGAATTGCCCGAGATAATTTTTAGTTTGGTTAACCCCTTTTTTGCTTATCCTCCATTTTTGCTTATCCCTCATTCATAACCATTAGATCATCAACTCAAATAGAACATAATTGTTAAATATAACAAAACTAAAAGTTGTTATATATAGAGGTTCAAGGTTCAATTTCCGCCAACAACATATTGATTTATATTTAATACTAAAAATTATTATATACAATGTAAGGTTCGAATTCTTCCAATAACATATTAAAATTAATATTTATAATATTATATTACACTATAAAAACTTAAAAACAACTTGTGTTTTGCACGTGTTATAAGCTAGTATTAATAAATACTATTTAATTAAGTAGTTATAGAGAATCGAATCATAGATAAAACTAAAGAAATTAAAATAAATAAATCCATATAATTATGTAGTTGTAAGGATTCGAACTCATGGTGCATCTTAAAAAATTGAAATAAATAAATCTTGTGTAATTATATTGTTGTAAAGAATCGAATCCCGTATTTAATAATACCTAAATTTGATATTTTGATATTTTGGTATTATTGGGTAACTTTAAAACATAATTTTCACATTAAAAAAGAAAAGTATAGATATTTTGCACGCTAATAAAGAAAGATTATAGATTGTACTGTTGGTTGCTTTAAATTTTGGCAAGTTTGAGTAACGTGGCACACGCGTGGTCGAAGATTTCCACCTTACACAAAATAATGCATCATTAGTTTTTCTGAAGGAAATAATGCATAATATCTTTCTGTGACTTTACCATTTACAGTTATTCTCTAATTTTCTAAACATAAATCTATGATATTTGCAGCAGAAATTATACCCTAGAGTACTTTTGTGCAAGTGTTATGGTCACAAACTCACAATTATAACTAACAAGTTCTTACTGTGTGAAAATAATTAAAAGTCAGATATTTAATTATTAAAGAGCAAAAAGAAAAGAGAAGATATTTATTCAAACAAAAAGAATAATAAATATAAGTTTATCATTAAAATAGAGTCAAACAAAAAAGAATAATAATTCGGGAGTAAGTTTGATCTTTCATTTCTCTTTTGGTTAATTCTAGACGCCTTTGTACAGATAAAACAATAATAATCTAACTGCAAAAGAATGGTGCGCTCAAAATACAAATAAAACATTAGTCCACTTGGAGATTGGGTAAATCAGAACTCAAATTAAGTTTGAGCTAAAAAAAAAAAGACTAATGCTGATAATCCCAATTGGTATTCAAAAATTGCTTCTGAATAACGTGACATTAATTACATGATATAATGAAAAGTTTTTACTGAAGTAGTTGGTGTGAATGCTGTTAGAAAATGGAGTTTTTAGAGCATAAGTATTTTATGTTCTTGATGTTAATTCCGAATTTTAACGATTAGAAATTGTTCCTTGCTATGGGGACTTAAATTTTCATATATGGGTCTAAGTAATTTTCTTAGTGAAATCCATAGAGAAATAGAGTTGAAGTTAGTAGTTTGAAAGAGCTCGAAAATGAGAATGTGTATTTGTCCCACATTGAAATAAATAAAGGGGGTTGTTGGCTTATATAGAATCACACACATGGGTAGTGTACAACTACTAAGGTGTATGATGGTGCACGGCGTTACTGTGTGCTTCACGCACACACACGCGCGCCGCCGCCCGCCACGCCACGTCACGTCTTGACTCGGTCGAAGGGCGATTTGGGCGAAATATATATATATATATATATATATATATATATATATATATATATATATATATATATATTCGGATTAATTAAAATATTAAAACTGAAATGTGTGGATTAAATATAACGTAACAGTTACGATTTATTTAAATTGAATGGGAGTTACAATATTGATGAGGGTGGTATCGGTTACGTTTGGCCTCTCCTATAAATAGAGAACTAAGCTGCTGATTTTAGATACACCACACCCTACATTATCTTCTCCTATCTGCACTCTCTTCTCCCTTCATGTCGTAGCTTCTCTGCTTGTATGTTTTTCCGGCGACTGAGGTGCCAGTCGAAGTTGAGTATTCTGGTTGCTGTGATCATATTACTCGGAACTGTTTTATCCTGGAAGAGTTGTTGCGAGCATTCCAACACAGTGTAAGTGGGGCCGATTATCTCTTCAAGAGCAGTCGGGACTTCTAGCAAGGCCTGGCGACTCAGCTGACCTTAATTTTATTGGTTGAATACTGCTAAAGCTATGGCTCCGGGTATTCTTTCTGCCTTTCCTTTGTTCTTTCAGTTACTGATATGCATGTTATTTACCTTCATGGTTTGTTTCGTTAATTGTTTGCTTGGCCTTGGATTGTTAAATACATTATATAACTGCCTCTATGTTACTATAATAATCTTATTTTCCAACATTCTTGAAGAGATAATTTGTTATATAATATTTAGCATAATGGTTAACGAAACTGTAGTTCCTGCTAGTGGTAGTTCTGTTGCATCAGCTGGGGTCATGGATTGGACCACTTATAGTTTTCCACAACCCATTGAATTAACTGGCTTGCCAGAGAAATTCAATGGGGGCGTTGGCTTTTCTTGTTGGCAGAAAAGGATGAAGTTGTGGTTGACTGTAAAGGGTTTATGGCCTGTTGTGGAGTATGAGAAACTGGTTGTGGATCAAACAAAGGCTGAAACAGTTAAGGGTTTTGCAAAGTGGGCTGAGAAGGATGGGGTGGCTAGGGCAGCAATTTTGGCTGCGCTAACGAACACCTTGTTTGATGTGTACTCCTCTGATGCCTACACCACAAAACTCTTATTGGAGAAGCTGGACCAGACACATAATACTGACTCACAAGGTCTGGAAAAGTATTATGTGGCTAGGTTCCTTGATTTCAAGCTGATGGACAATAAGTCCATGACTGAGCAAGTGCATGAGTTCGAGATGATAGTGCATGCTTTGAAGGAGTCCGGTATGGACCTCCCTGAAAAGTTTAAGGTGATGAGTGTGATTGAAAAACTCCCTAAGTCTTGGGAAGAGTTCTCTCTCTCCCTGAAAAGACAGAAAGGAGAGATCACCTGGACCAACCTTATGCTGGACATCTCGGTGCAAGAACAACACAAGCTCGAAGATGAATGTAACAACTGTAGGATAGAAAAGGAAGGCAGTCTCTAAGAAAGGTAATAGTAATAAACCTAAGAATGACAAGGACAAGACCAAGAAACCAAAGGCAAACAAACCATGTTGGTCTTGTGGGCAGGTTGGGCACTGGAGTAAGGACTGTCCCACAAAGAAAGCGAAGAAAGCCGAGGTGGTAGCTCAAGCAAATGCTATGCTTGGAACCTCAAGTTGGCCTGTAGTGAACATGGTTGTTGGTGAGGCTACGGCTTCTGAAACCAACGTGGACCGGTATGTTACCTACAACCCTGTACTATTTTCCACTTATCTGTTAAATTAATAGTTGATTGATACTGGAGCTAATGTGCATATTTGTGCTGACATTAGTTTATTTGTATCTTATCAACAGAGTCATAGCTTAACAGTGACGATGGGAAATGCAAGTGCCGCTCAAGTACATGGAGTAGGAAACGTGGACCTGAAGTTTCCTTCGGGTCGTGTTCTATCCCTGACGAGAGTGCATCATGTTCCCGACATGCGTAGAAATATAATAAGTGGCAGCTGTTTTGTGACAACCCGAATTTTCAAAATAAATTATTATTATTTTATTTTTACGATTTGTGTTTATAAATTATTATTATTTGTAAAATGCATATTAGATTGGAAAATTGAGATTTAATTCTAATTCCTTCTCCATAAATCTTTAAAAATATTCTAGTATTTAATTATGCTAGAAATTTTATTTTTTTGCAAATTAGAGTTTTTAACTCTAAATATTATTTAAGGTGTGTAGTGCTTAATTGTATTGATTTTAAATGTTATTGGGCCCAAGGCCCATTAGGTTAACAGTAGAACACACACAGATACATAGATACACAGACACAGAGCCGCAGCAGATAGAATAGAACGGGGAGATAGAATTGGGGAAAAGAGAGGAGAAATTAGGGTTTTAGGAATTAGAAATTGGGGAAAATCAATTGAGAGTATATATGTGTGTATATGTATGTATATGTGTGTGTGTGAGTGTAATTGATTGCGTGTATATGTGTGTGGTCGTGACTGTGCAAGCAGCGGGGAGGGGGAGACCACCGCGCGCGCGGCGGCGGCGGTGGCCGAAGCAGCAGCAGCGACGGCCGGAGCAGTGGAGGCGCGTTTGTGGTGGATGGAGGCAGCAGGAGCAGGGAGGAGAGAAGGAGAGAGAGAGAGAGAGAGAGAGAGAGAGAGAGGGGAGAGGGAGATTTTCATGGGAAAATTTGGAAATCGAAAAGGTATAATATATTTTTATTCATTTAATTATTTATTTTATTTTCGATGTAATTGTTTAATTCCTCATTTTAGATTAATTATGAGTATTGTTGTAGTTTAATTAGTTGTAAATTGTGAGATTATGTGTTAGTTTCTATAATTAGATTATATTGAATTTCGAGAATGTTGTTGTGATTTAATTAGTATTGTTGTAATTGTAATTGGATTTAAATAGCGAGATTATTGTTATGATTAAATTTAATTTAATTCGTGAGTTAATATGGTAATTGTCGTAATTAGATCAATGTGATAAATTATGATTATTATTGGAATTTCCGTATTTAATTCGGAAAGTATATTTACTAAGTGATGAATGTTTATGTGCTAAATATTATAAGTCGAGTTTGAGTAATTATCGAAATTTGTAATTGTCGAATACTTGGTATTGATTAGTAGGTGGTTACTAATTTACCTTGATAATTGTTAGTTGCATAATGTGTGAGTTAGTAATTGTGAAATGTTAATTGTTATATGCTAATTATAGCTACGATGTGTGTTAATTATTAGTTTAAATGACTGCACATGTGTGGTTTCGAGTTACATGATTTATTTTGAAACTTTTTGTATTTAATTTAGAAAAGTATGAATTGCTAGATGTTAATTAAGATGTTTAAATGATTGTTAAGTGATATTTGATTTAATTATGAATGATTAGTAGCTGGTTAAGAGTATCTAGGTGATTAGAGATATTAATTGTGTAAGAACTCGATTATATGTTTTTGTGTAGGTTATAATTTGATTTCTGAGTATTAATAAGCAAAGGTAGCGTGAATTCAATTTTTATGAATAGCAAAGTGTTACTTTGTGGGTTCGATAATTGTTAGTTTAATTTAAGGAATAAATGGGACTCATATGTTTAATTTAAGCGGACAATGGATTTATATGTATAATTGAATTGGCGTTTATATGCTAAAGATTTTAGGTTGGTTTCTTTTATAACCAGTGTTATATTTCGAGGTTACAGTTGAGTAGTGAATTGTAAATCTTAAGTTGTTTGTTAATATATGATTCAAATGTGAAATTGTCTTGTTAATGTGAATAGTGGATTGAGAGATATAATTGCGAGTTAAATGCATTAATTATCATAATTAGACTAATGTTGTAAATTAAGAATATTGTGGTAAATGCTTATGTGCTAAACAGTATAAAGCGAGTCGTATTATTTGATGGTCTTACTAGTTATAAATGTTTAAGTGCTAATTGCTAAGTGTAATTAGTTGTAAATTCGAGGTGTTATTAATTGTTGTAAATTTAGTTAGTTGTAAATTGCTAGTTTGATTCAGTAAGTAAATGAACAGTTATGTGTGTACGTGGGTCAATGGTAAGTATGGGAATACGTGATACATGTTAAATGTTAGAATTTTATAATAATTAGAATTGTGCTAGGGGTTATGAGAAGATCACAAGTTTTTAAATGTCAATATTTAAAGGACTTGTGTAATTCTTTTCGACTAATCCCTAGGGCTTACGAATATCCATGATTAGCTATCACGGGTATAATTCATATACTTGAGTGGTGTGATCATCGATATAGCGTAAGTAATAGTTAGTGCTAGGGGTTGTTCCCTAGGGCTTACGAACATCAATGATTGGTTGTCACGTGTATCATTAAAATGCGTGAGAAATACGATCATTGGTGTAGCGTAAGTAGTAGTGTAATGTAAATTATTATGTGCTATGTGCCGCATGTCTAGGCGGATACTTTTCCTTATGTGCTAGGTGCCGCATGTCTGGGCGGGTACTTTTCTTACTTGTTTACTTTTATGTTGCTGCAAGTTGAGGCAGCTTTATTTTTATAAAAAACAGGGCTAAATTGTTTATGATTGATATTGGGGGGCTGTGCCCATAGTCCGATAAACGAATAGGTCATGCCGAAATTTTCTGAAAATCTCCTGCTTTTAAATTTATTTAACTTATTTGACTTTAATGGTCTAGAGGCATGTTTTGGGGTGCTAAATGTTTATGTATATGTGTCAAGGAATTCATTTCGAGGATTAATTGTGTCTTGGGGTTTAATTTGTCTATTTATGTATTAATTTGAGGATAATGGTTGTCTCGAGAATTTATGTGCTCTGTTGAAGATTAATTATGATTTGAGGATTATCTATTAATTATTTTGTGTCATAGAATGTCAATGGCATTATAGTTGTATATGTTAAGTGGAATTGATTAAGTGTTATAATTGTTTGAGGTGATTAACACCAGGAATGTCCACTTTATGAAGGGGACCCTTCCATTTTGTTTTCTTTACTAAATGTGTTATGTGTACTAAGTGATAATAGAATAGTCAACTATAGGGAGGACACCTATAGTTTGACTTTATATGATTTAGTGACAATTCCAAGTTGTGTTTACTCGAGATACGAGGTAGGACTGACACGTCTCGTAACTATTTCAGTACCATTAGGGTATAATCAAGTTGGAACGACGTGCATCAAAGAGGAAAGATTGGGGCGTCGTATGAAGAAAGGTAAGTTACCTCCATGGAATTGCTTGGACAAGGTGCGAAGGATTTATTCGCGGTTTTCTGCTTTATGCTCAGGACCAGAGGCAAGTTTATCTATGCATACTCTATCGTTCAGAGTATTCGTATTTTGAAATATATGAAATGTGCGAAATAGATTTAAATCCATAATTGCAAATTATTTAATTTATGCTCTATCGTTCAGAGTATATCCTATATTGAAAGTATGTTGCATGTATTGCAAGACTACTAACCGTGCTCTTTCATTCAGAGTATGCATGTTTTTAAAATATCTATGATGAATGCTCTAGTGTAGTATTATGCTTTCTTAAAAATGAAAGTTCTGCAAATGCCTTATTTAAACTCTTAAATTCGTGAGAAATCGTTCAAGTCTTTTTATCAGTTTTATAAATGCTTCCAATTTATCCCACTCGTGATTTTATCCATTGTGTTATAAAAGTTTACAATTGTTCTTCACCCTATAAAAACTGTTTTATATTCTGTCGTGATTAAGACACTTCAATATCTGTTCGGAATGTGAATTCTCCTTTTTAAATATCCTTACCATATTGGAACGTCCTTTTGACTGAGGCGCCAGTCACCAATTTCTATATTTACGTCATCGGTAGCAGTGACGCCTGATGATGTATAAGCATTGGCTTGGGATCCCCCTTCATTTGAGAACCCGTATTGAGTAAACGGGATTGGAGCTCTGTCATGGGCTGATCACCCAGCTAAGCTCGTAGCGTCTTATCGTAGTTCCAATCTTTAAGGGTTATTCCTTCTGAAAAATCATATTTTTATCGTTGAGAATCAAGCGTCAAATCTTTTTGATTTGTTCTAAATTAATTCGAGATTCAGATTGTCGTTGAAGCATTTGTTGCACAGTGACTGTTAAAAATCGAGAATGAATTGAGATCTTCTTATTTATTCATGAACTCATTATTGTCAGGCCGATCTGGTAGCTAAGTATGCGAGTACTTAGTCGACAAGAGTGAGATTCTGAATAATTGAGAATTTCTTGAATGTTTGTTAAATTGAGAGTTGATGTATCTTCGTGAATTTCTTAAATGTTGTCTCTTAGTAGCTGAAGCATCTGTTGCTCAGTTATTCAAAGTTTTTATCGGCAATCGCTATAAAAAAAATTTGAGATAAATATCAAAATCGTTTATAAAGCTGTCGAGGTGAAACTCTTGTGAATTCTGCAAACCTCTTTCCTATTGAAAAATTATCGTTATGAATATTTCGAGAATGGTATCATCCTCAAAGTTGGATTTTAAAACCTTCAAAGTTTTCCAAAAGTATTTTAGTATACTCTATTATATACTTGCTGAGCGCCTCTTTCGCTCATTCTTGCTTTTGTTTAAATCTTATTTTACAGAGATATATAGTGGATGCAGTTGACTTAGTTTAGCTCAAAGCAGGGCGAGTCATGGATCGAGTTGATGTTCGGCTCAGAGTGATTCTGTATTTTGAAGTTGTCTACAAGATGTTTAGTTAGACTGGTATGGTATTCATGTTCCTGAGTTGTAATATTTGTTGTATTAGAATATTGTGGTTGTTGTATACCTTATATCAAGGTGATATTAACAACATAAGATTGTATAAGAGATTGTTGTACCAAGAGTTGTAAGTTATAAGTGTTTTCGGATTTCTTGTTTCCAAGTCTATAACCTGAAAAGATTCTTGGTAGTTAGGGGTCGGATGTCATGTTTTAGATTTAATATTGGCAGTTGATTGTTTGGTTGTTAAGGTTTTCCGCGGTAGCGACCCTTATCCCTGACCCCGGATTTGGGGGCGTTACATGTTTAGTAGCTAATGGTTTTGAAGTCTCTTTCAAGTGTAATAAAGTAGTTCTTATTCATACTGGTACATTTTTTGGCAAGGGTTACTTGTCAAATGGTTTATTTGTAATAAATGGTGAGCCCATTTTGGGAACTTTGATTAATGATATTACTCCTTCTATTAACTGTGTTGAATCTTCAAATTTATGGCATGCTAGACTTGGTCACTTAAATTTTGGTGCTCTTAAAAATATGATGAACTTAGAGTTGATTCCAAAACACACTATAGAAAAGAATTCTAAATGTCAAGTATGTGTGTCTGCTAAATAAATAAGGAAACCTTTTCATAATATTGTTAGGGATTCAGACTTGTTAGATTTAGTACACACCGATATTAATGAATTTGGTGGTGTGTTGACTAAGGACCCGTTTAGATACTTCATTACCTTTATAGATGATAGTAGCAGATACTGTTATGTTTATTTACTTAGACATAGGGACGAAGCACTTAGTAAATTCATTATATATAAAAGTGAAGTAGAAAAACAAACTAGGAAGGTACTTAAACGTTTTAGATCTGATAAAGGTGGTGAGTATACGAGTAACTCTTTTAATGAATTTTGTGCAAGCAATGGTATAATTCATGAAGTTACCCCACCATACACACCTGAGTCTAATGGGGTTGCTGAGCGAAAGAACAGAACATTTAAAGATATGATTAATAGTATGCTTATTAATTATTGGTTGCCTAAATACATGTGGGGAGAGGCTCTGAATACGGCTTGCCATATTCTGAATAGAGTCCCTCTGAAACACATGGATAAGATGCCCTATGAGTTATGGAAGGGCAAGAAGACTAGTCTTAAGTACCTTCGTGTGTGTGGGTGCCTTGCTAAGGTACTTGTTCCTGAACACAAGAGAAAGAAGCTAGGTCCGAAGACTGTTGATTGTATCTTTCTGGGCTATCTTGAGACCACTACAGCTATGAGATTTTTAGTGTTAAAATCTGACATAGATGGTATAGTGGCAAATACGATAGTTGAATTTCGTGATGCTACATTCTTTGAGGATGTCTACCCTATGAAGACTGGTATGCCTCAAGACACTTATAATGAAGATCCTACTCACACATCGAGTTCTATTCCCGATCATGTGGAAAAGATGACAAATGTGGGGGCGGAACCTAGTAGTAGCTCTACCCCTAAGGAAGTAGAGGAACCGAGCAGAAGTAAGCGTGCAAAGGTAGTCAAGGATTTTGGAAGTGATTTTATCACTTACAATATCGAGGACGAACCATTAACTTTCCGTCAAGCTATGGATTCTTCAGAGTCTAGGCACTGGAAGGGCGCTGTGAAGAGTGAAATTGACTCTATTGTTTCTAATGGAACATGGAAGTTAGTTGATCTACCTCCTGGGTGTTCTACTATCGGGTGCAGATGGATCTTTAAAAGGAAGTTGAACCCTGACGGCTCAATAGATAAGTACAAAGCTAGACTGGTAGCTAAGGGCTTTAAGCAAAAGGATGGCATTGATTACTTTGATACATACTCTCCTGTAGCTAGAATGACAACAATCCGAATGCTTGTAGCATTGGCTTCCATACATGGTCTTATCATCCATCAAATGGATGTAAAGACAGCTTTTCTTCATGGTGAACTTGAAGAAGAAATTTATATGGATCATCCTGAGGGATTTGTTGCATCTGGTAATGAGAGGAAAGTATGTGAGTTGATCAAATCCATTTATGGCTTGAAACAAGCTCCCAGGGATTGGCATAAAAAGTTTGATGAAACTATATTTCCGTTCAATTATGTTATTAATGAAAGTGATAAGTGTGTCTACACCAAAGTTAAAGGTAGTGAGTGTGTCATCTTGTGCCTATATGTGGATGACATATTACTGTTTGGAACAAATATTGAGATTATTAACGAGACAAAAGCTTTCTTGAAAAGGCATTTTGAAATGAAGGATATGGGTGAGGCCAGTGTGATTCTTGGTCTCAAGCTGACTCAGTCAGCTGAGGGAATAACTTTATCACAGTCTCATTATATAGAAAAATCTATAATTGAGAAATATGGTTATTCACAGTGTAGAATCGCTAGTGCACCATATGATCTTTAAGTTGCCCTTGTCAAGAATACTTCAGGAGTGCATGTGTCTCAGTTGAGGTATTCTCAGATTATGGGAGCTTGCAGTATCTTGCTAACTGTACTAGACCAGATATTTCATACTCAGTGTCTAAGTTGGCTAGATATAAAAGCTGTCCAAACAGAACTCATTGGGATGCTCTTGATAGAGTACTTAGATATCTGAAAGGCAAAATGTACCTTAGTTTATACTATAGGAGATTTCCTGGTGTACTTGAGGGGTACAGTGATGCAAGTTGGGTAGCTAAGAAGTCTGGTTCCAATGGAGTGACTGGATACGTGTTCACCTTGGCAGGTGGAGCAATATCCTGGAAGTCGACCAAACAGACTATAATAACTCGGTCTACTTTTGAGGCTGAGTTGTGTGCGCTTGATGCCACGGGGACGGAGGCTGAATGGTTACACGGACTTATGTCCGCGATACCTGTAGTAAGCAGACCACTTCCTGCGATTGCTATTCATTGTGATAGTAGAACAACTATCGACAAGATTAGCATTAAAAAGTATAATGCTAAAACAAAGAGGCACATCCAAGTTAGACTAAAGTCTATAAGGGGTTTAGTGTCTGATAGGATTATAGCTATAGAGTTCATAGGAACTCAGAATAATATAGCTGATCCTTTGACTAAAGGACTGGAACATGCAGTGGTCCTTAAGTCAAGGTTGGGGATGGGGCTGTCAACCCATCATAGTTCATCATCAGTGGGAACCCAATAAACATGAGAGGAGATCCCTTGAAGTGTATTCAATGTGGTAATAACAAGCTGTAAGGATGAATTGGTAGTACCTTTGCTACATAGATGATACTGTTGTATCTGAGTCTATCCCCTGTAAACCTAGAAGGTACTGACACTGCTAGTAGGCAAGAGTTATTATAACTCTGAATGGGGTCAAGTCATTTGACGAGATGGTTGCAGTACATCTCTGGAGATTCCCAGCTAAGCGAATGTAATTGTGTGGTCGCAATTAGAGGAAAGGGTTATTCCTTCAAGCATTCGACGAACAGGATCGAGACAAGACCATTAATTTCTCAAAGCTGTAGATTGGCACCATAGCCTATGACTTGTCATCGTCTATGGAACATGGCTACACCTAACGGATTAAGATTCAAGGTGAAACATTCTATCTGAATCCGGTAGTCATCAAAGTAGGGGACTTAGGAGGGTTCAAACCCGGAAGGGCACTGACTCTGAAAAACAAGTCATGATGAGAAACCTGAAGCATTTCTATATGGATTTGTGGGGGATTGTTAGAAAATGGAGTTTTTAGAGCATAAGTATTTTATGTTCTTGATGTTAATTCCGAATTTTAACGATTAGAAATTATTCCTTGCTATGGGGACTTAAATTTTCATATATGGGTCTAAGTAATTTTCTTAGTGAAATCCATAGAGAAATAGAGTTGAAGTTAGTAGCTTGAAAGAGCTTGAAAATGAGAATGTGTATTTGTCCCACATTGAAATAAATAAAGGGGGTTGTTGGCTTTATATATTGATAGTGTACAACTACTAAGGTGTATGATGGTGCATGATGTTACTGTGTGCTTCACACACACACGCGCGCGCCGCCGTCGCCGCCCGCCTCGCCACGTCACGTCTCGACTCGGTCGAAGGGCCATTTGGGCGAATGTCTCGGCGTCTCGCGTACGCGAGGCGACTTGGATGAGGGATTTTATTTATGTGTTTAATAATATTTAATTAGAATATATATTTCAAATGGGCTGGGCTGGATCATAAATCTGATGGGTTTTGGGCTGGATCATAAATTTGATGGGCTTTAAATTATCAGATTGGACCTGGATAGAATTTGAATATATATATATATATATATATATATATATATATATATATATTCGGATTAATTAAAATATCAAAACTGAAATGTGTAGTTTAAATATAACGTAACCGTTACGATTTATTTAATCAGCCGTTACAGCCGTTTTGATTATATTAAATCGACCGTTTCATTCTTATTAAATGGAATGGGAGTTACAATATTGATGAGGGTGGTATCAGTTATGTTTGGCCTCTCCTATAAATAGAGAGCTAAGCTGCTGATTTTAGATACACCACACCCTACATTCTCTTCTCCTCTCTACACTCTCTTTTCCCTTCCTGTCGTAGCTTCTCTGCTTGTGTGTGTTTCCGACGATTGAGGTGCCAGTAGAAGTCGAGTATTCTGGTTGCTATGATCATATTACTCGGAGCAGTTTTATCCTGGAAGAGTTGTTGCGAGCATCCCGACATAGTGTAAGTGGGGGCGATTATCTCTTCAAGAGCAGTCGGGACTTCTAGCAAGGCCTGACGACTCAGCTGACCTTAATTTTATTTGTTGAATACTGCTAAAGCTATGGTTCCGGTATTCTTTCTGCCTTTCCTTTGTTTTTTCAGTTACTGATATTCATGTTATTTACCTTCAGGGTTTGTTTCGTTAATTGTTTGCTTGGTCTTGGCTTGTTAAATATATTATATAACTGCCTCTATGTTGCTGTAATAGTTTTATTTTCCAACAAATGCATGGGAATCCCACATTATTATAACCAATTAAATTCATACACTTGGCATTTAGGAAAGTTTATTGAAACCAATTAAGAGTACCTAACATTTTCCTAAAAAAACACCAACAGAACTTTAGGTTACACCTAATCCATTTTCCCGTTTTCTTTAAATATAAATCTTCCGATAATTTATCCATTCAAGTACAAATTAAATACTTGTACTGTCGCTGAAATCATAAAATTTAAATTCGATTATTAAAACTTTCAATACGAAAGTGTCGTAGTCGCATTATCATTTTGTTAGTGGAGTTAAAAGTACATAATCCAAATATGTATAATTTTTTATACACACTAAATTCTGCTGACAAAAATTTCCATCAAGTCAGGGGTGAGCCGGCCTGGGTTCAAATCCTGCCATCTTTTTACTTTCACTTTGCATATATAGATGGCTTCCAACACACACATTGATTTACATTTGTCAATTATATTAAATCGAAAGATTTAACTCTGTAGTGAAAAAAGATTTGCGTTAGCTTCATGTCTTCAACCACTCAGACCACACTAGTAAGAGCAGGGCATCCAAACCTATATGATTCCAGTAAATTTCATGTTCATTTTATCACAACAGACAATCAAGTAAGTAAATTCCTCGTGTCGTTACTTTTCTTAGGATTTTTCTTCGTTGCAATCATAATTGATCCGCAAAATCTAATTCTTTGGATGATTTGCAGCTTGCAGTGGACTTTCTGGTTCGTATCACGGTGTATGTCACACTTATGGGTAATTTAGTGTTCTGTATACATTATATTTTTGTACAATCTGTGAATGTGTAGAGCTTGTTGGTAAGATATCATAAATTTTAACTTAATATGCAATGGTGATGCAGTTACGATCATGATCATGATAATGTTAATTATGAAGCCCATGAAGGCTTATGATCAAGAAGCGGACTTGAGACAAGTAGTGGTGTCATCGTCGGAGACTGATAGGTTGTTACCAAAGGAGACAATGTCTGCGCTGAATTATGGAACATGCTGCGAACAGGGTCTAGTGGCGGAGAATTATAGCAGCAGCTCATCGGAGGATTTGTACGACGAAAATATATGCGTCATTTGTTATGACAACTCACGGAATTGTTTTTTTGTTCCTTGTGGCCATTGTGCTACTTGTTGCGCTTGTGCTAAGAGGTAATCCTGCTTTATGTTTGTCTTGTGGTGCTTAGATAATTTTGTTAAAATGGCAAGCAGGCATTGGTAACATGCCTCATAAAAACTCGGACAATCGACCTCTTAATATGAGAAGGGAAGAATATCCCCTAGGCTAAAATGATAGAGATAGCCAGTGCCCCAATATTAAGATGTATAATTTTATATGCTAGATTATGCTGCCCAAATGGATTAAAAGGTAAACTGTTTATGCAGGATTGTTGATGATGGCCAAAACAAGAATTGTCCGATTTGTCGAAGATTAATTCAGAAAGTGAGGCGATTATTCATTCCGTAGTGCCAGATGCTTTCCGCTGCTTTAAAATGTTGCTGGGTAAAATGATACGAAGAAAATGAAATACTATGAAGATGGGTGCTGTGGTGCCTAAGTTGTGTTATATGTCATAAATCAGTTTATAATTTAAACTTGAATAAAATGAAAACCTTCAACTAAATTCGAGTATCAAGCATCAACCGCTACCATTTTTACAGATTCTCATGTAAAAAACTTAAACTCAAAACTACGCAGAGAGTGTAAGTTTGATAAAATATTAATGAGAGTCGACCCCATCTTCAGATCTAGGTTCTAGCCGCCTCTTCGCTCTCTATTCTCTAGATCTACAATCCCCTTCACCAATTAAGCCTATTTTTCCTTCCTTTTTTTTTTGTTTTCCCTTTAATAAAATCCAATTTATTTGGGTGTCTCTCATTTTGGAATGTTTGTGTGTTTCTCCTTTTAGGGTGTTTTGCTATATTTTTGTTTATTCTTGTTGGTTGTTTTATGATTCTGTTGATGATTTATATGGTGTTTTGGGAGATGTGGAAAGCCTGCAATGAGACTGGGTCGGTGGTGGTTATCACAAAAGCTTACCTTTCACAACTGAAGATTGTTCATATTTTGAGGGATTTTGATCCTCGAGTTCATGCAACTGAAAATTTTGAACACTGGAGTTCAACCGTTATTAGTGGGAAGGTCAATTGTGCTGGTTTCAAGATTGGTTTAGGTTGTATTTCTCGGGATGCCATAATCTTTTTTAGGTTCAAAAAATTTTATATTCTATTTGTTAAGCGATCTGGAAACAAAACGACTAATTGTTTAGCTCGTTTATTTGTTTCACTCAGGTTGTATTGCCAGTTTGGGAGGTCTGCTCCGGCTATGTTAAGAATGTTTTGTTGAGTGATTAAAACCATTTGTTTGTCAAAAAATAAAAGTTTGATAAAATATTTAAAAATACTAGTTTTATTAATCATAAAGTCATAAGTTTTGACGTTAGCTACTACTTAATCCGTAATAAATGCAATTAATATAATAAAGAATCTATCCTCATTTCGTTAATAACAATTTATATTAACTTCCCGTATTACATCAATAATTATATGTTAACATTCTCTTAAACTCAAGATACTCAAAATAATAAGAAAATTAGAAAAGAAAAATAGTAATATTGAAAGTAGTCAAACACCCCAGTCCCACATCGAGAAGATTTAAGACTTTAGTTCAGGTTATAAGGCAAAGTACTACTACTAAATGCACCAACAAATCATGATTTTTTGGGGACATGCTTGTTTTTACCCAAGTTGATTGCATTTGGGCTAGTTTATTTTGGCTTATTTCAGATTCGGAATCGAGACTTGACCCGATTTTTGAAAAAAGACTTTCGAAAACTTGATTCGTCAAGTTGCAATGGATAGAGGTCCGGAGGTGTGGACATGAATTGTTAGGCCGAATACACAATTATAATCAAGATCGTATGAGAGATTAACAATAAAATACGTGTTTAAACAATTAAAAACTGTTTCGAATTAATAACTCCTCTCTCAGTGATGTAGAATATCACAGAGAGCTGCTTAGGTTACAATGAATAATGTTTTTCAATAAACGATACCCTTCTAGGGTTAACCTAACTGTATTTATAAGATATACAGCTGCTATACAATCAATAATTGATAATCCTATAAATTAGCTATACAATTGATATCAATTACGATTGCTACACGTCTCCTTAGTCAACTAAATCTCTTTGACAGCTATTCAATCTTCAAAGATATTGCTTCCATAATAAATCTTCAAACACTGTTGACCAGTAGACGCTGCCTCCAGAAAGAGTTTAACAAACTCTGTCGAGCTTCCATCTGTCAGCGTTTAGCTAAACTCTGATTTATCATTGTAACACTTAAACAATGATTAATATTCACATCAATTATTTCTAACAATCTCCCCCAACTTGTACATTAGCAAAAATGCACAAGTTTAACAATAATTGATGATGTCAAAACAAATAAATAAATACAGTGTTTAATATACAAACAGAGTTTAACTTCTACTTAACAAAATCTACAGAAAACAAGAAAATTCTTACAGAGTTTTAATCCTTAATCTCCTCAACATCTGGTGTTGTTCTAAGGTAGTCGATAAGTAATCTTCTTTCAGCATTTTCAAGCTCTGTCTGCATAACCTCCTTGATCTCCTTTAGCTTAGGATCATCTTCACCAGTTTGATAAATAGCAGACCTCAGATCATAGATTTTGTTTCTTCTCATCTCATTCCCCAGTCTGATGAACTGTGCTTTTGATGACTCTGAGTTAAAATCAAGAACTGTTATACCCAGGTCTGTCTTCAGTTTAGCACTACCCTTCTTCATCTCAACAATATTCCAATGATAATCTCTGTATTTTGGGACATATTGAATGTTGTATCTCATACCTCTGACTACAAAATTATGCAACATCTTCTTCTTTAGCACAATTGCAGCTTGTTGAGTCCTTTAATTTTTCACCTTGAAGAGATATAGAACATATTCTAATTCCTCCCATAGCTTCAAATCAAGATCATACTCACCAATTTTGTATACAGTACCATCTTCCATGAAATACAATAGAAAGTCTTTATCCAAACTTCTTTGATGAATCAACTGAACTGATTCCAGTCTGTCTAAACTCTCCTGAGTAACACCAAGACCTGGAACAGCCAGTGATGAAGGATCTCTAGGACCAGTGTTCATTATAACTTCTTTATTAGAGCCCAATCCAGATTTATCTCGACCTTGCTTACCTGTTAAAGCTCTACCATGCAGAAAATCAGTAGTAGTACCTCCAGTCATCAGAGATGGATCATGAAGAGTTGGTTTTCCAAAAACCATTTGCATCTGAGTAGATAAAGGTCTCTGTACAACTTGTGTAAAAATAGAGGTTGTATTCTTCTTCTTTGAGTCTTCTCCTTCTTTAGCAATTCCTTTTAGCTTCAATCTAGCTTCAGCTTCTGTTGGTTTCTTAGATAATTGTGATCTTTGATCAGCACCAACATTTTCTTTAATCACAATGCCTTTAAGAACAGGCCTAGGAGCTTTTTCTTTCTTTTTAAACTTTCCAGACTTTAAAGCTTTTTGATGTTCTTCTTGTAATTTCTTTTCTTCACTTTTCGTTTGGAGTGTCTTCTGTTTTATGGTTTTGCAGTTGCAGGGAGCTTGGCGCGGTGTTATCTCAGTGCGGGACTTTCCGTGTGGTTGGAGCGCATCAAGCTAGGAGTATCATAAATCTTCGCAGGTAGGTAGGTCCCATGTGGAGAACGCCATGGGCCTCAGGTATGTCTTTGTCCATTTCCGTATCATTTCCGTTTTATTTACCACACTCTATGTTTGTTGCGCACTCAGCCGAGGGTCTTCACGGAAACAGCCTCCCCGCTCTAAAAGTGGGGGTATGGTCTGCGTACAACCTACCCTCCCCAGACCCTGCTCTGAGCGGGATATACTGGGTATGTTTGGTTTGGTTTGGTTTGGATGTTGGAGATAATAAACAGTGCAAGGTACTTAGCCCTAATGGTGATAATACAGTAAATATCCTCACTGCCCAAATAAAAATTCCTCATAAAACATCTGAGAGTGATGTAGTAGTCAGCGAGGTTAAACCTCGTCCCGAGCTGAAGGAGTTTTGTAGGCAGATGAATGGAAAAGGGCTTCTGGGCTTTATTGTGGAGAATCAGAAAATTATACCTGGGATTTGTGATGAGGTATCTGTTGTGCTGAAAAGTGCAAGCAAACCAGGCCAATTGGTACTGGCTTCGATAGAGGGGTTCTTCCCTTCTGACCATCACTCCCAAGAAGGGAATAAAAAGGATGCTGTCCTTCAGGGCATGCATCAATCTTGTCTTATAATTTTAAAGGCCCTGGCCACCTTGTTAGCAAAGGCTGACCCTAGAGGTGATAACCTATTGAACCCCTGAGATTAAGCAGCAAGCCAAAGGCATTGCTGATGTGTGGAAGCCTAAGTTGGCTGATGCAGGCATAGATGCTGCCAATGAAATTCTTTAGAAGTTGAAGTATTCTTGCAGCTTCTTGCAGTGTTTAGGATTCCTTCTGAGTTTGATGACGAAGAACTCTGCAAGCTTGCTCTTGAACTTGTTCAAAATAGACAGATGCCTGAGCTCTGTTTTTCCCTTGGTTGCATTTTACTGGTAGATGCCATTGTGAAAAGTTGAACTTTCCGAGTACTTATAATTTTTTGCAGGTTTTGTTGAATCGTTGATCCACAGGGGCCATCAAGTAGATGCTGTACATCTTGTTCATGCTTTCCAGCTTACTGAAAGCTTCCCTCTTGTGCCCCTATTAAAGACAGACTTGAACGATTTAAGAAGAAACTCTCAAGAAAAGGGGGTTAGTGCAGCTGGTGGACAGGTACTGTTCTGGCTAAAATAAATCATATCTGAATGCACACACACAGACACACACACACACACAATACATGTATACAGACACACATCATCTCATATTCTCAGTGTGCTTACCGCCATTATGTTGTGCAGAATGATGCAAATGCCCGAGAACTTGCAGCGCTGAAGGCTGTGATTCATTGTGTGCACAGTTACAACCTTGAAGCTCACTATCCACTTCAAAGAAGGGGTTGTCAGTTGGAAAAAGTCAATCCGGATAAGAAGAGGTATGGAGAATCTGGTAAACACCAACAGTCAAAGAAACCAAATACAAATGGAGGTTTCCTTGTGCCTCCTGCTGCACCCACAGTTGTTGGTAGGCAAGCTCCACAATTTTCTGGAGAAATAGCATATGCAGGAATGGCAAAGAGGTTTCGTCTTCCTGTTCGGGACCAATATACTTACCAGACCCCACCACAGTCTACATACGGTCAACCAGCTTATGATCAACGATTGTATTACTATCCACATGATGAACGTGCAACTGCTGCATACAAGATGGTTCCATCCAATTATGGCAGTTATCTGGAGAGTGGATTGCCCCCGTCACGCCAACGTTATATCTAACTTCCTAATCAGAGTAGTATATGTAGTTTAGTCAGTTCCCTAGTTGATTAAATTGGAGGTTGATATGTAGGATAGTACGAGCCTCTATTTTGAAGCCTCTAATTTCAATGAAACAGAAGCATATATTTTGAGGGTGTAACATATGTCAGATTAGGAAGAGTCTTGGACTGAAATTACCGTGTTTAAATTTTTGGCCATATTTTGTGATTTTCGATGTTAATTGCTGGTATTTGACGGACCCGAATGGCGAATGCCTAACAGTCTAACACAATAACGAAATATGACTCTAGCTTGATATTACAATTTACAAATTACAAATGAAAATATATATAAATAATATTTTAAAATATGTGTATTTAAATTAAATTAAACAATAATGTAATTCTTACCAAAAATGAAAGATATTTAACAATGAATTACGAAATTTAATTTTAGCAGATGAATTAATTAAATATCTCTCTACTTAAGTACAACTAGTACGAGTAGTTGATCTGAATGGGCAAAAATGAGGCCTCACACTCACTTTCACTCAATGGCACCGCCCAACTTAACAATAATTACCTCACTTGTTCTCCTTCTTTTCGCGATCCTGTTTTCCCGCCATCTAGTCTGTTGTTCAGTTAACAACAACAACAAAGCCTTCATTCTCCGGCGACCTAACGACGGCACCAACCGCCACATTGTGCTCCTACCTCTCACTCTCTCATCTCCTCCGCCCTCCAATTTCTCCGCCGCTCGCCATCTTCATTCTCATCTTCCCAATGCTCGCATGCGTCTCCACGACGATCTCTTGAAAAACGGGTATTTCTATCATCACTCTTCAATTCTTATGTTTTAGCGCATAATGTTATGTACTTTCCGTAAAATTTTGCGGAGAACAGTTTTAGCGTGACAACTAGTGTTTTTTGTATTGCGGAATAATTATTTATTACGTAAAAGTACACACATGTATGTATGATAACACAATTGAAACTCGCATTTTCTTCAACACTCACTAATCTCAAGTCTGAACATGTTTTTTATTAGGTATTATACTACTCGCCTTATGATCGGAACTCCACCGCAGAGATTTGCTCTCATTGTTGATACCGGGAGTAGTGTTACTTATGTTCCTTGCGCTTCTTGTGAACAATGCGGCAATCATCAAGTACAATTATATTAAATCCTTGTATTCTCATCAATAATAATTATTGATTACTGCGATTCACTTCTATGTATGCTTCGGTACAAATAAATTGATTTGAATAGTCTGTCATGACATATCTGTCGACACTTGTTTGCTTGTTATAGAGTGTAATAATTTCGGTAATCTGTATGATTAATAGGAAATTGTTGTTAGTGGTTGCACATTTATAATCGAGGTATGATGATTTTAAGTAAGAAATGTAACATCTGTATGACACGTAGGAATTAATTGATTTTAGTGTGTGAATCACATCACTTTAGGTACCTTGCTCACTCTCATGTGATATGTGATGATTTTACCATGTTTTGAAAAATAATGCCATTGACTACGGAAGAAACTGTTGATGGTATTCTGTGAATTACAAAAAAAATTTATTCCCACTTGGAATTTTATTTTTTGTTCATCTTTAAGCATGACTGCATAACGGACTGACTGTGTTGTCATTGAAGCAGCATTCCTACCCAGTCCTCCCTCTCCACAAAAAAGGAGAATTTTCGTGCTATTTAATATGTCGCTCTTTTAGTTATATGTACATCTATATAGATATAATAGATCTCAAGACCGTCCTAGAGTAGATAATGATGAAGTTGGGATTGGATTGCTCTTGGTTGGTTCATTTTGTGTTTGGTCCCCTGGGACACCTACAGTGAAGGAAAATGATAGGAATCCAATCCTAATGTGCTGCCTGCCTATGCCGCTTGGCCATACTGGTAATGTTGGCTTTGACCTGCTTTTGTGTCAAAGCCACTTGCAAGTTGGCACTAATTAGTTTTCCTCTTTCATGGTTTTCTACTGTTAGTTGTCAAATTGGCGTGTCAATCAGCTGATTGTTACCTTTATACATGTTGGTGTAGTCAAAAATCGCAGAGCAGGTTTTGGCTTATCTTAGGAATATGTCTTTCCAACTCATGCCTGTGAGAATGTATTCTTGGCTTTTTCATAACTTATCTCTGAATCTTGCCAAGTGTTTCCTTTGTATTGGTCCACGTTACTCAGCTAAGCCATCAGACTGGGGATAAGCCTCGGGTTTTACATATTTTTGGTTAGAATTGGTGCTTTTGTAATATGGCGTCACTTTATACCATTTCTCTAGGTCTTTTTCTTAAATTGTGCCTGACTGGTGGACCTCTGCTATCAAAATATATTATGGAAGAGCAAAAACATGTGGCTCATGACATTGCACGACCATTTTACTTTGACATTTGACATGATGGTTTATGTTCTAGTGTGAAAATAGAATTACCTACAACAACTTTGACTGCATCTGTTGCAATTTCGATCGCACGTATTTTTTGATGAGTTTGCGAATAGTAAGCTGATGTAAATTATTTCGAAAAGTAAATGATGTAATTCCTGTGATTCATGAATTATATCTTAAGTTTTGTTGCCTGATGTTTTAAGAAATTTATAACGTAGTTTAAACTTCAGAAATCTGATAGTGGCCGGACAGAAATGAAACTCTGTTTATGAAACAAAACATATCTGTCCAGTGGCTTGATACAACAATATTGGTGTGCAGAGGACAAATTTTAACAGGAACCTATTATTAGTGAATTCTGTTTGTTTTTCTAAGAATTAATATACTGCTCAACAGGACCCAAGATTCCAACCAGAGTTGTCTACTACTTACGAACCTGTAAAATGCACTTCTCATTGCACTTGTGACAGTGATAGTGGGCAATGTACTTACGAAAGACAGTATGCTGAAATGAGTACCAGCAGTGGAGTTCTTGGTAATGACATTATTTCTTTTGGTGACCAAAGCGAGCTCGAACCACAGCGTGCTAATTTTGGATGTGAGAATTTGGAAACTGGTGACCTCTATAGGCAACGTGCTGATGGCATAATGGGTCTGGGACGTGGTGAAGTTAGTATTGTTGATCAGCTTGTTGATAATTCTGTAATAAGTGATTCCTTTTCCTTATGCTACGGTGGAATGGATGTTGGTGGTGGCGCAATGGTTCTTGGAGGAGTTTCACCTCCAAATGATATGATTTTTACCCGTTCAAACGGGGTCCGCAGGTATGTTTTAATCAGATTATTCATTTGTGGAACAATATTTTGTTTTTACAGTGACACATTTAATCTAGTATTGGGATGACAACAGTCCATATTACAATGTCGAGTTGAAGAATTTTCACGTTGCTGGGAAGCCTTTGTCTATAGATCCAGGTGTTTTTGACAGAAAACATGGAACTGTGCTAGATAGTGGGACAACTTATACTTATATACCAGAAGAGGCATTTATAGAGTTTAAGCAAGCTGTAAGATTCTATTTCCAATTCTTTAGGTACTCCTCTTCCTAATTCTTATTGTGGTAGGTACACTTGTCAACCCTTCATGCGCGGGTCTCTTCCTTTGCAATTTGGTTAGTTTAACTCTGATATAAATGAAATGATACGCCTAATCAATATATCTGCTTCTCAGTAACTATCTAGTATCGACTAGTGTAGTCAAATAAAGGGAAAAATTCATGTTATCACTCTACTAGACTACTACCATAACCTAGAATATTCCTAATAATCATTTTTTATCAAAAAATATAAACTTAAAACTCAATTAACTTTATTCTTAAATTATAACAAAATATGTGTAAGAATTAGTATTTTAATATCTTGTTATGTATCATGATCTTGCCTAACAAGATAACACACGGACAAGTTTATGGCTATACTTATTTTTTCTCGCTTTTTGGTAAATATAAAGGGCAGTAAATTGTAAATTTTGCTAATAGAAGTTACTTTAAGAAGTTCCAAGATTTTTTATAACTTTCATACAACTATAATGAAGGGCTTTAAGCTTTTGTTGCATTTTGGTGTCATTGTAACTAGGCGAGATGAACATCCGATTTTTAAGTACCTCCTCTTGAGATGCCAGTGTCAAATTTTGCTAAGAGACTTTCAAATTACTTGATTACTTCTATAAGTTTTTTTTCCCTCGAATTTTCTGAATGATCTCATATATTATTTGTTAGGACCATTCGTATGGATTATAAATTGTTTCCTCTGTCCTACTGATTTTGTCCATGGACAAACCACGCGTTTATAATAATCACATAGATAATTACAAAAAGTATATATTTCTTTCCAAATTTACACCCAATTCACACTATAGTTATAAAACTTTGACATATTTAAAACTTAGTTTACCTCAATTGATGAATGTGGCCAAACTTAATGGGACAACTAAAATTGGATGATTATAGAAAAGTCTAATTGCATCAGTGAAAAACTTTAGCTTTAGTTGCTAAAGCTCTGTTTTAGCTTACTTGACAAAAACATCCCCAGAATTTTTATCTAGTTACAACTAGTAACCCTCTTATAAATTTTAAATCTAGTGGAGAAATTCCCTAATAAGCAATGCACCTTCTATCATATTCAACTTTCTGTTATATTTATATCGCCATTGTTAGAGAAAAATCCAACACGAACCCATCACTATCCCCCCCACCCTCTCCTCCCCCAATAGTGCTGCTTGGATTGTTTTTGGTGGAAGCTATTAGTTTGTTCCGTTCTTTTCTGCGCAAGAGTCCAGTCATGGTTATTCAACATATACCTAAATAAATCATGTTGAAGTAAATAAATAACCTTTTTTTAATCATTAAAATGAATAGCATTTGTTATACATCAAGACACCATTCGGACACTCCTTGGACTTGCAGATCTTAGGAACAGCAACCGTGTTTTTGTCCTGTTTGTGAACTGATTTTGTCGTTAAGTCCTCGCTTTCATAGATTGAAACTGTAATGGCCAGTAGCTGTAAGTGTGATCAGGTAAAATGGTAAAAATACTGCAGACATATGCATAATACAAGTTTGTTTAAATAATTATATATAGGTACGTGTATTATCCGAAAATTAGATTATCTATTTTTGGATGTATTCATGTTGATGTATACCTATACGTTAAAATATCTTATGTACAATTTTTTATTTTACCTAAAATGAGGGTTAAAAAATGTAAATTGATCGGGAGTTGTAAACAGATTTTTTGTAAATTGATCGGGAGTTGTAAACAGATTTTTGTTCAGAAAACCACTTTATTATTCAGACAGTTTATTAGATAAGTATGCATCAGCACTTGCTATGTTAAAATCATCCAAATTTGGTGTATGCCCTAACTGAACTGAGGCCTCAACTCTTGATGAAACAAGCAACACCAATAGAATGATATATAACCATTCAGTTTTGGTTTGTTTATGTCACTTCAATCAGCTAAATCTCTCCTGTATTACGAAGATTAAAAAGTTATAATCCCAGCCTTCTGTCACTAGACTATATATGTTTGCAAGTTCAATCATTATAAGTCTTAAGCCTAAGTTGTGTGCAATATGCCAAAAGTTTTGCTCTATTTGTAGGACTTTGTTGATGATGGATTACTGTAAATTAAGAAATGGATCTTAGTTTACTAATGGATGGTGAAAATGAGATGGTCAAGAAATAGCCTTTAGCCACTTAACCAGCCGGCAACAGTTTTAGTAGATCATACCCTGTCTCTGTGTGTGTGTGTGTGTGTGTGTGTGTGTGCGCGCGCGTGCAAGCGTGTTATGCTGTTGTAGGTGTTTCTGTATATATACTGCCATCCACTCTATATTACTTTTGTAACTTGTGAAGACATCCTTCATACCTACAAGTGACAAATGTTGAACGTGATTTTGCGTAGAGCGCTATTAGGCTCAAAGTTCTTTTGTTTTGACTCAAGAATTTTACTAAATGGCTTATGCAGATGATGAAGGAGGTGAGTTCCTTGAAGCAGATTCCTGGTCCTGACCCTAACTATAATGACATCTGTTTCTCTGGTGCTGGAAGGTAATGCTATCCCAACTAGAATGCTCAATTTTTTGATAGATTTACAAGTATCTTCATGGAGTGTGTTGATTGGAGCATTGTTTCCAGTAATATTTCAGAATTACCAAAATTCTTCCCAGCTGTTGATATGGTATTTGAAAATGGACAAAAGTTATCTCTATCTCCAGAAAATTACTTGTTTCGAGTAAGAATCTGCATTAATTTATTGACATTCATCTCTGTTTTCAATTTCTTCCATCCCATTTCACTAAACTGGTTATTTGACATGTAGTGAGTGACTTATATGCTTTATGCTTATTCATGTTGTGTTAAGCATTCCAAGACGCATGGTGGATATTGTCTTGGAATATTTCAGAATGGGGATCAGAGCACTCTCTTAGGAGGTAAATATGCTTTTATCTGGTGTGTAATATACATTGATTCTTGCCCTGCCTATTACATATACATTAATTCTTACCCTGCCACTCTTTTTATTTCCGGTTTTGTTTATCAAGGATAAAAGGTAAATTGTGTTCCGCTATATCTAAAAGTGTTATTTGTCCTTTAACTTTTTATTTTGTCTTTCTGCATTTATACAGGAATAGTTGTCCGCAATACTTTTGTGACATATGACCGTGAACATGACAAGATTGGTTTCTGGAAAACTAACTGTTCAGAGTTATGGGAGAGACTTAATGCTACTGGGGCACATCCACCTGCAGCGTCTCCAGCTGAACCTCCAACCGTGGACACACCGGAATCCTCTGCAGGATTGCCACCTGCAGCAACTCCAGTTGAAGCTTCAGTTAATATTATTCTAGGTATTACATGCCACTTTCTTTAGGTGACCTGTTTCTGCTGCTCGCTTGAATTCATTCTAATGATTATTGTATCTGATACAAGAGTTGGAGGTAACATCTTTGTCAGCTCGCTTACGGCTTACATGCTTTGACATGCAAATTTTGCCTGCGTGCCTTGAATAAATCATAACTATCTAAATTCAGAATCCAGTATCATCGCATATTCCAAAAATTCAAGGATAACATCCATTTATTTTACTTATTCCCTCTTTAGATTGTAATACATCTTTTTAGTTTCTGTTGTGAACTGTCTGTTAGTTTAAGGACTAGTCAAAAACAGGATTAATTTTACTCAAGCAAACATCATAGAGATAAAATTTAATTGTTTGAAGAGGCTAAGCATTGCGCATGATTCATGAATGTCTACTATGTCTAGTTTTTGCTTGTTATTCTTGTCTGTGGTAGAATATAGACTACTATAAGTTGTATATAGGTTTTGTAGGCATTTAAAAAAGAAAAATATTCAGTAATCAAGTAGATTTAGTTTTCTTCCTATCATGGTGTCACAGAATCATATGAAGCCCAAATAGAATCTGTCAAAACTCAAAAGTTTAAAGCAAATCTATTTTAGGTCCTAGGCTTGAATTCTAGCATCGGTTGTTTTTACTTAGTTATAGACTTTGATATACATACACATACCAAAGAAGAAATAGTGAAACCACTCTTCTCCCTTTCATAGTTGTAGATAATTAGTAACAATACAGTTTTTCATTTGGTCTGTGATATTGTGTACTTGTCATATTATTCCTGCAGGGATACCCAGAGTTGGCCGTGTAACATTTTCTATGTCTTTAAATGTCACGTATTCAGTCATTAAGCTTCACATCAAAGAGCTTACTCGTAATGTAGCTGAGGAGTTGGATTTACTTGCTTCACAGGTAAACCAAGTTTTAATTGAGATGCATTACTTTTTGATACTTGCATACTTCTATTTCGCCTGCTGGTTATTATTTTTTGAATCTATATTGCTAATTTTCTATAGGTGCAAATAATGAATTTCACTTCAGAAGGAGATGCTTCCCTCATACAGTGGGCCATTTTACCGGCAGGCTCTGATAATTACATCTCCAATTCAACTGCATTAGTGAGTTTACTTTAAGCAGCTGCTCCAATTAGACATTTAACACTATCATTTGCTTGTTCATAATTTGAACTTCATGGGCAGGGTATAATATCTCGGGTGGCTGAAAATAGCATGCGTCTTCCTGAAATCTTCGGAAGTTATCAAGTTTCAAGCTGGGCGGTTGAAGTCCCACAAAAGCGGTATCATATTACAGTTTACATTTTCTTAATGCGTCGCATGTTAGGCAGTTGCCTAATTTTCGTATGCATGAGTTTGCTTCTTCATCTCATAAAGATATACATCCCAAGCTCCTTGCCTGACCAGAGCGGCCCCTTTTTTATTGGGGCAACTTTCTAAAAGAGTTGATACTAATATTCTGATCAGTATCATCACTTGCAGAAACTTCTTTCTCTCTGAAACAAATTATGACATTTTATTTTGTTGCAACTAACCACTGTCTCTTTTTGCAATTTCTAAAAATTCATTGGAGTAACTTAATATCAAGTATGATAGCTTACTGTTTCTTATCAAAGTATTCAGATATATCTCAATTTAGTTGTTTAGTATAAGATTCCCCACCCCCCCAAAAAAAAAAAAAAAATTTAACGGGCTTGATATGTATTGGTGAGCAGGACGTGGTGGCAGAAACATCACATAGCTGTGGTCTTGACAGTCGTTTTGTTGCTGCTTCTTGGCTTATTAGTTTCCGCAACATGGTTTATTTGGAGACGCAGACAGCAAACAGTTTCATACAGACCTGTACGCTTTGCTTTTTCAGAGCAAGAACTCCAGCCCATTGTAAGATGAGACAAGTTTCCCTGCTCAATTAGCCAGGGTACAGAAAAGAAAATGCAGAAGAGAAAAGAATATGCAGCAAAGATAGGTACAGTTATAATGGGCTATAATGGCTACCACAGCAAAAGACGGATCAAATACTTCACAATTCACATACATGGAAACTGAGTTTTATTTTTTTGTTTCTTATATCGGTAGAATTGTAAATTTAGTATAAATTTGTCAGATAAATGTGCATGTCCATTTTGTAAGTATAGATTAGTTAATGAACAAATAAGACCGATTTTATAATATGATTTTGTTGAGGAAATTCGTCTTATCATGTAATGTCAATTTGGTATTAATATTTTCAATCTGGTGCGTGAAGACTTGTCTAGGGAAAAGAATGATATATGATGAAGTCAAAACATTGTTTAAATTAGATTTTTGTACGATTAAATTGAAGATTATGTATAATATATTAATATGTGTTAAATCAAATACAATGTTCTCAATTTTCCAATATTCTTTTTTTATATTATATTATAACTTATTATGAGTAAAAAATAAAGTGTCAAACAACTCTGTACTAAGATACTGGCAAGAATAATCTAAAACAAAACTTGTACTGTTATAAGCATAACAAAGTTGAAATTTCAAAACCAGTCCATCGGATGCTACATGCCCGTGTTGAAGAAAGTTCACTAAATAAATGTTTAATCTCTAACAAGACTTACGCTTTTTAATCATGAGAAGCACTGCACTGCCATGTAGAGAATTCAACACCATCCCCACCGCCGCTCATCATTCTTGTCTCTACCTATTACAAAAATCATCCCCAAAACTTGTTATTTTATTGAGCATGGTGTATTGAACTGCTTTTCTTTGTAACTTACTTGTCTCTTACAAAAATTCATCTGATAACGTTATGTGTTTCGATAGAAACATACTTAAATCCATCCGAAATAGTATTACTGTAGCGATATCACATTCTCTCCCTCTAACAAAAGGTCGAAAGTTCAAGTGTTAAAACTTAAAACGAGTATGTGCGAGTATAGCTAATGTCCAACAGAATAAAATCATATACTCTATTATTAGGATATTACCTAAAAGAGTTACAAATCAGCTTGCGTGCATAGATTCCACTACATGAAAAAGGTATAGATTCATAAACAAGGAAAAAAAAACAGAAACACTTGTGAAATGATTTACATATATAAAGGCAAGCACGCCGGGTGGCACTAATCTTGATCTCTAGTACTCCTATTTGCATCTATCCAACTCTTCATAAGAATCTGGCCTACCATTAACATTAACATCAACAGTTGCAATCTGCTTTAACCATTCAAATGTTCTATGACGTGACATTGCTTGCTTTCCTTTTTCTTTCTCCTTCTTTGTGTCTCCTCCTCCAATTGTCTCATAATTAACACAACTATTAGTAGTACTCTTGCTTACACTAATTAATCTCCTTCCAACTGTTTGATCAACAGTGTCAACCTTACACTTGCACTCATTAAAAATTGCCCAGTATTTCTTTTTTGTCTTCGCATCACTACTTGCACCACTATGGCTTGTACCGGTACTACTGTTACTGTTACGGCTTCCGAAATTTGTACCCGTGTTGATATTGCTGTTACGTCGAATCTTGAGGTCTGCGAATTTCATGTCAGGTGTTTGTACTGACACTGAACCGCCCATGTGAAAAAATCTTAGCTTCTGGCTCCAGTGATGAGTACTTGGGTTTGTGTTGCGATGTCGGTTAGTTGAGAACCGGATTTGTGGTGTGGGACTTGGGTGGGAATGGAATTGGTTTCGAATCTTGACTCGTGGTGGCTTCCGGTTGTGAAGTTGTGGTACATGAGCAATAGTACTGGAAGTGCTTCCACTACTTAATGAACTTCGGATGCTACTGCTCCTAGTGGTAGTGCCACTAGTACCACTAGGAGAACCAGTACCATTGCTCGTGTACCGATGATCCATGGACTGCGATCTTGAAATGAAAGGACGGATATCATGACGGAACATGGCCAACCCGGTTTCAGAACTTATCGAGTGACGAAAAGGAAGGAGTTTCCCTTTGAAGAAGACTTCATCAGCCGCGCACATGTGTGAGTCTTCCAAAAAAGATCCTCCACAAGAGCTGAAGTTAAAATCTTCTTGAGCTTCAAATTTACGCTGCACTTTCTCATGCTTTTCATTTTTCTTGTTGTCGGAAAGATCGGAGAGAGACAATGATTCTTCTTCTTCTTGATCTTCTATCAATGGATCCTCCTCGTCTTTACTATGATGGCATGCCGTAGACTTAAATTTTACACCTTTGTCTTCATCACAAATTGTTGCCATTTCCAACTTGGTACGATATGAATGCTATGTTATATTCTAACAAACTGTTTTGTCTTCTTTTTGTCTCTGTGCGGAGAAAGAAAGATTGACTTGGAAATTTTTATATGTAAAGAGGGCAAAGATTAGATTATATATATAAACAGTGGAGTATAATATAAAAAATTCGAAGATCGAGAGGGGGAGATAAAGACGAGAGCAGTGCGTGAGATATTACCTTAAGTAAAGGTAAAATGAAAAGGCTAAAGGGAGTGCAAAAGCATGAGAATTGAATAAAAATTTGAATGATAGAATTAGTCACACCAGGTGAGGCCTAAACAAGTGTTTCTTTGTAGCCGGCCATGAAATGATAATGATGAAATATACAAGTACTAGGCTATGATTGCTTATGCATTTGGGACAAGCATGCTACTGCCGAATAATTACATTAAGAAGTGTGCATCCTCAGCTCTGTGGTATTGGATGCTTGCACTGTTGATGTGTAGAGTAATGCAGTTCAGGTGCTTAAGTTTGCTTATCTACTTACTTGGGAAGTACAGTAGATCTGAGACTTGCGGAGACAATTAGTTTGAATGAATTGATCAACGATTTATATACGTATGTTATGTGTAATTTTTCAGAACACAACGGTACTGTAGTGCTTCTAGATTTCGAATATGAGGCTGTGTATTAAAGACGGTTTGGTGGTTGGTTCCAGTCCGTTTGTTGCATTGCATGGTCCTGTTTATTTTACAAACCAAACTTTTTTTTTTGTCATGAGAAACTTCACATTAATAAATTGTACCAAAATACAATGTTCGGAAAAAGAGTTTCTTTCATTCCAGAAAGTTTATCATCTAGCCGAAGGGCACGCATGTTGCCCCTGAATAATTAGACAATAATACCTTCTAAGATTGAGAAGATAACCTCACAAAGAAGGATCTCGTTAAAACCCCACAAGAATAAAACCGAGCAAAATCCTATGATAAAAAATTAAGGGGGGAAAAAGAGTGCCCTCGAAGTACAAACACAATGTTCTACAAAGTGAATACTAAATAAAACTAGAACTTCTTGTAATTTTTGTGAGTCTCCATTGCCATCACTTGTAGCAGCAAATTTGTCTTCTCTTTCACTCTACACCCCAGCTTCACCATTACTTCCTTTGAAAATTAAAACTGAGACTTTTTCCTATTAACCTGTAAGTCACCAAAACAAACCCGACAAGAAAAAAATAATTAAAAAATCACTTAAGAGATATACTAATATATATTTCAAAATTTATTACATCTATTTCGAATTTCAAATATATATTTCAAATTTTATTACATCTATTTCGAATTTCGTAGCTGATCCGCGTATTATTATTATACTAGATGATAACCCGTGCGAAGTACGGGTCGAGAAAATTAATTTAAATTGATCATTAATTTATTATATTGAATAATTTTAAAAAATTATGTTATTTATACAACTTAGTAGGTTATAATAAAGAAACAATTATATTTATAACAGAATTTCAACAATTATGGAAGATACGAATTTTGGGATGAAATCAAATATGGAGACTGAAATATCATTAGAACGGATTTTTCACTTATTAATAAATTTATTATTAATTTAAGATTATTTTAAGAAAATCAGGAAAATACAATATACATATATATATATATATATATATATATATATATATATATATATATATATGGGTGAGTGCCCTAAATACCCACATTTTAATGTTTCATTACCAAAATGCCCAGATCTGATAAGCACCGCCCTAAATGCCTACCAGATACGTCTCCAGCACCCACGCATCCTGTAATACGCCTCTCTTACCCACGCATTCTGAACTTACGCCTCTAGCCAAGGCGGATGCAAGCTGTGTTACGCCAACACTAGTAACGTATCTGAAGATACGTTACTTCAAAAAGCGTATATGTCGTCGTTTTAAATCTCAGCAAATCTCAGAAAAATGGCGATTCCGGCAGAAAAAATTGATCACTCCGTTCACTCTCAGGCATCAATTTCCAGTCACGTGGTACACAGCTTTCGATTCGCCTTTCAATCCTCTACAATCATATACCACTTTTTTACCATTTGTTATCACAGATTTTAAACACCCAAAAAAGGATTCCGGCGACTTCGAAAAATCCGACGGGCTTTGTTCAAGCCCCTGCGGGGCCGTAGCACAGAAACGGACAATGGGAAGAGGACGAGGTGGAGAACACGTCAACGTGCTGTGGTGGGTTGGATGTTCAGGTATGAGAGAGATCGAGAGAGGCGATCAAATGCCCAAAAGTCGCCGGCCATCTCTTCCCTCGATTTTCTGGCGAGATCTTCTGTTTTCTGGCGTGCTACAGTAACATCGGATACGCCCATGGAAGTGGCGTATCCCGTGGGTACAGATGTCGGTATTTTCAGAATTGGGCATTTTGGTTAGTGGCTAGTGAAAATTTAGGCGTTTTGGTCATTCTTTCTATATATATATGGTTCTCATACATTATTATTTTGTAACTTAATACGATTATAATAAAAGAATTACCATTGTCTTAAGATTATAAAATTTTTACTATTTTATTAAAGATAACATGGAGTTCTAGAAGAAATAGAAATAGAAATAAAGGGCGGAAAGAACTTCAATTGTTCTATAATTACAACAATTTTATTATGTTGTTAAAGATAATATAAAATTATAGAATAAATAGGAATAAAGGGGTGAAACCAAAAAAAGGTGGAATCAAATTTGGTACCGTAATACAATTTAAAAGATGGTTTCACTTATTAATATGGAAAAAAGCTAATATAAGCATGATGAAAAATTAATATATTGCAAATATTTTGAGTTTTTATGAAGGTTTATCTAAATATAGTTAGGTTAATGATGTATAAGTTGACCTCAATGGCACATTAAAGAGCATGTACATGGGCACAACTTGGCTAGCTAGAAAGCGATTATGTTGAAAAATTAAGTTGTCACCAGATATAAAATCTTTATCTTTCCATAAATTTGATTAGTATCGTTTTTTTGTATTTCGTTAATGGAGGTGATCACTTCATCTATATAACATATATTTGTTGGTTGTATAAACATGTAATTTGGCACCCCTTTCCATACTTCAAATCCTAGAGTCCAACACAAAAGATTCATCGGATACTTGTGAGGCAACTGTTTGTAAACGTTTTGTACATTACACTCCATGACAATAAACACTGGACTAAGATTGTACGTCTTTTTAAATTTTAACCTCAAACGAAAAAAGACTAAAAGGTCACATTTATTATTTACCGGTGCCATATATACAGTTTGCACTTTGCTATGCTACAGAAATTCAAATGTTCAATACAATATTCACAATAGAAATCAAAGTACAATTTTATTTTTGTTCACCAAGTACATAGAAAAAAAGAAAACTCTCGCATCGAATTTTGACTTGCTCACCAGAGTACATAACAAATATTTTGCATCGAATTTTAACGTATTCAATTTTTTTATAAAACAATCATATTCAAACTCGAACTTGTTCTAACCCAATAAATTTTCGAGATGATCAGTAATCGAATCTGTTCACGAACTTGTTCACGAGTACATTGTAATATCTGGCCTTAAACCAGCCACAGGAAGTACAGTAATATTAGGTATCTATCTATGTAATTGCAGTCGGTGTAAGATGAGATATCATCAACAAGAAGCATATGTGAAATTTGTTGGTAGGCCATGGTAAATACAGTGTCATAAATAGAACACACACACATTTAAGTAGGAGTATGTGTCATAGAAAGCTTGTGATGATCTTGTACAGAGTAAAGATGTTTGTGTTAACTTTTGTTAGTTTTATTCCCGTTTGCTTTAGCTTTACGTCCCTTGGCAAATTATGGACCGCCAATGCATGCTATCTCCCTGCTTTTACCTCGCACCACTTGCATCGTCAATTTCTTTCTCGTGAAATATCTTGGCTCCCAAATTCTTGCCTTCTTCATGGTTGAGTTGTTACTAACCGCATGAAAATTGGCACTTTTCATGTATTCATGAATAAATGTTTACATATATGCAGGTGATTTACAGATAACCAATTTTAGTAAAGAAACTATGAATAGTGGCAAAATCAGAAAATGGTCGACCTCAACTAAAGTCGAGCATGTCAGGTGATCTTGAAAAATTAGTAACAAATTTTATTTTTGATTCACATCTCACTCTCACAATTCGGTAAAAAGGATTTTTTTGGCTCTTTCGCTTTCATGGTAGCCTTGAACAAAATTTTTTTAGAAGAAGATAGTAACTTGTAATTTTGAATAAGCAGGAAAAAGGATTTTATAGACATATTTGAAGATGAATAATAATATAAAAAAATGTAAATAATGAAAGTTTTGTTATTGTCCATGGGACTACAAAACTTTATACACAGTCTGATGAATAATAATTACTAGCTCATAGTCCGTGTGATGCACGAATTTCTTATGATATATATTAAATTTTATTTTATGTTATAAATATATTTTTAGATAATCATTATTTATAATATTTTATGTAAATTTTAATTTACATAATTTAATATAAATTTAATTAATGACATGCATGATTTAAAACTTATAGTATAATTTTTTAAAATAAGTATGTCGTTGATGGAATTCAAACTTGAAATTTTAGTAAATTAATTTAATCATATAATATATCTAATCATTACATCTAACGGTTCTGTATTAATTTAATTAATTTAATTAACTTGATATTTTTTGGTATATATTAATTATTGCAAGATTCTGTTTTAAATTAAAAGTTAACGTGTTTTAATTAAAAAAAATATTATTGATTGCACGATATGATATTTTATGTGCTTATAAAAGTAATATCATCAATTAAAAGTATATTTTTTAATTAAAAAGGCAATCGGCTAATTACCATTTATCATATTATTTTATTATTTATTTTAATAAATTGGTTGACCATGCCGAAAACCGAAACGACAAACTTTCAATGGTCGTGCGATGCACGGGTTTTTTTATTATGTTATAAATTTTATTTAATATTATAATTATGTTTTTAGATAATCATCATTTTTAATAATTTTTTAATTTTATTTTTTTATAATTTAATATACTCATGTTTACGGATTATACTAATGTTTCCTTATTATAGACAATGTATACGGATTTTTAATATATTTTATTAATAATTGAAAAGTAAGGTGTGATATTTTGAGGTATATATTAATGATTGTAAGATTAGTTTCAAATCAAAAGGTAACGTGTTTTAATTCGAAAGAAATATTAATGATTGGAAGATAAGATACGATTGATGTTTTTAGGCGTGTATAAAAAGGTAATATCTTCAACTGAAAGTAATTGTGAAAAAGGCAATCGACTAATTACCATTAATTATATTATGATATTATTTATTTTAGGTGTTTTAATATTATAGATATCGTATATATTTTTCTTTATAATGAAGGGTAAATAAGTAAATTCACGAAGTACCAAAAAACAGGTACCAAAACTTTTAATGTTTATAATAATTTTTAAAATTTTAATTTTATATAATTTAATTTACTCATGTTTACGGATTATACTAATGTTTCCTTATTATAAACAACGTATACGGATTTTTATTATATTTTATTAATAACTGAAAAGTATGGTGTGATATTTTCGGGTATATATTAATGAGTGAAAGATTAGTTTTAAATAAAAAAGGTAACGTATTTTAATTCGAAAGAAATATTAATGATTGGAAGATGATATGATTGATGTTTTTAGGTGTTTATAAAAGGTAATATCTTGGTGTGATATTTTCAGGTATATATTAATGATTGAAAGATGGGTGAAAAACAAGAATACCCACCATTTCAAACAAGCTGCACAAAATACCCACCGACGGATTGGTCCGCCCTTTTTACCCACGGACCACGCATTCTGAGCTTGCGTACAGGGAATACGCATTTCAGAAATGCATGGAGGTCATACACGCATATTCCTAGTGCGTGGTCTTTGTTATCTGAGCTTCCACAGAAACATGCGTGGTATGGGTTACACACTGTTCACTGTCTCTCTTGAACGACGTCGGCGTAGTTTTTCGGTCAAATTTTTGAGCAATTCATTCAGTGCTTTCCAGACATATTTGAATACCATGCCATATACCAAAATGATCGCCTTTTCTTACTCTACAAGCCTATACCAACCATTTCCCATTTGTTTCGCCGGATTCGAAAGACCCAAATCAAGCTTTTTTCCAACTCGGTTTTCAGATCAGTTCAGTGTCGCCCCTGCGGGACCAGAATCTACAAATCAAACCGGGGGAAAGGAAGAGGGAGCTCTGGGCTTCATTTTCATTCCCTCATGAGCAGTGGAGGTAGCCGGAGTGTCGAGAACGGAGGGGGCGACGGGGGGCCATTTTGAGGGGAAGAGCGATGCCGGAGTTGCAAGTGAACAAATGACGTCATATGACGTCATTGCGCATTCCTCAGATGCGTTACTTGAGATACGCATTCCTGGAATGCGTATCCTAGACCGCGCATACGGAGGATGCGTACTTGGTGGGCATTATTTCTTGAAAGATTATTTTTAAATCAAAAAGGTAACGTGTTTTAATTTGAAAAAATATTAATGATTGGAAGATATGATATGATTGATGTTTTAAGGTGTTTATAAAATGTAGTAATATATTTAACTGAAAGTAAATGTGAAAAAGGCAATCGACTAATTACCATTAATTATATTATGTTATTATTTATTTTAGGTGTTTTAATAGTATATATATATCATATATATTTTTCTTTATAATGACGGGTAAATAAGTAAATTCACGAAGTCCAAAAAATAGGTACCAAAAAACTGGTACCAAAAGTTTTAATGTTTCGACTTTTATATAATAGTATAGATATCCTATTATATAATAAGAGTAAGAGGGATAATAAAATGGTACCACCAGAGGTCTAAGGTTCAATTCTCATGAGCGACAATATATTATATAAACTTAACTTTTATAAAGCGAGTTCTAAATTTACTAGAAACTAGCATAATAACCCGTGCGAGGCACGGGTCATCTTCTAGCCATCGATACAAATTTTGTGTATTGTTACGATTTAAAGGATGTTTTTGAATTCAATTGTGCATTTTCTGTTCATACATATTATAATATCATTATTTTAATTTATGAATTATTTTATTTATGTATAGATCATAAGAGCACTAAAAAGAGGATGTTTTGTTGCATATAAATATATTATATAGGTTATAACACGATTTCTTTTAGAACAAAGATAAAAGGACGTAACAAAATTTGATATTAAAAATCTATAAAATTTGGTTGTATACATAATCATATATGATATTTTTGATAATTAAAGTACAAAATTTTATAAACAATATTAGTCATCATTAACATATTTACTCAAAAGTTAAATTGATAGCAAATATAAGAAAAGGACGAGACCTGAGGTTTAAGTAATATGTTTTTTAGTTCAAACTCAAAAGTTTATTTAGCTCAATGGTTATAAGGATGATTTTCTTTGAGGAAGGCATGGGTTCAATTCCCCACAAAAACTTAATTTGTCTAAATTTTTTGTTTGAATAAGAGAGCAGTGGCAACTTTTGTAATTTTCCAATATTTAATGGCAAAGCTGTACTTTCACAGGGGGTTTATTGGTTCATTTTACCCCTATGTTGCTCTATTATATATAGAAAGAGAAGAGATATAGAAAGAGAAGGCCTATTATATTAAAAAAAATCTAAATATACTAGAAAAGGCCTATTAAATATAATTGTTATTAAATACTTATTGTATCTTGAATAAAAGGGATAATAAGCAAGTACTACCATAGGTTAAGGGTTCGAACCGTACGAACTACATATTAAAACAATATGCATACTTACATCTTATTATATAATTATATCTTATATTATATTGAACTTTAACTATATTATTAAAATCAAGGTTTGATTCCCGAAACGGAAACATTAAATATAAATGTGTGACGAAACTGAAGCGATTAGGATTACAAAAGAAAAGCCTTTCCCACTCAGGAAGGAAGTAGCACAAACATGCTTGAATAAATTGATCTAAATAAAAGTATTTGAAAGTTTATCAAAAATTAAAAATAAGTGTTGATCGTGCTACTAATTTCTGCCAAATTTAATTTGCAACGGATCAATATATGCTCATGACCTCAAAAAAAGAGTCGCGCTATTGTAAGCCCAAAAGATTCTTTAAACAAATTTTAAATCCAAATATAAAAAAGATAATTAAAATTAAAATTCCAAGAAATTATTAGTAATTTCTAAAAATTTTAAAGGTTTCTTATCTTCCCTCTATTTTAAGCCATTACATAATTTTTAACTTATTTATATTAATAAATTAGTAGACTAGAACCCGTGCAACGCAAGAATTTTATAAGAGAAAAATTATATTTAAATAAAGTATAAAAAAATATTGTATTTTACCTGAAAAGGAAAATTAATTAATTATTGAAAAAAGTAATATGTTTAACCTGAAAAACAAAAATTAATTAGTTATTTGGAAGGATTTCATGTGTAATTAAGTACAGTTAATTAAGTAAAAATACGACGTACTATACCGACTGACCACACTTTTAATGTTTTATCTTTGAAAATATAGTATTAGCTTAGAATTCGATGCACGAGCTTCTTTTGATATATAATAAATTTTATTTTATGTTACATTTTTATTGTATATAATCAATATATTAATGATTATTTTTATTTATAATTTAAATAAATTTAATTAATGATATGAATGGTTTAAAATTTATATTATGAAGTTTTAAATAAATACCTCATTAACGGAATTCGAACCTTGATCTTTTGTAAAGAAATTTAATTATATAAAATATCTAATCGTTGAATCTAACGGTTCTTATTTATTACTAAAAATCTAAAGGTCATTCTTCGTTGTGTACAGATTCTTATTATATTTTATTAGTGATTGGAAGATTTGGTGTGTGATATTGTTCGGTATATATTAATGATTGCAAGGTTATATTTTAAATTAAAAGATAACATATTTTAATTAAGAAAGAAATATTAATGATTGAAAGATATGATATTTAAGATATTTATAAATGATAATATCTTCAATTGAAAATAAACGTCTTTAATTAAGAAAAGACAATCAACTAATTACCATTAATTACATTATTGTATCATTTATTTATTTTAATAATTTGCATAACCAAACTGAAAATCGAAAATCGAACACCAAAACATTCAATGGTCCGATTTTAATATAATAGCATAGATAGATTACATAGAATTCAACTCCATATGTTAATAAGTTTAAGAACACAAATAAAATTGTATGGTTTAATATAGTTTTTATATTCTATTATTAGTATTCACAAAAATAACAAAGACAAATGATTTAATAACCTAAATAAGTATAAAAAGTTTAAAATTAATAAAAAAAAATAAATTTTAATTTTAATTTTAAGCTAATTAATGCATGCATAAGAATCCGTACTTTGCACGGGTAATAAGCTAGTAATAATAATATGGATAGATGTGAATAATGAAAGTTATGTTACTGTTGACGGGACTACACAACTTTATACACAATCTTGTTAGCATGTTATTTTTAGGCTCGATATTACTAAAAAACAAAATTTTCTACCAAACACTTTTTATTCAAATCAAAGTGAACATACACACTTCATAATCACAGCTTATAACCTTCTTCCCCAACACCCCTTTGTTAGTGAAATTGCATCAAATGGATAAGGGCAAAAAACCACAAAGCAGTACTTACAAAAGGGCTAATCTTGTCTACACTCCTTGTAGTGTGATTGACATCGTTCATGAGAATGCGAGAATGAAGAATTTCATCAAGCCAGAGCAATTGGTAATGGAAAACAAAGAATATAAGGAGAAGGTATTCATTCGCAGTATATGAAGGATGATAAGCATAGCTGAGCGGAAGGGTAAAGATTGGGTCAAAACTAAGGAAGAGTTGTACAACTTCGGTTGGCACAATGACGAATTCAATGCCATTAACTGTAAGGCTCATGCAAAGTTGAATACAGATTTGAAGAACATGAAAATCTTAGAGGAGGAGTACCAGCATGGCCTGGAGGAGTTTTATACGTATTATTATGCAAATGAGGAGGAATTGTTAGCCGCTAAGGATGCTAAAATGCAGAAGTATGTTTACAAGTATGAAGCACGATAGCGTGAAATTGGAATGGAAGCTGGAAATGATCATGAAGACGAAGAGCGACATGAAGCACCTTAACTTATTGAAAATGCATAGGAGGATGAATGTGTTCTTGACCTTAGTAGGTTTTAAGAGCATTTGGAACCTAAGATTGGGGTGAAGTTTGGGTCTCAACTTTTGAATCATTTTAATTTACTGTTTGCATTTCCATTCTATGTAGTTCAATGCTTTATTTCATGTACTTTGTTTGTGTGCTTCATTTCATGTATTTTGTTTCCTTCATTACAATAAAAAATTTATTTAGAAATTTTGGAATTTTTGTCATTTTCGGGCCTAAAAAATCGTAATTGCGCATTATATTTGTTCATAATTTTGGGCTTACACCAAAGTAGGACGTTAATACTTTAATATGAAACCAAAATAACGACAAAAAAACTTGTAAAATTATGTTTTTAGGCCCCTCAATATATCTTCACAAAGTGTTTGTTAAGAATTTTTTAGTGTAATTGTCATATTCGGACCAAAAATTACCATACTTATGCATATTATTTTTTCAATTTTTTTGGTTTATAGCAAAGTAAAACTTTCATACTTTGATATGAAGCAAAAATGGGGAAAAAAATCTTTAAAAACATATTTTTTCTAACCATAAAAAAACACGATTTTCTCTCTCTCTGGCGATTTCAAAGCCGATTCCCGACCAAAGTCCGGCAGCTCCGTTCGTTTCTTTTCCTTAACTTTCCGTTTATGTTATATATACCATTCGAATCGTCTTTCGACGATCTAGAATCCTATACCCTTCTCAAAACATTTCTTATGCTGAATTTAAAACCACCCATTCGAACCCTCATTTTCGACAAGTCGGAAAAACATGCGGGAGAGAGATATACATGCGGGGAGAAAGATACAGACGAGAGAGAAGATGGAGGAGGGCAGATGAGATGGTGGTGTTGTGGCCAGAGAGGGGAGAAACGATGGTGATGGTGGTGGTGCGGAGAGAGACGGGGAGAGACGACAAAGAGAGACGAGAGAGGAGAGAGAGACGTGGGACACGCTATACGGTAGCGTGTAGCGTGGGTAGACAGGACCGGACATTCCGAAAATCAGTATTTTGGGCTTTAGGGTAGTGAAAAAGAGGTATTTTGGTCATTTTCTCTTATACAGAACTAACCCGCTATACATGAAAATGTACGAATGTGTACACATCGATTCAACTCGATTTTTCTTTGAAATCAATATATTTTGGTTCGATTTGGATTTTATCATATAATCATTATTAAACGGGTTTTTTTCGATTCGGTTAATTGTTATCGGTTTCATTTTTTATCAATTTAATCTAATTAAAACAATAATATACATGTTCAATAAATAATATTAAAAAAATTATAAAATGAAAGTAATAATTTACAATGATACATTTTCTATAACAAGGACAATTTATAAACCAGTAAGAATCAAAATATTTATTGAGAAATTACCAAAAATATCAATTTTTTCTAAGATTTTTTGCAATTTTACTATTTTTTTGAAAATATTTACAAAAACAAATTTTTCAACCAAATGCAACTTGTTCTTACATTTTTCTAAAAAATAATTTGGCGTTTTGAATGTATTTGAAGTTGCATTTGTTTTAACCGATGCAACTTGTTAACCTATTATGCAACCAAAGATGATTCAATCTGTCTATTATATATCTAATAAAACAACAAGAGGTTTGATGAGCAAATTAAATCAAAATGACCATTTTACCCTTATCTTTAGTATATGTCTTTAAGGTTATTTTGGTCTTTTAACATTAACATATTTATTACAAATTAATGTCTAATACTCTGTATTCATTAATGTATAATTATTAACTATACATACATACATACATACATACATTTATGTTGTATAATCTATTAATATTTCATTATTTTTAATCTATTAATTGTTGTGTAATTAATATGCATATTTATATGTACATACATAAATACATAAATATATACATTTATGTTGATATATAATAATATATTATAATATTCAGTAACAAGTGCCATTTCTCATTAATCATTTTATATCTATTGTAAATGTTTTCGAATTAAATATTATAAAAAATATTTACAAAAAAAAGAACCTTCATACGTATATAAGTATAATACACACTTGTATTAACACTAACTATCGTAAAACTCATCAATCACATTTTTAATATGTAAACGCACAAAAAAATATAACAAACATTGAATCTTAGTATATATAAGAATAACATTTTAAGCAAACTACATTAATCGCACAACAGAAGATCAACGATCATATAACTCATTTATCTTATCTTTAGCATGTAAGTACATAATATATTTAAAAAAAATATATAACAATTTATTCATTTTTAGAACATGCCCGTGCCTTGCACCGGCTAAAGAGCTAGTTATATTAAATTATTAAAGTTGCGTTTGTGATTGATGTCGGTTGCAAAAAGTGGTTGTAAAAATTGCAGAACATATTTTTATAAATACTAGCTTAAAACCCGTGCGATGGAACGATATATGAATTTTTTAGGTTTAAACTTTTAAATGATATGATTTGAAAATAATTATATATATGTTGTCCGTGATATTTTTAGAAAATAATGGATTTTAGTTTGAAAATATTGAAAAAATGATACTCCCTCCGTCCCCCCAGTTTCTTTACATTGTGTTTGGACACGGAGATCGTGGGTATAATATTGTTAAAATAAATGAAATAGTGGGTGTAATAGTGATTTTATTGTTAAAATAAGTGAAGTAGTGGGTGTAATAGTGTAAAGTATTGAAAAAGTGGAGTGAAATAGTTGATGTAATAATGTATTTTATTGTTAAAAGTTACTATTTTTAGTAATGTAAAAAATTGGTGGGACGTCCCAAAAAGGAAAGTGTAAAGAAATGGGAGAGACAGAGGGAGTATGTTTTAGCTGAAAAACGTAATCGGTTAATTATTAGTTATTATAATATTATTATTTTATTTTACTTAAATAAAGCTATCCAAATAGGTTTTACTGGAAAAAATAAAAATAGGAAAGATAACGTATTTTAGCTGAAAAAGGTAATTGGTTAATTATTAGTAATTATAATTATAATGTTTTATTTTATTAAATAGAATTGCTCATAGTGTGTTTGGAAAAGGTAAAATTTTAGTTAGATAAAATATAAAAGAGAATGTATTTTACGTGAAAAAAGAAATTGATCAGTTAATGAAAAATAGAAAAGGTAACGTGTTTTACCTGAAAAAGGAAATTTATTAGTGATTAGTAATTATAAGTAATTAAGTAAGGATAATTAAGTAAAAGTAACATGTACCGTTGTGTAAAGGTAAATAAGTAAAATAAAACAGACACCGTACCGACGGACCGACCAACCAAACTTTTAATGTTTCGGCTATTATATAATAGTATGCATATACTATAGATTAATAATTATAAAATTATTATTTTATTTTATTAAATAGAATCGTCCGTGATATAAGTGGAAAACGAGAGGTCTTAGTTAGAGAAAATTAAGAAGGTAACATGTTTTAGGTGAAAAAGGTAATTGATTAATTTATATTAATTATAATTTAATTATGTTACTTTACTAAATAAAATTGCTCGTAGTATATTTTAGAAAATGAAAAATTAATGTTGCCCGTGATATTTCTAGAAAAAAGGGATTTTAGTTAGGTAATCGGTTAATTATTAGTATTACAATATTATAATTTTTTTATTAAATAGAAACTCCCATAATAAAATTGGAAAAAAAGAGATCTTAGTTAGAGAAAATAGAAAAGGTAATGTGAAAATTAAAATGGCAATATGTTTTAGGTGAAAAAGGTAATTGATTAGTTTATCATAATTATAATTTAATTATGTTAGTTTACTAAATAAAGCTGCTCTTAATGTTTTTAGAAAAGGAGAAACTAATGTTGCACGTGATATTTCTAGAAAAAAGGAATTTTAGTTAGAAAATATGGAAAAAGATGATACGTTTTAGCTGAAAAAGGAAATCAGTTAATTATTAATATTATAACATTATTATTTTATTTTATTAAATAGAACCTCTCGTGATATAATTGGAAAAAGAGCTGTTTTGGTTAGAGAAAATAGAAAAGATAACGTGTTTTAGCTGAAAAGATGAAGTAATTGATTAGTGATTAGTAATTTTAGTTAGATAAAATATAAAAAATAATGTATTTTACGTGAAAAAAGAAATTGATTAGTTATTGAAAAAATAGAAAGGTAACATGTTTTACCTGAAAAAGTAAATTTATTAGTTATTAGTAATTATAAATAATTAAGTAAGGATAATTATGTAAAAATAACATGTAGCGTTAAGTAAGGGTAAATAATTAAAATCAACAGGTACCGTACCGATCAACCAAACTTTTAATGTTTCGGCTTTTATATAATAGTATAGATTTTCTAAAATTTGGTACTTTTGTAAAATAATTTTTAAAAAGTGTGTTTTTATAAAAAAAATTCTAAACTTGGATATAAATTTATATAATCCATATTAATTACTACCTCAGCTACTGCTAGCTCTGAAATAAATAAATCTTCTCATAATTTGTTATATATACTTATATATAATTTTATATAAATGTTTCAATTTTTCAATTCGATTGAAAAAATAAAATCGGAACCATTAGAAAATCGTGTTATCGATTTAGTTTAATTACAATTTTTCTTCAATTTTTATTTTTCCAATTTTTTTACCTCACCCCTATGAAAATGACCCAACACCAAAACTAATAAATGTGGCATAAAAACAGTTTTTATTTACTTCTATTTGTCCATATGATGTGTTTGATTTTGTACACATAACTTTAGGGGCTTTGATCACTTAATTAAAAAATTTATATTTTAAATTTTCTTTTTCTAAATAGAAATTATATCTATATACATAATACGCATAACAGAGATCTTATCTAAATTTTCGGTCTAGTCACTGTACTACCAAAATCATATGATCTGTTGGATTAAACATAGACGATCAAGATTAGATCACATTAAAAAAAATTATAATGTAAAAACTAAAAAGCATATAATTAGAAAATGTTGCATTTGAAGTGACTTTTAAAAAGAAAATTATAATCTAAAAAGGATATAATTAAAAAGGGTTGTATTAAAATTGAATTTTAAAAAGAAAATTATAATTTGAAAAGGATATAATTAAAAAAGGTAGTATTAGAATTGAATTTTTTTTATTAGTATTAAAAAAAAATTAAATTTATTATTTGGATTTTATCTTGAGATCTAGAAATCATGATTTTACAATCCACGCAAACCACATAAAATTATATTTAATTTAGTGATGATGATTTAATAAATATTATTCAAATGGAAATACTCGTAATCTCAAGAGAAAATATAATTACGAATTTTTACATAATCATATTCAATGTAGAAGTCCTACATTGATAATGCTATTCAATGTAGAAAATCTAAATATATATGATTTAAATCATTGACATATACATTTTTCATAATAAGTAGAATTCATAAATCAAATAGAATTTTCAGCGTAAAAAATCGTCAATTTCTTCTCATCTTTGTTTCTGCATAGATTTAATTAGAAAAAATTTATCAAACCATCACTAAATTAAAGATTATTTTGTTAATTTCACGTGGGCTGTAAACGTTCGTATCAAAAAATAGAATACAAATATTAAATCGAATGTGTAAAATCTTATATATATCAATTTTTAATAATAATTTGATATGTAAATTAATAACATATAAAATTTAAAAGAATTAATATATTTATAGATATTAAAAATGGAACTGTGCGTTACACGGATTATAAGCTAGTAAAAATAATAATTTGAAGAAAGAAAAATCAAAAAAATTCAAATCACCTAAAATTGCATGTAAAAAAGTTAACATCTTACTATATAATAGGTCAGAAAAGTATTAAATTAATAATTAAGCTGACTAGCTACTAGCTAGCTGAGTAATAACGTACAAGGTAGAAATTTCCAGTAGGAAGGTGTTGGGTAATGTGATATATTGCCCGCAAAAATTAGAACGAAAACAGGGCAAAAAAGGATAAAAAAAAACACTTTATGATGGAACTTGCGACCCACATTTATTCACAACTTAATTCATTCTTCCAACCGAATTTCCATCGTAGGAGACTAGTGGAAAGAGATATTCATGTCCCGCTTAACTTTAAGGGTTCGTTTGAATTAAGGATTGACAAAAATTGGGTTGGTTAGAGTTAAAATTTAAAAATTCGTTTTTAAGAGATCTTTAAAAAATAAAGTATTGGATTTTGAATTTAATGTGTAATATTATTTATATTCTTTCGTAAACTATCAAAACCCAAATTTTTAAATTTGATGTGGATCAAATGAATTGATAGTTAACATAGCTAGGAATCTTTACTAGAGGAGGCCTAGCATTATACTAGCACCGGGACTCCTCATTAGAAAGGGTCGAGCATTATATGGCAGAGTACTCTAATACATAAAACTGGAACTACTAAAAGTATCTTGAATTCATAAAAATTGTCTTATAACACAATACACTAGCGATACAACATTAGGCCTGTATGCTTTCCTTCAAGCTTGATGACTGAAATGCACGGAACAAATTCTTTTTCAACGATATTGTTGATACAGATCCATTAGCACATACAACTCGAAGACAAAGTCACAAATGTTACATGTAAACCATGCTTTAACCAATACAAACTACTGTGTTCTCATCCTGCTATTCTCTGCGGCCCTCACTTGCAGGAAATATGGATGACCCTATCATATCAAAACATAAGCATAACGATATAAAGGATGATAGCATATATTTTAATGTTCTTTTGAACAGAAAGATAAAATTCTTTTAAACAGAAATACAATATCATTACACCGCAACAGTGTAGAATATTGCATGTGGCATCTGTCAACTGATCATTAATTTATAGTCAAAGCTATAACTTGAAGGTGATAATAAATTTTAGTGACCGGAAACAAAATTTTGCTGGGAACCAGAATAGGTTACAGGCTACATCTAACAACCTAAAATAACACAAGCACAAGACAAACTTTGGCATGACGCAGACTACCAAACAAATGAAGTTCTACATGCTAGAGGAATTTATTTATTTTATGTGAGAAAGTAGCAACTAGCAAGTAATTTCTCAGTTCATTGTGGATTTGTCTGATAACTGTTCAGCTAGAGAAGGTTCACTTATATTAAAATGTACAAAAATTTATTACTATTTCCGAAGGAGAGGGTGACGGAAAGTGAAGGTCCTCAAAAGCTGATTCAACAAAAAGGAAAATAGTAGGGGTCTCAAAACTTATAATTACCATTGCTTCTTTGGCGGTGACCCTCTCCTGATGATCGTAACGAAGGAGCCTACCAAGAAAATCAAGGGCCTGCACGGGAAATGAATACATAACATACTGGAGATGGGCAAAAAAATTTGACTGAATTCACTTGCACCAAGTATACGTTACCTCTTGAGATACTAGATGCTGATTATCTGCATTTACGAATTTGGACCAGGGCTTCCTGCTATGCCTGTATCAACAACAAAAATTCAATACACATTACATAGATTTAAGAGAAAAGTAGCGAACACAAGGCATCATTTCTCCCAGGTAAATGAATACAGCAAGTTAACAACACCATAAGCATAGGTCAAAATAACTTCTAAAATCTGAAATACGAAGCTACCTCCCAACAAGAGCATCAAGTTGAGGATCAAGTTCCAGATGATATTTATTCAAATAAGCGTTTAACTCATCTGTTCCAAGCACCTGATATTTGTTCAGGAAAAATCATAAATTAAGAGCACGTCTCACAAGAGGAAATCGAAATAGAACATGCAAATACATACAAAATTAATTAGCAGAAAAAGAAAAAAAAAACAATAACAAGGAGCAAAAAAGCCTTTACAATTTTTCTTCCCAAAGACACTTTATAGTTGACTGCAGTATAATTATAATTAATGGAGGTCTAAGTTTAGCTTGGATGCCGAATATTCAGCTGAACTCTATAAAACATAACTTGAAAGTTGAATGTCAATAAAGTTTTACACAACAATAGTACGGTAGCAATCTATGGTGAATTATCACAAGGTAACTACACATATGCCTAATTCTAAGGTTATGTATTCTGAAGCTATTTCTACAAAATAAAAAGAAAAGCATCAACAATCATAAATCAAGGAACGTTTTGGTTTGAAGTTTCCTACTGCTATACAGCAACAGAAAGAGCCTAGAGCCTAATACCTTAAAACTCAAACCTTTTTCACAACATAAGGAGAAACGTTGGTGTTTCATGATCTTCATTTGGTCAATTTTCAGCGAGGAGTTTTGAATAATAGACATAGTGGAGCTATCTATCAGTTTCACTCTGTGGCCTACTTGGGAACTTGGAATTTATCTAGAATTCTGGATTCGGTACAAAATAAAAATAACATGTTTAGATTTGGTTGAATTCCACGACTTATAAAATTTGAATGATAACTCAAAAAATGTCATTTGAAATCCAACATGTAAAATGAATTTCATTTTCAAAATACAATCTTAAAGAAATGCATTTATCTTATTTCCTTGCACTACATGTTTACAAAACATAAGAGTAAATAGAAATAAAATTGGAATCAACTCCTTTAACTAATAAGTAATAGCTGCAGCAGATTATTCAAAAATACTTCCAAGATATTCATTATTTATTGACAAAATGACAGTTTGTAACCCCTATGTATATGGGTTTTGTCAAATTGGTCCAGATTTACATTTTTTAGCACTTTGCAACCCCTATCTTCAAATCTCGTTTCATATTACAACCTCTCCCGTCTAATTGACCTATTTTACAAGCAAAAATGAGTCAAAAACCTCTATACATAAGGGGTACAAACTGTCATTTTTGAAGATAGGGGTTGTAATATGAAGCGAGATTTGAAGATAGGGTTTGCAAAGTGCTAAAAAACGTAAATCTAGACCAATTTGACAAAACACATATACATAGGGGTTACAAACTGTCATTTTGTCTTATTTATTATGATAATCTAGAAGATACTGATTTTATTTTTATAATTTTTCACAATATCCTTTATGACGTGTTCCAAATTTTCTGCAATGACACCCACCAGTAGATAAGCTAAGTGATATTCAGACTTCAGATAATACCTTGTTGAGAGAAAGAGGGAGTTGAAATCTAGGAAAAGCTAGTAACAACTTTTTAAAGTCATTTAGAAAAAAGGCTTGTACTTGAGCAAAATAAGATGTATTAACAACAGTAAGGTTACTCAATAAGAAATTTTTTTAATACACGTATTAATCTGAACTGGTTATTGAATAATTTTCATTAGTCCAAAATTAACTTACCCTGGCAATTTTAACAAGCTGATCATGATTGTCATGACCATAGAAGAAAGGCTCTTTGCGAAATATCTGCAAACAGAACCATTCCACATGTCAAAAATTGTGAAATCATCAGATAGCTTGTCAATGTAATTATTTTCCAGTGGGAAGTTCCCTGACAAACTTAAAAAGTTTAAAATTCTCACCATTCCAGCAAACATGCAGCCAAGGCTCCACATATCCAAAGAGTAATCATAATCTTGTAAATCCACAAGAAGTTCGGGTCCCTTAAAGTACCTAAGTTAACAAGGAAGTTATTTTTTTGTTACTTCAAGGAAATTTCTGATCTGAACAATTTACAAAAAAGAACATTCTCCCCTTAAATACAAATGTGAGCTTAACAAACATTCTCCTTGCATAAAAGCTACACAATTCTCTCATCAAGGACCAAGGTCAAACTCAAAAATTTGGTGTTGTAGCATCAGCTCGGAACCATAAAGCAATAATTCAATTTCTGCCTGGAATATTAACAAGTGTTTACGATGTCCCTACGGCCTAAATTTGTTAATAAACGATTTGACCTGCTAAAAAAATGTATAATATTTCCTATACATACTTCAAAACTTTATATATAATTAATTATTAGTTATGCTCCAGTCGGCCCACTCTTAAAAATCCATTTGTTTTACTTGAAATTGATATGTTCACTGTATGACAAGAAAAACAGAAAAGATGGCCACAAAGTAAGTTATAATACATACAATCCAACAAGGAATTTACCTTGAAGCTACACGAACATTATATTCTTTACCAGGGTGATAAAATTCAGCAAGACCCCAATCTATCAACCGGAGCTTACGCAACTCATGGTCTATCATAACGTTGTGAGGCTTGACATCTCTGTGCATTATGCCTTGTGAGTGACAATAATCTAGAGCCTGTTAAATATTGCCAAAAAAGAACCTAGTCAGTTCCAAAAGTATGTAATGGGTGTCACAACCGAAAACCTGACCCAGAATATTGAAGACTATCTGCATACTAGTTGCTAGTAATAATCTAATTCCATTCAATTAATGAGTCTGCAAATGAATGAAAGCTTAACAACCGAGATCAACTTAGATCAGTAAAATTTATAGGCTTTAACGACAATAGATGCATGATTGACGAGAACCTTTAGTGCACCAATATAGTATGCCAAAGACAATTTGGAAAAAGAGCTTTGTCTCATTTCTTCTTCAGAAAAGAACCCCCCCCCCCCCCCCTTCTTCTCTTTGCAAAATAGTTTGTTATAACGTTATGCTTATTTTTGGTTAAAGAGAATGGATCAAAAATTTGTGAACAAAGTTAAAGGGGAAAGATAGGTTGTAAGAGGAAAGAGTTAACAAAAATGAGGGAGTGCAAATTTACAATGATGATGTTTGTAAGGAGAATGAGTAGGATGGAGAATGGTGCATTCCTTCTCAAATTGGGCTTTGACCTCTAGCTTAGATTGCCAAGAATGGAATGGAATAAAAAATGAAAATTTAAGCATTTAACAATAAAACAATATGTTTATGATCTATCTTCACTGTTTTACTTTACGTTCCACATAAAAAGAGGCTACTTAAAAAGCAACACTATGACCAGAAAATTCCTAAAACAAATAAAGTTTCAAGGTAAAGTGCAACAACAATAGGACGAAGGTCGAAAGAAGCTATCAAATTGAACAACACATATAATCTGTAGCATTCGAATTAATGACTTGCCTTGAGTAGCTCATATATGTAATACCGAATGTCGTAATCGGTCAATGTTGGGTACAAAACTTTAAAATCTGTACTATTCACATACTCAAATATCAAGCTAGGAGTTTTTGAATGCTGATCTCTCACTATATCGAGCAATTTGACAATATTAGGTCCTCCGCAAAGGTTCTGTAGTATTTTAATCTCTCTCTTTATCTGCAATAATTCATCGAAGCAAATATTAACAAATATGCCAACATATTAAATTTGTCAAGATACTGTAAAACCAAGTAGGCAGGTATTCGTATGACATGGCAGTAGCAAGGACCAGAAAATAGTTAACATGGCTCCTGAAGCTCGTCAAAATTTCAGATTTGGCACTATTGCCAGTTGTTACAACTGTGAATCCCAGTCAACTTCCAAAAAAGTGAAGTTATCTTGTCATACTTGATGCACACAACGGAATCAAAAGATTACTCTGTTCATATTAGATTTATTATTCAGGGATATCTACTGTGAATTGTGATAAATTAGAAGTGTTAGTTATACTAACCTCTATCCATGCGGTGCATAGATCTTTATAATGTTTTAGTTTATATTTATTTATTTTAATTAAGTTTATGTTCAATTCAAACACTTTGTGAATATAGGTTTAACAGCATTTTATTGTTCATTATTTTTTGACAATCAAAACATTCATATACGCGAATAACGGTTTCTTCTAAAAAAATATAGGGATATTCCATTTGGTACCATTGTACAATTGGCTTTTCCATTTGGTACCACTCGAAGTTTTTGACTTCTAAGTAACACCATTACACTTTTGGCTTCATCCACATAATACCACTCTGTTAACCAAACATCAGTCGACCGTTTATAAAATTATTGGATTTTCCATTTGGCGCCACTCGAAAGTTTTGACTTCTAAGTGACACCATTCCACTTTGAGCTTTACCTCCATAATACCACTATATTAATGAATCTGATGATTCTAATCATTCCGATCAAACTCCTTGGCTTTTGGTGGGGCAAAGGAATGCCCAACAATATTTTGAGGTGCATAAAACCAAGGAGTTCTAATAGATTCATCAGATTCAATAAGAAAGTGATATTTCATTTAAATAAAATGTGCATATACAGTATTTTCATTTTTCAATAGATTCATTATTAAACAAAAAATGTTTTCGAAATTCATCTTATCTTTACATTATTCCTTAGAAATCAAAAAATAATAAACACTGGATATTACGTTAGTTGTTGAATATAATTTAGATTAAAACAAGTCATACTGACAATGAGCAAAAGAATGAAAGTTTACAAAGAATGAAAGCTTATACCTTCTTTTTCTTCACAGGTTTCAAAATCTTTATTATGCATCGCTCGTTATTGTTGACATTGATCCCTTCAAAGACTTCACTGTATTTTCCTCTTCCAACTTTTCGAACAACCTCATAATCATCCTGATCACTGGGAAAAAAATAAAGATAAAGTTAGAGCCATTTATAAAGCTAGGATATAAAAGTAAGCACAAAAAGGCACAATTACTTGGGATAATTTTACTATGTGAAAAACAATGTAAGAACAATAAGGAGTGCAAATATGATTTTAATTGTACATACTACATACCCAAATGCTAACGTTTCACAGGTACAAATAAGCTACTGCTTACAAACACGACCAAAGAAGTTACTATCTATTTTAAAGTCCATAAGTATGTGTTATTTGTTGAATTTTCATTATACTTATTTTTCCCATAGGCTGTGTAATGGGGTGTTAGCTTCTATTAGGGATAATTCAATTGCGGATAAGGTGTCAGCTGCGAGGACATATCGTGTTTGATTTGTTTAACGACTAATTAAAAAGCAAAAACACAAACTTTATTCGGTCCTCCATCTTGGTTGCCTTAATTAAGTTACCGAAACTACTATGTAGCTCGCTCAAATTGAGTTAAGTCTAATAAAGTAAAGCAATCCTTTGTATATAAACAATACCCATGAACACTTGCAGTTAAGCAGACATGAAATCAACAAAATCTTGAATAGAAACAAGGGTTTTTGATTCATTTTATCTAATTCAATCAGTAAAACAAACTATAAGAAATTCAAATGAAATGAATCCAAATAAAATCAACACAAATGAATAAAAATAAAATTAAGACAGCTAAAAATATTATAAAAAAAAGGGTAAGGTAGAGTTACCCCCACTGAACAGCAAGAGATTCATAATCCCAATATTCTCTGGGCCGGACAACATTGATATCAGTGTAAACTTTGGATTTGGACATGATCAAGGTTGAATCGCAGATCAAATCTGGGCCGTCAGATTGGGAACAAGAATGAGATGAGCAGAAGAAGAAGAAGATAGTAACAAGGACAAGAGAGAGGAGATAGATACGGTGGAGAAGCAAGGGCATCTACAATCTGCACCCACCGCCACATTCACTACTTTCCTCTCCTTTTTATTTTTTTTATTATTTTATTTCATGTGAATTTTTAATTATTTTATTATTATTTTAGGTGTTACATTCGTAAAATGATATTTCTCCTTTTGGAATTTTTATTATAAGTAACGCCGACACAAATTTGGATCGTATCCAAATTTTATTATAATCATATGATGTAAATATAAATTCAAATTCAATTTCATTATTATATTCTTATATTTTATTTTTAAGTATGAGATTACTTTTCCTAAGATTATCTCACATACATTTCCTAGATTTAAATAAATTATCATATAAACACGAGATATTATAATTACAGAAAATTATATACATTTACAAAAATGTCATTATTATTTTATACTAAAAAATACTTACATATCATGTAAGTTCCATGAGGTACAGGAACTTTATTCTCTTTAAGAATTTTGAAAAAAAGTTTAATTCATTTCATTATAAATCATTATATCCTTATATATAGTAATCGTTAGAGAAATCTTATCTATAATTTTGGACACTATACTACCAAAATAATCTTAACCGTCGAATCTAATATTTTTAAAAAATACGATCAAGATTATATCATATTAAAAAGATAAATTATAATCTAAAACAAATATAATAAAAAAAATGTTGCATTCGAAGTGAATTTTAAAATGAAAATTAAAATATAAAAAGGATATAATTAAAAAAATTGTATTAGAATTGAATTTTAAAAAGAAAATCACAATCTGAAAAGGATATAATTAAACAAGTTTGTATTAAAATTGAATTTTATTTATTTATTTATTATTATTATTATTAAAAAATTCATATTTACTATTTGGGCTTTATCTTGAGATCTATAAATTAGATTTGGATGATGTTACAATCCACGCGAAGCTCAAAAATTATTTTTAGTTTAGTGATAATTTAATAATTATTATTGAAATTGAAACACTTAGAATCTCAAAAGATAATATAATTACGAATTTTTGCATTAATCCTATTCAATGTAGAAGACCTACATTGATAGTGTTATTTAATGTAGAAAACCTAATTATATATTATTTAAATCATTGACATACACCTTTTCGTATTTCAATATAAATACATTTTTTAATTTATAACATATTATATAAAATAATTTTTTTATGCTAGATCCAACTATTTAAATCTATTTATTTTAAGATCTAACGGTTCTTATTTATTTTGTCGTACGGAAAACCAAACTACCGATTATCAAAATTTTGGACAAAATCTTTCTGTTAGGTCCGGAATAACGTAGAAGGGGGGTGGAATGCGTTATTCTAAAAATATTTCGATTTTTGATGTGGATATGAGATCAAAAATACTGAATCGAAATAACACAACTGTTTGGGAAATATCTTTGATTAGATAAAACCCGGAGGTTTGTTACACAATTTAATCCTATGGATCAGCTACAAAATCAAACACTCCTAAGGATAGTTTAGGCACGAGGACTATCTACCTGACACTTCCTGAAAGCGGGCTAAGCTGGCTTTCCTACTAGATGGACTGTCTAGCAGCTTACATAGAGAAGACATAAGAGAGAGAAGCGAAAGTTGTGTGTTGAGGTGTGTTTTGAAATGAAATACAACAGGCCTATTTATATATTATAGAAAGTCACCATTTGATACTATTCCAACCCCCAAATAGTAACCGAGCACTATTCCAACAACCCCCAAATAGTAACCGGACACTATTTCACTAATCCCAAAAAGTAACCGGGCACTATTACACCAACCCCAAATAGTAACCGTGCATAGTAACTACGCATAGTAATACTATTTTTGTATCTGTTGGGCTTCTTTCTTCTGTTTTATTCTGATGTTTTAATTCATCTCTGAAAATAATTCAAGTACTAGATTAAGTTAATTATTTGTTATAAATAATTAATTAATCTCTTACTTATTTAATTTTCAGAGAGTAAATTAATTTTTGACAATACCTTGAAATATTATGTTTGTCCTTGATCGTCAATAGGCTTTGGCAATTCTTTCTGTAAATTAATGTGTTGATCCTTCTCGTATGTGCTGACACTTAGTGCGCTGGTCTGGTTCACAAGTGACTAGCAGTGATCTTGATCTTCACACCTTCGTTACATTCCAATTGATTAGCCTGTAGCAGTATCTTCAAATTATGTAAATACATGGAATCTTTTTGGCTCTTCAACTGAATCATCTGTACATCTTATTCTGTCACTGAGGCTTGAACATGTTAATGAACTTCTTTCAGCGACTTGATCCTTGTTGGTGCTTGTTCTTCAAATTTCACGATCCCTGTATAGATTTAATATTATTTATCTTTTATCCTAGTTGAGTTATATATATATATTCTCTATTACATATTACATTACATTATGCTTTACAATCTCCCCCTATTTGATTGTTAGGGTTTGACAAGCAAATCCCTAGAGGATAACTCAACTGATACAACAAAAATAAAATACAAAGATAAATAATATTAAAGCGCATTCTGGATCATATATATACATTTTCCAGATTTCTAAAATTAACCAAGTTTAAGCAATTGTTTCTTTAGACTGAACATATCTTCAAGTTTGCCTTTGCTTTCTTTCCACATAGCACTAATACTCCCATTAGCTTTTCCTTTCCCAAAATAAAGTTAATTCTGTGTCAACAACCTTTTCCTTGCCCTTATTACGCCAAGTAGCTTCTTGCCCATCCACCTTCTCCCCCTCAGTTGGGTTATCCTCCAGAATAGTAGGATGTGGAGTTGGTAAATTGGACGAAGCTGTCTTCACCAAAGAATTAATTGCATGACTAAACTGGGCTGCCGTGGAACTTAATTGAACCTGGAATGCATCATGTTGAATAAGTTGCAAATTTTTGATTTCTACAATGGACTTACAGATATTTGACAACTCTTTCTCCATTGTTTGGACCCGTGTAAGGAAGGAGTCTGTTGTATTCCTTTCTGGTTACAGGTGCATGTGGTTGAGTAGGTTGCTCACTCATACGTTCTGCAGGTGTTTCACTTAACACTCTATATTCACTCGGTTTAGTGGTTTGGGTTACACTTGCATGTTCTGTTCTTGTTTCCCTCAACTCTCCTCCAGAGCTTCCACCGATATGTGTACCTGCAAATGAAATCATCCTAGCCCCTTTTTCAGAGGTCATGGATGGTGCAATGAAAGTTCATGAGCTTTCCTCCTCGCGTGAAGCGAGTTGCCGACCACTGGTAAAAAGTGGCAAATCTCGAAAGAGATCCAGAGATTTTCTCTCTGGGAGATTAAACTTGAATCGATTAAATGGCACAAAACCCAAGTTTCCCTCGTATGTCTGTGAAGACACTTGGTTCATAAAAGAACCACCTACTGATGGATCTTTCCGTAAAATGGAAGATACACCAGCAGTTATTGAGGTAGGTAATTCCACCTCGGATGCCTGTGAAGGCATTTGATCTTTAGAAAGATCATCAACCACTCTTATGTTCCGTGAAATGGAACTCAAGATAGTTGCTCCCGTCAATTCAACTTTATTTACATTTTCAATCATTTGACAAGGAAGAATTGTTTCACTAACAGTTGTAGTTACCTCAGGTTCATTTGGTTTACTTCTTTTAGAATGAGGTAGAGCTGCTGATGTAACTAACTCCTTATGTGGTGCTGCTGAGGCACTATCTCCCTCAGAAGTGTTGATGGCTGGTCGTTTAAGTGACAATTGAGGTGTAGGAGTTTGTTATGTTTGTGTTTGCATTTGTAGAATGGGCTCTTTGACCTGTGTTAGAGTCGGTGGGATTTCCTGCTCTTGGTCGGGTAAGATGGCCACTAAGGGCTGTAGAAACTGTATTTCCTGTGATACAACAGGGAATACAGAGGTTGGAATAGCAGGGATCGAAATATTACCTTGTCGTATACCTGCTCTCACTGGTCTTGGTAACAACGGAAGTGAGACAGTCTTTAGATATTCAGTTAGGACTGTAGGCACATCCGTATAGTTCTTTTTGCTTATGTAATTAATTACATTCGTCTTCATGTAAGAACATTCCACCTTTTGACCATTTTCCAAGCGTACCCTGTCTTCATCATTCAAAAAAATCATTTAATATTAGCTGTAGAAACCTTGGATATAGACATTTGACATTTTGAGTCCGAACATCTCTTGTTCCCAAGTGTTTCATCTTTAAAATGATTTGAACAAGCACTATTTTTCCAAAATTAATCCTCAAATTATTGGCGACCGCATACCCTATTTTTTGAATAAATTCAGGTATTCGATCTTGATTTGTTCTATCTGAGGAAAAAACATGGTTAAGAGTGTGAAAGAAGAAATTCCAATACTGGGTTAGAAACGTTCTAGAAAGATTACCAGTATTGAAATTGCCATCTTGGTACCTTATAAAATGAAAGAACATTTCAATATGTTCAGGTGTAGGATCAGAAACAAGATTTTCCATAGGAAAATGAAGAATTCGACTAACATCTCGTTCAGTGACCCTAATCGACCTACCAAACAGTCGATATGTGATTGCACACCCGTCTTGTCCAGAAGTGTTAACCGCACTGCAATATAGTTCACGCAATGCATCATGGTTAAGCTGCACTGGTGTAACTAAAGCATAGCGAATTAATGAATGTTCATTCAGAAATTGTGTCCAAGCCCGAAATTGCTCATCAAGAATGGTTTCGATTTGCTGAATGGAAATAGGATTAACTTTAGCAATTAAAAAGCTTCCCTGCAATGCCATTTTCAAAACTAAAAAACACGGGTTAGTTTTTATAAAGGATGATGTATAAAGCAAGAATATGAAATCCGATCTAAAAACAACCAGCTAGATTGAGAGATCTTTCCGATCAAAGCTCGAAATATTCAGCAATTGTGTGTATATGCTCTGTATATCTGAAAAATGATGATGTTAAACACAAACAAAAACTCATCATTTATAAGGTTTCAAGGACTAGTGGGTTAGGTGAGAGCGTGACAGGTTATGTTTGAAAAATTACACCGCTCAATAATTTCTCACCTAACAACCTACTTAGCCGAAAAACATCTTATCACCGAAACCTGTCAGCCAAAAAAACATTTATCACCGAAACCTATCAGCCTATGTACACACACACATACATATTTATTATTTCTAATTATTGTGGATTTAAAATAACCAATCAATAATTCAAGAATTATTCCACAATAATCAGACAAACTCATAATTAAATAAACATAAAATTAACAAAGTATCATTAATTGATATATGTCAATAAAATATTTATTTAATTATGCTACAATTGACACAATTATTTACTAACTAATTACCATAAAATATAGCATTTATAGGCATGGTAATTAATATAGAGATAACTGTAATATGAGGATTGGATGCAAATAAATTCACAAGTCCTAAACATATGGACATTTAAAATACATGTGAACTTATAACAAATTACAGTTATTGATTATCCAAAATTAATTATACAGATTTAACATCCCAAGTTCACCAACTAACCTGGAGAAAGTGGATTCATCCAAAGGTTTAGTAAAGATGTCTGCAATTTGTTGATCTGTGGGAACAAAATATAATACCACAATTCCATTCATGACATGCTCTCGTAAGAAATGATACCTGATATCAATGTGTTTAGTCCTGGTATGTTGAATTGGATTGTTGGCAATGGCAATGGCACTCGTGTTGTCGCATAGAATTAGAATTTTGTCCAACATGAGTCCATAGTCCTGAAGTTGATTCCTCATCCACAGGATCTGAGCACAACAACTACCTGCCGTAATGTATTCTGCTTCGGCTGTCGAGGTAGATACTGAGTGTTGCTTCTTGCTGTACCAAGATACCAACCTTCTTCCTAGAAACTGACAGCTTCCAGAAGTACTTTTCCGATCAATCTTACAACCTGCAAAATTAGAATCTGTATAGCCAACTAGGTCAAAACCTGTTCCTTTAGGGTACCAAATCCCAAGATTGGGGGTTCCCTTAAGGTATCTGAAAATACGTTTAACAGCTATAAGATGTGACTCTTTAGGGTCAGCCTGGAATCTAGCACATAAACAAGTTGCGAACATGATATCTGGTCTACTAGCAGTTAAGTATAAGAGAGAGCCGATCATACCTCGATACTTCGTAATGTCAACTGACTTACCAGATTTGTCTTGATTAAGCTTGACAGCAGTTGGCATCGGGGTCTTGGCAGTAGCTGTTTCTTTCATCCCATACTTCTTCAGAAGATCCTTTATGTATTTTGACTGACAGATGAAAATACCATCAGGCTTCTGAACAACTTGAAGTTCAAGGAAGAAGGACAACTCACCCATCATGCTCATCTCGTACTTACTCGGCATTAGCTTAGCAAATCTCTTGCATGGCAAATCATTAGTAGAACCAAATATTATATCATCCACATATACTTGCACCAGAATTATATCATTTTTATGCTTTTTATGAAAGAGAGTTTTGTCGATGATACCTCTTGTAAAACCATTTTCAAGTAAGAACTTGGAGAGAGTATCATACCATGTTCGAGGAGCTTGCTTGAGACCATAGAGAGCTTTGAAGAGAAAGTATACAAAACCTTCAAATTCCTTGTCTTCGAACCCAGGGGGTTGTTCAACATAGACTTCTTCTTCTAGATCTCCGTTCAAAAATGCACTCTTCACATCCATCTGAAAAACCTTAAAGTTGGAGTGTGCAGCAAATATTAAGAACATCCTGATTGCTTCAAGCCTTGCAACTGGAGCATAGGTTTCATCATAATCAATTCCCTCTTCTTGAGAGTAACCCTTTGCTACCAATCGAGCCTTGTTCCTCGTAACAATACCATTTTCATCCAGTTTATTCCTAAACACCCATCTAATGCCAATTACAGATTTATCTTTTGGTCTTGGCACCAGCTTCCAATCTTTCTGCCTTTCGAACTGATTGAGTTCTTCTTGCATTGTAGTTACCCAATCTGAATCATCAAGAGCTTCATCAACCTTTTTAGGTTCAATTTGAGATAGAAATCCTGCAAAATTGCATTCATTCTGTGTTGCTCTTCTAGTCTGTACACCCGTGTCCGGTTCACCAATGATCTGTTCAAAGGGATGCGCTCTACTCCATACCCTTTGTCTCGACAGATTTGATCTTGATGATTCCCCAAGTTCATAATTGTGTTGAGTGTGATGACTAGTAAATCCAAAATCATTGTTTGCTCCCCCTGAGCTGTTGCTTTCAGAGTTTGATGAATCATTAGCAGTAGATGCATTCTTTGATGTTTCTTCACTTGATTGGGGTTCATTTTCATCTTTCACTTGGTCCCCCTCAACATGTGTTGCAGTCTGATCTACTTGTATAGATTGAACAATATAGTCAGAAAGAGTATCAGAATTTTGTAGATCAACATTTATTTCTTCATTCTAAAATCTCAGCTGGTCATGTTCATCAAAATCTTCAAGTCCTGTTATCTTCTTATCATCAAAAGACACATGGATAGATTCCATGACCACTTTTGTTCTTAGATTGTAGACTCTGAATGCTTTTATGGATAGTGGGTATCCAACAAAGATTCCTTCATTAGCTTTTAAATCAAATTTGGAAAGCTGTTCTGGATGAGTCTTAAGAACAAAACACTTACATCCAAACACATGAAAGTACTTCAGGTTCGGCTTCTTATTTTTCACCATCTCATATGGTGTTTTACCATGCTTGTTTATGAGTGTAGCATTCTGTGTGAAACAAGCAGCTTGCACAGCTTCAGCCCAGAAGTAAGTTGGCAGCTTTGCTTCATCAAGCATGGTCCTTGCAGCTTCTATGAGAATCCTGTTCTTTCTCTCTACTACTCCATTTTGTTGTGGAGTTCCAGGTGCAGAGAATTCTTGTTTTATTCCATTTTCTTTATAATATTCTTCCATGGCTGCATTCTTGAACTCAGTTCCATTATCACTTCTTATGATTTTCACTGTATGCTTAGATCCTTTGTCCAGTTGTCTGACATGCTCTGTTAAGATTGATGCAGTTTCTTCTTTTTTGTGCATGAAATACACCCATGTATATCTGGTGTATTCATCAACAATAACCAACGCATATCTTTTCTTTCCAATAGACATTATATTTACTGGACCAAATAAATCAACATGCAATAAGTGATATGGCTCAAGAATTGAGGAATAGTCTTACTTTTGAATGAAGTTTTCCTTTGTTTTGCCTTCTGACATGAGTCATATAGGCCATCTGGAGTAAAAACTGATTTGGGCAATCCTCTCACAAGATCTTTCTTCACTAGCTCATTAATGCCGTTGAAATTCAGATGAGAAAGTCTCTTGTGCCAGTTCCAGCTTTCTTCAATTGATGCTCTACTCAGTAGACAGATTGCAGAGCCTTCAGAGTTTTTTGAAAGCTTGGCTTCATAAATGTTACCATGCCTGTATCCCTTCAGAACAATTTTGCCTGTAGATTTGCTTATAACTTCACAGTGTTCTTCAAAGAAATCCACATGATAACCACTGTCACAGATTTGACTCACACTAGCAGATTATGTTTGAGTCCTGAGACTAGAGCTACAGCTTCAATGATGACATTCCCAAGATTGATATTGCCATATCCCGGAGTCCTTCCTATGTTGCCATCTCCATAAGAAACACTTGGGCCAACTTTCTTCACAAATTCTGATAGCAGGGCTTTATTTCCAGTCATGTGTCCTGAGCATCCACTTTCCAGAACAAGGATATTTTTCCTGTTACCCTACAATCACAAAAACCACTAATGATTAGTTTTTAAGGACCCAGACTTGCTTGGATCCTTTGGTCTTATTAAGTCTGTTAGTTTTTGCAGCAGAAGTCTTATCAGAGTTTGTGCTAACATACTTTTTATCAGAATTTATACATGTAGAATCAATATTAAATTTATTCAAAGAGGGTTTAAGTTCATAATAATCATAATACAAATTATGATACTCTTTGCATGTATAAATAGAATGCCAAATACTGCCACAGTGAAAACAAGGATTCTGTGGCTTAAACCTAACTGGACCACTCTTAGCTCCTAACTTAGGAGGTATAGAGTTTATATTTTTATTCTTCCTGCAAAAAGTAGCAAGATGGTTAGGATTTCCACAATTGTGACATTTCTTCCTAGGAGCATTGGGAATAGGCATATAGTTATTGCTTTTATTGATGCCTACCTTTCCATTTCTATTTTTTCCTAGGTTCTTTTACATTGTTCACTCCTTTTATCTCCTTCAGCTTGTGTTTAAGCTGTTTTTGAGACATTAAGTCAATATTTACTGATTTGACTTCATCCTATTTTGGTTTGTCAGATTTTGGTACAAACCTCACAAGATTAATTTTGGGCTTTGCAGCCCTTTCAGTAAATACAGGTTTAGAGGTCTCAGCTTCTAAGTTGGCAATTTTCTTTTTATTAGTGTAACCTAGACCTTGTTTCCAACAACCATTCTCTAAGATACTCTGAGTAGTTTTACCAGAGTTAGTCCAAGTTTTAATAATGTTTCGTTCTTTAGCAAGTTCAGATTCAAGATAAGGATGCTTTTTCAATAATTCAGTTTTAACAATAATAGCATCATCTCTCTCTTTTCTGAATTTTTAACATCTGGACTAATTCTAGATAGTCATTTCACTTTCTAAGGTCTAGACTTTCAGATTTTATTCTTTCATTTTCTAAAGTCTGATCTCTGTAGCTAACATGCAAGTTTTTAAGAAAGAGTCTTAACTCAGATATATCAGTAGTATCAAAAGCTAGAGTAGAGTGAGGTACCTTGGTCTCAGTAGCTTCAGAGATACTATCAGCATTTGCCATTAAGGCATAGTTCACCTCATCTTCAGAGTCTGAAGTGTCAGCCCAGTCCTTCTTCTTTGTGATGTAATCTTGACCTTTATCAGCTTTGGCTTTCTTGCACTCAGGTGCAAAATGTCCTTTCTCACCACAATTATAGCATTTGATCTTGGACTTGTCCACTTTCCCAGACCTGCCTTCCTTTCCCTCGGCTTTTCTGAAATTCTTCTTTTCGGAATTTGAATCTCTTCGTGTGAACTTCTTTCCTTTCCTGAAGTTCTTGTAAGCCATCTTCTTGAAGCTTTTTACCATCAGGGCTGCAAGTTGTATCATCTCAGCATCACTACCATCATCATCAGAGTCTGTGTGATTGTAAGAGTTTGAGTCATCATCAGAGTTTGATGACTCAGTATCAGACTTTGTAATAAGAGCCTTTCCATTAGATTGACTCTTTTTCAAAGTAACTTCTTTAAAAGCTTTCTCCTCAGCTTTAAGAGCAATTGACTTGGGCTTGCCTCCATGCCTCTTGCTTCTTTGTTCCATCTCAAGCTCATGAGTCTTGAGCATTCCATAGATTTCATCAAGAGACATGTCTTCCAGATCATAATTGTCTCTGATGGTAGTGGCCTTTAAATCCCACTTCTCAGGAAGAGCCAACAAGAATTTCATATTAGAGTCTTCAAGATTATACTCCTTATCTACCAGTGACAAATCATTCAGCAATTTCAGGAATCTGTCATATAGATCTGTTAATGACTCATCAGACTTCGAGTCAAAGTGCTCGTACTCCTGTGTGAGTATTGTTCTCCTGTTCTTCTTGATGGCTTTGGTTCCTTGACATCTGACTTCCAAAGCATCCCAAATCTCCTTAGTAGTTTTGCATCCAATGACCCTGTTAGACATAACATTGTCAAGAGCGCAATGTAATAAATGCCTTACCTTGACATCCTTGCTAATAGAGGAGATATCCTCAGGAGTGTAGTCTTTCTTCTCCTTTGGAATCGTTTTCTGTTCCTCTTTATCAACTGCAACAGACAATTTGGTCGGCTTATGTGGACCATCATGGATTCTGTCTAAGTACTCTGGATCTGTAGCCTCCAGAAACATTTCCATCTTCACCTTCCATATAGGATATTCTGATGCCCTGAGTATTGGAACTCTGATTGATTCATATCTGCTTGTTGTTGGAGTTTGTGTTTTCTCTGTCATGATTGTATAGCTTTTTGGATCTTAACTGTTGTATAATAACAGAGTTGCTCTGATGCCAATTGTTAGGTCCGGGATAACGTAGAAGGGGGTTGAATGCGTTATTCTAAAAATATTTCGATTTTTGATGTGGATATGAGATCAAAAATACTGAATCGAAATAACACAACTGTTTGGGAAATATCTTTGAATAGATAAAACCCGGAGGTTTGTTACACAATTTAATCCTATGGATCAGCTACAAAATCAAACACTCCTAAGGATAGTTTAGGCACGAGGACTATCTACCTGACACTTCCTGAAAGCGGGCTAAGCTGGCTTTCCTACTAGATGGACTGTCTAGCAGCTTACATAGAGAAGACATAAGAGAGAGAAGCGAAAGTTGTGTGTTGAGGTGTGTTTTGAAATGAAATACAACAGGCCTATTTATATATTATAGAAAGTCACCATTTGATACTATTCCAACCCCCAAATAGTAACCGAGCACTATTCAAACAACCCCCAAATAGTAACCGGACACTATTTCACTAATCCCAAAAAGTAACCGGGCACTATTACACCAACCCCAAATAGTAACCGTGCATAGTAATCGTGCATAGTAACTGCGCATAGTAATACTATTTTTGTATCTGTTGGGCTTCTTTCTTCTGTTTTATTCTACTGTTTTAATTCATCTCTGAAAATAATTCAAGTATTAGATTAAGTTAATTATTTGTTATAAATAATTAATTAATCTCTTACTTATTTAATTTTCAGAGAGTAAATTAATTTTTGACAATACCTTGAAATATTATGTTTGTCCTTGATCGTCAATAGGCTTTGGCAATTCTTTCTGTAAATTAATGTGTTGATCTTTCTCGTATGTGCTGCCACTTAGTTCGCTGGTCTGGTTCACAAGTGACTAGCACTGATCTTGATCTTCACACCTTCGTTACATTCCAATTGATTAGCCTGTAGCAGTATCTTCAAATTATGTAAATACATGGAATCTTTTTGGCTCTTCAACTGAATCATCTGTACATCTTATTCTGTCAGTGAGGCTTGAACATGTTAATGAACTTCTTTCAGCGACTTGATCCTTGTTGGTGCTTGTTCTTCAAATTTCACGATCCCTGTATAGATTTAATATTATTTATCTTTTATCCTAGTTGAGTTATATATATCCTCTATTACATATTACATTACATTATGTTTTACACTCTCCTACACTTAAAATTAAAATTGTTTTTGGTTGTTAGTAAAACTATCTTCAAATAATTACAAGGATATTTTAATAATTAAAATGAATTATAAGTAGAATTCAAAAAACGAATAGAATTTTCAACATAAAAAATCATCAATTTCATCTCTCTTTCATTTTTGCGTAGGTTTAAAGATTATTTTGTTAATTTCGCGTGGACTGTAAAATCGTCCAAATCAAAATTTAAAATTTAAGATATAGTACAAATATTAAATCGACTGTGTAAAATCTTATATATATCAATTTTATAACAACAATTTGACATGTAAATTAATAACATTTAAATTTAAAAAATAATAATTTAACTATAAATATAAAAAAAGGAACCGTGCATTGTACGGGTTGTAAACGAGTAATAATGACATCAACAACAACTAGATTATAACTAAAATACATTCGAATAAAAATAAAACGTTACAAAATACATTCGAAATAAATAAAACGTTACATGAAATAAATTAAAAGCACTAAAATATTACATAGAAATACTAATTATCAGAATTAATATATTCTTCCTACAAATGCTCAGTTAGTGCATTTCGAAATGCTAGATTAGCATATTTATCTCGAATTTTGAAATTTAATGTATTTTGAATTTGTATATATTTTAAAATTTTATTTTAAAATTTATCGTGAATTTTATTACATTCCAAAATTAATTAGTTTGCTTTTAATAACATTAACAAAACAGAAAAGATAATAATACTATAATGATATAAAGATTTGGACACTAAATAGTAGTGATCCAAATTTGGATCAGTACTATTCACTGATTCAAATTTGGATAATTTTTTAGTTCACGGTTGGAATGATTTGGGTAAGACTTTCCTAAATTTGAATTTTTAGTCCACGGTTGGAGTTGCCTTAAGAATATAGCTTGGATTTTTGCATAAACATATTTTATATATCAAAATAATAAAAAGTATGTTGCTGATATTTGGATTCAAAATTTTTGTCATGATATAACTAAAATATAAATATATACTAATTTATAATGACCTAACTAATTTTGACAAGTTAAATGCAAGAATATGAAAGTTTCAAATTCTTTTATTTAATCAAAAATCAATAAAAACAAGAGAAATTATAAAAAAACGATACTCTTGACTTTAGTTTGCAATAATACGATCTTCAAGTTTTCTTTGCAATAATACAATCATTTTATCAAAACTACGGCTTCTTTTATGTTCTCATTTCTTCTGTTTCTCTATTTCCATTTCACACTCACCGATGCTCATCCACCACCGCCCCCACCTCCGACTCCGATCGACTCCCCACCCCTGCCGCCGCCACCACCACCACCACCTTCTCCGATCAACGCCCCACCCCTGCCGCCTTCCCCTTTCCCTGAACTCCGGGGCCGCTCTTCTTTTAAGGAGAACGGTATCATTTTCGTCACCGGAGGAGTCAGTAACGTCGGCTTTGAAGAGGGGAGAGGAGATAAAGAGAACGACCGTGAAGTAGAAGCTAAAAATCTGCCAAAAGGTGATGAAACAACAATGTAAAGAGATAAGCATATTTGTAAGTATAGATAGATTTGTAAGAATATATAAGATGTTGGAACAATGGTTAACTTTTAACAAAGGTGAACACCTATGTTGTGTTCTTAAAAGGAGTGAAAAGAAGGACTAGGCGTGTGGGTTTTAAAGGAAGGAGAATGAAACACTAGAACGGAGTTGAAGATTCTTTGGGTTAATGAGAAACGATAGTATTTTTACAATTTTTAACAAGAAATTGGTATAATTGCAATTAAGATGGTAAAATTGCAAATAGCTATTTTTAACAAAAGTAAAATTGCAAAAATTTACTTTTATCAATTTATTTATCAAAAAAGCTCTAAAAACAAACCGTTCATCATTTAAGAAATTGCGATTTATTGATTATCCTACCAATAAAGGAGAGACAATTATGGAGTTGAAGATCGAATTTTCCATTTTTATAAACACTAAAATAATGAGTATGTTGGGCCTAAGGATGCCCTCAGGTAACACCGTGAGGTTAAAAGAAGTATAATAGTAAATTAGGGGCATTTTTGTAAATGTAAGGGATGGATCTTATATTTACAAAAAAGCCCCTGCGGGGCCACTTGATTTATAAATACAAATTTGTTTTAACCTCATAATTTTGGAAAACAAATAAATTAATAATTGTAAATTAGTTGTTTTTAAACTTTTTATATATAAATAAACGAGAAAATGACCAAAATACCTCATTTTCACTTCCATATGGCCCAAAATATTAATTTTCGGAAGGTCTGGCCCTGACTACCCACGGGACACGCTACTGTGTAGCGTGTCTATGATCTCTCTTTTCTCCCGTCTCTCCTAATCTCTCCGACTTTCTGTGTCTCTCTCCTTCGCGTCTAGCCACCTCCACCATATTTGAGCACACCAAAATCATCACCACACCATGCTCTTTGTTTTGCCCAATTGATTTATCGAAATCTGGCCCCACAAGGACATCTACGAAGCTCCTCGGAAAAACAAGGGGAGGTTTAGGGTTCGATTTGGGAGTTTAAAATTTGGCGAAACAAATGGTTTGAGATGGGTATATGGTTGTAGATCATCGAAAATTGAATCGATTGATGTATAATATGGTACGAGAAAATGCCTGGAGGGTGTAGAATGAAGTATGGCTGGGATTTGCTTCGAAATCGCTCAAAGAATCGCCAGAGCTCGCGATTTCTGTGATTTATAGAAGATGGCGGTTGCGCCACTGCAAGTGGCGGGTCTCTAGATACGCATCTAACATTAGCGTATCTTCGATTACAGTTCTCCCCCCTCAACAGCGTGTTCACTTGATGCTACTGTTAGGAATATTTTGTACTTGATGATAACTTCACAATCAATCAAATTGTTTAAGGTTTTGTAGCTGTCAACGGATGAGGATTTATAACTCTATCCGTTGACAGGTAGCTCATCAACGGATGAGGTTTTGTAGCACACTGCAGTATCTCTATGTTATCAGTTGATAGTGTTTTTATCCACAGTCATGTTGACTATCAACGGATAGGCAGAATAGGGTAGCCAATTGTAAATAAGCTATGCTATGTAATTCTGTCTAAGTGAAAGTGTATCAACGGATGAAGACTAAACTCTATCAACGGATACAACTCAAATCCACTCTATCAACGGATACAGCTCAAGTCCCAATATCAACGGATACTGCTCTATACATCATCAACGGATGTCAGTATACATCATCAACGGATAATCATTGACACTGTTTTCTATGATTAGCTGGAGATTAGCAGTTGATAAGGACATGTTTGACTGACAGATCACATGAGTTTATAGTAGATACAAAAAGCAGTATGGCAGCCATACTTTGGAAACACAGAAGAAAGAAGCATTCCATTTACACTATGAATACAAGAAAGGTGCAGGAGACATGTCTGAACACAAGGACAACCTTTCGGCTACATGTGTATTTGGAGTGTAGTAGCAAGTCAACTAGAATTAGATTAGTATTATCTTATTCCAGTAGTACTTGTAAAACTTGGGATATATAACCAAGTGTAGCAACTCTTTGTAGGTTAAGAAAACAGACATATTTGCTTAGGGTTTCTTGAATATCCTTAGAAGCAAAGAGTTGTAAAACGGCAGCTGTGTACATTTTGTATCACAGAGTTTTCTTCAAATAAAAGCTTCAGGTGGTGCATATTAACCACCTGATTTTATATGTGTTTGTGTTTAAATCTTACATTGCAATTATCTCTTCATAAGTTTCTGAAGTTCTTATCAGAAATTTATAAATATCAAGAATTGTATTCAACCCCCCTTCTACAATTATACAAGTGTGTAATCTGGGAATAACAATTGGTATCAGAGCAAGCTTCTAACATATTTGAAGTTTAAAGATCAACACACTTCCAACATGTCTAAGAAGGATTATGGAGTGAAGATTCCAGTTCTTGATAGAGAAAATTACTTTCACTGGAAAGTAAAAATGCGTCTACATCTCTCGTCTATTGATGAGGGTTTTGTGGATTGCATTGACAAGGGTCCTCACGTTCCAATGAAGACAGCAACAAGAGTTGGCCTGGCTGATGATGTGCCTGACACTTTCATTCCCAAACCTGTTTCTGAGTGGAGTCTTGAAGATATTGCAGAAGTCCACAAAGACAAAAAGGCCATGAATATTCTGTTCAATGGTCTAGAAACAGACATGGTTGACAATGTTATTAACTGCACTACCGCCAAGGAAGTATGGGACATTGTTCAAACCCTGTGTGAAGGAACAGAACAGGTAAGGGAAAACAAGATGCAACTACTAATCCAACAGTATGAACATTTTCACTTTAATAGTGGAGAAACATTGAATGATACATTTAGTAGATTTCAAAAGCTACTAAATGGTTTGAAACTATATGGAAGAGTCTATCAAGTTAAAGACTCTAATCTCAAATTTCTGAGATCACTGCCCAAGGAATGGAAGCCAATGACTGTTTCTCTAAGAAACACTCAAGAGTACAAGACATTTACTCTTGAAAGGCTCTATGGAACTTTAAAGACCTATGAGCTGGAAATGGAGCAGGATGAAGAGATTGAGAAGTCTCAAAAGAAAAGTGGGTCAGTTGCACTCGTTGCCAATTTGGAGCAAAAGAAGGAAAGGACAGAAACTGCTAGTTCTACACCAAACAGGGAGGTTTGTAAAGGTAGAGCAGAATCAAGCAGGAGCAAGGAAAAGGTGTCTGAGGAATTGAATGTCCTTCAGCAGGATGAATTGGATGAGATAGATGAGCACTTAGCTTTTCTATCTAGGAGATTCTCTAAGCTGAAATTCAAGAGAAACTCTGGGATGGCCAAGCCATTTAACAAGGATTTTTCCACAAACAACTATGTGGATAAATCCAAAATTAAATGCTACAATTGTGGGATTGCTGGTCATATGATAAGTGAATGCAGGAAACCTAGATCTGAGAACAAGGGAAAGCCAACTGAGGTTGTTGACTATAAGAAGAAATATTTTGATCTTCTCAGGCAGAAAGGAAAGGCATTCTTGACCCAAGAGTATGACTGGGCTGTTGATGACAATCATTCTGATGATGATGCTGAGTTAGTCAACCTTGCTTTAATGGCTGATTCTGGAGAGCAGGAAGCAAGTTCAGCTAGCAATCAGGTATTTTCTACTAATCTCTCTGAGCTCACTAAAGAGGAATGCAATAGTGTTATAGATGAAATGTCTACTGAACTATATCACTTAAGTGTTACTCTTAAATCACTTACTAAAGAGAACAATAGAATTAAAGAGTCTAATCTGTTTTTAAGTGATAGAAATGCTGCTCTAGAATCTCAATTTCTAGAATTTGAGAAAACGAGAGTTGATTGCAATAATGCTAAAAGTGAACTTGAAGCTGTGTTAAAAAGAGAACTGATTTTAAAAGACCAGCTTGAAAAAGAACAAGGGATAATTGCTAAATTTCAAAGTTGTAGGAATATTTCTCAAAACATAATAGAAGTTCAGGGAATAGAATCATTTGTGAAGGATACCTGGACTCAAAGGAAAAAGGAGCTAGAACCTGGCCTTGAGGATCTAGAGACTATTTGTGAATCAACGAATAGTGATCATCCGTTGACAGATGAACCGTCAACGGATGAGAGGTATCCGTCGACTAACAAAAAGTCTGTTAGTAAGAAGGAACTTAGGAAACTGGATATCAAGTATGGTCCAGTAAACAAGAATTTTGTTAGTGGTGAGTGCAGCAAAACCAAATCCAGTGGGAAGGCTAAGACAGGTGATTTACACAACAAAAAGGCTGTTGGTAAATCAGACAATGAAAAGGTAGAAATTGAGGGCAAAAAGAAAAAGAACAGAAATGGTAAGATAGGCATCAACAAGAAAAACAATTACTCTCCTGACAAGTTTGCTCCTAGGAAAACTTGTAGTAATTGTAATAGTGTCAATCATTTATCTTCTAATTGCAAGATTGTCAACAAGGCTCCTGTTCATGTACCTCAACCAATGCCATGTATGCCTGCAATGCCTGTTATGCCTGGTTTGTATCAAAATGCTAGTTTTTCAAATCCATATGTGAACATGCCATATGTGTCTAATCCATACTTTCAATCTATGAATGTGCCACAAATGTCATGGAACCTACCTAACATGAATAATATGTATGCCAATTTTCCACACATGCATGCATCCAATATTCATGCAAATGAGCATTTGTCAAACCCCATTACTCAAGCATCTACACCTAAGATGAAGAATGCTAAGAGTGCAAAGTCAAAGGCTAACAAGAAAGGACCAAGGAAGCTTGGGTACCAAAATCAACTTGATTTGTTTTTGAAATGTGTGCAGGGAAACAGAAGGAATCTATGGTACCTAGACAGTGGATGTTCTAGGCACATGACAGGAGATTCAACCCTGCTCACAGAGTTCAAGGAAGGAGCTGGCCCTAGAATTACCTTTGGAGATGACAGCAAAGGATATACTAAGGGATATGGCCTGATTTCAAAAGACAATGTCATCATTGAAGAAGTGGCTTTAGTTGAAGGTTTAAAGCACAATTTGCTGAGTATCAGTCAGATTTGTGACAAAGACTATGAAGTAAAGTTCACAAAAGAAGCCTGTGTTGTTTCTGCCAAGGAAGACAACAATGTGGTATTGACAGGCTTTAGAAAAGGAAATGTTTACATAGATGACTTCAATTCAGCATGCTCAGAATCCATTACTTGTCTCTTCAGCAAAGCAAGTAAGGATGAGAGTTGGCTATGACATAAGAAGCTGTCACATTTGAATTTTAAAGTTATGAATGGTTTGGTAAGAAAGGATCTTGCTAGAGGAATCCCTCATTTGGAGTTTGTCAAAGATGGGCTATGTGATGCCTGCCAATTAGGGAAACAAAAGAAATCATCTTTCAAAAGCAAGACAGAGTCATCCATTGTTAAGCCTCTTCAATTGCTGCATATGGATTTATTTGGTCCAGTAAATGTCATGTCTATTTCAAAGAAGAAATACTGTCTGGTGATTGTAGATGATTTTCTAAGTTCACATGGACTTTCTTCCTGCACTCCAAGTATTGTGCAAGTGAAATCATTATCAATCACCTCAGAATGCTAAACAATGGTTCTGAAGACAGAGTACAAAGGATCAGGAGTGACAATGGTACTGAATTCAAGAATTCCACAATGAAGATTTTCTGTGAAGAGAATGGAATTGTCCATGAGTTTTCTGCTGCCAGAACACCTCAACAAAATGGGGTTGTTGAAAGGAAAAACAGAACTCTCATTGAAGCAGCTAGAACAATGTTAAGTGAATCAAGATTACCAACATATTTCTGGGCTGAAGCTGTCAACACTGCATGCTTTACTCAGAATATTTCCTTGGTCAATCAAGCTAGAGGAATGACTCCTTATCAGTTATTAACCAACAAGAAACCAACTTTAGCTTTTCTACATGTCTTTGGATGTAAGTGTTTTGTGCTAAGGAATCATGGAGATAATTTAGGCAAATTTGAAGCAAAGGCAGATGAAGCTATTTTCGTTGGATATGCAGCAGGGAAAGCCTACAAGGTCTACAATCTAAGAACCAACATTGTTATGGAATCTGTACATGTTGTGTTTGATGATCAAAAGATTCTAGGCCTAAATGATGAAGGTTACCATGAAAAGTTGGAATTTGAGAATGAAGGTGAAGGAAGAATGTACTATGATGATGATGAGGAGAATGAAGATCATGACCACAGAGATCCACCTAGAGCTGTTATACCAACTAGAAGTGATGCTTACACTGAAAATGAAGCATCCGTTGATAGTCATTCTGGAGCATCCGTTGACAGTCATTCTGCAACATCCGTTGACACTATTAGAGATGCATCCGTTGACAGAAATTCTCAAGCATCCGTCGACAGGCAAAATGATGCATCCATTGACAGTCAACTTCATAACTCAGCAAGGACAACAAACTCAGGGGGAGTTTCTCAAGGTCAAAATTCAATGCTAAATCAACATGATCATGGAAATGAAGCAACCTCATCAAGATCAAATCTTCCACCTGCAAGAAAATGGACTAGAAATCATCCATTTGAGTTAATCATTGGTGAATCAAATTTAAGAGTCCAAACTAGAAGGGCCACTCAAGCAGAATGTCTATACAGTAGCTTCCTGTCTCAAGAGGAACCTAAGAAAGTGGAAGATGCCCTTCTAGATCCAGATTGGGTGTTAGCAATGCAAGAAGAGCTAAACCAATTTGAAAGAAATAAAGTATGGAAACTTGTGCCCAAACCTGATGATAGAAGTGTCATAGGTACTAAATGGGTTCTCAAGAATAAGACAGATGAAAATGGCATAATTGTGAGGAATAAAGCTAGATTAGTGGCAAAGGGCTATTCTCAAGAAGAAGGAATAGATTTTGATGAAACTTTTGCTCCAGTAGCAAGACTTGAGGCAATAAGAATCTTTCTAGCCTATGCAGCACATGCCAATTTCAAAGTCTATCAGATGGATGTCAAAAGTGCCTTTCTAAATGGGGAACTGGAAGAAGAGGTCTATGTCCATCAACCTCCTGGTTTTGAGGATCCAGAATTTCCAGAATATGTATATCTTCTCATGAAAGCACTTTATGGTTTGAAGCAAGCACCAAGAGCCTGGTATGACACTTTATCTCAATTTCTTTTGGAGAACCACTTCACTAGAGGTACAGTAGATAAAACCTTATTTCATAGGGATATTAATGGCTCTTCAATACTTGTTCAAATCTATGTAGATGATATTATTTTTGGGTCTACAGATGAGAAGCTTTGCAAAAAGTTTGCCAAACTTATGCAAAGTAGGTATGAAATGAGTATGATGGGTGAATTAACTTACTTTCTTGGCCTACAAGTAAAGCAAGTTAATGAGGGCATTTTCATAAGTCAAACAAAATATATTTATGATCTCTTAAAGAAATTTGACTTAATGGATTGTACATCTGCTAAAACACCTATGGCCACTGCAACTAAACTTGAGTTGAATACTAAGGAAAAGTCTGTGGACATCTCAAGTTATAGAGGCATGGTAGGTTCACTTTTATACCTAACAGCTAGTAGACCTGATATAATGTTTTCTACTTGTCTTTGTGCTAGATTTCAAGCTGATCCTAGAGAGTCTCACTTAATAGCTATTAAAAGAATTTTCAGGTATCTCAAGGGAACACCAAACCTTGGCATTTGGTACCCAAGAGAATCTGGTTTTGATCTAACTGGCTATTCAGATGCAGATTATGCAGGTTGCAGAGTTGATAGGAAAAGTACTACAGGTTCCTGTCAATTTCTAGGAAACAGGCTTGTGTCATGGTTCAGTAAGAAACAAAACTCAGTCTCCACTTCTACAGCTGAAGCTGAGTACATTGCGGCTGGAAGCTGTTGTGCACAGATTCTATGGATGAGAAACCAACTCATTGACTATGGTCTAAAAGTTGAGAAGATTCCAATTTTCTGTGACAACACAAGTGCTATTGCCATCACAGGGAATCCAGTGCAACATTCGAGAACCAAGCACATTGACATCAAATACCACTTCATTAGAGAACATGTGATGAATGGTACAGTAGAAATGCACTTTGTGCCAAGTGAAATGCAGCTTGCAGATATCTTCACCAAGCCTCTTGATGAATCCACATTCACAAGATTGGTAGGTGAGCTAGGTATGCTTAACTTGTCATAATTTCTAGTGATATTTGATTTCAATGAATTGAAGCTGGAAATGTGTTTTGATTTACTTGAAAGTTAAAACTTTCAGAAAAATTTTCTGCAGAAATTTTGCCTAAGGCAAAATTAGCTTATCAACGGATATCCTTTTATCCGTTGATAGTATAAACACATTACTAGATTTTTGCATGTCAACGGGTAACAGGCTATCCACGTCATCAACGGATAAACTGTATCTCAACCGTTCATTCTATATCCGTTGATATACATTTTTTTTTAACCGTTGGTAACCGTGTATATCCAATCATGGCTGTACTTATTCTCTTTTTATTTATTATCTGACAGTTACTTTTGACCAATGGAGTAATTACTTTTAATTATTTCATTTTTAATTCTTGAAAAATATAAAAGGCGGACTTGTACTCTCACATCTCACTTTTATTCATTTTCAAGCATATCAAAAGTTAACTGCATCTTCTTCCCTAAAACTCTCTGTAACCAAAGTTCAATCACTTCAATGGCGCCTATTGTTAAGATGATGTCCTCCACTGGGTTTACCTATGAGAAGAACAATTTCGCGGCCTTTGTTGACACAGTGAATGCTCCAGAAGCTTACCACACTTTGATGAGTTTCGTGAAGAAATGCAAACTGTCATATGCTATGACGGCTACCACTCCCTTAATCCACGAGGTAATTGAAGAAATGTGGACATCTGCTGAGTACAATGGCACAGACGGTACAATTGCTTTTTCTTTAAAGGGTAAAAACTATGTGGTTAATTCTGATGTAATAACTGCTTGTTTAAAATTGCCTGAGAATAACTGTCTGAAAGTACCTACTGATGCTGAAATTGTTGCCATGCTTAATTCTATTAATTATGCCCTTAGTACTGAAAACTTAGGGAAAATTGCTAGAAAAGGAATGGTTAAAGAATGGAGCTACTTCTGTGATGCCTTCATTAAAACTTTTTAAGGAAAAATTAGTAATTTTGATGCTGTTACCCAGTCCATGCTAACAATGATGTGTATGCTTTTAAATGATAAATTCTATAATTTCGGCACATTAGTTATGTATGAGATAGCTGCAAAGTTGGGTAAAAAGGAAACTAGGAGCAAGAATATCTACTTTGCTAGATTTTTAATGCTCTTAGCACTGCATGTGTCTGAGAATAAGCTATCCATTGCTAACCCGGATAGCAAGTTCCAATGTTTTGTTCAGGAGAAGAGAGTCTTAAGTGACCTGATTCGAATGAACCTCAATGCAGGAGTACAGTTGGTATATCTACCAATTGTTCAGGTAACTATCTCTAACTCTGAAACCCCTATCTCCAACCCCCAAATTTCTTTGCCTTCTAGTGTCACAATGGAGTCTGTAGTTGTGACCAAACAGGCTCCTACCAAAGTGACCAAATCCAGAGTTCCAAAACCACATTCTAAAAGGCAAACCTCAAGTGTCTCTCAAAAGACACCTGTTGTAAAATCTACCAAACCTCTTGAGGGGAGTGTGAAGGTGGTAGTGAGTGGTGAGGGACAGGGTGAACATCAAAGAAGCCCTAAGGATAAGGAAGGAGAGATGAGTGCAACCACCATTTCAGTCTCTCAAAAGACTGCTAATGTAACTACAGGCCAAATTCTAGTTACACTCTCCCAAAAAGAGTGTGACTACTGAATCAAGTTCCCCACAAGGAACACTGCACAAGAGGGTTAGGGACACATATAGCCCGATCTCAAAAACCTATGGAAGAAGAGTGAAATCTAAAACCACAGGGGAATCACAGGGTGCACACACTGTACAGGAAACTGTACCTTCTCAAACTCAGTTTGATGTGGCTTCAATAAATGTGGAGTCACAGCCCCTTGATCTTAATCTTCAAATCGACACACATTACAATCCACCATCACCAACTCCTTCTCTGGATGTGGATATGATATCTACATCAATTCCTGATTCTCCATCTTTAAGATTCTTGGAGAAGCCCCACTCTGTAATTGGTGGTCATCATCTTTTAGATGATTTGTTGGACCATCAATCTTCCCTTCCAGAATTCTCAACACAGACTGTGGCCTCGAACTTAAAATCAATCTCCACAGATTCAGTGTTGGTTTTCTCTTCAACGGATATAATTATTCCTTCCTCAACGGATATCCTTCATCCGTTGACAAGTGTTTCTCCATCAACGGATGCGCCTCTATCTAGCCATCCGTTGACAACTATAACTACTCCATCAACGGATATTCCTTATCCGTTGCTAACTCACTCTACCACTGCTATATCTGACATTCCAGTGTCAAGTGTAGAGGAGTTCTCAGTAGTTGAAACACTTTTAGGTTTGAGGGAAGGGAGTGAGAGGCTGCCTTGTGAGCAGGCAAAAGGAGAGATAAATAATGAGAGGCTGGCCATTTCTTCCGGTCAGGCAAAAGGAGAGTTTGAGAGTTCCACCTTAGTAGGTGAAGGTGAGGGTGTGAGAGGTGTGAGCCAAGGGGAGCCCTTGATGCAAGAAAAGAGAGATGAGGGGAGAGAAGGGACTACAGGAGAGATAAGGATGGAAGAAGCAGCCATTGCTAGTGAGTCAATGGGGGTTGAGGATGCATCCAAGGAAATGGAATTTCAAAGAGAATATCAGTCCATGATTGACTCCATTTCTTTGGATGCTGAAACCTTTACTCACCCTGTTCCTGCCTATCAAATTCTGGCACAACAGGGCAATGTGGAAGCAGAGGAGGCAATGCACATAGTGAACACCTCACAATCTCTACTTAGAGCTAAGGAATCTATAGCAGCTCTGCCAACCACTGCTGAGAGTGATGAATTTGACAATTCTGAAGATGAAGACAGCCAGAGCTCTGAAGATGAAGGTGGTAGCAGTATTCATGATTTTGCATTTGCTCAAAACTACACCTATCATCAACTTGATATGGAAATCATAAGGCAATATAAATCTGCCCTGGCTGAGCACCCAGATGCAGATCCACAGAGAAAGGTTGTTCTTCAACAGGCAATTGACTCCCTAAAGTTACAAAAGATGCAAATGGTGATTCAGAGATCCAATTTAGAGGAGGTCAAACAAGAAATCAAGGATGTGAAGATCTCCGTGGATTCCAAGCTAGAGCAACTAGCTCCTACAGCCACTCAGAGGGTGTTGCAACAAAGGTTTCTCAAAGAAGACAACCTGGCTAAATCTGTGCAACTTCTCAATTCAAGAGTGGAAAAGATGGAATCCCAGATGGAGCAATTTCTTCAACATCAGAAACTGCAAACCCAACTGCTAGAAAAGTTAGTTGCAGCCCCAACTTCTAGTCAAACCCTTGATGCTAACAAAAAGGGGGAGAAAGTGGAAGAGGTCGTGGCAACTACAAGTCAAATCTTAATTTCTGAAAGAAGGGAAGCAGCAAGTGAGGGGGAGCAGCAGCCTACCATAGTGGTCAATCCACAAGAATTCATTGTCACAGCTTCCCCCAGCAAATCCAAACCTCTATCTGAAGAGTTTGATCTTTCAAACTTGACAGAAGAAGAAAAGCTAGCCAAAATTGAAGCTCTCCAAAAGATGAAAGAAGAAAACTATGAAAGGATAATGAGGACAGAAAGATTGATCAATCAATCTATTGCATCAACTCTGTTCTCTAGCCAAACCTCAGCTCCAGCAATATCTACAACAATTCTGAAGGTGCTCACTCCAGCAATTGTGGCTCCTACATTCTATGATGCTGAGCCTTCTCATGTTAAGGAATTTGAACCCTACATCAAATCAAGACCCTTCTCACCACCAAAAGCAAATGGGAAGAACAAGTTACAACTGGACTTTCCATTTCCCAAGGATGATGAAGAGAAGTTGATGGGTAAGGCAATCAAGGAATTCAAGGAGAAGACTAACAATTGTGTAAGAGAATGGATGGCTGTAATCATAAGGAATGGAAAAGTTCTAAACATATCCAACAGCCATCCTAGATTTGTTGAAGCCAAGAGAGAAGAGACTTCAAGGCTGCTAAGAGAATCTCAACCAAGCACTGAATATCAATATGAAAACTCAGATGAGAAGCAAGCAAGGCTGGCTCAAGAGTTATTGGATGAGGTAGAGGATGAATTGAGGGAACCTGAGGAAGTCCCCAAATTCAAAAAGAAAGGGAAATCAGTCCCCAAATCCAAGAGATTAAAATCACATGCAAGGAGGCCTGTCTCTCCAGAAACTGAAAACAAAGAGACAGTTGGTTCATCACAACCTATTGATGTAAAAGTATTCAACCCAGATGTAAATTTCCATGGTGAGCCTATAGTACCTAAAGAGGAACCAATGAATCTTGACTCCATTGAGGTTCCTTCATTCTTGCTGAAGCCTCAACAGAAGCCTACACAGAAGAAAAGGAAACCAAGGAAGCAACCTTCAAAGGAACCAATTCAAGTTGCTAGGGTACCTGCAATTGTCAGGCAGCCAATCTTGGAAAACAAGGATGATTTTATCTATCAGGCAGATATTGAAGAATACTCTGACATGAATCTTTATCTGGATGAATTGTCAGAAGTAAGAGGAATTGACAAATATAGACATTTGCCTGAAAGATTGGTCTTTGTATACAAGGGAGGAACGGAAAGGACATGGCCACTACAAAGGGTTCTTGGAGAAAATTATCATACCTTAACCAAAGTGTTCTCTGCAATCAAGAGATACACAGAGTTCTCCAAGATAGCAAAAGGGGAGATACTGGACAAAATAGAACAAATAAGGAGGGATTGGAACTCACCATCAAGTCTACCAAGGAAAATGAAGATCCCATACAATGGACAGAAAATCCACCTCCAACCTTTCTGGATGATGGAGTTCAGGGATGAAGATGGTAACAGGAGATTCTTCAGGTTAGAAGACCAACTACCAAAGGCTAGTTCTCAATACCTGAGATGGCTACAACAGAAGCTAAATCCAAAGGTAGATGAAGAAGATGCCTTCTATAGGCAACTCCAAATACAGATTGAGTCCAACTCTGCCAAGGAAGGAAAATCAAGGGTGATGCCAACAAGAGGAAAGAAACAGTCCTAATCTGCTCAGTCTAGAGGAGCACTTCTCTGTAAATTTCTCAAACTTTCAGTTTTTAATTATTGTAGCTTAATACAATTTATGTATTGTTCTTTATATATCTTTAGGAATGTTTTGTTATCATCAAGGTCCTGAATTTATGCTTTATTGCCATCAAGTATAAATTGGGGGAGATTGTTAGGAATATGTTGTACTTGATGATAACTTCACAATCAATCAAATTGTTTAAGGTTTTGTAGCTGTCAATGGATGAGGATTTATAACTCTATCCGTTGACAGGTAGCTCATCAACGGATGAGGTTTTGTAGCACACTGCAGTATCTCTATGTTATCAGTTGATAGTGTTTTTATCCACAGTCATGTTGACTATCAACGGATAGGCAGAATAGGGTAGCCAATTGTAAATAAGCTATGCTATGTAATTCTGTCTAAGTGAAAGTGTATCAACGGATGAAGACTAAACTCTATCAACGGATACAACTCAAATCCACTCTATCAACGGATACAACTCAAGTCCCAATATCAACGGATACTGCTCTATACATCATCAACGGATGTCAGTATACATCATCAACGGATAATCATTGACACTGTTTTCTATGATTAGCTGGAGATTAGCAGTTGATAAGGACATGTTTGACTGACAGATCACATGAGTTTATAGTAGATACAAAAAGCAGTATGGCAGCCATACTTTGGAAACAAAGAAGAAAGAAGCATTCCATTTACACTATGAATACAAGAAAGGTGCAGGAGACATGTCTGAACACAAAGACAACCTTTCGGCTACATGTGTATTTGGAATGTAGTAGCAAGTCAACTAGAATTAGATTAGTATTATCTTATTCCAGTAGTACTTGTAAAACTTGGGATATATAACCAAGTGTAGCAACTCTTTGTAGGTTAAGAAAACAGACATATTTGCTTAGGGTTTCTTGAATATCCTTAGAAGCAAAGAGTTGTAAAACGGCAGCTGTGTACATTTTGTATCACAGAGTTTTCTTCAAATAAAAGCTTCAGGTGGTGCATATTAACCACCTGATTTTATATGTGTTTGTGTTTAAATCTTACATTGCAATTAATTCTTCATAAGTTTCTGAAGTTCTTATCAGAAATTTATAAATATCAAGAATTGTATTCAACCCCCCCTTCTACAATTATACAAGTGTGTAATCTGGGAATAACAATGTTCTAGGCACATGACAGGAGATTCAACCCTGCTCACAGAGTTCAAGGAAGGAGCTGGCCCTAGAATTACCTTTGGAGATGACAGCAAAGGATATACTAAGGGATATGGCCTGATTTTAAAAGACAATGTCATCATTGAAGAAGTGGCTTTAGTTGAAGGTTTAAAGCACAATTTGCTGAGTATCAGTCAGATTTGTCACAAAGACTATGAAGTAAAGTTCACAAAAGAAGCCTGTGTTGTTTCTGCCAAGGAAGACAACAATGTGGTATTGACAGGCTTTAGAAAAGTAAATGTTTACATAGCTGACTTCAATTCAGCATGCTCAGAATCCATTACTTGTCTCTTCAGCAAAGCAAGTAAGGATGAGAGTTGGCTATGGCATAAGAAGCTGTCACATTTGAATTTTAAAGTTATGAATGATTTGGTAAGAAAGGATCTTGCTAGAGGAATCCCTCATTTGGAGTTTGTCAAAGATGGGCTATGTGATGCCTGCCAATTAGGGAAACAAAAGAAATCATCTTTCAAAAGCAAGACAGAGTCATCCATTGTTAAGCCTCTTCAATTGCTGCATATGGATTTATTTGGTCCAGTAAATGTCATGTCTATTTCAAAGAAGAAATACTGTCTGGTGATTGTAGATGATTTTTCTAAGTTCACATGGACTTTCTTCCTGCACTCCAAGTATTGTGCAAGTGAAATCATTATCAATCACCTCAGAATGCTAAACAATGGTTCTGAAGACAGAGTACAAAGGATCAGGAGTGACAATGGTACTGAATTCAAGAATTCCACAATGAAGATTTTCTGTGAAGAGAATGGAATTGTCCATGAGTTTTCTGCTGCCAGAACACCTCAACAAAATGGGGTTGTTGAAAGGAAAAACAGAACTCTCATTGAAGCAGCTAGAACAATGTTAAGTGAATCAAGATTACCAACATATTTCTGGGCTGAAGCTGTCAACACTGCATGCTTTACTCAGAATATTTCCTTGGTCAATCAAGCTAGAGGAATGACTCCTTATCAGTTATTAACCAACAAGAAACCAACTTTAGCTTTTCTACATGTCTTTGGATGTAAGTGTTTTGTGCTAAGGAATCATGGAGATAATTTAGGCAAATTTGAAGCAAAGGCAGATGAAGCTATTTTCGTTGGATATGCAGCAGGGAAAGCCTACAAGGTCTACAATCTAAGAACCAACATTGTTATGGAATCTGTACATGTTGTGTTTGATGATCAAAAGATTCTAGGCCTAAATGATGAAGGTTACCATGAAAAGTTGGAATTTGAGAATGAAGGTGAAGGAAGAATGTACTATGATGATGATGAGGAGAATGAAGATCATGACCACAGAGATCCACCTAGAGCTGTTATACCAACTAGAAGTGATGCTTACACTGAAAATGAAGCATCCGTTGATAGTCATTCTGGAGCATCCGTTGACAGTCATTCTGCAACATCCGTTGACACTATTAGAGATGCATCCGTTGACAGAAATTCTCAAGCATCCGTCGACAGGCAAAATGATGCATCCATTGACAGTCAACTTCATAACTCAGCAAGGACAACAAACTCAGGGGGAGTTTCTCAAGGTCAAAATTCAATGCTAAATCAACATGATCATGGAAATAAAGCAACCTCATCAAGATCAAATCTTCCACCTGCAAGAAAATGGACTAGAAATCATCCATTTGAGTTAATCATTGGTGAATCAAATTCAAGAGTCCAAACTAGAAGGGCCACTCAAGCAGAATGTCTATACAGTAGCTTCCTGTCTCAAGAGGAACCTAAGAAAGTGGAAGATGCCCTTCTAGATCCAGATTGGGTGTTAGCAATGCAAGAAGAGCTAAACCAATTTGAAAGAAATAAAGTATGGAAACTTGTGCCCAAACCTGATGATAGAAGTGTCATTGGTACTAAATGGGTTCTCAAGAATAAGACAGATGAAAATGGCATAATTGTGAGGAATAAAGCTAGATTAGTGGCAAAGGGCTATTCTCAAGAAGAAAGAATAGATTTTGATGAAACTTTTGCTCCAGTAGCAAGACTTGAGGCAATAAGAATCTTTCTAGCCTATGCAGCACATGCCAATTTCAAAGTCTATCAGATGGATGTCAAAAGTGCCTTTCTAAATGGGGAACTGGAAGAAGAGGTCTATGTCCATCAACCTCCTGGTTTTGAGGATCCAGAATTTCCAGAATATGTATATCTTCTCATGAAAGCACTTTATGGTTTGAAGCAAGCACCAAGAGCCTGGTATGACACTTTATCTCAATTTCTTTTGGAGAACCACTTCACTAGAGGTACAGTAGATAAAACCTTATTTCATAGGGATATTAATGGCTCTTCAATACTTGTTCAAATCTATGTAGATGATATTATTTTTGGGTCTACAGATGAGAAGCTTTGCAAAAAGTTTGCCAAACTTATGCAAAGTAGGTATGAAATGAGTATGATGGGTGAATTAACTTACTTTCTTGGCCTACAAGTAAAGCAAGTTAATGAGGGCATTTTCATAAATCAAACAAAATATATTTATGATCTCTTAAAGAAATTTGACTTAATGGATTACATCTGCTAAAACACCTATGGCCACTGCAACTAAGCTTGAGTTGAATACTAAGGAAAAGTCTGTGGACATCTCAAGTTATAGAGGCATGGTAGGTTCACTTTTATACCTAACAGCTAGTAGACCTGATATAATGTTTTCTACTTGTCTTTGTGCTAGATTTCAAGCTGATCCTAGAGAGTCTTACTTAATAGCTATTAAAAGAATTTTCAGGTATCTCAAGGGAACACCAAACCTTGGCATTTGGTACCCAAGAGAATCTGGTTTTGATCTAACTGGCTATTCAGATGCAGATTATGCAGGTTGCAGAGTTGATAGGAAAAGTACTACAGGTTCCTGTCAATTTCTAGGAAACAGGCTTGTGTCATGGTTCAGTAAGAAACAAAACTCAGTCTCCACTTCTACAGCTGAAGCTGAGTACATTGCGGCTGGAAGCTGTTGTGCACAGATTCTATGGATGAGAAACAAACTCATTGACTATGGTCTAAAAGTTGAGAAGATTCCAATTTTCTGTGACAACACAAGTGCTATTGCCATTACAGGGAATCCAGTGCAACATTCGAGAACCAAGCACATTGACATCAAATACCACTTCATTAGAGAACATGTGATGAATGGTACAGTAGAAATGCACTTTGTGCCTGCAGCTTGCAGATATCTTCACCAAGCCTCTTGATGAATCCACATTCACAAGATTGGTAGGTGAGCTAGGTATGCTTAACTTGTCATAATTTCTAGTGATATTTGATTTCAATGAATTGAAGCTGGAAATGTGTTTTGATTTACTTGAAAGTTAAAACTTTCAGAAAAATTTTCTGTAGAAATTTTGCCTAAGGCAAAATTAGCTTATCAACGGATATCCTTTTATCCATTGACAGGGTTCTAAAAATCGGTAACTCGGGCCGAGTACTCGGCCGAGTACTCGTTTTGGACCCCTAAAGCGATCCGAGTAGTGACTAATCGGACCAAAAACCGGTTTTTGCTATAACTCGGTCAAGACTCGGGCTGACTCCGAGTAATCGGGGTCAAACTCGGGTTTGACTAATTTTTTTTTTTTTTGCTAAGTATTAAAATATAATTTTTATTGCTCAACTTATAGACTATAGTTATAATCTAGATTCGGCCCAATTAAAAGTCCTCTCTCAAAGATTTTATACATACACTTATATCAAGTTTTAATATTATTAATAATATTAATATTATTACTTGGACACATGTACACTAAAATTAGAATATGCAAAAATTTCAGAAATCTAGTATATTTCTAAAAAAAGCTCTAAATATTATTAGTAATATTAATATTATTACTTTTTAGCAGGGTTGTAATAATATTATTAGTAATATTAATATTATTTTTAAGTTTTAAGTTTAACACATGTACACTAAAATTAGAATAAATACATATAAATTATGAGAAAAAAAGTTAAAAAACAATATCCGATTAGTAGTCCGAGTACTCATTCCGAGTACTCGCCGAGTTTCCGATTACTCATTTTTCTGGACCAAAACCGAGTTGGTCCGATTTCCGATTTTTACAACCTTGTCCGTTGATAGTATAAACACATTACTAGATTTTTGCATGTCAACGGGTAACAGGCTATCCACGTCATCAACGGATAAACTGTATCTCAACCGTTCATTCTATAGCCGTTGATATACATTTTTTTTAACCGTTGGTAACCGTGTATATCCAATCATGGCTGTACTTATTCTCTTTTTATTTATTATCTGACAGTTACTTTTGACCAATGGAGTAATTACTTTTAATTATTTCATTTTTAATTCTTGAAAAATATAAAAGGCGGACTTGTACTCTCACATCTCAATTTTATTCATTTTCAAGCATATCAAAAGTTAACTGCATCTTCTTCCCTAAAACTCTCTGTAACCAAAGTTCAATCACTTCAATGGCGCCTATTGTTAAGATGATGTCCTCCACTGGGTTTACCTATGAGAAGAACAATTTCGCGGCCTTTGTTGACACAGTGAATGCTCCAGAAGCTTACCACACTTTGATGAGTTTCGTGAAGAAATGCAAACTGTCATATGCTATGACGGCTACCACTCCCTTAATCCACGAGGTAATTGAAGAAATGTGGACATCTGCTGAGTACAATGGCACAGACGGTACAATTGCTTTTTCTTTAAAGGGTAAAAACTATGTGGTTAATTCTGATGTAATAACTGCTTGTTTAAATTTGCCTGAGAATAACTGTCTGAAAGTACCTACTGATGCTGAAATTGTTGCCATGCTTAATTCTATTAATTATGCCCTTAGTACTGAAAACTTAGGGAAAATTGCTAGAAAAGGAATGGTTAAAGAATGGAGCTACTTCTGTGATGCCTTCATTAAAACTTTTTCAGGAAAAATTAGTAATTTTGATGTTGTTAACCAGTCCATGCTAACAATGATGTGTATGCTTTTAAATGATAAATTCTATAATTTTGGCACATTAGTTATGTATGAGATAGCTGCAAAGTTGGGTAAAAAGGAAACTAGGAGCAAGAATATCTGTAAGAACCCAGATTTTGGGTGGAATTAAAACTTTTATGTATTTAATGATGTAAGAATGAATAGTGGATATGGCTACAGTGTAATAATTGGTAATTGGGAAAGAATAAATGGAACGGATTTGAATTCAATTACTTATATGTCATGCAGAATACTTTTGGTTGACGGCATAGATAAGAATGATCTATCTCCTAAGAATATAAGTATATTACTTCAAGTAAGATTATTCTTATGTCATCCAAATCAATATCTATTATAAGTCCAGCGGTTCCGTAAAAAGGTTAAGAAGCACTCGAGAGTGAACCAGGTTCATTTTCCTAATTATAGGAATTAAATAAAAATAAGTGATGAATAGTGATTTTGGTGGAATTTGGAATATTATTATAATAATGATATACCCGGTATTCGGAACGGATTTCTGAGTTCGTATTAGTGATCCAGGAGGAAAATAAGTGTATGTAAAAGCTGTCGGATTCAGAAAAAGAGCACTTTTATTTTCTCCGAGATTTCCCGGGACACTGCAAGACTTAAGGAATCATAAAAGGGATTTAAGGAATTTAAATTCGAGAAGTACTAAGAAAGATGAGGAATAGTATTATAAATATTAAGAAGGTTTTCGGTAAAAACCCTAACTAGAAACGAAAGAGTTATTCTTACGAACGATCAATCGAATCGAGCAATAACCGGACAAAAGAGCAAGCAGAGACTAAGATGCATGCATGTGCTATGTATAAAATATCTACTAACCAAACTAGAATCAAGGAACTAGAACCATTAGAGATCAACTAGTACTTAGAAAATCAAATCACTTGGTTAAGCCTTAAACCATCCAATCTTCAACACTTGTCCTACAAAAATCATCATCCATTACATCACACTCCACTAACACCACTTGGATGAGATATTATCTAGCAAATGTCACTTTATGCATTATTCCAAATCAACCAACACAAAAGAACATAAAACTCTCCCTTGAAGCTCCATTCGGCCCCTTGCAAAATTCCAATTTCAAAATCCAACTTCCAACCATTTGTTGATCTTGAAACTTTTATGGTGAGACTTACATTTCATATAAATGATCTCCTCAAAATCCTAGCTTCAATCTCTTCTTTTTCCATTTTCAAAAAAATGATTTAAGAGGAGGGTGAATAGTGTTTTCATGAACTAATCTTGTTTTTCCTTGATTTCTTTGGTTGATTTAGCAAGCTTAAGCACTTCTAAGGATCATACCAAGCATAGTGAGGCTAGATCATACTCCAAGGAAGGTATAACAACTTTAAACCCTAGGCTTTACCTTGAGATTTTGCATGCTCTTGATGGGTTTTAGTATAAGATGTGATATTAGCATGATTATAAGCATGAATATGATGTAGTTTTGATAAATGTTAAAAATAGTTTAGATGAACGGAAAGGCATTGCTTGGCCTCAGTTCATGTATATAAGTCATGTATATGTTGTTTGGGTTGGATGCTATGTTTATGGGAAGATTCGAAATTGATAGATATTCGATTTACAGCCGTTATAATGCCCGATTTTACAATACCATGTTTTGTATGCCATTTTCCATGTTGAACCCCTACTGTCCAGAGACCTTATCTGCCATGATAGGATAGGTAATGCTCTAAGCTTCGTTTTGATATAAAGATCACGTGAAACGGACTTACGGTTTAGGATTTATGACTAAATTACTAAAAGTAGTTCGAATCCGTAAACGAAAGTTCGTAACTGAAATTGAACCCTCGTAAGCTAAGTAACGTCATGGCGAATCTTGGTAAATAAATACTAGGGGTAAGAAGGAAGGTGTGAAAGAAAACCGTATGTCAAAAAGAGCATTTTTCGATTTATTAAAAATGTTCGAGTCAAGGTTAAACGAGAACGAACCCCTAAAAGACGACTCTTTTATAACTTTGGTAAAACGCTTAGAAAACGGGCGATAAAACTCGGAGTAAAATATTGGTTCGTAACGATCAACCTTAGAACTCATATGACTTAAGTGTGTCCCAAGTATAAGTGCAGTGACATGTCGTATTGACGAACGAATGTCGGGTCGGATCAGTGATAATAAGTAATCCACTAAAAGGGGTATAACGAGATAACTCGAGAACGTGTTTCGATTTAAGTATAACTTAACTTTTATATGTTAAGTGATTAATCCCAAATGCCTTGGCTATTTATAGATCACCAGGCTGAACCGGGACCCGCTACCACTACCCCTTACCGTACTCGACTACCAGGCAAGTTTCAATTCCCTTCTTTTAGGCTGTTGTTGTGATTGAATAAATATATATATGATTGCTGATATACATATGCCATTGCATGCATGCCTACTTTCAAGTTGAATTGATATACTTGTTCCCTGAATGTTATTGTTGGCTTATAAGCTAGATAGTTATATATCAGTTATAAGCCGGTTATTATAAGACCCTCATAGAAGGGCGTATACATCTTTATTCATCAAATATAGACCGGGAGTCAATATTTCTTGATATATCGAGATTACCTCGGGAGAAAATATTTAAGTAAATATTTTCTATTATTTGGGCGACGAATATTATTTGAATATTCGTTCGGGACTAATTATTTTAACGATCCTTACTTCAAATAATTATTTGAATTTAACTATTCAACGAATAATACTTCTCAATATTCATTCAGAGTCGAATTGATTATCGACTATTATTTCGAATATTCTTCTAAAGATGAGACTGTTAGATGAATATTATTTGGATATTCTTTTAGATTATTATTTTATTAAAAAAATATTACTTTCGAATATTCATTTAAGATATTAAATACTTGATGAATATTATTTTAATATTCATCTGAAGCTTGATTTAATTATCGAATATTATCTCGAATATTCCTTAAGGCTTGGATTACTAAATGAATATTACTTGATATTCATTTAGGATATTATTCATTCAATGAATATTACTTTTGAATATTCATTTAAATTTCCTAATTAATTATGATTATTACCTTAAATATTCTTTTCAGGTCTTATTAATTAATGAATATTGTTTTGAATATTCATTTAAATATTTATTTATTCAATAAATATTCCCCTGATATCTCTTCAGGGATTATTTTGAGAAATACTCTGATTAAAGATATTCTTTCATATTCCCAAATATTCTGTAAAATATTTTAATTCAATAAATATTCTCTGAATATTTATTCCATACTTAGAATAACCTCGATAAGGTTTATCTTCTTCGATTATTACAGAAAATATTTCGAAGTCATATTATTATTAATCTTATATCAAGAAAGGTTCCCAGACATCATTCATCTTTGAGTCTTTCTTCTTAATAATAAGGGAACCTTACTTGGAAAAATGTTATTTATCTTGTCGACTTCCCGGTCATAAAGTATTCCCTTCACCCGCAACTCGGGTGCTGTTGACTTATTAAAGTCGTTGTTTACCTTCTCATCTTTCGAGGGGTAAGGTTACTGGAACAAGTTGATATCCGTTACCAAGTAATAGCTTGGGAGATATTGGTAAATTTTCCTTTCCAACTAGATACGACTACTTTGTGGAGTCTTATCAACAAGTCTTATACTTGGGGAAAGGGGGACGAACGTTACATTCAGAATCATGAATTCTATTTGAACTAGGAGTCGTGTAAGAGGCCGAGTAGCGCCGGTCCATCCCCTTGGCCCAACCGTTGGCCGGGGAGAGCTAGCAAGGCGGTATACAAGTAAAGCCGTCAGTTCTTCCTTCTACCGGTAGTAAATCTAAATTGAGCTGTACGATCTCGACTGATCATCAAGATTGGAACAGCGGGCGCGGTGAATACTCCATCATTGGTTCATCATCCAAATTCATTTATTTCCTGCAACATGATTACTGTTGGTAGAGTTGGAAAAGAGTCATAACTGGAATTGCAACCCTTTCTTGCAAGTTCCTCTTCTTATTAACGATAATAATATCTCGCTTACTTTGATGTAGCAGATATTTCTTCAAACAAATACTTTAAGTTACCTTGTAACTTCATCGTTCATATTATACAGGCATCATTTCCGTAAATGCATGGCATATGGTTTAAAAGATAGCTTTGAACTGTTTTAAATTATCGTTCAGTTATATATTTGTTGGTGGGCTTTCGCTCAACCTTGCTTTGTTTATATTATGTCACAACAACAGCTAGGACAGATGGCTCGCGTCAGGCGCACTCGGCGCAAGCAGGTTACCCGACCCACCGGACTACCCGCTGAGATGCTAGCCGCCATTGCTGAGGTAGCATAGTTAGACAGCTTTTGTTTCCTGTTTAACTATATGTATAATTAATGTAATCAACGGCAAAACTTTTAAACCTATGATGTTATCCTTTTGGGATTGTAATAACTTTTATTCGTAAACCCTTTAATGTAAGACTTATTTCAATTTCATCTCTGGGACTATAACTGTTGTGTGTGTGAGTGGTAATTATTGTGGGGTCACAGCATGTGATTTATTTATTGTGGACTCAAGTCAAGTATTATGAATGGATGTAAGACCGTAACCACCAGATCCCTGACCCCGGATCTGGGGGTGTTACAGAGATGGTATCAGAGCGAGAGTTATATATCCCAAGAGATGATACGACGTTATATAATAATAAATTCAATAATATAATAAGAACCCTTGCCAGGTTCACCTAAAACCCTTACGGGAACTTTTTAAGTATCATGATAGTAACATAGTTCGTCTTGTGTAGGCGAGCGACTTGTCGGCCCAGGAGGCAGCTGCGAGACAGCATGATGAGGACATGTTCCGGACTAGGGACCCATACTATGAGCATTTGCCTGAGGAGGATACTGAGCCTGAGGAGGAGGACGCTGAGGAGGTCCAGGTTGATGCTGATACTGATGTGATCGAGTCTGAGGAGGAGGACCCTGAGGAGGTCCAGGATGATGCTGACACAGATGTTGTTGAGACTGAGGGGGGGGGAGGACCCGGAGGGGATCCAGACAGGACAGGATGCTGAGTTAGTGGTTGAGGATGATGATTATTGGGTTATGACTGAGTTCAGGACTATGGGAGATGACACTGACATGACCACGGATCAGGTGGTGCCGGTGGATGAGGGTGTTGAGGGAGATATAGATGAGCCAGTAGTTGGTGCTGTAGGGAGTTCTGGACTTTTTGTGCCACTCCTCCCTGTTGAGAGAGCCCCTACCCCACCACCACTACCTGTGAGCCCGTACCCCGACGAGTTTGAGGAGCTTACCCCAGAGCCCCAGCAGACAGAGACTGCCGCTCCAGCTGAGCCATCCACCCCACCTCATGCCCCGATAGGAGGAGTCCCAGTATGTGTTCACAACTTGATTGTGAACGGGCTTTATAGAGAGTTGTCTGTGGCAGATGCCAGGTTGGCAGAGTCTAGGAGTGAGTTAGCAGCAGAGAGAGCCGCCCGGATGAGGGTGCAGGGCAGGAGGACTATCAGTGACAGAGTTGGGTATAGGGCTGTGACCCGCATCGAGCTGAGGGCTCGGGTGAGGGTGCGACAGTTGCCTACTGATGGGCATGGTAGGGTAGACAGAGCAGCGGCTGAGGAGGTTTTCCGCATCGCCATGGGGAGGGTTCGGAGGATGTTTCGTCGTGGCGGCTGATTTCAGAAGTAGTGATGCAGTGGTCTAGTTGTCTAGTCATGTACGGACATAGTAGTGCCGGCTTTTGTAGGGATGGTTTCTTGTACTTGTTTTCCCTTTTTGCAGACTAGACAGATAGACAGCATATTTCACTTTTGACTTGTTGTTGTTGTTAGGATGGTTGTACTTTAAACTATCGTTGTAACTCGGATGTTGTACCTTTTCGGTACCTGGTATATATTTGTTTCCATTTCAGTCATTACAATTTTGTTGGGTTGTGATCACGAGTTCATTAGCATATGTATTACTTTTCGATTAAGTTGCCATGAGATATAAAACTGTGGGATTTTAAACCCAATCATGTAAAGAAATGTGCAAGGAAAAATCCTTTAAAAACAGGTAAGTGAACCTAATGTATAATTTTCCAAATTTTCAGTAAAATGCCTCCAAGACGGATGGGCACTAGGGCTAACCCCCGCGAATCTACTGACCAAGAGAGTCACAACCAACACGAGGAAAACCGTGGAAGTAGTGAGGAACAAGATCAGGACTATAATGAGCAAGAAGATTCCCAGTATGGAGCAGAGGATGAACCCCTGTACTCTAAAGAATTTGAAAGGGAAATAGAGGGTGGAGAAACTGAAGTAGAACAGGAAGGGGAGAACCAGGGTGGAAACCCCATGGGCCAGTTTATGGATCTACTTAGGCAGAATTTGAACCAATACCCCCAACCACCACCAAGCAACAACACTTCAGTGGCAAATTCCTTTAGGGCCTTTAAGTCCCTTAAGCCCCCAGAGTTCCACGGATCGGCTGATCCCGTTGAGGCGAGGGCCTGGGTCAAAGAAATGGAAAAGTCTTTTGAGATCCTGAGTATCAATGAGGCTCAGAAGACTGTTTTTGCTACTTACCTACTAAAGGGAGAGGCCAATTATTGGTGGGAAGCCAAGAAAAACATGGAGACTGATGCTGTCATAGCCTGGGAAAGGTTCAAACAATTATTCCTGGAGAAGTACTTCCCGAAGTTCATGAAAACCCAGATGGAACTTAAGTTCTTGGAACTGAAACAGAACAATATGTCAGTGGCTGACTATGAGGCTAAATTTACTGAGCTATCAAGATTTGTGCCAGAGTTTGTAGACACAGAAGAGAAGAAAGCTAACAGGTTTCAACAAGGGCTGAAACAGTGGATCCAGAACAGGGTGGCTGTTTTAGAGATTACAGATTATGCCACCTTGGTGCAGAAGGCAACCATTGTGGAGGCTGGTAGTGATCAGATGCAGAGAGAGAGAGAGAAAGGGGGGATAAAGAGAAAGCATGTTAGTATGGGCGGAAGATCCGCTGGAGGAAAACCCCCAACCAAGTTTAATCGAGGAGCGGTTTCCCTACCAGGGAGGAATGTGGGGTTTAAACCATCTGCTAGTGTAAGTGTGAGCCAGGGCGGCCATCAATCAGGAATGTCCCGTTCCAACCCTTCTCGACCTCTATTGCCATTGTGTGCTACTTGTGGGAAGAGGCACTCCGGGGTGTGCAACCTGAAGCAGATAAACTGTTATAAGTGTGGGCGAGCTGGGAATTATGCCACCTCTTGCACCACGGTCATCCCTAACAGCACAACCTGTTTCCAGTGTGGACAGCGAGGGCACATGAGGAAGGATTGCCCAAAGAGCAAACCAGCAGCATCAGGAGCAAGCAAGGTTGCCTCAAATAGGCCACCAACTGCTAGGACTTTCAATATGTCAGTACAAGATGCCGTGAGGGACACAGATGTGATAGCAGGTACTTTTTCTCTTAATTCAGTCAGTGCAAATGTCTTATTTGATTCAGGAGCAACTAAGTCTTTTATATCTAGAGATTTTGCGCATAAGTTGAAACTTAAAACCCAGCAACTAAGAGATTCCTTACAAGTAGAAATAGCTAATCAGGAAATCGTACCGGTTAATCAAATTCACCCCGATTGTAAGCTAGAAATAGGAGGACGATCCTTCTATGTCGATTTAATTCCTTTTAAGCTAGGGGAATTCGATGTCATTTTGGGTATGGATTGGTTGTCTCGCAATGATGCGCAGATAGATTGTAAAGGGAAAAAGGTTAAGTTGAAAACCCCAGGGAAGAAAGAAATAGTGTTTAAGGGGATGCGACAGACCCAGAAAATTCTGACCATGGCGCAAACCAAGAGATTGTTACGAAAAGGGAACGAGGCTTATTTAGCCTACGTTATAGATACTCAGAAGGAAGTGCCAAGATTGCAGGACATTCTGGTAGTTAATGAGTTCGAGGACGTGTTCCCACAAGATCTTCCTGGACTACCACCTGATAGGGTAATTGAGTTTGCCATCGAATTAGCCCCGGGGGCGGCGCCAGTTTCGAAGGCCCCGTACCGACTAGCCCCAGTAGAAATGAAAGAGCTAGCTAAACAATTACAGGAATTGTTGGATAAGGGCATGATAAGGCCCAGTGTGTCGCCTTGGGGCGCACCAGTGTTGTTTGTTAAGAAAAAGGATGGAAGTATGAGGTTATGCATCGACTACAGAGAATTGAACAAGCTAACCATAAAGAATAAGTATCCATTGCCCAGGATAGACGATTTGTTTGACCAGCTAAGAGGAGCTGAATACTTCTCTAAGATTGATTTGAGAACAGGATATCACCAACTGAAGATCAAACCTGAAGATATCCCGAAAACTGCATTCCGCACCAGATACGGACATTATGAGTTCTTAGTTATGTCATTTGGATTGACCAACGCCCCAGCAGCCTTCATGGACCTAATGAATAGAGTGTTCAAGGAATATTTGGACCAATTCGTGATAGTTTTCATTGATGATATTCTCATCTACTCAAAGACAGAGGCAGAACACGCTGAACATTTAAGGATAACCTTAGAAATACTCAGGAAAGAGCAGTTATATGCCAAGTTCTCCAAGTGTGAGTTTTGGAAAAATGAGGTACAATTCTTAGGGCACGTGATCAATAGAGAAGGAGTGTTGGTTGACCCCTCCAAGATAGAAGCAGTTTCAAACTGGGAACGGCCAACTACTCCAACCGAGGTGAGGAGTTTCATTGGACTGGCCGGATATTACAGGAGATTTGTCCAAGACTTTGCGAAACTCGCAGCTCCATTAACTCGACTTACCCGTAAAACCGAGAAATTTGAATGGACTGAGAAATGCGAGAAGAGTTTCCAAGAGTTAAAGAAGAGGCTGGTGACAGCCCCAGTGCTGGCATTACCTGATGGAAAAGGAGATTTCGTGATTTACAGTGATGCTTCGCATAAAGGACTGGGATGCGTGCTTATGCAGCACGGCAAGGTAATAGCATATGCGTCTAGGCAATTGAAGGATTATGAAGTCAGATATCCCACGCATGATCTAGAACTAGCAGCCATAGTCTTCGCCTTAAAGATTTGGAAACACTACCTGTATGGGGAAAAATGCGAGATTTACACAGATCATAAGAGCCTCAAATACATTTTCACTCAGAAAGAGCTTAACATGCGCCAGAGGAGGTGGTTAGAGTTAATCAAGGATTACGACTGTGAAATTCGATATCACCCGGGTAAAGCCAATGTGGTGGCTGACGCCCTTAGTCGGAAAGAGAAGCTCAAGATGATAACTTCAGAGAAAGAGCTAGTGAAGGATTTTGAGAAGTTGGAAATCGAGGTTAAGTTACCCGAAGAGGGCCAAGAAAAGTTGATGGAAATTAGAATCCAACCTCCATTGCTAGAAAAGATTAGACTGTGCCAGGAACGGATGATGGAGGAAGAAAAGAACTCCACAGAAGAGCTAATGACCGGGGAGGAAATTAAGTGCGAAAGAGACAAGGAAGGGATCATGAGGTACACGTACAGGATATGGATCCCAAATGTTCAGGAGCTCAAGGATGAGATTTTAAATGAGGCACACAACTCAAGATACTCAGTGCACCCCGGTAGCACTAAAATGTATAGGGATTTGAAGGAGTATTACTGGTGGCCCAATATGAAAAAGGACGTAGCAGAGTGGGTAAGCAGATGCTTGACCTGCCAACGAGTGAAGGCAGAGCACCAGAGACCCAGCGAACTTCTACATCCCTTAGAGATTCCAGAATGGAAATGGGAACATATAGCCATGGATTTCGTAGTAGGTTTACCCAGGACCAAGGCTAATCATGATACCATATGGGTAATTGTAGATCGACTGACGAAATCGGCTCACTTTCTCCCGATCAACGAAAGGTACACGGTCGATAGACTAGTGGACATCTACTTAAAAGAGATAGTGGCGCGACATGGAGTCCCAGTCGCAATAGTATCCGATCGAGATCCTAGATTTAACTCCAGGTTTTGGAGAAGTTTTCAAGAATGTGTAGGGACCCGGCTGAACATGAGCACAGCCTACCACCCCCAGACAGATGGGCAAAGTGAAAGGACCATCCAAACGCTAGAGGATATGTTGAGAGTCTGCGCGATAGACTTCAAGGGGAGTTGGGATGATCACTTGCCATTGGTTGAGTTCTCCTATAATAACAGTTATCATTCAAGCATTGGGATGCCACCTTATGAGGCCCTTTATGGAAGAAAATGTCGATCTCCCTTGTATTGGGATGAAGTTGGAGAGCGGAAGATGCTCGGGCCCGAAGTGGTCCAACGAACTAAAGATGCAGTAGATCTAATCAGAGGACGGTTGGTAGCAGCCCAGGATCGACAAAAGAAATATGCCGACTTAGCTCGGAAAGGCAAGGAATACGAGGTAGGGGACCTAGTGTTCTTGAAAGTGTCACCTTGGAAGGGTTTAATGAGATTTGGGAAGAAAGGAAAGCTGAGTCCCAGATACATTGGACCATTTGAAATCTTGAGACGGATTGGGGAACTAGCTTATGAGCTCGCATTGCCCCCGAATCTACAGCAGGTGCACAATGTGTTCCATGTTTCGATGCTGAGGAAGTATAATCCGGATGCTAAGCATATTGTAGAGTATGAGCAAGTGGACATGCAACCAGACCTGACCTATGTGGAGCAACCTGTGGAAATCATAGACCGGAAGGAACAAGTGCTCCGAAACAAGGTCATTCAGCTAGTCAGAGTTTTGTGGCAGAACCACAATGTAGAAGAATCCACCTGGGAACTTGAAAGCGCAATGCAAGAGAAGTACCCCCACTTGTTTTCAAACTGATTCCGGGACGGAATCCTTTTAAGGAGGGGAGACTGTAAGAACCCAGATTTTGGGTGGAATTAAAACTTTTATGTATTTAATGATGTAAGAATGAATAGTGGATATGGCTACAGTGTAATAATTGGTAATTGGGAAAGAATAAATGGAACGGATTTGAATTCAATTACTTATATGTCATGCAGAATACTTTTGGTTGACGGCATAGATAAGAATGATCTATCTCCTAAGAATATAAATATATTACTTCAAGTAAGATTATTCTTATGTCATCCAAATCAATATCTATTATAAGTCCAGCGGTTCCGTAAAAAGGTTAAGAAGCACTCGAGAGTGAACCAGGTTCATTTTCCTAATTATAGGAATTAAATAAAAATAAGTGATGAATAGTGATTTTGGTGGAATTTGGAATATTATTATAATAATGATATACCCGGTATTCGGAACGGATTTCTGAGTTCGTATTAGTGATCCAGGAGGAAAATAAGTGTATGTAAAAGCTGTCGGATTCAGAAAAAGAGCACTTTTATTTTCTCCGAGATTTCCCGGGACACTGCAAGACTTAAGGAATCATAAAAGGGATTTAAGGAATTTAAATTCGAGAAGTACTAAGAAAGATGAGGAATAGTATTATAAATATTAAGAAGGTTTTCGGTAAAAACCCTAACTAGAAACGAAAGAGTTATTCTTACGAACGATCAATCGAATCGAGCAATAACCGGACAAAAGAGCAAGCAGAGACTAAGATGCATGCATGTGCTATGTATAAAATATCTACTAACCAAACTAGAATCAAGGAACTAGAACCATTAGAGATCAACTAGTACTTAGAAAATCAAATCACTTGGTTAAGCCTTAAACCATCCAATCTTCAACACTTGTCCTACAAAAATCATCATCCATTACATCACACTCCACTAACACCACTTGGATGAGATATTATCTAGCAAATGTCACTTTATGCATTATTCCAAATCAACCAACACAAAAGAACATAAAACTCTCCCTTGAAGCTCCATTCGGCCCCTTGCAAAATTCCAATTTCAAAATCCAACTTCCAACCATTTGTTGATCTTGAAACTTTTATGGTGAGACTTACATTTCATATAAATGATCTCCTCAAAATCCTAGCTTCAATATCTTCTTTTTCCATTTTCAAAAAAATGATTTAAGAGGAGGGTGAATAGTGTTTTCATGAACTAATCTTGTTTTTCCTTGATTTCTTTGGTTGATTTAGCAAGCTTAAGCACTTCTAAGGATCATACCAAGCATAGTGAGGCTAGATCATACTCCAAGGAAGGTATAACAACTTTAAACCCTAGGCTTTACCTTGAGATTTTGCATGCTCTTGATGGGTTTTAGTATAAGATGTGATATTAGCATGATTATAAGCATGAATATGATGTAGTTTTGATAAATGTTAAAAATAGTTTAGATGAACGGAAAGGCATTGCTTGGCCTCAGTTCATGTATATAAGTCATGTATATGTTGTTTGGGTTGGATGCTATGTTTATGGGAAGATTCGAAATTGATAGATATTCGATTTACAGCCGTTATAATGCCCGATTTTACAATACCATGTTTTGTATGCCATTTTCCATGTTGAACCCCTACTGTCCAGAGACCTTATCTGCCATGATAGGATAGGTAATGCTCTAATCTTCGTTTTGATATAAAGATCACGTGAAACGGACTTACGGTTTAGGATTTATGACTAAATTACTAAAAGTAGTTCGAATCCGTAAACGAAAGTTCGTAACTGAAATTGAACCCTCGTAAGCTAAGTAACGTCATGGCGAATCTTGGTAAATAAATACTAGGGGTAAGAAGGAAGGTGTGAAAGAAAACCGTATGTCAAAAAGAGCATTTTTCGATTTATTAAAAATGTTCGAGTCAAGGTTAAACGAGAACGAACCCCTAAAAGACGACTCTTTTATAACTTTGGTAAAACGCTTAGAAAACGGGCGATAAAACTCGGAGTAAAATATTGGTTCGTAACGATCAACCTTAGAACTCATATGACTTAAGTGTGTCCCAAGTATAAGTGCAGTGACATGTCGTGTTAACGAACGAATGTCGGGTCGGATCAGTGATAATAAGTAATCCACTAAAAGGGGTATAACGAGATAACTCGAGAACGTGTTTCGATTTAAGTATAACTTAACTTTTATATGTTAAGTGATTAATCCCAAATGCCTTGGCTATTTATAGATCACCAGGCTGAACCGGGACCCGCTACCACTACCCCTTACCGTACTCGACTACCAGGCAAGTTTCAATTCCCTTCTTTTAGGCTGTTGTTGTGATTGAATAAATATATATATATGATTGCTGATATACATATGCCATTGCATGCATGCCTACTTTCAAGTTGAATTGATATACTTGTTCCCTGAATGTTATTGTTGGCTTATAAGCTAGATAGTTATATATCAGTTATAAGCCGGTTATTATAAGACCCTCATAGAAGGGCGTATACATCTTTATTCATCAAATATAGACCGGGAGTCAATATTTCTTGATATATCGAGATTACCTCGGGAGAAAATATTTAAGTAAATATTTTCTATTATTTGGGCGACGAATATTATTTGAATATTCGTTCGGGACTAATTATTTTAACGATCCTTACTTCAAATAATTATTTGAATTTAACTATTCAACGAATAATACTTCTCAATATTCATTCAGAGTCGAATTGATTATCGACTATTATTTCGAATATTCGTCTAAAGATGAGACTGTTAGATGAATATTATTTGGATATTCTTTTAGATTATTATTTTATTAAAAAAATATTACTTTCGAATATTCATTTAAGATATTAAATACTTGATGAATATTATTTTAATATTCATCTGAAGCTTGATTTAATTATCGAATATTATCTCGAATATTCCTTAAGGCTTGGATTACTAAATGAATATTACTTGATATTCATTTAGGATATTATTCATTCAATGAATATTACTTTTGAATATTCATTTAAATTTCCTAATTAATTATGATTATTACCTTAAATATTCTTTTCAGGTCTTATTAATTAATGAATATTGTTTTGAATATTCATTTAAATATTTATTTATTCAATAAATATTCCCCTGATATCTCTTCAGGGATTATTTTGAGAAATACTCTGATTAAAGATATTCTTTCATATTCCCAAATATTCTGTAAAATATTTTAATTCAATAAATATTCTCTGAATATTTATTCCATACTTAGAATAACCTCGATAAGGTTTATCTTCTTCGATTATTACAGAAAATATTTCGAAGTCATATTATTATTAATCTTATATCAAGAAAGGTTCCCAGACATCATTCATCTTTGAGTCTATCTTCTTAATAATAAGGGAACCTTACTTGGAAAAATGTTATTTATCTTGTCGACTTCCCGGTCATAAAGTATTCCCTTCACCCGCAACTCGGGTGCTATTGACTTATTAAAGTCGTTGTTTACCTTCTCATCTTTCGAGGGGTAAGGTTACTGGAACAAGTTGATATCCGTTACCAAGTAATAGCTTGGGAGATATTGGTAAATTTTCCTTTCCAACTAGATACGACTACTTTGTGGAGTCTTATCAACAAGTCTTATACTTGGGGAAAGGGGGACGAACGTTACATTCAAAATCATGAATTCTATTTGAACTAGGAGTCGTGTAAGAGGCCGAGTAGCGCCGGTCCATCCCCTTGGCCCAACCGTTGGCCGGGGAGAGCTAGCAAGGCGGTATACAAGTAAAGCCGTCAGTTCTTCCTTCTACCGGTAGTAAATCTAAATTGAGCTGTACGATCTCGACTGATCATCAAGATTGGAACAGCGGGCGCGGTGAATACTCCATCATTGGTTCATCATCCAAATTCATTTATTTCCTGCAACATGATTACTGTTGGTAGAGTTGGAAAAGAGTCATAACTGGAATTGCAACCCTTTCTTGCAAGTTCCTCTTCTTATTAACGATAATAATATCTCGCTTACTTTGATGTAGCAGATATTTCTTCAAACAAATACTTTAAGTTACCTTGTAACTTCATCGTTCATATTATACAGGCATCATTTCCGTAAATGCATGGCATATGGTTTAAAAGATAGCTTTGAACTGTTTTAAATTATCGTTCAGTTATATATTTGTTGGTGGGCTTTCGCTCACCCTTGCTTTGTTTATATTATGTCACAACAACAGCTAGGACAGATGGCTCGCGTCAGGCGCACTCGGCGCAAGCAGGTTACCCGACCCACCGGACTATCCGCTGAGATGCTAGCCGCCATTGCTGAGGTAGCATAGTTAGACAGCTTTTGTTTCCTGTTTAACTATATGTATAATTAATGTAATCAACGGCAAAACTTTTAAACCTATGATGTTATCCTTTTGGGATTGTAATAACTTTTATTCGTAAACCCTTTAATGTAAGACTTATTTCAATTTCATCTCTGGGACTATAACTGTTGTGTGTGTGAGTGGTAATTATTGTGGGGTCACAGCATGTGATTTATTTATTGTGGACTCAAGTCAAGTATTATGAATGGATGTAAGACCGTAACCACCAGATCCCTGACCCCGGATCTGGGGGTGTTACAGAGATGGTATCAGAGCGAGAGTTATATATCCCAAGAGATGATACGATGTTATATAATAATAAATTCAATAATATAATAAGAACCCTTGCCAGGTTCACCTAAAACCCTTACGGGAACTTTTTAAGTATCATGATAGTAACATAGTTCGTCTTGTGTAGGCGAGCGACTTGTCGGCCCAGGAGGCAGCTGCGAGACAGCATGATGAGGACATGTTCCGGACTAGGGACCCATACTATGAGCATTTGCCTGAGGAGGATACTGAGCCTGAGGAGGAGGACGCTGAGGAGGTCCAGGTTGATGCTGATACTGATGTGATCGAGTCTGAGGAGGAGGACCCTGAGGAGGTCCAGGATGATGCTGACACAGATGTTGTTGAGACTGAGGGGGGGGGGAGGACCCGGAGGGGATCCAGACAGGACAGGATGCTGAGTTAGTGGTTGAGGATGATGATTATTGGGTTATGACTGAGTTCAGGACTATGGGAGATGACACTGACATGACCACGGATCAGGTGGTGCCGGTGGATGAGGGTGTTGAGGGAGATATAGATGAGCCAGTAGTTGGTGCTGTAGGGAGTTCTGGACTTTTTGTGCCACTCCTCCCTGTTGAGAGAGCCCCTACCCCACCACCACTACCTGTGAGCCCGTACCCCGACGAGTTTGAGGAGCTTACCCCAGAGCCCCAACAGACAGAGACTGCCGCTCCAACTGAGCCATCCACCCCACCTCATGCCCCGATAGGAGGAGTCCCAGTATGTGTTCACAACTTGATTGTGAACGGGCTTTATAGAGAGTTGTCTGTGGCAGATGCCAGGTTGGCAGAGTCTAGGAGTGAGTTAGCAGCAGAGAGAGCCGCCCGGATGAGGGTGCAGGGCAGGAGGACTATCAGTGACAGAGTTGGGTATAGGGCTGTGGCCCGCATCGAGCTGAGGGCTCGGGTGAGGGTGCGACAGTTGCCTACTGATGGGCATGGTAGGGTAGACAGAGCAGCGGCTGAGGAGGTTTTCCGCATCGCCATGGGGAGGGTTCGGAGGATGTTTCGTCGTGGCGGCTGATTTCAGAAGTAGTGATGCAGTGGTCTAGTTGTCTAGTCATGTACGGACATAGTAGTGCCGGCTTTTGTAGGGATGGTTTTCTTGTACTTGTTTTCCCTTTTTGCAGACTAGACAGATAGACAGCATATTTCACTTTTGACTTTTTGTTGTTGTTAGGATGGTTGTACTTTAAACTATCGTTGTAACTCGGATGTTGTACCTTTTCGGTACCTGGTATATATTTGTTTCCATTTCAGTCATTACAATTTTGTTGGGTTGTGATCACGAGTTCATTAGCATATGTATTACTTTTCGATTAAGTTGCCATGAGATATAAAACTGTGGGATTTTAAACCCAATCATGTAAAGAAATGTGCAAGGAAAAATCCTTTAAAAACAGGTAAGTGAACCTAATGTATAATTTTCCAAATTTTCAGTAAAATGCCTCCAAGACGGATGGGCACTAGGGCTAACCCCCGCGAATCTACTGACCAAGAGAGTCACAACCAACACGAGGAAAACCGTGGAAGTAGTGAGGAACAAGATCAGGACTATAATGAGCAAGAAGATTCCCAGTATGGAGCAGAGGATGAACCCCTGTACTCTGAAGAATTTGAAAGGGAAATAGAGGGTGGAGAAACTGAAGTAGAACAGGAAGGGGAGAACCAGGGTGGAAACCCCATGGGCCAGTTTATGGATCTACTTAGGCAGAATTTGAACCAATACCCCCAACCACCACCAAGCAACAACACTTCAGTGGCAAATTCCTTTAGGGGCTTTAAGTCCCTTAAGCCCCCAGAGTTCCACGGATCGGCTGATCCCGTTGAGGCGAGGGCCTGGGTCAAAGAAATGGAAAAGTCTTTTGAGATCCTGAGTATCAATGAGGCTCAGAAGACTGTTTTTGCTACTTACCTACTAAAGGGAGAGGCCAATTATTGGTGGGAAGCCAAGAAAAACATGGAGACTGATGCTGTCATAGCCTGGGAAAGGTTCAAACAATTATTCCTGGAGAAGTACTTCCCGAAGTTCATGAAAACCCAGATGGAACTTAAGTTCTTGGAACTGAAACAGAACAATATGTCAGTGGCTGACTATGAGGCTAAATTTACTGAGCTATCAAGATTTGTGCCAGAGTTTGTAGACACAGAAGAGAAGAAAGCTAACAGGTTTCAACAAGGGCTGAAACAGTGGATCCAGAACAGGGTGGCTGTTTTAGAGATTACAGATTATGCCACCTTGGTGCAGAAGGCAACCATTGTGGAGGCTGGTAGTGATCAGATGCAGAGAGAGAGAGAGAAAGGGGGGATAAAGAGAAAGCATGTTAGTATGGGCGGAAGATCCGCTGGAGGAAAACCCCCAACCAAGTTTAATCGAGGAGTGGTTTCCCTACCAGGGAGGAATGTGGGGTTTAAACCATCTGCTAGTGTAAGTGTGAGCCAGGGCGGCCATCAATCAGGAATGTCCCGTTCCAACCCTTCTCGACCTCTATTGCCATTGTGTGCTACTTGTGGGAAGAGGCACTCCGGGGTGTGCAACCTGAAGCAGATAAACTGTTATAAGTGTGGGCGAGCTGGGAATTATGCCACCTCTTGCACCACGGTCATCCCTAACAGCACAACCTGTTTCCAGTGTGGACAGCGAGGGCACATGAGGAAGGATTGCCCAAAGAGCAAACCAGCAGCATCAGGAGCAAGCAAGGTTGCCTCAAATAGGCCACCAACTGCTAGGACTTTCAATATGTCAGTACAAGATGCCGTGAGGGACACAGATGTGATAGCAGGTACTTTTTCTCTTAATTCAGTCAGTGCAAATGTCTTATTTGATTCAGGAGCAACTAAGTCTTTTATATCTAGAGATTTTGCGCATAAGTTGAAACTTAAAACCCAGCAACTAAGAGATTCCTTACAAGTAGAAATAGCTAATCAGGAAATCGTACCGGTTAATCAAATTCACCCCGATTGTAAGCTAGAAATAGGAGGACGATCCTTCTATGTCGATTTAATTCCTTTTAAGCTAGGGGAATTCGATGTCATTTTGGGTATGGATTGGTTGTCTCGCAATGATGCGCAGATAGATTGTAAAGGGAAAAAGGTTAAGTTGAAAACCCCAGGGAAGAAAGAAATAGTGTTTAAGGGGATGCGACAGACCCAGAAAATTCTGACCATGGCGCAAACCAAGAGATTGTTACGAAAAGGGAACGAGGCTTATTTAGCCTACGTTATAGATACTCAGAAGGAAGTGCCAAGATTGCAGGACATTCTGGTAGTTAATGAGTTCGAGGACGTGTTCCCACAAGATCTTCCTGGACTACCACCTGATAGGGTAATTGAGTTTGCCATCGAATTAGCCCCGGGGGCGGCGCCAGTTTCGAAGGCCCCGTACCGACTAGCCCCAGTAGAAATGAAAGAGCTAGCTAAACAATTACAGGAATTGTTGGATAAGGGCATGATAAGGCCCAGTGTGTCGCCTTGGGGCGCACCAGTGTTGTTTGTTAAGAAAAAGGATGGAAGTATGAGGTTATGCATCGACTACAGAGAATTGAACAAGCTAACCATAAAGAATAAGTATCCATTGCCCAGGATAGACGATTTGTTTGACCAGCTAAGAGGAGCTGAATACTTCTCTAAGATTGATTTGAGAACAGGATATCACCAACTGAAGATCAAACCTGAAGATATCCCGAAAACTGCATTCCGCACCAGATACGGACATTATGAGTTCTTAGTTATGTCATTTGGATTGACCAACGCCCCAGCAGCCTTCATGGACCTAATGAATAGAGTGTTCAAGGAATATTTGGACCAATTCGTGATAGTTTTCATTGATGATATTCTCATCTACTCAAAGACAGAGGCAGAACACGCTGAACATTTAAGGATAACCTTAGAAATACTCAGGAAAGAGCAGTTATATGCCAAGTTCTCCAAGTGTGAGTTTTGGAAAAATGAGGTACAATTCTTAGGGCACGTGATCAATAGAGAAGGAGTGTTGGTTGACCCCTCCAAGATAGAAGCAGTTTCAAACTGGGAACGGCCAACTACTCCAACCGAGGTGAGGAGTTTCATTGGACTGGCCGGATATTATAGGAGATTTGTCCAAGACTTTGCGAAACTCGCAGCTCCATTAACTCGACTTACCCGTAAAACCGAGAAATTTGAATGGACTGAGAAATGCGAGAAGAGTTTCCAAGAGTTAAAGAAGAGGCTGGTGACAGCCCCAGTGCTGGCATTACCTGATGGAAAAGGAGATTTCGTGATTTACAGTGATGCTTCGCATAAAGGACTGGGATGCGTGCTTATGCAGCACGGCAAGGTAATAGCATATGCGTCTAGGCAATTGAAGGATTATGAAGTCAGATATCCCACGCATGATCTAGAACTAGCAGCCATAGTCTTCGCCTTAAAGATTTGGAGACACTACCTGTATGGGGAAAAATGCGAGATTTACACAGATCATAAGAGCCTCAAATACATTTTCACTCAGAAAGAGCTTAACATGCGCCAGAGGAGGTGGTTAGAGTTAATCAAGGATTACGACTGTGAAATTCGATATCACCCGGGTAAAGCCAATGTGGTGGCTGACGCCCTTAGTCGGAAAGAGAAGCTCAAGATGATAACTTCAGAGAAAGAGCTAGTGAAGGATTTTGAGAAGTTGGAAATCGAGGTTAAGTTACCTGAAGAGGGCCAAGAAAAGTTGATGGAAATTAGAATCCAACCTCCATTGCTAGAAAAGATTAGACTGTGCCAGGAACGGATGATGGAGGAAGAAAAGAACTCCACAGAAGAGCTAATGACCGGGGAGGAAATTAAGTGCGAAAGAGACAAGGAAGGGATCATGAGGTACACGTACAGGATTTGGATCCCAAATGTTCAGGAGCTCAAGGATGAGATTTTAAATGAGGCACACAACTCAAGATACTCAGTGCACCCCGGTAGCACTAAAATGTATAGGGATTTGAAGGAGTATTACTGGTGGCCCAATATGAAAAAGGACGTAGCAGAGTGGGTAAGCAGATGCTTGACCTGCCAACGAGTGAAGGCAGAGCACCAGAGACCCAGCGGACTTCTACATCCCTTAGAGATTCCAGAATGGAAATGGGAACATATAGCCATGGATTTCGTAGTAGGTTTACCCAGGACCAAGGCTAATCATGATACCATATGGGTAATTGTAGATCGACTGACGAAATCGGCTCACTTTCTCCCGATCAACGAAAGGTACACGGTCGATAGACTAGTGGACATCTACTTAAAAGAGATAGTGGCGCGACATGGAGTCCCAGTCGCAATAGTATCCGATCGAGATCCTAGATTTAACTCCAGGTTTTGGAGAAGTTTTCAAGAATGTGTAGGGACCCGGCTGAACATGAGCACAGCCTACCACCCCCAGACAGATGGGCAAAGTGAAAGGACCATCCAAACGCTAGAGGATATGTTGAGAGTCTGCGCGATAGACTTCAAGGGGAGTTGGGATGATCACTTGCCATTGGTTGAGTTCTCCTATAATAACAGTTATCATTCAAGCATTGGGATGCCACCTTATGAGGCCCTTTATGGAAGAAAATGTCGATCTCCCTTGTATTGGGATGAAGTTGGAGAGCGGAAGATGCTCGGGCCCGAAGTGGTCCAACGAACTAAAGATGCAGTAGATCTAATAAGAGGACGGTTGGTAGCAGCCCAGGATCGACAAAAGAAATATGCCGACTTAGCTCGGAAAGGCAAGGAATACGAGGTAGGGGACCTAGTGTTCTTGAAAGTGTCACCTTGGAAGGGTTTAATGAGATTTGGGAAGAAAGGAAAGCTGAGTCCCAGATACATTGGACCATTTGAAATCTTGAGACGGATTGGGGAACTAGCTTATGAGCTCGCATTGCCCCCGAATCTACAGCAGGTGCACAATGTGTTCCATGTTTCGATGCTGAGGAAGTATAATCCGGATGCTAAGCATATTGTAGAGTATGAGCAAGTGGACATGCAACCAGACCTGACCTATGTGGAGCAACCTGTGGAAATCATAGACCGGAAGGAACAAGTGCTCCGAAACAAGGTCATTCAGCTAGTCAGAGTTTTGTGGCAGAACCACAATGTAGAAGAATCCACCTGGGAACTTGAAAGCGCAATGCAAGAGAAGTACCCCCACTTGTTTTCAAACTGATTCCGGGACGGAATCCTTTTAAGGAGGGGAGACTGTAAGAACCCAGATTTTGGGTGGAATTAAAACTTTTATGTATTTAATGATGTAAGAATGAATAGTGGATATGGCTACAGTGTAATAATTGGTAATTGGGAAAGAATAAATGGAACGGATTTGAATTCAATTACTTATATGTCATGCAGAATACTTTTGGTTGACGGCATAGATAAGAATGATCTATCTCCTAAGAATATAAGTATATTACTTCAAGTAAGATTATTCTTATGTCATCCAAATCAATATCTATTATAAGTCCAGCGGTTCCGTAAAAAGGTTAAGAAGCACTCGAGAGTGAACCAGGTTCATTTTCCTAATTATAGGAATTAAATAAAAATAAGTGATGAATAGTGATTTTGGTGGAATTTGGAATATTATTATAATAATGATATACCCGGTATTCGGAACGGATTTCTGAGTTCGTATTAGTGATCCAGGAGGAAAATAAGTGTATGTAAAAGCTGTCGGATTCAGAAAAAGAGCACTTTTATTTTCTCCGAGATTTCCCGGGACACTGCAAGACTTAAGGAATCATAAAAGGGATTTAAGGAATTTAAATTCGAGAAGTACTAAGAAAGATGAGGAATAGTATTATAAATATTAAGAAGGTTTTCGGTAAAAACCCTAACTAGAAACGAAAGAGTTATTCTTACGAACGATCAATCGAATCGAGCAATAACCGGACAAAAGAGCAAGCAGAGACTAAGATGCATGCATGTGCTATGTATAAAATATCTACTAACCAAACTAGAATCAAGGAACTAGAACCATTAGAGATCAACTAGTACTTAGAAAATCAAATCACTTGGTTAAGCCTTAAACCATCCAATCTTCAACACTTGTCCTACAAAAATCATCATCCATTACATCACACTCCACTAACACCACTTGGATGAGATATTATCTAGCAAATGTCACTTTATGCATTATTCCAAATCAACCAACACAAAAGAACATAAAACTCTCCCTTGAAGCTCCATTCGGCCCCTTGCAAAATTCCAATTTCAAAATCCAACTTCCAACCATTTGTTGATCTTGAAACTTTTATGGTGAGACTTACATTTCATATAAATGATCTCCTCAAAATCCTAGCTTCAATCTCTTCTTTTTCCATTTTCAAAAAAATGATTTAAGAGGAGGGTGAATAGTGTTTTCATGAACTAATCTTGTTTTTCCTTGATTTCTTTGGTTGATTTAGCAAGCTTAAGCACTTCTAAGGATCATACCAAGCATAGTGAGGCTAGATCATACTCCAAGGAAGGTATAACAACTTTAAACCCTAGGCTTTACCTTGAGATTTTGCATGCTCTTGATGGGTTTTAGTATAAGATGTGATATTAGCATGATTATAAGCATGAATATGATGTAGTTTTGATAAATGTTAAAAATAGTTTAGATGAACGGAAAGGCATTGCTTGGCCTCAGTTCATGTATATAAGTCATGTATATGTTGTTTGGGTTGGATGCTATGTTTATGGGAAGATTCGAAATTGATAGATATTCGATTTACAGCCGTTATAATGCCCGATTTTACAATACCATGTTTTGTATGCCATTTTCCATGTTGAACCCCTACTGTCCAGAGACCTTATCTGCCATGATAGGATAGGTAATGCTCTAAGCTTCGTTTTGACATAAAGATCACGTGAAACGGACTTACGGTTTAGGATTTATGACTAAATTACTAAAAGTAGTTCGAATCCGTAAACGAAAGTTCGTAACTGAAATTGAACCCTCGTAATCTAAGTAACGTCATGGCGAATCTTAGTAAATAAATACTAGGGGTAATAAGGAAGGTGTGAAAGAAAACCGTATGTCAAAAAGAGCATTTTTCGATTTATTAAAAATGTTCGAGTCAAGGTTAAACGAGAACGAACCCCTAAAAGACGACTCTTTTATAACTTTGGTAAAACGCTTAGAAAACGGGCGATAAAACTCGGAGTAAAATATTGGTTCGTAACGATCAACCTTAGAACTCATATGACTTAAGTGTGTCCCAAGTATAAGTGCAGTGACATGTCGTGTTAACGAACGAATGTCGGGTCGGATCAGTGATAATAAGTAATCCACTAAAAGGGGTATAACGAGATAACTCGAGAACGTGTTTCGATTTAAGTATAACTTAACTTTTATATGTTAAGTGATTAATCCCAAATGCCTTGGCTATTTATAGATCACCAGGCTGAACCGGGACCCGCTACCACTACCCCTTACCGTACTCGACTACCAGGCAAGTTTCAATTCCCTTCTTTTAGGCTGTTGTTGTGATTGAATAAATATATATATATGATTGCTGATATACATATGCCATTGCATGCATGCCTACTTTCAAGTTGAATTGATATACTTGTTCCCTGAATGTTATTGTTGGCTTATAAGCTAGATAGTTATATATCAGTTATAAGCCGGTTATTATAAGACCCTCATAGAAGGGCGTATACATCTTTATTCATCAAATATAGACCGGGAGTCAATATTTCTTGATATATCGAGATTACCTCGGGAGAAAATATTTAAGTAAATATTTTCTATTATTTGGGCGACGAATATTATTTGAATATTCGTTCGGGACTAATTATTTTAACGATCCTTACTTCAAATAATTATTTGAATTTAACTATTCAACGAATAATACTTCTCAATATTCATTCAGAGTCGAATTGATTATCGACTATTATTTCGAATATTCTTCTAAAGATGAGACTGTTAGATGAATATTATTTGGATATTCTTTTAGATTATTATTTTATTAAAAAAATATTACTTTCGAATATTCATTTAAGATATTAAATACTTGATGAATATTATTTTAATATTCATCTGAAGCTTGATTTAATTATCGAATATTATCTCGAATATTCCTTAAGGCTTGGATTACTAAATGAATATTACTTGATATTCATTTAGGATATTATTCATTCAATGAATATTACTTTTGAATATTCATTTAAATTTCCTAATTAATTATGATTATTACCTTAAATATTCTTTTCAGGTCTTATTAATTAATGAATATTGTTTTGAATATTCATTTAAATATTTATTTATTCAATAAATATTCCCCTGATATCTCTTCAGGGATTATTTTGAGAAATACTCTGATTAAAGATATTCTTTCATATTCCCAAATATTCTGTAAAATATTTTAATTCAATAAATATTCTCTGAATATTTATTCCATACTTAGAATAACCTCGATAAGGTTTATCTTCTTCGATTATTACAGAAAATATTTCGAAGTCATATTATTATTAATCTTATATCAAGAAAGGTTCCCAGACATCATTCATCTTTGAGTCTATCTTCTTAATAATAAGGGAACCTTACTTGGAAAAATGTTATTTATCTTGTCGACTTCCCGGTCATAAAGTATTCCCTTCACCCGCAACTCGGGTGCTGTTGACTTATTAAAGTCGTTGTTTACCTTCTCATCTTTCGAGGGGTAAGGTTACTGGAACAAGTTGATATCCGTTACCAAGTAATAGCTTGGGAGATATTGGTAAATTTTCCTTTCCAACTAGATACGACTACTTTGTGGAGTCTTATCAACAAGTCTTATACTTGGGGAAAGGGGGACGAACGTTACATTCAGAATCATGAATTCTATTTGAACTAGGAGTCGTGTAAGAGGCCGAGTAGCGCCGGTCCATCCCCTTGGCCCAACCGTTGGTCGGGGAGAGCTAGCAAGGCGGTATACAAGTAAAGCCGTCAGTTCTTCCTTCTACCGGTAGTAAATCTAAATTGAGCTGTACGATCTCGACTGATCATCAAGATTGGAACAGCGGGCGCGGTGAATACTCCATCATTGGTTCATCATCCAAATTCATTTATTTCCTGCAACATGATTACTGTTGGCAGAGTTGGAAAAGAGTCATAACTGGAATTGCAACCCTTTCTTGCAAGTTCCTCTTCTTATTAACGATAATAATATCTCGCTTACTTTGATGTAGCAGATATTACTTCAAACAAATACTTTAAGTTACCTTGTAACTTCATCGTTCATATTATACAGGCATCATTTCCGTAAATGCATGGCATATGGTTTAAAAGATAGCTTTGAACTGTTTTAAATTATCGTTCAGTTATATATTTGTTGGTGGGCTTTCGCTCACCCTTGCTTTGTTTATATTATGTCACAACAACAGCTAGGACAGATGGCTCGCGTCAGGCGTACTCGGCGCAAGCAGGTTACCCGACCCACCGGACTACCCGCTGAGATGCTAGCCGCCATTGCTGAGGTAGCATAGTTAGACAGCTTTTGTTTCCTGTTTAACTATATGTATAATTAATGTAATCAACGGCAAAACTTTTAAACCTATGATGTTATCCTTTTGGGATTGTAATAACTTTTATTCGTAAACCCTTTAATGTAAGACTTATTTCAATTTCATCTCTGGGACTATAACTGTTGTGTGTGTGAGTGGTAATTATTGTGGGGTCACAGCATGTGATTTATTTATTGTGGACTCAAGTCAAGTATTATGAATGGATGTAAGACCGTAACCACCAGATCCCTGACCCCGGATCTGGGGGTGTTACAATATCTACTTTGCTAGATTTTTAATGCTCTTAGCACTGCATGTGACTGAGAATAAGCTATCCATTGCTAACCCGGATAGCAAGTTCCAATGTTTTGTTCAGGAGAAGAGAGTCTTAAGTGACCTGATTCGAATGAACCTCAATGCAGGAGTACAGTTGGTATATCTACCAATTGTTCAGGTAACTATCTCTAACTCTGAAACCCCTATCTCCAACCCCCAAATTTCTTTGCCTTCTAGTGTCACAATGGAGTCTGTAGTTGTGACCAAACAGGCTCCTACCAAAGTGACCAAATCCAGAGTTCCAAAACCACATTCTAAAAGGTAAACCTCAAGTGTCTCTCAAAAGACACCTGTTGTAAAATCTACCAAACCTCTTGAGGGGAGTGTGAAGGTGGTAGTGAGTGGTGAGGGACAGGGTGAACATCAAAGAAGCCCTAAGGATAAGGAAGGAGAGATGAGTGCAACCACCATTTCAGTCTCTCAAAAGACTGCTAATGTAACTACAGGCCAAATTCTAGTTACACTCTCCCAAAAGAGTGTGACTACTGAATCAAGTTCCCCACAAGGAACACTGCACAAGAGGGTTAGGGACACATATAGCCCAATCTCAAAAACCTATGGAAGAAGAGTGAAATCTAAAACCACAGGGGAATCACAGGGTGCACACACTGTACAGGAAACTGTACCTTCTCAAACTCAGTTTGATGTGGCTTCAATAAATGTGGAGTCACAGCCCCTTGATCTTAATCTTCAAATCGACACACATTACAATCCACCATCACCAACTCCTTCTCTGGATGTGGATATGATATCTACATCAATTCCTGATTCTCCATCTTTAAGATTCTTGGAGAAGCCCCACTCTGTAATTGGTGGTCATCATCTTTTAGATGATTTGTTGGACCATCAATCTTCCCTTCCAGAATTCTCAACACAGACTGTGGCCTCGAACTTAAAATCAATCTCCACAGATTCAGTGTTGGTTTTCTCTTCAACGGATATAATTATTCCTTCCTCAACGGATATCCTTCATCCGTTAACAAGTGTTTCTCCATCAACGGATGCGCCTCTATCTAGCCATCCGTTGACAGCTATAACTACTCCATCAACAGATATTCCTTATCCGTTGATAACTCACTCTACCACTGCTATATCTGACATTCTAGTGTCAAGTGTAGAGGAGTTCTCAGTAGTTGAAACACTTTTAGGTTCGAGGGAAGGGAGTGAGAGGCTGCCTTGTGAGCAGGCAAAAGGAGAGATAAATAATGAGAGGCTGGCCATTTCTTCCGGTCAGGCAAAAGGAGAGTTTGAGAGTTCCACCTTAGTAGGTGAAGGTGAGGGTGTGAGAGGTGTGAGCCAAGGGGAGCCCTTGATGCAAGAAAAGAGAGATGAGGGGAGAGAAGGGACTACAGGAGAGATAAGGATGGAAGAAGCAGCCATTGCTAGTGAGTCAATGGGGGTTGAGGATGCATCCAAGGAAATGGAATTTCAAAGAGAATATCAGTCCATGATTGACTCCATTTCTTTGGATGCTGAAACCTTTACTCACCCTGTTCCTGCCTATCAAATTCTGGCACAACAGGGCAATGTGGAAGCAGAGGAGGCAATGCACCTAGTGCACACCTCACAATCTCTACTTAGCGCTAAGGAATCTATAGCAGCTCTGCCAACCACTGCTGAGAGTGATGAATTTGACAATTCTGAAGATGAAGACAGCCAGAGCTCTGAAGATGAAGGTGGTAGCAGTATTCATGATTTTGCATTTGCTCAAAACTACACCTATCATCAACTTGATATGGAAATCATAAGGCAATATAAATCTGCCCTGGCTGAGCACCCAGAAGCAGATCCACAGAGAAAGGTTGTTCTTCAACAGGCAATTGACTCCCTAAAGTTACAAAAGATGCAAATGGTGATTCAGAGATCCAATTTAGAGGAGGTCAAACAAGAAATCAAGGATGTGAAGATCTCTGTGGATTCCAAGCTAGAGCAACTAGCTCCTACAGCCACTCAGAGGGTGTTGCAACAAAGGTTTCTCAAAGAAGACAACCTGGCTAAATCTGTGCAACTTCTCAATTCAAGAGTGGAAAAGATGGAATCCCAGATGGAGCAATTTCTTCAACATCAGAAACTGCAAACCCAACTGCTAGAAAAGTTAGTTGCAGCCCCAACTTCTAGTCAAACCCTTGATGCTAACAAAAAGGGGGAGAAAGTGGAAGAGGCCGTGGCAACTACAAGTCAAATCTTAATTTCTGAAAGAAGGGAAGCAGCAAGTGAGGGGGAGCAGCAGCCTACCATAGTGGTCAATCCACAAGAATTCATTGTCACAGCTTCCCCCAGCAAATCCAAACCTCTATCTGAAGAGTTTGATCTTTCAAACTTGACAGAAGAAGAAAAGCTAGCCAAAATTGAAGCTCTCCAAAAGATGAAAGAAGAAAACTATGAAAGGATAATGAGGACAGAAAGATTGATCAATCAATCTATTGCATCAACTCTGTTCTCTAGCCAAACCTCAGCTCCAACAATATCTACAACAATTCTGAAGGTGCTCACTCCAGCAATTGTGGCTCCTACATTCTATGATGCTGAGCCTTCTCATGTTAAGGAATTTGAACCCTACATCAAATCAAGACCCTTCTCACCACCAAAAGCAAATGGGAAGAACAAGTTACAACTGGACTTTCCATTTCCCAAGGATGATGAAGAGAAGTTGATGGGTAAGGCAATCAAGGAATTCAAGGAGAAGACTAACAGTTGTGTAAGAGAATGGATGGCTGTAATCATAAGGAATGGAAAAGTTCTAAACATATCCAACAGCCATCCTAGATTTGTTGAAGCCAAGAGAGAAGAGACTTCAAGGCTGCTAAGAGAATCTCAACCAAGCACTGAATATCAATATGAAAACTCAGATGAGAAGCAAGCAAGGCTGGCTCAAGAGTTATTGGATGAGGTAGAGGATGAATTGAGGGAACATGAGGAAGTCCCCAAATTCAAAAAGAAAGGGAAATCAGTCCCCAAATCCAAGAGATTAAAATCACATGCAAGGAGGCCTGTCTCTCCAGAAACTGAAAACAAAGAGACAGTTGGTTCATCACAACCTATTGATGTAAAAGTATTCAACCCAGATGTAAATTTCCATGGTGAGCCTATAGTACCTAAAGAGGAACCAATGAATCTTGACTCCATTGAGGTTCCTTCATTCTTGCTGAAGCCTCAACAGAAGCCTACACAGAAGAAAAGGAAACCAAGGAAGCAACCTTCAAAGGAACCAATTCAAGTTGCTAGGGTACCTGCAATTGTCAGGCAGCCAATCTTGGAAAACAAGGATGATTTTATCTATCAGGCAGATATTGAAGAATACTCTGACATGAATCTTTATCTGGATGAATTGTCAGAAGTAAGAGGAATTGACAAATATAGACATTTGCCTGAAAGATTGGTCTTTGTATACAAGGGAGGAACGGAAAGGACATGGCCACTACAAAGGGTTCTTGGAGAAAATTATCATACCTTAACCAAAGTGTTCTCTGCAATCAAGAGATACACAGGGTTCTCCAAGATAGCAAAAGGGGAGATACTGGACAAAATAGAACAAATAAGGAGGGATTGGAACTCACCATCAAGTCTACCAAGGAAAATGAAGATCCCATACAATGGACAGAAAATCCACCTCCAACCTTTCTGGATGATGGAGTTCAGGGATGAAGATGGTAACAGGAGATTCTTCAGGTTAGAAGACCAACTACCAAAGGCTAGTTCTCAATACCTGAGATGGCTACAACAGAAGCTAAATCCAAAGGTAGATGAAGAAGATGCCTTCTATAGGCAACTCCAAATACAGATTGAGTCCAACTCTGCCAAGGAAGGAAAATCAAGGGTGATGCCAACAAGAGGAAAGAAACAGTCCTAATCTGCTCAGTCTAGAGGAGCACTTCTCTGTAAATTTCTCAAACTTTCAGTTTTTAATTACTGTAGCTTAATACAATTTATGTATTGTTCTTTATATATCTTTAGGAATGTTTTGTTATCATCAAGGTCCTGAATTTATGCTTTATTGCCTTCAAGTATAAATTGGGGGAGATTGTTAGGAATATGTTGTACTTGATGATAACTTCACAATCAATCAAATTATTTAAGGTTTTGTAGCTGTCAACGGATGAGGATTTATAACTCTATCCGTTGACAGGTAGCTCATCAACGGATGAGGTTTTGTAGCACACTGCAGTATCTCTATGTTATCAGTTGATAGTGTTTTTATCCACAGTCATGTTGACTATCAACGGATAGGCAGAATAGGGTAGCCAATTGTAAATAAGCTATGCTATGTAATTCTGTCTAAGTGAAAGTGTATCAACGGATGAAGACTAAACTCTATCAACGGATACAACTCAAATCCACTCTATCAACGGATACAGCTCAAGTCCCAATATCAACGGATACTGCTCTATACATCATCAACGGATGTCAGTATACATCATCAACGGATAATCATTGACACTGTTTTCTATGATTAGCTGGAGATTAGCAGTTGATAAGGACATGTTTGACTGACAGATCACATGAGTTTATAGTAGATACAAAAAGCAGTATGGCAGCCATACTTTGGAAACACAGAAGAAAGAAGCATTACATTTACACTATGAATACAAGAAAGGTGCAGGAGACATGTCTGAACACAAGGACAACCTTTTGGCTACATGTGTATTTGGAGTGTAGTAGCAAGTCAACTAGAATTAGATTAGTATTATCTTATTCCAGTAGTACTTGTAAAACTTGGGATATATAACCAAGTGTAGCAACTCTTTGTAGGTTAAGAAAACAGACATATTTGCTTAGGGTTTCTTGAATATCCTTAGAAGCAAAGAGTTGTAAAACGGCAGCTGTGTACATTTTGTATCACAGAGTTTTCTTCAAATAAAAGCTTCAGGTGGTGCATATTAACCACCTGATTTTATATGTGTTTGTGTTTAAATCTTACATTGCAATTATCTCTTCATAAGTTTCTGAAGTTCTTATCAGAAATTTATAAATATCAAGAATTGTATTCAACCCCCCCTTCTACAATTATACAAGTGTGTAATCTGGGAATAACAGCTACTTCCCCAATAGTGTGTCTGCATGTCACTCTTTCACCAGTAGCGTGTAATCACGTCACTCCTTCACTAGTAGCGTGTCCCGTGGGTCGCCCGAACTAGCAATAAAAATTTGGTCATGAATATTTAATTTGTGGGTATTCTGGACCTTCACCCTAAATAAACCCTGCATCCAATTTATTATTAATTGGGTTAATTAAAACTTAAAATCCCACCAAAACACAAACACAGGCCGTATTTATAATCAGGGATATGCATGAAAATCCTATGTAAAATGGTATAGCTTTTGAATTCGTTCCCAAAATGATTTCGAATGTTGAGTTGTTATTACATGATTGGTTGTATTTTTATAAATGACATGGACCGCTTATGCATTAATATTAATATAAATTTCATAAATAAAATGATGCTATATATTATTTGGAAATATTTTTGAATTTTTTTCGTTGTTCATAGCACTAGCATTTTACCCGTGCTACGCACCGAATGGTAAAATTAATTAATTAATATAAACATTTTATTTAAATTATTATTTAGGAAAAAAGATAATTTCATGAGAATGTAATTAATTTGAGTATAGAATTACTTATTCGTCACATTATACCAATTGCAATAAAATTAATGTTATCAAACAATTATCATAACATCCACATCCCCCGTTGAAACGCTCTAAACCCCTCTTTATTGTTTTTCTTAAGTTTATTTTCATTTGATTTTTCTCATTTTTCGGAATCTTTCTACCAAGTTCATAAGTTTTTTACCCATATTTTAAGTTTTGTTCTTTTGTAAATTTAGTGTATTTAAATGTAATGTACCGTGGGTTTCTAGAATTTTTATCATATTAATTTAATCAAAAAATTTATATGGGTTGCGAACAATTTTTCAAATACATATTGAAAATTCATAAACACTTATTTCTCACGACCATAATAAATCATAAGATTGTCTCTCAAAAAAATGTTGCATGTTTTAGCAATGTGAGAAAGGATCTCTACTGTGTAAGATCCATTAAACGAACGTAGTAATGAAAAATGAAACGTTCTTATAATCTAGTTTCATATGTGTTTGTTTAATATCATTTTTACAAATTGTATGTTCTTTTATTAGTAAATTGATTTACTATAGAAAAATAAATATTATCAATCAACCAAATATATCAAATATATCCGATTCTTAGAGTAAGATATGACTGTTAGAGTTTATGGTGATTGCCCTCAACTTGTTTTTAATGACAACTTAAAATGTGTGTAGGAAGTATAGATTAAGAATTTACCGGAATAATGACATCAATAATAAAATTACCAACAAGTTGTTCGAGGCACGTGAAAACCACTCTGTCCTTAAAACAGATAAGCCCCTTCCAAATGGTGCTTGAAGGTCGATTGACTTCCGTTTCCCAGGATACAACGAACAGAGGTGATTTGAAGCACTTGCAAACCCACCTCCTACGAACCGAACACATATTGCTCTATCCCACAGAATTGATCCCAGAACTCTCTAAAGAAGATAAGGAGAATAAAAATATTTTTAAGAGGATTTTCACTCTACCCAAGAAGATCAAGACTCCAAGTATATAAGTCAAAAAACATTTGTAACTTATAAAACTCATTTAATATCGTAACCTCCCCAATAAAAACCCATTAAATAGGAGTTACAAAATAACATAAAAAGAAATGCAATTTAATTTTATTCACATTATTCCAACAATCCCCCACATGAATAAAATTGACATTGCAAAATGACTCTTTGACACGGAGATAGATCGCACGGTAGAAACCAGCATAGGATAGGTAGGCGTACACCCTTGAACCTTCCCTTGTAAGAACATATTTACATTTCTAGAATTTCAGTAGTCGCGTTGACCTTGAACTGCCATTCTTTTCATGAAATGATGATACATCCCCCACTGGAGTCTTTCCCTATATTTGTTCAGTTCTCACTGTTAAGCCCATTTTGGTCCTGAGCTTTAGCCTGATTCTGTGAGTTTTTCCCAGAATTAGCCCCCACAATTCTTTCTTGAAGCGACCCCACTTCACTCACATAGGTGATCTCTTGAACAATACAAAAGTATTATTTGTTCGACATATCGACACATAAGGATCATTAAAAGCATAGCTTAGCCTTACCCAAATTTTATCACTATTTTTCATCATAGGAATAGACCCGGGAGTAAAACCCCCACAGTGATCTCACTAAGCCTTTACAGTTAGGTTGTCCCATTGAACCAAGATCTTGGGATCTCCAGTCAACAAGGTTGGGTTTCCTTTGTATCGACTTTTATTATGGGCTTTAGTCCTATTCCTTTCGATGATTTCTCAACTAACTCCCTTGTTAACCCTTGGGTTAGCGGATCCGTCTTGTTATCCTTTGACTTGATATTAGTCAAGAAAGATAACTTCAATCGAGAGTAATTGTGTAACTGAATTGTGTCAACGACAAAGATGTTTCGACATTCTATTACAATCATTTTCACTATACTCGTGCATCTTCACTTTGGCATATATCAAATTTTGGTAATTACTTTACCAGTCATCAGCCAAGGCTTCAATTCGTTATTGACATTACCAATTTTCAGCGTCCCAAAAATTAATAACTTCAATTTATGATTTTATCAAGTTTAAGTGTCCCTAAACTGACAATACTCATACACCTAACTACCAAATTTGAGCGTCCTCAAAATGGCAGTTATTATTTATTATGAAGCCATTGCATTTCACAATAATATCAGGATTTTATATTCCATTTTCCGTGTTTATGTTATTTCACTCAACATAATCACCGAATCACAGTCTTTCTACGCTTTCCTTAGCAAAGAAACCCTAAGGTTATCTCACGATTTCTTACAAATCTTTATTTAGAAAAACTACCACAATGTTCATTGATGTACTTCAAATTTCGTAATGCCGACAATTTAAGTAACATCTTGATGAACCATACTCTCGTAACTCAAGAATAATCATAAAATATGTTAAGTCTTTACTTTTGACTGTAATATCTAATTATCGGTCTTTTTTTTCACGATTCTTCTCTCTATTTCTTAACATCCTTTTTCCCCCACAAAGGACATAGAGAGATCATGTTTATTTGAAAAGTGTCACCATCCATTTCCTAACATTGTGTTAGAAATTTTGATTTATTAACTTCTCAACTCTAGTTAATACCTTAATAGGTATTGGTATTATGACATCTTCAAGATACCCCCACATTTCGAGTATTTCTATGAAAATCAAAATGCATTCCAAACTAATAGGAACCAATTATTTTCTTTCATGGTATCTTGTTTAAGGAATGATTAGTCTCTTCATAACTAATATCCTCATATTTAGTGATAGTCTCAACTGATCACAATCATTTTTGCATCTCTCGTTAGAATGCAACTCATGCCTGTTTCTACCTGATGTGGATTGCTCCACGAATAAAGAAGACAAGAAGAAAAGGATATTTCAAAAGAACACGATCAATCCAGAAACGTGAACTTTGAATCTCAAATAACTTAGATCAATCCAGAAACTAAGTAATTTGAAACTAACCTTCAAAACAATCCAGTAATTGAAGCTTAGAGGAAAGAAAAACTAATCATAGTTTATCTCAAAACAAAAGTTTATATCATCCATTATCTCATTAAAACATTACATGAGAGGGGTATATATAGGCTTAGACAATAACCTAAACCCAATAGGAATCCAAGAGAAATCCAATACTAGCTTGAAGATTAGCTAATATCTAAATCCATCCAGGAAACACAATTAAAAACCAAATCCAAATAGAAAATAAATAAAATCGAATCCAAATAGCAAAATAAAATCCTAGGTGCTTAAAACAAGAAAAACCCTTTCAAGTGAAAGGTAAAAACTTGCAAGCCAAAATCTACTTAACACTTATAGATAATAATCAGCTTCTTGTTCAAGCTTCATTCATCTCTCCTTTATTCCTTCTTGTCCAAGTAAGCTTCTTGACCCAACTCTCCCACAAATTCTAACTCGAATCCCTTCATGAATAATAATATAAAATATTTACCAATTAACATATTCATTCCCTGATCCTCATCACTACCCCATTTATCTAATGCGCGTAAAGTGCAGTGGCCTCACAAATTTTACCCAGTGAATATTCACCACCAAAGTCACAAATTACCATTTTAATTTTTTTTAGGTATTAAGTTGGTTTTCAACCTCAAGCTTATAGAGTAATTCTTTTCTATAATGCTTCATTTTATACTCTTTAACGAGTACATGTAATTAATGTATTACTATAAAGTAATCACACAACTTGTTAGCACCTCTTACTATAGCAGGTTTCACGTCGTTAATTAAAACCTCTCAGGTTTTAATATCATGTTCAAAAAACTTTTCTGTTCTTGAAAAATTCAAATTTTGTTTTTTTTTTAATTTCAATTTGGTTCACAAGAGAACCTAATTTTCTGGCTCACCAACTTGTACAACCAGAAGAGGTCCGAGGAAGAACATAAACTTCAAATAAACCCCCCATTCAGTGATCCTTAATCAACTGATGCGTTAGGGTTAACAACATTCTGGATTTCTCCAAATTTCAGCATACAGAGCTGACCACAATGTTACCATATTAGGTATCACATGAATTACCATAATAGGTTCGTGTGTCACTGCCGCAGCAGACGAACACCAACAAAAGATTATATAATTTTTCCAGAGGAACGAATCCAGTCAGAAAAAGATAAATATCATGCCGACCCACCACCTGTACTTCATAGGTACAAGATTCGTTAGGTTTTTTAACGTTTCGAACCATTCAACCAAGATTGATCTTTCTAGAAAATTTTCTCGCAAACAATCAACAAACAATTAAATATAATTAAGCTAATAATTTTGCAATTAAAAATCATTACTTAATTTTCACAATCGTCACGATGATTTAAATAATTAATCATCATAATTATTTAACTCTACATATTTTAGTACACTTCCAAGACGAGTCAAACCATGTCATTGATTAATATCCCAGCACAGTCATAATATTAACAAGACATCTAAATAACTCGACAAAGTTAAATAAATAACTAATAAAATTAAATAACAATTCAATTTAAATGAGTCATGCATTAGCTTACCACAATATCACATTAATCAAGTAGTACATGACAATCAAGTAGTAAGGGAATAGAACAAAATAACAGGCCAGTCCTTGCACCTATTCCACCAAAATTAACACCAGAAGAATACAAATACGAATATCCTAATCATATTATTGCACATTAAGTCCCTGCCTAACAAAAAGAACCATTTCTGATACATTAAACATAAACGCATGTTTACTGTAAAACTAGTGAACAATTTTTTTTGGTTTTTTTTTTCAAAAAAAAACCAAAGTTTTTTTTCCCCAAATCATCTTTATGAGCTGATTAAAAAATTTTTAAAACTACCGTTACCCAACCAACCAAGACATGAGAGAGATTATGCCAGAAAATCAACAAAATTAAGCTAATCAACCATGAAACAAGTCAACTCCAACTGGATAAACAAGTGACCTACGTAACAATATAAGCAGGCAGATAACTTTTTAAAACTAGACATTGGATATAACATGGCAGTTACAGAAACATGCCATTAAAAAATAGTAAAGATTTCAATATATATATATATATATATATATATATATATATATATATATATATCAACATGCTTCATGCTTGACACCAAAATTTATAACAGTCTCCACACACATATTGCTAAAAACACCAATTATGCAAAATCATTTTTACAAGCAAATGATCCAAAAGAATTTTTCTAAGCAGCAAATAGTTTAAAACATATAGAGGGCATTTAAAACAAGCGTTCCTCCACCAAGACGTTATAACTTATATGTCAAAGACATGAATCAAATTAATATTATAATAACATTAGAGCCCAATAACCTGCTCAAGGAAACAAAATTAGCAACAAGCCTGGCATTTAAAAACATATTAATCTGCATACTCTTAACAAAAAGTCAATCGTCACAAAATCAGGTACCAATTATGTCATCCTTGCATGACTGATAGCACTTCTTTAATACAAAGCCGGATACAACAATCGAGCATATAAAATTATAAATCTAACCCACACATTAACTACTCCATATAGCAAAATTAAACCACCACTGCATGTCTAATGAAGGCTAAACGGAGCAACATGTATATAATATTAATCCACAAAAAAAAAACACAATGATATTAAACGCTATACTCCCAAAAAAAACATTCAAACAATTAGTTTATAGATTAAACCAATTCAATGAATTAAGAATTTATCTGTTTTAAGCTTGTAGGAAGTATAGATTAAGAATTTACCGGAATAATGACATCAATAATAAAATTACCAACAAGTTGTTCGAGGCACGTGAAAACCACTCTGTCCTTAAAACAGACAAGCCCCTTCCAAATGGTGCTTGAAGGTCGATTGACTTCCGTTTCCCAGGATACAACGAACAGAGGTGATTTGAAGCACTTGCAAACCCACCTCCTACGAACCGAACACATATTGCTCTATCCCACAGAATTTATCCCAGAACTCTCTAAAGAAGATAAGGAGAATAAAAATATTTTTAAAAGGATTTTCACTCTACCCAAGAAGATCAAGACTCCAAGTATATAAGTCAAAAAAACATTTGTAACTTATAAAACTCATTTAATATCGTAACCTCCCCAATAAAAACCCATTAACTAGGAGTTACAAAATAACATAAAAAGAAATGCAATTTAATTTTATTCACATTATTCCAACAATGTGTATATTCACTTTGGGAGTTTGAAGGTTGATTTTTTTTTTTGTTCTATTAGAACATGGTATAATAAATATTAGTTTTCTCTTACCCATAAATAGGGGTGGCAAATTAATTCGATCAAATAGTACCCGATCCAAAGCCCGAAATTTTGGATGTACCGAACCCGAATTTTCGGATTCAAGTTTGGAATTAAATTTTAAACCCGAAATAGTTTCGATTTGGATTTGGATTTCAGTTGTACCGAACCGATATCCGATCCAAAACCCGATCCAATATTGAAACCCGATACATTTGTTTTTTTTAGACAAAACAAAACTAATAAATATCTTTGTTTGTTTAGAATCTATCTACCAAGTTGTTAAGTTTTTTTGACCTGTATTTAAAGTTCTGTTAATATTAAAAATAAATATTATCAACCAACCAAGCGAATTTGATATATTTGTTCTTAGATTATGATGTGAAAATTGGATACTATTAATTTAATTCAAGAATACAAAATTAAAAAGGGAACCTTTTATTAGAACAATATATAATTTTATGTATTGACCTATCTAGTTAGCAATAATAGTGATTATTATAACGATGGCTATAACCGTTCCTCTCTCTGCTCCTCTACCAAAAAATACTAAACTAAGGTTTAGGGGCTGATATCAATTTTGATTGATGATAAGCCCACCTTTTATTGTTTTCCTTGATTTTGCTCTATTTTTTTCAATAAAAATATCTTTTTATTGAGATTCTAGTAACCCGTTAGTAGGTTTTATCTACTGATATATTGGATTTTGTATTTTGTCCTTGTGAATGATAACTTCCGTTTTTTTCCTTGAGTTTACTTTATTTTTCGATAAATATATCTCTTTATTGAGAGTCTAGTACCCCGTTAGTGGTTTTTGTCTACCCATATATTGGGTTTTGTTCTTTCTTTTTGTGAGGGTAGGTTCTTTTATTTTGGCATCCAAAATCTTAGATCTACAGGATTTTGTTATATTGGTTCATTGATTTGGATAGTATAGAATCATAGGTATGGTCGGATGTTCGAATTGATTTGGATTTTGTTATATTGGTTCTTCTAGCAATTTATAAGAAAATTTAAAATTTTTGATTATTTTTGTAGATGTCGTATGTCCTTTTATTAACAAATTAATTATATATAAAAAATAGTGATTTATAAGAATTGTTGCGCTGAGTTGACGAATTTGCTATAAAAATATTCAATAACAATATTTTCATTGACTCTGTAATGTGATAATTTATACACCAAATAATGTCTAATACTATTTAAAAGTATATTTAGTATTTTGAATAATTCAAATATCTTGTCAGGTCAATTTGTTTGTCTCATTAATTATTGCATAACTAAAAAAATGATAAGTAAAATGTTAAAGATAATTAGTTTAAAATTCATTTTAATATTTTGACTGGTTGTTAGGTTTTTTTAATAATTGATCAATTTAAATTTTGAACGTGTATTTAGAATAATGTGGTAAATATTTTTCAATTTTTAAATTTTTTTTATTCAATAATAGTAGATTTATTCAAATTTGATTGCAACTTATGATTGTAAATCGAGAGTTTGAGATATTAAAATACTATATTATATAATATAGATAAAATAGGCTCATGTATTAAAATCATATATTTATATTAAAATTAATTAATAAATACATAATTTTGGAAAATGGCTCTATACATAGAGACATTTGCAAAAAATAGATGTGTCAGTATATAATGATATAATTTTAATTGATTTGAATCAAAAATTGTGATTAATTAGTTATTAAGTATTTATGAAAATTAATCTGTAATATATAACTATATATATTGTATTATAGAATGATTGTAGTTGATATTTATGAAGATTAGCTCGTAATATATAATATTATAAACTTGATTGACTTTAAATTAAAAGATTGATAAGTTAGTAAATAGTTTATCACTTTAAAAAATATTTAATTTATGCATGTACTACATAAAATAAATTTTGTATTTTAAAAAAATTGTTAAGTAACCAAGATAAGTAATTTAGGATGAGAATGATATGATTAATTTAATTTCTGTGGTAAATTCTAAATGGCTCGTATATATATTTATAAAATTAATCCGTAATGTATAATAATGTAATTATGATTAATTGTAAATCAGAAGAGTGGAAAATAAAAATTGTAAAAATCACTTAATATTATATTTATGTATCCTGATTGATTTTAATTATATACTAATTTATTATAATTATTTTTTAATATTAAAAATATGTACTATATGGATATGTTAAATAAATAACTACTATATTTAATTTCAAATCATTATTGTATTTAAATTATAGAAGTGTTAACTAACCATAGTTAATGAAGTAAGGTTACATAAACAAATAAATTACCTTTATACTATAAGAGGAAGGGAGAAATGTACTTGTAAATGTTTAAGTAAAATTTCCATATATGCATTCCGATGAGCAAAATTCCATAGAATCTGATAGAGAAATTCTGACAAAACATTATGCCATCCAGAACAGTAATTCTCAAGACGAAAGATAAGCATATAAGACCTCCTAGCTAGCTGTCCACTCAAATCTACTGCTTCTCTACTTCAAAATCAAAATTATTATAAGAGTTGTGAGGTGCAATTACTATCAATAGGACTTCACATATTTTAAATCTAAACATTTTCTTCGATGAATGTGTGTATGAGAACTTTGATAGGTAAGATCTAAAATATGAAATATAGCCATATAGGTACTATTTTGTATATCAACTCAAGTATACTACTAAGTAAAAATGAATGGCAAATAATAAATTGTGATGAGCACATCAACCTGATAAGTAAATCTTCAACCTTTCCGTTGATGCTGTATAAGCCTAACCGTTGTTGAACTTGAAATGTGACCTGATAATGGAAAATAAAAGGCTTTACAATCGTTGTTGAAATATGACCTGATAATGGAAAATAAAAGGCTTTACATGTATCACATACTTGAGCATTTTCATTAATATTGACTCTTTTATTTGTCTTGTAATAATTTTTCCCACAACCCTTAACCATGTAAAGATTGAAGGGATGCAAGGTTTGTAAACCAGAGATGGGTAAAAGAACCCTGATAGGGATTTAGGGAAGGTCACTAAAATGCAGGACATGGTAGATCACTATATATTACCTGCTAAACTATGTGCCTGTTTGGCTTAAAATATGGACTTATGAACTTATTTTCGGGTAAAAATTTTATATTTTGAATTTCTTTTTTTATACAAGTATTTAATGTATGTTTGAGATTTAATAAGTTTCAAAAATAAGTTGAAAAATAAGTTGGAAAGTTAGAAATCTCTAACTTTGTCTTAAAATAAGTTGACTTATTCTGAAAAAAAGTTTTCCCAAACACCCCCTATATCTCCAAGATCTGTGCGCTTTTATTGACCAAATCAGGTTGGTCTGCTAAATTTAATTGTATCGGCTGAATGCACTATATATTTTCAAAGTTTAATTTTGTATTATTTTGATTTTTTTTTTTTTTTTTTAATTTTGGGGGTTGTCCCTTTAATGTTTTCCTTGCCGGAGGCCTCAAGCCCAGATTTAACTCTCATCGAAAATGAGAGTCCATGGCCTTTTGTATATGAGGTAATCTTCTAATAATTTCTGTAAAAATGAATATGCTTACAGGTGACTCACCTTGGACTGTTTCACACTTCACCATTTACTTATTTCGTAAACAATAAATAAAGAAGGAATGGGTAAAACATTTGAACATTACAAAAATCTTGTTCAGGTTCTTTACTTTTCTACCTTTGTTGTTTTCTTTTTATTTCTGAAAATTTGCTAGGTTTCTATAACTCATTTCTATTTAATGGTTCCTTATTAACGGCTCTTTTGTGACAAAAGATTGAAGATAAAAATGAGATGACAAGTGGGATTGATGGTATATAGTTAGTGTTGTAAAAAGTGTAAATCGGACCTATGTGGTGTGATGACCTTCTAGCGCTTAAGCGGTTAAGTGGACGCTTAAGCAATTTTAAAAGTGGATCATTAATCGGATTATAAATAAATATATATTTTTATAAATAAATATAATACTAATTTTTTTAAAAGATAACATTCACATATGATATAACATATTATGATAAAAGTTAAAACCAGTAATCTTCACATTCACAAAGTCATGGTTAATTATAATGTATTTAGAAAATACAAACGTAACATTTAAAAATATCAAATTATAAATTTGTTTTCAGACCCGCTTAAAACCGATTAAACCCCACTAAATGCTTAAAAACCCGATTTTACTAATGTATAAGCTAGGCGTTTTTATCCCGTTTTCGCTTAAACGGGCGGCCAAACGTTTCTAAGAACACTGTATATAGTGCTGTTTTTTTATTATTATGTCATACTTGTCCATGCATTTTAAATATAGTTCAATTGCTGGATGTTTGGCTGGCCAGGGAATCAGTTGCAAGGGTATTTCAAAGGGATGTTGAAGATTTGGTTGAAATTTGGTAAGCGTGAAGGATTATTTGCAGAAGATGATTTAATCGGGTTTCTCTGAGATTATATTGAATAGATTTTGCACGAGTGATTTCCCTTGGATGCAACCTAGCTGGTATAGTGGCATGGTGACTGTTGGCTTAAATTAGGGTATAGAAATATGATGATGGGTAAATAAAGGACAACACACAACCTAAAGCAGTGCTTGGCCGGGGTTGGCTCATCTAAGCTTAGCTTGAACTTTCCTTTGGTGTTGTGTAATCTTATTTGACTGAATTTGACAAAAGCTTATATTAGCTATTGGCTCTTGCACATTTTTTGCAATTTGTCTATAGCCAATATACTTGAGCTGTATTTGTTTGTTTGTAATAATCCAATTATATTTCATTTACAATGTGAATTGTATAATAAGGGCGTGTTGACTTAAATTGTCATCAGATATGTAGCAGAAAATATTCCTCAAGTTCTGTCTGGAATCACAGTTACTTAAAATTTCCCGATTTCTTGGTGTCTATGAACTTGGCCTAGTTACTGCGTCTTCACTGTTATTCCTGTATCTATCTGTTTCAAATGGTCTCCAGCACTGCAACAAGTTTTGAGCCAAGTATATTGTCTATATACAGATTTCCTGTGTGCCAAGCACTGGCAAATTCTCTAGTATGAGCAAGATCTTGTGAAATAATCTACACAGGTAGGTAATACAGCTTAGTAAATAATTGTTTTGGTTAAATTTAACAAAATACAATATTTTAATGGTTTCTCCGGTAATTACTACAAATTACCTAAATAATAGCTTTGGGTTGGATTTGCTCAAAGTCAAAAACCTCAAACATTAAGCGCCTAACATCTGGTTTCCCATATATAGTGTACGAGAGACCATGAATCGCTTGTTGAACAGAAGTTGTAGCTGGATTTCTAAGTCTGCGGTTGTGCTCATAAGAGTCTTGGACCTCATCGCTGTAAATGATATAGCGGTGAAGATTCTTTTCCCTCAAATACCTCCCACAGAATTTGTTCATAAGAAGGCGCCGGTGCTTTTCCTGCAACCATCTCCCTGGAGCATCCAAATGCTTCATAAGCAACCTCTCAGCCATAACAAGATCCTGCATAATATGAGCATGTTTGCAAAATGATTTGAAAGCTACATGGATTAAATGACTCTGCTAATATTCCTTTTACTTACTCAGCAACTATCAGTTTTTTTTCTCAATCTAGGCTGGCTTCTTTAAATTGAGAAGAGAGAACCTTTTAGTAGGGCACTTACCTGGATTTTTTGCCCGACGTATTCAAGTCGCTCATAGCAAAAGCGTGGATGCTCAAACTTGTGTTTTGATGGGTGCAAGAAAGACAACTGTAAATAAAATTAAAAAAAATTTAAATTAAAAAACATTATTAACTAGACAGAGACTAGTAAAATTTCTCACAGAATCCACATTGACCTTACAAGTAGATACATATTTATAATGTTTTTTAGAGCTACTATGTGTTAGGTATTGAACAAGATTTAAGTATTAGGAATGTGAAGTAGTTTACGAGATCAAGCTGTCAAGAAGAAATTTAACAGAGTGAATAATAAGCATAACAACTTTAAAAGACATACATAGCATGCACTCAGACGTTAGACATGGCAGTCCGCGTTCTATGCAAATGGCAAAAAGTGTGATGGGCCAAAATACTGCAATATGAAAAATTTAGTGTGCCAAGCATTTTGTTATCTGTACAGTCATCTCTTATACAAGGTCATACACTTGGGAAAGGAGCATTTCATTAGGTCGCATCTTCCGAATGCATGACTACTTACCTAAACACATTAATAGATCACACAACAGTGACATGTGCAGCCTTTTAAGACGCGAACCTCCAGAACATGTGTGACCATTAATAAAAGGGTTCCACATGTGCAAGTTGTGCAACTGCTGTGGTATTGGATTTGTTGGCAATAATTGTTATTTGTGCTGTCCAAGGCTATCGTACAGAGTTTTTGTAGTATTTTGGGATTCTTAAAAAAAAAAAAACTACTAAGAACAACTGCAGCTACAGAAAAGCTATGTGGCTCAATAAAAGTCCAACTCGTCTTTGGCTCATTTCTAAACGAGCTGAACATGACAATTTTGGGGTCCCATTCATAATGAACCGAGCTTGAGCATAACAAAACTCGCCAGATAGCTTGAATATATAAGAGCTCAATTTTTTTATTTAAATATACTAGCTTATAGCCCGTGCAAAGCATGGGTTACTTTTAATTTTTTATAATTTATTTATAATATTATAAATATTAATTTTAATATGTTATTGGAAGAATTTGAACCTTATATCTTTGTATATACTAATTTTTGATATTAAATATCAATTAATATGTTGTTGGCGGGAATCGAACCTTGGATCTCTGTATATAACAATTTTTAGTATTGTTATATATAACGGTCATGATCTATTTGAGTTGATAATCGAACGATTGTGAATGAGGGATAACCAAACTACAAATTATACCCCCTTTAGCTTATTATAATATAGTAAGTATAGTATAGATAGTATAGATATAGATGTCATAATCTAATATTTCCCTAATAGTTAAATTGAAGTTGTTTTTGTACATCACATACAAATATCATTAATATAATTCACTTATCTGTCTAGTATAGAGCTCATTACCTCAATGAGCCGAGCTAGAGCTAACTCAGGCTCAGCTCAAGCTTGACAACTAGGAAAGCTCCTGTTAAAGTTCAACCTTGATTTATTTATAAAAAACAATCTTGATGAAGCAAAAACTTGGCTCGGTTACAGCCCGACAAGAACTGACATTGGACCATAAGCAAAGCCATATTTATAATCCTATTTTCATACCATCATATTCAATTTATTATTAAATATAATCGAGGATTTTATTACGCTGTTATACAACCTTAGTTTTTCACATGTCAACTTGATAAAATTTTCCATGTTTAATAATTTCACTGCATAGTTTCCTTGCATCTAATCACTGTATATGTACTTTGAGAGTCTTCGGCAGGTAGTATAATGCAAAAAAAATTATTACATAAGTTTTATTGCCAGAAGAGGGGGATCAAAACATATACAACAAAGAATATTGAAGAGAGGTCACTGGAAGATTACCTGTAACCCCAGTCCAAGTTCAATGTTTCTGGCTTCCGTAATTTCTGGAATTCTATCCTTCATTGCAAGAGGATAGCCCAGTTTTTCCATAACATGGGGTCGGCTATCATAATCCCATATATTTCCTCGAAATCTATGCATTCCTGGTGGAACACATGCCCGGAAAAGCCTTGGGTGTGCAAAAAGAGCATCTTCAGGAGGCTGTGCTACATGTAAAACAAAATGAATAAATATATGAGGCAGATGCAAAATTGGCTCTCACCATATTCGAATGCAAACCCAGCTAGCTCGGACTTTAAGGTGAAAAAAATTCTAAATACTCTAATCAAAGATCAATTGTGCCGAAGGTAGATAGCTGTTGTATTATGATTTAGAGGTGAATATGGAAGTAGGAAACATATGAATGTATGACAGCAGAATATAGTATATCTAGCATCAAGCATGTAATAGGTTATAGGTGTAAAAAGTTTAAGAGGGGAAGGCATTAATCTAGCATTAATCCCCATGCAGAATTATACAACTTCAATAGATTGCATCCTTGCGTGTGATCCAGTATTATGCTAAACAAGGAGGGTTATTTGCATGAATATGTATGCAGTTTTGATGAGAGCAAAATGCTTCACAGTGTTGTTTAAACTTTAGATCTCATCCATTCTGTTAATCTGAAAGAATATTTACAAGAATCTCGTGGAAGTGACAAGTTCCAGTGACTGCTTTTTGGTTTATAAATTAGATTGGTGACTACTGACAACTCATCTTCTACAGAGTAATTGCATAATAATCTTAATCTGATTCTATGAGATAAAAGGATGTACAAAGTAAGCAATAAGAGAAAAGCTTGCCTTGTATGTAGCAACATCTTGCCAACTAATTTTTTTTGCTTCAAATTCTACAGAGACATAGTCTACATCTTCAAGTTGTCTCCTTAATTTAGGCTGGCACTCTTCATCTTCAGGGTCCATTCCAAATACTTCAAACAGAACACGGTAAACTTCCGGCATGCCAAAACACAAATATATAGCCCCAAATAATGCCCAGAATACTGATCTGTCGCATAAAACAACAAATTTTTATTAGTGATATGTCATATTATTTTTTCAGCTACAATAATAAACGTGACACTAAGGTATTACCAACATCAAGCAAATGCTACTTCAAATCCAATGCTGTGTTGGCTCGCAAGCCTTGGTCATGTGCCTATATACTTCAAAGCTTAGTAAAATGTATAACATACAAGAGACAACCAGATGGAAGGACAAATTTAACTTGAACAATCCAAATATTAATCAGTTTTTCTAGCTCGTGTCACAAAAATCGTTACACCCATGTAGCCCATGTACATGCACACATTTCTCGAAGAATGTGGTAAAAATTCGGGAAAAAAAATTATAATCTTCAATCATTCATGTTTCATGATTGAGGTGGTTCATTCATGATAGGTTTTCATCGTTCTTAAGTAGGAACCTTATACCCCTGCTTCACAACAAGCAACATGTTTTCGTAGTTTTTAGTATGAGCTTTTCGTCCAGAAATAGCAGTTATGCTCCTACAGGTTACATAATGATGAATGGGTACTTTTTCTTAACGCAAGTGTCCTATGCAGTAAACTTGATCTCCTAAGTGCTAATCTAATGTGTTTTGTTTATTGAGGTGTCCATTTTAAATTTCCTGGCCCATCTCTTTACTTTAGGCCGAAAACATTTTCAGTCCATGTTCAGCCCATTTCTTTAACTTTTGAACTCCTGCATCCCTTTTAATCTCCACCATTTTTGTTTTCATTATCTTATTAAATGCTAGTGGTAATAACCGTGCATGAGTTTTGCTTTTAAATCATTAATCATTAGTGTCCTACGCAGTAAACTTGATCTCCTAAGTGCTAACATGTTCACTAGTTTCATGAGAATACTTCTTTCAAGCTGCTCAAGCATATATGCTTTAGAACAAAAGAACTATATAAGCTTCTGCAAGGACCTCAACAAGAATTGAAATACTAAACTACCACCAGGATCAGAATGATAATGGCTGATAGATAAAAGTATGTTTTTATAGCAAACAATGTAAATCTCAAGAATAAATTGATCCATATGTCTTTCAGCTTATCCACTTCTTTTTTAGTGTATTATCTTCTTTTTTTCAATTTTTTTTTTACAATAATGGTAGTTGTACGCTACCTGGACTGTATAGATATACATATATGTTTACAAGCCCTATAAAATTAACTAAAAATGCAACAGTAATTGGCTATGCTCTAACTACAGATTGTAATGATACAGGATTACTGCACAAGGACAACATAAATATACATATACTAATTTAAAACTACAAAATCAAACAGTGATATTTCTTTATGGTGCACATATTTCTTCTTTATGCCGAATAAGGGTTTTTTTTTAACTAAATTTTCAATGTAAGTTTGCGGACCTATTCTGTTTTCTTTTTCCTTCTAAAAACTTAGCCTCTTTTTTTCCTTCTAAAGATTAAGCCAAAGACAGAAATCAAGGGTGTCCTATCAAACGCTGCATAGAGAGAAGCAATGATTTGTACATGATAGATTTGCTTATAGGAAGATTAGAAAATGGATTCGCCTATCCCAAGGCCAAGTAATAAGCAAGCAATACAAACCCAAGGCCAAGTAATAAGCGAGCAATACAAAAAGCTAACCAAAAAAAAAAAAACAGCACAGCACAGCAGCAATAATAATTGTTTGTGAAAAGTTATAAGGATGCACTTCTGTCCATGACATTCATCAATATTTTAATGACACACTAACCACAATTTCAACTACTAACTTTTGGATGTTACCTTCCATAATTTGCAGACATATTGTTCAGTTTTTGCTTCACTTAATAGCTCACAGCTGATTCACATATGTATTAAAGGAGTTATATATCAATTGAGCAATCACAACTAATAGCAATGACTAATATAGAAATGTAGCAAGTTGTAACTTACTTTACGGGTGGTTCCCTATCTTTCCTGACTAGCTTATCCATATTATCGAACGGAAACACCAAATTCTGCAAGCTAGCAGCTTTAATCCACTTTGGAAGATACCTCTTCCCAGTCAAAGCATACACTCGTTCCCTAATCGGACCAGGCGATTCCCTTGGATACCTCTGCAAGAAAAACTCAGCCAATCCCAATTCAAGCACATACTGTCCCAAAAACCACAACCTCGAATGCGCAGACCTTATGTGCCTGGCATTAGTCCTCTCACAATGTGGATGTTGAAAAGCCAAATACAACAAAGTATCAAATTGTTTAGCTGGATTATCATCCCCAAAAGTATCAGATGGGTCTAAAGGGTACCCAAGTGCTTGTTTAGCCTCAAGTAAGTACTCATCAATCCAAGTTTTATCGGCATTGTTAAGTCGAGTCGAGGGCAAACAAGAACTCAACAAAGGGAATGATTTAAGTGACAATTGAGGGCTATTAAGAAACCTTTCAGCTAGTCTTTTGTCATCAAGTGGGGGTTTAAGTATAAATCTTTTAGGGGGTACTTTTCTTTTAGGGGAAACAATCTTTTTTCGCTCTGCAAGTTCTTTAAGAAGCCTCTGAGGGCTATTTTGGGGGAGTTCTTGAGGGTTTGTAGCAACTGCAAAAAGATGAAATTTTGATGAAGAGGGGTTGATAAAGTTTGGATTTTTTAAGTGGGTTTGGTGTGGAAATGGTGAAAGTGAGGAGGAAAATGAAAAATCAGGTGTTTGATGGTTTGCAAGAGGCTTGAAAGGTGAAGAAAGCTCCATTTTAGTAGACCAAAATACACACTAGATGATACACTAGATGATATTAATGTATAAAAATAGAACAAATTAACATTAAAATATGTACAAGTAAAAAAGGAAGCTAGAGTAGGAGGTTTTGTAGTGGATAATATGGAAGTAGCAACAACACAAATAATCTGGTGAATGAAGACGATAACAGTTTTTTTTTTTTTTTTTTTGACATTCAAAAAGAAAATCTACTTGTGCTGAATGTTGATGCATATCATATATTGGGCCTTTTTTGGGCTCATACAAATTTTAACTATTTTGCAATGAACTGGGCCGAAAGAAATTATTGCACTTTTGTGTTGGTTGATGTTATTCATAATTTCTTCAGCACAGCTAATCAGAGGAATTTAGGTTGAGGTCAGATCACAACTCCCAGCTTGCCTTAACCCCACACTTTATTCATAAAAACATTTTTTTCCAAACTCTTTGAGTACATATGTTCAATATACATTGGTCAACATATGGGTCAGTTATTATTAGACTGACTAGTCATTCTAGCAAGATTTTTCATGGTTGGCTACTTGACTATATCAAATTTCATTTACACCACATATGAGGTATGAGGTAAGGTCTTATCACTATCGTAACTGTATACACATGTTACTAACATTTGTTAAGGATATATTAAATCATGATCACGTCACAGTTAACAAGAATGATTTGTTATTATCTTGTATTTTCTTATATGGCTTTAGTAAGTATAGTCATTACCACCAGACTTGTAAAGATAGTCAATCATGTAACAAAACTAACGTCGGTCTTACTTTCATTAGATTATGTGCATATATGTATTGTCTAGTTGCTTTTCTGGTACAGTAATGTACGTTTGTTTCAGAAATGGTGCAGCTGGGTTCAGAATTGCAAAAATGGTATAGAACGCCACTTCAAGTGGCGACTAAGACATGGGCGTCACTTGAAGTGGCGACCCTTCACTTTTTATAGTTATTTACTTGGACAGATTTTACCCGAATAAGGGAAATAAGGTTGTGAGGAGCCAATTTTACACCAAATATAAGCTAATTTCGACATGATATTTTTTAAATTTTATAGGTTTTAATTTAAATATGAAAGACCTATTTTTTATAAGCCAAAAATCTAAAAAAAAGAATAAGTGTAAATATGGTATTATTTTGTCCGAATATGCCAACTACAAATATGATTATTAACAATTAGTTTGGGGAGGCATGTTGATGGACCTAAAAAACATAAATTTACAAGTTTTTTTGTCGTTTGTTTTGTTTCACATTATAGTATTAACGTCCTACTTTGGTGTAAACCCAAAAAGATGAACAAATATAATGCACAATTATGTTTTGTTAAGGTTCGAAAATGATAAAAATTTCCAAATTTTGACATAAAATTTTTATTTAAATGAAGCAAACAAAGTACATGAAATGAAGCACACAAACTATTAATTCATTACATAGTGAAAAGCAGATTCTAGAATACATCTAATATATTTGAATAGCCCAATGAAAAGTGAAATTTTCGCAGTCTATAACGTCGGCGGCAAAAGTGATCTCAAATTGACAACATATCTTGTAGAGGACAATAACACATCCGACTTCAACTGGTTTACGGATAAGTGGGTACCTATCCCTATCCAATCGGAGATAACAATCCACTTGCCGTGTGCCATCATCTATTACGATGATTCTTTTACCAAATAGGTCCGAGTCGCGGATGCTTACGATCCATCCCTTTGCATAATCGATTGGTATGGTGTCTATGCCCACAAAGTCATCGTATTCTTCAAATGCATATTTTGATATTCCTTTAAGAGTCCTGCAAGTGACGGAATAAGGTATTTTGCATTCTATCTTCATTGGATTCGGGTACCTGTTAGCGCAATATTCCGCATCTGCAAAATTCCATATTTTTAGCAATTTAAATAAATGAATAATAAATTATTACAAGAAACATGAAATTTTTAGAAATTATCTTACCACCACTTTGGATGAACCTTTTACAATCCTTCCATTGCTTACTTTTGTAATCAATTCGGGGGGTTTGCGGAATTGGAGTGATTGATTGAGGAGGCTCTGGAGTGATTGGTTGAGGATTGGAAGTGGTTCCTCTTTCTCTTTGAGGGGACTGTTGGGGAAGGTTTACAGAACTATCCGGTTGTGGTTGATATAAAGCATCGGCAGCTCTATACATTTCATAAATTGCGTCTTGTTGAGAAATTGTAAGGTTATCCCAATCCCAATTGTAGCTATGATCGGAACTTGGAGCGAGTGGTACTTGAGGGATTGGATCGATTGGTTGTGGAATTTCTGGAGTGATTGGTCGAGGATTGGAAGTGTTTCCGATTTCTGTTTGAGATGGGGGTTGGGAGAAGTCTAGGGGACTATCCGGGTGTGCTACATAATAATCTGTTAGGTCCGATAAGATTGTAGAAAGGGGGTTGAATACAATCTTTACCTTTTTATCGAAATTTGTCCGTTAGATAATATTTTAGCAAAGACAAATTTGTGCGGAATTACTTAACACAATTTTTCAAGTTGAATATAACTGTATATTAACTTGATGCGGTGTTACAAAATCAGTATAACAACTTATCAAGATGTTAATAACTAATTAGAAAATTCGACATGAACTTTTCTAATTTAGTTAATAATGATCAAGATAAGAACTAGGAAACTTAATTCGCTAGTAGTACAAGAATCACAATTAATCAAGTTCTATCGGATAGAATATTACAAAGATGAAGAACTTGAATTTCTAGGAATTGTTTAGGCTTTGGTGTTCTTGAGTTTCTTGAAAGAAAATCTGCTGGATAGAATTATATTCTGCTGTGTTTCTCAGTTATGACATAATCTGCTGTCTTTGGTTCTTTTATAGATTAAGTCTTGCTAGCTTTTTGTAGGATATTTAACTGCTCCAGCATGACTTAATCTGCTTCCAAGACTTAATTTTTCTTCATTAAGACTTACACAAACCTCCATTAAGACATAAACCTGGTCGGTATGACTTAATAAAAGTTCGGTATGACCTAAAACAGCTGGCAGGTGGTCGGTATGACTTAATCAGGATATTTTGGCTCTGTATGACATAATCTGAAATTGCTCGGTATGACCTAAACTGCAATCTTCAGTCGGTATGACATAATCCAGAAGCTTAGCTCGGTAAGACATAATGTTGAAGCTTCTCGGTAAGACATAATGTTGAAGCTTCTCAGTATGACATAATTTAGGTCATACCGATTTTGTCTTCACCAAGACATAATCCAATCCTTTTCCTTTTAAGTCATATTGATCCATTTAATTAATTAATGATTATCCAATTCACATTTAATTGATACAATAATTAATTTAATAAATAAATTAATTCTTCTAGAATTAATTCATTTAATTAAATCAACTAAATGATTTATATCAATTATAAATGAATTTATTTAAATCAATAAATAATTAATTTAATTCTTACAAACCACTGAAGGTAGTAAAGAATTACCACTGACTTGTGTTGACGTTCGATGTACTGTCTGGTTTATGAACGATTAACTTCAATGATGCTTCTTCACTTTTGACTTTAGGTTGTGGTTTATTTCTTCTCTCAATTCTCTTGTACTGTAACTGACATTCAAACTATCACTCGAAAAATCTCTGTCACTGTTCAAATGAATCCATTCGCTGCAATGCTATACTGGGGCTTGATCAGATAACTGAATCGTCTTCCAGTGTACGACATCAAAACTATAGATTGACTTTTCTTCTTTCTTCTGACAGATAATACTTCTTGAGATTCCTGTGACAGTTCATATGTATATTTACTTATTACAATTTGGTTTAAGTTGATTATGATCCTCGAACTACAAATAGGCTGATTCATATGCCTTTCAATCTCCCCCTATTTGTTTGTTAGACAATAACAATCAAATACGTAGAGGATACCTCAACTAATTCAACTTAACCAAATGAAAGATAAAATATTAAACGTAAAGCAAATATCAAATAGTTATGGTTTATATTAAACATTTCCAGATTCAAACAAAATGATAAATACAAGATAGATGATCCTTTAGCCTGATCATATTTAACATATTCCTATCTTGACCTATCTAGCTCTAAAGATAATACACGTAGAGCTGATCTTCAATTACTGTCTTCTCGTCTAAATTCTCCTTCTTCTGGCTCATCTGAGACTTGAAGTTTCATGTGTAAATCAGAATCAACAAGATGCTCTCTTCTTGATGACAATCCTTGAGGTAAGACTAAAAGAATTCCAAGCTTCTTTCTCAGTTCACCTTGAAATTTCTTGTAATCTTTTATATTCGTTTGTGCATAGGATCGAATGTGATCTGCAGCTATTACCTTTTCTTCAGTCAAGAATCCATGATTTCTGAGAGCATATTCAGTATATACCAAGTGTTTTGCATGATGTTCATATAACTCATCTGTCTGAAGATTGATTGAATGAAGTACCTCTCCCTTAAGAAATTTTACTTGTGGAGGATCCTTAATCACTTCTGGTCCAGCTCTTTCAGCAAATTCTTTGAACTTCTCATGTAACAACACACCTAGCTCAGAAGATGTTCTCACCTTAGGCCTAAGTACCCAAATCTTTGTCAGCGATCTGTCATAAAAGAACTGAATATATACTCTGAAAGTTCCAACATTATGACAATCCACAAATATTACCAGCTCATCAGATTTGGGTTCAAATGCAGTAGTTATCCTGATGACTTCTACCTTTAAGGCCCTTATATACATATCATGAATTGGATTTGCCAGTTTGAATTCCTCGAGAATTTCTCCAAGACGACGATCTTTATAATCAGAACTCTGAGGTGAATCAATTGCTTTTTGAGCACGTTCCCATTTGTCACCGCTCTTTAGTCTGATATATGTCTTTCTCTTCTCAATATTTATAGCATGTAATCGTTGTAATGCTTGCTGTTCAGCTTTCTAAAGTTGTTCATTTCGTGCAATTTGCTCTAATGACTTTTGAAGCTTTTCTTCTCTCATCAGCAAATTAGCTTCCCTCCGAGCAAATAATTCTTCAGATTCTTTCTCTGCTTGTTGAGCTTCATATTCAGATATCACCGGTTCTTCTTCTTCCCAGTGACTTAAATCTGGTTCAGGTAATTTCTCACCTTCATCAGAAAAATCAAAGTCATCAAAAGCATCAAGATTATCTGGTTCATCCATGACTTGATCATCTGCAACAACTTTCTTCTTCCCCTTATTCCTCTTGTCTTCACTGTCTGTATCAGATTTATCAGATTTACCTCCTTTTTCTCCTTGTCCTTTCTCACCTCCTTGTGATTTCTGTGCCTGTTGTTGTGATTTCTTCCCCTTAGTTGAGGAATCCTCTACAGTTTTATCAGTTGCACCAGCTTCAGGATCTCGTTCATCATCATCACCATCTGTTCTTGCAAAGAATTCTCTTTCTTCAGTAGTTGGTGTGCGATTTTGACTGATCAGATGAAATAGATGCCTTAATCCTTTAGCTTGATGTGCATTTTGCTTCTCAATTTGATCTAGTCGAAAATCAGTAGAACGCTGATTTTCATGCACTTCTTCCTGTAGATTGTCAACCTTGTTGGAGATTTCAGCAATAATTTTGTCTTTTGCCACGGTGACCTCACCAGAATCATCAAGAGCTTTTTCATGAGAAAGTTCGAGAGTTTTGATTTTATTAGTGAAGAATGTCTTCAAGTTGTTGATGTCACCCTTTATCGAAGTAAGCTGATTATCAACAGAGGTGGATAGAGAAGACTATTTATCCACTTGTGCTCGAAGTAATCTAGCTTCAGCTTTACTTGCTTCTAGTTCCCTTTCCAGATCTTATATTTTATGTAACAATGAGAGAGTGTATGTGTCTGTGTGTGCACTCACCTGAGTTTCACTCTGAATTTCACTCACCTGATGTGCATGTGTATCACTCAATTTTGTGGTAATCCTCACATCACTCCTCTCAATTTCCTTAGCTTTTCCAGAAATGGTACCCGCAGTTAAAATCACCCTAGCCTCCTCTGGGAAGGTCAGTGGTGGTACAATGGGAGTTCGCAAATCCCTGTCCTCAATCAATTCTACTTGTACATTTGGATTTGTAATCTGAATTGCTTCAGTAGTAGATTGATCAAGTTGCCTTCCACTTTCTTCAGTCGAAACTGCGAGTGGAAACTCCCTTGAGGGATCTAGGAATGTTTCTCCTAGGAGGGGAGATGATGGTTCCATTAAAGTTGGCAAGGAACCAAGATTTCCCTCAGTAGTCTGTGAAGACTCTTCTACCGTAACTATGGTAGGCACTGTTTCAGACTCAATGTGCTCTCCTGTCAATGTGTCCATATTTTCATCATAATCTATCTGTTCTCCCATTGTTAGTAATAACAAAGGGGTTGTGCCTGACACATTACAGGATGCCATGGACCTATGGCGAATTTCAATAGTATCATCCTGTTGAGAGGATGATCCTAGTAACTGTTGCATGGCCATATCAACGTCCATATCTTGTTGGGAAGATACGGATGGGCTTACAGTTGCTTCTGAATCAGTTCTACTTTTCTTTTGTAGAGGCAGAGCTGTGGGTTCACCCATTATATTTTTTTCTTTTCTTTGTTCTTTGAAAGGGAATTTTCTTTCTGGAGTGAAAGGTTTTAAGTGATGTAGATTCAGTGTTTGGCTCTATGACCGGGGTTAGAGATTGCGGTCTTACAATCCCTTGGTCAGCCCTATCAACCACTTGGGTTCCAGAAATAGATTGAGAAGTAGAAGTAGTTTGAGGAACAAAAGACAATACCCGGTCAGTTAATTCTGCGATAGTCTCTGATAAGATTTGTTGATTTAATTCAGGTTCAGGGACAGATGCAGTTTCTTCCACTAGATGTTCAACAACAAGTGCAGGTGGCTGAGGAACAATTTGCTGAGCAGGTTCAACTTGTTGATTGCCTTGATCTTCATGTTCAACAAGTATGTTTTCCACTGGTGGTTCAGGGTTTTGTTCAGGTTGTTCAGATTCTGGTACAGGTTGAATGACAGGTAGTTGTATATAGTTTGACATGTATTGGGTGACAACTACAGGTATGTCTGTGAATTTAGGCTTGTTGCTGTACTCAGTGAACAATCTGGTAGAAGGTTTACCTGACACCAGTGATTCTCCATTCAGGAATTGGGCTTGGTTTTCTAGTTCCACTAGATGATTAAAAATCAATGACAGGAATCTTGGATAATAGCATGATACTTTTTCTCCATGATCAAAATTCCTCTTTGCATTAATGATTCTTCTAACCATCGGAACACACAGTAGTCTACCAATATTAATTCTTCGGTTGTGTGCAACTGCATATCTAATATGCTGCATGAAGGACGGTAATACCCCGAAGTTCCCTTTAGTAGAATTGGCAAAGACTTTAGCTAAGGTGTCAAACAGATAATCCCATTCCTGAACGAGGTGCTTTTTATTCCAGACAGTTTGATCAGGTCTGTCTTGGTAGAATATACCATTCAAAAAATTTATCAATTCTTGTTCTGATGGTAATTCTTCGAAATTGTCACTAGGAAAGTTTAAGACCGTATTTATAACATTTTCATCCACTGTGTACTGATTGTCTCCGACAGAGAAGACAAACGATCCGTTGTCATTGGAAATGACAGCAGTAGTACACATGATTCGCAAAGGTTCAATTTTTAAGGGAGCATCTAAGATCAAAGCATTGCGAACTAGTGAATTATCGTTTAAAAATCGAATCCACGGTCGAAAACGTTCAAGTGAACATTTTTCTGGATCAAAATAACCGATTAAATTATGTTTAATAATTTCAAATCGATCAGCCATTTTAATCAAGATTTAATTTCTTTGAAAATTTCAGATTTTATAAAATAATGAATTAAAAATTAATTTTTCGAATTAATAAATAATTAAAAATTCGAGAAAATTAAAAGTTGTTAAAAAATTCTGAAAAATTCACACAACAATCTCCTTACACACACGAACACAAGTATATTTTAGATTTCTAAGATTCGAACCCAGTTTTTCTGAAAAACAAATCGCATTTTGCGATTTTCGATTTCAAAATCCTTCAAAATCGAACGAAAATGCGAGTTTAAGTACTTAAAATGTAGATAATCAGACAAGGAGTCGACTTATGTGATTAGATCGTGATTATCAACAAGATTCGAGACAAAAATTGGGCATGAACGATCGTATATGCGTGTGTATATATGTGTGTATCTATAGTGTTCTCTAAGACTTAACTTGAGAGAAAGAAATAAACTGAAATATGACTTAATTCTAATATATACTCTAAACACTGAATATGACATAACTTGATTATGACTTAATTATGTACAACAGACTCTTTTATGACTTATTATACTAATATGACATAAATCAATATGACTTAATAAAATAGAACTAAGACTCGTTATGACTTAAATATAAAAACTGACTCTATTATGACTTAATATACATGGATACTGATTATGACCTAATTAAAGCTAATACTTAATATGACTTAATGACCAGTAAGACTTAACCTGATTATGTCATACCGAATATAATTTTTTTTAAAAAACTAATAAGACCTAATCTAATTAAGACTTAAGCTTAATATTCTAATAAGACTTAGAATTATATATAAACAAGACTTAACTAAAAATTCGAATAAGACCAAAAATTAAAAACAGAATTATTCTAATAAGACTTAACATAATTAAGACTTATTAAATATAATAGACTTATTATAAGACCTATTATTATTATGATTTAATTTAAGACATATCCTTATTAAAATAAATTAAAATATATACATATAATTCAAATAAACACACAAAAATATACAATTAACTTATAAAAATAATAAAAATATTATAGAAAATTAAACAAATAATAAAAATAATTATAAATACCATATGCTATCCCATTAACGAAAACAAAGCAATATTAACAGGACAAACACTACAAAACATATGATAAATTAATTATTAAAATAGAAATAAATATCTACAAATATTCTAAAAATACAGAAATATGAAGTATTAAATAATATGAATAAACAGAGTGAAAAATAACTAAACAAGCAAGAAAATCAGTTGGTAAAATAATTATACAAGTGATTTCAAACAACAAATATTCACAGAATAATCACTTGCAAAATTAATAAAGATCAAATTTCAGATATTAACAGCATTAATTACTAGGACTGTTTAACATACCCAATTCACTAACAATATTAGTGAATGAGGATTCATTAAGCGACTTAGTAAAAATATCTGCAGTTTGATCTCCAGAGCCTACAAATAGTAGTTGCACTGTACCATTCATTACATGCTCTCTAATAAAATGATACCTTATGTCAATGTGCTTTGTCCTTGAGTGCTGCACAGGATTGCTGGCGATTGCTATGGCACTTGTATTATCACATAAAATAGGGATATTTTCCAATACAATGCCATAGTCCATTAATTGATTCCTAATCCATAAGATCTGAGCACAACAGCTTCCAGCAGCTATATATTCAGCTTCGGCTGTAGAGTTGGAAACTGTTTGCTGTTTCTTACTGAACCAGGATACCAATCTTCCACCTAGGTATTGACAACTCCCAGATGTACTTTTCCTGTCTACAACACTTCCTGCATAGTCAGAATCTGTATATCCAATTAAAGTAAAACCAGATTCATTAGGGTACCAGATGCATAAATTAGGCGTACCCTTTAGATATCTTAAGATTCTTTTGACAACAGTGAGATGGATTTCTCTAGGGTTCGCTTGGAACCTTGCACACAAGCATGTGGAAAACATTATATCTGGTCTACTAGCAGTTAGGTAAAGCAATGAGCCAATCATACCTCTATAGCCTGTGATATCTACCTTGGCAGAACTTTCACATAAACCAATTTTGACAGCTATAGTTGATGGTGTCTTTGCTGATGAGCACTCCTCCATGTGATATTTCTTGAGGAGCTCCTTGATGTACTTTGATTGACAAATAAATATTCCATCTTGTCTCTGACTTATTTGTAATCCAAGAAAGAATTTCAGTTCTCCCATCATGCTCATTTCAAACCTACGCTGCATTAACTTAGAAAACTTCTTGCATAGAAGCTCATTAGTAGACCCAAATATAATATCGTCCACATAGACTTGGACTAGTATTATATCATTCTTATGTCTTTTAGTGAAGAGCGTTTTGTCTATGACACCTCTATAAAACCATTTTCTAATAGAAATTCAGAGAGAGTGTCATACCATTTTCTTGGGGCTTGCTTAAAACCATAGATAGCTTTGTAAAGAAAGTAGACATAGTCCAGATGATCTTGATCTTCAAAACCAGAGGGCTGTTCTACATACACTTCTTCATCTAGCTTACCATTCAGAAAGGCACTCTTGACATCCATTTGATAAACTTTGAATCTTGAATAGGATGCAAATGCCAAGAATATTCTGATGGCCTCAAGTCTTGCCACTGGAGCATAGGTCTCGTCATAATCAATGCCTTCAGCTTGAGAATAACCTTTAGCTACCAGTCTTGCTTTGTTTCTTATCACAGTGCCATCTTCATCTAGTTTGTTTCTGAATACCCATCTTGTGTCCACCACTCTTCTATCTTTAGGTCTGGGTACCAGCTTCCATACTTCTAGTTGCTTAAATTGATTGAGTTCATCTTGCATAGCAATCACCCAATCAGGATCAGATAGAGCTTCTTCTACTTTCTTAGGTTCCATGACAGACAGGAACCCAGAATAGTTACATTGATTCTGATAAGCTCTTCTTGTTTTCACACCAACATCTGGATCACCAAGGATCAGCTCAAAAGGATGAGCTCTATTCCAAACAGTTTGTCTGGGAAGAATTGATCTTGATGATTCGCCTTAATCTTCAGTAAGATGTTGAGTATGACTTGTTGACCCTTCATTATCTCCCCCTGAGTTATTGCCAGTTTGACTTGTTGATGGTTCAAGAGTATCAGTGGTGTCTTGAAAATTATCATTGTTTTCACCAGCATCACCTTGATCAATACCACCAACATTTGGATTATTATTATCAGCAACAACGTCAGGTTGATTGTCATCATCTGAATCTGAGTCTGACATGTCATCAAACTTAAGCTTTTCAGATGGATCTTCATTTTGGATACTTGGGAGTTTTGTGTCATCAAATGTAACATTGACACTTTCCATTGTTTTCTGTTGATCAATAAGATACACCTTGTAGGCTCTTCTAGTATAACCAATAAATATTGCTTCATGTGCTTTTTCTTCAAATTTACCACCTTGATCATCTCCTTCTTTCAGCACAAAGCATTTTGTCCCAAATACATGGAAGTACTTGAGAGTTGGTTTCTTGTCATGTAGAGCTTCATATGGTGTCTTCATTAAGTCTTTATTGATAAGTGTTCGATTTTGGGTATAGCATGCAGTGTTGACAGCTTCAGCCCAAAAGCTCAATGGAAGCCTTGATTCACTTAGCATAGTACGTGCAGCTTCAATCAAGGTTCTATTCTTTCTTTCAACTACCCCATTTTACTGAGGAGTTCTGGGAGCCGAGTACTGTCTAGTTATACCCTTTTCAGTGCAAAAGTCATTCAGAACTGCATTCTTGAATTCAGTTCCGTTGTCTGACCTTATAGCTCTTACTGGACGATTAGAGTCCAGCTCAATTAACTTAATGTGATCAACTACCAGTTGTGGAGTTTCATCTTTTGAGTTCAGAAATAGTACCCATGTGAATTTTGAGAAATCATCAACAATCACTAGAGCATATCTTTTTCTTGACATGGACATCACACTAACTGGACCAAACAAATCCATATGGAGAAGTTGTAATGGTTTAGTTATTGATGATGTGTTAGTGCTCCTGTGAATTGCCCTTTTTAACTTTCCTTTTTGACATGCATCACATAGGCCTTCCTGAGTAAATTCAATCGAAGGTAAACCTCTCACCAATTCTCTTTTAACTAGAGAATTCATTGTTTTGAAATTTAGGTGAGAAAGTTTCTTGTGCCATAACCAACTTTCATCAGTGGATCCCTTTGAATAAAAACATCTAATTTCTTCTGAGCTTCCAGAGTTCATATTGGCTATGTACAAGTTCCCTTTTCTTACTCCAGTCATCTGCGGCCTTTCATTTCTCTTGTGTGATATTAGACAATTCTTCTTGTTGAAATGAACTTCATAACCTTTATCACAGAATTGACTAATACTGAGCAAATTGTGCTCAAGGCCGTTCACAAGAGAGACATCTTCAACGATAACATTTCCAGCTTCTAATCTGCCATATCCATCAGTTTTACCTTTGCTGTTATCTCCAAAGGTAACGACTGGGCCGGCCTTCTCCACCACATTTGTCAGCAGGGCTTTATCTCCGGTCATATGCCTTAAACATCCACTGTCCAGAATCCACATGACTCGTTCAACCTGTTCTAAACCCTGCAATGAAAAATTGGTGACTTTATTCGGAACCCAAATTTGATTGGGTCCGGAGTACTTAAAGAATTGGCCTTTATCAGGCAAAGCAACACTTTTTATTTCAACAACATTTTCTTCAGGTACTGGACATTTAACCCTGTAAACAGCTTTAACTTGTTTTGGTTTTAGCTTGGGTAACCATGTCTTCACCATATCCTTAGGAGGACTTGGAGTCCTAGTCTTAGGATTAGGTGGTGTTACAGTCCTAGATCTAACATGATTATTTTTGCTCATATGCTGTCTAGGAGCATTCTTATCAACACATGCATGATTACCGTTAAAGTAAGCAGACATTATATTAAAAGCACAAGACATGCAATTAACAGCATTACATTTCTTATGAGCAGTATCAATAACAGGAATAGCATGCATGGTAGATATGTTATTGCATTTATTCATGTTGTTACTTCTACTACTAGTTTTCAAGGAACTAGTAGACTCATCAACTCTTTCTGTTTTCTTAAACACAGACTTTCTATCTTCATCATTTTTAACAACTTGATTACTTTCTAAGACTACGCCATTAGCTACATCCTCAATGCGCATCTCTTCCTTAATGATTAAAGATGTTGTATCCAAAGGTTCTGCTATGGATGTCTTAAAGAGTGGGTTACTAACACCCTTAAGCACTATTGGTATACCCCTTTCTACAGCACTGACACGATTAGGGGTAATAATGCTTGTTCGTCCAATAGCTTCATTATAATCAAACCCAATTCCTACGGTATGATTAATAGCTTGTTGGTTAAACAACTCTTTAGCCACTTTACATGAATTAGAAGTAGCACTAACCTTTATTTCTAGTTCAGCTATTGTCTCACGTTGTTGAACCACTAGCAACGTAGAGACCTCTCAAGTTCTTTTAGAATTCTTATTTCTGATTTTTGTTTATCATGGCAATTTTGTACATCGTGTAATTCTGATAATTGATTTCTAAGATCTGTATTTAACAAATTGATCCTTTCAATCTCTCTATTAGCACAACCTAGTGAATCACTAAGTTGATAAATATATTGACTTTCAGAACATGATACCTCAGATGAAGTACTACTGGAATTATCAGATTTTGCCATCAGGGCAAGATTGCCATACTCTTCTTCTTTAGAGTCTGTATCATCCCAACTCTTTCCAGCAGCCATATAGGCTTTACCTGTCTTCTTCTTCTCAGATCCAAAGTCTTTTCTTTGGTTTTGTTTTGGCTTCTGACATTCAGTAGCGAAATGTCCAAGTTCATTACAGTTGTAGCATCTAATTTTACTTCTTTCAACTGTTCCAGTTTTGTAATCTCCTCTGTTACTTGAGGATGAAGAACCTCCTCTCTGGAACCTGTTATAGTTAGATTTCTACCTGAACTTGGGATTCTTCCTGAATCTGAAGTTACTGAATTTCCTTACCAACAAAGCCATGGACTCATCTTCCAACTGATCTAGCTCTTCTAACGAATAGAAGTCTCCTTCATCTGGACTAGCTTTAGTTTGACCAACTTCAACTTCAAGCTTGCCACTGTCAACACTATAAGATTGAATAACCTTATCTTCCACTTCCCGTTTGTTCTCAACAATAAGAGCTGTAGAAGTATTAGCAACTCTTCCTTTTCCATAAATCTCCTTTGTTGAGATTGTTCCAGTTCATAGGTTTTTAAAACGCCAAAGAGTCTTTCTACAGTAATTTCACTTAGATTCCTCGACTCTCTGATAGCTGTAATCCCATGTACTAGATGAACAGGCATTGACAGTAGAAAAGCCAAAAACCACAACCTCGAATGCGCAGACCTTATGTGCCTGGCATTCGTCCTCTCACAATGTGGATGTTGAAAAGCCAAATACAACAAAGTATCAAATTGTTTAGCTGGATTATCATCCCCAAAAGTATCAGATGGGTCTAAAGGGTACCCAAGTGCTTGTTTAGCCTCAAGTAAGTACTCATCAATCCAAGTTTTATCGGCATTGTTAAGTCGAGTCGAGGGCAAACAAGAACTCAACAAAGGGAATGATTTAAGTGACAATTGAGGGCTATTAAGAAACCTTTCAGCTAGTCTTTTGTCATTAAGTGGGGGTTTAAGTATAAATCTTTTAGGGGGTACTTTTCTTTTAGGGGAAACAATCTTTTTTCGCTTTGCAAGTTCTTTAAGAAGCCTCTGAGGGCTATTTTGGGGGAGTTCTTGAGGGTTTGTAGCAACTGCAAAAAGATGAAATTTTGATGAAGAGGGGTTGATAAAGTTTGGATTTTTTAAGTGGGTTTGGTGTGGAAATGGTGAAAGTGAGGAGGAAAATGAAAAATCAGGTGTTTGATGGTTTGCAAGAGGCTTGAAAGGTGAAGAAAGCTCCATTTTAGTAGACCAAAATACACACTAGATGATACACTAGATGATATTAATGTATAAAAATAGAACAAATTAACATTAAAATATGTACAAGTAAAAAAGGAAGCTAGAGTAGGAGGTTTTGTAGTGGATAATATGGAAGTAGCAACAACACAAATAATCTGGTGAATGAAGACGATAACACTTTTTTTTTTTTTGACATTCAAAAAGAAAATCTACTTGTGCTGAACGTTGATGCATATCATATATTGGGCCTTTTTTGGGCTCATACAAATTTTAACTATTTTGCAATGAACTGGGCCGAAAGAAATTATTGCACTTTTGTGTTGGTTGATGTTATTCATAATTTCTTCAGCACAGCTAATCAGAGGAATTTAGGTTGAGGTCAGATCACAACTCCCAGCTTGCCTTAACCCCACACTTTATTCATAAAAACATTTTTTTCCAAACTCTTTGAGGACATATGTTCAATATACATTGGTCAACATATGGGTCAGTTATTATTAGACTGACTAGTCATTCTAGCAAGATTTTTCATGGTTGGCTACTTGACTATATCAAATTTCATTTACACCACATATGAGGTATGAGGTAAGGTCTTATCACTATCGTAACTGTATATACATGTTACTAACATTTGTTAAGGATATATTAAATCATGATCACGTCACAGTTAACAAGAATGATTTGTTATTATCTTGTATTTTCTTATATGGTTTTGGTAAGTATAGTCATTACCACCAGACTTGTAAAGATAGTCAATCATGTAACAAAACTAACGTCGGTCTTACTTTCATTAGATTATGTGCATATATGTATTGTCCAGTTGCTTTTCTGGTACAGTAATGTATGTTTATTTCAGAAATGGTACAGCTGGGTTCAGAATTGCAAAAATGGTATAGGGCACCACTTCAAGTGGCGACCCAGGAACCAGACGCCACTTCAAGTGGCGACTAAGACATGGGCGCCACTTGAAGTGGCGACCCTTCACTTTTTATAGTTATTTACTTGGACAGATTTTACCCGAATAAGGGAAATAAGGTTGTGAGGAGCCAATTTTACACCAAATATAAGCTAATTTCGACATGATATTTTTTAAATTTTATAGGTTTTAATTTAAATATGAAAGACCTATTTTTTTATAAGCCAAAAATCTAAAAAAAAGAATAAGTGTAAATATGGTATTATTTTGTCCGAATATGCCAACTACAAATATGATTATTAACAATTAGTTTGGGGAGGCATGTTGATGGACCTAAAAAACATAAATTTACAAGTTTTTTTGTCGTTTGTTTTGTTTCACATTATAGTATTAACGTCCTACTTTGGTGTAAACCCAAAAAGATGAACAAATATAATGCACAATTATGTTTTGTTAAGGTTCGAAAATGATAAAAATTTCCAAATTTTGACATAAAATTTTTATTTAAATGAAGCAAACAAAGTACATGAAATGAAGCACACAAACTATTAATTCATTACATAGTGAAAAGCAGATTCTAGAATACAGCTAATATATTTGAATAGCCCCCATGAAAAGTGAAATTTTCGTAGTCCATAACGTCGGCGGCAAAAGTGATCTCAAATTGACAACATATCTTGTAGAGGACAATAACACATCCGACTTCAACTGGTTTACGGATAAGTGGGTACCTATCCCTATCCAATCGGAGATAACAATCCACTTGCCGTGTGCCATCATCTATTCTGATGATTCTTTTACCAAATAGGTCCGAGTCGCGGATGCTTACGATCCATCCCTTTGCATAATCGATTGGTATGGTGTCTATGCCCACAAAGTCATCGTATTCTTCAAATGCATATTTTGATATTCCTTTAAGAATCCTGCAAGTGACGGAATAAGGTATTTTGCATTCTATCTTCATTGGATTCGGGTACCTGTTAGCGTAATATTCCGCATCTGCAAAATTCCATATTTTTAGCAATTTAAATAAATGAATAATAAATTATTACAAGAAACATGAAATTTTTAGAAATTATCTTACCACCACTTTGGATGAACCTTTTACAATCCTTCCATTGCTTACTTTTGTAATCAATTCGGGGGGCTTGCGGAATTGGAGTGATTGATTGAGGAGGCTCTGGAGTGATTGGTTGAGGATTGGAAGTGGTTCCTCTTTCTCTTTGAGGGGACTGTTGGGGAAGGTTTACAGAACTATCCGGTTGTGGTTGATATAAAGCATCGGCAGCTCTATACATTTCATCAATTGCGTCTTGTTGAGAAATTGTAAGGTTATCCCAATCCCAATTGTAGCTATGATCGGAACTTGGAGCGAGTGGTACTTGAGGGATTGGATCGATTGTTTGTGGAATTTCTGGAGTGATTGGTCGAGGATTGGAAGTGTTTCCGATTTCTGTTTGAGAGGGGGGTTGGGAGAAGTCTAGGGGACTATCCGGGTGTGCTACATAATAATCTGTTAGGTCCGATAAGATTGTAGAAGGGGGGGTTGAATACAATCTTTACCTTTTTATCGAAATTTGTCCGTTAGATAATATTTTAGCAAAGACAAATTTGTGCGGAATTACTTAACACAATTTTTCAAGTTGAATATAACTGTATATTAACTTGATGTGGTGTTACAAAATCAGTATAACAACTTATCAAGATGTTAATAACTAATTAGAAAATTCGACATGAACTTTTCTAATTTAGTTAATAATGATCAAGATAAGAACTAGGAAACTTAATTCGCTAGTAGTACAAGAATCACAATTAATCAAGTTCTATCGGATAGAATATTACAAAGATGAAGAACTTGAATTTCTAGGAATTGTTTAGGCTTTGGTGTTCTTGAGTTTCTTGAGAGAAAATCTGCTGGATAGAATTATATTCTGCTGTGTTTCTCAGTTATTACATAATCTGCTGTCATTGGTTCTTTTATATCAGCAATAAGTCTTGCTAGCTTTTTGTAGGATATTTAACTGCTCCAGCATGACTTAATCTGCTTCCAAGACTTAATTTTTCTTCATTAATACTTACACAAACCTCCATTAAGACATAAACCTGGTCGGTATGACTTAATAAAAGTTCGGTATGACCTAAAACAGCTGGCAGGTGGTCGGTATGACTTAATCAGGATATTTTGGCTCGGTATGACATAATCTGAAATTGCTCGGTATGACCTAAACTGCAATCTTCAGTCGGTATGACATAATCCAGAAGCTTAGCTCGGTAAGACATAATGTTGAAGCTTCTCGGTAAGACATAATGTTGAAGCTTCTCGGTATGACATAATTTAGGTCATACCGATTTTGTCTTCACCAAGACATAATCCAATCCTTTTCCTTTTAAGTCATATTGATCCATTTAATTAATTAATGATTATCCAATTCACATTTAATTAATACAATAATTAATTTAATAAATAAATTAATTCTTCTAGAATTAATTCATTTAATTAAATCAACTAAATGATTTATATCAATTATAAATGAATTTAATTAAATCAATAAATAATTAATTTAATTCTTACAAACCACTGAAGGTAGTAAAGAATTACCACTGACTTGTGTTGACGTTCGATGTACTGTCTGGTTCATGAACGACTAACTTCAATGATGCTTCTTCACTTTTGACTTTAGGTTGTGGTTTATTTCTTCTCTCAATTCTCTTGTACTGTAACTGACATTCAAACTATCACTCGAAAAATCTCTGTCACTGTTCAAATGAATCCATTCGCTGCAATGCTATACTGGGGCTTGATCAGATAACTGAATCGTCTTCCAGTGTACGACATCAAAATTATAGATTGACTTTTCTTTTTTCTTCTGAAAGATAATACTTCTTGAGATTCCTGTGACAGTTCATATGTATATTTACTTATTACAATTTGGTTTAAGTTGATTAGGATCCTCGAACTACAAATAGGCTGATTCATATGCCTTTCAATAATCATCACCAGCTTGATATATTTCATCAATTGCTTGTTGCTGTGAGAATGTAAGGTTATTCCAATCCCAATTGCAACTACAACGGGAGTTGTAACTATGATCGGAAATGTTATCTCCATCATCTTCACTAGCCATTTCATGCAAGTGACTTTGGGGAAAATATGTCAGCTATATTATTGTTGATGACACTACAGAACTTTATACACACACAAAGTAGGACGTGAATTATTGAGCTTTACAATAACATGCATTCATAAATAATTCAGATGCACACACATGTGAATTATGACTGTGAGCACAGCTATAGCAAGATGTGACTACTCAATTTCAATAACTTGAAGTAAATTTCTGCCACTGTTATCTGCATACTATTGAAGATGAGACCAAACATTACTGAGATGCACAGCTGCAACAGGTTGAAGAGACTACACAACCTTGTGATCCCATATCTAAAGTTTATGTTTTGAACGAAATTAAAATTTCAATTGACCACTCTACTTTATAGGCATGTGATGTAGTACCCCACCTGAGCACATAGTTTTGATGATGTGATTAGTAAAACTGAATAACTTGCATGAATACAGAAAGCCACAAAACATTTGGAGCTTTATTTTACTGTTGACTACACTATACACAATCAGAAGGTGAAAATAATGAATACTAACACAACATGTATTATAGAGGAATCCCAATATTTTTGTCCTCTGCATTCTTGTGACTTATTTATTTGTCCCAATATTTGATTTCACTGAAGACGCTATAAAAAATGAGTATGTGTTGAGGTTTGTTCACCCAACCACTACAAAACATTTTAGCACTTCTCTCATACAATTGAAATATGAGTTATACTCCTGGTGAAATTTTCAAAGCAATGGGTAGGCACTGGTGGTGATGATGATTTCGACTACCCGCTCGATCCAAATTTACGTTACTCAACTACGTCAATAAGGACAATGCGTCGGGAGTGGGAGTGGCGAAAACATCAACTCTCTTGTTGTGTAGAAAAATGTCGGTTGAATGGATTAAGAATACCAAAACAGCGTGCCATACTGATGCCGCGTGACACCCCTCAACAACTGGAATTAGTGTTATTTCGTGCACGAGAGGAAGAAAATCGGATGAGATTACGGTTACGACGAAAGAGTCTACGTGATGAGCGTGATGCATATTTTGAAGAGGGCGACTTAAGAGAAGCAAGGATATTTCAGCTCTACAGTATGAGTCCTGATCTGAACTCTGATTGCTATATGTCCGATGATGAATAAAGTCTCTGCCAATGTAATATTTCATGTACTTTTGAAAGTAGTTTCGAAGTTGTTTACTTTCGATATCGTTTGTGGCAAGTGATTTTATGTATTACTTCCATCAATTTACAAAGACTATGGTATTGTCATTTTCCATGTAGTTTTGAAATTAGTTTTCAATTTGTTTGCTTTAAATAATTATGTAAACGTGAAGTTTTAGGAAAGAGAAATTGAAAACAACGAATTAATCTCATTCAAAGTTCAAACATCAAATAAATTACAAAGTGCAAACAAAGATGTTGAAAAGCCATCATGCTCGTGCTCCCCCGGGTCCTGGGCATTTTTTACTCCTTTTTGTGTGACCCTCTTGTTTGCATACGCTGCATTTTATCCCAGTACGGGATGCATCCATCTCAGTTCAAATTCTGACCGATTGGCCCTTATCCCCGCGTTTCTTCTTTAACTTCTTCAAGGCCTCGTCGGGTACCAATTTCCCAAATCGTTGCCACTTCGTCGGTAATTCATAGTTCCACATTGGAGTAGGTTGGAGTGGATATATCACCGGTCTCCACACCTTTTGCAGTTGCATGTTGTAATGGTAAGGCTCAATAAACTGGTGCCAATCAAGTTTATTTTTCATACACCCTGCCACTACATGAGAACACGGTAAATGATGGGTCGCCCATTTCCCGCATGTACAACTACGCGTGGATAGGTTCACGACTTGGGTGTTACCACCCTTCACGACACCTTTCACTGTATACTGCTGCGTAAGAACTGAAAACATTCCATCAGGACGACTGAAAGTCCTGACCGTATGTGCAGTGGCCTTGGTTTGAATTTTGGCTAACATAGCCATGGTACTCGAGCACAAATCTTCTCCCCTCTGGAGGCTTTTTTCAACAATGTTCCGGTGTGTATTCATAATTTTGACAATCTTGTAAAACAAATACTCCATCATTGCTGTTACAGGAAGAAAACGAGCCCTCCGTATGTTACCATTAAAACCTTCCATCATGTTTGTCGTAGCCTGACCATAACGAGCACCATGTGTGTCATGGGATAAGGTCCATTTGGTTTTTGGTATTCTGTCAAGATAGTCAAATGCAGCCGGGGAAATTTCAGCAATGCATTTCATGTAGGTTTCATGTTTTCCCACTTGTGTTGTAATTCCAGCCTTCCACATCAAGGCCTTTAGTTCACCTCCTGGATGATGTGTGTTGAAGTTGCTTCTGACATGGAATAAACAAAACCTATGAATTCCCGATGGCATACGAAAACCATTATCGGGGTCTCTCACCGCAGCAAGAATACCTCCAGCACGATCCGAAATTAAGCACACACCCTTCCTCTGCTTACACACATGTTCACGCAAAAGTTTAAGAAACCAAGACCAATTCTCATATGACTCCTCATCCACCAAACCATAACATAGAGGAAAAGGGTGATTGTTGGAATCAACACCCATAGCAATGAGGATCTTCCCTCTGTATGTTCCCTTCAAGAAGGTGCCGTCTATTGAAATTACTGGACGGGCATGTTGCCAACCGTCAGAAATTGCTTTCAAGCACCAAAAAATACGCTTGCAAACGGACGTACCACGTAGCTCCACATGAGGAACAGCATCAATCTGAGCATAACTCCCTTCATTTGCATGTAGAAGGGCTGTTAGAAACATCGGAAGTGTTTGGTAGGTTGTAGCCCAACTGCCATATATCTCCTCAATGGCAATTTGTTTTCCTCGCCATGCTTTGAAGTATGTCGCTTGATGGTTGTATTCCTTCACAACAAGCGGTATAATTGTTTTGATGGCTATTTCTGGTGTCTCTATTACCTGTTTCAAGGATTAAAAGTATTTGTAAAATGATTGAAACAACATTGGCTGGAATTAGAAGTAAATTACAAAATTGACGAATAAATTATATTAAATAAAGAACTTACAAGTGGCTTCACAAGCTTGGATATCATTCTTGCTGATATCTTCTTATGCTCTTGAAAGGGTCGTGTAAGCAAACAAGTGTGTTCTTCCTTGTTCACAGTTATCTCAAAGTATCCATGTACCTCCTTCTTCGCAGCTCTCAGCCTCCACTTGCACTCCGGTACAGTACATGACGCAATGAATTGGGTTTTATTACTTCTGTTAACAATGTAGTCTCGATCCGTTGAAATATGAGCTTTCTTCACTGCAGCAAAAAGACTTTGTTTGTCTGCAAATAAAGATCCAGCAGATAAACCATCATCAATTGGCTCATAATCAAGGTACATGTCATTTCGGTGATCATATGGGATCGGTGTATATGCCTCCGTAACGAACCAAGGAACCATAGGAACATGATGTTGATTCACAACTGCCAAAGTCATGGGCACTTCGTCCATCCTTCGTGAAATCCTACCATCACCATCATCATCACCATCATCGCTCTCTGAATAATCTTCATCGTCGTCCTCAAAGTCATACGAGGCTTCGCTTTCAGAATGCCTAGCTTTATCCCCCAACTCCACTTCAAACTCGGCTAACTGCCTACCCGAGCTCCTATTTGCAACATTTCGTGGTGGAGGAAATTGCATACCCTAGTTGGCTCCAGAATATGCATGAAACTGGCCACTAGACCTGTAATAACCCTAACTTTAGCAATGCTACAGTGATCATATGAATAGTAAATTTTGAGGATTTAGGGAAATGGTATGTAAGTACTCTATACTTGAAATGGAAAACGAGTAAACAGAAACCATATTAGTATTGTACTAGGAAAATAAGTGACTCGAAATGACGATATATTTCAGAAATTCCTGAATACGGATTTTTGAGGATTTTGAGTTCGAGCGAGCTTCTATTTAATTGGATATTAAGGAGCATAGAAATATTAAAGGATTTATATTTTAAGGAATTAGTGAAATTAGGTTAAACCAAGGCGAGAGCAAGTCAAGGAAATGTCAAGGGAATTGGGATTGTTAAACGATTTCAAAACCACTAAGATAATGAGGTATATTCGAACCGAATCACAATTAGACGAGTATGGAAACCAAACAACCAAGATTAGTAATATAACAAGGATACATACCACATTATCATTTACCAAAATTAGTAGCATTTTACTTAGAAAATACAAGAAAAGGATTAAAGGATCATCCATGTGACATAAACCATGACATCACATTCCACTAACACTTATTTAAGGGCAAATTAGTCATTAACCATGGGATTTATCCACAAAACTCTAGAATTCTCAATAGATTAAGACAAGATGAGATAAGATTGAAAAAAACACAAAAATCTCTCCCCTTCCTTGTTCCTTTTCCATTCGGCCAAGTAGAAAAAAAGGAAAATGGAAACTTGAAACCCTAGTTCCAAGCCATCTAAATTCAAGGGAAAATTCAAGGAGCTTGCTTGGGTGTAGATTAAGGTATGCTATGAATCCTAGCTTCTAAATCCATTCCATCTTTGAGATATAAAATCATGAAGGTGATGATGAATAGTGAATGAATAGTAACTTATATGGATTTTATGTTTTGAAAGATTAAGGTGTGTTAAGGTTGTTTAAAGGTGTACCAAGGACTACATGCACATATTAAGAGTATTAAAGCTTCAAAGAAGGTATAATCTCTTCACCCCTCTTGAGTTTTATGATGAATATTAATGGTATTAGTGGTTAAGTGGTTATAAGTGATGAAATCATGATTATATATGTGTTTAAAAGTGTTTTTATGGTATATGAAAGGAGTATGTGCTTGTAACCATGGTTGGTGAGATGACCACATGGTGTAGGTGATGGTGTATAAGGTGGATGATGGATTTGGAGGAGTTGAATTTTGGAAAGTATGAAAATATAGCCGTTATAATGCCCGATTTTCGGTAAACCAAATAGATACCCTGTTTTTGGTCCCCATATTCGTACGGTACGTTTCTGTACAGAGCAACCACTGATCGTGAGAGGGTAGAGCTTGGTTCATAGATCGTTTTGATATAAAGTACGTTAAAATCTGATGAACGGTTTAGGAGAAAAGTCAGTTAGTGAAAGACGTTCGAGAACCGAGAAAACCTAATTGTATCAAATTCGAGGCTATAATTACCATACTTAAACATTTTTAAAAGTTATAAAATTTTGGGATAGTGTAGTAGGATGGTCAGAGGACCCTTGACAGTTAGCCTTGCATTAAAATTCGGAATCTATATTTTCTGAGAATTTTTACAATCGAGAGTGGTTGTTAAGGAAAGAATGTAAATCGTTAAGAACTTTAATCGGGAATAAGAATGGGTAAGTCCTCCAGATCTTTTGAGATAGTAATGGGATATTATTAGGGTGTTATTATATGAGCGTAGGTGGTTAAGTGGAATATGTTCTGATAATGATCCTTTTTGTGTTTATAGAGACTTCGGGAGAGCCACGAGCTATACTTCCGACTTACAGATATCGAGGCAAGATCCTTCTATCCCTACTTTGAAAATTATTTATCTTCGGAATAAAAATGATATTATGGAATATATATATATGTGATGTTATTGTTGCGATGTTGCAAAGAATATATTTCCTTGATTTTGGGAAATTAAAGAGAGACGGATATGATTTATGAAATATGGATATAGAAATGATTACGAATGGGGCGAATATGCTCTATGGTAAAAGAGATATGAAAGGGAATGGTATCAGTTGTTATCTAGGGTTATATGGTTTATAATACTATATTAAAAATATTCTTTTTGAGTATCAGTGGTTTAATAAATATTATTTGATTATTATTTACTACCTTTAAAACAGACGGAATATTTTATGAATATAAAAGTATATTTGATTTCTTGGATATGAAAGAGATGTCTGGATCATAATCAAAGCATTAAGTTATGTATATATATATATATTTTATAGAAGTAATGTGCGAGAATGGAAATGATATGAGTGAATGATATGTGGAAATGAAAGCGAGAAAATTGGAAATGTGGAATGATATTTTATAAAAGGAATAATGATTTGACGAAAAGGGGGATTGCAACAGACTTGCGTAAGTGGCTGTGTCAGGGCTGTGTGCGACACAGTCTAGCATTTAATAATTTTATTACGGCACGAAGATGCCAAGGGAGGATGTTAGCAGGTGGCCTTGCTCCAGGGATGATCTTCATTCCTTCTACCGGTAGTTAAAAGATAGCAGGTACGATTAGGCGACTGATCATCATCCTAACGTATCAGGCGACAGCAGATATCCCCAATGTTTTTGAAAAGAAAGTGTTGACAATGGTTTTCAGATTTCTATACTGAAAATAGAATAATGATATAAGATGATGGAATTATGGTTACAGATGAAGAAAAGCTGATATTATATTATTTTAGATTTCTTTCTTATAATAGTAAGTGGATGATATATTATTAAGTAAGAGCTTTATTCTTCCTTAAAGATTATAATTGGTCTCTGCTTATATATGCATATATATGTATACCTGTTCACATTCTAAATTCTAGTTTACAATATTATCTTGCTGAGCTATTATAGCTCACTCTTGCTACTTATGTATATAGCAGCTAGGTCCCATGCCGATACTACGCACTACACCCCGCAAGAGGGTAAGAGAAAGGCGACCTTTTGAGCGAGTGCTTGCGACCATACCCGAGGTAGTGACAAGCGAAAGGGGCTTAGTAGACTTATGTAAATTAAGTGTGTAAGTTTGTAATAAACTTTTGGTTGTTGAAATGCTTTCTGTAGAAGTATTATTCAACAATGTACTTAGTAGAATTCTGGGTTGTAAAAACTGTTAACTTTAAACTTTTAATATTGTGGATGTTGTTCTATGAGCATATGACTGGTGTGTGTGTGTGTGTGTATTAATGTGGGGTCAATTGCATAAATTTTAAGTTATAAAAAAAGACTCAAGAGATATTGATATTGATCGGAAATTGGACCGTGATGACCTGGATCCTTGACCCCGGATCTAGGGGCGTCACAGATGGTATCAGAGCTAAGAGTCATAATGCTCAAGAACAAGAGTAATAATAATAATTGTATCAGTAATAATATAAATTGTGAACTCCCATCGAGTTCAAGGGTGGTATATCGCAGATAGTTTTATTTTAAGCATTGATTATAATTTTATAGATTATTACTAATAGAATTTTATGTTTTATTATAGGGATCAGAGATGGGAGAGCCGAGTCGAGACCCTCAGTGGATAGGATTGTCAGAGCAGGAGCTTGTAGATCTACAGCTAGCCGGGGTAGAGGTTCCCGAGTATGCGGTCGATGACCTCAGGGAGAGATGTCGAGCGGCAGCCAGAGAGAGGTGTGAGCAGAGACTGAGAGAGGAGGCAGAGGAGCGTAGACAGAGAGATGCTGTAGCCATAGTGCCATACAGTGGTAGACCTTCTACAGGATCTGATGAGGCAGGTCCTTCTAGAGTGAGATGGGAGATTCCGGAGGAGGAGAGGCCGTTACGTAAGAGGCCTAGGTTGTCAGTCATAGCTGAGGAGGAGGAGGAGGGGACTGAGTGGACCGATATCCATATGATACCTACCCCTGCCTTGCCTATTCCAGTACCATCACCAGTCCCATCTCCCACACCGAGTCCTGGCCCTCTAGAGGATCCAGCTGAGCCATTCACTCCGCCCGGACATTTTATCTTTCCCGAGGACGAGATAGAGGAGGATCCGTCCGAGGATGCAGATACCGAGTCTATTCCTCCATCCCCTCCATCTGCACCTCCACCACCTCCACCTGTACAGGCACCGGTCCCCGCTGCTATGCCCCCTCAGGAGGCACCCTTACCGACAGGTGACTCACTTCCAGCCATCCTGTTGACAGAGTACTTTGCCCTACAGGGTCAGTTAGAGGAGTCCCGCCGGGTGATAGACACGCTGATGTAGAGGTCAGAGAGAGGGAGAGGAGGTATCATTCCTGATGGTATATCCTTGGGATTATTGAGTGTTGAGTTGCGGGCCCTGGGGGACATTAGGAGGCTGTTAGCTGATAGAGGAGACCCAGAGTGGAGGGCTGCGATAGTGGATACAGTCACGTCTATGGTAGTCCAGATCCGAGACATTATTAGGGCAGGACTGTGAGTCGGGGTAGTAGTCTTCGTCACTAATCAGACTAGTCATCTTACTGATGTCTTTTTGGGGGATTAGTTTAGTTGGTTACTGTTTTAATCCCAGTCTGATTGGAAGACAGCTAGTAGTACTTTTGTTGTAGCAGATTAGTATGTACGGTTATGTTTGTAGATTTCGAACCATGTACTCTATGATGTAAAACATTAGTAGTAAAAGACGTTGTACCCAAGTTGTAAAATATTTATGTAAATTAATGAAGTTTGTGCATTCTGTCTAAATTTTTACTGCATTTTAATAATAAATGTTGAGATTCAAAAATATGGATGTATAAAAGTTGATTGACTTAATGAAAAGGTTATCGTGTTAAGGGCGATACACTTACTTACTAAAGTTATAATATAACTAGATGCAAACCATGCGGAGATAAGAATATTGTGATGTGCAAATGAGTTAATTAACGATATAATTGTGTATATAGAAATGATGTATATTGTACCCCAAATTCGGGTAATTAATAGAGACTATTGTTATGTACAGAACTATGCCGCCTAGACGTGATAATAGAGCGAATGCAAGGGGAAATGAGAGAGACGAAAGAAGTCAAAATATAGGAGGTAATAGACTGAATGAAAATGCTCATAATGAAGAAAATCATGAAGAAGAAGAAGAGGAATCAACTGGCCAACAAGGAAATCCGGGAGGCAATCCCTTTAACCAATTCATGGAACTATTAAGGCAGAATTTAGCTAATCCACAGAATCCCCAACAACCACCTGTTCTCCCCAATCAGGCAGCTAATTCCTTTCGTGCCTTTAAGTCATTAAAATCCCCAGAATTTGAGGGAACCACTAACCCAGTAGTAGCCAGGGCATGGCTGAAAGAGATGGATAAATCTTTTGAGATACTGAGGATAGAAGAAGACCAGAAAACAGTTTTTGCAGCCTATCTCTTAAAGGGAGAGGCAAATTACTGGTGGGAAGCTAAGAAGAACCTAGAAGAAGCGGGAGTGATAACCTGGGAGCGTTTCACTAGGGTGTTCCTAGAAAAGTATTCCCCTAGGTATTTGGAAAACCAAATGGAAATAAAGTTTCTGGAGTTAAAACAGGATAACCTAACAGTGGCAGAGTGTGAAACTAAATTTACAGAACTGTCGAGGTTTGTTCCCGAGTTTGTGCGTACCGAAGAACAACGAGCGAAAAGGTTCCAACAAGGATTGAAATCCTGGTTAAGAACGAGAGTGGCACCATTTGAGTTGACTGATTATGCTACAGTGGTGCAAAAGGCATCTATTATAGAGGCCGAGAGTGAACAGGCTCAAATGGGTCGAGAGAATAAGAAAAGAAGATTTGAGGGCCCGAAAGGAGGTTCAAGTGAGGGAAGCTACTTTAACAAAGGAGGTAGAGGACAAAAATCTCAATTTGTGGGAAAGTCGGGGGGTAACAAGACTACTAGTGAGACGGTAAATCAGGGTGGTAAATCTTCAGGAACGTTTCAGTTCAATAAATCACGACCACCATTTCCAGATTGTGACACGTGTGGAAAGAAGCATATAGGAGTCTGTAGGGTGCTGGGAGTAACTTGTTTTAAGTGTGGACAAAAAGGACACTACCTTAACCAGTGCCCATCAACTGATACAAACCCTAAAAGAGATGTTAAGTGTTACAAGTGTGGGAAATTAGGACACATTGCTAGAGATTGCCGTTCCGGTGGGTCATACGCGCCAGGACAGAGTGTGACTGCTTCAAATAGGCCTACTGCTAGAGTGTACAACATGACCTTAGGGGAAGCGTTGACGAAACAAGATGCAGATACAGGTACTTGTTTTTCGATTTAAATTTTGTGTGTAAGTCTTTGGTTAAGGAAAATCAGTATCTGTTAAGGGCTAGGAAACGCTATGAAAAGAAAAGTAGGAGCGTTTTTGAAAAACACAAACTCGTTGAGACGAACAGGAAATATATATTATAGGTAGTATTTTCTTAAAATTGTTTTAAAGAATATTATTAGAGCTTATTTTCTGGAAAATTTTACAGAGATGAGATATAGGAATATTGAGGTGTTAATATTAAGTCATGATAGAGATCAAAATATAGACAAACCATAGTAAGATACACTACCATTCAGAAAAGGCCAATGTAGTGGCGGATACCCTTAGTCGAAAGTGGAAGGAGAGACGAGATAATATGGAATGACTGAAAACAGGAGGGAATTTGCAAGAAAAAAAATAGTGAAAGTACTACTATTGATAAACTAAATGGCATGTTGATGAATGACAAGAAAGTTTATATTCGTATATCTTTGCCCAAACAAGATAGAGATATTATGAAAGGAAAAGGATAGAGGAAGTAGTGTGGAAGTTAGTAGGTGAGAATGAAAAAGATACCTATGGACATTTCCAACGTGATTCCGGGACGGAATCCTTTTAAGGGGGGAAGACTGTAATAACCCTAACTTTAGCAATGCTACAGTGATCATATGAATAGTAAATTTTGAGGATTAGGGAAATGGTATGTAAGTACTCTATACTTGAAATGGAAAACGAGTAAACAGAAACCATATTAGTATTGTACTAGGAAAATAAGTGACTCGAAATGACGATAGATTTCAGAAATTCCTGAATACGGATTTTTGAGGATTTTGAGTTCGAGCGAGCTTCTATTTAATTGGATATTAAGGAGCATAGAAATATTAAAGGATTTATATTTTGAGGAATTAGTGAAATTAGGTTAAACCAAGGCGAGAGCAAGTCAAGGAAATGTCAAGGGAATTGGGATTGTTAAACGATTTCAAAACCACTGAGATAATGAGGTATATTCGAACCGAATCACAATTAGACGAGTATGGAAACCAAACAACCAAGATTAGTAATATAACAAGGATACATACCACATTATCATTTACCAAAATTAGTAGCATTTTACTTAGAAAATACAAGAAAAGGATTAAAGGATCATCCATGTGACATAAACCATGACATCACATTCCACTAACACTTATTTAAGGGCAAATTAGTCATTAACCATGGGATTTATCCACAAAACTCTAGAATTCTCAATAGATTAAGACAATATGAGATAAGATTGAAAAAAACACAAAAATCTCTCCCCTTCCTTGTTCCTTTTCCATTCGGCCAAGTAGAAAAAAAAAGGAAAATGGAAACTTGAAACCCTAGTTCCAAGCCATCTAAATTCAAGGGAAAATTCAAGGAGCTTGCTTGGGTATAGATTAAGGTATGCTATGAATCCTAGCTTCTAAATCCATTCCATCTTTGAGATATAAAATCATGAAGGTGATGATGAATAGTGAATGAATAGTAACTTATATGGATTTTATGTTTTGAAAGATTAAGGTGTGTTAAGGTTGTTTAAAGGTGTACCAAGGACTACAAGCATATATTAAGAGTATTAAAGCTTCAAAGAAGGTATAATCTCTTCACCCCTCTTGAGTTTTATGATGCATATTAATGGTATTAGTGGTTAAGTGGTTATAAGTGATGAAATCATGATTATATATGTGTTTAAAAGTGTTTTTATGGTATATGAAAGGAGTATGTGCTTGTAACCATGGTTGGTGAGATGACCACATGGTGTAGGTGATGGTGTATAAGGTGGATGATGGATTTGGAGGAGTTGAATTTTGGAAAGTATGAAAATATAGCCGTTATAATGCCCGATTTTCGGTAAACCAAATAGATACCCTGTTTTTGGTCCCCATATTCGTACGGTACGTTTCTGTCCAGAGCAACCACTGATCGTGAGAGGGTAGAGCTTGGTTCATAGATCGTTTTGATATAAAGTACGTTAAAATCTGATGAACGGTTTAGGAGAAAAGTCAGTTTTAGTGAAAGACGTTCGAGAACCGAGAAAACCTAATTGTATCAAATTCGAGGCTATAATTACCACACTTAAACATTTTTAAAAGTTATAAAATTTTGGGATAGTGTAGTAGGATGGTCAGAGGACCCTTGACAGTTAGCCTTGCATTAAAATTCGGAATCTATATTTTCAGAGAATTTTTACAATCGAGAGTGGTTGTTAAGGAAAGAATGTAAATCGTTAAGAACTTTAATCGGGAATAAGAATGGGTAAGTCCTCAAGACCTTTTGAGATAGTAATGGGATATTATAAGGGTGTTATTATATGAGCGTAGGTGGTTAAGTGGAATATGTTCTGATAATGATCCTTTTTGTGTTTATAGAGACTTCGGGAGAGCCACGAGCTATACTTCCGACTTACAGAGATCGAGGCAAGATCCTTCTATCCCTACTTTGAAAATTATTTATCTTCGGAATAAAAATGATATTATGGAATATGTATATATATATATATATATGTGATGTTATTGTTGTGATGTTGCAAAGAATATATTTCCTTGATTTTGGGAAATTAAAGAGAGACGGATATGATTTATGAAATATGGATATAGAAATGATTACGAATGGAGCGAATATGCTCTATGGTAAAAGAGATATGAAAGGGAATGATATCAGTTGTTATCTAGGGTTATATGGTTTATAATACTATATTAAAAATATTCTTTTTGAGTATCAGTGGTTTAATAAATATTATTTTATTATTATTTACTACCTTTAAAATTGACGGAATATTTTATGAATATAAAATTATATTTGATTTCTTGGATATGAAAGAGATGTCTGGATCATAATCAAAGCATTATGTTATGTATATATATATATATTTTATAGAAGTAATGTGCGAGAATGGAAATGATATGAGTGAATGATATGTGGAAATGAAAGCGAGAAAAATGGAAATGTGGAATGATATTTTATAAAGGGAATAATGATTTGACGAAAAGGGGGATTGCAACAGACTTGCGTGAGTGGATGTGTCAGGGTTGTGTGCGACACAGTCCAGCATTTATTATTTTTATTACGGCACGAAGATGCCAAGGGAGGATGTTAGCAGGTGGCCTTCCTCCAGGGATGATCTTCATTCCTTCTACCGGTAGTAAAAAGAGAGCAGGTACGATTAGGCGACTGATCATCGTCCTAACGTATCAGGCGACAGCAGATATCCCCAATGTTTTTGAAAAGAAAGTGTTGACAATGGTTTTCAGATTTCTATACTGAAAACAGAATAATGATATAAGATGATGGAATTATGGTTACAGATGAAGAAAAGCTGATATTATATTATTTTAGATTTCTTTCTTATAACAGTAAGTGGATGATGTATTATTAAGTAAGAGCTTTATTCTTCCTTAAAGATTATAATTGGTCTCTGCTTATATATGCATATATATATGTATACCTATTCACATTCTAAATTCTAGTTTACAATATTATCTTGCTGAGCTATTATAGCTCACTCTTGCTACTTATGTATATAGCAGCTAGGTCCCATGCCGATACTACGCACTACACCCCGCAAGAGGGTAAGAGAAAGGCGACCTTTTGAGCGAGTGCTTGCGACCATACCCGAGGTAGTGACAAGCGAAAGGGGCTTAGTAGACTTATGTAAATTAAGTGTGTAAGTTTGTAATAAACTTTTGGTTGTTGAAATGCTTTCTGTAGAAGTATTATTCAACAATGTACTTAGTAGAATTCTGGGTTGTAATAACTGTTAACTTTAAACTTTTAATATTGTGGATGTTGTTCTATGAGCATATGACTGGTGTGTGTGTGTATTAATGTGGGGTCAATTGCATAAATTTTAAGTTATAAAAAAAGACTCAAGAGATATTGATATTGATCGGAAATTGGACCGTGATGACCTGGATCCTTGACCCCGGATCTAGGGGCGTCACAGATGGTATCAGAGCTAAGAGTCATAATGCTCAAGAACAAGAGTAATAATAATAATTGTATCAGTAATAATATAAATTGTGAACTCCCATCGAGTTCAAGGGTGGTATATCGCAGATAGTTTTATTTTAAGCATTGATTATAATTTTATAGATTATTACTAATAGAATTTTATGTTTTATTATAGGGATCAGAGATGGGAGAGCCGAGTCGAGACCCTCAGTGGATAGGATTGTCAGAGCAGGAGCTTGTAGATCTACAGCTAGCCGGGGTAGAGGTTCCCGAGTATGCGGTCGATGACCTCGGGAAGAGACGTCGAGCGGCAGCCAGAGAGAGGTGTGAGCAGAGACTGAGAGAGGAGGCAGAGGAGCGTAGACAGAGAAATGCTGTAGCCATAGTGCCATACAGTGGTAGACCTTCTACAGGATCTGATGAGGCAGGTCCTTCTAGAGTGAGATGGGAGATTCCGGAGGAGGAGAGGCCGTTACGTAAGAGGCCTAGGTTGTCAGTCATAGCTGAGGAGGAGGAGGAGGAGGGGACTGAGTGGACCGATATCCATATGATACCTACCCCTGCCTTGCCTATTCCAGTACCATCACCAGTCCCATCTCCCACACCGAGTCCTGGCCCTCTAGAGGATCCAGCTGAGCAATTCACTCCGCCCGGACATTTTATCTTTCCAGAGGATGAGATAGAGGAGGATCCGTCCGAGGATGCAGATACCGAGTCTATTCCTCCATCCCCTCCATCTGCACCTCCACCACCTCCACCTGTACAGGCACCTGTCCCAGCTGCTATGCCCCCTTAGGAGGCACCCTTACCGACAGGTGACTCACTTCCAGCCATCCTGTTGACAGAGTAATTTGCCCTACAGGGTCAGTTAGAGGAGTCCCGCCGGGTGATAGACACGCTGATGCAGAGGTCAGAGAAAGGGAGAGGAGGTATCATTCCTGATGGTATATCCTTGGGATTAGTGAGTGTTGAGCTGCGGGCCCTGGAGGACATTAGGAGGCTGTTAGCTGATAGAGGAGACCCAGAGTGGAGGGCTGCGATAGTGGATACAGTCACGTCTATGGTAGTCCAGATCCGAGACATTATTAGGGCAGGACTGTGAGTCGGGGTAGTAGTCTTCGTCACTAATCAGACTAGTCATCTTACTGATGTCTTTTTGGGGGATTAGTTTAGTTGGTTACTGTTTTAATCCCAGTCTGATTGGAAGACAGCTAGTAGTACTTTTGATGTAGCAGATTAGTATGTACGGTTATGTTTGTAGATTTCGAACCATGTACTCTATGATGTAAAACATTAGTAGTAAAAGACGTTGTACCCAAGTTGTAAAATATTTATGTAAATTAATGAAGTTTGTGCATTTTGTCTAAATTTTTACTGCATTTTAATAATAAATGTTGAGATTCAAAATATGGATGTATAAAAGGTGATTGACTTAATGAAAAGGTTATCGTGTTAAGGGCGATACACTTACTTACTAAAGTTATAATATAACTAGATGCAAACCATGTGGAGATAAGAATATTGTGATGTCCAAATGAGTTAATTAACGATATAATTGTGTATATAGAAATGATGTATATTGTACCCCAAATTCGGGTAATTAATAGAGACTATTGTTATGTACAGAACTATGCCGCCTAGACGTGATAATAGAGCGAATGCAAGGAGAAATGAGAGAGACGAAAGAAGTCAAAATATAGGAGGTAATAGACTGAATGAAAATGCTCATAATGAAGAAAATCATGAAGAAGAAGAAGAGGAATCAACTGGCCAACAAGGAAATCCGGGAGGCAATCCCTTTAACCAATTCATGGAACTATTAAGGCAGAATTTAGCTAATCCACAGAATCCCCAACAACCACCTGTTCTCCCTAATCAGGCAGTTAATTCCTTTCGTGCCTTTAAGTCATTAAAATCCCCAGAATTTGAGGGAACCACTAACCCAGTAGTAGCCAGGGCATGGCTGAAAGAGATGGAGAAAGCTTTTGAGATACTGAGGATAGAAGAAGATCAGAAAACAGTTTTTGCAGCCTATCTCTTAAAGGGAGAGGCAAATTACTGGTGGGAACCTAAAAAGAACCTAGAAGAAGCGGGAGTGATAACCTGGGAGCGTTTCACTAGGGTGTTCCTAGAAAAGTATTCCCCTAGGTATTTGGAAAACCAAATGGAAATAAAGTTTCTGGAGTTAAAACAGGATAACCTAACAGTGGCAGAGTGTGAAACTAAATTTACAGAACTGTCGAGGTTTGTTCCCGAGTTTGTGCGTACCGAAGAACAACGAGCGAAAAGGTTCCAACAAGGATTGAAATCCTGGTTAAGAACGAGAGTGGCACCATTTGAGTTGACTGATTATGCTACAGTGGTGCAAAAGGCATCTATTATAGAGGCCGAGAGTGAACAGGCTCAAATGGGTCGAGAGAATAAGAAAAGAAGATTTGAGGGCCCGAAAGGAGGTTCAAGTGAGGGAAGCTACTTTAACAAAGGAGGTAGAGGACAAAAATCTCAATTTGTGGGAAAGTCGGGGGGTAACAAGACTACTAGTGAGACGGTAAATCAGGGTGGTAAATCTTCAGGAACGTTTCAGTTCAATCAATCACGACCACCATTACCAGATTGTGACACGTGTGGAAAGAAGCATATAGGAGTCTGTAGGGTGCTGGGAGTAACTTGTTTTAAGTGTGGACAAAAAGGACACTACCTTAACCAGTGCCCATCAACTGATACAAACCCTAAAAGAGATGGTAAGTGTTACCAGTGTGGGAAATTAGGACACATTGCTAGAGATTGCCGTTCCGGTGGGTCATACGCGCCAGGACAGAGTGTGACTGCTTGAAATAGGCCTACTGCTAGAGTGTACAACATGACCTTAGGGGAAGCGTTGACGAAACTAGATGCAGATACAGGTACTTGTTTTTCGATTTAAATTTTGTGTGTAAGTCTTTGGTTAAGGATCGACTTAATCAATTAATGGAGTAAATAAGTTAATAATATAGATAAGGAAAATCAGTATCTGTTAAGGGCTAGGAAACGCTATGAAAAGAAAAGTAGGAGTGTTTTTGAAAAACACAAACTCGTTGAGACGAACAGGAAATATATATTATAGGTAGTATTTTCTTACAATTGTTTTAAAGAATATTATTAGAGCTTATTTTCTCGAAAATTTTACAGAGATGAGATATAGGAATATTGAGGTGTTAATATTATGTCATGATAGAGATCAAAATATAGACAAACCATAGTAAGATACACTACCATTCAGAAAAGGCCAATGTGGTGGCGGATACCCTTAGTCGAAAGTGGAAGGAGAGACGAGATAATATAGAATGACTGAAAACAGGAGGGAATTTGTAAGAAAAAAAAATAGTAAAAGTACTACTATTGATAAACTAAATGGCATGTTGATGAATGACAAGAAAGTTTATATTGGTATATCTTTGCGCAAACAAGATAGAGATATTATGAAAGGAAAAGGATAGAGGAAGTAGTGTGGAAGTTAGTAGGTGAGAATGAAAAAGATACCTATGGACATTTCCAACGTGATTCCGGGACGGAATCCTTTTAAGGGGGGAAGACTGTAATAACCCTAACTTTAGCAATGCTACAGTGATCATATGAATAGTAAATTTTGAGGATTTAGGGAAATGGTATGTAAGTACTCTATACTTGAAATGGAAAACGAGTAAACAGAAACCATATTAGTATTGTACTAGGAAAATAAGTGACTCGAAATGACGATAGATTTCAGAAATTCCTGAATACGGATTTTTGAGGATTTTGAGTTCGAGCGAGCTTCTATTTAATTGGATATTAAGGAGCATAGAAATATTAAAGGATTTATATTTTGAGGAATTAGTGAAATTAGGTTAAACCAAGGCGAGAGCAAGTCAAGGAAATGTCAAGGGAATTGGGATTGTTAAACGATTTCAAAACCACTGAGATAATAAGGTATATTCGAACCGAATCACAATTAGACGAGTATGGAAACCAAACAACCAAGATTAATAATATAACAAGGATACATACCACATTATCATTTACCAAAATTAGTAGCATTTTACTTAGAAAATACAAGAAAAGGATTAAAGGATCATCCATGTGACATAAACCATGACATCACATTCCACTAACACTTATTTAAGGGCAAATTAGTCATTAACCATGGGATTTATCCACAAAACTCTAGAATTCTCAATAGATTAAGACAAGATGAGATAAGATTGAAAAAAACACAAAAATCTCTCCCCTTCCTTGTTCCTTTTCCATTCGGCCAAGTAGAAAAAAAAAGGAAAATGGAAACTTGAAACCCTAGTTCCATGCCATCTAAATTCAAGGGAAAATTCAAGGAGCTTGCTTGGGTATAGATTAAGGTATGCTATGAATCCTAGCTTCTAAATCCATTCCATCTTTGAGATATAAAATCATGAAGGTGATGATGAATAGTGAATGAATAGTAACTTATATGGATTTTATGTTTTGTTTTGAAAGATTAAGGTGTGTTAAGGTTGTTTAAAGGTGTACCAAGGACTACAAGCATATATTAAGAGTATTAAAGCTTCAAAGAAGGTATAATCTCTTCACCCCTCTTGAGTTTTATGATGAATATTAATGGTATTAGTGGTTATAAGTGATGAAATCATGATTATATATGTGTTTAAAAGTGTTTTTATGGTATATGAAAGGAGTATGTGCTTGTAACCATGGTTGGTGAGATGACCACATGGTGTAGGTGATGGTGTATAAGGTGGATGATGGATTTGGAGGAGTTGAATTTTGGAAAGTATGAAAATATAGCCGTTATAATGCCCGATTTTTGGTAAACCAAATAGATACCATGTTTTTGGTCCCCATATTCGTACGGTACGTTTCTGTCCAGAGCAACCACTGATCGTGAGAGGGTAGAACTTGGTTCATAGATCGTTTTGATATAAAGTACGTTAAAATCTGATGAACGGTTTAGGAGAAAAGTTAGTTTTAGTGAAAGACGTTCGAGAACCGAGAAAACGTAATTGTATCAACTTCGAGGCTATAATTACCATACTTAAACATTTTTAAAAGTTATAAAATTTTGGGATAGTGTAGTAGGATGGTCAGAGGACCCTTGACAGTTAGCCTTGCATTAAAATTCGGAATCTATATTTTCAGAGAATTTTTACAATCGAGAGTGGTTGTTAAGGAAAGAATGTAAATCGTTAAGAACTTTAATCGGGAATAAGAATGGGTAAGTCCTCAAGACCTTTTGAGATAGTAATGGGATATTATAAGGGTGTTATTATATGAGCGTAGGTGGTTAAGTGGAATATGTTCTGATAATGATCCTTTTTGTGTTTATAGAGACTTCGGGAGAGCCACGAGCTATACTTCCGACTTACAGAGATCGAGGCAAGATCCTTCTATCCCTACTTTGAAAATTATTTATCTTCGGAATAAAAATGATATTATGGAATATATATATATATATATATATATATATATATATGTGATGTTATTGTTGCGATGTTGCAAAGAATATATTTCCTTGATTTTGGGAAATTAAAGAGAGACGGATATGATTTATGAAATATGGATATAGAAATGATTACGAATGGAGTGAATATGCTCTATGGTAAAATAGATATGAAAGGGAATGGTATCAGTTGTTATCTAGGGTTATATGGTTTATAATACTATATTAAAAATATTCTTTTTGAGTATCAGTGGTTTAATAAATATTATTTGATTATTATTTACTACCTTTAAAATAGACGGAATATTTTATGAATATAAAAGTATATTTGATTTCTTGGATATGAAAGAGATGTCTGGATCATAATCAAAGCATTATGTTATGTATATATATATATATTTTATAGAAGTAATGTGCGAGAATGGAAATGATATGAGTGAATGATATGTGGAAATGAAAGCGAGAAAAATGGAAATGTGGAATGATATTTTATAAAGGGAATAATGATTTGACGAAAAGGGGGATTGCAACAGACTTGCGTGAGTGGATGTGTCAGGGCTGTGTGCGACACAGTCCAGCATTTATTATTTTTATTACGGCACGAAGATGCCAAGGGAGGATGTTAGCAGGTGGCCTTCCTCCAGGGATGATCTTCATTCCTTCTACCGGTAGTAAAAAGAGAGCAGGTACGATTAGGCGACTGATCATCGTCCTAACGTATTAGGCGACAGCAGATATCCCCAATGTTTTTGAAAAGAAAGTGTTGACAATGGTTTTCAGATTTCTATACTGAAAACAGAATAATGATATAAGATGATGGAATTATGGTTACAGATGAAGAAAAGCTGATATTATATTATTTTAGATTTCTTTCTTATAATAGTAAGTGGATGATATATTATTAAGTAAGAGATTTATTCTTCCTTAAAGATTATAATTGGTCTCTGCTTATATATGCATATATATGTATACCTGTTCACATTCTAAATTCTAGTTTACAATATTATCTTGTTGAGCTATTATAGCTCACTCTTGCTACTTATGTATATAGTAGCTAGGTCCCATGCCGATACTACGCACTACACCCCGCAAGAGGGTAAGGGAAAGGCGACCTTTTGAGCGAGTGCTGGCGACCATACCCGAGGTAGTGACAAGCGAAAGGGGCTTAGTAGACTTATGTAAATTAAGTGTGTAAGTTTGTAATAAACTTTTGGTTGTTGAAATGCTTTCTGTAGAAGTATTATTCAACAATGTACTTAGTAGAATTCTGGGTTGTAATAACTGTTAACTTTAAACTTTTAATATTGTGGATGTTGTTCTATGAGCATATGACTGGTCTGTGTGTGTATTAATGTGGGGTCAATTGCATAAATTTTAAGTTATAAAAAAAAAGACTAAAGAGATATTGATATTGATCGGAAATTGGACCGTGATAACCTGGATCCTTGACCCCAGATCTAGGGGCGTCACAAGACCCCCTCCATACTCTTGGTATTCTTGGTTTAACCCCCCTGCATAACCTTGAAATGCTTCACTGGACCCGCCATAATGCCCTTTAAATTATTGACTTGAACCCCCACCATACCCTTCAAATTGTTGACTTGAACCCCCACCATATCCTGCATACGATTGAGTATTGAAATATTGATCCGACCACCCCCCCTCCATAGCCTTGAAGTGGTTGAGTGGAGCCCCCTCCGTATGTTGTTTGTGTTGGTTGTGATCTTAAATTCAGTTGAAACGAGCTTAGGTCATCCATATCAACTTGCTCAGCTTCAATGAACATTGAAACATCCCCGAAACCCATTAGCATGGTAGCGGGAACACTAAGCATCCTCGTCACATCAGCATCACAAGTAATATGGGAGAGCCAGGATCCGTTGGGCATGTTGAAATCACCTAAGCGTGGATATTTGAAAGTCATGTTTAATTTCCAATGGTAACGACTTATTTGCATGATCTCGTAAACATAGGTCTTCAATTCTTCATACGTAGTTCCCAAGTTAACATAGTGCTGCTTCTTTGGATCTTTGGAATACCTAATATCATTCAAAGTACGAATGATTTCTCCCCCCCAAAAGAAGTTAACATTCACATAGCCCTCCATATGGTGTAATGTAGAAAAATAAGTGTTTTTGTGTTTAAGTTTTCTTTAGTGTTTGGTGGAGTGCTGCAAGATACATGTATTGATTGGGTTTTTATAGTGGAGGGGTGCGGTGGAAAATAGGGATGATATACGAAGATGATAAGATTTTCCTGATAGCTTTGAAATTGTACAAAAAGTCACAACTTTAAATGCAGTGCTGATGATGACTTAACAGGCATGTGATTTATACAGAAAGCCAGAGCTTTAAATTTATACAGAAAGCCACAGCTTTAAACATTACTGAGATCTGTATCAATGAAAAAGTGGTTGTGATTAAATGCAGTGCTGATGATGACTTCACAGGCATGTGATTTATACTGAAACCCAGACTTTAAATTGATACAGAAGGCCGCAGCTTTAAACATTACTGAGATCTGTATCAATGAAAAAGTGGTTGTGATTAAATGCAGTGCTGATTATGACTTCACAGGCATGTGATTTATACTGAAACCCAGACTTTAAATTGATACAGAAGGCCACAACTTTATACAGTCGGAGTTCTGCATCAATGTAATAAGATGCAGGAAAAACAATATTTTCACTATTCACATTTTTTCGTATTATTGGTATTATTATGCATACTATGTACAAAGTTGTGCAGTCATGTCAACAGTAGCACAACTTCAAGTATTCACAGCTATCAATACAATTATTTATCTCCAAAAATGCCTATAAATTTCCTCTTTCCTGCTTATTGCAAATCACAACTTATTAGCTTCTTCTAAAATAAATTTTCTCCAAGGCAATAGCATAAGATGGACAAGGGCAAAAAACCACAAAGCAGCAAAACCGAAATCAAACAAACCAAGAAAACCAAAAGGTCATTCGATTTGCAGGCTGAGGATGCTAAACTTGCAAAACATTTTGAATTTGCTGCACAACAAGTTAAATTTAAAATGGAAATGGAAGCTCGAGCTGCAAAGGAACGTGAAATTGCAATAGAAGCTGAAGCTGCAAAGGAACGTCAAATTGCAAGGGAAATTGAGGAAGTTAAGGACGAGAATTATGCTGTTGATCTCAGTGAATTTTAAGAACTTGCATGGCGGTTCTCGTGTCATCATATGCTTATTTTCATAATTCTCTGTTGTTTTCCCCCTCTTTTATTTCAATAAAAGTGTGAAAATTGTGTTTTATTGTCATTTTTAGGCCTCAAAATAAACTTAATTACACAAATAAATTTTTCAAGATTTTTAGCTTACGCAAAAGTAGAACGTGAGCACTTTCATGCCAAACAAAAAAATTGAAAAAATTACATGTAAAGACATGTTTTTTAGGCCCCTAAACATGCCTACACAAATAAATTCTTACAAATTTTATGTGGACTTCCCATAATCACACAACATTTTAACATATTTAAATAAATTATTTTTTCCACATTTTTACCTTACCTAAAAGTAGAACATCAAAACTCGAATACGGAACAAAATTTAATGAAAAATTTATTTTCAAAACTTAAATTTTAATAGTGTCGAATTCGCACTTGAAAATGTTACTTAGCACCTCCCAAACTCAGAAAAACTCACAAAGGGGAAAAAAGTAACAGGTGGACGAGGAAAAAAAAAATATAAGCCAGCCGCCACTTCAAGTGGCGCCCAGGGACTAGTCGCCACTTCAAGTGGCGTCTGTTTCCTTGGTCGCCACTTGAAGTGGCGCCCTGTACCATTTTTGCAAACTTGAACAGAGCTATACTATTTCTGAAACAAAAGAACGTTACTATACCAGAAATGTAACGGAGCCATTGTCCATGGAGTTTGAACCCATCTCCATTGAGATTTTAATCATTCACTAGACTGCAAATTCTTATGTCATTTTATGTAGGTTTCACGTGATGGTCGTACTATATGTTGAACACATTTGCATGTGAGAACATTGAGAATAATTATTCTACACATGTCTCATGTTTTCATTCTGCATTTTTTTGAGACCGTAGAACATTTGTTCATACCGTAAAAATTGTTGTCATCCGAATCACTGCAGAATGCAGATACATATAATCATTTTTAAAGGTATGTTCAGTAACCTAGCAGAAAACTCCATTTCAGATAACTTCAAATTCTTTTGCTTACAAGTAAGCTTATGGAAGAAAAACATTCCAGGGAATGATCAATGTACCAACTCTTGGTACCACTATTACCTCAACACAATAATTATTATAGATTTGAATTTTATGAAAGATATGTTTTACATTCTTAAAGTATGGATGACGCAGTATAATACCTTGAGCTGAGCAATTATGTAGTTTTGTTTTTGGGCCAACAATCAAGAAATGCAGGTACTCATCTTGGATTGTTGGGCCATAGCTAGCAACTATTCTTGGCTGCACTAATTTATTGAGGACATACATTCAAGATTCATAAAACGTACACCTCTTCTATTATACTACAACCAGTTTTACAGAACAGATGCAAGGACATTCACTCACACATGCTGATGCATCCAGTAAGGTGAGGTTTGTAGCCGTAGGATGGCTTTTAGGACTCATAATCCAATTCGAACCGGACTCGATTTTATAGAGAATCAGGATTTGGTAAACCAAAATTTAATCCAAAATGACTGTTTTATCAAGATTTTATTCCTTAAGCTTACATTTTCATTTTTCGAAAATAATATTTAAGCAAGTCCGTGGTATCAAATACGCTAGTTCCATTGATAAGGACTTAACATTTGGATAGGAGACAATCGTCGTTCCAAGACAGTAACTACAGTTGTGGCATCAAATTGTTTGATGTGATCAGACGTACCTGAAACAAGCCCTACTTATTTGGAGAATTTATTGCTTTAAATCTAATCCAGAGACCTCTAGTTTGTGAGAATGCATGCCAAAGACTGTTCTTTTAAGACATAGACACACCCACATGAATTTATCGTTATCTTTACAGATTCTTAGGTGGTAGAAGGTGCACTGAAATGAACACTTAGCAAACAAAGTTGATAGTGAAAGGGACAGCTATGCAAATATTATACTTATCAGCTGGAGTATTATTGGAATTTGCAGGCACCCAAGTAACTCATTCTTTCGAAAGTTAGCTACATAGATTCGATCGAACCCACCATTTAGAATAGCTGACTCAGATTAGGATATAAAAGTTGAGTAAAAGGTTGTTAAGGGATAATAAACCTATTTCTTTATAAGTAATATGTATATTTGTGCTACTACAATACAATATAAATCTAGTAGCAAAAGATGTTTGTGGATGATATACTTCCTAGTTGGAATATGTTCTCCCCTTTGCATGGCTCTGTCATCTCATCTCTTCAACTTAACCCCCAATGACCACCACCACACACTTTAAACTACACAAATACCCTTGCTTTTATTGTTATAGAATACCAGTTACCTCCTATACATGTTACATTTAAAATAGAAGGCCTCTTCTGTAAATTACTTACTTGTGTTCTGTAGGCCAGTTCTTGGTCTTGCATCTACATTAAGTGATACTGACTTTGTTAGCAATTTATGAGTTTCATGAGATGATGGTTTGATGAATGTGGTAGAGATTCCAGTCATACTATGGCGGACCTCATAGATCAAAAGGCTACCGCGACACCTCTGCTCACAGACTTTACTATGTCTACCAAGAAAAAGGAGCTTCTTTGTGATGCCATGAAGAGGACCAGCGAATGGTAAGCTTTTTTTTAGTTCTTTCGGTGGTCAGACACAATGCCGTTGAGCTCATTGAATAATAAAAAGAAAAATTGATGATTCTAGAGTATATTTTGGAATTTGTACAGGATCTTTTCACAAGAGATTCCAAGAGATGTCACAGTTCATGCTGGGGGAGCTTCGTTTTTACTGCACAAGGTGAAGTACAACCTTTGCTGTTTACTTTTTAAGTTATTTTTTTTGTCAGGACTTTTTAAGTTAAAATAAATGTTTGCCCTAGTATATACAGTAAAATGTTGATTCCTTATCCAAATTAATCGCAAGCTGGGTAAGTTTATTATCTTTACATTACTTGATACATTTGTTACATAATATGCAGTTCCCTCTAGTCTCAAAATGTGGACTTATTAAAAGAATGGTGTCAGAATCTAGCGGTAGTGATCTTTCTGTCATTGAAATTCCTGACATACCTGGAGGAGCAGAAGCATTCGAATTCGTGTCAAAATTTTGTTATGGAATTAACTTTGACATAGATTTGCACAATATTGGCATCCTCAGATGTGTGGCTGAGTATCTTGAGATGACAGAGGACTATGCAACTGGAAACTTGGTGGAACGAACTGAAACCTATTTGAATGAAGTTGCACTAAAAAGTCTAGGAGGGGCAGTATCAATCTTGCATTCAACAGAAAGCCTACTTCCTATAGCTGATAAAGTGAAACTGGTGAATCGATGTATAGATGCAATCGCACTTATAGCCTCCAAAGAAAACCAATTTGGTAGCTCAGCTAAGGTAGGGAGTGGCACTAACGATGTACATTCTTCTTCATATCAATCTAAAGACATTGACCATTGGTGGGCTGAAGATTTAACTGTCCTCGGAATTGAAATGTTCCAAAGGGTTCTGATTGCAATGATGGCAATGGGGTTTAATCAGTACGCACTTGGTCCAATTCTAATGCTTTATGCCAAAAAATCGCTTCGAGGTTTGGTGAGATTCTACCCCATGTAGCAATTTCCTATAGACTTTATTTGGCAGCTCAGTACAGAATTCCCGGAATGGAACTAAAATACACATTCGAAGTTTCTTGGAATTAAAATCAGGCGAAACTTAGTGCTCAATTCTGGTTGTAAAACTTAAAGTTTAGTTATTAACTTCATCTCTAACTAAATTTTATAATCTTGAACTTTTTTTTGCAGGAATTGTTTGGGAAGGTAAAGAAAAGGATAGAACCAAAACAAGAGTACGAAAAGAGAGTTGTTTTAGAAACAATAGTTGGTCTTCTGCCACGGGAGAAGAATGCTATGTCAGTTAGCTTCCTGTCAATGCTCCTCCGAGCTTCCATATATCTTGATACGACAGTTTCTTGCAGGCTCAACTTGGAGAAGAGAATGGGCTTGCAACTTGACCAGGCTGTTTTAGATGACTTGCTGATACCTTCTTTTTTCTCCACCACTGGGGACACATTGTTTGATGTTGACACTGTGCAGCGTATCATGATGGATTTCCTTGATCATGAAGAGGGAATTCGTATGGACTACAACGCAGATGAAGCACATCGTTCACCACCCCAAAATGATATGGAGCGGGTAGAGAAGCTAATGGAAGATTACCTTGCTGAAATAGCCTCGGATCGTAACTTAACTGTTTCAAGGTTCGTTAATTTTGCTGAATGCATGCCTGAGCATTCAAGGACAAATGAGGATGGGATGTACAGAGCCATAGATATCTACTTGAAGGTGCAATCCCTTGTGTTCCAATCTTGTAAATATTGAATATACAAATGGATACTACTTAAAACATAGCCTAAGATGTGTCGTGAATTAACCTAGATAATAACCCTTTCTTTTTATTATTGCGTATCGCAGGCCCATCCTTTTATAAGTGACATGGAAAGGAAGAAAGTGTGCAGTGTGATGGACTGCCAGAAATTATCTGGTGAGGCCTGCGCTCATGCTGCTCAGAGTGATAGGCTTCCTGTTCAAACTGTTGTACAAGTCCTTTACCATGAGCAGCAGCGCCTTCGAGAGGTGATGGATAGCAGTCTTTCAAGTGGAGATTCCCCAACTCCTATATCTAAAGTAAATGAATCCTCCAGAGATGTTCATCCTGTACCCGACGAACTCTCTAAATTACAAAAAGAAAATCAGGATTTGAAACTCGAGTTGGCCAAAGTGAAAATGCAGCTGGAAGACATCAAAAGGAAGACAGCTAAATCATCACCTAACACTCCCTTGGTAATCACTTACCCATCCGCTGATAAACCTCCTTTGCCCCCGAAATCAATCATGAATTCCATGTCCAAAAAACTAGGGCGGCTTAATCTATTTGTTCGTGCTGAGGGAACCACTCCCAGTAAAGTCCGGAATAAACCTAGTAAAGATCGGAGGCATTCTATGTCCTGAGATTGAATTTTTTATGCTATTGAGAAATCCCAACAATTTTTCCGATGGCATAGATAAATGCTGGTGGAGAGGACTACCATTTACCATATGATTATTTCTCCATCTTCACTCTTTATTTGTAATTGTATTGTGTTTCATATGTACGTGTAAAGATGGAGCGGGATATACTGGGTATGTTTGGTTTGGTTTATGTACGTGTAAAGATGCAACTAGTGTACAGAATCGTAACGATCACGATGCCCATCAACGCACTGCTGCTGAACTCTGGGGTTTAGTCAATTTGGCAATAACAGAAATACAGAATTACAATATCACATGGCCCATTTAGCTTTCACATGTTTGTTTCGAGGTTAATGGGATGCATGATGCATCTACAATTTGCTTGAAATGTCTGTCCTTTGTTCTTTGAAACCTTTTGTCCTTTTCAGATGTTTTATGTACATTAACAATTGATACCAGGCATATATGATATTTGTTAGTCCGTGCTAAGCTTCTGCTTTATTTCTTCAGGTAAGCACTGTCCATATTTTGATTTACATTTTGATGCATCAAACTTAATTTTAAAATCAAGTATAATCATATTGTTAAATTTGATATTACAAATATACCCTTATCATTTAAATGAAACATTTTATATCTAAGGATAGAATTGTAATCTGACAATCATTTACATGCTTTCCATCCTACTCGGGAGCACGTGAATGAAAGTATTTTCACTCCTTTTTTATTTACGTTCCATCCAACTCGAGAGCAAGTTGATGAAATATATTTCACTTGCATTACTTTACTTTCACTTACATTACCTTGCTTTCCCTCCCTATAAAACTCTGGAGCAAGCGTAAGGTAAATTAGTGAGTACTTAGAGCAACTCAGGATGGATTTGAAGGCCTTAGACTTAAATGAGACCATGCTCGCGGATAGGTCTTCTTGGAGGCGGCGTATCAGAGTGGTGGATTCCCTTTTAGGTTGTGGCTCTGTTGTCGAGAGCCTCAGAGTTGCCTTGTTTCGGTTAGCGATTTTTTAGAAGTTCGGCTTTAGCGTTCTCACTTTTCGTTTTTAGTGTCTTCTATTTTCTGGTTTTGCAGTTGCAGGGAGCTTTGCTCGGTGCGGGTCTTTCCGTGTGGTTGGAGCGCATCTAGCTAGGAGTATCATAAATCCTCGCAGGTAGGTATGCCCCATGTGGAGAACGCCATGGGCCTCAGGTATGTCATTGTCCATTTCCGTATCATTTTCGCTGTATTTACCACACTCTATGTATGTTGTGCACTCAACCGAGGGTCTTCAGGGAAACAGCCTCCCCGCTCTAAAAGTGGGGGTATGGTCTGCGTACATCCTACCCTCCCCAGACCCTGCTCTGAGCGGGATATACTGGGTATGTTTGGTTTGGTTTGGTTTGGTTTAGAGCATCTCCAACGGTAGTAGCTAAAATAATATATAATAATGGTTATGTAAAATTTACTGAATCTGTAATGAATTGTACTCCAATGGGATTAGTTATAGTGGTTAGTTATATTTCAAAGATAGTATTTTATTAGTATTTTAAAATTCCAACTATATTCTCCGGCTATATTTTAACATCTATATTTTCAACGGCTACATTTTAACAGCTTTAATTTTTTTAATTAATTTTTTGACAGCTTTAATTTTTAATATTTTTCTAAAAAGAATGATTTTTTATTTTTAAATTTTATTTCATCCTTTAAACATAACTGAAAATTAAAGTCTAAAACATAATATTTTAAAAACATTATTTTAGGGCTTGTTGAATCCAAAGAGAAATAGCATGAGATGACGTGGAGGGGAGAGAAACAAAATGATGATAGCTTACAGATGCTTTGTCGATCAACAAATATAGCAATCCTCAAGGGATGAGCTAAAATATTTACCTAACAGGAGCATGCGTTGGAGAAGAAGTTTTTGGAATGATTATTTATATTTTCTTGACACCTCAGATTTGGGAAGATTTTGGCTAACAAATTTAGACGGTTGGAGTTGCTCTTAACCCCTTAAACAAAAGCCAAAAATGAGAAATAGAGAAGGAGATGATCTATTCACTACATGGCGATTTCAACTACAATCCTACAAAACAAAAGTTAAGTAATGCCGTTTAAAAAAACAAGAACTACTGTACTAGTATACAATATACTCAATAATCAACAAGTTCGAATTCGAGAGATCCGCTTGCTTCAAACCGAATCAAACTAAGCACAAGTAAGACGCGAAAATATTAATACGAACAAACAGAATTTCATAAAATGATATGACGACAAGTAAAATTCGAAAAGATTTCATCGGGATTTGATTTTTATGATCGATTAAAATACCCATACTCATACTGAACTAGACACGACTCATGCCTGCCTTTTCAAAATGCTTAAAATGAGTTGAACAAGAGAAAACTTTTATAACGTGTGCACTCAAAAGCTTAAGCTTGATTATGTGGAAAAACAGCCTCTAAAGACTAATCGTTGTGACGGGTGTAGACACTTGGTTTTGTTTTGAATTTTTATTTGTGGTAGGCGTTTTCGTCGCTGTTCATTATTGGACTCCTTTTTGTTTATTTTTAACACTTCAAGTCTCTGTCTTGCAGCATTTTATAAGAGTAATGCTACTTTGTTCTAAAAGAAACAACTCCAAGTGCCTTTCATATGATATCTTGCACAGTTAAATTAGGAAATGATACTAGTTATTCGCCAGCCAACATGTTTGAACCTATTTTTTAAGATCTTGAGTTGAAATACAAGATTACAGTTGATAACAAGTATGGGAAGAGTCGAATTTTGTAGTTGTTCGAACCTCGAGCAACTCGTCTCATTCGACTCGATTAGTTTACATATCACAATAATTAATTAAATATATATATATATATATATATATCTATACTATACTATTATTAGCAAAAGAGGGTTTAAAAAATGTGAAAAAAAATCTATACTATACTATTATAAACGAAACAGGGTATAATTGGTTGGTTGGTCGGTTGGTTAACACTTTCCCAAAAAGTTTGTTAACACCTTCCAAAAATGAAAAAATATTATATTTTTAAAATCTATACTATACTACTATAATCAAAACAGGGTTTAAAAAATGTGAAAAAAATTCCAAATTCAGTTAAATTATATATAATTTATTAAAAATAAAAAATCACACGTTTTATAAAATTATAAAGGTTTTCAGTTATAACCCGATTAGAATAATCGCCCGCACACACTTTTTACTACGATTCTTCTCTCTACGATTTTAGGTTATACTAAATAATTTATAAAAGATATCTATTGAATTATTAACATATTATTTACCAATGAGGCACAAAAAATATATTTTTAAAAAATTAAAAAATGTGTAAAAAATTCAAAACTATGTTAAATAATATATAATTTATTAAAAATTAAAAACCATATGCTTTATAGAATTATAAACGTTTTCAGTTATATCCTGATTAAAATTATCGTCCGCACACACTTCTTCCTACGATTCTTTCTTCTACGATTTTAGGTTATACTACTAATTAATTTTTAAAAAATATCTATTGAATTCTTGATATTTAACAATAAAGTTAAAAATAGGGTATAATTGGTTGGTTGGTCGGTTGGTTAACACTTTCCCAAAAAGTTTGTTAACACCATCCAAAAATTAAAAAAATATTATATTTTTAAAAAATTAAAAAATGTGAAAAAAAATTCCAAATTCAGTTAAATTATATACAATTTATTAAAAATAAAAAATCACACGTTTTATGAAATTATAAAGGTTTTCATTTATACCCAAATTAGAATAATCGTCCGCACACACTTCTTACCACGATTCTTCCCTCTACGATACTAGGTTATACTAAATAATTTATAAAAATAGCGAAACAAGGTATAATTGGTTGGTTGTCGGTTGGTTAACACTTTCCCAAAAATTTTGTTAACACCTTCCAAAAATGAAAAAATATTATATTTTTAAAAAATTATACAATACTGTTATAAACGAAACAGGATTTAAAAAATGTGAAAAAAAATCTATACTATACTATTATAAGCGAAACATGGTATAATTGGTTGTTTGGTCGGTTGGTTAATACTTTCCCAAAAAGTTTGTTAACACCTTCCAAAAATGAAAAAATATTATATTTTTAAAAATCTATACTATACTATTATAAGCGAAACAAGGTTTAAAAAATGTGAAAAAAATTCCAAATTCAGTAAAATTATATATAATTTATTAAAAATAAAAAATCACACATTTTATAAAATTATAAAGGTTTTCAGTTATATCCCGATTAGAATAATCGCCCACACACACTTCTTACTACAATTCTTCCCTCTACGATTTTAGGTTATACTAAATAATTTTTAAAAAATATTTATTGAATTATTAACATATTATTTACCAATGAGGCACAAAAAATATATTTTTAAAAAATTAAAAAAAGTGTTAAAAATTCAAAACTCTGTTAAATAATATATAATTTATTAAAAATTAAAAACCACATGTTTTATAGAATTATAAATGTTTTCAATTATATCCTGGTTAAATTATCGTCCGCACACACTTCTTCCTACGATTCTTTTTTCTACGATTTCAGGTTATACTACTAATTAATTTTTAAAAAATATCTATTGAATTTTTAAGATATTTAACAATAAATTTAAAATAACATTAAATTAATGATATTTAAAATATATTAAAATTTTACATTAAATAAAATAATTAAAATATTAATTAAAAATAATAATATATGATAGCCCGTGGTTTTGTACGGGTTATAGGCTAGTATATATATATATATAGAGGCTACGTCCCTTAGTGGTAGAACCTGGTGAACCGGACTTTAATAATAAGGCATTCGATGCTCTAGACCCCAATACAAACCTCCTTAGAATAAAAGTCTAAAAACCAATATATATTTTAATAAACACAACTACACACGCACACATCACCCGTTTCTTCTCTTTCTCCCTACCATTCTGCATTTCTACCAACCACACTACCCCTCCCCCACCAGACCCGATCCCATAAGAGCATTATTCTAATTAATTAATCCCACCTATCCCATAAGAGCATTATTCTAATTAATTAATACCACCTATATACATATTCACAATATACTTAATCCCCGATTCATATTCATAAAATTATTTATTAAAATAAATATATCAAATACTTTGGTTAAATCAGTTTTAGTTTTAGTTTTATATTTTGTCGACCAACTTATATATATGAATTATATTCCTCTAATATTTATCAAATTTATTCTTTTATATGATATTAATAGGAATCCAATTTAGATTATTCACGTAAATATTAAGATTTATGAAGATTATATTAATTTAAAAATATTCCTCTCATGTGAGTATCAAGATTTTTGAAAATTATTTTATTTGTATAATATACCACTAATATTTATAAAATTTGCGAATAAATTTATATTTCAATTAGTTCAAAAACTATTTTACAAAGTTTAGATTATTGATATATGTGGAATTATATTTCACCTAGATCAGTTATGACATGATTTTTCTCTTGTGGTAGAGTCTGTGTTGAATATAATATATTAGTATTTAAATATTAAAATAAATAGGATATAATCTAGTGATAGGATATATTTTTATATATATTTTAGATAATTTTATTCCCATATTTAATTGCATTTTGCATTGATTTGGATATTATTTAATAAATTTTGATGTTTTATTGTAGGAAGGCAAGAATTTCTAAGTTTGAAAGAATTTGGGCTTAAAGAGCTATTTTGGAGCTAAAATTGGAAGAAATTCGGAAAAATAAAAGAAATAACAAAATAAAGAAATAAAAGTGCAAAGAAGAAATAAAAGAAGAAGGAAAAAGAATTAGAAATTTGGAGCAAATTTGAATATTTCAAACACACCTCAAAGCCAGTCATTATTTCAAAAGTCACATGCAACATACGTGAATTACGGAGCAGACTTTGAAAAGAAGTGCAGTCGTCCTTTGAAAACAAGAGCAGCTATTGGAGAAAAGAAAAAGTATGTGTGCAGCATGAATTACTATGACTTTCAGTTTGCATTCATATGCAAACAAAGTCCTATAAAAGCAAACACACGGAGCATTCAGAAAGGGGGGGAAAAACTCTTACAGAAAGCATTAGAAACAAAAAGCTAAAGAGCACCACTTTACATTTTCTTATTCTACAACTTTTCATTCGGCAAGCTTTTTATTGGAGCTAGGGGCTTGTTTTTCTTTCTTCTCTTTTATGTACACGTTGTTTGGCTTAATTCTTCATTTATTATAAATTTGAGGTACTCTTTAATTTTATCTTGTTTATTAATATATGTTTTACATGTTTTGTTTAATTATTTTTGTGAATTCTATTAATAGCATGTGTGAGTAGTTTATTTCTAAGGTGTAAGGGGAAGCCATGTTTACATCATGATAGTGCTTTAATTTTATTAGTTGTTTAACGGATATAAAATAATTCTAATCGATATGTTATAAAATCTAATTTGTGTTATCGGCCGGTATCATTAATTAATTATTTGCGAATAAGAATAATAGATCGAGAGATTTTATTCACTAGAGGCATACATACGATTAGCGGAATTGAATTTTAGTGCGAGAGCATAATTGGATTTCCGAGAGCGTTAATGCTTGAGAGAGATTAACACATGCTCTAATTATTTAAATCCGTTAAATTACTACATCCATATAATTTATTTCGGTGTAAACATGGTGAACCCGGTCATCCTAGACTATTAGTTAATCGACTTTAAAATACATTTATTTGCGTTGTTTAGTTTTATAGAAATTCTCAATAATTGTTTTTAATAATTTGTGATAATTAAATTAAAATTGATAAAACCTGTCTACCTGCGAACGAACATAAAAAATATACTTCATCATCTAGGCCGTTAATTAAAATTTAGATCTAATGATCAATATATGACTTAATTTATTCCTATACTTACAATTGTATGTTAATATTCAATGAAGCCATCAATACAGAATTAATTGCCCATTTCTATTGCTAGTTGATCTATTTATTTGACTAGTTGCTTGTAGATACATTTTAAGAATTAAGTAACATGAGGTAAAGTAATTGATCCTAATATTTTTCTATGCAGGAGATGAAGAAGATGGGATAACTAAAAGATGAGGTAGAAAGGCAGTTTGCACTTATTTTAGAGCTTCTGGAACATCATGATGAGTATGATGATGAGTTTAAAAGAATGTGAGCAGAATAAATCCCTAAACAATAATTTGATTTTGAGCAAGAACGAAATTCAGGAGATGAATAATTATATTTATCAACAGCATGTGGAGATGGTTGAGATGAAAACCGAATTTGAATTATCGAAAAAGCATGCCGAAGAGAAATTGGTGGAATTGCAACATGAGGTGGAGAGGCAAATGCTTGTGATTGCAGATTTGAGTGGGGAAAAAAAGAAGATTATATGTCAGTTTGGGGTTGGATATCTTCTGTTGGTTTATGTAGTAAGTTGCAATTATTATCTTTCAAATATCATATATTCATTGAATCGATCCTCTAGTGTTATCCTCTAGTGTAGTAAGTTTGCACTTATTTTAGAGCTTCTGGAACATCATGATGAGTGTGATGATGAGTTTAAAAGAATGTGAGCAAATATCGATTTCATCCTTTGTCACCATATTCCTAATGAAGGTAAGGAGGTTAAACTCAATGATCTAATTGAAAAATTCGTCTCCATGAAAATTAAGTCACGTTTTGGTTCTGGCACTTTAGTTCTATTTGACCTTTTTCTAATGTCTTGTTATGTATTCATTACTAGTATTGCATTGGTTTGATTTAATCACTTTGCCTGGTTATATGAAACAGGTATAGTTACACATTAAGGTAGTCCACTCACCCTCACTCCGCTCGTTCCTCTTATCCCTATGTTCGTCCGTCCTTCTCTCGAACCTCTTCCATTGCTTTCGATCCTCCTCAAGGTTCTAAACTATATGATAGTTCATCATTATGAGTACGAAAGTCAAATGATTCTGTTTGATCACGTTTTGCAGCTTGGAGTTGGATCATCAGGTGGAACATTGATAAACGAAAAAGGAGCGTACGTGATCTACATTCTCGATGTTGGTTCTTTCAGAAGGTATGTCTCGCTTGATCGATTTGTATGATATTATAAATTACTATTGAATAACGTTTTACTTCTGATCTGTGCTAATATTTAATTGTATGGATTTTAATTATTTTTATGATCGATGTTTTTTTTAATAAAAAAGCATACAATTTAATTTTGTTGGTCGATTTTATTGATATTGTTGGTTTATGTAACAGATTATTTTTACCGTTTCACTAGGATGTTTAATATATAATATACATATTTGTATTTGTTAGAGAAAACTTGTATTTTTGGAAAGGATTCCGAACAAATTAAGCTTATATAATAATTTCATAAGTAAAAATGAGTAATTGATAGATGAAAAGTAGCGTCCTCGAGAAGAAATTTGAAACACATAGAATAAGAGTACAGATATACAAGGATTAAAAAAATGACCATAATTATACAATATAATTTTGGAAGGTACCATCGTTCATTTTATTTCGAAGGAACACATATTACAATCGACATAGTTATTCATAAATTGTGCAATATAACATCGAATTATCAAATCAATTGTCATCAAATGAATAACTTGTTTTAAACCATATACAATATCATACTCTATATTACTTGAAATTGTTTATATCCAAGTGGTGAATCATTAGACAAACTAGCTTTTTATCCCGTGCAAAGCACGGGCATGTTCTAAATACCAATAAGTTATTATATTTTTCTAATGTGTATAATATATCTATAGGTGCGATAAATGAGTTATATGATCGTCGATTTTCTGCTGTGAGACTAATGATCAAGTACGAGCTAGTTTAAGTGTAACTTTATATATACTAAGATTCAATATTTGTTATATTATTTTATGCGTTTACGTATTAAAGATATGACTGATGAGTTTTACGATTGTTAATGTTAATACAAGTTTTTATTATACTTATAAACAAATGAAGGTTCCTTTTTTATATTAATTTGAATTTATTTGTGTCGTGTAAACATAATATTTAACGCACAGAAGTTATATATACATTGTTGTATTGAATGTATGGATGATTACAATGCACATGCATGTTTGATATTCCTATATTTTTTTTCATGTGATATTTTTTTATAATTTTTAATTCATAAATATTTACAGTGGATCTAAATAATAGTATAATGAGATATGGTACATGTTAGTGAATATTATAATATATTCTTATATATCCACATAAATGTATATATGTATACATATATGTATGTATGTATGTATGTATGTATGTATGTATGTATGTATGTATGTATGTATAAATATGTGTATTAAATATAAAATAATCAATAAATTAAAATTAGTGAAAAATTAATAGATTATACAAAATAAATGTATGTATGCATGCATGCATGCATGTATGTATGTATGTATGTATGTATGTATGTATGTATGTATAATTAATAATTATACATTAGTGATATTAAACCTTAATATGTATTAAATATGTTAATGTTAAATGATCAAAATAACCCTAAAAACATATAATAAGAATAATGGTAAAATAGTCTATGAATTAAATTGCTCACTAAACCCCCTTGTTATTGTATTAGATATATATACTATTATATAAAAGCCGAAATAATAAAAGTTTGGATGGTTGGTTGGTACCTATTGATTTTACTTATTTACCCTTACTCAATTACTGATCTACTAACTAATCAATTTCCTTCTTGAGGTTAAACATATTATCTTTTCTATTTTTCATGAATTAAATAATTTTCTTTTCAGGTAAAATACAATATTCTTTTATATTTTATCTAACTAAAATTTTTCCTTTATTAATCAATTTCCCTTTTCAAGTTAAACATATTAACTTTTCTATTTTTCAATAACTAAATAATTTCCTTTTTCAGGTAAAATAGAATATTTTTTACATTTTATTTAACTAAAATTTCAATAATTTCCCTTTTCAGGTAAAATACAATATTCTTTTATATTTTATCTAACTAAAATTTTTCCTTTATTAATCAATTTCCCTTTTCAAGTTAAACATATTACCTTTTCTATTTTTCAACAACCGTGAAAATTAAAAAGATGACATGATTTATGTGAAAAGGTAATTGATTAGTTTATAGTAATTTTAATTTAATTATGTTATTTTATTAAATAAAATTGCTCATAGTTTTTTAGAAAATGAGAAATTAATGTTAACCGTCATATTTCTAGAAAAAAAAGGGGATTTTTTTAGAAAAAATAGAAAAGATGATATGTTTTAGCTGTAAAGGTAATCGGTTAATTATTAATATTATTATTTTATTATATTATTTTTATTAAATAGAAATGCTCGTGATATAATTGGAAAAAGAGAGGCTTTAGTAAGAGAACCGAAAAAACGTGTTTTGGCTGAAAAAGGTATTATATTGTAGTTACTATTAACTAATCAGAACATGTTACCTTTTCCATATTCTGTAACTAAAATATCTCTTTTTCCAATTATATCACGGGTTGTTCTATTTAATAATATAAAATAATAATATTATAATACTAACAATTACCGATTACCTTTTTCAGACGCCAATGCCATGCTTAGGACACTCTTTGCAAATCAATATGGAGACAAGCTGGTCACTGAGGTTCCTGTGCATGAGCTGTCTAGATTTGAAATGCAGAGACTTAAAGAACAATCCTTGTCTGGCTTCAAATCTAATGCATTATTCAGTAAGGTAGATGCACTTGAAAAGGAGGTAGCTACTCTCACTCAGTCCAATGCTCATCTTACAGACAAGGTACAAACTCTAACTGAGCAGTTGAACACTCAAGCCACCACCACAGCTGATGTTCTTCTGCATCAACAATCAATGTTGTCCGCAATGATGAAGCACATGGGTCTCCAAGAATCCTGGTCGAAAAACTCTTCGACCAAAGCTTTGGAAACGCCCTTATTTCGACCAGAATCCTGGTCGAAACGACCAAGAATCCTGGTCAAAAAACTCTTCGACCAAAGCGTTGGAAACGCCCTTATTTCGACCAGAATCCTGGTCGAAACGACCAGGAATCCTGGTCGAAAAACCCTTCGACCAGAGCAAAATTGGACCCTTATTTCGACCAGAATCCCAACACTAATCATCTTAAGATGATTAGTCACGCATCTTCAAGATGCGATGCGTTACCTAAAAAAAAAACATCTTAAGATGCGTGACTCAAAAAAAAAAAAATAGAAAACGGAACTGGAAGTTCGAATCCCGTCATGTCTGCATTTGATGGTTGGGTATTCTCTGTTTCGTGCGGGCGGATGGGGGACCGTTCTCCCCGCCTTTGGTTATCATATTCCTCCAACACTTTTTCATATGCGGCCTTCTTGTCGTTGATGATTTTTTTCAGGTCTCTTTCTTTTCTATTCTGTTCCCATGTCTCCGGTCTGTGGTGACCTTTGCCGTGTTTTTTGTGGTTTGTGTTCTGGGAGGAGCCTAATCGAGAGAAAGCTGAGTTAGCCTTCCTAGGCTGACTGTGTACCTCTTGGTCTTGGTCGTTGTGAGAGCGGACTTGGGAGCCCTGTGCTGGTGGTTGCACACCTTGTTATGGCCAATATTTTGAAAACTATGGCCAAGTTACTGATGTGGTTTTTATGTTTGACCAGCAGACTAATCATCCATGTGGATTTGGGTTTATTTCTTTTGATAATGAAGATGCCGTGGATCGTGTTCTGCAGAAAAACTTCCATGATTTGAACGGTAAGCTAGGAAGATCATGTGACCTTTGGTAGTACTCACTTAATATCCATCTTATTATTTATTAATATATATATATATATTAAATGTTTGATTGAATATAAACGTTTAATTATTTAAATAATTTTTTATTATTAATTTTAAATTTACTTATGTTCCAAACTTAGTTTCAAGATCTAAATAAATACTGTTAATTTAATGTTATTTCTAAATTTATTGTTAAGTATCTTAAGAATTCAATGAATATTTAAATAAAATTATTTTAAAGTGTATAATTACTACTTAAATCCTACAATATTTTATATTAATTTTTTTTGTTTTTTTTAATCTGTAGAATATGTTGTTGATATCAATATTTTTATAGGTATTTTTAAATTTATAATATTGTTAACCTATATATGTCATGTTATAAGTTTTTTTCTAAATTAAGTTATTTGTTGAGTTATTTAATTTTTGTACACCTAAAATCTAAAAGACTTAACGCGGACTTTGTACTTGATTTTTTTGTTATTTAAAATTAATTAAAAATTTAAAAAAAGGATAACCAAACCGAAAACCAAAACTTTAATAGGATAATCAAACCGAAAACCAAAACTTTTAAAACTTTCAATGTTTCGGCTTTAATATATTAGTATAGACAGCATATAATGGGAAAAAAAATTGACCTAACAATATATTTGAATTATTTAAAAAATTTAATATACTATAAAATAATATTAGACATTATTTGGTGTATAAATAATCAATTAAAAAATAAAGTTCATTATAGACTCAATAAAAATATTGTTAGTGAATAGTTTCTTCTCAAATTGGTCAATGCAAATATTCTTATAAATCAATATTTTTTTATAGATAATTTATTCATCAATAAAAGGGCGTACGACATCTACAAAAATAATCAAATTTTCTTATAAATCACTATTTTTCTATAGGTAATTAATTTATAATGTCTATTTTTTCTATGATAAATCAACTCACTATCAAAAGAACATATGATTTGTAAAAATAATATTGAACGAACAAATAGAAAATTATATTAGATGAAAGTTTCCTTTATCAAAATTGCATTCGTTTAGTGGATCGTGCACGGTAGGATTCGTTTCTCATATGTTTGAAAAATACAACTTTTTCTTATAGATAGCCTAATAATTTATTACGGTCATGAGAAATAAGTGTTTGTGAATTTTTAATATGTTTTTCAAAAAATTAATGGCGACCCATACAAATTTTTTAAATGAATTCATATAATAAAAATTCTAGAGATTCACGGTAATGCACATTTAAATATACCAAATTCCAAAACGAACAAAACTTGAAATAAGGATAAAAAACTTATGAACTTGGTAGAAATATTCTCACAAAAAAAATTAATTGAAAAACAAAATTAAAAAAATAATAAAGAGGGGCTTACAATGTTTCAGCGGGGGATGTGAATGTTTGATAATTGTTTGGTAGTATTAATATTAATGCAATTGGTATAAAATGAAATAAATTACATTTTATATTATAATATAAAATAACACATTAAAAACACGTTCACAACTAATAAAATAACATAATTATATTATAATTATAAAATAGTTTAATAAAATAGTTTGAGCAATTTTGTTTAATAAAATAACATAATTATATTCTAATTACCATTAACTAATCAATTACACTTTTCACCCAAAACACGTTCTCTTTTCTATTTTCTCTAACCAACATATCTCTTTTTCCAATTATATCATGGACGGTTACCTTTTTTCAACTAAAATACGTTACCTTTTTTCTTTTCTCTTACTAAAACCTCTCTTTTTCCAATTATATCACAAATAAAATAAAAAAAAATAATATTATAATACTAATAATTACCCGATTACCTTTTCTGCTAAAATGGATCATCTTTCTATCTTTTCAATTTAAATCCCCTTTTTTCTAGAAATATCACGGGCAACATTAATTTCTCATTTTCTAAAAACTATGATCAATTTTATTTAGTAAAATGACATAATTAAATTATAATTATTATAAGCTAATCAATTACCTTTTTCACATAAATCATGCCATCTTTTTAATTTTCACATTACCATTCTATTTTCTCTAACTAAAATCTCACTTTTTCCAATTATATTAAGGACGGTTCTATTTAATAAAATAAAATAATAATATTTAATATTAATAATTAACCGATTACCTTTTTCAGCTAAAACATATCATCTTTTCTAACTAAAATCCTTCTTTTATTAGAAATATCACGGGCAATATTAATTTTTTCTTTTTATAAAAATATTACGTGCAATTGTATTTAGTAAAATAACGTAATTAAATAATAATTACTATAAACTAATCAATTAAAATCTCACTTTTTCCAATTATATTAAGGACGATTTTATTTAATAAAATAAAATAATAATATTTAATTATATCCTTATATATGATAAACGTAAGAGGGATCTTATCCATAATTTTGGTTTGATCCCTTTGGTTTGGTCACTGTACCGCCAAAATAATCTCAACCGTCGAATATAATATTTTTAAAAATAGACGATCAAGATTATATTATATTAAAATGAAAATTATAATCTAAAAAGGATATAATTAAAAAGGTTGTATTATAATTGAATTTTAAAAAGAAGTTATAATCTGAAAAGGATATAAAAGATTGTATTAGAATTAAATTTTATTTATGTTTTAATATTAAAAATGTTCATATTTACTATTTAGGCGTTATCTCGAGACATAGAAATCAGATTTGGATGATTTTACAGTCCACGCGAAACAAATAAAATTATCTTTAATTTAGTGACAATTTAACATTGTTATCCAAATGAAAACACTCAGAATCTCAAGAGAAAATACAATTACGAATTTGTACATTAATCCTATTTAGTGTAGAATACCTACGTTAATAATCTTATTCAATATAGAAAACCTAATTATATGTGATATAAATCATTGACAGGCACTTTTTTATATTTCAATATAAATACACTTTTTAGTTTACATGTTAAAATATTAAATATTTTTTATGCTATATCCAACGTTTTTATCTATTTATTTAAGATCTAACATTTCTTATTTATTTTATCGTAATGAGGACCAGACTACCAACTAAAAAAATTTTGGGCAAAATCCCTACTACACTTATTATTAAAATTGTATTGATTGTTAGTACAACTATCTTCAAATAATAAGAAGATTATTTTGATAATCAAAACAAAATATAAGTAGATTTCCTAAATAGAATAGAATTTTCAATATAAAAAATCGTCAATTTCATCTCTCTCTTTTGTTTCTTGGTAGTTTTAATTGAAGAAAATTGTTAAATCATCACTAAATTAAAGATAAATTTGTTAATTTCACGTAGGCTGTAAAAATCATCCAAATCAAGTTTTAAGAATCTTTGCCTTCATCTCTTGCCTACTATTGAACGTGTAAAATCTTATATGTATATCAATTTCCTAACAACAATTTGATATGTAAACTAAAAATAAATTTAAAAATAATATAACAAATATTAGAAAAAAACCCATGCGTTGCACGGATTATAAGCTAGTATATATATATATATATATGAGTTGCACTCCATAACAAACACCTTATATAACAAACAATAAAGAACACCTCATGTCTAATCAAATATAAGAGTTCCGTCATGGCACCCAATACAAAAAGTTGTTATTTTTTTACCCTCTATCCATCCAGCAAAAGAAAAATTAAAAATAAAAAAAGAATTTATGTTTTATGATGACGTCACTGCTGACGTGACGTCAGCAGTGACGTCATCATGAACAGTAATTTTTTTTATTTTTTTTGCTTGATGGATAGAGGGTAAAAAAATAACAACTTTTTGTATTGGGTGCCCCTGGCGGGGCCAATGGATCTAATAGATCTAAGGTGTTCTTTATTGTTTGTTATATATATATATAGGCCTTTATTCCATACAGAACACTCTTGTTCCATACAGAACACCCTTATATAACAAACAATAAAGAACACCTTAGATCTATTAGATCCATTGGCCCCGCCAGGGGCACCCAATACAAAAAGTTATTTTTTTACCCTCTATCAAGCCAGTAAAAAAAATTGAAAAATTACTGTTCACTGATGACGTTATCATGATGTCACCAGTGAACAGTAAATTTTCAATTTTTTTTGCTGGCTTGATAAAGGGTAAAAAAATAACAACTTTTTGTATTAGGTACTATGGCGGAACTCTTAGATTAGATTAGATATTAGATGTTCTTTATTATTTGTTATATAAGGTGTTTGTTATGGAGTGCAACTCTCTCTCTATATATATATACATACATATACTTATAAAACGCCGCAACTTCAGAAATATAGGCACATAAATAGACATGCAATATGCTCCATTTATAAAACTTCTAATATTTACTTTCTAGATATTTAGCCTATTAATCGGTACTATACCAGTAATACCACCTTCCGGTCTATTGTTTCAATTAAAATTGACATGTATCTAGCAGGTCTACCTTAATGATCACTTAAGTGTATAATTATTAGTATTTAGTACTATACACCTTTCGGCACATTGCTCCCTTTCATTCCATGTACACACACTTTTATATACATGTGTGTGTACTAGTGCATATATATCATATCCCATCTCTTTCATTTGTCTTCTGTTTACATCATGGGTGGCCGAGTATTAGTACCCTGGTGGTCAGTTTGTGTAAGTTTCTGCCTGATCCTCCACCCCGGTTTAGCATCCGGAGCTCTTAGTACAAACTACTATGCCAATGTGTGTCCCAAGGTGGAATCCATAGTTCGAGAAGTTGTCAAAACAAAAATTAACCAAACCTTTGTTACAATCCCTGCAACTCTACGTCTCTTTTTCCATGATTGCATAGTCCAGGTAACACTGCATGATTCATGACATGTACATACTGTGTATAACCACAGACACGCAAATTAAACACTGTAAAGCACACACACACACACACACACACACGTAGGCCGTAGCATAAGAAAAATGCTATATTCTTATTGTTTACCAAGAGAAATGCTATATCATGTTGAGTTGGTATGGAATGTTGTGTTGAACAATCAATATACCAATGCAGGAGACTAGTATGAATACATGTTTACCTTTAACAGGGCTGTGATGCATCAATAATGATTCAATCAACAGAGGACAATACAGCTGAGAAGGATCACCCGGATAATCTGCCACTGGCTGGAGACGGATTTGACACAGTGATCAAAGCTAAAGCTGCAGTGGATGAAGTTCCTAGTTGCAAAAACAAGGTTTCATGCGCTGATATTCTTGCCATGGCTACCCGAGATGTCATTTCTCTGGTTTGTAAACTACTTCTCGTGTATAGGAGCCACAATCCTCTTAAATTACTCACACGTGTATGAACATTGTAACTATATATGCACATTAATGCAGTCTGGTGGGCCTTCATACCGAGTGGAGTTGGGAAGATTAGATGGGCTGGTGTCCACTTCTTCGAGTGTGGACGGGAAGATCCCTAAGCCTAACTTCAATTTGGATCAGCTTACTTTCTTTTTTTCTACACTTGGCTTAAACCAAATGGATATGATTGCTCTATCAGGTACAGTCCTAGCAAACTCAAATCCCTTCATTCTGGATCCCAAATTGCTAATTTAATAAGATGTTTGTTTTCACAGCTGCCCACACAGTGGGGTTTTCTCACTGCGATCAGTTTGCAAATCGCATTTACAATTTCAGCCGTAACAGGAAGGTAGACCCAGCGCTAAGCAGGAAGTACGCAGCTGAGTTACAATCTAAGTGCCCAATAGATGTTGACCCAAGTATAGCTGTCGATATGGACCCAGTTACCCACAAAATATTTGACAACCAATACTACAAGAATCTTCAGGTGGGCAAGGGGCTCTTCAGCTCCGATCAGGTTCTCTATACTGATTTCAGATCCAGGCCGTTCGTTAACATCTGGGCTGGTAACTCTGGAGCTTTCGAACGAGCCTTCATTGTGGGCATCACCAAAATGGGTCAGATCCAAGTCAAGACCCAAGGAAGTAGATTTGGTAATATTCGTCAAGACTGTGCTGTATTTAATTCATAGGAAAGATAAACATTCGTCAAAACATTATTGCAAACTATGCTCATTGGATTTAACTTTACAAAAATAATAACAGAATAAACTGAGTCCAAATTTAAGCACATTATCTACTCTCCATTTAATTAAAAACAATCAAAGGTATATAACTTTCTTGTGTTACACTTTCATTGCCTCCATGCCCAGCCAGAGGTGGGATATACACTCACCCCTCAGATGAGTTCATTTTCCACAAAGAACAGTTGAGGTAAAGTAATCTGCAAAGCGTGAGAAAGATTTAACATATAAATCACCTGCAACAACTGTATTAGTCACAATTAGGCAACTTCATTTAAAAATTGTGATGACTTGGGGCCACAGAACCACAATTCATACATATAATAGACACAATTAAAGGATCATAGTCTGTTCTTTACTTATAGTCAATTGCAGGATACAAAATACAAAAAAAATAACTGGAATTATATTGATTCAGAATTATTTGCAATTCAAGCTTCAAAGTATATAAATTTTTGCACGCCACCAACTATAAAATGAGGAGTGATGCATAAATCTGACCTTAAAGTAGGATAGTATTGGACACTGGGCATTGGCCTCGAAGCTGGTACATTGACGAGGAGGCTAGGAGTTTAAAAAAAAGAAAAAAGGAATCAATGTCAAAGTATGTACTTCGTAAATTTCTTCAATCTCCGTTTGGATCAACAGACAAAATAAAATAAAATACAAAGTCCAAGGGCAGATGGCAGATGGCATATCATAAATACAAAGACATGCCGGAAAAGTCTTTTTAACTCTTGTAGGTTATAGAAATCAACACCAAGAGATGATACTGATTCCATTGTGGTAATGCTTCACGCTATGCCCACAACAATGTCAAAGGAGAGTGAAGACTGGAAAGGGAAAAATCGACCCAAAAAGACCAAGGGAACATTGTTTTTAGCTGTATCCTGTCACAATTAAAAAATTAGACAACCTGCTAATGCTCGCAGAAAACATCATTCAAAGTCTAAAGAAGGAAAGAACAAAAAATGAAAGTAGGAAAAAGGGAAGAGCAACAGATAAAGAGAGACAGGAGAAAAGATATGAAGAGCTTACCTAAATGCAATACTGACCCTGGTGTAAATAGCATCACTGATGCTCGACTTGAAGTTATTCTTTGGAGTCTTCTGATCCTAGTTAGTAGTCAATAGTCGGAAATCTTATAGGATAGATCTGATATGTAAATGAAATCTGTTCCTTTGCGGGCAGTAAAGCTACTATTCATCAATTATGGAATTATCCACCAACCATCTGTTGCTTCTTAAATTCTCTGATTGCTTTGTCTAGCATACAGGATATCTGTATAAAACAAAGCACAACAAACCCTTTTGTGACATTGGTATTAATAGAGAAGAATACCAAACTGAACATACCCAGTGCATGAAAGGTAGGATGTACGCATACCTTGCCTCTACTTTTTCCTCAGATGCCCCAGGCTCTGTTAAATCTAATATGATCCAATTAGGACATCCTCCTGACACCTTCAGGTTTTGGGAGAACTGGTCACTTGACATGGTTTCATTGCTCGGTTTGGGGAGACCTAAGGTCTCGAGTTCGAAGTTTTGACCCTCCACCTCTAGTATTCAAATTTATTTGTCTGTTTGGTGATATATTTTGTTTGTTTGTCCACTCGTTCAAGTGAGGGGAGTGTTGAATATGATATGATCCAATTAAGGCCTCCTAAAACCTTAGGGTTTCGGGAGAGCTGGTTACTTAACAAAAACAAAATGATGTATAATATATCAAATTAGCTCTTTTATTGACTAGGAATCTGGAACATACATAGTCTATGCTGATAAAGAAGCCAAAATTTTCAAACTTATGTTCTTCCTAATTCTAATACAGTGTGAAAAAACTTATTAAGGTTATAGACAACAAATGATTGTCTTCTTATATATTGCCAAAGGAATTACTAATCTCATTTTGTAAGTATTATCAAAGTAGTTTCCAGACAAGACCCCAGTATACAATAACAATGTGCGAATGTTGTACGAAGTAATTGGTCTACACAACTTTTGTGATATACTGTATTCAGTGTCTGCAATCATGCAAAAGCAAACTAAAACAAGAAAACACAAAGAATTACCTTTAAGCAATCAAGTAAAGCACCAAATATCATCCCAAACTTAATATTGTCAAGTTACCATCCAAACCAAGACTAAAGGAATTGGAAAATGAATAATATTTCCATGTGAGAACCTGCAAACTGCAATCTGCATGATACGAGTAGTATGTAGCTCTTCAAGTTAAATATGGTCAAATATATAAACAAAAAGTCTTATACTAAATTATAACAAAACTAAGAACCAATACCAGTCCAACTTACACTTTAGCACCATAGGTATTGATTTTGATTTTTGAAGCCCAAAAAGATCTTATGAAAGTCGATCACAGCCAAATAGTTTTCAAATGTTACCAGTCAATTTCTCTTATTAATTTTTCGTCATAACATTGTAAAAGTACTTGGGACTAGGAGATATTCATGTACTTACAAAGAAGATAGATCACTTAATATGTGCAAGACAAATTTTATTATTACATTGCAACTGCAACCAGAGCCAATAACTCAGATGGTTAAGACAAAAACCTTGGTGCATCTTATTCATGAAGTCGGCAAAATGAGAATACTCCAGAAACAGTGCAAGGAAACTAGATAAAAGAAAGGACCATTCCTATAAAAGTATGCAACCTACCTAATGGACCACTGAGTCTGAAGTTTTGTGTCCCCAAGCAAAAAGATTGCCATGTCTGGAATCTTGTTTGCCAAATTAAGTTAGCATATGGTAGTACACTAGCTGAGAAGCTACAACTAGTTTCCATTTAAATGTGTGACTTTCCAAGAGGAACAGTTCTTCTCTCTTTAGATTTTCACTGTTCCTCAATCACTTCTATTGATAGATGCATAGCACTTACGTCAGCAACCATGACACACCAGTCAGTAATCAAAGGTTGAAACAGATCAAACCTACTGTAGATGAGCACTCATAAACAAGTGCTGGAAACATGAATATCTTAGCCATCTGAGTTTACAGTTTCCAATTAAATTTATTTGTTTGCATCACTGAGTTTATATAGTTAAAAGACAGAACATTAAATTATGTCAGAAATGATAATTGAGAAAAATAAGATCCTCACAGTACTAAGATCTCATGAAGCCCTGTCGTACATAAAAGACAAAAACAGATGGTAAGAGTATAAAGAATAAGCAATTGACCCGATAATAATGAACGAATTATGTTGTCAAAATGGGGCCTTCATCACTCTATGCAACAGAAAATTAAGAACAATTCATCTGAGTATTTAATATAGTACAGAGTTTAAACCCACAAACGACAAACAAAATTTATATAGAAAGAAGTCAACAGTGAAACATCGGGCAGTTATAGAATATAGATATAACTATTGGGCAAACATAAATCAATAAGATTAGTCAACTATCAATATAAGGTAAAATGAAAAAAGGCCACTAAACTATCTATTACAGCTAGAATTCTTACAGGTACTCACGTCCTTATACTTTACACGAAACCAAACCCATTCCAGAAAAATCAGCACTGAGTTTTATATACAACCTAGTGACCTTGAGTCAAAATTTTCTATAGCATTTACCATGTGGATACCTCAGCATTTCTTACCATATGTCTGCGTCACAGTTATAAGGGATTACTGAATCACTAGAATGCAACATCATCTCTGAGCAAGATATAGAATTAGTATCTCCCGACTCGAGCACATATTAAAAGTAACTGTCTGGGGGTGCACCCAAGGAAACCTTCTCAAGGTGCAGTGGCCAATTACTTCCAAGTATCTGGGAATTCAATTCCATTGCAACACGGAAATCCAACATAGAAGCGGGAAAGGATCTTACTGGATTTTGTGCATGTCGCATGGGCCTTGTAACATTTACACCCAGTGCAGCCTGATTTACAACTTGATTAAAGCGGTTGTGCTCAGACCTTGAACCAGCTAGCTGTAGACAGGGTTTTAGCAATCCCTTTAAGAAAACATCCAGCCCGGCATTCAACAAGTTAACGCCATCCATTGAAATTTTTGAGCCCTCTGACTCTAGCTTCTGATCCAACCTACCTTTTAAAGAGCTATTCCCGGGAAGCTCGCCACTACTATAACAAGACAGGTTTAATAAATCAGGAGTACTGCCATAAGATAGTAATTTCCTAGGACCTTTTGCGTGTATGGAAATGCCAAGCGGAGCTCTAACTGAGCTTCTACTGTAAATTCCAGGGCTTCCAGATGCCTGCTCAACCTCTTCTCCATCTTCAACAGAGTAAACTTCACCAGGTGGTCTGCTACCTACAGAAACCAAATCCATAACATTTTGATGTTCTTGACCTTTTGCAGACTTTTCATCAAAAGTAACATTATGGGTCTTCCCATGAGGCCCGAGAGGGCTTGGTCGATCCTTAAACTTGCGTTCCCTAATATTAGGAGTTCTTCCCTTCTTAGGAGACCGGGGAAACACATCTCTACATAATGACTGAGAACCACTTTTCTCAATCCCATTCGCCACTTTCACACTTAGTGAACCATTCCGTTTAATTGGTTTTGGCGGAGGAGTCTTAGAAAACGTTGCATTACTCACAATCGCTCGAATAAGTTCATTATGAAGACAAATATTCTGTCTCCCTATCATACCAACACAAACTCTATCAAACTCTGATTTGGACACCTGGAGACTCAAATATCTATCCAATAAATTAAAGTACTTCTCAGCTTTTTCCTCCCCAATTTTGGTTTCGATCCGAACTTTCAACTCTAAAGTATCTATCCGGAAACAATGCCGACTAGCCGGCATTTTCAATTACTAAATCCTTTATCAACACTTAAAAAACATCATTATCAAAAAACAAGAAACGCAACATTCTCGAAACGATCCATACCCAAGTTTTCGAGTTCGGAAACACAAAACCACTATCTTAATAGCCTGATCTCACTAATCCAAGTAACTTCATTACATGCTGACATAAACTGTATAGACAACTGTACAAACTGAAAAAAAAATAAAAAAAGATGTCAAAATTAAGCTGAAAACAACAACTACGTGTAAGATAAAATCATAGAGACAGCATATACATACAAGTAAAGTGGTGAAGTGAAGAGGAACCTGAGAATTGAGATTATAGGATAGGATCACTGAAGGAGAGATTAGGGTTTGAATGTTGTAGTAAAAGGGGGTTTGTGTAAGAAGAAGAGTGTGTAATTGGGGTCAACTGACACGTGCGTGCGTGTGTGAACAAGAGGAGGTTAGACGTTAGACTGAGCTCGTGCGTACGTACTACTTGTTCAATTGGGGGCTGGGTTATGACTCTATGACCAGCGAGTCAACGGCTCGATTTGTACAAGGTGTATAAAGTAGTTCTCTGATTAACCCAAAAAAGAAGGCTTAATTAATTAAAATAATAACAAAATTCAAATCTATCTATCTATCTATACTATATATTGTACTTATACTATATAAAAGTCGTACGATACATATTAATTTTACATATTTATTCTTAATTAATAATACATGTTATTATACTTTGAGAAAATGACCAGACTACCACATTTTGGGGTGGTAACTGCCCGAAATACCATTATGCGGGAGACTCCGCCCTTTTTAACCACGGAGTACGCATTCTAGTACTGCGCATACTGAAATACGCATTACCCTAATGCGTATACGGGGAAACGCATTTCTGTAATGCGCATTGACGTCATCCCACGTCATTATCTCCCAAATACAGCTGGTGCTCAGGCGAGCTCGAAATCGCCCAAAAATCGCCTTTGTGCGATCTACCTTCTCCGGCCACCTCCTCAAACACAGAGGACACCAAAACGATGGCCACAGCTTGCTCTTCATTTTGTAATATTCATCTATTGATTTCAGGCCCCGTAGGGGCGTACATGAGCAGATCGGAAAACTGATCGGATTGTTGAGCTTCGAATTGGGTCTTTCAAATCCGGTAAAGAAAATGAAAATCCAAAATTACAGGGTTGTAGAGGAAGATGAGACAATTCTTTTGGTATATAGTACGTGATTTATCGTTGCCTGGAAAAAGTGTAGGATTGTGTCGAAGTTTTTGGCCGGAAAAAACGACGTCGACGATGGCTGGGGACGATGAACAGTAACGTGGCATACGCATGTTCAACATGCGTGTTCCCAACCACGCATCTTGAACATGCGTGTTCAAGGTAGTGTTCACCGATGATTTTTTCATTTTACAAAAGGCACGCAAGAAAGAAATGCGTATTCAGTCTACGCATCATGAAGATGCGTGCTCCGTGGTTAAAAAGGGCGGATGATCCCGCATAGTGGTATTTCGGGCAAAAAGTTTAGAAAAAGTGGTAGTTTGGTACTTCACCCTTATACTTTATTATCCTTACTTAATTATTTATAATTACCAATAACTAATAAATTCTCATTTTAAGGTAAAATATATCATCTTTTTCTATTTTTCAATAAATAATCAATTTCCATTTTTAAGTAAAATACAGTATATTTTTTATTTATCTAACTAAAAAAATTTCTTTTTCTAAAAAACACTATAAGCTATTTTATTTATAAATTAAAATATTACAATTACTAACAATTAACCAATTACCATTTTTAGCTAAAATACCTTACCTTTTTTTATTATTATTATTTTGGCACTCTAGTTGTTGTTTACTTATTTACCCTTAATTAATAATACATGTTATTTTACTTAATTATCCTTACTTAATATTTATAGTTACTAATAACTAATAAAATTCCATTTTAAGATAAAATATGTTACCTTTTTCTATTTTTCAATAACTAAGCAATTTCTTTTTTTTTTTTACGTAAAATATAGTATCTTTTAAATTTTATCCAACTAAAATTTTTCTTTTTCTAAAAAACACTATGAACTATTTTATTTATAAATTAAAATATTATAATCACTAATAATTAACCAATTCCCCTTTTTAGCTAAAATACGTTACCTTTTTTTTATTTTTTTATTTTTTCCAATAAAATATTTGGGTAGCTTCATTTAAGTAAATTAAAATAATAATATAATAATTAATAACTAACAGAGTACTTTTTTCAGCTAAAACATTTCATCTTTTCAATATTTTCAAACTAAGATCCATTGTTTTCTAAAAATATTACGGATAACATATATATAATTATTATATAATCATATCATTTAAAAAATTTAGCCTACAAATTGAATTCTTAAATTTTTTAATTCAAATTAAAAAAATTCATTATATTAAAAAACATTTGTGCATCGCACGGGCTTTAAGGTATCTATATTATTATATAAAAGTCGAAATATTGAAAGTTTGTTGGTTTGGTTTTTGGTACGGTTATCCTAATTATTAAAATAAAATTTGATTTTCGACACGGTTATCTTAATTATTAAAATAAATAATAAAATATATAATTAATGGCAATTAATCCATTGCCTTTTTAACTTCTACTTTTAGTTAAAGATATTATTTTTTATAAACACCTAAAAACATAATCATACCATATCTTCCAATTATTAATATATTTGTTCATATTAAATCACGTTAGCTTTTAATTTAAATTAATCTTACAATCATTAATATATAACCAAAAATATCACATCATATTTTCCGAACATTAATAAAATATATTAAAAATCCATATACCTTTACTAAAACATTGAAAGTTTGTCGGTTTGATTTTCAGTATGATTATCCTAATTATTTAAGGGTGATGATATATGCACACCCCAAATTGATGGTTGCACACACTAATCATATTATTTGACAATAATGTCCTCAACCTCAATACTATGCTTAATTTCTCATGTTTTGTTCTTATTTCTCATGTTTTGTTCTTGTTCAAAATCAACGAAGTGTTTTCTCGTATTTTAATATTACTTAGTTAATAAATGCATTTTACTGCTTAGGATATTGTGATAAATTAATAGTATGAATATTTTGTTTTGTTACAATTATACTGTTATTTGTATGTAATAAGTTTCATATTAACACCATTTACTCAAATAAGTGTTGACCCACTAATTTTATTCAAAATAATTACTTCCTCCTCCTAATTTATTATAATATAATCATTGTTATGTTTAAAAAAATTGCTTAAGTAGTCGAATAATCCTGAGCTGAAGTGCTTAAATGTGCTTCCGCACCCAACTTAACCTTTTCTGAGATTTCTTGTGACAAACTATATACTATCTACTATTACAATCTTTTTTAAGTTGAGTTGAATCCTCGAAATACAAATAGGCTAAATATATGCCTTTCAATCTCCCTCTATTTGTTTGTTAGACAATAATAGGCAAATACCTAGAGGATAACTTGTTAGGTCCCAAAGTATCGTAGAAGGGGGGGTTGAATACGATACTACCAAAAAAAATAATTCCAGAGAATATATCTTTATTGATAATAAACTCGAAGGGGTGTTACAACTTCTAATCCAATGGATTAGCTTTAAAACCTGAACACTTCTAAGGATAGTTTAGGCACGAGGACCTTCTACCCGACACTTCCTGAAAGCGGGCTAAGTCGACTTTCCTACTAGATGGACTGTTTAGCAGCTTACACTCCTAAGGATAGTTTAGACACGAGGACCTTCTACCTGACACTTCCTGAAAGCGGGCTAAGCCGGCTTTCCTACTAGATGGACTGTCTAGCAGCTTACACTGAAAAGATATAAGAGAGAGAAGAGAGAGTTGTGTGTTGAGGTGTGTTTTGAAATGAATTACAACATGCCTATTTATAGGTTTTAGAAAGTTACTATTTGACACTATTCCAACAACCCCCAAATAGTAACCGAGCACTATTCCAACAACCCCCAAATAATAACTGGACACTATTTCACCAACCCCAAATAGTAACCGTTGGTTACTATTCATATGAATGATTTCGGATAATATTCACATGAATAGTAATTTCGGATACTATTCATTTTCCTCTTAATTTGACATCCTTAAATATTCAGCTTCCAACTAACTAGAGGATATCAATACTGCTCTAAACTCAATCATACCTCTTGAAAAGTTTTTCTGAGTTAGATACTTCGATTCTTTTGTGAAGTGTTGACGCCTAGTGCAAATGGTCTGGTTCACAAACGACTAACATTCACTCGTGGTCTTCATATCATGTCTTTAAGAACACTACTAAGAATTGTGCAATCATAAAAACTTTATCACTAGAATCTTTTGGCCCTTCAACTGAATCGTCTGTACATCTTATTTTGTCACCGAGACTTGATCATGTTAATGAACTTCTTTCAGCGACTTGATCCTTGTTGATGCCTGTTCTTCAAATTTCACGATCCCGGTATAGAGTTAATATTATTTATCTTTTATCCTAGTTGAGTTATATATGTCTCTATTACATATTACATCACATTATGCTTTACAATCTCCCCCTATTTGATTATTAGGGTTTAACAAGCAAGTTCTTAGAGGATAACTCAACTGATACAACAAAATAAAATACAAAGATAAATAATATTAAATTGCATTCTGGATCATATATATACATTTTCCAGATTTCTAAAATTTGAACAAGTACAAGACAAATTGTTCCTCTAGACTAAACATATCTTCAAGTTTGCCTTGCTTTCTTTCCACATAGCACTAATACTCCCATTAGTTTTTCCTTTCCCAAAATAAAATTATTTCGTGTCAACAACCTTTTCTTTGCCCTTACGCCTAGTAGATTCTTCTTGATCATCCAACTTCTCCCACTCAGTTGGGTTATCCTCCATAGTAGTAGGATGTGGAGCTGGTAAATTAGATGAAGATGGCTTTACCAAGGAGTTGATTGGATCTTTTAACTGGGTTGCCATGGTATTCAATTGAACCTGGAATACATTATGTTGAATAAGTTGCAATTTTTTGATTTCTGCAATGGACTTACAGATATTTGGCAACACTTTCTCTATTGTTTGGACCCGTGTAAGGAGTCTGTTGTATCCCTTTCTGGTTACAGGTGCATGTGGTTGAGTAGGTTGCTCACTCATACGTTCTGCAGGTGTTTCACTCAACACTCTATATTCACTCGATTTAGTGGTTTGGGTTACACTTACATGTTCTGTTTGTGTTTCCCTCAACTCTCTTCCAGAGCTTCCACCGAGATGTGTACCTGCATATGAAATCATCCTAGCCCCTTTTTCAGAGGTCACGTATGGTGCAATGAAAGTTCGTGAGCTTCCATCCTCGCGTGAAGCGAGTTGCCGACCACTGGTAAAGAGTGGTAAATCTCGAAAGAGATCCAGAGATTTTCCCTCTGGGAGGTTAAACTTGAATCGATTAAATGGCACAAAACCCAAGTTTCCCTCGTATGTCTGTGAAGACACTTGGTTTATGAAAGAACCACCTACCGATGGATCTTTCCGTAAAATGGAAGATTCACCAGCAGTTATTGAGGTAGGTAATTCCACCTCGGATGCCTGTGAAGGCATTTGATCTTTAGAAAGATCATCAACCACTCTTATGTTCCGTGAAATGGAACTCAAGATAGTTGCTCCTATCAATTCAACCTCATGTACATTTTCACTCATTGGATAAGGAAGAATTGTTTCACTAACAGTTGCTGTTACCTCAGGTTCATTGGGTTTACTCCATTTAGAATGAGGTAGAGCAGCTGATATAACTAACTCCTTATGTGGTGCTGCTGAGGCACTATCTCCCTCAAAAGTGTTAATGGATGGTCGTTTAAGTGACAATTGAGGTGTATGAGTTTGTTGTGTTGGTGTTTGCATTTGTAGAATGGCTCTTCGACCTGTGTTAGAGTCGGTGGGATTTCCTGCTCTTGGTCGGGTAAGATGGCCACTAGGGGCTGTAGAAACTGTATTTCTTGTGACACAACAGGGAATACAGAGGTTGGAATAGCAGGGATTGAAATATTACCTTGTCGTATACCTGCTTTTACTGGTCTTGGTAACAACGGAAGTGGGACAGTCTTTAGATATTCAGTTAGGACTGTAGGCACATCCGTATAGTTCTTTTTGCTTATGTAATTAATTACATTCATCTTCATGTAAGAACATTCCACCTTTCGACCATTTTCCAAGCATACCCTGTCTTCATCATTCAAAAAATCATTTAATATTAGCTGTAGAAACCTTGGATATAGAAATTTGACATTTTGAGTCTGAACATCTCTTCTTCCCAAGTGTTTCATCTTTAAAATGATTTGACCAAAAACTATTTTTCCAAAATTAATCGTCAAATTATTGGCGACCGTATACCCTATTTTATGAATAAATTCAGGTATTCGATCTTGATTTGTTCTATCTGAGGAAAAAACATGATTAAGAGTGTGAAAGAAGAAATTTCAGTACTGGGTTAGAAACGTTCTAGAAAGATTACCAGTATTGAAATTGCCATCTTGGTACCTTATAAAACGAAAGAACATTTCAATCTGTTCAGGTGTAGGATCAGAAACAAGATTTTCCATAGGAAAATGAAGTATTCGATTAACATCTCGTTCAGTGACCCTAATCGACCTACCAAATAGTCGATATATGAATGCACACCCGTCCTGTCCAGAAGTGTTAACCGCACTGCAATATAGTTCACGCAATGCATCATGGTTAAGATGCACTGGTGTAACTAAAGCATAACGAATTAATGAATGTTCATTCAGAAATTGTGTCCAAGCCCGAAATTGCTCATCCAGAATGGTTTCGATTTGCTGAATGGAAATAGGATTAACTTTAGCAATTAAAAAGCTTCCCTGCAATGCCATTTCCAAAACTTTGAGAAAATTCAAAAACAAGGGTTAGTTTTTATAAAGGATGATGTATAAAGCAAGAATATGAAATCCGATCTAAAAACCACCAGCTAGATTTGAGATATCTTTCCGATCAAAGCTCGAAATATTCAGCAATCGTGTGTATATACTCTGTATATCTGAAAAATGATGATGTTAAACACAAACAAAAACTCATCATTTATAAGGTCTCAAGGACTAGTGGGTTAGGTGAGGGCGTGACAGGTTAGGTTAGAAAAGAAATTAAATGCATTTATCACCGCTCAATAATTTTAACCAAACAACCTAACCAGTCGAAAAACATCTTATCACCGAGACCTATAAGCCTATGTACACACACATACACACTTATTATTTCTAATTATTGTGGATTTAAAATAACCAATCAATAATTCAAGAATTAATCCACAATAATCAGACAAACTCATAATTAAATAGACATAAAATTAACAAAATATCATTAATTGATATATGTTAATAAAATATTTATTTAATTATGCTACAATGATATCTCCAGATTAATCATGCAGATAAGCAAATAAAACAAACAAAATCCAGAGAATGAAATTCACTGGCTGCAAGCAAATTGAACAGACATTTTAAAAGATCATGTGAAATTTAACATACCAAGCTCACTTACAAACCTTGAAAAGGTTGCTTCATCCAAAGCTTTAGTAAAAATGTCTGCCAACTGTTTTTCACTAGGAAAAAAATGCAGTTCCACAGTGCCTTTCATCACATGCTCCCTGATGAAATGGTATCTGATGTCTATGTGCTTGGTTCTAGAATGCTGCACTGGATTCTGTGATATTGCAATTGCAATAGTGTTATCACAGAAAATTGGGATCTTTCAACTTTAACTCCATAGTCAAGTAGTTGATTTCTCATCCATAGAATTTGTGAACAACAACTCCCAGTTGCTATGTATTCACCCTCTGCAGTTGAGGTAGATACTGAGTTCTGCTTCTTACTGAACCATGAGACCAGCTTGTTTCCCAAGAATTAACAGGTTCCTGTGGTACTTTTTCAATCCATTTTGCAACCTGCATAATCTGCATCTGAGTAGCCAATTAGATCAAAACCAGAATCTCTAGGGTACCAAATGCCAAGGTTTGGTGTTCCCTTGAGATATCTGAAAATCCTTTTAATAGCTACTAAGTGAGATTCCCTAGGATCAGCTTGAAATCTAGCACATAAACATGTAGCAAACATAATATCAGGTCTACTAGCTGTTAAGTATAAAAGAGATCCAACCATTCCCCTATAGCTTGTCATGTCCACCTTCTTTTCCTTAGTATTCAGTTCAAGCTTAGTGGCAGTGGCCATGGGTGTTTTTGTAGAAGAGCAATCTGCTAAATCAAACCTTTTTAAAAGATCATAAATGTATTTTGTTTGGCTTATAAAAATTCCCTCATTCACTTGTTTAACTTGTAAACCAAGATAATAAATTAATTCACCGATCATACTCATTTCATATCTACTTTGCATAAGTTTGGCAAATCTCTTGCAAAGTTTCTCATCTGTAGACCCAAATATTATATCATCTACATAAATTTGGACAAGTATCATAGAGCCATTGACATTTCTATAAAAGAGAGTTTTATCAATAGTACCTCGAATGAAGTGATTCTCTATAAGGAACTATGAGAGTGTGTCATACCAGGCTCTAGGTGCTTGCTTCAGGCCATAGAGTGCTTTGAGTAGAAAGAACACATATTCTTGAAAGTCTGGATCTTCAAAACCAAGCGGTTGACTAACATACACCTCCTCCTCCAGAATACCATTCAGAAATGCACTCTTGACATCCATTTGATAGACTTTGAAATTGGAATGCACTGCATAGGCCAGGAAGATCCTTATTGCTTCTAACCTTGCCACTGGAGCAAAGGTTTCTTCAAAATCAATTCCTTCCTCTTGACAGTAGCCTTTAGCAATTAATCTAGCTTTATTCCTTGTGACTATGCCTTTCTCATCCATCTTGTTCTTGAATACCCACTTAGTGCCAATCACTGATTTGTCTTTAGGTTTGGGTACAAGTTTCCATACTTCATTTCTTTCAAACTGGTTTAGCTCTTCTTGCATTGCTAAAACCCAGTCTGGATCCAGAAGAGCATGTTCAACTCTCTTTGGTTCCTTTTGGATAGAAAACTGCTATATAAGCATTCTTATTGAGTTGCTCTTCTGGTTTGGACCTTTGTATTAGGATCTCCAAAGATAAGCTCAAATGGATGATCCCTGGTCCATTTTCTTTGTGGTGGTAAGTTTGACCTTGATGAAGTGGCTTCATTTTCTCTGTGTTGATCATTGTGGCTTGTTGTTGAGTTTTGACTGTGAGAAACTCCCCCTGAGTGTATGGCCCTCGAGATTGATGGAGTTCTTGCAGATTCATCAACAGATGCTTCTCTTTGATTTCCAACTGATGGTGTAAGTTGCTCTTCAACAGGTGGTTCATTCTGCACTTCAACTGATGATCCTTGTCTGTTTCTCACACCATTTGATCTCCATTCTTCATCATCATCTTCACTTTCTTCACCACTTCTCTCATTCTCAAATGAGAGAGACTCATGAAAACCTTCATCTACTAGACCAGATATTTTCTTGTCATTAAAGACAACATGTATGGACTCCATTACAATGTTTAGTCTTAGGTTGTAGACTCTGTAGGATTTTCCAGCTGAGTATCCAACAAATATAGCTTCATCTACCTTTGAATCAAATTTTCCAAGATGCTCACCATGATTTTTCAGTACAAAGCATTTGCATCCAAAGACTTGCAGAAAGTTGATTGTTGGTTTCTTGCCTTTAAAAAGTTGATATGGTGTCATACCTTTTGCTTGATTGACCAAAGAAATATTCTGAGTGTAGCATGCAGTGTTTATAGCTTCTGCCCAGAAGTATGTTGGTAGCTTAGACTCTTCAAGCATTGTTCTTGCAGCTTCAATTAGAGTTCTGTTCTTTCTTTCCACTACACCATTTTGTTGAGGAGTTCTTGGTGCAGAGAATTCTTGGATAATTCCTTCTTCTTCACAAAACTCTCTTATTACAGAATTCTTGAACTCAGTTCCATTATCACTTCTGATTCTCCTTACTTTGAGTAAAGGATTGTTGTTGACTATCTTGATGTGATTTATAATGACTTCACCCGCCTCATCCTTGGAGTACAGAAAGAATGTCCAAGAGAATTTTGAGAAATCATCAATAATCACAAGACAGTATTTCTTCTTTGAGATTGACAACACATTGACTGGTCCAAAGAGATCCATGTGAAGTAGTTGCAAGGGTTGATCAATTGATGACATTGACTTTGATTTGAAAGAGGCCTTCTTCTGCTTCCCTTTCTGGCATGTATCACACAATCCATCCTTGGAGTAATCCAATTTTAGAATACCTCTAACCAAATCCTTCTTTACCAACTCATTCATTGCTTTAAAATTCAAGTGTGACAGTCTTTTATGCCAAAGCCAACCTTCATCTACACTTGCCTTGCTGAGAAGACATGTAGTCATGTTTGCATTTGTTGAATTGAAGTCAGCAATGTACACATTTCCTCTTCTATCTCCTGTCAACATTACCTTGTTGTCATTTTTCTTGAAAATGACACAAGCTTCAGATGTGAACCAGACATTTTGGCCTTTATCACACAGTTGGCTGACACTTAGCAAGTTATGCTTAAGTCCATCAACCAGTGCTACTTCTTCAATGACAGCATTCCCTTGTGAAATCAAGCCATATCCTCTAGTATATCCTTTGCTGTTGTTTCCAAAGGTAATGCTAGGTCCATCTCTCTCCTCAAACTTAGTGAGCAGGGTAGAATCTCCAGTAATGTGCCTAGAATAACCACTATCTAGGTACCAAAGATTCTTTCTTTGTCCCTGCACACATCAAAATCAAATCAAGTTGATTTTGGTACCCAAGTTTTCTTGGGTCCTGCCTTGTTAGCGTTTTTCTTATTTTTCAAGCCCTTACTACCTAGGGGTTCTGATTGAGTTAAATCAACCTTATCTCTTGGTGTAGGTTTCTTAAAAATAGGTTGTTTCACTTGCTCACATGCATTAAAACTAGATGTATAATTTGGCATAGTCTGTGCAAACATGTTATTCATCATCCATGGCAACTGAGGCATATTGAAAGCATTGTAATATGGATTATACATGAATGGCATGTTAGCATAATGACTAGATGCATGAGCAGGCTTGACAAACATGTTTGGCATAACATTCATAGCAGGCATAGGTACTGACTTAGGCATACTAGGCACAGAAGCATTCTTAACAGATTTACAGTTGACAAATAAATGATTAACACTACCACAGTTCACACATTCCTTTCGAGGAGCATATTTATCAGGTGTGTAATTACTATGTTTGTTAATTCCTACCTTGCCATTTCTATTCTTCTTATTAGACTTAGCCTTAGGTTCAGTCTTTTCTAACTTATCCTTCAATTTATTGATTGACAAGTTGCCTTGTTCAACTGACTTGGTTTTGCTACACTCTCCATTAACAAAGTTCTTATTGACAGGCCCGTACTTTTTATTCAATTTAGTTAAAGTTGCTTTGCTAACAGGCATAAGTCTCAAAGAACATTCTTTTTCGACTAAATCACTGTCTGAAGCAACTTCCCTATCAACATCTAACTTAACTTCTGCTAATTTGTGAAAAGAATCAACTCCTTGTATACTATAAATTTCTTCAGTTTTAGCCTTTGATCGCTTCCACTTAGCAATTAAGTCATGTTCCTCTTTTAACTGTTTTATTAAACACTATTCTCTTTTCAGAGCCTCAAGTAACTCATTCTTAGCATCCTGGCAATCTCTTTTCATTGTTTCAAAATCAATTAGTTGAGTTTCTAACAGAGTATTCCTATCACCTATCTTAGCATTAAGATCTTTAATCTTTTTGTTCTCCTTGTTAAGCGATTTTAATGTGACATGCATGTTATACAATTCATTAGACATTTCATTAACAACATTATCACATTCATCTTTGGAAAGTTCAGTTAGGTTTGTAGAGTATACCTGGTTGCTTGCTGAACTAGCTTCTTCATCAGTTTCGTTTGCCATGAGTGCAAGATTGACAAACTCCTCTTCTGCATCTGAGTCTCCTCCAGCTGCCCAATCATTATCTCTAGATACAAATGCTCTTTCCTTTTGCTTGAGAAGATCAAAGTATTTCTTTTTGTAATCAACAGTCTCGAACTGTTTCTTCTCTTTCTCAGCTTTAGATTTTCTGCATTCATTGGCAAAGTGACCAGCAATTCCACAGTTATAGCATTTGATCTTTGATCTTTCAACCACATCCTTGTTCAGTTGATAGCTTTTCTTGAATTGCCCGGCTCCTGCTGGATTCTTCTTCAATCTTAGCTTTGAAAATCTCTTTGACAGAAATGCCAAATACTCATCTAGATCTTCAGCTTCATCCTCATTTAATGCATCAGGTTCTTCAATCATCTTGCTTTTACCTTTGCTAGTTTCAGCTTCACCTTCACAAGTTTTTGAACTTAGTGTGGCTTCTACACTCTTCATTCTTCCACCACCTTGGATTGTTGGAATATTGGCCACCAAGGCAACCGATCCACCTTTCGTCTGGATTTTCTCCACTTCCTCATCTTGCTACATTTCAAGCTCATAGGTCTTCAGGATGCCATACAGTCTCTCAAGTGTAAAATCTTTCTAGTCTTGAGAGTTCCACAACGAGACTGTCACTGGCTTCTATTCCTTAGGAAGAGATCTCAAAAACTTTAGGTTGGAGTCCTTGGTTTCATATTTTCTCCCATACAACTTTAGACCATTCAGTAACTTTTGAAACCTACTGAATATGTCTGTTAGATTTTCATCAGAGGAGTAGTGAAAATGCTCATATTGTTGTATTAGGAGCTGCATTTTATTTTCTCTGACTTGCTCAGTTCCTTCACAGATTGTTTGAATAGTGTCCCACACTTGCTTGGCAGTGGTGCAGTTTATAACACAATCAAACATATCTTGGTCGATGCCATTGAATAGGATGTTCATAGCCTTCTTATCTTTGTGAATCTCCTCCAAGTCTTCATCTGTGTACTCAGCTTGATTCTTTGGAATAGGCCTTCCAGCAGCTACAGTGCCAGCATCTTGACCAATCCCAGAGTTGGCCTTCATTGGAACATGAGGTCCTTTCCATACGCAATCTATATAACCTTCATCGATGGCTGAGAGATGAAGGTGCATTTTTACTTTCCACTGAAAGTAATTATCTTTGTCAAGCATTGGAATCTTCACACCTGTATCCTTCCTTCCCATGGTTTTGATCTTTAGACTTCTTGTATATTAGAAGCTTGATTTGATACCAATTGTTAGGTCCCAAAGTATCGTAGAAGGGGGGTTGAATACGATACTACCAAAAAAAATAATTCCGTGAATATATCTTTATTGATAATAAACTCGAAGGGATGTTACAACTTCGAATCCAATGGATTAGCTTCAAAACCTGAACACTCCTAAGGATAGTTTAGGCACGAGGACCTTCTACCCGACACTTCCTGAAAGCGGGCTAAGCCGACTTTCCTACTAGATGGACTGTCTAGCAGCTTACACTCCTAAGGATAGTTTAGGCACGAGGACCTTCTACCCGACACTTCCTGAAAGTGGGCTAAGCCGTCTTTCCTACTAGATGGACTGTCTAGCAGCTTACACTGAGAAGATATAAGAGAAAGAAGAGAGAGTTGTGTGTTGAGGTGTGTTTTGAAATGAAAAACAACAGGCCTATTTATAGGTTTTAGAAAGTTACTATTTGACACTATTCCAACAACCCCCAAATAGTAACCGAGCACTATTCCAACAACCCCCAAATAGTAACCGGACACTATATCACCAACCCCAAATAGTAACCGTTGGTTACTATTCATATGAATAATACTATTCATATAAATAGTGATTTCATATACTATTCACATGAATAGTAATTTTGAATACTATTCATTTTCCTCTTAATTTGACATCCTTAAATATTCAGCTTCCAACTAACCAGAGGATATCAATACTGCTCTAAACTCAATCATACCTCTTGAACAATTTTTCTGAGTTAGATACTTCGATTCTTTTGTGAAGTGTTGACGCCTAGTGCAACTGGTCTGGTTCAAAGACGACTAACATTCACTCGTGGTCTTCATATCATGTCTTTAAGAACACTACTAAGAATTGTGCAATCATAAAAACTTTATCACTGGAATATTTTGGCCCTTCAACTGAATAGCCTGTACATCTTATTTTGTCACTGAGGTTGATCATGTTAATGAACTTCTTTCAGCGACTTGATCCTTGTTGATGCATGTTCTTCAAATTTCACGATCCCTGTATAGAGTTAATATTATTTATCTTTTATCCTAGTTGGGTTATATATGTCTCTATTACATATTACATTACATTATGCTTTACATAACTCAACTAACTCACTTTAACAAGAAAAAAATAAAGCATTAAAGAACTTAGTAAATAATACATAATAAAAAAATTCTATGATTTAGGATGATACACGGCAGAAGCAACTGAACATAGCTAGAGCCTACTGGCAATTAAACAAGTAAATATTAAACCACTCAGAAAACTATCACTGACTTCCCATGCACTAGTTAAAACCATTCGAAACATGACCCCAGCTAAAACATGTTAAACTTGATTTTCTTTAGCCCAATCTTCAAACATAACCATCTGCATTAGAACTTCCTCCACTTCCATGAACTCTTCCATTGGTTCCATCTGTTCGAAATCAATCCCCTGAGTTTAATGCTTGATATTAATGCCGATATCTTTGCTTTTTTGCTTTTTAACCTTTGCTAAAAGTTCATCAAGATCTCCAGAAATTGAAATATGAAGAATATCTTTAATATACATCCCATCAAACACTTGCTCATCCATGTCAATCTCTGACTTGCCAAAATACGATGAGATTGGTAAGAGACAACCACTATCAAGCAAATTGATTGCTTCTTGACTTAGCAATCCATCATTGTTGAAAGTGTATCCTTGCAGTACTTTTTCTTTTCCTTTTGAGATAACATTTTCAGTAACCCCAGGCCCTTCGTTCTTATCATTAGCACTTGCAGAATCGTTCTTCACATCATTAGCATTTGCAATGTTAACCATAACATTCTGATTAAAGTTAACTGAGATAGCTACATTGTTTATCTGTTGAAAGTTCACAAAAAAGAAGGGATGAAAGTTGTTCACTTGAGGGTTTGAATTGTTAGATATGGGTCCCACCCATATACTTTCCAAACCCACTACTTCCACTTTACTCACCTTTCTACCATTATCCTCTTATAAATTTACCCCTATTTTTCTCATTATTTACCCTAACATGCCACTAGCTCATTCTATAAATACCCACCCATTCCTTCATTACCATACACACCAAAATCTCTTCTTCCTCTCATACTTCTTAGTATATATAGCTGCTAGATATTTCGTCTAGTAGGAAACTTACCTTGTGGTAGTTTCAAGCAGGTCAGGATAGGGGGCCCTCGTGCTACTCTATTCTTTCGTTTCGAGGGAGTTTGTGTGAGTGTCAGGCTGTAGCCATCGGAATCTGTCCCGCTGCAGCATTAGGTGTTCGTCCAGCTGTTGTAGTTGCTACAAAGGGAGTTCGTCCAGGTTATTCGATCAAGTACCGAAGGAGTAGGGAATCGTTGTATTTCTATTCAGTTGTGCCTCAAGTGTTACTTCGTAAACTTGAGAGAGAATATTGTAACCATTGTTATCATTATAGTGGAAACATTCGGAGCTGGTCCCGTGGTTTTTACCTCTTTACTTTAAGGGGGTTTTCCACGTATAAATCTTGGTGTTCATCTGTCTTTATTATTGACTGTTATAATCCTTAGATTTAATTTACGCAAAGACAGGAAATGGAAATTCCTAACAAGTGGTATCAAAGCTGGGGCCCACGTTGTTGGTGTCTAGGAAAGTGCTTTGTGCGGAGTGGTTACTTGATAACGCGCCGTACTAATACGGAAGGCTCCCCGAACACATCCACTTTCCTGGCCAACTTGTGTGGTTCTAAGTGAGATTCCCATAGTCTTTGGCAAATTAAAAATGGATGATTCTTCCAGTGTAATGGTAAGCCTAACAACTTCAAATTATCCGATGTGGAAAAGCAGAATAAAGGATTTGCTTTATAGTAAGGACTTGTTTGATCCGGTGGAGCTGTAAGGAGTCAAACCTACAGCAAAATCTGATGCTGATTGGAAGAAGATGAACATGAAAACTATCAGTCTCATTCGTCGATGGATTGATAATTTGGAGTATCATCATGTCTCTGAAGAAGAATACGCCTATACGCTTTGGACGACATTAGAGTCTACGTTCCAAGAGAAAAAATCACAAAATGTAACTTTTCTAGTTCGTCAGCTGGTGAACATGAGGTACCAGGATGGGAACAACATGTCAGAGCATATGAGCGAATTTCAAGGGTTGTTAAATCAACTATCAAATATAAAGATGGAGTTTGAACAGAAATTCCAAGCAATATTTCTTCTCAACACTTTACCATCCAGCTGGGATACGCTAGTGGTGACAGTAACTAATGCTGTACCAACTGAGTAACTAACGTTGCGATCAATTAAGCAGAGTATCCTTAGTGAATCCATGAGAAGAAAGGTACAAGGAGTCAACCACGATTCCTAGGCTCTTGTTACTGAGAATAGGGGCAGAAGCAACTACAGGGAGCCAAACCGAGGACGTAGTAAAAGTAGAAATTTTGGTAATTCCAGTGGCAAGTCTAAAGCCAATGTTGAATATTACTATTGTAAGAAGAAGGGTCATTACAAGAAGGATTGTAGGGCATGGCTCAAGCAACAAAATAACGGTGAACAAGGGAAACATGCCGAAAAGAACACAACAGCTACTATGATAGAAGATGTTGTGATCCTTTCGTTTGGGGAAGAAGAATGCTTACATGTTGATGATCAGAAGGTCGAATGGGTGATAGATACTGGAGCAACGTATCATGCAACACCCACTCAGGAATTCTTTACGACGTATAAGTCAGGGGACTTTGGTACTGTAATAATGGGTAACTCAAACCAATCAAAGATCGCAGGCATTGGTGACATTTGTATTGAGACTAACACAGGTTGTTCAATGACTTTGAAAGATGTCAGGCATGTTTCGGATTTACGGCTCAACTTGATTTCTGGCATGGCGCTAGACAAGCAGGGGTACATAAATACTTTCTGTGGTGGAAGGTGGAAGCTTACTACGGGTTCGTTGGTGGTTGCAAGAGGTTCCACTTGTGGCTCTTTGTACAAGACACAAGTGACGATGTGTTCAAATGAGTTGAATACAGTTGAATATGAAGCTTCAGCAAGTTTATGGCACAAGAGGCTTGGTCACATGAGCAAGAAAGGGCTACATGTCTTAGTGAAGAAATCCCTCATTTCATTTTCTAAAGATACTACATTGCAGCCTTGCGAATATTGTTTATTCCGGAAACAACATCGAGTATCTTTTAGCAGTCCACTAAAGAAAAATTCGGTGGTGTTAGAAAGAGTTTATTCTGATGTATGTGGTCCGTTTGAGGTGGAGTCCTTAGGTGGAAATAGGTACTTTGTTACCTTCATTGATGAAGCATCTCGAAAGGTGTGGGTTGAGCTACTCAAATCCAAAGATCAAGTGTTTGAGTACTTCCAGAAGTTTCATGCCATGGTTGAAAGATCAACAGGAAAACAACTGAAGTGCCTTCGTAGTGACAACGGAGGGGAGTACACTTCAAAAGAGTTTCAAGAGTACCTCGCAAGGCATGGTATCCGGAATGAAAGAACAGTTCCTTGCACCCCACAACAGAATGGCGTTGCAGAAAGAATGAACCGCACCATTGCTGAACGAGTCAGATGCATGTTGAAAATGGCTAAATTACCGAAGTCATTTTAGGGAGAAGCTGTAAGAACAGCTTGCTACTTGATCAATCGATCTCCATCGGCACCTCTGAATTTTGAGATTTCAGAGAAGATCTGGTTAGGAAAAGATGTTTCCTATTCCTACTTGCGGGCGTTTGGATGCAAGGCTTTTGCAGACATCCAAAAGGAGCATAGAACAAAGCTTGAAGATAAAGCAACTCCGTGTATTCTCGTTGGCTACGGGGATCTAGAGTTCGGGTATCGGTTATGGAACCCTTAATCGAAGAAGATATTCAGGAGCAGAGATGTGGTTTTCCATGAGTCTCAAAATAATGAGAATTTTGAGAGCACTCAACAACCAAGGCAAGCTAGAAATCTAGATACATTAGAAGATGAGGGAGATGATATGGCAGATGCTGAGGATGCTGAGCAGGGGGAGGAACCGCATCAGCCTGAAAATGAAGAACCTCATCCACGACGTTCTACGAGAGAACGAAGACCATCAGCAAGATATCAATCATCCGAATATATCTTAGTTGCTGATGAGGGGGAGCCCGAGACCTTTGAGGAAGTTAAGACTCATAAAGAAAGCAGTTGATGGTTGAAAGCAATGCAAGAGGAAATGGATTCTTTGAATAAGAATGAAACTTATGATTTGACTACACTTCCAAAAGGACGGAAGGCTTTGAAGAATAAATGGGTCTTTAAAGTAAAAAAGAGATGATGAAAAGCTTGTAAAATATAAAGCACGATTGGTGGTTAAAGGATTTGCACAGAAGGAAGGCATTGATTTCGATGAGATCTTTTCTCCGGTTGTAAAGATGACATCAGTCCGAACAGTACTCGGATTAGCGGCTAGCATGGATCTTGAGCTTGAGCAGTTAGATGTGAAAACTGCATTCCTTCATGGAGATTTGAAGGAGGAGATCTACATGCACCAGCCAGAAGGGTTTGAAGTGAAAGGAAAGGAGCACATGGTTTGTAAACTCAAGAAGAGTTTGTACAGGCTTAAACAAGCGCCAAGACAGTGGTATAAGAAGTTTGATTCATTCATGCGGAATCATAAGTTCAAGAGAACTACTTCCGATCACTGTGTTTATGTGCAAAGGTTTCCTAACGGTAACTTCATTATCCTGTTGCTTTATGTTGACGATATGTTAGTGGTCGGCCAAGATGCTAACATGATCCGCAAGCTAAACGAAGATTTGTCCAAGTTCTTTGATATGAAAGACTTGGGTCCAGCAAAAAAAATCATAGGGATGAAGATTGTTCGTGACAGAACAACCAGGGAGTTGTGGTTGTCATAAAAGGGATACATTAAACGGGTACTGAAGAGGTTCAATATGAGTGATGCTAAACCAGTTAGCATACCATTGGCGGGGCATTTCAAGCTGGACAAGAAAATGTGTCCGTCAACAGATAAAGAAAAGAAGGAAATGGAGAAAGTTCCTTACTCATCAGTGGTAGGGAGTCTTATGTATGCATTGGTTTGTACAAGGCCAAATATTGCTCAAGCAGTTGGAGTTGTGAGTAGATATTTGTCAAATCCGGGAAAAAAGCACTGGGAAGCGGTTAAGTGGATTCTCAGATATTTAAAGGGTACTTCCGGGTTGTGTTTGAAGTATGGAACTGGTAAACCAATCTTGGAAGGTTTTACAGATGCTGATATGGCAGGACATCCAGATGAGATGAAATCCACGTCAGGGATGCTTTTCACTTTTGCGGGGGGAGCTGTATCATGGCAGTCTAAGTTGCAAAAGTGTGTTACTTTGTCGACAACCGAGTCAGAGTATATTGCAGCTTGTGAAGCAGGCAAAGAGCTGGTTTGGTTAAAGCGGTTTCTCCAAGAATTGGGTCTGAAACAGGACAAGTTTGAGCTATATTGTGATAGCCAAAGTGCTATTGACTTGAGTAAGAATGCTACTTATCACAGTTGTACCAAGCACATTAATGTACGCTACCATTGGGTAAGGGATCAAGTTGAAAATGGGGTAATACAAATAGAGAAGATACACACGGATGAAAATCCAGCCGATATGATGACGAAGGTCGTTCCACGGGAAAAGTTGGAGCTGTGCAAACGGGGTGCGGGTATGAAGTGTCGTGAGTTCGGAAAGGGGGGAGATTGTTAGATATGGGTCCCACCCATATACTTTCCAAACCCACTACTTCCACTTTACTCACCTTCCTACCATTTTCCTCTTATACATCTACCCCTATTTTTCTCATTAATTACCCTAACATGCCACTAGCTCATTCTATAAATACCCACCCATTCCTTCATTACTATACACACCAAAATCTCTTCTTTCTCTCATACTTCTTAGTATATATAGCTACTAGATAGTCCGTCTAGTAGAAAACTTACCTTGTGGTAGTTTCAAGCAGGTCAGGGTAGGGGGCCCTCGTGCTACTCTATTCTTTCGTTTCGAGGGAGTTTGTGTGAGTGTCAGGCTGCAGCCATCGGAATCTGTCCCGCTGCAGCATTAGGAGTTCGTCCAACTATTGTAGTTGCTACAAAGGGAGTTCGTCCAGGTTATCCGGTCAAGTACCGAAGGAGTAGGGAATCGTTGTATTTCTATTCAGTTGTGCCTCAATTGTTACTTCGCAAATTTAAGAGAGAATATTGTAACCATTGTTATCATTATAGTGGAAACATTCGGAGCTGGTCCCGTGGTTTTTACCTCTTTACTTTAAGGGGGTTTTCCACGTATAAATCTTGGTGTATCTGTCTTTATTATTGACTGTTATAATCCTCAGATTTAATTTATGTATGTTAAATATAATTGATGTGTTTTAATCAGTGTTTAAGTGTTACAGTGAATTATCAGAGTTTAGCTGGAAGCAGTCAGAGTTTAGTGTAAACTTTGACAGATGGAAGCTCGACAGAGTTTGTCAAACTCTGTCTAGAGGAAGTGTCTACTGGTCAACAGTGATTGAAGATTTATTATGGAAGCGATATCTTTGAAGATTGGATAGCTATCAAAGAGGTCGAGTTGACATAGGAGACGTGTGACAATCTGTAATTGATATCATTGTATAGCTGATTATTAGGAATATCAATTAGAGATTGTGTCGTAGCTGTATGATATATAAATACAGTTAGGTTAACCCTAGAAGGGTATCGTACAACGAATTATCTTGATTGTAACCTAGCAGCTCTTTGTGATATTTTACATTACGAAGAGGGTTTGTAATACAAGAAGTTTTTAAGTGCATAAACGCTTTTACTTGTTAAACTCTCATACAAGGTTGATTATTAATTGTGTATTCGGCCTAACAAGTGGTATCAGAGCCAATCTGTTACTTTATTACAGGTTAAGATCCAAACACAAATATAATCATGGCAGCAATCCCTCCACCAACACCTATTGTTTCTGAAAAGGCTCCTACTACTGTGAGTCGTTATGAACCAATCAGGGTTCCTATTCTCAGGCCATTAGAGTATGCTATGTGGAAGGTCAAGATGACTATGTTTCTGGAGGCTACAGATCCAGAATATCTTGACAGGATTTATGAAGGCCCTCACAATCCTACAAAGCTATCTGTTGCAGTTGCTGGTGAAGAAGCAAAAATGGTTCCAAAGGAAAAGAAGGACATGACTCCTGAAGATCTATCATCAATTGCTAAGGATGCAAAAGTTAGGCATTTACTGCATAGTGCTTTAGACAATGTTATGTCTAACAAAGTCATTAATTGCACCACGGCAAAAGAGATATGGGATGCTCTTGAAGTCAGGTGTCAAGGAACTGCGGCTATTAAGAAGAATAGGAGAAACATACTCACACAAGAGTATGAGCATTTTGAGGCTAAACCTGAAGAGACCATGACAGAAACATTTAATAGATTCTGTAAACTGATTAATGATATGTCATTGGTCAACAAAGAGTATGATCTAGAAGACTCGAATCTCAAGTTTCTTCTTTCTCTACCTGAAAAGTGGGATGTGAAAACAACCACTATTAGAGAAAACTATGATCTTGCTGAAACAGAAATTGATGAAATCTATGGGCTGCTCAAAACTTATGAATTGGAAATGGAGCAGAGAAACAACAGATCAAGCAGGAAAGGAAAGTCTGTTGCTCTTAATGTTGAAGAGAAGCCTCAGAAGAAAGAGGCATCAAGAAAGAAAATGAAGGGAAAAGCTTTGGTCATACATTCAGAAAGTGAATCACCAAACTCTGATTGTGATTCAAACTCTTCTGAATCATCTGACTCTGAGGATGATGAAGAAGAAATGAGGAAAATGGCTGTGTTGATGGTGAAGACTTTCAAGAAAATGGGCTTCAAGAATTTCAAGAAAGGAAAAAGGTTTTCTAGGGATTCAAATGAGGACAGGAAAAGTTACAGGAAGTCTGATAAGAGAGATTCTAAAGGGAAGAAGGATAAGTCTGAAATTCAATGCTACAAGTGTAAGGAGATGGGTCACTATGCTCCTGAGTGCAAGAAAGGAAAAACTGGAAAGGTACTCTACACTAAAGGCAGAGATTGGGCAGATACTTCAGATTCTGATGAAGAAGTGAACTATGCTCTCATGGCTACTACTGAATCAGAAACTTCTGAAAATCAGGTACCTCTAACTACCTATGCTTATAATATTGATGACATTGCTCAATTAAGAATTTATCTTAAGTCATTGCATATAAGTTATAGGGATCAGACTTTAGAAAATGAGAGGATAAAAGCTGAAAATTCTGAACTTAAGGTAAGAAATAAATTTGTTGAAGAAAAACTTGAAAACATGCAACAAGTTCAGAAAGAGAGAGATGATGCTGTTTGTAAAGAACAGAATTTGCTTCAGAAGTATAAACAACTAGAGTCAGAGTTGGAGGAAGCAAATAATAAAATTAGGACTTGGACTAATTCTGGAAAGGACACTCAACAGATTTTTCAAACAGACACTGTTGGTCTAGGTTATAATGAGGGAGATGAACTTAGATTTCAAAATCAAGTTAAAGTCAGAACTCATTTTGTACATGGAACCAGTAAATTTTTGTCTGAGAATGAAAAAGAAGCTGTTAAAAGTGGACCAGTAAAAACTAGTGTTAAACAGGTTAATATTGGTTCAATGACAGATAAACAACTCAAGCATAAATTGAAGGAGTTAAAATCTGTTAAGAAACAGAAAGTGTCAAACAAGAACAGAAATGGAAAAGTAGGCATCACTTCAGGAAATAAACCAATGCTTGCTAGTTATGCTCCAAGAAAGACATGTCATAACTGTGGTAGTACTAAGCATCTTGTAAATCTCTGCAAGAAAAATAAAAATATAAATTCTTTACCTACAAAGTCTGAGGTAAAGAAGGATTTTGCTAGAACTAAGCCACAGACTTTATGCACACACTGTGGAAGCACTTGGCATTCCATTTATACTTGCAGAGAATATCATGCTATCTATCATAATTACTATGAACTGAAACCCAATCTGAAATGGGTTAAAGTTGACACTGCAAGTGTAAACACTGATACTGTTAGCTCAAACTCTGATAATGTTAAGTCCGCTGCAAAAGCTAACAAAGTTAAGAATGCCAAAGGATCCAAGCAAGTCTGGATCCTTAAAACTAATCCTCAATAGTTGCTTGTGATTGCAGGGTAACAGGGAGGCAACCCTAGTCGTGGACAGTGGATGTTCAGGACACATGACTGGAAATAAAGCCCTGCTATCAGACTATGAGGAGAAGGCTGACCCAAAAGTTTCCTATGGTGATGGCAATGTAGGAAGAACATTGGGATATGGAAATATTAATCTTGGAAATGTCATCATCAACAATGTAGCTCATGTCCCAGGACTCAAGCATGACTTGTTATCTGTAAGTCAAATCTGTGACAAGGGATATCATGTAGATTTTCAACCTGAATATTGTGAAGTTATCAGTAAATCTACAGGAAAGGTTGTTCTAGTTGGTCACAGGCAAAACAACATTTATGAAATCAAGCTTTTGATAGACTCTGTTGGAAAAGCTGTTTGCCTGTCTACAAGAATGTATAGTGAAGAGAGTTGGAAATGGCCCAAGAAACTCTCACATTTGAACTTGAACAACATCAATGAATTGATCAGAAAGGATCTTGTAAGAGGACTCCCAAAGGCTCTGTTAAATGTTGATGGCCTATGCGATTCATGTCAGAAGGCTAAACAAAGGAAGTCATCTTTCAAGAGCAAGACAAAATTTTCTATCACTGATCCCTATCATCTTCTGCATGTTGATCTCTTTGGTCCAGTAAATGTTATGTCTATTGCAATAAAGAAATATGCTTTAGTCATTGTTGATGAATACACTAGATTCACTTGGGTGTATTTTCTAGCAAAGAAGGATGAAACTGCATTAACTCTGATGGAGCATGTGAAGCTACTGGACAAAAGATCAAGTAACAAAGTCAGAATCATCAGAAGTGATAATGGAACTGAGTTCAAAAATGCAACAATGGAAGAATTCTGTAAGGACAATGGAGTGAAGCAAGAATTTTCAGCACCTGGTACACCACAACAAAATGGTGTATTTGAAAGGAAAAATAGAACCTTGATTGAAGCTGCCAGAACTATGCTTGATGAAGCAAAATTGCCAACTTATTTCTGGGCAGAAGCTGTTCAAACTGCTTGTTTTACTCAAAATGCAACACTGATCAATAAGCATGGAAAGACACCATATGAGATGGTGAAGAAGAAGAAACCTAACCTGAAATACTTTCATATTTTCGGGTGCAAATGTTTTGTTTTGAAGACTCATCCAGAACAGTTGACCAAGTTTGAGCTAAAGGCAGATGAAGGTGTTAAATATAATTGATGTGTTTTAATCAGTGTTTAAGTGTTACAGGGAGTTATCAGAGTTTAGCTGGAAGCAGTCAGAGTTTGCGTAAACTCTGATAGTTTGAAGCTTGACAGAGTTTGTTAAACTCTGTCTAGAGGAAGCGCGTCTACTGTTCAACAGTGATTAAAGATTAATTATGGAAGCGATATCTTTGAAGATTGGATAGCTATCAAAGAGATCGAGTTGACATAGGAGACGTGTGACAATCTGTAATTGATATCATTGTATAGCTGATTATTAGGAATATCAATTAGAGATTGTATCGTAGCTGTATGTTATATAAATACAGATAGGTTAACCCTAGAAGGGTATCGATAACGAATTATCATTATTGTAACCTAGCAGCTCTTTTTGATATTTTTACATCACGAAGAGGGTTTGAAATACAAGAAGTTTTTAAGTGCATAAACGCTTTTACTTGTTAATCTCTCATACAAAGTTGATTATTATTTGTGTATTCGGCCTAACAAGTGGTATCAGAGCCAATCTGTTACTTTATTACAGGTTAAGATCCAAACACAACAATAATCATGTCAGAAATTCCTCCACCAACACCTACTGTTTCTGAAAAGGCTCCTACTACTTTGAGTCGTTATGAACCAATCAGGGTTCCTATTCTGAGGCCATTAGAGTATGCTATGTGGAAGGTCAAGATGACTATGTTTCTGGAGGCTACAGATCCAGAATATCTTGACAGGATTTATGAAGGCCCTCACAATCCTACAAAGCTATCTGTTGCAGTTGCTGGTGAAGCAGCGAAAATGGTTCCAAAGGAAAAGAAGGACATGACTCCTGAAGATCTATCATCAATTGCTAAGGATGCAAAAGTTAGGCATTTACTGCATAGTTCCTTAGACAATGTTATGTCTAACAAAGTCATTAACTGCACCACTGCAAAAGAGATATGGGATGCACTTGAAGTCAGGTGTCAAGGAACTGCAGCTATTAAGAAGAATAGGAGAAACATACTCACACAAGAGTATGAGCATTTTGAGGCTAAGCCTGAAGAGACCATGACAGAAACATTTGATAGATTCTGTAAACTGATTAATGATCTGTCATTGGTCAACAAAGAGTATGATCTAGAAGACTCGAATCTCAAGTTTCTTCTTTCTCTACCTGAAAAGTGGGATGTGAAAACAACCACTATTAGAGACAACTATGATCTTGCTGAAACAGAGATTGATGAAATTTATGGACTGCTCAAAACTTATGAATTGGAAATGGAGCAGAGAAACAGGAGATCAAGCAGAAAAGGAAAGTCTGTTGCTCTTAATGTTGAAGAGAAGCCTCAGAAGAAAGAGGCAACAAGAAGGAAAATGAAGGGAAAAGCTTTGGTCATACATTCAGAAAGTGATTCACCAAACTCTGATTATGATTCAAACTCTTCTGAATTATCTGACTCTGAGAATGATGAAGAAGAAATGAGAAAAATGGCTGTGCTGATGGTGAAGACTTTCAAGAAAATGGGCTTCAAGAATTTCAAGAAAGGAAAAAGGTTTTCTAGGGATTCAAATGAAGACAGGAAAAACTACAGGAAGTCTGATAAGAGAGATTCTAAAGGGAAGAAGGATAAGTCTGAAATTCAATGCTACAAGTGTAAGGAGATGGGTCACTATGCTCCTGAGTGCAAGAAGGGTAAAACTGGAAAGGTACTCTACACTAAAGGCAGAGATTGGGCAGATACTTCAGATTCTGATGAAGAAGTGAACTATGCTCTCATGGCTACTACTGAATCAGAATCCTCTGAAAATCAGGTACCTCCAACTACCTATGCTTATAATATTGATGACATTGCTCAATTAAGAATTTTTCTTAAGTCAATGCATATAAGTTATAGGGATCAGACTTTAGAAAATGAGAGGATAAAAGCTGAAAATTCTGAACTTAAAGAGAGAAATAAACTTGTTGAAGAGAAACTTGAAAACATGCAACAAGTTCAGAAAGAGAGAGATGATGCTGTTTGCAAAGAACAGATTTTGCTTCAGAAGTATAAACAACTAGAATCTGAGTTGGAGGAAGCAAATAAGAAAATTAGGACTTGGACTAATTCTGGAAAGGACACTCAACAGATTTTTCAAACAGACACTGTTGGTCTAGGTTATAATGAGGGAGATGAACTTAGATTTCAAAATCAAGTTAAAGTCAGAACTAAATTTGTTCATGGAACCAGTAAATTTTTGTCTGAGAATGAAAAAGAAGCTGTCCAAAGAAAACCAGTAAAAACTAGTGTTAAACAGGTTAATATTGGTTCAATGACAGATAAACAACTAAAACATAAACTGAAGGAGTTAAAATTTGTTGAGAAAAAGAAAGTGTCAAACAAGAACAGAAATGGAAAAGTAGGCATCACTTCAGGATATAAACCAATGCTTGCTAGTTATGCTCCAAGAAAGACATGTCATAACTGTGGTAGTACTAAGCATCTTGCAAATTTCTGCAAGAAAAATAAAAATATAAATTCTTTACCTACAAAGTCTGAGGTAAAGAAGGATTTTGCTAGAACTAAGCCACAGACTCTATGCACACACTGTGGAAGCACTTGGCATTCCATCTATACTTGCAGAAAATATCATGCTATCTATCATAATTACTATGAACTGAAACCCAATCTAAAATGGGTTAAAGTTGATACTGCAAGTGTAAACACTGATACTGTTAGCTCAAACTCTAATAATGTTAATTCCGCTGCAAAAGCTAACAAAGTTAAGAATGCCAAAGGATCCAAGCAAGTCTGGATCCTTAAAACTAATCCTCAGTAATTGTTTGTGATTGCAGGGTAACAGGGAGGCAACCCTAGTCGTGGACAGTGGATGTTCAGGACACATGACTGGAAATAAAGCCCTGCTATCAGAATATGAGGAGAAGGCTGGCCCAAAAGTTTCCTATGGTGATGGCAATATAGGAAGAACATTGGGATATGGCAGTATCAATCTTGGAAATGTCATCATCAACAATGTAGCTCATGTCCCAGGACTCAAGCATGACTTGCTATCTGTGAGTCAAATCTGTGACAAGGGATATCATGTAGATTTCCAACCTGAATATTGTGAAGTTATCAGCAAATCTACAGGAAAGGTTGTTCTAGTTGGTCACAGGCAAAACAACATTTATGAAATCAAGCTTTTGAAAGACTCTGTTGGAAAAGCTGTTTGCCTGTCTACAAGAATGTCTAGTGAAGAGAGTTGGAAGTGGCACAAGAAACTCTCACATTTGAACTTGAACAACATCAATGAATTGATCAGAAAGGATCTTGTAAGAGGACTCCCAAAGACCCTGTTAAATGTTGATGGCCTATGTGACTCATGTCAGAAGGCTAAACAAAGGAAGTCATCTTTCAAGAGCAAAACAGAATTTTCTATCACTGATCCCTATCATCTTCTGCATGTTGATCTCTTTGGTCTAGTAAATGTTATGTCTATTGCAAGGAAGAAATATGCTTTAGTCATTGTTGATGAATACACTAGATTCACCTTGGTGTATTTTCTAGCAAAGAAGGATGAAACTGCATCAACTCTGATGGAGCATGTGAAGCTTCTGGACAAAGGATCAAGCAACAAAGTCAGAATCATCAGAAGTGATAATGGAACTGAGTTCAGAAATGCAACAATGGAAGAATTCTGCAAGGACAATGGAGTGAAACAAGAATTTTCAGCACCTGGTACACCACAACAAAATGGTGTAGTTGAAAGGAAAAATAGAACCTTAATTGAAGCTGCCAGAACTATGCTTGATGAAGCAAAATTGCCAACATATTTCTGGGCAGAAGCTGTTCAAACTGCTTGTTTTACTCAAAATGCAACACTGATCAATAAGCATGGAAAGACACCATATGAGATGGTGAAGAAAAAGAAGCCTAACCTGAAATACTTTCATATTTTCGGGTGCAAATGTTTCGTTTTGAAGACTCATCCAGAACAGTTGACCAAGTTTGAGTTAAAGGCAGATGAAGGAATTTTTGTTGGCTATCCACTGTCAACAAAGGCATTCAGAGTTTACAATCTGAGAACTAAAGTGATCATGGAATCTATACATGTTTCTTTTGATGATAAGAAGATAACTGGACTTGAAGACAAAGACGAATATGATCAACTGAACTTTGAAAATGAAGTTTTAAACTCTGATGAAGGAAACTCTGATGAAACAATTCTGACAGACTCTGTTGAAACAAACTCTGAACCTCTACTGGTAAATTCTGGAGAAACTTCTCAGTCACAACAAAGAGGAGAACCAGTTGAGGGGGAGCATGATCAAGATGAAGACTCAAACACTGATACTGAGTCAACTGAAAAATCTGGATCAAACTCTGATGCTTCAAACTCTGAAAATTCAAATTCTGACTCTGGACAGTCAAGTTCAGGGGGAGTCTCAGAAAACGAAGATAGATCACAACAGAATCAGGAGAGCATGGATCAAGGGGGAGGATCACATGCTGACAGAAGTCATTTGCCTTCTGCTAGGAAATGGACTAAATCACATACACCTGATTTGATAATTGGTGATCCAGATGCAAAAGTAAAGACAAGAAGTGCTACTGCAAGTGAATGTCTGTTTCATGCATTCTTGTCTAAAAATGAACCAAAGAAAGTGGAAGAAGCTCTTCAAGATGCAGACTGGATAACAGCAATGCAGGAAGAGTTAAATGAATTTGAAAGAAATGAAGTTTGGACCCTTGTACCAAGGCCAAAGAACAGATCTATTGTTGGTACTAAATGGGTTTTCAGAAACAAGACTGACAGTGAAGGTGTTATCACGAGGAACAAGGCTAGACTGGTAGCAAAAGGTTATTCACAGCAGGAAGGAATAGATTATGATGAAACATTTGCTCCAGTAGCAAGATTGGAGGCAATCAGAATTTTTCTAGCATATGCCTCTCACAAGAAATTCAAAGTGTTCCAGATGGATGTGAAAAGTGCTTTTCTGAATGGAATGCTTGAAGAAGAAGTGTTTGTTGAACAACCACCAGGATTTGTGGACCCCAAATATCCAGATTATGTCTACAGGCTAGATAAGGCACTATATGGACTTAAGAAGGCACCAAGAGCATGGTATGAGACACTTGCTCAGTTTCTTCTAGAAAGTGGATTCAACAGAGGAACAATTGACAAAACTCTGTTTTATTTCAATCAAGGAAGTGACCTCCTTTTATGTTGATTGGAGGCAATCAGTTTCTTCCAATCCTTCTTTCTTGCTGGTACTACATCTGGTAGTCCGGCTATGAATTCAACATGCATCTTCAGATCTCTTAATAATATCTCGGTTCTTTATACTCACTTTTCTGAGCACCATATCTTAATCATCACAGTCATTCTGGCTGCGACCCTCATTACCCATGGGTAAGCTCCTTATCCTAACAGGATTTTCCTTATCTGCTGGAACCTCTTCCGGGTCTCCAGTAGGGTACTCCATCGAATTACCCGATGATCTTCATCATATAAAGCATCATCGCGTTGTCGCTCGTATGCCTCAAGGTCAGTCGCCTTACTCGTCGATACGATATCGAGCTAAGTTACTATCATTATACTTACGAGTTCCCATAAGGGTTTTATATGTCATCACTACATTAAGTAGTCCGACTATGAACTTGGCAAGAGTTCTTATTATCTTATTGAATTTATTGTTTTAACGTCACCTCATCTCTGAGGTTTATAACGTACGCTCTGATACCACTTCTGTAACACCCCCAGATCCGGGGTCCGGGATCCGGTGGTTACGGTTTCCAATTCTGTCCACAACAATTGAACTTTCCTTAACATAAAATAAATTACGTCTCTATAACCCAACACAACAATATAAAACACACCCGTTATAGTCCCAGAGATGAAATCAGAGTCACAATCAAATTTTTATTAATCACATTATGAGTTCTTACAATCCAAAAGAATTTCAATATAAATACATACTCTTTGCCATCCATTTACATAAGTCATACTAGACCATATTCTTGGTACTGAAAGAATAAATATACCCTACCAATAGCTTCTTCTTCAGCTCTGGTAGTCTCATCGTCCTCGCCCGCGTCGAGTGCGCCTTGTGCGAGTCATCTGGTCTAGCTGTTGTTGTGATATAATAATAAAGCAAGGGTGAGCAATAGCCCACCAACAATAATATATAACTGAATGATAAGGTATAACAGTTCAAAAGTATCTTTCAAACCATATGCCATGCATTTACGGAAATGATGCCAGTATAATATGAACGATGAAGTTACAAGGTAACTTGAAGTATTTGTTTGTAGAAATATCTGCTACATCAAAGTAAGCGAGATATTCTTATTGTTATTAAGAAGAGGAACTTGCAAGAAAAGGTTGCAATTCCAGTTATGACCCTTTTCCAACTCTGCCAACAGTAATCATGTTGCAGGAAATAAATAAATTTGGATGATGAACCAATGATGGAGTATTCACCGCGCCCGCTGTTCCAATCTTGATGATCAGTCGAGATCGTACAGCTCAATTTAGATTTACTACCGGTAGAAGGAAGAACTGACGGCTTTACTTGTATACCGCCTTACTAGCTCTCCCCGGCCAACGGTTGGGCCAAAGGGGATGGACCGGCGCTACTCGGCCTCTTACACGACTCCTAGTTCAAATAGAATTCATGATTCTGAATGTAACGTTCGTCCCCCTTTCCCCAAGTATAATACTTGTTGATAAGACTCCACAAAGTAGTCGTATCTAGTTGGAAAGGAAAATTTATCAATAACTCCCAAGCTATTACTTGGTACGGATATCAACTTGTTCCAGTAATCTTACCCCTCGAAAGATGAGAAGGTAAGCAACGACTTAATAAGTCAACAGCACCCGAGTCGCGAGTGAAGGGAATACTTTATGACCGGGAAGTCGACAAGATAAATAACATTTTCCAAGTAAGGTTCCCTTATTATTAAGGGGATAGACTCAAAGAAGAATGATGTCTGAGAACCTTTCTTGATATAAGATTAATAATAATATGACTCCGAGATATTTTCTGTAATAATCGAAGAAGATAAACCTTATCGAGGTTATTCTAAGTATGGAATAAATATCCAGAGAATATTTATTGAATTAAAATATTTAAAGAATATTTGGGAATATGAAAGAATATCTTTAATCAGAGTATTTCTCAAATAATCCCTGAAGAAATATCAGGAGAATGTTTATTGAATAAATAAATATTTAAATGAATATTCAAAACAATATTCATTAATTAATAAGACCTGAAAAGAATATTTAAGGTAATGTTCATAATTAATTAGGAATTTAAATGAATATTCAAAAGTAATATTCATTTAATGAATAATATCCTAAATGAATATCAAGTAATATTCATTTAGTAATCCAAGCCTTAAGGAATATTCGAGATAATATTCGATAATTAAATCAAGCTTCAGATGAATATTAAAATAATATTCATCAAGTATTTAATATCTTAAATGAATATTCAAAAGTAATATTTATTTAATAAAATAATTTTCTAAAAGAATATCCAAACAATATTCATTCAATAGTCTTATCTTTAGAAGAATATTCGAAATAATAATCGATAATCAATTCGACTCTGAATGAATATTGAGAAATATTATTCGTCGAATGATCACGTTCAAATAATTATTTGAAGTAAGGATCGTTAAAATAATTAGTCTCGAACGAATATTCAAATAATATTCGTCGCCCAAATAATAGAAAATATTTACTTAAATATTTTCCTCCGAGGTAATCTCGATATATCAAGGAATATTGACTCCCGGTCTATTTTTGATTAATAAGATGTATACGCCCTTCTATGAGGGTCTTACAATAACCGGCTTATAACTGATATATAACTATCTAGCTTATAAGCCAACAATAACATTCAGGGAACAAGTATATCAATTCAACTTGAAAGTAGGCATGCATGCAATGGCATATGTGTATCAGCAATCATATATATATATTTATTCAATCACAACAACAGCCTAAAAGAAGGGAATTGAAACTTGCCTGGTAGTCGAGTACGGTAAGGGGTAGTGGTAGCGGGTCCCGGTTCAGCTTGGTGATCTATAAATAGCCAAGGCATTCGGGATTAATCACTTAACATATTAAAAGTTAAGTTATACTTAATTCGAAACACGTTCTCGAGTTATCTCGTTATACCCCTTTTAGTGGATTACTTTTATCACTGATCCGACCCGACATTCGTTCGTTAATACGACATGTCATTGTACTTATACTTAGGACATACTTAAGTCATATGAGTTCTAAAGTCGATCGTTACGAACCAATACTATACTCCGAGTTTTATCGCCCGTTTTCTAAGTGTTTTACCGAAGTTATAAAAGAGTCGTCTTTTAGGGGTTCGTTCGCGTTTAACCTCGACTCGAACATTTTTAATAAATCGAAAAACGATCCTTTTGACATACGGTTTTCTTTCACACCTTCCTTTTTACCTCTAGTATTTATTTACCAAGATTCGCCATGACGTTACATAGTTTACGAGGGTTCAATTACAGTTACGAACTTTCGTTTATGGATTCGAACTACTTTTAGTAATTTGGTCATAAATCCTAAACCGTAAGTCCGTTTCACGTGATCTTTATATCAAAACGAAGCTTAGAACATTACCTATCCTATCATGGCAGATAAGGTCTCTGGACAGTAGGGGTTCGACATGGAAAATGGCATACAAAACATGGTATTGTAAAGTCGGGCATTATAACGGCTGTAAATCGAATATCTATCAATTTCGAATCTTCCCATAAACATAGTATCCAACCCAAACAACATATACATGACTTATATACATGAACTGAGGCCAAGCAATGCCTTTCCGTTCATCTAGCTATTTACATCATTAATCCAAAATCCATACATAATCATGCTTATAATCTTAACATAACCATAACTAAGTTATAACTATCATAAACATGCTTAAATCTCAAACAAGGGTTAGGGTTTCAAGAGCTTTATACCTTCCTTGGAGTGTGTTCTAGCCTCACTAAGCTTTGTATGATCCTTGGGTGGCCTTAAGCTAGCTAAATCAACCATAAAAATCAAAGAAAACCAACATTAGTTCTTGAAGAACACTATTCACCCTCCTTGTAAATGATTTATTTGAAAATGGAAACAAAGGATTTTGGACTTGAAATTTCTAGGAGATTAGTTTCTTGAAATATAGAACTCACCTTAAAAATTACAAGATCAAAAAAGGAGTGGAAGGTGGACTTTTGTTTTTGAATTTCCTTAAAGCCGAATGGAAGAAAAAATGGGAGAATGGAGTTGTTTGGCTTGCTTCACTTTGCTCTCATCTATTTTGTGTGAATTATTGCTTGGTTTAGAAAATATCTTGTATAAAGTGACTTTAATAAAGTGGTGATGTATTGGATGATGGAGATTGCATGCCAAGTGTTGATCCTTGGATGGTTATAAGCTAACTAGTTTGTTTGTTTTGCTAAGTACTTGTTCAATCTCTAATTGTCTAGTTACTTAGCCCACTTGGTTGCTAGATATTTATCTAGTAGCTTGCACAAGACTCTTGCTTCCTCTGCTTGTTTCTGTGTCCGGTTATTACCCGTTTCGATTGATCGTTCGTGGGAATATTTCACGGATTTCTAATTAGGGTTTACCGGGAATCCTCTTTAATATTAATACTTTCATTCTCCATCTTTCATTCTAACTTTCCAATTTATATTCCTTAAATCCATTCGTTAAATACTTAAGGCTATTAGTGTCCAGGGAACTCTCGGAGAAAATAAAAGTGCGGTTTTTCAGAATCCGACAGCTTTTACATACACTTATTTTCCCCCTGGATCACTAATATGAACTCGGAAATCCGTTCCGAATACTTCTATATAGTGTCGTCTCATATTATTATATACTCCCACCAAAACACTATTCATTCTGTATTCTTTACTTGTTCTCTTAGGGTTGTATAATTGTCCGTATTCTCTTTCGATCGTTCCTTAACCTTTTTACGGAACTACTGGATTAATCGCTATCGATCTGGATGACATGAGAGTATTCTCTTGCTTGAATTTGCCATATCTTATTCCCTTAGAAGATAGATTATTCTTACCTATGTTGTCACCCTTTAGCATTCTTCAAGACATAGAAATAATAAAGTCGAATTCCATTCATTCTTTCCAAATATCAATTATTACATTGTAGCCATAACCACTCCTCAGTGGTTTCCTACCTTCATTCTTAAATCAAATATAATAACATCCCAAAATATCAAATCCTCAAAGTTAATATCTCAATTCTTGGATTATAATAATATTTAATCCACTGTCCGGTCAAATTTTATACCGAAAAGAATTTGGAATTTCTGAATTCCGATCGTCTCTGCATTCACTTATTTCCTCCGCGTATTACTAATATGGCTTCGAAACATCCATATCACGTCCCGTACATAGGGTGGAGTGAAAAGTTTTCCAACTTACAAAATCACTATTCATCCACCAAATACTATGCACGTACAGGAAACACTATGCACGTACGGGAAATACTATGCACGTACGGGAAATACTATGCACGTACGGGAAACACTATGCACGTACTCATTTCCCTTCAAGGATCCGTTAGCTCCTTCCTGGATGGTAGATTATTCTTATCCAGGTCCTCCACCATCGAATTACTCTATTCTGACCATATACCAATGCATCAGGATCATTGTCCAAAGCAATATCCATTCATTACAATCATTGTTCTTTGAAACCACCATTCATTAGAGCTGGTGACCTTGTTGTCGGAATCATTGTTCCTCATTTAATCATTACTTAATAAAAAGTTTTAATTATATCCAAAATTTGGGGTTCTTACAGTCTCCCCTCCTTAAAAGGATTCCGTCCCGGAATCAGGTAGGAAGCAAAGAGTCGTTTGCCTGTCGTTCACTCTTTAGCTTCTCGGTCAATTCTTAGTCGTTCTACCCTTCCTCAGCACATCTTCTAGTGCTACAATTCATACTTTATTCTTTTTCCATCAACGTTGCTACTTTTCGTACAACTCACTATCCGGGTTATACTCTTACTCAGTCTTATCCTTATTGATACCTGCAGTAACCTTGGTATCACTATCACCCCACGATTCGGAGGTAACCTCGCTCGTACTGTGCATTTCCTGATTGCTTTAATCTTCGCAATCTCGATCAATATAGAGAAGTGGAAAGATTTATTGAGAGATCACTATGATCAATTGAACATTTGTTATATTGCATAGTTAGTACAGAAGGGGGCCAGCCTTTAGTACTTGACAAGCAATTAAACAAGTCATGGCATTCCACTTAGACTTCTATCACATAGACAGATAGTCACGTAGCAGTACCTCCCCTCCTAAAAGGGTTGTTCTTCTCAATTCATAAAGAAGATGAATAAGAGAGAAGAATAGAAAAGAGTTCTAAAGGATTATAGAAAGCTTTCATGATTGTAGAATATCATACTCAGAATTTACCTCTGAACTATAGAGGTTTATCAAAGAAGAAATTAATCATAATTATATCCAATACTATTTGATCGCAATCTCACGTGTCAACATATCTTGCTGCTTTGTCCATTATTCTATGGACAAATACTCTTGTTCAATCTAAGCGATACTCACATTCGGGAAATCCTTCAACCTTTCAGGTTAAATCTTAGGTTTCTCACTTGGCATCATTATTACTGACATCCCATATCATGTTACTAGCTTTTTCATAACTATAGTATTGACACTATCAGGTTGTCATCCTGAGAATTCATTAGAAAACCCATTCATAACACTCCTTGCTTCTCATTCCATAGTTGCTTCCCCAGCCTTTTCTTTATCAATCACATCCTTCTTATTAGCTGATTCTTACTCATTTCTATTATTTACTTTCACCTTCACCTCTTTATTGAGATACCTTTTTGCACTTGGTACCTCCTTATCGGTATTCCGTCTCATTTACTCTATAATCATCACGTTATTTCAATTTAAACTTTCCGAAATGAATCTGGCCCGATTCCTTTAACTTAGATTCATATAATCTACTTCTGCCAACCTTGTTTCTCATCACTTGTTCTTTTCTATCCGTGGTTTTCCACAGATTGTCTTTCGTAAGTTAGACCAGGTCGCACACCTACCTGCTCGCACTCTTATCATCTGTCGAACATCTGCATTTTACTGGCGTAGCCTGGCCACATGAAAACCCGTTATGACCGTGCTATAATTTTGGGGGTAAGGCTGGCTCGAATACCGCCGTCCGAACACTTTAAACTCTCAAGTGGCCCAATAAGTCTTGGGCTCAACCGCCCTTCCCTCCAAGCCTCATTAATTCTTTCTACGGGAATACGTTTAGCATCACGAATTATCAACCTCATATTCTTTATCTTGTTTGTGCAGAAGTACACTAACACAAACTTGCTTGTCATTCATCAACATGCCATTTAGCTTATCAATAGCAGCACTTTCTTTATCTTTACGTTGTCATCTCCTTTCTTAGAAGAATCACCATCGCTTGTTGTTTACGTAGTGCATTAATAGTTAACCCTACGGGTTTCAAATCCCTTAGGGAGACAACGTAATCATTATTCCTTATCCATAAGGAACACTTCCTGAACTTGATGTAGATATAACGTGAAGCAGATAGAATTGCAGAAGAGTTTCAAGCATCGCAGCTAGGTCCGGTTGATGAAACTATCACTTATGCATCTTCCATAAAAGACTGGAAACTTAACGGTTTACTTCATCATTTTTGTACCATGGTCCTGGTTTGCCTCAAAACGGGACCTTCTAAGGTACGTAATATGCTTAAGACTTCATCAGGAATCGAATCTTTACTTAAACTATTATTACTGTTAATTCTTGCACAGTCATCAGAAGGAATGTAAATTCCTCCATTCCGATATGACCTTCAAGGTCCTTCCAAATATCATCCTGTTTCTTCGGTATGAACATTTGTAATTATTCCTTTATACTTAGATTGTCGGCCACCTCATTGGCCTTTCTTGATGATAATGATTTCTTGTAACCCATGTTTTCTGGGTACATTCCAGTTCAAGTTTTTCTACCTCATTCCCATCACTGTTGGGTTAAAGCATTCTCCCTTAAGCTCTACTGAAGGAGAGAAAAAAAAAAAAAAACTATCAGTCATTTCCATAAGTCATTGCTTCCACCTACCCGTGGGAACTTTATCACGTTTTATTCCCAATCCTACTTAGGATACTACTTTTCTTAGTTCCTTCCTTATCTTAGGATAATCTCAACCTTTATAGGTTCAATCCATACTTCCTTAGGGTTTCATACATACCTCATCTGGCACTATTGTTACTATGTCATACATTCCTTACCAAACTTCCATTTTGAAGTTCAGAATATTACCCCTTTTTTTTTTCCTTGTAAGGTTTCGTAGGCCATCATTATCATTCCTCCGGTATTTTCTGGGTACCGGGTATATCAAAATGTCATTGATCAATACTCTAATAATTCTATCTATGTTCTTTCCAGCACTCTTTTTAATAATCCTTACCGGTCATTGTTGCCTTAGCAAGTCCAGCTCATATCATCTGAAGTCATAATGTCGTTATTAGGGTTAATGCCACCCCTTGTGCATTCCCCAGGGTTTGTCTTAATTTATGGATATCCTATCCTTAATTCAACTGCCAAGGAATTCTTGCATCTTATAATTGGCAATCAGATCATGTATCCTTAATAAAGGTCTCTTTTCAATCATTCTCATTTGATAATCGATCGGTGGTTTAATGCCACCCTCTTCTTTCAGATAGTTGTCAGCCTATTTGGCCTTCCAAAAAGGCAACGTATGTCAATCTCTTCTCTTACCGAACTTGTTAATGGTAGCAAGGATGTTCTGGAAGATATTGGTCGAGTTCAACGTGAATCTCTTAGTACTTATCGTTCTTCGCAAAGGTACTTGCCTCAGACAAAATTCCTACAGCATAGTGTTCAATTTCTGACCTTTTCTATACCCTCTTCATATACCTTCATTGTTTACTTTCCTCCGTCATAATATATTCATGGTATTCATGATACCCTAACATCATACATCTCAAGTCACTATACTTCCATTTTACTCGAAATCTTGGACAACCATATACACATGAGTCACTTCAGTACGGGTGACCTCATCCCAAAAAGGTCTAGTGAATTCCCAATCAAAACATGGGTTGTTCGGCAGAAGATTCAAACGATCTCATTAATGTTTCCTTTATATCAGAAGCCCTTGCAGTCGGTGCTTTCTTAGAAGCAACCCTGCTTTGTCTTTTCATTGCTGGTCTAGTCGCTTTATAGTCCGTTGTGACTTGGCCTCAACCGGCCACACATAAAAATACATGATTTTAGGGGTTGGCTAATAGCATTACTTTTCTAGCAATTGCCGGCATAGTGCCTTCTTCTTTGATACCTTTCTACCTTTCCAAAACTTTACTCCATATAAGTCTTAATCGACTACTCGGCACCGTCTCCGGTCACCTTTCCTCCACTTTTATCTTTTCAACTATTCTTATCAATCCTGCGTGCCACACAAGCTTACCATTCCTGGCATAACAGCCTTTTCATTTAAGTCAATCCTGGAATTTCTCAGTCCGGCTGGTTTCTTACTTACATTTCCTATTTTCGTCCAATCTCACTTCATCATTTTATCACTACCGTCGATTGTAATGTTCAGGGTCCGTTTACTAACCCATTTTACAGCATCCTTACCCAAATCACAGGGTTTGCTCCAATTTTACTCTCTTCCGTGACATTCTCTGATAATCAGAAAGACAAGGTTTGCCAAAATTCACCGAATTCCTTTCCAGACTCAGGGAAATTTTGATCAATCTACCCACCTACTGGTAACATTAAGGAGACCAGTTTGAAACCTGAAGAATAGTTCTATGAACCTCCAAGCAGGTGGAATCATAAGCAGTCATAGTTAACGAAATAATCATCATCGGATTGGAAGTTTACCCACTGGAGAGGAATCAATTATATCCATCCCTTAGAAGGGAATCAACCGTTTCAAACTGAAACCTGTCACAACGTCCAGATATTCAATACTACCAAATGTCGGTCTACCTAACCCTTTATGCGAAGCGTCATTGGAAGCACAAAGTCTCCTTTTTCCATTAAGCAATGCCAGCTCTTGGTCATTACCAATTTCACCTTTTAGCTCCAGGAAGATTTTCTCACATTTTTCTCTTTAACTGCTGATCGTATTACTTGATCTATTATAATTCCGTGTCGGAGTAAACTTAAGGTAACTACTATAATCCATTCAAAGAGAAGAAGGAATTTAATATTCCTCTGAATCACATGCATCTAACGTTTCTGGTTCATCATTTAACTGAGTTGAATTAACTCTATACTCAGTCTCTGGCAGTAGTCTCATTACGAGTTCATCTTGACTCACTGGTCTTATCTTCCGGTAGGTTCCGAGATCATTGTCTTGCTTACTACTTCCTTATATAACTTTACCCAATCATGCTATCACTTCCCAATGTCTTTACTTTCTAAATGATTCATTCATAAAATGAACATTTTCCTTAATAAAACCACTTTATTAACCTCAATTTGGTTCCATAATTTACAACCTACGACACCTGCCTTCTCATGGCGAATTATTACTGACCATATTCATACTAATTCATTTATCAAATGATATGGCACTTACTGCCTCCTTCTCAACTATTCCTAGGGACTCTGCTCCTCGCCCTAAATCGATGTCTTTGATAATCATACATCCCTCTAGCTCTTTCTTTGTTAAGATGAAAATCTCTAAGGATTCTCATCTATTTCCGTATAAGATCTCAAGTAATTCTTCCAATCCTTCTTTCTTGCTGGTACTACATCTGGTAGTCCGGCTATGAATTCAACATGCATCTTCAGATCTCTTAATAATATCTCGGTTCTTTATACTCACTTTTCTGAGCACCATATCTTAATCATCACAGTCATTCTGGCTGCGACCCTCATTATTCATGGGTAAGCTCCTTATCCTAACAGGATTTTCCTTATCTGCTGGAACCTCTTCCGGGTCTCCAGTAGGGTACTCCATCGAATTACCCGCTGATCTTCAGCATATAAAGCATCATCGCGTTGTCGCTCGTATGCCTCAAGGTCAGTTGCCTTACTCGTCGATACGATATCGAGCTAAGTTACTATCATTATACTTACGAGTTCCCATAAGGGTTTTATATGTCATCACTACATTAAGTAGTCCGACTATGAACTTGGCAAGAGTTCTTATTATCTTATTGAATTTATTGTTTTAACGTCACCTCATCTCTGAGGTTTATAACGTACGCTCTGATACCACTTCTGTAACACCCCCATATCCGGGGTCCGGGATCCGGTGGTTACGGTTTCCAATTCTGTCCACAACAATTGAACTTTCCTTAACATAAAATAAATTACGTCTCTATAACCCAACACAACAATATAAAACACACCCGTTATAGTCCCAGAGATGAAATCAGAGTAACAATCAAATTTTTATTAATCACATTATGAGTTCTTACAATCCAAAAGAATTTCAATATAAATACATACTCTTTGCCATCCATTTACATAAGTCATACTAGACCATATTCTTGGTACTGAAAGAATAAATATACCCTACCAATAGCTTCTTCTTCAGCTCTGGTAGTCTCATCGTCCTCGCCCGCGTCGAGTGCGCCTTGTGCGAGTCATCTGGTCTAGCTGTTGTTGTGATATAATAATAAAGCAAGGGTGAGCAATAGCCCACCAACAATAATATATAACTGAATGATAAGGTATAACAGTTCAAAAGTATCTTTCAAACCATATGCCATGCATTTACGGAAATGATGCCAGTATAATATGAACGATGAAGTTACAAGGTAACTTGAAGTATTTGTTTGTAGAAATATCTGCTACATCAAAGTAAGCGAGATATTCTTATTGTTATTAAGAAGAGGAACTTGCAAGAAAAGGTTGCAATTCCAGTTATGACCCTTTTCCAACTCTGCCAACAGTAATCATGTTGCAGGAAATAAATAAATTTGGATGATGAACCAATGATGGAGTATTCACCGCGCCCGCTGTTCCAATCTTGATGATCAGTCGAGATCGTACAGCTCAATTTAGATTTACTACCGGTAGAAGGAAGAACTGACGGCTTTACTTGTATACCGCCTTACTAGCTCTCCCCGGCCAACGGTTGGGCCAAAGGGGATGGACCGACGCTACTCGGCCTCTTACACGACTCCTAGTTCAAATAGAATTCATGATTCTGAATGTAACGTTCGTCCCCCTTTCCCCAAGTATAATACTTGTTGATAAGACTCCACAAAGTAGTCGTATCTAGTTGGAAAGGAAAATTTATCAATAACTCCCAAGCTATTACTTGGTACGGATATCAACTTGTTCCAGTAATCTTACCCCTCGAAAGATGAGAAGGTAAGCAACGACTTAATAAGTCAACAGCACCCGAGTCGCGAGTGAAGGGAATACTTTATGACCGGGAAGTCGACAAGATAAATAACATTTTCCAAGTAAGGTTCCCTTATTATTAAGGGGATAGACTCAAAGAAGAATGATGTCTGAGAACCTTTCTTGATATAAGATTAATAATAATATGACTCCGAGATATTTTCTGTAATAATCGAAGAAGATAAACCTTATCGAGGTTATTCTAAGTATGGAATAAATATCCAGAGAATATTTATTGAATTAAAATATTTAAAGAATATTTGGGAATATGAAAGAATATCTTTAATCAGAGTATTTCTCAAATAATCCCTGAAGAAATATCAGGAGAATGTTTATTGAATAAATAAATATTTAAATGAATATTCAAAACAATATTCATTAATTAATAAGACCTGAAAAGAATATTTAAGGTAATGTTCATAATTAATTAGGAATTTAAATGAATATTCAAAAGTAATATTCATTTAATGAATAATATCCTAAATGAATATCAAGTAATATTCATTTAGTAATCCAAGCCTTAAGGAATATTCGAGATAATATTCGATAATTAAATCAAGCTTCAGATGAATATTAAAATAATATTCATCAAGTATTTAATATCTTAAATGAATATTCAAAAGTAATATTTATTTAATAAAATAATTTTCTAAAAGAATATCCAAACAATATTCATTCAATAGTCTTATCTTTAGAAGAATATTCGAAATAATAATCGATAATCAATTCGACTCTGAATGAATATTGAGAAATATTATTCGTCGAATGATCACGTTCAAATAATTATTTGAAGTAAGGATCGTTAAAATAATTAGTCTCGAACGAATATTCAAATAATATTCGTCGCCCAAATAATAGAAAATATTTACTTAAATATTTTCCTCCGAGGTAATCTCGATATATCAAGGAATATTGACTCCCGGTCTATTTTTGATTAATAAGATGTATACGCCCTTCTATGAGGGTCTTACAATAACCGGCTTATAACTGATATATAACTATCTAGCTTATAAGCCAACAATAACATTCAGGGAACAAGTATATCAATTCAACTTGAAAGTAGGCATGCATGCAATGGCATATGTGTATCAGCAATCATATATATATATTTATTCAATCACAACAACAGCCTAAAAGAAGGGAATTGAAACTTGCCTGGTAGTCGAGTACGGTAAGGGGTAGTGGTAGCGGGTCCCGGTTCAGCTTGGTGATCTATAAATAGCCAAGGCATTCGGGATTAATCACTTAACATATTAAAAGTTAAGTTATACTTAATTCGAAACACGTTCTCGAGTTATCTCGTTATACCCCTTTTAGTGGATTACTTTTATCACTGATCCGACCCGACATTCGTTCGTTAATACGACATGTCATTGTACTTATACTTAGGACATACTTAAGTCATATGAGTTCTAAAGTCGATCGTTACGAACCAATACTATACTCCGAGTTTTATCGCCCGTTTTCTAAGTGTTTTACCGAAGTTATAAAAGAGTCGTCTTTTAGGGGTTCGTTCGCGTTTAACCTCGACTCGAACATTTTTAATAAATCGAAAAACGATCCTTTTGACATACGGTTTTCTTTCACACCTTCCTTTTTACCTCTAGTATTTATTTACCAAGATTCGGCATGACGTTACATAGTTTACGAGGGTTCAATTACAGTTACGAACTTTCGTTTATGGATTCGAACTACTTTTAGTAATTTGGTCATAAATCCTAAACCGTAAGTCCGTTTCACGTGATCTTTATATCAAAACGAATCTTAGAACATTACCTATCCTATCATGGCAGATAAGGTCTCTGGACAGTAGGGGTTCGACATGGAAAATGGCATACAAAACATGGTATTGTAAAGTCGGGCATTATAACGGCTGTAAATCGAATATCTATCAATTTTGAATCTTCCCATAAACATAGTATCCAACCCAAACAACATATACATGACTTATATACATGAACTGAGGCCAAGCAATGCCTTTCCGTTCATCTAGCTATTTACATCATTAATCCAAAATCCATACATAATCATGCTTATAATCTTAACATAACCATAACTAAGTTATAACTATCATAAACATGCTTAAATCTCAAACAAGGGTTAGGGTTTCAAGAGCTTTATACCTTCCTTGGAGTGTGTTCTAGCCTCACTAAGCTTTGTATGATCCTTGGGTGGCCTTAAGCTAGCTAAATCAACCATAAAAATCAAAGAAAACCAACATTAGTTCTTGAAGAACACTATTCACCCTCCTTGTAAATGATTTATTTGAAAATGGAAACAAAGGATTTTGGACTTGAAATTTCTAGGAGATTAGTTTCTTGAAATATAGAACTCACCTTAAAAATTACAAGATCAAAAAAGGAGTGGAAGGTGGACTTTTGTTTTTGAATTTCCTTAAAGCCGAATGGAAGAAAAAATGGGAGAATGGAGTTGTTTGGCTTGCTTCACTTTGCTCTCATCTATTTTGTGTGAATTATTGCTTGGTTTAGAAAATATCTTGTATAAAGTGACTTTAATAAAGTGGTGATGTATTGGATGATGGAGATTGCATGCCAAGTGTTGATCCTTGGATGGTTATAAGCTAACTAGTTTGTTTGTTTTGCTAAGTACTTGTTCAATCTCTAATTGTCTAGTTACTTAGCCCACTTGGTTGCTAGATATTTATCTAGTAGCTTGCACAAGACTCTTGCTTCCTCTGCTTGTTTCTGTGTCCGGTTATTACCCGTTTTGATTGATCGTTCGTGGGAATATTTCACGGATTTCTAATTAGGGTTTACCGGGAATCCTCTTTAATATTAATACTTTCATTCTCCATCTTTCATTCTAACTTTCCAATTTATATTCCTTAAATCCATTCGTTAAATACTTAAGGCTATTAGTGTCCAGGGAACTCTCGGAGAAAATAAAAGTGCGGTTTTTCAGAATCCGACAGCTTTTACATACACTTATTTTCCCCCTGGATCACTAATATGAACTCGGAAATCCGTTCCGAATACTTCTATATAGTGTCGTCTCATATTATTATATACTCCCACCAAAACACTATTCATTCTGTATTCTTTACTTGTTCTCTTAGGGTTGTATAATTGTCCGTATTCTCTTTCGATCGTTCCTTAACCTTTTTACGGAACTACTGGATTAATCGCTATCGATCTGGATGACATGAGAGTATTCTCTTGCTTGAATTTGCCATATCTTATTCCCTTAGAAGATAGATTATTCTTACCTATGTTGTCACCCTTTAGCATTCTTCAAGACATAGAAATAATAAAGTCGAATTCCATTCATTCTTTCCAAATATCAATTATTACATTGTAGCCATAACCACTCCTCAGTGGTTTCCTACCTTCATTCTTAAATCAAATATAATAACATCCCAAAATATCAAATCCTCAAAGTTAATATCTCAATTCTTGGATTATAATAATATTTAATCCACTGTCCGGTCAAATTTTATACCGAAAAGAATTTGGAATTTCTGAATTCCGATCGTCTCTGCATTCACTTATTTCCTCCGCGTATTACTAATATGGCTTCGAAACATCCATATCACGTCCCGTACATAGGGTGGAGTGAAAAGTTTTCCAACTTACAAAATCACTATTCATCCACCAAATACTATGCACGTACAGGAAACACTATGCACGTACGGGAAATACTATGCACGTACGGGAAACACTATGCACGTACTCATTTCCCTTCAAGGATCCGTTAGCTCCTTCCTGGATGGTAGATTATTCTTATCCAGGTCCTCCACCATCGAATTACTCTATTCTGACCATATACCAATGCATCAGGATCATTGTCCAAAGCAATATCCATTCATTACAATCATTGTTCTTTGAAACCACCATTCATTAGAGCTGGTGACCTTGTTGTCGGAATCATTGTTCCTCATTTAATCATTACTTAATAAAAAGTTTTAATTATATCCAAAATTTGGGGTTCTTACATTCAATGACCAAGCACATCAGCATAAGGTACCACTTCATCAGAGAACATGTGGAAGAAGGAAATATTGAACTACATTTTGTCTCTACAGAACAACAGCTTGCAGATATCTTCACTAAACCATTGAGTGAAGCTACATTTACAAGGCTGGTTAATGAACTAGGAATGATCTCTGGTTCTGACTAGAAATGTTGGTTAGATTCAAACTTTACTTATGTGATGTATTAATCATATTTCCTGATTGGTTAAATGTTGAGTAAGCTCTGTTGATTAAACTCTGTTATGCATACTCTGCTAAACTCTGTCAGCATGTCTGTATGTCATACACTGTTAATAAGTTTGATAAACTCTGTGAACTTTGAGTTGATTTTTGTCTGAATGAAAACACCAATGAAGAAATATGTATGAAGCATGATTCTCAGCAATTAATCATGAATCTTTCTGAGTTATTGAGATCTAATCTTAGATTGTGCAGAAAGTTAACACAGCATGATACTGGCTCATATTTATAGCATCTCTTAGTTTATTTTGTCCTAAACTCTGAGTCTATAAATACTGTGTGCATTACCTTTCATGAAGAACTACTGATGTTGATGAACTCTAAACTCTGTTAGTTATACTCTGATAAAATAAAATGTTTACTGCAATACCCCAAAGAAAATGTATATAGGTTATTATACTCCTTTGAGATTATGTTGGATACTAGGATGACCCAGGAACCTATTGGTATATAATATGTGCTAAAATTCTCTGATTTTTGGTGACTAGTTGAATACTAGGATGACCCAGGAACTTATCAAAATGATAAGGGCTAAAATTTTTGAATTTTTGGTGACTGGTTCCAACCTCTGATTACTGGAATGAAAAAAAAAAATGAAAATAAAAAAAAATGAAAAAAAAATGTGTATATAAAGGGGGTATAAAATAAAAATTACTGTATAAAGTTTGATTACTTCAGAGTTTAGCTTTCATCATACAGTCAGTGTTTACTATGACAGTTTGTGCATCCAGTGTTTATTGATTTACTTTATGGATTTTATGAAAAATTAGATGCTCTAAAAATTGACTTAGTAAACTCTGCTTCACACACACAAATACTCAAAACTGTGCAATTTATGAAAGGGTTTCGGCGATAAAGTTGGAGAATTGACAAACGCTATTGATTCGTGATTTGTACTCTAAGGTAAATTTTCACTTGGACAATTTGAAAGTCTTGGAGTAAGTAGGGTTTTTGACAACTGTTAATCAGTGGATAGTTGATGAATGTGTTCTTTATATGATTACTTTAATTAGTTTTCATATTCACTTCTTGATGCATTTTCTTGAAGAATAGTTCATATAACACAAATAACAGTTGCAGAACACAATGAATATTTCTGATGGAAAAGCTTTATCTGGCAAGATTGGAAATAATAAGGCTGGACTAGGTTCACATAGAGACAGAAGGCAATATACTGGTCCTAGAGATCCTTCTTCACTGGCTGTTCCAGGTCGTGGTGTTCCTCAAGAGAGTCAGGATAGACTGGAATCAGTGCAGTTGGTTCATCAGAAGAGTTTAGACAAAGATTTTCTTCTATACTTCATGGCTGATGGGACAGTATTCAAAGTTGGTGAGGATGATATCGGCTTGAAATGTTGGGAAGAACTAGAGTATGTTCTATATCTTCTCAAGGTGAATAGTCGAAGGACTCAATCAGTTGCCAATGTACTCAGACAGAAAATGACTCAGAATCTGGCAATTAGAGGACAGAAATACAACAGCAGATATATTCCTAAGTACAGGGATTACCAAGGCAATCTCATTGAAATGAAGAAAGGTACTGCAAAGTTAAAAACTGATTTGGGAATCACAGTACTTGACTTCAATACTCAGGCAGAAAAAGTCAGATTTATCAGACTGGGTAATGAAATTAGAAGAAACAAGATTTATGATCTTAGGGCTGCTATTTACCAAACAGATGAAAGTGATCCTCAACTCAGAGAAATCAAAGAAGCAATGAAGATTGAACTTGAAAATGCAGAAAGAAGATTGCTGATTGATTATCTCAGAACCATGCCAGATCTTGAAATGATTAGAGATTAAGTTCTGTAAGAATTTTCTTATTCTCTATAGTTTTTAAGCTTAAACTCTGAATCTGTATAAACACTGTATTTATCTATTTGTTTTGACATCATCAATTACTGTCATTAACTTGTACATTTATGCTAATGAACAAGTTGGGGGAGATTGTTAAATATAATTGATGTGTTTTAATCAGTGTTTAAGTGTTACAGGGAGTTATCAGAGTTTAGCTGGAAGCAGTCAGAGTTTGCGTAAACTCTGACAGTTGGAAGCTTGACAGAGTTTGTTAAACTCTGTCTGGAGGAAGCGCGTCTACTGTTCAACAGTGATTAAAGATTAATTATGGAAGCGATATCTTTGAAGATTGGATAGCTATCAAAGAGATCGAGTTGACATAGGAGACGTGTGACAATCTGTAATTGATATCATTGTATAGCTGATTATTAGGAATATCAATTAGAGATTGTATCGTAGCTGTATGTTATATAAATACAGATAGGTTAACCCTAGAAGGGTATCGATAACGAATTATCATTATTGTAACCTAGCAGCTCTTTGTGATATTTTTACATCACGAAGAGGGTTTGAAATACAAGAAGTTTTTAAGTGCATAAACGCTTTTACTTGTTAATCTCTCATACAAAGTTGATTATTATTTGTGTATTCGGCCTAACAGAAGGAATTTTTGTTGGCTATCCACTGTCAACAAAGGCATTCAGAGTTTACAATCTGAGAACTAAAGTGATCATGGAATCTATACATGTTTCTTTTGATGATAAGAAGATAACTGGACTTGAAGACAAAGATGAATATGATCAACTGAACTTTGAAAATGAAGATTTAAACTCTGATGAAGGAAACTCTGATGAAACAATTCTGACAGACTCTGTTGAAACAAACTCTGAACCTCTACTGGTAAACACTGGAGAAACTTCTCAGTCACAACAAAGGGGAGAACCAGTTGAGGGGGAGCATGATCAAGATGAAGACTCAAACACTGATACTGAGTCAACTGAAAAATCTGGATCAAACTCTGATGCTTCAAACTCTGAAAATTCAAATTATGACTCTGGGCAGTCAAGTTCAGGGGGAGTCTCAGAAAACGAAGATATATCACAACAAAATCAGGAGAGCATGGATCAAGGGGGAGGATCACATGCTGACAGAAGTCATTTGCCTTCTGCTAGGAAATGGAATAAATCACATACACCTGATTTGATAATTGGTGATCCAGATGCAAAAGTGAAAACAAGAAGTGCTACTGCAAGTGAATGTCTGTTTCATGCATTCTTGTCTAAAAATGAACCAAAGAAAGTGGAAGAAGCTCTTCAAGATGCTGACTGGATAACAGCAATGCAGGAAGAGTTGAATGAATTTGAATGAAATGAAGTTTGGACCCTTGTACCAAGACCAAAGAACAGATCTATTGTTGGTACTAAATGGGTTTTCAGAAACAAGACTGACAGTGAAGGTGTTATCACAAGGAACAAGGCTAGACTGGTAGCAAAAGGCTATTCACAACAGGAAGGAATAGACTATGATGAAACATTTGCTCCAGTTGCAAGATTGGAGGCAATCAGAATTTTTCTAGCAAATGCCTCTCACAAGAAATTCAAAGTGTTCCAGATGGATGTGAAAAGTGCTTTTCTGAATGGAAAGCTTGAAGGAGAAGTGTTTGTTGAACAACCACCAGGATTTGTGGACCCCAAATATCCAGATTATGTCTACAGGCTAGATAAGGCACTATATGGACTTAAGCAGGCACCAAGAGCATGGTATGAGACACTTGCTCAATTTCTTCTAGAAAGTGGATTCAACAGAGGAACAATTGACAAAACTCTGTTTTATTTCAATCAAGGAAGTGACCTTCTTTTAGTTCAAATTTATGTTGATGACATTATCTTTGGGTCTACTAATGATAAACTCTGTAAGAAGTTTGCCAAGCTCATGCAGTCCAGATATCAAATGGGCATGATAGGATCTCTTCTATACTTGACAGCTAGTAGGCCTGACATCATGTATGCAACCTGTCTTTGTGCAAGGTTTCAGGCAGATCCTAGAGAGCCACATCTGACAGCTGTGAAAAGAATCTTCAAGTATCTCAAGGGCACCATATCATTAGGTCTGTGGTACCCCAGAGAATCAGATTTCAAGCTACTTGGGTATTCTGATGCAGACTTTGTAGGCTGCAAAATAGACAGAAAGAGCACAAGTGGAAGTTGTCAATTTCTTGGTGACAGACTTGTTTCCTGGTACAGCAAGAAACAGAAATCAATCTCCACATCTACAACAGAAGCAGAGTATATTTCAGCTGGTAGCTGTTGTGCACAGATCTTATGGATGAAGAATCAATTGCTGGATTATGGTTTGAGGTACAGTAAAATTCCTATTTACTGTGATAATCAAAGTGCTATTGCCATGACAGGTAATCCAGTACAGCATTCAATGACCAAGCACATCAGCATAAGGTACCACTTCATCAGAGAACATGTGGAAGAAGGGAATATTGAACTACATTTTGTATCTACAGAACAACAGCTTGCAGATATCTTCACTAAACCATTGAGTGAAGCTACATTTACAAGACTGGTCAATGAACTAGGAATGGTCTCTGGTTCTGACTAGGAATGTTGGTTAGATTCAAATTTTACTTATGTGGTGTATTACTCATATTTCCTGTTTGGTTAAATGCTAAGTGAACTCTGTTGATTAAACTCTGTTATGCATACTCTGTTAAACTCTGTCAGCATGCCTATATGTTATTCACTGTTAATCAGTTTGATAAACTCTGTGAACTCTGAGTTGATTTTTGTCTGAATAAAAACACCAATGAAGAAATATGTATGAAGCATGATTCTCAGCAATTAATCATGAATCTTTCTGAGTTATTGTGATCTAATCTTAGATTGTGCAGAAAGTTAACACAACATGATACTGGCTCATATTTATAGCATCTCTTAGTTTATTTTGTCCTAAACTCTGAGTCTATAAATACTGTGTGCATTACCTTACAAGAAAAACTACTGATGTTGATGAACTCTAAACTCTGTTAGTTATACTCTGGTAGAATAAAATGCTTATTGCAATACCCCAAAGAAAATGTATATAAGTTGTTATACTCCTTTGAGATTATGTTGGATACTAGGATGACCCAGGAACTTATTGGTATATAATATGTGCTAAAATTCTCTGATTTTTGGTGACTAGTTAAATACTAGGATGACCCAGGAACTTATCAAAATGATAAGGGCTAAAATTTTTTGACTTTTTGGTGACTGGTTCCAACCTCTGATTACTGGAATAAAAAAAAAATAAATAAATAAATAAATAAAAAATGAAAAAATGAAAAAAAAATGTATATAAAGGGGGTATAAAATAAAAGGTTACTGTATATAGATTGATTACTTCAGAGTTTAGCTTTCATCATACAATCAGTGTTTACTATGACAGTTTGTGCATCCAGTGTTTATTGATTTACTTTATGGATTTTATGAAAAATTAGATGCTCTAAAAATTGATTTAGTAAACTCTGCTTCACACACACATATATTCACAACTGTGCAATTTATGAAAGGGTTTCGGTGATAAAGTTGGAGAATTGACAAACGCTGTTGATTCGTGATTTGTACTCTAAGGTAAATTTTCACTTGGACAATTATGAAAATCTTGGAGTAAATAGGGATTTTGACAACTGTTATCAGTGGATTGTTGATGAATGTGTTCTTTATATGATTACTTTAATTAGTTTTCATATTCTCTTCTTGATTTACCTTCTTGAAGAACAGTTCATAAAACATAAATAAAAGTTGCAGAACACAATGAATAAGATTAGAGAAACATAATTTTTCATTGATAATAAGAAAGAGATTACAAGCACATATTACATCTTTTTGTTCTCTCTATCTGCTAATCTATTCAACAGAAAAATAAAAGGTCAGTCCAAACCACTCCATTGTTAGCAAAAATTCCCAGATCCCATCTTTGCCACTTTATTTGGGTGGAAGTTGAAGGGATAAGGTTATTTTTGCTGACATATTCATTAACAATGGTTGGTGGTGTTGGATGAGGATGTTTTCGAGGAGAGCCATGCCAATGTTGCTTGGAGAGCAGCATCGATGTCGATCACCCTTGCAGGTTTCTCTCTCTCGATCTCTTCCAGACCAGCATCCATTTGCAGCCACAGCGTCTCAAGCTGCCTTTCCCACTCAAACGCTTCAAATTCTTCACGCGTATAGCTGAAGATGTCCCTATTCTCGACAAGATGAAGGTTCTTTTCTTTGATGGTAAGGTTGGCCATTGTTTTTCAGAGTGTTTGATTTGAAGGGTTTGTGATTTTACAGGGGAGACTGAAAGGTTAAAGGTTTAATGAACTAATCTGAGCAAGTCTCTTGGCCTTAAATAGAGATGGGTAAGAACGAAGTTCTTAAACGCTTCGTATTCTGATTATTAAAGGGAGGTACACGCTTCGTATTCTGTTTTTAATTGGGTCCAGATATTTTAAGAGAGTATTATTTGATTTTTTGTTTAAATCAAATATTTTAATGTTTTAATTTGAAAAATACTCCTCTTAAAAATAAGCACACGTGACCCACTCGCCCATTAATGTGTCCCACTCACACATTATTGTGTCCCACTACACATTAATCTAGGAACTGATTGAGTGTTTGTTTACATAAGAGATTGGGTTTTTAATTACTCTAATTACTTTTGTGTTCAAACGGTTGTGTTTTATTCTTACATCTCACAGTTCTCTCATTTTTCACTTGGGCACTCTCGCAAACACCTTTCCTACATACATTTCTCTTGGAAATTCTTGCAAATTTCTTAACTCAATGGCTTCTAAAGCATTCACTGCTCTTGGTTTACGGTTTGTTCCTAACAACTATGAAGCTCCACTCTATCATGAACGCGTTCCAGAACCGTTTCATCTAATGCAGAACTTCTTGAGAGATTCAGAGATTGGACAAGCTCTGGTTGGACCTGCTACTCTCTCTGCGTCTCAAATTGCAACATTTTGGCAGAATTCAGTTTATGTGGATGGAGGAGAGAATGGGACTCCTAACATCATCTTCACGTATGAAGCACAAGATTATGTGATTACTCCACAGACTGTAAGAGATACAATGGGGTTTGACACACATACTTCTTATACTCTAGTTAATGAAACTTATTTGAGAGAGATGTTACAAGAGATAGGTTACATGGAATCTCTTGACAAGCTTGGCGGTATAAAGAGACCAAATCTCAGGAAGGAATGGAACTTTTTCTTTGATTGCATTACAAGAACGTTCCAGAAGAAAGTCACCAACTGGGATGCCATTCCAATAGACAGTCTCCAAATCGGGTATTCTAAACTCTATGGTACTAATTTTGATTTTGGTCGATATGTTCTGATGAACTTAGGTGATAAACTGTCAGAATCTACTACTGTTTATTATGCTCGTTTTTGTCAAATGCTATTCAATGCTTGTGTACCTGGTCTCGAAATTGCTGATACAGATGAAATTGATCCTTTTAGAGTCAATAAGAGAATATTCTCTGATATGACTAATAAGGATGTTGGTAAAGCAAATCTCTCTACTTTTGTCATGCCACTTGCTCTGCAAAATTTTCTCAATCAACCACAAGAACCACAATAACCTGAACCACAACCACAACCACAACAACAACCTGAACCACACCCTGAACCTCAACCAGAACCACTAAACATTGACCGTACTCAAAAACCAAACACTGAATCACCTACATCACCTACTCACTCAGCACCTACAAAACAATCTTCACACATTCCACAAACAAACTCTGAATAATCACAATCTCCACCAGAATCACAGTCTAAAGCACAAAGAGTTAAGAAGGCAATTACTGAACGACGTGCAAGTCTAAAGCAGGCGAAAGAGACACAAAGGAAATCAAAACAGACATCTCCTGGAGCTGTTTATACTAGAAGAGTGAAAAGAATAAGACAAACGACAAACATACCTAAGTCACTCTCAGTTGTAGAACGAACTCCACCATCTAGTGAAGAGGATTCAGATAATGTACCTCTAGCAAAGCGAAGAAAACTGGTATTCTCTGATTCTGTGGATGAAGATATTGAAGCTCCAGAGGTAGTTTCACAGCAAACACCTCCTGTTGAAGTTGAGAAAGATGCAATACTTGTAGAGGTTGAAATACCTGTAGAGGATCAAGTGCCTGCAGAGGACAAAATGCCTGCAGAAGAGGATGCTAGAGATGGCCTTTCTCCAATAAATGATATTCTTGATTCATTTATGCCATTCTCTGATCCTATCTCTGATATTGGTGTAGCTGATCAACCTACAGTTGTTCTTTCTGAAGCTGTGGCATCTCATACTGAGTTAATATCTGATGCTCACCAAACTGTTGAAAGAGGAGATGAAATTGATCAAGCAATCAAGGCCACCTCTCAATCTATGCCTGTTGCTGAGCCTGAGCAACATGGAGAAAATCTTGACAAGCCTACAGAACAAATTGCTACAACTATGGCTGAAGATGAACCTGATAAAGCTACAAGTGTTGAACCTGAAGGTGAAAGTAGTGCAAATTCTGATGCTTCTCTGAGTGCACCAGTACAAACAGACAATAAACATACACCTTTCACTCAACCTTGTACTTCTCATGAAGTTGAGAGAGCAAAATTTGCAAAGAATGCTGCTGAATGGTACAAAGAGGATTGTATTTTTCCACGAGGACGAGCAGCTGATTTTGTTAAGCAAAATGCTGATACTATCTCCAATCCAGAGATTCTTTCTTGTTTGAAAGCAACTGTAGTACAAGTCAAAACTCTGGATAGAAGGTTTGATGACACTACACAGGCAATCACTGCTTTGAGGAATGAGGTTGTAGCTAGAGAAATGAAAATGGAAAGAGATTCAAAACTCGTGACTACAAAATTCTCTAAAGCTCAAGACAATCTCTTTGCCAGGCTGAGTAAAGTTGAAGAGAATCAGTCTGACTTATCTGCTAAAATTGATTCTATTGCTACCTCCTTGGAGTTAATTACATCTATTCTTATGCCTGATGATGTCAAAAAGGGGGAGAGAGTTGTCAGAAGGGATAGTGCTGGAGATGGAGGGGCAGGTAGTAAAGGAAAGAACAAGGCTGAAGAGGTTCAAACTCTGAGAACTAGCAAGTCATCTAAATCACAGTCTGTTGGGAGAAATATTGATACTCAAGGTACTTCAAAGACCAAGAGTTTGCTGTTACCTTCTAATCCACAAACTGATGAAGAATTGGCTGCTAAGCTGTTTATTGAAGAGAATGAGGAAGGAGTTACGATTGAGGACATTGAAGCTGAAGAAAAGAGTTTACAAGAAGAACATCTCAAAGCTTTAAAGTCTGGTAAGGTACAAAGAGGAAAAGCTCCTAGACCTGTTGTTAAAGGTGTTGTGATTAAAGAAAGGGCTGATGTTAGTCAAAGATCTCGGTTTTCAAAGGAAGCAATGGCAGCAGAAGCTAAACTCAAGCTAAAAGGCATTGAAGGAGAAAGTTCACAAAAGAAAGTTACAACTTCTGTTGCATCACAAGCAATGATCACACCTTTACATTCTTCTCAGTTGAAATCGATTTTTGGAAAAGGAACAATTCATGATCCGAATGTATTATCTGGAGTTTCTATGAATGTTTCTGATGGAAAAGCTTTATCTGGCAAAGTTGGAAATAATAAGGGTGGACTAGGTTCACACAGAGACAAAAGGCAATATACTGGTCCTAGAGATCCTTCTTCACTGGCTGTTCTAGGTCGTGGTGTTCCTCAAGAGAGTTTGGACAGACTGGAATCAGTACAGTTAGTTCATCAGAAGAGTTTAAACAAGGATTTTCTCTTGTACTTTATGGCTGATAGGATGGTATTTAAAGTTGGTGAGAATGATATTGACTTGAAATGTTGGGAAGAACTAGAGTATGTTCTATATCTTTTCAAGGTGAATAGTCAAAGGACTCAATCAGTTGCTAATGTGCTCAGACAAAGAATGACTCAGAATCTGGCAATCAGAGGAGAGAAATATAATAGCAGATATGTTCCTAAATACATGGATTACAAAGGAAATCTCATTGAAATGAAGAAAGGTACTGCAAAGTTAAAGACTGATTTGGGAGTTACAGTACTTGACTTCAATTCACAGTCAGAAAAAGTCAAGTTTATCAGACTTGGAAATGAGATGAGAAGGAACAAAATCTATGATCTTAGGGCTGCTATTTATCAGACAGATGAGAGTGATCCTCAGCTCAGAGAAATTAAAGAAGCTATGAAGATTGAGCTTGAAAATGCAGAAAGAAGATTGCTGATAGATTATCTCAGAGCTATGCCAGATCTTGAAATGATAAGAGATTAAGGTCTGTAAGGATTTTCTTATTCTCTGAAGTTTTTGTTAAGTAGAAGCTTAAACTCTGAATTTGTGTAAACACTGTATTTGTTTATTTGTTTTGACATCATCAATTATTGTCATTAACTTGTGCATTTTTGCTAATGAACAAGTTGGGGGAGATTGTTAAATATAATTGATGTGTTTTAATCAGTGTTTAAGTGTTACAGTGAATTATCAGAGTTTAGCTGGAAGCAGTCAGAGTTTAGTGTAAACTCTAACAGATGGAAGCTCGACAGAGTTTGTCAAACTCTGTCTAGAGGAAGTGTCTACTGGTCAACAGTGATTGAAGATTTATTAGGGAAGCGATATCTTTGAAGATTGGATAGCTATCAAAGAGGTCGAGTTGACATAGGAGACGTATGACAATCTGTAATTGATATCATTGTATAGCTGATTATTAGGAATATCAATTAGAGATTGTGTCGTAGCTGTATGATATATAAATACAGTTAGGTTAACCCTAGAAGGGTATCGTACAACGAATTATCTTGATTGTAACCTAGCAGCTCTTTGTGATATTTTACATTACGAAGAGGGTTTGTAATACAAGAAGTTTTTAAGTGCATAAACGCTTTTACTTGTTAAACTCTCATACAAGGTTGATTATTAATTGTGTATTCGGCCTAAAAATGTAAAGACAGGAAACAGGAATTCCTAACATGAATATGGATACTGACCATTATTCACATAGTTAGCAAGCACAGCCGTTCCTAGAGGAGGACTTGGGGAAACATTGACAGCAACACAAACTGGAGATATAGGTGGTGATGCATCTATTATCTTACCCTTTCCAAAATTTGGATCCATTTGAAAAGGCAGCCCCAGACCCATGTCATTTTCCAGAAACGAGAGTAGAGTTCCAAAAATTCCAGGAGCAAGAGCGAAAGAAGGCAACCTCTCCAAGCCATACTAAGCCATGTATACCAAAAATGAGGGAATAACAGAAAATAGGGGGTTAACGAAACTACAAATTATACCCCATTTTGCTAGTACAATATAATGGGTGTGTTTGGCATCGACTTTAAATAAGTCCTTATCAACTTATTTTCAGGTAAAAATTTCATATTTTGATAAATTTTTTTATACAAGTATTTAATGTATGTTTGAGATTATATAACTTGCAAAAAAAGTTAACTTTTCCATAAAAAAAGTTAGGAATCTCTAATTTTGTCTTAAAATAAGTAGACTTATTCTGAAAAATAAGTCCCCAAACACCCCATTATAGATTTGTAAAATCAAATCTGTACATGGACAGAATTTTTTTTTTTGCTAATTTGTACCTGGACAGACTTCTTTGGATCAACAAATGTAAAATCGCAACAAATTGTGCGAATGTGGCCCAAGTTGTCTTCTTTGTCACACAGCCCAACTCTTGTGCACTAAGGTGAACTGTAAGTTGCAACAAATTTACAATCCTAAGATTTAACTAAATACTCCTATATAGTAAGGGGTCATTTCGAAAGTGTTCTTTGCCTTTCGAAAAAGGGAAAGAATGAGAGTATCTACACATTGGGTGCATTCCATCTTCCTATAATCATCCCAACTCAACTCCACCTCCCCTGATTCCTTCTTGCCTCTTTGAATTTTTATGTGTTCATCCTGCATTCTGTTTTTAAAACACATTAATTATGACACAAAAACAAAATATTCAATGCTTCAAAACCCATCTAAGTAGTCCATTATCATAATCATCCCTACAAAATATCTTTCCTTCATTTGCCTCACCCTCTCTTTCGTTCTCTCCGTGACCAAGTTAAGGATATTTGATCGTGAGTTTTGGAATAAAAAAACAATCAAAAGATCTAAGCTAGTTATTAACAAAAAAGTTATCAGACGTCTTGCAGGATTGCAAGTTTTTTTGTCTTGTCTATATGACAAGGGGTTTGAGTATTTAGTTTCAGTTTATGTCAAATCTCTATATATTCTATCATATATCATTACAATAAACTATTATATATAATAATACAATAAGCTTCGTTGCATAAAGGGGTGAGAAAATGAATCCGATGGAGACAAGCTTGGAGGATTTGTATGCAAGGCTGGCATTGGAGGAGGGGGATGAAGGTGGTTTTGTAGTTGCTGAATCGGAAGTACAGTCGCAAAAAACTACGTATGTATTGGTGGGCCGCTTCTTGACTGAGAGAAATATCAATTTTAATGCAATGCAAAATGTACTTGCATCTCTTTGGAGCCCGAAAGAAGGTATGGAGGTACATGATATTGGGGGGCATCGGTACTCATTTGTGTTCTATCATCCATTGGATCTGCAAAAAGTTATGGATGGAGGTCCCTGGACATTTGAACAGAATCTGTTACTGTATCACAAGCTTAATGAGAATGAAGATCCTCATCTTGTTAAGCTGAATAGTATTGATATGTGGGTGCAAGTGTATGATTTACCACAAGGTTTTATTTCTGATAATATTCTTATGAATATCGGGAATTTTGTGGGGACCTTTATAAAGACTGACTCGATGAACGGGAAGGGAGGATGGACGATGTATAAGCGTATCAGAGTATCAATGGAGTTAGAGAAACCGTTGAAAAGGCGTATGAAGATTAAAAGAGAAGGAGGGAATTGGAACTGGGTAAATTTTAAATATGAGAGGCTTAGCACCTTCTGTTTTGTCTGCGGCTTGATAGGGCATTCTGATCGTGACTGTGGCATAGTATATGCCAATCCTGAGAAGGAGATAGATCGAGCATATGGAGTATGGTTACGAGCGCCAACGAGAAACATGCTAAATCAGAATGTGGGGGCGAAATGGCTGCGAAGTGGTGGTGAAGGGAGTCGTACATGGGGCACAAACGGAGAGGAGAAACATCAGTCAACCACCATGATAGGGGAGAACAGAACGGAGGCGAGATTCATGGAAGTGGATGGGAAACTAACCGAAGTTTTAGGAGGAGATGGAGGGATAAGAGTTGTACAACGAAATCAAGGAGTTAATTCAAAAAATAACAACTTTTCAAATCAAACAGAGGATATCACGGGGGAAAAAAATACGGAGATAGAAACTGTTATTATTGATCCTAAACGTAGGAGGGTGGATAATGAGGAAAATATGGAAAGTGATGGGGAGGATGTATCAAACGGGCTTACAAATTTAAGTGGGCCAAAAAACTTGCGAGAGGCGGGTCCTGTTCTACATGCCCGCCTAGAAAAATGAGTCTCATTGCTTGGAACTACCGTGGTTTGGGTAAGACACGGACAGTTCGTTTCTTGAAGGAGATTACCCAGCAGTTAAGACCGTGTTTTATTTTTTTGTCTTAAACTTTAACGAATAAAGAGAAGGTAGATGTAGTTTATCGAGAGATAGGCTTTGCAGGATGCACAGTAGTGGATGCTAGAGGTCGTAGTGGGGGTGTGGCCCTGTTATGGAAAAATAATGAAGCTTGTGTAATAAGAGAAGTGAATACTCACTTTATTGATTTTGAGGTTGAGAATGAGCAAGTTGGACGGTGGAGGTATACTGGGTTTTATGGGTGTCCGGAGAGGGCTAGAAGAAGGGAATCATGGATTATGATTCGGGGGTTGGCAGCTAGGTCAGACTTACCCTGGTGCATTATCGGGGATTTTAACGATTTGGTATGTGCAGATGATAAAAGGGGAGGAAAGGATCATCCGCATTATTTGCTGAATGGGTTTGTAGATACGATACATGCTTGTGGACTGGTAGATTTGGGTTTGGTTGGTGAAAAGTATACATGGGAACGATCTAGGGGAACAAGAAATTGGATTCAGGAAAGACTGGACCGGGGTTTTGCTACTCAGGAGTGGAGGAATTTGTTCCCACTTGCAGAAGTACAAGTACTGGAGGTTGCGACCTCTGACCATTTACCACTTTACCTACAGTTAAATAAAATGGTTTATGTACCTCGGAGTAAGAGATTTAAATTTGAAAATGTGTGGTTGAGGGAAAAAGACTGTGTGAATTTAGTCAAGGCTAGCTGGGATCATACTGAGGGAAAAGCGATTCTAGAAAGAATAAACTATTATTGCTTGAAACTTGAGGAATGGGGAGGAGGAGTTGGAAAAGAGTATAAACAAAAGTTGGTAAGTTATCGAACTCAAATGCGTAAGCTGAGAGCTCGTCGTGTTCCTGTTGGTGTTCAAATGTACAATGCAGTGAGGTGGGATTATCTGAATTTGCTGGAAAAACAAGAGGTGTATTGGAAACAGCACGCTAAGCAATTTTGGCTACGAGAAGGAGATCGAAATACGAAGTTTTTCCATAGACATGCCTCAGTACGTAAGAAACAGAATGCAATTCAGAAGATAAAAGATGAAAATGGAATTTGGCCAGAAAATGTGGAGGAAATACAAGAAGTTGTTGAAACCTACTTTACCAAGCTGTTTACGTCCACGGGAGATCATGATAAACTGACAGATAGAGAAACGGTGAATCAGGTGAGGGAGGAGGATAATGAAGCTTTAATATTACCAATTACAATTGAGGAGGTAAAAGAGGCTGCTTTTGCGATGCATCCAGACAAATCGCCTGGATTAGATGGGTTAAATCCAGCGTTCTTTCAGTCTTTTTGGAGTATAGTTGGGCAGGAGGTTTTTAAGTTTTGTAGGGATTTCATGAGTACAGGGGAGCTGCCAATGGGGATAAATAATACTCTTGTGTGTTTGATACCGAAAGTGAAGGCACCGTAAACAATGAGTGAGCTCAGACCTATATCACTTTGTAATGTATTAGTGCGAATTCTCTCCAAGGTGTTGGCGAATCGGTTGAAACCGTGCCTGACTTCGTTAATATCGGATAAGCAATCTGCATTCATAGTGGGCAGATTATTGACAGACAATGCATTGGTGGCATTCGAAATCAATCATTACATGAAAAGGCACACGCAAGGAAAGGTTGGAATTGCAGGGTTAAAAATCGATATCTCGAAAGCATATGATCGACTTGAATGGGGATTTGTCCAAAATATGATGGAAAAGTTTGGCTTTAACATGACTTGGATTAACAGGGTTATGAGGTTGATTCAAACAGTGTCATATAGCTTTCTCCATAATGGGGTTATCTTTGGGGAGATTCTGCCACAACGAGGGGTACGTCAAGGTGATCCCATATCACCGTACATATATATTTTGTGTGCAGAGGGGTTAAGTGCCATCATTCGACGAAATGAGGAGGTAGGTCTTGTGCATGGCTGTACTATTGCGAGGGGAGCGCCTACTATATCGCACCTCCTTTTTGCAGATGACTGCTATTTTTTCTTCAAAGCGACTGGAGCTGAGGCTGGTGTTATGAAAAGAATTCTTAGTAGATATGAGAGTATCTCGGGACAAAAAGTTAATTACCAGAAATCTGCCATTACATTTTTTCCAAACACGAGTGAAGGGTGTCCCCAGGAGGTTTGTGATCAGTTGGAGGTTACAGAACAGCAAAACCCAGGGAAATATTTGGGAATGCCTATGATAGTAGGGAGAAATAAAAAGGAAACTTTCTCTTTTCTGCTAGAACGAGTGCAGCAAAAAATCCAAGGATGGCAAAATCAGGTTCTGTCAAAAGCGGGGAAGGTTTTACTTCTTAAAACTGCGGCTCATGTAGTTCCAAATTTCTGGATGAATATGTTTCTAATTCCTTTAGATATTTGTGAGGGAATTGAGAAGGCCATGAACGCCTTTTGGTGGGGGAATGGTAGTTCAAGCAAGGGTGTTAAATGGATGTCGTGGGAGAGGTTATGTGCAGTTAAGGATGATGGTGGGATGGGGTTTAAGAGGTTGAGAAGTTTCAATGTGGCAATGCTAGCAAAGCAAGCGTGGAGGCTAGTAAATAATGCGAATCCTCTTGTCACACAACTGATGCACGCTCGTTATTTTCCAAATGATGATTTTTTAAATGCGAAACTTGGTACCAATCCGAGTTTTATGTGGAGGAGTATTATGGAAGCTCAAGCAGTGGTTAGACAAGGATGTCGACGTCGTATAGGAGATGGTTTAAGCACTAAAATTTGGCAAGTTCCATGGCTGCCTTGCAAGGATAATGGGTTTGTAACGACTGAGATGCCAGCAGAGCTGGAATATGCAGTAGTACAGGGGCTGTTGAAGGAAGACCAGGAGGGGTGGGATGTGGAGATTCTTGATGATATATTTAACGAGAGAGATAAGGAACTTATTCAAAAAATTCCAGTGTCAAGAAGAAAGGAGATAGATAGTTGGTTTTTGATGTTGGAAGACAAAGGTGAGTTTACTGTCAAAAGTTGTTATCGAAGGTTGATAGGGGAAGCGGAGTGTGTGGATAAGGCGTTCTGGAGGAAGTTATGGAATTTGAAGTTACCATGTAAGGTGTTAAACCTGATATGGCGTGCTTGTCGAAGCTGTTTACCTATGGCTGCTGCTTTAGTCACAAAAGTTGTTCAGATTGATACGATGTGTGCTTGGTGTCACAGGCGTGTGGAAAATGATGTTCATGTGCTGTTTGGCTGCTGCTTTGCTCGTGAGGTATGGGAACAGGCTGGCTTAATAAGTCTGGTTGCAGTGGGATCGAATGACACAGTGATGGGTGTATTGCGAGGAATTTTTCAGACAGGAAGTAAGGAACAGGTTTTGATGGTTGGATTATTGTGTTGGAATATCTGGCAAAGACGGAACAGTTGGGTATGGAGTCGAGTGAACATGTCGAGCTTTAGTGTCAGGTCTAAGGCATATAGTATGTTACAAGACTGGAAACGAGTTGTTGAGGAAGAGAGTGTGCGTACAGTGGTGCAGTTACAGATGAGTCGAACATGGTGTAAGCCACCGATGGGATGGGTGAAGATAAACACTGATGCTGCTTGTATGCCAGGCTCACACCAGGTGGGAGTAGGATGTGTTGTCAGGGATGAATGAGGCAATTTTCTACGAGCAAGGACTAATGTAGTGCAAGGCAATTTCCATGTGCGAGAGGCGGAGGCTATAGGACTTAAGGAAGCCCTCATGTGGGTGAAAGAATGGAGGGGATCTCGGTGTGTTTTTGAATGTGATGCGAAGTTGCTGGTGGATGCAATCAATGGTGATCGGGGTAGCTCATATTTTCATATGATTGTAGAGGATTGTAAGGATATTCTTAAACACTTTGATGAAGTGTTAGTGTGTTATGCACATAGATCTGCGAATAATGTGGCTCATAGCTTAGCACGAGCGACATATTCTATGTCAGGTCTTACGGAGTGGACCATTTCTGCTCCGGAGTTTATTATTTGTATTCTTGATTCTGAGAAATATTAATGCAAGTACGTTGGTTTCAAAAAAAACTACTCCTATATAAACTAGCAGTTGATGAAACTAATTTGAAAATGCTTAAAAGTAGTTGACAAAATTGGCCAGGTTAAATCGAATTCATCGAGTTTTTTTCCCCTTTTATGCTGTCAACTTAATGGTAATTTTAGCAATTTATGTTGCAGAAAACAAAAAAACAGTTGTGCAAAAAATAACAAAAAAACTGGACGTTCAAAAAAACGTGTTATCTATACTATTATATAAAAACGTGTTTTTTGGTACCTGTTTTTTGGTACTTCGTGAATTTACTTATTTACCCTTAATTATAAAGAAAAATAAATAATAACATAATATAATTAATGGTAATTAGTCGAGATATTAAATTTTGTAAACACCTAAAAATATCAATAGTATCTTTGACAAAAAAAAAAAATATCAATAGTATCATATCTTTCCATCATTAATATTTCCCATTAATATAATAAAATTAATGGTAATTAATGTTAATTAGTCGATTGTCTTTTTCACATTTACTTTTAGTTGAAGATATTACCTTTTATAAACACCTAAAAACATCAATCCTATCATATCGTTCGATCATTAATATAATGGTACCTGTTTTTTTTTACTTCGTGAATTTACTTATTTACCCTTAATTATAAAGAAAAATTAATACACCTAAATTATAATAACATAATATAATTAATGGTAATTAGTCGAGATATTACCTTTTATAAATACCTAAAAATATCAATCGTATCATATCTTTCCATCATTAATATTTCCCATTAATATAATAAAATTAATGGTAATTAATAGATTGCCTTTTTCACATTTACTTTTAGTTGAAGATATTACCTTTTATAAATACCTAAAAACATCAATCGTATATGGGAAATATTAATGATGGAAAGATATGATACTATTGATATTTTTAGGTGTTTACAAAAGTTAATATCTCAACTAATTACCATTAATTATATTATGTTATTATTTATATTAAGTGTATTTATTTTTCTTTATAATTAAGGGTAAATAAGTAAATTCACGAAGTATCAAAAAACAGGTACCAAAAAACAGCTACCAAAACTTTTAATGTTTCGGCTTTTATATAATAGTATAGATTTTCTTTCGAATTAAAATATGTTACCTTTTTAATTTAAAACAAATCTTATAAGCATTAATATATACCCGAAAATATCACACCACAATTTTCAAGAAAAATATAACACCTAAAATAAATAATAACATAATATAATTAATGGTAATTAGTCAATTGCCTTTAAAGATATTACCACACCATAATTTTCAAGAAAAATATAACACCTAAAATAAATAATAACATAATATAATTAATGGTAATTAGTCAATTGCCTTTGAAGATATTACCTTTTATAAACACCTAAAAAGATCAATCGTATCATATCTTTTAATTATTAATATTTCCTTTCTAATCAAAACACGTTACCTTTTTAATTTACAACAAATCCTACAATAATTAATATGTGCACGAAAATATCACACCACATGTTTCAATTATTAATATAATATATATTAAAAATCGTATACGTTGTTTATAATAAGAAAACATTAGTATAATTCGTAAACATGAGTATATTGAATTATATCAAATTAAAATTTAAAAAATTATTAAAAATAATGATTATATAAAAACATAATTATAAAATTAAATAAAATTTATACCATAATAAAGGAAATCCGTGCATTGCACGGGTTATAAGCTAATTATATTTATATCTACTATATTAAAATACATAAACCTTTAACTAAATATTTTCAGTATAATAAATTTATTAAAACAATCGGTTTTATTATCGAAAACGACCAACAACGTAATTTCTTGTTGATATGACCTCATGTTGTCAACTCGTCGTATTCATATTTTTATTGAGATTTGTAAACAAGAAGATTAAAACAATCAACATAAAAAAACAAGTAAAAAAGTAGAAAAGTGTTATATGTAAAAAAGAAGTTTTCTCTCCATGCAAGTGAGAGTTTAGTTTTTCTCCCTTTCTTTCTATCAAAGTTGTGAGAGCTGCATTGCAGAATTATGGCTGGGTTGGAAAACATAAATGATCAAATGGCAGAGGTAACAATCGACGACGAGGAAAATAAAGAGTTGGTGTTCGACGAAGGCATAGAGGAGGAGGCCAACAAGTTTGAACTTTGTCTAATAGGTCGCTTCTTGACGGAGAAGAACATCAATTCTCGCATCATGAAATCGAAACTTGCCGATATTTGGAGACCTACAAAAGGTATCAATATTAAGGTCTTAAAAGAAGGGCTGTACTTATTCCAGTTCTACCAAGGGGAAGATATGCAATGGGTTCTCAATGGCGGTCCGTGGTCCTTTGACAACTCAATGCTTGTTCTAAGTTCGATACCGAATGGGAAAGATCCTGTTCAAGTTCCATTGTTCGACCTATGTTTTTGGATTCAGATTCATGGACTCCCTACGGGATTCATGTCGGAGGCGGTGGGCAAACAGCTAGGTAATTTTTTTGGTAAATTTATGGCTTATGATCCAAATAACAACACTAGTATCTGGAGTGAGAGTATGAGAATAAGGATCAAGTTTGATGTTCGTAGGGCATTGAAACGCAAGAAGAAAATCTGTAGATGAGATGGGTCTGAGTGCATTGTTCATTGCAAATACGAGAGACTGGGAGACTTTTGTTTCATTTATGGGATGATTTCACATACAGAAAGATTTTGTAAACAAAATCGGGGAGGAAACCAGGACCTACTGCGTGAATGGGGTGGCTGGCTACGTGCACCACCTCGAAGGACGGCGGGACAGGAAAAAAGTAAATGGTTGAGGGATGAGAAAGACGAGGACTGAGGCAATGATTCCGGGAAGAATGATTATTACAACTATTTGGTGGTTGGACAGGGGATAGAAAAAGGAAAAGAGAGTCTTTACAGGAGGGATGGTAGGGATATGGGTTTTAAAAATCCAAAGAATATGCAGGGTAATGATACGCTGTTACTTTGAGTTTTTCAGCGGGAAAACTTAAACCAACTGGGCCTTCTCAAGATGAGCTTATTGGGCTAAATGAATATACGGATGGGCCTGTCAATAGTGAATATATGGAAACAGAAGGTGTTTCTGGTAGCACTGCTAATAACAACATGGAAGCTGCACTTTCTATCATTGATTGTTCAGATTCTGCTTCTCCTGTTTTGGCTAAGCTTGCTCTGCAAGATAGCCAATCCAAATGAATCTTATAAGTTGGAACTGCCGAGGGCTAGGGAACCCCCGAGCAGTTCGTGTGCTTGGCGACCTGTTAAAGGCGTGTAATCCTGATTTTATTTTTCTGTCCGAGACGTTTTCTAAGGTTAAGAAGATTGAAGATATTAGGGTAAGGTTTGGTTTTTCTTATGGTTTTGTTGTGGATTCAGTAGGTCATAGTGGTGGTTTGGCTATTCTTTGGAAACATCAAGTTTCGTGTGAAATTACAGGATACTCTCGTAATCATATTGACGTTGTTTTTCTAGATAATAGTGTTCCTTCTTGGCGCTTATCTTGCTTTTATGGGTTTCCGGAGCGCACAAGACGTAAAAATTCATGGGATTTCATTCGAGTTCTTGCTAACTTATCGATGTTGCCATGGTGTAGCGATTTTAATGATTTGCTTTATCAATCTGATAAGCAAGGAAACTCTCCTCATTCTCAGTGTTTAATCGAGGGTTTTAGAGCAGTTATCGACGACTGCTTACTTACTGAGCTCGACCTTGAAGGAGGCAAGTTCACCTGGGAGCACAGTCGGGGATCGAAAGATTGGGTGAGGGAAAGGTTAGACAGAGCTTTTGCTACAAGGGCTTGGTGGAACAAATATCCTCTATGTAAGTTGTCCGTATCTCATGTTATATACTCTGATCATGATCCCATCCTCCTGAATTTGCTAAACATATCAATTTCAAATAATAAATTCCGTTTTAAATTTGAGAATACTTGGCTAGAAGATCCAAGTTTTAGAAAAGAAGTGGCTGACTTCTGGCTGTCTTTGCCTTCGACCCATATGCTTCCAAAGCTAATCTCTGTTTCTTCTTTCATGGCTCGTTGGGGGAGAAACTTCTTTCACAAATTTCGGGACAAAATCAAGAAACAAAAGGAGGTTCTAACGAGACTGGTCGATCGTACCAACGAGGATGGTGTTAAATTCTATTTTGAGGAAAAAAACAAATTAAACGATCTTCTATTTCATGAAGGGATCTACTGGAAGCAAAGAGCCAAGACTTTTTGGCTGGCGGAGGGCGATGCTAACACCCATTTTTTCCATGCTAATTCAAATGCTCGAAGGAAGACAAACAGAGTAAAGTATTTAGTCACAGAGACAGGAGTTCGAGTTGATAATCATGAGGATATGTGTTTTATGGTAGAAGCTTACTTTCGAGATATTTTCACAGTTTCTTCACCTGTTTCATACTCTTCTCCGAGACAAGATGAAACCCAAGTGTCTGAGGATCAAAATCGGATGCTTACTGCAGAGGTAACTTTTGATGAATTCACTGATGCAATTAAACAAATGCATCTAGATAAAGCTTCTGGCCCAGACGGTCTTAATCCGGCTTTCTTTCAGCAATTTTGGTCAATTATAGGTCGGGAAGTGTATGCTTGTTATAAAGATTGACTTCGTACTTTCCAGCAAATCTAAACGATACCATGTAGTCCTTATCCCGAAAAAAGAAATTGTATGAAGGATCTAAGACCTATTGCCTTGTGTAATATTTTGTACAAAATTCTTGCAAAGGTGTTGGCGAACCGTTTAAAGAGTATCCTTCCAGGTTTGATTTCAGAAAATCAATCCGCTTTTGTCCCAGGAAGAAGTATCACTGACAATGTCTTGGTGGCTTTCGAGGTTATTCACCACATGAATAGGAAAAACAAAGGCGTTGAGGGAGAGATAGCCTTGAAGCTTGATATAAGCAAGGCATACGATTGGGGAGATTGGCAGTACTTGAAAACAAGAATGAGGGAGATGGGCTTCTGTGCTACGTGGATTAGATGGATTATGTTATGTGTTACAACAGTTTCCTACGATTTCTGTTTTAATGGCTCTACTGTTGGTCCTGTTATTCCATCGAAGGGTCTCCGCCAGGGTGATCCCCTTTCGCCATACTTATTTCTTTTCTGTGTAGAGGGTCTTTCAAGATCAATTAAAGAGGCTACTCACTTGGGATTAATGCATGGTACTCAAGTTAGCCCTGGAGCACCAATTATCTCTCACCTTCTCTTCGCGGACGACAGTTTTCTCTTCTTTAAGGCCAATACTATGGAGGCTAGTAATGTGAAGAAGCTTTTGAATGAATACGAAACACTTTCAGGATAGTCAGTGAACTTCCAGAAGTCGGGCATCTTCTTTAGCTCAAATGTTCGTCAATGTGTTAAGGATTCTCTATCTGCTATTCTGGGAGTTAATGCAAGTCTGTGTGATAGCAAATATCTAGGTCTTCCTTCCTTGATCGGGCGTTCCAAAAAGAAAGTTTTTGGTTTTGTCAAAGACAAAGTATGGAAGAGAGTCCAAGGATGGCAATCTAAACCTATTTCTAGAGCTGGTAAGGCAGTCCTAATTCAGAACGTAGCTCAGTCACTACCTTCTTATTGCATGTCCTGTTTTCTGCTTCCTATGACATTATGCACCGAGATTGAACGCATTCTCAACAAGTTCTGGTGGAGTTCTTCTTCAGGGGAGATGAGGGGTGTGAATTGGTTAAACTGGAACGCCATGACTATGTCCAAAAATAAGGGTGGTTTGGGTTTTAGAAGTCTTTACGGCTACAATATTGCTCTAGTGGGTAAGCTATGCTGGAACTTTATCAAAAACCCACATTCTCTGGTAGCCCGACTTTACAAGGCCCGTTATTATCCTAACTCCCATTTCTTGAATGCAGTAGCAAGTTCAGGTCATAGTTACATCTGGAACGGTACCTTAACAGCAAGAAATGCCATAGAAGATGGTTTTCGATGGGTTCTGGGGGATGGTTCGGAAATAAATGCTGTAAAGGACCCCTGGCTGAAATCGAAAGAGGGTTTTAAGGTTAATCAAAGTCTGCATTACAGGATGGAGGATCCGTCTGTCATAAATCTTATGCTTCTAGACTCGAAAGAATGGAATATCAGTAAAGTGAGGGAAGTCTTTACGGAAGAGGATATTAACCATATATTGTGCACACGAATTCCAACCGGAAATGTTAGGGATCGTATTGCCTGGTCAGGCACCACCACAGGTCAGTATACAGTAAAGTCTGGATACCACACATGGCATACTCGACATAGGGAGGTTAGTAACATAGCTCAATCTGAAGGTTGGAGTAAGCTCTGGAGAATGGACATACCTCACAAAATGAAAATTTTTCTGTGGCGTTTCAGTAGAAATAATATCCCAGTTCAGCAAAGGCTGAGCACAAAAGGTGTCTCTTTACCCCTTACGTGTCCAATGTGCGACGCTGATATTGAACATCTGCTCCACGTTTTCTTCGAATGTTTATTTGCAAGGTAGTGTTGGGCTTATACAGGTATCACTTATGACGTGAGCAACGTGGAGAACACCCCAGAATGGCTTGTCAATATGATCAATTCGTCTGACCCTAAGGAGGTTGCAAGAATCACTAAAGTCTTATTGGGCATCTAGTTTTTCAGAAATAAAAAAGTTTGGGAAGGCAAGACTGTCACGGCAGCTACAACAATGGATTAGAGTTCAAAATCTCTTCTCGATTGGAAGGAAGCAAATCAAATTCAGGCTAGCATGAATACGACTCCTGTCTCAAATATGAAGACTTTTGATCTGAAATGGAAACTGTTAGGTCCAAATGTGTTGTAGAGGGGGGGGTGAATACAACTTTTCGAATATGAGAAGCAATAAATACGATGCAATAAATGAACACACAGATTCAAGGAATATATGTCTTATATATAACTTGAAAGGGTTGCTACAACATTCATTACAAAGTATAACAGAAGTGGAGAGAGAAGTGAATGATACTAAGCTCTGTGAATGCACTCTCTCTTTTTCTCTTGTGTTTTTCTCTAGAATTGCTCACTTACTAAAACATTACACAAGAACTTCTATTTATACTACATGTAATCTATGTCCTGTAGTCTTCAAAGACTAAGATGTACGTGGCCCAATGATGTCCACATAATTCTTGCCTTATCTTGAAAGCTTGGAAATCTGCCAATCAGAAGATGCCATGTATCATGTTGAAGCTGCACTCTAAGTAGAACTTCTACTTGAGAATTTCTACTTAGCCATCTCGAAGTTCTAAGTAGAACTTCTACTTAGAAACTTCTACTTGGCTATCTAGAATATTTAGTACTTAGAAAATATTCTGGTCTTCAACTTGAAACTTCAATGCACATCTCAAACTTGTGATATCTTCATGTCTTCTTTATTCTTCACTAAGCTCTTGAATATGGATCTTTATTACTGACATAAACTTGCTATCAATGTCCTGACACTTGATGCAACGGTCTGGTTCATAAGTGACTAGTCTTGATAGGGTTTTTGCTTCTTGAATAAGTTACCATATCCAATTAGAAATATGGCTTTCCAATATTTGCTTTCCTTCTTGTTCACTTGAAATCAATTGGTCTTATTGATACTGATAGTTATGATCTTGATCTTTGGCTTTCCAAATCACTGAGGCATGAACAACTTTGACTTGAACTTCTCTCAATGATTTCTTCTTGGATTGATCATAGTTAACATGTTGAATTGTATCAATTACCTTGTCTTCATTTAGTGTTGATTTCTTGTGACTTCTTGTTCTTGATTGTCTTCTGGTTAAGTATCTTTTCCTTTAGTTTGAGTTACATTAGTTATAGTGTTACAAGTTTATACACTCTGCCTTTCAATCTCCCCCAATTTGATTGTCTAACAATGACATTCAAATTAATGAAGGATAACTCAACTAAACAATGAGACGAGAAAAGATAATTAACATTACAGTCTTGAATAATTTACAATTGAAATTTACATGAAAACAATACAAAGAACTTAAACTAGAAATAGAATTCGAACTTCGAATTAAAGATCATTTGAGTGATTCCTATCACCTGGATTATTTCATACCTTTTAGTCAAACTTGTATCACCTTATTGGATTCACTCTAAGGTGAATTTTCCTCAAGTGAGTTAAAGCAACCGAAAGACATGAAGTTTTTCCAACTTCAAGTTCACACCACTCTGACCTTTAACCCTAATTCCGTTTTCTCTTTCTAGCTTCAGCAGCTTGGTCTCTCTCTTCTTTCTGCCTTTTGAGCTTCTCCTTCTGCTGCTTTTCTTTCTTGTATACTGGATCTTTAAGCTGCTTCCACCTAGCATTCAACAGACTTACAGCTTCCATTTCTAGAGGGTTCTTGGGCTCTGGATAAGGATGTTTGAAAAGCCTTCTGAGTTTGTCCACCTCCTGAGTAGTCCTGATCTTTGGAATATCCTCAAAGTTCTTCATGATGAGCTGAGATTTCCAATGTGTTTTATCAGCTTTAAACTGACAATAGATCATCTTGGGGTAGCCCTTGACACGGTTAGTATTGTGGACACTAGCCGCATCTCGCTCCATTTGCTTCTTTTCCACCACTACTTCAGACAGGTAACTCATGAGTCTCTGCTTTTCTTCAACAAACTTATCTTCCACTTCGCCCCATTTGAATACATACAATACTCTCTCCAGAAATGCAGCATCTTGAGTCCGTAGCAGCCATTGTCTACTCATATGCAAGATTGTTTGATTTTGGTCTGCATCTATGAATACTAAGGCATCAGCTGTATCTTCAACATACGCATGTATCCAGTATACACTTTCACTTCCTGGAACACCAATAGCCTCCCTTATTTCTCCTTGTTCTAGTGCTCCAGAAGGAAGAGTCAGAGCTTCATCAACATTCTTCATGGCTTGAAGAATATTCCATTTCTTCTCTATCAGCTCCGGCTCAATCTTCACGTCATCAAGAGGGTTTGGAGCAATGACATCACACTTCCACACCTCATTGCTCTTCTTGAATATAACTCTTTCAATGATCTTCACGGATTTATCTTTAAGCTCAGAAGCGAATCCCTTACTCATCATTTGTCTACAGACAGCTTTGAGAGATTCCACTGAAAGCTCCATCAGATCATTTTCCTCCATGCTAACCCTCTTCATCTTTCCATCAACTACCATCCGGACAAAATTTGGATAAGCTGAGAATTCTGGACCCTTGTCCTCTGCTAGCTGCATTAACTGATCCCTGTACAGAATGCTTAGCTCCTCAGATTGAGAGTACTGAATTTTAGTCGCTAGCAAGAACAACTCTGACGCAGATCTTCTCATTATGAATTGGTCATCCACATATAGGAAAGATGTTGGGACTCCTTCTACCAAAGACAAGATAACCTGCCACTCCTTAAGATTTGCATTGTATCCAACCCTGACTTTAGAAATTAATCTCTTCAAAGCATTTATATAGTCCCCAGTCATTGGATTCTGCAAATTCAAGTTGTAGAACAGATCATCTGCATCCTTGTTATGAACTCTTTTTGCACATGGTCCCATCATTATCTTCCTTGCTTCATCCCATTTCTACCCTATCCTTCTTTTGTCCAGATCAACTTGAGGATTAGCTAGCCTTGCAAGCTCATACTCATACTGCTTCCCTTGGAGCTCCACCTTCTGTTCTAGGAACGCAGCATGTTCTTGCATCATCTTCATTTTGTGGAACTGAGCTTGTTCCAAGGCTAACTGTTGAGCTTTAAGGGTTTCCTCATCAACAGGAAGTTCTTCAGGCATTCCGGAAGACATCCCAGCACCTCCACCTTGTTCCTTCAAAGATCTTTTTATTGCATGTGCCAGCGGTACGTCTTCCATGTCAGAATCTGAGTCAAGTACCTCCTGTACTGTTTCCTGATGACTCAGATCAACAAATGGTTCATCAACCATTACTGCCTTACCCTTTCTCATCCTCAGAGCCTCTTCATCAACAGACGGCTCAACTTCTGGTTCCTTGACAAGATCAGCGGGTTCTTCAATTTCTTCGATGTGAACTGCCTGCTGTCTCGTCTCCTTTCCACTCTCCCCCTTAGGTGAGTTATCCTGAGCTCCACCATGGTCTTCAGATCCACCAGCTGCATAGGAACCTCCAAAACCAGAACCAGAGGCTCCCGCTCCACTAGCACCACCTGCACCAGCATCGGGGGGAGGTTGTTGCGACTCGAAGCACTCCGGGGGCACAAAACTCCTGACTGCGAACATCATTCTACTGATCTCCACAGTCATTGCATGCATTGTAGACTCCAATGCCCCCATCCTCTCATTGAGAGTGCTTCCCAAGACACCACCAGCATGGCCCAAGTCATTGACCTTATTTGTCAAATCATCAAAAGCTGTAGCTTGACTTGCCATTCTTGCTGCGTAGTCGTCTAGAGCCCTTTGGTTGTTTCCAATATTGATCCCTAACTGCCCCATTGTCTGCCCGAACTGTCTCATCTGATTTTCCATTGAAGTCATACGAGTATCAAAATTTTCAATATTAAGGGACGGTGTTTGGTTTAGGTGACCTCGCTCTAATATTCGTTCTGTTGGTATTTGACGCTCGGTTTCGGGCCTTGAAAATGAAGGTCCCTCTCTCCCTAACCTCTCACACACACTCCCTGTCTCACGCTCGTGTATGTCTTCAATGATTGATCCAAAAAGTGAAGCAGTACCTGCAGAAACTTGATAAGAAATGTTGTTGACAGTTATGGGATCAAATTCTGTTTGTTCCTGAGTTGGAATCTCAGGCTGAGAGGCTGCAAAGTGTCCTTGTACGACATTAGAACCGATCCTCTTTGCAGCATCAGTACGTACCGGTGAAGGTACGGCTGAAGTTCTTAAGACTCCATGTCCTCTTGAAGCAACAGTATCTTCAAGAGGTACATCATCCTCACCAAAATCAAAATCCCTATGTGCAGAATGTTCAAGGGGTGAACCACTCGCGTGAGGTGGAGTGGTTGCGTGTGACACGCTAGGGTTTGACTGTGGTTGTGAAGTAGCAGCGTGGAAAAGTTTGGCTTTCTTTCGAATAAGTTGCTGCTCTTCGGGTTCATTCTCCTCATCATCTTGTATATATATACGTGCTGGTTTTCTGACTTCCGTTAACAGAGGTGATAGAGAATAGGAATGTGTATCAGACTCAGAGTCAGAAATATGGCTCTTACCCTGGGATAGATCCTGCGGGTTAGCAGTCTCTTGGGTCGCGGAATCAGAAACGTAAGAGGAGGAATGAATAGTATGCAGAGAGAGATTACCTGATTGATTACCTTGTGCATCATCGCTTTCCTCATCAGGAATCTCATCAAATGCCTCAGCATGAACAGATGGATTTTGAGCGTGTGATGAGACTTGTGATGATGCCTCCAAATTGGTAACTCCTGCATCATATCTAAGCCACATTTGAATATTTTCAGGAGTAGACATTGGTTTACCTTGATGTTTATCCTGATTAGCAATGGTTGCAAGTGACTTAGTGCCCATCCCTAGCGATTCAGATGTGGGGCTTCTGGCAAATCCCTGTCTAATAGCAAGAGCATCCTTCGGTATTAAGTCATTGATTAGCATTTGAAGAAACCGAGGAAACCAGCAGACGACATCAGTGGTAGAGAGGTCTCTGCTTGCAAGGGATCCCATTAAGGCCACTATCTCAGAGAGAACTATGCGTCCATAGTTTATATCCAGTTCTCTTGCTAGGGCAACTGCAAAGGTTTGCATTGGAATTGGAATTTGATGAAAGTCTTTTTCGCGTGCCCGAAAACATCTTGTGATGGCCTCGAAAAAGTAATTCCATTCCGCATGGAAGAATTGCTTTTAGATATTTCCCGTGATTGGGCCTTTTGGAGGATAACATCCAATTTCTTCAAAGAATCTGAGGCGTTCTGCAGCAGTAGGTTCTGGATCAAAGGCATCTTTAATTGGGAATCCCAGAACTCTGTTGACAATTTGTTCGGTCACCTCATATTCCTGACCCGCTAAGGTAAACCTGAAACCGTAGGGGGTTGATTTACTCCCAAAAGTAACCGCACTAGTCCATAATTGCTGTAAAGCATCATGTACTAGTGTAGGTTTAGCAGTAAAAGCATGGCTAGCTTTGGAATACAAATTGAGAAATCGTATCCAAAACTTAAACCGCGGGAGTTGATCACCAATTTCCGTAGAAATATTATAAAAATTGTTTTTAGCAAGGGAAAATTGGTGAGCCATTTTAATTAAAATGTTTTTCCTTAACAAATGTGAATTTTAATTTTAATTTTCGAAAAACAATTCATTAAGGAATTATCAGTTATATCCCTTTTAATTTAACAAAAAGACCAAAAGTCACTCTTGAAAAATTAAACTACGGGTTATAGATAATTATCACTGTGAGAGGCGAAAATCAACAACCAATTAACAGAATCTGATACCAGTGAAATCAGTGAAGTTATGTGTGTACACACCAGTGAAATCGTGTGTATATGACTGTGAAGCGGTGTGTGTATATACGTATGTATATATGTCGAGAAAGAAGAACAAATACACAAACACACAAACTCAGATATTACTGGTCACTCAGATAATGGCAGTCAAAAATCGGGCAGTAATTCGTTGTCCGTATGAGATTAGTCACAAAAATCACGAATCAGTGGTTGTAAGTCGAAATCGCCTGTATGTATATGGGGCGGCTGTAAAACTCAATTAGGTAAAAGTGAAAGAATAGATCGAGTTAGAGAAGTATATATAGACATTAATGTGAAATTACTAAAGTGTCCCTGTTAAAAAATATGAAAACTCTAAGTACATACAGGGAGAACCCAAGTCGAAATCTATCTCGAAGTCTAAGTCGAAGTCTATCTCGAAGTCTATCTCGAACATTTTAAGTCGAACTTCGAGATGGAGTTCGAGATAAATGTTAACTCGAAAAACTTACCATTTAACTATTAAAGACCATATAAACAGCACAAACCACCAACAGTACTAGGGAAACCTATCTCGAAATTTAAGTAGAAATTCGAGATAGACTTCGAGTTAGGAGTTAACTCGAAAAATCCCCTTAGACCAACTGAGAGCTCTATCTCGAACATCAAGTCGAAATTCGAGTTGAGTTTCGAGATAGAGGATAACTCGAAATTATTAACTAATTCGAAGTTATTCTCTCAGATCATTTAAAAAAATATCCCCTGTAAGATAGACATTATATGGAATATTTTGAATAAGGAAATAGGCACACTGGTAACTCAAATTCGAGCCCTAAGTCGAATTTCGAGATAAATTTCGAGATAGAGGCTAACTCGAAATTTTTCCCAGACTTAGAATTTTCAAAACTTCACTCTGGAAGCTCAAATCGAAATTCAACAAGAATTTCAAGATGAGTTTCGAGATAGTGATTAACTCGAAATTTTGAAGATACTTAGAATAATTTGACAATTTTTCTTTGAAAAACTCAACAATTAATTTTGCCAAATTAATATAAATATCAATTCAAGGATTTTAATATATGACATAATTAAAACATTCCTTGATAATTCTAAGGCCTCTAATTACATGAAAAACACAGGTAAATTCATCTAAAAATCATGCAAAATTTAGAATATGATGAATTTAACTCCCCCTATGATCATGCAATCTAACAATCATAAATTCAAAGATTTGTGCTATAAAAGACACTTAAAACACAATGAATTCATGTAAAATGACACTATATGCAACCTATAACAATCATTAATTAGGCATTTTAAAGTCTAAGCACATAATGATTAAATAGCTTGCATATACAAACATAACCATGGATTTTACAGATAGAAGGCTTTACTAACTTGTGTTAAGCATTCCCAATTCACCAACCAACCTATTGAATGTTACTTCATCAAGAGGTTTGGTGAATATATCTGCAATTTGTTGCATTGTGGGCACAAAATGTAGCTCCACAGTCCCCTCCTCGACATGTTCTCTTATGAAGTGATACCTGATGTCGATGTGCTTGGTTCTTGAGTGATCTACAGGATTGTTGGTTATGGCAATGGCACTTGTGTTGTCACACATAATTGGAATTTTCTTGTGCTCCATGCCATAATCCTTCAATTGGTTCCTCATCCACAGTATTTGAGCTACACAGCTTCCAGCAGCAATGTACTCAGCTTCAGCAGTAGAAGTAGATACTGTATGTTGCTTTTTACTTTGCCAGGACACCAATCTTCTGCCAAGAAATTGGCAAGCACCAGATGTGCTTTTCCTATCAATCCTGCAACCTGCATAGTCTGAATCCGAATAGCCAATAAGATTAAAACCTGTATCTCTTGGGTACCAAATCCCTAGATTTGGTGTGCCCTTGAGATACCTAAAAATTCTTTTGACGGCTACGAGATGTGATTCTCTAGGATCCGCTTGGAACCTTGCACATAAACAAGTTGCGAACATTATATCTGGTCTACTTGCAGTTAAATAGAGGAGTGAGCCAATCATACCTCGATAGCTTGTGATGTCAACTGATTTACCTGATTTGTCTTCATCAAGCTTCGTGGCTGTTGCCATGGGAGTCTTAGCTGCTGATGCATCTTCTAGATTATACTTCTTGAGTAAATCTCTGACGTACTTGGATTGACAGATAAAGATACCATCTTTTCTCTGACTGATCTGTAATCCAAGGAAGAAGGACAGCTCTCCCATCATGCTCATCTCATATTTTTCCTGCATTAGCTTGGCAAATTTCTCGCACAAGCGCTCATTTGATGACCCAGAAATAATATCGTCCACATATACTTGAACAAGTATTAAGTCATTTCTCACAACTTTATAGAACAATGTTTTATCAATTACTCCCCTAACAAAACCATTTTCAATTAAGAATAGAGATAGGGTTTCATACCATCGCCTTGGGGATTGCCTGAGGCCATAGACAGATTTGAAGAGTAGATACACAAAATCTGTATGTTCTGGATCAACGAAGCCAGGCGGCTGTTCCAGATATACTTTCTCTTCTAACTCTCCGTTCAGGAAGGCACTTTTCACGTCCATCTGGAAAACTTTGAAGTTCTTATGTGCTGCAAATGCCAAGAACATCCTGACTGCCTCAAGTCTTGCAACTGGTGCATAGGTTTCATCATAATCAATTCCTTCTCGCTGAGAATAACCTTTTGCAACCAAACGAGCCTTGTTTCGTGTTACAAGTCCGTTTTCATCCAATTTATTTCTGAATACCCACCTAGCTCCAATTACGGATTTGTTCTTTGGTCGGGGTACCAGTTTCCAAACTTTCTGCCTTTCAAACTGATTGAGTTCCTCTTGCATTGCAATCACCCAATCAGCATCGCCAAGAGCTTCTTCGATTTCTTTAGGTTCAAGCTTGGATTAGAACCCAGAATATAAGGAGATATTAGCCATGTCAGCTCTTGCAGTTCTTCTAGTAGTCACACCAGCATCTGGATCACCAATAATTAACTCAAACGGATGGTCTCTATTCCATACCCGTTCACCTGGAAATTGTCTAGATGATTCAGCTTGACTTTCTGAGATGGGGTGCTGACTACTTTGATTATTTTCAATAACTCCCCCTGAGTTAATGCCAGCTCCTACAGAACTAGAGTCAACTCGACTCGAGCCTTGAACAGTAGTCCTTGAGCTGCTATTTACTCCCCCTGAGTTGTTGCCGGTTCGTACTGAAGAAGTCTCTCCTGATCTTGTAGAATTAGCTTGTTCACTAGACTCAGGTTCTTCATGTACGCTTGGAACATTTAATGGAACAACCAACTCAGGTTCATCTTCAAGATCTTCTAAGTCCAGATTCTGAAATTTTAGGGACTCAGGTTCACTAGAATCTCTTGAAATTGATGAGAGTTTGGTATCGTCGAATCTGACGTTGTAACTTTCAGTCACTTTTCGATCATTCACCAAGAACACTCTATAAGCTGCCACCATGTCTGTAGAGTAACCAACAAAGATTCCTTCACGAGCTTTTGCTGCAAACTTGCCTAGATTTTCATCATCTATAAGCACATAGCATTTTGCTCCGAAGACATGAAAGTATTTGATTGTTGGTCTTCTGTTGTTCATTAGCTCACATGGTGTCTTTTCTTTATCTTTTATGATCAAGGTTCTATTTTGAGTGTAACAAGCGGTACTCACTGCTTCGGCCCAGAAATACAAAGGAAGTTTTGAATCATACAACAAAGTTCTTGCTGCTTCAACCAGAGTTCTATTCTTCCTTTCAACTACTCCATTTTGCTGTGGAGTTCTCGGGGCTGAATACTGACGACGTATTCCCTTAGATACACAGAAGTCATTTAGCACTGCATTTTTGAATTCAGTGCCATTGTCTGATCTAATCGTCTTCACAGTAAGTGTTGAAACATTCTCAATTTGAGTGATGTGATCAATGATTAAGAAAGGTACTTCGTCTTTCGTCATTGCGAACAATACCCATGTATACTTGGAGAAGTCATCCACGATTACCAAAGCATATCTTTTCCTAGACAAAGATAGGACATTCACTGGGCCAAACAAATCCATATGAAGAAGTTGTAGAGGCTCAGTAATACTAGAAATTTCTTTGCTTTTATGCGATGCTCGCTTCAACTTTCCCATTTCACAAGCTTCACAGAGTCCTTTCGGAGCGAACTCCATTTGAGGTAGATCTCTCACCAATTCTCGCCTTGCGAGAGCATTCATCGTTTTGAAGTTTAAGTGAGATAGCTTTTTGTGCCATAACCAGCTTTCATCATCCGAGGCTTTGCTGTAGAAACAGGTGACCTCATTCTGATTTGCTGAATCCATATCTGCAACAAAAAGATCTGCCTTTCGAACTCCTCTCAAAGCTAGTGAGCCTTCCTTGATGTGAGTGATTGAGACACCTTTCTTGTTGAAGACAATTTCGTAACCTTTGTCACATAATTGACTTATACTCAACAGATTGTGCTTTAGTCCCTCAACATAGGAAATATCTTCAATGATGACATTGCCAGTTTTCAGTTTGCCATATCCCTTAGTCACACCTATGCTGTCATCTCCAAAGGTAACATAAGGGCCAGCCTTCATAACCAACTCTGTAAGCAGGGACTTGTTTCCAGTCATATGCCTCGATGCTCCACTGTCTAGCACCCATATAACTTTATTTCTATTCTGCTTAATGCCCTGCAATGACAGATTGGTTAGACATTCTTCGGAACCCAACTTTGATTGGGCCCGGCTTTTCGATAAGATCGAGAATCAACAGATTTAACAACAGGAGATGCACTTTTCTTCATATTACTAGAGCTTTCGACTATCTCCTTTCCTTTCTCAGACTTGATAGATTTGTCAGTCTTAGGAGAAGGTTTGTCACTCCTAACTTTAGGAGGACTGACAGTCTTGGCTCTACCATACTTTTTCTTGATATTTGAACTAGCAACAGTATTTGAGCATGACTGGCTAGATGCATTCATTAAATGCACAAAAGTTTGCATGATATTAAAAGTGCATGGCATACAATTAGGTTGACCACACTGTGCATGATTCTGATGCAGATTATTCATTGTATGTATGGTAGGCATGGCATGTGCAGCAGGAACATTCATGTTAGCTTTGCATGCATAAGAAAGATGCTCAGTAGATTTACAATGATAACATGCTTTCTTTATTCGTTCAGCCTTAACCTCTTTTATGCCTTTTTCTTTCTTTCCTTGTTGTTTAACAGCCTTAGCTCCTAATCCCAGTCTAGATTCATCTCTAGGGAAATTGATTTTCACTTGTTTAATAGGAGTTATAGGTTGTTCTTTCTGGCGATCTTCCATCTCAATCTCATATCTAGCTATCAATTCAGTCTCTTCTTCTTCTATTCTAGGAACAAGATGTTTGTAGATAGGTTTGACAGCCGATTTAAGAATACTAGGTGTTTCCTTTTTAAAGTCACTGGAACTAGGGTCAATAGGTCTCTTTCCTTTTTTCTTAGGAAGGTCAGAATAATCAAGTCCTATACCTACTCCAGTTATTTTCTTAAATGTGTCATTATCTACATACACTTTACTAGCAGCTAGTTTGTATGCTTCGCATTTAGTTTCTAACTCAGCTAGATTGTTCCTAAGACATGCTTCTACTTCTTCCTTAAGGACGAGCTTGTGTTCCAGAGATTTAATAAAGTCTCTTAGAGAAGTATCTACAGTGCAAGCAGCCTCTAGCTCTTCCACTTTTGCCTCAAGCATTCTGCATTTGGCAACAAGTGTTTTCTGTTCCTTTTGAGAAGAGTCTAGGCTTTTGCACAACATATAGATCTCTTCACTAAGAGCCCCGTTCTGTTCTTTATAATCATCAATAGACATTTCTACTTTAAGAGTCAGAACTGGTACCTCTGGTTCCTCTGATGTTTCAGCCATGAGGGCAAAGTTTGCTACATGAGTAACATCTTCCTCATCTGAATCATCCCAAGCTCTTCCTTCTGTCACCAATAAAGCTCGTTTTCCATGTCTTTCCTTCAACAGTGCTTCATAGTTGCTTTTGAGAGCTTCAAATGTTTCTTTTGGATAAGTCTGTTTAGGCTTTTTGCAGTCCGAGGCAAAGTGTCCAGCTTCACCACAATTATAGCATTTGAACTTCATTTTGAAATCCAAAGGAGATTTGTAGCTGGTATTCTTGCCTTTTCCTTTGTAGCCTGACGAACTACCACCACCCTTAGCAGCCCGATAATAAGATGAAGATTTTCTCTGTGGTCGGTTGCTCTTTCTAAATCTCATGTTGCTGAACTTCCTTGCCATGTATGCCACGACACTATCGTCCATGTTGTCCAGCTCTTCTTGGGTGTAGTAGTCATCATCACTGTCAGATGCGCACTCGTCATCATTATCAACTTGATGTGGTGCAAGTGATGATTTAGGCTTTGCTGCAACCATTGCCTTCTTAGACTCTTCCTCATCAGCAACTAATCCTGATGCACTTTCTTTTCCCTTTGAATCATTGTCCCATGCTTGATCTTGAAGAGTTTCCAGCTCATAGGTCTTTAATATTCCATAATATTCTTCCAGAGAAGTTGTATGCAAATCTCTGGTTTCTCTTATTGCGTAGACCCTATGTTCAATGCTTTTTGGTTGGTTCCTCAGATATCTCGTATTAGTCTCAACCATGGGGAGAGTTACACCTCTCAGATTCAAATCCAATACCAACTGACTGAATCGTAGGTAGACATCTGTTTTGCCTTCTCCTTTCCTTATTCTAAAGGTGTCATACTCCATCTTGAGTATGAGTGTTTTGTTGCTTCTGACCTCTGCAGATCCTTCCATGACAACTTCTATCTTGTCCCAAATCTTCTTCGCTGTAGTCAGACCTTTGACTATGTTGAACATTTCATGATCAAGAGATTCCATCAAGGTTTGTCGAACGGCAGTATCACATGCTATTTGTTCCTTACCAGCATCTGAAAACTCCGAGACCTTTTTAGGCTCAGATCGAGGTGGTATAACCACTCCTCCTTCCGTATGTGAAGGAATAACTACCATTGGGACAAATTTACCCTTGTCAAGGACTTCCAGATATTCAGGGTTAACAGTCTCTAGATATAGTCTCATTCTGAAAACCCATTCTTCATAGTGATCTTTGTTGAACATTGGGATCTTGAATGCATTTTTAGGAGCCATCTCAATTCTGGTCACTAAAAGTTTCTAAGTACCCAAGACTAGGCTATGTAGAATATTTATGTAGAACTTTTGCCTAAGTCGAAATTTCTCTAAGTAGAAATTTTGCTCAAGTCAAAATCACCAAGTAGAAATTGTCCAAGTCGAAATTCTATGTAGAAATTCTCAAGTAGAAATTCTATGTAGAAATTCTCAAGTAGAAATTCTATGTAGAAATTTTTGCCTTAGAATAATTTTTCTGCAGATTACTTTAATATTGAATAAACAATATTATCTCTTTAACACCTTTTGACTTTGAATGCTTTACTCACCTAACCCACCTAACCTACATGCTAGGTACTGAGTATGTCTGTTATGCTTTCGGCCGAATAAAGCAAATTAAAAAAGTCCAAAACCACCTTTTTTATTCTTTTACTTTTGAAAAGGAGATCAAAAAGTTGTTGGGTTGTCTTCTTTGATAAGAACAGATGATGAACACTCAAGAACACCAAATATGAACGAACCCAGATAAATTCACAAAAAATTAGTTAAAATACACCCAAGCTAAATAATCACACCTGGAGTATTAAAATAATTTTTCAGATGAGTTTTCACCACCAACGAATTAAAACACACTTTTCGAGAAAATGAAAAGTAGATCTGAAAAATGAAAACTCACGATTCTTCTACTCAACACAAGGATCTATGTTTTGTATGTTAAACATATAGCTCTGATACCAATTGTTAGGTCCAAATGTGTTGTAGAGGGGGGGTGAATACAACTTTTCGAATATGAGAAGCAATAAATACGATGCAATAAATGAACACACAGATTCAAGGAATATATGTCTTATATATAACTTGAAAGGGTTGCTACAACATTCATTACAAAGTATAACAGAAGTTGAGAGAGAAGTGAATGATACTAAGCTCTGTGAATGCACTCTCTCTTTTTCTCTTGTGTTTTTCTCTAGAATTGCTCACTTACTAAAACATTACACAAGAACTTCTATTTATACTACATGTAATCTATGTCCTGTAGTCTTCAAAGACTAAGATGTACGTGGCCCAATGATGTCCACATAATTCTTGCCTTATCTTGAAAGCTTGGAAATCTGCCAATCAGAAGATGCCATGTATCATGTTGAAGCTGCACTCTAAGTAGAACTTCTACTTGAGAATTTCTACTTAGCCATCTCGAAGTTCTAAGTAGAACTTCTACTTAGAAACTTCTACTTGGCTATCTAGAATATTTAGTACTTAGAAAATATTCTGGTCTTCAACTTGAAACTTCAATGCACATCTCAAACTTGTGATATCTTCATGTCTTCTTTATTCTTCACTAAGCTCTTGAATATGGATCTTTATTACTGACATAAACTTGCTATCAATGTCCTGACACTTGATGCAACGGTCTGGTTCATAAGTGACTAGTCTTGATAGGGTTTTTGCTTCTTGAATAAGTTACCATATCCAATTAGAAATATGGCTTTCCAATATTTGCTTTCCTTCTTGTTCACTTGAAATCAATTGGTCTTATTGATACTGATAGTTATGATCTTGATCTTTGGCTTTCCAAATCACTGAGGCATGAACAACTTTGACTTGAACTTCTCTCAATGATTTCTTCTTGGATTGATCATAGTTAACATGTTGAATTGTATCAATTACCTTGTCTTCATTTAGTGTTGATTTCTTGTGACTTCTTGTTCTTGATTGTCTTCTGGTTAAGTATCTTTTCCTTTAGTTTGAGTTACATTAGTTATAGTGTTACAAGTTTATACACTCTGCCTTTCAGAAACCTTCAGCCGAGGGATGGTTTAAGTTAAATGTTGATGTTGCTATCCACTCAGATTCTGATGGCTTCTCTACTGGTATGCTAGTTCGCGATAGCACCGGAAGTTTTGTTGTAGGTCGTGTATCAAAGTCTTCTAGTTCGAGTACTGTGCTGGAGGCGGAGGCATCTGCAATCTTTGAAGGTCTAAACTGGATCCAATCGCTGTCACTCTCTAATGTTCTCGTCGAATCTGACTCTCTTTTAGCAGTGCAGGCTATTCATAATCAAATTGAAAATCGATTGGAAGTGGGAAATCTATTTCGTAACTGCATGAACATCCTTCGCATTAGACTAGATTATTCCCTATCGTTTGTTAAAAGGCAAGCAAACAATGCTGCCCATGTCATGGCTAAATTACATTGTTTGCCGAATTGCAAAGCTCTTCTCGTCTCCTCCAGTTTCAATGTTGGAGACTCTTATGTATGATTGGTGTTCTTAATGAAGTTCTATGTTTCTGTGTCAAAAAAAAAACAATCAACATAATTATTTTTTAATTAAACAAAAATTAAAAAACCTCTTTTTGTGCGGGTTGATACATGCTAATTTTGTATATATTTTATAGCATGTTATCTCTCATTTATCCTTAATTTTGTGCTTGATTACCATTGTTAGTAGCATTTTAATTTGAATTTGATGCTAAGATATTTTTTTATGTTTAATTAGAAAATTATATTTATAAATATCTAATAATATTAGATATTTATTTTATAATTTCTGAATTAAATTAATTATTTATTAATTAAAGATTATAAACTATGCGGGTTAAAAAGCATTTCTAGGGAACCGTTTAAAAGTAACAACCACTTGAATTATTTTTAACCAAAAGAATGATTATGTATGATAATGGTGGGCGGCAGCATTAACAAAAGAAAAGAAAAGCCGTCTGGAATGATTAACACTACTGGTGTGCTGTTTAGCTTTTTGTGGATTTGTTTATTTCCGGATATGGGCTAAGTACTGCTATAAATAGGAGGGAAATTTGCCTAGGTGAAGACATCTTGGTACCAAATATTCAGTTCTATTCCCTCTTGTTTTTCTCAACTTCTTTTGTAAATTTTAGTTTTAAATACATACACTTAAATTTCTGCAAGTTATATTTTGGGTGGAGAGCAAGGATAGATGGAATTTACTGCAAGCTTGTGAAATTCTTAAAGTTGTAATTTATTCATTCTAAACTCTTTTAATTATGATTTTACCATTTATTATATGCTTATTTTCTTTATCTAGCATGAGTAACTAATTTTATAATCCGAGAATTAGGTAGTATTCATTGGTGATATATGCTTGTTTGATTGTAATAATAATTCTCTATTTTTGCTAATCTATCATTGAGGGCTTAACCCAATTAAGGGAGTAGCTAACCTTTAATTGTATTCATAGGGATTATGATAAATCGGGAGATGAGTTATAATTCTTGTTCATGATTTGATAGACATAGTTCAATTATTGAATCTGGAGATTAATAAGAGGACTATGAAACTTATAATTCTCGGGTCTTAAAAATCTAAAATTGTATTTCGATTGATCATGGGAGTGACTTTTGAGATATGATTGTAGACATTATTTTGTATCTTGGGAGAGAACATTATAAAATTTAGAAAAATTGTTTTTAGCAAAATATGAGAAATATATATATCACATTATAACAGCATTATTGAACCAATTGAAGAACCCTATTTCTCGGATTGCTTTTCATCATCAATTAAATCTTAGTTTTATTTGTTTATAATTAGTTTAATTCGAACACACCAATTATTTCTCACACTTCTAGATATTAAGAAATTAAAACTTGAACTTGTATTAATAGTCCTTCCCTGCGAACGAACTTCACAAAAATAACTTCAACAAATTGGCGCCGCTGCCGGGGAAGGCATCAATATTAAGTTTAGGTTAATTATTTCTTATAATTGAGATTTTATTTTGTTAAGTATATAAAAAAAAAAATTAAACCACAAAAATATTAATTTTATAAATTTTCAGCATTTATTTCCTGTTTTTATTTGGTTAATTCGAAGCATTCTCCTCTGTTTCTTGTAATTTACCACACACCCATTTGCCCTTTTCTTTTCCCCTTCCCCTTTCTTTGCAAAACCCAGCCTCCCCTTTCTCCGACTCCATCTCACCACTCCTGCAACCCCCTCCTTCGATCTCTTCCTCCTCCATAACCCACGACCGTGCCATTCCCACACGTACACAACCTCACTCGCCGGTCCTTCTATGCAACACCGAACTCCTCCACTGTCATCTCTCTGTTTTCCACCGATTCTTACACGCAAACTCTCACTTCCCTCGTTCCTTCACCACCATCAATCCCCTTACACCTCCTCCTTACACCCTGCACCTCCACCCATTTACATCCTCCATTCGCCCACAGCACTCAACCCACCTCCCACACTTCCTCCACACACCGGCACAACTCCGTCCACCGCTGCTTCCTCTATCGTCACCCTTCCCCTATCCCCTTCCTCTTCGAACAAGACCCACAACAACACCCACTTTGGTGGCGTCTGTGTCGCTTTGTCTGAGTTTTGGTCGTCGAAAAATGAGTTGTTGAGTTGCAATTTGCGAGTTGTTGTTTTTCCGAGTTTAGCCGAGTTGACTGGGTTCCTGTTTGTGTTAGTTTTTCTGAGTTTCACTGAGTCTCGTTGAGTCCAATTCGTGATTGAGTTCGCATCTTGTTGTCATGTATAAGTTTGTTTGAGTACTGGTTCTGTTTTGAGCTGGGTCGTTCGGCAAGTTCGTGGTTTAATTTTGCTGTGTCGTTTTGTTTTCTGCGAGTTCTTGATTAGATTTTTGCTGGGTTGCAGCGAGTTTATTAATATTGAGTTGACCCGAGTCACGTAACCGAGTCGCTGAGTTCGAGTTGATTTGCTGAGTTCGCAAGTTGTAGTCTCGAGTTGTTTATTTTGTCTTTACCAATTCTGTTGTCTGTTTCCGAAGTCTGCGCTTTTGAGTTGTGCATTTTGCGAGTTGAATTACTCTGTTACTGATTCGTCTGTTGTATTCATAGTGTTTGAGTTTGGCTTATCGATTGTTATCGGTTTTGTGTAGTCGTAAATACAAACGAGCCATGCCAAAATTTTTGTATAATTTTCTGTAAATAAAATTTATTAAAATTCGAGTTTTTACTTTTTAGAATAATTCAGTTTTTAATCTTTTCATTTGTATTTAATTAGTTTAGAAATAGATTAATTTCCTTGAAAATTAAAAAATTAAAAATAAAATTAAAAATAAAATAAAAAGAGTTTTTTTTAAAAAAAAATTAAAAAAAAATTAAAATTTAGTTTTAATTCAAACTTAGAATTTTTAGATTAATTTAGTTTTAGTTCTTTTCAATTTTATTTGCGTTTTTGTGTTTTAAAATAATAATAATAATAATAAAAATAATAATAATAAAAAGAAAATATATATAGTTCTTTTGTTTTAACTCTATCTTATTGGTGTTTTCTTTTCAGGTGCTACAAACTCTTGCATGCGACGTACAGTAAGTGCTGGAAATCTAGAATTTGATCCGGAAATCGAACGCACTGCTCGAATCTTAAGGCGAGAGGCAAAGCAAAGGAAAGAAAAATCTAAGATGGCTGACGAAGATCGTGAAGTTGCTATTATTGATGAGACTTCAATTTGGGACCATGAGACACCAAATCCTGCTAATTGCATGTACAAAACTCCAGAGATTGGGGCAGCCCAATTCAACATTAATCCAAGCTTAATTCAGATGATCAGCAATCAAGCTTTTGAAGGAGATATTGAACTAGAGGACCCACACAGACATCTAGAGCGTTTCGTGCAGATGTGTGGCTCATTCAGAATCAATGGTGTTACGAGTGACAAGATTCGTCTCCATATGTTTCCCTACTCTATTAAGGGAAGAGCTTTGGAATGGTTTCAACAACTTCCAGACACCACGGTTGCTACATGGGAGAGTCTTTCTACTGCATTATTGTCCAAATATTATCCTTCTGACAAGGCGCAACAATTAGGACTATGATTATGAGTTTTAAAGCACAACCGGGTGAAGGTCTATATCAGGCATGGGAGAGATTTAAGGCATTATTGAGGAAGTGTCCACATCATGGTTTGCAAGATTGGAAGATCATTAGTACTTTTTATGGGGCCATGAATGCAGATATTCGTTTGAGTTTGGATGTGGCTGCTGGTGGAAATTTTAAGAAGGCACCAACTACACAGGCTAAAGCACTCCTTGAGGAATTGGCATCTAATAATTATTCATGGGCACCTAGTGGGACAAGCTCAGCAAAAGCAGCACAAGATTCTGAGATGATCAACATGCTGGCTCTCAAATTGGATACTCTAACTCAGGAGATGCGAGGACAAAGGGCAAATGTGAATGCTATTTCTTCACCTATGGAAGGGTATAATGATTATGGTGCTAGTCAGAACTCTTATGTGCAACAATTTCCAGAAGAAGCATCTTTTATTCAGGGAAGACAGCCGTGGCCTGTTCAGAATAACTCCTACTACAATCCAAATCAAAGGCCAAACAACAATCTTTCTTACAGTAGTAATCATACGGCTAATCCTTCATATTCATTTCCAAGGCAGAATCAACCTCCTGGTTTTCAGTCACGACCACCGTATCAAGCACAACAGCAGTATCAACCACCGCCAAAGAAAGAACCTGCTGATTGGGAGGTTGCACTAAATAAAATAATGCAAGGAACCTCTGTGGCATTGGCTAATATGGAATCAAGAATAAATCAGATGGCATCATCTCAAAAGATGCTAGAAACACAGATTGGACAAATTGCCTCCAAGATGGGTGTTCGTGAGCAAGGTTCTCTTCCAAGTCAACCGGACCAGAATGGTAAGGAACAATGCAAAGCAATTACTTTGAGGAGCGGAAAGGAGTTGCCCGAGGTTGAGACTCTTGAGCCTAAAGAGAGGGATGCGGAAAAAGAAAATGAGATAGTAGAGATTGATGCAGAAAAGTCAGAAAAAGTAGATGAAGATAAGAAGGAAGAAAAACCAGAAAAGTAGTATGTTCCTCCTATTCCATTTCCACAGAGACTTCACAACAGGCAGTTAGAGAAGCAGTACGAGAAGTTCTTGACTATATTCCGGCAGTTGCATATTAATATTCCATTTGCTGACGCTTTGGCTCAAATGCCACTCTACGCCAAATTTCTTAAGGAGATGTTGTCTAGAAAAAGGAAACTTGAAGATGTGGAAACTATTACTCTCAATGCGGAATGTAGTGCAGTCATCCAAAAAGCAATTCCACAGAAATTGAAGGATCCTGGGAGTTTCTCTTTACCATGCACTATTGGAGCAATGGAGAATATTAAAGCCTTGTGTGATTTAGGGGCTAGTGTGAGTTTGATGCCACATTCCATTTGTGGAAGACTTGGTCTTGGAGAGCTCAAGAAGACAAGAATCTCACTTCAGTTGGCTGATCGTACTATCAAGTATCCTTTGGGAGTCATTGAGGATGTACTTGTCAAAGTGGATAAATTCTTTATCCCTTGTGATTTTGTGGTGTTGGAGATGGATGAAGATGTTGAGATGCCCATTATTTTGGGAAGGCCATTTTTGGCTACTGCTGGAACCACAATTGATGTCAAAGCTGGGAAATTGGCATTAAATGTTGGTGATGAAAATGTTGAGTTTGATCTCAACAAAGCTATTAAGATGCCTTCATTTGATGCTACATGTTTCAATGTTGACATAGTGGATGAGATCGTAAGTCTTGAAGATGCAGACTTCGCAAAAGTGGAACAAACCTTAGATGATAAAGAAGTTGAAGAAGCACTTGCACTTGATATGCAAGAAAAAGGTACGCCGAAAATTGATGTGGCACTTTCAATTTCAGAGGCACCTCAGGTAGAACTCAAACCTCTTCCTTCTAATCTAAGGTATGTTTTTCTTGGTCCTAATGATACATATCCTGTAATAATGTCCGCTTTGCTCCGTGATGATGAACTTGATAAATTGTTAAATGTGCTTAGGCAATTTAAATCATCAATTGGTTGGACAATTAAAGATATCAAGGGAATTAGCCCCGCTCTTTGCATGCATAGGATTTCCTTAGAAGATAATCATAAACCTGTGATTGAGGGACAAAGAAGATTGAATCCTAATTTGCAAGATGTGGTTAAGAAAGAGATAACTAAGTTGTTAGATGCTGGCATTATATACTCTGTTCCACATAGTAACTGGGTTAGTCCAATACATGTTGTACCTAAAAAGGGTGGGATAACTGTCTTGCATAATGAAAATAATGAATTAATTCTCACCAGGACTGTAACAGGTTGGAGAGTTTGTATTGATTATAGAAAATTAAATAATGCTACTCGCAAAGATCACTTTCCTCTCCCATTTATTGATCAAATGCTCGAAAGACTTGCGGGTAATGAGTATTATAATTTTCTAGATTCAGATTCCCATTGCACCCGAGGATCAAGAAAAGACAACATTTACTTGTCCTTATGGTACTTTTGCATATCGTAGACTACCCTTTGGTTTGTGTAATGGCCCATCTACATTTTAACGACTTATGACAGCTATATTCTCAGATTTTCTAGGAAAAACCATGGAAGTCTTCATGGATGACTTTACTGTATATGGTTCTTCCTTTGATTCTTGCTTAACCAGTTTGTCTCAAGTGTTGCAGAGATGTGAAGACACTAATCTTGTTCTTAACTGGGAAAAGTGTCATTTTATGGTAAAGGATGGTATTGTGCTTGGGCACAAGATTTCTAGTAAAGGCATCGAGGTGGACAGGGCGAAAATCGAAGTGATCGAGAAATTACCACCACCCTCATCTGTGAAGGGGATTAGAAGTTTTCTTGGACACGCCGGTTTTTACCGTCGTTTTATCAAAGATTTTTCTAAAATTTCTCGTCCTCTTTGTAATCTACTTGAAAAAGACAGTGTCTTTGATTTTGACGAGAGTTGTCTTGTTGCTTTTAACAGGTTGAAGAAGGAGCTTACTTCTGCACCTATCATGTCAGCCCCTGATTCGAGCTTACCTTTCGAGCTCATGTGTGATGCTAGTGATTATGCTGTGGGTGCTGTTTTAGGCCAAAAGAAGGAAAAACGCATGCATGTGATATACTATACAAGCAAGACACTTAATGATGCACAAATCAATTATGCCACCACTGAAAAAGAGCTACTTGCTGTGGTTTTTGCCTTGACAAATTTAGATCCTATCTTGTTGGGTCTAGGGTGATTGTTTATACGGATCATGCTGCGATTCGTTATTTAATGAAAAAGAAAGATGTCAAGCCTCGTCTAATCCGTTGGATTCTTTTACTCCAGGAGTTTGATCTTGAAATTCGAGACAAGAAAGGTTCTGAAAACTTGGTAGCTGATCATTTATCCAGGTTGGACCAGGGAGATGAAGTGGTAGGAGTTAATATCCCTATCAATGATGCATTCCCAGAAGAAACACTTCTTGCCGTATCTTTGTCTACACCATGGTATGCGGACTTCGTAAATTATCTTGTGGGTGGCATTATACCAAGTGGACTGACTTATCAACAAAAGAAGAAATTCTTATTTGATGTAAAACACTACTTCTGGGAAGAACCACTTCTTTACAAGGAATGTGCTGATGGTATCATGAGGAGGTGTGTGCCACACAAGGAAATTCCTAATGTCTTGAATCATTGTCATGCTTTAGAGTGTGGTGGTCACAATAGTAGCGCAAAAACGGTGGCAAAAATTTGGTAGTCTGGATTTTATTGGCCTTCAATGTATCAAGATGCAAGAAGCTTTGTTTCAACTTGTGATCGATGTCAAAGAACAGGAAATATTTCAGGACGGAATGAGATGCCTTTGCAACCTATTCTTGAGGTTGAGCTCTTTGATGTTTGGGGTATAGATTTCATGGGTCCGTTCCCATCATCTTATGGGAACAAATTTATTTTGGTGGGAGTTTATTACGTCTCTAAATGGGTGGAGGCGATTGCTAGTCCTACAAATGATGCTAGAGTAGTGAAAAAGTTCTTACAGAAGCATATCTTCACACGTTTTGGAGTGCCTAGGGCCATCATCAATGATGGAGGGTCTCACTTTTGCAATAAATTAAATGAAGATCTTTTGCGAAAGTATGGAGTGACTCAGAAAGTTGCTACACCTTATCACCCTCAAACTAGCGGGCAAGTGGAGATTTCAAATCAAGTGGAGAAAACAGTGGCTAGCTCCAGAAAAGATTGGGCAAGGAAGCTTTATGATGCTCTATGGGCTTATAGGACGGCATTCAAGACACCTATCGGTATGTCTCCGTATAGGTTGGTGTTTGGAAAATCATGTCATTTACCCGTAGAAGTGGAGCACAAGGCACTTTGGGCGATAAGATTCTTGAACATGGAATTACAGGCGGCAGGACTTAACAGGTTGATGCAACTAAGTGAACTTGATGAGTTGAGACTTAAGTCTTATGAAAATGCAGCAATATACAAGGAGAAGACAAAGAAGTGGCATGACAGGCATATTAGACCGAAAGAGTTTGAAGTTGACCAGCAAGTTCTACTGTTCAACTCAAGGCTGAAACTATTTCCCGGAAAATTGAAGTCAAGATGGTCCGGCCCTTTTAAAATTGTCAAGGTATATCCGTATGGTGATGTGGACATCACTCGAGATGGTTCCGATGTGTTTAAAGTGAATGGGCAAAGACTCAAACCATATTTGATTGGTAATGACATTCCAAGAGGAGTCAATTGGCTTCTCTCCAATCCTCAAGCTTAAGTTCATCACGAGAGGCGTCGAGCTAATGACGTTAAACAAGCGCTATTTGGGAGGCAACCCAAGGAATTTTGTTGATTTGAATAAATTTTTTTGTGTGTGTTTGGACTATGCAGGAGGATCTTCATTTCAAAATGGATGCCACAATGGCAGTTCTTGGTTGCAAACTACCACCTCGACCATGATTCAGGGGAGTCCTCTCTTTTTCCTCGCATATTAGTCCATTGTGTGTTGTTTCTTGTGGACAAGAAACGTGATAAGTTGGGGGGTGTGTTCATTTAGATAGAATCTTATTGGGGTTATTTTGGTTAAAAAAAAAATTTTAAAAAAAAATTTAAAAAAATTAAAAAATCACAAAAATAATTCTAGCCTTGTAAAGATTAGTTGTTGTAAGTTAGCTTGATACAGCCATGCATGCTAAAAGAATCTTGTGTTATTGACGCTTTTGATTGAGAAGTGATATGCTTTGTGCTTATGCACACACATACACTAGCAAGTTGAAGCAAGTAAACTCATTGAATTTTGTAAGTGATTAAAAGGACATGAATATGTGTAAGATGATTTGGTTTACATGCTTTGAGTACAAGTAGGTGCATTAGAGAGACTATTTACTTGGAATTGATTATGTTTTTCCAACAAGTGAGATTTTGAGCCTATATGCATATCTTTTGCATCTATATTCGTTTGCTTGAGTGTCCACATGTTGTTTGCATTGCTAACACTTGTTTGAGATCTTTCTTAAAATGCATGACATTATTTGATGATAAGATGATAAAGGCATTTAGGAATAAACCATATTTCCAAAATATCCACACCATTCTCATATGATCAAATAGTTACCCCATTGAGCTTAATTTTATTTTTTTTCGGTGACACACCACATTACTTGCCTAAACCTTTTTCTTGTATTGGCCTTACTTTAACTTGAACCCAAACTGTCAAAGGCTAGTAGAATGTTTGAGGGAGTAAAAAGGTGTGCAAAAGAGGGGATTATTGATGATCATTACTTTTGAAGAATATGGGGTATGGTTATTTACTTTTTAGTCGAAATTGGTATTACTATCATGGGATCATTGTACTTGTTTATATTTAGATAAAAAAAATATTATTATTTATTTGAAAGCATACTTATGTTTGTTTGATCCAAGTGTGGGGATGATGGATGGGGAGTTGAATGATTTATGTTGTTGGGTACTAGCTTTTGACATTTCACCTTCTTTGGCTTTACTTGACATACCTTGTCCCTAGTGATAAGTGCATAATTTTGCATATTTTTATTACCTATTTATTGTTTGAATTCGTATTTTAATAAATTATTTTGTTATATTTCAGGAAATTCGAGAAAAATGAAGAAATGGCAAAAACGAAGAAATAAAGTTCAAAAGACCGCAACTTAGGGCTTAAGAATTTATTTTTATTAATAAATATTTTATTTGATTAGAAAATTATATTTATAAATATCTAATAATATTAGGTATTTATTTTTATAATTTTCGGATTAAATTAATTATTTATTATTTAAAGATTATAAGTCGTGCGGGATAAAAAGCATTTCTACGAAGCCCATCTATACACAATAAAAGTGGCCAACCGATGTTGATTTTTCCATGTGAAGGAATCTAGAAAAGTGAAAGAAGATGGGTGGAGTTGGTGTTTTTGGTTGTAAAGTGTTCAATAATTTCATTTATTTATGTAAAAGTCGAGCTAATTCTTCCTATAAATAGGAAGTAATTCAACATCTTTGGACACCAATTTTTAGTTTTAGTACATTTTCTTAATTCTTGTAGCTCTTGTAATTTTTATTTCAATTCATATCACTTCTCTATTTAGTTCGGTTAATTTGCAGTCTTATTACATTGTTTTTATTCACATTTCCAGTTAATTCAAAGCTTTTCTGGGTATTTTACAATTAGAACCAAATCATTTTATTTCACCGAACCACAACCCAATCTCCTTTTCTTCTTGAATCACAACCTCCAACTCTCTCCTCTTCTCCGTTTTCTGCAAATACACAAAACCATTTCTTCTTCCTTTTCTTTTTATCCAAACCACAGCACACCCCATCTCCCCTTCCCTTCTTCTTCTTCCCCCCCATCTATTTCTTCTCCTGCAACATACACAAACCCATCCCCCTATTTATTTTCCGTTCAAAACCCAACAACCCCCTAACCCATTATCTTGTTTTCCTCGATTAGATATGCAATCTCCCATCCTCCTTGTTCTTCGTTTTATTTTTTTCGGGTTCTATATAGAATGTTTGTTGTGTCCGAATTATTTGTAGTCACCGTTCTACGATTTAAATCGATTTACTGATTTCGCTAGTGGAGATTCTTGTGATGTTTGATGTTCAATATGTTCACTGAGTAGTTATTGTAATCGTTGAGTCTACTGGGTAGTTGATTGGCTGCGTTTCCTTGTTTCTTCGTTTACCTTCTTGTTTATGTTTATGAATTTTGTTTCGTTTCCTTTCTCTTCTTTGTCGCGCTGAAGTTGTAGTCTGAGTTCTTGTATTGTATTCTCTGGTTGTGTTTCATTAGTTTAGTCTTATAATTTGGTTTTATTCTCTTATTTTCTGTGAATCGTTACTGTGTTTTGAGTCTTAGTACAAATAGTTGAGTTCGACTGTTTGTTTGTTTTCGTCGTTAAGTCTTCCGAGTTTTTCTTTTCTTTTCTGAGTGTTGATTTCGTTTTGTTACCGAGTTATAGTTTCTGAGTTGTCTGTAATCATTTGTGTGTGCTGAGTTGTTCGTTGTTTAAATGGTTTGAATTGCTGGTACAGAGTCTTTTGCGTGTCAATGTACGAGTCGTGTTTAAATCTACTGAGTTGAATGTTCAGTTCCCAAGTTTATTTGCAGGGGTTGTCTGGCATTTTTGCGTTTTTTTAAATTGCTTATTACGACTGGTTTTGTTTTAGTTGGATCTCTTCAAGTTTTGGTATTAAAACAATAAATAAATAAATAAATTTGTTTGAGAATAAAATCTAGTTTTAATTTTAGAATTCTTTTAAAAATAAAATAGTATAAAATTGCATTTTTTAAAACCCAATTTTATTTTTTTTTATCTTTCTTCACTTTTAATTTAAGTTAATTTAGAAATAAAAAAAAATAGATTAATTTTCTTTTAAAAATCAATTTAGATTTAAATAGTAAAAAAATGCAAAAATTCAGTTTTTAATTTAGAAATAGAATAATTATTAAATTTTCTTTTGAAAGTAGTTTAAATTTTCTTTTAGGAAATTAATAGTAAAAACCCAAAAACCCAAATTTTTCTATTTCGATTAAATTAGAATTCAGGATTTGCGAAAATATTATTCCCTGTGGATCGAATCTAAAATACTAAAACGATGATCGTGCGCTTGCGATTTTAATTGTATCATTTCCGCCACATCAAGTTTTTGGCGCCGCTGCCGGGGACCTTAATTATTTTTCGCACCTTAATTTTTAATTTTTCGGATTAGTTTTTCTTATCTTTTTTTTTTTATCTCATTTTTTTTAGGAAAGTTGAAATTTCGGGAATTTCTCACGGAGCTTGGAAAAATTGGAATTTCTGGAAGCGTGCTTCGGTAACCCGTATTTTTCTCTTTTCATCCTTTTTATTTTTAGAAAATCACAAAAAAAATCAAAAATCACAAAAAAAAAAAATTAAAAATTAAAAATCAAAAAAATTAGTTGTAAATACATAATTGTTGCATAATGCATTTAATCACTTAGGGCACATCATCTAGATTTTTTATATTTTTTTTGTTTTTAATTTTTCGTACCTTATAAATTGTGGTGATTGCTGGAGGACCCAAAGGTACGTTGAATTCTTCTTTTCTTTAGATTAGAACACGTAGTGTAAGCATCCGTAATTGTTTACCGCTTTCGTATATATCTTATTGTTTGTTGCATTCATTCTAATAAATTTTAAGGGCAAAACCCATCAAAAGATAAGGGAAGGGATTTCATCACTCTTTCCTTGGCCCAAAAACAATTTAATCCATCATTTTGCATACCAAGCCTTTAATAAAATTAATTAGACGTTGGCCCCTAGAAATTTCGCGCTCAATTAGGAAGGTACCTAAGAAACGAAGTAATCATTAATTATTCCGACTCTTTGGTGTCGAGGCAAGCGAAAGCTTACCTGGCCAATTAAGATTTGGTGTCTAAGTGACGAGTTTGGCCTCTTGGCAATGCCTGCTCTAATCTGGCCAAATCGGTCCGAATAAATTCTGATTTACCGAGTTTTTGGTGGTCCTTACGGTTAGGAGCAAGGTCTAGTTATTTTATTAAGGAACCCTAGATATAGGATTTTTCTTTTGATTTTTCACCCTTTCTCTTTTGTGTGTTTTCCGCACTTGCTTGCTACGTGGTTACTTCGTTGTTTATGCAACCTACTTGGCTTAGGGTTAATTCAAGACTAGTTAGAACGATTGCGATTCCTTCTTCTCCCGAGACCGAGATCGAGATCGAGACCGAGCCCGTAGAACTTGTTGAACTTGAACCGATTTTAACCATGGCAGTCTCGTTAAAAGATCGTTGCTACCCCACCCGTTCCGCTCAACCTTCGTGCATCACTCTTCCTCCCGTAAATGGTAATAATTTCGAGATCAAAGCTCACCATATTAGCATGTTACCTAAGTTTACCGGGAGTGAGGGAGAGGATCCGTATATTTTCCTTCATGAATTCGAGGAGGTTTGTGCTCTACAAAAAATCCAACAATTGACCGAAGACTCCATTAGGCTTAGACTTATCAACTTCGCCTTAAAAGAAAATGCCAAAAAATGGTTGTATAGTCTACCCGTTAATTCTATTTCAACGTGGTAGGGATTTGTGATAATTTTTCTTAAAAAATATTTTCCAAACCATAAGACTACAAGGATTACAAACGAAATAAATCAATTTCATCAAAAGGAAAATGAGTCTTTTTGGAAATATTTTGATCGTTTTAAAAATCTCTTATCACAATGCCCCCACCACGGAATAGAAAAATGGAGGCTTTGCAAGATTGTTTACGAGGCCTTAGATAGTCCAACAACCGCGTTGTTAGAGTCTATGTGCCAAGGAAGATTTATGGAGAAAAATGAAGACGAAGGGTGGGAGTTTTTCGAGGAATTAGCCGAGAAGACTATGTTGTGGGAGTCTACTAGGGAACCTCAAAAGTCCAACGAGTCATCTAGTTCTTCTAGGGGTATACACTCAATTGGAAACAATATTGCAACCGATGCCAAGCTAGCCACCCTTGCTAGGAGACTCGAAGCTCTAGAAACTCATAGTAGTCCCCCACCCATGTCTATGTACCCAAATTTTAATTCTTCCAACTTTGAGTCTCAACCTTGTCCCGATTTTGAGCAAGTGAACGCAATGTTCCAACTGAGACCTCGGAATGACCCGTTCGCACCAACTTACAATCCTGGGTGGAAGAACCACCCTAATTTCTCTTGGAACCAAGGCCAAAATTTCCAATCTCCACCATCTTTTCAAAAGCCGAACTATCCAAACCAAGTTCTGTTCTCAAACACGACTCAAAATCACACTCCTTATCAAAATCAAGCACCCACCCACCCACCAGGCTTTCATGAGTCGGATAAGAGAATTAACTCCTTGGAAAAGACTCTCGATGCGCTTCTAAAATCAACGACTAATTTGGTTCAATCTCAACAGACCTTCTTGCAAACCATGACTCAAGATAGGCAAATTTTAAATGCTAGTACTCAAGCCATATCTAAGTTAGAGGTCTAAGTAAGCCAATTAGCCAACGCCATTTGTGAACGAGAGAAGAACAAACTTCCAAGTCAAACCGAGGTAAACCCTAAATTTCCAATCAATAAAAGACCTCCTCACAATGTGAACGCAGTCATTTCCTTAAGGTCCGGTAAGCAAGTTGAAAATCATGTCGGTGACAAGTCTCCCGAAGAAGACGAATCGAATCCTGAACCAAACGCTAATCTTGAACCCGAGAGTTCTAAGGAACAAGGATCAACGAGTGGGACAAAACCCGTCCCCGAAGAACCTAATGAACGAGTCTTTAAGCAAAAAGCTCCTTACCTACAACGCCTCGTCTCTAATAAGCAAACTGCTCAATTAGACAAGATCTTAGAGGTTTTCAAGCAAGTTAAAGTCAACATTCCTCTTTTAGACGCGATTCAACAAATTCCTTCTTATGCGAAATGTCTAAAAGATTTGTGCACACATAAGCGAACTACTCACGTCCCTAAGAAGGCCTTTTTGACCTCCCAAGTGAGCTCAATTCTTTCTAACCAGATTCCCGTGAAATATAAGGACCCCGGTTGTCCCACAATTTCATGTGTCATAGGTAATTCTTTTGTGGACAAGGCGTTACTCGATTTAGGCTCCAGTGTGAACTTGCTTCCATTTTCTATCTACCAAACCCTAGGGTTAGGAGAACTTCAAAAGACAAATGTTACCCTCCAATTAGCAGATAGATCAATCAAAATTCCTAAAGGGATCATCGAGGACGTGCTAATTAAAGTTGGAGATTTCATCTTTCCTGTTGATTTTGTGGTACTAGAAACCGAACCGGTTAGGAATCCGACATATCAAATTCCCGTCATTCTAGGACGTCCGTTTCTAGCCACTTCGAATGCTTTGATTAATTGTAGGAATGGATTGATGAAACTAACATTTGGGAACATGACCATTGACCACAATATCTTTCATGTTGGGAAACAACCCGATGATTTTCATGATCAACCTATGGATGTTAATTTAATTGATGAAATAGTTGATCAAAATTTCATGACCCCTAATGATGCTCTTGATTTTTGTTTAAACCACTTTGGTCAAAACTGGGATGTTTCTAAATATACAAATGAGGTCAACCAAATGTTAGAATCCACCACTCCCACAAATAATCATGATGTTGAACCATCTCCCCTGTCTCTTCTCGAAACTAGTGAACCTGTTGAGTCAACGCCGCCCGATCTAGAACTCAAACCTCTTTCCGACACTCTTAAGTACGCCTTTTTAGGTCCTAACGAGTCTCTTCCTGTTATTATCGCCTCTCATTTGACCGAGTCACAAGAGGATGAGCTTGTTATGGTACTTAGAGAACATAAGGAGGCCATAGGTTGGAGTATCTCTGATATTAAAGGAATTAGCCCGGCCATTGTCCAACATCGAATTCACCTAGTTGATGATGCGAAACCCGTTCGAGATCCTCAACGGCGTTTGAACCCCACCATGATGGAAGTCGTTCGCAAAGAAATTCTTAAGTGTCTCGATAATGGGATCATTTATCCCATTTCTGATAGCTCTTGGGTCAGCCCCATTCAAGTAGTTCCGAAGAAGTCTGGCATTACCGTTGTCACCAACGAGAATGATGAGCAAGTGCCCACCCGTGTTCAGAATGGGTGGAGGGTATGCATAGACTATAGGAAACTCAATTCTACCACTAGAAATGACCATTTTCCCTTGCCTTTTATCGATCAAATGTTGGAAAGGTTAGCCGGTCATTCGTTTTATTGTTTTCTAGATGGTTATTCTGGCTATTTTTAAATTCCCATTGCTCCCAAAGACCAAGAAAAGACCACTTTCACATGTCCCTTTGGAACCTTTACCTATCGACGTTTAGCCTTTGGTCTAACCACTGCTCCAGCCACTTTCCAAAGGTGTATGATGAGCATCTTTTCTGACATGGTAGGGGATTTTCTCGAGATCTTTATCGATGATTTTTTCATCTTTGGTTCGTCTTTTCACCAGTGCCTAAACCATCTTGAGTTAGTTTTAAAACGGTGTAAAGAAACCAACCTCGTTCTCAACTGGGAGAAATGTCATTTCATGGTTAAGGAAGGGATCGTTCTTGGTCATAAAATTTCTGACAAGGGGATAGAAGTCGATAAAGCCAAAGTTGACCTCATTGCAAATCTTCGCCCACCCAAGTCGGTCAAAGCCATTCGTTCCTTCCTAGGCCATGCAGGTTTTTATAGGCGTTTCATTAAGGATTTTAGCAAGAAGGCTAGACCTTTAACCAATCTTCTCGGGAAGGATGTCAAATTCGATTTCAATAGCGATTGTTTACAATCTTTTGAGCATCTTAAGAAAGAATTGACTTCTGCCCCAATCATTCGATCTCCCGATTTGAATCTCCCCTTCGAGTTGATGTGTGACGCTTCTGATTATGCGGTAGGAGCCGTTTTAGGGCAACGAATCGATAAGATGCCCCATGTCATTTACTACGCTAGCAAGACTTTGAATGATTCCCAACTTAATTATTCTACCACCGAAAAGGAACTTCTAGCCGTAGTCTTTGCTCTCGACAAGTTTCGGTCCTATCTTATCGGTTCGAAAATCATTTTCTACACCGATCATGCCGCTCTTCGTTATCTATTCTCTAAGAAAGACTCTAAAGCCCGATTGATTAGGTGGATTCTCTTGCTCCAAGAGTTTGACCTAGAAATTAGGGATAAGAAGGGTTCTGAGAATGTTGTCGCCGATCATCTTTCCCGCTTGATAGTGGAGTCCACCATCGACTCTCCCGTAAACGAATCTTTTCCGGACGAGCAACTTCTGTCCATCTCTACTCCCCCTTGGTTCGCCGATATTGTCAACTATCTTGCAACCGGTGACATTCCCTCTCATTGGTCCTCTCAAGATAGATCAAAAATTTTCTCACAAGTCAAACACTTCTTTTGGGATGACCCGTATCTCTTTAAATACTGTCCCGACCAAATCATTCGGAGGTGCGTCCCAAATCATGAATTCAAGAATATCCTTTCTTTCTGCCATGACCAAGCCTGTGGAGGGCATTTTAGTGCTAAGAAAACAGCCGCTAAAATCCTCCAAAGCGGTTTTTATTGGCCCACTTTGTTCAAAGATGCTGCTGAATACTGTGCCGCGTGTAATAGGTGTCAACACTTAGGAAAGATCACTAGGAGAAACATGATGCCAATGAACCCCATCTTAATCATTGAGATTTTCGATGTATGGGGTATCGATTTTATGGGCCCCTTTCCTAATTCCTTTGGCAACCTCTACATTCTGTTAGCGGTCGATTAAGTGTCTAAGTGGGTGGAAGCCATTGCTACTAAGTCCAATGATAACAAGGTCGTTCTTAAATTCCTCAAAGAGAATATCTTTTCTCGTTTCGGTACACCTAGGGCTATCATTAGTGACCAAGGCAAGCACTTCAAGAATCGTCAATTTGAGTCTCTTCTGAAAAAGTACTCAATAACTCATCGACTAGCCACCCCTTACCATCCTCAGACTAGTGGGCAAGTTGAAGTCTTGAATCGTCAAATTAAGCAAATTTTAGAAAAGACTGTCAACTCGAATAGGAAGGATTGGTCAACTAAGTTGATAGACGCCTTGTGGGCCTATCGGACCGCTATTAAAACCATTTTAGGCATGTCCCCTTATCAGATTGTCTTTGGCAAGGCCTGTCACTTGCCCGTTGAGCTCGAACATAGGGCCATGTGGGCCATTCGAGAGCTGAATTTTGACTTACCAACCGCCAGTAGTCATAGGAAGTTGCAATTGTCTGAACTCGAGGAGTTGAGAAATGAAGCCTACGAGAACACTAAAATCTATAAACAAAGAACTAAGCTTTTTCATGATAAATCTATTTTGAGAAAATCTTTTTCTCCTGGTCAAAAAGTTCTTTTGTACAATTCTAGGCTTCATTTGTTTCCCGGGAAATTGAGATCCCGGTGGGAAGGTCCTTATGTTGTTAGGGTCGTTTTTCCTCACGGTGCTGTTGAAATTGAAAATCCTAAAAATGGTGATATATTTAAAGTTAATGGGCAAAGACTCAAACCATTTTTAGAGCTGCCAATTGATCCCGAGGAAGAGGTTATCTACCTCATCGATCCATGAATCAAGTAAGTTTCTTCAGTAGGTAATTGTAAACTCCCTTGTCATTTATCTTGCATTTTGCATACATTGAGGACAATGCATGATTTAGGTATGGGGGAGGGTTTTAGTGTAAATACATAAAATTGAAAAATCAAAAAAAAATTGAAAAATTTTAAAAATCCAAGAATAGAGATATTTTAGCTTAGTTGTCCTTCCCACTCTTTAAATTCTAGAACTAGTTGGTGTTGACTATTTTTCGAAAATTATATGTATAATGCCTTTAGATAATTTGAACGTAGTCAGGTAAGGTTTTTCCTCATGAAACTTGTGTCGAACAAATTTTTGCTTAAAAGACCAAGACGACACATTTGCACAAGACTTTTGATGGAAAAATTGTATAGGAATGTTATTCGATACCTGAGAGAGAACCCACATGTTAGAACAAATCAAAAATTTGCGAAATTTGGTTCCTATAGTGTCAAAAAAAAAAACAAAAAACAAAAAACAAAAAAAACCAAAAAAAACAAAAAAAAAACAAAAAGAAAAAAAAAAGAAAGAAAAAAAAAATTTTCAAAAAAAAAAAAAAGAAAGAAAGAAAAGAAATAGAGTCAATAAATGTTTGTGATTGTTGAGTGCTAGTGTAATTTTGAATTCTTAGTAGGGAAATCGGCTAGGTTGGGCTCATTAATAACCCGAGTAAGTAAGTCTGAGGGGACTTTGTGCCTAGCAACCTAAGGTCCCTTGTGATCTGGGATTGTTGAACTAAAACTCGATAAATGGGTATTGATGCAAAAGTCTTTTGGGACCTCAACCATTGCACGGTCGGTCTAACTACTAAGAACGTGAAGCTTGGCTAGATACTTGTTTTGATAGAGATTGGGTCAGTTCAATATTGGTTGAAAAAGAGAAAATGATCGTATACAGTTTATCCATCATAGGCCTTAAATTCACTACACCCCTTGGGATTTTTTGTAAATTTTTAGTCTAATCATGTGGATTGTGGGAACTTATAACTTGGCTATTATTAGAATAATCTTTAAGGCATGTATTTTCCTACAAAATTGTTTTGTTGACACCAATGAAAGCTAGGTTGAAAGAGGAAAGTTGGATACTTGCTGATTTATCTCAAAGATTTTATGGGTATATCTTCTGTAAACCCTTAAGAGACAACACTCCTCCTGTAGAGATCGTCTATAGGTTTAACAGGTTGGTAAACCTAAAATTACCCGTGATTCCTACGACAGTGAGTATAGGTTTTTCATTTTGCATTTTTCTTTGTGTTTTACTCGAGGACGAGCAAAAGATAGGTATGGGGGCATTTGATAAGTGCATAATTTTGCATATTTTTATTACCTATTTATTGTTTGAATTCGTATTTTAATAAATTATTTTGTTATATTTCAGGAAATTCGAGAAAAATGAAGAAATGGCAAAAACGAAGAAATAAAGTTCAAAAGACCGCAGCTTAGGGCTTAAGAATTTATTTTTATTAATAAATATTTTATTTGATTAGAAAATTATATTTATAAATATCTAATAATATTAGGTATTTATTTTTATAATTTTCGGATTAAATTAATTATTTATTATTTAAAGATTATAAGTCGTGCGGGATAAAAAGCATTTCTACGAAGCCCATCTATACACAATAAAAGTGGCCAACCGATGTTGATTTTTCCATGTGAAGGAATCTAGAAAAATGAAAGAAGATGGGTGGAGTTGGTGTTTTTGGTTGTAAAGTGTTCAATAATTTCATTTATTTATGTAAAAGTTGTGCTAATTCTTCCTATAAATAGGAAGTAATTCAACATCTTTGGACACCAATTTTTAGTTTTAGTACATTTTCTCAATTCTTGTAGCTCTTGTAATTTTTATTTCAATTCATATCACTTCTCTATTTAGTTCGGTTAATTTGCAGTCTTATTACATTATTTTTATTCACATTTCCTGTTAATTCAAAGCTTTTCTGGGTATTTTACAATTAGAACCAAATCATTTTATTTCACCGAACCACAACCCAATCTCCTTTTCTTCTTGAATCACAGCCTCCAACTCTCTCCTCTTCTCCGTTTTCTGCAAATACACAAAACCATTTCTTCTTCCTTTTCTTTTTATCCAAACCACAGCACACCCCATCTCCCCTTCCCTTCTTCTTCTTCCCCCCCATCTATTTCTTCTCCTGCAACATACACAAACCCATCCCCCTGTTTATTTTCCGTTCAAAACCCAACAACCCCCTAACCCATTATCTTGTTTTCCTCGATTAGATATGCAATCTCCCATCCTCCTTGTTCTTCGTTTTATTTTTTTCGGGTTCTATATAGAATGTTTGTTGTGTCCGAATTATTTGTAGTCACCGTTCTACGATTTAAATCGATTTACTGATTTCGCTAGTGGAGATTCTTGTGATGTTTGATGTTCAATATGTTCACTGAGTAGTTATTGTAATCGTTGAGTCTACTGGGTAGTTGATTGGCTGCGTTTCCTTGTTTCTTCGTTTATCTTCTTGTTTATGTTTATGAATTTTGTTTCGTTTCCTTTCTCTTCTTTGCCGCGCTGAAGTTGTAGTCTGAGTTCTTGTATTGTATTCTCTGGTTGTGTTTCATTAGTTTAGTCTTATAATTTGGTTTTATTCTCTTATTTTCTGTGAATCGTTACTGTGTTTTGAGTCTTAGTACAAATAGTTGAGTTCGACTGTTTGTTTGTTTTCGTCGTTAAGTCTTCCGAGTTTTTCTTTTCTTTTCTGAGTGTTGATTTCGTTTTGTTACCGAGTTATAGTTTCTGAGTTGTCTGTAATCATTTGTGTGTGCTGAGTTGTTCGTTGTTTAAGTGGTTTGAATTGCTGGTACCGAGTCTTTTGCGTGTCAATGTACGAGTCGTGTTTAAATCTACTGAGTTGAATGTTCAGTTCCCAAGTTTATGTGCAGGGGTTGTCTGGCATTTTTGCGTTTTTTTAAATTGCTTATTACGACTGGTTTTGTTTTATTTGGATCTCTTCAAGTTTTGGTATTAAAACAATAAATAAATAAATAAATTTGTTTGAGAATAAAATCTAGTTTTAATTTTAGAATTCTTTTAAAAATAAAATAGTATAAAATTGCATTTTTTAAAACCCAATTTTAATTTTTTTTATCTTTCTTCACTTTTAATTTAAGTTAATTTAGAAATAAAAAAAAATAGATTAATTTTCTTTTAAAAATCAATTCAGATTTAAATAGTAAAAAAATGCAAAAATTCAGTTTTTAATTTAGAAATAGAATAATTATTAAATTTTCTTTTGAAAGTAGTTTAAATTTTCTTTTAGGAAATTAATAGTAAAAACCCAAAAACCCAAATTTTTCTATTTCGATTAAATTAGAATTAAGGATTTGCGAAAATATTATTCCCTGTGGATCGAATCTAAAATACTAAAACGATGATTGTGCGCTTGCGATTTTAATTGTATCATTTCCGCCACATCACCTAGCCCCATTACAACCCGAATAAAGACCTTTTGATTATCATCAGTGGTGTATGTTGTGTTAAAGTTAGACTGATACCAAATGTCAAGCATGCTTATGATTTTGTTGGAATGGAGTGATACACTTACCCTTGTTCTTGAGTGAATATTCTTATGTGAGTGAAAGGTGAGTTATTACCTGTATTTTGCATATGAGATCCCAAGTTTTGACTCAAAGATGTACTCTTGTGGGCTTAGCATGATTACCAACTTATTCTTACATTGACATGGACTGTTGAGAACTTATGCATCTTCTTTGAGTAGACTATGTGAATACTTGTAACTTCGACACAAGGCATTGCATTCTTCATTTTGATTCTTAAGTTGACATGGCATGAGAGGACTTGTATGTGTGATGTTGTATTGGCATTCGATCTTTCACATGAGCTAGATGGATTTTGTGGGTACATTCACTATAGGCCCTCACGAGACGTCACTCGTCCACTAGGGCTACCTAGGGGTTTAAAGGGCTTGCTGCATATGCCAAATGCAACCGTGATCACCTACTGAAGTGGTATTAATAAGTAGTTATTTTGGTTTACTCGAGGACGAGCAAAAGTTAAGTTGGGGGGTATTTGATACATGCTAATTTTGTATATATTTTATAGCATGTTATCTCTCATTTATCCTTAATTTTGTGCTTGATTAGCATTGTTAGTAGCATTTTAATTTGAATTTGATGCTAAGATATTTTTTTTATGTTTATAGGATAATTTTGGAAGCAAAAGGAGCCCGGTTTCAGATCATCAAGAGACCGTAGATTAAACCTGGACGAGCAATGAGGAAATAAGAATTGTCACAAAAATATGGAAAGTGATATATTCTTAAAGCAGGAATCGCGGTTGGAATTAATATAATTTTTGTGAAGCGAAAGGAGTCCGGTTCCAGGCCCTCAATATACCGCAGCTTAGGACTTAAGGATTTATTTAAATTAATAAATATTTTATTTAATTAGAAAATTATATTTATAAATATCTAATAATATTAGATATTTATTTTTATAATTTCTGAATTAAATTAATTATTTATTAATTAAAGATTATATACTATGCGGGTTAAAAAGCATTTCTAGGGAACCGTTTAAAAGTAACAACCACTTGAATTGTTTTTAACCAAAAGAATGATTATGTATGATAATGGTGGGCGGCAGCATTAACAAAAGAAAAGAAAAGTCGCCTGGAATGATTAACACTACTGGTGTGCTGTTTAGCTTTTTGTGGATTTGTTTATTTCCGGATATGGGCTAAGTACTGCTATAAATAGGAGGGAAATTTGCCTAGGTGAAGACATCTTGGTACCAAATATTCAGTTCTATTCCCTCTTGTTTTTCTCAACTTCTTTTGTAAATTTTAGTTTTAAATACATACACTTAAATTTCTGCAAGTTATATTTTGGGTGGAGAGCAAGGATAGATGGAATTTACTGCAAGCTTGTGAAATTCTTAAAGTTGTAATTTCTTCATTCTAAACTCTTTTAATTATGATTTTACCATTTATTATATGCTTATTTTCTTTATCTAGCATGAGTAACTAATTTTATAATCCGAGAATTAGGTAGTATTCATTGGTGATATATGCTTGTTTGATTGTAATAATAATTCTCTATTTTTGCTAATCTATCATTGAGGGCTTAACCCAATTAAGGGAGTAGCTAACCTTTAATTGTATTCATAGGGATTATGATAAATCGGGAGATGAGTTATAATTCTTGTTCATGATTTGATAGACATAGTTCAATTATTGAATCTGGAGATTAATAAGAGGACTATGAAACTTATAATTCTCGGGTCTTAAAAATCTAAAATTGTATTTCGATTGATCATGGAAGTGACTTTTGAGATATGCTTGTAGACATTATTTTGTATATTGGGAGAGAACATTATAAAATTTAGAAGAATTGTTTTTAGCAAAATATGAGAAATATATATATCACATTATAACAGCATTATTGAACCAATTGAAGAACCCTATTTCTCGGATTGCTTTTCATCATCAATTAAATCTTAGTTTTATTTGTTTGTAATTAGTTTAATTCGAACACACCAATTATTTCTCACACTTCTAGATATTAAGAAATTAAAACTTGAACTTGTATTAATAGTCCTTCCCTGCGAACGAACTTCACAAAAATAAATTCAACACGGGTGATTGCCCTTTCTATCTACTTTTTATTATTTCTTCTCCAAAATGCCCAGATTTATGAACAGCCGCCCAAAATACCCACAGGATACGCCAATCACAGAGGAGTGTCCCCGGATACGCCCATGGGGGAGGAGTAATATATGGGATACGCCTATTGTAACGTAGTAAGTAGGCTAATACGCCTAACCAAGCAACGCATATCCATGTGATACGTATTCTGTATCGGCGCAACAGGTGACACGCATGAGCGAAATGCGTGATGACGTCAGATGATGTCATCTGTCACTTTCCTCAGAATTACGCGAGCTCTCTCCAATGGCGATCGCTGGCGATTTCTCTCACTCTCTTCATCCAGCCCTCTCCCGTGGTCGTCCACTATAATCCTATACACTAATCGAACCGCCTTCGTCTCCTCTACAATCCTATACAAGCTTCGTTACGTATAGATTGCTAGAAATCGAGATCTTGCGGTTTATATTTCAAATCGCGATTCCGGCGAGCTGTTATTCTCTCCCTCCGTTCACCTCCATATCGTGTTTTTTCAGTCATGTTATGCACACCATTGGAATCGTCTATTCACCTTCTACACATCCATACCAGTTTTATAGCGTTTTATTCGCCAAAATCGGAATGCCCAAATCATTATGGTCGCCGGCGGCAGCTGGGTTCCGACTGCTACAGCTGGATATTACTCCCTCCATTCTTCTCGTTCTTTTATAATTTTTTTCCGTTTATTGACATGCATTTTAAAATATATATAATATATTTTCATAATTTATTTTAAAATTATTTTAACAAAAATTAAGTATTAAATTTTTATTAAAAAATAAAATTAAAATAATATCTTAAAAATATGTGTCAATTGTAAACAATTTAGTGAGACATGAGTAACTATTTAAGAGCTTTTCGACATCTACTAATGAGTAATGACAATTATGTGTTAAACCGAGATATGATACCTATTGATAAATACATATAAAGTTAATGGCAGCTGAGCCTTGACAAATAAATTCTGTATATATCTTTAATCCTAATAACAATGCAAGCTGAACCAGACAAAGAAATTCTATATATATTTTATCCTAATAACAAAGCATTATAACCCGTTAAATTTTTTGCATATTTTCAAAGGTCAAGTTCTCAAACACTAGTCCAAAGGTAAAGGCAATACCTCCTTGTGCTTCCGATGGCTTCTTCTTCCTATTGGTTCTTCTATTGTATTATAAGAATTGAGAAGATGTCAGAGCAAGTCTAATGCTAAAGTTAAAATGACTAGAATCATTGCTACTCCTTCCGTTCCTCAAAGTTATTTACGTTGCCTTTTTGCACGGAGATCAAGAAATATTGTTAAGATAAATAAAGTAGTGGGTGTAATAGTGATTTTATTATTAAAATAAGTGAAGTAGTATGTGTAATATTGATTTTATTGTTAAAATAAGTGAAGTAGTGGGTGTAATAGTGTAAAGTGTTGAAAAAGTGGAGTGAAGTAGTGGATGTAATAATGTATTTTATTGTTAAAAGTTACTATTTATGGTATGTAAAGAAATGAGAGGGACGTCCCAAAATAGAAGCTGTAAAGAAATGAGAGGGACGGAGGGAGTATAATTTAATATCAAAAAGTAGTTTTTGGTGTTAAAATACAACTAGCTCTCCAATGCTAATTGCATTTTACAACCAAATAATTCCATAATTACTCAACATTTTGTCCAACTCATTCACTTTCTTTTAAAGTGGATCTTCTTGTATTCCATTATTAGTTATTTAATGATATGGCAAGAATGGCTATATCCATCTTTGATCCTAAATATAGGATAAGTATCCATTTATGCATTTATCCATCTAAGAATAGCTATGTATTGGAGTTGGATTTTATGATTTTGGTCCTGTGTTATAGCTATAAGACTAAATATAGTTATGCATTAGACTTGCCCTTGCATGCAATTATTAGACTAATCAATAAGCAACTTAACTGGCTAAAGCCCGTTTTTTTCTTTGACGAAGGTTAAACTTTTTATTAGATCAACCAATTATCGGGTGAAATTTTACAATACCAACTTTAATTAATTAGCAAAGGGAAAACCCAACTTCATTTTTTAATTATTTTGATTTTAAATTTAAAATGAAAACTAAGAAGTTCTATTTCTCATCCTCACATAAATTAGTATCAATCGAAAACAAATTAGATTTTAAAAAAATACTACACAGTATATTAGTTGATACTTTTTGTTTTTTTTGACAATAGTTGATACCTAACATGTATGATATGTCTGTGATGTTTTTTTTAATGTTATTCAAACAATAATGTAATATGAAAATATAAAAAAGGCGCGGAGATTGAACATCTTTCCATGTTCATTAAGTGTGATGCGAGAAAATTTAAAGTTTGAGGCCTCGAATAAATGAAAATTTATATTAGTAAATTATATTTCTTTTAGTTATTACTATCTAAAAGTTTGAGAAAATTGGGACTGAGGTTATCTTTAGGGAAGAGTTCTGAGATTAAAAAAATTTGTTCTTTTATAGTGGTCCCGCAAGGGCAAATTTGTAAATATAAACTTTTTTTACAATAATTTATATATATACCCTTAAATTTATAGTGAAAATCTTTTAACCTCATGGAAGAATCCTGAGGACAACCTCAGGCACATCAAGCCCTAAAAATTTTATACCTTAGAGCAAGTCCAACAATATCCTAGTTAGTGTCCTATAAATATAATAAAATATAGTGTCCTAGTGATTTAAGAGCAACTCTGTTGTGGAATAAAAACTAGGTTACGGTTTGTAATTAATGCTATAGTGGTTGAGTTTCGAGCTTTAATGGTTGTGCTTGTGTTTCGAGACTGATCGGTCCTCACAAGATGCCTACGTATCTCGTTATTGAGAATCAAGTCAAGACGTAGTTCTAGGTGATGGTGCCCTCGAGGCTATGGCGGCGAGAGCTCACCTAGGACGCAATGGCTTGTATGTCCTTATTCGAGGATTAAGCCAAAACGTGGGGGGTAACGTATGGAGCTGTGTCCAAAACGTAGTTCTGAGATGAGGGGTTAGACCCTTTATATAGGCTGAGAAGCCCTAGAATTATGGTAGGAGTCAGAGACTTGGTGGACAAGTCTTCCTTGAGGAAGATTCTAGATCTCTTCCTTATAGGAATCAGTTTCCATGTTGAAATATGTATCTTGGAGGCTAAGTCAGGCAAGAGTAATATCCTTGTTTGACTCTTATTTGCTGAGTTGTTTATTACCCTTAATATTAATTACGAAATTAATATTATAAATAGGGTTTGGGCCCATCTGGTGGGCCCCACGTTTGGATCATTCCGGGTCTAATTAATGCCACATTAAATGTGTCTTTAAGGCTTAATTTTAGCCCATATCATTTGCCCCCCAACTTCTAGGAAAACTGTTCAGGTTTTCCTTGAAGTTTTAACGGTCCTTTCCAAGACTCGAGTCAGGGTTCATCTTTATACACTAGTGTTTCACGAGTATTGTCTTTATGTAAAGCGTGGAGCGACCGACGCGTTTACGACAATGTTAATTCGATGCTAATCGGCACTAATCAGCCTTAACGACATTTAAACAATGTACAAACGACGTTGAACGGCATAAAACGGCACTAAACGGTACTAACTAGCCTTAAACGACACTTAAACAACGTTTAAGTGACGCCAACCGGCATTAAACGACACTGAACGGTGCTAGAAGACACTGTCGGTGCTAACGACATTACTGGTGCTATCGGCACTAACGGTGCTTATCGGCACTTATTCGGTGCTTATCGGCACTAATCAGCCTTAACGACATTTAAACAATGTTTAAACGACGTTGAACGGCATAAAACGGCACTAAACGGTACTAACTAGCCTTAAACGACACTTAAACAATGTTTAAATGACGTTAAACGGCATAAAACGGCACTAAACGGTACTAACTAGCCTTAAACGACACTTAAGCAACGTTTAAGTGACGCCAACCGACATTGAACGACACTGAACGGTGCTAGAAGACACTGTCGGTGCTAACGACATTACTGGTGCTATCGGCACTAACGGTGCTTATCGGCACTTATTCGGTGCTTATCGGCACTAACGGTGCTAATCGGCACTTAATCGGTGCTTATCGGCACTAACGGTGCTATCGGCACTAACGGTGCTAATGGGCACTTAATCGGTGCTTATCGGCACTAACGGTGCTATCGGCACTAACGGTGCTATCGGCACTAACGGTGCTAATCGGTACTTAATCGGTGCTTATCGGCACTGACGGTGCTATCGGCACTAACGGTGCTATCGGCACTAACGGTGCTAATCGGCACTTAATCGGTGCTTATCGGCACTAACGGTGCTAGAAGGAGGGGATTCGGGACAACTGTAGCCTCTTCCGGGCAGCTAGTCAGCCGACAAGGGTCCTGGTCAGCTGCCAGCTGCTCCTGGTCGGCTGGAACCTTCCAAGGTTGTAGAAAACTCCATGACCTTCGCGTGGACTGTAAGATCGCCCAAATCTGATACCCGGAGCTCAAGATATGGCCCAAACAGCGTGAGGTCGGCTGACAAGAGAGCTTCTGGTCGGCCAGACCCCTTCCTGGGCAGCTGGTCGGCTGCCAGGAGATCCTGGTCGGCTGGGAACCTTCCAAGGTTGTAGAAAACTCCATGACCTTCGCGTGGACTGTAATATCGCCAAATCTGATACCCGGAGCTCAAGATATGGCCCAAACAGCGTGAGGTCGGCTGACAAGAGGTTAAATGGCATAAAACGGCACTATATGGTGCTAATTCGACTCTATACGGCGCTAAGTTGAAGGTCGATGTTTGTCACAGAAAGTAAGAAACCTTCAACAGAACCATCAAACGATCCAATCAAACGATGGGAGGTGCCAAGATGGGTACCAGGAAGTCAGCTTGAGCCTCTCCGTGGCTCCTGGTCGGCTGCCAGGAGATCCTGGTCGACTGCCAGGAGATCCTGGTCGACTGCCAGGAGATCCTGGTCGGCTGCCAGGAGATCCTGGTCGACTGCCAGGAGATCCTGGTCGGCCAGACCCTCTCTGTGGCACCTGGTCGGCTGCCAGGAGATCCTGGTTGCCTGCCAGGTGCTCCTTGTTCGCTTGCCAGGTGCTCCAAGTTGCCTGGAAGTGTTTAAACGACGTTTCAATCTATGTTAAACGACGTTGAATGGCATTTGACGGCACTACACGGTGCTAATTGATGCTTGAACGACGTTTCAATCTACGTTAAACGACGTTGAATGGCATAAGACGGCACTACGCGGTGCTAATCGATGCTTGAACGACGTTTAGTTGGAGGTCGATGTTCGTACCGGAAAGTGAGAAACCTTCAACAGAACCATCAAACGATCCAACCAACTGACGGGAGGTGCCAGGAGGTCGGCTGAAGCCCCTCCGTGGCACCTGGTCGGTTGCGAGGAGATCCTGGTCGGCCAGACCTTCTCCATGGCACCTGGTCGGCTGCCAGGAGATCCTGGTCGGCCAGACCTTCTTCATGGCACCTGGTCGGCTGCCAGGAGATCCTGGTTGCCTGCCAGGTGCTCCAGGTTGGCTGACAGGTGCTCCATGGTCGCTTTGTCGTGCCTCTCGGAGCTTTTCGCAATGCCTGGAGTCTCGTTCTTGAATCACGTCCTTGACATTTGTATGTTGTATACATCCTTTCAAGGCATAATTAATCTCTCTTTCTTGTTCTAAGATGTGGAGCTTGTGATGAAGCTTTTTAGTTCTTGCCCCCCTTGTTTCATATGGTGGAGGTCTTGCTTCTCGTTTGATCGTTCAAGAAGTTTCTTTTCCACTGAGCACTTGACCTCAAGTCTGGTTTGCATTGTTATCTGGTTGTCAACCCTTTATCTTGATTCTAGGTTTCCAACCTTCCTTTGGTTTGAATTCGATTGATGGCTATTGATTCAAGTCCTTAAACTCAAACGACGAACTCGATTGGAGGCAGACAACCTTTTTGGCCATCTCGATTGGAGACAGACAGCCTCTTTGGCCATCAAGGCTAAACACTTGTATCGGAATTTGAGATTCCAGATTAAGTAAGGAATGACAAAGGACCTCTTTTCTCAACATTCTCATTAACAGTTTCTGTGCCTTCAAGGCATTATCAGGGAGCCAACCAGTCTCAGGGTGAGCTTTTATGAGGGTCTATCCTTCAGCTTACATCAATTGGTGCTATCAATTTGAAATAATAGACGGGGCCTTCAAGACCTGAAAGTAAACTCTTCCGGCGTAGTTCTCTATCTCAGAAGAAGTAAACTTAGATTGGGCATCAGCCTTAACATTCTGTTCTCTCGAAATGTGCTTCTCATACCATTCACTCAAACTCAGTCATCACGGCCTTCACGACTCTCAAGTACTTTGCCGTAGTTTGAGATTCTTGACTCTCATTATTCTAGCCAAGCCTAAACCGGCTATCAAGGCCTCATACTCAGCTTCATTGTTAGTTGTCGGAAAATCCAACTTCAAAGCATATTCAACTGTGAACCCATCGGGGCTTTGCAACACTAAGCCTGCGCCACAAGATTTTGTTTTTGATGCTCCATCAAAATAGAGCACCCAATATTCCTTCTGATCAGGTACAAGTTCTCCATCTTTATCTCTACTTTCAGGGGTTGTTATCATCTCCTGCCCCCCGACTTCTTGGTTGCTAATGGTACATTCAACCACGAAGTCAGCCAAAGCCTGAGCCTTGATTGCCGTTCGCAACTTGTACGTGATGTCAAATTCTCCAAGTTCAATCGCCCACTTGATTAGCCTTCCACTAGCCTTCGGGCTATGCAATATGTTTCTCAACTGTTGGTCCGTCAGGACTTCAATCTTATGTGCCTGGAAGTACGGGCGTAACTTCCTCGAGGCTATCAATGCCAAGGTGAACTTCTCAATGGGAGAGTAATTCAACTCGGCTCAGTGGAGCACCTTGCTTACATAGTAGATAGGCCTCTGAACCTTGTTCTCTTTCTTAACGAGGACGGCACTCAATGCTTGTTCAGACATTGCTAGATACAGATAAAGAGTCTCTCCGGGACTTGGCGTGGCCAACAACGGGGCTTCGGCCATGTACTTCTTCAACTGTTCAAAGGCCTCTTGGATTTTATCAGTCCATTCAAAAATTTTCACCTTCTTCAATGCTTGAAAGAAAGGGAAGCATTTGTCACCAAACTTGGAGATAAATCTCCCTAGAGCTGCCACTCTGCCAGTTAACTTCTACACATTCCTTACAGAACGGGGTGGTTCCATGTCTAAAATTTGCTTTGATTTTATCAGGATTGGCTTCTATGCCTCTCTTTGAAACCATCAATCCCAAAACTTTTCCAGATCCAACGCCAAAAGTGCACTTGGCTGGATTCAACATCATCTTGTGGTGCCTCAGCACTTCGAATGCCTCTCTGAGGTGCTTAATGTGAGCTGCCTTGAGTAGGCTCTTGACTAACATGTCATCAACATAGACCTCCATGGTTTTTTCAATCAGATGGGCGAATATCTTATTCACCAATCGTTGGTAAGTAGCTCCTGCATTCTTTAGACCAAAAGCCATAACAATATAGCAGAAAACACCAAAGTCAGTTATGAAAGATACCTTAGGGATGTCATACTCGTGCATTTTAATCTGATTGTAGCCGTTGAACCCATCCATGAAGCTCAACATCTCATGTCCAGTTGTGGCGTATATCAACATGTCTATCATTGGCAGGGGAAAACAATCCTTTGGACATGCATCATTCAAATCAGTGAAGTCTATACACATCCTCCACTTTCCATTCGCTTTCTTGACCATCACCGGGTTAGCTAACCATTCGGGAAACTGAAGCTCTTCAACAAACCCAGCCTCTAAGAGCTTGTCAACTTCTTGTTTAATGGCCTCCTGCCTTTCAGGAGCAAAATTTCTCTTTTCTGTTTTATTATCTTCCGCCCCGGATCAACATTCAACTTGTGAGTTATGAGTTGGGGATCAATCCCTGGCATATCAGCTACAGTCCAAGCAAACACATCGCTATTTTCTTGCAAGAATGCTATCAACTTGCCCTTTAGGGGTTCTTTCAAAGATGCTCCCATATAAGTAACTTCTCAGTTCGCTTGGCCGTCATGGCTTCAATGTCTGTCTTGGTCTTGGGTGTCGAACGTCGATGTTTAAAGGTTGAACGCCAAAGTTTGAAATCAAGGGTTTTCAATCTCAATGGTGTTTTAAATCACCGAAATATCTATCAGAGCTGCTGGTCTAAGGCCAAGGGGTTTCTGGTTAGCCCCACGAGGTCTTGAACCTTCTCTAGGAGGTTTTCAAAATTACATATTGGTTTTCAAGTCAACATGAAGTTTCAACCTTTGGATCTTAATTGGAGGTTCATGATCCCTCCTCAAGTTTGGCCTTCATAACTAACCTTGGCCTTCATGGCTAACAGCTTCTGTTCTTCAACCTAGGATTCGGGGTTGATTCCTCGATATAGATTTCGATAAATACAATCCCGTTGGCTTCTTGCCTTTTAAACTTCTGAGACGAGAGCTTGCTTGAACTTCTTAATCCTTGCTTAAGGTTATCTATTGGCCTTCATCCTTGGATCCTTAATCCAGGTCCTTAATAAGTATTGAAGAGTAGCTAGTCCTTAACATCCTCGGCCTTTCATGGCTTTGACCCTTCGGGATCTTCACCTATGCATTTGTTTATTTTCCATTCGTTATTCTTTTATTTTCGGTACTCGTTCATCCTTGACTTGCACTCATCGGGTGATAGAGTACTATTGTCCTACTCGGAGCAACTGCTCTGCAATGGTTTCCATGAACCTTATTTCTGCTTCTACTATATGAAGCTAAGTCCTACTAGGATAACTTGAGCCCATCGGGGCATTGCAAGACTAGGCCTGCATCACTTGATTTTGTTTTTGATGCTCCATCAAAATAGAGCGTCCACCATTCCTTCTGGTATCATCATTCTTATTCTGAAGTTCACTTCCTGCTTGGGGTACTACCTCCTGCCCCCCGACTTCTTGGTTGCCAATGGTACATTCAACCACGAAGTCAGTTAACGCCTTAGCCTCAATGGCTATCCAAGGCTTCTGTGTGATGTCCTCTGCTGGCCTTTTTGGTGTTCCTTTCTTCTGCGGACATCCATGTCTTCAATTGGAAGGACTTGCCCCCCGACTCTATTAGGCCTTAACGAGGCTACATAATAGCTTTGTGCCATCTTTTGATCACCTTTATGTTCCCTAACGCCATTCCTGGTTGGGAACTTGATCTTCATATGATATGTTGAGGCAACAGCCTTGAATGCATGAAGTTCAGTCCTTCCGAGAATAGCGTTGTACGTTGAAACCGCCTTGATTACCAAGAAGTTCAACATCTGAATGGCCTCCTTGGGCTCCTGTCCAATAGTTATAGGCAACTGAATAGTCCCTTCAACTTTGGATTCTACTCCATTAAATCCATATATAGGCATGTTATTAGGGGTCAATTAAAAATCATTGTACCACATCTTCACAAATGTATCGTGAAACAGAATGTCAACGGAAGCTCCATTGTCCATCAAGACTCGCTTTACTTCCGAGTTCCCAATCACAGGGGTTATGACCAACGGGTCGTCATGGGGAAACTTCACCCCTTCGAGGTCTGAGTCATCGAAACCAGTCCTGGTACACTTCGGGGCTTCTCCCACGATGTGCATCACTTCTCTGGCATACGCCTTTCGAGAGTTTCGGGTTGTACCGGCCGCTGTCGGGCCTCCCCAAATCATGTTAATAACTGGCCCTCGGGGCTGTGGGTTACGATCCCGACCTCGATCATCATCCCTTCTATCATTGTCTCTTCTATCATATTCCCTCCTTTGAGTTCCACGATCATCACCCTTAGTGAATTTGTTCAGCTTTCCTTTTCAGATCAAGAATTCAATCTCATCCTTCAACTGCCTACAATCATCTGTATCATGCCCCACATCGCGGTGGAATCTACAGTACTGATCCTTGTTTCTCTTTGCGGGATCACCCCTAAGTGGCTTCGGCCATCGAAAATCTTTGTCTTTCTCAATATCTAACAAGATCTGACTCCTAGGAGCATTCAGTCTTGCATAGTCGTTGAATCTTGGTCCCAAACTCTTCTTCGGTGGTGATTCAGAATCCTTGCTAGTCCGGGGATACTTGTCCCTAGCATCATACTCTTGTTCTTTCTTCCGTTTCTTAAAGTCATTGGAGCCCTTGCCATTGCCTCCAGCAGCTTCTTTTTTCATGCTATCCTCTGCCTTGATATACTTGTCGACCCTTCGTTGGAGCTCGGCCATGTTCTCAGGAGGATGCTTTGCCAAAGACCTCTTAAAGAAAGGATCAGTGGTTCCGTGTTCCAAGGCTACCATGGCCACTTTATTCTCCAGATCTGTAATATTCAATGTCTCCTTGGTGATTCGCTTGAGATAATCCCTTAGATTCTCGTTCTTCCCCTGCACCACATACATGAGGGATGCAGAACTTTTTTCATGAACTCTTCCACTAATGAATTGGCTAACAATGGCATTCTTTAACTCCTTGAAAGAGCCAATCGAATTTACAGGTAGCCTGCTATACCACCTTTGAGCCATACCCGACAGGGTTTGAGGGAACGCCCTACACTTTAAGGCATCACTAGCAGGTTGTAGCAGTAGTGCAGCTGTGAACGTCCTAACATGAGTTTCAGGATCGCCTGTTCCATCATAGGCCTTGATCGTCGGCATCTTGAATTTCTTTGAGATGCGGGCATTCATCACCTCCTCAATGAACGGAGGTGTTGGATCATCAAGATCTAGCGGCATCAGATCCTTGGGGTTATTTCTGGGGGTTTCCGCCCTCGTTGCTCCTTTAGTTGAGGTATCGGCCCTTCTTCGTCTCCTAGACGACCTCTCCAGATCTATGACGGGAACCCTTCCTGAGATTGGAGGAGGTCGATGCAGTTTTGATTCTGCCTTGCTTGCTCTCTGGCGGCGTCATCTTTCAGCCTCTGGATCTCACCCTCATGAGCCTTGATCCTTTCCTCAATCGTTTGTGGAGGTCCATCATGGATTCTTCGGGCCCTCCTTCGGGGCTCTCTACTAGCACGTCACCTCCTTGAGGCTTCGTCACGGTCATCATCGTCATCCTTAGATGTCGAATCAGTAGTATAGGGGCCGGAGTAGTCCAGATACTCGCGATCTCGGATCTGCAAAGCATGATGAATCGGTCTAGGTTCTCGAACAGGGGGGTAGTTGGGCAACCCATACATTGGGTTGGTATTTATGGGGAGATCCGTAGTATGGATCTGTACCCCAGATGAAGGGTGGTTAGGATCAACCAGGGGAGAGATCACCATCTAAAGAGAGTTGGTTCCCTATTCTGGATGGACAACCATATGCAGCGTACTCTCAGCAGGGGGATTCGTCCCTGGAGGCTGAGAAACTTAAGTTTGAGGGATCGTCCCTTGTTCAAACGTGGTTGTCCCAGAGGTAAGAGACGGAGCGGAGCTGATTGGTAAAGCTTCGGTAGAGCCTGGTGCAGTTCTTCGTGTGCTAACCATGGTTGATGTTGTCTTCCCACAGACGGCGCCAAATGTTGTGGAATAAAAACTAGGTTACGGTTTGTAATTAATGCTATAGTGGTTGAGCTTCGAGCTTTAATGGCTGTGCTTGTGTTTCGAGACTGATCGGTCCTCACAAGATGCCTACGTATCTCGTTATTGAGAATCAAGCCAAGACGTAGTTCTAGGTGATGGTGCCCTCGAGGCTATGGCGGCGAGAGCTCACCTAGGACGCAATGGCTTGTATGTCCTTATTCGAGGATTAAGCCAAAACGTGGGGGGTAACGTATGGAGCTGTGTCCAAAACGTAGTTCTGAGATGAGGGGTTAGACCCTTTATATAGGCTGAGAAGCCCTAGAATTATGGTAGGAGTCAGAGACTTGGTGGACAAGTCTTCCTTGAGGAAGATTCTAGATCTCTTCCTTATAGGAATCAGTTTCCATGTTGAAATATGTATCTTGGAGGCTAAGTCAGGCAAGAGTAATATCCTTGTTTGACTCTTATTTGTTGAGCTGTTTATTACCCTTAATATTAATTACGAAATTAATATTTTAAATAGGGTTTGGGCCCATCTGGTGGGCCCCACATTTGGACCATTCCGGGTCTAATTAATGCCACATTAAATGTGTCTTTAAGCTTAATTTTAGCCCATATCAAACTCCAACCATACATGTTCCTTACTTATAATGTACCTAGGTGGACAAATATAGGGATTTTAGTTTAAAAATAAAGCTCCAACCCTACCCCTCATCCCCTTTATTTTTTAGGGGAGAGAAAATATAACCCCTTATTTGAGGGATCAAAATTAGATCCCCTATATCCTCCACCTCATCTATCCTCCACCTCATTGGTTAATTTATAAGAATGTTCAAAATTTAAATTTCAAAAAACTACACTAAAAATTACTTTTAAAATATAGGGTATATGATTGGAGTGAAACATAATTTTCATTACCTATATTTTTAATAATCCTTATTTTAGGGGTTAAGGAAAGGGAAGAGCATTGGAGTTGCTCTAAGTCATGATTTTTGTGTATCAATTACAACAACATGCCTTATACTTGTGCCTTATAAATTAAAATAAAAATATATTTGAATTAGAATTGGAGGGAAGGGAAAAAGTGAGGAGAGATAAGTGTAGAAAAGGAGGTAAGTTAATTTTTGATTGTTAAATATGATTTAGGCCGAGTATAGAGATGCCTAAAAAAAAGGGCATGAGATGGATGTACTAGTGTTTTAAGAAATCAGTATAACATTGTTGGAGTACAAAAAATGACTAAATGTCCTAAATATTAATTCTTCCATGATGAACTGTTGGCGCCAATCTTACATTTTGTATCTGTGGACCGAGGAGAAAGAGGGCTCGGCGGGAAGAGGATTGTATCGTGAGAGATGTCCTAAATATTAATTCTTCCATGATGAACTGTTGGCGCCAATTTTACATTTTGTATCTGTGGATCGAGGAGAAAGAGGGCTCGGCGGGAAGAGGATTGTATCGTGAGAGAAGCAAGGAGGTCAACCTCTTTTAAATATACAACATGAATTCTGGCAATGCAATGTAGTTGGACTCTCATGTCGATCCGAATGAATCATTCTTTCCATAGAGGTAAATCTTTGCCTGCTCCACAGGAGGATAGCAAGTACAAATTATGTCTCAGTAGGACATCTATTTCTATTAGTATGAAATTCGTAAATGAAGTAGTTAAGCAACCTCAACAGTTGGGTTCACTCTTACAATGAATGAACGTTCTACAATCTATACGGGTGATGCCAAAGAAAACCCTTCTTTAGTAAGCAAGTAGAGATGTCTGATCTACAAAAGAGCAAGAGAACGGCAAAGAAACATAATTTTTAATTTTTTTTATTTTCTATTGGAGGAGGGATTTTTCTATTCTTTATGTAGTTAGATTAAGAGCCCTTGCTCTCTAATCTTGGCACAACAAGATTATTGACAACAGATTTGTCTAACTGGACTAATGTTGTCGAGTCCTTATAGCCACATGTCTCCGGGTACGGCAAAGAATGTATAAGCTAAGTTTGTTATTATTCTTAAACTGTTAATGCATTTATCTCATGCTAATATTTGTCTCTTGCAGAACTTGCATGCAATATACGAGGGATGTTTATATTCGGAGAGGTGGCACTATTCATGTTATGATGGGAACTCATTCATGAGATCAAGTTAATATCTTCTCTATCATATAGAACACTGTCTGAAAGGATCTGTACTCTAAGGACTATGAGGATATAGTTCAGTTTATGATTATATTTCACAAATTCACAATCTTCTTTACTCCCTTTTATCAACAAAGTGCATGTTTATGCATGTCTCACGTCTCAAATATTAATAGCATTTGAATCGGTCTAATTGAGATGTAGATTTGGACTGTACTTGATTTTTGTTCAATACTCTTTGCAATTGGCCTCTTTCTTTAATTTGAAGGCTTTCCGTGTTGGTTAACAAGCTACAAGTTCGTCTTTTATATTTCCATAACTCTGTTTGGAGATGTTAAGTATCAACTTATAAGTTATTACTTATTTTAATCGATCCAATAGATTAACATTTAGTACTATTAAATTTTTATTTGATAAAAATATGTGTATATATATATAGGAGTAGGATCAAATAAAAAATTTTCTAAGTTACAAACTTAAAAAAAAAAAATTCATTTTTTTTTCTATATCCATATATATAATTAAGAGTGTTTGTGTTGAAAATAATTGAAAAAACATCATCAATCTATGCAAAAAAAAAAATTAATTAAAATTTTCGTATAACGTGGTTTCAATCAAATTATAACTTGAGTTCAACATAATTTGTTGAACAACCTTAGTTATTTGTGTTGAACAATCTAATCTAATCAAAAAGACCCTGTGATGTGAGGGGCAGCCAACGGGGTTCACCAATACCGTTCACAAATACCATCTGGGATATAGAAACATGAAATTATATTCTTATATATAATAAATATAAAAGGGATCTTATCCATTATTTTTGTCATTGTACTACCAATCAATCGAATCTAATATTTTTAATAGTAGACGATCAAGATTATATTATATTAAAAAAGAAAATTGTAATATAAAATGGACATAATTAGAAAAGGTTGCATTAGAAGTGAATTTTAGAAAGAAAATTATAATCTAAAATGTATATAATTAAAAACAGTTGTATTAGAATTAAAATAAAAAAGAAAATCATAATCTAAAAAAGATATAATTAAAAAATGTTGTATTAAAATTGAATTTTATTTATTTTTTTATTAGTATTAAAAAAAATCAAATTTACTATTTGGACTTTATCTTAAGATCTAGAAATCAGATTTGGATAATTTTATAATTCACGCGAAACTGTTATTCCCAGATTACACACTTGTATAATTGTAGAAGGGGGGGGGGGTTGAATACAATTCTTGATATTTATAAATTTCTGATTAGAATTCCAGAAATCTATACTTAGATAATTGCTGTATAACGATTAATGCACAAACACATATAAAATCAGGTGGTTAAATGCACCACCTGAAGCTTTTATTTGAAGAAAACTCTGTGATACAAATGTACACAACTGCCGTTTTACAACTCTTTGCTTTCTAAGGATATTCAAGAAAACCCTAAGCAAATGTATCTTTTTTCTTAGCTTCTAAAGAGTTGCTACACTTGGTTATATAAAACCCAAGTTTACAAGTACTACAGGAATGAGATAATACTAATCTAATTCAAGTTGACTTGCTACATCACTCCAAATACACATGTAGCCGAAAGGTTGTCCTTGTGAACAGACATGTCCCCTGCACCTTTCTTGTATTCATAGTGTAAAAGGAATGCTTCTTTCTTCTGTGTTTCCAAAGTATGGCTGCCATACTGCTTTTTGTATCTACTATCAACCCATGTGATCTGTCAGTCAAACCTGTCTTTATCACCTGATAATCCCCAACTTAGCATAGAAGTAAGTGTTAATTATTATCCGTTGACATTGTACACTGTCATCCATTGATGATAGTTTGAGATTTATCCGTTGATATTGTAGATTTGAGCTGTATCCGTTGATAGAGTTCTGTCTTCATCCGTTGATACACTTTCACTTAAACAGAATTACATAGCATAGCTTATTTACAATTGGCTACCCTATTCTGCCTATCCATTGATGGTCAACATGACTGTGGATAAAAACACTATCAATTGAAAACATAGAGATACTGCAGTATGCTACAAAACATCATCTGTTGATGAGCTACCTGTCAACGGATAGAGTTATAAATCCTCATCTGTTGAATCCTCATCCGTTGACAGCTACAATACTTATACAATTTGATTGATTGTGAAGTTATCATCAAGTACAACATATTCCTAACAATCTCCCCCAATTTATACTTGATGGCAATAAAGCATAAATTCAGGACCTTGATGATAACAACACATTCCTAAAGATATATATAGAACAATGCAAAAATTGTATTAAGCTACTAAAATCAAAAACAGAAAGTTTGAGAAATTTACAGAGAAGTGCTCCTCTAGACTGAGCAGATTAATACTGTTCCTTCTCTCTGGTTGGCATCACCCTTGATTTTCCTTCTTTGGCAGAGTTGGACTCAATCTGCATTTGGAGTTGCCTATAGAAGGCATCTTCTTCAACAACTTTTGGATTTAGCTTTTGTTGTAACCATCTCAGGTATTGAGAACTAGCCTTTGATAGTTGGTCTTCTAACCTGAAGAATCTCCTGTTACCATCTTCATCCCCGAACTCCAACATCCAGAAGGGTTGAATGTGGATTTTCTGTCCATTGTATGGGATCTTCATCTTCTTTGGTAGACTTGATGGTGAGTTCCATTCTCTCCTTATCTGTTCTATTCTGTCCAGTATCTCTCCTTTTGTTATCTTGGAGAACCCTGTGTATCTCTTAATTGCAGAGAACACCTTGGTTAAGGTCAGATAATTTTCTCCAAGAACCCTCTGTAGTGGCCATGTCCTTTCCTTTCCTCCCTTGTATACAAAGACCAATCTCTCAGGCAAATGCTTGTATTTGTCAATTCCTCTTACTTCTGACAATTCATCCAGATACAGATTCATGCCAGAGTATTCTTCAATATCTGCCTGATACATAAAATCATCATTGTTTTCCAAGATTGGCTGCTTGACAATAGTAGGCACCCTAGAAACTTGAATTGGTTCCTTTGAAGGTTGCTTCCTTGGTATCCTTTTCTTCTGTTTAGGCTTCTGTTGAGGCTTCAGCAAGAATGAAGGAACCTCAATGGAGTCAAGATTCATTGGTTCCTCTTTAGGTATTATAGGGTCACCATGGAAATTCACAGCTGGGTTGAATACTTGTGCAGAAATAGCTTTTGATGAGCCAATAGTTTCCTTACTTACACTTTCTGGAGAGACAAGCCTCTTTGCCTTTGTTTTCACTCTCCTTTTGGGTTTGGATTTGGGGAGTTCCTCAGGTTCCCTCATTTTATCCTCTACCTCATCCATTAACTCCTGAGCCAGCCTGGTTTGCTTCTCATCTGAGTTTTCATATTGATTTTCTTCACTTGGATGAGCTTCCCTTAGAAGTCTAGAGGTTTCCTCTCTTTTTGCTTCAACAAATCTAGGATGGCTGTTGGATATATTTAACACTTTTCCATTCCTTATAATTAAAGCATCCAATCTCTTACACTTTTATTTGTCTTTTCCTTGAACTCTTTGATTGTATCTCCCATTAGCTTCTCATCATCATCCTTGGGAAATGGAAAGTCCAATTGTAACTTGTTCTTCCCATTTGCCTTTGGTGGATAGTAGGCTCTGGTTTTTATGTATGGTTCAAATTCTTTGACATAAGATGGTTCAGCATCATAGAATGTAGGAGCCACAATTTCTGGAGTGAGCACCTTCATAATTGTAGTTGATATTGTTGGAGCAGAAGACTAAGTAGAGAACAGAGTTGATACAATTGATTCATTGATCATTCTCTCTGTTAGGGAAGGGAGGTTGAGATGGTTCGGCCACGTCAGTAGGAGGCGGGCTGAAGCGCCAGTAAGGAGGGTCGAGAGTCTTTCGGTTGTGGGGGTGAGGAGGAGGGGTAGACCGAGGAGATCGTGGGAAGAGCAGCTTAGGTTGGATATGAAGGCCTTAAACTTAAATGAGACCTTGACCACGGATAGGTGTTCTTGGAGGCGTCAGATCAGAGTGGTGGACTCTCTGTTAGGGAGCGGCTCTGTTGTTGAGAGCCTCAGAGTTGGTTTGTCCCGGTTAGCTATATTTTAGAAGTTTGGCTTTATCGTTCTCACTTTTTGTTTTACTGTCTTCTGTTGTCTAGTTTTGCAGGTAAAAGGAGCTTAGCTTGGTGGCATCTTAAATCTGAGTGTCTTGCAGAGCGGAGTAGTCAATCCCCTGGTAGGTAAGCCCCATGTGTTCAAAGCCATGGGCACAGGTATGGCTGCGATCTTTGCCAAATTGTTTGAAGCCTGTGTAAATATCACACACTATTTTTCTGTTGTGCACTAAGCTGGGGGTCTTCACGGAAACAGCCTCCCTACCGTAAAAGGTAGGGGCATGGTCTGCGTACAATCTCACCCTCCCCAGACCCTGCTCTGTGCGGGATATACTGGGTATGTTTGGTTTGGTTTGGTTTATTCTCTCTGTCCTTATAATTCTTTCATTTGCCTCCTTGTTAATCTTTTCTAAGGCTTCTATTCTGGCTTGCCTTTCACCATCTGAGATTTCTGATAGATTCTGAATCTCAGGCAAAACCATTTGTTTCTTCACAAGGGAAGCCTCTATAGAAAAATCAGTTGGATTGACCACTATAGTTGGCTGTTGCTCCCCCTCAATTTGTGCTATCTTGCTACTGGAAGCTTGTAATTGGCTAGTAGTAGCTGCAACCTCTTCTATTCTTATTTCCTTTTTCTCCCTCTTTTTGTTAGCATCAAGGGCTGGAGGTGAGGCTGCAAGTAGCCTTTCCAGTAGCTCAGTCTGTTTTGCTTGGTTGGCAATGATTGTCTGCATTTGAGATTCCATACTATCCACTCTGGAGGAAAGATGCTGAACAGATTTGGCCAGGCTATCTTCTTTTAACAGTTTGCTAGTCAGCACCTTCTGAGTGGTAGTAGGGGCTAGTGCCTCAATCCTGGCATCTAGTTCTACTTTTATTTCTCTGATTGCAGTTTGGACCTCCTCCTGTTGTGTTCTTTGAATAACCATTTGCATCTTGTGAAGTTTTAGGGAGGCCATTATTTGCTGAAGGACAGCCTTCCTCTATGGATCTGCATTCTGGTGCTCAGCCATAGTAGATTGATATTGCTTCATAATCTCCACATTGAAGTAACCAGCCATAGTGGCAGTAGAAAATAGCCATTCTGGAGTATCCTCCACATTGACTTCTTCATCATTTTCTGTGCTATCACTGTCATCATTGCCAAACTCTTCACTTTCAGCATCTGAAGGCAGAGCTGTCAAAGCTTCCTTTGCTCTTTGTAGAGATTGTGAGGTGTGCACTAGGTGCATTGCCTCCTCGGCCTCTATATTGCCCTGTTGTGCCATGACTTGATAGGCAGAAACAAGATGAGTAAAGGTTTCAGGATCCAAAGAGATGGAGTCAATGATTGACTAATATTCTTGTTGAAATTCCATCTCTTTAGAAGCTTCATTAACCTCCATTAACTCACTTGCAATGGCTGGTTCCTGCCTTATATCTCCTGTAGTCCCTTCTCTCCTCTCATCCCTCTTTTCTTGCATCAGGGGCTCCCCCTGGCTCACACCTCTCACACCCTCACCTTCACCTACTAAGGTGGAACTCTCTTGCTCTCCCTTTGCCTGCCTGACCTGAAGAAATGGTCAGCCTCTCATTATTTACCTCTCCTTTTGCCTGCTCACAAGGCAGCCTCTCACTCCCTTCCCTCAATCCTAAAAGTGTTTCAACTACTGAAAACTCCTCCACACTTGACACAGGAATGTCAGATATAGCAGTGGTAGAGTGAGTTATCAACGGATAAGGGATATCCGTTGATGGAGTAGTTATAGCTGTCAACGGATGGCTAGACATAGGCGCATCCGTTGATGGAGAAACACTTGTCAACGGATGAAGGATATCCGTTGATGAAGGAAAGATAGTATCCGTTGAAGTGAAAACCAACACTGAATCTGTGGAGATTGATTTTAAAGATGAGGCCACAGATTTTGTTGTGAATTCAGGAATGGAAGATTGATGGCCCAACAAATCATCTAGAAGATGTTGACCACCAATTGCAGAGTGGGGCTTCTCCAAGAATCTTAAAGATGGAGAATCAGGAATTGATGTAGATATCATATCCACATCCAGAGATGGAGTTGGTGATGGTGGATTGTAATGTGTATCAATTTGAAGGTTAAGATCAAGGGGCTGTGACTCCACATTTATTGAAGTCACATCAAACTGAATTTGAGAAGGTACAGTTTGCTGTACTGTGTGTGCACCCTGTGATTCCCCTATGGTTTTAGATTTTACTCTTCTTTCATATGATTTTGAGAGAGGGCTAGTGTCCCTTACCCTTTTTTGCAGAGTTTCTGTGAAACTAGTAGTCACACCCTGTTGAGAGGCTGTAACTTGGGCTTGGCTATTTGGTGCACTCTCCTCACCTACCTTATTCTTAGGGCTTGCACCCTGTCCCTCACCACTCACTACCTCCTTCACACTCCCCTCAAGAGTTGTGGTAGTTTTTGCAATAGGTGCTTTTTCAGAAGCACCTGAGGTTTGTCTTTTAGATTTTGGTTTGGAAACTTTTGTTTTAGTCAATTGGGTAGGAGCCTGTTTGGTCACTACTACAGACTCCATTGTGACAGTGGAAGGCAAAGAAATTTGGGGTTTAGAGATAGGAGTTTCAAGGTTAGAAATAGTTACCTGAACAATTGGTAGATATACCAATTGTACTCCTGTATTGGAGTTCATTCGAATTAAATCACTTAAGACTCTCTTCTCCTGAACAAAACATGTGAACTTGCTATCCGGGTTAGCAATATATAGCTTATTCTCAGATACATGCAGTGCTAAGAGCATAAAAAATCTAGCAAAATAGATATTCTTGCTCCTAGTTTCCTTTTTACCTAATTTTGCTGCTATCTCATACATGACTAGTGTGCCAAAGTTATAGAATTTATTAGTCAGAAGCATACACATCATAACTAGCATGGAATGGGTAACAGCATCAAAATTACTAATTTTTCCTGAAAAAGTTTTAATGAAGGCATCACAAAAATAACTCCATTCTTTAACCATTCATTTCCTAAAAATTTTCCCTAAATTCTCAGTACTAAGGGCATAATTTATGGAATTAAGCATGGTAACAATTTCAGCATCACTGGGTACTTTCAGACAGTTATTCTCAGGCAATTTTAAACAAGCAGTTATTACATCAGAATTAACTACATAGTTTTTACCCTTTAAGGAAAAAGCAATTGTACCGTCTGTGCCATTGTACTCAGCAGATGCCCACACCTCTTCAATTACCTCGTGGATTAGAGGAGTGGTGGCAGTCATAGCATACGACAGTTTACATTTCTTCACAAAATTCATCAATGTGTGATAAGCTTATGGGGCATTCACTGTATCAACATAGGCCACGAAGTTGTTCTTCTCATAGGTGAACCCAGTGGAAGACATCATCTTAACAATAGGCGCCATTGAAGTGTTTGAACTTTTGTTGCAGAGAGTTTTAGTGAAGAAGATGCAGTTTACTTAAGAGAATCTTGAAAGTCGATAAAAGTGAGATGTGAGAGCACAAGACAGCCTTTTATATTTTTCAAGAGTTGAAAATGAAATAATTAAAAGTAATTATCCATTGGTCAAAAGTAACTGTCAGTTAATAAAAGAAAATAAATATAGCCATGCCTATATATATATACACGTTTAACAATGGTTATATTTAAAAGAAAATATGTATATCAACGGATATGAAATGAACGGTTGAGAAACAGTTTATCCGTCGATGATGTGGATAACCTGTTATCCGTTGATATACGAAAATTTAGGAATGTGTTTGTACTACCAACGGGTAAAAGGATATCCGTTGATAAGATAATTTTTCCTTGGACAAAATTTTTGCAGAAAATTTTTCTGAGAGTTTTTAATTCTCAAGTAAATCAAAACACATTTCTAGCTGCAATGCAGTAAGATCAAATATCACCAGGAATTATGACAGATTAAGCATACCTAGTTCACCTACCAATCTTGTGAATGTGGATTCATCAAGAGTCTTGGTAAAGATATCTCTAAGCTGCATTTCACTTGGCACAAAGTGCATTTCTACTGTACCATTCATCACATGTTCTCTAATGAAGTGGTATTTGATGTCAATATGCTTGATTCTCGAATGTCGCACTGGATTCCCTGTGATGGCAATAGCACTTGTGTTGCCACAGAAAATTAGAATCTTCTCAACTTTTAGACCATAGTCAATAAGTTGATTTTTCATCCATAGAATCTGTGCACAACAACTTCCAGCAGCAATGTACTCAGCTTCAGCTGTAGAGGTGGAGACTGAGTTCTGTTTCTTACTGAACCATGAAACGAGCCTATTTCCTAGAAATTGACAGGAACCTGTAGTACTTTTCCTATCAATTCTACAACCTGCATAATCTGCATCTGAGTAGCCAGTTAGATCAAAACCAGATTCTCTTGGGTACCAAATGCCAAGGTTTGGTGTTCCCTTGAGATATCTGAAAATTCTCTTAATAGCTATCAAGTGAGACTCTCTAGGGTCAGCTTGAAATCTAGCACAAAGACAAGTAGAAAACATTATATCAGGTCTACTAGCTGTTAGGTATAGAAGTGAACCTACCATGCCTCTATAGCTTGAGATGTCCACAGAATTTTCCTTAGTATTCAACTCAAGCTTAGTGGCCATAGGTGTTTTTGCTGAGGTACAATCCATTAAGTCAAATTTCTTTAAAAGATCATAAATATATTTGGTTTGACTTATGAAAATGCCCTCATTAACTTGCTTTACTTGTAGGCCAAGAAAGTAAGTTAATTCACCCATCATGCTCATTTCATACCTACTTTGCATAAGTTTGGCAAACCTTTTGCAAAGCTTCTCATCTGTAGACCCAAAAATAATATTATCTACATAGATTTGAACAAGTATTGAAGAGCCATTGATATTCCTATGAAATAAGGTTTTATCTACTGTACCTCTAGTGAAGTGATTCTCCAAAAGAAATTGAGATAAAGTGTCATACCAGGCTCTTGGTGCTTGATTCAAACCATAAAGTGCTTTCATGAGAAGATATACATATTCTGGAAATTATGGATCTTCAAAGCCAGGAGGTTGATGAACATAGACCTCTTCTTCCAGTTCCCCATTTAGAAAGGCACTTTTGACATCCATCTGATAGACCTTAATATTGGCATGTGTTGCATAGGCTAGGAAGATTCTGATTGCCTCAAGTCTTGCCACTGGAACAAAAGTTTCATCAAAATCTATCCCTTCTTCTTGAGAATAGCCCTTTGCCACTAATCTAGCTTTATTCCTCACAATTATGCCATTTTCATCTATCTTATTCTTGAGAACCCATTTAGTACCTATGACACTTCTATCATCAGGTTTGGGCACAAGCTTCCATACTTTATTTCTTTCAAATTGGTTTAGCTCTTCTTGCATTGCTAAGACCCAATCTGGATCTAGAAGGGCATCTTCCACTTTCTTAGGTTCCTCTTGAGACAGGAAGCTACTGTAGAGGCATTCTGCTTGAGTGGCCCTCATAGTTTGGACTCTTGAATTTGATTCACCAATGATTAACTCAAATGGATGATCACTAGTTTATTTTCTTGCAGGTGGAAGGTTTGATCTTGATGAGGTTGCTTCATTTTCATGAGCATGATCATGTTGATTTAGCATTGAATTTTGACCCTGAGAAAGTCCCCCTGAGTTTGTTATCCTCGTAGAATTATGAAGTTGACTGTCAACGGATGCATCATTTTGCCTGTCGACGGATGCTTGAGAATTTCTGTCACCGGATGCATCTCTAATATTGTCAATGGATGCTCCAGAATGACTGTCAACGGATGCTTCATTTCCAGTGTGAGCATCACTTCTAGTTGGTACAACAACTCTTGGTGGATCTCTATGGCCATGTTCTTCATCTTCCTCATCATCATCATAGTACATTCTTCCTTCACCTTCATTCTTAAATTCCAACTTTTCATGGGAGCCTCCATCATTTAGACATAGAATCTTTTGATCATCAAACACAACATGTACAGATTCCATAACAATGTTGGTTCTCAGATTGTAGACTTTATAGGCTTTCCCTGTTGCATATCCAACAAAAAAAGCTTCATCTGCCTTTGCTTCAAATTTGCCCAAGTTATCTCCATGATTCCTTAGTACAAAACACTTACATCCAAAGACATGAAGGAAAGCTAAAGTTGGTTTCTTTCTGGTTAACAACTGATAAGAAGTCATTCCTCTAGCTTAATTGACCAAGGAAATATTCTGAGTAAAGCATGCAGTGTTTACAGCCTCAGCCCAGAAATATGTTGGTAATCTTGATTCACTTAACATTGTTCTAGCTGCTTAAATAAGAGTTCTATTTTTCCTTTCAACAGCCCCATTTTGTTGAGGTGTTCTGGCAGCAGAAAACTCATGGACAATTCCATTTTCTTCACAGAAAATCTTCATTGTGGAATTCTTGAATTCAGTACTATTATCACTCCTGATTCTTTGTACTTTGTCTTCAGAACCATTGTTTAGTATTCTGAGGTGATTGATGATGATTTCACTTGCACAATCCTTGGAGTGCAGGAAGAAGGTCCATGTAAACTTAGAAAAATCATCTACAATCACCAGACAATATTTCTTCTTTGAAATAGACATGACATTAACTGGACCAAATAAGTCCATATGCAGCAGTTGAAGTGGCTTAACAATGGATGACTCTGTCTTGCTCTTGAAGGATGATTTATTTTGTTTCCATAATTGGCAGGCATCACACAGTCCATCTTTGATAAATTCCAATTGAGGGATTCCTCTAGCAAGATCCTTTCTTACCAAGTCATTCATAACTTTAAAATTCAAATATGAGAGCTTCTTATGCCATAGCCAACTCTCATCCTTACTTGCTTTGCTGAAGAGACAAGTAATGGATTCTGAGCATGCTGAATTGAAGTCAGCTATGTAAACATTTCCTTTTCTAAAGCCTGTCAATACCACATTGTTGTCTTCTTTGGCAGAAACAACACAGGCTTCTTTTGTGAACCTTACTTCATAGTCTTTATCACAAATCTGACTGACACTCAGCAGATTGTGCTTCAAACCTTCAACTAAGGCCACTTCTTCAATGATGACATTGTCTTTTGAAATCAGGCCATATCCCTTAGTATATCCTTTCCTGTCATCTCCAAAGGTAATTCTAGGGCCAGCTCCTTCCTTGAACTCTGTGAGCGGGGTTGAATCTCCTGTCATGTGCCTAGAGCATCCACTGTCTAGGTACCATAGATTCCTCCTGTTTCCCTGCACACATCCAAAAGCAAATCAAGTTAATTTTGGTACCCAAGCATCCTTGGGTCCTTTCTTGTTAGCCTTTGACTTTACAATCTTGGCATTCTTCACCTTAGATGTAGATGCCTGATTGATGGGGTTTGATAAATGCTTATTTGCATGAATATTAGATGCATGCATTTGTGAAAAATTGGCATACATATTATTCATGCTAGGAATGTTCCATGATATTTGTGGCATATTCACAGATTGAAAATAAGGATTAGACACATATGGCATGTTCACATATGGATTAGAAAAACTAGCATTTTGATACAAACCAGGCATAACGGGCATTGCAGGCATACATGCTATTGTTTGAGGTACATGAACAGGAGCCTTGTTAACAATCTTACAATTAGAAGATAGGTGATTGACACTATTACAATTACTACAAGTTTTCCTAAGGGCAAACTTGTCAGGAGAATAATTGTTTTTCTTGTTGATGCCTATCTTACCATTTCTGTTCTTTTTCTTTTTACCCTTAATTTCTACCTTTTCATTATCTGATTTACCAACAGCCTTTTTGTTGTGTAAGTCACCTGCCTTAGCCTTCCCAATAGATTTGGTTTGGCTACACTCACCAGTAGCAAAGTTCTTGTTGACTGGACCATACTTAATATCCAGTTTCTTGAGTTCCTTCTTACTAACAAACTTTTTGTTAGTCGACGGATACCTCTCATCCGTTGATGGTTCATCTGTCAACGGATGATCACTATCCGTTGATTCACAAATAGTCTATAGATCCTCAAGGCAAGGTTCTAGCTCCTTTTTCTTTTGAGTCCAGGTCTCCTTTACAAATGATTCTATTCCCTGGACTTCTATTATGTTTTGTGAAATATTCCTACAGCTTTGAAATTTAACAATTATCCCTTGTTCTTTTTCAAGCTGGTCTCTTAAAATTAGTTCTCTTTTTAACACAGCTTCAAGTTCACTTCTAGCATTATTGCAATTAACTCTCATTTTCTCAAATTCTAGAAATTGGGCTTCTAGAGCAGCATTTCTATCACTTAAAAACAGATTAGTCTCTTTAATCCTATTGTTCTCTTTAGTAAGTGATTTAAGAGTAACACTCAAGTGATATAGTTCAGTAGACATTTCATCTATAACACTATTGCATTCCTCTTTGGTGAGCTCAGAGAGATTGCAAGCTGAACTTGCTTCCTGCTCTCCAGAATCAGCCATCAATGCAAGGTTGACATACTCAACATCATCATCAGAATGATTTCCATCAGCAGCCCAGTCATACTCTTGGGTCATGAATGCCTTTCCTTTCTGCCTGAGAAGATCAAAATATTTCTTCTTGTAGTCAACAGCTTCAGTTGGCTTTCCCTTGTTCTCAGATCTAGGCTTCCTCCATTCATTTATCATGTGACCAGCAATTCCACAATTGTAGCATTAAATTTTGGATTTATCCACAAAGTTGCTTGTGGAATAATCCTTGTTAAATGGCTTGGCCACCCCAGAGTTTCTCTTGAATTTCAGCTTAGAGAATCTTCTAGACAGAAAGGCTAAGTGCTCATCTATCTCATCTAATTCATCCTGCTGAAGGACATTCAATTCTTCAGACACCTTTTCCTTGCTCCTGCTTGATTCTGCTCTATCTTTACAAACCTCCTTGTTTGGTGTAGAACAAGCAGCTTATGTCCTTTCCTCCTTCTTCTCCATGTTGGCAACAAGTGCAACTGACCCACTTTTCTTTTGGGACTTCTCAATCTCTTCATCCTGCTCCATTTCCAGCTCATATGTCTTTAAAGTTCCATAGAGCCTTTCAAGAGTAAATGTCTTGTACTCTTGAGTGTTTCTTAGAGAAACAGTCATTGGCTTCCATTCCTTGGGCAGTGATCTCAGAAATTGATATTAGAGTCTTTAACTTGATAGATTCTTCCATACAGTTTCAAACCATTTAGTAGCTTTTGAAATCTACTAAATGTATCATTCAATGTTTCTCCACTCTTGAAATGGAAGTGTTCATACTGTTGGATTAGTAGTTGCATCTTGTTTTCCCTCACCTGTTCTGTTCCTTCACAAAGGGTTTGAACAGTGTCTCATACTTCCTTGGAGGTAGTACAGCTAATGACATTGTCAACCATGTCTGTTTCTAGACCATTAAACAGTATATTCATGGTCTTTTTGTCTTTGTGGACTTCTGCCATATCTTCAAGACTCCATTCAGAAATAGGTTTGGGAATGAGAGTATCAGGCGCATCTTCAGAAAGGCCAACTCTTGCTGCAATCTTCATTGGAACATGAGGACCCTTGTCAATGCAATCCACAAAACCCTCATCAATGGACACGAGATGTAGACGCATTTCTACTTTGCAGTGAAAGTAATTCTCTCTATCAAGAACTAGTATCTTTACTCCATAATCCTTCTTAGACATGTTGGAAGTGTGTTGATCTTTAAACTTCAAATATGATAGAAGCTTGCTCTGATACCAATTGTTATTCCCAGATTACACACTTGTATAATTGTAGAAGGGGGTGGGTTGAATACAATTCTTGATATTTATAAATTTCTGATAAGAACTCCAGAAATCTATACTTAGATAATTGCTATATAAAGATTAATGCACAAACACATATAAAATCAGGTGGTTAAATGCACCACCTGAAGCTTTTATTTGAAGAAAACATTGTGATACAAATGTACACAACTGCCATTTTACAACTCTTTACTTTCTAGGGATATTCAAGAAAACCCTAAGCAAATGTATCTGTTTTCTTAGCTTCTAAAGAGTTACTACACTTGGTTATATAAAACCCAAGTTTACAGGTACTACAAGAATGAGATAATACAAATCTAATTCAAGTTGACTTGCTACATCACTCCAAATACACATGTAGCCGAAAGGTTGTCCTTGTGAACAGACATGTCCCCTGCACCTTTCTTGTATTCATAGTGTAAACGGAATGCTTCTTTCTTCTGTGTTTCCAAAGTATGGTTGTCATACTACTTTTTGTATCTACTATCAACCCATGTGATCTGTCAATCAAACCTGTCTTTATCAACTGCTAATCCCCAGCTTAGCATAGAAGTAAGTGTTAATGATTATCCGTTGACATTGTACACTGTCATCCGTTGATGATAGTTTGAGCTGTATCCGTTGATATTGTAGATTTGAGCTGTATCCGTTGATAGAGTTCTGTCTTCATCCGTTGATACACTTTCACTTAAACAGAATTACATAGCATAGCTTATTTACAATTGGCTACCCTATTTTGCCTATCCATTGATGGTCAACATGATTGTGGATAAAAACACTATCAATTGATAACATAAAGATACTCCAGTATGCTACAAAACCTCATCCGTTGATGAGCTACCTGTCAACGGATAGAGTTATAAATCCTCATCCGTTGATAGCTACAATATTTATACAATTTGATTGATTGTGAAGTTATCATCAAGTACAACATATTCCTAACAGAAACTCATAAAATTATCTTTAATTTACTGATGATTTAATAATTATTATTCAAATGGAAACACTCAGAATCTCAAGAAAAAATATAATTACGAATTTTTGCATTAATTCTATTCAATGTAGAAGACATACATTGTTCTATTTAATGTAGAAAACCTAATCATGTATGATTTAAATCATCGACATACACATTTTCGTATTACAATATAAAATAAAAAAGTTGTATTAGAATTGAACTTTAAAAAGAAAATCATAATCGGAAAAGGATATAATTAAAAAATGTTGTATTAGAATTGAATTTTATTTATTTATTTATTAGTACTAAAAAAGTCATATTTACTATTTGGGCTTTATCTTGAGATCTCGAAATCAGATTTGGATGATTTTATAATCCACGTGAAACTCATAAAATTATCTTTAATTTAATGATGATTTAATTATTATTCAAATGGAAACACTCGGAATCTCAAGAAAAAATATAATTACAAATTTTTGCATTAATCCTATTCAATGTGGAAGACATAGATTGATCAGTTCAATGTAGAAAACCTAATCATATATGATTTAAATCATTGACATACACCTTTTCGTATTTACACTTTTTAGTTGATAACATATTTAATTATTAAATTTTATTATGTTAGATGCAACAGTTACCGTCTATTTATTTTGAGATCCAACGATTCTTATTTATTTTGTCGTACGGAGGACCGGACTACCGATTATCGAAGTTTTGGATAAAATCTCTCCTATACTTATTATTAAAATTGTAATTGGTTATTAGTAGAACAATATTCAAATAATAATAAAGGTATTTTGATAATCAAAACGAATTATAAGTAGAATTCATAAATCAAATAGAATTTTCAACGTAAAAAATCGTCGATTTCTTCTATCTTTTGTTTTTGCATAGGTTTAATTGGAAAACAATTGTTAAACCATTACTAAATTAAAGATTATTTTATTAATTTCACGTGGGCTGTAAAATCGTTCAATTAAATTTTGATAATTCAAGATAGAGTATAAATATTAAATCGAATGTGTAAAATCTTATATACATCAATTTTTAAATAATAATTTGATATGTAAATTAATAACATATAAAATTAAAAAAATTAATATAGTTATAGATATTAAAAAAGGAGCCGTGCGTTGCACGGGTTATAAGCTAGTATTTAAAAAATGACACAACTTAATTATATATATTTTTTATTAATATTAAAAAAAAGTTTATATTTACTATTTGTGCTCTATCTCAAGATCTGGAGATCATATTTGGATTATTTTACAACCCACGCGAAGGTTATAAATTATCTTTAATTCTGAGATGATTCAACAATTATTATCCAAATGGAAACACTCAAAATCTCAATAGAGAATGTAGTTATGAATTTTTACATTAATCACGTTAATAATCCTATTCAGTGTAGCAAACCAAATTATATATGATTTAAATCATTGACATTCACTTTTTCATCTTTCAGTATAAATACACTTTTTAGTTTACATGTTAAAAGGTAAAATATTTTTTTTTGCTAGATCCAACTTTTTTCATTTATTTATTTATGATCTAATGGTTCTTATTTATTTTGTCGTACTAAATACAAGATTACCGACTACCAAAATTTGGAACAAAATCACTCTTACACTTATTATTAGAACTCTATTTTGTTGTTAGTATAACTATCTTTAAATAATAAAAAGGGTATTTTGATAATCAAAACGAAATATAAGTAGATTTTATAAATCGAATAAAATTTTCAACGTAAAAATCTTCAATTTCTTTTTTTTATGCGTAGTGTTAATTGGAAAGTAATTTTTAAACCCTCACTAAATTAAAGATTATTTTGTTAATTTCATGTGGGATGTAAAATCGTCAAAATCAAATTTCAAGAATTCAAGATATAACACAAATATTAAATTGAACGTGTAAAATCTTATATATCTCAATTTTTTAACAAAAATTTGATATGTAAATTAATAATATAGATAAAAAAATTAATATAATTAAAGATATTAAAAAAGGAATCGTGCGTTGCACGGGTTATAAGCTAGTATATAATAAGCATAAGAGGATCTTATCCAAATTTTTGGTCTGGTCACTGTACTACCAAAATCATGTGACCCGTTAGATTGAAAATAGACGATCAAGATTAGATTACTTTAAAAATAAATTATAATCTAAAAAGAATATATTTAGAAAAGGTTATATTAAAAGTGAATTTTAAAATGAAAATCATAATCTAAAAGGGATGTAATTAAAAAAGATTATATTATAATTGAATTTTAAAAAGAAAATTATAATCTGAAAATGATATAATTAAAAAAGGTTGTATTAGAATAGAATTTTATTTATTTTTTATTAGTATTAATAAAAATTCGTATTTACTATTTGGACTCTATCTTGAGATCTAGAAATCAGATTCGGATGATTTTACAATCCACGAGAACCTAATAAAATTATCTTTAATTAATCTTATTCAATGTAGAAGTCGTACATTGATAATGTTATCCAATGTAAAAAGCCTAACTAACTATAATGATTTAAATCATTAACATATAAATTTTTGTATAAATAAAAATACACTTTTTAGTTTATAACATATTAAAATATAAAATATTTTTAAATGCTAGATCCAATAGTCTTCATCTATTTATGTTAATATCTTTATCGTACAGAGGACCAAACTACAGATTATCAAAGTTTTGGACAAAATCCCTCTTACACTTATTATTAAAATTGTATTTGGTTGTTAGTCTATCTTCAAATAATTGTAAAAGTATTTTGATAATCAAAACGAATTACAAGTATAATTAATAAATCAAATAGAATTTTCAACGTAAAAAATCGTCAATTTCTTCTATTTTTTGTTTCTACGCAAATTTAATTTGAAAAAAATTATTAAACGATCACAAAATTAAAAATTATTTTGTTAATTTCAAGTGGGCTGTAATCGTCCAATCAAATTTTAAGAATTCAAGTTATAGTACAATTATTAAATCAAACGTGTAAAATCTGATATATATCAATTTTTTATCAACAGTTTGATATGTGAATTAATAATATATTAAATTTTAAAAAATATATAATCATATATATTAAAAAAGGAGTCGTGCGTTTGCATGGGTTATAAGCTAGTAATTATAATTAATAGTTTATAGACTTGGTTCAACACAAGTTTCACTATCGTTCAACAGACATGTTGAACTCAAGTTATAATTTTGTTGAACCCAGTTATACGAAATATTTATTTATTTATTTTAAATAAATGGGTGATGTTTTTACATTTATTTTCAACACAAACACTCCTAATTATATATATATATATATATATATATGAAAAAAATTAAAAATAAAAGTTTTGTAAGTTTGTAATTTAAAAAGTTTTTATTGGAACCCACCCCTATATATCTATCTATCTATCTATTATATATATAAAGGAAATTCCCCGGGAGTTTGATGGAGCTCTAGAATCGCTCGGATCCTATTTATCTATTTTTCTGGAGCTCCTTAAATTTAAATAAAAAAAATAAAACTTCCTTCTTTAGGCCCTATTTTTTAGAAAAGAAACATGTACTTCTTTTTTTAACATTAATATTAACATCTTCGAAATAGAAAAGGATCACCTCAAAATAATGTTATAGTTAGGATATAAAAAACAAGTTCTAACCTTTTTTTTGAAGAACGGTATCTCCCAATTCTAATTGAATCCTAAGAAAATTTCACCGGCTTGTCAATCGAAATCAAAGTAGATTTTACTATTTAAATTTTTAGTAGTGTGTACATTTTTTATAATATATACAATGGGTGTCAGCCTAAAAAATAAGCTTAGTTGATCAGCCCACGTCCTCCTCGGTCTACCTCTCTTCCTCTATCCTCCGACCGATATACTTTCAATCCTTCTAACTAGGGTTGACATACGTCTTTACCGGACGTGTCCAAACCACTACAAATGTCGCTCCCTTACTTTCTTAAAAATAGACTCAACACCTAAAGCCCACCTAAAGACATCATTCCATATCAAATCTATTATTGTGCGACCACAAATCCACTACAACATACGCATTTTTGCTGTCTCCAACCTACGTCCTTGAGCTTTCCTCAATGGCCAACACTCATAACCATACAATAATGTCGGTCTAATTGCTACTTTATAAATTTACCCTTCAACTTCAAAGGTACATGTTTGTCACACAACAACCCTATGGCAACCCTCCATCTAAGCCAACTGGCCTTAATACGATGTTTAACATCCACAACAATATCATCGTTGTTCTATATGATGAAACCCATGTAGTTGAGATTATCAGTCTGTGGAACTCTGTCATATGTAATACAAACTATTACATCATTCTTATTCCCCCCCCCAACTGAAATTAGCCCATATATACTCAGTCTTAGAACGACTCAGATGCAAGGCTTTAGCCTCCAATACGAAACACCAATATTATAATTTTGCATTAACCTCACTGTTATAGCCAAAATTCAGTTCGGGTATTTTCAAGATAGATTCGGGTCACAAACTAGTTCAATTCGGGGAATTCTAAGACAAATTAGGGTTTTCGAGGAATTAGGGCGCGCCCTGGTTTATGTTGGAATTATAGGACAGTTACAATGATGATTTCACATTTGATTATTGAAGAATTGCCTCCTGTCGTATCTCAGGAGGGGGATGTCCGTCGTGGAAGGCCTCCAGGGGTTTTCCTGGATTTATGGATATTTCTTATACACTGAGGGCATGTTCTCCTCGGTGGAAAGATAGGTCTCTCTTTGGTGTGTGCTTTGGAGCTCTGTTCCTGTATTCAATGGGCGCGCTCTCATTGGGGAACTTTGGAGTAATCCTGCACTTTGCACCCAAAAGCTCTGGATCACCTATCCTGTTATCTGGTGGGTGCTTCTCATTCAGGGGAGAGGAATGCGTTCTGCATTTGGGGTAAACCATGGCTATACCTGCATCCTTGAAATCAAGAAATAGCTTGTAGCGGATAAGACTAGTCCTAGACAGGGGAAGTTTCTTTATCCGTGAAGTCTTGGGATTCTGGATGAGCCTTGAGCCTTTTGTGGTTAGGCCTCATAGTAGAACATTCTAGATGCTGGACCGACAATCCAAGCCCATTTAGGTTTCTTGCTCTCCAAGAACTACGTATGGCTTAATCCCCTATAAATACTGGGGTACGTAGGCCGATTGAGGGGTTGGAAGTCGAGAGCTCTGAAATAGCCGCCACTAACCCTATCAATCTCAGCCACCAATTACAAACGGCCACCACACGCCACCACTCTTTTCGGAAAAGAACCACCGCTGTAGATCTTGTTTCCGGCGAAGTACCTCGAATTTTGTTTTTCCCAAATTCCTCCGTCAACAAATTGGAACTAGAAGGAGGGGCTAGCCAACCAAGATCTGAATCTTAGGAGGAAAAGATGTATCACAATCGAAGTGGAGGTTCGCACAAAGAAGATGATTACGAATCTGAAGAAATCTTGGGGGGTAACCAACCTCGTCATGAAGCTTATATTCCGGAGAAGATCTTTGTTCCTCCACACCACCACTGAACTTCAGCCGTCATCGGCGGTCAGCCGCCCATTCTTATCAGTAATTCGGCATTAATGGAGCAGCTGTATGTTATGCAAGATGCCATAAATAGTTTTGGGGCAAGATTTGGTTCTGTGGAGGAAGAGATACAAAGTAGGAGAAAATCTCGGAGTATCCCGAGAAATCATCGTCGAACAGGGAAGCCCTCCAAGCTGAAGAAAGTGCTCGAAGAGGCGAGGAAGTGCAGGAGAAGAGATTTCAGCTGATTACTCCTCGAAGGTTATAATACTCTGATCCTATTATTGAACATCCTAGTGAAGATAATTGTGATAGCAGGTTGTTAGACCCACAAGCTAGGGCGCGCCCTCACCCTCATCGTTCGGGGCGCACCTCTAGCGAGATTCAAAGACATGAAGAATTAATTGCTAGGGAGAAGAAGGATTTTGCAACTCTGAAGGAACGCCTCAGAATAAGGCTTAATGATGATGACCTAAGGATGCAACTCCTCGAGAATCAGAGGAAGGAAAAAGAAAAGGAGAAGTACTTGGAATCAAGGCCCCGTGATCCACAACGTGTGCCCCCTGATTACAGGTCGAGGCCCCTTGGACATGAGCGAGCCCTTCCTCGTAACGGTTCATAGCGCGTGCCTCCTGACAACAGGTCGAGGCCCCTTGGACAGAAGCGAACCCTTCCTCGAGATGATAATCCACAGCGTGTGCCCCTTGTTGATAACAGGTCGCGGCCCCTTTGATTTGAAAAAGCTCCTCATCGTAATAATACTAGAAGAAGAAGTAACCGTGACAGCGATGATAGAAGAATGGAGTTGTATATAGGGAACGGACGACCCCATAATAATTAGGGCGCGCCCTCGGGTGGAAGATCCCCTCGAATTTATCAAGTTAACTCGAGCACTTCTAGTGAAGCAAGGTCAATGGCCCTACCTCAGGAGAACTGCATCAAAGAGGCTCTCAGGAAAATCCACGATCTCTGGGGAAACCTCAATATCAAGGAAATCCACAGCCTTAGGAGAATCCCCAAGGCCAGCTGAATCAAGTTCAAGATCAAAGGATGTGCAACTTCATGCTGAGATTACAAGAGAAGCTCAGGCAATAGCTCCACCTCCGCCTCAACCGATGGGAGGTCCGCAGACTGATGCACAACCCAATATCCAGAATATCCCTGGTGTGGGAACTTTCAATGTGGATGACTTGAAGAGACTCCTTACTTACTTGGGTAGAGGGAGAATTTCTGCTACAGCACCAACATCCTCTTTCTTCTCAGTTGAAGTGAGAGAGGCGCAACTCCCTGCTGGGTACCAGTCAATGACTAATGATCTGCGTTTTCATGGAAACGCGGACCCTGTGGAATTCTTGGGATGATTTGATATTGAGATGGATGTCTATCAGGTGACTAATTTAGCCAGATGTAGATTATTGGCGGCAACGTTCAGGGAGAGTGCCCAACAATGGTTTCAAAAGCTTGGACCTAGAGTAATTACATCATGGCAGGTGATGAGAAATTTGTTTTTAACCAAATTACAGGTAGTAGTGAAATATGCTCCTCCAGTCACAACTTTGGCTAATATTAAGCAAAGGGAAGGAGAAAGCTTGCAATCTTATTTCAAGAGGTTCAATTCAGGGTCTACTTTGGTGCGAGGAGCGACAGATGAAACACTCAAGAGCTTCTTGATAGCGGGATTATCAGTAGGGACTGATTTCTGGAAACATCTTCAAGGATGAGATCCACCAACTTTGGCTGATGTCTTTGCACAGGCCGAGTCCTTTAAAATAGTGGAACAATCCTTGGCAGACAATCGAAAAGCGGATAATCAAGGAAATTTTAAAGGAAGAGGAAATAAGAGAAAAGATAAATCCGCAAGTCCTACACATCGCACCGGGATTGGTGCAAATCGTGTAAATGCAACTGAAGTGGGAAATAATTGGGGACCTCCAGACAATTATACTTATGATAAGAGGCCAGACAATTACACGCCCCTGGCAGCCCCCATTGAACATATATTCGAGGTGAATAAAGACAAAGGATTTTTCAAGAGGCCGGAGCCTCTATCTTCTTGGCAAAGCAGAGATAAGAAGAAATATTATGCATATCATGAATCTCCAGGACATAATACTCACGAATGTCGTCAATTGAAGGAGGAAATCGAAGACCTGATCAAAAAGGGATACCTGACTGACTGGATTCTTAGAGAAGTAAAGAAGAACAAGGACAATTCTGATAGAAGAGATGGAGGCCGCGCCCTCCGTGGCGAGGGCAAGCCTGAAGAGAAAAAGTTTGTCAAGGAAGGTAGTATTCATACTATCTTTGGGGGACATCATCCAGGAGGAGGTAGTAATCATGCTTTGGAGAAATATGCAAGGGAGGCAAAGTACAGGCCTCTTACTAATGTGAACAGCCTGGAATTCAGGCCACCCAAGTTGTTTAAAGGAGAATGTGTGGATATTACTTTCATCGAGGAAAAAGCTAGGTGGGTGCACCATCCTCATAATGATGCTTTGGTGGTGGCAATCCAGATTGGTTCCAAGAACGTACACCGGGACCTTGTCGACAATGGAAGTTTAGTAAATATTCTATACTACGGCACTTACAAGAAATTTGTACTTCCAGATACGGATATGATTCCAGATAGTGGATGAATTTATGGTTTTTTAGGCGAGTCTGTGAAGGTTATGGGAACCATCAAGCTACCGGTAACTCTCGGTGAAGAGACACTTTTGGTGACTCAAATGGTGGACTTCATGATTTTGGATTTCGAATCGTCTCACAATGCACTTGTAGGGCGCCCCCTGTTAAAGGAAATGAAGGTTGTGACATCCATTTATCACCTTGCGATGAAATTTCCAACACCTAATGGTGTGGGAACTATACGAGGATCTCAGCACGATTCAAAGGATTGCTATCACAAGGCAATCAAGGGATTTAGGAAGCAGAGAGGTGGAGGGCGCGCCCTAAGTCAGAGAAGTTCAGAAGGAAGTATAAGCCTTGTCCCAGAAAATGTTGAAGTCCATTATCTTGCCAAGAACCAGAAGAGGAATCACCTCCTTGCAGGGCGCACCAGGTGGAAATACAAGAAAACACTCCAGTACTTGGTGATTTTCAAGAAGGAATTCTGGAAGAAATCGAGGAAGATTTAAAGGATGTTATCTCCATTAATCTTAGGGGTGACAAAGTTGAAGGAAGACGAATGTTAATTGAAGGTTTGATGCATACCCTTGTCGAGGAAGACTACCCTCTTAAAGAGGACGCGCCCTCCAAGGGTGGTGTATTGGTTGAAGTCCCTCGAAGCTTTGATTTTGACCTCGATCCGAGAACACCACCTCCAGTTGAGAAGACTGGTCCTGTAGAGGATACAATTTTGATTTCGGTAGATGAGAGAGATCCGAGTAAAGTTTTGAAAATCGGATCTCAGTTGAATTCCAAGTTAAGAGGAATGTTTACCAACTTTCTCTGGAACAACCTAGATGTGTTTGCTTAGAGACATGCCGACATGGTGGGTATCGATCCAAATGTTATCTGTCATCGTCTGAATATAGATCCTACCAAGAACGGTATACGTCAGAAATGTCGACCTGTAAGCGGAGATAGAGCTATAGCATTAAAAGAAGAACTTGATAGACTTCTAATGTGGGATTGATCAAAGATTCGTATTATCCACACTGGTTGGCTAATCTGGTTCTTATAAAGAAGCCAAATGGAAAATGGAGGACTTGTATGGATTTCACTGATTTGAACAAGGCATGCCCAAAGGATAGCTTTCCGTTGCCAAGGATTGATCAATTGGTGGATGCCACGGCTGGTCGCGCTCTTTTAAGTTTCATGGATGCCTATTCGGGATACAACCAGATCCCTATGTACGAACCTGATCAAGAGAACACCTCTTTCATCACGAACAGGGGTTTGTATTGATACATTGGAATGCCATTCGGTTTGATTAATGTTGGAGCGACTTATTAAAGATTGGTGAATATGATGTTCAAGGATCTGACTGGAAAAACCATGGAGGTGTACGTAGATGATATGCTTGTTAAATCTTTAAAACCGGAGGATCATGTGAAGCACTTGGAGCAGATGTTTGAAATATTGAGGAACTTCAGAATGAAGCTGAATCCTAAAAAATGTGTGTTCGGGGTAGAATCTGGAAATTTTTTGGGATTTATCGTTAATCATCAAGGAATTGAGGTAAATCCGGCAAAGATCAAGGCATTGTTAGACATGAAGTCACCTTCTAGTGTAAAGCAGGTTCAAAGCCTGGCTGGAAGAATTGCAGCATTGAATCGCATTGTGTCAAAGTCTTCCGATAGATGCAGAGAATTCTTCAAGGCAATCAAGGGAGCAGCCAAAGATTTTGTATGGAATCCTGAATGTGAGGAAGCTTTTCAGAAAGTTAAGGAGCAGTTTGGGAACCCTCCACTCTTGGCCAAGCCCGTGGAGGGGGAAACCTTGATAATGTACTTGGCAATTTCGGAGTATTCAATCAGTATGATATTAGTAATAGAGGAGATTGATCATCAATCACCAGTTTACTATGTAAGTAAGCGTCTACTTGATGCGGAGACTCGATATACTAGCATGGAAAAATTGGTTTACGCCCTAATACTGGAATCAAGGAAACTTCGCCCATACTTTCAAGCTCATAAGATCGAAGTTTGCACAGCCTATCCGTTGCGAGTAGTTCTTCATAAGTCAGAAGCTTCTGGAAGAATGTTAAAGTGGGCAATTGAGCTGAGTCAGTTTGATTTGGAGTACACGCCTAGAACAGCCCTCAGAGGTCAAGCCTTAGCAGATTTTATTCTGGAATTCGAGTTCAAGAATGAAGAAAAGTAATTTGTGCTGGTTGAGCCTAGAATTCCTACCAAGAGGGAGCGCCCTCTTGAGGAAGTTCCTCAACCTTGGTGGAAGTTGCATGTGGATGGAGATGTAAATAATGGAGAAGCTGGTGTCGGCATAGTCTTGGTTACTCCAAAGGGGAATCAACTCATGGGTGCAATTCACTTCAAGTTTCAGGCAACAAATAATGATGCAGAATAAGAAGCCTTGATTAATGGATTGAGGATGGCTTTGGAAATGAAGGGGGCAAATTTGATCATCTCAATTGATTCCGAATTAGTGGTTGGACAAGTTAATGGTGGATTTCAGTGTAGAGGTCCACGGACAGAGCTTTACATGAGGTGTGCTCAACGATTAATTCAGAAATTTTGGGAAGTGAGGTTGGAATGCATTCCTAGGGATGAGAATTGAAATGCAGATGTATTGGCTAAGTTTGGATCTCAGAAGGATGCCATGTTGTTGGGAACTGTTCCTTTGCAGATTCAAGAAGTACCAAGTATTCCAGAGATAGAAATCATAGAGGTAGAATCGACTCCACAAGTTACTTGGATGACTCCAATTCAAGAATATATTCGGAGAGGGTACTTCCAGGAGAGAAGCTTGAAGCAAGGCGGCTTCAATATCAGGTAGCCAGATTTTTGTAATATGATGGAATTTTATATAAGAGAGGTTTCAACCAGCCCCTTCTCAAGTGCATAGATGGAGATGAATACAATTATATTCTCAGGGAAGTGCATGAAGGAATATGTGGTAATCACTCGGGGGGATGGCTCATTGGCAATGAAGGTGTTGAGACAAGGTTATAATTGGCCTACCTTGAAGAAGGATGCTTTTGAGTTTGTTAAGGCATGCGATAAATGTCAGAGGTTTGCCAACTACTCTACCAGTCCTGTTACTACCTTGACTTCCATGATGAGTCCATAGCCGTTTTCTATGTGGGGAATAGATCTTATTGGAGAACTCCCAAAAGCTAAGGGAGGTGTGAAGTATGTTGTTGTTGCTGTGGATTACTTTACCAAGTGGGCGGAAGCAATGCCTTTGGCTACAATCATTGCGAAGAAAATCCGAGATTTTGTTTTCAACTCTATCGTATGTAGATTTGGGATTCCATACAAACTTGTAACAGATAATGGAAAGCAGTTCGACATCAAAGAGTTGCGAAAGTTGTGCGATGATTTAGGAATCAAGAAAGAATTTACAGCTGTGTATCACTTTCAAAGTAATTGGCAAACAGAGGCTATCAACAAGATCATAAAGCATACTTTGAAGACAAAGTTAGAAGAAAGCAAGGGGAATGAGCGTGAAGAGCTTCCCATGGTGTTGTGGTCATACAACACAACTCCAAGGACTACAATTGGTGAATCCCCTTTTATGCTGTCTTATGGATGTGAGGCAATGGTTCCTATAGAAATTGGAGCGGGATCGTTCAGGAGAGATTTTTACAATGAAGAAACCAATATGGTAAATCAAAGGTTGAATCTTGATTTTCTGGAAGAAACATGGGCTAACTCACAGCTGAGGTTGGCAACTTATCAGCAAAGAGTTGCAAGATATTACAACATGAAGGTGAAGACCCGTCCTTTCAACATGGGTGATTTTGTTCTTCAGAAGGCCATACCGCATACTAGGGTAGCTGCTCATGGAGTCTTCGGTCCAAACTGGGAAGGACCTTACAAAATCAAGTCTATCATTTGGGAAGGCACCTATCACTTAGAAGACTTGGATGGCAACACAATCCCAAGAGCATTGAATGCTGAACATTTGAAGAAGTATTATCAATAGGGTGCGGCTTTGGCCCCCTATCTTATGAAGGCTTATTTTTAGGTTATAGACTAGTATCAATAATTGTTCTCATAGTCTAGGGGGGTAGTGCATATACGCCTTTCTCAAACTTAGTCGAGACTTGCTTGTTTTTCACACTTTTTCAATAACTATTCTCCTTTGCTAGGGGGTAGTGTATTTATACCTTCCCTTGTTCTGTAGAGACTCAAGTTTAATGAAGATTTTCAAGTTATTTCAAGATTTTCAAGAATTTTCAGGAGAATTTTTGCTGTTGAAATACAACAGGCCGCACCCTAATCCAATAAGGCGCGCCCTACGTTTACATTGAAGAATTTACAAGTACTTTTAATTAATGAGAAAGACTTGAAGATATGCAAATTGCAGTTATACAATTTAAACTCTCAAAGAGGCCGCGCCTTTACAGTTGGGCGCACCCTAAGTTATATTTGAAGATAATTTCAAGTCAATTCATATTTTGACAAATTATACAGTTTACAGTAATTTCAAAGTGAAGGCATCAATTTTGTTCAAAGTTGACAAAGCATAAAGAAACATAATTCCATCAATAGGTAAAAGTTAAAAGGATAAAAATTCAGATTACAAATTGCAGGGTTTTACAAAGGACCCGCGCCTTAGAGAATTCATAGTTCAAACAAAAGTTGGATTAACTAAAGTTTAGAGAATGCTATGACATAAAGACGCGCCCTTTGAAGTAGTAGGGGACGCACCCTGAATATCATCAAGCTGAGTAAGAGGACTCGCTGCTTTAAGAACAGGATCCTGATTGGAGGTTGCATCAGGAGGAGGCAGTTGGCCCTGAATATCTTCTGTCGAAGGCGTGTCCTGGAGAGCTTCTTCCAATCCTAGCTCGAATCTTTTTCCCTTGATGGCGTCGGCATTGTTGACTTTGAAGTTGGCCATATCCTCAGCACAGCCAGGGCCGAATCTACTCCAGTCATAATCAAGGTCATTAGTTATAAAGCCAAGGAGATAGAAATCGAAACCAGCTTGGAAAATGCGGTCTTCCATAGCTTGTTTTTCATCCTTCCAGCAATCAGATTTTTCAATCTCAAGAGCATCCTACTGCACTTTCAAGTCTTCGTTCACTTTTTCCAAGTTATCATCTTTATCAACCAGGAGTTGGCGATGGTCAACAACGTCCTGCAAATCATGTTTAGATCTTGAATAGTGGCATCCTTGGAATCACATTCCTTTTTCCACTTGTTATCATTCTCTATAATCATCATTGAATACTTTCTATTCTCAGCCTCAAGCTAGTTGATGTGAAGCTTCTCTTTGTGAACCCTCTGGGCGCGCCCTAGGGATTGAACCAAAAGTTGAGCTGAGGCTTTGATCATAGAATTCATCTCATCATCAGTGTTCACGTTCTGCCAGAGATCAATTTCCTTTCATTGACAAGTGAAGTAGCAGCTGGCCCAATAAGGGTTTCGACATATGAGGGCGCGCCCTCAGTTCTTTGTCTTTTTCCTTTATCAACAGGAGGTTCTTGGATTTCAGCGTTCCTCTTTGAAGATCCAGAAGAGGGTTGAGTTACCTGGTTAGACTCCTGTTGTTGGATAGGGCGCGCCCTAGAATCAAAAGTGCTAGTTTTGTCTTCATGCATTTCCTTGTCTTTTTTCTTGGTGACTCAGAAGCCACGAGGAATTTTGGGAGCCACATCTGCAAAAAATGTTAGTTCACACCCTCAATGAAGTTTTAAACGAACAGGTTATGAAGTATAGCATATCAAGTAAAAATGAAAATGAACGCTAAGCTAACTGTCAGGACGCGCCCTAGACTGTAGTTTTGTACCTTCATCAAAATCAGAGTTGTCATTTTCACTATTAGAAGAAGAAGTTAGTACGACAACACCATTTTTAAATCTTCTAAATTTACAAATGGATCCAACTCTACTAGAAAGGATTCCAACCCGTTTTAGATTTTCCTCGGTGATTAGAGTTTGAAGGTTAAATCTTTCTGCTGCGACTTTGAAGACAGCTTTCGCCCTGGCTTCGGCCACGCCCTGAAGAGTTTTTTGAATTCTCCTATCTGTTTTTATTTAAAAGGAGTTAATAAAAAAAAGAGGTTAAAGGAGATGGAAAAGAAAGATAAGAGAAGTACAAGGCGCGCCCTCACTTACAGGGATATGTATTGAATTGAAGACGAACTCGAGGGACGTCCCAAAAAAAGAAGAAAGGTTCCTTCCATCGTTTAATATGGATAACCCTCCCTTCGGAAAAACCTTTGTTATTGTGAGGTTTGTCGATCACCGGGTAATAATAACCAATGTTTGATTGACGAAGGCTAAAGAAATAGCTGACTTCTGGCATGGAAGGTGCCCCAAATCCATGATCATGGTAAAGGATGAATAAACCTAAAACAAGTTTGTAGCTGTTGGGAGAAAGCTGAATTGGGGCTAGGTTATACCATTCAAGAATCTCTCTAAAGTATGGGTGCAAGAGCGCGCCCACACCAAGAGCTATGAGTCTTGGACTTAGTGTAAGAACCCTAATTTTTGGTAATATTTCCTTTTATTTAATATCTTGTGACATTGTCATTATGGAACCTTTCTAGTCATCCCTGTTGATTAAAAGAATTGATTGTCTGAGAAACTGCGTTGTTGCATTTATCATGTAATATAAAAAGGAAGATTGTGAAGGCAGGAGTCTTATTGTTAGTAACACTTATAAAATTTGGGATTTGAGAATGGTTAGAGTATTAAAGGATTTATTAAGAATTGTGACGAGGAATTATGGACATTCGAGGAATCTACACAATAAGTACTTAAGGAATTATAGGGGAAATCTCTACGCGACAAAATATTATTACGAGAGAATAATTAAGATACGATACGAAGTATAGATTAAATAATAAGCATTGGTGGAAGAATAATAATACAAGGAAAGAAATTACATGCAAGTGGCATGTAACTAGCTAGTTAGGAAAAGAAACTAGAAAAGCATAAAGTAGAAGTGAATAGTGACATGTGTGATGGGTGTTGCAACCTAGGGGGCAATAGGGCATGGGGAGACAACCTAGACCCCTAGCTTGGCAACATGTGAACCTTATCCAACCCCCACAATAATACATATCACCCATCTCATTTTATTTCCTTTCAAACAAAACACAAACAAAACACTCTCCCCCCCCCCATTGAAGCTCTTGCCCGAAGCAAAAAGAGGAGGAGGAGAGAGATTTTCTCTCCATCTTTCCCTCACCTACAAATCCAAGCAAAAATCCTAGGGCTTCCTTACATTATAATAGAGATCTTGAAGGATTAAGGTTTGTGAGGGCTCATCCAAGTGTTCTTAGTTGTTGTAAAGCTCACCCAAGTTCTTTAGCTACTCAAGAAGGTATAAAAATCATAAACCCTTTTGGTTATGTATTGTTTATAAAGTATGGTAGTAGATCCATGTGTTTTAGAACTAATCTTGGATGTATATGTATTGGATAGCATGGATCTTGAGTTTTGATGTTGAGATTGTGACTTTTATGACTATGGTTAATATATATATATATATATATATATATATATATATATATATATATATATATATCTCCATGAGTGTTATGAACCATGATCTAAGTGTATTAAGTGTTGGTTATGTTATGGAAGTATGAAAAATGATTGATCTAAGTAGTTTGAGCTTGCTGAGTTTTGTCCAGGAACTTTAACCTGTATTGTAGCACGGTTTTGATCCCTCAAATGATGTTCCCTGATGTCCTACCATATATTGTTGGAAAGATAATTGAATTTAGTTTCTGGAAATGTAAGGTTCATGGCTAGGTGATGTGTAGATTTTAAGTTATGGCCGGAGGAGTGAATTGTGTTTCTGGACTATGGACTGCACTAAGTGACCCCCTTGTGAACCTTGTTTAAACACCTTAAAATATATGTGGGATCATGGAAAAATTTGAGAATGTAGGGAATGAAGTGGTTAAGACCACCCAAAAGGAATTGGATTAAAATATGAATTTTTGGATTTTATAAAAATGCTAGAGTAAAATTCGCGCAATGGAAAAAGGTCGATTAGTGGAACATGATTCTAGGGTTAGTGGTTATGATTCGAAAGTGGTAATTAAATTAAGTCGAGTAAGTGACGAGCGTAATCGGGTGATGACATGGACCTATAGTGGGGCTAGAGAGTCATAAGACGAAGTCGTTAAGTTAATTTCGTACCCCCCTAAACCCCGTAATTAAAGAGATATTGTTAAGGTACTAACGAACGATTATTGCTTATGTATAGATCGTTCGAATCCGCACGCTCGACCACCCCAACCAAACCAAGGCAAGTTTACTTTTCAAAACTTATCCATAGACAAGGACTTTCACTGTTGTGTTTGTAGTTTTCAATTATATCAAATGCTATGTTTATCGAAGTAGTGATGCAATTGAGATTGTATAAGTACATATATGCTTATACCCCTTGAACTTAGATTGAAATGTTTTCTTCGGACAACGACTCTAGCAATAGAGGTCGTAGCGGTCCGTATATACTATTGACCGGGGAGCGGTATTTTATTATATTGTATCTAGTTTGCGAAAACCCGAAGGGTCATTCGGGTAGTATCTTATACTCAAGTAACTATTGTTATATCTTCGTAAATACTCGAAACCCTATCTTGGATTAAAAGTTATTTTATCGAATAATTATTTTATTAATTATTAATATTAAATCTTAAAATATTATTTATTAATCATTGTTCATCATTTAAAGACAAAGTTAATCCAAGATACTTTTTAATACTTTCAAACTCGAACTCTTTCGAACTCAAAACATTTTCGAAAACCCCCGGTCAGGTTCCGCTTCTTGTATGATTTCAAGAATCATCGGTCGACTGATGTCGGACCTCAATTACTCTGTTTTCAATCAAAATCAAGTTTTCAAAAGAAAAAGAAAAAATGGACTCTGGCAGGTGTGGGAACCGTTGACGAACGATTCCCGGGATGTGTAAGCGGCCATGAGCCAGGCGGTCCATCAATTATTATTCCGGCCCAGGTGTTGCCGAAGGATGATTACGGATGTAGTTGTTAGGTCCAAATGTGTTGTAGAGGGGGGGTGAATACAACTTTTCGAATATGAGAAGCAATAAAAACGATGCAATAAATGAACACACAGATTCAAGGAATATATTTCTTTATATATAACTTGAAAGGGTTGCTACAACATTCATTACAAAGTATAACAGAAGTTCAGAGAGAAGTGAAGGATTCTAAGCTCTGTGAATGCACTCTCTCTTTCTCTTGTGTTTTTCTCAAATATTGCTCTCTCTATTCTTAATAAAACATTACACAAGTACTTCTATTTATACTACATGTAGTCTATGTCCTGTAGTCTTCAACAGCTAAGATGTACGTGGCCCAGTGGTGTCCACATAAATCTTGCCTTAACTTGAAAGCTTGGAAATCTGCCAATCAGAAGATGCCATGTGTCATGTTGAAGCTGCACCTAAGTAGAACTTCTACTTGAGAATTTCTACTTGGCTATCTCGAAATTCCTAAGTGGAACTTCTACTTGGCTATCTCGAAATTCCTAAGTAGAATTTCTACTTGACTATCTCGAAATTCCTAAGTAGAACTTCTACTTGGCTATCTCGAAATTCCTAAGTAGAACTTCTACTTGAGAATTTCTACTTAGCCATCCAGAACATTTAGTACTTAGAAAATATTCTGGTCTTCAACTTGAAACTTCAATGCACATCTTGAACTTGTGATATCTTCATGTCTTCTTTATTCTTCAACAAGCTCTTGAACATGGTTCTTTATTACTGACATAAACTTGCTATCAATGTCCTGACACTTGATGCACTGGTCTGGTTCATAAGTGACTAGTCTTGATAGTGTTTCTGCTTCTTGAATAAATTATCATATTCACTGAATAACTTGGCTTTCCAATATTTGCTTTCCTTCTTCTTCACTTGAAATCAATTGGTCTTGTTGATACTAATAGTTATGATCTTGATTCTTGATTTATCAAATCACTGAGGCATGAACAACTTTGACTTGAACTTCTCTCAATGATTTCTTCTTGGCTTGATCATAGTTAGCATGTTTAATTGTATCAATTACCTTGTCTTCATTTAGTGTTGATTTCTTGTGACTTCCTGTTCTTGATTGTCTTCTGGTTAAGTGTCTTTTCCTTTAGTTGAGTTACATTAGATATAGTGTTACAAGTTTATACACTCTGCCTTTCAATCTCCCCCAATTTGATTGTCTAACAATGACATTCAAATTAATGAAGGATAACTCAACTAAACAATGAGACGAGAAAAGATAATTAACATTACAGTCTTGAATAATATACAATTGAAAAGTACTTGAAAACAATGCAAAGAACTTAAAAACTAGAAACAGAATTCGAACCTCGAATTAAAGATCATTTGAATGATTCCTATCACCTGGATTATTTCATACCTTCTAGTCAAACTTATATCACCTTATTGGATTCACTCTAAGGTGAATTTCCTCAAGTGAGTTAAAGCAACCGAAAGACATGAAGTTTTTCCAACTTCAAGTTCACACCACTCTGACCTTTAACCCTAATTCCGTTTCCTCTTTCTAGCTTCAGCAGCTTGGTCTCTCTCTTCTTTCTGCCTTTTGCGCTTCTCCTTCTGCTGCTGTTCTTTCTTGTACACTGGATCATGAAGCTGCTTCCACCTAGCATTCAACAGACTTACAGCTTCCATTTCTAGAGGGTTCCTGGGCTCTGGGTTAGGATGTTTGAAAAGCCTTCTGAGTTTATCAACCTCCTGAGTAGTCCTGATCTTTGGAATTTCCTCAAAGTTCTTCATTATGAGCTGAGGTTTCCAATGAGATTTAGTGGCTTTGAGATAACGATATATCATCTTGGGGTAGCCCTTGACACGGTCAGTATTATAGACACTAGCCGCATCTCGCTCCATTCGCTTCTTCTCCACAATTACTTCAGACAGGTAACTCATGAGTCTCTGCTTTTCTTCAACAAACTTGTCTTCCACTTCGCCCCATTTGAACACATATAACACTTTCTCTAGAAATGCAGCATCTTGAGTCTGTAGCAGCCATTGTCTACTCATATGCAAGAGTGTTTGTTTCTGGTCTGCATCTATGTATGCTAAGGCATCAGCTGTATCATCAGCATAAGAGTGTATCCAGTATACACTATCTTTCCCTGGAACGCCAACTGCCTCCCTTATTTCTCCTTGTTCCAGTTCTCCAGAAGGAAGAGTCAAAGCTTCATCTACATTCTTCATTGCTTGAAGAATATTCCATTTCTTTTCTATCAGCTCCGGCTCAATCTTCACGTTGTCGAGAGGGTTTGGAGCAATGACATCACACTTCCACACCTCATTGCTCTTCAAGAATATGACTCTTTCAATGATCCTCACGGATTTATCTTTAAGCTCAGAGGCGAATCCCTTACCCATCATTTGTCTACATACAGCTTTAAGAGATTCCACTGAAAGTTCCATTAAGTCCTTTTCCTCCATGCTCACCCTCTTCATCTTTCCTTGAACCACCATACGGACAACATTAGGATGTACTGAGATTTCTGGTCCATTGTCCTCTGCTAGCTGCATTAACTGATCCCTATACAGAATGCTTAGCTCCTGAGATTGAGAGTATTGAATTTTAGTTGCTAGCAAGTACAACTCTAACGCAGATCTTCTCGTTATGAAATGGTCATCCACATATAAGAAAGATGTTGGGACACCTTCTACCAAAGACAAAATAACCTGCCATTCCTTGAGCGTAGCATTGTATCCAACCCTGACTTTAGAAATTAATCTCTTCAATGCACTGATGTAGTCCGAAGTCATTGGATTCTGCAAATTCAGGTTGTAGAACAGGTCATCTGCCTCGTTATTATGAACTCCTTTCGTACAGGGTCTCATCAATATCTTCCTTGCTTCATCCCATTTCTGCCCTATCCTTCGCTTGTCCATATCAACTTGAGGATCAGCTAGCCTTGCAAGCTCATGATCATACTGCTTCCCTTGTAGCTCCCCTTTCTTTTCTAGGAACGCAGCACGATCTTGTAACATCTTCATTTTATGGAACTGAGCTTGTTCCAAGGCTAACTGTTGAGACTGCAGGGTTTCTTCATCAACAGGATCTTCTTCAGGCATTCCGAAAGACATACCAGCACCTCCACCTTGTTCCTTCAAAGATCGTTTTACAGCATGTGCGAAAGGTACGTCTTCCATATCAGAATCTGAGTCTAGTACCTCCTGTACTATTTCCTGATGACTCAGGTCAATAACTGGTTCATCTTCTTCAACCATTATTGCCTTACCCTTTCTCCTCCTCAGAGCCTCTTCAGCAACAGCAGGCTCAATTTCTGTCCTCAGAGCCTCTTTAACAACAGCAGGCTCAATTTCTGTCTCCTTGACAAGATCAGCGGGTTCTTCAATTTCTTCGATGTAAACTGCCTGCTGTCTCGTCTCCATTCCACTCTCCCCCTTAGGTGAGTTATCCTGAGCTCCACCTTGGTGTGCAGATCCACCAGCTGCATAAGAACCTCCAAAACCAGAACCAGAGGCTCCCGCTCCACTAGCACCACCTGCTCCACCTGCACCACTATCGGGGGGAGGTTGCTGGGACTCGAAACACTCAGGGGGCACAAAACTTCTGAATGCGAACATCAATCTACTGATCTCCACAGCCATAGCATGCATTGTAGACTCCATTGCCCCCATCCTCTCATTGAGAGTGTTTCCTTAGACACCACCAGCATGGCCCAAGTCATTGACCTGATTTGTCAAAGTTTTAAAAGCATCAGCTTGACTTGACATTCTTGCTGCGTAGTCGTCTAGAGCCCGTTGATTGTTTCCAATATTAATCCCCAACTGCCCCATCGACTGCCCGAACTGCTCCATTTTATTCTCCATTGAAGTCATACGCGTTTCCAGATTTTCAATGTTAAGGGACGGTGTTTGGTTTGGGTGACCTCGCTCTAATACTCGTTCTGTTAGTATTTGACGCTCGGTTTCGGGCCTTAAAAATGAAGGTCCCTCTCTCCCTAACCTCTCACACACACTCCCTGTCTCACGCTCCTATATGTCTTCAATGATTGATCCAAATAATGAAGCTGTACCTGCAGACATTTGATAAGAAATGTTGTTGACAGTTATGGGATCAATTACTGTTTGTTCCTGAGTTGGAATCTCAGGCTGAGAGGCTGTAAAGTGTTCTTGTACAACATCAGAACCGATCCTCTTTGCAGCATCAGTACGTACCGGTGAAGGTACGGCTGAAGTTCTTAAAACTTCATGACCCCTTGAAGCAACAGTATCTTTAAGGGGTACATCATCCTCACCAAAATCAAAATCCCTATGTGCAGATTGTTCATGGGGTGAACCACTCTCGTGAGGTGGAGTGGTTGTGTGTGACACGCTAGGGTTTGACTGAGGTTTTGAAGTAGCAGCATGAGAAAATTTGGCTTTCTTGCGAATAAGAGGCTGCTCTTCGGGGTCACTCTCCTCATCATTTCCTACATCTAGATGTGAAGGCTTTCTGACTTCCGTTATCAGGGGTGAAAGAGAATATGAATGTGTGTCAGACTCAGAGTCAGAAATATGGCTCTCACCCTGGGATAGATCCTGCGGGCTAGCAGAATCTTGGGTCTCGGAATCAGATATGTAGGAAGAGGAGTGAGTAGTATGCAGAGAGAGATTACCTGATTCATTACCTTGTTCGTCATCGCTTCCCTCATCAGGAATCCCTTCAAATGCCTCAGCATGAGCAGAAGGATTCTGAGCATGTGATGAAACTTGCGATGATGCTTCCAAATTGGTAACCCCTGCATCATATGTAAGCCACGTCTGTAGGGTATCAGGAATTGACATTGGTTTCCCGTGATGTTTATCCTGATTGTTAATTGTGGACAGTGACTTAGTGCCCATCCCTAGCGGTTGAGATGTTGGGCTTCTGGCAAATCTCTGTCTAACCTCAAGAGCTTCCTTCGGTATTAGATCATTAATGAGCAATTGTAGGAATCGAGGAAACCAGCAGACAACGTCAGTTGTGGAGAGGTCTCTGCTTGCAGGAGATCCCATTGAAGCCACTATCTCACCGAGAACTATGCGTCCATAATTTATGTCCAGTTCTCGTGCTAGGGCTATTCCAAAGGTTTGTATGGGAATGGAAATTTGATGGAAATCTTTTTCTCGTGCCCGAAAACATCTTGTGATGGCCTCGAAAAAGTAATTCCATTCCACATGGAAGAATTGTTTCTGGATGTGTCCTGAGATAGGTACTAACTCGAAATTCTTCCCAGACTTAGAATTTTCAAAACTTCACCCTGGAAGCTCAAGTCGAAATTCAAGTCGAATTTCTACATGAGTTTCGAGATAGAGACTAACTCGAAATTTTGAAGATACTTAGATTTTTCAACAATTAAATTGCCAAATAAATATAAATATCAATTCAAGGATTTTTAATATATGACATAATTAAAACATTCCTTGATAATTCTAAGGCCTTTAATTACATGAAAATCATAGGTAAATTCATCTAAAAATCATGCAATATTTATAATATTATGAATTTAACTCCCCCTATGATCATGCAATCTAACAAGCATAAATTCAAAGATTTGTGCTATAAAAGACACTTAAACCACAATGAATTCATGCAAAAACACACTATATGCAACCTATAACAATCATTAATTAGGCATATTAAAGTCTAAGCACATAATGATTGAGTAGCTTGCACATATAAACATAAACATGGATTTTACAGATAGAAGGCTTTACTAACTTGTGTTAAGCATTCCCAATTCACCAACCAACCTATTGAATGTTACTTCATCAAGAGGTTTGGTGAATATATCTGCAATTTGTTGCATTGTGGGCACAAAATGTAGCTCCACAGTCCCCTCCTCGACATGTTCTCTTATGAAGTGATACCTTATGTCGATGTGCTTTGTTCTTGAGTGATCTACAGGATTGTTGGTTATGGCAATGGCACTTGTGTTGTCACACATGATTGGAATTTTCTTGTGCTCCATGCCATAATCCTTCAATTGGTTCCTCATCCACAGTATTTGAGCTACACAGCTTCCAGCAGCAATGTACTCAGCTTCAGCAGTAGAAGTAGATACTGTATGTTGCTTTTTACTTTGCCAGGACACCAATCTTCTGCCAAGAAATTGGCAAGCACCAGATGTGCTTTTCCTATCAATCCTGCAACCTGCATAGTCTGAATCCGAATAGCCAATAAGATTAAAACCTGTATCTTTTGGGTACCAAATCCCTAGATTTGGTGTGCCCTTGAGATACCTAAAAATTCTTTTGACGGCTACGAGATGTGATTCTCTAGGATCCGCTTGGAACCTTGCACATAAACAAGTTGCGAACATTATATCTGGTCTACTTGCAGTTAAATAGAGGAGTGAGCCAATCATACCTCGATAGCTTGTGATGTCAACTGATTTACCTGATTTGTCTTCATCAAGCTTCGTGGCTGTTGCCATGGGAGTCTTAGCTGCTGATGCATCTTCTAGATTATACTTCTTGAGTAAATCTCTGACGTACTTGGATTGACAGATAAAGATACCATCTTTTCTCTGACTGATCTGTAATCCAAGGAAGAAGGACAGCTCTCCCATCATGCTCATCTCATATTTTTCCTGCATTAGCTTGGCAAATTTCTCGCACAAGCGCTCATTTGATGACCCAAAAATAATATCGTCCACATATACTTGAACAAGTATTAAGTCATTTCTCACAACTTTATAGAACAATGTTTTATCAATTACTCCCCTAACAAAACCATTTTCAATTAAGAATAGAGATAGGGTTTCATTCCATCGCCTTGGGGATTGCCTGAGGCCATAGACAGATTTGAAGAGTAGATACACAAAATCTGCATGTTCTGGATCAACGAAGCCGGGCGGCTGTTCCAGATACACTTCTTCTTCTAACTCTCCGTTCAGGAAGGCACTTTTCACGTCCATCTGGAATACCTTGAAGTTCTTATGTGCTGCAAATGCCAAGAACATCCTGACTGCCTCAAGTCTTGCAACCGGTGCATAGGTTTCATCATAATCAATTCCTTCTCGCTGAGAATAACCTTTTGCAACCAAACGAGCCTTGTTTCGTGTTACAAGTCCGTTTTCATCTAGTTTATTTCTGAATACCCACCTAGCTCCAATTACGGATTTGTTCTTTGGTCGGGGTACCAGTTTCCAAACTTTCTGCCTTTCAAACTGATTGAGTTCCTCTTCCATTGCAATCACCCAATCAGCATCGCCAAGAGCTTCTTCTATTTCTTTAGGTTCAAGCTTGGATAAGAACCCAGAATATAAGGAGATATTAGCCATGTCAGCTCTTGCAGTTCTTCTAGTAGTCACACCAGCATCTGGATCACCAATAATTAACTCAAACGGATGGTCTCTATTCCATACTCGTTCACCTGGAAATTGTCTTGATGATTCAGCTTGACTTTCTGAGTTGGGGTGCTGACTACTTAGATTATTTTCACTAACTCCCCCTGAGTTAGTGCCAGCTCCTACAGAACTAGAGTCAACTCGACTCGAGCCTTGAACAGTAGTCCTTGAACTGCTATTTACTCCCCCTGAGTTGTTGCCGGTTGGTACTGAAGAAGTCTCTCCTGATCTTGTAGAATTAGCTTGTTCACTAGACTCAGGTTCTTCATGTACGCTTGGAACATTTAATGGAACAACCAACTCTTGTTCATCTTCAAGATCTTCTAAGTCCAGATTCTGAAATTTTAGGGACTCAGGTTCACTAGAATCTCTTGAAATTGATGAGAGTTTGGTATCGTCGAATCTGACGTTGTAGCTTTCAGTCACTTTTCGATCATTCACCAAGAACACTCTATAAGCTGCCACCACGTCTGTAGAGTAACCAACAAAGATTCCTTCACGAGCTTTTGCTGCAAACTTGCCTAGATTTTCATCATCTATAAGCACATAGCATTTTGCTCCGAAGACATGAAAGTATTTGATTGTTGGTCTTCTGTTGTTCATTAGCTCACATGGTGTCTTTTCTTTATCTTTTATGATCAAGGTTCTATTTTGAGTGTAACAAAAGGTACTCACTGCTTCGGCCCAGAAATACAAAGGAAGTTTTGAATCATACAACAAAGTTCTTGCTGCTTCAACCAGAGTTCTATTCTTCCTTTCAACTACTCCATTTTGCTGTGGAGTTCTCGGGGCTGAATACTGACGACGTATTCCCTTAGATACACAGAAGTCATTTAGCACCGCGTTTTTGAATTCAGTGCCATTGTCTGATCTAATCGTCTTCACAGTAAGTGTTGAAACATTCTCAATTTGAGTGATGTGATCAATGATTAAGAAAGGTACTTCGTCTTTCGTCATTGCGAACAATACCCATGTATACTTGGAGAAGTCATCCACGATTACCAAAGCATATCTTTTCCTAGACAAAGATAGGACATTCACTGGGCCAAACAAATCCATATGAAGAAGTTGTAGAGGCTCAGTAATACTAGAAATTTCTTTGCTTTTATGCGATGCTCGCTTCGACTTTCCCATTTCACAAGCTTCACAGAGTCCTTTCGGAGCGAACTCCATTTGAGGTAGATCTCTCACCAATTCTCGCCTCGCGAGAGCATTCATCGTTTTGAAGTTTAAGTGAGATAGCTTTTTGTGCCATAACCAGCTTTCATCATCCGAGGCTTTGCTGTAGAAACAGGTGACCTCATTCTGATTTGCTGAATCCATATCTGCAACAAAAAGATCTGCCTTTCGAACTCCTCTCAAAGCTAGTGAACCTTCCTTGATGTGAGTGATTGAGACACCTTTCTTGTTGAAGACAATTTCGTAACCTTTGTCACAGAATTGACTTATACTCAACAGATTGTGCTTTAGTCCCTCAACATAGGAGATATCTTCAATGATGACATTTCCAGTTTTCAGTTTGCCATATCCCTTTGTCACACCTATGCTGTCATCTCCAAAGGTAACATAAGGGCCAGCCTTCATAACCAACTCTGTAAGCAGGGACTTGTTTCCAGTCATATGCCTCGATGCTCCACTGTCTAGCACCCATATAACTTTATTTCTATTCTGCTTAATGCCCTGCAATGACAGATTGATTAGACATTCTTCGGAACCCAACTTTGATTGGGCCCGGCTTTTCGATAAGATCGAGAATCAACAGATTTAACAACAGGAGATGCACTTTTCTTCACATTACTAAAGCTTTCGACTATCTCCTTTCCTTTCTCAGACTTGACAGATTTGTCAGTCTTAGGAGAAGGTTTGTCACTCCTAACTTTAGGAGGACTGACAGTCTTGGCTCTACCATACTTTTTCTTGATATTTGAACTAGCAACAGTATTTGAGCATGACTGGCTAGATGCATTCATTAAATGCACAAAAGTTTGCATGATATTAAAAGTGCATGGCATACAGTTAGGTTGACCACACTGTGCATGATTCTGATGCAGATTATTCATTGTATGTGTGGTAGGCATGGCATGTGCAGCAGGAACATTCATGTTAGCTTTGCATGCATAAGAAAGATGTTCAGTAGATTTACAATGATAACATGCTTTCTTTATTCGTTCAGCCTTAACCTCTTTTATGCCTTTTTCTTTCTTTCCTTGTTGTTTAACAGCCTTAGCTCCTAATCCCAGTCTAGATTCATCTCTAGGGAAATTGATTTTCACTTGTTTAATAGGAGTTACAGGTTGTTCTTTCTGGCGATCTTCCATCTCAATCTCATATCTAGCTATCAATTCAGTCTCTTCTTCTTCTATTCTAGGAACAAGATGTTTGTAGATAGGTTTGACAGCCGATTTAAGAATACTAGGTGTTTCCTTTTTAAGGTCACTGGAACTAGGGTCAATAGGTCTCTTTCCTTCTTTCTTAGGAAGGTCAGAATAATCAAGTCCTATACCTACTCCAGTTATTTTCTTAAATGTGTCATTATCTACATACACTTTACTAGCAGCTAGTTTGTATGCTTCGTATTTAGTTTCTAACTCAGCTAGATTGTTCCTAAGACATGCTTCTACTTCTTCCTTAAGGACGAGCTTGTGTTCCAGAGATTTAATAAAGTCTCTTAGAGAAGTATCTACAGTGCAAGCAGCCTCTAGCTCTTCCACTTTTGCCTCAAGCATTCTGCATTTGGCAACAAGTGTTTTCTGTTCCTTTTGAGAAGAGTCTAGGCTTTTGCACAACATATAGATCTCTTCACTAAGAGCCCCGTTCTGTTCTTTATAATCATCAATAGACATTTCTACTTTAAGAGTCAGAACTGGTACCTCTGGTTCCTCTGATGTCTCAGCCATGAGCGCAAAGTTCGCTACATGAGTAACATCTTCCTCATCTGAATCATCCCAAGCTCTTCCTTCTGTCACCAATAAAGCTCGTTTTCCATGTCTTTCCTTCAACAGTGCTTCATAGTTGCTTTTGAGAGCTTCAAATGTTTCTTTTGGATAAGTCTGTTTAGGCTTTTTGCAGTCCGAGGCAAAGTGTCCAGCTTCACCACAATTATAGCATTTGAACTTCATTTTGAAATCCAAAGGAGATTTGTAGCTGGTATTCTTGCCTTTTCCTTTGTAGCCTGACGAACTACCACCACCCTTAGCAGCCCGATAATAAGATGAAGATTTTCTCTGTGGTCGGTTGCTCTTTCTAAATCTCATGTTGCTGAACTTCCTTGCCATGTATGCCACGACACTATCGTCCATGTTGTCCAGCTCTTCTTGGGTGTAGTAGTCATCATCACTGTCAGATGCGCACTCGTCATCATTATCAACTTGATGTGGTGCAAGTGATGATTTAGGCTTTGCTGCAACCATTGCCTTCTTAGACTCTTCCTCATCAGCAACTAATCCTGATGCACTTTCTTTTGACTTTGAATCATTGTCCCATGCTTAATCTTGAAGCGTTTCCAGCTCATAGGTCTTTAATATTCCATAATACTCTTCCAGAGAAGTTGTATGCAAATCTCTGGTTTCTCTGATTGCGTAGACCCTATGCTCAATGCTTTTTGGCTGGTTCCTCAGATATCTCGTATTTGTTTCAACCATGGGGAGAGTCACACCTCTCAGATTCAAATCCAATACCAACTGACTGAATCGTTGATAGACTTCTGTAATGCCTTCTCCTTTCCGTATTCTAAAGGTGTCATACTCCATCTTGAGTATGAGTGTCTTGTTATTTCTGACCTCTGCAGATCCTTCCATGACAACTTCTATCTTGTCCCAAATCTTCTTCGCTGTAGTCAAACCTTTGACTATGTTGAACATTTCATGATCAAGAGATTCCATCAAGGTTTGTCGTACGGCAGTATCCAAAGCTATTTGCTCTTTATCAGCATCCGAAAAGTCCGCTGCCTTTTTGGGCTCAGACCGGGGTGCTATAACCACCCCTCCTTCCGTATGTGAAGGAATAACCACCATTGGAACAAATTTACCCTTGTCAAGGACTTCAAGATATTCAGGGTTAACAGTCTCTAGATATAGTCTCATTCTGGAAACCCACTCTTCATAGTGATCTCTGTTGAACATTGGGATCTTGAATGCATTTTTAGGAGCCATTTGAATTCTGGTCACTAAAAGTTTCTAAGTACCCAAGACTAGGCTATGTAGAATATGTATGTAGAACTTTAGCCTAAGTCGAAATTTCTCTAAGTCGAAATTTTGTTCAAGTCGAAATTGCCAAGTCGAAATTGCCAAGTCGAAATTGCCAAGTCGAAATTGCCAAGTCGAAATTGCCAAGTCGAAATCACCAAGTCGAAATTGCCAAGTCGAAATTCTATGTAGAAATTCTCAAGTAGAAATTCTATGTAGAACTTTTGTCCTTAGAATAATTTTCTGCAGATTTCTTTAAATATTGAATAAACAATATTATCACTTTAACACCTTTTGACTTTAGATGCTTTACTCACCAAACCCACCTAACCCACTTGCTAGGTACTGAGTATGTCTTTTACTTTCGGCCGAATAAAGTAAATCAAAAAGTCCAAAAACCACCTTTTTATTCTTTTACTATTGAAAAGGAGATCAAAAAGTTGTTGGGTTGTATTCTTTGATAAGAACAGATGATGAACACTCAAGAACACCAAATATGAACTAACCCAGATAAATTCACAAAAATTAATTAAAATACACCCAAGCTAAATAATCACACCTGGAGTATTTAAATAATTTTTAGATGAGTTTTCACTACCAACGAATTAAAACACACTTTTCGAGAAATTGAAAAGTAGATCTGAAAAATGAAAGCTCACGATTCTTCTACTCAACACAAGGATCTATGTTTTGTATGTTAAACATATTGCTTTGATACCAATTGTTAGGTCCAAATGTGTTGTAGAGGGGGGGTGAATACAACTTTTCGAATATGAGAAGCAATAAAAACGATGCAATAAATGAACACACAGATTCAAGGAATATATTTCTTTATATATAACTTGAAAGGGTTGCTACAACATTCATTACAAAGTATAACAGAAGTTCAGAGAGAAGTGAAGGATTCTAAGCTCTGTGAATGCACTCTCTCTTTCTCTTGTGTTTTTCTCAAATATTGCTCTCTCTATTCTTAATAAAACATTACACAAGTACTTCTATTTATACTACATGTAGTCTATGTCCTGTAGTCTTCAACAGCTAAGATGTACGTGGCCCAGTGGTGTCCACATAAATCTTGCCTTAACTTGAAAGCTTGGAAATCTGCCAATCAGAAGATGCCATGTGTCATGTTGAAGCTGCACCTAAGTAGAACTTCTACTTGAGAATTTCTACTTGGCTATCTCGAAATTCCTAAGTGGAACTTCTACTTGGCTATCTCGAAATTCCTAAGTAGAATTTCTACTTGACTATCTCGAAATTCCTAAGTAGAACTTCTACTTGGCTATCTCGAAATTCCTAAGTAGAACTTCTACTTGGCTATCTCGAAATTCCTAAGTAGAACTTCTACTTGGCTATCTCGAAATTCCTAAGTAGAACTTCTACTTGAGAATTTCTACTTAGCCATCCAGAACATTTAGTACTTAGAAAATATTCTGGTCTTCAACTTGAAACTTCAATGCACATCTTGAACTTGTGATATCTTCATGTCTTCTTTATTCTTCAACAAGCTCTTGAACATGGTTCTTTATTACTGACATAAACTTGCTATCAATGTCCTGACACTTGATGCACTGGTCTGGTTCATAAGTGACTAGTCTTGATAGTGTTTCTGCTTCTTGAATAAATTATCATATTCACTGAATAACTTGGCTTTCCAATATTTGCTTTCCTTCTTCTTCACTTGAAATCAATTGGTCTTGTTGATACTAATAGTTATGATCTTGATTCTTGATTTATCAAATCACTGAGGCATGAACAACTTTGACTTGAACTTCTCTCAATGATTTCTTCTTGGCTTGATCATAGTTAGCATGTTTAATTGTATCAATTACCTTGTCTTCATTTAGTGTTGATTTCTTGTGACTTCCTGTTCTTGATTGTCTTCTGGTTAAGTGTCTTTTCCTTTAGTTGAGTTACATTAGATATAGTGTTACAAGTTTATACACTCTGCCTTTCAGTAGTTTTCATCGAGGGTGATTACGGATGTAGTTCTCACCCGAGGGATAGTTACGGATGTAGTTTCTATCCTTCTACCGGTAGAGAAGACCCGCGGATTATTGGACTTGGATGTGGCGACTGATCATCGTCAATACCTGTCAGGTTTTTATGTTTTCTTCCAGTCCCATCCTCCATTTTGGAAAAATACTCAAACACTGCTTCTTGGGCCTAAGTGCCAAGTTGCTGATAGTGTGGTTTTTTATGAGAAAGTATTGACATCGTGCAGTATCTAGAACTGCAATATTTTCTATAAAGATTGGCACGTGTTAGTGCACTCTTGCAATTGTTTCAAAGAATGAAATGTTTTGTATGAGAAACCTTCTAAGCTAATGGAAGGAAAGAGGTTTGCAATGATGTATTCCTTGTACAGTATGTTAATCATAGAGTGTTTTGCCGAAAATGATATACTCATATGTATATATTTTCAAACTTGAGATATTTTGAAATGGGAACCTTATAAAAGGGTTCATATGTTATTCTTAAAGCTCCTTAGTGAGTATAGATGTTTTATTCGAACTCGGACATATACATTGTCCAATTATGTTTTGAAATCTGAGGTATATACCCATATAGTTGGGAATGTTTTCGAAATAAACCACATTATTATTTTGCAAAATGGTGAACTTGCTGAGCATTATGTAGCTCATTCTTGCTTTATAAAAACTTTTCAGAAAGGGAAGAATTTGGTCGGTTAACTCCGCGACAGCAGAAGAGGAGTAGAAGATTTACCCCCGGAGATGATTTAGTTCCTGATAAATACTACAGAGTAGTCTGATAGGTTTTCAACTGTAATAGTAAGACTTGTCTTCAAGTATAGTTGTATAAGTGGAATTGCGTAAGACTCTGATTTGTACAAATGAATTGTAATATTTAGCGGCACTTTTGATTATCGTTTCTGAGACTCTATCTTGCTTGTGTGTAAGATTGAGGTCTGAATGGATGTATTGTTGAGTTGTAAAGTTAATACAGGTATGATATGGTTGGATAGTGACGTGACGACCTGAATCTCTGACCTCAGATTTGGGGGCGTCACAGAAATGGTATCAGAGCGATAAGTTACAGTACTCAGAAACGAGAGTGTTGAGGGTTAAGTCTAAGTAGGAGAATGATATAAGAGTTCGTAGTAAACTTATGATTGGACTACCGGAAGAGGTACCGGTGAGTAGAATGGACTGGAGTGTTACTGGAGGTATTATACTAGGGTCGATAGAATCCTTAGAGACCTTCAGAATGATGAATAGAGGCTTGAGAGTCGTACATGACTTATCATAGATAATGATATAGGAAGCAGAGCGAAATCTCGATAGCAGCTGAGGTAGAGGCGATATTGCCAATATGATCGGATGACTAGGCTGGCATAAATTTTGTGGCCCATATTCCTCCACAGTTCAGGAGGCGGCATTTTAAGAATCAAGAAGTTTGGACTTCCCTACATAATTAAGGGTACTTAGTACTTGGATTAATGAAAGTCTTTTACTTTGGCTATAAGATCCGATTTTCGATAAGTAACGGGTTTACCTGAAGGTTGGTCACTATGTCGTTGTGGATTCCATCACCCTTGATGGTGAATTTTACATGTGTTATACGAGAATGTTATCATAAGACGAGCGTGCTAGATAATTCCACGCACGATTCGGACGCTAGAGCATGGTAGTTCAACTTAGAGAACAAACAAGTGGGATTAACAAAGGGACTCAAGAGAAGTTGAATATGGTTGCAACGAGCGATACAGTGATCTCAGGGTCTACCAAAAGAAAGACTAGTGGGTCTAGAGTGGGATCCTTTGATAGAGATGTTATCAGGGATTACGTTTATATGTATTGTAGACCTCAATATTTTTGGTATATGTTCACATACACACACCCGCCACTGAACCTATGGACTGCACTGAGATCCCTGAGAGATCTCTTTGATCTGTTCCCAGGGGGAACTGGCCACTTGTGATTCATGTCGAAAAGCATAAAGTAGGACCCTATGGACTTAGCAGGTGTCCCCGGAATGATGTGAAGCTTGGTCTTCAAGATAAAGCACGGAAATGATAGATATATTGTGAAACCCTAACTCGATAAATGACTTTAAGATGATGATTGAGAGACGCACTAGTTGGTGTCTTGTATTACGAAGACGAAGAGATGGAGTTACCCTCATAATGGTGATAATGAGATGCACGAATGATCATTAATTTATTTTGGTAACTACCGGCTGGTGCACTACTTCATTTTAAACTTTTCACTAACCATGTTACCTCGATTAGTTTATATCAGGTAATCCTTCTAGCTTTCTACTTCAAATTTGTGGAATAACGACCAGTGATATACTTCCCCTAAAGCAGGATCCGAAGTAATTTTATTTGACCCATGAACATTCTATCCAAAAAGTTATGATGATCTTGTTCGGCTCAGGCCTATTTACACTTTCTTTCAATTATCCAAGGAATGTTCCACGAATACTTCCTTAATTATTCGACGAATATTACTTAACGAATATTGATATTTGATTGCTTCTTTCATACTTGCACTCTTCAGTTGAGCTCATAAATATTTAACAAATTACTGAGGACATGGATGATCTAATGTCCAGACATCCTTCATGAATTCTTTTCTTCTATTCAAGATGAGATTGTACATCGTACATTGAAATCATAGTAAGGATATCATATTGATATTGGTATTCTGAATATAATTCTACTGAAGGATCTGATAAAACATGTGTACGGAGGCACCCTTGGGTGGACCGTTTCACTAGTAAGTAATATTTGATGAGAGGTTATCGATTGTTCCGATACCTAGAACATTCTCTTCAGATTTTATAGTTCTCTTTTTCAAACTCAATAACTTCTTATTTCCATTCGTTGTCCGAGTAGCCTAAAGTTTCTTCAGTGGCTACGATGTTGAAATTCTGTTCTAGCCAATTGAAACTGGCTAGTCGATATGTCAATATGAATGACTAGTTGATTGTTCTAACTAGTCAAAATTGTAATGTTGTGAAGAACACCTAGCTAATTGTCCTAGCTAGTGGTGATGTCTCAAACAGGTGAACTAGCAAATTTTGTCTCGCTAGTTGCTAGTGTTTCTTGAAAAGGACTAGTTATTGTTCCACTGGTCTAACTCCCAATTTAATTCATTCCGTAATGCATTTTGCATGTGGTAAAGTATGATGATGAAAGTTTGGACGAATAACTTGATTGAGACCTAGTGAGGTCGCCCACTCGACTTGAACTCTTACCCATCTTCATATCAGACTTTATATCACTTGAATATTTTATTCTTTCATTTCATACAATGAGAATTCATTTGAAACCATTGATTACTTGAGTGACAAACTACTTCATTCTTTTATTGTCATGGAGTAGAATTGCTTTCTATTGGCTGACCTTCATCAATGCGACTTTAGATTTCCTCTTATTATTCAGGAGGAAAAGTATCCACCCGATGTAAGAATTGTATAAATACCGTCTTTATGACTTTTGTACCCAACAATCATTGCCCTTGTGCAACATTCTCTATGGTGTCATGTTACAGAATTATCAGGACGGGAAGGAATAAACCTTGTTGTATTCTTTCTGTCCATCCTTACATCTCCAAAAATCGAGACTCCTAGTATTTGGAACCATCAACATTCTTGGAACATCCAATGTGGAATTCTTATTGAGATTATATATTGGACCTTGTTATTTTGAAACCATTCCTTTCAAAGTGATTACTCTAAGGTGAACGGGAGGTACAATTGTGAACCGTTACACCAATATGAGATCAAAAACCAAATGTTGTAATTGTGCAGCCAGAGCGTTATGCCGAATAATTATTGAAGTAGAGATAACATGTCAGGATATACCACAAGACCTGTAATATTGGTGTGGGGAAAGTTATAAGAAATGATGAGGTGGTTGGGAGCACGCTCCTACCAACCGTTGTCAGGATGTTATATTAATGAATTCTGGAGTTACCAAGCCTTTTCCTGATCCAAGAAATGCAAATCAATTGCGATGTAAAACATATCCTTAGAGGAAACTACCTTGAAGTGAGATGGACAAGAAAGGAAGAAATATCGTGGCAAGAATGTGAAGCTTTATTTAGCTTAAAGGGATTGATGCACATAGAGAGACATAAAGTTTAACAGGCCCCTAATAGCAAATGGATGCATGGATATATGACAATGATCCTTCGAGATTACCACCTAATCAAGTTTATTGGGAATCGCAGTAGCATGCAAGCCTCAGGCTGATTGGCGCCAGTGGTGAAGGAGGACGAGCGTATGACATCTTATATATACCATCAAGAACTGATACCCTTATCGGAAATGGAGGAATTGTTGACTAGTTACAATGAGTAGTTGTTTTTCAAAGATAAGGTTGAAGAGAAGGTTTTACCAACTCAAGATTGACCTCTGTACTGTGCCAAGGTTGGCATTTCACACTAATATAAATGTTATAAAACTGTGGTAGTATCGTTTGAATGGACTAATGAGTCAGAAGCCTTTATGGATTAATGAACAAAGTTTTGGGATGAAATGAGATATTAGCAACAACCTCGTTGTTAGCCATACTTGATGATAAAAAGAGAACTTTGAGAGTCACGATGATGTGTCTTTCAAGAGTTTAAGAGGTGTGTTGATGCAGTAGAAAGGGGATGATAGCTTATACTTCTAAACAACATAAAGGTCACGGGATAGGATATACTAACCGTGAGTCTAGGATTAGTCATGATGGCGTTCACGCATAAAACTGAGACGTTAACCTTATGAGGAAAGTGTGAAAATTTCTCCACAAGTGCCATAAGTATATCTTCATATTAGAACTAAATATTAGAAAGAGAAGGTGACGAAAGGGAGCAGGGAGTGTAATGGAGAAATTGGTTATTCCCAGGAAAGGCCAGTGTGGTGGCCGGTACCTATAGAAGGGATTATTCGAAATTGGAATTCAGTCAGTATTGGCCAAGAAAATAGAGTATATACAATAAAGAATAATGTTAGAGGAAAATGACTAAATTATGGGGAAGGACAAGGATGTACAGAGAATTAAGAGAATGTTTGGCAAACGGATATGAAGAATGGTATTGGTAAACTATTAAGTACAAACGCGACATGCCAAAAGCAGAATGATAGAGATCTAGTGGATTAATTCCGCCTGTAGAAAATCTTGAACGTGGACAGAATTATAATGAACTTCATGAGTAGGTCGCCGAAGACCGAGCCAAGAGATGGCCCTAGTTGATTTATAATTGTTGGACCAAGTGATTTTCATACGAGAGACTTTCCATTTAGAAGATCATCGATTTATATACGGAAGAGATGGTGGTGCAATATAAAACTTCTGCAGCGATTACGTCGGATAAAGACTTAAGGTTAAACTTCGAATATTGAAGGTGCTTTCAAGTATATCTAACAAAGAGATTGAGCGTATGTACTAATTTGATCTGTGGCTGACGGACAGGGAAGAAGAATTGTCCAGACGATCGAATTGATATTTAGTGTCGTGCCTTAGGCTTCACGGGGCAGTCGAGAATAAAAACTTATCCATGAAATGAATGTTGTTATCACGATCATCACCATGCGAACGTAAGGACGTCTCTTGTAAAGCGTACCGCGAAAGAAGAAGCTTCGCTTTTCTTGCATTACGAAGAAGTCAATGAACGGGGGATATAGTAGCTGAACTGGTTCGACGTATACCGAAGACTATACAATATCCACAGCAAGTGGTAACGACTGACGAGAGGCAACGCATGCCTGCTAATCAAGCGAAGGAATATGAGGAATACCGTGCGTATTGACGTTGTCTCAGATTACAAAACACGACCACAAAGCATTCACGGGCCAACGATACAGGGACTCAACACGGATACTATGAACAATGTAGAAGAGGAACGTATAAGTAGTGGGATAGAAATTATCATTCATAGAACAACCGATAAGGAATACAGGTCGAGGAGAGCATGCGTTGAGAAACAACATTAAAGCGTTGGTGAGACCAAGGTGAGAGAACAAAAGGGTTGGAGTGTCAACCTGAGAGTTGGAAAGGGTAAAGTTGGAATTGTATCCACAACTATTTTCCTTAGGTTCTTAAGATAGAATCCTTGTAAGGAGAGGAGACTGCATTAACCCTAATTTTCGGGAATATTCGAAACCTGGATGAATAGTAATTTTATGGGTGGATGAAAAATTTTTGCAATCACGATATGTACGAATTATTAAATGAAGATTTCGAATTGATATTACGTCTTTACGGTACAGACGAGTGTAGGTAAAAGTCCTTAGTTTTTTTTTACGAAACCCATTGTTTCGAAGGGTCAAATTTTATGAGATATCTAAGGAGATCGTGGTAAGGCATGGGGTTCCTGTGAGCATTGTATTTGGTAGAGACCCAAGGTTCAACTCCAGGTTCTGGAGAAGTTTTCAGGATTGTGTGGGGACTAAGTTAAACATGAGTACTGCATACCATCCCCAAACAGACGGACAGAGTGAGAGAACCATCCAGACCATCGAGGAAATGTTGAGGGTATGTGCCATTGATTTTAAGGGAAGTTGGGATGACCACTTGCCGTTGATCGAATTTTCCTACAACAACAGTTACCATGCGAGTATAGGCATGCCCCCATATGAAGCTTTATACGGACGAAGATGTCGGTCGCCCTTGTGTTGGGAAGAAGTTGGAGAGCGGAAGATTTTGGGGCCTGAACTGGTCCAACAGACAAGAGAAACTATCGAGCTCATAAGAGGACGGCTGGTAGCGGCCCAAGACAGACAGAAGAAGTATGCGGACCAGACCCGCAAGGACAAAGAATATGAGGTAGGAGAGTTTGTGATGTTGAAGGTATCGCTGTGGAAAGGATTGATGAGATTTGGTAAGAAGGGAAAACTAAGCCCGAGATTTATTGGACCTTTTGAGATCTTGAAACGAGTTGGAAAGTTAGCCTATGAATTGGCTTTACCCCCGAGCTTACAGCAAGTACATAATGTGTTCCATGTGTCCATGCTACGACCATACCATACCGACTTCCGACATGTGATAGAACATGATCAAGTGGATCTGCAACCAGACTTAACATATGTAGAGCAACCTGTAGAAATCATGGATAGAAAGGAACAGGTGCTGAGGAACAAGGTTGTCAAATTAGTGAGAGTCTTGTGGAGGAATCAGAATGTCGAAGAATCAACATGGGAACTAGAGAGCGCGATGCGTGAAAAGCACCCCCAACTGTTTTCAACCTGATTCCGGGACGGAATCCTTTTAAGGAGGGGAGGCTGTAAGAACCCTAATTTTTGGTAATATTTCCTTTTATTTAATATCTTGTGACATTGTCATTATGGAACCTTTCTAGTCATCCCTGTTGATTAATAGAATTGATTGTCTGAGAAACTGCGTTGTTGCATTTATCATGTAATATAAAAAGGAAGATTGTGAAGGCAGGAGTCTTATTGTTAGTAACACTTATAAAATTTGGGATTTGAGAATGGTTAGAGTATTAAAGGATTTATTAAGAATTGTGACGAGGAATTATGGACATTCGAGGAATCTACACAATAAGTACTTAAGGAATTATAGGGGAAATCTCTACGCGACAAAATATTATTACGAGAGAATAATTAAGATACGATACGAAGTATAGATTAAATAATATGCATTGGTGGAAGAATAATAATACAAGGAAAGAAATTACATGCAAGTGGCATGTAACTAGCTAGTTAGGAAAAGAAACTAGAAAAGCATAAAGTAGAAGTGAATAGTGACATGTGTGATGGGTGTTGCAACCTAGGGGGCAATAGGGCATGGGGAGACAACCTAGACCCCTAGCTTGGCAACATGTGAACCTTATCCAACCCCCACAATAATACATATCACCCATCTCATTTTATTTCCTTTCAAACAAAACACTCTCCCCCCCCCCATTGAAGCTCTCGGCCGAAGCAAAAAGAGGAGGAGGAGAGAGATTTTCTCTCCATCTTTCCCTCACCTACAAATCCAAGCAAAAATCCTAGGGCTTCCTTACATTATAATAGAGATCTTGAAGGATTAAGGTTTGTGAGGGCTCATCCAAGTGTTCTTAGTTGTTGTAAATCTCACCCAAGGTCTTTAGCTACTCAAGAAGGTATAAAAATCATAAACCCTTTTGGTTATGTATTGTTTATAAAGTATGGTAGTAGATCCATGTGTTTTAGAACTAATCTTGGATGTATATGTATTGGATAGCATGAATCTTGAGTTTTGATGTTGAGATTGTGACTTTTATGACTATGGTTAATATATATATCTCCATGAGTGTTATGAACCATGATCTAAGTGTATTAAGTGTTGGTTATGTTATGGAAGTACGAAAATGATTGATCTAAGTAGTTTGAGCTTGCTGAGTTTTGTCCAGGAACTTTGACCTGTATTGTAGCACGATTTTGAACCCTCAAATGATGTTCCCTGATGTCCTACCATATATTGTTGGAAATATAATTGAATTTAGTTTCTGGAAATGTAAGGTTCATGGCTAGGTGATGTGTAGATTTTAAGATATGGCTGGAGGAGTGAATTGTGTTTCTGGACTATGGACTGCACTAAGTGACCCCCTTGTGAACCTTGTTTAAACACCTTAAAATATATGTGGGATCATGGAAAAATTTGAGAATGTAGGGAATGCAGTGGTGAAGACCACCCAAAAGGAATTGGATTAAAATATGAATTTTTGGATTTTATAAAAATGCTAGAGTAAAATTCGCGGAATGGAAAAAGGTCGATTAGTGGAACATGATTCTAGGGTTAGTGGTTATGATTCGAAAGTGGTAATTAAATTAAGTCGAGTAAGTGACGAGCGTAATCGGGTGATGACATGGACCTATAGTGGGGCTAGAGAGTCATAAGACGAAGTCGTTAAGTTAATTTCGTACCCCCCTAAACCCCGTAATTAAAGAGATATTGTTAAGGTACTAACGAACGATTATTGCTTATGTATAGATCGTTCGAATCCGCACGCTCGACCACCGCAACCAAACCAAGGCAAGTTTACTTTTCAAAACTTATCCATATACAAGGACTTTCACTGTTGTGTTTGTAGTTTTCAATTATATCAAATGCTATGTTTATCGAAGTAGTGATGCAATTGAGATTGTATAAGTACATATTTGCTTATACCCCTTGAACTTAGATTGAAATGTTTTCTTCGGACAACGACTCTAGCAATAGAGGTCGTAGCGGTCCGTATATACTATTGACCGGGGAGCGGTATTTTATTATATTGTATCTAGTTTGCGAAAACCCGAAGGGTCATTCGGGTAGTATCGTATACTCAAGTAACTATTGTTATATCTTCGTAAATACTCGAAACCCTATCTTGGATTAAAAGTTATTTTATCGAATAATTATTTTATTAATTATTAATATTAAATCTTAAAATATTATTTATTAATCATTGTTCATCATTTAAAGACAAAGTTAATCCAAGATACTTTTTAATACTTTCAAACTCGAACTCTTTCGAACTCAAAACATTTTCGAAAACCCCCGGTCAGGTTCCTCTTCTTGTATGATTTCAAGAATCATCGGTCGACTGATGTCGGACCTCAATTACTCTGTTTTCAATCAAAATCAAGTTTTCAAAAGAAAAAGAAAAAAGGGACTCTGGCAGGTGTGGGAACCGTTGAGCCAGGCGGTCCATCAATTATTATTCCGGCCCAGGTGTTGTCGAAGGATGATTACGGATGTAGTTTTCATCGAGGGTGATTACAGATGTAGTTCTCACCCGAGGGATAGTTACGGATGTAGTTTCTATCCTTCTACCGGGAGAGATGACCCGCGGATTATTGGACTTGGATGTGGCGACTGATCATCGTCAATCCCTGTCAGGTTTTTATGTTTTCTTCCAGTCCCATCCTCCACTTTGGAAAAATACTCAAACACTGCTTCTTGGGCCTAAGTGCCAAGTTGCTGATAGTGTGGTTTTCGATGAGAAAGTATTGACATCGTGCAGTATCTAGAACTGCAAGATTTTCTATAAAGATTGGCACGTGTTAGTGCACTCTTGCAATTGTTTCAAAGAATGAAATGTTTTGTATGAGAAACCTTCTAAGCTAATGGAAGGAAAGAGGTTGCAATGATGTATTCCTTGTACAGTATGTTAATCATAGAGTGTTTTGCCGAAAATGATATACTCATATGTATATATTTTCAAACTTGAGATATATTGAAATGGGAACCTTATAAAAGGGTTCATATGTTATTCTTAAAGCTCCTTAGTGAGTATAGATGTTTTATTCGAACTCGGACATATACATTGTCCAATTATGTTTTGAAATCTGAGGTATATACCCATATAGTTGGGAATGTTTTCGAAATAAACCACATTATTATTTTGCAAATTGGTGAACTTGCTGAGCATTATGTAGCTCATTCTTGCTTTATAAAAACTTTTCAGAAAGGGAAGAATTTGGTCGGTTAACTCCGCGACAGCAGAAGAGGAGTAGAAGATTTACCCCCGGAGATGATTTAGTTCCTGATAAATACTACAGAGTAGTCTGATAGGTTTTCAACTGTAATAGTAAGACTTGTCTTCAAGTATAGTTGTATAAGTGGAATTACGTAAGACTCTGATTTGTACAAATGAATTGTAATATTTAGCGGCACTTTTGATTATCGTTTCTGAGACTCTATCTTGCTTGTGTGTAAGATTGAGGTCTGAATGGATGTATTGTTGAGTTGTAAAGTTAATACAGGTATGATATGGTTGGATGGTGACGTGACGACCTGAATCTCTGACCTCAGATTTGGGGGCGTCACACTTAGGACCATCCTTGGAATTCTGAAATTTCCACCATAGTTAAAAATATGGGGACGGTGGTGAGAATGTGGAATGGCCCAAAGTCCCTCTTGGCCATAATATCTCATGGCCCATTCAACTTCATTATTTGTAGCGGTAGAAGACATCCTCACGCAGGCTAGCTTACCTCATTTCTTTCTATGTTGACTCTTCTCTTTCTCGGACATATCCTTGTATCTACCCTAATCAATGTCAATCTCTTCATCCAAGACTTCCCAATGTTCAAAGGGGATAGGTGATGGTGGTGGAGATGTAGGTTCAAGGTTGATTATGGGAGAAATTGAAGAGGCAGAAGGCGCGCCCTCAGCAGAATAAGTATCTGAAGAATGTGTATCATCAGAAGTGTTAGAATCTGGGATGAAATAACCATCAGAAGGAACTGAAGGCAACAGGTCTGAAATTCCAAGAGCTGGGAGTTCTCTTGAAGGTTGAGGATCTTTAAGGGAGTCATCACTGGAGAAACTCATCATATCTTCGTTAAAATCCTCAATAAGGCGCGCCCTGTCTTCTGAAGAAATGAATGAGAAAAGAGGCCTAGGGTGATTTGGAGGAAGAATAACTGGTGGAAAGGAATGGATTCCAAGGTGTTTATTAAGTTCTTTAAACAGATGAAATGGAGACGGCGCGCCCTCCAGCTGTAAAATTAAAAGTAAAGAGGCTAAGGGCGCGCCTAGAAAGGAATAAGTAGAATTTTTTTTTATAAAATATAGCATAAAGACGTCAAAGAAACCATTCTTGAAACCTAAGATGCATCCTAATGGGTTGATTAAATTCTATGAAGAATACAGTTTTAAGGACGGCTAAACTATGGTATCATAGAAGTTCAAGGCGTGCCCTGCAAAGAAGGCGCGTCATAATATTATTGATGATGGGCATTTAGAGAATGACATTTTGATAGAGAAGACCCAAGTATGACTATAAAATAGAAGACCTTAGAGCACGCCCTAGGGATAAGGCGCGCCCAAAATTAAAGGAGTTAATCTAAATGTTATCCTAAGAAAAACTACCTAAGAGAATTATTCAAGCAAAAACAAAGATCAAACGTATATATACACACATATAGATACAGACGGAAATGAAGAACATGAATAGTCAGTTTGTAATATCGGACAGAATACACGGTAAAAATCAACAATTTATACATAGAAACATACCTTGGGAGTTGAAGATTAAGGATTTAAGAAGAAAATCAGAGGAACACGTTGCGGTTTGCCGGATTTTTGCTCGGAGAGTAAAATCGTCGAGTAAGTTTTTATGGAGAGAGAGTAGAAAAAGAGTAAAGTGAGAGAAAGGGGGTATTTATAGAGAGATAAAAAGATAGTGGGTTACAGGTGTCATACAGAAAACTGATTGGAATTCTGAGGACGCGCCCTCAATTAAGGCGCGCCTTGGAGGAAATTGCCAAAGGAAATTTGGGTTTTTTGAAGTAAAATTCCATATATCATCTCTGATTTCACATAGAATTGGGGGGTAGTTGTAATATCCAAAATCCAGTTCAGGTATTTTCAAAATAGATTCGGGTCACAAACGGGTTCAATTTTGGGAATTCTAAGACAAATTAGGGTTTTCGAGGAATTAGGGCGCGCCCTGGGTGGTTAAGGCGCGCCCTGGTTTATGTTGGAATTCTAGGACAGTTACAATGATGATTTCACATTTGATTATTGAATAATTCCCTCCTGTCGTATCTCAGGAAGGGATATCCGTCGTAGAAGGCCTCTAGGGGTTTTCTTGGATTTATGGATCTTTCTTATACACTGAGGGCATGTTTTCCTCGATGGAAAGATATGTCTCTCTTTGGTGTGTGCTTTGGAGCTCTGTTCATGTATTCAATGGGCGCTCTCTCATTGGGGAACTTTGGAGTAATCCTGCACTTTGCACCCAAAAGCTCTGGATCACCTATCCTGTTATCTGGTGGGTGCTTCTCATTCAGGGGAGAGGAATGCGTTCTGCATTTGGGGTAAACCATGGCTATACCTGCATCCTTGAAATCAAGAAATAGCTTGTAGCGGATAAGACTAGTCCTAGACAGGGGAAGTTTCTTTATCCGTGAAGTCTTGGGATTCTGGATGAGCCTTGAGCCTTTTGTGGTTAGGCCTCATAGTAGAACATTCTAGATGCTGGACCGACAATCCAAGCCCATTTAGGTTTCTTGCTCTCCAAGAACTACGTATGGCTTAATCCCCTATAAATACTGGGGTACGTAGGCCGATTGAGGGGTTGGAAGTCGAGAGCTCTGAAATAGCCGCCACTAACCCTATCAATCTCAGCCACCAATTACAAACGGCCACCACACGCCACCACTCTTTTCGGCAAAGAACCACCGCTGTAGATCTTGTTTCCGGCGAAGTACCTCGAATTTTGTTTTTCCCAAATTCCTCCGTCAACAAATTGGAACTAGAAGGAGGGGCTAGCCAACCAAGATCTGAATCTTAGGAGGAAAAGATGTCTCACAATCGAAGTGGAGGTTCGCACTTGTCCTGTTATCTGGTGGGTGCTTCTCATTCGGGGGACAGGAATGCGTTCTGCACTTGGGGTAAACCATGGCTATACCTGCATCCTTGAAATCAAGAAATAGCTTGTAGCGGATAGGACTAGTCCTCGACGGGGGAAGTTTTTTTATCCGTGAAGTCTTGGGATCCTGGATGAGCCTTGGGCCTTTTGTGGTTAGGCCTCATAGTAGAACATTCTGGATACTGGACCGACAATCCAAGCCCATTTGGGTTTCTTGCTCTCCAAGAACTACGTATGGCTTGATCCCCTATAAATATCGGGGTACGTAGACCGATTGAGGGGTTGGAAGTCGAGAGCTCTGAAATAGCCACCACTAACCCTATCAATCTCAGCCACCAATTACAAACATCCACCACACGCCACCACTCTTTTCGGCAAAGAATCACCGCTGTAGATCTTATTTCCGGTAAAGTACCTCGAATTTTGTAGTTCCCAAATTCTTCCGTCAACACTCACTCCTCGATTGAGCTACTAACATAATGTCATCAACAAAAAGTATACATCAAAGAACATTGTCTTGGATGTCACGATTAAGCACATCCAAAATAACTATAAATAGTAAATGAACTAAAACCAACCTCTGATGAAGTCCGATCTCGACAGGGAAAATTCTATTATCTCCTATTGTTGTCCGAACACATATCCATACTTCATAGTAAAAATCATGTATGGCGTTAACATACACCCATGATATCCTTTTTCTTTTAAATATCTCCAAATAACCTCTCGTGGTACAGTGTCATAAGTTTTTTCAAGATCTATAAATATCATATAGTATATCTTTTTAACTTATTTGTTTTATTAAAATTTTAAAATTAAATTATTTTAAAAAATTATTTTTTAACTAATATATATTATTTAACTGAATCGAAGTCTGTCCATATGATCAACCAACCGATTCTTTACATTTTTTTATTTTGGGATGTCCATTTCAATTTTTTACATTTCAAAAGTTTCCAAAAATAATAAATTTTTAACAATATTAAATACTATTACACCCACGACTTTCTTTCACCGTCTCGAATTTATTATTAAATATTAATAGTTTCCAACACTTTACTCATTTTTATATCTTTTCTTAACATCCATGCCAAACCCATATGTAAATAAATGGGTGGGACGAAGGGAATATTATTTAAGAATATAGAATATAATAATTACCATATTTTTTGACAAATATTTTTTAATTGAAAAAAGATAAGTGTTTGTCATATGGAGTATAATATTATTAACAAAATTTATAATTTGGGTTGGATACATAATTATATACAAAATAATGAAAACAAAAAACACCAAATTTTATAATTAATAAAATTATAATAAGATGAGAGATGCTGATTTATTTAATAAGATTTTTAAATCATAATCAATAAGCCATGTAACTCAATTGGTATGACATCAATTATATTGTATGATAGCGAATGTTCGATTCTTGACAAAAACATAATTAAGTTAATTTTTAGCATTAATTAAAGAGTGATGACATTCTTGTTATTTAGTCTTTCACAGGGTATACTGAGAATTTTACATTTTATTGGCATAAAATGCCCTTAGTTGCTATATATATATATATATATATATATATATATATATATATATATATATATATATATATATATAGTCAAGTGCTCAAATGAGACCCCTAATTAAAATGAGAACTGAGAATTCATCTCAGCCTTTTATTTTATATAAGATCCTTTTAATCTACACCACACACATTACTCTTTCTCAGCTATATTCACCTGGTCACCTATTATCTCGTAATTTTAAACATTTATCTCTCTTCTCCTTCCCCGTCTCTCTTCTCACTATCCCTATATCTCCTTATAATATCAAGCTCTAGCATTTTAAAAACTCGACATTGAAACACCCCACTTCTATGCTTTAAAATTTTTCAAAATTATATTTTGCCATAGACCATTACGACGTAATCTTCGACAAAGCTTTTGAAGGTATAAAAGAAAAGAAAGATGTCATGGATCAATTGATATTTGATTTCACCAAGGTGAAGGGCTACTAACAATCGGCGAGCACGATAGTGACTATATAGGCTAGGGAAATGGTGACGATGACTCAGATCTGGTGAATTTGATACTATTACGAACTTAAATCTGATTTTTTTTTGTGATTTTGTGCCCAGATTTTTTGGTGATTTGGGTGTAAAATTGGTGATTTGTCTTTAAATTCTGGATAAAATTTTAGTTTGTCTTTTCTCCTTCCCCGTATCTCCTCTCTCTGTTTCTCTTTATCACTCTCCCTCTTTGTAATATCAAACTCTATCATTTTAAAACCTTGACATTGAAACAACCATCCACTATGCTTTAAAATTTTTCAAAATCATATTTCGCCGTAGACTTTCATCTCCCTGATGTCATTTATATACCATTACGACGGAATCTTCGATAAAACTTTTGAAAGTATAAAAGAAAAAGAAGATGTCATGGATCAATTGAAATTTGAGTTCACGTTGAAGGGCTACTAACAATCGGTGAGCACAATAGTGATTGTGTAGGCTAGGAAAATGATGTATAAGCTGACTCAGATCTGGTGAATTTGGTACTATTACGAACTTAAATCTAGTTTTTTTTTTGTGATTTTGTGCCCAGAATTCCTGGTGATTTGGGTGTAAATTTGGTGATTTGTCTTTAAATTATAGATCAAAATTTTTGTTTGGTGATTATGTAGCTATTGGTGGTGATTGTGATCTAAAATATTGGTGATTTGAATATGGATTTGGTGATTTAGTAGCTTTTAATGTAGGGTGATTATGACGATATGTTCTATATTAATGATTTGGATTCAAATTTGATGATCCATGTGGTGACGATGGAGTACAAATGATGGTGTGGTGGTGAATCTGGTGATGTTACGATTGGTGATGATGGAAATTACGGTGATGGTGCAGTAGTGGTTACTGGCGATTGTGATAATCAAATGTGATGGCAATACAAGGATAGGTGGTAAAATATCGTGGTGCAGGAAAGGATAGTGAGCCGATGACGACAAGCAAGGATCCTGCGTGTTTGTTTATTGGGCCTGATTTGCGGCCCAATATGCAATTCTCATAATAAAAGGGTCTCACTGGAATATATATATATATATATATATATATATAAGCAGAATATACAAATATTGGGCCGGCCCAGTTTATTTATTTACTTATGAATAAGGCTCGATCTACTATTACTCGAATACTCTCTCTTACTCTCTAACCCTAATTCCCCTAAATCAAACCACACCTCTCTCTCTCTCTCTCTCTCTCTCTCTCTCTCTCTCTCTCTCTCTCTCACTCTCACTTCGCAGCCTCTCTCTCACTTGTCAACTATATTTCTTTCCATCTCTTTGTATGAGATGAACCCTAGGGATGGCAAAAAAAACCGATCCGATGGATACCCGACCGTTTTGACCCGATTGGATCTTACCGAACCCGATTCTTTGGATTTGGATTTGGATTTGGATTTATTTTTAAACCCGAAAGAGTTTGGATTTGGATATTAGTCATTTCGAACCCGATCCAAACCCAAAATCCGAAACCCGATCCAAACCCAAAACCCGAAAAAACCCGATATATATATATATATATATATATATATATATATATATATATATAAAGGAGAACCCCTGGGAGCTCTAGAATCGCTCGGATCCTATTTATCTATTTTTCTAGAGCTCCTCTATTTTAAATAATAAAATCAAAACTTCCTTCTTTAGGCCCTATTTTTTAGAAAAGAAATCAAAATTTCCTTTTTTTAACATAAGTACTAACATCTTCGAAACAGAAAAGGTTTTCAAATTTGTAGGGAAGAAGAAGTCAAATTTATATATTCAAAATAGAAAAAAATAATTATATTTCAGAACTTCCTTGTTTTAATATTAACATCTTCGAAATAGAAAAGGTTTTTGAATTTGTATGGAAGAAACATTCAAATTTACATATTTGAAATAGAAAAGAATTTTATATTTTTATATATAGCTGAAATAGAAAAGAAATTTTATATTCTTATATATATATATACAATCATAGCTTATAATGATTAAATTTTATCACAATGTTTGTAACCCTTTTTTTTTGCTTATGTTTGCTTTTGGCTTCATCTATTTTTTTGCTTTACTTTGGGTTTTGTATTTTTTTGTTAGTGATCTCGGTACGGAAACACCTGATCGTGTGAACAAGAATTAGGAGATTTTTCTCTGTTTGAGAAGTAGAAACACTTGAGTAACTTGGCACAAAAGGATTGAACTTTTACCATTCACTATTTATTTATTTATTGTAAATTGTTAATATGTCGTTGTTATCTTCTCATTATTCTTGATCATAATATTCCAACGTCTTCTTTTAATTAATTCAATTAAATCTGCTCTTTTATCTATATGTATTTATCACAACGCGTGTCGGCCTAAGAAAACGTGACACAAAATCGACTTAAAAAATAAGGAAAATTAATTCTAAGGTCCCTGAACTATTAGCCATTTTTTATCTAAGTCCCTGAACTAAAAATGTAAATTGATAGGTAATTGAACTTTTAAATTTTTCTCATCAAAGTCCTTCCGTTAAAATTCATTAAACGTCTGTTAACTTTTGCTGACGTGGCATCCTACTATTAGGCATTTCTCATGTAAGTCCCTAAACTATTAGACATTTCTTATGTAAGTCCCTAAACTGAAAATTTAAATTTAAATCTCAATTTTATATTAAAAATCACATTTATTACTCTTTAATATTAAAATGAGTAATGTTAAATGAACTATAAAAATACATGGACTTATATATAAAAAAATCAAGTGATTAAAAATTTTAATATTTTATTTATTTTTTAAAAAACAAAATATTATAATATTATATATTCGAATTTATTGAAATTATATAAAAAAATCATTCCCCAAAGTGTGATATACATCTAAAATTTACATGTCAGGAATAAATATAAAACAATTTTTTATATTGTATACACCAACTTTATAAGAATTATTAAAAATATAAATATAAACAAAGTTAAAATGAAATCATTGTACATATATATTAATTTTTTAATGTTTTTTAGAACACAAATATATGCAAAGTTAAAAAAAAAATTCTAAACTAAAAAGATTTTAGAATGAAAGTAATAAATGTGATTTTTAATATAAAATTGATATTTAAATTTAAATTTTCAGTTCAGGGACTTACATAATAAATGCCTAATAGTTTAGGGACTTACATAAGAAATGCCTAATAGTACACGTCAACAAAAGTTAACGGACGTTTAATGAATTTTAACGGAAGGACTTTGATGAGAAAAATTTAAAAGTTCAATTACCTATCAATTTACATTTTTAGTTCAGGGACTTAGATAAAAAATGACTAATAGTTCAGGGACCTTAGAATTAATTTTCCCTACAAAATAAGTATATGGTTTATTTTGTTATCTATATACATATTAAAATTTGTACAATATTGTATTCATTAATTTATTTATAAATACTTTTTTTAAATTTTTTTCTTAAATAATCTATATTTTGAAATTTTTTAAAAAATATTACAAGGCCGCCGTGAAACGTGTCATATATGTATTTATTACAACGGGTGTCGGCCTAAAAAACGTGATACAAAATCAACATAAAAAATAAGTATTGTCTATATATATTAAAATTTGTACTATATTGTGTTCACTGATTATTTATAGATTTTTTCTTTTCTTTTCTTTCTTACATTTATATTCTGAATTATTTTATGAAATATTACAAGGCCGCCGCGAAGCGCGGCTCAGTCAACTAGTATATATATATATATATATATATATATATATATATATATATATATATATATATATATATATATATATATATAGGCCCATGCTCAAGGGAGAACCCCTCTAAGTGAGAGAACTGAGAGACCACTTCTATATCCGTTGATTTTAATTTAATCTGATGGCTTAGAAATTTCAGTTATTAATTTAAAACAGTTAATAATACTTACATGTTTACAACAAAATGGCAGTTCTGGAATACAAGAATCGGAGGAAATCATCAGCTATATTTGATATCAATAACGTATAATTTATCGACCAATCATATATTTGATTTGCTTGAATTACTCGTTCATATCAGAATAACAACTTTTAATGAACCGGTTAATATTTATGGATATTATGAATTATTTCTGGAAATAAGCTAAACAATAACATGTTATGCTTTACTTTCTTTATGGTTTTCCATTATTATTTTTTTAATACCGTAAGGAAGCATATAACTCAATTTAAGGAACACTCGTCCCTGAGATATGAGTTTACGAGGGGAAAAAGGACATTTTTACCATTGTACTATTTCCGGAATTGCAATTGCACTACTGTACTACAAACGGACTACTGTACTTTAGCATTTTTAACAAATTGATCACTCCCGTCAGTCAAATTGTAAAACAGTAGTGGTGAATTTGTTATAATTTAACTGACGGGAGTGGTGAATTTGTTAAAAATGCTAAAGTACAGTAGTCCGTTTGTAGTACAGTAGTGCAATTGCAATTCCGGAAATAGTACAGTGGTGAAAATGTCCTTTTACCCGTTTACGAGTGTTGGATTTTGAAACAATAGTGTTGTATACTTCACTATCTATGGCTCTCGGTATTATCTTAATCTGAATGTTTTCAATAGGCTCAATGGTTGTACATCATGTTAATATCTTTTTCTTCCTTGTTTGAAAGGATATCTTTGATATATTATTTTGGTATTTGTACGATGTAGCATAAAATTTAATTACACTTAGTTATCCTCTGCACTAGGTCAATTATTTAATTGATTCCGTCAAAAGTCAATTCTAGCAAAATCTATTTTTAATTATAAGAGATATTCCATTATTGGGAAAAATCAAATTATATTTTTATGGAATATATCTCTACACCAAGGCAATAAGATCAAACAAGAAATATCAAGGTTTGATATTTTTTAGATCTCCGTTGCAAAAGTGATAAGGCGACAGGCTCGAATAAAGAATATTCGAGGATTAATATTCTTTAGAGAACTCGTGCTATATTTAAAAGCGATCTGTTTTTACTCAAAAATATTCCGCCTTCACACTCAAAATACTTTTATCCTCAAGAATATTAATATTCAGTGGTAGAATATTCCTAAGTGCTCCATAATTTCTAGAATTCCATTTTATAATATTCCTAAGTGCTCCATAATTTTAGAATTATTTATTGGGTATTTTCGTATTTTTCGGGTATTTAATTAACGAAACATGTTACGTATTTAATCGTTAATTGATACGAGTACGATACAATTAATTACAGCCCAAACACAGCTGGAATTACTTTACCAAATCCACTCCAAAGAAACACAAAACCATCCCAAAGAAACACAATACCACTTTCCCCCTCATCAATCCACACCTTTTCAATCTCAACCACTCCTTTTACTTTAAATCTCAACCACTCCTTCCACCCAACTCCTCCTATAAATAACCTCCTTCCCCCAACCATTTTACACAAGCTAAAGAACCAAAGAAGTGCTGGAAATTTTAGAAGTAGAGCTCTCTCAATGTATCCAAACACTCTCTACACCTACTTCATCTCAAAAACCTTCTCTTTCTTATACATACTTAAATATATACAAGGTTTTTGTTCCATAAAGCTTAGTTCCTTCAGCCAAGCTTTCTCCCACCTAGCAAGCTCATCTACCACTACTATCCGGCCTCCCGAAGGGCTGTCCAAGTTCGACCAACGTGCCAAAATCTGGCCGAACCTCCGGCGAATTTTTCCGGCGAACTTTTCCGGTGATCTCCAAAAGTGGTAATATTTTAGCTTCATATCCGAGTCTTAACCGACCATATTTTTATACATATAAGAGCTCTATCTTCATCTTCTCTTCATCTTTAAGCTCTTATATCGGATCTCGAATCGAGACCATTAAAATCCGGACAAGGATTAAATTTCGAACAACGATTCTAAATATTACAAAACCTCAAAAAGAGGTTATATTTGACGATGGTCAAATAATACATCGAGCTTGATTTGATTCCCTTCTATCACCTTAGTGTTCCGGGGGAAAAGAATCTAAAAGTCTTAATTAATTAAAACTTTAATGCACTTACTTTGGTCATTAATATTTATTATTGTGATATATATAACTGTGCTAAAGCGTGATTTGTTTCCCTTCTATCACCTCTAGTGTTCCGGGGGAAATAAGTTGTTATGCTTCTATTTATATATTTTCCGCACTTTTTCTTCTCGTTCTCACAATTGTGAGTGATACTACTTTTAACGCATAATAGCGTGGCGAAAGCCTTTTATATATTTTCCGCAATTTTTCTTCTCGTCCTCACACTTGTGAGTGATTTTACTTTCCGCATTTTCTCTTCTCGTCCTCACACTTGTGAGTGATTTTACTTTCCGCACTTTTTCTTCACGTCCTCACACTTGTGAGTGATTTTACTTTTTCGCACTAATTTAACGCATAATAGCGGCCCTCGTTTTATCCTATAGATAAGCGAGTTACTTTTCTGTACGTGTGCGTTTATTTGTGTGTTGTGTTTAATTGGCCAAATTCTATTAAAGTGCAAATTGTTAAAGTAATATTGTAACACTCTCGTTTAAATATATACGAATAGTCTAAAACAAGACTATATCGAACGAGAAGTTGTTTTTCAAAGATCCTTAAGCTATAAAGTTTTTACAAGGACTTGATTTATACATTACTTCGAAAATAGTCGTATTTTCGATAAAGAAGTAATTTTAAGTATACTTTGACATTAACAAAAAGTCGAACAAAAGTATACAATTATAAACCTTATAAGCCTACGAGCTTAAAGGACATAATCAATATTTGCAAAATCCGAGATATATTTAAATCTAATTAAACGGAGTATTGTATTAAAAGTATTCTTCGATTTACAAGTCATATCGAATATAAGAATACACATAAAGTCATAAGCAAATAAAGCTTATTGAACTTATTTTATATAATATTCGTGTAAGAATATTATAGTCACTCTCGGACATATTAGTCCAAAACCTCTCTATATTACGGTTTGTTTCGTAGATATTGTTTTCTAAGTTTTGCAGTGAGGTGAAGTTGAAGTGAGGTGATTCTCGTTCTAAGACCCAAGTCCTAGGCACTAGCGGGGAGTTAGTGGCCTTTGCACCGTGAAGAAGAGAAAAGACCCAAGACCTTTCATCTAAGATCCAAGACCGGCAAATGCGAGGAATTCAAAGACTACACCAAGGGTTCTACATCAACTTTGAAGAAGTAGCGGGGAGTTGCTTTCTAAGATAAGTTGTGTAGGTTTTTCACAACGACTTTGAGGGTGTAACGAGGAGTTACGGCCCAAGACGAGTCTTGTGAGTTTTTATATTTATTGTGAGGTAGTATCTTGGAGATACGTACCAAGACCAATATTTATAGGGTTGTAAAGGCTTCTCCGCCTACTAAAGGAGCGAGATATTTTTAAGGGAAAATCTCGAGTCCGGAGAGGAGCTCGGGGACTGGAGTAGGGGTGAGTGAATCCATTAGGGGTTGCGCCATCGCGAACCAGGATAAAATCTCCTGTGTGATATTTTCTTCCCTTGTCTTTTATTTCTGCACTTATAAACTACATAACGACTTGGTAAAAGTTTTAAAAAAGGAAAATTATTTTAAAATGCAATAATAATTTTTAAATTGGATATTAAGCTATTCAACCCCCCCTTCTAGCTTAAAATAGCCCTCTTACGGGACCTAACAATTGGTATCAGAGCGTTGCTTTTTAACGTGTTTGTTGAGTGATTTGCAGATTTACAGGCACAACAAAAAGTGATCCTACATGGCGTATCTAAATACCATCGGTTGCGATGAAGGCCTATCTAGCTCTTGCCCTCCTCTATTTGATGGCACCAACTTTGCAACATGGAAAATGAGGTTTCGCATCTATGCTAGATCTCAAGGAGTCAAAGTTTGGATGGCCATAGAAGACGACGTTGTTATTCCTACCGAAACAGTTGACGGTGTCATTGTTGAAAAGAAGGTTAGTGAATACACTCTCGCCGAAGAAAATATGATGAATACTGCCGCGAAAGCAGAAATGGTTCTCACAAGTGCACTTGCAGAAAAAGAATATAAAAGAGTAGACATTTGCAAGTCTGTACAAGAAATGTGGAACAAATTAGTGGTTACCTACGAAGGAACCATCGATATAAAAGATTCTCGAATGGATACTTTAATCCAAGAATACGAGAACTTTAAACTCCAAGAGGGAGAAAATATCATCGATATGGAAACAAGATTTACTCGTATAACCGATGAATTATCTCAACTCGGAAAGAGCTATACTCGAAATGAAAAGAACCGAAGAGTTCTAAAATCTTTACCTCCTAGTTGGAAGGTTAAAGTTACTACTATAAAAGAAATGCATAATCTAAATGATTATGACATCGATAGTTTATTCGGAAATCTTAGTGCATACGAAGAAGACAATATTCCGGATAAGGTCATTCATAAAGTGGAAGACAAAAAGAAAAATATGGCTTTAAAAGCTATATTAATCGATGAAAATGAAAACGACAAGGAGTTAAATGAAGAACTCCAAGATCTCGATGAAAGCGAAATTGCTTTACTAACGAGACAACTTCGTCTTGTGCTACAAAGCAAATCTCAAAGATACAGAAAAGGCTTCCTAAAATCAAATAATCAACAAAGAGTTTTTAACTCTAAAGGAAGGCCTAATTACTCTCAAAATTATAGTCCTATCTATAAGAGTAATTTTCCAACAATGAGCTTTAATAAAGGCAAAGGCACTCAAAATACAAATGCCTATAATAATGCCAACAACAATAGCAATCCTCCTTACACTCCTCCAAAATATAAAGAACAAAATCCGGAGGAAACACAAAAGTGTGTTTCGAGTGTAAACAACCAGGTCACTTTAAAAGAGAATATCCTAAGCTTGCTAAAGGAAGAATTCTCGTGGCGAAAAACGGTTGGGATTTAAGTGAAGATGAAGAAGCTCCGGAAGCTAGTGAAGAAATTGTCAACCTATGCTTAATGGCTATCGGGGATGAAGCTACTTCAACGGGAGCCTCCACTTCTCATCAAGAGGTTTGTCTTGTTGCTAAGCAAGACATGTGGTACCTTGAAAGTGGATGTTCAAGACATATGACCGGTAACAAGTCATTGTTGAACAACATTAAAAAGGTCACTGCGGGAAGTGTCACATTTGGAGATAGTAGTAAAGGCATCATTGTCGGCATCGGAGACATCGGGAATAGTGGCTTCAAGATTTCAAACGTACAACTAGTCACGGGATAAAGTACAATATTCTCTCGATAAGTCAACTTTGCGACAATGAATACAAGGTAATTTTCTATACTACTCATTGTTCAATTCTAGATAAAGATTGGAAATTGGTTCTCACTTGCCCTCGAAACAAAAATGTCTATACATGAGACATGAGCAAGAATGAGAATGTATGCCTAATCACAATGAACCATGACCCTTGGCTATGGCATCGAAGATTAGGACATGCAAACATGAAGTTGATTAAAAACATATCAACTAAAGATCATGTACGAGGTATACCAAAATTGAATTATCAAAAAGATCATACTTGTGAAGCTTGCGAAATTGGAAAACAATACGAGCCTCTCACAAAGCTAAATTCATGGTATCAACCTCTAGACCTCTCGAGCTTTTACATATTGATCTTATTGGTCCGGTTCCAATATAAAGTCTCGGAGGTTGTTCATACACGTTAGTAATCGTTGATGATTATTCAGATTCACGTGGACGGAATTTCTCAAATCTAAAATTGATGCTTTTGAATCTTTTTCTTTTCTATGTAAAAGAATTCAAAATCAACAAAATAGTACCATAGTCTATATACGGACTGATCATGGTAAAGAATTTGAGGATTCTAGTTTCATGAACTTTTATGATGAAAATGGAATCACACACAATTTTTCCGCTCCATACACTCCACAATCAAATGGAGTTGGAGAAAGAAAAAATAGAACATTACAAGAAATGGCAAGCACTATGCTAAATGAACATCGTCGACCAAAATATTTTTGGGCCGAAGCGATGTCTACTTCTTGCCATATTCTTAATCGGGTTTTGCTACGTCCAATAACACAAAAGACTCTTTACGAGCTTTATTTTGGCAAAACATCGAAACTAAGTTACTTTCGAGTATTCGGATGCAAATGCTTCATATTAAACTCGAACTATCTTACCAAATTTGATCCTAAATCAAATGAAGGTATATTTCTTGGATACTCTACAAATAGCAAAGCCTATCGAGTATTCAATCTTAAAACACTTGTGGTGGAAGAATCTATGAATGTTGCATTTGATGAAAGCAAACCACCATCAAAGTATAAAGATCTTGTCGAAAATGATAAAGTTGAACAAGACGATGTGGAAAATATTATTCGATAATTCGAAAATATGGATCTTGGAACTCCCATACCAATAAATCCATTACAATTAGCCGAAACGGAAGTAGAACTTCCTAAAGAAATTCCTATTATTAGAAGTCATCCACTAGATAATGTTCTTGGAGACTTAAATAAAGGAGTCCAAATGCGGTCACAAGTGCAAAATGTTGTGAATCATCTTAGTTTTCTATCTCAAATAGAACCTAAGACCGCTAAAGAAGCTTTCCTAGACGAAGATTGGATCTCGGCTATGCAAGAGGAATTACTACAATTCACTCGTAGCAAAGTTTGGGAACTTGTTCCAAACCCCAAAGATACTTCCATAATTGGAACCAACTGGGTATTTTGAAACAAGTTAGATGAAAACGGAATGGTTGTTAGAAATAAAGCGAGATTAGTCGCTCAAGGCTATACCCAAATGGAAGGGATGGACTTTGATAAAACTTATGCACCCGTAGCACGAATTGATTCAATTCGAATGCTATTAGCTTACGCGTGTCATAAAGATTTCAAAGTATACCAAATGGATGTCAAATCGGCTTTCTTAAACGGGATATTAGAAGAAGAAGTTTATGTAAAACAACCTCCCGGTTTTGAAGATGCCACGCATCCGGAGTATGTATACAAATTATACAAAGCTCTATACGGCTTAAAACAAGCTCCAAGAGCTTGGTATGAAAGGTTGAACAAGTTCCTATTAGAAAAAAAATTTAAAATGGAACGGCCGATAAAACCTTATTTACAAGACAAGAAAAAGATGATATCTTGCTTGTACAAATATACGTAGATGACATCATTTTTGGTTCAACCAATGATGCACTATGTAAAGAATTCTCTGATAATATGAGCAAAGAATTCGAAATGAGTATGATGGGTGAATTAAATTTCTTTTTAGGATTGCAGATAAAGCAATCTGATGAAGGCGTACATATTTCACAATCGAAATATTGTAAAGAAATGCTAAAGAAATTTGACATGGAAAATTCAAAACCCATTTCTACTCCTATGTCGACTTCTGATAAATTAACAGAAGATCCCAACGGAATACCCGTTGACACTAAGAAATATCGAGGCATGATTGGTAGCTTGCTATATATAACCGCAAGTCATCCCGATATTCAATATAGTGTTTGTAAGTGTGCTAGATTCCAAGTAGCACCAAAGGAATCTCACTTATCCGCGGTAAAACGGATATTAAGATATTTAAAAGGAACCATTAACGTAGGTCTTTGGTATCCAAAAGGAGTACCATTTGACTTAGTATGTTTTCTGATTCGGACTATGCCGGGCATTTAGTCGACAGAAAAAGTACAAGTGGTACATGTCAGTTTCTGGGAGGATGCCTAGTATCTTGGTTTTCCAAGAAACAAAATTCGGTATCTATTTCCACAACGGAAGCTGAGTATATAGCGGCCGCAAATGTTGTGCTCAAATATTATGGATGAAGCAAACATTAGCCGACTATAATACTAAATTTGATGTGATCTCAATCTTATGCGATAACACGAGTGCTATAGATCTTAGCAAAAATCCCGTGTTACATTCAAGATCTAAGCATATAGGTGTGAGACATCATTTTTTACGTGATCATATCAATAAAGGCGATATAAAAACGACTCATATCGAAACTGAGTACAATCTCGCAGACATATTCACAAAACCATTAAATTCCGAAAGATTCACTAAACTCCGTTTGGATTTAGGAATGTTGGAAATTCCAAAATAATGGTTTATATATTTTGTGAGAATATTTATCATTATTTATAGTCATCTCACGAAAAAGAAATCTTTCCGGATAATTAGATCTCTAAAACTCAGATTTCGATAATGATAATATATGAAACTTTATCGATCGGGTTTTATCGAGAACCTAATTTTCCTACGGATAAAGATAAAACTATTCAAGCAAATATTTATCGGAATTAATTTCGGAAATATTTTGATATACTAAATAAATGATATTTATCTAAATACAAAGAATCAAAATATTAGTATATTTTCTAATATTCGTAATAAATTATTATATTCATATAAATATATAATTATTATTAGTTTTCAAAAATTATTTTAGAAATAAAAATATATTATTTTATGCTTATTTTGGTCATTTTGACCCAGTCAATTGAGTCAAACCCGGCCCAATACAAGTTAACCCTACCCAACTGAAAACCCTAATCTAAACTGAAAACCCTAATCTATTTCAGCCGTTCGATATTAAGGATGAATTAATCCTGACCGTCCATCTTAGAAATTATATATACTAAATAATGCGTACTATTCATTGTGTGTGTGTGTGTGGCAGTCGCGAATGTATCTCATTTTCTCTCATTCTCTCTCAAAACCTATCGACTGTTCTTCGTCTCTTCGACGAATTCATCGTTCTTTTCCGATGAAATCTCGATTAAACACTACTCTATACACTACACATCATCTTTACTTCGATTTGACTTTCAGAAATCTCAAATCGACTCTAAAATTAAACGGGTTGGGTACAGAAAAATGATTTTGATTATCAATCGTTATCGCCTCAATCGATTTCGAATTATAGATCAAAATCAACAAATATATTTGTATATACACAATATACACACACACGAACACTATTTTAGTTTTATTGATTTAATTTTTCAAAACCCTAATTCGTCGTATGAGTATTTATGCAGGTTTGATGAATTAAATCTCAAATTGAGTCCTCGATTGTGATAAAGAGCCCTATTGCGAAGAGGATAAAGGCCTAACTTGGTTGAATCGGTGCTTGACTCAGCGGAATCATTCTCGACTCAGCGAGTCAACTCGGCGCTCAGTGATTTATGTATAAGGTAAGACCCCAAGAAGACGATGAGGCCTTGGGCTAAGGTGTGAACCTTATTTTAATTCATTAGTATGTTCAAACTTTATAAATCTCTGTAAGATTTAAGATCTCTGAGAAATTCATGTGTTCTTAAATATTTATGTGTTTACTTGAAGCTTTGAGACATTAGTTTGATACTTGATGAATTGATGAGACTGTGAGTTTATGATAAGTTGCTTGATTTGAATATGGTATGATGAAATCAGTGTTATATAAGCAAAAAGTTTATGAAACATGGTATATGCTACGTATATTTTGATTGTGAAATATTTGTTTATGTGATACTCATGGTTCTGAGAATTCAAAACTATGAAGTTATGATATTATGCTTGAATAGTGAATTTGGCCTTTTTGACTTTCGAATATGCAAGATATTGACATAATTGGGATATTGTGATCTGGAAAAGTCAATTACAGTGTTAGCGTTGCTTGATATATTGAGCGTTAAACATTTTCTGGACTTGTGAGCTGTAAAGTGACTTTGGTTTGTTTAACAATACTGCCTGTATAAGATTCTTAAATTGACTTAGTCAATTCTGTGCTTCTATGATAATTACTGTTCTGACAACTCCAACTGTGATTAAAGCTTTATATGGCTGGCTTCTGATTCTTGTTTAATGATATGGAAAAACAATCTACTCGCCTGATATTTGAGTAAATGGATCATGCAGTATGGATTAAATTGATTAATTCAAGTATATGATGATTAGAAATTAAGTATAATGTGTGAAGAATAATATAGGTTTGTCATCTCTGTGGATTGAACCTATAATACCTGAATTAGTAAGTTATATGGTATTGTATTGATATGAGAAGTCAAGATGACTAGATGCCTGGTTAATAGTTGAACAAATATTGCTATGCAGTTTGAAGGTAATGGGATGAACTTGGATATGTGAGCCTTACTGTTGTAATTATAAACCAAGTTTTCAAATATATCTTTGTATACATCTGGATAGTTGATAACACTGTCTTTATCTGTGCTTATATTATATGATTTAATATAAATGTATACTCTGGATATGTCATGGGTACTAACTATGCTACCTTGGTTTCTATAACGTGATATGCTGTCTGTGTGTGGCCATGCTGTTTACTTCAATTTATATAAACTGTTGGGTCACTATTGTAACTGTGTAAACTTAGTTTACATTTCTAGTAACTAAATTGTTAATTTAGACTGTCATGCATACACTCACACACTTGCCCTCACCCAAAGACTTGGCTGGGACTCCCTTAGAGAGGCCCAGTATCTGGACACTGGGGTAAAACGACCACTTAGAGCAATAGGACTCATATTTTGCATACAATTAACTAATTGATAATACATTGTAAACTAGAAATGGTGACTGTACCTTGTATGAAGTGCATGCTTGTAATAAATGTTCTAAATTGCTAAGTCAAAGTGTGTTCTGTGCTTCTAAATTCTAGACAGTCTGTGGTATGGTGTCCAGTATCTACATCAATCAATCATTAGTCATATATTGCCTTGAGTGATTAATATATTCTTATAAGCATAAAAGTAGTATCTTGGAATTAAATGTGAGTGACCTCATTTGGACTTTAGGGTATACAAATTTGTCTTTAGGAGATAGATTTTTGTAGAGTCAGCCACTTGTCCCCTTATATGCATACTTTGAAAAGTCAAACATGCCATGCTCTTCCAAACTAATATAGTTTACTTGTCCAGGTATAATATTCTGTGAGTATATTGTAGTTGCATGCCTGACAAAATCTTACACATACTTCTATCCATTTTTTTTAAAGCATCTCATTTAATTAAAACATTATTCTGTGTACTATGTTACAAAATTACACTAAGTCTGTCACTTATGCATGCATACATCCGGATATTTTTTTGGTAAGAGACAGAAAAATGTTTTTATAATATATATATATATATATATATATATAAACAAGCTTCTTTGACAGCTGCAAACAACCTTGCATACATACAACCTGTCTCTGTATGCTCATGCATTTCATTAAATGTTTACACTATAGACTGATCAACTTACATCATCATCTGTGTGTCAAAATCTTTTGTAACAATTTGTGTAGATTTTAAGTGATCATTATCTATGCTAAACTGCCTGTATATTTCTGAGTTTATGCATAACATTCATACACACACACACTCACTTACACTTGTCTGGTTTCCATCTTATGGAATTTACACCATTAAAACAAAACCCAAAAGCGAAAAATCTCACTTTACTACCTCTATTTCCCACTATGAATAGGAGAGATTTCAATCACTCTCACTATGCTCCCTTCACCCCTTACTGTCACCCAGATAGCTCCAAAGAGCATTACCACAAGAAAATCAAACATGAACCCTCAAACCTCAATGAATATGTTTATTTTTCTCATGCAAATAAGCTGCCTGTTTTTAGAAACCCTAACCCTAACATAGCTTTTCAAGCCATGCAAATCTCTGAAAAATCTGTTAACTCCCACAAAGCTAGAACAAACATCAAACCTCCAAGCCCTACCCTATTGAGGCTTACCAATACTGGTAAACTCAATAGGATGCTCAAAAATAACCAACCAGGGATGATGGTGTATGTCCCACAAAATGGTGATGTTCACAGCATGTTCACTATTGTCAAATGGGAAAATTATGTGTTTTATAGGGGTTAAAACTACTACACTCATCTCATTGCTGAATTTTATGCTAACATGGAGGTACAACAAAGAGTTGATGGGGTCCTTTATTTTAGTTCATTTGTGAATGGTAAGAATGTTTATGTGGATCACAATGTTCTAAATAACTCTCTAAGGTTAGGAAACAAACCATCAGAATTACCTTGTGTCAATATATTTGAAAAGTTTGTCTTTAACCAAAGTGAATTTGAACTGTTTCTTGGTCTATTTTGTGAGGAAGATGTACCTGAAGGGATGTGTGTTAGAGAGTTTGCTGTCAACTTTAGACATCTCCTTCCTAGATATCAACAGTTAGGCATTATCCTAAGGTCAAACATTCTGCCCAAGCCAAATCATGATAATATCTTTGACTTTGTTGACCTAAAAGTGATGTTTAAAAGTGTGTCAAATTCCATAGATTTCAATAACAACTATGTGATTGTGCTCAACATGATAAATGCTTATAACATTGATTATATGCCCTATGGTTTACTCATGACCTCCATCTTTGAAACTCACTACATTCATATGTCTAGGATGCATCTAAACAAAATTGACTATTGTGCTATTGATAGTTTAGTTCAACCTAAGCTTACTCTTAAAAACTGTCAAACTAGTCACCCTAATAAAGTTGTTATTCCATCCTTTGCACCAAAATCTGATCTTTATGCTATTCTTAGGGAAGAAGTTAACAAACTGAGCCTAGAAATTTATGTTATTAAAGAATCAAATTGTGAGCTTCAAAATAGGGTTGAAAACCTAGAAGGAACAGTCAATAAGAATAAGGGTAAAATGATTGAGACTATTGATCTTGAAACTGCTAAGAAAATTGAAGAAAAGTTGGTTGGTGAGTTGGTTTCTGTTGGTACCAGTGATGATATGGAAAAGGTTTATACTTCTTTACCTGATCTAGGTGAAGACCTGGGTGTTGTTGCTTCTGATCCTATTATGAAATGATCTATCTGGCTGCATGTTTTTGTGCTACTAATTGCTGATACTTGGGCTTAAAAGTCTATTTTGTTTATTCCCTTCTGAGAATATTCAGCTTGTGGTACTTAACTTACTATGTCTCAAAGCCCTTGTTGCTTTGTGTTATGGTTTTGCTTTCTGCTTGGAATAAGCCCAATGCAATTAGTTCTTCATAATCAGTGAACCACACTGATTAATTAGAACTCTTTTGAATGTATATAAACTTGCATTGACTGAATAGTTCTCTGCACTTGCTACGATACTTACAGATATATGGTCAAAACTATAAATCTTTATTGTCCATGTAAGGTGTGTAAAAGTGTGATCTATCATTCCTGGCTATTGAGTAGAGCTTGAGATGATTGTATAAGTCTGGTAGATCATTAGAATTTATGAGTATACTATGCATCTACACTTGATCATATCATCAGATTTCTTGCTTAAGTAGTACTACTCACTTATAATTTTATAAATTATAAGTTTGTCATTTCCAGTAACTTTATCTATTGAATACATGTGTTTAAATTCTGTTATTGCATTCTTGATGGTTCAGTAAAGCTTGAGATATAGTAAGAAAATACTATTGCATTATGCTAATTATGAGTATGCTATAAGAAATCTGTATAAGTTATTGTCTAGTATATGCACTGGTATCAATTCATTCATATTGTTGTTTATAATCTGTCTAGATATATCTTCTGAGAAAAGCAAAAGAAAGTGGTACTAAATTCATTACTCTGTGTATCTCAAACTGCTTATGAAGAATAATAGAGAAACTTGAGTTACAATTTATGTGTACTACTCAGAATACCTATAAAATTCACAATCATAGTACAAATTACATGTGTTAATTCTATTCTATGGATTGTATTCTGTAATCTCTTATATCTCAGATATTCAGTAAAAACGTGAGTTAGAAACTTAACTGCTAAAAGATCACTGGATATTACTGCTTATCTTTGGACTGACTCTTTTAGTAAAACTATAGTTCAGCTACAATGTGTTTATACAGCCTCTGTATGACGAACTGACTATTAAAGATCGGTCTTCAACAGTTGCACATGGGATTATAGTTCTAGGAACAATAGTTATGCTTGGTTGATTTAGATTCCTTAGAAAATTTGTTCACCTGATATGTATTAAGCAACAGTAATTGTACATACTACATTCTGAATGATTGGAATTATCAAAAACTTTGTAATACAATATAACCCAGTGAGATACTTTTTAGATTACATGGTGTTGTATGAAGTTTATTATCATTGCTCATCAAAGATCGAGTAAAACGGGTAATTAATAGACCTCGGTACCATTCGAAATTGCCAAAAACTGGCAAAACAGGTGATAAACTCAAACAGAGTTAAAATCAGTGATATTCAAACTTTGGTAAAACACCAAATAAATGTTCACACATATATAATCCTTTTGGTACTACACCAAAAGAACTGAACAGTTTGCAGATTATTTAAAAAAACAAAAAAAGGGGAAGAGCAAATTTATTTTCAGCTCTAGATTGAATAAGGGAAAGAGTAAATTCCAACGAGAAGACGAATCAAAAATTCGGTACTACACCAATTCAATTGGCCTTATCGAATTTTTGAAAAAGTGGAAGAAGGAAATATGACAAAAAGGAAGAAGAATTTAACAAATTTGGTAATACACCAAGTCATATTGTCCCAAAAAGGGAAGATATAAGGAAAGTAAAAATGATTTTGATTCAAAAGCGAATCATATTTTAAGGGGAAGCACTAATTTTCGATAAATACATCAAAAATTGCATCAAAAAGGAGATATAAGGGAAGGAGAAATTAGATCTTTTTGGTATAACACCAAACAAAAAGGGGAAGAGAAAATTAGACCCCTAATTTAAAATTTTTAAAATTTCTTATATGGATTGCCTAACAATGTTTATTCATCTCATAACTTGTTTTGCAAGAATCAATTAGTTAAGAATAAGAATTGCCGAGTGCTTCGAATCGAGTCTGAAATATTTTTTAAACTCATGCATACACTAAGGGGAAGCACAAACGGGTAAATTTTTTAAATTATATGTTTTATTTGGCAAATACCAAAAAGGGGAAGATTGAAATGATATCTTCGATATATTATTTTGGTATTTGTACTATGTAACATAAACTTTAATTACACTTAGTTATCCTCTCCACTAGGTCATTTATTTAATTGATTCCGTCAAAAGTCAAAAGTCAATTCTAGCAAAATCTATTTTTAATTATAAGAGATATTCCATTATTGCGAAAAATCAAATTATATTTTTATGGAATATATCTCTACAATAAGATCAAACAAGAAATATCGAGGTTTGATATTTTTTAGATCTCCGTTGCAAAAGTGATAAGGCGACAGGCTCGAATAAAGAATATTCGAGGATTAATATTCTTTAGAGAACTAGTGCTATATTTAAAAACGATCTATTCGCACTCAAAATACTTTTATCCTCAAGAATATTAATAATCAGTGGTAGAATATTAATACTCATTTTTATATCGTGCAAGAAATATTTAAAGTAATTTTTCTCCCACTTCTTAAATTTATTCCATTTTCGGAGAAAATTATTTTAAATACTCAGAAATATTTCCTACACTCTCAATATATTTTATATATTAGGAAATATATTCTAAAGTATTTATTCTAGTCAAAACATTGGTCAAAAGATTTATCTATTTCAAGGAAAGACCAATTGTGTTTTATTCGGAACCGAAACCTGATTTAATCGTATTAAATCCAAATAAAATACTTCTACTTGCTAGAAAGACTTGAAACATGAGATGGGTCACTTAAATGCTATTTTCTATGCATGGTAAAAGTTTCATAATTTTCTGAGAATTTTGGTCCGGGCACGAAAATCGAGACAGTGGGTCCACGTTTGACCTTGTTTGACCAAGTCAATGTTGACCAAAATTGACCAAAACTTCCAGAATTCCATTTTATAATATTCCTAAGTGCTACATGATTTTAGAATTATTTATTGGGTATTTTCGTATTTTTCGGGTATTTAATTAACGAAACATGTTAGGTATTTAATCGTTAATTAAAACGAGTACGAGACAATTAATTAGAGCCCAAACACAGCTGGCATTACTTTACTAAACCCACTCCAAAGAAACACAAAGACACCCGAAAGAAATATAATACCACTTTCCACCTCATCAAACCACACCTTTTCAATCTCAACCACTCATTTTACTTTAAATCTCAACCACTCCTTCCACCCAACTCCTCCTATAAATAACCCCCTTCCCCCAACCATTTTACACAAGCTAAAGAGCCAAATAATTGCTGGGAATTTTAGAAGTAGAGCTCACTCAATATATCTAAACACTCTCTACACCTACTTCATCTCAAAAACCTTCTCTTTCTTATATATACTTAAATATATACAAGGTTTTTGTTCAAAAAAGCTTAGTTCCTTGAACCAAGCTTTCTCCCACCTAGCAAGCTCATCTACCACTACTATCCGGCGATCTCCAAAAGTGGTAATATTTTAGCTTCATATCCGAGTCTTAACCGACCATATTTTTATACATATAAGAGCTCTATCTTCATCTTCTCTTCATCTTTAAGCTCTTATATCGGATCTCAAATCGAGACCATAAAAATCCGGACAAGGATTAATTTTCGAACAACGATTCGAAATATTACAAAACCTCAAAAAGAGGTTATATTTGACGACGGTCAAATAATACATCGAGCTTGATTTGATTCCCTTCTATCACATTAGTGTTCCGGGGGAAAAGAATCTAAAAGCCTTAATTAATTAAAACTTTAACGCACTTACTTTGGCCATTAATATTTATTATTGTGATATATATAACTATGCTAAAGCGTGATTTGTTTCCCTTCTATCACCTCTAGTGTTCCGGGAGAAATAAGTTGTTAAGCTTCTATTTATATATTTTTCGCACTTTTTCTTCTCGTCCTCACACTTGTGAGTGATACTACTTTTAACGCGTAATAGCGTGGCGAAAGCCTTTTATATATTTTCCGCAATTTTTCTTCTCGTCCTCACACTTGTGAGTGATTTTCCTTTCCGCACTTTTTCTTCTCGTCCTCACACTTGTGAGTGATTTTACTTTTTCACACTAATTTAACGCATAATAGTGGCCCTCGTTTTATCCTATAGATAAGCGAGTTACTTTTCTGTAGGTGTGCATTTATTTGTGTGTTGTGTTCAATTGGCCAAATTCTATTAAAGTGCAAATTATTGAAGTAATATTGTAACACTCTCGTTTAAATATATACGAATAGTCTAAAACAAGACTATATCGAACGAGAAGTTGTTTTTCAAAGATCCTTAAGCTATAAAGTTTTTACAAGGACTTGATTTATATATTACTTCGAAAATAGACGTATTTTCGACAAAGAAGTAATTTTAAGTATACTTCGACATCTACAAAAAGTCGAACAAAAGTATACAATTATAAACCTTATAAGCCTACGAGCTTAAAGGAGATAATCAATATTTGCAAACTCTGAGATATATTTAAATCTAATTAAACGGAGTATTGTATTAAAAGTATTCTTCAATTTACAAGTCATATCGAATATAAGAATACACATAAAGTCATAATCAAATAAAGCTTATTGAACTTATTTTACATAATATTCGTGTAACAATATTATAGTCACTCTCGGACATATTAGTCCAAAACCTCTCTATATTACGGTTTGTTTCGTAGATATTGTTTTCTAAGTTTTGTAGTGAGGTGAAGTTGAAGTGAGGTGATTCTCGTTCTAAGACCCAAGTCCTAGGCACTAGCGGGGAGTTAGTGGCCTTTGCACCGTGAAGAAGAGAAAAGACCCAAGACCTTTCATCTAAGATCCAAGACCGGCAAAAGCAAGGAATTCAAAGACTACACCAAGGGTTCTACATCAACTTTAAAGAAGTAGCGGGGAGTTGCTGTATAATATAAGTTGTGTAGGTTTTTCACAACGACTTTGAGGGTGTAACTGGGAGTTACGGCCCAAGACGAGTCTTGTGGGTTTTTATATTTATTGTGAGGTAGTATCTTGGAGATACGTACCAAGACCAATATTTATAGGGTTGTAAAGGCTTCTCCGCCTACTAAAGGAGCGAGATATTTTTAATGGAAAATCTCGAGTTCGGAGAGGAGCTCGGGGACTGGAGTAGGGGTGAGCGAATCCATTAGGGGTTGCGCCATCGCGAACCAGGATAAAATCTCCTGTGTGGTATTTTCTTCCCTTGTCTTTTATTTCTGCACTTATAAACTGCATAACGACTCGGTAAAAGTTTTAAAAAGGGAAAATTATTTTAAAACGCCATAATAATTTTTAAATTGGATATTAAGCTATTCAACCCCCCCTTCTAGCTTAAAATAGCCCTCATACAGGACCTAACATTGTTGATGTGGCAAAAATAGGCTCAATCCAGATGAATGAACAAAAATTACTTTGGAAACCTGTTATTGTTAATATTTTTGGTGTTTCCAACAAACCTATAATGTTCAGTCACACGAGTTGGTGATTTGGAGTATTCGAGGAATACTTATTACTTGGTTGGAGGATAATTTTATAAGAAAATGGTGATTTAATGATTTGGACCTTGTGTTTAAAATCTATATATTCTTGTATTCCATCATTTTTTTTGATGTTAAGATATTAAATGCACCCATCTCAACAACTGTTTATTTGGTTTTCCATATCCAAATTTATAGCAATCTTGTTTGCAATCGGCAAATATGGTATGTCTTTTAAAATTATTTTCAAAGGAATCTCAAAAAATAATAAAATGAAATAAACAATGATTTGAAACACATAAAAGAATCTTGTGTTAGTCACAGAGGCATGCCTGAATACATCTAATAACAAGCCTAAGTATGTGTAATGTTATGCATTACCTACATGACCTCTTAACTGAGGGAACCTCTAGTTGTAGAGTTTCTATTTGTTCTGTACTTGTAATAGGCATCAAATTCTAGTTGTGTTACTGTACTTATAAAGTCAAGAATAATGCTTGAAAGAAGTTCCAAGGTTCATGCCTCAAGAAAGGAGACAAAGACTGCCAAATAATCATAGTTGGGATTTGAAGAAAAGGAGAATTTGCCTAAGTACCAATTCGAGAAGTACATTTGTCTATTCGAGAAGTCTAGCATTCGAGAAGTCAGAGATTCGATATCTCAGAAGACACTATTCGATATCTCTGAATACACTGTTTCGATATCTCAGAGATTCGATATGTCTATTACTCTATTCGAGAACTCATGGAGTCAACAAGTCAAAGCATCATTCGAGTTCTCTAAGAGTCAACAAGTCAATGATCTATTCGATATCTCAAGGACTAAAGAAGCTATTCGACATCTCAGGGATTCGATATGTCAAAATGCTCTATTCGATATCTCAAGGAGTCCCAGAGAAAAGAGCTATTCGAGAAGTGATTCGATATGTCAATATAACACTATTCGAGAACTCGGAGTTATCGATTAAGTCAATTCGAGTTCTCGAATCAATCACTTAGCCACTTCTCGAATACATTCTTGGAGACAAAATACTGAAGAATTGTACAAGTCAGAAACCTGCAACAAGCCAAGACGCTTTATTTGACTATGTACTATAAAGCGTATTGGAAAGCCTACAAAGAAGCTTGGAGAGATAAGACAAAGGGACAAGGAGCTAAAGAAGTGGATCTGAACAGGCTTTGCAAAGTCAAATCTGTAGCCGTTTGGACTCTTACTCAAATAAGATAGACATACTGGAAAGTAGTTTGTTTTACCTACCTTATTTGTAGTAAGTAGGTGTATCCATGTCTATAAGGATACAGCCTCACTTCCTTAGCAGATAAGTTTTCAAGATACATCACAAGAAATATCTCTCTAAGAAAAACGAAGCTGAGAATACTACCATTTGTATTCACAGATTGTAGCAAAATCTTATCTAATAAAATATTAGATTAAAGTGATATTGTGTTGTGTTTGTCTTTGTTATCTGTACTTACATATCTCACACACTAAACACATATCTTGTTGCAAAGATTCAAGAACAAAGAAAAGTTCAAGAATCCATTCACCCCCCTCTGTATTCTTTTACTGTATTCAATACTCAACAAGTGGTATCAGAGCAGGCTGTTTAATCTAAACAGAAAACGATCATGAGTTCGAATACACCAAAGACTACAGGTACGGTGAAGGTCCCTAAGTTCGACAAAGAGAATTACAACCTCTGGAAAATAAAAATGCTGTTGTTCATCAAAGCTGCCAATCCTCTCTACCCTGACATCCTCAAGAATGGTCCATTTGTACCACAACAAGAAATTGCTGAATCTACAGTGGGCACAATAGTCATTCCTAGATCATATGTTGCAAAAGAACCATCCAAATGGACGGACTCAGAGAAGGAAAAGGTTGCCCTAGACAGTCATCTCATGTTGCTGATCATAGACTCCATGGATATGTCGATGTTTACTAATATAGCATCATGCACATCAGCCAAGGACATGTGGAACCACATCGAGGTGTTATGTGAAGGGACAGAGGAGGTAAGAGAAAATAGGAAACAGATACTTGTCACACAGTATGAAGCTTTCATGGCACAGTCCAAAGAAAGTATTACTGATATGTTTGAGAAATTTCACAAGCTGGTGACTGAGCTTCAAATGAATGGGAAGGTTTACAGCACTAAGGAATTAAACATGAAGTTTCTACTATCTGCACCAAACCATCTAGAGCAAAGGGTCATGTCTCTAAGAGAAAGAGATTTGAACAAAGTCACATATGATGTGCTCTATGGGGTTTTAAAAACTCATGAGCTTGAGTTGCTTCAGAAGAGGGCTACCCAAGCCAACCAAGGCAGAATGATAAACACATCCTGTGCCTTGATTGTCAACAAATCCGTTCAAGACCTGGAAGCATCTACAAGTCAACTGAGAATAGAAGAGATAGTAGATGATGAAGAGACTGAAGAAGAAGTGACTGAACCTGTTGATGAAAAGGAAGAAGATGAGTTCTATACTCTTGAAGAGTTGGATGCCATGGAAAACACTTCATATGCTTTTATGGCTAGAAAATTCCCAAACATCAGATTTAAGAGGAATCAGCCCTTCAAGTCTAGATCTCAAAATCATTCATTCAACAAGAGCAAGGCACCTGTGAAAGCAAACAAAAACAAATTCAAAACCAGCTATGTGGATAGGTCATCTGTGAGATGTTATAGATGCAATGACCTAGGGCATTTTGCCAGTGAATGCAAGAAGCCTAAGAAGAAGGATAAGGAGTTTCTTGAGCTTGAAGCTAAGTATGAGGCTCTGCTAAAGAAGCATGCACCAGGTAAGGCCTACATAGCTGAAGGGAAGTGTTGGGATGATTCTGATAGTGATGGAGAAGAACAAGAATTCTGCAACTATGCCTTGATGGCCAACTCCAAGGAAGAACCATCTGAATCAGACTCTCGGGTACCATCCCTCACTACTATAGACATGTCTGTTTCTGAATACAAATCTATGGTTGAACAACTATCTGTTGAGATGTTTAATATTCATACTAGTATGACTGCTGCTAATGAAGAGATTGCTAAACTGTCTACTAGGAATGAACTGTTAAACAAAAGAAATGAGGAACTAGAACTAACTGCTGTGCAAATAGAAAACCTTAAACAAGAAATCGAATATCTAAAGAATAAGGTTCTATGTGCTAGTCAAGTTGAGAAAGCTCTTAGGGATGAACTAGCTGAAAATGAATTTAAATTGAAAACATTCAAGAATTCCTCTAGTCTATTGCAGTCCTACCATGAGAAAAATCTAGCTAGACCTAAGGCTGCTATTGGACTTTATTATGACACTCTCAAGCAGAGGAAAGGCTATGCAATCATTGAAGATGACATTGTTGTTCAAGAGGAAGTGCCTCAGGTTTTGAAAAAGGCTGAGACCCCAATATTTAAAACACCAACACTTGACATTGATGAGGATGCCTTACTCATTAAGCAAATGTTGGATGATGAAGATATGGCACAATCAAATGAACAACAAGCATCCTCTAAGAGTGAGAATGTCAAAACCAAAGCCAAGGAGTCAGTAGGAGGTAAACCTAGACTTGAGAAATTTGTGAAGTTTGTTTCAGCTGGGAATAATGAGTTTGAGAAGAAAGTGGCTAAAAAGAAACAAAACAGGAATGGCAAATTAGGGATTAACAAGGACAACAATTATGCTTATGTGCCAAATACCCCTAGGAAAGTTTGTCAAAATTGTTTTAGCACTAATCATTTAACTCATGCATGCAAGAAACCATCTAGTAGTGTTGCTAAACCATTCTATGATTGCTCTGTACCTTTAAGACATATAGACTCTCCTTTCTGTGATAAATTTGATTGTATGCCATGTAACATGAATGTAATGACTAGTTGCTTTAATTTGAGAAGACAATTCATGGAAGGTTGCATCAGTCACAATGTTCATACACACTACACAAGAACAAAGTCTTCAAGTCCTCCTAAAGTTAGGAAGGTGCCTCTGTCACCTAAGTCTAAGAACCCTGATTCTAAGACTTCTAACAGTGACAAGAAGACTAACATCAAGAAAATTGATAAGCATGCTGTTTATGATAAGACTGTTGCTAAGCCACATGGACCCAAACTTGTTTGGGTACCAAAGGAGAAGTAATACCTTTGTGTTTGCAAGGCAAAGAAAGTGAAAGAAAGGCCATGTGGATTTTGGACAGTGGATGCTCAAACCATATGACTGGTGATATGGCCCTGCTATCACAGTATGAGGAGAAGGCTGGCCCAATGGTTGCTTTTGGAGATGACAGCATTGGCAACACACTGGGATATGGCAAGTTGGAAATTGGAAATGTCATCATTGAAAATGTAGCACTGGTCAAGGGACTCAAGCACAATCTACTGAGTGTTGGTCAATTTACTAACAGAGGCTTCAAAGTGAATTTTGACAAAGATGAATGTTTGATCACCCACAAAAAGACTGGTGACTTTGCTCTATCGGGAGTAAGGAAAGGAAGCCTGTTTGTAGCCAATATGAACTCTGCAAACAAGGACAAAATCTGTTGCTTTTACTCAAAAGCATCAAATGAAGATAGTTGGCTGTGGCATAAGAAGCTATCACACTTGAACTTCAAAGGCATTAATTCTCTAGTCAAAAGAGAGTTAGTAAGAGGCATGCCCACACTTGAATTCTGTCAAGAAGGAGTGTGTGAGGCTTGTCAAAAGGGAAAAATGAAACGATCAAGCCACAAGTCAAAGACAGTGACATCAATAACCAAGCCCCTACAACTAATTCATATGGACTTGTTTGGGCCTGTCAATATTATGTCACTAGGAAGGAAAAAGTATGCTCTGGTGATGGTTGATGATTTCACAAGGTATACATGGGTAGAATTTCTGGCATCAAAGGATGAGGCTCCCCAAGTAATCATTGAGCATATAAAGAAAATTGACAAGGAAGCAAAGGCCAACAATGCAAGTGTGATTGCATTAAGAAGTGATAATGGAACAGAGTTCAGAAATGCCATGCTTGAAGCATTCTGCAAAGAAAATGGTATTTCTCAACAATTCTCAGCTCCAAGGACTCCACAACAAAATGGAGTTGTTGAAAGAAAGAATAGAACTCTGATTGAGGCTGCTAGAACAATGTTACTTGATGCAAAGATGCCTACCTGTTTTTGGGCTGAGGCTGTGAGCACTGCATGCTATATCCAAAACAGAACCCTCATCAATAAAAACACTGGAAAGACACCTTACAACTTGATGACTGGAAAGAAGCCCACCCTAAAGTATGTTCATACTTTTGGAAGCAAATGCTTTGTGTTAAAAGACAACTCAGAATATGTTGGAAAGTTTGATGCAAAAGCATTTGAAGGAATTTTTCTTGGCTACTCTATGGAAAGAATTGCATACAAAGTTTATGTCATCACTCAAAAGAAAGTTATGGAAAGCACAGATGTGACATTTGATGACAGCAAACTACCTGGATTAAAAGAAGCCAATGATGAAGATAAAGATCCTTTGAAGTTTGACAATCTAGATGATTCTGATGAGGAGATTGAAACTGAATATGAGCCCACAATCCAACAAACTCAAGTGAATGAAGAACCTGTGTCAACCAACAAAGAAGAAACAAGCATCCAAGACACACCTGTGATTAGTGGAAACTTCACAGGGGGAGGAAATGTAAATGATCATGATCTGGATGATGAAGCAACATCAAGGCTGAGAAATCAATCTGAACATACAAGGAAATGGGATAGATCACATACTGCAGATCAGATAATTGGAGATCCAAATAAAGGAGTGAGGACAAGGAGGGCAACTCTAAATGAATGTCTCTATGGTTGCTTTCTATCCCAAGTTGAGCCTAAGAAACTTGAAGATGCATTTTTTAATCCTGATTGGATAATTGCTATGCAAGAGGAGCTAAACCAATTTGAAAGAAGCAAAGTATGGGAACTTGTGCCTGCACCAAAGGATAGAACCATTGTTGGAACAAAATGGGTTCTAAGGAATAAGATGGATGAAAATGGTGTAGTCATAAGAAACAAAGCAAGGTTGGTTGCAAAAGGATACTCTCAACAGGAAGGCATTGACTATGATGAGACTTTTGCCCCTATTTCCAGACTAGAGGCCATCAGAATTTTCTTGGCATTTGCTGCACATTCTAATTTCAAGGTCTATCAAATGGATGTCAAGAGTGCATTTCTGAATGGGGAGTTGGAAGAAGAAGTATATGTGCAACAGCCACCTGGCTTTGAGGATCCACAATTCCCTCACTTTGTCTACAGATTGCTTAAAGCATTGTATGGACTTAAGCAAGCTCCTAGGGCATGATATGACACATTGTCACAATTTCTACTTGAAAATCAATTCACTAGAGGCACACTAGACAAGACACTGTTTTACAAGAAACATGGTGATGATATTATCTTAGTTCAAATCTATGTGGATGATATCATATTTAGCTCTACAAATGAGAAGCTGTGTGAGAAATTCTCTAAGCTCATGCAGAGCAGATATGAGATGAGTATGATGGGAGAATTAACATTCTTTCTTGGGCTGCAAGTGAGTCAAAGGAAGGATGGCATTTTTATAAGTCAAACCAAATACATCAAGGATCTATTGAAGAAATCTGACTTAGAAGAATGCTCACCTGCAAAGACACCCATGGCCACTGCTACCAAGTTAGATGAAGATAGTAAGGGCAAGAAGGTAGATATCTCAATCTACAGAGGCATGGTTGGTTCCCTACTCTACCTCACTGCTAGTAGGCCAGACATCATGTTTGCAACATGCTTGTGTGCAAGGTTTCAATCAAATCCAAAGGAATCACATATGATAGCAATAAAGAGGATTTACAGATATTTGAAGGGCACACCAAACTTGGGGTTATGGTATCCTAAGGACACAGGGTTCAATCTGGTTGGTTATTCTGATTCTGATTATGCTGGATGCAGAGTGGATAGGAAAAGCACCTCAGGTAGCTGCCAGTTTCTTGGACAAAGGCTAGTCTCTTGCTACAGTAAGAAACAACAATCTGTGTCAACTTCCACAGCTGAAGCTGAGTACATAGCTGCTGGAAGTTGCTGTGCTCAAGTGCTTTGGATCAGAAACCAACTTAGAGATTATGGACTTGTGTTGGAAAGAATTCCAATCATGTGTGACAACACAAGTGCAATCTCTATAGTTTCCAATCCTGTCAATCATTCTAGGACAAAGCACATTGACATCAGATATCACTTCATAAGGGAGCATGCAACTAATGGAACCATTGAGTTACATTATGTTCCCACAGAGAAACAACTAGCTGACATATTCACTAAGCCATTAGATGAAGCCACCTTCACAAGGTTGGTTAGTGAGATTGGAATGCTGAATTCTTCAAATTCTGGCTGAGTGAATATATCAACTAGATTGTTGCAGCAGTAAACACTTACTTTATCAAATGCTCAATATTTTTAAAGTAAGTATTGGCTGGATTATGATTTATAAATATTCCACAATGCTGCATATGTTGAAAATCATACATCTTTAGCTTGAAATTTTTGTGAAATTTTGAGAGAATCACTATTTAATTTAGTAGAATATTCTTCAGTGAATATTTCTGGTAAATTTTAAAAGATAGTGAAAATTGAATTTTATGAGTGAAAAGTATAGTTCGATAAGTCAGACTTCTCGAATGGTTCATTGTTTTGTCATGGCTCGAGTTCTCGAATAGGCCTATCAAGAACCCTCCTGAGTTCTCGAATAGTGTCTTTTGGAGAAATCGAATAGCACACTTTGAGTTATCGAATAGAGTATTTTAGTTCTCTAATGATGGAGTTCTCGAATACTGTATTTGAGTTATCGAATCATTTGAAAAGGCTGATTTCTCGCTGACACTTAATCGCTTTTTGGATTTATATTCAAAATTTCATTTCGCTCATAAAAACATATTTTATTTAGCTTAGAATTATTTTCTGAGTTAAATAACTGCCAGCTGTGAGTTACAAACTGCTTGAGATATCGAATAAGCCTTTCTTGACTTATCGAATAGTTGTTTTATACTTCTCGAATGACTGACTTGTCGATACAAAACTTATATCTAATCGACAACTCAAGTCACTCACATATATACAATTCCACAACTATTCAAATCATTTCATTCGATTTCTCAGGCAGCTAAAGTTCCAAAACCTCTGTAAACCCTAACGTCAAAAGCTAAATTTCTTCTTCAACCTTCATTCTCTTCTCATCTCTCTGTGTAACAATGGCAAATACCCAACTCACAATTCCTACCCACAACAATTTCATAGCAATAACCAACGATGTTGAAGCACCCAATGCAAACTTTAAGTGCTTCGTTCGATGGATGGCTGAATCATACATCAAGGATGCACTCTCAGCCAACCCAACTCTGTATCTAGATTTACTAGAACAGTTTTGGAGAACTGCTACTGTGGAGGTCGTGGCCCTAGAGAATGCAATAACTTCATACGTAATCTATTGCAAGATTCAGGACAAGGAAATCACCATCACTACTGAAAATATGAATCAAGCACTGGGGTTACAACAAGGAGTGTATGACAGTCAAGCAACTGATCAGGAATTGGAAGATTTCTTTGATTTTATCAACTACTCAGATAGAATCAAGCTTGGAAATTTGAATAGGAAGTACTTGAGGAAGGAATGGAGCTATGTCTTTGCCACTCTTCTTCAAGTCTTCACAGCAAGGAAGTCCAGCTTTGATCAAATCAGCACACCTGTTCAACAAATAGGATATGCTCTAGCATATGGGAGAAAGATTGATGTTGGTTTGATCATAATGCAAGAATTGTATGGGAGACTTGGTAAGAACTCAGCCAAGAGAGGTAATGAAATTTTCTTCCCTCGCTTTATTCAATCTGTACTTAATTTCATAGATGTTAAATTGATTGAATTGCCTGGGTTAGACAAAAATAGAATAGGCTATCCGAAATCCATGACCAAACTCATTTTTGGTAGCTTGGAGACTAGGAATGATGTGGATGTAAGGCTCAAAATAACTCCCCTTATGGAGAGTTTATTTAGGACTTACCCCCACAACATGCCAATATGTGCCTCAAAATCTGAGTTAGCTAGGCCCAAGCATGTAGAGCAAAATGCTAACCCAGGGCCTGCTAACCAACCCTCTCAGCCAAACACTTTACCAAACACAGAGACAACTGCATCATCCTCTCAAAAGGGTGATGTTAGTAAAAAGAAGAGAAAACAGGTTGCTTCTGAACCTCTAAAAATCTTAACTGAAGCAGCCTTGGCTGTAGAATTAGGCATAGCAAGTGAGGAACCTGAGTCACCCTTACTAAGGCCAAAGAAGAAGAAGAAGAAGTCTAAAACCACCTCTTCAGTCACCCAAATGGCTGAAGTTGTAAAATCAGGGGCAAACAGCTCACTAGGTGTATCCTCTCAACAGGGTGCATCTATAGAATCAAGCATTCTCCCCAATGCACCTACTTGTACAGAGTCAGCACATGGGAGTGATAAGGCTGGCACAACACTGAGTGGAGAGCACATCACAATTGAAACTCCCTCTATCTCTTAGGGGGAGTTGCCAAAATCTAATCTACAACACACTTCTCTTCCAGAATCTACCACTCATATTTCTTTGGAGCCTGCAACTCAAGCAATTGAGGAGCAAGGCATTGATCATCAAGAATTCTTTTCTCTTGATGAGCCAATGGATTCAAGTGACTTGGTGCATGACACCTTGTTCACCACCCAGGTACCACATTTAGATGGTCAGGGAATGCATGCTGGGGCATCTCCTAATGACACCATCACAAACACAGAGGATTCACTAGTTTTAACTAGAGACTCTGTGCCTGTGTCAAATACTGTTGTAACTCATCCCACTTCTGTGGAGACAACAGTAGCAGAGTCTTTTCATCCGGTTACAGAAGTTGCATCTGTAACTGAGGAGTCTAGCTTGCCTAGCTCTAGCTCTCACTTTTTGTCCCAATGGCTGAAGCCTGTGCAACATGACAATGCTTCAGGATCAGGGTCTGTTCCACCACAAATGTCCATTGAAGCTCTCCAAAGCTATGTTATGGATCAGATTCCTGAGTTTGTCAAAATAGCCCAGAACCTTGTCACCTCCAACATCTCAAATCCAGATTATGAAGCCATCTTAATATGCCATAGGGATGATGTGGAGATGCAGAAGGCCAAGATTATTGATGATGCTGAGAGAGATGGCAATGTAGATGCCTGGATGCAAGGAAAGTATGATGTAACTCTCAGTGAAGCACTTCAATATCTTATAGAGGAATACATCACTTCACTGGGTTCAAATGCAAAATCCCTGTCCCCTAGTGAAGTGTATGAAGCTGTCAATGATTCCTACAAGGGTTTTCTCAAGGCTGCACACTATCTTGGCAAGGGAGTCAAAACTGAAGTCAACAAAGTAAGTGACAAGACAGCTACTTCAGTAGAAGAGATAAAGAGGGCCTTTGATGCCAAATTTCCTCAACTAGACAGTGTGGTCAAAGATATCAGACACTGCAACACCACCTACACCAAGATGGATAATAGTCTAGCTCTCCTTAAAGATACAGTCACAAGTCTAGGAAGCAAATTTCAAATTCTATCTGATCAGACTACAGATGCCAATGCCATGCTTAGGACACTCTTTGCAAATCAATATGGAGGCAAGCTGGTAACTGAGGTTCCTGTGCATGAGCTGTCTAGATTTGAAGTGCAGAGACTTAAAGAACAATCCCTGTCTGGCTTCAAATCTAATGCATTATTCAGTAAGGTAGATGCACTTGAAAAGGAGGTAGCCACTCTCACTCAGTCCAATGCTCATCTTACAGACAAGGTACAAACTCTAACTGAGCAGTTGAACACTCAAGCCACCACCACAACTGATGTTCTTCTGCATCAACAATCAATGTTGTCTGCAATGATGAAGCACATGGGTCTCCCTCTACCTGAAGAATCTTCAACCCCAAAGGTCAATACTACAGCCTCTGTGCCTGACAACAAGCCTAAGGGGGAGAAGAGGACATCAAGGAACTCAAATACAAAGGGGGAGAAACCACCAGTAAAGGGCATCAAAATCACTGAAGGTGCTCATCAAAGAACTTCAAAATCTCTAATTCATGTGCCTGGCAAAGGAAAAGACAAAGTTGATGAGCCTCCTACTTCTCTGCCAGTTGTCACTCTACCAACTGTGCACATCACTACTTCCAGTGGTCAAAAGCAAACTATCACAACCACAGTGGTTGCAGGGAGTATGCCATCTGATAAACCTTCACTCTCCAAATCTAAAAGTGCCAAGCCTGTAGAAGTGAAGGTGGTCACTGAGGCCAAGCTACAAGAAATTGCAAACAAAAATGTTTATCATGATGATGCATTCTTGGAGTTTCTGAAAGTCTCAAGAGAACAGGCTGGTGACACTCAATTGTATCTAAGGAGCTTGAAGGATCAGATCGATTACTCACTGTGGTACCTAGAAAAGTTGATAGCTCATGGCTCAAGGAAGTAATGATGGTAGCAAAATCCAGAATCTGGCATCTAACCTACAAAACTCTACATGCCTTGAAACATTCAGAGATAGATGCACTGATAGAGCTCATAGAGAAGAGGAATGTAAATGAAAACAATAAGAGTCTGTATGATGACTTGAGGAATGGCCAACCTTCAAGGCTGCCAGAAGTGATTAAGAAGCCATGGACCATCATCTATCAGTCTGGCACCAGAATTGAAGAGATTAAACAATTGGTCATTCCCAATGATCTCACTTCTCGAAATCACAGACTCATTATTGCCATCATTGATCTACTGCAAAAGAAGAAGGGGACAAGTACTGCTGAAGAGATAGAGGCACTGCACATTCTCAGATCATACATTGCAACTGGTGTAATTCCAGAATTGGCCAAGCCAAGGAGGAACAAGGATGATGAAGATGAAGACAAGAGTGATGGGAGGAGAAGTCATCACAGGAGTGATAAGGGGATGAGGATAAAAAGAAGAAGAAAGACAGCAAGGATAAGAAGGATGATGACCAAGGCAAAGTCTATGAGAGGAAGAATGGAAAACAGCAAGCCTTAGGCATTGCTAGCAGTAATCTCACCACAACACAAGACTCTAAGTCTAGGGTGAATGCTGTTAGTAATGACCTACCAAAATCTAATCCCATGGCTTCTGCAACTGTTTTACCACCTCAAGAAAAGAAGAAGATTCAAGTCAAGAAACCATATGTATATTTCAAAAAGCATACTGCTAATGGAATACTACAATGGTCCACAAACAAAGGTCACATGCTACTGCCAGGCAACCATGTCAAAAGGATCAAATTCAAACAAGCTGCAAGGAAACCAAAGCTATCAAAGTCAAGGACTCTCACAATCTATCCAGGCTTAAAACTCCAACCACTAGATGAAGATTTTGATGAAGACCAACTACAATTCTTACAAGCTCAAAGAATCTATCATGTTGCCATTGTTGATAACTGCCTTGAGATCAAATATACTGATGGAAGGGAGGAGAAATTCAAACAAGGAGGATGTCAACACTGGGGAAAACTACATGACATAGAAAGAATCATTGCATTGTTGAGCTCAGAAGATAAAGTGGAAAGAGTATGGAAGCTGGAGCTAATTGATTTTGTGAAGATGAAGAGAGATCATAAGGAGAAAATCAGAAAAGAGTGTCTTGAGAAATGGCTAGCAAGGGAGAAAGAAATTGAGAGACTGGAGATTGAAGCAGAAAAGCTAAGGGCAAAGGGATTGTGTAGAGTTCAGTTTAACCCCTATGTGGTGAAGTATAGGAGGAGAAATGGGGATCAGGTCCACATCAGAATGAATCTACTCAACCACTATCCTGCAAACATTCTGAAACCAGTACTTGAAGATTTCAAAGACTCAATTTTGCTTGAAGAATTGGATGATATGGCAGAAATAATAAAAGCTATGGATGAGAATACAAGGAAGGAGAAAGAAAGAAGACAGAAAGCATATGATGATCTGCAAGCCAAAGCTATGGAAAGGGAAACAAATGACAATGGCTAGTACTTCATCATAGGCTGTAAGATTACTCACCCTGTAGTTCTACCCACATTGATAATCAAAATTCATACATGTACTGTCAAGTTTTATCTTTATGTATGTTAGGCTTGTTATCAGACATGAAATTGTGACTAAGGGTCTTACTCACAATTTGGGGGAGATTGTTAGTCACAGAGGCATGCCCGAATACATCTAATAACAAGCCTAAGTATGTGTAATGCTATGCATTACCTACATGACCTCTTAACTGAGGGAACCTCTAGTTGTAGAGTTTCTATTTGTTCTGTACTTGTAATAGGCATCAAATTCTAGTTGTGTTACTGTACTTATAAAGTCAAGAATAATGCTTGAAAGAAGTTCCAAGGTTCATGCCTCAAGCAAGGAGATAAAGACTACCAAATAATCATAGTTGGGATTTGAAGAAAAGGAGAATTTGCCTAAGTACCAATTCGAGAAGTACATTTGTCTATTCGAGAAGTCTAGCATTCGAGAAGTCAGAGATTCGATATTTCAGAAGACAATATTCGATATCTCTGAATACATTGTTTCGATATCTCAGAGATTCGATATGTCTATTACTCTATTCGAGAACTCATGGAGTCAACAAGTCAAAGCATCATTCGAGTTCTCTAAAAGTCAACAAGTCAATGATCTATTCGATATCTCAAGGACTAAAGAAGCTATTCGACATCTCAGGGATTCGATATGTCAAAATGATCTATTCGATATCTCAAGGAGTCCCAGAGAAAAGAGCTATTCGAGAAGTGATTCGATATGTCAATATAACACTATTCGAGAACTCAGAGTTATCGATTAAGTCAATTCGAGTTCTCGAATCAATCACTTAGCCACTTCTCGAATACATTCTTGGAGACAAAATACTGAAGAATTGTACAAGTCAGAAACCTGCAACAAGCCAAGACGCTTTATTTGACTATGTACTATAAAGCGTATTGGAAAGCCTACAAAGAAGCTTGGAGAGATAAGACAAAGGGACAAAGAGCTAAAGAAGTGGATCTGAACAGGCTTTGCAAAGTCAAATCTGTAGCCGTTTGGACTCTTACTCAAATAAGATAGACATACTGGAAAGTAGTTTGTTTTACCTACCTTATTTGTAGTAAGTAGGTGTATCCATGTCTATAAGGATACAGCCTCACTTCCTTAGCAAATAAGTTTTTCAAGATACATCACAAGAAATATCTCTCTAAGAAAAACGAAGCTGAGAATACTACCATTTGTATTCACAGATTGTAGCAAAATCTTTATCTAATAAAATATTAGATTAAAGTGATATTGTGTTGTGTTTGTCTTTGTTATTTGTACTTACATATCTCACACACTAAACACATATCTTGTTGTAAAGATTCAAGAACAAAGAAAAGTTCAAGAATCCATTCACCCCCCTCTGTATTCTTTTACTGTATTCAATACTCAACATCTTGGTGTAATACACTCTCTTAGGTATATTGTTAATTAGTTTGAAATCCTAATACTACTTTATTTAATAATTATATTAATAATCAACTAAATATTTACGAGATTTGAAACACGTAAAAGAATCTTGGTGTATTATACGATATTTTTATATGTATCTAGAATCCTTACAATATTTCGTATTAAAAATACATAGGAGAATTTTTTAGAAATATTTTTTTTGTAAGTGTTTTAAAGAATATAAAATATGTAACATATTTCCTAGAGTACATATATTAATAAATTTGTACAAAATATTGATTCTTGAGTTTTCAAAAATCTTGCACATATGTAAATCTTTTTTATATTATTTTTTATTCAACTATTTAGAGATTCTTCAAGGTGTTTTGAATGATATTAAATATACTATTTTTGAGATTCTTTAAAGTATTTTGAAAATTTTTAAGATGATTTTTTATTCTATTTTTTAGAGATTCTTTAAGGTGTTTTGAGTAATATAAAATATACAAATTTGAGATTTTCTAAAGTGTTTTGAGAATTTTTAATTTTTTTTGGAACATAAATTACTGAGTTTTGTATACAACATTTTGAAACACTTAATTCAATCTAGCACCGTATTAGAAATGATACATCTAATTTGAAATTATTTATTTTTTTAATAAAACACTTAAGAGGATCTCACCATGTCGTAAAAAGTTTCCATTAAGTTATTAAAGATTTCGTTATGTGTTTTTACTAATTTATTAAAGATTTCGCTAAATTTTTTATTAATTTATTAAAGATTCAGTTAAGTATTTTTATTAATTTATTAAAGATTATGTTAAGTGTAAAATAAAGAATAAATACATAATTTACAAAATATTTAACAAAACCTAATAAAGAATAAATATTTATTAATTTCCAAAATATTTAACAAAACCAATTGAGAAAATGATTTTAAGGAATCCTAATAAAAGGTCACAAAATTTACACACAAAATAAAACCCATTATTATAGAAATCGGCCGATTTCTGAAAAATCGCCGATAAATCGGCCAAAAATCGATTAAAATTTTTTGAACCGATTCGGCCGATTTTGCAAAAATCGCCGATTTTTCAACCGAATCATCCGATAAATCGTAAATCGGTACCTCAATCGAATAGTTCTGATTTCCGAAATCTGCAACACTGATTAAACCTGGGTGCAACACACTTAAAAGTATATTAAAATACAAAAAATAATATTAATATAATTACTATAAAATGTAAATTAAAAACAATATGTGGTGATAAATTTGATAAAAATGTAGAAAACTATGAAAATTGTAAAAATAATAATGTGATTAATTTTTTTGCGATTTTTAAGATATTTCATTTTTTATGTTTTTTTTACAATTTTTCTTATGAGATTTTCTAAAATATTTGATACTTTTTAAGATATTTTATAATATTTTTTCAGTAACCAATTCAAATTCATTATAATTGATATTTTCTAATATATGTTACATGTTTTCTAATTTGTGCTAAAGATTTATTATATATTGCGTTAGGTGCTTTATTAAATTCTTAAAGATTCCGTTAAGTATTTTCCTTTATTTATTAAAGATTCTGTTAAGTATTTTTACCTTAATTTATTATTATTCTGTCCACATTTTTGAGATTCTTCAAGGTGTTTTGAATAATATTAAAAATACTATTTTTGAGATTCTTTAAAATGTTTTGAGAATTTTTAACATGACTTCTTATTCTATTTTTTAGAGATTGTTTAAGGTGTTTTGAGTAATATAAAATGTAGAGTTTGAGATTTTCTAAAGTAGTTTGAGATTTTTTAGTGTTTTTTTGGAACATAAATTACTGAGTTTTAGTCACAACATTTTTTTATACTGTAGTTTCTTCGAAGTGTCTTCCATTATTTTGATATTTTTAGAAATTTAACTTTTTATTTTAATTTTAGGTGTTTTTAATAATATGTGGTGATAAAATTGATAAAAATGTAAAAAATTATTAAAATTGTAAAAAAACAATGTGATTAATTTTTTTGTGATTTTTAAGATATTTCATTTTTTTTAATGTTTTTTTTACAAATTTTCTTTTGAGATTTTCTAAAATATTTGATACTTTTTAAGATATTTTATAATATTTTTTTCAATAACCAATTCAGAATCATTATGATTGATATTTTCTAATATATGTTATATGTTTTCTATTTTGTGTTAAAGATTTATTATAGATTCCGTTAAGTGCTTTATTTATTTCTTAAAGATTCTGTTAAGTATTTTCCTTTATTTATTAAAGATTCTGTTAAGTATTTTTATCTTAATTTATTATTATTCTGTCAACATTTTAGAGATTGTTCAAGGTGTTTTGAATAATATTAAATATACTATTTTTGAGATTCTTTAAAATGTTTTGAGAATTTTTAACATGATTTTTTATTCTATTTTTTTAGAGATTCTTTAAGGTGTTTTGAGTAATATAAGATGTAGATTTTGAGGTTTTCTAAAGTATTTTGAGATTTTTTAATTTTTTTTTTGGAACATAAATTACTGAGTTTTAGTTACAACATTTTTTTTATACTGTAGTTTCTTCGAAGTGTCTTCCATTATTTTGATATTTTTAGAAATTTAACTTTTTATTTTAATTTTAGGTGTTTTTAAGAATATAAAATATTAATCTGTCATATACCATATTTTTCTTTAGATTTCTAAATGTATTTCTTAAAATGCATAATTGTTAAAAACAAATCTGAGTAATTATATTTAATAAACAATATAATTTTTTCTCTCTAACTTTTCTCTTCCCCCTCCCCAAAAGAAACCGCCTCTGTCTTTCAACTCCTCCGGCGGTGGCTCCTCCACCGACCGGAGGCCCGATTTCCTTGTTTTTTGTTCTTGTTTTCTTCAATAATTAGTTCTCCTTGTGAGATTTGTTTGTTCCCTTCCTATTTCTTAGATCTGAATCCTCGGAGTTTCCGGATTTTCTTCTCTGATTTGTGGTGGATCCCCGATTTCTTTCCAGATTTTTGGTGGATCTTCGGTCTCAAGAGGGGTCTGATTTCTCTTGTTTTTGAGGTTCCGTTTTCTAGATGTAAGACTTATTTTAGTTTGGTTTTTTGTGTAATTTCAATTTTCTTTGTGAGTTCAGTTTGATTTCTCTTCCTGGTGAGAGGTGTGGATTTCTCTCCTTCTTTTGTGAGAGTTGGTTCGGATTCAAGGATAAGAGCTTGTTCGGAACTTCATTTTTGGTCGTTAGCTCAAACGGATTTTGGCGAAGATATTGAGCGTAGAGCAAGTATCTATAGATATATCACTTTTTACAAACATCTGCTTATTTGTCTCATTTTGATTATGAAGACGAGCATGTCATCCTGTTCTAGGGGTGTTCGCGGTACGGGCGGTGCGGTTTTTTCCTCAAACCGCAAACCAAACCGCGCATGCGGTTTGAACAAATTTCCAAACCGCGACCGCACCACGTAAAATTAAAATCACATAAACCACACCGCGAAAAATGCGGGCGGTGTGGGCAGTTTACCTATTTCAAATTTTAATAATATAGTATCTTAAAAATAAATAATTTAATAATAATAAAGTTTTAAACCAAAATGAAATATAAGTTACACATAAGTAATAAATGGACCAGGACAAAGAGGAAGGAAGAAGTGAGTGGGTTGACCCAAAAATTACACATAAGTAATAAAGGGACCATGGCAAAAAAAAATCATATATATGTATATATTTATAAATATATTAATATTATATAATATGCGGTGCGGTGCGGTTTGAACCGCGAGATTAAATCCCAAACCACAAACCGCACCGCACCGCGTGGTTTGGCTAAAATGCAAACCACGACCGCACCACAAAAAATTTAAACCACGCGGAGCGGGCGGTTTGTGCGGTTTATGCGGTTTGATGAACACCCCTATCCTGTTCTATGTTTGATCGATTCGATCATTCTTGTAGATGCCGTATGGCTTTTATGTATTGAATTATCACCTTTCATAAAAAAAAATGCATAATTGTTAAATTCCTTCCTATATATTCTTAAAATATTCATTTTTGAGTTATCCAAATTCCTTCCTATATATTATTTTTAAAATTATTTTATGCGTTTTAGTGATTCTTTAAGGTGTTTTGAATTATACTTTTCTTCCATTATTTTGATATTTTTAGAAATTTAACTTTTTATTTTAATTTTAGGTGTTTTTAAGAATATAAAATATTAATTTGTCATATACCATATTTTTCTTTAGATTTCTAAATGTATTTCTTAAAATGCGTAATTGTTAAATTCCTTCTTATATATTATTATAATATCCATTTTTGTGTTATCCAAATTCCTTCCTATATATTATTTTTAAAATTATTTTATGCGTTTTAGTGATTCTTTAAGGTGTTTTGAATTATACTTTGAAATATATCATTTTGAGATTTTCTAAATTATTTTAAGAATCTTTAAGATGTTTTAAAAATTCTTTTATATATTTCAAATAAATACCATTAAATTTTGTCTTACTTCACGGTATCCAAAGACCAAAAGGATACTTGAGGCTAAAAACCAAAACAAAGACCACGCCAATGATTTTGCATTAGCAAATCAACTACTTGTTTTTGCCACTAACAATCTGCAATGCCCCCGACAACTTGTTATATAATTGAATTTTCTTGAATTTTCAGTTAACCAAATAAAGATGTAGAATAAAATGATCATGCAAACATAGGACCCATTCAGCCTCTTGAGAAAGAACTGCATTAGTCATCTACCTGATTTCATGATTGACCATCCTCAAACAAGAAATTCATGTCGCATATAGAAATGAAATGAAAGAGGCAGCAAAAAAAATCAAGACATCTATGTTCTTGTAACTTCAGATCACAAGCAGCAAAACTCATAAAACCACTTGAAGCATATCTTTGGTACTAAAATTGATAATCAAACCACTGCTGTGTGCATCTTGAACTAACACTTCAAGGCAACAACCTTTCAAACACCCACCATGTAGAAATAGTTAAAAGCATCACCTGCATATTTGTTTCTTATTTTTTTTTAACCAAAGAGAAATCTTCATTAAACCATATCAAAATTACATAGAGATAGCAATTCACGAGGGGCATTGCTCTCTCCAAAAACACAATCAGCCTCTAAACAAGATGACCTAGTTAGAAAGTGGGCAACATTGTTTGCGGATCATCTTACGAAGATTAAATTATAATCACTCAAGCACTCAATCAGATACTTACAGTCCTGAACAACTAAGCCAAATGGCGATAACATTTTATTCGAACTCCTAACTGCATGCACTAGTTGTTGACGATCTGACTCAACTATTACTCTACTCCATTGCATTTCCATATGTTAGGTCCCGAAGTATCGTAGAAGGTGGGTTGAATACGATACTACCAAAAAAAAAATCCGAGAATATATCTTTATTGATAATAAGGTGTTACAACTTCTAATCCAATGGACTAGCTTCAAAACCTGAACTCTCCTAAGGATAGTTTAGGCACGAGGACCTTCTACCCGACACTTCCTGAAAATGGGCTAAGCCAGCTTTCCTACTAGATGGACTGTCTAGCAGCTTACACAGAGAAGATATAAGAGAGAGAAGAAAGAGTTGTGTGTTGAGGTGTGTTTTGAAATGAAATACAGCAGGACTATTTATAAATTATAGAAAGTTACTATGCTGCACTATGATGTACTATTCCAACAACCCCTTGGGCCCCACCAACCGTAACCGCCATTTGCACAGTAACCTCCATTTGCATAGTAACCGTCATTTGCACAGTAACCGCCATTTGCACAGTAACCACTATTTGCACATTATCACTATTTGCACAGTACCTGCATAGTAACTGTGCATAGTAATCTTGCATAGTAACTGTGCATAGTAACTTTGCATAGTATTACTATTTTTGGCTGCTTCTTTTGGGCTTCTCTCTTCTGTTTCAAATATTCTGCTTGAGATATTATGTTTGTCCTTGATCGTCAATAGGCTATGACAATTCTTTCTGTGAATTAATGTGTTGATCCTTCTCGTATGTGCTGACACTTAGTGCACTGGTTTGGTTCACAAGTGACTAGCACTGATCTTGATCTTCACACCTTCGTTACATTCCAATTGATTAGCTTACAACAATATCTTCAAATAATAAATACATGGAATCTTTTGGCCCTTCAACTGAATCATTTGTACATCTTATTCCGTCACTGAGGCTTGATCATGTTAATGAACTTCTTTCAGTGACTTGATTCTTGTCGGTGCCTGTTCTTCAAGTTTCACGATCCCTGTATAGAGTTAATATTGTTTACCTTTTATCCTAGTTGAGTTATATATGTCCTCTATTACATATTACATTACATTATGCTTTACAATCTCCCCCTATTTGATTGTTAGGGTTTGACAAGCAAATTCCTAGAGGATAACTCAACTGATACAACAACAAAAAAATAAAGTTCAAAGATAAATAATATTAAAGTGCATTCTGGATCATATATGTACATTTTCCAAATTTCTAAAATTAACCAAGTGCAAGACAATTGTTCATTTAGACTGAACAAATCTTCAAGTTTGCCTTTGCTTTCTTTCCACATAACACTAATACTCCAATTAGCTTTTCCTTTACCAAAATAAAGTTAATTCCGTGTCAACAACCTTTTCCTTGCCCTTACGCCTAGTAGATTTTTCTTGGTCATCCACCTCCTCCCCCTCAGTTGGGTTATCCTCCAGAGTAGTAGGATGTGGAGTTGGTAAATTAGACGAAGATGGCTTTACCAAGGAGTTGATTGCATCATTTAACTGGGTTGCCATGGTATTCAATTGAACCTGGAATACATCATGTTGAATAAGTTGCTAATTTTTGATTTCTACAATGGACTTACAGATATTTGGCAACTCTTTCTCCATTGTTTGGACCCGTGTAAGGAGTATGCTGTATTCCTTTCTGGTTATAGGTGCATGTGGTTGAGTAGGTTGCTCACTCGTACGTTCTGCAGGTGCTTCACTCAACACTCTATATTCACTCGGTTTAGTGGTTTGGGTTACACTTACATGTTCTGTTCATGTTTCCCTTAACTCTCCTCCAGAGCTTCCACTGATATATGTACCTGCAAATGAAATCATCTTAGCCCCTTTTTCAGAGGTCACGGATGGTGCAATGGAAGCTTCCATCCTCGCGTGAGGCGAGTTGCCGACCACTGGTAAAGAGTGGTAAATCTTGAAAGAGATCCAGAGATTTTCCCTCTGGGAGGTTAAACTTGAATCGATTAAATGGCACAAAACCCAAGTTTCCCTCGACTGTCTGTGAAGACACTTGGTTCATAAAAGAACCACCTACCGATGGATCTTTCTGTAAATAGGAAGATTCACCAGCAGTTATTGAGGTAGGTAATTCCACCTCGGATGCCTGTGAAGGCATTTGATCTTTAGAAAGATCATCAACCACTCTTATGTTCCGTGAAATGGAACTCAAGATAGTTTCTCCCGTCAATTCAACCTTATTTACATTTTCACTCATTTGACAAGGAAGAATTGTTTCAATAACAGTTGCAGTTACCTCAGGTTCATTTAGTTTACTTCTTTTAGAATGACGTAGAGCTGCTGATGTAACTAACTCCTTATGTGGTGCTGCTGAGGCACTATCTCCCTCAAAAGTGTTGATGGCCGGTCGTTTAAGTGACAATTGAGGTGTAGGAGTTTGTTGTGTTTGTGTTTGCATTTGTAGAATGGGCTCTTCGACCTGTGTTAGAGTCGGTGGGATTTCCTGCTCTTGGTCGGGTAAGATGGCCATTAGGGGCTGTAGAAACTGTATTTCCTGTGACACAACAGGGAATACATAGGTTGGAATAGCAGGGATTGAAATATTACCTTGTCGTATACTGCTCTCACTGATCTTGGTAATAACGGAAGTGGGACAGTCTTTAGATATTCAGTTAGGACTGTAGGCACATCCGTATAGTTCTTTTTGCTTATATAATTAATTACATTCATCTTCATGTAAGAACATTCCACCTTTCGACCATTTTCCAAATGTACCCTGTCTTCATCATTCAAAAAATCATTTAATATTAGCTGTAGAAACCTTGGATATAGACATTTGACATTTTGAGTCCGAACATCTCTTCTTCCCAAGTGTTTCATCTTTAAAATGATTTGACCAAGCACTATTTTTCCAAGATTAATCCTCAAATTATTGGCGACCGCATACCATATTTTTTGAATAAATTCAGGTATTCGATCTTGATTTGTTCTATCTGAGGAAAAAACATGGTTAAGAGCGTGAAAGAAGAAATTCCAGTTAGAAACGTTCTAGAAAGATTACCAGTATTGAAATTGCCATCTTGGTACCTTATAAAACGAAAGAACATTTCAATCTGTTCAGGTGTAGGATCAGAAACAAGATTTTCCATAGGAAAATGAAGAATTCGATTAACATCTCGTTCAGTGACCCTAATCAACCAACCAAACAGTCGATATGTGATTGCACACCCGTCCTGTCCAGAAGTGTTAACCGTACTGCAATATAGTTCACGCAATGCATCATGGTTGAGCTGCACTGGTGTAACTAAAGCATAGCGAATTAATGAATGTTCATTCAAAAATTGTGTCCAAGCCCGAAATTGCTCATCCAGAACGGTTTCGATTTGTTGAATGGAAACAGGATTAACTTTAACAATTAAAAAGCTTCCCTGCAATTCCATTTTCAAAACTTTGATGAAATTCAAAAACAAGGGTTAGTTTTTATAAAGGATGATGTATAAAGCAAGAATATGAAATCCGATCTAAAAACCACCAGCTAGATTGAGAGATCTTTCCGATCAAAGCTCGAAATATTTAGCAATTGTGTGTATATGCTCTGTATATCTGAAAAATGATGATGTTAAACACAAACAAAAACTCATCATTTATAAGGTTTCAAGGTTTAGTGGGTTAGGTGTGATAGTGACAGGTTATGTTGAAAAAATAACACCGCTCAATAATTTCTCACCTAACAACCTAATTAGCCGAAAAACATCTTATCACTGAAACCTGTCAACCGAAAAACATCTTATCACCAAAACCTATCAACCTATATACATTGATAAATGGATTTTATATCCACTTAATTTCAGCTAATTGGACCTAAATTGGTGGTTTATCCTTAAGTATGTTGTGATTTTTAATTCGTTTTTTGTTGATTAATTATTTCTTGTGCAGAACTCGCAACTTTAGGTATTGTGGCAATAAAAGGCTAAAAAACGGTGGATTTCTATCTCAATTTTATGAAGTGGACTGGCTACGAGGAAAAAGAATTATCATAAAGAAATTTTGAGTGATATATTCTTAATGCTGAAACCCCGGTTGGAATTGATATATTTTTCTTTACGAAAAAGGAGTCCGGTTTCAGATCCTCCAGAGACCGCAGCTTAGGACTTAAGGATTTATTTATATTAATAAATATTTTATTTAATTAGGAAATTATATTTTTAAATATCTAATAATACTAGATATTTATTTTTATAATATCTGAATTAAATTAATTATTTATTAATTTAAGATAATAAGCTATGCGGTTTAATAGCATTTTATTTTTGTTGATTCGTACATATATGAAACAAGTATTCCAGGAAGTTATTTCAGTGTTGTGCTGTCATCAAACCAAAAAATAAAAGAGCAAGGAAATCGAGTGTACTATTCTGCTGTCGGCAATTTAAATGATAAAAGAAGAAGAAACATTCAAGTGGCAAGAGGTGTGTCGGCTGTCCTGGCTAGCTGTCTTCACGCGCCGAGACGCGCGTGTCATGCACGCGTTGGTAGTTTGCAGAAGAGCCGCCGCGCGTGGCCTGGTCGCGCGTGGTCTGTGACTGGTTTTGGTTTCTGCTGAGTGGAAGAACAGTATGGTTTGTAGTGGGTGTGATGCTTTCGGCTGTTTTATTAAGTGTTGTGTGCTGTTATTTTTTTTTTTAATTTCTTTTCAATTCTTTTCATTTTTATTTTATTATTTTGTGTGCTAAATTTTTGCTATAAATAGCCTAGTTCTCAAGCTTGTAAGAACACAACATTTTGGGAGAGCAATAAATTCTCTCTTGTATTCTCTCTTTTTTTTTCTTGTAATTTTAAGTTTCATTTTTATACACTTTAAATTTTTGCAATTTTAGTATAATTGTTATTTTGGTTGAAGAATTTACGGGGATTATTAGGAGCGCTCTTTTCTTTCATTGGAAGCTATTTCGGTTCTACTTTCTAACTCTTGTAATTTTCATATTTAATTTATCGTAATTTCTAATTTAGTTTTATTATTGTTGTTATTATTACTATTATTATTATTATTTTTTTTTATTATTAGTATTATTATTATGATTTCAATTAATCCCATGATGACGATTCGTTTAATTATGAACTAATCGCCGTCATGGGATTCTAATGGATTTATTTACGTAATTTAGTAATTCGATGCCTTAATAATTTGAATTATGATAAAAATTCAGATTGCCTAATGTGGTTGCGCTTAATTTATTAGATGCGTAGCTAACGTCTAAATTATTAATTCCTAATGAATGCGAAAGTGGATTTACGAATTTAGAATTTGCCATCTTAGCATAGGTTCGTAATTGTCATGTACATTTACGATAAGTGATAGGATTTTTTCACATCACCCTATGTAGTCATAATAAAGGAATTTATTCGTAAACCAATTACGTTTTCAAATCTTATAGACATATAAGGTCTAAACATAAAAGGTGTCCTCGCGACTTCTATCTTTTTAAGTGGATGTTTGTGTGGTTTGATATAAGTTAAGACTGAAAGGCGCTTATGTTATTTTCGTGTTCCCGACTAGCTTTCGTAAATTATCAAAATTACTTTGAAATTAAGGCATCAATTCTAAATGAAATAAATAATGAAATTAGAATCCCATGTTTTTCTCACATATAAATTTTCATTTAATTAAATTAATTAGTTCGAATTATTTAATATTACTAATTTAATTAATCAATTAGAAAAATACAAAAATACCCCCTTTTGATATTTATTCAAGCAGTTTGTTGTTTAATCATACGTCGTTGCTTAAATATTATTTCTGAACAAACACCAAGTCTTTGTGGGAACGAATTTATTATATTACTTGTGACCGCGTACACTTGCGCAGTTAGTTTTCGAACCAACATACATACACACATACACACTTATTATTTCTAATTATTGTGGATTTAAAAAAAACAATCAATAATTCAAGAATTATTCCACAATAATTAGACAAACTCATAATTAAATAGACGTAAAATTAAAAAATATCATTAATTGATATATGTCAATAAAATATTTATTTAATTATGCTACAATGATATCTCCAGAATAATCATGCAGATAAGCAAATAAAACAAACAAAATCCAGAGAATGAAATTCACTGTCTGCAACTAATTGAACAGACATTTTAAAAGATCATGACATACCAAGCTCACTTACCAACCTTGAAAAGGTTGCTTCATCCAAAGCTTTAGTAAAAATGTCTGCCAACTGTTTTTCACTAGGAACTAAATGTAGTTCCACGGTACCTTCCATTACATGCACCCTTATGAAATGATATATGATGTCTATGTGCTTGGTTCTAGAATGCTGCACTGGATTGTGATATTGCAATTGCATTAGTGTTATCACAGAAAATTGGGATCTTTTCAACTTTAACTCCATAGTCAAGTAGTTGATTTCTCATCCATAGAATCTGTGCACAACAACTCCTAGCTTCTATGTATTCAGCCTCTGCAGTTGAGGTAGATACTGAGTTCTGCTTCTTACTGAACCATGAGTCCAGCTTGTTTCCCAAGAATTGACAGGTTCCTGTGGTACTTTTGCTATCCATTTTGCAACCTGCATAATCTGCATCTGAGTAACAAATTAGATCGAAACCAGAATCTCTAGGGTACCAAATGCCAAGGTTTGGTGTTCCCATGTGATATCTGAAAATCCTTTTAATAGCTACTAAGTGAGATTCCCTAGGATCAGCTTGAAATCTAGCACATAAACATGTAGCAAACATAATATCTGGTCTACTAGCTGTTAAGTATAAAAGAGATCCAACCATGCCCCTATAGCTTGTCATGTCCACATTCTTTTCCTTAGTATTTAGTTCAAGCTTAGTGGCAGTGGCGATGGGTGTTTTTGCAGAAGAGCAATCTGCTAAATCAAACATTTTTAAAAGATCATAAATGTATTTTGTTTGACTTATAAAAATTCCCTCATTCACTTGTTTAACTTGTAAACCAAGAGAATAAGTTAATTCACCCATCATACTCATTTCATATCTACTTTGCATGAGTTTGGCAAATCTCTTGCAAAGTTTCTCATCTGTAGACCCAAATATTATATCATCTACATAAATTTGGACAAGTATCATAGAGCCATTGACATTTCTATAAAAGAGAGTTTTATCAACAGTACCTCGAATGAAGTGATTCTCTATAAGGAACTGTGAGAGTGTGGCATACCAGGCTCTAGGTGCTTGCTTTAGGCCATAGAGTTCTTTGAGTAGAAAGAACACATATTCTGGAAAGTCTGGATCTTCAAAACCAGGCGGTTGACTAACATACACCTCCTCCTCCAGAATACCATTCAGAAATGCATTCTTGACATCCATTTGATAGACTTTGAAATTGGCATGCGCTGCATAGGCCAGGAATATCCTTATTGCTTCTAACCTTGCCACTAGTGCAAAGGTTTCTTCAAAGTTAATTCCTTCCTCTTGACAGTAGCCTTTAGCCACTGATCTAGCTTTATTCCTTGTGACTATGCCATTCTCATCCATCTTATTCTTGAATACCCGCTTAGTGCCAATCACTGATTTGTCTTTAGGTTTGGGTACCAGTTTCCATACTTAATTTCTTTCAAACTGGTTTAGCTCTTCTTGCATTGCTAAAACCCAGTCTGGATCCAGAAGAGCATCTTCAACCCTCTTAGGTTCCTCTTTGGATAGAAAACTGCTATACAAGCATTCTTCTTGAGTTGCTCTTCTGGTTTGGACCTTTGCATTAGGATCTCCAATGATAAGCTCAAATGGATGATCCCTGGTCCATTTTCTTTGTGGTGGTAAGTTTGACCTTGATGAAGTGGCTTCATTTTCTCTGTGTTGATCATTGTGGCTTGTTGTTGAGTTTTGACTGTGAGAAACTCCCCCTGAGTGTATGGCCCTCGAGATTGATGGAGTTCTTGCAGATTCATCAACAGATGCTTCTCTTTGATTTTCTACAGATGCTTCAAATTGATTTCCAACTGATGGTGTAAGTTGCTCTTCAACAAGTGGTTCATTTTGCACTTCAACTGATAATCCTTGTCTGTTTCTCACACCATTTGATCTCCATTCTTTATCATCATCTTCACTTTTTTCACCACTTCTCTCATTCTCAAATGAGAGAGACTCATGAAAACCTTCATCTACTAGACCAGATATTTTCTTGTCATCAAAGACAACATGTATGGACTCCATTACAATGTTTAGTCTTAGGTTTTAGACTCTGTAGGATTTTCCAGCTGAGTATCCAACAAAGATAGCTTCATCTGCCTTTGAATCAAATTTTGCAAGATGCTCACCATGATTTTTCAGTACAAAGCATATGCATCCAAAGACATGCATAAAGTTGATTGTTGGTTTCTTGCCTTTGAAAAGTTGATAAGGAGTCATGCCTTTTGCTTGATTGACCAAAGAAATATTCTGAGTGTAGCATGCAGTGTTTATAGCTTCTGTCCAGAAGTATGTTGGTAGCTTAGACTCTTCAAGCATTGTTCTTGCAGCTTCAATTAGAGTTCTATTCTTTCTTTCCACTACACCATTTTGTTGAGGAGTTCTTGGTGCAGAGAATTCTTGGATAATTTCTTCTTCTTCTTCACAAAACTCTCTTATTACAGAATTCTTGAACTCAGTTCCATTGTCACTTCTAATTCTCCTTACTTTGAGTATAGGATTGTTGTTGACTATCTTGATGTGATTTATAATGACTTCACCCGCCTCATCCTTAGATTGCAGAAAGAATGTCCAAGAGAATTTTGAGAAATCATTAATAATCACAAGACAGTATTTCTTCTTTGAGATTGACAACACATTGACTGGTCCAAAGAGATCCATGTGAAGTAGTTGCAAGGGTTGATCAATTGATGACATTGACTTTGATTTGAAAGAGGCCTTCTTCTTCTTCCCTTTCTGGCATGCATCACACAATCCATCCTTGGAGTAATCCAATTTTGGAATACCTCTAACCAAATCCTTCTTTACCAACTCATTCATTGCTTTAAAACTCAAGTGTGATAGTCTTTTATGCCAAAGCCAACCTTCATCTACACTTGCCTTGCTGAGAAGACATGTAGTCATGTTTGCATTTGTTGAATTGAAGTCAGCAATGTACACATTTCCTGTTCTATCTCCTGTCAACACTACCTTGTTGTCACTTTTCTTGAAAATGACACAAGCTTCAGATGTGAACCAGACATTCTGGCCTTTATCACACAGTTGACTGACACTTAGCAAGTTATGCTTAAGTCCATCAACCAGTGCTACTTCTGCAATGACAACACTCCCTTGTGAAATCAATCCATATCCTCTAGTATATCCTTTGTTGTTATCTCCAAAGGTAATGCTAGGGCCAGCTCTCTCCTCAGGCTTAGTGAGCAGGGTAGAATCTCTAGTCATATGCCTAGAACAACCACTATCCAGATACCAAAGATTCTTTCTGTTTCCCTGCACACATCAAAACAAAATCAAGTTGATTTTGGTACCAAAGTTTTCTTGGGTCCTGCCATGTTAGCCAATTTATTATCCTTCAAATCCCTTTTAACCGAAAGTTTAGATTGAGTTAAATCAATTTTGACTTTAGGTTTGGGCCTTTGACAGACAAAATTTAATACTTGCTCATATTTGTTATAGTTAATAGCATTGTTAGGCATAGTCTGTGCAAACATGTTATTCATCATCCATGGCATCTGTGGCATATTGATAGCATTGTAGTATGGATTATGCATGAATGGCATGTTAGCATATTGACTAGATGCATGAGCAGAGGGAGCATACATATTTGGCATAACATTCATAGCAGGCACAAGCATAGGCATGTTAGGCATCAAAGGATTTTTCATAGCTTTGCAGTTGGTAGATAAATGATTAATACTTCCACACTTTACACATTCTTTCCTAGGAGCATATTTATCAAGTGTGTAATTGTTGTGTTTGTTAATCCCTACCTTTACCATTTCTGTTCTTTTTCTTGTCCTTAACACCTGACTTAACATTTTCTAGCTTGTCCTTCAATTGCTCGTAGGACAAGTTGCCTATGTTTCTTTTCTCAACTGATTCAGTATTGCTACATTCTCCATTAACAAAGTTCTTGTTGGAAACATTTTTTTGAAACACTTCGCTCTATTAAGAGAAACCTCATGATCTTCATTAGGTGCAATTCTAGAAACAACACCATTACCACCTTGTAGCCATGCTTCGCTATAATATCTAGGGACGAGGGAATGAGCCATACAATAGAGAGGAGTATTACTTTTATTCCAACGATTTTCCAAAATATATTGAATGTCATTAAAAAAATCAGATTCACCATTTTTTGGATTTTTCCCTTCTTCGTTAAATTTTTTTTCCCTAACTTCTTCAATCATTGTATCCCACATGTCATAAACAAGATGCAAGCAAGGAGTGTCTAATGATATTGTATATAGGAGATGTGAAACCAACAAAATATTCCACCAACGATCAGAAATAACACATTCCTTAACATGATCAGCTTTACCCTCCAAATTTGTCTTCCTAAAAGTCTTCCAATTAGGATCTAAAACAGTTTTTTCAAGAGCATTTTTAACTAACAACAATCGTTGAGCCATAATAACATGAGATGCAAAACGTGTTTCTGCCGTTTTTACCAACATGTGTTATGAGTGTTTCTGGTATATTGTGAGTGCTTTGCCGTGATTCATAATAAATATTGTAATATCATCACAATCTGATATTAAATCTGAAATCCATTTACAATTTTCGTAATGGCTGGAGTTGGCATTTGGTTCGCACATGGATTTTAGAGCAAGATTCAGTGAGTGCACTACGCACGGAGTCCAAAAAATGTGAGCATACTTGGCCTCGATACTCAAACCCGCTGCCTTAAAGTTACCAGCATTGTCTGTAATGATTTGCACCACATTGTCAGGCCCCTCTTGATCAATGACATCTAAGAACAAACTCGCCATATATTCAGCATCTTTAATGTTACCACCTGTGTCAAATGACTTCGCAAACATGGAATTTCCTCCTGACGCAACCATCACATTAATAAGAGGTCGCTTTTGCCTATCACCCCATCCATCTGAGCACAAAGAGACTCCTTTCTACGGCTGAAGCAAAAAATTTACATGAGTCTTTTCTTGTTCAAGTAACGAAGTCCTCATCCTGTTATATGTTGGAGGGACATAGCCTGCTATCCTACTGTTTGATTGCCTTAAACAAAATCTTCCAAAATACGGATTTTTCACTAAAGAAAATGGCAGAGCAGAAGCATAAATCATACGCGCCATTTCTTTGTCAACTTCATCTCTGTCCACCACATTAAAACATGCTTCAACTGTTCTTTTATTTCTTTTTTGTTGTTTCAGATCCGAACCAGAAGGCAGGGTTGTTTCCTCTTTGCTTCCAGTGCTTGTTTGGCCTTTCGATTTTCAGCAGCTTGGTGCTCTCTAGCCAACTCCTCTCTAGTTTGATCAGATATGGTGTTACATGGATCAACACCAAAACCCCTTAAGTGTAACAGATGGCCTTTCACTTTTGTATATGATCCAGTGACTTGTTTGTTGCAGTTACAAAGCCACTTATGATTTCCACCACAAGTTTGAGGGGCTTGGTTAACAGTGACATAACTCCACAAAGGTGCAGCATCAAATGGTGTGTATTGTTTTGTATTTGGCCTTCTTAGTTGTGATGAATTTGTTTGGAGGTCTAGCATTTTTGAGTTTGGAGAAGACACTGTGCAGAGCTTAAACAGAGAGAAAATGGTGTGGCTGTGAAAATTGTGTGCAGAGTTTTTATAAGTGAAGCAGATGTATTGTTATGGTTTGCGAGAGATCATGCTATGATTTTATTAATGTAATTTGGAAGGTGAATTAATCAAGTTATTGCTGATTACAAATTTCTAGGCAAAATATCTTTCTTGTTACACTTTTTATCACAATTTTTTGATCATATTCTTAGTCGGGAAGCTTGAAAAAAAATGTTACACTATTACACAAAAATGTTTCATTTTTTTTGAGTGCTTGGCTTTCAAAATAAAAACACACTATTCAAAAGAAAAATGTTATATTACAGTAAAACCTCAATAAATGAATATTCAATAAACGAATAACCTCATCAAATAAATAATTTTTTTCGATTCCGACATAATAGAGGCAGTGTATTTTCCAGTTACGAGTGTATTCATTTATCAAAGTTTAACTGTATTTAAAATAAGATTTATAAATTAAGTAGTTTATTTGACTGTTGGGTTTTAGGGTATCTTATTATAATTTAAATTTTGAATATGGTATGTATCAACATGTTTGTGGAAAATAAAAAATTTAGTTTCAAATATTGATAAATTTATTTTATAATTTTTTGTGTAATTTTCTAATTTTTTTGTGTGAACTTTTGATCATATTGTATTTATTATAGGATTAAGTAGTTTACTATTGTTTGGTTTAAGAGTATCTTGTGATTTGAGGAATGTGCTTAGAGTATCTATTATAATTTAAATTTTGAATAAGGTATGTATCAACTTGTTTGTGGAAAACAAAAAATTTAGTTCCAAATATTGATAAATATTTTATAATTTTTTGGGTAATTTTCTAATATTTTTGTGTGAATTTTTGATCAAATTGTATGTATTATAGGATTAAGTAGTTTACTTGATTGTTTGGTTTTAGAGTATCTTGTGATTTAAGCAATGTGCTTAGAGTATCTTATTATAATTTAAATTTGAATAAGGTATGTATCAACTTGTTTGTGGAAAACAAAAAATTTAGTTTCAAATATTGATAAATTTATTTTATAATTTTTTGTGTAATTTTCTAATTTTTTTGTGTGAATTTTTGATCATATTGTATGTATTATAGGATTAAGTAGTTTACTTGATTGTTTGGTTTTAGAGTATCTTGTGATTTGAGCAATGTGCTTAGAGTATCTTATTATAATTTAAATTTAAATTTTGAGTAAGGTATGTATCAACTTGTTTGTGAAAAACAAAAAATTTATTTTCAAATATTGATAAATTTATTTTATAATTTTTTGTGTAATTTTCTATTTTTTTTGTGAACCTTTAATCATATTGTATATATTATAGGATTAAGTAGTTTATTTGATTGTTCGGTTTTAGAGTAATGTTCTTAGAGTATCTTATTATAATTTAAATTTAATAAAAAATTTAGTTTCAAATATTGAGAAATTTATTTTATAATTTTTTGGTAATTTTGTAATATTTTTGTGTCAACCTTTGTTCATGTTGTATATATTATATGATTAAGAAATTTATTTGATTGTTTGGTTTTAGAATATCTTGTGATTTGAGCAATGTTCTTAGAGTATCTTATTACAATTTGAATTTAATAAAATTTTTAGTTTTATATATTAAGAAATTTATTTAATAATTTTTGGTGTAATTTTGTAATTTTTTTGTGTGAGCCTTTGATCATATTATATTTATTATAGGATTAAGTAGTTTATTTGATTGTTTGGTTTTAGAGTATCTTGTGATTTGAGTAATGTGGTTAGAATATTTTATTATAATTTAAATTTTGAATATTATATGTATGCACTTTTTTGTGGAAAATAAAAATATTTATTTTCAAATATTGATAAATTTATTTTATAATTTTTTGTGTAATTTTGTAATTTTTTTTTGTGTAAACCTATGTTGGTATTGTATATATTATATGATTAAATAGTTTATATGTCACAAAATTTGAATATTTGATTGTTTGGTTTTGGAATATCTTGTGATCATATTGTGATAATCCAAACTACCTTGATTGTTGTTCATTTGTAAAATTGCAAGTATTAATAGACAAAAAAATTGTACTAAAAGATTTTTTTTTATCTTTTCCTCTCAAGTGATAAGAGTGGACAAAATATTTGTACTAAATGAAAAAAAATTCCCTCTCAAGTGGTGTTTGTGGACAAAAATTTTGTACAAATTTTTTTTTCTCTCTCTCAAGTGGTATTACTGGACAAAAAAATTGTATTTAGAGATCTTTTTATTATTTTTTTTATCATAAATCACAATAATAGTCATTATAATGATTATTAAAATTACAATAAAAATCAACACAAAAATTTTGGTTTGAATAATTCATTGTTATAAGTATACTATAACAGCATAATGATCAAAAAAAAAAAAAATTACTCCTAAATTAAAGCTTACTACAGGTGAATTAAAAAAAAAAATAATTAAAGCTTAAAGTCAAACATTAGAAATCGTTAGTCGTTACATTAACATATATAATAATATTATAATAAAAGAGCTGGCATGGCATCTCTTCTTCTCCATCTTGCAATCATCGATCTCTGTGTCGTGTGTATCTTCTTCCCCATATCTCTCATTGTCTGCATATTTCCTGTAAGGCTGTAACATCATTGGAGCACTCATTTCCCTACATTTTCGTCCTTTTCCCTCCTAAAAATTTGGTACGACGGATTTACAATTGAAACTTCTGTTGAGTCGCCGGAGTACTGTCCGGAATGAGGAGTCCGATTTCCAGATGAAGAATCCGATCCGGATTCCGTGTCCGTACCCGGGTCGTGTCGTGTCGACACCTGTACGGCGGGGTAAAAGGACGAGTCCGAGCATCACAGCTTTCAGTATGTTTCCCAAGTCAACTCATGATACATTTCGCAAAAGCTTTACCAGACGTTTAAAGTTAACAAATGCTTTGTCAAACCCAAACACATGGACTGATTTTCTTTTGCATTTATACAGATGCTGTTAGTGTGGGTTTCAGATGCACTAACCATCATCTTAATTCTGTCTAACTTCAGGTTATATCAGTCTGAACAGTTTCTTGACAAAAATAAAGACTATGTTCTCAACAATTTGTCACGGCCTTTCGTCTCTACTAGACTCTGTCATGTGGATGCCCAGCCCAAATTTCAGGGTGCTCCTCCTCGGAGGTACTTATTCCATTATAGTTATTGCTCTAAACTATAACTAGTTTGTTGTTGTTGAATCTCAGGCACGCAGAAAAGATTTGGCTGGTATTTTGTTAAACAGGGGTGTGAATTTAGATCCCTTAAGCAAGTGGTCAAAAGTAAGACCTGCTCAAAAATTTTTTACAGCCTAGGTATCAATGTTTTTGTCAAGAATTATTGATCTCAAATTTCCACAAATGTAAATGTGCAGGTTGGCTTAGTTGTTTACGACTTTCAGGTTGCCTTAGCTTATACACACACAATTGACGGCGCGGGAGAATTTGAAGAACAAGCTAGGTATGCTCCTTTTATACATTACTCAAGAACAAGTTATGTGATTAACCAACTGATTAAATTAAGCTCAATTTTTAAGTGTTAATATATCTAACTGTGTATCATTTATTTTGAATTTTGTTAATGTTGTGTAGATTATATGGCTGCTAAGGGGACAGTGAAAAAGAAACCTACTTTTACTGATTCTAATTCTAGAAAGAAGCTAAAGAAAGAGATTGAGCTCCCAAACCCTAAAGTTCATGAGGATGATGATATTAGTGGTAGCGATGATGATATGCTAGTTGAACAGCATCATGATGATAATAGCGATGATGGAGTTGATTCTTCATCTGATGGTGACCAGCCTTTTACGGATGATTTCCTTCATGGAAGCGATGATGATAATGTTGATAAAGGTATATGCTTGTTAGGTTTCTCGGGTTGTAAATGATTGTGGTTAAACGCAAAGTTTTATGGTTATAAGCTGTTTTTTTTGTATGCTCTAATGAATTTTTTATGTATGTTAAGTGAGTTTCGTGTATCTAATTATTGAATTGGAGTGGTTTTTAGTGTTTATAGGCTAAAATGGTTTTCGTTGGTACATGACTATATATATTATATTATAAATGGTTTGTTGACATCTGTAGAGAAGAAGAATTCCAATTCTGATTCAGACTCGGATCACTCTGATATTGAGATAAAGTCTACTTATCGACATTGAGAACGAAAAACAACAGCAAGAGGCAAAAGATGAATTTATGGATAACATTAAGGAACAAGCTGATGAAAATACATTACCAACCTCTCAGGTATTTTCTTTTGTTATAATTGGTTGGGATAGTTTCTTTTTGTCTTGTAGTTCTTTTGATATATATATGTATCAGTTTATTTTGTGAAATTTAGGAACTTAAAGAAGCGCAGGGACCTCATGATCTTCCAAGGCTCCAGCGCAGGATTAAAGAAAGTGAGAACATGCTTTACTTTTTATGTAAATCTCAATTTTAATTGAGTAGTTGCACAATCATATAATTAAGAAAATTTTCAGTTTGGGTGCTTTCAAATTTTAAGACTACGTCAAGAAAAGGTGTCAAGGAAGGATTATGTTAAGCAGCTTACAATGGATTTGGCTCCATACTATGGTTACAATGATTACCTGATTGAGGTCTTAGTGGAGTGGAGGTGATATCTATGTTCCTGTAGTTTCAAGTTTTCTGTTACGGTGCTGGAGTTGGTTTTTAACATATTTTTCTTGTCTTGCAGATGTTTACCGCAGTCGAACTCGTAGAGCTTATCGAGGCTTTTGAGAAACCTCGGCCTATGTGTCTTCGTACTAACACTTTAAAGGTGATATTTTGTATTTGAGTAGATTTTTGTTACTGATTGGTTTTGGTATTGTGCTAAACTATAACTAGTTATTTGTTTGTTGAATCTCAGGCACGCAGAAGAGATTTGGCTGGCATTTAGTTAAACAGGGGTGTGAATTTAGATCCCTTAAGCAAGTGGTGAAAAGTAAGACCTGCTCAAGACTATTTTTACAGCCTTAGGTATCAATGTTTTTTTCAAGAATTATTGATCTCAAATTTCCACAAATGTAAATTTGCAGGCTGGCTTAGTTGTTTACGACTCTCAAGTACCCATTGGTGCCCAAGTACTATTGCAATAAATCACTCTTATTTCACATAAAGATTTTGGCTTTGATTTTTTGATGTCGATTTGTAAAATGTGTAGTAGTTTACATATTCAAAAAAATTGGTTTAAAGTATGATTTTTATTTGGAACATGAGTATATTTTTAGCTTCTTGTTGCCATTTCTAACATCTTATTTATCAACAGTTGCAAAGTGCAAGCTCTTTTCTACCGGTTATGGCCCTTGCTCCTCAGGAAAAGGAAAGAATTGTTGATATGGCGTAAGTATTATGTTATCGCATAAGTTGGTAGTACTTGTTATAATGTGCACTTACCTTTTGCTCTATAATGTGCACTTGCCTTTATATGTCTGTATGTGTATCAATATATGTTTTTGACTTTGTATGATATTAGTGTTTATAAACTACTACACCACATTAATCCACATTACTAACTTTTTCTTAATCTTCCTTGGTCATTAAATGAATTGAAACAGGCTCATCCTTGGTTTAAAGACATTGCGTGGGACAAACTCTACGAAATGGAGGTAGCTTTTAAACCAGAGGTGAATGGGGAACGATACCCAGAATTTCTACCAATTTGATGAGGAGGTAAAGTATCTTGTGACGAAATTCAATACTCTTTATGCTGCTTTTAAAAATTACGTTCGTAGAAATTGCCAGGCCTATGTGCGATAGCTTATATATATACTTATAATCTAACGGTCTGGTCAGGGCACCTCAAACACTAAATATAGACATTCACACATATTAATAATCTAAAAAAAAAAATCAAACAAAAAATCTCAGAACATTTTATAAAAAAATATACAAAAAAATTGGTATATATAAAAAAATATACAAAAAAATATATTTTTTGTTAAAAAAATAAAAATAAAAATTGTATGCACCACTACGTCATATGAATCCTAAAATGAATCTCATAATGAAATAATCAACAATTTAGATGAAGTACCTTAAGTTTCCTATCTAAAAAGTTTTCCCCAGATCCCTACTCATATAGGCTTTTATATATATATATATATATATATATATATATATATATATATATATATATATATATATATAAAGTATTTTACAAGTTTAAAAACCAATAAGGTCTTCTAAATTGAATTAAATTCTCAATGTAAAATTCATCACTATTTTCTCTTTCCATTTTTCGGATGCAAGCGGATTATAGTTGTTAAGGCATTACTAAATTTATGATTATTTCTTGAGCTTCGCGTGAGATGTTCAAATCGTCTAAATCTGACTTATAAAACTCAAGATACGAGCCAAATAGTAAAAGGAGCATGTTGATTGTACCAAATCTTTTTTAAATTTTGAAAAAGTTGATTTTAAGGTAATTTATCTTGCATCAGTTGTATTTTCTGGTTGTAACTCGAATCAACTCTAAAATTAACTTTGGAAAAGATAAAATTAAAGTTGCATTTGAGATTTCAAAAGTTGCAAACCATATTTTTGAAAATGACACTTAAAAAATTCATATTTTTTTAAATATATATGTATATTGTATTTTTTTTAAAACCCCAAACTAAAATACTAGATATCTATTACTACTATATGCAAACTAAAATACTTCTATACTATTATAACCGAAATAGAGTATAATTTGTAGTTTGATACATCCTCATTTTTATTTATCCTTTGATTAATCACAATCGTTAGATATTTCTGAACAAATAAATAAGAACCGATTAAGCTTAATATTATATTTTATTATTCAAAATACTACTAAAGGTTTAAGATCGAATTCCGTCAACAACGTATTAAATATTAAATTTAAACGTTTATATTATTAGTTTAAGGGTACAAACAAACCTATAATTCACATATTATTAGATTCAATTTATTCCAAATAAGATTATAATTATATGATTGATAATTTTTTATATATAATTCTCTACTAAAATTACAATCTTTTAGTTATATTAAAATTTAATCTAATTTAAATCTAATTTATTATTTATATTATAACTTCATAAAATTTTTAAAAAATTAAACATAAATAATTTTTTTATAAAATATTAGCTCAAATTAAGTTAACATATAGAATATATGTGTTTTGAGTAGGTATATATAACTAGGGTACGTAGAAATATAGGTCGGATATTATTATACCAAATTAATCTTTGTTAAAATAATTAAAAATGCAAAATTAATAAACATGTATTAATGCTACTAGTAATACAATTTTGGTAATCTTTTGAATATTTTGAATTTAAATAGTATCAAAGACAAATAGGATATTCCTAGAATTGGTTAAATAAAAAACATAGAACATTCACAATGACCACTGGTGACTAGTGTACCGCCTAAACAGGGGATCGTAACCCAAATATAAATTTAATCGGATCAATAAAATTTCTCTAATTCCGTATAAGTACTCCTCGTCTCATTTTTCAAAATTCAAATTCATTTCAAATATCAGATCACATAACTTCTCATTTTCCCTCTCTAAAGCTCTATCAAAATTTCTCTCTCTAAAACACAAGATGCAAGGATTCAAGTAATTCATCTCTTCTATTCAATTATAGAGTTTCATGATTCACACTAATGTATATATACTGTATCTAACGATTCGTTTCGTATCGATATGTTATGTAAAGCTCCGAAGAACAGTTGGCGCTCGTGCAACGAGAAGAGATCAATGAAGAAGAAGAGCTGTCTGAAATGATCGATAAACGTAACTATTTCTAAATCGTATTCTTCGATTTTGTCATTTCGTAAATGAATTGCTGTGTTTTTTGATTCGTTTGAGCTGTGATATGTATAATTATGTACATCGATTGCGTTTACTTGATTTTTAGGTTTTATATCGGTTTTTAGTTGTTTTAATATGTTGAGCTTATCGTATTTTGTTTTTAACTATTTTTAAATTTGAGATACTTGCTTGCTTTTCATTGACAAGCGATGTGTTTTGGTGTATTACTCCACTTGAGATATAAATTTGTTGTGATTATAGCGAATTTGATATATTTAATTCGTTATCACATAAATTCGTTTACCAGGGTACCTAGAGGGAATATGAATATAATATGTTGAGCTGCTCCTAAATGTTATCTGTTCTGTTTTAGTAGTAGTAGGAAAGAACTATGCTTGTGATATGTTGAATCATATATGTTGAGCTGATCGTTTTTTGTTTGTTTTATGGTGCAATATGGCTGGATGTGGTATACATGTATGTGCGTTTGATTCGTTGAAGCTATGTTATGTATAAGCATGTAGATCTATTGTGTTTACTCGAATCTTCTGTTTAATTATCATATATTAATATGGTGAGTTGATCATGTTGAACTTTGTTATTGTCAATTTACATACTGAAAGGATTTGAATCATATATGTCGAGCTGATCGTTTTTTGTTTTTGTTTGTTTCATGGTGCAATATAGCTGCTGCCACACGCCCTGCACCACCACCTGCTACTCTAATCTCAGGTTTTAATTATCATATATTTTCAGTCAATGCGCCTCTTGACAATGAAGCACAATTTAGAGTACTTGCGATGATAGCACATAAATTCATTTACCAGGGTACCTAGAGGGAATATGAATATAATATGTTGAGCTGCTCCTGAATGTTATCTTGTTATGTTAATATGTTATCTGTTCTGTTTTAGTAGTAGTAGGAAAGATCAGCTCAACATATATGATTCAACACAAGCATAGTTCTTTCCCACTACTACTAAAACAGAATAGATAACATATTAACATAACAAGATAACATTCAGGAGCACCTCAACATATTATATTCATATTCCCTCTAGGTACCCTGGTAAATGAATTTATGTGCTAACATCGTAAGTACTCTAAATTGTGCTTCATTGTCAAGAGGCGCATTGACTGAAAATATATGATAATTAAAACCTGAGATTAGAGTAGCAGGTGGTGGTGCAGGGCGTGTGGCAGCAGGTTCAGTGGCAGCAGCTATATTGCACCATGAAACAAACAAGAAACGATCAACTCGACATATATGATTCAAATCCTTTCAGTATGTAAATTGACAATAGCAAAGTTCAGCATTATCAACTCAACATATTAAAATATGATAATTAAACAGAAGATTCAAGTAAAACACAATAGATCTACATGCTTATACATATCAGAGCTTCAACGAATCAAACGCACATACATGTATACCACATCCAGCCATATTGCACCATAAAACACACAAAAAATGATCAGCTCAACATATATGATTCAACATATCACAAGCATAGTTCTTTCCTACTACCAAAACAGAACAGATAACATTTAGGAGCAGCTCAACATATTATATTCATATTCCCTCTAGGTACCTGGTAAATGAATTTCCGTGCTAACATCGCAAGTACTCTAAATTGTGCTTCATTGTCACCACAAATATATGATAATTAAAACCTGAGATTAGAGTAGCAGGTGGTGGTGCAGGGCGTGTGGCAGCAGGTTCGGTGGCAGCAGCTATAACAAATCCCAGTAGATTATTTCAAATCCCTTTCAGTGTGTAAATTGACAATAAGACAATAGATCTACATGCTTATACATATCAGAGCTTAAAGGAATCAAATGCACATACATGTATACCACATCCAGCCATATAGCACCATGAAACAAACAAAAAATAATCAGCTCAGCATACATGATTTATCAATTAAGCCCTGGTTTAACAAATTTCTAAACAACAATTTACTATGAACCATATTCTTTCAGTATTTAGGTTGTACATAACGAATTTTGATAGAACAAATATCAAATCCGTTACTCTATTAAAACAGAACATTGATGACTTGAGTTATATAAACACATCATTTATCAACGAAAAGCTATCAAATAGTTAACATTCAATCAGATCAACATTTTAAAACTGATTATGCATCAGATTTATTGTATCTAAAACAAACTATACAATCAGCATAACATATGAAAACTAAAGTATAATATAAAAATTAAATATAGGTAAACACAATTTAACAGCATGCCTACACATAACATAGATTAAATACATTAAAAACACTGCAATGCGTTCATACCATACCCTTTCAGTATACAAATTTTAGATAACGAATTAAATATATCAAATTCGCTATAATCACAACAAATTTATATCTCAAGTGGAGTAATACACCAAAACACATCGCTTGTCAATGAAAAGCAAGCAAGTATCTCAAATTTAAAAATAGTTAAAAACAAAATACGATAAGCTCAACATATTAAAACAACTAAAAGCCGATATAAAATCTAAAAATCAAGTAAACGCAATCGATGTACATGCTTATACATATCACAGCTCAAACGAATCAAAAAACACAGCAATTCATTTACGAAACGACGAAAAATCGTAGAATACGATTTAGAAATAGTTACGTTTATCGGTCATTTCAGACAGCTCTTCTTCATTGATCTCTTCTCGTTGCACGAGCGCCAACTGTTCTTCGAAGCTTTACATAACATATCGATACGAAACGAATCCTTAGATACAGTATATATACATTAGTGTGAATCATGAAACTCTATAATTGAATAGAAGAGATGAATTACTTGAATCCTTGCATCTTGTGTTTTAGAGAGAAATTTTGATAGAGTTTTAGAGAGGGAAAATGAGAAGTTGTGTGATCTGATATTTGAAATGAATTTGAATTTTGAAAAATGAGACGATGACTACATATACGAAATTAGAGAAATTTTATTGATCTGATTAAATTTATATTTGGGTTACGATCCCCTGTTTAGGCAACACACTAGTCACCAGTGGTCATTGTGAATGTTCTATGTTTTTTATTTAACCGATTTTAGGAATATCCTATTTGTCTTTGATACAATTTAAATTCAAAATATTCAAAAGATTACAAAAATTGTATTACTAGTAGCATTAATACATGTTTATTAATTTTGCATTTTTAATTATTTTAACAAAGATTAATTTGGTATAATAATATTTGACATATATTTCTACGTACCCTAGTTATATATACCTACTCAAAACACATATATTCTATATACTAACTTAATTTGAGCTAATATTTTATAAAAAAATTATTCATGTTTAATTTTTTAAAAAATTTTATGAAGTTATAATATAAATAATAAATTAGATTTAAATTAGATTAAATTTTAATATAACTAAAAGATTGTAATTTTAATAGAGAATTATATATAAAAAATTATCAATCATATAATTATAAACTTATTTGGAATAAATTGAATCTAATAATATGTGAATTATAGGTTTGTTTGTACCCTTAAACTAATAATATAAACGTTTAAATTTAATATTTAATACGTTGTTGACGGAATTCGATTTTAAACCTTTAGTAGTATTTTGAATAATAAAATATAATATTAAGCTTAGTCAGTTCTTATTTATTTGTTCAGAAATATCTAACGATTGTGATTAATCAAAGGATAAATAAAAATGAGGATGTATCAAACTACAAATTATACTCTATTTCGGTTATAATAGTATAGAAGTATTTTAGTTTGCATATAGTAGTAATAGATATCTAGTATTTTAGTTTGGGGTTTTTAAATAAAATACAATATACATATATATTTAAAAAAATATGAATTTTTTAAGTGTCATTTTCAAAAATATATGGTTTGCAACTTTTGAAATCTCAAATGCAACTTTAATTTTATCTTTTTCAAAGTTAATTTTATAGTTGATTCGAGTCACAACTAGAAAATACAACTGATGCAAGATAAATTAACTTAAAATCAACTTTTTAAAAATTTAAAAAAGATTTGGTACAATCAACGTGCTCCTTTTACTATTTGGCTTGTATCTTGAGTTTTATAAGTCAGATTTAGACGATTTGAATATCTCACTCGAAGCTCAAGAAATAATCATAAATTTAGTAATGCCTTAACAACTATAATCCACTTGCATCCGAAAAATGGAAAGAGAAAATAGTGACGAATTTTACATTGAGAATTTAATTCAATTTAGAAGACCATCTTATATTTGGTTTTTAAACTTGTAAAATACTTTTTATATATATAAGCCTATATGAGTAGGAATCTGGAGAAAACTTTTTAGATAAGAAACTTAAGGTACTTCATCTAAACTGTTGATTATTTCATTATGAGATTCATTTTAGGATTCATATGACGTAGTAGTGGTGCATACAATTTTTATTTTTATTTTTTTTTAAAAAAAATATATATTTTTTTATATGTTTTTATATATACCAATTTTTTTGTATATTTTTTTATAAAATGTTCTGAGATTTTTGTTTGATAATATGTGTGAATGTCTATATTTAGTGTTTGAGGTGCCCTGACCGGACCGTTAGATTATAAGTATATATATAATTTATCACACATAGGCCTGGAAATTTCGGGTAATGGGTCGGGTTCGGGTTTGGGCTGACTGATCTAATGGGTTAGAACACCAAACTCAAACCCGATCCAAAAATTAAATGGGTCAGAACGCCAAACCCAAATCCAACCCAATGGGTTTCGGGTAACCCAACTCAGAAAAAATTAATACTAATTTATTAATAATTATATATTTTAAATAATAAATAAATAAATAGGATTTTAATCTTATGAATTAAATATATATATATATATATATATATATATATATATATATATATATATATATATCTGCGGGTAATTTCGAGTCAGTTTCGGGGTACCCAACCCAATTCAAACCCAACCCGTTTTTTTCGGGTCAACAAAACATAAACCCAAACCCGACCTATTACGGATCGAATTCGGGTCGGGTTCTTGTCTGGGTCCAAAATTGCCAGCCCCAATCACACACACTCCATCGCGCCTTTGTACTTGCAGCCAACATCCTTCATTTCTACACTTCATTTAATAGTTTCCCAAGTGACTCCTGATGATTCCTTCATTATATTTTTTTTTACAAAAGTTGATCACTCTTGAAATTTTTTCTATACAACCCAGAAATTATCCACTAGCTTGCAAAAATTGAAGAAGGGTCATGCCTTTTAACGAGGCTGGTACTAGATCACATCTCAATTTACTTTAATGTTTATAAATCTCTCAATCCCATTGTAAAAATTCACATATTAATTGTAATAGTAAAATGAAAGAGAGCTTGCAAACTTGCATAGTAATTGAATTTTTTTTCCAACTAACCAAACAAATTTGATATACACCAACATCAAAAACTAGACACCTATACAAGCTCCACCCAATCCCTTTTACTCTCAAAGAAAAAAAAAATCAAACAATTTTTAAGGAATCTGAACAGGGTATTTGTATGTTTTGTATCTAAAAGTCTTAAGCTACGCAGAGAAAGGCGCCACTTCAAGCTCGCTCCTAAACACCGAGGCGCCACTTCAAGCTCGCTCCTAAAAGTCTTAGGGAAGGTAGGCTGAGATGGTTCGGCCACGTCCGTAGGAGGCGGGCTGAAGCCCCAGTGAGGAGGGTTGAGAGTCTTTCGGTTGGTGGGGCGAGGAGGAGAGGCAGGCCGAGAAGGTCGTGGGAAGAGCAGCTCAGGCTGGATTTGAAGGCCTTAGACTTAAATGAGACCATGTTGGCAGATAGGTCTGCTTGGAGGCGGCGTATCAGAGTGGTGGATTCTCTTTTAGGGTGCGGTTCGGTTGTCGAGAGCCTCAGAATTGGGTTGTCTCGGTTAGCGATTTTGTAGTAGTTCGGCTGTAGCATTCTCACTTTGCGTTTATAGTGGCTTCTGTTTTCTGGTTTTGCAGCTACAGGGACCCTGGCTCGGTGATGTCTCTGTGCAGGATTTTTATCATAAATCTTCGCAGATGGGCATGCCCCAGGTGGAGATCGCCATGGGCTCAGGTGCAGGGATCGTAACTTGGTGGTAGCTAGGGGCTTGGTAGGTAAGTCCCGTGTGAAGAAAGCCATGGGCTCAGGTATTGCTGTGAACTTTGCCTCGTATCATTTTCTTCCCTATGTTTATATCACACACCGTTTATGTCATGCACTCAGCCGAGGGTCTGCACGGAAACAGCCTCCCTACCCTAAAAAGTGGGGACATGGTCTGCGTACAACCTACCCTCCCCAGACCCTGCTCTGAGCGGGATATACTGGGTATGTTTGGTTTGGTTTGGTATCTAAAAGTCTTGTTCCTCTTCTTCAGCAAATATCAGCCCAACTTTTGTTACCAATCCAGGTGATGAAGTCTTGGAAGTCTTTTCAGCATGCACTTGCCCAAAGATTAATTTCCGATGAACATCATCTACCAAAGCCTTTTTCTTCTCTTCGTTACCAAATGACCATGTGCATCTTCTTGGTTGTGTAAGCAACACACCTGGAGTAGCTTCATTGGGAACTGGTGCAGGGATATTCACACGTCTCTCTGCAGCTGATGCAATCTCCATAGAAAGTTCATACGCCTTAGCATATGATTCATCCATCTCTCTATTTCCATACGAATCTCTTACAGTTTGAAGCAGAAATCTGGCTTCTATCATCCTGTTCATATGCATCAAACAGACTGCAATATTGCATTGTTTGTTTCTGTCTAGCTCAAAGGACAGTGAGTTTCTGCATCAAGATACATACCAGTTACCAGTTACCAATGAGATCACCTGTACATCTCTTCAGCTAATTTGTATTTGCCCTGCCCCTGCTATAGGTAAATCCATGCCAAATTCCCCAACGGGTTTTATATCAAGCTGGCCACCCGTTTCACTCAAAACTATCAATTAGACCACCCATTCAAAAACGATATCATTTAAATCACTAAAGTCATAATAAATATCAAAGTGGCCACCCATTATAGTACTCGGAAAGTAATTTTTCATCGAGTTCTACACATTTTTCTTGAATGCTTCCATAACCAAACGAAAGGTTAATAATTCTAGTATTTCTGATAATATATTTAGATTTTTAAAAATTCATTTACTATTTATTTTTTATATTATTGTCATTTTCCTTGTTTTAATTAATAATACATAGTAAATAAACTTTTTAAATTCTAAATATAGTATCAAAAATACTCGAATTCATAACCTTTCATTTGATTATAGTAGTATTTAAGAAAAATGTATAAAACTCGATGAAAAATTATTTTTACTTTCCGATTACTATAATGGATGGCCACTTTGATATTTATTATGACTTTAGTGATTCAAATAATATCGTTTTTGAATGGGTCGTCTAATTGATAGTTTTGAATGAAACGGGTGGCCAGTTTGATATAAAACCCATTCCCCAACACCCTGCAATTGAAGATGTACAAAAATTAAAAAAGCACAAATACTTTGAAATTTGGCAAAGATGCAGTACTTTATAAGATGCAGCTTGTGCACTCTTGTTGAATGGTAATATCTTTCTTCTTGCCTTCACCTTCTTCCCACCAAAAGCCGAACCTTATTCAATCTGTTTGAGTTTCGCTAGGAGAATTTGGACCAATTCATCGGTCATCCCATATCTCTGCAATAAAAACTAAATGACAACTACCGATGAAAAATATACAAATTTAGCTTTCCAATAGCATCAACTATATTGAATTTTTCAGTCAATCTGTCTTCATCAAATCGCACAAAAAGACGCAGTTTGAGCTTCCATTGGCAAAACTTGAAGGAAGTATACGGAGCTTTGACTAATAACTAATAAGTAAGTAAACTTGTAATGTTGTTAGATCAAAGACTGTTTAGACAACTTCATGACAATAATATCAATTATGTCCACTATTCTAGTATTATCTGCATCAACATCTTAGAAATTATTCCCTGGAACCACCCATTGTTTAGAAGAGATTTCACACCAACAGTAGTAGTACTAGTAGAAGAAGAAGAAGAAGAAGAAGAAGGTGGTGTTTTTGTTTGATCATAACTAGTTTAGCAGTAGCACCCACGACCACCTTTAATTGAACCCGACCCGACTTGTTGTAGTAAGAATGAGAGAATCGGAGGTGTGAAATGGGTAAATGGGGAGAAAGGGAGGTGGGTTTTTGATACAACAGAGATGATGATGAGGCAACAGCAGCCATTGTCATTGCCATTCGGGGGTTGTGAGTTAATTAACAAAAAATATCAATCTGTGGGTTTGTTTGGTGAGCAAATACACAAGGGAGGAGTGGACAATCTATAAGATTCTATATATACCATGAAACAACGTCATAAACGCCCCATTTTTAATCACCCATGACAGGAATACCCCATTTCAGAATCGCGGCCAAAAATACCCCGCTATTACGCATCTCACAAAGGGGTAATACATTTTTTGACTTACCCCCCTAATACCCCCTTAGTACATGCGTAATAGGCTAATAGAAATGATTAAAAAATTGTATTGCCCCTTTGTCACGTGTAATAGGCTTGTAATACCCCTTTTTGAAATGCATATCAGCTAATACCCAGACTTCAAATGCGTATCAGCCCCTTTTTTGGGAGGAAAAAATAATTAAAAAATACATAAAAGGGGTATTACTCCTTTGAAGAATGCGTATTTGAGATACTCATTCCTAAAATGCGTATTAGCGGGGTAAAAATGGCCTGATTTTCAAAATGGGGTATTCCTGTCACATGAGATTAAAAATGGGGTATTAATGTTACACACCCTTATTTATTTTGGTATTTGCTCACATTTTATTTGAAGGGTACAATTTTTATTTTTTTTATAATAATCACACCAATAAAAAATTACAAAAACTAAGGGGTGCATTTAATCCGGATTTTAATGAATTAAAAAAAATTATGAATTTTAAAAGATTTTTTTTATTTTAATTCTACATTTGATAGGTCATGAATGTATAGTTGATGAAAAGTAGACCTGACAAACGGTTCGTTTTGTATACTTTGGTGTCGTGTACTTTAATTTTTACGTGTACTTGACCCAAAACCCGAACCCAAACTGTTAAGCTATCGTGTACTTCGTGTTCGTGTACTTTCATTTCGTATACTTTTCGTTCGTGTTATCGTATCACACTATATTAAAATATATATATATATATATATATACTAGGAGTGTGCTCGCTATCGCGGGCTTTCTTTTTTACGAACTTATCGAGCAATTATCTCAAATATTTGTGTTATTATGATTTTATTGGTTATTGAAATCGACTATTTTTACGTTTTCCATTTATAAATATATCCCATAAACATAGTTGAATTACCAATATTTGGCTTCTTCTTTAAGAACTTATCAATTATCAATTCAAATATTTTATCGTAAATTACCAATATTTAATTATTGCAACTAAAGATTTTATTTTTATTTTTTTAATTTTATTATCAATAACTATTTTGCTACGTTCTTTAAGAATTTATCCAAAAATAATTTCAAATTTTTTCATAAAAATGTGCATTATTCGTTTATTTACTACTATTGGCAATTTAAGTTTGTAAATTTTACCATAATTCGTTTATTTTACCATAGTTTGTAAATTTAAGTTTATTCGTTTATTTTACCATAATTTGTAAACAGCGGCTATAGTATTCGTCTAATTTTATACACTGTATTTTCAAAAACAAATATAAGATTAATTTATCAACAAACATTGAAAAATGAATATACATAAACAATTAAAGTCATCCACAAAATAATTATTATAAAATAAAGAATAGAGATTATAAACATAAACCTAACATTCCTTCGTTTTGATTCAAAGGTCTTCTTACAAATAAAAGCCAGCACATACGCATAAAATCAAAACTAACATATAAGCAAAAGACAATGACTTGGTTATGTGGACTTGAGTCCAGGGTAAAAAGAAAATTAGAAACAGCATTTTTGATAAGTTTAAGCAAAATTTAATACTGCATAATACCAAAAAAAATTTGTTGTATATGTAATTTCTTTTTGAAAATTTCAAATATGTATTATTTTTTATGATAGAAATTTTCAAATATTTTATTATGATATATACGATTTGATTAAATTTTCGAGCCTCTAATTTAAACTAAAAACTTCTTAATAAACTATGTTATTTTTCTAAAAAATTAATCAATATTTATAAATACGTAGTAGTGCTTCTGTTGGCCCATAATAACTTATGTGAAAACAAAGTGGACTTGCTTTCTATTCTCTCACACATATTCTGGCCCAAGTATTATCCAAATGGTCCTATATGTACTAAGGCTAAATTGCTGCTCCATATACTCCTTTCATCCCAACCACCAGTTTGGATTGTGCATCGTGGTAAGAAAAAAGGTGATATGGGATAAAAAAGTAAGAAAGATGAATGATTAAAATGATGAAATCAACTAACATTTAATATATAAAATGGAGAAAAATAATTTGTAAATAATTTTTAATTTAAAAAAATTTCAAATTTTGAAATATTAATGTTGTGTTTGGTTGGGAAGAATGGAATGGAATCAATGAAATTAAAAGAAAAAAAAATGGAGGTAGAGGTAAGATTTAGAACAACAATGAATAGGTACAAAATTTATGTGATGAAAAATGTGAAGAAATTGAATGTTCGGGAGAATGTAACATTCCTTCATAGGTGGGTTTGAGTTCTAGTTCAAATGATTAAGAATGAAATGGATGAATGAATATTTTAGACATTAACCTATTTCATAATTCAAATTTTATTCCATTCCTTTCCATTCCATTCATCCCAACCAAACATAACACAAAAATTAAGTAAGACATTTAGAAAAGAATGTAAAAAAAAAATAGATAAAGTAAAGAGAGTGCTACATAATAAAAGAATTTTTAATAAATTCAAGAGCACTCATCGGCCCCCACCAGACCAGGCTCTGCTGTATCCATGTATTTTTTCGTCAACACCTTTTTTTCAAATTTCATCTTTCAAGTCTGATAGTTGCATAATTTTGCATATTTTTATTCATATTTTATTTATCTTCGCATTTTTAATTAGTTAATTGTCTTATTTCAGAAAATTGTAAAGAAATAAAGAAAGGATCGAGGAAAAAAGATGATTAAAAGGAGCAAAAAGGGGTAAAAAAGGAAGAAAAAAGAAAAAGAAGGAAGAAGAAAAGACAAAAAGAAAATAAGATAGAAGATTATCCTTCTACCCCTAAAACCCTACCATGTGCCTATTTAAGTATCTAATTCTTACCTTTAGCCAACAACTTAGTCCACATCTTAGTTTTTTTTTTTTTTTTTAGTTTACCCTAGTTTCTAGAGTAACCTCCATCTTCATTTTGTAGTAGTTTTCAATCTTGTAAACAATTTCTTTCATATTAATGTAAGCTTTCTCTTTTACTTTACATCTTCCTCTTTTTCCTTTACATTTTGGCTATGAAATCTTTCTAAATTTATATTTCTTGTATGAAAGGAGCCATTTAGTAGTGTTAAAATTAATTCCTTAAATTTATAGATCTATTTTCATTACTTGCTTGTGTCCTTTTAATTTTCCGGTGAGGTTCAAATTCCGATAGATCTGTTTTTTATACATTATCGCCTGCTCCGTTTCTTTACGTCTACACTTGCTTGCTTTAAAACAAAATCGTTGCCTTGTTTCTGTCGGTCAGATCAGCTTTTTAGTATTTTCTTGTTTCATTTTTATATTATTGTGTCATCTATTGTAGCTTGTTTATTAATTTAAAAGTTAATGTTATTAATTTGTGGTCCAAAATTATGTGTAACCCAACTCTCTTTTCTTGTCTCATGTTAACTTGATTTAAATCTGATCCATTCTGTTTACTTAGCCTATTTCACATCTGTTGGTTTGGCCCATTATTAACTAGTTACAGGCTCATTTAATTTCTGTGATCTTCCTTAAATTAAATCTACATTTATGTAATTTCATTTGGTTTCTCAATCTTTAAATCATTTTTATTTTGGCTCATTTAATTCACATATGTATGATTGTATGCATGTCTAGTTCTTAAATTAATATGACTCAGTCCCGGTCTGTTTTTATTTTGTGCATGGCCCATGTTTTTTTATTGCTGATCCAAATCCAAGTCAAGCCCATTTTCTTTTTTCATTTCCGGCCCATTTTAGTTGTAGTCTGTTAGCCTAATGTTTGTGTGTTTTCTTTTTATTTTACCATGTACTAACTAGTTACCAGTTGCCAGATTCTGTGCATGTTCCTTGAATATCCAAAATTCCAAATGCATCTATATTAATTGTTCCGGGTTTTATTTGTTTGCTTGTTTATTTTTCATCAATATATACTGTTAGTGTACAAATTCTTTCTGCATGCATTGTTTTGTTTAATCTAGTTTTTAACATTATTACTTCTAATATTGAATTTTATGTTTACACTATTCAAGTGTCGAAGCATTTTTTTTTAATTATTTAGCTTTTACTTTAAAATTAATTGGTTAAATTGTTAGGTAGGAAAAAATCACCTCTTCATAAAATCTTTGTTCTAGTTCACCTAAATTAGAAATTAAGATCTTGCGAAAAATTACATAGTCTCTGTGGATCGAATCATAACTATTAAAATGATGATCGTGCGTTTACGATTTAAATGTTTGTTTTTTAGCACATCAATGTCCATTGCCTGCTCTTTTATGTTGGGATTTGCTTTGAATTTTTCAAAAATTGCATCTCCTCAATCTCATTCGACATAGCTCAAATATTAGTAAATAATCAAATTTGAATTGCACAATCAATTTATTTTGTAAATATTATTATATAAATTATTAAAAATATTATTTTTTGTAAGTTTTTTGCTATTTAACTTTTTTTTGAAAAATTTTCATTTTGTTTTTAAAAAATAATTAAATTTGTTTTTACTGCATTTGATTTAACATGTACAAAATAGGTTGCTTAACATGTGTGTGGTATTATGCAATCAAAAATGAATTTAATTACAAAATTCTAAAGTTAATTTTGTGGTTTTTTTGGTTGATTTCAGTTGTTAATACGGTTGCAATGTTGCAAATCGAATTTTTGCCAAAAAAAAATAAAAAAAATCGTATTTTTGTAATATTTTTGAAAAAAACTTATTTTTACCAAATACTTTAAAAGCTGACCATATTTCTCCAAAAATGATTATACTCTTACTTATTTTTGGAAAAATCCCATATAATTACATATTTTGATCTAATTTGACTTATGAAAGTACATGTATAAATATGACATTTTTTGTAACATAATATCCAGTTAATTATTATATTTTAAGAGTGTTTACTTTCGTATGAAATATATTCTTCGTTTATCAAAAATTATTTATATAATTATAATATCATGATGTATAAATAAATGATAATAGTTGAAGTATGTAACAAATAATATGTTTTGCGAATGATATTATATACGTTCACAAATTTTTTTTCCAATGTTATTACGTAGTTGTAGATAATAAAATGCTATTAATATACATCAGAATCTATAATAACTAAAATAATGTAACTTTGTCAAATTTGTTTTGATGAGGTATGTTTTTAGAGATATTAAATTTGATAGTATCCAATTTAATTTTTATAGGTGTAGGTGTAGGTTGTCATTTTAGGAATCAATCGACTGTAACTTCAATTAAAGTAGGTTAGTAGTATGCTTTTGCACTTGATAAATGACATGATGTAATATGCGCATCTCTATAGTATTGACTAATACATTGTATAACTATGATTATATTAATAAATTATAAATTTTTAATGATAAATTATAATTTATAATCAAACCATTCAAATGAGGAAAATTTTAAATTATTATAAGTAACGGATTAAAAAATTAACAATGAAATTTAAAAATAATGTAATTTTTATTATAAAAAAAGTTACTTTTTCATTATAAAAACTTCTCGGCGTCACCTCCGGCGACACCTCGACTTTTAATCGAATGACATCTTAATTTATAATTATGTTTTAAGTTACCATTTAATTATGATGTTAAATTAGTCTAATACCACTTTCAATTTCATAGCATATATTAGTGATAGAATATATTTTTATATATATTTTAGATGATTTTATTCTCATATTTATTGTGTTTTGCATTGATTTGGATTTTTATTTAATATATTTGATTGTTTTATTGTAGGAAATAACGAATTTATAATTTGGAAGGATTTATAGCAAAAAGAGCTATTTTGGAGTTTATATAGAAGAAAATTCGTAATATTGGGCTATATGGGCTGCCTGCACAGTTTGGGTCATATCCGGAGTTCTATACATCGGATTTGGACGTTGTTACAGTCCACGCGAAGCAAAAGAAGTTACGAATTTTACATTAAAATCCTATTCAATTATAAATATCTTTTTGTAAATTTATTAAAACATTAAAAATATTTTTATTAAGGATAGAGATGAGATTTTATTTATTAGTTTTATTATTAGAACGTGGAAAGGAGATACATACGTAGGATTTTAGATTACAGAGTAGAGATTAGTTAGAACTTTACATACAAAGAAACTTATAGAGAGCCATGAATTTGAACTGTGCCCCGGAGACAGGGATCAAACTCTTATTTATCTTAACCTTAGGTTAATTTACTTCGACGATTCTTGTGACAGGATTGATGATTACAGGTTTTCTTATCTGAATTTCTTCTCGATTCTTATTAGTTTAATTATGCTTCTTTGTTCTATGTGTTCTTTTACTTGTTTAATTATTAGCGAGTAGTAGTTTCTAGGGCTTAAGGGGAAGCCATGTTTGCACTATAATTCTGGCATGATGTTCAGAGTGATTTGATTGATTATGGTTAATTCTAATTGATTATGTTTTTATGTTTGATTTGTGTAATCGGCCGATATCATGAATTAATTCTATGCAAATAGGAGTAATAGATCGAGAGATTTTACTCACTAGAGGCATACATACGATTAGCATAATTGAATTTAAGTGCGAGAGCATCATTGGATTTCTGAGAGCGTTGATGCTTGAGAGTGATTAACATTTTCTCTAATTACCTAACTGATCGAATTACTAAAAGTGGTTAATTGTGTTGAATGTTTCGAGAGTGTTAATGCTTGAGAGAGATTGACATACTCTAGTTATGTGATCACATTAATTGCTTTAGCTTATAAGCCGGTTATTGTGTAAGCATGGTGGACCTGATTGCCCTAGGTTTTAAATAATTTGTTAATCATATATTTACTTAGTGTTAATTTAGTTTAATTTGTTAGTTAGTTAATATTCTCCACACAATCGTTTGCTCTTGAAACAATCGATAATAATTGAATAAAAATTGATAGAACCTGTCTCCTTGTGGATACGACCCGCTTGCCATTCTATACTAGCAATAGACATCGTGCACTTGCGGTTAGATATAATTTGACACATCAATTAGAATCAAATTTTATATTTTCAAAAAATTTATTTATAATTTATTAATGAAATTTTATGATGTAATCAATGTTCTGATTCTTCTTATCTCTTTAGAACAATGGTATATCAAAAGGACATCACAATAATAAGAAGTATTTAAAATAACAGAAAATAATAACTATTTTTTGAATGTCAAATACTCAAGTAGTTTATCCGTTCTGGATAATAGATGCTCGGATTTTGGCACATGTTTAGGTGAAAAATATTTTAGAATAAATAATAGAAATCTTTATTTTTTCTTTCGCTTATGTATTATATTAGGGGTGTTCATCAAACCGCACAAACCGACCGCACCGCGAAGCGTGTTTTTTATTTTTCATGGTGCGGTTGCGGTTTAAAATCTTGACAAACCGCGCGGTGCGATGCGGGTTGCGGTTTCGAATTTCAGTAACGCGGTTCAAACCGCACCGCAATATTTAATAAATTATATATATATATATATATATATGTGTGTGTGTGTGTGTGTGTGTGTGTGTGTGTGTGTGTGTGTGTTATATGTATTTTATATATTTTATATATAAGTCTATCCATTTAAATTAAAAGGTCCAGTTTAAACTTATTAATAATACTAAAAAGCTAATTAGGTTAATACCTCACAGTGAAATATTTATTACATTATATATATATATATATATATATATTAATTCGTCCTTTATTGACTTTCATTTTATGCAAAAATCTAGCTTAATTATTACAAATTTAGTATTATAGATTACCTGCATGTTTTTATTTTTAATTATAAATTGAATATGATTGGCTTAAGATTAACTAGATAAACAAGCAATGTACATTAGATCCTCAAGATATGCTTTGATGTTCAAGGTATTATGTTAGTACGTTCTAAGAGTTTGAGTTACCAACTGCAAATAAAATAATAAAATGATATATAGATACAACTTACATAAAGATAAGTGAAGCAAATCAAATCATTGGGAATTTAATTCACATTATCAAAAGAAAATATTAATTTTATATGATTATTAATATAATTAATTTTTAAATGTATAAACCGTACAAATCGCAAAGCACCGCACCGCATTTTCGTGGTGCGGTTTTCGTGGTTTTTGTGATACGTGGTGCGGTCGCGGTTTGGAAATTTGTTCAAACCGCATGTGCGGTTTGGTTTGCGGTTTGAGGAAAAAATCGCACCGCCTGCACTGCGAACACCCCTATATTATATCTTTATTGATAGAATTGTAATAACAAAGTAAAGAGAAAATGAGTACATAGAATATTATTGAAGATAAAAATAATTATATATTCTAAATTACTAAAATTAATTTTAATATTATATTTAAAAATAAATTTAGAAAACCGACTTGAACATCTCTTTATCCTGCGGGTATGTACACAAAGCTTAGAATTTGTTGTAGTCCGTAATTATGTTCAATCTTGCTTTATTAGATGCCGTAATTTAAACTGATAAGTTTAAAGTTTATCAATTCTAAAAAAATGTTTAAAGACCTCTATTTATTTATATCTAGAATTGAGTTCAAACTCAGATTTAATAAGTTTTCGATGTGAGTTGTGCTTGAACTATTTGAAAAATTAAAATAATCGTGTGAACTTAAAAGAGATCTGAGTTCTTAACTCAATATTATCGGGTTTAATTTATTTTATCGTAATAATTTTTATTATCAATATGAGTAAAGTTTAAGTCAATTTTAAATCAAATAAATCAAGTTTGACTTTTTTTTTTTTGCAAAACAAGGCAAATAATATTAGAGATAACAGGTCATGCCTGAGGACTACAACCACAGGAAAACACAATAGTTAAAAAGAAACGAAGCAGCATGCTACAACCACATACAAGCTTACTTAGAATTAAAACAACCTACAACTTAGCTTCGTGACAATATCAAAACATAACTAATGGTTCAACCCATAATTCCCTTCATCGACTCTGCTTCTTCTAGCAACACCAACTGCAAAATTACTTGATCAACTTCCATCAAGTCCATATCCCCATTTGATTTGAAATCTGAGTTGAATACCCTTTCCGGGAGGGCTGTGTTCTCAATAATTTTAAGGGCACCAGCGTTACCTTTAAGGGCCTGCATTTTATCCGAGAGGGATCCCAGTGTTCCTGTTACTGCAGCATGCAGAACGTTTTTAACTCGGATTCTGAAAGTTTTATAATATATAGTAGATAAAGCTCCATAACAATGGAGTATTAACGAAGAAGAAGAAGAAATCATAACAGTGTTTAGTATATATAAACTGGCCAGTTAGATACAATAGAGAGAAAAACAATATAAGTACTATAAGGCTACATCGTGAATAATCAAAGTTAGTTACAACTGAATGTGAAACAATGTATTTATAGGCTAGGCTGGATAGTAGAGTTCTTCTGTAGTGGCAGCACAATGTATGGTAGTGTATGATGCATAGTATATTGTAACATCCCCCCTCAAGTTGAAGGTGGGAATAGAATGGAAACCTTCAACTTGAAGCTTGAAAGTAGCAAAACAGCATGAAATCCTGGTTGGTTGTAGGTAGTATACTCTTGGGTAGACTCCAGTTGTAGTTGTGTACGACTCCGGTTAAACAAGCAACACAAAGGGGCATATAAACTCAGTATGTAAACAGTGGCACAAGCCACAACAAGGCAATCAGCAGGTAAGCTACAATATGAGGCAATGGATCAGCAATACGCCATGACAGAAGGGCAAGACATTAGTATCAACAACCACAAAGTGGTAAATAAAAGCAGTAGGCAGCAGTATGAAGTTCACATCACATTTGCAGGGAGAAGCCAATACGGCAACAAGAAACAACTCACAATGGAGTAAGGACAGTAACTCATATCAACATTTCTCTTGACAGCACTGGTAAACTTGTGGTAGGGGTAACATGTGGACAGTATTAATCATGCAAAAGCCACAATGGCAAGGCAGATTTTCATCTTTCATCTTGTAGCACAAACCGCAATAAATGGTGAACCAAGACCTGTTGTTTGACCAAAGAGCATTAATGGTAGCAAGGTAACAATGATTATGGTGTACCACCCCAGCTATTTACTTGCCAACAACTATAGACTTGCCGAAATCCAGCTATCTACTTGCCAATAATAGCTATAAACTTGCCGTAAGTGGACACAAAGGTAACAAAACTGAAACTCAGTATTTCGAGCACATCACAGGGTAATTTTGCTTCCATTTTCTGGATTGCAATGGTGGATAAGATGACTTACATTTACTGGAAAATCAACACAGCATGTGTGATTCTTATGATCACATCATGTGCAGGTAGCAATTTCTGGACAATGAGCAAGCACTGAACAAACTCAAGGCAGCAATGAATGTAGGTAGCATGTGATAAACCACACCATGACAGATAACAACACACTTAGTATCAATGCTAGTAACCCAAGTCTATGAGTTTCAAGGTGCAACCGGAGTCTAAAGGCTCTGAGTAGCAAGATAATTTTCATTTACTGTAAATTAGCAGCAACAAACGCAATCTCTCGTTGAGTTAACAGTTGAACATCAGAAGATGCAATATGCACTGGAAGTGCAGAGTACATTGAGTAACAACCATGATAGTTGACAGGCTGGCCATCTCTAACTGATTCGGTTAGAGATAGAGATACAGACATGTGTGTGTGTATAGGCAAGAACAACAACAAGTACAGATGAGGATACACGATGAGGATAGATGAGTGTTTTTGATTATCGAACACAAACACAAACAATACACGATGAGGATAGATGTATGTTTTTTTATTATCGAAATTGATCACATAACAACGATGATCGATGCACAATGATCACGGGATAGATGTGTATAGAAATGATGACAAACTTTGCAAGATAAAATCAATAAAACTCATTGAGGAGTTTCATCGAACAGGTAGAATGCAAGTTGGTAGAGAACAAATCGTAGAGTAAAAAACATGAGAATGACGCCATGAATTATCAACGATATACACAACAACAATAAGAACGAAAACAAATATGTTTTTGATAATGATCGATCAACAACGATCAGAGACAGATGATAACAGTGATTTTTATGAACGAAACACAAACAGAGATGAACAGAATTGAGCTTACGAAATCGAAGCTTTAATGGCAGAGTGAAGTAGTTACAACAATCGCAAGTTAACAAGACACAAACACGATGAACACGAACAGTGCATCCTCTATAGCGATCGAAAGAACAATTTAATGCCTCGAAAATCAGGCTCGTTGTAGCAGCGGAGAGAACAAATCGATGTGTTAGCAATCAACAAAGGCAGTGACCACCATTAACAAAACACCGAGAAAAGCTTGAGATGAACACAGTACAATAATGATCATAGGAGCGGAAGAATGATGCCTCGAAGATCGAAGGCTCTGATATCATGACAACTTTATAATATGTAGTAGATAAAGCTCCATAACAATGGAGTATTAATGAAGAAGAAGAAGAAATCATAACAGTGTTTAGTATATACAAACTGGCCAGTTAGATACAATAGAGAGAAAAACAGTATAAGCACTATAAGGCTACATCGTGAATAATCAAAGTTAGTTACAACTGAATATAAAACAATGTATTTATAGACTAGGCTGGATAGTAGAGTTCTTCTGTAGTGGCAGCACTGGCAGCACAGTGTATGGTAGTGTATGATGCATAGTATATTGTAACAGATTCCTTCGGAAATCTCTTCGTCCATGTCTAAAAAAGGCTTACAAAATGCATTGGAAATAGGCTTAAGTGACCCTTCATCGAGCATTTTGATGGCCTCTGCACCTAGCAAGCCATTGATGTTGAAAGTAAAATCTGATAAAACTTTTTCCTTGCTTTTCGAAAGCGAATCAACAGTGGGATCTTCAGTAGCATACGATTACAAGGAGATTGAACATGTGGGATCAACCGAGGTAGTTCCTCAATCATCAAACCTCTGAAATCATTCTAATCTGGAATTATAACATCCATGTGCTCGTCAACAAATTCGTTACCAACCTCATTATCTATATCCACTTCATACCATGGTGAGGTAGGAGGCGAGACATCTATTACCTCATCCAAACCAAAGTTTGGCAAAATCTCAAAAGGATAGCTCGACCTGCGTCCGTGTCTAAGAAATGTTGCAGGTCCCCAAACATTTTTGGAGCTTCTACATTAGAGGGCATATTGTTCATGTCATAGGTAGCCATGTACCTGGCTGATGCATTGGCTTCCTCCGAGATAAAGAAGATTCTTCTCACTATAATACCCTCCTTGTATATGCTAGCATACAAGGCATCAAATTGATTCATTATATCTCTCATGCCTACAGGGAACACAATTTGATCCCTTACTCTTATATCATCACAGACCACCCTGTTAACAGTTTCCATATGAACTTTGTCTAAATCCACCTCTGCTAAGTGAATAAGTGTTGACTGAAGACCCCATAAGATCGCTTGCACTTTTGTTTTATCATTCATCGGCCCCATTGCGCCCCAGATTTTGTTACGAGCCGAATCCCTTATTAATGTGCCTACTCCATTGGTGTTTCCATTTGGAAGAGGAGCTTCAACAAAAACAAAATGCACATTGATTTTAACAAATCGCTTAGCTGGAACCTCCCAAGTATCCTCCATTGGAAAATAAGAGAGAAGAAAGGAAGGATGAGATAGCAAAGAGCGGATAGAGAATAGGAATGAAGAGAAATGAATTAGATGGTCACATAAGTACTACCCACATAGATAGTTGAAGAGACCAAAAAAACTGGAATCGAGAAGAAATGCGGTTGTAGTACCTACAATGAATCCTGGGGACTGAAAAGGTATGTATGCTTGCACTGAGACTATAAGAATTTGCATGGGCACGCGCGAAATCATCTGACTCCATAAACGAGGCAACCATTTGGATCAAAAAGTGGAGAGATTTTAATTCTTTATTGAAGATGGAAATTGCTACCGTTTAGAAAAAAACAAAATATTGAAGGGAGCTAAAATTGAAAGGTAACTGGCTGGACTCATAATTGGATGAGGCCCAATTGCTAAAGAAATAGATTTTGTTAAGCCCATTCTTCGCTAGAGAGTCCGCCACTTCGTTGAGTTCCCTTAGGGACATAGTCAAGATGAAACAGACTATTAATCATTGATTTGAGGATCCTGAAATGGCCTAGAGTAGAGTAGTAAATGGGAAGCCCACTATGTACCTAGATCAATGCTTCAGTCGAATCTGAACATATAACCAATTTCTCACTTCTAAATTTGTTAGCAAAAACCATTCTAACAACATGTATAATAGCATCTATTTCTACTTCCAAGCTATTACTAACATCTAGAGGTCCTGCGAACGAGTAGATAACCCTTCATGCTCTGTCTAGCACTTGCCCACCAATCCCACCTCTTGGACCTAAGGCACCAACACTCCATGCACCATCAACTGCACAGATAAACTCATATTCTATCTTCTTGAAGTCCCAGTATTTCTTTCGAATTTTGTGCAAGTGAATTGCTATTTCATCATGTGGATTTGATAACCACAAGGGATCATCTCCAAAAGCTAGAATATTTGTTGCTTTTCCCCACTTTTTAAATCTCTCAACTAATAGTAGCTCTAATAGATTCTTGGATAGATTGGTCCCAGTGAATTTAAACTCATTTCTAGCCAGCCAAATGGACCAAAGTGTGGTTGCCACTACAAGGCCCACAATTTCTTTTGTAACGAGCCTTTACTGATATTGAGGATGTTGGTTAAAGAAAATTGATCCACAGCTTCTAGGTCCCTAGAATAACTCCACCAATTACCAACAAACATTCATGCCATTCTTGCTAGTTGACAAGACCATAACAGGTGGTGAAAAGATTCATCCTCCAAACCACACCAAGGACAGAGGGGAGAAAAATTAGATAATCTCCTTGCCAGGAAATTGCTGGTGGGTAAAATTCGCCAATGAATTTTCCAATGAAAGATTAAGACTTTTGGGGGTGCTTTAATTCTTCAAATTAAATTCGATTCTAAAGACATTCTATCATGATGATGCCCCTGAGGCAACATTAGTTGAACACAATCTTTGGAGATTAAATCACCCTTCCCTGGTATCCAAACCAGAGAGTCCTTCTCTTAATTCAGAGAAAGCGAAGACATGATGGCAATAAGAAATAAAATTTCCGAGCTATCTCTCGATAGAAGATGCCTTGACCATAAGGATGAGGCCTCTATCCTATTGTTCCATTTATTGCCAAATTGAGAGATTGGTAAGTGCTTGGTTCGAGCAATTTGGTATAATCTTGGGAGTTGGGACATTAGTGGACCCCATTCATGCCAATTGTCCTCCTAGAAATAGATTATCTCCCCATTTCGCACACTCCATTTGAAAGATGAAGTGTTGATTAAAGATGAGATACTATCAACATTTTTGAGGTTGACAATACTTCTGACCATATGGGAGGAACTAGGGTTAATTTGGACAGAGGACAGATTATAATTAAGACACGGTCCATACCTTTGGGATAAAACCTGATTCCACATCCTATCTCTCTCATTGTACATTCTCCATCACCATTTGACCAATAGAACTAGATTCTTCTCTTTTAAAGGAACTAAGCCTAGCCCACCTCATTCTTTGTGTTGACATATTAGTTCCCATTGAGTAGATGCATCCTTCTTGATGAGTTTACATTAGATCCCCATAGGAATTGCCTTCTAGTTTTCTCCATCAAGTTTAGAACCGTTGTAGGGATCATGTGCAGGATGAACCAATAGGCTGGTATATTATCTAGAGTAGCTTTAGTTAAGACCAAACGTCGTGCCATTGAAAGATGTTCTGCATCCCACATCTCTAATTTATTTTGCATTTTCTTTTTGAGAGGATCCCAGTATAAAATCGTGGGCGAAGAAGCACCAATAGTTAGGGGAGAGCACGGTTCGGAGCGGTTTTGCCCCGAAACCGAAATCGAAACTGCATGTCTTTGGTTTTAAAAATTGAAAACCGTAACCAAACCATCGATTTCGGATTCGGTTTTAAAAAGCTCGGTTCAGTTTCGGTTATAAAATTGAACGAAAAAATCATAAATATATTACAAGACCTTTAATTTATAAATTCTAACGTTCTCAATTTTTGCATCTTGTAATGGCGAACAAAGTTCACATTATATTCTTTCTCTTGCTTGCCATGGCCGCAACCTCGACCTTTAGCCAAGAATTGCGACTAGGCTTCTATGTGCATACTTGTCCTCAAGCTGAATCGATTGTTCAAGCAACTGTTGCTAAACATGTAAAAGCTGATTCAACTGTTGCACCCGGATTACTTAGAAATTATAATGATTTTCCATGATTGTTTTGTTCAAGGCTGCGATGCTTCGATTGTTTTAGACTGGCCTTCAACTAAAAAAGAGAAGAGATTCAGCTTCTATGTGCATGTTTATTTGTTTGTACATTGTCATTTGTTATGCATTAGACAAGAGATTTGAGAAATAATTAATAACCGTCTCATATATGATTTTTTTCTTCATGCAGGCTGGTGCATTACACATTGTTTCGAAACTTAATTATTATTTAAAATATAATATATTTATTAATTTTAAGAATACATATAAATTTATATAAATTATATATATATATATATTATTTATTTTAACAATCGGTTCGGTTCGATTTTAGCTGGTTCGGTTTTAACCTATAACCGGAACCGAAACCGAAAGTCTCGATTTTTAAAAATCAAAAACCGCAACCGCCGGTTCGGTTTCGATTTTGGTTTTTTCGGTTCGGTTTTGATCGATTTCTATTTCAATTCAGTTTTTTGCTCATCCCTACCAATAGTCGCTCCCAGAGAGCTGAAATGAGTGTTACTAACTTAACATTCCAGTAATTCTGCCCACTTCCTGATAATCAAGTTTGACTAAATTTATTAAAAACTCAAATTGACTCAAATTTTTTATTAAATTTTAAATATCTTCGAATTCGAAATCAAGCTGAATCCCACGAACAATTACAAACCGGTTAATAAGTAAGAGCAACTCAAACATTTGACGACCTTAGAGTAAATCCAACAATTTTCTAATTCAATTTTTAAAAATAATATAAAATATTAATTCTTAATATTTAAAATATAAATAATTTTTTCCTAACAATACTTTTTATACTCAGTTCTTATATAGTATTTTATTATTAAACGTGCAATGTATCAATAAAAATACAATATACAAGAGAGAAAAAGAGGTAGTGAAAATTATAATTTATTATAAAATATTAGATAAGGAATCATAAAGGGAATTGTTACTTAAAAGATAAAGATAAGTAATTAATGGAATCTATTAGTGATATAAGGAAGCACGAGGAGATTGTTAGAGAATCATCTCCAATAGTCTCTTAAATCACTCTTAAATATAATACTCCCTCCATCCCTTTGAATTGTTAACGTTTGCGGACCAGTTTTTGACACGGATTTTAAGGTGCATTTTAAGGATAGTTCTATAACTTATTTTTGATATTTTCCTTTTTTGTATAAAAATAGAACAATCCTATTTTTATACTAAATTTATTAAAAACTCAAATTGACTCAAATTTTTTATTAAATTTTAAATATCTACGAATTCGAAATCAAGCTGAATCCCACGAACAATTACAAACCGGTTAATAAGTAAGAGCAACTCAAACATTTGACGACCTTAGAGTAAATCCAACAATTTTCTAATTCAATTTTTAAAAATAATATAAAATATTAATTCTTAATATTTAAAATATAAATAATTTTTTCCTAACAATACTTTTTATACTCAGTTCTTATATAGTATTTTATTATTAAACGTGCAATGTATCAATAAAAATACAATATACAAGAGAGAAAAAGAGGTGGTGAAAATTATAATTTATTATAAAATATTAGATAAGGAATCATAAAGGGAATTGTTACTTAAAAGATAAAGATAAGTAATTAATGGAATCTATTAGTGATATAAGGAAGCACGAGGAGATTGTTAGAGAATCATCTCCAATAGTCTCTTAAATCACTCTTAAATATAATACTCCCTCCATCCCTTTGAATTGTTAACGTTTGCGGACCAGTTTTCGACACGGATTTTAAGGTGCATTTTAAGGATAGTTCTATAACTTATTTTTGATATTTTCCTTTTTTGTATAAAAATAGAACAATCCTATTTTTATACAAAAAAAAGAAAATATCTGTTATTCCCAGATTACACACTTGTATAATTGTAGAAGGGGGGGTTGAATACAATTCTTGATATTTATAAATTTCTTATAAGAACTCCAGAAATCTATACTTAGATAATTGCTGTAGAAAGATTAATGCACAAACACATAAAAATCAGGTGGTTAAATACACCACCTGAAGCTTTTATTCGAAGAAAACGCTGTGATACAAAAGTACACAGCTTCTGTTTTACAACTCTTTGCTTTCTAAAGATATTCAACAAAAACACTAAGCAAATGTATCTGTTTTCTTAGCTTACAAAGAGTTGCTACCCTTGGTTATAAATCCCAAGTTTTACAAGTACTACTGGAATAAGATAATATTAATCTAATTCTAGTTGACTTGCTACTACACTCCAAATACACATGTAGCCGAAAGGTTGTCCTTGTGAACAGACATATCTCCTGCACCTTTCTTGTATTCATAGTGTAAACGGAATGCTTCTTTCTTCTGTGTTTCCAAAGTATGGCTGCCATACTGCTTTTTGTATCTACTATCAACCCATGTGATCTGTCAGTCAAACCTGTCCTTATCAACTGCTAATCCCCAGCTTAGCATAGAAGTAAGTGTCAATGATTATCCGTTGATATTGTACACTGACATCCGTTGATGATATATTGAGCTGTATCCGTTGATATTGAGACTTGAGCTGTATCCGTTGATAGAGTGGATTTGAGTTGTATCCGTTGATAGAGTTTTGTCTTCATCTGTTGATACACTTTCACTTAGACAGAATTACATAGCATAGCTTATTTACAATTGGCTACCCTATTCTGCCTATCCATTGATGGTCAACATGATTGTGGATAAAAACACTATCAACTGATAACATAGAGATACTGCAGTATGCTACAAGACCTCATCCGTTGATGAGCTACCTGTCAACGGATAGAATTATAAATCCTCATCCGTTGACAGCTACAAAACCTTATACAATTTGATTGATTGTGAAGTTATCATCAAATACAACATATTCCTAACAATCTTCCCCAATTTATACTTGATGGCAATAAAGCATAAATTCAGGACCTTGATGATAACAAAACATTCCTAAAGATATATATAGAACAATGCAAAAATTGTATTAAGCTACAAGAATTAAAAACTGAAAGTTTGAGAAATTTACAGAGAAGTGATGATGGAATTAAAAACTGAGCAGATTAAGACTGTTTCTTTTCTCTTGCTGACATCACCCTTGATTTTCCTTCTTTGGCAGAGTTGGACTCAATCTGCATTTGGAGTTGCCTATAGAAGGCATCTTCGTCATCAACCTTTGGATTTAGCTTTTGTTGTAACCATCTCAGGTATTGAGAACTAGCCTTTGATAGTTGGTCTTCTAACCTGAAGAATCTCCTGTTACCATCTTCATCCCTAAACTCCATCATCCAGAAGGGTTGAAGGTGGATTTTCTATCCATTGTATGGGATCTTCATCTTCCTTGGTAGACTTGATGGTGAGTTCCATTCTCTCCTTATCTGTTCTATTCTGTCCAGTATCTCCCCTTTTTCTATCTTGGAGAACCCTGTGTATCTCTTGATTGCACAGAACACTTTGGTTAAGGTCAGATAATTTTCTCCAAGAACCCTCTGTAGTGGCCATGTCCTTTCCTTTCCTCCCTTGTATACAAAGATCAATCTCTCAGGCAAATGTTTATATTTGTCAATTCCTCTAACTTCTGACAATTCATCCAGATACAGATTCATGCCAGAGTATTCTTCAATATCTGCCTGATAGATAAAATCATCCTTGTTTTCCAAGATTGGCTGCTTGACAATAGCAGGTACCCTAGCAACTTGAATTGGTTCCTTTGAAGGTTGCTTCCTTGATATCCTTTTCTTCTGTATAGGCTTCTGTTGAGGCTTCAGCAAGAATGAAGGAACCTCAATGGAGTCAAGATTCATTGGTTCCTCTTTAGGTACTATAGGATCACCATGGAAATTCACAGCTGGGTTGAATACTTTTATAGAAATAGGTTGTGATGAGCCAACTGTCTCCTTGCTTTCAATTTCTGGAGAGACAGGCCTCCTTGCCTTTGATTTCACTCTCCTTTTAGGTTTGGATTTGGGGACTGATTTCACTTTCCTTTTGGATTTTGGGACTTCCTCAGGTTCCCTCATTTCATCCTCTACCTCATCCATTAACTCCTGAGCCAGCCTGGCTTGCTTCTCATCTGAGTTTTCATATTGATCTTCTTCACTTGGATGAGCTTCCCTTAGAAGTTTGGAGGTCTCCTCTCTTTTTGCTTCAACAAATCTAGGATGGTTGTTGGATATATTTAACACTTTTCCATTCCTTATTATTACAGCCATCCAATCTCTTACACTCTTATTTGTCTTTTCCTTGAATTCTTTGATTGTCTTTCCCATTAGCTTCTCATCATCATCCTTGGGAAATGGAAAGTCCAATTGTAACTTGTTCTTCCCATTTGCCTTTGGTGGAGAGTAGGCTCTGGTTTTTATGTATGGTTCAAATTCATTGATATAAGATGGTTCAGCATCATAGAATGTAGGAGCCACAATCTCTAGAGTGAGCACCTTCAGAATTGTAGTTGATATTATTGGAGCTGAGGACTGAGTAGAGAACAGATTTGATACAAATGATTCAATGATCATCCTTTCTGTTCTCATCATTCTTTCATTTGCCTCCTTGTTGATCTTCTCTAATTCTTTAATTCTGGCTTGCCTCTCATCTTCTGAGATTTTTGATAAGTCAGGAACTGGAAGCACAGCCTTTTGTTTCTTCACAGGGGAAGCCTCTATAGTAAACTCTTTTGGATTGACCACTATCATTGGCTGTTGCTCCCCCTCAATTTGTACTATCTTGCTACTGGAAGTTGGAATTTGACTAGAAGTAGTTGCAACCTCTTCTACCTTTTTCTCCCCCTTTTTGTTAGCATCAAGGGCTGGAGGTGAGGCTGCAAGCAGCCTTTCCAGTAGCTCAGTCTGTTTGGCTTGATTTGCAATGAGTGTCTGCATTTGAGATTCCATACTATCCACTCTGGAGGAGAGATGCTGAACAGATTTGGCCAGGCTATCTTCCTTCAATAGTTTGCTAGTCAGCACCTTCTGAGTGGTAGTAGGGGCTAGTGCCTCAATCCTGGCATCTAGTTCCACTTTCATTTCTCTAATTGCAGTTTGGACCTCCTCCTGTTGTGTTCTTTGAATGACCATGTGCATTTTGTGAAGTTTCAAGGAGTCCATTAATTGCTGAAGGACGGCCTTTCTCTATGGATCTGCATTTTGGTGCTCAGCCCTAGCAGATTGATATTGCTTCATAATCTCCACATTGAAGTCACCAGCCACAGTGGCAGTAGAAAATAGCCAGTCTGGAGTATCTGCCACATTGACTTCTTCATCACTGCCAAACTCTTCACTGTCAGCATCTGAAGGCAGAGTTGTCAAAGCTTCCTTTGCTCTTTGTAGAGATAGTGAGGTGTGCACTAGGTGCATGGCCTCCTCTGCCTCTACATTGCCCTGTTGTGCCATGACTTGATAGGCAGAAACAGGATGAGTAAAGGTTTCAGGATCCAAAGAGATGGAGTCAATGATTGATTGATATTCTTGTCGAAATTCCATCTCTTTAGAAGCTTCATTAACCTCCATTAACTCACTTGCAATGGCTGGATCTTCCTGCCTTATTTCTCCTATAGTCCCTTCTCTCCACTCATCTCTCTTTTCTTGCATCAGGGGCTCCCCCTGGCTCACACCCTCACCTTCACCTACTAAGGTGGAACTCTCTTGCTCTCCTTTTGCCTGACTTGAAGAAATGGTCAGCCTCTCATTATTTGCCTCTCCTTTTGCCTGCTCACAAGGCAGCCTCTCACTCCCTTCCCTCAATCCTAAAAGTGTTTCAACTACTGAGAACTCCTCCACACTTGACACAAGAATGTCAGATATAGCAGTGGTAGAGTGAGTTATCAACGGATAAGGGATATTCGTTGATGGAGTAGTTATAGCTGTCAACGGATGGCTAGACATAGGCGCATCCGTTGATGGAGAAACACTTGTCAACGGATGAAGGATATCCGTTGATGAAGGAATGATAATATCCGTTGAAGTGAAAACCAACACTGAATCTGTGGAGATTGATTTTAAAGATGAGGCCACAGATGTTGTTGTGAATTCAGGAATAGAAGGTTGATGGCCCAACAAATCATCTAAAAGATGATGACCACCAATTGCAGAGTGGGGCTTCTCCAAGAATCTTAAAGATGGAGAATCAGGAATTGATGTAGATATCATATCCACATCCAGAGATGGAGTTGGTGATGGTGGATTGTAATGTGTATCGATTTGAAGGTTAAGATCAAGGGGTTGTGACTCCACATTTATTGAAGTCACATCAAACTGAATTTGAGAAGGTACAGTTTGCTGTACTGTGTGTGCACCCTGTGCTTCCCCTATGGTTTTAGATTTTACTCTTCTTTCATAGGTTTTTGAGTGAGGGCTAGTGTCCCTTACCCTTTTGTGCAGAGTTGATGTAGAACTAGTAGTCACACCCTGTTGAGAGGATGTAACTTGGGTTGGCTATTTGGTGCACTTTCCTCACCTACCTTATTCTTAGGGGTTGCACCCTGTCCCTCACCACTCACTACCTCCTTCACACTCCCCTCAAGAGTTGTGGTAGTTTTTGCAACAGGTGCTTTTTGAGAAACACCTGAGGTTTGTCTCTTAGATTTTGGTTTGGAAACTTTTGTTTTAGTCACTTGGGTAGGAGCCTGTTTGGTCACTACTACAGACTCCATTGTGACTGAGGAAGGCAAAGAAATTTGGGGGTTAGAGATAGGAGTTTCAAGGTTAGAAAGAGTTACCTGAACAATTGGTAGATATAACAATTGTACTTCTGCATTGGAGTTCATTCGAATTAAATCACTTAAGACTCTCTTCTCCTGAACAAAACATGTGAACTTACTATCCGGGCTAGCAATGGATAGCTTATTCTCAGATACATGCAGTGCTAAAAGCATCAAAAATGTAGCAAAATAGATATTCTTGCTCCTAGTTTCCTTTTTACCTAATTTTCCTGCTATCTCATACATGACTAGTGTGCCAAAGTTATAGAATTTATCAGTCAGAAGCATACACAACATAACTAGCATGGAATGGGTAACAGCATCAAAGTTACTAATTTTGCCTGAAAAAGTTTTAATGAAGGCATCACAAAAATAACTCCATTCTTTAACCATCCCTTTCCTAACAATTTTCCCTAAATTATCAGTACTAAGGGCATAATTTATAGAATTAAGCATGGCAACTATTTCAGCATCACTGGGTACTTTCAGACAATTATTCTCAGGCAATTTTAAACAAGCAGTTATCACATCAGAGTTAACTACATAGTTTTTACCCTTTAGGGAAAAAGCAATTGTACCGTCTGTGCCATTGAACTCAGCAGATGCCCACACCTCTTCGATTACCTCGGGGATTAGAGGAGTGGTGGCAGTCATAGCATACGAAAGTTTACAGTTCTTCACAAAATTCATCATGGTGTGATAAGCTTCTGGGGCATTCACTGTATCGACATAGGCCGCGAAATTGTTCTTCTCATAGGTGAACCCGGTGGAGGACATCATCTTAACAATATGCGCCATTGAAGTGTTTGAACTTTTGTTGCAGAGAGTTTTTGTGAAGAAGATGCAGTTTACTTAAGAGAATCTTGAAAGTCGATAAAAGTGAGATGTGAGAGCACAAGACAGCCTTTTATACTTTTCAAGAATTGAAAATGAAATAATTAAAAAATAATTACCCATTGGTCAAAAGTAACTGTCAAATAATAAAAGAAAATAAATATAACCAGTCCTATATAGATACACGTTTACCAACGGTTATATTTAAAAGAAAATGTGTATATCAACGGATATGAAATGAACGGTTAAGAAACAGTTTATCCGTTGATGACGTGGATAACCTGTTATCCGTTGATATACAAAAATCTAGGAATGTGTTTATGCTATCAACGGGTAAAAGGATATCCGTTGATAAGATAATTTTGCCTTGGACAAAATTTCTGAATTTTTTTTTTCTTAGAGTTTTTAATTCTCAAGTAAATCAAAACACATTCCTAGCTGCAACGCAGTAAAATCAAATATCACTAGGAATTATGACAAGTTAAGCATACCTAGCTCACCTACCAATCTTGTGAATGTGGATTCATCAAGAGGCTTGGTGAAGATATCTGCAAGCTGCATTTCACTTGGCACAAAGTGCATTTCTACTGTACCATTCATCACATGTTCTCTAATGAAGTGGTATTTGATGTCAATGTGCTTGGTTCTCGAATGTTGCACTGGATTCCCTGTGATGGCAATAGCACTTGTGTTGTCACAGAAAATTGGAATCTTCTCAACTTTTAGACCATAGTCAATAAGTTGATTTCTCATCCATAGAATCTGTGCACAACAGCTTCCAGTAGCAATGTACTCAGCTTCAGCTGTAGAAGTGGAGACTGAGTTCTTTTTCTTACTGAACCATGAAACAAGCCTGTTTCCTAGAAATTGACAGGAACATGTAGTACTTTTCCTATCAACTCTACAACCTGCATAATCTGCATCTGAATAGCCAGTTAGATCAAAACCAGATTTTCTTGGGTACCAAATGCCAAGGTTTGGTGTTCCCTTGAGATACCTGAAAATTCTCTTAATAGCTATTAAGTGAGACTCTCTAGGGTCAGCTTGAAATCTAGCACAAAGACAAGTAGAAAACATTATATCAGGTCTACTAGCTGTTAGGTATAGAAGTGAACCTACCATGCCTCTATAGCTTGAGATGTCCACAGACTTTTCCTTAGTATTCAACTCAAGCTTAGTTGCAGTGGCCATAGGTGTTTTTGCAGAGGTACAATCCATTAAGTCAAATTTCTTTAAGAGATCATAAATATATTTTGTTTGACTTATGAAAATGCCCTCATTAACTTGCTTTACTTGTAGGCCAAGAAAGTAAGTTAATTCACCCATCATGCTCATTTCATACCTACTTTGCATAAGTTTGGCAAACCTTTTGCAAAGCTTCTCATCTGTAGACCCAAAAATAATATCATCTACATAGATTTGAACAAGTATTGAAGAGCCATTGATATTCATATGAAATAAGGTTTTATCTACTGTACCTCTAGTGAAGTGGTTCTCCAAAAGAAATTGAGATAAAGTGTCATACCAGGCTCTTGGTGCTTGCTTCAAACCATAAAGTGCTTTCATGAGAAGATATACATATTCTGGAAATTCTGGATCCTCAAAGCCAGGAGGTTGATGGACATAGACCTCTTCTTCCAGTTCCCCATTTAGAAAGGCACTTTTGACATCCATCTGATAGACTTTGAAATTGGCATGTGCTGCATAGGCTAGAAAGATTCTTATTGCCTCAAGTCTTGCCACTGGAGCAAAAGTTTCATCAAAATGTATCCCTTCTTCTTGAGAATAGCCCTTTGCCACTAATCTAGCTTTATTCCTCACAATTATGCCATTTTCATCTGTCTTATTCTTGAGAACCCATTTAGTACCTATGACACTTCTATCATCAGGTTTGGGCACAAGTTTCCATACTTTATTTCTTTCAAATTGGTTTAGCTCTTCTTGCATTGCTAAGACCCAATCTGGATCTAGAAGGGCAACTTCCACTCTCTTAGGTTCCTCTTGAGATAGGAAGCTACTGTATAGACATTCTGCTTGAGTGGCCCTTCTAGTTTGGACTCTTGAATTTGATTCACCAATGATTAACTCAAATGGATGATCTCTAGTCCATTTTCTTGCAGGTGGAAGGTTTGATCTTGATGAGGTTGCTTCATTTCCATGAGCATGATCATGTTGATTTAGCATTGAATTTTGACCTTGAGAAACTCCCCCTGAGTTTGTTGTCCTTGCTGAATTATGAAGTTGACTGTCAATGGATGCATCATTTTGCCTGTCGACGGATGCTTGAGAATCTTTGTCAACGGATGCATCTCTAATAATGTCAACGGATGCTCCAGAATGACTGTCAACGGATGCTTCATTTCCAGTGTAAGCATCACTTCTAGTTGGTACAACAACTCTTGGTGGATCTCTGTGGTCATGATCTTCATCTTCCTCATCATCATCATAGTACATTCTTCCTTCACCTTCATTCTCAAATTCCAACTTTTCATGGGAGCCTTCATCATTTAGACCTAGAATCTTTTGATCATCAAACACAACATGTACAGATTCCATAACAATGTTGGTTCTTAGATTGTAGACTTTGTAGGCTTTCCCTGCTGCATATCCAACGAAAATAGCTTCATCTGCTTTTGCTTCAAATTTGCCCAAGTTATCTCCATGATTCCTTAGCACAAAACACTTACATCCAAAGACATGAAGGAAAGCTAAAGTTGGTTTCTTGTTGGTTAACAACTGATAAGGAGTCATTCCTCTAGCTTGATTGACCAAGGAAATATTCTGAGTACAGCATGCAGTGTTGACAGCTTCAGCCCAGAAATATGTTGGTAACCTTGATTCACTTAGCATTGTTCTAGCTGCTTCAATGAGAGTTCTGTTTTTCCTTTCAACAACCCCATTTTGTTGAGGTGTTCTGGCAGCAGAAAACTCGTGGACAATTCCATTCTCTTCACAGAAAATCTTCATTGTGGAATTCTTGAATTCAGTACCATTGTCACTCCTGATTCTTTGTACTCTGTCTTCAGAACCATTGTTTAGTATTCTGAGGTGATTGATGATGATTTCACTTGCACAATCCTTGGAGTGCAGGAAGAAGGTCCATGTGAACTTAGAAAAATCATCTACAATCACCAGACAGTATTTCTTCTTTGAAATAGACATGACATTTACTGGACCAAATAAGTCCATATGCAGCAATTGAAGAGGCTTAACAATGGATGACTCTGTCTTGCTTTTGAAGGATGATTTCTTTTGTTTCCCTAATTGGCAAGCATCACATAGTCCATCTCTGACAAATTCCAATTGAGGGATTCCTCTAGCAAGATCCTTTCTTACCAAATTATTCATAACTTTAAAATTCAAATGTGACAGCTTCTTATGCCATAGCCAACTCTCATCCTTACTTGCTTTGCTGAAGAGACAAGTAATGGATTCTGAGCGTGATGAATTGAAGTCAGCTACGTAAACATTTCCTTTTCTAAAGCCTGTCAATACCACATTGTTGTCTTCCTTGGCAGAAACAACACAGGCTTCTTTTGTGAACTTTACTTCATAGTCTTTGTCACAAATCTGACTGACACTCATCAAATTGTGCTTCAAACCTTCAACTAAAGCCACTTCTTCAATGATGACATTGTCTTTTGAAATCAGGCCATATCCCTTAGTATATCCTTTGCTGTCATCTCCAAAGGTAATTCTAGGGCCAGCTCCTTCCTTGAACTCTGTGAGCAGGGTTGAATCTCCTGTCATGTGCCTAGAGCATCCACTGTCTAGGTACCATAGATTCCTTCTGTTTCCCTGCACACATTCCAAAAACAAATCAAGTTGATTTTGGTACCCAAGCTTCCTTGGGTCCTTTCTTGTTAGCCTTTGACTTTGCACTCTTAGCATTCTTCAACTTAGGTGTAGATGCTTGAGTGATGGGGTTTGACAAATGCTCATTTGCATGAATATTTGATGCATGCATTTGTGGAAAATTGGCATACATATTATTCATGCTAGGAATGCTCCATGACATTTGTGGCACATTCACAGATTGAAAATAAAGATTAGACACATATGGCATGTTCACATATGGATTTGAAAAACTAGCATTTTGATACAAACCAGGCATAACAGGCATTGCAGGCATACATGGTATTGTTTGAGGTACATGAACAGGAGCCTTGTTGACAATCTTGCAATTAGAAGATAGGTGATTGACACTGTTACAATTACTACAAGTTTTCCTAGGAGCAAACTTGTCAGGAGAATAATTGTTTTTCTTGTTGATGCCTATCTTACCATTTCTGTTCTTTTTCTTTTTACCCTCAATTTCTACCTTTTCATTATGTGATTTACCAATAGCCTTTTTATTATGTAAATCACCTGCCTTAGCCTTCCCACTAGATTTGGTTTTGCTACTCTCACCACTAACAAAGTTCTTGTTGACTGGACCATACTTGATATATAGTTTCCTGAGTTCCTTCTTACTAACAAACTTTTTGTTAGTCGACGGATACCTCTCATCCGTTGATGGTTCATCTGTCAACGGATGATCACTATCCGTTGATTCACAAATAGTCTCTAGATCCTCAAGGCCAGGTTCTAGCTCCTTTTTCTTTTGAGTCCAGGTATCCTTCACAAACGATTCTATTCCCTGGACTTCTATTATGTTTTGAGAAATATTCCTACAACTTTGAAATTTAGCAATTATCCCTTGTTCTTTTTCAAGCTGGTCTTTTAAAATCAGTTCTCTTTTTAACACAGCTTCAAGTTCACTTTTAGCATTATTGCAATCAACTCTCATTTTCTCAAATTCTAGAAATTGAGCTTCTAGAGCAGCATTTCTATCACTTAAAAACAGATTAGACTCTTTAATCCTATTGTTCTCTTTAGTAAGTGATTTAAGAGTAACACTTAAGTGATATAGTTCGGTAGACATTTCATCTATAACACTATTGCATTCCTCTTTGGTGAGCTCAGAGAGATTAGTAGAAAATACCTGATTGCTAGCTGAACTTGCTTCCTGCTCTTCAGAATCAGCCATCAATGCAAGGTTGACAAACTCAACATCATCATCAGAATGATTGTCATCGACAGCCCAGTCATACTCTTGGGTCAAGAATGCCTTTCCTTTCTGCCTGAGAAGATCAAAATATTTCTTCTTGTAGTCAACAGTCTCAGTTGACTTTCCCTTGTTCTCAGATCTTGGTTTCCTGCATTCACTTATCATGTGACCAGCAATCCCACAATTGTAGCATTTAATTTTGGATTTATCCACATAGTTGCTTGTGGAAAAATTCTTGTTAAATGGCTTGGCCACCCCAGAGTTTCTCTTGAATTTCAGCTTAGAGAATCTCCTAGATAGAAAAGCTAAGTGCTCATCTATCTCATCCAATTCATCCTGCTGAAGGACATTCAATTCCTCAGACACCTTTTCCTTGCTCCTTCTTGATTCTGCTCTACCTTTACAAACCTCCCTGTTTGGTGTAGAACTAGCAGCTTCTGTCCTTTCCTCCTTCTACTCCAAGTTGGCAACAAGTGCAACTGACCCACTTTTCTTTTGAGACTTCTCAATCTCTTCATCCTGCTCCATTTCCAGCTCATATGTCTTTAAAGTTCCATAGAGCCTTTCAAGAGTAAATGTCTTGTACTCTTGAGTGTTTCTTAGAGAAACAGTCATTGGCTTCCATTCTTTGGGCAGTGATCTCATAAATTTGAGATTAGAATCTTTAACTTGATAGATTCTTCCATATAGTTTCAAACCATTTAGTAGCTTTTGAAATCTACTAAATGTATCATTCAATGTTTCTCCACTCTTAAAGTGGAAATGTTCATACTGTTGGATTAGTAGTTGCATCTTGTTTTCCCTCACCTGTTCTGTTCCTTCACAAAGGGTTTGAACAGTGTCCCATACTTCCTTGGAGGTAGTACAGTTAATAACATTGTCAACCATGTCTGTTTCTAGACCATTGAACAATATATTCATGGTCTTTTTGTCTTTGTGGACTTCTGCAATATCTTCAAGACTCCATTCAGAAACAGGTTTGGGAATGAGAGTGTCAGGCACATCTTCAGCCAGGCCAACTCTTGTTGCAGTCTTCATTGGAACGTGAGGACCCTTGTCAATGCAATCCACAAAACCCTCATCAATAGACAAGAGATGTAGACGCATTTTTACTTTCCAGTGAAAGTAATTCTCTCTATCAAGAACTGGAATCTTTACTCCATAATCCTTCTTAGACATGTTGGAAGTGTGTTGATCTTTAAACTTCAAATATGTTAGAAGCTTGCTCTGATACCAATTGTTATTCCCAGATTACACACTTGTATAATTGTAGAAGGGAAGGGTTGAATACAATTCTTGATATTTATAAATTTCTGATAAGAACTCCAGAAATCTATACTTAGATAATTGCTGTAGAAAGATTAATGCACAAACACATAAAAATCAGGTGGTTAAATACACCACCTGAAGCTTTTATTCGAAGAAAACTCTGTGATACAAAAGTACACAGCTTCTGTTTTACAACTCTTTGCTTTCTAAAGATATTCAACAAAAACCCTAAGCAAATGTATCTGTTTTCTTAGCTTACAAAGAGTTGCTACCCTTGGTTATAAATCCCAAGTTTTACAAGTACTACTGGAATAAGATAATATTAATCTAATTCTAGTTGACTTGCTACTACACTCCAAATACACGTGTAGCCGAAAGGTTGTCCTTGTGAACAGACATGACTCCTGCACCTTTCTTGTATTCATAGTGTAAACGGAATGCTTCTTTCTTCTGTGTTTCCAAAGTATGGCTGCCATACTGCTTTTTGTATCTACTATCAACCCATGTGATCTGTCAGTCAAACCTGTCCTTATCAACTGCTAATCCCCAGCTTAGCATAGAAGTAAGTGTCAATGATTATCCGTTGATATTGTACACTGACATCCGTTGATGATATATTGAGCTGTATCCGTTAATATTGAGACTTGAGCTGTATCCGTTGATAGAGTGGATTTGAGTTGTATCCGTTGATAGAGTTTTGTCTTCATCTGTTGATACACTTTCACTTAGACAGAATTACATAGCATAGATTATTTACAATTGGCTACCCTATTCTGCCTATCCATTGATGGTCAACATGACTGTGGATAAAAACACTATCAACTGATAACATAGAGATACTGCAGTATGCTACAAGACCTCATCCGTTGATGAGCTGCCTGTCAACGGATAGAGTTATAAATCCTCATCCGTTGACAGCTACAAAACCTTATACAATTTGATTGATTGTGAAGTTATCATCAAATACAACATATTCCTAACAATATCAAAAATAAGTTATAGAGCTATCTTTAAATGCACCTTAAAATGCGTGTCAGACACGTAGTTTTTTATGTTAAGAAATGGGTGGGACAGAGGGAGTATAAAATATTGATTCCTAATGATTTACTTTGGATTCATCTCCAATACTTCTTATATTATTATTTTATCTATACTAATATGTAATAAGCAAACTAGGGGATAATTGGTAGTTTGGCTATTTGGTTCAACCAACAATTAAAAAAATAGTGACCGTTAGATATTTAACAAATAGATCATAACCATTAAATCTAATAATAAGGAATATTCTATATTTAAATCTCTTTTCTAAAGATCCAAGGTTCGAATCCCGTCAACAACAAATTTACATTAAGATTTTATATTATTAGTTTTAAACAATACATGTCATTTATTAAATAACTATTTTTATTAGTAATAATTTTATTAATTAATATTATAAAGTTAAATTATATCCATAATAAATTATTTTATTCTATTTTGTTTAATCATATAATTTTAAAAATATTTAAAAGTAACTCGTGCTTTACAGGGGCTATAAGCTAGTATTATTAAAGGTAAGTTGTATCTATAAAAGTATAAAAGAAAGTGGATGCTCTACAGTTGAATTATGAATCCTTGGCAAAAATTATAAAGAGCACAGTTCATTTTAATGTTTTAGAATAAAGTTTATTTATGTTTTATCTCTTTACCGTTATGAGGTGGATTGGAACCATGATATGGTTATCCTATTTTGTCTCTTAGTGAGCCTATATAAAGAATGTAAGACAATCATTGTAGGGCATCCCAAGAGAATGAAATCACATTTCATTTCCAATTCTTCTTTATGGATTCATCGTTGTTTTGCTTTCTCTGAGATGTTACATTTTTAGACAATAAACAACATTGTCATTATGGTATCAGAGCCAGACATCTTAACGATGAAAGCACAACAACTCATTCTCTTAGTCTAATTTCTTTTTTCGATCTTAGATCTTTATTCTCAAAATCACAAAGTTTGGATATTTAATCCTTTCTTCTTTTCCCAGATCTACTTTTCTCTCTCTTCAAAACCTTCATGGATTCTACAACAAACACATCTACGTCCACTCCTGGAAGAATAACCTTTCAGGACATGGCAAACCCTCTGTTTTTACACCCTCCTGACAGCCCTAGTGCCATTCAGATTGAAAAATTACAAGGATGTGCAAATTATCGTGCGTGGAAAAGATCGATGGAAATCAACCTTGCTTCAAAAAGAAAGCTCAGATTTGTACAAGGGACCATGATCAAACCAACAGATTCCATTCAAGGTGAACTTTGGGAGCTCTGCAACAACATGGTAATTGCTTGGCTCACCCATAATGTTTCTCCTTCGATTATGAAGTCTGTAATGTTTATGACCTCTGCTAGAGATATATGGCTTAATCTTGAAAAACGTTTTGCTCTCACAAATGGATCTCAAAAGTACAAAATCAACAAAGATTTGTATGATTTAAAACAACAGCCTAAGTCTGTAAATGATTATTATACTACAATGAGATCCTTGTGGGAGGAACTAGACACTCTTAACACACTTCCGCTAGTTACATCTCCTACAGAACAAGTTAAAAATGTGTTGGTTGCCATTGCTCAACAACAAGAAGAAACAAAGATCTTTCAATTTTTAAATGGTCTAGATGAAATTAATAATGCTCAACGGAGTCACTTTCTATTACTTGATCCCCTTCCTAGTGTTGAAACTGTGTCTACAGCATTACAACAAGAAGAAGCACAGAGAGAAATGCTACATTTGGGTAAAACTGATGCTGATTTAAGTGCTATGTATAGCAGAGTCCAAATCAATAGGCCAGTCAATAGATCACTTGATAGACCTGCTATTCTCTGCTCAGCTTGTGGAGTGAGAGGACATAGGAAAGAAAAATGTTGGACTGTTGTTGGCTATCCATCGTGGCATCCAAAGTATACTGAAGTGCAGAGTAGAGGCAAAGGTGGTTCTCCTGCTCGAGCATCATCCTCTTTTAAGCCAGGAGGAGTTGCACACAAGGCTTTTGCTGCTAATCTAGACACTACTGCCTCTGTGTTTACACCTCAACAGTTGGCTCAACTGGCCAAATTGGTACCACAGCTAACTCAAACTAGAGGCTCGGATACTGATGAGGAATTGGATAATCATTTTTCTGGCATGATCTCTTGTCATTCAGCTCATGGAGATAGTAATTATTGGATCATTGATTCTGGTGCCACTGCACATATGACTCCAACACTTGAAAACTTGACAGATTTGGTTACATTTTCTACCAAACCACAAATTACTCTTCCAACAGGAGCCAATGCTATAGTTACTCAGATTGGCAATGCACAGCTCACTGCCGATCTACAGCCCAAGAAAGTATTGTATGTCCCAATGTTCAAGTACAAGTTACTCTCTGTTCAATAATTGCTTGTGGACAATGATTGTCAGGTGTTGTTTCACCCAACTCACTATGTCATTATTGAGAATACAACAAAAGAAATTAAGGGGATTGGTCAAGCAAAAAATGGTCTATATTACTTTGAAAATCAGTCATCTACTGTTGTTTCTGGACATACACTATGTATTTCAGCTGACTCTGGTGAGCCTACCACCTCTGCAAAATCTGATCCGGCCATTCCTGATATTGCTAATTCCTTGGAGCTGTGGCACCACAGACTTGGACATGCTCCCACACAGAAATTGAAAAGTATACCAGGTATCAACTCCCTCATTCACCACACTAATAAAGTATGTTTAACCTGCCCCATGTCTAAATTTACCAAATTGCCATATTCATTGAGTGATTCACATGCTGAAAGTTCATTTGATCTTATACATATCGATATCTGGGGTCCTTATAAAGTATGTACTAGAGGCAAATATAGATTTTTTCTTACTATAGTGGATGACCATACTAGACATACTTGGGTCTATTTATCAGTGTTGTAAAAAGCGGAAAGCGGTTCTAAGCGGTGGGAGGACCTTCTAGCGCCTAGGCGGGCTAAGCGGGCGCCTAGGCGGATTTCTAAGCGGGACGTTAAGCGGATTGTGAATATATACATAAATATTTTTAATTTATTTAATTATATATGTTTATTATATATATTAATTTATAATATAAAATTTGAAAAATATGTAAAGAAAAAATTTAAAAAAAATAATTAAAGGGTCAAAATTTGGTCAAACCGCTTAATCCCCGCTTAATCCCCGCCTAAATCCCCCATAAATCCGCTTAATCCCGCCTAAACCCGCTTAATCCCGCCTAAACCCGCTTAATCCCCTGAAAAATGCTTAATTGCCCGATTTTGTACTAATCGAAGCGGTTAGACCTTCAAAACCGCTTAGGCGGCCGCTTAGGCCGCTTTTTAGAACAGAGCTATTTATTGGAGCATAAGTCTGAGTCATTACAGAATCTATAAGCCTTCTTCAATTATGCTCAAACTCACTTTAATAAATCTATTAAAGTCATAAGGTCAGACAATGCATTAGAGTTTGATGACACTGCTTGCAAAGTCTTCTTTAAAAACCATGGTATCATACATCAAACATCATGTGTTAGAAGACCTCAACAAAATGCTCGTGTTGAAAGGAAACACAGACACATTCTGGAGATAGCTAGAGCCCTTAGGTTTCAATCTGCTGTTCCTCTTATGTATTGGGGTTAATGTGTTATGATAGCTGTTCATATCATAAACAGACTACCATCTCCTGTCATTGGCAATAAAACTCCATATGAATGTCTGTTTAAAGTACCTCCCACCTATGATCACTTCAAAATTTTTGGATGTTTAGCCTTTGCTTCAAATCCAGAGCACACAACTGATAAATTCTCTCCAAGAGGAGTACCTAGAGTCCTTCTAGGCTTCCCTGCAAACAACAAAGGATATAGATTGTTGAATCTATTGACAAAACAAACCTTTATATCCAGAGAAGTTCTCTTTCATGAGAAGATTTTTCCTTTCCATAAAAATTCAAACACAAATTATATGCAGCCAATCCCTAATCATCAACAAATTGAAAACTCTGTTGCAGCCTCTTCTGATGATATATTTCCAATCTCATCAGATGTGTCTCAATCACCTCAAACCTCAATTCCTTCCTCATCCAACACCCCAACTCTTTCTGATATACCTCTTAGAAGATCTACAAGAGCTCATATTGCTCCTGCTTGGCAGCAGGACTTTATTAAAGATAAAAATCAAGCTCACCTTGTTCAAAATGTTGCTCTACATATGATAGAGTGTATTTTATATATACTTTATAGGATTTTGTTCCCACATTTACCGTGCTTTTACGAATAATCGTGTGGATTTAATGAGTTTTTGATGAGTTTGTTGCAGGGAATAAGCAATTGTCGAGTTGATATAAATCGAGCGTTATTCAATGATTTTATTGTATTTTTAACTCGAAGGAATGATTTTATGAAGTTGCAAGAGGAATTGTGGGATTTTGGATCGTTTCTAAGGATTTTGTATGCAAAAGAAGTGTTGGACAGATTGCACGAGGCGCAACAGCGCTCCAGAAGGCGCAACAGCGCGTGTGAACAGTAGCATCGAGGCGCAGCAGCGCTCAAACCGGCGTAGCAGCGCCCGGTCGCGGCCAGAAATTTCAGAATTGTTCCAGAAATTGTTTGGGTCATAACTTGAGTTCTAGACATCAGAATTGGGCGATCTTACAGCCCACGCGAAGACAACAGAATTATCTACAATTCAGAAGTGGTCCAATATCAGTATTTCAAAGGGATCAGCCCAGAAACAGGCCAGAAAATACAGCAGCTTCTAGAAATTCGATTTGAAGTGGGAAACTTCCATAATTCCAATCCTAATCAACATGGAAACACTAGGGGCGCTAGGAACATTCTAGAGGGCTGTGTTAAGCGTGGAAACTTGCAATTCTTACTTCTATTCAAGCTTGAAAACTTGCCATCTCATAATCCAAATTTTTTATCCCTTTTCCTACTTGTAATGTAATTCCTATTATTTCCTGTTGGGCATTTTTAATTAAGGCAAGTACTTAGACTTGTAACACTATAAAAACTCATCTAGGTGATTGATTTAGGGATCGAATATTTTCTTATTATACACACAGCTTTGTAAACACTTTCTTTTGGAGATTTTTGGGAGAATATTTATTTTCTTTGAAGATCAAGATTAAAGGTTTTTCTTCTATTCTTATAATTATGTGTTCAATTATTAATTCTTGTTTTGTTAATTCAATTATGAGTGAGTAGATAATTAATCTAGGGTTAAGTAGAACCCTAGTTATGATTGATGTGTGATTTTCCCAATTCCCCCAATTTGATTGTTTAATTGCTCTTGCTTATTGAGTTGTTTTAATTAGCAATTACAAATCAGACGTGATTATGTGTATTGTTTGAACCATTGTCTATTTATCAACGAGAGTTGGATTTAGATGGTTGTGATTTATCCAATGAGGACATGAAATTCTCCATGAGAATAGGTAGAACGGATTGTTAGGAAGTTAGGGTGCTGTGATTAATGTCTCTAAATTGCATGATACCATGAGAATAGGATTGATTGTAGTTTAAGAGAAGCTATTAATACTCGAGAGAGGTTATTGGTATTTTTAGGGCGCATCTTTCCTTTTGAGTATATATACGATTGATTTGGGGAGGAAATTCACGATTGCATCAATTCATGCTAGTGGGGATACTTAATTCTGGATGTTTTTAATATTTGATTAATATAAACACAATTTGAATTAGTATAAGTTTAGTTTAATAAATCCTCAATATTTATTGTGTTACTTGCTTAGCCGAATTAAATCAGAAACAACTAGTGATTGATACGTTTGTCTCTGTGGGATCGACTCTGACTTACCCTACTACATAGTTAGAAGGATTTGTTAGAAATTATTATTTGATAGGCACGCGACGGCCTTGTCAACATACTGTCCAACCTACCTTCTATTGTTTTATGTCCTCTCTGACCAAATCTCAAGACCCTGTGTTTTTTAAAGATGCTGTAAAACAATCTCACTGGGTCGAAGCTATGAATGTTGAGCTAGAGGCCCTTGAGCTTAATAAGAATTGGACAATAACACCTCTGCTGTAACGCCCCTAAATCCTGTACAAGGAATTTGGGTCGTCACATCTCCATCCATTCTCAAATAGCAATACATGTTCACAATATATTCTACTACTACAATAAGAGTAATCTCCACACATCTAACTCCACAGTTTATAGCCTTAGAACTTTCACATAAATTAATAAATCATTACAACATCAGAGTATCTTCCAGAATCTCATCCGAACATCTACTTAAGGTTGCTACTACACATTCTAATATAATACATGATAATTTCTACAACGAGTCTGCTTGAAATTACGCGACGCTTCTTCTAGCTTATCCTCATAGCCAGAGCCTTCCTTTACGGTGCTGCATCAGTTGCAGGACCTTTCCCTTTATCTCGATATGGCTGATACGATCCACTCGTACCATCTCCTCTTCTCGCTTATTTAATAGATTAACAAAACAACATATATAGCAAGAATGAGCCAAAGAATGCTCAACAAGGTTATATAATGGAAAACATTTTGTTTATACAAAAATATAATTTTGAGCTTCTTTAACACAAGGTTTTTCAAAAGATGCTTTTAACTCCAAGTATCACCATTTTTACTACTCCACAAAATGAACAAATAGGTTCTCGGCATTACGCCAACTACTGAAAATGAACACATAGGTTCTCGGCATTACGCCAACTACTGAAAATGAACACATAGGTTCTCGACATTATGCCTACTACTGAAAATGAACACATAGGTTCTCGGCACTATGCCTACTACTGATGGACTTTATATAGTTGGAGCATCTACACGCCACTGTGCTATAACAGGTGATCAGTCTGTTATAACCAATCTGGTTTTACTACTGGTAGAAGAGTGAGCCAACTTGTCCGGACCATCACCCTATAGTTACTACCGTAGAAGGGGGAGCCGACTTGTCCGGACCATCTCCCTAAGGATGAGCCGACTTGTCCGGACCATCATCCTTAGCCATCCTTGGCTACATATTTGCTGGGTCGGGCGTTACTCCGGTCTCTTATGCCGCTCCAGTCCAAAATACAAGATATAAAAAATAATAGACAACCTTTTTTTTTTCTAAATAATAGACAACCTTTAATAGTACTCATCTTAGATGCCACGTGTAATACCACGTGCACCTCAACTTACTACTTTAGATAATATTATTACTATTAGAATATAATCATCAAAGATATTTCGTACCTAATAATATTTAATCACATAAACAATTATTTATGATCATGGACTTTCCATCATCCAGACCAATGCTTCACGTTAAACATTTAATCACATAAACAATTACTTTGATCATGGACTTTCCATCATCCAGACCAATGCTTCAGGTTACTACTATTATATAATATTACTACTATTAAATATAATCCTCAAAGATATTTTTATGTAATAATAATCTTTAATCACATAAGATGAATACGCCTCATAAGATAATATCTTCTTCCTTCTTCCAGTGCAGAAAATGCACCTCGTCATTCATCCCAACAAGATATGGACCAACTTCGTATCTTCTACTATCTTCTTATACTATCCGGGTACCAACAATCAATAATATATATGTATTTAAATTGCATGTGTAAAAGTCCGGAAGTAAATCAATAGACAGAATATGTTTAGTTCAAAATACCTCTACTCCGAACGATAGAGTAAGAGTTAATATACTTGCCTGATACTCTGGATGTAGCAGGGGCTCCTGACGGTGTCCGACAATCTAAACAAGTCAAGAAAATACACGATTAATCCTCTATACGATTTACTTATAACTCAACGCTTAGACACTGTAAGCGAATCACAAATAAGGTACTAAGGGGTCCCTCTAGACTCGTACTAACTCCATGTTAATCGACAAACACCTTAGTCATAAGTTTAGTCCGAAACCGTTCCTCAAATCCATGTTTAACGTAGCTCTTACTAACCATTTAGAGCCTCGTTCTTTGCACCACTATATTGCCTTGATAATATTCTTAATAAGTTTCATGTTTTAGTCGACTCGAAATTCCTCTTTTAACTTAGCCAAAACGGATTGTCAAAGTAGTACCTCTAGAGTTGACTTTCCTGAATATTACTATTCCTCGACTCGCACTTCAACACTTTTAATAAATCACTGGAAACATATTTAAATACGAAACCTCTTCTAAAATCATCCTTGGTATTTGTAATCTTTATCATAAAAATCTTGATTCGAAAACACGGTCTAGATATGTGAAATGTATTTTCAATGTCGGGTCAACTGCGGATTTTTACTATTTGAACCACTTTTACTAAAACCTTCATAACTTGATAACCGTTAACCCAAATGACGCACCATTTTCGCGCACACGATCTAGAGAATGTCTAGAAGGTAACTAGCTGAAGATTTGACTCTGGTTAGAGGACTCATTTTTTGGAATTTACAAAATAAGGTAGTGGTTGTTTTAGTGAATAGTACCTTCCCCTAAAAGGCTTTTCCACTTGCATAATCTCAGCTTACGCATTTTTATAAAATCGGAAAATAAACTTCTTGACTTGAAACTTCCACACATACTTAACTAACTGTCCTTGGTATTTATCCTCAAAATTTCATATCATAAATCAACAATTAAGGGTCTTAACCATTGCCTCAAAGTTGGTACATTTCTGCAATTAAATCTCTCGAACCACTTTCACTAAAACTAGCATAACTCTTAAACCATAAATCCTTTCAATGCGATTCTTGCGGCCATGTAAACTAGACAACCATATCTTTCTAATCATATGCAGTGGTGATGCTATAAGTTATTTTAATGATTCGGGTGTTAATTGTTTTTAGGCCCTAAAGAAATTTCGCCATTACGACGGCTATAACTCGAACATTTCCATTTTGTTACAACACAACCAAGCCACACCGGGCATACCATACATCCACAACCTCAACAAACATCCATCTTACATCTATAAGTCCAGTGGTGAGATTAAAATCCATCACCCATCATTTTTCATATTTTACAAAGTTACAAAATCACTAAAACTCTTAAACATGAACTCTTATACATGTAACTTCAAAACAATCATCAAAACTCAAAGGTGGGTTAGGGTTTTACCTCCTTGGAAGCTTTAGCAACACTAACAAGTGTTTATAAACACTTAACAAGCCTTAGATAGCCTTTATAAAGATTAAACCTTGAGATCAAAACAAGAAAACAATGTTAAGTCACTATTCACCACTATTTATCACTATCTTATAAAATCTATATAAAATCGAAACATATGATTTTGGTTCTCAAATTTTTACCACATCTTCTAATCTTCAAGGGCTTTCTTTTGAGTCCTAGATCATCACCAGGGGATTCTTGAAACGTAACTTATTGGCTTTCTAAGGTGAGAGGTCGAAACTGAGAAAAGTTGGACAGTTTCGGTTCTTCATCTTGGAGGAGGGATTTGACTAGGCTATACTCCTTTGTTTGCCATGAAACTTTAAAGGTATGTTCTACATACATTGAGAAAGCTATGGTTCAAATTTGGTGATTTATGAATGGATAGAAGTGGAGTTATGAATTTTTCTTTGGCAAGTGTTTCTGTTGGGCAGTTTGAGTGTTCTTGGTGTTCTCTTGCTTTTTCTCTCTTTTTCTCTTGCTTTGACTAGTTGGTGATGATATTGTGATATGTGGGGATGTAAATCAGATGTATGGAGAGGCTATGTCACCCCTTTTACTCCTCTTTTTGATTTGGTGGTTGATAAGAAAGTGATGACAAGAAGCCTTGTTGGCTTGTTCTTGTACAAACACCTCATTTCTTCTTTTTCCTTTCTTTTCTTTATTTATTTTCCACCAAATTCCTAATATTAATAAATCCTAGATGATCAAGGATTTTGCATCTAGTAGTGAATTTAATCCGTAATTCATTTCACATTCGCTTGATCGCTTAATCTCGATATAAAGTTCTAGCGATTTCGAGAACGCTTATTATTCTAACTCAAAGGTTTTCTTCTAAATCCTCAAATCGTTTTAAAATAAATCCTTGAATCCTTGACATAATAATTCTCTTATCTTGTTTGCATTGATATGCTCTTCACTGTTCGACCAAATTTTTCATAAAATAAAGTTTGGATTTTCTGAAATCCGATCGCATTTACATATACTTATTCGCTTCGTAGAACACTAATATAACTTCAAAATATCCATATCCCGTTCCGTACATATGGTAACGTGAAAAAATTTCTCGAGTCTCGAAATCACTATTCATTCCTTAAATGAAATATTTGCCACCTGGTAAAACAGCCATAGGGCGCAAATGGGTTTTTAAAACTAAGTACCTACATGATGGGAGTATAGACACACAAACCTAGATTGGTTCTATTGGGAAACAATCAAAAATATGGGGAAGATTTCTTTGATACCTTTGCTCCAGTGGCCAAGATGACCACTGTGAGAACACTCTTAGTAGTAGCAGCTATTCAAGATTGGCACACCATACAAATGGATGTGACCAATGCTTTTCTTCATGGAGATCTAGATGAAAATATCTATATGAAACTGCCTGCTGGTTACACTCATGAGGGCTGCAGGATTCAAGTCATTGATGACTACTCTTCTCTCTCAAAATCTTCATCTAATCTTGTGTGCAAACTAAATAAATCTTTGTATGGTTTGAGACAGTCTCCATGATTGTGGTTTGCAAAATTGTCAAGTACTCTTATCAATGAAGGCTATCAACAATCAAAATCATATTATAGTTTATTTGTTAAAACCACATATTCTGATATCACCTTGATTTTGGTATATGTGGATGATTTGATTATATGTGGAAGTAGCTTGACTACCCTTAAAAAATTGCAACACATGCTTTCACTCAGCTTTCATATGAAAAATTTAGGACCAGTAAGTTTTTTTCTTGGAATAGAAATTCATAGGTCTTGTGATGGATTTTTTCTCTCTCAAAAGAAGTATGTCACTGACATATTAAGAGAACATGGAATGCTTAATGCAAAGCCTTTACAACTACCTATGGATACTCACTTGAAATTATCCTCACACAAAGGAGATATCTTAGCTGATCCAACAAAGTACCAGAGACTGCCGGGCAAATTAATCTATCTCTCCATCACCAGGCCTGATATCACATTCACTGTGCAAGTCTTAACTAAATTCATGCAGCACTACTTCAATACACATGCAAGCTGCAAAGAGACTTCTGAGATGTTTGGCTGGCACAACTTCTCAAGGAATTTTACTATCTTCAACATCTGTTGCTACTCTTACTGCCTACTGTGATTCAGACTGGGCAAGTTGTCCAAACACAAGAAGATCTACTAGTGGCTACTGTGTTTTTCTTGGAAATTCTCCTATCTCATGGAAGACAAAGAAACAAAGTGTGGTTGCTAGATCATTTGCAGAAGCAGGATACAGGGCTATGGCTCTCACAGCATGTGAAGTGACTTGGATTACAGCACTTCTCAAGGATCTTGGTCTAAAGAATCTGCCTCCCACCTTGCTGAAATGTGACAGTCAAGCTGCTATAGCCATTGCTGCTAATCTGTGCATCATGAAAAAACAAAACATGTTGACATTGACTGTCATTACATTCGTGACCAAATCTAGGCAGGTGTCATTCAAACTGCTCATGTGTCCTCTACAAATCAAGTTGCTGACACTTACCAAAGTTTTGCCAGTCAAGCTTCACTCTAGTCATGTTGGCAAGCTTGGAAGTTCACCTTCAGCTCCTTCTACAGCTTGAGGAGGAGTATAAAGAGCACAGCTCATTTTAATGTTTTAGAATAAAGTTTATTTATGTTTTATCTCTTTACCGTTATGAGGTGGATTAGAACCATAATATGGTTATCCTATTTTGTCTGTTAGTGAGCCTATATAAAGAATGTAAGACAATCATTCTAGGGCATCCCAAGAGAATGAAATCACATTTCATTTCCAATCCTTCTTTATTGATTCATCGTTGTTTTGCTTTCTATGAGATGTTACATTTTTAGACAATAAACAACATTGTGGAAAGATAAAAAATATGATTATCATAAGTTCGTTTTAATGATTTACTGTAGTAGATTGATAGGCGATATAGATAAAATTAATGGGCTCCAAACCAACTCTAGTGTTTATCTTAAACATAAATATCATTATTGAAGTCTGAATAACACGTTTTACTCGATTACCATACATATGATCGCTTCATCAAACTAATAAAGAAGCTACAAGAGTAATTGCTACAAAATTACAAAGTTTTTGACAAACTTCTTAATTACTCCGTAATTATTTAACCCTCAAAAGAAACCTCAGTCGTTTCCATGCGTGTACTACTTATGTAGTGGTAACAAACTAGACATCCTTTGGCTGTGTTGCAACAGCTAGCTCTCATGGATCTCCATTAAAATTTTGTTATCCAAATCAAAACAAGTTCAAAAGTTTAGGTTCACCTGCTCCAAAACAAGTCGTCGTCACAGATTCCTCCGAGTTCCTTGATAGAGTGTCCAGCTGCCTCTTTTCTGAAACCTCATAGCCTTGCGTTAAGCTGAGATCAAGATCAAGATCAACCACTTGCACACGTCTACGCTTCGATCTTGAAGTCGAGCCCTGATGTCCATGCTTGAAAGTGTTGTCAGAATCGGACACTCCATTAAACCCTGGCGAAGTTGAGTGGAACTCTGAGACTGGACGTAAAGTACCACCGCGGAGAACCGTTTCCACAGCCGCTTGACACTCGTGCCAGTTTCCAGTCCATAGAAGCCCCACGGCTCCGTTCACAGGGTTTATCGTCCGTCCAGCAGCCTCAAACATTAAGGATTGAAAAATTGCTGCAAACATAACAATTTTGTTTTGTTACATTAACATGTAAGAATGACGGGCCTATTCCACATTTACGGCTATGTTTCTTAAGTTGTCAAATTTGAAATGATCTTACACCGTTGAAGTAATTAGTGTATGCCTAATTGACTAAGATTGCTAGCTTTCACTATATTTCACATCAATTATAGCGGAAAGTAGCAGAAAGAGTGAACAGAGAATTATAGGTCCTTATCTTACGCTAGCGGAAGATAAAAGCTACTACAAATATAGCAGGTTCTGTTAATTTTATCCTTACCTTGAGGTACATATAAGATAAGTAATTAGCTCAAATCAAACAATCAAAAGTGAACACCTAAATCCAAAAATGAAGCACTTTCGATATATAAATTTCTCTTCAATAGAATTTTGATAAACAGTTATTTAACATGATATCCTATCAAAAATCTCAAAATCGAACGCACATAATCCTGTATTCTTCAAAAATTAAAATTGAATTTCGAGAGAATATGCTTAACTTAATAAGTAAGTTATGATTAAAATATATGCACGCGAAAATAAAAGTGTAAAGAAATGAATGAAACCGAAAGAAAACATACATACCAGGTCTTTGGGTTTGGGGAACAGCAGAAATGAAGGACATGAGACCCGCACGGCCAAAAAACTTGGCAACAAAAGAAGTGGCGTGAGCTTGAGCTTCAGGGCTCTCAATCCACTGCAAACACTGCCTGAGAACACAGCTTTCACTGCATCCCTTTCTTAGAACTCGGCATCCATTGCAACTCATTTTAAGTTATCGTTTAGTAGGTTTGCTCTACATATAATAATTTTATTAAAATATGGGGGATTAAGTGTTAGGTCAAGCTTGATTTGCGGAAGCGGAGAAAAGAAAACGCAGGATATTTATTAGCAACAGGCTAGCTACAAGAAAGAGAATTGGGAGGAAAGGAGGGGATGAGGAGAATAGAAGAAGAGGAAAGGACGGTGATAATGGGAGCATGATGATGTGTGTGTATATAAAGGCGAACTAGATAAAGAGGGTGAGTAGGAGAGAGAATAAACAAAGAATTTTTTACTTGTAAACTAGTCCCCCACTCAACTCTAGTTGAGTTACTTCTTGTTCATCTTGGGTTTACAACATGGTAGTGGGATTAGATTCTTTGGTTTTAAATTAGTTAGGCTTAATGATCATTTGGTTTTTCAAGTTTGAACTATTATATTCATGATAAAGTTCTAAAATTTTAAAACGTTTCTTTTCGTCCTTCCAATTTCGGAAATATATATTTTTGTCACTTTATGAAAAAATGACAAAAATAACTTCATTTTAAAGATTTGTAACGAAAATGACAACTTTTAAAAAAGTGGCCAATTATAACCGTTCTAATACATGGTTGGTAAATGCGTATTACGTTTTATGGTTGTATGTTGTATGTCTTACTGCTACTTGTAAAGTGCAAAAACACTTAATAATATAAAGAAAAAGTGCTGGGCATGTGCAGATGGGGATGTCAAGGAACCAGCTGTGTTGTCCTTTCAAGAAAGAAGTATTGCATATTTATATAGGATACGCATAAGGTACCAGGGTATCCAAAGAGGAATACTCCAGCCCCTTATGCGTAACTTTAATAAAAACTTGAAATACCCTGTTACCAAATGCGCATTCTATAATACCCTAACCTCAGTTGCGTATTCGATCGGTTACTTTTGCTCATAATTTTCAGATTGGTTATTCTTGTCATTGTGTTTATAAAAATCGGTCATTTATGTCTATAGCCCTCACTTTATCGCGTCAGACTGTGTATCAGCTTATATTGGCAAGGGTATAACAGTCATTTCATCAAATTTAAAATTTACATTAATTTATCATTAATTTAAAATTTACATTAATTTATCATTAATTTAAAATTTGCATTAATTTATCATCAAAATTTACATTAATTTTCAACCCTGCCGCTTACAACTGCCTCACCTCCACCGTGCCTCCACTTCCTCTCCTTTCATCTTCTTCCGCCGCACTTCAAATCTTCAACCCATCTCCTACCTTCCCCTTTCCCGTTCACCACCGCCTTATCACCTTTTTCATCCATCTCGCACCACCAAACCACCCACCTCGCGACTCCGCCTCTGGTACCGTTCACTCTACATTAGCCACCCGCATTAAACAATTCACCTCCGTTCCCACCCCTTCTCTTCCAACCATCACGCCGCACTCACTCTATCATCTCCCTTCCGACAGCTATTGCCTCCTCACCTCTCCTTCCTCCACCCATTACCTCCAGCCGCCTTTCACCTCCGTCCTCCCCTTTCAACCTCGCCTCGCCGCCCGCAACAACCCACCATTCCTTCTCCTCTCCTTCAATTCAAACCCACCGCCTCCACCCATCTCTCTCCGCCACCAAGCCGCCGCCCCTCCTCTCCCCTTGATCCATCTCATTCGAACACCACCGTTCCACACCACCAGCCGCACCCCATCTCCATTCAACCACAATCACCAACAACCATCTCACCAATCCTCTACCTATAATTCACCACTATTGTTTCCTCTCGATCACCACTACCTCCTTTTCCCAACAGCCACCGTTATCCAGCCGCCCGTTCACCGCCTTCTCATCTCCTTCAATTCGTGCAGCCGTCAATTACACAGCCGTGACAACACCCCATTTCATTCAACCCATCATCGGCTCCCACCCATTAAAGCCATCACTCGCCTCCGTCCTTCTTCCCCTACGCCAACTTCAACACGCCATAATACATGGGGGTGTTTGCGGTTAGAATGAAATAAAAGGGGGTGGGGGTGGTTTCCTAAGTGGCCTGCGTGATATATTTGGTTAATAGGTTTGGTCCATTAACTTAATATATAATTATTATGTTTTTTTATATTCTATCCCCAATTTTAATATAACTTGCTAATAAATATTTTTGACTGTTATACCTCTGTCGATATATGCCGATACACAGTCTGACGCGATAAAATAACAAAAAGGTACATTTTTTAAGTTGGAGGGACGAAAAGAATCATTTTGAAACTTTAAAATTTTATGGGTATAACTCTGCAAACTTGAAGGACCAAAAGGTAATTAAGCCAATTAGTTACTACGTTTTCGTTTCTAATGTTTTTATTTATTTGATTTTTGTATATATATTTTAAGATATTGGACATAATTACATGATTTTTTTTTTATAAAACCTGAAAAGAAAATCTAAGAAGAGGGTAGGAGCTTAATCACAAAAAGGTTAATTTAAAACGAAAGAAGTAATTAATATTCGTGCAAACGATTTGCACAAATAACCATTTGATAATTTAAATATGAAGGAACTAAGGCATTAAATCAAGATCTTTAAAAAATAAATTGAAATTTAAGAAGATCGAATATTTTTATTGAAATTTAGTTCGTTAAAAATCAAAAAACGATCTAATAATACGAAAATTAACATGTATTGCAGATTCAAAACCCTCTAAATACCGTCACCATTTAAATTATGTCATAAAAGTGTTGATTTAATTTGTTTGAGGAGAAATAAAAGAAATAAGAGAAGAAATGCGATTACATTTGTTGTTATGTACTGGTGTGTATTGATATTGTGATTGGGTTAGATTCCAAGGGACTGGCGTAAGCGGCTCCGTGTTTCCGCGAATGGACACTCCGCAACTGTTCGATTATCTTTTTAGAATACATCTTGAACTACATATATTACTTAAAAAACCAAACCAAACCAAACATACCCAGTATATCCCGCTCAGAGCAGGGTCTGGGGAGGGTAGGATGTACGCAGACCATACCCCCACTTTTAGAGCGGGGAGGCTGTTTCCGTGTAGACCCTCGGCTAAGTGCACGACATACAAAAAGTGTGGTAAATACAAAGGAAACCAGCTGATACGGAAATGAACAATGCCATACCTGACCCCATGGCGTTCTCCACATGGGGCCTACCTATCTGTGAGGCTATAAGATACTCATAACTTGAAGCGCTCCAATCACACGAAAATCCTGCAGTGAGACAGCACCTAGCCACGATCCCTGTAACTGCAAAACCAGCAAACAGAAGACACTAGAAACGCAAAGTGAGAACGCTCAAGTCGAACTACTACAAAATCGCTAGCCGAGACAACCCAATTCTGGGGCTCTCGACAACCGATCCGCACCCTAAAAAACCAAACAGAAGACACTAAAAACTAAATATGAGAACGATAAAGGCGGACTTCTAAAAAATCGCTAACCGAGACAAGGCACCTCTGAGGCTCTCGACAACAGAACCACAACCTAAAAGGGAATCCACCACTTTGATACGCCGCCTCCAAGCACACCTATCCGCGAGCATGGTCTCATTTAAGTCCAGGGCCTTCAAATCCAACCTGAGCTGCTCTTCCCACGACCTCCTCGGCCTGCCTCTCCTCCTCGCCCCAACAACCGCCAGGCTCTCGACCCTCCTAACTGGGGCTTCAACCCGCTTCCTACGAACGTGACCGAACCATCTCAACCTTCCTTCCCTAACTTTCGCAGAAAAAGGCGCCACTTCAAGCTCGCTCCTAAACACCGAGTTCGGGATTCTGTCCAACATCGTGCGCCCACAAGACCACCGCAACATCCTCATTTCAGCCCCTTCCACCTTGCTTACGAGAGCCTTCTTCTCCGCCCAACACTCAGAACCATATAACAACGCCGGACGGATAGCCGCTCTATAGAATTTCCCTTTCAACTTTAACGGGACTTTCTTATCGCACATAACCCCTGACGCTGCCCTCCACCTAAGCCACCCAGCCTTGATACGATGCATGACATCGGCTTCGATCTCACCTTCCTTCTGGATGATCGATCCCAAATACTTGAATTATAGGATTAGTATATTATTCTATAATTATATTTTTTATTTTTTATTTTCTTGAAATGTGCCCTGACAGAAGCACTTTTTTAATGCTAGTAATGTGATGTAGTTCAAGATTTACTCATTTTTTTATCCTCCTTTTACAAACCCATCCATCGTATTACGTATACAAAAATGCTTCATTCAATGAGGAGAAAGAGAAAGGGTATCGATTGATGCCTTTGTTCAAGTCCTTTCACTTTTGTTTACTTTTGTTTCTTTGCTAATCATTTATCAACCACACAAATTAATATTTCCTCATCCAAATTATCAGTTCCAACTCTTAACATCAGAAATTCAGAATATAATACCTTCATATTATATGATGATATTTGTATTAGCGATTATGTATGTACCCTTAACATTGAAAAAAAATAACTATAACGATCAAAATTTTATAATCTCATCTAATTTAGAAAATTGAATTATATGCACACCGTTTACAAGTCATACATTGTAATCATGGATAAATAAGTTAAGTTAATTTATTTGTTACTCGAGTTTATTATACTAGCTTTATAGCTGTCCGAATAGGGGGTGTATGCGGTTCAGTTGCGATTCGGTTTTTGGCGATTTGCAATTTTTTGATTTTGGCAGTTTTGGAAATTTCCAATCACAACCCAAAATGCGGTTGCGGTTAACCGCGTGATGCGATTGCGATTAACCGCGGTTGATGCGGTTCGGTTTGCGATTAACCACCTAAGCTTAATTTAATAAAAATTAAAATACAATTACAAGTCGGTAAAAAAAAAAAAATCAGTACAATAGCAAATTAGCAAATCATCATCAGTAATTCCTGGTGTAGTTATATCTAGTGCAACAGAATAAATATAATTGATTAGACATAACTATGCAGTTTGTAGGTTAGATATTGAATTGGGTTCGAGTAAATGGGCTGGGTAAATATATTTGGTAAATGGGCAGGGTATATCCATATATCAACTCTCATAAAATGTATATCCACTCCCGGAAAAGAAACTTCTATGTCTTATGTATATAATTTATTAATTTATATGTGACAACCCGGGTCAAATCCCGAGTCTCTTTTCTTATAAAATTAGTTTCATAACATTTTGAATAATTTGTAGTACAATTTATTCAATTTTGATAATATTTTTATTAATATTTTTGCGTGCGGGTAGCTTTATTAATATTTTTGTAGTACAATTTTGATAATAATTTTTTTCTTATAAAATTAGTTTTATAACATTTTGAATAATTTGTGTTTACTTTTAATGATAATAATACATATGTTATATGATTTGTAGTATACATTTATTTTTTCTCTTGTAAATGGTTTTTCTATAATTTATATTTCAAAGTGTAGGCTAACACATATTTTTTAGTATTTCGTAATTATTTTTGATTTTTTAATTATATTAGATTTCATATGATATACTTGAAACATATACGTACTATATTCGTGTAATAATTTTTTTTCTTTTTGATAATGTAATTTAATGGTTATATTAAAAATTTTAGATCTTTTGTTATAGTGATATTAAATTTTTTTTATTTGTTTGAATATTGTTATTTTTTCATGTTAATTGTATGTTGTGCTAGAAAAATAAACATTTAAATTTGAATCGTAAGCGCACAATTCGTTTCGTTGTAAAATTTAATGATTCGTTCCACAGGGACCAATTTATTCGCAATCCTAAATTTTTAATTTAATCGAGTTAGAACAAATATTGATTTTGAGAATTTGATTTTTATACTAATTAATTACGAAAAGAAGATTTAAATTATTTTTTTTAAAGAAAATTAAATTAATCTATTTCAACCTAATAAATTTAAAACTAAAATAACAAAAACTAAAATATTTAGAGATTATAATTCGAATTAAAACTATATATATATTTTTTCTTTTTAAGAATAAAATTTTATTTCAGGATTTTCAAGAAACTTTAGACATGACTTGATCGAATAATTATCTATCCCAAAAAAAAAAACGAACAAAAAGCAAAAATCAAACCTCAAAATAAAATGATCCTACACAACCATCTAGTGAAACAATCGATAACACTACCAGAATTATTAACTGGACTCGGACTCGGCCCATTTGACTCAATGTAAACTACAGCAGTTTGGTACTACTTCGAGCTACGAACAGAAAATCCAAAAACACAAATTAAAGCAAACACAATCAATTTAACTTAGCAGCAATACACTCAATCTCAGCGATTCAATAAACCCAGCATCATATTAATCTCGGAAATGAATTGACACTCGCAATTCCAATCGCGCAAACAACAGATAACGAACAGCAGGACAAAATTAATACGAAAACAGATTCAAAACTGGCGACTCGAAAATAGATGAACTCGCAACTCAATTCCGAAGATCAAATCAAACTAAACATGTGAACAACAAACTACAAGAACTCAGCGCAAAGAAACCAGTGACTCAAAAACCCAAACAAACTCGATTTAAACAAATCAAAACTAACAGCCAACTAAACAACAATTATGAAAACGAAGCAACTCAGTGAGTATCCAACAAACATTCAAACTTAGCACTATCGAACGCCTAAATTACACAGGAACGAGTTAACTCAGTAGGACTCCGAATCGAATAACACAAGAAAATACAATCAAAGCATAGAAAAGGGAAACTAATTCGCTGAATCTAAACCGAAACTGGGGGAGAGGGGTTTCGCGCGTTTTGTTAGAAAAAGAAGAGAAAGATAAACAAGAGAGGGGTGTGAGATAGAGAGAGATAGGGAGAGAGAGAGAGAGAGAGAGAGAGAGAGGAGGGAGAATTGCAAGAAAACAAGGAGAAGATGTGTTCGTGGGTTTCACAAAAGAAGAAAACAGAGGAGTAATGTAGTGAGTGCTGGAAAATATGGGAGGGGTTCGAATAAACATAGGAAAAGAAAAAACTTCTGGCTTCGACTTAAAACAATTTAAAGCAGGTAAATACATACTAAAAATTAAAGAAACTAATTTTTTTTTGTTTTTTTTTATTTTTGAAAATTAAATATGAGACAAAGAAATTAACTACAAATTTAAAATTACACTAAAACGAGGATGAAATTTGGAATTAATGGCCCACAATAAAATTAATTTTTAAAGGGGCAAACTACGAATTAAAAATTAAAACGGTAATTTAAAATTATGAACCCACAATAAAATTGAGATTTAAAGGGGCTCAAAATTAAAAATTAAAACAAGGAGCAAGAAATTAAAGTTTCGTTACTTTCAACCCCAAGTGGTTAGCAACGGGATTTACGAAAATAACGAAACAAGGCAACAATAACGAGAGAGCAAGACAAGAAGTAAAGAAAATAAAAATTGCATTAATTAATATAGGAGTGTTTACAAGATTTGAAACTAAGAAAAATACAAGAAATTAAAACTACCCTAAAATCTAAGTTACTCAATACAAGGGGGGTGAGGGGGTATTTATAGGATAGGAATTAGGGTTAAGGGGGGTGTTGGGTAAATCTCCACCATACATTTGGGTTGTGTGGTGGTGAAATCTTAGCCATCTATTTGATTCCTTCCCCCTTAAGCTTTGAAGAGTTGATCTTGGCCATACACTTTGCTAATGTGTTGGGATGATCTCCACATTCCACTTGTCTTGAAATATTCCTTTTGCTTCAAGCTCCTAATTCTTTTCCTTCTTTCATTTTTGGTCCTTTTTCTTCCTCCTTTTTCCCTTCCTTGCACTTTATTTATTTATTTTGTCATTTCTTTATTTATTTACGATTTACCTGAAATGCAACAAAATAAATTATTAAAACACGAGTTCAAGCAATAAATAGGTAAATAAAATATGCAAAAATATGCACTTATCAAATGCCTCCATACCTATCTTTTGCTCGTCCTCGAGTAAAACAAAAACAAAAAGAAAATCTAGATAAAAAGTCCTATACTCCTTTTTGTAGGTGTGTCGGTTGCATTTGGCATATGCAACAAGCCCTTTAAACCCCTAGGCAGCCCTAGTGGACGAGTGAGGTCTCGTGAGGGCCTATAGTGAATGTACCCACAAAATCCATCTAGCCTGTATAAAAGATCACATGGCAATGCACACCACACATACATGTCCTCTCATGATACATCAACTTAAGAATCAAAATGAAGTTGCAAAGTCTTGGTGTGGAAAGTGCAAGGATTCACATAGTCTACTCAAAGAACCATGCAAGAGTGATTATAAGTTCATGTCAAGTGCAAAAATTATTGGTAACCATGCTAAGTCTACAAGGGCACACCTCAGAGTCAAAACTTGAGATCTCTTATGCAAAAAACAAATAAGCAATACCTCACCTTTCACTCACAAAAGAATATTCACTCAAGAACAAGGGTAAGTGTATCACTCAATTCCAACAAAATCAAATGCATGCTTGACACTTGGTATCATCCCAACTTAAATCACAACATACATTAATAATGATAATCAAAAGGTCTTTATTAGGGTTGTAAAGGGGCTAGGGACAAGGTATGTCAAGAAAAGCCAAAATAAGGTGAAGTGTCAAAAGCTAGTAGTCACCATGAATATCAAGCACAACACCAAACTTCCTCCCCACACAATTTATTTTCATTTTCAACAAAAAGCCTTGAATAGTCGAATGAAGGAGGATTACAAAAAACATAAGTATGCTCTCATATGAATATTTTTTTTCATTTTTTTCATTTTTTTTCTTTTCTCTTTTTCTTTCTTTTTTTTTCTTTATTATTATTATTATTTTTTTATGAGAGCTAAGATAAATGTAACAATAATCCTCATTTAGATTTAATTTTGAAAATCGACTATCAAGATAACCACAAATATTTCCTTAAAAGTTATGAACAAAAGTAAACCCTATTTCACACACCTTATTGCTCCCTCAAGTTCTTACTAGCCTTTGACAAAATGGGATCAAGAATACGTAAGGCTAAACAAGAAAAAGGTCTTAGGCGAGTAATGTGGTGTGTCACCGAAAGGAAATGATTAGGCTCAAAGGGTTAACTAATTGATCATATAAGAATGGTGTGGAAAATTTGGAAATATAGGTTATTCCTAAGTGCCTTTATCATTTTATCATCAATTAATGTCATGTATTTGAAGAAGGAACTCAAACAAGTGCTAGCGATGCAAATGACAAGTGGACACTCAAGCAAACGAATATAAATGCAAAAGATGTGCATATAGGCTCAAAACTCACTTGGTGTGGTAAAACATAATCAATCTCAAGAAATGGTATCCTCAATGCACCTATTTGTACTCAAAGCATGAAGACCAAATCATCTTACACCTAATCATGACCTTCTAATTTCATGCACAATCCAAATAAGTCTACTAGCTTCACCTTGCTAGTGTAAGTGTGTGAACAAGAACTTTAGCAAATCACTTCTCAATCAAAAGTTAAAGGATCATAAGATTATCATAGCATGCAAGGGTGCATCAAGCAACTAACAATCAATTAACAAGACTAGAATACGAAAAGAACTCTTTTTGATTTTTTGATTTTTTAATTTTTTTTGGATTTTCTGATTTTTATATTTACACTAAAAACCCCCCCATACCTAAATCATGCATTGTCCTCAATGTATGCAAATGCAAAAGAAAAGAGAAATGAGAAGGTTGAGGAAATACCTGATAAGGGATGACGGAGACTGAAAACTTTCTAAAAAAACTAAGAAAGAAAACAACTCACACACACAACTCCTCCCCCATACCTACATTCTACTATGGGAGGTACAAAACAAATATTTACTAACCAATACCTGCTCTCGGAAAAACTATTTTTGTTATACAACCAACATATTTCAGAAACTCACCCACGAAAATAGCATAGACCACTCGAACGATCCGATTAGGCACAAGAATAAAACTCATATTCCTAACTTCATCCATAGACCACGAGGATGCTTCTTTTTGTTGTTTAAGCAAATTAATTACGATAAGATGTTGGTCATGAATATCATGAGTTTCGATGAAAGATGGAGCACGAGTGGAAAATGAAGAAATAGAAACGGGTGGGGGTGGATCTTCGAAAAAAGTTTTACCAACAGAATTAGGATCACAAGAACTATCCTTATGTTGGGTTTCCCATTTGGAACAAATATTCTTCATCTCTCCAAACATCTCTTCCGAGGTCAAATCCTTAAAAGATTCGTGAAGCTCTCGATTGGTCTCGTAATGCAATTGAAAATCTTGTTTAAGAAGAGACTCAATCTCATGATCGTCCAAATTTGACCTCGAAACAACCTCCTTAACTAGATTAGTTCCTATTGGTTGAGTATGAAGTTCTTTGGGTTTTTCAGGAAGAGGTTTGGAAGATGAAAGGAAAAGTTCACTAGAAGAAGATGATGGTTGTCTAGGTGAAGCCACAAACTCAGAATCATCGGGATTCTTCGTTTGACCTAGAGAAAGAATGATGTCAGCATTAGAATCTTCTTCGTGTGAATCACCACCGAAAGGAGTGTCAACTTGAACATTAGACCTAGGAGAAATGATATCATCGAAAGTATCGATAGGTCTTTGAGTGATAAGAAATTTTGGGTTGACCTCGGATGGATTCGGGGTGGTTATCGTCTCACGCTCGCACATGGTGGCTAATTGATTCACTTGAAATTCTAACTTAGATAAGGTTTGAACATTAGAGTTCAAAATTTGCCTATCAGAAGTTATGGTTCGCATGAAGTTTGCTTGAGAAAACAATGAAGCCTCGATACTCTTTTCTAAGGTGTCAAGTTTCCTACTCGAATCATGAAATCCGGGTGGGTGGGCGGGTGTTTGAATTGAGCTCGAATAAGGAACTTGACTCGGAGTTGGGTAAGAGTTCGGTTCTTGAAAATGTGGAGGTGGAGTTTGATAGCTATGACCTTGGTTCCATGAGAGATCGGGATAATCTCTCCAACCGGAATTAGAAGATGATGTAAAGTGGTCATTTCGAGAGGTTGGTTGAAACATGGCGTTGACTTGTTGAGAGTCGGTGCCATGTTGAAAATCGAGACTCGGAGAGTTGAAATTTGGGTCCCAAGACGTGTGTGAAGGGCCACTAAGGGTTTCTAAGACTTCGAGTCGTCTAGTAAGAGCATCTAATTCAGAGTCGATTGCAATATCGTTTTTACTATAATGCAAATCATTAAAAGTACTAGACGACTCGTTATATACACTACGTTCCCTAGTTGACTCACACCACATCGTATTATCCACTAACTCCTCGTCAAAATCCCAACCTTGGTAATAACGCTCCCTAAATGCTACGGACATGGTAAAGATTGATCAAGGATAAAATCACGTAGCAATTAAGTGCGAAAATGAAACACACAAAATAAATGGTGAAAAATCAAAAGAAAAATCTAACCTAGGTTCCCTAAATAAAATAACTAGACATTGCTCATAACGTAAAGACACACTAAAAATTCCGTAAATTAAGAATTATTCAGACCGATTCGGCCAGATTAGAGCAGGCATTGCCAAGAGGCCAAACTCGTCACTTAGACACCGAATCTTAACAGCCAGGCGAACCTTAGACACTGAAGGTCGTGAATAAGTCTTAATTACGTTTATTTTTAGGTACCATCCTAATTGAGCGCGAAGTTCCTATGGGCAATTGTCTAATTAATTTTATTAAAAGGCTAGGGAATGCAAAATGAGGGAATTAATGGTTTTTGGGCTAAGGAAAGGGTGATAAAATCCCTTCCCTTATCTTGTAGTGGGTGTTGCCCTTAATGATTATTTACAAAATGATGCAACAAACAACGATATATACAAAAATTATAAACAAATATGGATGCTTACACTACGTGATTTAATCTAAAGAAAGAAAGAAATTTAACGTACCTTAGGGTCCTCCAACGATCACCACAATTATAGGTACGAAAAATTTAAAAACAAAAAATAAAATCTAGCATGATGTGCACCTACGTGATGAATGCATGATGCAACAATTATGTATTTACAACTAATTTTTTGGAATTTTGTATTTTCAATTTTTTTTGTGATTTTTGAATTTTTTGATTTTTTTGTATTTTTCTAAAAATAAGAAAAAAAACGAAAAGAGTGAGATACGGTTACCGAAGCTTGCTTTCCATAAATTCCAATTTTTCCACGCTTCGTTGAGAAGAGTTCCGAAATCTCAAGCTTTCCTAAAAAGAACGAAAAAAAAAATAAGACAAGAAATAAAACTAACTCGAAAAATTAAAAATTAAGGCGCGAAAAATAATTAGTCCCCGGCAGCGGCGCCAAAAACTTGTTGTGCTAGAAAAATAAACATTTAAATTTGAATCGCAAGCGCACAATTCATTTCGTTGTAAAATTTAATGATTCGTTCCACAGGGACCAATTTATTCGCAATCCTAAATTTTTAATTTAATCGAGTTAGAACAAATATTGATTTTGAGAATTTGATTTTTATACTAATTAATTACGAAAAGAAGATTTAAATTATTTTTTTTAAAGAAAATTAAATTAATCTGTTTCAACCTAATAAATTTAAAACTAAAATAACAAAAACTAAAATATTTAGAGATTATAATTCGAATTAAAACTATATATATATTTTTTCTTTTTAAGAATACAATTTTATTTACAGGATTTTCAAGAAACTTTAGACATGACTTGATCGAATAATTATCTATCCAAAAAAAAAAACGAACAAAAAGCAAAAATCAAACCTCAAAATAAAATGATCCTACACAACCATCTAGTGAAACAATCGATAACACTACCAGAATTATTAACTGGACTCGGACTCGGCCCATTTGACTCAATGTAAACTACAGCAGTTTGGTACTACTTCGAGCTACGAACAGAAAATCCAAAAACACAAATTAAAGCAAACATAATCAATTTAACTTAGCAGCAACACACTCAATCTCAGCGATTCAATAAACCCAGCATCATATTAATCTCGGAAATGAATTGACACTCGCAATTCCAATCGCGCAAACAACAGATAACGAACAGCAGGACAAAATTAATACGAAAACAGATTTAAAACTGGCGACTCGAAAACAGATGAACTCGCAACTCAATTCCGAAGATCAAATCAAACTAAACAGGTGAACAACAAACTACAAGAACTCAGCGCAAAGAAACCAGTGACTCAAAAACCCAAACAAACTCGATTTAAACAAATCAAAACTAACAGCCAACTAAACAACAATTATGAAAACGCAGCAACTCAGTGAGTATCCAACAAACATTCAAACTTAGCACTATCGAACGCCTAAATTACACAGGAACGAGTTAACTCAGTAGGACTCCGAATCGAATAACACAAGAAAATACAATCAAAGCATAGAAAAAGGAAACTAATTCGCTGAATCTAAACCGAAACTGGGGGAGAGGGGTTTCGCGCGTTTTGTTAGAAAAAGAAGAGAAAGATAAACAAGAGAGGGGTGTGAGATAGAGAGAGATAGAGAGAGAGAGAGAGAGAGAGAGAGAGAGAGAGAGAGAGAGAGAGAGAGAGAGAGAGAGAGAGAGAGAGGGGAGGGAGAATTGCAAGAAAACAAGGAGAAGATGTGTTCGTGGGTTTCACAAAAGAAGAAAACAGAGGAGTAATGTAGTGAGTGCTGGAAAATATGGGAGGGGTTCGAATAAACATAGGAAAAGAAAAAACTTCTGGCTTCGACTTAAAACAATTTAAAGCAGGTAAATACGTACTAAAAATTAAAGAAACTAATTTTTTTTTGTTTTTTTTTATTTTTGAAAATTAAATATGAGACAAAGAAATTAACTACAAATTTAAAATTACACTAAAACGAGGATGAAATTTGGAATTAATGGCCCACAATAAAATTAATTTTTAAAGGGGCAAACTACGAATTAAAAATTAAAACGGTAATTTAAAATTATGAACCCACAATAAAATTGAGATTTAAAGGGGCTCAAAATTAAAAATTAAAACAAGGAGCAAGAAATTAAAGTTTCGTTACTTTCAACCCCAAGTGGTTAGCAACGGGATTTACGAAAATAACGAAACAAGGCAACAATAACGAGAGAGCAAGACAAGAAGTAAAGAAAATAAAAATTGCATTAATTAATATATGAGTGTTTACAAGATTTGAAATAAGAAAAATACAAGAAATTAAAACTACCCTAAAATTTAAGTTACTCAATACAAGGGGGTGAGGGGGTATTTATAGGATAGGAATTAGGGTTAAGGGGGGTGTTGGGTAAATCCCCACCTTACATTTGGGTTGTGTGGTGGTGAAATCTTAGCCATCTATTTGATTCCTGCCCCCTTAAGCTTTGAAGAGTTGATCTTGGCCATACACTTTGCTAATGTGTTGGGATGATCTCCACCTTCCACTTGTCTTGAAATATTCCTTTTGCTTCAAGCTCCTAATTCTTTTCCTTCTTTCATTTTTTGTCCTTTTTCTTCCTCTTTTTTCCCTTCCTTGCACTTTATTTATTTATTTTGTCATTTCTTTATTTATTTACGATTTACCTGAAATGCAACAAAATAAATTATTAAAACACGAGTTCAAGCAATAAATAGGTAAATAAAATATGCAAAAATATGCACTTATCATTGTATATTTTTGCCATGTGTGGTTTATTATTCCCTCCGTCCCATCCAATTGTTTACACTTTTCAAGGATTGTTCGGCACGCATTTTAAGAATAGTTTCATAACTTATTTTTAAAATTTTCTTTTTTTGTATAAAAATTTAATGTTTATATTTATACAAAAAAAATTTTTAAAAATAAGTTATGGAACTATCCTTAAAATTCACCTTAAAATGCGTGCCGAATATCCCTTGAAAAGTGTAAAAAATTTGGTGGGACAGAGAGAGTATGTGTTTTTGTTTAGAGTAATCTTAGGAATTTTTATGTTGTATTATATTTAGATATTAATATAAATTTATTTTGTGGGTGTTTGGATTGCTTTCTAATTTAAAATATGTTCATTTATTGATATGTGTTCACTTTTTTAATTTAAAATTTTCTTTGCAAAGTAAGAATTTTTTTATTTGTTGATTTGCGCTCACTTTTTTTTAAATTAATTTTAGAATTATGTTTGTTGTCAAACCTAAAAGTAGAATCTTTAATGTTTTTATTAAAATAATTTTTTCTTAAACCACTTTGTTAGTCACAGAGGCATGCCTGTATACATCTAATAACAAGCCTAATTGTTTGTAATACCTTGCATTACTTACATGACCCTTTAACTGTGGGAATCTCTAGTTGCAGAGTTTCTACTTGTTTTATTACTTGTAATAGGCATCAAAATTCTACATGTGTAACTGTATAAATTAGTCATGAAATAATGCTTGAAAGAAGATCAAGAGATCATGCCTCAAGCTTGAAGAACGAGGCTACAAAAATAAACAAGGTTGGATTTTGAATATTAAAGATTTGCCTATACTAATACGAGAAGCATTTTGCTCTATTCGAGAAGTCTAGCATTCGACAAGTCAAGGATTCGATATCTATAAAGACACTGTTCGATATCTCTGGAAGTCAACAAGTCAAAGTCTCATTCGATAACTCAGAGATTCGACATGTCTAATACTCTATTAGAGAACTCAAGAAGTCAACAAGTCAAAGCTACATTCAATATCTTAAGGACTTAGGAAGCTATTCGACATCTCAAGGATTCCATAAGTTGAAAGCTCTATTCGACAAGTCAAGGATTCTTGAAGAAAAGACTAATTCGAGAAGTTATTCAATATGTCAATTATATAGTATTCGAGAACTCAGAGTTATCTATCAAGTCAATTCTAGTTCTCGAATCAATCACTTAGTTACTTCTCGAATGCAGTCTTGGAGACAAAATACTGAAGATTGTACAAGTCAGAAACCTGCAGCAAGCCAAAACACTTTCAGGACCACAGTACTGTAAATTGTCTTTGGAAAGACTACAAGAAGCTTGGAGAGTTGTTACAGGAGACAAGCTGCTAAAGAAGTGGATCTGAGCAGAGTTAAAGGAAGTCAAATTTCAAGCCGTTTGGATGTTTACTCAAAAAGGGATAGACATGTTAGAAAGTAATTTTGTCTTTCACTTTATTTGTAGTAAGTAGGTTGTACACATGTTTTATAAGTGTACAACCTCTCTTCTCTAGCAGTTAAGTTTTTAGGAGATCTTTCATAATAACTTAGAACATCTCTCAGAGAAAACGAAGATAAGAATACTACCATTTGTATTCACAGGTTGTATCGAATCTTTATCTAATACAATATTAGATTAAAGTGAGTGAGTGTGTTATTGTGTTCTTTATTCTGCACTTACGTTTTCTTAAACACAAACACACACACTTAGCTACATACAAACATCAAACAGACTCAAACATTCAAACCATTGTTCTTAAGATTCTTATTCAAAGAAAAAGTTTGATACATTCACCCCCCCTGTATTTTCTTGTCTGTGTATTTCATACTCAACACACTTTTATTTGGTAAATGATATTTTTTTGTAAATTATATTTTAAGGTTTAGCCTAACATGTATTTTAATATTTTATATTTTTGGGATTTTTTTTCTACTTTATTAGAATATATATAATATACTTTAGGCATGTGTGAACTTATTGATGTAACTATTCTTTATATATATATATATATATATATATATATATATATATATGTATGTATGTATGTATGTGTGTGTGTGTTTATGTAATTGTGAGCACACATACATTTGTACTTTTTTTAAAGAAAATATGTATCATCTTTCTATGTTTTTGTGTTGGTTTATATTTATTTTATGTGCATTATATTAAAGTTTATTGTTGATTTTAATTTTCTAAATTTAGATATTTTTTGTTGAATTGGCGTTTGTTTTGTAGATTATATTTTGTTGAATTTTAGTGTAATTTCCAATTATGACATGTTTTTTTATTACTTTTTTAATATCTTATTTTACCATATATTTTTTAAAGACCTTTTTTTTTGTTTTGTAATTAAATGTACTTTTATTTTGTAAACAATCTTTTTCTAAATTATATTCTAAGGTCTGGCCTAACATATATTTTAATTATTCATATTTTTTGGCATGTTTTCTTCTATTTATTAGAATATATATAAAATACTTTAGCCACGTGGGAACTTATTGTAATTTAACATACATTACATTTGTACATTTTTTTTAAAGAAAGTTTGTAATTATTATAGGATCTTTTGTGGTTATTATATTTAGATTCTCTATAAATTATTTTATTTTAGATTTTTCAATTTTTTTAAATATATTTACAACTTTAGTACCGAATCTAGAATCTTTGCAAAATAATAAAATGTTAATTTATTGATTTGTGTTGACTTTTTTAGTATAAATTTTAAAAACATAGTTGTTGTAAACTCTAAAAGCAAAATTTTTTATGACTTTTTTTAATAATTAGGTTTTCTTGAAACACTATTTTTTGGTAAGGTTTTCTTTTAAACAATATTTTAAACTTTAGTCTAAAATATATTTGTATTAATTTTAGTTAACAATAATTTTCTCAACTTTAATTTTTTACCGCTTTATCATGTGTTTTTTAGTGCATTCTATTATATTTAGATTCTATATAATTTTATTTTATTTTTGGATTTTCCGATTGTTTTTAATTTATCTACAACTTTAGTGCCGAATCTAGAATCTTTGCAAAATAATAAAATGTTAATTTATTGATTTGTGTTGACTTTTTTAGTATAAATTTTATAAACATGTTTTGTTGTAAAATCTAAAAGTAAAATTTTTTTTTTATGACTTTTTTTAATAATTAGGTTTTCTTGAAACACTATTTATGATAAGTTTATTTTAATTATACTAGCTTATAACCCGTGCAATGCACGGGTTTCTTGTATTGTGTTATAAATTTTATTTAATATTATAATAATGTTTTTAAATAATAATTATTTTTAATAATTTTAATTTGATATAATTTAATATACTCACGTTTACGGATTATACTAATGTTTTCTTATTATAAATAACGTATACAATTTTTAATAATTGAAAAATATGGTGTGATATTTTTGGGTATATATTAATGATTAAATTAAAAGGTAACATGTTTTAATTAGAAAGGAAATATTAATGATTGAAAGATATGATAGGATTGATCTTTTCAGGTGTTTATAAAAGGAAATATTTTCAACTAAAAGTAAATGTGAAAAAGGTAATCGACTACTTAACATTAATTATATTATGTTATTATTTATTTTAGGTGTTATATTTTTCTTGAAAATTATGGTGTGATATTTTCGGGTATATAGTAATGATTGTAAGATTTGTTTTAAATTAAAAAGGTAACGTGTTTTAATTCGAAAAGAAATATTAATGATCGAAAGATATGATACGATTGATGTTTTTAAGTGTTTATAAAAGGTAATATCTTCAACTAAAAGTAAATGTGAAAAAGGCAATCGACTAATTATCTTTAATTTTATTATGTTAATGTGAAAAAGGTTGTGTTAGTCACAGAGACATGCCTGTACTCATATAATAACAAGCCTAAGTATGTGTAATGTTATGCATTACCTACATGACCTCTTAACTGAGGGAATTTCTAGTTGTAGAGTTTTTATTTGTTTTGTACTTGTAATAGGCATCAAATCCTAGTTGTGTAACTGTACTTATAAAGTCAAGAATAATGCTTGAAAGAAGTTCCAAGGTTCATGCCTCAAGCAAGGAGATAAAGACTGTCAAATAATCACAGTTGGGATTTGAAGAAATGAAGAATTTGCCTAAGTACCAATTCGAGAAGTACATTTGTCTATTCGAGAAGTCTAGTATTCGAGAAGTCACGGATTCGATATCTCAAAAGACACTGTTCGATATCTCTGAAGGTCAACTAATCAAAGCCTTATTCGAGAACTCAGAGATTCGACATGTCTAATACTCTATTCGAGAACTCATGGAGTCAACAAGTCAAAGCATCATTCGAGTTCTCTAAGAGTCAACAAGTCAATGCTCTATTCGATATCTCAAGGACTAAAGAATTTATTCGATATCTCAGGGATTCGATAAGTAAAATGTTCTATTCGATATCTCAAGGATTCCTGAAGAAAAGACTTATTCGAGAAGTCATTCGATATGTCAGTTTAACAGTATTCGAGAACTCAGAGTTATCGATTAAGCAAATTCTAGTTCTCGAATCGCCAACAGTATTCGAGAACTCAGAGTTATCGATCAAGCCAATTCTAGTTCTCGACTCACCAACAGAGTTACTTCTCGAATACAATCTTGGAGACAAAATACTGAAGAATTGTACAAGTCAGAGACCTGCAACAAGCTAAAGCACTTTATGGACCACAATCTGTAATGTACTTTGGAAAAGCCTACAAAGAAGCTTGGAGAGATGTACAAGAGACAAAGAGCTAAAGAAGTGGATCTGAACAGAGCTTTGCAAAGTCAAACCTGTAGTCGTTTGGATGCTTACTCAAAAAGGATAGGCACACTAGAAAGTAAAGTTGTTTAGCTACCTTATTTGTAGTAAGTAGGTTGTATTCATTCTCTATAAGGATACAGCCTCACTTCCTTAGAAGTTAAGTTTTTCATACACAAAAGAAAACATCTCTCTAAGAAAAACGAAGCTGAGAATACTAACTTTTGTATTCACAGATTGTAGCAAAATCTTTATCTAATAATATGTTAGATTAAAGTGATATTGTGTTGTGTTACTTGCTTATTATTTTACGCACTTAAATTATAGCACACACTTAACACATATCTTGCTATACAGATTCAAGAACAACGAAAAGTTCAAGAATCCATTCACCCCCCTCTATATTCTTTCTTGTATTCTATACTCAACAAGTGGTATCAGAGCAGGATGTTTATTCAAAAACAGAAAACGATCATGAATACACCAAAGACTACAGGAACGGTGAAGGTCCCCAAGTTTGACAAAGAAAACTACAACCTCTGGAAGATCAAGATGCAGTTGTTCATCAAAGCTGCTAATCCTCTATATCCTGAGATACTCAAGAATGGTCCCTTTGTTCCACAACAAGAGATTCCTGAAAAGACTGTTGGAACTATAACCTTTCCAAGATCTTAGGTGCCTAAAGAACCATCCAAATGGACGGATACAGAAAAAGAGATGGTTGGTCTCGACAGTCATCTCATGTTATTAATCATAGATTCTATGGAACTGTCAATGTTTGCTAACATAGCCTCTTGCAAAACAGAAAAAGAGATGTGGGATCATATTGAGGTGTTATGTGAAGGAACAGAAGATGTTAGAGAAAACAAGAAACAGATACTGGTCACACAGTATGAAGCTTTCATGGCTCAGTCCAAGGAAAGCATTATTGGCATGTTTGAAAGGTTTCACAAGCTGATGACTGAGCTACAGATGAATGGGAAGGTATACAGCACCAATGAGCTGAACATGAAGTTTCTACTGTCTTCTCCAAACCATCTAGAGCAAAGGGTCATTTCTCTAAGAGAAAGAGATCTGAACAAAGTCACATATGATGTGCTCTATGGGGTTTTAAAAACTCATGAGCTTGAGTTGCTTCAGAAGATGGATATCCAAGCCAACCAAGGCAAAATGATAAACACATCATGTGCCTTGATTGTCAACAAATCTATTCAAGACCTAGAAGCATCTACAAGTCAGCTGAGGATAGAAGAGATAGTAGATGATGAAGAAAATGAAGTATAGGTGACTGAACCTGTTGAGGAGAAGGAAGAAGAAGAGTTCTATACTCTTGAAGAGCTAGATGGCATGGAAAACACTTCATATGCTTTCATGGCCAGAAAGTTTCCAAACATCAGATTCAAGAGGAACCAACCCTTCAAACCTCGACCCAAAGCCATTCATTCAACAAGAGCAAGGCACCTGTTAAAGCAAACAAGAATAAATTCAAAACTAGCCATGTGGATAGGTCATCTGTAAGATGTTATAGATGCAATGGCGTAGGGAATTTTGCCAGTGAATGCAAGAATCCTAAAAAGAAGGATAAGGAGTTTCTAGAGCTTGAAGCTAAGTATGAGGCCCTTCTGAAAAAGCAAACACAAGGTAAGGCCTACATAGCTGAAGGGAAGTATTGGGATGACTCTAATAGTGATGGAGAGGAGCAAGAATTCTGCAACTATGCCTTGATGGCTGATTCCAAGGATGAACAATCTCCATCTGACTCACAGGTACCATCTCTCACTACCATAGATATGTCTGTTTTTGAATATAAATGCATGGTTGAGCAACAATCTGTTGAAATGTTTAATATTCATACAAGTATGACTGCTGCTAATGAAGAGATTGCAAAGTCAAAAACCAAGGAGCCAGTAGGTGGTAAGTCTAGACCTGAGAAGTTTGTTAAGTTTGTATCAGCTGGGAAAAATGAATCTGAGAAGAAAGTGGCTAAGAAGAAACAGAACAAAAATGGCAAACTAGGGATTAACAAAGATAATAATTATGCTTATATGCCTAATGCCCCTAGGAAAACTTATCAAAATTGTTTCAGTACCAATCATTTAACTCATGCATGCAAGAAACCTGTTGGTAGTGTGCCCAAACCTTTCTATGACTGTTCTGTGCCTTTAAGACATAGAGATGCTCCATTCTGTGATAAATTTGACTGTATGCCATGCAATATGAATGTCATGACTAGTTGTTTCAATCTGAGAAGGCAATTCATTGATGGTTGTATCAGTCACAACTCTCACACACACACTACACAAGGTCAAAGTCTTCAAGTCCTCCTAGAGTTAGGAAGGTACCTCTGTCACCTAAGTCTGAAATCTCAGGTTCTAAGACTTCTAATAGTGACAAGAAGACTAACACCAAGAAAGTTAATAAGCATGTTGTTTATGATAAAACTGTTTCTAAGTCACATGGACCCAAACTTGTTTGGGTACCAAAGGAGAAGTAATACCTTTGTGGTTGAAGGGCAAAGAAAGTGAAAAGAAGGTCATGTGGATTTTGGACAGTGGATGCTCAAATCACATGACTGGTGATATGGCCCTGCTATCACATTATGAGGAGAAGGCTAGCCCAATGGTTGCTTTTGGAGATGACAGCATGGGTAACACATTGGGATATGGCAAGTTAAAAGTTGGTAATGTCATCATTGAAGATGTAGCACTAGTCAAGGGTCTCAAGCATAATCTGCTAAGTGTTGGTCAGTTTACTGATAGAGGATTCAAGGTAAATTTTGACAAAGATGAATGTTTGATCACTCACAAGAAGACTGGTGATTTTGCACTATCTGGAGTAAGGAAAGGAAGCCTGTTTGTAGCCAATACGGACTCTGCAAACAAGGACAAAGTTTGTTGCTTCTACTCAAAAGCATCAAATGAAGATTGTTGGCTATGGCACAAGAAGTTATCACACCTGAAATTCAAGGCCATTAATTCTCTAGTCAAAAGAGAGTTAGTGAGAGGCATGCCCACACTTGAATTCTGTCAAGAAGGAGTGTGTGAGGCTTGTCAAAAAGGAAAGATGAAAAGGTCAAGCCACAAGTCAAAGACAGTGACATCAATCAACAAGCCCCTGCAATTAATTCATATGGATTTGTTTGGGTCTGTCAATATTATGTCACTCTCAAGAAAGAAGTATGCCCTAGTGATGGTTGATGACTACACAAGGTATACATGGGTGGAATTTCTAGCATCAAAGGATGAGGTTACTCAAGTAATCATTAAGCACATAAAGAAAGTTGAGAAGGAAGCAAAAGCCAACAATGCAGGTGTGATTGCATTGAGAAGTGATAATGGAACAGAGTTCAGAAATGCCTTACTTGAAGCATTTTGCAAAGAGAATGGCATTTCTCAACAGTTCTCAGCTCCAAGGACTCCACAACAAAATGGAGTAGTTGAGAGAAAGAACAGAACTCTAATTGAGGCTGCTAGAACAATGTTGCTTGATGCAAAGATGCCTACATGTTTTTGGGCTGAGCCTGTGAGCACTGCATGCTACATCCAGAACAGAACCCTCATCAACAAAAACACTGGAAAAACACCTTACAATTTGATGACTGGAAAGAAGCCTACTCTGAAGTATGTTCATACTTTTGGAAGCAAATGCTTTATGTTGAAAGACAATTCAGAATATGTAGGGAAGTTTGATGCAAAGGCATTTGAAGGAATTTTTCTTGGCTATTCTATGGAGAGAATTGCATAAAAGGTTTATGTCATCAGTCAAAAGAAAGTTATGGAAAACACAGATGTGACATTTGATGACAGCAAACTACCTGGATTAGAAGAAGCCAATGATGAAGATAGAGATCCATTAAAGTTTAATAATCTAGATGACTCTGATGAAGAGATTGAAACTGAAGTTGAAACTTTAGTTCAACAAACTCAAGTGAATGATGAAACAAGAGAAGAATCTGAACCAACCAACAGTGAAGAGTCTAACATCCAAGACACACCTGTGAGTAGTAGCAACTTCACAGGGGGAGGAAATGAAAATGATCATGTCTTGAATGATGGAGCAACATCAAGGTTGAGAAATCAAACTGAGCACTCAAGGAAATGGGATAGATCACACACTGCAGAGCAAATTATTGGAGATCCAAATGCAGGAGTGAGAACTAGGAGAGCAACTCAAAATGAGTGTCTCTATGGTTGCTTTCTATCTCAGACTGAGCCTAAGAAACTTGATGATGCACTGTTGGATCCATATTGGATTATTGCTATGCAAGAGGAGCTGAATCAATTTGAAAGAAACAAAGTATGGGAACTTGTGCCTTCACCAAAGGACAGAACCATTGTTGGAACAAAATGGGTTCTGAAGAACAAGATGGATGAAAATGGGGTGGTCATTAGAAACAAAGCAAGGTTGGTTGCAAAAGGATACTCTCAACAGGAAGGCATTGATTATGATGAGACATTTGCCCATGTTGCTAGATTGGAAGCCATCAGAATATTCTTGGCATTTGCTGCTCATTCAAATTTTAAAGTCTATCAAATGGATGTCAAGAGTGCATTTCTGAATGGAGAGTTGGAAGAAGAAGTTTATGTGCAACAACCACCTGGCTTTGAGGATCCACATTTCCCAGAGTTTGTCTACAGATTGCTTAAGGCATTATATGGACTTAAGCAGGCTCCAAGGGCATGGTATGATACTTTATCACAATTTCTTCTGGAAAATCAATTCACTAGAGGCACATTGGACAAAACACTATTTTACAAGAAGCATGGTAATGATATTATCCTAGTTCAGATCTATGTGGATGATATCATATTTGGCTCTACAAATGAGAAGCTGTGTGAGAAATTCTCTAAGCTCATGCAGAGTAGATATGAGATGAGTATGATGGGAGAGCTGACATTCTTTCTTGGCTTGCAAGTTAGTCAGAGGAAGGATGGTATCTTATCAGTCAAACCAAGTACATCAAGGATTTATTGAAGAAGTTTGACTTTGAAGATTGCTCACCTGCAAAGACACCTATGGCCACTGCCACTAAATTGGATGAAGATGTCAAAGGCAAGAAAGTAGATATCTCAGTCTATAGAGGCATGGTTGGTTCCTTACTCTATCTCACTGCAAGTAGGCCAGACATCATGTTTGCTACATGTCTGTGTGCAATATTTCAATCAAATCCAAAAGAGTCACATTTGATTGCTATAAAAAGGATCTTTAGATATCTGAAGGGCACTCCAAACTTGGGTTTATGGTATTCTAAGGACACAGGGTTCAGTCTGGTTGGTTACTCTGATGCTGATTATGCTGGATGCAGAGTGGATAGGAAAAGCGCCTCAGGTAGCTGCCAGTTTCTTGGATAAAGGTTTGTCTCTTGGTACAGCAAGAAACAATTATCTGTGTCAACTTCCACAGCTGAGGCTGAATACATAGCTGCTGGGAGTTGCTGTGCTCAAGTGCTTTGGATTAGAAATCAACTTAGAGACTATGGACTTGTGTTGGAAAGAATTCCAATCATGTGTGATAACACAAGTGCAATCTCTATAGTTGCCAATCCTGTTAATCATTCTAGAACAAAGCACATTGACATCAGATATCACTTTATTAGGGAGCATGCAACTAATGGAACCATTGAGTTACATTATGTTCCCACAGATAAACAATTAGCTGATATATTCACTAAGCCATTGGATGAAGCCACCTTCACAAGGTTGGTTGGTGAGATTGGAATGCTGAATTCTTCAGAATCTGGCTAAGTGAAAATATCAACTAGATTGTTGCAGCAGTAAACACTTACTTTATCTAAATTCTTAATATTTTTGAAGTAAGTGTTGGCTGAAATATGATTTATAAATATTTCAAATTTGTTACATATGTTAAAAATCATATTCGAATTAGCTTGAAATTTCTATGAAATTTTAAGACAATCACTATTTAATTTATTAGGATATTCTTCATTTGAATAATTCTGGTGAATTTTGAAAAGATAGTGAAAATTAATTTTTATTAGTGAAAATTAATAGGCTAAATTATCAGTGAAAATTAATTTTCATCTGTACTTAATTTCATAGATGCTAAATTGATTGAATTGCCTGGGTTAGACAAAAATATAATAGGCTATCCGAAATCCATGACCAAACTCATTTTTGGTAGCTTGGAGACGAGGAATGATGTGGATGTAAGACTCAAAATAACTCCCCTTACGGAGAGTTTATTTAGGACTTACCCCACAACATGCCAATATGTGCCTCAAAATCTGAGTTAGCTAGGCCCAAGCAAGTAGAGCAAAATGCTAACCCAGGGCCTGCTAACCAACCCTCTCAGCCAAACACTTTACCAAACAAAGAGCCACCTGCATTGTAACACCCCCAGATCCGGTCGTTACGGTTTCCAATTCTGTCCACAACACTTGAACTTTCCTTAAAATAAAATAAATTACATCTCTATGACCCAACACAACAATGTAAAACACACCCGTTATAGTCCCAGAGATGAAATCAGAGTAACAATCAAATTTTTATTAATCACATTATGAGTTCTTACAATCCAAAAGAATTTCAATATAAATACATACTCTTTGCCATCCATTTACATAAGTCATACTAGACCATATACTTGGTACTGAAAGAATAAATCTACCCTACCAATAGCTTCTTCTTCAGCTCTGGTAGTCTCATCGTCCTCGCCTGCGTCGAGTGCGCCTTGTGCGAGTCATCTGGTATAGCTGTTGTTGTGATATAATAATAAAGCAAGGGTGAGCAATAGCCCACCAACAATAATATATAACTGAACGATAATATATAACAGTTCAAAAGTATCTTTCAAACCATATGCCATGCATTTACGGAAATGATGCCAGTATAATATGAACGATGAAGTTACAAGGTAACTTAAAGTATTTGTTTGTAGAAATATCTGCTACATCAAAAGTAAGCGAGATATTCTCATTGTCATTAAAAAGAGGAACTTGCATGAAAAGATTGCAATTCCAGTTATGAACACTTTTCCAGCTCTGCCAACAGTAATCATGTTGCAGGAAACAAATAAGTTTGGATGATGAACCAATGATGGAGTATTCACCGCGCCCGCTGTTCCAATCTTGATGATCAGTCGAGATCGTACAGCTCAAATTAGATTTACTACCGGTAGAAGGAAGAACTGACGGCTTTACTTGTATACCGCCTTACTAGCTCTCCCCGGCCAACGGTTGGGCCAAAGGGGATGGACCGGCGCTACTCGGCCTCTTACACGACTCCTAGTTCAAATAGAATTCATGATTCTGAATGTAACGTTCGTCCCCCTTACCCCAAGTATAATACTTGTTGATAAGACTCTACAAAGTAGTCGTATCTAGTTGGAAAGGAAAATTCACCAATAACTTCCAAGCTATTGCTTGGTAACGAATATCAACTTGTTCCAACAATCTTACCCCTCGAAAGATGAGAAGGTAAACAACGACTTAATAAGTCAATAGCACCCGAGTTGCGAGTGAAGAGAATACTTTATGACCGGGAAGTCGACAAGATAAATAACATTTTCCAAGTAAGGTTCCCTTATTTTTAGGGAGATAGACTCAAGAAGAATGATGTCTGAGAACCTTTCTTGATATAAGATTAATAATAATATGTCTCCGAAATATTTTTCGTAATAATCGAAGAAGATAAAACTTATTGAGGTTATTCTAAGTATGGAATTTAAATGAATATTCAAAAAGTAATATTCATTTAATGAATAATATTCTAAATGAATATCAAGTAATAATAATCATCTCACAAGTCCAGAAGCTACTGATCTTAGCATCAAAATCATCATTCATCTTAAATCATATAACAAATTACATAATCATGCTTATAATTATCACTATAATCATACCAAGCTAAATCCATCAAAAACATTCATAAATCTCAAATCAAATGCTAGGGTTTCAAGAGATCTACCTTCCTTGGAGTATGATATAACCTTAATAAGCTTGGTATGGTCCTTGTCTAGCTTAGTCAAACCTTAGATCATCCAAAGAAATCATGAAAACAAAGTTAGTTTCTAAGATTCACTATTCATCGTCAATCTTGTAAAAATCATATAAAATCAAAAACTACGAGTTTGGTTCTAAAATTTTTACCACACCTTCTAATCTTCAAGGGCTTTCTTTTGAGCTATATAACACAAGAATCCAACCATGGGAGCTAGGGTTTTGAGCCCCATCTTTCTACTGATCAGAACCTGGACAGTTTTGGTCCTCCAACTTTAAGCATGGATTTGACTAGGCTATACTACTTGGATTTCCATGAAATTTGGAACGAATCTTGCCCATGGAGTGGAGAAGCTATGGTTAAAATTTGGTGATTTTATCATGGATAGAAATGGAGATATGAATTTTTCTTTGATCTTTGTTCCTGCTGGGCAGTTTTGGAGTGTTTGGTGTTTTTACTTTGTTTTCTCTTGTTCTTGCTTGCTTTATGGCCAATAATGCTAACATCTTGTAATATATATCTAATGTCTTTGGATGCATCTCTTCAAGATGTGTTGTCATGCTTTGATTGGTCCTTTTTAAAATATCTTAACCTCACAATTACACTTACGTACTCATCTCTTGCCTTTTAGCACTTAAGTCCCTGGGTAAACTGCAACTAGGTGCTTAGATATTTCTATAAAGGTGTGATGTCATCTTCCACTATCTTTGGTGGATGCATCCTATCTTGTTCGTTCGTTTCTTTGTTCGGTTATCGCTCAATTTCGCTGATCGTTCGAAGAATAACCAAGTAGTTTCACCTCTAGGGTTTACCGGGAAATTTCTCGATATTCATAATACCTTCCCCAATCCTTAATATAATCCTCGTGATGACCATGTAGGATATTTAATCTCGATACGAACTTAATCCGTAATCTATGATTCGTTCGCTTTATTGATTAATCTCGTTATAACGTTTTAGCGGTTTCTAGAACGCTTGTTTCACTGCCTCAGTGGTTTCCTACCTTCATTCTTAAATCAAATATAATAACATCCCAAAATATCAAATCCTCAAAGTTAATATCTCAATTCTTGGATTATAATAATATTTAATCCACTGTCCGGTCAAATATTATACCGAAAAAGAATTTGGAATTTCTGAATTCCGATCGTCTCTGCATTCACTTATTTCCTCCGCGTATTACTAATATGAATTCGAAACATCCATATCACGTCCCGTACATAGGGTGGCGTGAAAAGTTTTCCAACTTACAAAATCACTATTCATCCACCAAATTACTATGCACATACAGGAAACACTATGCACGTACGGGAAATACTATACACGTATGGGAAACACTATGCACGTACGGGAAACACTATGCACGTATGGGAAACACTATGCACGTACTCATTTCCCTTCAAGGATCCATTAGCTCCTTCCTGGATGGTAGATTATTCTTATCTAGGTCCTCAACCATCGAATTACTCTATTCTGACAATATACCAATGCATCAGGATCATTGTCCAAAGTAATATCCATTCATTACAATCATTGTTCTTTGAAACCACTATTCATTAATGCTCTTTAACCACAATAGGAAAAGTTTTAATTCTACCCAAAATTCGGGTTATTACAGTCTCCCCTCCTTAAAAGGATTCCGTCCTCGGAATCAGTTTAGGAATAACTGGGGTTACTTCTATCCCATTGCACTTTCTATTTCTCAGGTGGATTCTTCCACTTCTTGATTTTCTTCAAATCTCTCACTAGCTTGACAACCTTATCTCTTAGCGCTTGCTCTTTTCTATTCATAATTTCCCCAGGTTGTCCTTCGTAGTTCAGATTCGGTTATGTATATCTATCTGCTCGTACTCTGTCATATGTCGGGCATCTATAGTTTACTGATGAGGCACATACGCATGAACCATGTTATGACCATTTTACCGGTTTGGGTGAGGCTGGCTCATAGGCCACCTTCCTGACGCGTTTAAACTCTCAGATGGCCCAATGAATCTTGGGCTAAACTTCCTTTCATTCTAATCTTGTTAATTCCTTCCACGAGGATACCTTTTCTTATTACAAATCTCGAACCTTATATTCTCTATCTTGTTTGCACAGAAATACATCAACAAAAACTTGCTTGTCAGAATCCTCTATTAATTCTAGATATTTCCCAATTCCATTGTATAAATGTCAACTCTATTGTCGACGGGGTACTCTGTATTGAAACTAGTTCGAGTATTCTAACAACCGATTCGAGTAACTCTTGATGTCTAGCAACGAGTTCGTCGGCCATCAATGTTTTTGCCTCGCTATCTCATTGTTAACTACTATCACCCCCGGTATTCCAACCTCTTCTTTAATCATCTCACAGAATGCCAATCTACCTCCTGTGTTCATTCAGTCATTCTCTATTATCTCATCTCTTCTCCTTTCTGAAAGAAAGGCGAATCTCTTGGGGGGATTTGTTTGCGGGGAATGTTGTCTGGTTCGAGGACTCTTAATCCTTTTATCACAAATCATAATCTTCATATACACACAAGCACACATATTTTCAGATCTGATAGGTCTGAAAGTCGATCATGTTTGATCCTTTTTGATTTCGCACCTTTCCTTCATATATACAATGTTTCGATATACTTAGGGCGAAAACTATCTCAGATAACTCACAGCCAATTCATTAAATTCCAAAAAGTTGTGGGTGCAATAGTCAACCCAAAATGACATCACTTAAAATTTCATAGTGTCTATACCTAGTGCGATTCACAATCTTGGGTATATCCTCGATTTTTTTTAACTTCCAACCGGTGATGTCCCATTTCCTAATAAGTTTGGAAAATACACAGCGTCCCTGTGCTGCTCAGACAATCTTCTACAACAGTACCTATACTCAATGTTGACCCATTCAACTCTCGAGGTTCGATGCACAATCTTGTGCTAACATATTTCTTTCTTACAACACACCGGTTCCTCACGGTGGCACACTGAGTCTCATCGCACTCTTAATCAACAATCCTCGCATCTGAGTTGATAATTCTTTTATTCCTACTGGGCTAACGGGAGATGCAGCACTAGGTTCTGAACACTCGATATTCATTATTATGTCATCCAAATTGATATCTGGTAGCTTATTAAAACCTTGTACAACCTCCCAAAATCATTATAATTATACTTGGTGTCTCTTTCCTCGGGGTCAACCATATGAGCTGATCAAGCCTCATATCTCTGGCGTCATATTCTCTTAGTCTGAACTAGATTCCAAAATCACTGACTCCGTCTTTATCCTTGAATTATTTCCCTCATAATCAATTTGGCTCCATTGGGTATCAACTAATCCATCATTATTATAATATCAATTTCTCCCTAATTCGAAAAGAATCAAATCTCTCGATCGAGTGGTACTCTGGGTAGGTTCTCTGGAAATCACTATTCCTTATCCATAAGGAACACTTCCTGAACTTGATGTAGATATTACATGAAGTAGATAAAATTGCAGAAGAGTTTCAAGCATCGCAGCTACGTTAGGTTGATGAAACTATCATTCATGCAGCTTCCATAAAAGACTGGAAACTTAACGGTTTACTTCGTCAATTTTGTATCATGGTCCTGGTTTGCCTCAAAACGGGACCTTCTAAGGTACGTAATATGCTTAAGACTCCATCACGAATCGAATCTTTACTTAAACTATTATTACCTTCGATTCTTGCACAATCATCAAAAGGAATGTAACTTCCTCCACTCCGATATGACCTTCAAGGTCTTTCCAAATATCATTTTGTTTCTTTGGTATGAACATTTGTAATTATTCCTTTATACTTAGACTGTCGGCCACCTCATTGGCCTTTCCTGATAATAATAATTTTTGGTAATCCTTGTTCTCTGGATATATTCCAATTCAAACTTTTCTACCTCATTCCCATCACTGTTGGGTGAAAGCATTCTCCCTTAAGCTCTGCTGATGGAGAAAAATATATTTATCAGTCTTTTTCCATAAGTCAATGCTTCCACCTACCCGTGGGAACTTTATCACGTTTATTCCCAATCCTACTTAGGATACTTCTTTTCTTAGTTCTTTCCTTATCTTAGGATAATCTCAGCCTTTATAGGTTCAATCCATACTTCCTCAAGGTTTCATACATGCCTCATCTGGCATTATTGTTAATATGTCATACATTCCTTACCAAAATTCCATTTTGAAGTTCGGAATAATACTTTTTTTCCTTGTAAGGTTTCATATGTCATCCTCATCATTCCTCCTTTATTTTCTGGGTACAGGGTATATCAAAATGTCATTGATCAATACTCTAATAATTCTATCTATGTTCTTTCCAGAACTCTTTTTAATAATCCTTACCGGTCATTGTTGCCTTAGCAAGTCCAACTCATATCATCTGAATTCATAATGTCGTTATTAGGGTTAATGCCATCCCTTGTGCATTCCCCAGGGTTTGTCTTAATTTATTGATATCCTATCCTTAATTCAACTGCCAAGGAATTCTTGCATCCTATACTTGGCAATCAAATCATGTATCCTTAATAAGGGTCTCTTTTCAATCATTCTCATTTGATAATCGATCGGTGGCTTTATGCAAACCTCTTCTTTCAGATAGTTGTCAACCTATTTGACCTTCCAAAAGACAACGTATGTCTATCTGCTCTCTTACAGAACTTGGTAATGGTAGCAAGGATGTTCTGGAAGATATTGATCGAGTTCAACGTGAATCTCTTAGTACTTATCGTTTTTCTCAAAGGTACTTGCCTTAGACAAAATTTCTACAGCATACTGATCCATCTATGACCATTTCTATACTCTCTTCATAAACCTTCATTGTTTACTTCCCTTGGTCATAATATATTCATGGTATTTATAATACCCTAACATCATACATCTCAAGTCATTATACTTCCATTTTTACTCGTAATCTTGGGCAATCATATACACATGAATCACTTTAGTACGGGTGACCCCATTCCAAAAAGTCTAGTAAATTCCCAATCCAAACATGGGTTGCAAAGGGTTCAGTAGAAGATTCCTACGATCTCATTAATATTTCCTTTATATCAAAAGCCCTTGCAGTCGGCGCTTACTTAGAAGCAACCCTGCTTTGTCCTTTCATTGCTGGTCTAGTCACTTGATAATCCTTTGTGACTTGGCCTCAACTGACCACACTAAAATAAAAATATATGGTTTTTGGGGTTGGCTAATTAGCATTACTTTTCTAGCAATTGCTGGTATAGTGCCTTCTACATTGATACCTTTCTACCTTTCCAAAACTTTACTCCATATAGGTCTTAATCGACTTCTCGGCACCGTCTCCGGTCACCTTTCCTCCTCTTTTATCTTTTAAACTATTCTTATCAATCCCACGTGCCATGCAAATTCATGGTATAACAGTATTTTCACTTAAGTCAATCCCGGAGTTTCTCAATCCGGTCGGTTTCTTACTTACATTTCCTGTTTTCGTCTAATCTCACTTCATCATTCTATTTCTACAATCAATCGCGATAACCGGGGTCTATCCACCAACCCATATAGCGGCTACTTTACCCAATTCACGGGGTTCGCCCCAGTTTCTACTCTCTTCCATGATGTTCTCTGATAATCAGAAAGACAAGGTTTGCCAAAATTCGTTGAATTTCTTTCCATAATCAAGGAAATTTTGGTCAATCTATCCAACCACCGGTAACACTATGAAGATCAATTTCGAAACCTAGAGAATAGTTCTATGAGCATCCAAGCAGGTAGAATCATAAGCAGTTATAATAACGGAATTATTGACATAAAGTTGGAAGTTTAACCACTAGAAAGGAACCAAATATATATATCCCATAGAAGGGAAATCAAAAGTTTCAAACTGAAACATGCCACCTCTTCCTGATACATATACATCTTAGTTGTCGATAATATCAAATGTCAGTCTTCCTAACCACAGGTTTCAGAAGGAACACTACCGTCGGAGTTAGTCGTTTCATAAAAATTGGCACTACTAAGGCCATCCTAGTCTGGTGTACCGTGTTATTCGAATGCATCCGCAATTACTCTGCCGTGCTGCATAAGCACACCACCTAAACCTGTATGAGATGCATCATAGTGTATCATAAAGTCTTCCTTCTCCCGTTAGGCAACACCAACGCCGGGTCGTTACCAATTTCATCTTAAAACATTCTCTATTACCTCTTAACCACTAATCGCATTACTTGATCCATTTGCAATTCAGTGTCAGAATAAACTTAAGGTAACTACTATAATCTATTCGGGGAAAAGAAAGAATTTAATATTCTTCTGAATCACATGCATCTAACGTTCCTGATTCACCATTTTACTGAGTTAAAAATAAACTTATACTTAGTACCTGATAGTAGTCATATTACGAGTTTATCATAGACCCACTGGTCTTTTCCTCTGGTAGTTTCTGAGATCATCGTCTCGCTTACTACTTTATATAACTTTATCCAATCAGGCCATCACTTTCTACTATCTTTACTTTCGAAGCTGGTTCATTCATAATATGGACATTTCGCTGAATAAAACCACCTCAACAATCTCAATTTGGTTTCATAAAATATAACCCATGAAATCCGCCTTCTCATGGCGAATTACCATTGACAATATTCACACTAATCCATTTATCCGATAATATGGCACTTGTTGCCTCTATCTCAACTGCTCCTGGGTGCTCCCCGTCCTACATCGACGTCTTTGATAATCATGCATCATTCTAACTCCTTTCTCATTAATCTGAAAGTCTCTAAGGATCTTTATCTATCCCCATATAAGACCTCAAGTAATCCTTCCAATCTGTTTTAATTGCTGGTACTACCTCTCGTAGTCCGGCTATAAATTCAACATAAAATTTCAATTCTCTTAATAATATCTCAGTTCTTTGTGCTCACTTCTCTGAGCACTATAATCTTAACTCTCGCTATCCCTCTGGCTACAACCCTCATTTCCTTGGAGTAATCTCCTCATCCTCAATAGAATTTTCCTCTGCTGGAACCTCTTTCGAGTCCTCAATAGGGTACTCTATCGAATTCACAATTCGATCGTCAGCATATAATAAAACATCATCATGCTGCTACTCGTACGCCTCAAGGTCTGTCGCCTTACTAGTCGATACGAGAACGAGCTAAGTTACTATCATGATACTTAAAAAGTTCCCGTAAGGGTTTTAGGTGAACCTGGCAAGGGTCCTTATTATATTAGTGAATTTATTATTATATAACGTCGTATCATCTCTTGAGATATATAACTCTCGCTCTGATACCACTTCTGTAACACCCCCAGATCCGGTCGTTACGGTTTCCAATTCTGTCCACAACACTTGAACGTTCCTTAACATAAAATAAATTACATCTCTATGACCCAACACAACAATGTAAAACACACCCGTTATAGTCCCAGAGATGAAATCAGAGTAACAATCAAATTTTTATTAATCACATTATGAGTTCTTACAATCCAAAAGAATTTCAATATAAATACATACTCTTTGCCATCCATTTACATAAGTCATACTAGACCATATACTTGGTACTGAAAGAATAAATCTACCCTACCAATAGCTTCTTCTTCAGCTCTGGTAGTCTCATCGTCCTCGCCTGCGTCGAGTGCGCCTTGTGCGAGTCATCTGGTATAGCTGTTGTTGTGATATAATAATAAAGCAAGGGTGAGCAATAGCCCACCAACAATAATATATAACTGAACGATAATATATAACAGTTCAAAAGTATCTTTCAAACCATATGCCATGCATTTACGGAAATGATGCCAGTATAATATGAACGATGAAGTTACAAGGTAACTTAAAGTATTTGTTTGTAGAAATATCTGCTACATCAAAAGTAAGCGAGATATTCTCATTGTCATTAAAAAGAGGAACTTGCATGAAAAGATTGCAATTCCAGTTATGAACACTTTTCCAGCTCTGCCAACAGTAATCATGTTGCAGGAAACAAATAAGTTTGGATGATGAACCAATGATGGAGTATTCACCGCGCCCGCTGTTCCAATCTTGATGATCAGTCGAGATCGTACAGCTCAAATTAGATTTACTACCGGTAGAAGGAAGAACTGACGGCTTTACTTGTATACCGCCTTACTAGCTCTCCCCGGCCAACGGTTGGGCCAAAGGGGATGGACCGGCGCTACTCGGCCTCTTACACGACTCCTAGTTCAAATAGAATTCATGATTCTGAATGTAACGTTCGTCCCCCTTACCCCAAGTATAATACTTGTTGATAAGACTCTACAAAGTAGTCGTATCTAGTTGGAAAGGAAAATTCACCAATAACTTCCAAGCTATTGCTTGGTAACGAATATCAACTTGTTCCAACAATCTTACCCCTCGAAAGATGAGAAGGTAAACAACGACTTAATAAGTCAATAGCACCCGAGTTGCGAGTGAAGAGAATACTTTATGACCGGGAAGTCGACAAGATAAATAACATTTTCCAAGTAAGGTTCCCTTATTTTTAGGGAGATAGACTCAAGAAGAATGATGTCTGAGAACCTTTCTTGATATAAGATTAATAATAATATGTCTCCGAAATATTTTTCGTAATAATCGAAGAAGATAAAACTTATTGAGGTTATTCTAAGTATGGAATAAATATTCAGAGAATATTTATTGAATTAAGAATATTTAAAGACTATTTAGGAATATGAAAGAATATCTTTAATCAGAGTATTTTTCAAAATAATCCCTGAAGAAATATAAGGAGAATATTTATTGAATAAATAAATATTTACACGAATATTCAAAATAATATTCATTAAGGAATTTAAATGAATATTCAAAAAGTAATATTCATTTAATGAATAATATTCTAAATGAATATCAAGTAATATTCATTTAGTAATCCGAGCTTTAAATGAATATTCGAGATAATATTCGATAAATAAATCAAGCTTCAGATGAATATTAGAATAATATTCATCAAGTAATTAATATCTTAAATGAATATTCAAAAGTAATATTCATTTAATAAAATAATATTCTAAATGGATATTCAAATAATATTCATTTAGTAGTCCAATCTTTAGAAGAATATTCGGAATAATAATCGATAATCTATTTGACTTTGAATGAATATTGAAAAATATTATTCGTCGAATGGTTACGTTCAAATAATTATTTGAAGTAAGGATCGTTAAATAAATAATCTCGAACGAATATTCAAATAATATTCGTCGCCCAAATAATGGAAAATATTTACTTAAATATTTTCCTCCGAGGTAATCTCGATATATCAAGAAATATTGACTCCTGGTCTATATTTGACGAATAAGATGTATACGCCCTTCTATGAGGGTCTTACAATAACCGGCTTATAATTGATACGTTAGTTATCTAATTTATAAGCTAATAAACAATCAGGGAACAAGCATAACGATATAACTTGAAAGTAGGCATGCATGCTATGGCATATGTATAACAGAAAACATATATATATATATATATATATATATATATATATATATATATATATATATATATTCAATGACAACAACAGCCTAAAAGAAAGGAATTGAAACTTGCCTGGTAGTCGAGTACGGTAAGGGGTAGTGGTAGCGGGTCCCGGGTCAGCTTGGTGATCTATAAATAGCCAAGGCATTCGGAATTAATCACTTAACATCTTAAAAGTTAAGTTATACTTAAATCAAAACACGTTCTCGAGTTATCTCGTTATACCCCTTTTTGTGGATTCCTTTTATCATTGATCCGACCCGACATTCGTTCGTTAATACGACATGTCACTGTACTTACACTTGGGACATACTTAAGTCATACAAGTTCTAAAGTCGATCGTTACGAACCAATATTATACTCCGAGTTTTATCGCCCGTTTTCTAAGTGTTTTACCGAAGTTATAATAGAGTCGTCTTTTAGGGGTTCGTTCGCGTTTAACCTCGACTCGAATATTTTTAATAAATCGAAAAACGATCCTTTTGACATACGGTTTTCTTTCACACCTTTCTTTTTACCTCTAATATTTATTTACCAAGATTCGTCATGACTTTACATATTTTACGAGGGTTCAATTTCAGTTACGAACTTTCGTTTACGGATTCGAACTACTTTTAGTAAATCGGTCATAAATCCTAAATCGTAAGTCTATTTGATTCGATTCTTTTTCCAAAATGATCTACGACTCAAGATCTACAAGGGCATATTAGATACTTGACCAGTTTCGGCCATTAGACCTACTGTGATGCACGGTTTTCAATGACTAACGAAATTTCGGCATTATAACGGCTATAATACGAACGTTCCAAAAATCACAATCAACAACCCAAGCCACACCGGGCATTAATACAACTTATACACATAATAATCATCTCACAAGTCCAGAAGCTAATGATCTTAGCATCAAAATCATCATTCATCTTAAATCATATAACTAATTACATAATCATGCTTATAATTATCACTATAATCATACCAAGCTAAATCCATCAAAAACATTCATAAATCTCAAATCAAATGCTAGGGTTTCAAGAGATCTACCTTCCTTGGAGTATGATATAACCTTAATAAGCTTGGTATGGTCCTTGTCTAGCTTAGTCAAACCTTAGATCATCCAAAGAAATCATGAAAACAAAGTTAGTTTCTAAGATCCACTATTCATCGTCAATCTTGTAAAAATCATATAAAATCAAAAACTACGAGTTTGGTTCTAAAATTTTTACCACACCTTCTACTCTTCAAGGGCTTTCTTTTGAGCTATATAACACAAGAATCCAACCATGGGAGCTAGGGTTGTGAGCCCCATCTTTCTACTGATCAGAACCTGGACAGTTTTTGTCCTCCAACTTTAAGCATGGATTTGACTAGGCTATACTACTTGGATTTCCATGAAATTTGGAACGAATCTTGCCCATGGAGTGGAGAAGCTATGGTTAAAATTTGGTGATTTTATCATGGATAGAAATGGAGATATGAATTTTTCTTTGATCTTTGTTCCTGCTGGGCAGTTTTGGAGTGTTTGGTGTTTTTACTTTGTTTTCTCTTGTTCTTGCTTGCTTTATGGCCAATAATGCTAACATCTTGTAATATATATCTAATGTCTTTGGATGCATCTCTTCAAGATGTGTTGTCATGCTTTGATTGGTCCTTTTTAAAATATCTTAACCTCACAATTACACTTACGTACTCATCTCTTGCCTTTTAGCACTTAAGTCCCTGGGTAAACTGCAACTAGGTGCTTAGATATTTCTATAAAGGTGTGATGTCATCTTCCACTATCTTTGGTGGATGCATCCTATCTTGTTCGTTCGTTTCTTTGTTCGGTTATCGCTCAATTTCGCTGATCGTTCGAAGAATAACCAAGTAGTTTCACCTCTAGGGTTTACCGGGAAATTTCTCGATATTCATAATACCTTTCCCAATCCATAATATAATCCTCGTGATGACCATGTAGGATATTTAATCTCGATACGAACTTAATCCGTAATCTAGGATTCGTTCGCTTTATTGATTAATCTCGTTATAACGTTTTAGCGGTTTCTAGAACGCTTGTTTCACTGCCTCAGTGGTTTCATACCTTCATTCTTAAATCAAATATAATAACATCCCAAAATATCAAATCCTCAAAGTTAATATCTCAATTCTTGGATTATAATAATATTTAATCCACTGTCCGGTCAAATATTATACCGAAAAGGAATTTGGAATTTCTGAATTCCGATCGTCTCTGCATTCACTTATTTCCTCCGCGTATTACTAATATGACTTCGAAACATCCATATCACGTCCCGTACATAGGGTGGCGTGAAAAGTTTTCCAACTTACAAAATCACTATTCATCCACCAAATTACTATGCACGTACAGGAAACACTATGCACGTACGGGAAACACTATGCACGTACGGGAAATACTATGCACGTATGGGAAACACTATGCACGTACGGGAAACACTATGCACGTATGGGAAACACTATGCACATACTCATTTCCCTTCAAGGATCCATTAGCTCCTTCCTGGATGGTAGATTATTCTTATCTAGGTCCTCAACCATCGAATTACTCTATTCTGACAATATACCAATGCATCAGGATCATTGTCCAAAGTAATATCCATTCATTACAATCATTGTTCTTTGAAACCACCATTCATTAGTGCTCTTTAACCACAATAAGAAAAGTTTTAATTCTACCCAAAATTCGGGTTATTACATGCATCATCCTCTTAACAGGGTGGTGTCAGTAAAAAGAAGAAGAAGAGAAAATAGGTTGCTTCTGAACCTCTAAAAATCTTAACTGAAGCAGCCTTGGCTGTAGAATTAGGTTTAGAAAGTGAGGAACCTGAGTCACCTTTACTAACGCCAAAGAAGAAGAAGAAGAAATCTAAAACCACCTCTTCAATCACACAAATGGCTGAAGTTGTAAAATCAGGGGCACATAGTTCACTAGATGTATCCTCTCAACAGGATACATCTATAGAATCAAGCATCCTCCCCAATGCACAATCCTGTAAAGAGTCAGCACATGTGTAACGGTCCCAAAATCCGGGGTACAGATTTGGGGCCACCAACCACAATCAACATATTACTAACTTGGATATAAACATTAAATAAACTGATAAAACATTAAAACCCCTTAACCAAGATCGCATACAGGTTATGGTATGAAACAAACTATCCAATTACTTTATTACAACTCAATCTCAGAATAATAAAAATATTATACATTTTGTGAATATACAAACCACTGTCTAATTATATCTCCAACCTTGACAATTCTCAATCCACTATCTGGCGATATCCAAAACTCGACTGTCTCCTCTCGCTGCCCGGAGATTAACACCAACTGTCCACTTACTAGGTCTACTAAAATTCTCTATTAACTGGAGAAAACAAACAAAAGCAAGAGTGAGCCAACAATGCTTAGCAAGTGCATAAAGTGATAACAATTTTAATATCGAAACAATTCTGATAACAAAAGAATTTCAACTCATACTATGAAAGAATCTGTGATATTATTTTTAAATTGCCACAAGGGCCAATAATTCACCATTAATGAGGTGCAACAGGTACTAGAACGGATAAGAGTTTTGTTCAGCCAAAATAAGAATTATAGACTTCAAGGGAATCAGGTTTTAATGATTCAATAATGATACTCGAAAACTCAAGGTCAAATGATAACCATTCGATAATAATACTTGGAAATTCATGGTCAAGCAATACGAATCAATGTCCAACTGGATACTCAATCTATAGATTAGAATTGGATTTGCATTTTGATGCAACGAGTTAAAGTGGATGATCAGTCACACTAAAACTCCGGATATACTCTCTTGGTATATCCAAATACTCAACTGGATCCATGGCCCATTTTGGCCTAAAACATAATACTCATATACTGACTGGCGTCCTCAGTCCTGAAAACATTTTCATTTAATAAAACTTCCAATTCTGTCTTTAATACTCAGGTTAGGTGTCGGGACAATCGACCACCCTGCTTAATTCGAGTAAAGGTGTATATCAAGTAATTCAAACCAGAAATCAGATATCTAGCATTTTATTCATTTTCATGTGAGAAATAATAATTCAGGTTCAACATACATAGCATCAGGTGAATACAATCAAAGGAATATGATTCAGCTTTAATGAATTGACTTGATATCGAAAGGGAAAGTAAATCAACATAACATGATGTATCTACAGAATTAAAGTTGCATGAACGAGTACAAGTGAAACAATGTTCGATATAGTTGAAGAATCCGATTAAAATCACTTGGGTAAAATATGGTAAAATCGGGAATTTCGTTAACAGGTATTTATAAGGATTTTGAAATCTGGATTTTCTCTATTCAACGAACTTCTTAAACACAATCGAAGAAAATAAAGAAATGGCATTCCACTGAGGAATCCAACGACATACCATGTGTAAGGTATTGTGTAGAAAAAGGTTATTTGTGAGATTCTTTAAAATTTGATATTTAACTGAGGGTGGGGAAATAAACACTTTCCCGCTCATTGAAGAAACATATCATTTTCTAAATATACTTGTCCAACTCATTTCATACGATAAATAAACTAAATTGCATCACTTGAACAATAAGTGAATAGCGATAACACTTGCCTCGATTTACGGAGTTCTTGATCCTACCATGGATCCTTGACTCAATTTCACATCAGTCCTTACTTGTAATTTGCTACTTCACATCCATACCCTCGTCGACTTCGCTAACTACCATTCTTGTTCCAATTACCACTTGTCCTTGCACTACTCTCGGACTGGTCTCTTACTCGTACCTTTACAAATTCAAGTACCATTTCAGTGTCAAATCAAGCAAATTCTTATTTGCCCTACTCTACCCATACGCGTCCTATAACGCTTATACTCATGTATACACACATACACAAGTACATATAGACATATATAAACATATACCATCATATTCACAACATAGCGTTAGTATAACCAAGTCAAATAAACACTTAACATAGCTGACCACTTATTACCTAGATATCGTCTAGGCAACCTCTTCATAACAAATTCATAATATACTTTCACATCATCAAATCAAGTAGATTAAATAGATTTAAAATAGATTTGCAGGGGATTTTTAGAAAATTTCGGCATGAAGTATTCGTTTATCGGACTATGGGCACAACCCCTCAATATCAATCAAAAACAATTCAACCCTGCTTTTACAAAAATAAAGCTGCCTCAACTTGCCGCAACATAAAAGTAAACAATTAATGAAAAGTACCCGCCCGTACATGCGGCAACTAGCACATAAGAAATTTATAATAGCATTAACTACTACTAACGCTACATCAATAATCGTATTACTCACGCATTTTAATGATACACGTGACAATCAACCATTGATGTTCGTAAGCCCTAGGGAACAACCCCTAGCACTAACTATTACTTACGCTATATCAATGATCACCCCACTCAAGTATATTAATTATACCCGTGATAGTTAATCATTGATATTCGTAAGCCCGAGGAACTAGTTGAAGAGAATTACACAAGTCCTTAAATATTGACACTTAAGACTTATGATCTCATTGCAACTCGTCGCAGATAAACACATAATAAAATGAATCTAACAGTTAATCTTTGATAAATAACATTTTAAAACCATACAATCAGGAATTAAATTCTTATTTTAAGAAAACTTTACGAAATAACTTCTTTGTAAATAATACATACATCATCAACATCACGTAACTCAGCCAAAGCCTCTAGGGTCAGTGGTGAGATTCAATAACCATCATTTAACATTTATACCAAAAATCATAATTACAACTTACAATCATTAAACCCATATATTATCGAGATCACTAAATAATTTCAACAATTATAATTAACACTAACAATTAACAATCATTAGACCCGACATATAATAGGGCTCATAATTCATCCCACAATTAAAATTAGCAAAAATGCTTTCCGAATTAATACACAAAACATAATAATACTCGTAATTTACAATATTAATCTAATTACGAGAATTAATACATTTAATTCGCAATTTAACTCCATAATAAAATTTAACAACTATAAATCCTCCGAATTAAATCACGAAAATCAAAACAATATTATCGAAATTTAAACTAACTAAATCACAATAATCTACATAATTTATATAAAATGACAATTAATTAATTATATCGAAAAAAATAAAGTAATTAAACGAAAGAGGATACCTTTCGGTCCAATAAAGAAATTAAATAAATTATTCAGAAAATTAAACTTTTCACTTTTAAAATAAAGAATATAAAATTACGAGCACGCACATATTTTCGAAATATTTTTCGGATAAAAAATGAATTAAATATGAATTTTCAAAGTTTTGATCCTTTAAATATAATAAAACTCTAAAAATTATTTTAAAATACTCAAGCACCCAATTTAATCCACCCAACAATTTTAAAAACTCTATAAATATAAAAAGATAATATTACGAAAGATTTCATGATTTTTAATCCCTCCAATAATTTTATAAAATTTACAGAGGATCAAAAAATACATGATTTAAATATACTTAAATCCTCAAAAATACAAATAAAAATACATGGGCCTTCACAACTTATCCAGATCATCATATAAGCACATAAGCACAAGTTCACATACATTCCACTTTCCAACAATACTCACGTAATAATATTCATAATTGATATAAATAAATAATTCGAAATTTTCTAGGACGTTATAACATGGGAGTGATAAGGCTGGCACAACACTGAGTGAAGAGCACATGAATATTGAAACTCCCTCTATTTCTCAGGGGGAGTTGCCAAAATCCATTCTAAAAGACACTTCTCTTCCAGAATCTCACACTAAAATTTCTTTGGAGCCTGCAACTCAAGCAATTGAGGAGCAAGGCATTGATCACCAAGAATTTTCTTCTCTTGGTGAGCCAATGGACTCAAGTGACTTAGTGCATGACACTTTGCTCACCACCGAGGAACTACATTTAGATGGTGAGGGAATGCGAGCTGGGGCATATCCTAATGACACCATCAAAAACACAGAGGATTCACTAGTTTTCACTAGAGACTCTGTGCCTGTGTCAACTATTGGTGTAACTCATCCCACTTCTGTAGAGACACCAGTAGTAGAGTCATTCCATCCGGTTACAGAAGTTGCATTTGTAACTGAGGAGTCTAGCTTGCCTCGCTCTAGCTCTGACTTTATGTCACAATGGCTGAAGCCTGTGCAATATGGCAGCGCTTCAGGATCAGGATCTGTTCCACCACAATTGACGGTTGAAGCACTTCAAAGCTTAGTTATGGATCAGATTCCTGAGTTCACTAAAATTTCTCAGAATCTTCTCACTTCAAATCTACCAAACCCAGACTATGAGGCTATCCTTCTATGCCACAGAGTGTAGAGATGCAGAAAGAGAAAATTGTGGCTGATACTGAGAGAGATGGCAATGTAGATGCCTGGATGCAAGGAAAGTTTGATCTCACTCTCAATGAAGCTCTTCAGTATCTAAGAGAGGAATACATCACCTCACTGGGTTCAAATGCTAAATCCCTAACTCCTGGTGAAGTGTATGAAGCCATCAATGACTCTTACAAAGGATTCCTCAAGGCTGCACACTACCTTGGCAAAGGTGTCAAATCAGAAGTCAACAAGGTAAGTGATGCAACAGACCAGTCTGTGGGAGAGATAAAGAGGGCCTTTGATGCAAGGTTCCCTCAGTTGGATAGTATTCTAAAAGACATCAAAGTCTGCAACTCCACCTGCACCAAGATGGATAATGGTCTAGCTATACTGAAAGATGCTGTCACAGATCTGGGGCATAAATTTCAAATCTTATCTGATCAGACAACTGATGCAAATTCCATGCTGAGGACTCTGTTTAAAAATCAATATGGAGATAGGCTGGTTACTGAAGTCCCTGTGCATGAGATGACCAAGTTTGAAGTGGAGAGACTGAAAGATCAATCACTATCTAGTTTTAAAGCCACTAAGTTGTTCACAAAAGTGGAAACTCTTGAACAAGAGGTGGTCTCTCTCAAACAGTCCAATGCTCATCTGACATCACAAGTTGCAACTCTTACTGAGCAGTTGAACACTCAAGCCTCCACCACAGCTGATGTTCTTCTGCATCAACAATCTATGTTGTCTGCAATGATGAAGCATATGGGTCTCCCTCTTCCAGATGAATCTGCCAATCTCACCTCTTCCAACCCAAGGGCCCCTACTAAAGCCTCAGTGCCTGACACCAAGCCTAAGGGGGAGAAGAGAAACCTAAGGGACTCAAAGCCTAAGGGGTAGTCAAAAGAGGAGAAGTCTAGGAAGGAGATACCCAAGGAGAAAGGTATTACAATAAATGAGGGTGGTCATCAAAGGAGTTCAAAATCTATAACCCATGTTCCAGGAAAAGGGAAGAATAAAGTTGATGAGCCTCCATCTCTGCCAGTTGTTACCTTGCCAACTGTGCACATCACCACTCCTAGTGGCCAGAGACAATCTATCACCTCCACAGTGGTTGCAGGGAGTATGCCAACTGACAAACCTCCATCCTCCAGAGTTGAAAGTGCCAAGCCTGTAGAAGCAAAATTAATAACAGAGGCCAAGCTACAAGAAGTTGCTAACTCAAATGTCTATCATGATGAAGCATTCTTGGAGTTTCTGAAAGCCCAAAAGGAACAGGCTGGTGACAGGATAATGTATTTGAGGAGTTTGAAGGATCAGGTTGAATACTTCACTGTCATACCCAAGAAAGTCAACAGCTCATGGTACAAGGAGATAGTGATGGTTTCTAAATCCAAGATATGGCATCTAACCTACAAAACTCTTCAAGACTTAAAGTTCATAGAGGTAGATGCCCTAATCAAGCTGATTGATAAAAGAGATGTCAATGAGAATAACAGGAGTCTGTACAATGACTTAAGGAATGAGCAAAAGTCTAGACTACCTGAAGTGTGCACTAATCCAAGAACCATTCTTTACCAGTCTGGTACCAAAATTTAAGATGTCAAGCAGCTGGTCATTCCTAGTCATCTTACTCTTCAGAACCACAGACTCATCATTGATATCATTGATCAACTGTAGAAGAAGAAGGGGAGAAGAATTGCTGAAGAGATAGAGGCACTGCAAATCCTAAGATCATTCATTGCAACTGGTGTAATTCCAGAAATGGCCAAGCCAAGGAGGAATAAGGATGATGAAGATGAAGACAAGAGTGATGGGAGGAGAAGTCATCACAAGAGTGATAAGGGTGATGAAGATAAGAAGAAGAAGAAGAAGGACGACAAGGACAAGAAGGATGATGGCCAAGGCAAAGTCTATGAGAGGAAGAATGGAAAACAGCAAGCCTTAGGCATTGCTAGCAGTAATCTCACCACAACACAAGACTCTAAGTCTAGGGTGAATGATGTTAGTAATGATCTACCAAAATCTAATTCCATGGCTTCTGCAACTGTTTTACCACCTCAAGAAGAGAAGAAGATTCAAGTCAAGAAACCATCTGTATGTTTCAAAAAGCAAACTGCTAATGGAATACTACAATGGTCTACCAGCAAAGGTCACATACTACTGCCAGGCAACCACACTAAGAGGATCAAATTCAAACAAGCAGCAAGAAAACCAAAGCTTCCCAAATCAAGAACCCTAACAATCTATCCAGGCCTAAAACTCCAACCACTAGATGAAGACTACAATGAAGACCAAATGGAATACCTTAGAGCTCAAAGAATTTATCATGTTTCAATCATTAATGAGTCCCTTGAGATCAAGTGTACTGATGGAAGATAGAAGAAGTTTAAACAAGGGCAGTGTCAAAATTGGGGTAAGTTATATGACATAGAAAGGATTATTGCCATGTTGGATGCAAATGATAAAGTGGAAAGAGTATGGAAGCTGGAACTGATTGACTTTGTGAAGATGAAGAGAGATCATGAAGAGCTGATAAGAAAGGGGTGCCTTGAGAAGTGGATCAAAAAGGAAAAAGAAATTGATAAACTGGAAGCTGAATCAGAAGTGTTGAGGGCTAAGGGATTATGTAGAGTTCAATTCAATCCCTATGTGGTGAAGTATAGGAGAAGAAATGGAGATAATGTCAATATAAGAATGAACCTACTCAATCACTATCTTGCTAACATTCTGAAACCAGTACTCGAAGACTTCAAAGACTCTATCTTGCTTGAAGAATTGGATGCAATGGCAGAAATCATAAGAGCTATGGATGAGAATGGAATGAAGGAAAAAGAAATAAAACAGAAGGCATATGATGATCTACTAGCCAAGGAAATGGAGATGGAATCAAATGATAAAGGCTAGCATCTCATCATAGTCTGTAAGATTACACACTTGTATTTCTATTCATGTTCTTAGTTCAAATCTACATACCTGTACTTTTCAAAGTTTTATCTTTGTGTATGTTAGGCTTGTTATCATGCATGAAATTGTGACTAAGGGTCTTACTCACAATTTGGGGGAGATTGTTAGTCACAGAGACATGCCTGTACTCATATAATAACAAGCCTAAGTATGTGTAATGCTATGCATTACCTACATGACCTCTTAACTGAGGGAACCTCTAGTTGTAGAGTTTCTATTTATTTTGTACTTGTAATACGCATCAAATCCTAGTTGTGTAATTGTACTTATAAAGTCAAGAATAATGCTTGAAAGAAGTTCCAAGGTTCATGCCTCAAGCAAGGAGATAAAGACTGTCAAATAATCACAGTTGGGATTTGAAGAAATGAAGAATTTACCTAAGTACCAATTCGAGAAGTACATTTGTCTATTCGAGAAGTCATTCGAGAAGTCACGGATTCGATATCTCAAAAGACACTGTTCGATATCTCTGAAGGTCAACTAGTCAAAGCCTTATTCGAGAACTCAGAGATTCGACATGTCTAATACTCTATTCGAGAACTCATGGAGTCAACAAGTCAAAGCATCATTCGAGTTCTCTAAGAGTCAACAAGTCAATGCTCTATTCGATATCTCAAGGACTAAAGAATTTATTCGATATCTCAGGTTTTCGATAAGTAAAATGTTCTATTCGATATCTCAAGGATTCCTGAAGAAAAGACTTATTCGAGAAGTCATTTGATATGTCAGTTTAACAGTATTCGAGAACTCAGAGTTATCGATTAAGCAAATTCTAGTTCTCGAATCGCCAACAGTATTCGAGAACTCAGAGTTATTGATCAAGCCAATTCTAGTTCTCGACTCACCAACAGAGTTACTTCTCGAATACAATCTTGGAGACAAAATACTGAAGAATTGTACAAGTCAGAGACCTGCAACAAGCTAAAGCACTTTATGGACCACAATCTGTAATGTACTTTGGAAAAGCCTACAAAGAAGCTTGGAGAGATGTACAAGAGACAAAGAGCTAAAGAAGTGGATCTGAACAGAGCTTTGCAAAGTCAAACCTGTAGTCGTTTGGATGCTTACTCAAAAAGGATAGACACACTAGAAAGTAAAGTTGTTTAGATACCTTTTTGTAGTAAGTAGGTTGTATTCATGCTCTATAAGGATACAGCCTCACTTCCTTAGAAGTTAAGTTTTTCATACACAAAAGAAAAAATCTCTCTGAGAAAAACGAAGCTGAGAATACTAACTTTTGTATTCACAGATTGTAGCAAAATCTTTATCTAATAATATATTAGATTAAAGTGATATTGTGTTGTGTTGCTTGCTTATTATTTTCCGCACTTAAATTATATCACACACTTAACACATATCTTGCTATACAAATTCAAGAACAACGAAAAGTTCAAGAATCCATTCACCCCCCTCTGTATTCTTTCTTGTATTATATACTCAACAGGTTGTTTTAAATTAAAAAGGTAACGACTTTTAATTCGAAAGAAAATATTAATGATTGAAAGATATGATACGATCAATGTTTTTAGGTGTTTATAAAAGGTAATATCTTCAACTAAAAGTAAATTTGAAAAAGGCAAACAACTAATTACCATTAAGTTTATTATGTTAATGTAAAAAAGGTAATCGACTAATTACCATTAATTTTATTATGTTAATCGACTAATTACCATTAATTATATTATGTTATTAGTTATTTTAGGTGTTATATTTGTACTGAAAATTATAGTGTGATATTTTCAGGTATATATTAATGATTGTAAGATTTTTTTTGAATTAAAAAGGTGACGTATTTTAATTCGAAAGGAAATATTAATGATCGAAGGATATGATATTATTGATGTTTTTAGGTGTTTATAAAAGGTAATATCTTCAACTAAAAGTAAATGTAAAAAAGGCAATCGATGAAAGTCATATGTTTGCCCTATTTGTAAACATCGAGAATTCAACTCAACTTAAACAAGAATGTAATAGTAAATAGTATATGTATTGTCACAGGGATCTCAAATGTTCCACTGTCAAAAGAAAAAAGACAAAGTCAATTTACAGTTTTGATGTTATACTACATTGGAAGAAGTTCATTCATTTGATCGAGCGTCAGTGGAGTAATCAAGATAGTGCGTTCTATTTATAGTGACAAGAGGTTCCTACAGTGGCAGAATACATGTTATAAAGGTTTGAATAAAGTGTGAAGAAAAGGATGACAGGAACCACAGTTTTAAAGTCGATATATGAAGAATAGTCATTGCGGTTAGTCACTCATGAACCAGACCATGCATCGAGTGTCAACATTAAACAATGGTTGTTCGTCATTAACTTCAGTGGTTCGAGCTATCAAGACTGGTATAAGGGTAAATCATTGTGCAAGCAACAGAAGTGTTAAATTCATTAACCACAAGGATTTTACTATCAAGTGGACTGGCTATGAGGAAAAAGGATTATCACAAAGAAATGCAAAGTGATATATTCGTAAAGCTGGAACCCCATTTGGAATTGATATATTTTTTGCTAAGCTAAAGGAGTCCGGTTCCAGACCCTCAGGAGACCGCAGCTTAGACATTGAGGATTTATTTATATTAATAAATATTTATTTATTTGGATTATTATATTCATAAATATCTAATAATATTAGATATTTATTTTATAATTTCTGGATTAAAATAATTATTTATTAATTAAATATTAGAAGCTGTGCGGGTCAAAAAACATTTCTACGGACCAAAAATATTTTCAAATTCGAAAATGAAAAAGGAATGGCAGGTTGGTTGTCAGGCGCATGAATTTGAATTAAAAGACTAAAGAGTGGCCAGGTCTTTATTGATTAATTCAATAGTCTGTTTGGATAGCCTATTTAATAGTCTAAGTTCTGGATAGTCTAAGTGCTGGACAGTCTGAAAGGCTGGATAGTCTACAAAACAATTTAGTATTATTGATAATTTGGTTGATAGTCTGCAAGAGATAGTCTGAAAAGAATTGATAGTATATAAAGCTGGTTAGTCTGCATGGCTTTATAGTCTGCAAGGAAGTCTTGAAGAAAGTCTGAAAGCATGATAGTCTGCAAAGGAATTGTCTAGTCTGTCAGAAAATCAAGTATTAAAGACTATCAGGATAGTCATTTCGATAGTCTGCAAAGAAAGGTAGGTAGTCTGCAAGCACTGATAGTCATGCCGACAGTCTGAGTTTTAGGTGGATAGTCTGCAAGCCTTTCACTAGTCTGTGGATAGTCTGTTTCAGTGTTAAAAAGTGGCAGAAGATATTTTCATCAATATGTCTAGACAAATAGACATAGAAACGGACATAAACAAAGCTTCACACTCTTGTTTCAACAGAAGAAAAAGAGAGACCAAGAGAAAATGGTTCCGAGCTTCTAATTTAATTCTTGTAAATTATTTCTAGCTTGTATCGTTAAATCTAAACCACTAGAAATAGTTTATTTGTACTATTGGAACTATCTAGTGGATTAAGTTCCCTAGAACTTATCTCTCGAATAGCTTTTTAGCATTCGATCTTTTTATTACAAATATAGAAAAATTCATGTCGAATTTTCTATAGAATTTGTAATAATTAGTTTGGTCATCAAACCTTGTAATTTGTACCCGTGCATTAAGGCACACCCCTATAAGTTAATATAAATTTTATATTTAACTTGAATATTGGCTTCGTTTTATTCCGCATCGATTTGTTTAAAAATTAATATACACCTAAAGAACAACTTCGATAAAACAGTATAGTTTGTATTCAACCCCCTTTCTACAAACTATTTCGGACCTAACAATTGGTATCCGAGCCTTTTGATTGACGCACAAATCAAGATCCTTATTCCTGTGGTCCACCAATTGGTTTTAGAGTTTGTTGATCCATACACAAAACAAATCCGGTATTAGACCAAAAAGTCAACTCCTCTTATTTTCGAATTTTTTAACTTTCAAAATTTTCAGTTCTTGAGATTTTTGAACTTTAAATAATTTGAACTTATTTTTGGATTATTTAACTTTCAAAATTTTTAATTCTTGAGAATTTTGAATTTTAAATAATCTAAATTTATTTTCAAATTTTTTAACCTTCAAAAAATTTCATTTCATGATATTTTTTATCTTTAAATAATTTGAACTTATATTCGATTTTTTTAATTCTTGAAATGTTCAATACTTGAATTTTTTGATTTTTAAAAAACTTGAATTTATTTTTAGTTTGTTTAATTCTCAAAATTTTTCAATTCTTGGTATTTTCAAATTTTAATTAACTTGAATTTATTTTCAGATATTTTAACTCTCAAAAATTTTCATTTCTTGAGATTTTTGATTCTTAATTAATTTGACTTATAATTTCGAATTTTTTAATTCTTGAAGTTTTCAATACTTGGAATTTTTGATTTTTAAACAACCTGAATTTATTTTCAAATTGTTTAATTCTCAAAATTTTTAATTCTTGATAATTTCGAATTTTAATTAATTTGAATTTACTTTCAGATTTTTTATTTCTAAAAAATTTTCAAGTCCTTGAAGTTTTTGAATTTTAAATAATTTGAATTTATTCTAAGCCAATGGTTCTAAGAAGGTTGTTACCTGAAGATTCCTCCGGACGTCGAAGATGATTTTGAATCTTTTGAAGAAGATGTATTTTCCAATGGAATTATTTCTACTTGCTGATGATAACCTTGTTAAGTTTTTGTAAGTCATATCCCATGTGACTTATTGGTTTTTCAAAAGTAGAAGTGGAAGCGGTTTTAGTGGATGAAATTTTTCTTGAAGATTTTGATCAACTCTAGTGATTCATTAATATACAAACACTTAGTGGTTTATACCAATGGGTATATCTTTCAAGGAATCAACAGAGATTTTAGAAGAATGGAATCAAGGAGGTTTGAGAATGGACTAGACTGCAAACATCTCAGTCAGAAATTAATGATGGAACCTCAGAATAGACATGAAGAGTTATCAATTCAGAAAGAGTACTAAAGCTACATCTAGGGATCATGCCTATCTATTCCGAAGCAGAAACTCTTCAGGATACAGTTCAATTTCAAGAGGTGGCTACAAGACTAAGATGGTGGAAAGAAACGAGATTTGATAGTTGCAGTTATGAAAAGATATATGTGATAAGTAACTATCAAGGTGTGCAACACAGTACAGAATTCTGACAAACAAGGATGATAGGGATTCATTAATTGAGATGAAACAAAAGCATCAAGGTAGAACTTATTTCTAAAAGAAAGAGTTGGGATGGATCAGATGATGATAAGAACTTAATGAATATCTTGCTACTATAGCAATCTCTGAAGATGATTCACCTCACATGTCTCAGATAGGCCAAGTGGTTTTCCCTTGGAGACAACAACAAGGGTATGACCCAGGGTCATGGCTATTCAATAGATAGGAATGTTACCAATAATAAAGCATCTTTAGAAGATGAAGAGCCTACTATTCGAGGAGTAAGGAAAGAGAACTTATTTGTAGTTGACATGGAATCTCAGTCAAAGGTGAAGTCAACAAGGTTTAATTTAAAGCTTCATCAGACAAGAGTTCAGCTATGACATAAGCAGCTCTCTCAGCTGAATGTCAAATAAAGAGATTCTTTCCTGGAAATCGAATCAGTAAAGGAGACTGCCTCATCTAGAATTAAAGCAAAATGAAATTATGAGGCATGTCATAAAGGGAAGTCAAAGAAGCATAACACAAAATTTCTACATCAAAGAAAAATATACTTTAGTGGTGATGACTGATGACTTCTCTAAACAAACAAGTTGTTGTTCAGACAATCTGAAGACATAATACCACTGATGGTGATTGATCACATCAAGAAGATCGAGCAGGAAGCAAAACTGACTATGACAACTTGAAGGTCAGATTACAGGGGTAAATCCAACAATTGGTGTCCTAGATGATTTCTGCATCTACAAGAGTATTAATGCCGAAGGAGTCAATAGTTTGCTACTGGCATGATTAAACCCTGATCAGTAAGAAATATAGGAAGACCCCACAAGTATGAAGGAAATTGTTTTGCAACGATAAATGGAACTGAGCATCTTGGCAATTAGCTAATGCTCAAGAGGATAATTTCCTTGGTTACTCAATAAAGTCAACGGCCTACAGGGTGATTGTTATTAATCAACAGAAGGTGATTAAAAGTCTTAGTGATGTTCAACAACTTCTAGCTCCCAGCTGTCAATGGTGATTCAGATCCAAGCAATGTCAAACATGGAGAATCTTCATGTAAACCCAGCAATAGCTTAGGGGGAGCAACAGAAGGATCAACTAGTCAACTCAACACCACATTGAAAATCATAGGGCACTATGAGAACATGTCTGCCAAGACAAAGAATGTTGACTCAATTAATTCTTTGTCCTAGTTACTAGTGTTCCTAATGGTGGAAGTAAAAGACTAGCAGAGCTTTAAGTACCAATGATTATTTTTTTAGTTTTCTTTTATAAGAAACTAAGAAAGCTACAAAAGCTCTAAAAGATCCAGATTGAATGATTGCAATGCAAGATGATCTCAATCAGTACAACGGGCAGATTGAAGGGAAACTGGTATCCAGACCAAACAACAAGGCTGTAATTGGTACAAGGTTAACCAGAAGTCTACCTGGATGATGTCAAGGCATTGTTATGATGGACAAGGCCAAACTGGATGCTAGGTTACAATTTGATCAAATGGTATCTAACAAGAAGCACCAGTGACAAGACTTGTAGATATCAGGCATGCTGCACATTCAAGATTATAATGGACATCTGGACCTACTAAATCTGGATGCTGGAGGAATGTGAACAAGTGCACTCCTGGTTGGTGAGATAATGAAAGATATCTACAGGTTAGTATGAACTGGTATCATCACTCAAGAAAGCATGGAAGACATGGTATGACACCCTAATTATAATTTAACATTTGGTATCAATCTTTAACAGTTGGTATCTTTTAACAATTGGTGTCATATTTATAGAACTCTCTACATCTTTAGGCACAAACATAAATGATATATATGTGCAATGATATCTTGATTATATTATAGGTTGGTCTAATAACTATAAATTGGTATCAAGATATTTACTGTTTTGATGTTGGTAAAGTTGCAATTCTTATGATTTACTTTAGTAAGCCAAAAGAATGATGACAATAAAAGTAAGTCAAGGATCTTTTGTTTCTGTTCAGAAGATTCTAGACCTATCAAGACTCTCTGCCAACACACCAATGTAGCTGGCTTTTGACCTATTAGTTTGGACCTAACAAGTTGGTAATCAAAAATCTTAAGCTGGACCCAAATCTGAGGAAATGGTATCCTAGAGATATTTGACCCAACAAGTTCAGGATTTACTAAATAGGACCTAATCAGGCTATAGAGGAATCATCAGCTACACACATATTATATTCTTAATATGCAAAGGTGCAAGGCCCCAAGTGGAACCTAGAGAATCTATTCTTGTAGTTATTACAATTGATTTTCAGATGTCTTAAGTTGGATCCAAATCTACGGAGATGGTGCCCTAGAGACATCAGTTCTTACATGTTTTGCTGCATAGAGACAGATCAAATGAGTTGTACGAAAGCAAAAGAACACAAGGAATCAAATTCGTCTCCAACAACTCTGTGGAACACTCAAGGACTAAGCATCTTGCATAAGGTATTAATTATTTCGAGAGCATGTGTTAGGTCCAAAATAGTTTGTAGAAGGGGGGGTTGAATACAAACTATACCGTTTTATCGAAATTGTTCTTTGGGTGTATATTAATTTTTAAACAATTCGATGCGGATTAAAACAAACACCAATATTTCAAGTTGAATATAAAATTATATTAAACTTGGAGGGGTGTGTCTAAATACACGGGTACAGATTACAAGGTTTGATGAACAAACTAATTATTACAAATTCTATAGAAAATTCGACATGAACTTTTCTATATTTGTAATAAAAAGATCGAATGCTAAAAGCAATTCGAGAGATAAGTTCTAGGAGTAAAAACTCGCTAGATAGTTCCAATGGTACAAGTAAACTATTTCTATCGGTTTAGATTTAACAATATAATCCATCAATAATTTACAAGAAATTAACTTGAAGCACTGGAACCATTTCTCTTGGTCTCTCGGTTCTTCTGTCTGTGGAGAAGAAATATGTTTATGAAGATATTATGTTCTGTGTTTAAGTCTGGCCGCCTGTCTTGATCTTTAAAGTCTTCTGCCACTTTTCACTGATTTTTCTTTGATTAAGACAATCTGATTATACTTGTTAAGACAATCAGCAAGACCTCCTTTGTGCTATTAAGACTATCGTTAATACCTTCTTTGAGTTGTTAAGACAGTCACTAAGACCTTCTCTGATCTATTAATACTGTCGTTAAGACCTCCTGCAGATTATCTTAATAATTCTTCTTCTCATTAAGACCAACAGCTTAACACTATTAAGACTGTCATTAATACAATTTGATACGACCTTCTACTTTTGCAAATAAACTGATTCAGCTTTGCAAAATGAAGACCAGTCGCGGCAAGAGAGAGTGGATGACATGCGGGACTTTTGATGGCTTCTTTCGGGCATGTGAAAGCCACGCGTGATCAGGCGAGTGACGTTCCTAACCGACAGGTTCCACGTGCTCTGTCTCTACCTAACTTTGGTTTTATTCTTTTACTTGGTAAAACAATTCGGCCTCTTCCTATTTCAATTTCTTCTTTGACAAATTAAATCAACAAAATTGTTTTGATTTGCTTTTAAAACAATTCACTTGATTTATTCAGCTGACTAATTTCCTTATCAAACAAATCCTGGTAGCAGCTTTTTCTTTTTGTTCAAGTCATCAGGCCTTTAATTAAACAAGCCCACTTTCTCTTTTTAAATCAGCCAGCCCAACAACTTTGAAATCATTTTAATTAATTTAATTACTTAATGAATAAATCATTAATTAATTAAATCAACTAAGATTAAATCATTAATTCAAAGTTAATTAATATGATAATTAATTTAATAAATAAATTAATTCAGAATTAATTAATTTATTAATTAAATCAATTACATAATTATATTAATTAAATGAGAATTAATATTAATCATTTGACAGCCAAATGCTTTTCTCAAACCACTGAAGTAATAAAGAATTACCACTGAATTTCTGCTGACGCTCGATGCACGGTCTGGTTCATGAGCGACTAACTCCAACGACTTTTCTTTATTGTTGACTCTATGATGTGGTTCTGTTTCTTTTCTCCTCTCTCTCTCTCTCTCTCTCTCTCTCTCTCTCTCTCTCTAATTCTCTGTACTGTCACTGTCACCTTTGAAATCTCTGTCACTTCAAATAAATCCACTTCTTAACGAATACTCCACTGAAGCTTGATCAGATGACTGAACTTCTTTCAATGTAGTAATTCCTCAAGTCTGTAGATTGACCTTGATCTTTTTCTTCTGGCAGATAATACAATATTTGATTCCTTGTGACAGTCTATATACTATTTACTATTACAATCTTGTTTAAGTTGAGTTGAATCCTCGAAATACAAATAGGCTAAATATATTCCTTTCAGCATGTCTTTAATTAAGATTAACTTGCAGACATGTTTGCTAAATCACTTGATGAAATTAATTTTTCAAGATTGATTTGTAAACTTGGGATTTTATTAATGCTATATGATTTGTAAATCCTATCTGTTAAGTAATTCTTAAGGAAGATCACAAGTATTCAATTGTCCGTATTGAATTGACTTGTGATTTTACTATTAGCAATTCTTAAATGAGTTTACAAGTATTCAATTGTAAGTATTGAAAGAACTTGTGAATTCATTATAAGCAATTCATAAATGAGTTCATAAGTATTCAATTATCTGTATTGAAAGGACTTGTGAAGTTATTTACATCCAGACCTCACGCTGAGAATTATCTGTTGAATGATTGCCATGTGTATAATTGCAATATATTTCAGTGGTGATTATTTAAGGATAATTTAAATACTTAAATGCTAAAATCTAACTCATAGAGATTTAGTATTTATTTATTTAATTATTTATTTTGATTTATATGGGTTATGAACTTGAACAATTCAATTTAGTATTTGCTCTGTACCCCATATTTATTAAAATAAATATACAACAAACTAACTTGGACCTAACAATTTTGTTGGTTTCCAATTTAGTTGTCAGATGTTAATTCTAGTGAATTCATCAATGCTCCATTTTTAGACATTCACTAAAATTAATATCATGTTTCTACCAGTTGGTTGTATTGAAGTTTTGACTTGTATCACTTAATGATATTTAGTTAAAATTTTATTTACTAACTAATTGTGATGTATTAGTATGAGTGAAATTACTTAGAACTCCTCTAAGTAATCATTGTCTTATCTTTTACAATTCACTCATACTACTATACAAGGTGTGAAAATTTTCTAAGCGAAAAGTTACTTGGAATAATTTTTATGCTTATTTGCAACTTCTAATCACTTTGATAATAAATGTTATATACAATGGATCAAGGTGTATTGTACTTAGAATATCATTTCTATGATTGCAGACAAGACAGCTTTGGTAATTAATTCTAATTTATGGAACCAAGGTTGTCTACAACTAGCAGTTGTTAGGAGTTAACAATTGTTATTAACGAGGAGTTGCCTTGAAATCATAAGTTTAAAATGTTACATCTAAAGAACTTATGTATTTCTTGTCAACCTGTTCCTCGTACTTATGAATGTCAGTGAATGATAGTCATAAGTAGCTAGATACTAATATTCATTCTGTCAATTGGTATTCAATGTAACAGTTCAATCTTCATTGAATTGAATTTATCTAATAATTGGTATCATTGAATATTTAGTACTCCCTCTGGTCCATTATATAAGGCGTTTGACTTTTCTGCACGTAACTTTAGGTGCTTTGACTATATATTAAAAATAATTATTTTTCAATTTTTCTTTTTCTGAATAAAAATATAATATTTTAATTTTTATTTAGAAAAAGAAATTTTAAAAAATAATGATTTTAGGCATGTAGTCAAAGCACCTAAAATTACGTGCACAAAAGTCAAACGCCTTATATAATGGACCGGAGGGAGTATTTAACAGTGATTATTTTTATCTTAGTTAAATTATGATTTGAAGCAATTCTATGTTTTATTTGCTCATAATTTAATTTTGGTAAAATAATCACAAATACAATTACTTGCATTTTAAAGTGTTTGACAAATACTAACAGTTGGTATCAAATAGTAAAATATTTATTTACTAACAATTGTTGGTTGCTCTGATACTTTATTGCAAACTAATTGAAATATACATATTAGCTCTAATGATATTACTTAGAATTTATTCTAAGTAAATGTTGCTTATCTACAAATGAAAGGCAGAGTGTGTAAACTTGTAACACTATAACTAATGTAACTCAACTAAAGGAAAAGATACTTAACCAGAAGACAATCAAGAACAAGAAGTCACAAAGAAATCAACACTAAATGAAGACAAGGTAATTGATACAATTCAACATGTTAACTATGATCAAGCCAAGAAGAAATCATTGAGAGAAGTTCAAGTCAAAGTTGTTCATGCCTCAGTGATTTGAAAAGCCAAGAATCAAGATCATAACTATCAGTATCAATAAGACTAATTGATTTCAAGTGAACAAGAAGGAAAGCAAATATTGGAAAGCCACATTACTAATTGGATATGGTAATTTATTCAAGAAGCAAAAACACTATCAAGACTAGTCACTTATGAACCAGACCAGTGCATCAAGTGTCAGGACATTGATAGCAAGTTTATGTCAGTAATAAAGATCCATGTTCAAGAGCTTGGTGAAGAATAAAGAAGACATGAAGATATCACAAGTTCAAGATGTGCATTGAAGTTTCAAGTTGAAGACCAGAATATTTTTTAAGTACTAAATATTCTAGATGACCAAGTAGAATATTTCTAAGTAGAAGTTCTACTTAGAAATTCGAGATGGCTAAGTGGAAATTCTCAAGTAGAAGTTCTACTTAGAGTGCAGCTTCAACATGACACATGGCATCTTCTGATTGGCAGATTTCCAAGCTTTCAAGATAATGCAAGATTTATGTGGACATCATTGGGCCACGTATATCTTAGTCTTTGAAGACTACAGGACATAGATTGCATGTAGTATAAAAAGAAGTACTTGTGTAATGTTTTCATTAGAACAATAGTTGAGAAAAACACATGTAAAAGAGAGAGAGTGCATTCACAGAGCTTAGTATCATTCACTTCTCTCTGAACTTCTGTTATACTTTGTAATGAATGTTGTAGCAACCACTTCAAGTTATATATAAGACATATATTCCTTGAATCTGTGTGTTCGTTTATTGCATCGTATTTATTGCTTCTCATATATGAAAAGTTGTATTCACCCCCCCCTCTACAACACATTTGGACCTAACAATTTGTATCAGAGCAATATGTTTAACATACAAACATAGATCCTTGTGTTCAGTAGAAGAATCGTGAGTTTTCATTTTCTAGATCTACTTTTCTAAAATTCTGGAAAAGTGAGCTTTAATTCGTTTGTTGTGAAAACTCATCCGAAAAATTATTTAAATACTCCAGGTGTGATTATTTAGCTTGGGTGTATTTTAATTAATTTTTGTGAATTAATCTGGGTACTTTGATATTTGGTGTTCTTGAGTGTTCATCATTTGTTCTTATCAAAGAAGACGACCCAACAACTTTTTGATCTCCTTTTCAAACAGATAAATAGTAAAAGACTAAAAAGGTGTTTTTGGATTTTTGATTTGCATTATTCACGGCCGAAAGTATATCAGAACATACTCAGTACCTAGCACGTGGGTTAGGTGGGTTAGGTGAGTAAAGCCTCAAAAGTCAAAAAGGTGTTAAAGAGATAATATTGTTTATTCAATATTAAAGTGATCTGCAGCAAAATTATTCTAAGGACAAAAGTTCTACATAGAATTTCTACTTGAGATTTTCTACATAGAATTTCGACTTGGATAACTTCTACTTGGTGAAGTTCGACTTGAGCAAAAATTTCTACTTAGAGAAATTTCGACTTAGGCAGAAATTCTACATAGCCTAGTCTTGGGTACTTAGAAACTTTTAGTGACCAGAATTGAAATGGCTCCTAAAAATGCATTCAAGATCCCAATGTTCAACCGAGATCACTATGAAGAATGGGTTTTCAGAATGAGACTCTATTTAGAGACTGTTAACCCTGAATATCTGGAAGTCCTTGACAAGGGTAAATTTGTTCCAATGGTGGTTATTCCTGCGCATACGGAATGAGGGGTGGTTATAGCACCTCGGTCTGAGCCTAAAAAGGCCTCGGAGTTTTCAGATGCTGACAAGGAGCAAATAGCTTATGATACTGCCGTACGACAAACCTTGATGGAATCTCTTGATCATGAAATGTTCAACATAGTCAAAGGTCTGACTACAGCAAAGAAGATTTGGGACAAGATAGAAGTTGTCATGGAAGGATCTGCAGAGGTTAGAAGTAACAAGACACTCATACTCAAGATGGAGTATGACACCTTCAGAATACGAAAAGGAGAAGGCATAACAGACGTCTATCTACGATTCAGTCAGTTGGTATTGGATTTGAATCTGAGAGGTGTAACTCTCCCCATGGTTGAGACTAATACGAGATATCTGAGGAACCAGCCAAAGAGCATTGAACATAGGGTCTACGCAATAAGAGAAACCAGAGATTTGCATACAACTTCTCTGGAAGAATATTATGGAATATTAAAGACCTATGAGCTGGAAACACTTCAAGATCAAGCATGGGACAATGATTCAAAAGGAAAAGAAACTGCATCAGGATTAGTTGCTGATGAGGAAGAGTCTAAGAAGGCAATGGTTGCAGAAAAGACTAAATCATCACATGCACCACATCAAGTTGATAATGATGACGAGTGCACATCTAACAGTGATGATGACTACTACACCCAAGAAGAGCTGGACAACATGGACGATAGTGTCGTGGTATACATGGCAAGGAAGTTCAGCAACATGAGATTCAGAAAGAGCAACCGACCACAGAGAAATTCTTCATCTTACTATCGGGCTGCTAGGGGTGGTGGTAGTTCATCAGGCTACAAAGGAAAAGGCAAGAATACCAGCTACAAATCTCCTTTGGATTTCAAAATGAAGTTCAAATGCTATAACTGTGGTAAAGCTGGACATTTTGCTACCGACTGCAAAAAGCCTAAACAGACTTATCCAAAAGAGACATATGAAGCCCTCAAAAGCAAGTATGAATCGCTGGTGAAGGAAAGACATGGAAAAAGAGCTTTGTTAGTGACAGAAGGAAGAGCTTGGGATGATTCAGTTGAGGAAGATGTTACTCATGTAGCAAACTTTGCCCTCATGGCTGAGACATCAGAGGTACCAGTTCTAACCCTTAAAGTAGAAATGTCCATTGATGATTATAAGGAACAGAACGGGGCTCTTAGTGAAGAGATCTATATGTTGTGCAAAAGCCTAGACTCTTCTCAAAAGGAACAGAAAACACTTGTTGCCAAAAGCAGAATGCTTGAGGCAAAAGTGGAAGAGTTAGAGGCTGCTTGCACTGTAGATACTTCCCTAAGAGACTTTATTAAATCTCTAGAACACAAGCTCATCCTTAAGGAAGAAGTAGAAGCATGTCTTAGGGACAAACTACCTGAGTTAGAAACTAAATGCGAAGCTTACAAACTAGCTGCTAGTAAAGTGTATGTAGATAATGACACATTTAAGAAGATAACTGGAGTAGGTATAGGACTTGATTATTCTGACCTTCCTAAGAAAGATGGAAAGAGACCTATCGACACTAGTTCCAGTGACCTTAAAAAGGAAATTCCTAGCCCTCTTAAATCAGCTGTCAAACCTATCTACAAACACCTTGTTCCTAGAATAGAAGAAGAAGAGACTGAATTAATAGCTAGATATGAGATTGAGATGGAAGATCGCCAGAAAGCACAACTTATAACTCCTATCAAACAAGTTAAAATCAATTTCCCTAGAGATGAATCTAGACCAGGATTAGGAGCTAAGGCTGTTAAACAACAAGGAAAGAAAGAAAAAGGCATAAAAGAGGTTAAGGCTGAACGAATAAAGAAAGCATGTTATCACTGTAAATCTACTAAACATCTTTCTTATGCATGTAAAGCTAACATAAATGTTCCTGCTGCACATACCATGCCTGCCACACATACAATGAATAATCTGCATCAGAATCATGCACAGTGTGGTCAACCTAATTGTATGCCATGCACTTTTAACGTCATGCAAACTTTTGTGAATTTAATGAATGCATCTAGCCAGTCATGCTCAAATACTGTTACTAGTTCAAACATCAAGAAAAAGCATGTGAGAGCCAAGACTGTCAGTCCTCCTAAAGTTAGGAGTGACAAACCTTCTCCTAAGAATGACAAATCTGTCAAGTCTGAGAAAGGAAAGGAGAAAGTCGAAAGCTCTAGTACTGTTAAGAAAAGTGCATCTCTTGTTGTTAAATCTGTTGATTCTCGATCTTATCGAAAAGCCGGGCCCAATCAAAGTTGGGTTCCGAAGAATGTCTAATCAATCTGTCATTGCAAGGCATTAAGCAGAACAGAAGTAAAGTTATATGGGTGCTAGACAGTGGAGCATCGAGGCATATGACTGGAAACAAGTCCCTGCTTACAGAGTTGGTTATGAAGGCTGGCCCTTATGTTACCTTTGGAGATGACAGCATAGGTGTGACAAAGGGATATGGCAAACTGAAGACTGGTAATGTCATCATTGAAGATATTTCCTATGTTGAGGGACTGAAGCACAATCTGTTGAGTATCAGTCAATTCTGTGACAAAGGTTACGAAATTGTCTTCAACAAGAAAGGTGTATCAATCACTCACATCAAGGAAGGCTCATTGGCTTTGAGAGGAGTTCGAAAGGCAGATCTTTTTGTTGCAGACATGGATTCAGCAAATCAGAATGAGGTCACCTGTTTCTACAGCAAAGCCTCGGATGATGAAAGCTGGTTATGGCACAAAAAGCTATCTCACTTAAACTTCAAAACGATGAATGCTCTCGCGAGACGAGAATTGGTGAGAGATCTACCTCAAATGGAGTTCGCTCCTAAAGGACTCTGTGAAGCCTGTGAAATGGGAAAGTCGAAGCGAGCATCGCATAAAAGCAAAGAAATTTCTAGTATTACTGAGCCTCTGCAACTTCTTCATATGGATTTGTTTGGCCCAGTGAATGTCCTATCTTTGTCTAGGAAAAGATATGCATTGGTAATCGTGGATGACTTCTCCAAGTATACATGGGTATTGTTCGCAATGACGAAAGACGAAGTACCTTTCTTAATCATTGATCACATCACTCAAATTGAGAATGTTTCAACACTTACTGTGAAGATGATTAGATCAGACAATGGCACTGAATTCAAAAACGCAGTGCTGAATGACTTCTGTGTATCTAAGGGAATACGTCGTCAGTATTCAGCCCCGAGAACTCCACAGCAAAATGGAGTAGTTGAAAGGAAGAATAGAACATTGGTTGAAGCGGCAAGAACTTTGTTGTATGATTCGAAACTTCCTCTATACTTCTGGGCCGAAGCAGTGAGTACCGTGTGTTACACTCAAAATAGAACCTTGATCATAAAAGATAAAGAAAAGACACCATGTGAGCTAATGAACAACAGAAGACCAACAATCAAATACTTTCATGTCTTTGGAGCAAAATGCTATGTACTTATAGATGATGAAAATCTAGGCAAGTTTGCAGCAGAAGCTCGTGAAGGAATCTTTGTTGGTTACTCCACAGATGTGGTGGCAGCTTATAGGGTGTTCTTAGTGAATGTTCGAAAAGTGACTGAAAGCTACAACGTCAGATTCGACGATACCAAACTCCCATCAATTTCTAGAGATTCTAGTGAACCTGAGTCCCTAAAATTTCAGAATCTGGACCTAGATAAACTTGAAGATGAACCTGAGTTAGTTGTCCCATTAAATGTTCCGAGTGTACGTGAAGAACCTGAGTCTAGTGAACAATCTAATTCTACAAGATCAGAAGAGACTTCTTCAGTACGAACCAGCAACAACTCAGGGGGAGTAAATAGCAGCTCAAGGACAACTGTTCAAGGCTCGAGACGAGTTGACAATAGTTTTGTAGGAGCTGGCACTAACTCAGGGGGAGTTAGTGAAAATAATCAAAGTAGTCAGCATCACAACTCAGAAAGTCAAGCTGAATCATCAAGACAATTTTCAGGAGAACGGGTGTGGAATAGAGATCATCCGTTTGAATTAATTATTGGTGATCCAGATGCTGGTGTAACTACTAGAAGAACTGCAAGAGCTGACCTGGCTAATATTTGCTTATATTCTGGGTTCTTATCCAAGCTTGAACCTAAAGAAATAGAAGAAGCTCTTGGTGATGCTGATTGGGTGATTGCAATGCAAGAGGAACTCAATCAGTTTGAAAGGCAGAAAGTTTGGAAACTGGTACCCCGACCAAAGAACATATCAGCAATTGGAGCTAGGTGGGTATTCAGAAATAAACTGGATGAAAACGGACTTGTAACACGAAACAAGGCTCGTTTGGTTGCAAAAGGTTATTCTCAGCGAGAAGGAATTGATTATGATGAAACCTATGCACCGGTTGCAAGACTTGAGGCAGTCAGGATGTTCTTGGCATTTGAAGCACATAAGAACTTCAAGGTTTTCCAGATGGATGTGAAAAGTGCCTTCCTGAACGGAGAGTTGGAAGAAGAAGTGTATCTGGAACAGCCGCCTGGCTTCATTGATCTAGAACATGTAGATTTTGTGTATCTTCTCTTCAAATCTGTCTATGGCCTCAAGCAATGCCCAAGGCGATGGTATGAAACCCTATCCTTATTCTTAATTGAAAATGGTTTTATTAGGGGAGTAATTGATAAAACATTGTTCTATAAAAATGTAAAGAATGATTTAATACTTGTTCAAGTCTATGTGGACGATATTATTTTTGGGTCATCTAATGAGCGCTTGTGCGAGAAGTTTGCTAAGCTAATGCAGGATAAATATGAGATGAGCATGATGGGAGAGCTGTCCTTCTTCCTTGGATTATAGATCAGTCAGAGAAAAGATGGTATCTTTATCTGTCAATCCAACTACGTCAGAGATTTACTCAAGAAGTACAATCTAGAAGATGCATCAGCAGCTAAGACTCCCATGGCAACAGCCACGAAGCTTGATGAAGACAAATCAGGTAAACCAGTTGACATCACAAGCTATCGAGGTATGATTGGCTCAGTCCTCTATTTAACTGCAAGTAGACCCGATATAATGTTCGCAACTTGTTTATGTGCAAGGTTCCAAGCGGATCCTAGAGAATCACATCTCGTAGCCGTCAAGAGAATTTTTAGGTATCTCAAGGGCACACCAAATCTAGGGATTTGGTACCCAAGAGATACAGGTTTTAATCTAATTGGCTATTCGGATTCAGACTATGCAGGTTGCAGGATTGATAGGAAAAGCACATCTGGTGCTTGTCAATTTCTTGGCAGAAGATTGGTGTCCTGGCAAAGTAAAAAGCAACATACAGTATCTACTTCTACTGCTGAAGCTGAGTACATTGCTGCTGGAAGCTGTGTAGCTCAAATACTGTGGATGAGGAACCAATTGAAGGATTATGGCATGGAGCACAAGAAAATTCCAATTATGTGTGACAACACAAGTGCCATTGCCATAACCAACAATCCTGTAGATCACTCAAGAACCAAGCACATCGACATCAGGTATCACTTCATAAGAGAACATGTCGAGGAGGGGACTGTGGAGCTACATTTTGTGCCCACAATGCAACAAATTGCAGATATATTCACCAAACCTCTTGATGAAGTAACATTCAATAGATTGGTTGGTGAATTGGGAATGCTTAACACAAGTTAGTAAAGCCTCCTATATGTAAAATCCAGATTTATGTTTGTTTGTGCAAGCTACTCAATCATTATGTGCTTAGACTTTAAAATGCCTAATTAATGATTGTTATAGGTTGCATATAATGTCATTTTACATGAATTCATTGTGTTTTACGTGTCTTTAATAGCACAAATCTTTGAATTTATGCTTGTTAGATTGCATGATCATAGGGGGAGTTAAATTCATAGTATTCTAAATTTTGCATGATTTTTAGATGAATTTACCTATGATTTTCATGTAATTAGAGGCCTTAGAATTAAATATCTTCAAAATTTCGAGTTAGTTTCTATCTCGAAACTCATCTAGAAATTCGACTTGAATTTCGACTTAAGCTACCAGAGTGAAGTTTTGAAAATTCTAAGTCTGGGAAGAATTTCGAGTTAGTGTCTATCTCGAAATTCATCTCGAAAATCGACTTTGAGTTCGAGTTCGAGTTACCAGTGTACCTAGTTCTATCTTCAAAATATTCGAGATAAGGTCTATCTCGAACTTTATCTCGAAGGTTGAGATGAGGTTTCCATTAAGGGGATATTTTGAAAAGAACTTAGAATAACTTCGAGTTAGTCTCTATCTCGAAACTCAACTCGAATTTCGACTTGATGTTCGAGATAGAGTTCTCAGTTGCTTAAGGGGAATTTTTCGAGTTACTCCTAACTCGAAACGTATCTCAAATTTCCCTGTAGTTTTTGCTTAAGGGGAATTTTCGAAGTTTACTACAAACCAATAAAGTTCAAGATAGGATTTCCCTGTAGTTTTTGCTGTAAATTGGTTAAGTGCTTATTTGTTCGAGTTAACATCTATCTCGAACTTCATCTCGAAGTTCGACTTGATGTTCGAGATAGAGTTCGACTTAAGTCTTCCCTGTATGTACTTAGTGTTTTTCACTCTTTTTAACAAGGACACTTTTGTCATTTCACAATCATCTATATATATACATCTCTAACTCGATGCATCATTCACTTTACCTAATTTTTTTTTTACAGCAGCCTCTTCACAAAAACAAGGCGATCTCACAATTACATACCACTAATTCGTGTTTTTGTGATTAAACTCATACATATCACGAATTGCTGCCAATTTTTAGACTACTATTGTCTGTGTTATCATTAATCTTTGTGTTGGTGTGTTTTGTAACCGTTCATATACACGCGCATATACATACACACGAACATCAAGTGTTTGTGTAACTGTTCAAAACACGATTTCCATATTCTCTATCTATATCCACACACGATTTCACTGGTATACACACACGAATATACATCTTCATTGACTATTCAGATTTAGTAATTGGCTATTGTTTGAATCCCGTAGTTTAATTTCTTAGAGTGCTGTTTGGTCTTCTCAGAAAATTAAAAGGGATACAACCTTTAATTCGTTACTTACTTGTTTTTCAAAAATTAAAATATCACATCTCTTAAGGAAAAACATTTAATTAAAATGGCTCACCAATTTTCACTTGTTAAAAATAATTTTTATAATATTTCTACGGAAATTGGTGATCAACTCCCGCGCTTTAAGTTTTGGGTACGATTTCTTAATTTGTACTCCAAGGCTAGCTATGCTTTTACTGCTAAACCTACACTAGTACATGATGCTTTACAGCAATTATGGACTAGTGCGGTTACTTTTGGGAGCAAAACTACCCCCTACGGTTTCAGGTTTACCTTAGCGGGTCAAGAATATGAGGTGACTGAAGAAATTGTCAACAGGGTTCTGGGATTCCCGATCAAAGATGCTTATGATCCAGAACCTACAGCTGCAGAACGCCTCAAATTCTTTGAAGAAATTGGATGTTATCCTCCGACTGGCCGGATCACTGGAAACATCCAGAAACAATTCTTTCATGTGGAATGGAATTACTTTTTCGAGGCCATAACAAGATGTTTTCGGGCACGCGAAAAAGATTTTCATCAAATTCCAATTCCAATGCAAACCTTTGGAGTTGCCCTAGCAAGAGAACTGGATATAAATTATGGACGCATAGTTCTCACTGAGATAGTGGCTACAATGGGATCTCCTGCAAGCAGAGACCTCACTACAACTGATGTTCTCTGCTGGTTTCCTCGGTTCCTACAAATGCTGATTAATGATTTAATACCGAAGGATGCTCTTGCTGTTAGACAGGGATTTGCCAGAAGCCCAACATCTGCACCGCTAGGGATCAGCACTAAGTCACTTTCAACAATTGCTAATCAGGATAAACATCAAGGTAAACCGATGTCAATTCCTGAAAACATTCAACTGTGGCTTACATATGATGCAGGAGTTACCAATTTGGCGGAATCATCGCAAGTTTCATCATATGCTCAGAATCCGTCTGCTCATGCTGAGGCATTTCAAGGGATTCCTGATGAGCAAAGCGATGATGAACAAGGTAATGAATCAGGTAATTTCTCCCTGCATACTACTCATTCCTCTTCCTATGTATCTGATTCCGAGACCCAAGAGACTGCTAGCCCGCAGGATCTATCCCAGGGTGAGAGCTATATTTCTGAGTCTGACACACATTCTTATTCTCTTTCACCCCTGTTAACGGAAGCCAGAAAGCCAGCACATGTAGATGTAGGAAATGATGAGGAGAGTGACCCCGAAGAGCAGCCTCTTATTCGAAAGAAAGCCAAAAATTTTCATGCTGCTACTTCAAAAGTCCAGTCAAACCCTAGTGTGTCACACGCAACCACTCCACCTCACGAGAGTGGTTCTCCCCTTGAACAATCTGCACATAGGGATTTTGGTAAGGATTATGTCCCTTTTGAAGATACTGTTGCTTCAGAAGGGCATGAAGTTTTAATAACTTCAGCCGTACCTTCACCGGTACGTACTGATGCTGCAAAGAGGATCGGTTCTGATGTTGTACAAGAACACTTTACAGCCTCTCAGCCTGAGATTCCAACTCAGGACAGAACAGAAATAGATCCCATAACTGCCAATTATATTGCTTATCCAATTTCTGCAAGTACTGCTTCATACTTTGGATCAATCATTGAAGACATACACGAGCGTGAGACAGGGAGTGTGTGTGAGAGGTTAGGGAGAGAGGGACCTTCATTTTTAAGGCCCGAAACCGAGCGCCAAATACTATCAGAACGAGTATTAGAGCGAGGTCACCTAAACCAAACACTGTCCCTTAATATTGAAAATCTTGATACACGTATGACTTCTATGGAAAATCAGATGAGGCAGTTCGGGCAGACGATGGGGCAGTTAGGGATTAAAATTGGAAACAATCAAAGGGCTCTTGATGACTACGCAGCACGAATGGCAAGTCAAGCTACAGCTTTTGATGCTTTGACAAACAAGGTCAATGACTTGGGCCATGCTGGAGGTGTCTTGGGAAGCACTCTGAATGAAAGGATGGGGGCAATGGAGTCTACAATGCATACAATGGCTGTGGAGATCAGTAGAATGATGTTCGCATTCAAGAGCTTTGTGCCCCCGGAGTGTTTCGAGTCACAACAACCTCCCCCCGATGCTGGTGCAGCAGGTGGTGCTAGTGGAGCGGGAGCCTCCGGTTCTGGTTTTGGAGGTTCTTATGCTGCTGGTGGATTTGAGGAGCAAGGTGGTGTTCAGGATAACTCACCTAAGGGGGAGAGTGGAAAGGAGACGAGACAGCAAGCAGTTCATATCGAAGAGATTGAAGAACATGCTGATCTTGTCAAGGAAATAGAAATTGAGCCGTCTGTTGATGAAGAGGCTCTGAGGAAGAGAAAGGGTAAGGCAATGATGGTTGAGCAAGATGAGCCATTCGTTGACCTGAGTCATCAGGAAACAGTACAGGAGGTACTTGACTCAGATTCTGATATGGAAGACGTACCTTTGGCACATGCTATAAAGAGATCTTTGAAGGAACAAGGTGGAGGTGCTGGGATGTCTTCCGGAATGCCTGAAGAATTTTATGTTGATGAGGAAACCCTTAAATCTCAACAGTTAGCCTTGGAACAAGCTCAGTTCCATAAAATGAAGATGATGCAAGAACGTGCTGCGTTCCTAGAAAAGAAAGTGGAGCTCCAAGGGAAGCAGTATGATAATGAGCTTGCAAGGCTAGCTGATCCTCAAGTTGATCTGGACAAGAGAAGGATAGGACAGAAGTGGGATGAAGCAAGGAAGATATTGATGGGACCCTGTGCGAAAGGAGTGAACAACAAGGAGGCAGATGATCTGTTCTACAACTTGAATTTTGCAGAATCCAATGACTGTGGACTACATAAGTGCGTTGAAGAGATTAATTTCTAAAGTCAGGGTTGGATACAATGCAACACTTAAAGAGTGGCAGGTTATTTTGTCTTTGGTAGAAGGAGTCCCAACGTCTTTCCTATATGTGGATGACCAATTCATAACGAGAAGATCTGCGTCAGAGTTGTTCTTGCTAGCAACAAAAATTCAATACTCTCAATCTGAGGAGCTAAGCATTCTGTATAGGGATCAGTTAATGCAGCTAGCAGAGGACAAGGGTCCAGAATTCTCAGCATATCCTAATTTTGTCCGGATGGTAGTTGACGGGAAGATGAAGAGGGTTAGCATGGAGGAAAATGATTTAATGGATCTTTCAGTGGAATCTCTCAAAGCTGTCTGTAGATAAATGATGAGTAAGGGATTCACTTCTGAGCTTAAAGAAAAATCGGTGAAGATCATTGAAAGAGTCATATTCAAGAAGAGCAATGAGGTGTGGAAGTGTGATATCATTGCTCCAAACCCTCTAGATAACGTAAAGATTGAGCCGGAGCTGATGGAGAAGAAATGGAATATTCTTCAAGCAATGAAGAATGTAGATGAAGCTCTGACTCTTCCTTCTGGAGCACTGGAACCAGGAGAGATAAGGGAGGCAGTTGGTGTTCCAGGAAGATATAGTGTATACTGGATACACGCTTATGTTGATGATACAGCTGATGCCTTAGCATTCATAGATGCAGACCAGAATCAAACACTCTTGCATATGAGTAGAACATGGCTGCTACAGACTCAAGATGCTGCATTTCTGGAGAGAGTATTACATGTATTCAAATGGGGCGAAGTGGAAGATAAGTATGTGGAAGAAAAGCAGAGACTCATGAGTTACCTGTCTGAGGTAGTGGTGGAAAAGAATCGGATGGAGCGAGATGCGGCTAGTGTCCACAATACTAACCGTGTCAAGGGCTACCCCAAGATGATCTATTGTCAGTTTAAAGCTGATAAAGCACATTGGAAACCTCAGCTCATAATGAAGAACTTTGAGGACATTCCAAAGATCAGGACTACTCAGGAGGTGGACAAACTCAGAAGGCTTTTCAAACATCCTCATCCAGAGCCCAAGAATCCTCTAGAAATGGAAGCTGTAAGTCTGTTGAATGCTAGGTGGAAGCAGCTTCATGATCCAGTGTACAAGAAAGACCAGCAGCAGAAGGAGAAGCGCAGAAGGCAAAAAGAAGAGAAGGACCAAGCTGCTGAAGCTAGGAAGAGAAAACGGAATTAGGGTTAAAGGTCAGAGTGGTGTGAACTTGAAGTTGGAAAAACTTCATGTCTTTCGGTTGCTTTAACTCACTTGAGGAAAATTCACCTTAGAGTGAATCCAATAAGGTGATATAAGTTTGACTAAAAGGTATGAAATAATCCAGGTGATAGGAATCACTCAAATGATCTTTAATTCGAAGTTCAAATTCTGTTTCTAGTTTAAGTTCTTTGTATTGTTTTCAAGTACATTTCAATTGTAAATTATTCAAGACTTTAATGTTAGTTATCTTTTCTCGTCTCATTGTTTAGTTGAGTTATCCTTCATTAATTTGAATGTCATTGTTAGACAGTCAAATAGGGGGAGATTGAAAGGCGGAGTGTGTAAACTTGTAACACTATAACTAATGTAACTCAACTAAAGGAAAAGATACTTAACCAGAAGACAATCAAGAACAAGAAGTCACAAAGAAATCAACACTAAATGAAGACAAGGTAATTGATACAATTCAACATGTTAACTATGATCAAGCCAAGAAGAAATCATTGAGAGAAGTTCAAGTCAAAGTTGTTCATGCCTCAGTGATTTGAAAAGCCAAGAATCAAGATCATAACTATCAGTATCAATAAGACTAATTGATTTCAAGTGAACAAGAAGGAAAGCAAATATTGGAAAGCCACATTACTAATTGGATATGGTAATTTATTCAAGAAGCAAAAACACTATCAAGACTAGTCACTTATGAACCAGACCAGTGCATCAAGTGTCAGGACATTGATAGCAAGTTTATGTCAGTAATAAAGATCCATGTTCAAGAGCTTGGTGAAGAATAAAGAAGACATGAAGATATCACAAGTTCAAGATGTGCATTGAAGTTTCAAGTTGAAGACCAGAATATTTTCTAAGTACTAAATATTCTAGATGACCAAGTAGAATATTTCTAAGTAGAAGTTCTACTTAGAAATTCGAGATGGCTAAGTAGAAATTCTCAAGTAGAAGTTCTACTTAGAGTGCAGCTTCAACATGACACATGGCATCTTCTGATTGGCAGATTTCCAAGCTTTCAAGATAAGGCAAGATTTATGTGGACATCATTGGGCCACGTATATCTTAGTCTTTGAAGACTACAGGACATAGTTTACATGTAGTATAAAAAGAAGTACTTGTGTAATGTTTTCATTAGAACAATAGTTGAGAAAAACACATGTAAAAGAGAGAGAGTGCATTCACAGAGCTTAGTATCATTAACTTCTCTCTGAACTTCTGTTATACTTTGTAATGAATGTTGTAGCAACCACTTCAAGTTATATATAAGACATATATTCCTTGAATCTGTTTGTTCGTTTATTGCATCGTATTTATTGCTTCTCATATTTGAAAAGTTGTATTCACCCCCCCTCTACAACACATTTGGACCTAACAACAAATCATTAGCGGTAGTATATATTTAATCAAATCTTTTTTCATTCTAAATTACTGTGAAGTCAAGAGTTTGTGTTTTTTAAAAATTAAAACGAAATAGTTTTCATTAAAAGACATGATAATACATTGTTTTATGCATAAATACAAACTCTTGCACATTAATAGTTTTTTAAAAGAAAACTCAATTCTTTCAACAACTGTGATTGCCTATATTGTAAAACTTTTTGAAGTCACAATTTTACATTATTTCTCTCACATGATATAATGCATATACATATAATCAGAGACGGATATTCTAATAAAAAGCAAAACAACCTCTCTTCTCTCTCTTCTCTCTCATCTTCCTAAAACCGCCACCGACCCCAACAACAACCAAACCATCCAACCTTTCCTCTCTCCGTGTTCATCATCGTGGAAAATTAAATGAGAGTCGACTTCCGGTGAAGGCTTTTCCCTTCCATTTTTTTCTTTCAATAAACGAGTTTTAGTTGAAAATTCATTCAAGTTTCTTTTCCGTTTTCCCCAGATCTACTCCGGTTTAGAGCTCGAAATTTCAATTAAAATTCATTCTTAGAGTCAAAATCTCCTACTTAACATCATATCAAAATTTGGTGTTATTTTGAGATCTTTGATTCTTTGATTTTTTGGATGTTTGGGTTATATTAGTCATGTGTTTAAGTGTCTCGCTTTATGCGATGTGTTGGTTGTGTTGAAAATGAATTTTACGGTGAATTGGGAGATCTGGATATCTCGCATCAACAAATCTTTTGGCAAGCCTATAGCTGGTATTCGACAGGTAGATAGCTGTGGTGCATTTGAAGTGGTAGTGAAATCGCATGTGCTCACCTCTCACAAAAAAATATGTTCATTTCATTCTCTGAACATCGCACTATCCATGGATTTATTGTGAGGGTCAATTGTGAAGCTACTGTTTTCAAAGGTGATGCAGGCTGGATTGCTCGGAATACCATTATCTTCATTTTTAATTTTCAGTTTATTTGTATTTAGTGAGTTAAGCAATCCGGAAACAAACCGACTAGCTATTTAGCTCGTTTATTTATTTTTCAACCTGGTTGCATGATCAGTTGGGGATTTATCCCGATTGAATTTCTTTTAAAATATTAATGAAATCTGCTTTAAACGTGACAAAAAAAAAAAAAAAAAAGAGACGGATATTCTAATAAACAAACATCAGCTATTATGTGCTTCTAACACATAGTTGCTACAGTGTATGTGGTTGCTACTCAAGTTTTCCACCCAATACCATGCACAAGTAGGGTTCAATACTGTGCACAAGTAGACGACTGTTTTCTTTTCTTGTTATGCTATTTTGTTTATGTAATTTAATTGTTTTTATATTTATATTTTTTTTTGTTATTTTATTTTGTTTATATAATTTAATTGTCTTTGTAATTTAATAGTCTTTATGTTTATGATTCTTTTTTTGTTAATCTATTTTGCTTATAACTATTTTGTTTATAAAATTTAATTGTCTTTCTATTTATCTTTACGATTATAATAGAGAATATTTTAACGATACAAATTTATTTTTAATTTTTTCGGCCCCTCCTAAAATAATTTTCTGCATACGTCACTGTATATAATATTATGATGTATTCAAGATTATTATGAAATAGAAACACTCCAATATTTCCCTCAAATTATAACTTTACTCTTCTCTAATATTTTTTAATCCTGTAAATTCCTCTTATCATTGAATTAAATGAGTTTAAATGAAATGAACGTAGTATATTGTGTTATTTCTCGTATTAATTAAGAAAGTATTTTAACTATCAAGTACCTGACATATCACAATGATGATCCTACTTCGTTAAGATTTTGACACCGTTATTTTGGAAGAATGTTTATGGGAGTGATTTTAGTATATTATAGGAGATCAAAATAACAAAATCGACAAATATATCAATATATTGAAATAAGCTCGCGTTTTTCTCAGTTAAATAAAAAAAAATTAATGATTTTATCATGACTAAGTAAATTTTGTAACCTTTATATTAATATAAAATAACACAGTCAAATCATTTCTTACAAAGACAACATCTATTTAACGACATAATTTTTTAATAAAAAATGAATTAATAGACGAAAAGCACACTCAAATGTTGCAACAGATGCTAGAAGAGTTAATACAAAACGTAAAAATATTATATCAATGAATACTTTTTTCTTTTTTAATTATGGATAATTGAGCGCGATGATTAGCTCAAGTGGATCAAGCTTATCTTTTGTCCCAGGTCTTGGATTCGATTCTCGCTCACCCCAAGATTTGTTCAGAACTGATGCTCATTGTAAGGCATCTAAGACTACTTAGTCAAAAAAAAAAAAAAATATCGATAATTAATCCCTCATAAATGAAATCACACTCCTAAGATTTTTGTAAGAGACTCTTACAAACATCATTTATCAGTTCAAAGGTACAAGTATGGTGCAAATATGGAACCCAGAGAATTAGCTTGTTGATGACTTGATATGACTAAAACCAACCACTCAAACATCTGTGGGCATGGATTAGATCCTATTATTTCCTCTTTTAAAGGTTCCATCCCGTAATCGAGATTTTGACATGATAAAAATGCAGATCAAAAAAAATTTCAGGATGAATAATACAAAAACAAGTTCAAACATTCAGAATATTTTCAATTAAATGGGAGAATGATGAAACATCTTATCTATTAATTGAAATAGAAGAATCATCATCCGTATTTCATAGATCCGGCTTTGTAGATAAAATTGTCAAGCATAGAGATATTCCGGAACATAGAAGAACATGCCTCCAAGCGTTCTCAACCATCAACCAGCACCAAGTTTTGATTAATAGACATGCAACTATCAAAGTGAACTTATCCCTTTTTGCGTCACAAGACATTCTTTGAAAAGACAGTACTGGATTTTGCCAAAAAATTAAAGAAAGAAAAGGAAAAGACAGTAGTCGACATGAGGACACTGCACATCGAGTACAATTCTTCAACCACCTAAGTATTTCGGTCCACACATTTCATCGAAAAAAACTATTCTCTTACAGAACTGCAGAAACTAGACTTCGTTCATAGATGGTTATAAACTGACCAACTAATAAGTTACTTACCAGTAAGGCAGTAACCCTAACTTCCCTAACTTCTAGTGTACCAGAGGTCAAGCCCCAGCTAAGGAACTGTGTGCAAGTGTATAAAAATCCATGCAAATCCCATATTTAGGAAAAAAGAAGTTCTGTAATCTAAGGTTATCTTCACTGAAAGTAATCTCAATTCCTGCATGTCAAGTCTTTCTGCTTTATAATTCATTTTGCATAACAGCAGATAACTGATAATTAATAGTATATGGAGAGTGTCCGGTGGTGTTGCAGAGATGGGCTTTGGACTCCAACTGACCATAACCAGAGATCCAGTTCCACACTCAAAACCTGAAGAAAAAAAATCCCAAATTCATAAGAGAATTAGAAACCATAGCCAGCTTATAATTTTAAAAATGTATGCACTAGACATCAGGAAAACAAGAAGGATATATTATTTGTGAAACAGTATAAATTTTTCGCAAATTGAATAGTTCTCTTTGAACCGAGTTACCTACATATATATATGCAGCTTTTGTTTTGATGTCATAAAAAGAAAAGATACAATAAAGCCAGCAAAATAAGGACAGTGCACATATGACTATTGACCGACTGTACTAGGTCTCATCATACGACTAGAAGCACATAAAATTGGTGGAGAATGTTTGAACCCAAAAGATAGAATAGACTGTATAACAAAATATGGTGGATGATAGCTAATATGCCAGACCCACTACCAAAGTACTAAATTCGAACTTCCTGGTTTGCTTCTTGGTCTTTATAGATGAAACAAAAGAATAAATACATTGAATTTCCTAATGAGATTGCAGGACATTAATGTGATAATCAAACCCAAGTGTTGCAAGATAAGTAATTTCTAATGTTTCAAGTCAAGGTATGATAGTATTTTTACATTATCGGTCCATGTTATCACTTATAAGGCAAAAACTGAAAAAAATATACAAATTCAAACATATAATAATTCCCCTAACAAAAACCGCTCATGAAGTAACAACTTTGAGTGGGGGACGAGGAGAGCAATAATATACCCAGAGAAAATATATATTAAAAGTAGACATGTGATCTCTGCTCGAATTTTTTTAGTGACATATAGGCACCGGAAAGTACAAGGAATAATAATAAGACTAAGATTATTTAATGCAGGAACATTGGAAAACCTTTAAAAACAATATATTCTATTCCCACATCTTCTTGATAAGAAGAAGACCAATGGAGGAAGAATGCTTTATAAAGAGGACAAAGCAAAAAATATAACAATTTGTTGAACATAATATAGCGAAAAAAATAAATCTGATATAGACAAAAGGGACTTTCTGTGTGAACATGTAAAACCAATAGGCCACTCGACCAGTATTGAGTATTAACATGAAGAAACTCGATTTCAAATAGGACATGCAAAGTAAACCAACCTGCTTTCCAATTTTCTTGTGCAGCACTTCCCTCATTTTCTCCACAGCATAAATCGAGCACGCTCGCAATTCAATTTCCTCCTCACTGCCTGAACAAAGTTCGGTACCCCCCTCAATCATGCTGGCCAGCGATGAACTATATCTAAGTACTCCAAGCTGTTGAAGTACTGCTGGAACAATATAGTCTGCGAACATAGTAATGGAACCTATATCATGGAATTCTCCATAGCTTTTACCCTTAAAAGCACCCCACAAGTCAGCTGCAAATATCTGAGCTCGTTTATACAAGAAAACTTGGTGACCCTTGTAGACCGTGTGATCACGAAATCCTACAATATTGAGCCAGGTAACAAATAATATACCTATACACTGATAATTAGAAATCCTACTGTTTGCGATCACTTTGTAGTCGGAAAAGTGGGAGAAATGGGAGGATAGTGAACAGATTATGAAAGTTATAGCAACACAGATCCCCTAAGATACACATTATTGACTATCAGGGGAATAACACCATTCAACTTTGTTTGTCTTCCAGAACAATGATATGTGCCAGATGAGACCTAACAGTCTTTGTCCAGTTAATTTTCTCATAAGCTTGAGTGCAAAATATGAAACATGATTACACTCGTATTCATCCTCATCAAAAGAACCAAAATCAAGATCCACATTAACCATATATACTTAAGGCCCTTTCTAGAATCAAGCTAGAGAGTTCGCTATTTACACTATCTTATTATTACTTACAAAAAGACCGGTTATACCTCATCTCCCATATTATTCATGACTGAGACACTAACTATGTATGGACTGAAGTAAAATTTTGACCTATGAGATTTTATTTCATTTCCAATTCTAAAATTCAATACAAATTCTTTCCGCTTCTGATGCTCTCCTGATATCCAGACATGACTTGAGTAACTCTGTATAATAAATAAACAGTTTAACTACATGCAACACAACATAATATGTACCAGGAAAAAAACGAGTCACAAGAGCTACAAGCTTTGCTGCGGATTTTCCACAGGACTCTACAAGTTTGGATGCTTTCCCCTCAAAGCTTCTCTCCAGCTCAAATCCAACCTAGTCCAAGGGAGAAGATAATTTCATTTATAAAGCCAAAGAACAGAATTTTCCTGAAGAAACTAGGCGATCTGAGCAATGTCATATGGTGTAATAATACTGAAAACTTGAATAGTTACACGGCAGACATATGATGTGTCCCACCACCAAGATTTTTAGGCTAGTACCTCATGAATTAAGCGCACGCGTTCATTCTCCAGAGGAAGTGGCTTTGTCCAATTCAGTAATTTGCGCAACTGAGGACCTTGCAACAATCAATTATGCAGTCACACTTAAACACAAGAGAGGTACACTGAGTATAGCTACAGAGATCTACTTATACTGCAAGATCATTACTGGCAGTTTGATATTCATCTTGAACAGTAGAGGGATGAAGGATAATATAAAGGGGCTTCAGAAACTCACGACATTATAATTCTGTCATCAAAATGAACAATTGATGGCTTATAGTCAGATGTAATTAAAATTAAAAAGCAAAGAATTAGTACAGTAACATATATTGTACGAGACCAATAGTCAGAGGTACAGTTTCTTGTTCAAATTCGCCAATTTTGTGTACTCACATAACAAATAAATGACAACTTAACAAACAATTAAAACTCAAATGAACTAAACGGAATTTTTAAAAATATTGATATTTTTGGTTCTAAAGTCAGTTGAACATTTACAGATTTCATGTTAACCTAAATATCCGAAATCGAGTATGAATTACATGTTGTCAAATAAGACGGATACATTTGATCTTGGTTTGTACAGTTTGTCATTATAAATTACTAGTTGTCAACTATTATTATAACAAACAGTTTAGTATACATCAATGACGTCAACTTTATGCTAGGCTTCACAAACTAAATTTTAAAGCTTAAAATGGGACTCTTTTATGAGCAGGAGAGATTATTAATTCTTATAGTACTAATAACATTGGTAATAGAACATCACAACTTTAAGACACAAAAGAGCTTAACTCAAAGTAAGTGAATAAAGACCAAATACAGAGCATTTATGGCTGGAAATAGGAGTCCAAATTACCAGTGTATGACTGTAAACGATCAGCGTCAAAAGCAGATTTGTCTTTCTGAAGAGCAGTCTTCAATCCCGCAGCCAAATGATCATATGTCAAATCCTTGTCTGTTATTGAATAAGCAGTAAACCATGAAAAAGTTCTGAGTGCTGCACAATAATATTGCATAGACACTTGAACGACCTAACATACATAACACAGCTTTCAGCCATTTAAAGAATTTCGATGATAATTTAACCCTGCTGGAAATAGTATCTTAATGCTGAATGGCTACACTCTGACTCACACAATAAGATAAATTCAGAAACGTAGGCAGGGACAGCTCCAAGAAAATACTCTAAGTTTAACCTAATTGTGGACTCTATCATTCTTCTAATCAAATGGGCTACGAAGCTGATTCCCACCACCCCCTCCTAAAATGATCCAAGTAACGACACATGCCATTTAAGCAAGTACAGATGTACTTGGATAAAGCTACAGATTGCAAAAGTAAATTGTAGATATTACTCCCACTGTCGATTAGGCAATCCAAATTCATTTGAAAAACTACATGAATAAACCCGTGAACCAATATAATCCACTGACCGAATAACTTAATGTAAACTAAATTACATTGAAGTATAAATAAAGCTAATGATATATGAAAGGAAGCGAAGCTAAACCCCAACTTCTTACATTCGAATTCATAAGAAAAGGCACAACAATATACATAGCACTCAAATAATCAAACATCATCTATAAAATAACAGATTACATTTTAGAAAAATAAAATAATTTCCAAGAAAATTTCCAGTTTTTCCAGCATTTGTTGTTTGATTAGCTTCCGCAAAATAATTTCGAGAAGTCAAATAAAAAAATGCACAAAAATCAGAGATCCTAGATACCTGCGGCCATTTGGTCCCTGTAAAGAAAAAATGTGTGGAAAATGGCTTTGAAAAATATTACTATGAAAGTGACTTCTCCTTGTCAAGAGAGGAAAACATTTTCCACATTGAAGAAACGAAGTAGATAATAGTAACATAAGTAGTAGTGCAAGATGGGATGGGGGTAAGTTAGAGGAGGTTACCAGGCCAAAAGCAGAAATTCAAAGCATCAAGTACAAACAAATACTGGACAGAGAGGGGGCCATTGTCAAAATAGTGAATTCCTTCATAATCCCATTCCACTTTGGGTATTGAGTTTTTCATACTTTCTGCTACCTTCTCAATGCCTGTACACATACATATATATGCAATGTACATGGTATTAATGTATAGTCTATTATTATTTAAAATAAAATAGAATAAGAAAGAGAAAGAGAATTAGACAGAACCTGGTAAATTAACAGTGACATGAGAAGCATGAGAAGAAACCCACTCAGAGCTTGCCCTAACCTCTTCCATAGCCGCCCACTAACTTGTCTTCCTATGGTCACTAGAGAGAGATAATAGATATTTATTGTATAAACACAAGTAATAAAATAAATTATTTATAGGCCGTGTTAATATTTTGGAGTAATTGTTATAGTTGGGTAAAAAGGTATGGTCCATTTGATTTTTCTCTCCTTTTTGCGATATGGAGAAGTTTCCGTTTTTGTTTGTTTCTTCTAGCCTCACAATGGGTGCATGTATCACATGGGTATGTCTTCTTCACATTCAAAGTATGGATGATAAATTAATTCGTTTTGAAATTCAAAATTTTGAATATATCAAATTCAATTTCTTGAATTTGAATAATCTGAAAATTTTAAATATGAATTTCATGTCTGAATCAAAAAAATATCCAAACAAAAGAAAGAATAGGTAATAATCAAATAATGATTAAGCAAAAAAAACAAATAATGTAATTCATTCTTTAAAATATCCAAATAAAAGAAAGAACAGGTAATAATCAAATAATGTATTTCATTCTTTCTTTCAAATTTGCATTTTACCATATTCGATTTGATCCGATCATCATTCCTAATTCAAAGACGAAATTAGATTCAATTCAAACTTATTATTCTTTTAATAAAACTATTAAACAAATTTATTTTTATACGCTATAAATTAGTTAGTTTTATAAATTATTTTATGTTAATATTATTTATATAGGTGTGCTTTCGAGTATTTGAATCCTCTCGTTTTAACTCGTTTCATCTATCTCGCAAGAAAACTCAAGTTGACTTCTGTGAAAATCGAGTCAAATTCAGTAAGAAATTTGAACTCGTTTAACTTATTCATTAACTTTATATTAGTATGATTTAATCTATTTTGAATCGAATTAATAAATTAGCATGGATTTAATTTGAGTTTCCCATAAACTACCTCAATTGACTATTTATATTCAAGATAACTTTTTTTTCATTTCTATGCCCCCCATATCTTACTTCAATCCCAAAACTATCAATTTTATGATCTTTATAACGCTGAAATTCATTTGATGCTACTCACCTACAAGACACATCATATGATCTTTATACTATTATGAGGACTTTCGAAACAAGATGACACATACCATTACCAATCATGAGTCACACCCTTAGTATCCATACACTAAAATTGTAGTCGGGTTATACCATGATCAATTTAGAGAAATGTTAAATTCAGAGCAAATTTTTTATTTTCAGAACAATTTTTATGAAATGACAAAATTACCCTTATTTTAAACCAAGTCTAGCCCCCTACATTCACAAAAAAACAAGAACAATTTGGTCTTTTCAAAAAAACTTGCTCTGAAAATAAAAATATTGCTCTGTATTTAACATTTCCCTCAATTTATCAACCTTCTAATGCCATTTGTTAGCAAAATCCCAACTTTACATTTGTATTATGCTATTTGTTGTAGCAACAGTTGATAAATTTATACTAATTTATTTGTATCCTCAAAAGGACTCATCACTCCTGCTAATAAAATTAATTGGTTGCTTATATACATGTGAGACCTGAATGAACATCCTTTTACAATATTGCTAGATCGTTCAACACATTTTAACTCTACAAAATATTATATAATACATTCTTTAATTTCACATTAATATTGTTATGTTGGACTTGGATCATAAACTAATCCCGCACAAATTTAATTTAGATATCTCCCATTAAATTATAATGAAGTTTATTGATTTCATATAATTAAATAATTCTTCTTTATCAATTTACGATGGGATCTGGATTGAACGCCATCTATAATGTCATCTCAATTTAAAAATCACCAAATTTATTATCCTTATAGCATCGTTACTTTATTACTAGACACATCGTTGGATTATTATAATTTCATCTCAATTCAAAAATTACCAATTTTGCGATCCTTGCTAAATTATAGGACACATCATCTGACCATCACAATGTCAAGAAGATTTTTGATACAAGCGCTAGACAAGATTCTAACTATACATTAGCTTGAAAGTATCTCTCAATTTTACGATCAACTTTATAACTTTAGCTTTGACGCTACTTGTTATACCATGCAACACTCCTTAATTTGACGTTAGTATGATATTATTCATTTTGCACCAAAAACACGCTCCAATGTATTTTTTTTTAAAAATTACATGAGATCGTGTTTTTGATGTAAAATGAATAATGTTATATCAACGGGTGCAAAATGAATCATATTATATTATATTATATTATACTAACATATGGAGATCTGCAAATTTTAGTAATTTTTTTTTCTTCTTGAAATTAAAGTGCAGATTTTCATATGTTTGTGAACTCGAAATCAAAAATTTTCACCATCCATGTTCTTTTAATCACTCCTAGATTAATATATCAAAATTTCACTTAAAATTCGTGATTTTTGATTGTCACGTCACAGCCACGTCAGTATTGATTGACGTCCGTTAGTCAAATTTGGACGGAAGGACTGCGATGAAAAAAGTTCAAAAGTTGGATTACCTAAAAATTCATATTTTTGTTTAAGAACTTAGAAAAAAACCAATAATTTAGGAATGTTAAAGTATTTGTTATATTTGGGTGCTTAGCAAAAAAAAAATATTGTATTTGGGTAATAAGGTACGGTCCATTTGATTTTTCTCTCATTTCCGTGATAAGGAGAAGTTTCTCGCTTTTGTTTGTTTCTGGGCTCACAGAGTCACAGTGGGTGCATGTACTGTTGAATATTGAACACACAAAAGAATATAGAGGGGGGTGAATGGATTCTTGAATTTTTCTTGTTCTTGAATCTGTTTTGGAGTATGTAACAAGATATATGTTATGTGTGTGCAGAAATACGAATGTAGATAATAAACAACACAAGACACGATATCACTTTAATCTAATATTTTATTATATAAAGATTTGCTACACCCTGTGAATACAAATGATAGTATTCTCAGCTTCATTTTTCTCATAGAGATGTACTCTTAGAATGTATGTGAAAAAACTTAACTTCCAAAGAAGTGAGGTTGTGCCCTTATAGAACATGAGCACAACCTGCTTACTATAAATAAGGTTACAAGATAAATTACTTTCTCGTATGTCTATCCTTTTTGAGCAAGCATCCAAACGGTTACAGGTTTGACTTCTTGAGGTTCTGCTCAGATCCACTTCTTTAGCTCTTTGTCTCTTGTACATCTCTCTAAGCTTCTTTGTAGGCTTTCCAAAGTACTTTACAGCTTGTGGTCCATAAAGCACCTTGGCTTGTTGCAGGTTTCTGAAAACTAGTGAATCCTCTGTGTTTGTGATGGTGTCATTAGGATATGCCCCAGCTTGCATACCCTCACCATCTAAATGTGGTTCCTGGGTTGTGAGCAAAGTGTCATGCACTAAGTCACTTGAGTCCATTAGCTCACCAAGAGAAGAAAATTCTTGGTGATCAATGCCTTGCTCCTCAATTGCTTGAGTTGCAGGCTTCAAAGAAATTTGAGATGTAGATTCTGGAAGAGAAGTGTCTTGTAGATTTGATTTTGGCAACTCCCCCTGAGGAATAGAGGGAGTTTCGAGTGTAATGTGCTCTCCACTCAGTGTTGTGCCAGCCTTATCACTCCCTTGTGCTGACTCGATATAGGTAGGTGCATTGGGGAGGATGGTTGATTCTATAGATGCACCATGTTGAGAGGATACATCTAGTGAGCTGTTTGCCCCTGATTTTATAACTTCAGCCATTTGTGTGATAGAAGAGGTGGCTTTGGATTTCTTCTTCTTTGGTCTCTGTAAGGGTGACTCAGGTTCCTCACACTCTAGACCTAATTCTACAGCCAATGCTGCTTTTGTCAAGATATTCAAGGGTTCAGATTCAATCTGTTTTCTCTTCTTCTCCTCCTTTTTACTAACACCACCCTATTGAGAGGATGATGCAGGTGGCTCTGTGTTTGGTAGAGTGTTTGGTTAAGGAGGTTGGTTAGCAGGCCCTGGGTTAGCATTTTGTTCTACTTGCTTGGGGCTGACTAACTCAGATTTAGAGGCAAATGTTGGCATGTTGTGGGGGTAAGACTCAAATAACCTCTGCATAATAGGGGTTATTACAAGCCTAACATCCACATCATTCCTAGTATCCAAATTACTAAAAATAATTTTGGTCATGGACCTAGGGTAGCCTATTCTAGTTTTATCTAAACCACGTAAATCAACCAAATTCTTATCTAAATAATTAAGTACAGACTGAATGAATCTGGGAAAGAAGATATCATTACCTCTCTTGGTTGTGTTCTTACCAAGTTTTCCATAGAGCTCCTGCATTATGAGCTTTCTAACATCTATCTTTCTGTCAAAGGCCAAGGAGTACCCTATCTGTTGAACAGGTGCACTCAGTTGGTCATAGCTGGATTTCCTTCCACTGAATACGTGCAGGAGTGTGGCAAACATATAGCTCCACTCTTTCCTCAGATGCGCCCTTTTCAGGGTTCCAACTTTGATGGTGTCTGAGTACTTTATTAGGTCAAAGAATTCCACCAGTTGGTCATCTGTTACTAGTTTGTTGTATTCATTCTGGTGAAGACCCAAGGCTTTACTCATGTCCTCAGAGGTGATGTTAAACTCTTTACCCTGAACTTTGCAGTGTATGACATAGCCCAGACTGCCATCTTCAAGAGCAACGGTTTCAGTAATTGCAGTGTTCCAAAACTGTTCTAGAATGTCTAGATACAGAGTTGGGTTGGCCGTAAGTGCTCCTTTGATATATGATTCAGACATCCATTTTACAAAGCACTTGTAGTTAGCATTTGGAGCTTCGACATCACTTGAGAGAGCGATGAAGTTGGTGTTGAATTTCACAGTTGCCATGGATACAGAGAAAAGGGAGAAGAGAATGAAGTTCGAAGAAGAAATTTAGCTTTTGAAGTTAGGGTTTTCAGAGGTTTTGGAACTTTAGATGCTTGAGAAATCGAATGAAATGAAACGAATAGATGTAGAATTGTATAAGTATGAAGTACTTGAATTGTCGATTAGATGTATGTTTTGTATCGACAAGTCAGGCATTTGAGAAGTAGAAATCAACTATTCGATAAGTCAAGAAAGGCTTATTCGACAACTCAAGAGGGTGTAACTCACAGCTGGCAGTTATCTAACTTAGAAATAATTCTAAATTAAATAAAATATATTTTTATGAGTGAATTAAAGTTTTTAGACAAAAATCCAAAATCGGTTGAAATTCAGCGAGAATTCAGCCTTTTCAAATAATTCGAGAACTCAAATACAGTATTCGAGAACTCAGTCATTAGAGAACTCAATTACCATATTCGAGAAGTCAATCATACCTCTATTCGATATCTCTCAAAGGCTCTATTCAAGAACACGAGAGTGTTCCAAAGAGACTTATTAGAGAAGTCGAGCAGTGAATCATTAGAGAAGTCTGACTTATTGAAATATTCTTTTCACTCATAAAAATTCAATTTTCACTATCTTTTAAAATTCATCAGACATATTCTATGAAGAATATTCTAACAAACTAAATAGTGATTTTCTCAAAATTTCATAGAAATTTCAAGTTGACATAATATGATTTTTCAACATATGCAACAGATTTGAAATATTTATAAATCATATTTCAGCCAACACTTACTTCAAAAATATTGAGAATTTAGATAAAGTAAGTGTTTACTGCTGTAACAATGTAGTTGATATTTTCACTTAGCCAGATTCTGAAGAATTCAGCATTTCAATCTCACTAACCAACCTTGTGAAGGTGGCTTCATCCAATGGCTTAGTGAATATATCATCTAACTGTTTATCTGTAAGGACATAATGCAACTCAATGGTTCCATTAGTTGCTTGCACCCTAATGAAATGATATCTGATGTCAATGTGCTTTGTCCTAGAATGATTGACAGGATTGGCAACTATAGAGATTGCACTTGTGTTGTCACACATGATTGGAATTCTTTCCAACACAAGTCCATAATCTCTAAGTTGGTTTCTAATCCAAACAACAACTTCGAGCAGCTATGTATTCAGCCTCAGCTGTGGAAGTTGACACAGATTGTTGTTTATTGCTGTACCAAGAGACTAACCTTTGTCCAAGAAACTGGCAGCTACCTGAGGTGCTTTTCCTATCCACTCTGCATCCAGCATAATCAACATCAGAATAACCAACCAGACTGAACCATGTGTCCTTAGGATACCATAAACCCAAGTTTGGAGTGCCCTTCAGATATCTAAAGATCCTCTTTATAGCAATCAGATGTGACTCTTTTGGATTTGATTGAAACCTTGCACACAAGCATGTAGCAAACATGATGTTTGGCCTACTTGCAGTGAGATAGAGTAGAGAGCCAACCATGCCTCTGTAGACTGAGATATATACTTTCTTGCCTTTAGCATCTTCATCCAATTTGGTGCCAGTGGCCATGGGAGTCTTTGCAGGTGAGCAGTCTTCTAAGTCAAACTTCTTCAATAGATCCTTGATGTACTTGGTTTGATTGATAAAGATACCATCCTTCCTCTGACTAACTTGCAACCCAAGAAAGAATGTCAACTCTCCCATCATGCTCATCTCATATCTGCTCTGCATGAGCTTAGAGAATTTCTCACACAGCTTCTCATTTGTAGATCCAAATATGATATCATCCACATAGATCTGAACTAGGATAATATCATCACCATGCTTCTTGTAAAACAATGTCTTGTCCAATGTGCCTCTAGTGAATTGATTTTTAAGAAGAAATTGGGATAAAGTGTCATACCATGCCCTTGGAGCCTGCTTAAGTCCATACAATGCCTTAAGCAATCTGTAGACAAATTCTGGGAAATGTGGATCCTCAAACCCAGGTGGTTGTTGCACATAAACTTCTTCTTCCAACTCTTCATTCAGAAATGCACTCTTGGCATCCATTTGATAAACATTAAAGTTTGAATGAGCAGCAAATGCCAAGAAGATTTTGATGGCTTCCAATCTAGCAACAGGAGCAAATGTCTCATCATAATCAATGCCTTCCTGTTGAGAGTATCCTTTTGCAACCAACCTTGCTTTGTTTCTTACTATTACACCATCTTCATCCATCTTATTCTTCAGAACCCATTTTGTTCCAACAATGGTTCTGTTCTTTGGTGCAGGCACAAGTTCCCATACTTTGTTTCTTTCAAATTGATTCAGCTCCTCTTGTATAGCAATAATCCAATCTGGATCCAATAGTGCACCATCAAGTTTCTTAGGCTCATTCTGAGATAGAAAGCAACCATATAGACACTCATTTTGAGTTGCTCTTCTAGTTCTCACTCTTGCATTTGGATCTCCAATAATTTGCTCTGCAGTGTGTGATCTATCCCATTTCCTTGAGTGCTCAGTTTGATTTCTCAACCTTGATGTTGCTTCATCATCCAAGTCATGATCATTTTCATTTCCTCCCCCTGTGAAGTTGCTACTATTCACAGGTGTGTCTTGGATGCTAGTCTCTTCACTGTTGATTTGCACAGATTCTTCTCTTGCTTCATCATTCACTGGAGTTTGTTGAATTGTAGTCTAAACTTCAGTTTCAATCTCTTCATCAGAATCATCTAGATTTTCAAACTTTAATGGATCTATATTTTCATCATTGGCTTATTCTAATCCAGGTAGTTTGCTGTCATCAAATGTCATATCTGTGCTTTCTATAACTTTCTTTTGACTGATGACATAAACTTTGTATGCAATTCTCTCCATAGAATAGCCAAGAAAAATTCTTTCAAATGCCTTTGCATTAAACTTCCCAACATATTCTGAATTGTCTTTCAACACAAAGCATTTGCTTCCAAAAGTATGAATATACTTTAGAGTAGGCTTCTTTCCAGTCATCACATTATAAGGTGTCTTTCCAGTGTTTTTGTTGATGAGGGTTCTGTTCTGGATATAGCATGCAGTGCTCACAGCCTCAGCCCAAAAACATGTAGGCATCTTTGCATCAAGCAACATTGTTCTAGTAGCCTCAATTAGAGTTCTATTCTTTCTCTCAACTACTCCATTTTGTTGTGGAGTCCTTGGAGCTGATAATTGTTGAGAAATGCCATTCTCTTTGCAAAATGCTTCAAGTAAGGCATTTTTGAACTCTGTTCCATTATCACTTCTCAATGCAATCACACTTGCATTGTTGGCTTTTGCTTCCTTATCAACTTTCTTTATGTGCTCAATGATTACTTGTGGAGGCTCATCCTTTGATGCTAGAAATTCCACCCATGTATACCTTGTGTAGTCATCAACCATCACTAGGGCATACTTCTTTCTTGAGAGTGACATAATATTGACAGGCCCAAACAAATCCATATGAATTAATTGCAGAGGCTTGGTGATTGATGTCACTGTCTTTGACTTGTGGCTTGACCTTTTCATCTTTCCTTTTTGGCAAGCCTCACACACTCCTTCTTGACAGAATTCAAGTGTGGGCATGCCTCTCACTAACTCTCTTTTGACTAGAGAATTAATGGCCTTGAAGTTCAGGTGTGATAACTTCTTGTGCCATAGCCAACAATCTTCATTTGATGCTTTTCAGTAGAAGCAACAAACTTTGTCCTTGTTTGTAGAGTCCATATTGGCTACAAACGGGCTTCCTTTTCTTACTCCAGATAGAGCAAAATCACCAGTCTTCTTGTGGGTGATCAAACATTCATCTTTGTCAAAATTTACCTTGAATCCTTTATCAGTAAACTGACCGACACTTACAAGATTATGCTTGAGACCCTTGACTAGTGCTACATCTTCAATGATGACATTACCAATTTTTAACTTGCCATATCCCAATTCGTTACCCATGCTGTCATCTCCAAAAGCAACCATTGGGTCAGCCTTCTCCTCATATTGTGATAGCAGGGCCATATCACCAGTCATGTGATTTGAACATCCACTGTCCAAAATCCACATGACCTTCTTCTCAATTTCTTTGCCCTGCAAACACAAAGGTATTACTTCTTCTTTGGTACCCAAACATGTTTGGGTCCACTTGGCTTAGAAACAGATTTATCAAAAATAGCATGCTTATCAACTTTCTTAGGACTAGTCTTCTTGTCATTGTTAGAAGTCTTAGAATCTGAATTATTAGACTTAGGTGACAGAGGTACCTTCCTAACTACAGGAGGACTTGAAGACTCTGGCCTTGTGTAGTGTGTATGAATATTGTGACTGATGCAACCATCCATGAATTGTCTTCTCAAATTAAAACAGCTAGTCATAACATTCATGTTGCATGGCATACAATCAAGTTTATCACAGAAAGGTGAATCTCTATGTCTTAAAGGCACGGAGTAATCATAGAAAGGCTTAGCTACACTACCAGTTATTTTCTTGCATGCATGAGTTAAGTGATTAGTGCTAAAACAGTTTTGACAAACTTTCCTAGGGGCATTTGGCACATAAGCATAATTATTATTCTTGTTTATCCCTAGCTTGCCATTCCTGTTTTGTTTCTTATTATCCACTTTCTTCTCAGATTCATTTTTCCCAACTGAAACAAACTTCACAAACTTCTCAGGTCTAGGTCTACATCCTACAGGCTTCTTGGCTTTTGCCATGACACTCTCACTCTTAGAGGATGCTGGTTGTTCAATAGACTGTGCCTCATCCTCATCATTCAATATTTTCTTAATGAATAAGGCATCCTCATCAATTTCAAATGTTGGTTCTTTAAAAATTGGAGACTCGGTCTTTTTCAAAATGTGAGGCACTTCCTCCTGAACAACTATGTCATCTTCAATGACAGCATAGCCTTTCCTCTGTTTAAGAGTGCCATAGTCAAGTCCAATGGCGGCCTTGGGTTTAGCTTGGATCTTCTCATGGTAGGACTGCAATAGACTAGATGAGTTCTTAAAGGTTTTCAGTTTGAATTCATTTTCAACTAGTTCATCCCTAAGAGCCTTCTCAACCTGACTAGCACATAGAACCTTATTCTGCAGATATTCAACTTCTTTCTTAAGGTTATCTACTTGCATAGCAGTTAGCTCAAGTTCCTCATTCTTCTTGTTTAACAATTCATTCTTAGCAGACAGTTTGGCAATCTCTTCATTAGCAGCAGTCATACTAGTATGAATATTAAACATTTCAATAGACAGTTGTTCAACCATGCACTTATACTCAGAAATAGACATATTTATGGTAGTGAGAGATGGTACCTGAGAGTAAGATAGAGATTGTTCATCCTTGGAATCAGCCATCAAGGCATAGTTGCAGAATTCTTGCTCCTCTCCATCACTATCAGAGTCATCCCAACACTTCCCTTCAGCTATGTAGGCCTTGCCTTGTGTTTGCTTTTTTAGAAGGGCCTCATACTTAGCTTCAAGCTCTAGAAACTCCTTATCCTTCCTTTTAGGCTTCTTGCATTCACTGGCAAAATGCCCTAGGTCATTGCATCTATAACACCTTACAGATGACCTATCCACATGGCTGGTTTTGAATTTATTCTTGTTTGCTTTCACAGGTGCCTTGCTCTTGTTGAATGAATGGTTTTGGGGTCTAGGTTTGAAGGTTTGGTTCCTCTTGAATCTGATGTTTGGAAACTTTCTGGCCATGAAAGCTAAAGCATATGAAGTGTTTTCCATGCCAGCTAGCTCTTCAAGAGTATAGAACTCTCCTTCTTTCTTCTCCTCAACCGGTTCAGTCAATTCCCCTTCATTTTCTTCATCATCTACTATCTCTTCTATCCTCAACTGACTTGTAGATGCTTCTAGGTCTTGAACAGATTTGCTGACAATCAAGGCACATGATGTGTTTATTATTCTGCCTTAGTTGGCTTGGATAGCCCTCTTCTGAAGCAACTCAAGCTCATGAGTCTTTAAAACCCCATAGAGCACATCATATGTGACTTTGTTTGAATCTCTTTCCCTTAGAGAAATGACCCTCTGCTCTAGGTGGTTTGGAGAAGATAATAGAAACTTCATGTTCAACTCCTTAGTACTATAAACCTTGCCATTCATTTGTAGCTCAGTCACCAACTTGTGAAATCTCTCAAACATGTCAGTAATGCTTTCCTTGGACTGTGCCATGAATGCTTGATATTGAGTGACCAGTATTTGTTTCTTGTTCACTCTGACCTCCTCTGTTCCTTCACATAATACCTCAATGTGATCCCACATCTCCTTTGCTATTTTGTAAGAGGCAATGTTAGCAAACATTGACATCTCCATAGAATCTATGATCAACAACATGAGATGATTGTCAAGGGCAACCATCTCCTTTTCTGTCTCTGTCCATTTAGATGGTTCTTTAGCCACATAGGATCTTGGAATGGTTACAGTTCCAACAGTCTTCTCAAGAATCTCCTGTTGTTGAACAAAGGGCCCATTCTTGAGTATCTCAGGATATAAAGGATTAGCAGCTTTGATGAACAATTGCATTTTGATCTTCCAGAGGTTGTAGTTCTCTTTGTCGAACTTAGGGACCTTCACCGTTCCTGTAGTCTTTGGTGTATTCATGATCGTTTTCTGTTTTTGAATAAACAGCCTCCTCTGATACCACTTGTTGAATATTGAACACACAAAAGAATACAGAGGGGGGTGAATAGATTCTTGAACTTTTCTTCTTCTTAAATCTGTTTTGGAGTATGTAACAAGATATGTGTTATGTGTATGCAGAAATACGAATGTAGATAATAAACAACACAAGACACGATATCACTTTAATCTAATATTTTATTAGATAAAGATTTGCTACAACCTTTGAATACAAATGATAGTATTCTCAGCTTCGTTTTTCTCAAAGAGATGTACTCTTAGAATGTATGTGAAAAAACTTAACTTCTAAAGAAGTGAGGTTGTGCCCTTATAGAACATGAGCACAACCTGCTTACTACAAATAAGGTTACAGGATAAATTACTTTCTCGTATGTCTATCCTTTTTGAGCAAGCATCCAAACGGCTACAGGTTTGACTTCTTGAGGTTCTGCTCAGATCCACTTCTTTAGCTCTTTGTCTCTTGTACATCTTTCTAAGATTCTTTGTAGGTTCTCCAAAGTACTTTACAGCTTGTGGTCCATAAAGCGCCTTGGCTTGTTTTAGGTTTCTTACTTGAACAATTCCTTCAGTATTTTGTCCCCAAGATTGTATTCGAGAAGTGGCTAAGTGTTTGATTCGAGAACTAGAATTGAATTGATCGATAACTCTGAGTTCTCGAATACTGTAAAGTTGACATATCGAATCACTTCTCGAATAACTCTTTTTTTTTCAGTAATCCTTGAGTTGTCAAATGGAGCATTTAACTTATCGAATCCCTGAGATATCGAATAGCTTTCTGAGTCTTTGAGATATCGAATGAGCTTTGACTTGTTGAATCATGGAGAACTCGAATGATGCTTTGACTTGTTGACTTCCTGAGTTCTCGAATAGAGTAAAAGACATATCGAATCTCTGATATACCGAATAGTGTCTTTTGAGATATCGAATCCCTGACTTCTCAAATGCTAGACTTCTTGAATGTAACAAACATACTTATCGAAATGGTACTTAGGAAAATTTTCATTCTCCAAACTCTAACTGTGTTTATTTTTACAGTCTTGTTCTTCAAGCTTGAGGCATGAACCTTGGAACTTCTTTCAACCATTATTCTCTGACTTTTAAGTACAATTACACAGATAGAAATTGATGCCTATTGATAAGTGGATTTTATATCCACTTGGAGCATTCTAATTCGGCTTAAATTGATTGCTTTGTTCTCAAGATTGTTGTATTTTTGATATGTTTTGTTTAATTGTGCAGGGTTGAAGAAATATCGATTAAAGGTGTAGTTTCCGTCATTTTTGGAGCATTTTGTGGAGTTCATTGATGATATGGAATGAAGAATGGTGGCTAATATCAACTCCTAAGAAGTATACAAGTCATTAAGAATGAAAGACGGAAGCTTATGCAAAAGGAACGGGAAGAAAAGGTGAAAAAAGCAAAGAAAAATCAGTTTTCGCAGAACGGGACCAAGCCGGGAGCTCCCAGCCGTGTTTATGCAGATTGCACCGGTGCTTCAGGCGCCCAACCGGCGCTCCTGCGCTGCGGGTGTGCGAGTGAAAAATCATCCAGAATTTCTGATTTTGTTTTGGCCATATCTTGAGTTCTAGAAGTCCGTTTTGGACGATCTTACTGTCCACGCGAAGATAACGAGATTCTCTATCATTCTAAAGTGGTCCGGAGGTCCAATTACAGCTGGAACGTTCCAGAATTACTGAAGAAAAGACAGCTGCGAATTTTTCTTTAAAACAGAATCAGTTTAGGAAACGTACTTCTATTATAATTCTGATTTGGTATTTCTTGCTGGGCAAGATGTCTAGAGCCTATATAAACACATCCAACCCTTGTAAATTGTATCATTAAGATAATTAGACAATTAGATATCTTGTACATAATATAGCTTAGATCTGCAAGGGAGAAAAGGAGAGAGGGATTCAACGCTCGTGACAAGCAACGGATCTAGATCTACTTCATCTTTTGTATCATAGATTTGTTTTCTCAACTCTTGTTTTATTAATATTATTACTTTCTTTCATATCTTGTCTTCTATCATGGTTTCATCAGATCCCATGATGACGAGCAGTTCGATATGAGCTAATCGTTGTCATGGGATTCTAACAGATTTATCTATGTAGCTTAGTAGTTTGATTGCTTTAAAGATTTATGTGTGGTGAATTCTTGATATCCTCGTATGGTTGTGTTTTATGTGTTTAGATGAGTCATGAACATCTAATTTGTTAATCTCTTGCGAAACGAGAGTGGATCTTGAGATTTAGAACTTGCCATGCTAGCATAGGATAGGTTGATAATATTATCATGATTTGTGGCATACATAGAGATATGATGCTACCCTATGTGATCTATGTGGATAACTTGTGCTTCAACCTTTATGTTTTCAAATTCTATAGAGATATAGGGTCTAAACATAATTGGTGTCTACCCATCTTCTATCTCTTTTGTGGATGCATGCGTAGTTTGGTATTAGTATACCGAGAGGTAGCTTTTACTTGTTTCGTGTTATCCGATCAGATATCAAAACCATCGTATGTATAGATTAAATGCATCAACTCTAAGTGAAGTAGATGATGAAGTTAGGATTCCATGTTTTCTCGCATATAAGTAATTAAATTTTAATTCTCATTAGTTAGTAATTTTTAATTTGTTAAATTGTATCCTAGTTAATTATAGTTGGTAAAAACTTAATCTTGTTATTTGTCTTAGCAGTGAATAATAATTATACATTGTTGCATGAACTGAATTGAAACCTAACCAGATCTCTGTGGGAACGAACTTGACTTCTATCTATATTACTTGTGACCACGTACGCTTGCGTGATATTGTGTTAACACCTATTACAAGTACTAAACAAGTAGAAACTCTACAATCAGAGGTTCCCTCAGTTAAGAGGTCATGTAAGTAATGCAAAGCATTACAAACAATTAGGCTTGTTATTAGATGTATTCAGGCATGCCTCTGTGACTGACATGTACCACATGGGTATGTCATGTTCACTTTCAAAGTATGGATGATAAATTACTTCGTTTTGAAGTTAAAATTTTTGATTATATCGAATTCAATTTCTTAAATTTGGATAACCCAAAATTTTTTGAATATTGATTTAATGTAACTCAATTCGAATCACAAAAATAAATCCAAACAAAAGAGAGAGCATGTAATAATCAAATAATGTATTTCAATCTTTCTTTAAAATTTAAACTATGCTTGTAAACCTTGTAAACATCAGATGTTGATTGTTTGATTGATTTAAACTGGTATTTTATGATTCTGCAGAATTATTTTTAAAAATTAATTATTAGATGGTAGTTTATGTCATATTAGTTTTCTCTAGGAAGACCAAAAGATAGGTATGGGGGCATTTAATAGGTCTATATTTCATCATATTTTTAATACCTATTGTACGTCTATTTTCGTTATTTTATTAATTAATAAATTGTTTATTTTGTTTTGTAGGAAAATAAATAAAATCAGATTTCAAGTAGTTTAGGTGAAAAAATATAAGGAGGTGGAAAATATTTGAAGTCAAAGAAATTGGAGGAAAAATCGAATACTTATCGGAGAAGGAAATTGAATAGAAGAAAATAACTTTAGAATCCAATTTATAATTGATGGCCCAAATCATTATTTTTCTCTATATAAAAGGGACTTCTCTCTTGTATTTGAGACACCAATTAGGACACCAATTTAGACATCAATCTAAATTCATAATTTAGGAGTATGAGTAGATTTAGTTGTGCTTCGATATAAAAGGGACTTCTCTCTTGTATTTGAGACACCAATTAGGACACCAATTTAGACATCAATTTTTATTTGCTTTATTCAAACATTTTCTGTTATTCAATTCATGCTTTTAAATTCTTGTTCGTTTTTCAATATTATTTCTAGCTAATTCTCTTGTCCTAGGATGAAGATGAAGTTAATTTAATTACTCTTGATTTATGCACGTTCCTATTAATTGTTTTCTCATGATTTTTCTTGGTGCTTAATTGTTCAATTGACAAAGTGATTTTGATATATTATTATTACCGAATTTATTTCTCATAGCCTATGCTTGCTCGGTGAAGTTTTGATATGTTTTTATTAAATAACAAGTTTCATAGTATATGCTTATCTCGTTAATTGATAGTATATGCTTGTCTCATTAATTGATATATCTTATTTGTGAAGGAACGAGAATTGATTTTAGGACGATTTGATATTAATTGTGAAACGGATTCAGATTCCTAAGTTTTCCATATTATTTGATAATCTTTGCTAATTAGGTTAATTAAATCTCATCTCAAATCTTATTGTCTAGTTCGTTTGAGTTAATTGTTAAAGTTTTGAAAATTGATAGTCTCTTAGGATCGATATATATTTGCAACAACTAAACACTGTGTGCTTGCAGTTATTTTACACATCATAAGATGTTATCCACTTTGGATCGAGTTGATAAATTAGCATGGATTTATTTTGGGTTTCCAAAAAATTGCCTCAATTAACTATTTATATTCAAGATAATTATTCTATCATTTTAATGTGAAATATTAAATTTAACACCTCCATATCTTCCTTCAATTCCAAAACTATCAATTTTATGATTTTTATAATTAATGCTGAAATTCATCTGATGCCATTCACCTGCAAGACACATCATATGATCTTTATAGTGTTATGAAGACTTTGGAAACAAGATGACAAATACCATTATCAATCTGGAGTCAAACCCTGAGCATCCATACATTAAAATTGTAGTCGGGTTATACCATGATCAATTTATCAACCTTCTGATGCCATTTGTTAGCAAAATCCCCAACTTTACATTTTTACGACATTATTTGCTGTAGCAACAGTTGATAAATCCATACTAATTTATTTGTGTGTTTATCCTCAAAGGGACTCATGCTAATAAATATATAAATGCGAGACCTGAATTGATTTTTTTTTTTTACAATATTATTAGATTGTGTAACACATCTTAAGTTTATAAAAACATTATAATACACTCTTTAATTTCATAGTATTGTTACTGTTGGACTTGGACCAAAAACCAATCTCGCACAAATTTAAATTTAATTTTAAATTATAATGGAGTTTATTGATTTTATATATTATAATAGTTCTTCTTTATCGATTCACCAAATTTGAATTTGGGTTGAACACCGTCTACAATGTTATCAAAATTTTAAAATCATCAAATTTATTATCCTTATAGCATCGTTATTTAATTACTAGATACATCGCTGGATAATTATAGTTTCATCTCAATTAAAAAGTTACCAATTTCGCCAAATGGGATCGTAACTTCTTTCATAAGTTTCGAGATAAACTATGTAAGCAGAGAGAGATTGTTAATGCTCTGGCAGAGAAGACAGATGAAGAAAGCATCAAGAATTATTTTTTAGAGAAGGACAAACTCCACGAACTTCTTCTTCATGAGGAGAGTTATTGGAAGCAGCGTGCTAAAACATTCGGGCTGGCCGAAGGAGATGCTAACTCCAAGTTTTTCCATGCTTATGCTTCGGCTAGGAGAAAAACAAATTTTATTTCGAAATTACGGGTGGATGGTGGAGATTTTGTAACCAAGGAAGAAGATATGCATCGAGTGGTTCTTGATTATTTTCAGACTGTGTTTGGGGAACGAAAAACTGATACGAGTTTGATTGAGGAAAATGTGGTAAAAGTAGTGACAGATGATCAGAACAACAAGCTGGTGGCCGATCTATCTTTTGAGGAATTTTCGAAGGCAGTGAAACAAATACATCCCGACAAGGCGTCGTGACCAGATGGGCTGAATCCTGCTTTCTTTCAGCAGTTTTGGCCGAGCCTGGGGAGAGATGTGTTTGAGGGCTGTAAATAATGGCTTGAAACTTGTAGATTCCCAACTGAGCTGAATGATACGAACGTAGTTCTTATCCCCAAAAAGGAAAATGCGGATAAAATGTCAGACCTTCGTCCTATTGCCCTATGTAATGTTCTCTACAAAATTCTTGCAAAGGTGCTGGCGAACAGGCTTACAGTTATTCTACCTGGAATTATCTCTGAAAACCAGTCGGCATTTGTGCCTGGAAGAAACATTACGGATAATGTTCTCGTGGCTTTTGAAATTATTCACCATATGAAGAGGAAGCATTCTGGTGATGTTGGTGAGGTAGCCTTGAAACTGGACATTAGTAAAGCCTACGATCGAGTTGATTAGGATTTTTTGAGCACAAGAATGAGCCAAATTGGTTTCTGTACGAGGTGAATTCAATGGATAATACTGTGTATCAAGACGGTGAAGTACTCATTTTGCTTCAATGGCTCTATTTTAGGACCAATAATTCCAAAACGGGGACTAAGGCAGGGAGATCCCCTATCTCCGTATTTGTTTTTACTCTGTGTGGAGGGCTTGTCTCGAGCTATAAATAAAGCTGAAGAAAAGAAAGAGATTCATGGTTGCAAGGTAAGTCGATCGGTTCCTTCTATCACTCATCTCTTGTTTTCGGATGATAGTTTTCTTTTCTTTAGAGCTGATTGTAATGAATCGGGTAAGATAAAAGATATCCTTGACAAGTATGAGTTGTTGTCGGGACAGGCTGTGAATTATCTAAAGTCGGGGATTTTCTTTAGCTCCAACGTTAGAACAGACAAGCAGACGGAGATCTTGAATATATTAGGAGTGAATAATGATCTTTCCAACGGAAACTATCTGGGTCTTCCCTCTTTGGTAGGCAGATCAAAAGGTGCAGTGTTTAGTTTTTTGAAGGATAAAATTTGGAAGAGGATCCATGGTTGGAAGGTCAAGCTGTTGTCGAAGGCTAGTAAGGATGTTTTGCTGAAGAATGTAGCAACTGCGATCCCAGCGTATGCTATATCATGTTTCTTGATCCCGAAGAAAATGTGTCAAGAGATTGAAAGAATTTTAAATGGTTTCTGGTGGAGTTCTTCCTCTTCGAGCAATGGGGGCATTCGTTGGATGTCTTGGGATAGACTAAGTGATGCTGAGTCGGGGGGGGGGGTTGGGATTTAGAAATCTACATGGTTATAATATAGAAATGTTGGGGAAACACATTTGGAATTTTATGTATAGACCACAATCGTTAGTTGCTCGAGTTTTCAAGGCAAGGTATTACCCTAGAACTCATATCCAGAATGCAAGTAGAAATGGAGGAGCTAGTTTCATTTGGTCGGGAATTTTTGCAGCCAAAGAGAGGTTAAAAAGTGGGTTTAAGTGGACTCTGGGGAATGGTAAGGACATCTGTGTTAACACTGATCCTTGGATTAGAGGTAAGGAGGGTTTTCTGCTTGATCCTGGATATGACATTGACAACTCTATGAATGTGGCTTATCTATTCAAACGGAACTTTCTAGAATAGGATAGAGATAAAATAAATGCTTTATTTAATGAAGGAGATGCAGTAGCTATTTTGAACATGAGAATTCCGCAACACAACACGGCAGATAAGATGGCCTGGGTTCATAGCACCGATGGTAAGTATACTGTCAAGACGGGATATAAAATGTGGCAGGAGAGCTATGATAATCAAGTGGCTAATGGGAGTTCTAATGGTTAGAAAAGAATCTGGAAGTTGCAGGTCCCTTCGAAGGTGAAGTTCTTTTTATGGCGTTTTTCCAAGAACAATATCCCAGTTCGATCAGTGCTGAAAAGGAAATGCAGAATGGTTCCTTTAGTATGTCCCATGTGTAATACAGACATTGAGCATCTTCGTCATGTCTTTTTTGAGTGTAATTTTGCTTCCCAGTGCTGGCAACATTCTGGTTTGCAGTTTGACATGTGGGAGGTTGAAGATGCTACAATCTGACTTTTAGAGAAGCTGGTGACTGAGAACAATGACAAGATTGTAACAATTGCCATGACTCTATGGGCTATATGGTTCTTCCGGAATAAGAAAGTCTGGGATAATAAAATAGCTACTCCTGATTTTGCAGTGAATTGGAGTCTGAAGCAACTACAAGAATGGAAGATTGTAGTATCCAAAGTAATTGACTCTTCTACACGTCCAACAACAGTTATTAGAAGGGATGGTACGAAATGGACTCGTCCAGAACAAGGAAAGCTGAAAGTGAATGTGGATGCTAGTATCGAACAAGGCTCATCATGCTACTCGATAGGCATGATTCTCAGAGACCACACGGGAGGTTTTATGGAGGGTAAGACAATGAAGTTCAGTCGAATGGCTTCATTCATAGAAGCAGAAGCAAGTGCTATTGAGGAAGCTCTGGAATGGATAGTGTCAAAAGGAGTTACAGAGGTGCTTGTTGAATCTGATTCTCAGTTGGTAGTCCAGGCCATCAATGGCAATGCATCGTTCCAGCTCGAGGTTGGCCATAGATATTTGCAAGTCTATTTTAGCAGTTAGAAGGACATTTGTGTCTGCCATGTTAGAAGATTAGCTAATAGGGCAGCCCACTGTATGGCGCATATCACTTGTGAGCTAAATGCTTGTGTGAATGTTATGATTCCTCCACGGAAAGTGTTGGATTCGGTGATGTATGATGCTAGTTTTGATGAATGAGAATTTCCACTTTTCTTCAAAAAAAAAAATTGTTTCACTCTAGATAAGGATTTATAGGGCACATCATCTGACCACCACAATGTCAAGAAAATTTTTGATACAATCGATATACAAGATTCTAACTACACATTAGATTGAAAGTATCTCATAACTTTACGATCAACTTTATAAATATAGTTTTGATGCTACTTGTTATATCATGCAACACTCTTTAATTTGACGTTAATATAATGTTATTCATTTTGCACCGAAAACATGCTCCAATGTATATATTTTAAAATTACATTGGAGCGTGTTTTCGGTACAAAATGAATAGTATTATATTAACGGGTGCAAAATGAATAATATTACATTGTATTATATTATACTAACATACGAAAATCTGCAGATTTTAGTAAAAAAAAATCGCTTTCTTGAAATTAATGTGCAGATTTCCATATGTTAGTGAACTCGAAATCGAAAATTTTTGCCACCCATTTTCTTTTAATCACTCCTAAATTAACATATCAAAATTTCACTTCAATCCGTGATTTCGATTGTCACGTCACTACCACGTCAGCATTAACTAACGTCCGTTAATCAAATTTGGACGTAAGGACTGCGATGAGAAAAATTCAAAAGTTTGATTAGCCAGAAATTCATATATTTTGTTTAAGGACTTAGAAAAATACGCTAATAATTTAGGCATGTTAAAATTAAATTTTCCTTACATTTTTATAAGCACATCCAAGAATTTCCATTACCATATATATTCCGATCATTAATGAAAATAAAATCGTACATTAAAACACATTACCAAACTATTACATTAAAATCGAAATATTGAAATTTTTGGTTTTCGATCATTTAATATAATAAGATTAAAACTATATAACTAATGGTAACTAATCGATTGTCCTTTCTAATTAAAATGCATTACATTTTTATAAATATACCTAAGAATTTCAATTACCATGTATATTCAATCATTAACAAAAGAGTATATTAAAATATGTTACTTTTTACTTAAAATACATCATGTACTTATAAACACATCCAAAAATAATAATTACATATATTTCGATATTAATAAAAAAAATATATAAATAACCCGTACATTGTACTGAGCTAGTATCATGTAATAGTAAAAGAGAAACAAGTTCTTCTTTTAATAATAAGAATGTTATAATTTGGATACGATATTAATAAAAAAAATACTTTCTTTATATGGAATATTATAATTTGAATACATAGATATATGATATTTTATAAATTAAAAAACTTTAAATGCATGACTAAGTACGGTAATGGATCAATATCTCGGTTTCTAGTATTTTTATTTGTAAAATAATCACAAACAGAAAAATCCGGTACACACATATTTTATTTTATCTTGAAATCGGTACATATGTTTTTAATATTTATTTTAGGTCCTCTAAAATATGCCATAAATAAAATGGTTGATTTCTTAAACTGATCTATCTATATCTATATATATTATAATGTCAGGAGATCGGAAATGCACCAGAATCGTTTAAAATATTATATATATATATATATATATATATATATATATATATATATATATATATATATATATATATATATATATATATATATATATATAGGCTAGCGTTCAAATAGAAACCAACCTTAGAATAGAAACTAGAAACCTACACTAAATAAATTATATTTCATTTATTTTAATGGCCCCGCTAGGGGCACCTTCACAAAAAACGTTTAAAATTCTTGGCTCTATTCAACAAAAATATAAAAAAAAATTTTAAAAAAAAGTTACTGTTCACGTGCCACGTCATCACGTGAACAGTAACTTTTTTTTAAAATTTTTTTATTTTTTTATATTTTTGTTGAATAGAGACAATAATTTTAAACGTTTTTTGTATTGGAGTACCCCTAATTTGGTCATTAGATTAGCTTGAAATATTTAATTTAGGTTTAGTTTCTAGTTTCTATTCTAAGTTAGTTTCTATTAGAACAAGACCCTATATATATATATATAGAGTCCAGCGTACTCATTTAATTGGAGTACTTGGAGTACATATAAATTTTGCATTCAAAATTTTGCAAACTTTATTAATTTGCAAATCTTATTACATGAACATAACTATTTCATCGAAAATCTTGAAAATTTTGTAATGTTTTGCTAACAAAATATTGCAAAATGAATTGTTCTGCGAAACACATTTGGGTTGCAAAACATATATGTTCTGATTGCAAAACATAAAGAATTTTCAAGATGAACATATTGCAAAATATACATGATTTTCAAAATTATCAATGAAATTATGATATTCATATAACAAGGTTTGCAAAATAATAAATTTTAAATGCAGAACGTATATGTACTCCAACGTACTTCAAATAAACAGTACTCCATAGATTACGTCATGTTATTTATATAAAAGATTAACAAATTTTATTTGAGCATTATAATTATTATTCAAATTTAAAATATTAGTTATATGTATAAAACTAAGATTATTTTCATGTAAATTAACGACTTAAAATTGTTCACATTGCGTCATTTTTTATTACATGCTGAAGATTTTTGCCAACTTTTTTCGAACGATTGTAGGACAAACGATCTTAACTTTTCGAACAATATTTTATCAATAATTGTGGAAATTGTTATAAGTTATAGAAGTATAATCTTTTGGTTAAAATCTAGAATTTGTACAAAATAATATTGATAGATTTTTTATTTTTTACATAATAAACCCAATCATTTTATTGCACAATTAAGTCGATAAAAATATTATACACATGTTGTTTCATTATATTGTGTTAAAATAAATTAATATTCTAATTATATAAATTCTTATGCTATTATTGAGCATATATGTTATGAGAGGGGTGTCGGCTTTCAAAACGTTATTTAGTTTTATTTAATATTGTATTTACTACTTTTCATATTATGATATTTCTAAGATTATTAAACATTTTGATATATAATTAGAGTGTTATTCCAAATAATAATTCATACAAACTGTTTTATATTACTGTTTAGGAAAATTTTAAAATACCAATCTACATATATTATAATAGCCGAAGATTGAAGAGGCTTTCACTCTGAAGCTTCAAAAAAAATTTCTTGATTTTTTTATTAAATAATTTCCTTGCATTTAATAGGATTATAATTAGTCATTAATTGTACCTATTAAACTTATATTAAATACACTTTATTTTATACTTAAAACAAAATTATAGCCAATAATTATTATAATTATCTATATAAAATATTTTATTTATTATTATTTCTTTATTAGAACATTTTAATTATTATATTAATATAAAATATTAATTATCCATATAAATGTACAATTATTTCAAGTTAAAATGATAAACTAAAATTATTTATATAGTTCATTTCTAATCCATATTCAAAATCATTGCAATTTTTTTGGCAATAATAAATAAACGATTTTAATTTTTCGATAAATTCGTAATCAGTGACTGTGAGAATCCTGATAAGTTACGGAAGTATATAAAATTTTCAATTAATATCTACAATTTAAAATACAAGTAATATTATATAATTTACTTTTACACATGGAACATGTGGTATGATCAACTCGATTAAATTGAACCAATCCAACCTTTTTCTTTAATGATTAAATCAATGAAAAAGTTATACATTCGTTGTTTCATTATATTGTGTTGGAATGAATTAATATTCTAACTAAACACATTCTTATACTAATACTAATCAATTAATCGCGCATGTATGTTATGAGATGGGTGTCGGCTTTGGATAACATTTTATTTAATATTTATAATTTTTATTATAAAAATTATGTTGACAGTGTAATTTGGTAGGAAAAAAAATAAGAGGCCTTTATGGAGTTGATGAAGTTGATAATATGTTAGAGAATCTTCATTTTGCTTAAATAATTAATTTTAAACAACGTAGTTTTTATTCAGAATCCAATAATTTTTAGATTCATTTTTATTGGAGATAGAATATAATTACATGTACATATTTATTATAAGATTTGATATAAAAGTATTAAAATATGTGAGTACCATTTTGAACATGTGTCCATGAATTTGAATTAAATATTACATACAAATAAAGTTCTTACAAATAATGCTCAAAAAAATTAATAAAATGAATATATACAAGTGTCGGATCACTCCAAAAAATATGAAGCATGACTTACAAAATGCATTTGAATTCTCTTTTGTTTGTCATACAACCAAATTTATCGACAAGTTAATTCAATCACACTTCTTATCACATTTACATTCTGCTTATTTTCTTCGTTATACAAACAAATTTATCAACAAACTAAGCAATCACGTCTTTCATAATGACATCGACAACAAAAATATTTCAAAAATGTTACTTTTACTTATCCATTGTCAAACATTACAAATGTTTATCAATATTGAATTTTAAAAGTATTTTTTATGCAATAAAATAGATGTCATCAATATTTTCGAAAATATTATTATTAACACTTAAGAGTTTAACTAAAACATGTTTTTTTTTCTTTTCTCTATAATTCTTAAACATTCAAATTTAATTACATTTTACACAAATTTCAATTTATCATATCAACTTTCAAATAATAAAACTCAACGAAAAATGATGTTATATATACAATTTTTAAAAATATTTTCGTGTCGCGCGTAGCGCGGCTTTGTTATATAGTATAGATAATAAAAGCAGGAGATTAGAGAGGTGAGGTGGCACGCTATAAATCCTTGGAGCTAATTTTACTAATTGATTGTGTGTCAACTCCTAGAGATGAGGCGCCCAGATGGTCTTCAAATCAATCCCTTGCTACAACATTCTTTTTCATTCATTTTTCTACTCTATATCTGTTCAAGAAACAAGCCCAGCCTGATGTTGCTTAGAGCATATCGGACTTCCTTTCTTTTTTTCCTCATTCACTTTAATTAACTATTGCATTTGTTTTTATATTCAAAATTTAAAACAAGCAATGAAATGATTAATACATTAAATGATGAAGATATTTTTAGTTAATTTCTTCATTTTGATTAAAGTACTCCATATCAATAATTTTGTAATAGATTTTATTATCGTAGATGATAAAATGTTGTTATTTTGTCAAAGATCGTATGCACCTATTTAACGTTATTTGCTTAAAAAAGTTTAAGAAAATCTTTTAACTTAAGAAATGAAGTGCACTTATAATTAAAATTAGTAAAATGGATGTTGGCTATTTATAATAACACATTTAAATTTTTTATAATTTTTTAATCCTTAAATAAGTGTTAACAAAAAATTTTTACAAGACATAATTTTGTTTTCAATTTTTTTTTATTATATGGAGTAGTACTAACTATCCAAAAAATTCTCCAAATATGGTTTACTTGAGAGATTTACACGCAAAATTTCAATTTTTTTATGAGAAAAATTACCAATTAAATATGTGGCATACAACAACTTGATAAAAATTCCCAAACAAATTTAAAAAATCTAGCATCTATCAATTATACGTGCATCATTTCATTATATTTGTACAAAGATAAAGTAATATTCTATATATAAATTTTTAAATTAATAACAAATGTGTATGTATAAGAAGGTCATCAGTTTTTAAGGGAATCACATAATTAAATTTAATAATTCAATTTTTAAATTTTTTTGATTCAGTAACTACAATTCTTATATTAAGATTTGCATTTTTATTTTTGAAGTTCTTACAATTTTAGATAAATATAAGTCTATTTTTCAACTAATAATTTATTTTAATTTTTCACAATTAAGCATGTGACATATAACCATTTGAGAATAGTTTTGAGACATTTTTGGAATATAATTTCTTTTTTGCAGTTTGAAGTAATAAAAAATATATATTATTTTAGCTGCGCAAAGCGAGGATAAATTACCTAATTTGAGTAAAATATGCATATTTTAATACTAAACATGGTAATTTTATACATTTTAATTCTATCACCTTACCTTGTTACTTTAGACATTTTTTATTATTCATCTAAAAATAAGTGAAAATTTTACATTTTTTCAGATTTTTTCAATATATATACACTAGACATTTTTTCCTAGAAGAACAAAAAAGAACGAAACAAGGGCACAAATAGATTAATCGAAATCTGTGTCTCACTCTGCCTGCGCCTCTGTTTCAGTGAGTAACATGAGTAACGGACCCGGACTTTTCTCCGACATCGGCAAAAAAGCCAAAGGTATACATACAGATTCTCTGTGTCTATTATTTTATATGCACACCGCGATAGATTTATGATTGACGTTGTGTTATTTGTAGATGTTCTTACCAGGGACTATATCTCTGATCAGAAGTTTTCAGTCTCCGCTGCTACTGATACTGGCGTGGTATGTTTATTTATATATCATTAAAATTATATGTTTATTTGGTGAATGCATGCACAATAGTTAAAATTGATTAATATATGCTGAGTGATCATTGGTTTTAGTTACATGGTGTTTTATGATGGACTATGTATCTAGTTTTTATTTATTCAGTCAAGTTGTTGTCAAGTTGTTGTCAATTATACTCCAAACAGCTCTTACAAGTTGCAAAGTCGAGGATTATTGAAACTTCTTGTTGTTGATTATTCTGAGTGTCTTTTTCAAAAAATTGTAAGGGTTTAGTTTACAACTAATTGTCCATAGCGGATAGAGAGATAAGTTTAGTACGATTTAGGGAGGTTTTGAATAAAATTAGTTTAAGAGGTTCTAAGAGATTCACCCTTTAGTTTTTACCAATTATAAAACGATCAGTAGTTATTCTTCGAAATCCTATTTGAGATTGGGGGTTCTAAATGCTTATTGAATTAAGTTATTTCACTTGGGTAATTAAGTTTTACCTAAAAACAGGACGCCCACTGATTAACTTCTGTGAACTTTGGACTTCGACATACAATTGCGTTGTTCCACATTGTCCTGTAGATTAAATATAGCTCCTAGGGATTGGTATAGAACTAAATGTTTCTGATAACAATTTCAATGCATGAGGAGATATAACAGTTTTTCAGCTCATAAACGATTTATTAGTCAATAGTAGTTAAAATAAAATGAAAGTCGGAGATCATCACAGTATGATATATCTGGACCTACATCTGAAAACTACAACCATTGTTAGTGAGGTTATCCTTGTTTGGTTTTTCAAGTTGTAGGATGTTCGGATGTTTTATACTAGTGGATGTTTCTATAAGAGATGGTGCTACAAACTAGCTTCCCTACAGTTGTTGCTACAACTAATATTAATCGCATTAGGTTTGAGACTGAATTAAGGAGAGATCAAAACCGACTTTCTAGAATATACTATTTTTTGTGTCTTATATACCCATTCTTGAAAAGGTCTGTGACTGAGCCTTGAACTTCTAGTAATTTGGCCATGTTAACTATATGTATATGTATATTATAGTATTATAATGCAATTATGAATTATACCTTATTATACCCTATATCTACTGAACACTTTTTTTCCTCGTTAGTAATGTACTGAAAAATATTTTGTTTTATTATATTTAATTTAGGTGTTGTTATTTATTTTTAATTTGTAGAATTGCTTTCCGATTTTAATACAAATCTTCGGTTATATTTTAATTACTGTAATGGGGAATTTATCATTGTGTTAACTTGTTACTTGTATTATTACTTTAAAATACTCCTATGTATGACAATATTATTAAATTACCATTAAATTTTTTTGATCAATTATATTATTATAGTTATATTTAATAAAAATAGTTTTTTTATTCCAACTTATAGAATTAATTTACAATTTTAATATAAAATTTTCCTAAGTTTTAATAGCATGGGACCTGTGTGACGATCACGCCATACCATACCATACCACTTGAACTGCTTTATAACAATTATATATAGGTATATAATGGAGGGATTATTCATTTTGATAATTCATTTGCAACAATTCTACGCTTCTCTGTAGGTACTTACTTCTACTGCAGTGAAGAAAGGGGGACTAGTAAACGGTGATGTTGCGGCACAATATAAATACAAGAACACTCTTATTGATGTTAAGTTCGATACAGAGTCAAATGTACGTTCTTGTGACCTTCAGCTGACAGATATGCGAATTTAAAGTAGCAAAAATCTCAAAATTTACATCTTATAACCTTATTGCTATTTACTCTTTATGGCAGATTGCGACAACTTTAACTTTAAGCGACATTGTACCTTCAACAAAGACCGTCATTGCCTGTAAACTGCCTGATTACAACTCTGGGAAGGTAGAGATTAAGCAGCATCTAGACTAGTTCATTTGGCTTTCTATGATGATTTAGTTTTCAATTACTTTAACTTTATTTGTCGATTGTTTTTTCTCTTGCTGCTGAGCATGGGTTTTCTGAAATGCAGCTAGAGGTTCAATACTTTCACCGTCATGCGACCTTCACTTCAGCTGTTGCTTTAAACAAGGAAAAACCAGCTGTTGATCTTTCAGCCACACTTGGTTTTCCTACATTTGCCTTTGGAGCAGAGGCAGGTTATGAGACTGCTTTAGGCAAATTAACAAAGTATACTGCTGGTTTAAGTGTTACAAGACCAGATTCATGTGCCTCAGTACTTCTGTAAGTCACTGTCATAAAAGTTGCAATTTTTACATGGATACTCTTATCTGGACTAGGTTAAAGGCACCATTCTCATTATATCGTTCTCCCCTTTTTTTCTTCAGGGGTGACAAAGGGGACTCTATTAAGGCATCTTATGTGCATCATTTGGATCAAGTAAAGAAAAGTGCAGTTGTTGGGGAGATCAGTCGTAAGTTTTCAACAAATGAGAACACATTCACTGTTGGTGGGGTGTATGCAGTCGATAATCTAACAGTGCTAAAAGCAAAGCTCAACAACCACGGGAAGTTATTTGCCCTTTTGCAACACGAGGTCATACCAAAATCACTGCTAACTATTGCTAGTGAGTTCGATACCAAGGCATTGGACAGAACACCGAAATTAGGCTTGTCCCTCGCTCTGAAGCCTTGATACAGTTTTGCCATTTATTTAGGATGACTTACCGTTCATATATAATTTATATGTTGGACTGCACTTTCTAAACGCATGCAATAAGTAGTTCCTAGTATACATTTTTTTACTAGGTTACTGCTGATTAGATATTTTGATTTGATACTTGGTTGTGGTACATCTTGATTTCTTTCCTGTTGATTGCGAGGCAAGCTGTATGTGCATTCTGTAACTAGGTAAATTCATTTCTAAAAGCTACTAGAGAGTTCCCATTTTAGCATGGTTTTGCTTGTACTACCTACTCTCCTTTCTCCTTTCTCCTTTCTACCTATTAGCTGCGAAAATCACCCTTTTAATGTGTAATATTAATATTCCTTGTGAGTTAGTAATCAGTTTTGTAACTTTAAATATTTTTTTTTATGGAGGAAGGTTATTGGTTATCCGAAAGACCTTAGTGAAATATCAAGTTTGCAAGAGTCAGCTTTGATACCATACGTGACTATCCTGAGTTTTTGGAAAATTGGGTGAATCTTAATTCTAAATTCAAAAAAGTTAAAGTACACTATCTGAACGTAACTTGTGCAATTTACAAAGTCACATTTCCCCCAAAGATCACTGTTGGTGCACTTGGTAGGAATGCTCATGCTTATAAATTGAACAAAGTTCCACACATGCCTTCCCATGGGCCATGGGACTTCCCATTGGGGTGCCAGAGACACCATTGACAATCCTATGTTTCATTGACATTTTTTGAAGTAAAAGGAATGTTTGTCTTTCTTGTATTTGAACTTGTTCTTATGTTCTTTGTGTGCAAGGTCTTGTTCTTATTTTCAAGGTGATCGATTTGATTTGGTACAAATTCCACATCAGAAAGTGCAACCAATTTATATGGATATATGAAGTGAAAGTGAAATGGTAGACAAACTTAAAATCCCATGCTGAAGAGTTGGGATGTTCAAGTTCTTCTCAAGACACAAAATATTGGAAGTGCTCATTGATTGGGCAATTTCATTGTGGTCTTCAGGAGCTAGGATCAACATCAATCTCAAACTCCTAGGGAATAAAAATCAATCTCGAATTAAAATAAGCTTCCCCACGACACTAGCATGTCAACGGTGGGATTAAGTTTGAATTTATTGAAATTCATACACAAACCAGATCCTTATTCGATATAATATCAGTTCAAAATATCGATAAAAAAAATCCTATAAAGTGTATATACATTTTTATTATATCACAAATTACTGAATCATGCAGCTTGTTCCCGTCATTGCTTAATTGGTTCCTAAACCTCAATCAACAAGCAACTCCAAAATCAAATGAGTTCATGAACAGAATGCAATAACTAGTCTGTAGCAATTGCAACTAAAACTCATCCTTTCTATCAATTGTTTGTAAATCTACAACACGGAACTCAATAAGCAAAACATAATTCAGATTCTCAACTTAGCACAGAAATAGAAAACAAGAGTACATCAAACTCACACAACTATAAATTAATTAATCCTCTTGTAGTCAAGCTTTTATATGAGTAATATATGCTTAAAAACTATACTTCAAATAAAACTATACTTCATATTGAGCACAAAAAAAATATGTCGATTTTAGGAGATTAGTTGTGGCCAAATCCTCAAACTGAGATAGGTCATTACTCATTCCGCTATGTTCACTTTGCATTTTTAAAATAATATGTCCAATCGGTTCTAAACAATCTAGGACTCTAGACAGATTTTAAACAACCTGGGCCTCTAGACAGAATCTTTACCGTATAGCTGTGGTACTCTGTTTATGATTGCAAGCGGAGCTTAGCTGATTTAGCAAATGAAGACCTACAATCTGTACTAATGGGCTATATCAATAATTTAGCTATATCAGAATTGCACACAACTACATAAACGTCTCGTGAATTCAAAAGAGACAATTTCACCCTAAATCAAATTTTAGGATAGCTCAAGAATAACATATTTGGAATAAGGGCGTGTGGGACATCCTTATTAATTCAAATCAAGGAGATAAATTATAAAGCAGCAGCCCAGCACTCTTAGACTCAACAGTTTCAGAACCATTTTTCTATACGCAGAAAACTGTAGCAAATCAGTCAATAAATACAACTCAATAACATAGCAATCTAACAAGACAAGGGACAACGCAAACAAAATTACTCATTCATAGATTCAAAATTTTTCCAATGACTTCAGCTTCCAAAACCATTACTCTTATCTACATTTATATTCGTTCAATCCACACAGGAAACAGAGGCTTGATACCTAGAGTCTCGATATATATTAACTAGCATCATCAACGATTTAAGAACCACATCCAACAAATCATTGTGATACATTATGTATAAATTGTTTGATCCCATAGCAATCCAACAAGACAATTAAGATAACATAAAAAAAATGAGTCATTCATATCTATCAGCAAAAGCTTTCATTCTTCAAAATCAAGTCCAAGAGTACACATTCATTTAAATTTGCAACCAATGATACTATTTCACAACAAAAAACACAAAATGAAGACCAACAAAACAAATATAGCACATATATGACCTAATTCCGCAACAAATAAATAGAGACGTAACAAAATGGAAACCGAAATGAAGATCAACAAACCAAACACATTTCACTTAAGTCTTAACTTCAAATTCAGAGCTAATACCAAACATAATACTAATACCAAGTCTAACATCCAATACAATTATCGCATAAATATTTCAAAAACTCGAAACGAAAACGACTAAACCAGGCAACCACATTCAATCAATGGTCTGCATAATATCCTCGGTAGTGAACTTAGTCCCCTTCTCCTTATCAGCCACAGCACGCCCTTTCGCCTTACGTTCCAGCAACGACTTTCGATCCTTATCGAGTCTGAGCTTCGTAATCACAACCTTGGAAGGATTAACACCCACATTGACAGTAGAGCCATTGACTTTCTCACGAGTGATTCGTTCAATGTGAATGACCCATTTCCTACGGTACACCTGGACAACTTTGCCCTCACGGCCTTTGTAGGTCCCACGAGTGACTTGGACCTCGTCGTCTTTGCGGACGGGCATGGAACGGACGTTGTATTTGGTGCGGAGGTCGGTGGAGAGAGGGGCGCTCATGAGCACGCGACGGACGCTTGATGGGGCGGTGAAGTGGGCCTTTCGGTTCTTGCGGCGAGAGCTTGTGACTCTTGGGTTGTACTTCATTTTTGCTGGTGGGGTTGTTTCGTCTCTCTCTCTCTCTCTCTCGATCGAGATCTCGATGGAGCTGTGGCGATTTGTAGAGGGACTGAGGGAGGGGTGGGAATTAGGGTTTTATGAGGGGTGGTGTTTTGTTTAGGTTTATTTGGGCTTTTGAGGGTTGGAGTGGTTTACAAAATGATGGGCCTTTGGCCAACTCATGTTCCAGACGGCCCACTCGTGCAGCTAAACAAAATGAAGTTCATAGCAAAATTTATTTTAAGAAATCCATTATTTAAGTACATACCCCTGCATTATAATATACAAGGTTATAAAATCCTTTTTTAATAACTATTAGCTTATAATCCGTGCGATGCACGGATTTTTTTTATATGTAACAAATTTTATTTTATGTTATAATTATATTTTTATATAATCATTATTTACAATATTTTATTTTAATTTTAATATTAATAATTTAATATAAATTTAATTAATGATATACATGATTTAAACTTATATTATAAAATTTTAAAATAAATATGTCGTTGATAGAATTCGAACCTTCAATATAATATATTTAATCATTAGATCTAACGATTTTGATTTTTTACTAAAAATCTAATGGTCATTATTCGTAGTATACGGATTTTTATATATTTTGTTAGTGATTAGGAGATATGATGTGATATTTTTGGGTATATATTAATTATTGCTAGATATGATACGATTGGAAGATATGATATGATTGATGTTTTTAGATGTTTATAAAAGGTAATATCTTAAACTAAAAGTAAATGTGAAAAACACAATCGACTAATTAACATAATTATATTATGTTATTATTTATTTTAGGTGCTTTAATAGTATAGATATTGTATATATTTTTCTTTATAATAAAGGTTAAATAAGTAAATTCATGAAATACTAAAAAACATATACCAAAAAATAGGTGCCAAAATTTTTAATGTTTCGGCAAATGTTTCCTTATTATAAACAACGTATACATATTTTTAATATATTTTATTAATAATTGAAAAATATGCTGTTATATTTTCGGGTATATATTAATGATTGTAAGATTAGTTTTAAATTAAAAAGGTAACGTGTTTTAATTATAAAGGAAATATTAATGATTGGAAGATATGATACGATTGATGTTTTTAGGTGTTAATAAAAGGTAATATCTTCAATTAAAAATAAATGTGAAAGAAGGCAATTGACTACTTACCATTAATTTATATTATGTTATTATTTATTTTAAGAGTTTTAATAGTATAGATATCATATATATTTTTCTTTATAATTAAGGGTAAATAAGTAAATTCACTACGTACCAAAAAACAGGTACCAAAACTTTTAATGTTTCGGCTTTTATGTAATAACTAGCTTAAAACCCATGCGATGCACGGATTTCTTTAATATTATATGAATTTTTTTATTAGTTTAAATTAATTTTTTTAAAACATGAATTCTGGAAGCTTATATTTTTATATGAGATGATTTGATAATAATTATATAAATGTTATCTGTGATATTTCTAGAAAAAGAGTGATTTTAGTTAGAAAATATAGAAAAGATGATAGGTTTTAGTTGAAAAAGGTAATCGGTTAATTATTAGTATATTATTATTTTATTTTATTAAATAAAATGCCAATGATATGATTAGAAAAAAAGAAAAATTAGTTAGAGAAAATCAAAAAAGGCAACATGTTCTACATGAAAAAGATAATTGTTTAGTTTATAGTAATTATAATTTAATTATGTTATTTTGTTAAATACAATTACTCGTAATATTTTTAGAAAAGAAGAAATTAATATTGTCCGTGATATTTCTATTAAAAGAGGAATTTTAGTTATAAAATATAGAAAAGATGATACGTTTTAGCTGAAAAAGGTAATCGGTTAATTATTAATATTATAATATTATTAGTTTATTGTATTATATAGACCACCCGTGATATAATTGAAAAATAGATATTTTAGTTAGTGAAAATAGAAAGGTAAGTGAAAATTAAAAAGATGACATGATTTATGTAAAAAAGGTAATTGATTAGTTTATAGTAATTAAATTTAATTATGTTATTTTACTAAATAAAATTACTCTTACTTTTTAGAAAATGAGAAATTAATGTTACCCGTGATAATTCTAGAAAAAATGGAATTTAATCAGAAAAAATAGAAAAGATGATACGTTTTAGCTGAAAAGGTAATCGGTTAATTATTAGTACTATAATATTATTATTTTATTTTTATTGAATAGAAACTCTCGTGATATAATTGGAAAAAGAGATTTTTTAGTAAAAAAAAAGAAAAAATATAACGTGTTTTGGCTGAAAAGGGTAACCGCCCATGATATAATTGGAAAAAAAAGATATTTTAGTTAGAGAAAAGAGAAAAGGTAACGTGTTTTGGCTGAAAAAGGTAATTGATTAGTTAATACTAATCATAATGTAATTATGTTATTTTATTAAACAAAATTCCGGTGATATAATTGGAAAAGAAAAGTTTTTGTAAAAGAAAAGAAAAAAGGTAACGTGGTTTGGTTGAAAAAGGTAACCGCCCATGGTATAATTGGAAAAAGAGATTTTAGTTAGAGAAAAGAGAAAAGTTAACGTGTTTTGGCTGAAAAAGGTAATTGATTAGTTAATATTAATCATAATGTAATTATGTTATTTTATTAAACAAAATTGTTTGTATTGTTTTTAAAAAAGGAGAAATTTTAGTTAGATAAAATGTAAAAGATATTGTATTTTCAGGTTATTGAAAAATAGAAAAGGTAATATTTTTAACCTGAAAAAAGAAATTGATTAATAATGGAGAAATTTTAGTTAGATAAAATATAAAAGATATTGTATTTTACCTGAAATGGAAATTATTTAGTTATTGAAAGATAGAAAAGATAATATGTTTAACCTGAAAAAGGAAATTGATTAGTTAGTAGGATGGATTTTATCAGAGTAAGGGTAAATAAGTAAAATCAACAGGTACCGACCGACCGACCAACCAACCAACCAAACTTTTAATGTTTCGGCTTTTATATAATAGCATAGATAATGATATTATTTTTGTTAAATTTTATATGTTACTAATTTATATATCAAATTATTATTAAAAAAATTGATATATATATATATATATGATTTTACACGTTTAATTTAATATTTGTGTTATATATTGAATTCTTAAAATTTGATTTGTATGATTTTACAGCCAACATGAAATTAAAAAAATAATCTTAATTTAAGAATGGTTAAACAATTACTTTTCAATTAAATCTACGCAGAAACAAAATTAAGAAGAAATTGACGATTTTTTATGTAAATTCTATTCGATTTATGAAATCTACTTATATTTCGTTTTGATAATCAAAATACCCTTCTTATTATTTGAAGATAGTTATACTAACAACAAAATACAATTTTAATAATAAATCTAAGAGTGATTTTGTCCAAACTTTTGGTAGTAGGTAGTTTGGTATTCACTACGACAAAATAAATAAGAACTGTTAGATCAAAATAAATAGATGAAAAACGTTGAATCTAACATAAAAAATATTTTATTTTTATCATGTAAACTGAAAAGTGCATTTATACTGAAATACGAAAAATTGTATGTAAATGATTTAAATCATATATAATTTGATTTTCTACATTGAATAAGATTTTCAATGTAGGTTTTCTACACTGAATATGATTAATGTAAAAATTTATAATTATATTTTCTATTGAGATTTTGAGTGTTTCATTTCGATAATAATTGTTAAATCATCACTAAATTAAAGATAATTTTATGACTTTCGCGTGAGCTGTAAAATCATCCAAATATGATTTCTAGATTTTGAGATGGAACCCAATAGTAAATATGATTTTTTTTAATATTAATAAAAAAATAAATAAATTTCAATTGTATCCTTTTTTAATTATATCCTTGTCATAGTTTATTTTTTTTAAATTCAATTCTAATACAAACCTGTTTAAATTTCGATTATAATTGTTAAATTATCACTAAATTAAAGATAATTTTATGACCTTCGCTGGTTTGTAAAATCATCCAAATATGATTTCTAGATCTCGATATAGAGCCCAAATAGTAAATATGAATTTTCTTTGATATTAATAAAAAATAAATAAAATTCAATTGTATCCTTTTTTAATTATATACTTTTCATAGTATAATTTTTTTTAATATGATATAATCTTGATCGTCTATTTTTAAAAATATTAGATTCGACGGTTGAGATTATTTTGGTAGTCAAAATAATAAAGATAAAATCTATAATACGCTTATTTTATATAAAAATATAATAAGGATGTAATAGCTTATTTTGCACAAACTTTTTTACATGTGTTTTTTTGTATTTACTTTTTAATACAAATATTTATGCGTGAAATTTTTTTGTAACTTTTCATAATAAAATCCTTCATTTTCTTAATTTTTTTCAAAACTAATTATGTTTATGTTAAATTTTGATGTGTTACTAGTTCGATCTAAACATTTGCTTACAGAGTTAGAAGGACTACTAATTATAAAAGGAATGGAGTAATTACAATTTAAGCAAGTAATTTTTTCCCAAATTTTAAAATATACCATGGATAAGATATATTATGGAGTATTTTAAAATTTATAGAATTACAAAATCGTTTTTTAAAAGATAAAAAAATCGAATGAAATTGTAACTAGGGTTAACTTACTGTTTTTTCTTCGGTACCACATCCTATTCTTTGAAGCAGAGATTAGAGAATAGGATTGAGCTACAATTTCATGAACCCTAGTTAAAATTACTAAAATTCAAATAAAACGATACAACTTCTCAAAATTCAATATCTTACAATTTATAAATTAAAAATACACCTACAATCTCCAAATATCGTAACTCGCACTCTTCCCAATAAGTAGCCCATCTAAATAAGATCACCTGCCGGGAGAAATAAGAGAAACAAAAAATCGGCAGTGAACGAAAAGCTCATATACGGATATAAAACAAAGCACAAGCTGAACAAAATTAAATATGATGAAAACTATATCTGAACAAAGATTAAGACATGAGATTAAGAACAAAATTGAATATCTGAATAAAGAACAATAAGACATTGCGATTAAGACATTAACATAATTGATAAAATATAATCTGACTCTTACACATACACTTACAAATAATATTCAAAACAATTAATCTTACCACTTACACATAATAATCAGCAAAATTATTATCAAAAACCAAATTTTACTTACTGACATGGGAGATAATCTTACAGGATGTCCTACATTTTCGGTCATCCAGAATATGTAATCATCAAAACTTACAGGGGCTTGCATAGCACAAAGCAAATGCTACCCAAAATCTTACAGGGGCTTGCATGGCAAAAAGCACAATGCTACCCAAATGGCCAATTTCATACACACTAGTCATGACTATACGTGTCCCATAACATCGGCGACACGCCCATACTATTTAAATACACCGCATAGGGGGTGCCAAGCACGAGATTCTCTCCACTCATGACGGAGTCTTACAATATCTCCCAATCACAATAAAATCAAAAATAACTCACATATAACTTACACATAACTTATTCCAGAGAGATGTCTCAAAATCATATTTATATCACAAATAATCGAAAACACGTTGATCTAATATCACAAAACAAAATATCAAACAAAATAGACTATAGAATAGGGGTGATCATAAACCGCACCAAACCGCATAAACCGCCCGCACCGCACCAACCCGCATCACACCGCGCAGTTTTTTATTGTATATGGTGCAGTTTCAATTTTAACAAACCGCGTGGTGTGGTGCGGGTTGCGATTTTAAATTTTTGAAACGCGGTTCAAACCGCACCGCACCGCAATATAATATTATATATATATATATATATATATATATATATATATATATGTATGTATGTATGTATGTATGTATTAATTTATATGTATAGGCCCATCAGCCCATTAATTAGTGGAGTTGGAAGCCGGTTGAACTAGGGACTCTAATAGAACATGAATCATTTTAGTGACATCCCAGGGTATGACTATTCTAGTTTCTCTAACTGTCAACTACAGAAAACATATGATTTTATTTTTCTAGTTAACAAATTAGTGTGCTTACCTATATGATTTGATAGAATCATTATTGAATTCTTTAAAGGTGCAAGCTCACGATGTATCATCTATTAATTGTTTTTTTTGAAAATATCTATTAAGTGTTTGAAAATTTCTCGTGATAATTAGGATTTGGAATTATGTATAAATTTAGATATAGTAATTTTTATTGAAGTTATAAACCGCAGTGAACCGCACCACACCGCACCGCTTGTGGTGCGGTTTATACGGTTTGAAAATTTCGTGGTGCGGTTTGAAAATTTGACCAAACCGCATATGTGGTTTGGTCCGCGGTTTTAGGAAAAAACCGCACCGCCCGCACCGCGATCACCCCTACAATAGAAGCTAAAAATCAGAACTGACCAGTCCCAAAGAAAAGCAATTTACTCTATAAATATTAACTCAAATGAAAAAGTATAAAACACGAAATTCGTAGAGGATTATGAGACCTTTCAAGAATGGTAAGGCTCATTAAAAACGGAGAAGTAACGAATTCAGAAACAATGAAAATGCGGACTGCCAGAAGAAAATCAAGCACTGATCACAGTAGTATTTTGATATTTCAGACATCGAAACAACTAAATTTGATTACAGAATGTGAACAAATAATGCAGAGCACAAAAAGAGCTTTCCAGAATGGTATCGATGAAAATATTTGGATTAATTTCCGATTTACTATGAATTTCCGAAGTTAGAATGTACATTCAGAAATTAACACACCAGATTTACAAACAACAGATTTTCACTTGTTTACAAGCTGAATTTCAGAAAATACAAAGAACAAAAAAGTAAGATAATCGAAATATCTTTCCAACGAGTCAAAAATCATAATATTCCGACAAAAAATTAATTGGATACGAATTTAACAAGAAATCAGATTTGCAATACATATGAATTTGGAGTACCGTATGAAAAACAAAGAGAATAACATAAAAATCGTACCTCATACTCGATGATTAGCACCAATTCTTTACAAGTTCAACCCCTCAAGCCAAGAACCCTATCTATATAACATATATCCATTATGTTCTCATATACATGTGTGTATATATATATATATATATATCGAAGAGCTAATCCTTTACCTTAAAACTCAAAAAGCCCTAATTTCTCTTAAAACTTTAGTAATCTCCTCTTTTTCTTTGTTCTCCTCTTCCTATTCTCTTTTCTCCTCTTCTTTCTTCTTCTTCCTCCCAAATCAAAAAGTAACGTAAGTGTCTTTCACTTTTTTTTTTGTATTTTTATTAAACCCTTACTCTTTTTTTTCATTTTCTCTCTTTTTCTATTCTTCTTTTCTTCTTTTTTTTAAATCTTTTTTTTATTCTCCCAATTGAGTAATAACACACCAAACAACATCCTAATTATAAAATAAACAAATCCTCATACAAAAAATAATATTAACAATAACAAACTAATATTTTCTAATCCTTAATATGTTGAGTATTGAATACGGTAAAAGAATACAGGGGGGTGAATGGATTCTTGAACTTTTCTTTGTTCTTGAATCTTTGCAGCAAGATATGTGTTTTGTGTGTGAGATATGTAAGTGCAGATAACAAAGACAAACACAACACAATATCACTTTAATCTAATATTTTATTAGATAAAGATTTTGCTACAATCTGTGAATACAAATGGTAGTATTCTCAGCTTCGTTTTTCTTAGAGAGATATTTCTTGAGATGTATCTTGAAAAACTTCTCACTCTCTCTTAGCTAAGGAAGTGAGGCTGTATCCTTATAGACATGGATACACCTACTTACTACAAATAAGGTAGGTAAACAAAATACTTTCCAGTCTGTCTATCTTATTTGAGTAAGAGTCCAAACGGCTACAGATTTGACTTTGCAAAGCCTGTTCAGATCCACTTCTTTAGCTCCTTGTCCCTTTGTATTATCTCTCCAAGCTTCTTTGTAGGCTTTCCAATCTGCTTTATAGTACATAGTCAAATAAAGCGTCTCGGCTTGTTGCAGGTTTCTGACTTGTACAATTCTTCAGTATTTTGTCTCCAAGAATGTATTCGAGAAGTGGCTAAGTGATTAATTTGAGAACTCGAATTGACTTAATCGATAACTCTGAGTTCTCGAATAGTGTTATATTGACATATCGAATCACTTCTCGAATAGCTCTTTTCTCTGGGACTCCTTGAGATATCGAATAGAGCATTTTGACATATCGAATCCCTGAGATGTCGAATAGCTTCTTTAGTCCTTGAGATATCGAATAGATCATTGACTTGTTGACTCTTAGAGAACTCGAATGATGCTTTGACTTGTTGACTCCATGAGTTCTCGAATAGAGTAATAGACATATCGAATCTCTGAGATATCGAATGAGATATCGAACAGTGTATTCAGAGATATCGAATAGTGTCTTCTGAGATATCGAATCTCTGACTTCTCGAATGCTAGACTTCTCGAATAGACAAATGTACTTCTCGAATTGGTACTTAGGCAAATTCTTCATTTCTTCAAATCCCAACTGTGATTATTTGGCAGTCTTTATCTCCTTGCTTGAGGCATGAACCTTGGAACTTCTTTCAAGCATTATTCTTGACTTTATAATTACAGTAACACAACTAGAATTTGATGCCTATTACAAGTACAGAACAAATAGAAACTCTACAACTAGAGGTTCCCTCAGTTAAGAGGTCATGTAGGTAATGCATAGCATTACACATACTTAGGCTTGTTATTAGATGTATTCAGGCATGCCTCTGTGACTAACAATCTCCCCCAAATTGTGAGTAAGACCCTTAGTCAAAATTTCATGTCTGATAACAAGCCTAACATACATAAAGATAAAACTTGATAGTACATGTATGAATTTTGATTAGCAATGTGGATAGAACTACAGGGTGAGCAATCTTACAGCCTATGATGAAGTACTAGCCATTGTCATTTGTTTCCCTTTCCATAGCTTTGGCTTGCAAATCATTATATGCCTTCTGTCTTCTTTCTTTCTCCTTCCTTGTATTCTCATCCATAGCTTTTATTATTTCTGCCATAGCATCCAATTCTTCAAGCAAAATTGAGTCTTTGAAATCTTCAAGTACTGAATTCAGAATGCTTGTTGGATAGTGGTTGAGTAGATTCATTCTGATGTGGATCTGATTCCCATTTCTCCTCCTATACTTCACCACATAGGGGTTAAACTGAACTCTACACAATCCCTTTGCCCTTAGCTTTTCTGCTTCAATCTCCAGTCTCTCAATTTCTTTCTCCCTTGCTAGCCATTTCTCAAGACACTCTTTTCTGATTTTCTCCTTATGATCTCTCTTCATCTTCACAAAATCAATTAGCTCCAGCTTCCATACTCTTTCCACTTTATCTTCTGAGCTCAACAATGCAATAATTCTTTCTATGTCATGTAGTTTGCCCCAGTGTTGACATCCTCCTTGTTTGAATTTCTCCTCCCTTCCATCAGTATATTTGATCTCAAGGCAGTTATCAACAATGGCAACATGATAGATTCTTTGAGCTTGTAAGAATTGCAGTTGGTCTTCATCAAAATCTTCATCTAGTGGTTGGAGTTTTAAGCCTGGATAGATTGTCAGAGTCCTTGACTTGGATAGCTTTGGTTTCCTTGCAGCTTGTTTGAATTTGATCCTTTTGACATGGTTGCCTGGCAGTAGCATGTGACCTTTGTTTGTGGACCATTGTAGTATTCCATTAGCAGTATGCTTTTTTAAATGTACAGATGGTTTCTTGACTTGAATCTTCTTCTCTTCTTGAGGTGGTAAAACAGTTGCAGAAGCCATGGGATTAGATTTTGGTAGGTCATTACTAACAGCATTCACCCTAGACTTAGAGTCTTGTGTTGTGGTGAGATTACTGCTAGCAATGCCTAAGGCTTGCTGTTTTCCATTCTTCCTCTCATAGACTTTGCCTTGGTCATCATCCTTCTTTGGTCATCATCCTTCTTATCCTTGTTGTCTTTCTTCTTCTTCTTGTCCTCATCCCCCTTATCACTCTTGTGATGACTTCTTCTTCCATCACTCTTGTCTTCATCTTCATCATCCTTATTTCTCCTTGGCTTGGCCATTTCTGGAATTACACCAGTTGCAATGTATGATCTGAGAATGTGCAGTGCCTCTATCTCTTCAGCAGTACTTGTCCCCTTCTTCTTTTGCAGTAGATCAATGATGGCAATAATGAGTCTGTGATTTCGAGAAGTGAGATCATTGGGAATGACCAATTGTTTAATCTCTTCAATTCTGGTGCCAGACTGATAGATGATGGTCCATGGCTTCTTAATCACTTCTGGTAGCCTTGAAGGTTGGCCATTCCTCAAGTCATCATACAGACTCTTATTTTTTTCATTTACATTCCTCTTCTCTATGAGCTCTATCAGTGCATCTATCTCTGAATGTTTCAAGGCATGTAGAGTTTTGTAGGTTAGATGCCAGATTCTGGATTTTGCTACCATCATTACTTCCTTGAGCCATGAGCTATTAACTTTTCTAGGTACCACAGTGAAGTAATCGATCTGATCCTTTAAGCTCCTTAGATACAATTGAGTGTCACCAGCCTGTTCTCTTGAGACTTTCAGAAATTCCAAGAATGCATCATCATGATAAACATTTGAGTTTGCAATTTCTTGTAGCTTGGCCTCAGTGACCACCTTCACTTCTACAGGCTTGGCACTTTTAGATATGGAGAGTGAGGGTTTATCAGATGGCATACTCCCTGCAACCACTGTGGTTGTGATAGTTTGCTTTTGACCACTGGAAGTAGTGATATGCACAGTTGGTAGAGTGACAATTGGCAGAGAAGTAGGAGGCTCATCAACTTTGTATTTTCCTTTGCCAGGCACATGAATTAGAGATTTTGAAGTTCTTTGATGAGCACCTTCTGTGATTTTGATGCCCTTTACTGGTGGTTTCTCCCCCTTTGTATTTGAGTTCCTTGATGTCCTCTTCTCCCCCTTTGGCTTGTTGTCAGGCACAGAGGCTGTAGTATTGACCTTTGGGGTTGAAGATTCTTCAGGTAGAGGGAGACCTATGTGCTTCATCATTGCAGACAACATTGATTATTGATGCAGAAGAACATCAGCTGTGGTGGCTTGAGTGTTCAACTGCTCAGTTAGAGTTTGCACCTTGTCTGTAAGATGAGCATTGGACTGAGTGAGAATTGCTACCTCCTTTTCAAGTGCATCTACCTTACTGAATAATGCATTAGATTTGAAGCCAGACAGGGATTGTTCTTTAAGTCTCTGCACTTCAAATCTAGACAGCTCATGCACAGGAACCTCAGTTACCAGCTTGTCTCCATATTGATTTGCAAAGAGTGTCCTAAGCATGGCATTGGCATCTGTAGTCTGATCAGAGAGAATTTGAAATTTGCTTCCTAGACCTGTGACTGTATCTTTAAGGAGAGCTAGACTATTATCCATCTTGGTGCAGGTGGTGTTGCAGTGTCTGATATCTTTGACCACACTGTCTAGTTGAGGAAATTTGGCATCAAAGGCCCTCTTTATCTCTTCTACTGAAGTGGCTGTCTTGTCACTTACTTTGTTGACTTCAGTTTTGACTGCCTTTTTTTAGATAGTGGGCAGCCTTGAGAAAACCCTTGTAGGAATCATTGACAGCTTCATACACTTCACTAGGGGACATGGATTTTGCATTTGAACCCAGTGAAGTAACGTATTCCTCTCTAAGATATTGAAGTGCTTCACTGAGAGTTACATCATACTTTCCTTGCATCCAGGCATCTACATTTCCATCTCTCTCAGCATCATCAATAATCTTGACCTTCTGCATCTCCACATCATCCCTATGGCATAGTAGGATGGCTTCATAATCTGGATTTGAGATGATGGAGGTGACAAGGTTCTGGGCTATTTTGACAAACTCAGGAATATGATCCACAACATAGCTTTGGAGAGCTTCAATGGACATTTGTGGTGGAGCAGACCCTGATCCTGAAGCACTGTCATGTTGCACAGGCTTCAGCCATTGGGACAAAAAGTGAGAGCTAGAGCTAGCCAAGCTAGACTCCTCAGTTACAGATGCAACTTCTGTAACCGGATGAAAAGACTCTGCTACTGTTGTCTCCACAGAAGTGGGATGAGTTACAACAGTAGTTGACACAGGCACAGAGTCTCTAGTTAAAACTAGTGAATCCTCTGTGTTTGTGATGGTGTCATTAGGAGATGCCCCAGCATTCATTCCCTGACCATCTAAATGTGGTACCTGGGTGGTGAGCAAGGTGTCATGCACCAAGTCACTTGAATCCATTGGCTCATCAAGAGAAAGGAATTCTTGATGATCAATGCCTTGTTCCTCAATTGCTTGAGTTGTAGGCTCCAAAGAAATATGAGTGGTAGATTCTGGAAGAGAAGTGTGTTGTAGATTAGATTTTGGCAACTCCCCCTGAGAGATAGAGGGAGTTTCAATTGTGATGTACTCTCCACTCAGTGTTATGCCAGCCTTATCACTCCCATGTGCTGACTCTGTACAAGTAGGTGCATTGGGGAGAATGCTTGATTCTATAGATGCACCCTGTTGAGAGGATACACCTAGTGAGCTGTTTGCCCCTGATTTGGCAACTTCAGCCATTTGGGTGACTGAAGAGGTGGTTTTAGACTTCTTCTTCTTCTTCTTTGGCCTTAGTAAGGGTGACTCAGGTTCCTCACTTGCTATGCCTAATTCTACAGCCAAGGCTGCTTCAGTTAAGATTTTTAGAGGTTCAGAAGCAACCTGTTTTCTCTTCCTGTTACTAACATCACCCTTTTGAGAGGATGATGCAGTTGTCTCTGTGTTTGGTAAAATGTTTGGCTGAGAGGGTTGGTTAGCAGGCCCTGGGTTAGCATTTTGCTCTACATGCTTGGGCCTAGCTAACTCAGATTTTGAGGCACATATTGGCATGTTGTGGGGGTAAGTCCTAAATAAACTCTCCATAAGGGGAGTTATTTTGAGCCTTACATCCACATCATTCCTAGTCTCCAAGCTACCAAAAATGAGTTTTGTCATGGATTTCGGATAGCCTATTCTATTTTTGTCTAACCCATGCAATTCAATCAATTTAACATCTATGAAATTAAGTACAGATTGAATAAAGCGAGGGAAGAAAATTTCATTACCTCTCTTGGCTGAGTTCTTACCAAGTCTCCCATACAATTCTTGCATTATGATCAAACCAACATCAATTTTTCTCCCATATGCTAGAGCATATCCTATTTGTTGAACAGGTGTGCTGATTTTATCAAAGCTGGACTTCCTTGCTGTGAAGACTTGAAGAAGAGTGGCAAAGACATAGCTCCATTCCTTCCTCAAGTACTTCTTATTCAAATTTCCAAGCTTGATTCTATCTGAGTAGTTGATAAAATCAAAGAAATCTTCCAATTCCTGATCAGTTGCTTGACTGTCATACACTCCTTGTTGTAACCCCAGTGCTTGATTCATATTTTCAGTAGTGATGGTGATTTCCTTGTCCTGAATCTTGCAATAGATTACGTATGAAGTTATTGCATTCTCTAGGGCCACGACCTCCACAATAGCAGTTCTCCAAAACTGTTCTAGTAAATCTAGATACAGAGTTGGGTTGGCTGAGAGTGCATCCTTGATGTATGATTCAGCCATCCATCGAACGAAGCACTTAAAGTTTGCATTGGGTGCTTCAACATCGTTGGTTATTGCTATGAAATTGGTGTGTTTAGGAATTGTGAGTTGGGTATTTGCCATTGTTACACAGAGAGATGAGAAGAGAATAAAGGTTGAAGAAGAAATTTAGCTTTTGACGTTAAGGTTTTCAGAGGTTTTGGAACTTTGGCTGCTTGAGAAATCGAATGAAATGATTTGAACAGTTGTGGAATTGTATATATGTGAGTGACTTGAGTTGCCGATTAGATATAAGTTTTGTATCGACAAGTCAGTCATTCGAGAAGTATAAAACAACTATTCGATAAGTCAAGAAAGGCTTATTCGATATCTTAAGCAGTTTGTAACTCACAGCTGGCAGTTATTTAACTCAGAAAATAATTTTAAGCTAAATAAAATATGTTTTTATGAGCGAAATGAAATTTTGAATATAAATCCAAAAAGCGATTAAGTGTCAGCGAGAAATCAGCCTTTTCAAATGATTCGATAACTCAAATACAGTATTCGAGAACTCCATCATTAGAGTACTAAAATACTCTATTCGAGAACTCAAAGTGTGCTATATTTCTCAAAAGACACTATTCGAGAACTCAGGAGGGTTCTTGATAGGCCTATTCGAGAACTCGAGCCATGACAAAACAATGAACCATTCGAGAAGTCTGACTTATCGAACTATATTTTTCACTCATAAAATTCAATTTTCACTATCTTTTAAAATTTACCAGAAATATTCATTGAAGAATATTCTACTAAATTAAATAGTGATTCTCTCAAAATTTCACAGAAATTTCAAGCTAAAGATGTATGATTTTCAACATATGCAGCATTGTGGAATATTTATAAATCATAATCCAGCCAATACTTACTTTAAAAATATTGAGCATTTGATAAGGTAAGTATTTACTACTGCAACAATCTAGTTGATATATTCACTCAGCCAGAATTTGAAGAATTCAGCATTCCAATCTCACTAACCAACCTTGTGAAGGTGGCTTCATCTAATGGCTTAGTGAATATGTCAGCTAGTTGTTTCTCTGTGGGAACATAATGTAACTCAATGGTTCCATTAGTTGCATGCTCCCTTATGAAGTGATATCTGATGTCAATGTGCTTTGTCCTAGAATGATTGACAGGATTGGAAACTATAGAGATTGCACTTGTGTTGTCACACATGATTGGAATTCTTTCCAACACAAGTCCATAATCTCTAAGTTGGTTTCTGATCCAAAGCACTTGAGCACAACAACTTCCAGCAGCTATGTACTCAGCTTCAGCTGTGGAAGTTGACACAGATTGTTGTTTCTTGCTGTACCAAGAGACTAACCTTTGTCCAAGAAACTGGCAGCTACCTGAGGTGCTTTTCCTATCCACTCTGCATCCAGCATAATCAGCATCAGAATAACCAACCAGATTGAACCCTGTGTCCTTAGGATACCATAACCCCAAGTTTGGTGTGCCCTTCAGATATCCGAAAATCCTCTTTATTGCTATCATATGTGATTCCTTTGGATTTGATTGAAACCTTGCACACAAGCATGTTGTAAACATGATGTCTGGCCTACTAGCAGTGAGGTAGTGTAGAGAACCAACCATGCCTCTGTAGATAGAGATATCTACCTTCTTGCCCTTACCATCTTCATCTAACTTGGTGGCAGTGGCCATGGGTGTCTTTGCAGGTGAGCATTCTTCTAAGTCAAATTTCTTCAATAGATCCTTGATGTATTTGGTTTGAATTATAAAAATCCCATCCTTCCTTTGACTCACTTGCAGCCCAAGAAAGAATGTTAATTCTCCCATCATACTCATCTCATATCTGCTCTGCATGAGCTTAGAGAATTTCTCACACAGCTTCTCATTTGTAGAGCCAAATATGATATCATCCACATAGATTTGAACTAAGATAATATCATCACCATGTTTCTTGTAAAACAGTGTCTTGTCTAGTGTGCCTCTAGAGAATTGATTCTCAAGTAGAAATTGTGACAATGTGTCATACCATGCCCTAGGAGCTTGCTTAAGTCCATACAATGCTTTAAGCAATCTGTAGACAAAGTGAGGGAATTGTGGATCCTCAAAGCCAGGTGGCTGATGCACATATACTTCTTCTTCCAACTCCCCATTCAGAAATGCACTCTTGACATCCATTTGATAGACCTTGAAATTAGAATGTGCAGCAAATGCCAAGAAAATTCTGATGGCCTCTAGTCTGGCAACAGGGGCAAAAGTCTCATCATAATCAATGCCCTCCTGTTGAGAGTATCCTTTTGCAACCAACCTTGCTTTGTTTCTTATGACTACACCATTTTCATCCATCTTATTCCTTAGAACCCATTTTGTTCCAACAATGGTTCTATCCTTTGGTGCAGGCACAAGTTCCTATACTTTGCTTCTTTCAAATTGGTTTAGCTCCTCTTGCATAGCAATTATCCAATCAGGATCCAACAATGCATCTTCAAGTTTCTTAGGCTCAACTTGGGATAGAAAGGAACCATAGAGACATTCATTCAGAGTTGCTCTCCTTGTCCTCACTCCTGTATTTGGATCTCCAATTATCTGATCTGCAGTATGTGATCTATCCCATTTCCTTGTATGTTCAGATTGATTTCTCAGCCTTGATGTTGCTTCATCATCCTGATCATGATCATTTACATTTCCTCCCCCTGTGAAGTTTCCACTAATCACAGGTGTGTCTTGGATGCTTGTTTCTTCATTGTTGGTTGACACATGTTCTTCATTCACTTGAGTTTGTTGAATTGTGGGCTCAAATTCAGTTTCAATCTCCTCATCAGAATCATCTAGATTGTCAAACTTCAAAGGATCTTTATCTTCATCATTGGCTTCTTCTAATCCAGGTAGTTTGCTGTCATCAAATGTCACATCTGTGCTTTCCATAACTTTCTTTAGAGTGATGACATAAACTTTGTATGCAATTCTTTCCAGAGAGTAGCCAAGAAAAATTCCTTCAAATGCTTTTGCATCAAATTTTCCAACATATTCTGAGTTGTCTTTTAACACAAAGCATTTGCTTCCAAAAGTATGAACATACTTTAGGGTGGGCTTCTTTCCAGTCATCAAGTTGTAAGGTGTCTTTCCAGTGTTTTTATTGATGAGGGTTCTGTTTTGGATATAGCATGCAGTGCTCACAGCCTCAGCCCAAAAACATGTAGGCATCTTTGCATCAAGTAACATTGTTCTAGCAGCCTCAATCAGAGTTCTATTCTTTCTTTCAACAACTCCATTTTGTTGTGGAGTCCTTGGAGCTGAGAATTGTTGAGAAATACCATTTTCTTTGCAGAATGCTTCAAGCATGGCATTTCTGAACTCTGTTCCATTATCACTCCTTAATGCAATCACACTTGCATTGTTGGCCTTTGCTTCCTTGTCAATTTTCTTTATATGCTCAATGATTACTTGGGGAGCCTCATCTTTTGATGCCAGAAATTCTACCCATGTATACCTTGTGAAGTCATCAACCATCACCAGAGCATACTTTTTCCTTCCTAGTGACATAATATTGACAGGCCCAAACAAGTCCATATGAATTAGTTGTAGGGGCTTGGTTATTGATGTCACTGTCTTTGACTTGTGGCTTGATCTTTTCATTTTTCCCTTTTGACAAGCCACACACACTCCTTCTTGACAGAATTCAAGTGTGGGCATGCCTCTTACTAACTCTCTTTTGACTAGAGAATTAATGCCTTTGAAGTTCAAGTGTGATAGCTTCTTATGCCACAGCCAACTATCTTCATTTGATGCTTTTGAGTAAAAGCAACATATTTTGTCCTTGTTTGCAGAGTTCATATTGGCAACAAACAGGCTTCCTTTCCTTACTCCAGATAGAGCAAAGTCACCAGTCTTTTTGTGGGTGATCAAACATTCATCTTTGTCAAAATTCACTTTGAAGCCTCTGTCAGTAAATTGACCAACACTCAGTAGATTGTGCTTGAGTCCCTTGACCAGTGCTACATTTTCAATGATGACATTTCCAATTTCCAACTTGCCATATCCCAGTGTGTTGCCAATTCTGTCATCTCCAAAAGCAACCATTGGGCCAGCCTTCTCCTCATAATGTGATAGCAGGGCCATATCACCAGTCATATGGTTTGAGCATCCACTGTCCAAAATCCACATGACCTTTCTTTCACTTTCTTTTCCCTGCAAACACAAAGGTATTACTTCTCCTTTGGTACCCAAACAAGTTTGGGTCCATGTGGCTTAGCAACAGTCTTATCATAAACAGCATGCTTATCAATTTTCTTGATGTTAGCCTTCTTGTCACTGTTAGAAGTCTTAGAATCAGGGTTCTTAGACTTAGGTGACAGAGGCACCTTCCTAACTTTAGGAGGACTTGAAGACTTTGTTCTTGTGTAGTGTGTGTGAACATTGTGACTGATGCAACCTTCCATGAATTATCTTCTCAAATTAAAGCAACTAGTCATTACATTCATGTTACATGGCATACAATCAAATTTATCACAGAAAGGAGAGTCTCTATGTCTTAAAGGCACAGAGCAATCATAGAATGGTTTATCAACACTACTAGATGGTTTCTTGCATGCATGAGTTAAATGATTAGTGCTAAAACAATTTTGACAAACTTTCCTAGGGGCATTTGGCACATAAGCATAATTGTTGTCCTTGTTAATCCCTAATTTGCCATTCCTGTTTTGTTTCTTTTTAGCCACTTTCTTCTCAAACTCATTATACCCAGCTGAAACAAACTTCACAAATTTCTCAAGTCTAGGTTTACCTCCTACTAACTCCTTGGCTTTGGTTTTGACATTCTCACTCTTAGAGGATGCTTGTTGTTCATTTGATTGTGCCTTATCTTCATCATCCAACATTTGCTTAATGAGTAAGGCATCCTCATCAATCTCAAGTGTTGGTGTTTTAAATATTGGGGTCTCAGCCTTTTTCAAAACCTGAGGCACTTCCTCTTGAACAACAATGTCATCTTCAACGACTGCATAGCCTTTCCTCTGCTTGAGAGTGTCACAATCAAGTCCAATAGCAGCCTTAGGTCTAGCTAGATTTTTCTCATGGTAGGACTGCAATAGACTAGAGGAATTCTTGAATGTTTTCAATTTAAATTCATTTTCAGCTAGTTCATCCCTAAGAGTTTCTCAACTTGACTAGCACATAGAACCTTATTCTTTAGATATTCGATTTCTTGTTTAAGGTTTTCTATTTGCATAGCAGTTAGTTCTAGTTCCTCATTCCTTTTGTTTAACAGTTCATTCCTAGTAGACAGTTTAGCAATCTCTTCATTAGCAGCAGTCATACTAGTATGAATATTAAACATCTCAACAGATAGTTGTTCAACCATAGATTTGTATTCAGAAACAGACATGTCTATAGTAGTGAGGGATGGTACCTGAGAGTCTGATTCAGATGGTTCTTCCTTGGAGTTGGCCATCAAGGCATAGTTGCGGAATTCTTGTTCTTCTCCATCGCTATCAGAATCATCCCAACACTTCCCTTCAGCTATGTAGGCCTTACCTGGTGCATGCTTCTTTAGCAGAGCCTCATACTTAGCTTCAAGCTCAAGAAACTCCTTATCCTTCTTCTTAGGCTTCTTACATTCACTGGCAAAATGCCCTAGGTCATTGCATCTATAACATCTCACAGATGACCTATCCACATAGCTGGTTTTGAATTTGTTTTTGTTTGCTTTCAAAGGTGCCTTGCTCTTGTTGAATGAATGATTTTGAGATCTAGACTTGAAGGGCTGATTCCTCTTAAATATGATGTTTGGGAATTTTCTATCCATAAAAGCATATGAAGTGTTTTCCATGGCATCCAACTCTTCAAGAGTATAGAACTCATCTTCTTCCTTTTCATCAACAGGTTCAGTCACTTCTTCTTCAGTCTCTTCATCATCTACTATCTCTTCTATTCTCAGTTGACTTGTAGATGCTTCCAGGTCTTGAACGGATTTGTTGACAATCAAGGCACAGGATGTGTTTATCATTCTGCCTTGGTTGGCTTGGATAGCCCTCTTCTGAAGCAACTCAAGCTCATGAGTTTTTAAAACCCCATAGAGCACATCATATGTGACTTTGTTCAAATCTCTTTCTCTTAGAGATATGACCCTTTGCTCTAGATGGTTTGGTGCAGGTAGTAGAAACTTCATGTTTAATTCCTTAGTGCTGTAAACCTTCCTATTCATTTGAAGCTCAGTCACCAGCTTGTGAAATCTCTCAAACATATCAGTAATACTTTCTTTGGACTGTGCCATGAAAGCTTCATACTGTGTGACCAGTATCTGTTTCCTATTTTCTCTTACCTCCTCTGTCCCTTCACATAACACCTTGATGTGGTTCCACATGTCCTTGGCTGATGTACATGATGCTATATTAGCAAACATCGACATATCCATGGAGTCTATGATCAGCAACATGAGATGACTGTCTAGGGCAACCTTTTCCTTCTCTGAGTCCGTCCATTTGGATGGTTCTTTTGCAACATATGATCTAGGAATGACTATTGTGCCCACTGTAGATTCAGCAATTTCTTGTTGTGGTACAAATGGACCATTCTTGAGGATGTCAGGGTAGAGAGGATTGGCAACTTTGATGAACAACAGCATTTTTATTTTCCAGAGGTTGTAATTCTCTTTGTCGAACTTAGGGACCTTCACCGTACCTGTAGTCTTTGGTGTATTCGAACTCATGATCGTTTTCTGTTTAGATTAAACAGCCCGCTCTGATACCACTTGTTGAGTATTGAATACGGTAAAAGAATACAGAGGGGGGTGAATGGATTCTTGAACTTTTCTTTGTTCTTGAATCTTTGCAGCAAGATATGTGTTTTATGTGTGAGATATGTAAGTGCAGATAACAAAGACAAACACAACACAATATCACTTTAATCTAATATTTTATTAGATAAAGATTTTGCTACAATCTGTGAATACAAATGGTAGTATTCTCAACTTCGTTTTTCTTAGAGAGATATTTCTTGAGATGTATCTTGAAAAACTTCTCACTCTCTCTTAGCTAAGGAAGTGAGGCTGTATCCTTATAGACATGGATACACCTACTTACTACAAATAAGGTAGGTAAACAAAATACTTTCCAGTCTGTCTATCTTATTTGAGTAAGAGTCCAAACGGCTACAGATTTGACTTTGCAAAACCTGTTCAGATACACTTCTTTAGCTCCTTGTCCCTTTGTCTTATCTCTCCAAGCTTCTTTGTAGGCTTTCCAATCTGCTTTATAGTACATAGTCAAATAAAGCGTCTCGGCTTGTTGCAGGTTTCTGACTTGTACAATTCTTCAGTATTTTGTCTCCAAGAATGTATTCGAGAAGTGGCTAAGTGATTAATTCGAGAACTCGAATTGACTTAATCGATAACTCTGAGTTCTCGAATAGTGTTATATTGACATATCGAATCACTTATCGAATAGCTCTTTTCTCTAGGACTCCTTGAGATATCGAATAGAGCATTTTGACATATCGAATCCCTGAGATGTCGAATAGCTTCTTTAGTCCTTGAGATATCGAATAGATCATTGACTTGTTGACTCTTAGAGAACTCGAATGATGCTTTGACTTGTTGACTCCATGAGTTCTCGAATAGAGTAATAGACATATCGAATCTCTGAGATATCGAACAGTGTATTCAGAGATATCGAATAGTGTCTTCTGAGATATCGAATCTCTGACTTCTCGAATGCTAGACTTCTCGAATAGACAAATGTACTTCTCGAATTGGTACTTAGGCAAATTCTTCATTTCTTCAAATCCCAACTGTGATTATTTGGTAGTCTTTATCTCCTTGCTTGAGGCATGAACCTTGGAACTTCTTTCAAGCATTATTCTTGACTTTATAATTACAGTAACACAACTAGAATTTGATGCCTATTACAAGTACAGAACAAATAGAAACTCTACAACTAGAGGTTCCCTCAGTTAAGAGGTCATGTAGGTAATGCATAGCATTACACATACTTAGGCTTGTTATTAGATGTATTCAGGCATGCCTCTGTGACTAATATAATATTAAATAACATAACTAAAAAAAATAATCATTAAAAATACGGGATGTTACATTCTTCCCTCCTAATAGAAATTTCGCCCTCGAAATTAATCTTTCGCACCTTACTCGAACAGATGTCGATAACGAACACGAATAATTTTTGTGGTCTCCCAAGTTGCTTCTTACATTACTGACATTCCAAAAACTTTACTTTCTACTTAAGCACTTAGAATAAAACTATGTCGAAACATGTAGCGTTCTTCTTGTTGTCCTCCATAGTTCAAATATTCACAAATGATCTAACGTTTGCGATAGAGAATCTATAACCCAACTCTATTTAGTAGCTCTCGTCATCATAGAACACGATTAAAAATTGCACGGAAAAATGATTCTAGATAATCACGCAGAGAAATCAATGAAACACGAAACGAATAATATTTTTAACTAACAATCCATCACACGGTCTACCCATACTCACAGATCAAGCCTAAAGGCAATTCTAATGCTCAGACTCTATCTTACAGCTACCCAAACCTCACAATTCGAGCCTAAAGGCAAGTCTACAGAATCTATAAACTCTAGTTCTAATACCAACTTTAACATCCCAACAAATGGGGTACCTCAAAATAATAAATAAACTCCTCAAGATATTGATACTCGCACTCTTCCCAATAAGTAGCCCACCTAAATAAGATCACCTGCCGGGAGGAATAAAAAAAACAAAGAACCGGCAATGAGCGAAAGGCTCATATACGGATTCGAAACAATGCATAGTTGAACAAAGATTAAGCCAATGGGGTTAGAAACAAAAATGAATAACTGAAGAAAGAACAATGAGGTAATAGAAAATGGATACCCAACTCATTATACAGGAATACAATCATTTCAATAAAAATCAATCTTACTCTTAGAAATACTCACATAATTGATAATCACATAATAATCAAAAATAATGTAACCAGAAACATAATTTATAATATAAATAGTCTTACTCTTACGCAAACTCATAGATTTACAAAATATTATACTTTACACATACTCTTACACTTACAAAATAATGCTCAGGATAATTAACACAATAAAAAAGAAATAACTTACTTACTAACATGGGAGACAATCTTACACTTACAGGATGACTACATATTCTGGATAACCGAAAATGTAGGATATCCTGTAAGTGTAAGATTGTCTTAGTAAGTAAGTTATTTCTTTTTTATCGTTCAATCAAAGATGATATCGAATTAGTTAAATAATTAATTTACTTACCATTTAGTTATCCTGATGGGTTCGTGTTTCAGTAAAATGTAATGTTAGATTAGTCAATTGATGGATTAGCTAATCTCTAATTTATCACTGTTTCTTACCAGATTGTTAAGTGATTAACTAGTCTGAAAAGATAACTCATGTAACATATTGTTTGGACAAGTGGTATGATACTTATACTAACTCATGTAACATACTGTTTATGAAAGGACGTGGAAGCAAATCTTTTATAATCTATTATCTTATAGTATCAATTAGGGATCAAAAAACGTACCAAGAAGTTGCTAACATGAGGGTAAACAATCAAAGAAGAGATGAAACTAGTTGAGATAGTTGCTGATAAATTGCAGAAAAGAAGGAAGCAAGGGCATGGTTGAAGGACATGGCAGCAGACTTTACAACGTTGTAAACGATGGTGAGACGTTCGCTCCTGCAGACCCCATATGGTTGAAATGCATTCCGCCAACTTCACTAATATTTCCATCGTTTTAGAATTCACACATATAGATTGCACTGAATTTTATGAGGAGACCTGGAAGGGAATATTTGCTCAGCAGTAAGGCAGGCAGGCAGGCGATAGTTGCATTTACGAAGTTGATAATTTTAAATTTTGTGAAGGTTGGATCGGTTGTCTTGATTCCCCTTCTTATTTTGTCGTTGCTGAATTCTTTTTATCTATCCGGCCTTACCTTATTCTTAGGAGTTTTGTGATACTTCGGAGCATAGCTATATTTTCTAACTAAAATATATTCATTGTAACTATTGTTGGACGAAGCTAGTGATCATAAAAGACGGGGTTACGCCAGGGATGAAAGATGAGTGGCCTGTATGTGAAATCATGTCATGTTTTGTATGGTTGTAGAAGCGTCCCACTGACATTTATAACTCAGCTGACTGCTGATGTCTCCGTTCAGTACCTACCCCTACCCTTATTCATCCACCATTTACCTTTACCACCCACCATTCTTATTCTCTTAAGCAACTGAACTATCGAGATTAGTTAGCATACAACAGTTGATCAAGTACAGACCCAGCATTAATCAGATATGCTTTATCTTTTCGAACCTCTATAAATTAATATTCTTTCTCAGTTTCCACATGTTCTAGATAATCAAGAAAAAGAATACTTTTAAGAAATTCATAGAATGGGATGAAATCTTTCTCTGGGAGGACATGATCAAGACACAGTGGGAAACAGTCTACAAAACCTTCCCATAGGAAATTAGGAATCAACAAGAAATGCGTAACGTTCTTCCATTATTTACACGGTCTTGCTGATTCGAATTATGAAAAGAAAAATTAAAATAATTTGCATTGTACCATAAAATAAGACTCGAAAACCCACACCTCCAACAAGAAGTTGACATTTAAACTGCATTATTAAGTGCCTATTTGGGAAAACATTTTTTTAAGGACTTATGTACTTATTTTTGGGTAAAAATTTTATAATATACGATTAGTTGAATCTCATCATTTAATTTTTATATGAGCAATGCTAGAAAATTCAAAATAAAAAATCATAAAATCTTCGTAAAAGATATGACATTAATGAGTTGGCGTTCATATGTACGATTGACCCAATTTAATTCGTAAATGCATATAAATACACTCGCGATTTCGTTTTATCAAGAAAATTACCAAATATCTAAATATTTGAAAAAAAATATGGGAGAACTTTTCGGTTCTCTGCCATTTTTCTTTATACATTTACTAGCTTATAATTCGTGTGATGGATGATTTTTTTTTTTAGACATGTTTTCAATTTTAATTTATGTTACAATTATGTTTTGATATAATTATTATTTTCAATAGTTATTTGAATTTGAATGTAATATAAATTTTAGCAATGGTATGCATGGTTTAAAATTCAAATTATTAATTTTTAAATTAACTTTGTTGTTGACAAGATTCGAATCTTGTATTTTTAGTAGAGTAATTTAAATATATAATATAACTTATCATCATATTTAACAGTTATTATTTATTTACTAAAAATCTAATGATTATTATTTGGTGTTTGGTTTAAACTCACGTTTCATTATTATAAAAGTATACGGGTTTCTAATATTATTTTCTATTGACTGAAAGATGTGGTGTGATATATTTGGGTATATATTAATGATCACAAGATTATGTTTTTAATTAATAGGTAACGTGTTTTAATTAAAAATATACTAATGATTGAAATATATGATACAATTAATGTTTTTGGATGTTCATAAAAAATATTATCTTTAATTAAAAGTAAACATGATTTAATTATGAAAAACAATCGATTAATTACCATTAATTATATTATCTCACAATTTATTAATCAGGATAAAATACCGAAAACCGTAAATCAAAACTTTCAATATTTCAATTTTAATATAATAGTATAATAAGTAATCTAAGTGTCAAAACAAATGAGTAAAATAAATTGGTCATAAACATGTATTTACATATTATATATATATATATATATATATATATATATAGACGTTTATAAAAAACAATAATTTTACCATCTTCATAATTAAATTATAATGAAAGAAAGAAATTTTGATTCAAAAAAAAAAATGAAAGAAAGAAATTAAACAAAGGGTGATGGTCCTATTTAACTCATTTCCATTATATCTATTATAGGAGAATATGAGTTTTCATCTTATTTAGTAATTTACCTTTATGCCCTTAAATTATATTAATGTTAAAAAATTAACTTTTCATGGGAATTGAACCCATGACCTCATTGTGCACAAGAGTTTATGCTCACACCCGTAACCATTAAACAAACTCAACTTTTGATACACATTTTAAAATCATTTATCACATTCATGACTCACTCCCTTGAAATTATATTAATGTTAAAAAATTTGTATTTCATGGGAATTGAACCCATGACCCCATTGTGTACAAGAGTTTATACTCACACCCAAAACCATTGAACCAACTCAACTTTTGATACATATTTTTAAATCATTACTCACATTCATGAATAACCTCCTCACTATATCTATTTTAAAATTTATTCACACCCACAACAATTAAATCAGCTCAACTTTTGATACATATCTTCAAATCATTAACCACATTCATGAATAACCTCCTCACTAAATCCATTTTAAAATTTATTCAGAATAAAATTATGAGAATATTTTCCCATTTAATAATTAAAGATGTATATCATACAAATGATTAGAATTTGTAATGATTATGATTCGATTTATACGAAAAAAATAAAACAAAGTGAATAACATAGATTTCGTTAATATTTATATAATATTTCATATTAACTACATATACATTAAACAAGATATTTTGATTGACATCCATTAAAATATATGAGTAAGCTGAAAAAATAAAATTTTGAAATAATTAAATAAAATATGTAATTAGATTAGTGTGCAATATGTAACTACACCGGAAAAAACTAAAATTTTAAAAGAAAATAAAATAATAGTTCATATTTGAGATTTCAACTCTACGTCAATTATCAGATCAAATAATGAGATAAAATACATTGAATTAGATTACAATATTATAAATAAGATTATAAAGATTACACGAAAATTTTTAGAGATTATATTTAACAAATAAGATACTAGCTTGTACATAATTATAAAAGAGATAATATTCAATTAATCAAATGTTGGCACTATTAAAATAATTATATTTATAAAAAATGCCTTTTATTGCATATACATATTAATTCAAATTTCAATCCAAATCACAATAATTTTTGATACATATTTTTAAATCATTAATCATATTCATGAATAACCTCCTCACTCCCTTGAAATCCATTATATGTATAATAGGCCACCATGGGTTTGTGCATATTTAGTAAATTACAAATTTGTCCTTGGATTTATATTAATGTTAAAAATTTTGAAGTTGGAAGGAATTGAACCCATGACCTTACAACACCTATAACTTTGTGATCACATGTCCAACCACTATATCTATAATAGGCCAACATGGGTTTGTGCCTATTTAGTAAATTACAAATTTGTCTTTGGATTTATATTAATGTTAAAAATTTTGAAGTTGGAAGGAATTGAACCCAGGACCTTACAACACCTATAACTCTATGATCACATGTCCAACCACTAAACCAAATCACTTTTTTGTACAACATTTTAAACTCATTCAGTACATGCTCAAATAACCCACCTATTATCAAAATTTATTTTATAATTTATTCAGGATAAAAGTGCCCACAACTTTACTAATTTTAATAATTTGAATTTTGATAAGAATTAAAACTATGACATTCATATACTCATAAATTTATGTTCACGTTTATCTTTATGATTTATTAGGGATAAAATCATTAAAATATTTTCACATATGATAGTAAAAAGTGGTAGTCTGGGAGGGAAAATATAAATTGACAAATATGATGTCGTCGAAGTCAAAATTAAGAAAAGTACTGAGTGACCGAAAATTGGTCTAAAAAAATCAAAGTGAGGAGGTAGGTGCTGAAAAATAAGTAAAAGTCTATCTCAAGTAGGTAAATGGTCGGAAGTGAAGATAGATATATAAAAATTTATTACAATATTTCTCTCTTTTAACAAATATGTCTATATATTAGTCAAATATGTTTATTATTATATTGTTACAAAAATTGATGAATGAAGTGTATAATATATTTTTACTCGATATCAGTATAATATTTGATTTAAAGTATTAACGGTACTGAGGTGGCCGAAAATTGGTAAAAGAAAATCGAAGTGTGGAGGTAAGTGACGGAAAATTAGTAAAAGTTTATCTCAAGTAGGTAAACGAGCGGAAATGAAAATAGAAATATAAAAATTTATTACAATATTTCTCTCTTTTAACAATTATGTTTATATTAGTCAAATGGCCAAACTATGTTTATTATTAAATTAATACAAAAAATGATAAATAAGGTGTAAAACATATTTTTACTCGATATCAATATAACATTTTATTTTAAGTATATTTGTACTATATCGGTTAATCCTGTTATCATCCGGTAATTTATTGATTGATTAACAAAATAGATTAAAATATTAAAAATAAGAAATAATTTACATATGGGATTTGGATTTGGTAGAAAAAATGTCAATATGGTTTTGATATCTATTGTCTCTCGCACTATATTTTTGCAGCATTTTCGTAATATGCTAATGTTATTAACTTCATACAAAATGAGTTTTACAATCATATACTTAAATAGTAATATACCAATTTCACTTGAATTTTAAACTCCAATGCGAGTTTCAACCCGGTGTGAGACTAATAAACTTGAAAATTGCTGATATATACAATGTCTTATGATCATAGATGTGGTATGTGTATTTTTTTTATTTTTCGGCTATCATTTTGGTATTACCTCAAATTAAAATGATATTCTGGTATGCTTCATTATTGTAGTTATGTCTATCTTCTTTTCAAAGATTGAATTTTATTGTACATGTGAAATTTTACAACATAATTAATTCGGTGAATACACTAACACATCTCATTTTAAAAACCCGTTATGAGATATGACACTTTAATTTTAGTTACTCGTGTATTTGGTTGAATTTGTACATGTCTAAATATGGTTTGTCTTGGAATTTGAGATATTACCTTAGGTTTTGAAAGTTCACTTATGACAATGGATAGTATTTTGTTATGGTCAATTTGCTATTGAAAGGATACATATGAGATGGTCAAATACCATGATCCTAGAAAAGCACACATCACATATTTATTTTGGAAGTGCACAACTATTAGAATAAACTATCTTATAACCCATACGACGCATGGATTTTTTTTTGATATGTATTAGATTTTATTTTATCTTAAAATTATATTTATAAATAATCATTATTTACAATATTTTATTTAAATATTAATTTACATAATTTAATATAAATTTAATTAATGATATGCATGGTTTAAAACTTATAGTATAAAATTTTAAAATTAGTATGTCATTGATGGAATTTGAACCTTGAAATTTTAGTAAATTAATTTAATCATATAATATATCTAATAATTAGATCTAACAATTCTATTTTTTTACTAAAAATCCAATTGTCATTATTCGTAGTATACGGATTTCTATTATATTTTGTTGGTGATAAGAAGATATGGTATGATATTTTTTGGTATATATTAATTATTGCAAGATTCTATTTTAAATTAAAAGTTAACGTGTTTATATTAATAAAAATGTATTATAGTTTGGAAGATATGATATTTTAGGTGTTTATAAAAAGGAATATATTATCAATTAAAAGTAAACAATTTTTAATTAAAATGGCAAGGGCTAATTATCATTAATCGTATTATTTTATTATTTATTTTAATAATTAGGATGACCATGCCGAAAACCGAACCGATAAACTTTCAATGCCCGTGTGATGCACGTCTTTCTTTTATTATGTTATAAATTTTATTTAATTTTACAATTATCTTTTTATATAATCATCATTTTTAATAATTTTTCTAATTTTAATTTTATATAATTTAATATACTCATGTTTACGGATTATACTAATGTTTCCTTATTATAAACAACGTATACAGATTTTTAATATATTTTATTAATAATTGAAAAGTATGTTGTGATATTTTCGGATATATATTAATGAATGTAAAATTAGTTTTAAATCAAAAATGTAACGTGTTTTAATTCGAAAGAAATATTAGTGATTGGAAGATGTGATATGATTGATGTTTTTAGGTGATTATAAAAGGTAATATCTTTAACCGAAAGTAAATGTGAAAATGGCAATCGACTAATTATTATTAATTAAATATGTTATTATTTATTTTAGGTGTTTTAATATATAGATATCATATATATTTTTCTTTATAATGAAGGGTAAATAAGTAAATTCACGAAATACCAAAAAAACAGGTACCAAAAAACAAGTACCAAAATTTTTAATGTTTCGGATTTTATATAATACATGTTTATGGATTATACTAATGTTTCCTTATTATAAACAACGTATACGGATTTTTAATATATTCTATTAGTAATTGAAAAGTATGGTATGATATTTTTGGGTATATATTAATGATTGTAAGATTAGTTTTAAATCAAAAAGGTAACGTGTTTTAATTAGAAAGAAATATTAATGATTGGAAGATATGATATGATTGCTGTTTTTAGGTGTTTATAAAAGGTAATATCTTTAACTGAAAGTAAATGTGAAAAAGGCAGTCGACTAATTACCATTAATTATATATGTTATTATTTATTTTAGGTGTTTTAATAATATAGATATCATATATATTTTTCTTTATAATGAAGGGTAAATAAGTAAATTCACGAAGTACTAAAAAACAGGTAACAAAACTTTTAATGTTTCGGCTTTTATATAATGGTATAGATTTGTTGTTCTCATTGTTCTCCGAAATTGGTCGGAGAAAAGGATCCAAAATTGGAAATGTGAGCTGAGATCCAAAATTGAAAATATGCGCTGAGATTTTATAAGCAGAACTATATGACTCTATTACTTTTATTTTTCCGTCGCATTACATTATTTCTTACAATATTAAATTTGAAATAATATGATATTTAATTCTCCTCCACCCCAAAATAAATAAGCCAACTATTTTTTTACGCATTTCAATACAACAAGATTATTGTGGTTATGGCTTTCAGTCGATCATTCTTCTCACATTGACCAAACATAACTAAAAATATAACTTTCACGGTTCAGAATCTAATAATATTTTTGTTAGTCACAGAGGCATGCCTGAATACATCTAATAACAAGCCCAAGTGGTTCGTAATGCTATGCATTACCTACATGACCTCTTAACTGAGGGAACCTCTAGTTGTAGAGTTTCTACTTGTTTGTACTATGTAATAGGCATCAAATTCTATCTGTGTAACTGTACCTACTAAGTCAAGAATAAAGCTTGAAAGAAGTTCTAAGGTTCATGCCTCAAGCAAGGAAATGAAGACTGTCAAATAATCACAGTTGGGATTTGAAGAATTGAAGAAATGAAGAAATTGCCTAAGTACTAATTCGAGAAGTACATTTGTTTATTCGAGAAGTCTAGCATTCGAGAAGTCTGGAGTTCGATATCTCAGAAGACACTATTCGATATCTCTCAATATGCTATTCGATATCTCAGGGATTCGATATGTCCATTACACGGTTCGAGAACTCAAGGAGTCAACAGTTCGAGTTCTCAAAGGGTCAACAAGTCAATGCTACATTCGATATCTCAAAGACTCAATATGCTATTCGATATCTCAGGGATTCGATATGTCAAAATGCTCTATTCGATATCTCAAGGAGTCCCAGAGAAAAGAGCTATTCGAGAAGTGATTCGATATGACAAGATAACACTATTCGAGAACTCAGAGTTATCGATCAAGTCAACTCCAGTTCTCGAATCACTCACTTAGTCACTTCTCGAATACATTCTTGAGGACAAAATACTGAAGAATTGTACAAGTCAGAAACCTGCAACAAGCCAGGATACTTTATTTGACTCTGTCCTATAAAGCATGCTGGAAAGCCTACAAAGAAGCTTGGAGAGATAAGACAAGGGACAAGGAGCTGAAGAAGTGGATCTAAACAGGCTTTTCAAAGTCAAATCTGTAGCCGTTTGGACTCTTACTAAAATGAGATAGACAGACTGGAAAGTGCTTTTGTTTTACCTACCTCATTTGTAGTAAGTGGGTGTATCCATGTCTATAAGGATACAGCCTCACTTCCTTAACTGTTAAGGTGTTGAAGTTTCTCAAATACCCAGAAAATATCTCTCTGAGAAAAACGAAGCTGAGAATACTATCATTTGTATTCACAGATTGTAGCAAAATCTTAATCTAATAAGATATTAGATTAAAGTGATATTGTGTTGTGTTTGTCTTTAATTATCCGCATCTTCATATCTCACACACTCATCACTTATCTTGCTGCAAAGATTCAAGAACGAAGAAAAGTTCAAGAATCCATTCACCCCCCCTCTGTATTCTTTTACTGTATTCAATACTCAACAAGTGGTATCAAAGCAGGCTGTTTAATCTAAACAGAAAACGATCATGAGTTCGAATACACCAAAGACTACAGGTACGGTAAAGGTCCCTAAGTTCGACAAAGAGAATTACAACCTCTGGAAAATAAAAATGCTGTTGTTCATCAAAGCTGCCAATCCTCTCTACCCTGACATTCTCAAGAATGGTCCATTCATACCACAACAAGAAGTTGCTGAATCCACAGTGGGCGCAGTAGTCATTCCTAGATCATACGTTCCAAAAGAGCCATCCAAATGGACGGACTCAGAGAAGGAAAAGATTGCCCTAGACAGCCACCTCATGTTGTTAATCATAGACTCCATGGATATGTCGATGTTTGCCAACATAGCATCATGCAGATCAGCCAAGGACATGTGGAATCACATCGAGGTGTTATGTGAAGGGACAGAGGAGGTAAGAGAAAATAAGAAACAGATACTGGTCACACAGTATGAGGCGTTCATGGCACAGCCCAAGGAAAGTATCACTGATATGTTTGAAAGATTTCACAAGCTGGTGACTGAGCTCCAAATGAATGGGAAGGTTTACAGCACTAAGGAATTAAATATGAAGTTTCTACTATCGTCACCAAACCATCTAGAGCAAAGGGTCATATCCCTAAGAGAAAGAGATTTGAACAAAGTCACGTATGATGTGCTCTATGGGGTTTTAAAGACACACGAGCTTGAGTTGCTTCAAAAGAGGGCTATCCAAGCTAACCAAGGCAGAATGATAAACACATCTTGTGCCTTGATTGTCAACAAATCTATTCAAGACCTGGAAGCATCTGCAAGTCAGCTGAGAATAGAAGAGATAGTAGATGATGAAGAAACTGAGGAAGTAGTGACTGAACCTGCTGATGACAAGGAAGAAGATGAGTTCTACACTCTTGAAGAGCTGGATGGCATGGAAAATACATCATATGCTTTTATGGCTAGAAAATTCCCAAACATCAGATTCAAGAGGAATCAGCCCTTCAAGCCTAGACCTCAAAATCATTCATTCAACAAGAGCAAGGCACCTATGAAAACAAACAAGAACAGATTCAAAACCAGCTATGTGGATAGGTCATCTGTAAGATGTTACAGATGCAATGACCTAGGGCATTTTGCCAGTGAATGCAAGAAGCCTAAAAAGAAGGATAAGGAGTTTCTTGAGCTTGAAGCTAAGTATGAGGCCCTTCTAAAGAAGCAGACACCAGGTAAGGCCTACATAGCTGAAAGGAAGTGTTGGGATGATTCTGACAGTGATGGGGAAGAACAAGAATTCTGCAACTATGCCTTGATGGCCAATTCCAAGGAAGAACCATCTGCATCAGACTCACAGGTACCATCTCTCACTACCATAGACATGTCTGTTTCTGAATATAAATCTTTGGTTGAACAACTATCCGTTGAGATGTTTAACATTCATACTAGTATGACTGCTGCTAATGAAGAGATTGCTAAACTGTCTACTAGGAATGAACTGTTAAATAAGAGAAATGAGGAACTAGAGCTAACTACTGTGCAAATAGAAAATCTTAAACAAGAGATTGAGTATCTAAAGAACAAAGTTCTATGTGCTAGTCAAGTTGAGAAAGCTCTTAGGGATGAATTAGCTGAAAATGAATTTAAGTTGAAAACATTTAAGAATTCCTCTAGTCTATTGCAGTCTTATCATGAGAAAAATCTAGCTAGACCTAAGGCTGCCATTGGACTTGATTATGACACTCTTAAACAGAGGAAAGGCTATACAGTCATTGAAGATGACATTGTTGTTCAAGAGGAGGTGCCTCAGGTTTTGAAAAAGACTGAGAATCCAATATTTAAAACACCAACACTTGAGATTGATGAGGATGCCTTACTCATCAAGCAAATGTTGGAGGATGAAGATGAGGCACAATCAAATGAACAACAAGCATCCTCTGAGAGTAAGAATGTCAAAACCAAAGCCAAGGAGCCAGTAGGAGGTAGACCTAGACTTGAGAAATCTGTAAATTTTGTTTCAGCTGGAAATTATGAGACTAAGAAGAAAGTGACTAATAAGAGACCAAACAGGAATGGCAAATTAGGGATTAACAAAGATAACAACTATGCTTATGTGCCAAATGCCCCTAGGAAAGTTTGTCAAAACTGTTTTAGCTCTAATCATTTGACTCATGCTTGCAAGAAACCATCTGGTAGTGTTGCTAAACCATTCTATGATTGCTCTGTGCCTTTAAGACATAGAGACTCTCCTTTCTGTGATAAACTTGATTGTATGCCATGTAACATGAATGTGATGACTAGTTGTTTTAATTTGAGAAGACAATTCATGGAGGGCTGTATCAATCATAATGTTCACACACACTACACAAGGACAAAGTCTTCAAGTCCTCCTAAAGTTAGGAAGGTACCTCTGTCACCTAAGTCTAAGAACCCTGATTCTAAGACTCCCAACAGTGACAAGAAGACCAACATCAAGAAAACTGATAAGCATGCTGATTTTGATAAAACTGTCACTAAGTCACATGGACCCAAACTCGTTTGGGTACCAAAGGAGAAGTAATACTTTTGTGTTTGCAGGGCAAAGAAAGTAAAAAGAAGGTCATGTGGATTTTGGACAGTGGATGCTCAAATCATATGACTGGTGATATGGCCCTGCTATCACAGTATGAGGAAAAGGCTGGCCCAATGGTTGCTTTTGGAGATGACAGCATTGGCAACACACTGGGATATGGCAAGTTGGAAATTGGAAATGTCATCATTGAGAATGTAGCACTGGTCAAGGGGCTCAAGCATAATCTACTGAGTGTTGGTCAATTCACTGACAGAGGCTTCAAAGTGAACTTTGACAAAGATGAATGTTTGATCACCCACAAGAAGACTGGTGATTTTGCTCTGTCTGGAGTAAGGAAGGGAAGCCTGTTTGTAGCCAATATGGACTCTGCAAGCAAGGACACAATTTGTTGCTTCTACTCAAAAGCATCAAATGAAGACAGTTGGCTGTGGCACAAGAAGCTATCACACCTGAACTTCAAAGCCATTAATTCCCTAGTCAAAAGGGAGTTAGTGAGAGGCATTCCCACACTTGAATTCTGTCAAGAAGGAGTGTGTGAGGCGTGTCAAAAGGGAAAAATAAAAAGATCAAGCCACAAGTCAAAAATAGTGACATCTATAACCAAGCCCCTGCAACTGATTCATATGGATTTGTTTGGGCCTGTCAATATTATGTCACTAGGAAGGAAGAAGTATGCTCTAGTGATGGTTGATGATTTTACAAGGTATACATGGGTAGAATTTCTGGCATCAAAGGATGAGGCTCCACAAGTAATCATTGAGCACATAAAGAAAGTTGACAAAGAAGCAAAGGCCATAAATGCAAGTGTGATTGCATTAAGAAGTGATAATGGGACAGAATTCAGAAATGCCATGCTTGGAGCATTCTGCAAAGAAAATGGTATTTCTCAACAATTCTCAGCTCCAAGGACCCCACAACAAAATGGAGTTGTTGAGAGAAAGAATAGGACTCTGATAGAGGCTGCTAGAACAATGCTACTTGATGCAAAGATGCCTACATGTTTTTGGGCTGAGGCTGTGAGCACTGCATGCTACATCCAAAACAGAACCCTCATCAACAAAAACACTGGAAAGACACCTTACAACTTGATGACTGGAAAGAAGCCTACTCTAAAGTATGTTCATACTTTTGGAAGCAAGTGCTTTGTGCTAAAAGATAATTCAGAATATGTTGGAAAGTTTGATGCAAAGGCATTTGAAGGAATCTTTCTTGGCTATTCTATGGAAAGAATTGCATACAAAGTTTATGTCATTTGTCAAAAGAAAGTAATGGAGAGCACAGATGTAACATTTGATGACAGCAAACTACCTGGATTAGAAGAAGCCAATGATGAAGATAAAGATCCCTTGAAGTTTGACAATCTAGATGATTCTGATGAGGAGATTGAAAGTGAATCTGAACTCATAATCCAACAAACTCAAGTGAATGAAGAACCTGTGTCAACCAACAATGAAGAAACAAGCATCCAAGATACACCTGTGAGGAGTGACAACTTCACAGGGGGAGGAAATGTAGATGATCATGATCTAAATGATGAAGCAACATCAAGGATGAGAAATCAATCTGAACATACAAGGAAATGGGATAGATCACACACTGCAGATCAGATAATTGGAAATCCAAATGCAGGAGTAAGGACAAGGAGAGCAACTATAAATGAATGTCTCTATGGCTGCTTTCTATCCCAAGTTGAGCCTAAGAAACTTGATGATGCATTGTTGGATCTTGACTGGATAATTGCTATGCAAGAGGAGCTAAATCAATTTGAAAGGAGCAAAGTATGGGAACTAGTGCCTGCACCAAAGGATAGAACCGTTGTTGGAACTAAATGGGTTCTAAGGAATAAGATGGATGAAAATGGTGTAGTCATAAGGAACAAAGCAAGGTTGGTTGCAAAAGGATACTCTCAACAGGAAGGTATTGACTATGATGAGACCTTTGCCCCTGTTGCTAGACTAGAAGCCATCAGAATTTTCTTGGCATTTGCTGCACATTCTAATTTCAAGGTCTATCAAATGGATGTCAAGAGTGCATTCCTGAATGGGGAGTTGGAAGAAGAAGTATATGTGCAACAACCACCTGGCTTTGAGGATCCACAGTTTCCCCACTTTGTCTACAGATTACTTAAAGCATTGTATGGACTCAAGCAAGCTCCCAGGGCATGGTATGACACACTATCACAATTTCTACTGGAGAATCAATTCACTAGAGGCACACTGGACAAGACACTGTTCTACAAGAAACATGATGATGATATTATCCTAGTTCAAATCTATGTGGATGATATCATATTTGGCTCTACAAATGAGAAGCTGTGTGAAAAATTCTCTAAGCTCATGCAAAGCAGATATGAGATGAGTATGATGGGAGAATTAACATTCTTTCTTGGACTGCAAGTTAGTCAAAGGAAGGATGGCATTTTTATAAGTCAAACCAAATACATTAAAGATTTACTGAAGAAATTTGATTTGGAAGAATGCTCACCTGCAAAGACACCCATGGCCACTGCCACCAAGTTAGATGATGACGCTAAGGGCAAAAAGGTAGATATCTCAATCTACAGAGGCATGGTTGGTTCTCTACTCTACCTCACTGCTAGTAGGCCAGATATCATGTTTGCTACATGCTTATGTGCAAGGTTTCAATCAAACCCAAAGGAATCACACATGATAGCAATAAAAAGGATCTTCAAATATCTGAAAGGCACACCAAACTTGGGGTTATGGTATCCTAAGGACACAGGGTTCAATCTGGTTGGTTATTCTGATGCTGATTATGCTGGATGTAGAGTGGATAGGAAAAGCACATCAGGTAGCTGCCAGTTTCTTGGACAAAGGTTAGTCTCTTGGTACAGCAAGAAACAACAATCTGTGTCAACTTCCACAGCTGAAGCTGAATACATAGCTGCTGGAAGTTGCTGTGCTCAAGTGCTTTGGATTAGAAACCAACTTAGAGATTATGGACTTGTGTTGGAAAGAATTCCTATCATGTGTGACAACACAAGTGCAATCTCTATAGTTGCCAATCCTGTCAATCATTCTAGGACAAAGCACATTGACATCAGATATCATTTCATTAGAGAACATGCAACTAATGGAACCATTGAGTTGCATTATGTCACTACAGAAAAACAACTAGCTGACATATTCACTAAGCCATTAGATGAAGCCACCTTCACTAGGCTGGTCAGTGAGATTGGAATGCTGAATTCTTCGAATTCTGGCTAAGTGAATATATCAACTAGATTGTTGCAGCAGTAAATACTTACTTTATCAAATGCCTAATATTTCTGAAGTAAGTATTGGCTGGAGTATGATGTATAAATATTCCAATGCTGCACATGTTGAAAATCATACATATGTAGCTTGAAATTTCTGTAAAAATTTTGAGTAAACCACTATTTAATTTGGTAGAATATTCGTCAATGAATATTTCTAGTAAATTTTAAAGGATAGTGGAAATTGAATTTTATGAGTGAAAAGTACAGTTCGATAAGTCAGACTTCTCGAATGGTTCATTGTTATGTCTTGGCTTGAGTTCTCGAATAGGCCTATCTAGAACCCTCTTGAGTTCTCGAATAGTGTCTTTTAGAGAAATCGAATAGCACACTTTGAGTTCTCGAATAGAGTATTTTAGTTCTCTAATGATAGAGTTCTCGAATACTGCATTTGAGTTATCGAATCATTTGAAAAGGCTGATTTTTCGCTGACACTTAATCGCTTTTTGGATTTATATTCAAACCTTCATTTCACTCATAAAAATATATTCTTAACTCTGAATTATTTTCTGAGTTAAATCACCGCCAGCTGTGAGTTAAAAACTGCCTGAGATATCGAATAAGCCTTTCTTGACTTCTCGAATAGTTGTTTCATACTTCTCGAATGACTTGTCGCTACAGAACACTTATCTATCGACAACTCAAGACATTCATATATATATATACAACTTCACAACTATTCAATTCATTTCGTTCGATTTCTCAAGCATCTCAACTCCTGAAACCTCTGAAAAACCCTAACTGCGAATTTCTTCTTCAATCCTAATTCTCTTTTCTTCTCTACCCAAATGGCAAACACTCAACTCACCATACCATCCCAAACTAATTTCATCGCAATCTCCAGTGATGTGGAAGCACCGAATGCCAATTTCAAGTGCTTTGTTCGGTGGTTGTCTGAATCATACATCAAGAGTGCGCTCTCAGCCAACCCAACTCTGTACATAGATCTATTGGAACAATTCTGGAGGACTGCTACTGTGGAGGTCATCGCTCTTGAGAATGCCATCACCTCTTATATTGTTCACTGCAAGATTCAAGGAGAGGATATCACTATCACCACTGCAGACATGAATCAAGCCTTGGATATGCAGCAAGAGACGTATGATGCTCTGGCCTCCAATGATGAGTTGGAAGAATTCTTTGACTTCATCAACTACTCTGATACTATCAAGCTGGGAAAGTTGAATAGGAAGTTCTTGAGGAAAGAATGGAGCTTTGTATTTGCTACACTCCTTCAAGTATTCACTGCACGGAAATCAAGCTTTGATCAGATTAGTACACCCGTGCAGCAGCTTGCCTATGCCTTGGCTCATGGGAGAAAGATAGATGTTGGACTTCTCATCCTACAGGAACTCTATGGGAGACTTGGTCAGACCACAGCCAAGAGAGGTAATGAAATTTTCTTTCCTCGCTTTATTCAATCAGTGCTTAACTTTAAAAATGCTTCTTTGATTGAATTGCCTGGAGTAGATAAGAGTAAAATAGGCTATCCTAAGTCCATGACCAAACTCATTTTTGGTAATTTGGAGACTAGGAATGATGTGGATGTAAGACTTAACATAACTCCCCACATGGAGGGTTTGTTTAGGTCTTACCCCCACAACATGCCAATATTTGATTCAAAATCACAGTTAGCACAGCCTAAGCAATGAGAACAAAGTGCTAACCCAAGGCCTGCTAACCAACCCCCTCAGCCAAACACTCTATCCAGCAAAGAGCCAACTGCATCATCCTCTCAAAAGGGTGATGTTAGTAAAAAGAAGAGAAAACAGGCTGCTTCTGAACCTTTAGAAATCTTAACTGAAGCAGCCTTGGCTGTAGAACTAGGGTTAGAAAGTGAGAAACCTGAGTCACCTATCATAAGCCTAAAGAAGAAGAAGAAGTCTAAAACCACCTCTTCAGTCACTCAAATGGCTGAAGTTGTAAAATCAGGGGCACACAGCTCACTAGATGTATCCTCTCAACAGGATGCATCTATAGAATCAAGCATCCTCCCCAATGCACCTATCTGTAAAGAGTCAGCACAAGGGAGTGATAAGGCTGGCACAACACTGAGTGGAGAGCACATCATAACTGAAACTCCCTCTATTTCTCAGGGGGAGTTGCCAAAATCTTGTCTACAACACACTTCTCTTTCAGAATCTACCACTCATATTTCTTTGAAGCCTGCAACTCAAGCAATTGAGGAGCAAGGCATTGATCATCAAGAATTCTTTTCCTTTGATGAGCCAATGAATTCAAGTGACTTGGTGCATGACACCTTGCTCACCACCCAGGTACCACATTTGGATGGTCAGGGAATGCATGCTGGGGCATATCCTAATGACACCATCACAAACACAGAGGATTCACTAGTTCTTACTAGAGACTCTGTGCCTGTGTCAACTACTGTTGTAACTCATCCCACTTCTATGGAGACAGCAGTAGTAGAGTCTGTTCATCCGGTTGCAGAAGTTGCATCTGTAACTAAGGAGCCTAGCAAGCCTAGCTCTAGCTCTAACTTTTTGTCTCAATGGCTGAAGCCTGTGCAACATGACAGTGCTTCAGGATCAGGGTCTGTTCCACCACAATTGACGGTTGAAGCACTTCAAAGCTTAGTTGTGGATCAGATCCCTGAGTTCACAAAAATTGCTCAGCACCTTCTCACTGCAAACATGCCCAATCCAGACTATGAAGCTATTCTCCTATGTCACAAAGAGGATGTAGAGCTACAGAAGGAGAAGATCATAGATGAAACTGAGAGAGATGGGAATATCGATGCTTGGCTGCAAGGAACCAATTCAATCCCTCTCTCAGAAGGTCTCCAGTACCTCAGAGAAGAGTACATCACTTCACTAGGGTCCAATGCCAAATCTCTCAACCCTACTGATGTGTTTGAAGCAGTGAATGACAGCTATAAAGGCATTCTCAAGGCTGCACACTATCTTGGTAAAGGCTTAAAGACAGAAATTAATGAAGTGTGTTCAGCTACAACCAAGGAGGTGCATGAGATCAAGAGGACTTTTGATGCTAAATTCCCTCAATTGGAGACTGTTCTCAAGGACATTCGAACCTGCAATGCTACTTGCACCAGGATGGACAATGGTTTGGCTATTCTCAAGGATGCTGTCACAGGTCTGGGGCACAAATTTCAATCCTTATCAGATCAAACAACTGATGCCAATGCCATGCTCAGGACCCTCTTTGCAAATCAATATGGAGACAAGCTGGTCACTGAGGTTCCTGTGCATGAGATGTCAAGGTTCGAAGTGCAGAGACTGAAGGATCAATCCCTATCTGGTTTTAAGGCCAATGAACTCTTCATTAAAGTGGATACTCTTGAAAAGGAGGTAGTCTCTCTCCACAAGTCCAATGCTCATCTTACAGACACTGTGACAACTCTGACTGAGCAGTTGAACACTCAAGCCACCACCACAGCTGATGTTCTTCTGCATCAACAATCAATGTTGTCTGCAATGATGAAGCACATGGGTCTCCCTCTACCTGATGAATCTTCAACTCCAAAGGTGCCTCCTACAGTCCCTGTGTCTGTCAACAAGCCTAAGGGGGAGAAGAGGATATCAAAGAACTCAAATCCAAAGGGGGAGAGACCACTAGAAAAGGGCATCAAGATCACTGAGGGTGGCCATCAGAGAACTTTGAAATCTACTACTCATGTGCCTGGAAAAGGAAAGGACAAAGTTGATGAGCCTCCCACTTCTCTGCCAGTTGTCACTCTACCAACTGTGCACATCACTACTCCTGATGGTCAAAGGCAGTCTATCACAACCACAGTGGTTGCGGGGAGTATGCCATCTGACAAGCCTCGAATCTCAATATCTAAGAGTGCCAAGCCAGTAGAAGTGAAGGTGGTCACTGAGGCCAAGCTACAAGAAATTGCAAACTCAAATGTCTATCATGATGATGCATTCTTGGAGTTTCTGAAAGTCTCTAGAGAACAGGCTGGTGATGCTCTGCTATATCATGAGAGTTTGAAGAGTCAGATTGACTGTCTCACTGTAGTACCAAGGAGGCTTAATAATCTATGGCTCAAGGAGATATTGATGGTAGGAAAGAACAAGATATGGCACTTAACCATCAATACTCTACAGAGTCTAAAGCACTCAGAAGTGAATGTGCTCCTTGGACTAATTGAGAAGGGAAATGAGAACAACAAGAGTCTTCATGATGACTTGAGGAATGGTCAACCTTCAAGGCTACCTGAAGTTTTCACAGATCCTAGAACTATTATCTACCAGGCTGGAACAAGAATTGAAGATATCAAGCAGCTGGTCATTCCTAAGCATCTAACTCCTCAAAATAAAAATCTCATCATAGCCATCATTGAGAAACTGATCAAGAAGAAGGGATCAAGAACAGCAGAAGAATTAGAAGCTATATCTTATCTCAGGTCATATATTGCAACTGGCATTGTATCTGAGACTGCTAAGTTCAACCCAAGCAAAGATCAAGACAAGGATGAAGATAAAGGTGACGGAAGGGGAAGACATCACAGGAGTAATAAGGGTGATGAAGACAAGAAGAAGAAGAAGGATGATGAGAAGAGGAAGAATGATGATGATCAAGGTAAAGGCTCTGAGAGGAAAAGTGGAAGACAGCAAGCCTCAGGCATTGCTGACAGTAACCTCACCACAACGCAAGACTCTAAGTCTAGGGTGAATGCTGCCAGTAGTGACCTTTCAAAATTTGCATCTATGGCTTCTGCAACTGTCTTGCCACCTCAAGAAGAGAAGAAGATTCAAGTCAAGAAACCATCTGTATGTTTCAAAAAGCAAACTGCTAATGGAATACTACAATGGTCTACAAACAAAGGTCACATACTGCTGCCAAGTAATCATGTAAAAAGAATCAAGTTCAAGCAAGCTGCAAGGAAATCAAAGCCAACCATATCAAAAACCCTGACAATCTATCCAGGCCTAAAACTCCAACCACTAGATGAAGATTATGATGTAGACCAACTGCAATTTTTGCAAGCTCAAAGAATCTATCATGTTGCCATTGTTGATAATTGCCTTGAGATCAAATATTCTGATGGAAGGGAGGAGAAATTCAAACAAGGAGGATGTCAACACTGGGGCAAGCTATATGACATAGAGAGAATCATTGCACTGTTGAGCTCAGAAGATAAAGTGGAGAGAGTATGGAAGCTGGAGCTAATTGATTTTGTGAAAATGAAGAGAGATCATGAGGAAAAAGTCAGAAAAGGGTGTTTTGAGAAATGGCTGGCAAGAGAGAGAGAAATTGAGAGACTGGAAAGTGAAGCAGAAAAGCTGAGGAAAAAGGGTTTGTGTAGAGTTCAGTTCAACCCCTACATGGTAAAGTATAGGAGGAGAAATGGAAATCAAGTCAACATCAGAATGAATCTACTCAACCACTATCCTGCAAATATTCTGGAACCAGTACTTGAAGATTTCAAAGACTCAATTTTGCTTGAAGAATTGGATGCTATGGCAGAAATAATAAAAGCTATGGATGAGAATACAAGGAAGGAGAAAGAAAGAAGAGAGAAAGAATATGATGAATTTCAAGCCAAAGCTATGGAAAGGGAATCAAAAGACAATGGCTAGTTCTTCATCATAGGCTGTAAGATTACTCACTCTGTAGTTCTATCCAAATTGCTAATGGAAATTCATACCTGTACTGTCAAGTTTTATCTTTATGTATGTTAGGCTTGTTATCAGACATGAAATTGTGACTAAGGGTCTTACTCACAATTTGGGGGAGATTGTTAGTCACAGAGGCATGCCTGAATACATCTAATAACAAGCCCAAGTGGTTCGTAATGCTATGCATTACCTACATGACCTCTTAACTGAGGGAACCTCTAGTTGTAGAGTTTCTACTTGTTTGTACTATGTAATAGGCATCAAATTCTATCTGTGTAACTGTACCTACTAAGTCAAGAATAAAGCTTGAAAGAAGTTCTAAGGTTCATGCCTCAAGCAAGGAAATGAAGACTGTCAAATAATCACAGTTGGGATTTGAAGAATTGAAGAAATGAAGAAATTGCCTAAGTACTAATTCGAGAAGTACATTTGTTTATTCGAGAAGTCTAGCATTCGAGAAGTCTGGAGTTCGATATCTCAGAAGACACTATTCGATATCTCTCAATATGCTATTCGATATCTCAGGGATTCGATATGTCCATTACACGGTTCGAGAACTCAAGGAGTCAACAGTTCGAGTTCTCAAAGGGTCAACAAGTCAATGCTACATTCGATATCTCAAAGACTCAATATGCTATTCGATATCTCAGGGATTCGATATGTCAAAATGCTCTATTCGATATCTCAAGGAGTCCCAGAGAAAAGAGCTATTCGAGAAGTGATTCGATATGACAAGATAACACTATTCGAGAACTCAGAGTTATCGATCAAGTCAACTCCAGTTCTCGAATCACTCACTTAGTCACTTCTCGAATACATTCTTGAGGACAAAATACTGAAGAATTGTACAAGTCAGAAACCTGCAACAAGCCAGGATACTTTATTTGACTCTGTCCTATAAAGCATGCTGGAAAGCCTACAAAGAAGCTTGGAGAGATAAGACAAGGGACAAGGAGCTGAAGAAGTGGATCTAAACAGGCTTTTCAAAGTCAAATCTGTAGCCGTTTGGACTCTTACTAAAATGAGATAGACAGACTGGAAAGTGCTTTTGTTTTACCTACCTCATTTGTAGTAAGTGGGTGTATCCATGTCTATAAGGATACAGCCTCACTTCCTTAGCTGTTAAGGTGTTGAAGTTTCTCAAATACCCAGAAAATATCTCTCTGAGAAAAACGAAGCTGAGAATACTATCATTTGTATTCACAGATTGTAGCAAAATCTTAATCTAATAAGATATTAGATTAAAGTGATATTGTGTTGTGTTTGTCTTTAATTATCCGCATCTTCATATCTCACACACTCATCACTTATCTTGCTGCAAAGATTCAATAACGAAGAAAAGTTCAAGAATCCATTCACCCCCCCCTCTGTATTCTTTTACTGTATTCAATACTCAACAATTTTGAAACTATAACATCTTAAATAGATCAAAATACGTAAAATAGACTAATACGAGAAAATTTTATGAATTATTATATGGCCCGTGCTTTGCACGGGCTATCATGCTAGTTAAATTATAAATATCCAAAATGTCTCAAACAACCAGAGTTATGGTCCTTTATACCTACCTATTACGGCAAATCGTCTACCGTGTCAAAGGATTCGCGAGATCGTATGTCGCATATTCGTGGGACTTATAAACTACTCCCTCTGTCTCATCCATTTCTTTATATAAAAAATTGTGTATTTGGCACGCATTTTAAGGTGCATTTTAAGGATAGTTCTATAACTTATTTTTGATATTTTCTTTTTTTGTATAAAAATATGATTGTTCTATTTTTATACAAAAAATGAAAATATCAAAAATAAGTTATAGAACTATCCTTAAAATGCATCTTAAAATCCGTGTCAGAAACTGGTCCGCAAATGTAAACTACTACACGGACAGAGGGAGTATTATATATAGGTCATTAAGAGCATCTCCGGAGTAGTTAAAATTGTTTGCTAAAATAACATAAAATTATGTTTATGTAAAATTTGGTGAACCTGTAAGAGATTGTATTCCAATGGAATTAAGTATAATGATTAGCTAAATTTCAAAAACAGTACTATATTATAATTTATAAACCTCAAATACATAAACTATAAAATCCTTGCTACTCTAACCGTGTTTATGTATCCTAGTTATGTAAAATTAAAGACAGAAATAACATGGCATAAGAATAGAAGATATGTAAATTTTTTAGAAAATTCTTGAATATAAAGGATCTGTATCTTGTTTTTTAAAATTTTATCTAACAATTGGTATCGTTGGAGAACCACTTTTCAACATATTAGGTAAAAATTTCTGCCAAATCAAATTTATGGCTAAGGGCTAGAGGTGATGGGAGATGCTCTAAGTCCATTCACTTTCGATATATTTATGTGGGAATTTGAGAACAGAAGACTACTTTATTTCCACGTGTAGACCATTTGTGTTACTTTCCTAGTTGGAAAGTCTTAATTATAAATCTGGAAAGTTTAGGTGGTGTTAGTTAAATATTTTTTTTGTTAAATATGTATTTGTAAATATTATTAAAAAATAATAATTAAATGATCAATTTAAATTGTATTTTTTTACAGAGTTCAATGATTTGATTTTAAAAAAATCAGGGACCAGTCCTGATTTTTTTAAAATCATGATAAGTTAGGGTTTAGGGTCTAGAATTTAGGGTTGTAAATAACCTTAAATCCTAAACCCTAATAAGTTCGTATATGATTTATTCATCATTCTGAATATTTTTAAAACCTAAAATGGAATTGTTGAATCCCAAATAGGGATGGGCATTCATCCCGGCCCGCCCGATCCCGATCCGATCCCCGCACCGAACGGGGGCGGGGAATCGGGGATTTTTTCGGGTACGGGCCGGGGAGCGGGGACAATTTTCAAAAAAAACCGGGGAGCGGGCCGGGGCCGGAATTTTATATCTCCCCGGCCCGATCCCCGACCCCCGCCCCGATTCTCAATCCCCGACTTGATTCCACCACATTATAATATATGTATATATATATATATTAATAATCATATATTAATATATATATATATATATATATATATATATATATACGAATTTCCAATACTTTATATTGGAAACAAAATGATATTTTAATCTTATATGTTTGTCTTTCTAGTAGTTAAATAACTTCATTTCCATGTTATTTATATTTGTTTATTTAAATAAATATTTTTTTTATCTTAATTTAGTGCTTAAAAAATTGTTTCAAGCTCACTAGTTAGTGTTTAAAATTGTATAAAATGTTATTTTTTATTTAAAATGAAATTCCCCGATTTCCCGCGGGGATCCCCGTTACCTGTTTGGGCCGGGGACGGGGAATAAAAAATAATCCCGACGGGGATCGGGCCGGGGACGGGGATCGGGTTTGAATTCGGGGATGGGGGCGGGGATAGCACTCCCCGGCCCCGAAGTGCCACGAGACCCATCCCTAATCCCAAATGTTAACTGTTGAACTTCCAATTAATACAGACAAATTTTAAAAATTTTAATTAAAAAATTTAATATTTCAAAACCTCAAATAAAACCCGTTAAATTTCAAATGAAAACTATTTAAACTCAAAGGATAAAATTTTAAAATATTAAATTAAAAATAATATATAAAATTTTAAGAGTAAAATGGGCCTGAGGATGACCTCATGTAACTTCCCTGAGGTTATAATATATTCCTATATAATTTTAATGGCAATTTGGTAAATACAAAAACTTATTCCTGAATTTACAAATTTACCCTCATATTATTTATATGAAAACTTCTTATAATCTCATGCTACTACTGAGGGTGACCTCAGCACATGGCCACGGTTCGTGAACCGCCGGTTCCGGTTCGTGAACCGCCGGTTCCGGTTCGTAAAAATCTTGAACCGGAACCTGAACCTTAACATGATATAAACCTTCGGTTCCGGTTCAGACGGTTCCGGTTCACGGTTCGATCCGGTTTTGACCCGGTTCAAGACCAATTCCGGTTCCGGTTTGAACCTTATAAATAAAAAAATTATTTATATTAAAAATATTGTTAAATTCATTTGTACTTTTTTAATTAAAAAACTAGTAAATATATTACAATAAATTTTATATGTTTTACAAGAATACAACAAACAATATAATTTATTACAATAATTTTTATAATCTATACTAACTCGATCCATCTGATTCAGAGGTAGTAGGAATTGTAGTAGGATCTCCACAATATTAATCAGATGAGGATGATGAAGCGATGTTGGATTGTTTTCTTAATTCTGCTTTTTTCCAATCATTCACACAAACTTGTGTTTCTAAAGATTCGGGAGCCAATCTTGATCTTCTTGGATCCAAAATATTTCCTCCTATGCTGAATGTTTGTTCCACCGCAACGGTTGAGGCTGGAACCGCTAAAACTTGACTCGCAATTTTAGTAAGTGTAGGGAAAGTCCTCTTATGCCTTTTCCACCAAGCTAATATGTTAAAATCTAAATCTGTATCAAACTCAAAAATTGTTGTTAGATAAATGTCGAGCTCCGAATGTGAGCTCGAATGCCTTTGTTTTTTAGAACGATCCATTAAAAATTTTGTTCCCGGACGTAATGAAAATGATGATGGTGTAGGAGGAAGAGGAGAGTCAACATTATCAATTACATGAAAATGACTGCATAAATCATGTAAATGTCTTTTAACTCTAATCATTATATTATTTATATCAATTTCAAGATCATCTTGTAATCCTAAATATTCATAATAATTTTCTAACATTTCTTGTAAACCATCATATTTAAATCTAGGATCAAATACAGAAGCTACAAGATAAATATCAGGAATTATTTTATAATAAGTTAGCCATTTTTTTTTCATTTGTGCAACTCCTTCATGAATTTCATATATTTTTTCACCCTCGTTTAATGCAAATGCAATATTTAAAGCTTCAACAATAAATAAACTAGAGGTTGGTTTGTAAACATAACTAAAAGTGTAAGTAGCATCATTAAAATTTTTAAAAATCTCCATAACTTTAGCACATAAATCCCAAGTTTGTGATAAAAGATTAGAATTTGGTATATTTTCGGTGGCAAAAGAGCATAATAGAGGTTGATATTCTAAAGATTGACAAAGTAAAACATAAGTAGAGTTCCAACGATGACCAACATCTTTGGTAAAACGTTTCGGGTGCACATTATTATTTTCACAATATTTAAACCATGTTCTAGTAACATTAGGGTGTACCCAAATATATTTAATAACATCTCTTATTGGTTTGATTAAATGTTGTATAATACGTAATCCATCTTGAACACATAAATTTAAAACATGGCATGCACATCTAGCATGAAAAAATCTTCCACCAAAATTAGGTTGGCAAATTCTAGTTAATTCGGGAATGGAGGCATTATTAGAGGCAACATTATCGAAAGAACATGAAAAAATTCTATTAATCAGTCTATATTCCTCTAAAATAGCATGAATTATTTTACATATATTACTTGCTGTATGCGAATCATCAAATACTCGATAAGCTAAAACTCTTTTATTTAATTCAAAATTTTCATCAATATAATGACAAGTAAGACCCATATATGAATGTATTTGATTATGATCACTCCAAATATCACTACAAATAGACACATGTGCGTCATTATTACTAAAATATTCAATCAAATTATTTTTTCTTTTTTTATAAGATTTAATCAGATTTCTCTTAAGTGATGTTCTAGGTATTCTCTTAAATGCGGGTTGTACATCTCTACTAATCCAATCATTAATACCAACATTTTCACCAAAACTAAAAGATAACGAGTCTATCGAAATAGCTTCGGCTAAACCATAAGAACTACTAGCATGATCATAACGAAATAATGTAGGAGGATTAGGAGAAGAAGTTGCAAACCCGGATAATTGTGTTTGTCCCATTGCCATTCCCACCTTCTCAGGATGTTTGGTTTGTAAATGTCGATTTAAAGTGCCATAACCTCCTCCCACTTGCCACGAGTATTTCGTTCCACAATAATTACAAACGGCGTCTAATTTATTATCCGACTTCAACGGACCCTTCTTAAAATGTTTTGTAAAAATATCGGATGAAAGTTGTCTTCTCGAACTCGATCCACTTCCATCGGCTTGCATATTACTTTCTTGCGATCCAATATTAGCCATTTAATATATAAAATAAATTATAGTATGTAAAATAATTATATATATTTATAAAATATATATAATAAAACAAGAGAGTTGTGAATAGAATAAATGGAGAATGAGAGAATGAGAGAGTTTGAGTTGTAAATTATGAGTTAAGAATTTTAATATGTAAAGTATTTATAGGAAAAAGAAAAGAGCCGTTAGATATTGTTAACGTTAGATATTAACGTTATATATATTAACGTTAGATATTGTTTTTGAGACGTTAGATATATTAACGTTAGGAACACAATGATCTAGGCATCTAGCACTAGCATGCATGGTTCAAAGTACTGTGTTTAGAGCAACTCCAACCCTGCATTCCCCTTGTGTATAATCTACGTGGCAAGTGAAATATAGAGAAGGACCTCTGCTTCTTGAACTCCAACGCAGCACACTAGTTTTGTATAATTTTACAATTCTGTAAATGGGTTATCTATATCTGCTAGTGAAAGCCCATTTTGTAAAACATTCCAGCTGGACTCCCGCCAATCTCAATCTCCCAAGCTGCTCCCGCACTTTCTCATTTTCATTTCCCGCACAATATCGAGTGTGTGTAATATATTTCACAAATCTCTTTCATATTTTCTTTGTGCCAACAATCAAACTCAAGGTATACCTAAACTCAACCATTGTTATATATTCTGAATTTTTAGTTTTCCTTACATTTTTGTTGAATTGTTAGTTAATTTAGAGATGATAATTGATATGAGTTTTACTTTGAGAACTTGTTTGATTTTGTAGATTTACCTGATGTTTATTCATGTTTTCTACATATTAAGATTAGGTTGTCTATGATATGTTTGATATAATGTTGCAGTGAGTTTTTCATTTTGATGATGAATTTTTTTTGTGTGATGTTGTAGTTTTATTGTAGGAAATGGATTCCTCTTTTATTCAACTGCTTAACCATGGTGTATACACTGATAATGAAGAGATGAGTTCACAACCGCCTCCATTAACACAAACACAAGACTCAACGAGTAAGATGAAAAAAGGTCGGTCAAAAAATTTTACAATTGAGGAAGATATGTTACTTATATCTGCTTGGAAAAATGTTAGTATGGATCCGATTCAAGGCAACAACCAAACACAACAAACATATTGGTCTAGAATTGCAAACTACTACAATGAGTACAAAACGTTTGAAACTGAACGAAGTTCAAGCTCCCTGTGTAATCGATGGTCATCGATACAACTTTGTGTGGGTAAATTTCAAGGCTTTTATAGTAAAATAGATGACCAAAATCAAAGTGGATTGAGTGCAGAAGACAAGGTACTTATATGTATTTATTAGTTTCCGTTTCAATCGTTTCATTTCAGAGTTTACAGTTTTCTTGCAGCAGTTTTTAGATTTTCTGCACCAGAATTTTTCAGTTTTAATGCAGTTTTTCAGCACTTGATCTATGCAGGTTTTTATGCAGTTTTCTGCAATTTTTTTAGTAGCAGTTTTGCAGTTTTTTTGCAGCAGTTTTAAGATTTTCTGCACCAGAATTTGTCAGCTTTGATGCAGTTTTTCAGCACTAGAATTCTGTAGAATTTTATGCAGTTTTCAGCAATTTTTTAGTAGCAGTTTTTCAGTTTGTTGCAGCAGTTTTTCATATTTTCTGCAGCAGAATTTTTAAGTTTTTGATACAGTTTTTAGCAATTTTATATTTCAGCAATTTTTGCAGTTTTTGTCCATTTATCTAACTGCAGTTTTTCAATTATGTCCCAGATTTGTGCAATTTTTTGATGCAGTTTTATACAGTTTAAAAGCAGCAGTTTTCTGCAGTGTTTTGCAGTTCTTTAGCTACAAGTTTTGCAATTTCAGTATTCTTTTTTGACATCCATCTTTTGTTGATGTACATATTCAGGTCCGGGAAGCATGCGCAATGTATCAGAGTATTCAAAACCATGCTTTTCCGTATATGCATTGTTGGACAGAATTGCGACATTCGCCAAAGTTTGCATCAAACTTGTCTAAATAAAAAAAAAACAAAACATCTCCAAATGATAAGTCATCTCCCACGCCATCTACCGGAAGTCCATCGAGTATTAATATTGACACAGAAAGTGACGATACGATGGAGAGACCTATTGGAAGAAAGGCAGCAAAGAGACTAAAAAAGGCAGCAAATGTTTCTGGATACGTAGGGTTATTAGAGAAATAGTCACGATAAAGTCGAGCATGACCTTCTTCTCTGTTTCGATTGATGACACGGTGATTTGGTGTTGATCCACCATGTTGTGAGGCTGAACTTTCACCATGAAGTTGTTGATATTGTTGAACAGCAGTAGCCATTGTTAACATTTGTTCAGCTTCTTCTTCTTCTGCATTCATCATTTCACGCATTAATCGAATAATATTTGACATGATGTTTTATGAGATTATAATTTTAGAATGAATCTGATCTTTAAATTTGCAAGTAGTGACATTTATATATATGATGTGAAAATATAGCTGTTGAGATATAGCCGTTGAAAATATAGCTGTTGTAAATATAGCCGTTGTAAATATAACCGTTGAAAATATAGCTGTTTGAAAATATAGCTGTTGGAAAATAATTACTGTATAATATAGTTGTTGGAGAAATAACCCTTAAAATTTAATTATTAATAATAATAAAATGTTGATTTTGAATTATAGAGAACCATATAGAGAACACCATTGGAGTCCAACACCTTTTTGATTCTTTATAATTTAGAGAATTATTATTATATAATTTTTTAGAGAACAAGTATAGAGAATAGGGTTGGAGTTGCTCTAAAAAGCTAGTATAGTTTTTTAAATTCCGTCTGTTATTCAAAGATGTGATGATTACTATCTGCGTCTCCACTAGCATAAATCACGCGAATAAAACAAGGCCTTGTTCGTGGAGGTGGGATTATATAAGACCAACTACTACGCGGTTTGAACCGGCGGTTCACCGGTTTTCTATTAATACGAACCGTAACCTGAAACTTAAAAATAAAAAAACCGACGGTTTAGATCCGGTTCCGGTTCGGGCCGGTTTTGACCGGTTTTGACCCGGTCCGGTCCGGTCCGGTTTGGCCATGTATCAGGTACATGATTCTCAAATTTTAATATCTTACTAATTTTAATATTTGAATATATCGGGTTTCGTGATAAGTGGGCATTGAGGACCATTAATTTAGGTAAGAGTATTTTGGGCCAATCAACCTCAAAATGAGGTATATCGGTGATTTTCTCTTAAACAAATCTATACTATTATATAAATTCCGAAACATTAAAAGTTTTGGTACCTGTTTTTTAGTACTAAGTGAATTTACTTATATACCCTTCATTATAAAGAAACATAAATACACCTAAAATAAATAATAACATAATATAATTAATGGTAATTAGTCGAGATAATACCTTTTATAAACACCTAAAAACATCAATCGTATCATATCTTTCTATCATTAATATTTTCTTTCCAATTAAAACATGTTATAATTAATGATAATTAGTCGATTAAGATAATAAAATTAATGGTAATTAGTCGATTGCCTCTTTCAAATTAATATAATAAAATTAATGGTAATTACTCCCTCCGTTTCAATTTGTTTGTCCTGTTTCTTCTGGACACGTTTGCCAACGCACACTTTTAATTGTTAATATCTTCAATTTCGTATTAGTATTAAATATAAAAACTTCACTGTATTAAAGTACTCATAAATACGAATCCAACAAGATCACTCATGACTATATTTGGTCTTATAGATTATGGGTAAATTAGTAGTCAATCATTTAAATATAAATGACCTTTTCATATAAATAAACATGTAAATAAGTTGTTATCTAAAAAGCTAGTATAGTTTTTTAAATTCCGTCTGTTATTCAAAGATGTGATGATTACTATCTGCGTCTCCACTAGCATAAATCACGCGAATAAAACAAGGCCTTGTTCGTGGAGGTGGGATTATATAAGACCAACTACTACGCGGTTTGAACCGGCGGTTCACCGGTTTTCTATTAATACGAACCGTAACCTGAAACTTAAAAATAAAAAAACCGACAGTTTAGATCCGGTTCCGGTTCGGGCCGGTTTTGACCGGTTTTGACCCGGTCCGGTCCGGTCCGGTTTGGCCATGTATCAGGTACATGATTCTCAAATTTTAATATCTTACTAATTTTAATATTTGAATATATCGGGTTTCGTGATAAGTGGGCATTGAGGACCATTAATTTAGGTAAGAGTATTTTGGGCCAATCAACCTCAAAATGAGGTATATCGGTGATTTTCTCTTAAACAAATCTATACTATTATATAAATTCCGAAACATTAAAAGTTTTGGTACCTGTTTTTTAGTACTAAGTGAATTTACTTATATACCCTTCATTATAAAGAAACATAAATACACCTAAAATAAATAATAACATAATATAATTAATGGTAATTAGTCGAGATAATACCTTTTATAAACACCTAAAAACATCAATCGTATCATATCTTTCTATCATTAATATTTTCTTTCCAATTAAAACATGTTATAATTAATGATAATTAGTCGATTAAGATAATAAAATTAATGGTAATTAGTCGATTGCCTCTTTCAAATTAATATAATAAAATTAATGGTAATTGTAGTGATTGCCTTTTTCACATTTACTTTTAGTTGAACATATTACCTTTTATAAACACCTAAAAACATCAATTTTATCATATCTTTCAATCATTAATATTATTACGTTACCTTTTAAATTTACAACAAATTTTCCAATCATTAATATATACATGAAAATATCACATCATATTTCTCAATTATTAATAAAATATATTAAAAATTGTATACATTGTTTATAATAATGATACATGAAAATGTATCATCTTTGCTATTTTTTTAATTAAATTTCCTTTTTTTCTAGAAATATCACGGGCAACATTAATTTCTCATTTTCTTAAAACTATGAGCAATTTTATTTACTAAAATAACATGATTAAATTATAATTATTATAAACTAATCAATTACCATTTTCACATTAAATCACGTCATTTTTTTAATTTTCACATTACCTTTCTATTTTCTCTAACTAAAATCTCTATTTTTCCAATTTATATCACAGACGGTTATATTTAATACAAATAACTAATAATATTATAATGTTAATAATTAACCGATGTCCTTTTTCAGCTAAAACATATTATCTTTTCTATATTTTCTAACTAAAATATGGTAGATAAAATCCATCCTACTAACTAACCAATTTCCTTTTTTCCGGTTAAACATATTTTTTTTTCTATTTTTCAGTAACTAAATAATTTTCTTTTTCAGGTAAAATACAATATCTTTTATATTTTATCTAACTAAAATTTCAAATTTATTAATCAATTTCCTTTTTAAGGTTAAACATATTACCTTTTCTGTTTTTCAATAACTAAATAATTTCATGTTTTAGGTAAAATACAATATCTTTTACATTTTATAACTAAAATTTCTTTTTTAAAAAAAATATACGAGAAATTTTGTTTAATAAAATAACATAATTATATTAAAATTCATATTAACTAATCAATTACCTTTTTCAGACAAAACACGTTACCATTTCTTTTTTTTCTAACAAAAGTCTTTCTTTTTCCAAATATATCATGGATGGTTACCTTTTTCAGCCAAAACACGTTACCTTTTTTATTTTCTCTTACTAAAACCTCTCTTTTTCCAATTATATTACGGGCGTTTCTATTTAATAAAAATAAAATTATAAAATTATAATATTAATAATTAACCGATTACCTTTTCAGCTAAAATGTATCATCTTTTCTATTTTTTCTAATTAAATTATTTTTTTTTAGAAATATTACATGCAACATTAATTTCTCATTTCTAAAAATTATAAGCAATTTTATTTAGTAAAATAACATAATTAAATTATAATTACTATAAACTTATCAATTACGATTTTCACATAAATCATGTCATCTTTTTAATTTTCACATTACCTTTCTATTTTCTCTAACTAAAATATCTCTTTTTCCAATTGTATCACGGGCGGTTCTATTTAATACAATAAACTAATAATATTATAATATTAATAATTAACCGATTATCTTTTTCAGCTAAAACGTATCATCTTTTCTATATTTTCTAACTAAAATCCCTCTTTTAATAGAAATATCACGGATAATGTTAATTTTTCCTTTTCTAAAAACATTGTATTTAGTAAAAAACATAATTAAATTATAATTACTATAAACTAATCAATTACCTTTTCACCTAGAACATGTTACCTTCTTAATTTTCTCTAACTAAATCCTCTCTTTTTCTAATCATATCATGAGCATTCTATTTAATAAAATAAAATAATAATTTTATAATCACTAATAATTAACCGATTACCTTTTTCAACTAAAACCTATCATCTTTTCTATATTTTCTAACTAAAATCCCTCATTTTCTAGAAATATCACGGATAACATTTATATAATTATTATCAAATCATCTCATATAAAAATTAAACCCTCCAAAATTCATGTTTAAAAAAAATAAATTTAAAATAATGAAAAAGTTTCATATAATATTAAAAAAAATCCGTGCATCCACGGGTTTTAAGCTAGTAAGGTAAAATTTTGAATGAGCAATTCATTAAAGTTGTTATTTTTTTCCTTATAATCAAATTTTGTAAAAGGGGTGTCCGCTTTGTAAATCGTATAGTAGATTAAATTTATTTATCATTTCCTATTCTTTTATTTATAAATGATATTCTTATATTATAATTAACTAGCTTATATATATATTTATATGTATAATAATTTTTTAAATTTATATGTTAGTAATTTACATATCCAATTGTTGTTAAAAAATTGATATATATAAGATTTTACATGTTCGATTTAATATTTGTATTCTATCTTGAATTCTTAAAATTTGATTTGGACGGTTTTACAGTCCACATGAAATTAACAAAATAAATTTTAATTTATTGATGGTTTAACGATTAATTTCCAATCAAATCAACACAGAAACAACAGAGAGAAGAAATTGACGATTTTTTACGTTGAAAAATTCTGTCCAATTTATGGATTCTACTTATAATTCGTTTTGATTATCAAAATACCTTGTTATTATTTGAAGATAGTTTTACTAACAACCAAATACAATTTTAATAATAAGTATAAGAGGAATTTTGTCCAAAACTTTGATAGTCGGTAGTTTGATCCTTCGTACGACAAAATTAATAAGAACTATTAGATTTTAAAAGATAGATGAAAATCATTGGATCTAAAACCAAAAAATATTTTATATTTTAATTTGTTATAAACTAAAAAGTGTGTATATATTGAAATACGAAAGGGTGTATGTCAATGATTTAAATCATATATAATTAGGTTTTCTACAATGAATATCATTATCAATGTAGGACTTCTACATTGAATAACATTAATGTAAAAATTCGTAATTATATTTCCTCTTAAGATTCTAAGTGTTTCCATATAAATAATTATTATTAATTAATTATTAAATTAAAGATAATTTTATGAGTTTCGTGTGGGTTGTAAAATCATCCAAATCTAATTTCTATATCTCAAGATAGAGCCCAAATAATAAATATGAATTTTTTTATACTAATAAAAAATAAATAAAATCCAATTCTAATACATTTCAGATTATAATTTTCTTTTTAAAATTCAATTCAAATACAACCGTTTTTAATTATATCCTTTTTAGATTATAATTTTCTTTTTAAAATTCACTTCTAATGCAACATTTTCTAATTATATACTTTTTATATTATATTTTTTTTAATTTGATGTAATCTTGATTGTCTATTATTGAACATTTTAGATTCGACGGTTGAGATTATTTTGACGGTACAGTGAACAAAATTATGGATAAGATCCCTTTTACTCTTATTATATGTAAGGATATAATTATTGGCTAACAAGTATTTTTATATTATAAATTATTTTGTAAAAAATTTATATATGTAACTACTAATAAGTTGTTTTTTGACTTTTTTGTTACATCTTATTATTACTTGGTTTTTTTTAAAATTAACGTAAATTATAAGCACGTATGAAGTACAGAAGATAAACATGAATTTATGTTTTGAACCATAACTATTTAATAGTTAAAGTCAGGTTTGATTTGGATTGTTTTCCGAAAACCATGAATAATAGTTTTCTATAGAAGATATGAGGGCTGCTTCATGCTTTGAGATTATTTTGACGGTACAGTGACCAAAATTATGGATAAGATTACTTTTACGCTTATTGTATATAAGGATATAATTATTGGTTTACATGTATTTTTATATATATATATATATATATATATATAAATTAGTTATAAATTAGTTAGAAGAGATGAGGGCGGCTTCGTGCTTATGTATGCACTCGCAATTTTTCAATGCTATCTTGTAAACTAAATTTTTGGCGTGTACTAATATCAAATTTAATATATAATTAATGAGTTTCCAATATTAAATTTAATAGATGATTAATGAGTTTGAAAAGTGAATTTTATCATATGTTTTATTAGTATATTTAAAGTTACAAATATTAAATTTAATTATGTTGTTAGTGAGAGTCGAACCCTTAACCTATGGTAGTACTCGCTTATTATCCCTCTTACTCTTATTATATAATAGGATATAATGGTATTTTTTATTTTTTATTTTAGGCAATTAGATCTAAAATAATTTATTATAACATTTTTAATTGAATATAAACACTTTAATAAATAATTTGTTTAATTTACTTTATACATCATCTTTAAGAAATATAAAACAGACTAATAAGAAATTACTAACCTAAATCGGTCTCTTTCTCCCAAACCCGCTTTATTCTTTTCATAGTAGACTTCGTGAGTTTTCATCGGTTTTCACAAATGAAAAGTCTCAAATCAGTTAATTTCTTTGGTTTGTTTTTAGTTTTTTAATAATCCTCCTTTTGAATAAGGATTTCTGCTTTTTTAGATTGTTCGTTTATGTAATTAAATTTTTTTTTTGGTGAGTTTTGTTCCCGATTTATTTGGATTTTGTTTATCTCCTCCTTGTGAGAGTTTGGTGTGTTTTGATGTAATATAATGTCTGAACTGTTAGATTTGTATGATTTTCAAGGTTTTGATTCAGTAATAAAGATTTTCATTGGATTGTCCGGTCAGTAGCTCAAATTGGTTATGTCAAAGGGGTACTTGTACATATCAACTTCAACAAATCACTTGATTCACTACAAGAATCTGGGCTATTTACGACGGTTTTTTTGAACTGAAACCGTCGTAAATGGGGTCAATTACGACGGAATATTTCCGTCGCTTTTGCTCGAGTAGAAAGTTCACAATTCCGTCACAAATTACAATTTTCGTCGCAAATTGGTTTTTCGTCGTAAGTTTAACCAAAAGGGCCCACCAAACTTACGACAGAAAAACCGTCGTAATTTAACTAACTTACGACGTTTATTTCGTCGTAATTTATGGAATGGGGCCCAATTGTTGACAAAATTGAATAAACTTACGACGGAATGCTTCGTCGTTTTTTAGTTTCTTACGACAGAAAAACCGTCGTAACGTATCGAATGGGACCCACCTGCAGACCAGGTTGAATTTATGACGGAATATAAATGATGAACAATCGTCGTAAGTTTGATTTTCCAGAATACACAAAATGCTGTTTTTTTAATTTCCAGCCATTTTTGGCTTCCAAAATTAAATCCTAAACCTACCTAATCATGGCACCATCCAGCCCTCTAATTTTAATATGCAATCAACCACATTACTAAACAAACATAAACATAAAATTCTACATAATCAAACATGATATAATTTACATAAATAAAGTCATAGATCCATAATTGTTCACATCCAAACATTAAACCATTCTACAGAAACCTAGATCATCATACAACCATCCAAAAGTCAGTTTCAGTTTAAAAACACAACTACCATTATCTTACATTCATCATCCATGTCAAAGTTACAAACATTTTCATCCCTTGATAACAGGACCGCCTCTAGAGACAACATCATAATTAGGCGCACTCATATCACGATCATCATCATACTCAGTAGTATCACCATTGTCTCGGCCACCATCATCAAAATGATCATTCTCAACTGCCGGGGCCTTCCCCTACAACATAATATAAGTAATTAGCTATAAAAATTTGAATGACAAGTGTAATCAACAATATGATCAGTATCATTCGTTTCTGAAGAATAAAATTTGCTCAGGTGCATAATTTACATAAATTGTGGAATATTCTGCACATAAAATTAAGCAGATTTACACAAATTCTACTGAACTCTCAGCCAAAACAAAGACATATTTTGCTACATGTAACGACCGGGAAAATTTCGTGTATTTTATTATGTTAAAATATGTTTTTAGTTGATTTTATTGTGTTTTGGTTTATTTTTAATGCATTTAAACACATTATGATTTTTATTAAATAGGAAAATTATCCCATACGTGTTATATGACTTTTGTGTAGCATAGATTATTTTATTATATTTTTCTGTAATTTTTATATTTTTAGAATACAATTATTTCGCATTCTAAATTCCGGATCCAGCCCCTATACTGAATCTGAGACCCTGTTTTTGATGAAATTATTTTTATAAAATGGTAGGATATATAAAAATGAATTTTGTTGTAATTTTTGTAATATTCATAATTTTTGGCATATATATTGTATTTGTTTAAAATTAAAAATTTTATATTTTTATCCCATAAAAATTATTTTTAAGGCTTAATAATTTTAATTAGGGGTTAAAAATATTTTTGGGGTATTAATTTTTGGTTAATATAAATAGCAGTTAAATTATTTTTATTAATTAAAATAATCAGAAAAATCAGATTTTCTGATTTAATTTCTGGAATTCTCTGGAAATTAGTTCTTGGTGTTCTTGAAGATCAATCAGCCTTTTGAAGGTGATTCCGGGATCCAAATCTTTCATATGAGTAACCAAACTGAGTCCCTTGATCTATATTACCTGTTTATGTGGGTGTGTATATTCGAATATGTTTGATTCGTGAATTCATGATTTTCATTTTTATTTTCGAATTTCATAAATTTATTGATGCTTGTACAATGATCTACCGTTTATGTGGTTAGTGTCTATAGATTTCTTATGCTTCCAGGAGTTTTATGATGATTTTCAACTGATTTTTCGTGTACTAAATATGAAATTCGAGTTTAGTGTGGGTGAGTTATAATTTTAATTTTTCCGGTTAGATGGTTGATTGGTTATTGTTCTTGATACTTGGGTTACATTGGTGAGGTCATAAGCTTTGATTTGATATATAGAACGTGTGATTTGGTGCCCGATTTCGAGTTCGTCGGTTTTAATTTTAAGCTCGCCGGATTTTAATTCGGTTTTGGCCGGATTTTTGTTTTGGTCAGTTCTGGGTTCGAATGGATGGTACGGTTGTGTTTAGAAATTAATTTGGAGTGTGTTTGGTGTTAAAAACGTAACGAATGGTAAGTTTTTGAGGTCGCCGGAGTTCTCCGGAAATTTTCTCCGGCCGCCGGTTTCTGGGTAGTCTGCCATTGACCGCGATGGCTGTTCTTCGAGCATTCATACGAAGAACATCGTAGGTGGTGATGAATAGTAACGTTTTGATCTTCAAAATCTAATAACAATTTCTGAAAAATGGTTTTGGAAATTATTTTCAAAATTTATTTATAAATTCGAATTTCATTTTCAGAAATTCGAAAAAATATTTTTAAAAATTCAAAAAATCATTTTTAAATTTCGAAAAATTATTTTTAATTTCGAAAAATAGTTTTAAATTTTAATAAATTATTTTTAATTCGAAATTTATTTTATTTGATTATTTTAAATCTATTTAGCTAATATTTTAATTAATTTAAATTGATTGGTTAATTAATAATAATCAATTAATTTAATTAATTAAATATTATTTAAATATGATGAAAAATAATCAAATTTAATTATTTTGAAAAATAAAATAATTTATTTATTTTATAAATATTATTTTACCTTTAATAATTATTTCTTTATTTGTTTAAAATGAAATAAAATTGTTTTAAAATTGTAAAAATAATCCGGAAGTGATAAAAATAGTTTAAATTTTCTACAAATTTATTTTTAAGACGGATTAAATCATTATTAAATATTTTTTGGATCTAATACTTACCAAGAGGGTTTATTAATGATCCTTTTTGATTCAAAAGGGGGTATTTAAATCCTTTAAAAATTCTTTTAATTACTTTAAAATTCTTTTAATTATTTTAAAAATACTTTTAAATATTATAATAATAATTTGAGTATTCTTTGGTTTGTAAGTCGTATCTGCTATGTGATTACGTGTCTAAATGCTCCGTACATGTTATTAATTGTTTTTAATATTTATTCGGTAGTGAGACAACGTTTGGGTAGACCCTAAAACCGAGGTTTGATTTGTATTTGACCTTGTACCTAGCCAGATGTTTAAAATAACATGTTTTATTGTTGAAGTGGGAGAAACCCTAGCTAGCGGGCAGAGTTACCTGCAGTATTCCTAGAAGTGAGAAAACCCTAGCAAGAAAGCATAAATTACCAGCAGTATATTCAGGCAAGTATTTTCTCCCTTGATCATCTTAAACACTGTTTATTTATGTTTCATTGATTCATATCATGACGAATAGCTATTTTTCAGAGCTATTTATGATTCTTAAATATTTTGTGCGAACACGGTTGTTTGATATTGGTACCCTTGATGTGGGGAATTGTTTAGGATAAACTCTTCATATCCTTATTATCGTAGTAAATAATAGGGATATGAACTGTATGTGAAACTAAGCATTTCCTGTTGAATTCGGAAATTGCTCTATTGGATTGGCAAATGGTAAAGCGTAGGAGGCCATGATGATTTCATGGTCCAACAATATTTAGGGAGGATATGGTAACCATTCCATCTTCCTATAGGCTAACATTACTTTCCTATTTTGGTACCCTCATGAAATCCGGATTATACACACGGGTGTATCTGTACTAGTGGAGTATAAAAGGTCCCATTGCTTTTGAACCTGATCAGGGGAAATGGTGTTTCAGTTATGTATATCCAATCCATATCGCCCGAATGGCTATTGTATATTATGAATTGACAGACGATTCAATTTTATGTCATGTCAAATGATTTCAATTATTATCGAATTATAATTCAGTTGTTGATTCAGTTTGCTTTATAAACTGTTTTACTTTTCAGTAGATATTATGTAGCATTTGTTCTGATTTTATTATAAAACTGTTCATACATATGCTTGCTGGGCTTTTCTTTGGCTCACTCTTGCTTTCACTAAACCTTTCCAGACGGGAAGTATGGTTCCGATCAGCAATCCAGACCGTGTTAGAGAGAGTCAGAGGGGCCTGTCAGCACCCCAGGCCGTGCAGGTACCTGTGCGTTTCAGTTGGCGTTAGATAGAATTTTAAATAAAATGGGATGTAATAATAAAGCGGAACTAGACTGGATTTAAGTTGACTTTATTTATGGGTTGTAATAAGTGAATAGTTTATTTTTGGGTTATGTCTGCTTGGCATCATACAATAACCTGTTGCGATCTTTGGTTTGCGGGGTCAGTTGCGCATTCTGATTTATTTTAGTTGTGATTAGTTGGTGACCCCCGAATCTGGACCCCGGATTTGGAATGGTGTCACACTACAGCTGTTTCTAAATGGGATGCAGAATACTATATCAAGGTTGATGCTGAGATATGCTAGTCCTAATTTACTACCGTTTAATCAATTACACACTTTTTATTGTACAAGGAAGTTAGATACCATGAACTTGAATATCAAGGTTCGTTGCTATTATTTTTTGCAAATGCTAAGAAATATTTAACACAATCAACAAATTCTTTCGAAAAACCATAATCACCGGGAATAGTTCGTTTAGAGATCCAACTAGTATCGTAAGACATCTACAAATGTAAAAAAAATATATATACAAATCAATTACAAAGTGCACACATATATATGTTGAACATGTAATGAACTTTAAAATAAATCACATATATTTAAATGCATTAAAATAAAGTAGAGGAGATTAAAATTGAATCCTTACATTGATGATTGTTGTAATCGTTGTCGCTATGTCATGTATTTGATGATATGAAGATGTGTTTTTGTTTAAAAGAAAAATTGGGAGGAATGTGGTGCTAGCTAGAGAATGGACAGTAGCTTTCAATTTTATACAGGGAAACTTACGACGGATATGAAATTCCATCGTAAATTCATTAGAAAAATTATTACTTTGAACGGCTAAGTGTTAATGCAGTAGGTGGCATTTATATTGTCTGGTAAGCTAACTTTGGTCAGCTAACTTACGACGTAAATTGAATTCCGTCGTAAGTTATCTGGTAAAGCAAATTTATGACGAAATTTTCCGTCGTAAGTTTACAGTACAAACGACGTCATCTCGCCATTAGTAAAATTAATTCCTTTTACAATAAAATTTAATCCCAAAAAACAAAATTACGACGAAATTTCCGTCATAAATTTGCCGTTAAAACGACGACGTTTCATTAAAAGTAAAATTAATTCATTTTATAATTAAATTAAACCCAAAAAAACAAATTTACGACGAACATTCCGTCGCAAGTTGAATGTTGTCCCCAAACTTACGACGATTTTCCGATTTCCGTCGTATGTTTGGTGCGCAAAAAAAAAAAACCGTCGTAAGTTTGCCGTCGTAAATGACCAAATTTCTTGTAGTGATTTTCTCTAAAAAAATATACGATCTGTTTTACGTTTGTTCCACTCGATTATTTTTATAGATACCGTATAATTTTTTATTATTGAATTAATTCCCCTAAAAAATACATATTTTTAAGTATTTAAATTTTTTGATAGAACGAAGATTATACTATATAAACTTAAACATATAAATTAAATTTTACATACTTCGCTTTGTTATGCCGTGCGTGCCCAGCTTTTTCCCCTGGTTTACATACTTTGCTTTGTTATGCCGCGCGTGCCCAGCTTTTTCCCCTGGTTATTGTAAACCAAATCAAAAATAGAACTACTTAACAAAAAATAAAAAAAATAAAAAAAAATAGAACATAACCTTTAATCCTTCATCCATGCCAATATATCTCAGTCATTGTATATGTTCTCTAATTATACATGCTTAATCTTTTTTTTTTTAATCAAAGACAACCAGATAAAATAATTAGTCTCCATAGGACACAAAACCAATCCATGCACCCCCACCACCATTTCATTACTCTTATTCGGTTACACCAAAAGGAAAGCTTCAGAACTTCGTTCAGTCATATTCTGAATTTCTTCCTTCAGTACTACGGCCCAACCAATATATCCAACACACTTGCACTGAAGTAGGTACAAGATTCTTGTATTAATTATAGTCGACACAGCGATTTTGTTATGATCAGGTGTGGGGATTAATCAATTAATTAATGGATGCTTTGTTTAGACTAGTTAATCTCCAACCTGATCAACAATCCTTTAACTCAAGCAGATCCAGATCAATTTCTTATCAAAATCCACCTCATTACCAAGTAAAAGAAGAATGCTTCTACGTTTTCATGGACAAAGAAGACATATTATCTTCTTCTTCTAAGCATAATTATAATAATCCTCCTAACTACCAAAATCACCAACAACTACCACCCTCCAACACCCCAACTGCAACCAACACTCCACCGCAACATGATCATCATCCTCCTCACCGCGGTGGGGCCGGGATTGAGTCATCTTAGATCAGCTGATCCGTACTGTAAGAACCCAGATTTTGGGTGGGATTAAAACTTTTATGTATTTAATGATGTAAGAATGAATAGTGGTTATGACTGCGATGTAACGAAGATCTATTAAATAAATGGAACGGATTTGAATTCAATTACTTACATGTCATGCAGAATACTTTTGGTTGACGGCATAGGTAAGAATGATCTATCTCCTAAGGATATAAGTATATTACTTCAAGTAAGATTATTCTTGTGTCATCCAAATCAATATCTATTATAGGTCCAGCGGTTCCGTAAAAAGGTTAAGAAGCACTCGAGAGTGAACCAGGTTCATTTTCCTAATTATAGGAATTAAATAAAAATAAGTGATGAATAGTGATTTTGGTGGAATTTGGAATATTATTATAATAATGATATACCCGGTATTCGGAACGGATTTCTGAGTTCGTATTAGTGATCCAGGAAGAAAATAAGTGTATGTAAAAGCCGTCGGATTCAGAAAAAGAGCACTTTTATTTTCTCCGAGATTTCCCTGGACACTACAAGACTTAAGGAGTTATAAAAGGGAATTAAGGAATTTAAATTCGAGAAGTATTAAGTAAGATGAAGAATAGTATTAGAAATATTAAGAAGGTTTTCGGTAAAACCCTAACTAGAAACGAATGAGTTATTCCCTCGAACGATCAACGAACAAGCAAGGAAATTGAGTAATACCCGGACAAAGGAACGAATAAATAACCAAGAGACAAACAAGTGCAATTGGTGGGAAAAGGAGAAACCCAAGTAACATCCTTATAAGTCAACTACAAGATGAGTGGTGTAATTGCATTCTTGCAAAAATGGAGTTGTTTGTTGTAGTGCCAACACTTGGCCCAATGAGGAAGCAACAAGTGGCACCATTGGATTGCCAACAACACATTAAAAGAGATGCATCCATTATATATGCAAGGGTTATACATGTATTAGCCATAAATCACCAAAACAAAACAAACCACCACCATTTTTCTCCATTTCTTCATAAAAATCTGCCCATTCTTAGCTAATTGGAAGTCCAACTTCCAACCATCACTTGTTCTTCAAATTTTTATGGTAAGTACTACATATCATGGTAATGATCTCCTAGAAATTTCAGCTTCAAATTCATCTTTTATCATTTTCAAATAAATCATCAAAGATGATGATGAATAGTGTTCTTCATAAACTAACTTTTATTTCTTGATTTCTTTTGATTATTCAAGCTATACTAAGGCTAGATAAGGGCTAAACAAGGCTTGATAAGTTCATACATACACCAAGGAAGGTATACCACTCTTGAAAACCAAGCTCTTAGTTTAAGTTTTGGTATTTTAGATGAGTTATATGGATTTAATGCATGTTTAGGACCTTAAGATTATGATTGGGATTTATTAAATGTGAAATTAGTTTAGATGAACGGAAAGACATTGCTTGGTCTTAGTTCATGGTTGAATAACATGTAAATGTTGTTTGGAGTGGAAACTATAATTATTGGATGGTTTGAAATTTGGAAATCATGTAAACATAGCCGTCGTAATGCCCGATTGTCGTTAGCCTTAAGAAACCGTGATTAGCAGTAGCATGAACACACTGTCCAGTCTCGGATTTTGCCATGAAAGGCTAGATTATGTTATAAGCTTCGTTTTGATATAAAGATCACGTGAAACGGACTTACGGTTTAGGATTTATGACTAAATTACTAAAAGTAGTTCGAATCCGTAAACAAAAGTTCGTAATTGAAATTGAACCCTCGTAAGCAATGTAACGTCATGGCAAATCTTGGTAAATAAATACTAGGGGTAAGAAGGAAGGTGTGAAAGAAAACCGTATGTCAAAAAGAGCATTTTTCGATTTATTAAAAATGTTCGAGTCAAGGTTAAACGCGAACGAACCCCTAAAAGACGACTCTTTTATAACTTTGGTAAAACGCTTAGAAAACGGGCGATAAAACTCGGAGTAAAATATTGGTTCGTAACGATCAACCTTAGAACTCATATGACTTAAGTATGTCCCAAGTATAAGTGCAGTGACATGTCGTATTAACGAACGAATGTCGGGTCGGATCAGTGATAATAAGTAATCCACTAAAAGGGGTATAACGAGATGACTCGAGAACGTGTTTCGATTTAAGTATAACTTAACTTTTAATATGTTAAGTGATTAATCCCGAATGCCTTGGCTATTTATAGATCACCAGGCTGAACCGGGACCCGCTACCACTACCCCTTACCGTACTCGACTACCAGGCAAGTTTCAATTCCCTTCTTTTAGGCTGTTGTTGTGATTGAATAAATATATATATATGATTGCTGATATACATATGCCATTGCATGCATGCCTACTTTCAAGTTGAATTGATATACTTGTTCCCTGAATGTTATTGTTGGCTTATAAGCTAGATAGTTATATATCAGTTATAAGCCGGTTATTATAAGACCCTCATAGAAGGGCGTATACATCTTTATTCATCAAATATAGACCGGGAGTCAATATTTCTTGATATATCGAGATTACCTCGGGAGAAAATATTTAAGTAAATATTTTCTATTATTTGGGCGACGAATATTATTTGAATATTCGTTCGGGACTAATTATTTTAACGATCCTTACTTCAAATAATTATTTGAATTTAACTATTCAACGAATAATACTTCTCAATATTCATTCAGAGTCGAATTGATTATCGACTATTATTTCGAATATTCTTCTAAAGATGAGACTGTTAGATGAATATTATTTGGATATTCTTTTAGATTATTATTTTATTAAATAAATATTACTTTCGAATATTCATTTAAGATATTAAATACTTGATGAATGTTATTTTAATATTCATCTGAAGCTTGATTTAATTATCGAATATTATCTCGAATATCCCTTAAGGCTTGGATTACTAAATGAATATTACTTGATATTCATTTAGGATATTATTCATTAAATGAATATTACTTTTGAATATTCATTTAAATTTCCTAATTAATTATGATTATTACCTTAAATATTCTTTTCAGGTCTTATTAATTAATGAATATTGTTTTGAATATTCATTTAAATATTTATTTATTCAATAAATATTCCCCTGATATCTCTTCAGGGATTATTTTGAGAAATACTCTGATTAAAGATATTCTTTCATATTCCCAAATATTCTGTAAAATATTTTAATTCAATAAATATTCTCTGAATATTTATTCCATACTTAGAATAACCTCGATAAGGTTTATCTTCTTCGATTATTACAGAAAATATTTCGAAGTCATATTATTATTAATCTTATATCAAGAAAGGTTCCCAGACATCATTCATCTTTGAGTCTATCTTCTTAATAATAAGGGAACCTTACTTGGAAAAATGTTATTTATCTTGTCGACTTCCCGGTCATAAAGTATTCCCTTCACCCGCAACTCGGGTGCCGTTGACTTATTAAGTCGTTGTTTACCTTCTCATCTTTCGAGGGGTAAGATTACTGGAACAAGTTGATATCCGTTACCAAGTAATAGCTTGGGAGTTATTGGTAAATTTTCCTTTCCAACTAGATACGACTACTTTGTGGAGTCTTATCAACAAGTATTATACTTGGGGAAAGGGGGACGAACGTTATATTCAGAATCATGAACTCTATTTGAACTAGGAGTCGTGTAAGAGGCCGAGTAGCGCCGGTCCATCCCCTTGGCCCAACCGTTGGCCGGGGAGAGCTAGCATGGCGGTATACAAGTAAAGCCGTCAGTTCTTCCTTCTACCGGTAGTAAATCTAAATTGAGCTGTACGATCTCGACTGATCATCAAGATTGGAACAGCGGGCGCGGTGAATACTCCATCATTGGTTCATCATCCAAATTCATTTATTTCCTGCAACATGATTACTGTTGGCAGAATTGGAGAAGAGTCACAACTGGAATTGCAACCCTTTCTTGCAAGTTCCTCTTCTTATTATCGATAATAATATCTCGCTTACTTTGATGTAGCAGATATTCCTTCAAACAAATACTTTAAGTTACCTTGTAACTTCATCGTTCATATTATACTGGCATCATTTCCGTAAATGCATGGCATATGGTTTAAAAGATAGCTTTGAACTGTTTTAAATTATCGTTCAGTTATATATTTGTTGGTGGGCTTTCGCTCACCCTTGCTTTGTTTATATTATGTCACAACAACAGCTAGGACAGATGGCTCGCGTCAGGCGCACTCGGCGCAAGCAGGTTACCCGACCCACCGGACTACCCGCTGAGATGCTAGCCGCCATTGCTGAGGTAGCATAGTTAGACAGCTTTTGTTTCCTGTTTAACTATATGTATAATTAATGTAATCAACGGCAAAACTTTTAAACCTATGATGTTATCCTTTTGGGATTGTAATAACTTTTATTCGTAACCCTTTAATGTAAGACTTATTTCAATTTCATCTCTGGGACTATAACTGTTGTGTGTGTGAGTGGTAATTATTGTGGGGTCACAGCATGTGATTTATTTATTGTGGACTCAAGTCAAGTATTATGAATGGATGTAAGACCGTAACCACCAGATCCCTGACCCCGGATCTGGGGGGTGTTACACGTACTCATACTCTGCTTCTGCTCATGATCTAACCCTAGAATTCGGTTCTTTATTTTCCAGAGACCAGTGGGCAACCGATGTTCTCCTTGAAGCCGCACGAGCAATAGCTGACAAGAACAGAACGTGCCTCCAGCAACTTAGATGGATGCTCAGTGAGTTAAGCTCACCATATGGGGACACCGAACAAAAGATAGCTTCTTACTTCCTTGAAGCCTTGTTTAGCCGCATGACTGACTCAGGTGAAAGATGTTACCGCACTCTAGCTAGCTTCCACATCTGAAACAAACTGTTCATTCGACGCTACACATAAAATTGTACTTAAATTTCAAGAAGTAAGCCCTTGGACAACTTTTGGACATGTTGCATGTAACGGAGCTATTATGGAAGCATTTGAAGGTGAGAATAAATTACATATTATTGATTTTAGTAACACTTTTTTTACCCAATGGCTTATATTGCTTGAAGCCCTAGCTACTCGCACCGATGAAACACCACATCACTGCCTCACCACCGTGGTGGCTAGTAAGTCCAGTAGCCCCGGTTCGGTCACAGTTCCAATGGGAGAGATAGGCAATAAAATGGAGAAGTTTGCTAGACTTATGGGCGTGCCTTTTAAATTCAATATTATTCATCACACGGGTGATTTATATATCTGATAATTCCCACGGCCGATTAGAGGCTTCCGATCACCGTTCTGGGCACTTTACCGGAAGCATTTCACCTGAGTTTGGGGTATCTGCAAAACAATGCTTGCCCGGGGGTGGTGGCCGTCAAGCACCTCCGGTGTGAGAATCAGTAATCAAAAATAATAATAACCAGGCTGGTGAAAATATATCGTATGTGAAGAATATGTAGAGAGCTTTTGTTTTGTAGGAGTTTTTATGTGTATGAAAATTGTATCCCCCTTTTCTGTGTGTAGAATGGGGGTATTTATAGGTTGGGTTTCCCAATCACTGTTGCCCACTAGTTGTGCCGTTAAAGCTACAGTGAGCCACTATTGGAACAGTGATTGATGTCCCCTCAAACATACCTTGATTCTGCCACTTGAGCTACTTCAGTCAGATTTTGTCTGTTGCAACTGGGTGTCTTTGAATATTATATTGCCTCTTTGTCTTATGGGGCAAGATACCTTTATGCAAGTGGACAAGTGGGTGTGCAAATGGATAAAGCAAGATATTTTTGTGCAAGTGGATTAGTATAAGAGAGATGATGGTTTGAAATACTTTTTGTGGATATTCTTTTGTATTTGTTGAAATAACACTTTTGAAATTAGATATACTTTGTCAAGTATTCCAGAATTGTGTTTTTTAGGGAACTAGTATTTTGGTATTAGCGGGTGCCCGCTGATAGCTATAAGCGGGTACTTATCATTGCCCCCCACTCCCTCTATGCGCTTTAGCGGGTAGGGGGAGTAAAAGAAAACGATAAGCGGAAAAAATGCAAAACTACGTAATGCCTGTGCCCCCCAAGTGTTGGCGGACAACACTTTAGAGATGGAAATTTTTTGTAAAAATGTGCCCCCCAAGTGTTGGCGGACAACACTTAGGAGTTTGAAAATCTTTGTAAAAATGTGCCCCCCAAGTGTTGGCGGACAACACTTAGGAGTTAGAAAATCTTTTTAAAAATGTGCCCCCCAAGTGTTGGCGGACAACACTTAGGAGTTAGAAAATCTTTGTAAAAATGTTCAAGCTTGTGCGGTTTGCGGTGCTTGACGTGTGCGAAGTTGAAACGTTTTTGTTTGATATGCGTAACTGCTATGCGAATAAATGCTTATTATTGTCAATTAATGAGAGAATAATATTAAATGTCAATAATAAGAGAAATGATAAGTGGCAGTGCGTATTAATGAGTGAAGTGACCTTTGGGTGGAGAGAGAATGTACCTTTGAAATAATATGTGAAGAAAAGTGGGGAGTTATTACCAAGTGAGTAGTTGGTGTTTTGTACCGAGGCAGTTATTATTGTGCTTTTGCCGTGGACCAATCAGAAGCTGCCACGTTGCGTGTTATAATCTCTCCCCCCCTTTTCACGCGCCTCACGTAATAGAAAGGGAGGTTTGTTCAGTTATTTCTCCATCTTTGTACTGTCTTCATATCTCTTACTTTTGAGTTTTTACTTGGTTGTTCTTGGTTGTTGCTGTACTATTCCGGTGATCGACGAGGTTTCTGTCCCTTTAAAGCCGTTCGTATCTCCTGCTTTGCGGTAAGATTTGTTGTTCTTTCCTTGCATTTTCTTTTGTGATTTCTGTTTCCTAGATAACCGTGCCATGTATGTATCTCCAGTTTTGTGATGTCTGTTTAAATAGGTGGTTTTGAATGTGGGTTTGTGTTTGTTTTTTGTTTCAGTGGTAAGTGGATGTTGTTTCAATTTCCTCTTTTATGAAAAAGAGTTCGATTTATGTTTTTGGTAGGTTTTTGGTCATGACTTTTGGTGGTGTATTGTTTGTTGTTCATAGTTTATGAGTTTGAGTTCTGTGATCTTTTGATGTTTAGGCCAGTGATGGTGTGTATATATGTATGTATATGTGCTAAATAAGGTGTAAATTGCTTTGTGATGCTACGGCTTCGATGTTTGTGGAGGGAAATGGAATATGAATCGTTTTTCTTGTATTAATAAAAATGGAAATTGCTGTGAAAGTCCACGTGTACCTTGATATTTGTAAGCGGGTTTTGTGTAGGCGGTACTGGTTTTTTACTTTGAATTTGTGTAGATAGGTGACGAATTCACAGATCATGGGACCGGAGAGAAGGGCCCGTTGATAAACGTGTACGGGCGGTGGGCGGATATTGGGCAAATGACCTACCCAGCGGTTCTTCGGAGAAATCGGTACAGATACTTTGAGAGTAGTGAGAGTTTGTTCCGGGAAACCAATGTGGCACCGACAGCATATTCGAAGGCGCAGATGGATGCCGCCTTTTCTAGATTTCCTCATCTTCAACACGACAGTACGTTCCTGGCTGATGGATGGTCAGAGTATGTTAGTAGGATGTTCCGGATAGAAGATGGCTATTTCTGGCGGCGGGCGGAACCGGGTGAGAGACTGTATCACCGTTTTGATGACGGTTCTGTGTGTCTCCCAGTTAGTCATTTGAAGGCTGGTTTCCGGGTTCCCCCACACAAATTTATCATGGATTTATTTCGAGTGTATTTTCAGTGTCCGTTATCCCAGTTTACTCCCAATTCCATAAGAGCTATTAATTGGTTTATAGCCAGTAGTGAAGTAATGGGTAAGCAACCGACGTTCAGGTCGTTTTTCTGTCTCTTTGATGTGAAATCGAGTCGTGCAAAGCCTTTCTATGAACTGCAATTTGTGAAGCCGAATACCGTAATCGGGAAGGCCTTGGATGGGCATCGCCCGTTTTTATTTCCCAAGGGCATGGCGGGTTGGCATGAGGAGTTTTTGGTTATCGGTGGTGGTGAGTTTGCCTGGCAAAAGAATTTTACGAAGAAAGTTGAGTGTTCTTATAAGGTGAACCGCAATCGATTGAGCCGTGTTGAGATTGATATCTTGGTCAGGCTTGTGAAGGCGCTAGGCGATGTGTGGACGGAATCCAATTTTGTTGATCCGGCTGATTTGAGAAGACATTGCTGTAAGTCTCTGTTTCATGTATTTTGTTGTTTTTGTTGTGTCTGCTATTGACAATATCGTTTATTTTGTGTAGTATTGGATCCTCGTAAACCGGAGCTGGATGTACACCCAACCCTGGGTTTGAATGAAGCGAGGTTGTATGCAAAGTTTATATTGACGGTGCCCCCCAGACCCAACCGTCTCCGTGGTGGTCAATTTTCTGCTGCAAATATATTGGATGCTTTTGACTTATCAGGTGAAGGTAGAGGGGCTGAACCTTCTGTTCCTTTTGAGGATCCAGAAACCATTGTGGAGGAAGATACTGAGGAGGAGGCGGACGAGGATGACATTGATTCGAAGGCCGAGTCGCTATCTAAGGAGTTGCTAGGTGAGTCTGAGGAGTTTTTGGGTGGGGTTGAGGAAAGCATTGAGTTAGAGTCAGAGGGAGAAAAACCTGCACAAGGAGAGAGTGAAAAGGATGAGGCTGCGGTAGAAGTTGACATGGCCGCTGTGGGAGATGTTCAAACTGGGGGTGAAAAGCCCGCTAATGTTGAAGTAGTTGCTGAAGAGGAAATGGCCACTGAAAGTGGAGGCAATAGTCCTGGTACCGTGGCAAGGTTATATGCTGCCAGCCTGGGAGTTGGTGAGCATGAACCGGATATTCTTTCAAAGGAGTATAGAGCGTCCATTCGAAGAGTTGAGCGGGGCGTTTCTGACATTCCTGAAGCGGTCCGCACTCCTGGGAGCAAGGTAGTCGTTGACTTAGATTCTGAAGAGACTCTGGCGACCGCTAAGGAGGCCGATGTTGGGGCGGACAGACATGTTAATGTGGCGGGTGATGTTCCGCCTCCAAGCTTGAAACGGAGAACTATTGATGATGTTGGTCCGTCTAAGCGTAGACGGGTCGAGGCTTCCAGGGTAGATGATTACATTCCTTCCAACCTGGTCGTTGATGAAAGCGCAGGCACCGCTTCTGATGGTACTGAGAAAGAGGATGGTGGGGATAGTGGAGAGTCTTCTGAAGAGATTGTTCATTATACAAGTAGTGATGATGAAGTTAATGACGCTGAGTTTGGCAATAGGCCTGGCTATGGTTTTCTCTTTAAGTCAGGTCCTGATACTTTCACAGCGGAATCTATGACTGATGACGATCTGCTGAGGATGAATGAGTTGAGTTGGGGGCGGATGTGTCGCCTTTCACAGAAGTACGCTGCACGGTATGCATCTATCTAGTAGTTTGGTGTTTGCTCTTACTGGTGCCCATTGTTGACTTGTTATATCTTTTGTGTTTTTTGTAGAATCAATGTATGTATACGGGTCTGATGGCCCGGGGTAATATGTACCGCAGCAGCAATATTGCTTTAAAAGAGAGAGTGAGAGTGCTTGAGCGGGAACTGACCGCTGAGAGGATAATGAAGGATAATGCTGCCAAGGCTCTGTATGAAATTGAGACCGAGAAAACCGATATCAAAGCAAGCTATGCTTATAGTTCTGATCTTCGAAGGTTTTTGGCGGAGGACAAAATTGAGCTTGAGGCCGAGAAGGCTGCTTTGACGGAGCAAATAAAGAACTTAAGTACTTCGCTGAAGTATGAGAGGGACCGTGCAAATGATGCTGAAGGCCATCTTGACTCCCGTCCGACGGAAGAGGCTGCGATTAGGAAATTTAAAAACAGCGTCGAGTTTGCTGGAATTGTGAAAGAGGAGGCCGCAAAGATGCGTATAGCGGTATCGAAAGATGAGCTTGTTGAGCTTGGTGAGTTAAGGCGGAAAGCCACAGAGAATGGTGCAGAGATTGACCGTTTGAGAAACGAAGCGTCCAAATTGAAGTCTAAAGCCAAGAGAGCTAAACGCAAGGTGAAAGCATTGAAAGCCCGTCTAGGAGAGACGGTCAGAGTGAGTGTTGGTTGTCAAGCGGAGCTTGCGGCAAGTGAAGTTGGTGTGCAAATTGCTGAGCGTGGAACGGGTGGGGATGAGGTTGATGTCGCTACTCCGTTGTCGGCTATAGCAGCCATGTATGGCGAGGAACCGGATGAAAAGGAGCCGTTGATAGGCATGTCCAGTCTGGATGAGTTGGACGCAGTAGCTCCGTTGTCGGCTATAGCAGCCGTGTACAGCGAGGATCCGGGTGAAGAGGAAGCTTTGATAGGCATGTCCAGTCCGCTGAGAGCTTCCCGCTGGGGATGAGTCTTTACTATGACTGTCCGTTGTTAATTTGTTTTGATGTCGCTCTGCGGGTCTGTCCGCTGTGTGACTTGGAAATAGTTTGCTATTTTTCGTACTTGTAAGTTTTTTCTTTAAAGTCTGAAATACTTTATGTGTTTGGTGGGATATTTATTTTTGAACTTCTGTGGTGAAATATAACTGTATTGTGTGTATTGCGTTTGTTTGTCAAAGGGAGGAATAAATAGGCTTTCGGGAAATGTTACCTGGAAATTATGCGTTTGACTGTGGGAATTTGCTGCAAGCATTAAATGCTGCATGGAAATCACGTTCTTTTGACCGTGCCTTTACTGCAGTCTGCATGGGGATGGATGTTTTTTGACTGTGGGTTGTTTTAACCCTGTTTCACCCCCTATAAATAGGATAGTTCAGCTTTTCACTTGGATCTTACTCCCTTTGCTTTTACCAGAATTATTTTCTGTCATCTCGACCAAAAATGGCCAAGCGCGAAATGGATGCGGACTTTACCCCCTTTTCCTGGGATCGCAAACTCCAAATTTCTCGGGAAACGGAGGCTGTTTGGCTAGAATGGGCCCGTATTCATGAGGAGCAGGGTGATCTGTACTCAGCTGAAGAACTGCGGAACCATGCTCGGAAAATCGCTCACCGTCGTGCTGCAGAGGAGGCGAAAGAGGCGGAGAAGGATGGCGGGTTGAACTTTCATTTCCGTGCCCCTCCACAGGGTGAAAGCTCTGAGAAGGATGCGGACGCTGAGAAGAAGGCTCCCCAAGCATGAAGGGTTTTAGATGTAGGAAACTATATCTTTGTACACCCTGCTTGTAATAAAATTTATTTGATATAAATAAAATTTCCTTTCCCGTTGCATTTGTTTGTATTTGTCTTTATTCTGTATGTATTGCGCGTATGCTTTTGCACATTCGTTTTGGTAGACGTCTCTTGATGAGACCTGAGCGGATATGTCCGCAAAGGAAACCGGCCTTTGTTGTGCGTCCGTTGTGAGCATGGCAGATAACGTGGCATTTGTAGTACTGAGCTTTTTGTAGGTAGCCGTTTGTCTTTTACAGTAGATGTCGTAGATGGGTGTTTGCCCTCCAAGGGATTTTTCCATTGTAGGTGGATCCCCTTGGGTACTTGACCATTGTAGATGGTTGCTTGTCCGTCTAGGGAAGTGTTTTTGTAGTCGTATGCTCGCCCGTCTATGGGACTTTGCTATTGTAGCTATTGTAGTCGGATGCTTGCCCGTCTAGGGGACTTTGCTATTGTAGCTATTGTAGTTGGATGCTTGCCCGTCTAGGGGACTTTGCTATGGTAGCTATTGTAGTTGGATGCTTGCCCGTCTAGGGGACTTTGCTATTGTAGTTATTGTAGTTGGATGCTTGCCCGTCTAGGGGACTTTGCTATTGTAGCTATTGCAGTTGGATGCTTGCCCGTCTAGGGGACTTTGCTATTGTAGTTATTGTAGTTGGATGCTTGCCCGTCTAGGGGACTTTGCTAGTGTAGCTATTGTAGTTGGATGCTTGCCCGTCTAGGGGACTTTGCTATTGTAGATATTTTGTAGAAGATTTTTCATTCAGAATAGAATAATCCCGGGTTACAGAAGTGTAATGGGATACTGATAATACTTTCTTAGTTTATCTCCGTGCCAAGTATTGTTGACTTCCGTCCCGTCTAGGCGGGCGAGTTTGTAAGAACCCGGCCTGAGAACTTGGGCGATTTTATAGGGGCCTTCCCACTTGGGCATGAGTTTGCCCGTATGTCTTAGGTCGGATGCTTCTGTTGCTCGATTAACCAAATCGCCTTCCACATAAGCCTTGATTCTAGCCCGTCTTCCAAAAAATTCCTTTGTTTTTTCTTTGTAGGCGGCCATTTTCTCGACGGCGGCCACCCTTGCTTCGTCTAGAAGGTCAAGGTTTGTTCTGAGTCCGTTGTTGTTTGCTTCTTCTTCAAAATTGATGGTGCGGAAGGATGAGGATCCTATCTCGATTGGGGCAAGAGCTTCAGTGCCAAAAGCCAACTTGAAAGGGGATTCACCCGTACTGACCTTGGTTGTTGTTCGGTAAGACCAAAGGACGTTGGGTAGCTCATGTGGCCATTTTTTGGAAGCTGTTAACCTTTTTTCTAGGCCCCTGACAATGATACGGTTGGTTACTTCAACCTGACCGTTGCTTTGAGGGTGGCATACTGAAGATTTTTTGTGTTTCATCCCGTAGTCGGATAGGAACTTTGTGAATTTTGACCCAACGAATTGTGTGCCGTTGTCGGATATGAGTACCACTGGAATGCCAAATCTTGTAATCACTTGTTCTGTGACGAAACGGATTGCATCATCTTGCGTGATGTTTTTGAGTGCTTTTGCTTCGGCCCATTTGGTCATGTAATCGATGGCGACCATTACATATTGTAGGTCACCTTTGGCCTTGGGGAAAGGTCCCATGATATCGATGCCCCAAACCGCAAACGGTATAGGTGACAATATTGCCGCCGGGAGGGCTGGTGCTTTTCTAGACATGTTGCTAAACAGCTGGCATTGGTGGCATTTCTTGGTGAATGTCTTGCATTCCTTGTGCATCTTGGGCCAGTAGTAACCCTGCCTGAGTATTTTATGTGCCAGTGCCTTCCCAGCCATGTGGTCGCCACAGATGCCTTCGTGAACTTCTCTCATGCAATAGATAGCTTCTTCTTCGTCGACACATTTGAGGATGGGAGAATCAAAACTCCTTTTGTACAGGGTGCCTTCTTGGATGAAGTATTTTGTTGCTTGAGATTTGAGTATTTTAGCTTTGATGTTGTCCTCTGGCAACGTGCCATCTTTTAAATAACGGATGTAAGGACTAATCCAAGATTTATTTCCATGATATCGAGGGCGCTGACGCTGGGAGTGGTAAGTTCTTCAAAGTATATTGTGTCCGCTTCTATCTTTTCCCCTTGGGTTAATTTAGATAACATGTCCGCTATTGCATTGTCTGCCCGGTCTATCTGTTCTAGGGAATACTCTTCGAATTGAGGGAGCATGGCTTGCACTAATTCTTGATATTTGCTGAGATTGTTGTCTTTGGTTGCGTAATCCCCCGTTGTTTGTCGAACAACTAATTGTGAATCGCTGTAGATAGTGATTCTTTTCACTTGTAAGTTTCTGGCCAGTGTCAAGCCGGCCAAGAGTGCCTCGTACTCCGCCTGGTTATTTGTAGCTTTGAAATTCAATTGTATGGCTTGTTTAACTTGAAAACCGTCGGGGCTAGTGAGGATGAGTCCCGCTCCGCATTGAATGTTTGTGGAGGAACCGTCCACATATAATTGCCAAGTGCTGTCTGTTGTTGCAAGATTTTTTGCGGGAACTATGCTTTCTGTTGCTGAAAACGAACATTCGACCACGAAGTCCGCCAATGCTTGCGCTTTGATTGCGGTTCTGGCCATGAATTTTAGATTGAATTGGCCGAGCTCAACGGCCCAGTTGATCAATCTGCCTGATAAATCCGGTTTGTGGAGAATTTTTCTGAGTGGTTGGTCTGTGATGATCCTGATTTGTCTGCCTTGGAAGTAATGTCTCAATTTTCTACTTGCCACGACCAGGGCTAGGGCGAACTTTTGGACATTCGGATAGCGGGTTTCCGCATCTTTGAGCACTTGACTGACATAATAGACCGGCTTTTGTTCGCCATTCTCCTCTTTTATGAGTACTGCTCCCACGGCTTTATCTGTTGCGGATAAGTATAGTGACAGGGGTTCTGAAGGAGCTGCGACCGCGAGTAGGGGAGCCGAAGATAGATAAGTTTTGAGGTCTTCGAAGGCTTTCTGGCAGGCGTCCGTCCAAGATATAGCTTTAGTTTTTGTGGCTCCCTTCAAGGTGTCAAAGAACGGAAGGCATCTGTCTGCTAAGTTAGCGATAAACCTTCTGAGAGCGGCTAACCTTCCTGTTAATTTCTGTATATCTTTCAAAGTTTTGGGCGGTTGCATGTCGATTATAGCCTTTATTTTTTCCGGGTTGGCCTCAATACCTCTGTGGGACACTAAGAAGCCAAGGAACTTTCCCGCATCTAGTGCGAACGTGCATTTGTCGGGGTTTAGCTTCATGCTGTACTTTCTGAGGGTTGAGAAACATTCTTCTAAGTCATGAAGGTGGGAAGCCGTTAAGAGAGATTTTACTATGAGATCATCCACGTATACTTCCATATTTCGGCCTAGCTGTCCGCCGAAGATTTTATTCATGGTCTTCTGGAAGGTGGCGCCAACGTTGATTAATCCAAAGGGCATGACTTTGTAGCAGTACACCCCCTATGTGTGACGAAGGCTGTCTTTTCTCTATCTTCAGGGGTCATTTTGATTTGGTTGTAGCCGGAGTAGGCATCCATGAAACTTAGCATTAAGTGACCCGCTGTCGCATCAATGAGTTGGTCTATTAAAGGGAGTGGATACGGGTCCTTTGGGCATGCTGCATTTAAGTCCGTGTAATCTATACACATTCTCCATTTCCCGTTAGATTTCTTTACTAGCACTACATTTGCAACCCACTTGGGGTAGGTGACCTCGCAAATTAGATCTGCGTCCAAGAGTTTGTCGATTTCGATATCGATTGCCTGCTGTCGCTCTGGTGCAAAGTTCCTCCTTTTTGTATCTTCGGAGGCTTATTTGGGTCCACATCCAACTTGTGGATCGCTACCGACTCATCTAGACCTGGCATGTCTTTTGGACTCCATGCGAAAACATCTGCATATTTTCTTAGGAGGTCTGTGAGGCCTGATTTGAAAATGGACTCCAATCCCGCTGCTATGCTTACACTTTTGTTCGAGTCACCAGGTATGATTTCTATTTTTTCTGTTTGCACCGCAGGGCTTATCGGCGGCCTTTCTTCTCTTTTGAGACATTTCATGAGATTCGCATCGATGCGAGGAGGGTCTTCTAACAGCGGGTTATGCCCGTCTATGAACTGTACTTCCTTTCTCCTTTTGTTTTTTGCGCGCTGATTCTCGGCATGCCTTTGCCTTTTTGCTTGTTTTCTCTTGGTTGCTTTTTCTCTGCGGAGATTGCTAGGCTCTATTTTCGCCAGCGTGATTGCTATGCCATAGCATCTCTTAGATGTTTCGGAATCTCCCTTGATCTCCCCGACCCCGTTTAGAGTGGGGAATTTGACTTTAAGATGGGGGGTGGAGGTGACTGCCTTGAGCATATTGAGGGTAGGTCTTCCCAAGATCATGTTGTACGAGGAAGCGGTGTTGATGACATAGAACTTGACCGTTCGACATACTTGCCTGGGCGATTCACCGAAATAGACGGGGAGTCTAGCAATGCCCGCAATTGGGACGGTGTTGTGCCCAAAACCGTAAAATGGTGTCTCGTCGGGACATATTTCGAGTTTCTCGCCATTTAACTTGAGCCTGTCCCATGTGTGTTTGAAACAGATGTCGACTGAGGACCCGTTATCAACGAGGATCCTCTTTACCTCGTTGTTGGCCACGCCCAATGATACAACTAGTGCCTCAGTGTGGTTCGGGTTAATACCCTCATAGTCCGCATCGGTAAAAGTAATGATATTTGGGGGTCCCTCGTATATCTCACAAATGTCATGCTCTTCTCTTGGCGGGGAGGATTGTCCGCCGAAGACGGTATGTACGATGTTTCTGTCTTGCCCTTGTGGGGCGGATGCCCCTTGCACCTGTCTTGGCAAGTACTGAGATAAATTGCCCGCCTTTACCTGTCTTTCCAAGAAATATTTGAGGGACAAGCAACTGTCCGTGTAGTGCCCATGTGTCTCGTGATAATCGCAGTGTTTGTCTTTAGGTCTGTCCTCGGGTGGAGAATGCATTGGTGCAGGTGGGAGATAGAAGGGTTTCCCTCTGATTTCTTTCAGAATGCTCACCCTGGGGAGGGTGAATTTGGTCCATTCCGGCTCAGGACGCCTATCCGGTCTTTGCGGGTTTACCGGCCCCAAGCGGTCTCTGACCAGGACTGATGATTGTGTTCTTTGTGCGGGCAGGGGCGGTCCATGAGTGGTCTGCACTTGGTGTAAGGCCGGTGTTTGCCTTTGATAGGATGAAAACCTTTCTCTTTGAAAATATGGCGCAGGTGGAGCCCTGGACTGCTTTAGTACGCTCAGAGATTCGGCTTCGTTGATGGCTTGGGAGGCCAGGTCATATGCTTTTGCTAATGTGGTGGGTTTTGTTTCCATAAGGCGACATACGTATTTCTCGCATTCGTAGGGATTAAGACCTCTCCTTAAGTGGACCAAAGCTTCTGTTTCATTGACGCAAACAACTTTGTTGACGGCCTCCTTGAAGCGGTCAATGTAGTCCTGCAGTGTTTCCTCGTTGCGTTGTGCGACGGTTTCCAGAAACACGGTATGAACCTCGTGTTGCTGGTTGGCTTTGAACTTATTGAGGAATAGTCTTTTGAATTCCAGCCAAGTGTCTATGGATCGGGTGGTTATTCTGCAGAACCACCTCTGTGCATTTCCGCGGAGAGTTGCGGCAAATAAACGACATCGCGTCAGGTCATTGTATTCATAATGAAGAGCTAGCTGATCAAAGTAGCTAAGATGCTCCACTGGATCGCCTAACCCGTCGAAAGAATTGAAGCTGTGATGTTTGATTTCCTTTTAACGGGGCTCCGCCTCCAATCTAGTGGTGAATGGCGTGCCACCCGATTCTGGTTCGCTATTTCCCTCTATCTTTTTTTTGAGTTCCATAATAGTTCGCAGCATCTCTGCATTGGTGGGTTGCACGCTGTCGGTATCTTTTGGGCGGGGAGGAGAACGCTCTCTTTGTTTCTGTTTTTCGTACTCGGCCAGAACCTTTTCGTAGGCAGCTTTCTTGTCGACAATCACCTTCCTTAGGTCTCTCTACTTTCTGTTCTGCTCCCATATTTCGGGTTGGTGATGGCCTTTGTTGTGCCTCTCATGGATTGTCTCTTGGGACGAGCCTAGGCGAGAAAAGGCGGAGTTTGCTTTATGCGGTCGGCTGTGTGCCTCGCTTTGGTCGTCGTGTGGATTTATTCGAGATTCTTTCTGTTCGGGTGGCTTTTCTTGTCTGGCCGGGGGAAATGCAGAGGCTATTTGCATGAGTAAGTTTATTTGTTGCGGGTCGTAGCCTGTTAGGTCGAGGCTAAGAATTTGATCTTGGTTTCCCCCTCGAGGAGGGTTTGTTTGTAAGCGGTTTTCAGCATTTACTTGCGGGTCCTGTGGCGGGATGCCAGTGTTATTTCCTTGTATCTCTATTGATTGTCGCTCGTCAGGGTTTGCCATCACGGTTTTTAGGTCTGGTATTTGTGTGATTATACGGATGATGTGTATCTTGTGTTTTTGAGGTTGACGTCTGTGCTTTGTCGTGTAGAAGTAGTTATTCTGGTAGAGCAGGCGAGGGATTTTTCTTGAAGAAAAAAGCCCCCTCCTTCTAGCGCCAAATGATAATTCCCACGGCCAATTAGAGGCTTCCGATCACCGTTCTGGGCACTTTATCGGAAGCATTTCACCTGAGTTTGGGGTATCTGCAAAACAATGCTTGCCCGGGGGTGGTGGCCGTCAAGCACCTCCGGCGTGAGAATCAGTAATCGGAAATAATAATAACCAGGCTGGTGAAAATATATCGTATGTGAAGAATATGTAGAGAGCTTTTGTTTTGTAGGAGTTTTTATGTGTATGAAAATTGTATCCCCCTTTTCTGTGTGTAGAATGGGGGTATTTATAGGTTGGGTTTCCAAATCACTGTTGCCCACTAGTTGTGCCGTTAAAGCTACAGTGAGCCACTATTGGAACAGTGATTGATGTCCCCTCAAACATACCTTGATTCTGCCACTTGAGCTACTTCAGTCAGATTTTGTCTGTTGCAACTGGGTGTCTTTGAATATTATATTGCCTCTTTGTCTTATGGGGCAAGATACCTTTATGCAAGTGGGCAAGTGGGTGTGCAAATGGATAAAGCAAGATATTTTTGTGCAAGTGGATTAGTATAAGAGAGATGATGGTTTGAAATACTTTTTGTGGATATTCTTTTGTATTTGTTGAAATAACACTTTTGAAATTAGATATACTTTGTCAAGTATTCCAGAATTGTGTTTTTTAGGAAACTAGTATTTTGGTATTAGCGGGTGCCCGCTGATAGCTATCAGCGGGTACTTATCAATATCCGAACTCAATTTAGCTCAACTAGATATTAAAGAAGATGAAGCCATTGCTGTGAGTTGTATAGGCGCTTTACATTCTGTCCAGGCGGTTGGTAACCGCCGTGACCATTTAATTTTGATGTTTAAAAATTTGCAACCAAGGATTGTAACGGTGGTTGAAGAAGCTGATCTTGACGTAGGTGTTGACGGGGTTGACTTTTTAAGAGGGCTACAGGAATGTTTGAGATGGTTTAGTGTTTATTTGAGTCGTTGGACAAGTGGTTTTCGAAGACGAGTAATGAGAGATTGATGATGGAAAGGGCAGCTGTACGCGCTGTGGTTGACTTGGTGGCGGGTCAGCCGTCTGATTCGATCGATTGCCGAGAGACAGCAACGCGTTGGTCGCATAGGCTACAAGAAGGTGGGTATAATAGTTTTGGTTTTAGTGATGAAGCGAGTGATGATGTTGGTGCACTTTTGAGGAGGTATAAAGAGGGATGGACAATGACACCCTGCACCGATGCCGGAATATTCTTGTTATGGAAGGAGCAACCGGTGGTGTGGGCGATGGAAGCCTTGATGCATGCATGCTTGCTTGTTAATCCCTCCGTCCAACTTATTTCGTCATTTTGACCAAATTTTGGTCAATTTGATCAATTTTATAACGAAAATTACTTATATTATATGATAGTTATATATTTTTTAAAAATTACCATCTCAAAGCACACTTATCATATTACAATATCCAACTTTTAAATTTATGAAAACATAAAAAAATAAATTATTATTTAAGGTCAAAATTTTCTCAATTTGACCAAGAAAGTCAAATGAGGACAAAATAAGTGAGACGGAAGTCAAATGAGGACAAAATAAGTGGGATGGAGGGAGTACTACTCTTGGGGCCGGGTAACATGTAAAGAGGTTAAAACTGAAAATGAAGAAACGTTTATTGATTTGGATTGATCGATCTAAGAAATTAATCAAAAATTTGATTAATGTAAATGTAATGCTCACATAGAAAAACTATGGATGCGGCAATTTGTTTTATTACTTGCTTTTCTGTTTATTCCGAGTTCTCCCAACAGAACTTGTTATATTATGCAGCAGGAGAAGCCGCTCGTCTAACAGCAATGCTTCTTTGGTTCTATTGCTACTATTATAGCATCAAATGCTAAAAATCTCAACTCCAAAGGAGTGCTATAATTGGATTCAAATATGTATAAATTCATCCTTGGTTCTAAATTTGAAACCAAGGATGCATCTAGCATTAGACTTGCTCTAAAAGTATTATGTGAGCAAAAACTTATTTAAATTACAGGGTTAAATTTCTAGGATTTTAGTGTGGTCTCCAACAGTATAAAAAATATCTATGATCATTCACATTTTCTTTGCCACGTCAAATCTATTCAAAAGTAACATCTTCCAAAAATTGCTGCATTAATCTATTGCAGATTAATAAATTGCTGGATCAAAGCCAAAACTTTGGGCTTTTGTGTTTTAACCTTTCAAACCTTTCCTCAAAATCATTTCCAAAGTTAGTGAAGTATCTCAGTATATTAACAGGATGACAAAAGATTACCAGGTGAGAATTTTCTCTCGACTTTACCAACGAATTTTTCTACGCTTCAAAGCCAGACTTGATGCTTCAGCAAAAGCTCGTGCTGCATCTGCTTCACGTTCTGCATCCTCTGCTTCTTTTGTTGCCTGTTCAGCCTCAGCTACAGCTGCTTCAGCTTCTTTAACTGCTTGTGCAGCCACATATGCAGCTTCCTCCGGAGTCATACACATCATCTTTCTCAACTCTGCATCAATGTCAGCTCTAGCAAGAACTTCACGGTGATTCTTTTTTGCTATTCGGCAATCTGGCTTCTCTCCGTTCAGCAGCAATGAAGCAATGATCTTGTCATTCTTCCCTTCTTTTGAAGGACAATTTATTGCATCCAGCACTGGGGAAGTAGGACTCTTAGTGTCATTTGTCTCTGGTATGGAATTATCCTTTGTGCCATCCAGCAGCAACGGGAAATTGTTCTTTTTGACATCTAGAGTAGCCAAAGCTGGTGCAATCCTGTACTGATGTTTTACCTGTGAAAGCAAATAACCACATTGTGATCCACGGTCTAAACTTCTTTTGAATGCAGCAAACAACTGAAAAGCACCATATTCTGTAGGAATTTTATCTCTATTTCTCAAGTAGTTTCTACAAGTTAGACAGGCTACTGACATTATTACATCATTATATATTATAATGATGCTATTGTGGTTTTCACCAGTCAAAGCATACTTCAGAATCCGTATTCATTTATTCAAAAGTATAGAATGGTGGAACTTAAAGTCAAATAACGAATTCCATTATCATCAAGTTTTTCTACAGCAAGTGTTAGCTCTAGCTATTTATCCTACGGATACCTTAATTAATTTCCCGTCATCTGTCAAAAGCTTCAATTTTGCAGCCAACAACCTTTTGAAGTTCGGAGGTGCTGAGTATTGTTCCTGCATATGAGTGTTGGCAGCATCATATAAAAAAACAGTTTTTTCCCAAATAAACCTCAATTCATCTAGCATTTTATGCATGCAGAACTACAAACAGCAGTATTTTTTTAATGATATATCAAACAACAGCAATATATTAAGACCAGACCAGCAGAAGATTAAATTGATGGACATTAAGGTTGACAGTTAAGTATTTCTTTGTTGGGAAATAAATCAAGTCATTCACCGACGATTTATGCTGTATACATATATTGAGTATGAAAACTCTCAAAAGATAACTACTAGTATTAAACTGATCTAGCGGTAGTTGACAGAGTAATTTCTCTACACTTGGCTTAGTCCAAAAATCTAGGTGAAGATCCTTCTAAAAAAATTTTGTTTACACACTTGGCTATCTAAAAATTTAAACAACTGGTGATCTGAGATTTCATGAAAGGTCTAAGTGGGTTAAATTTTAAACTGAGCCTGTTCACTTTCAAGTAATTATGATCTATAAGATTAATCCATAGTATATGGGACGGTAGACAACAAAGATAAACTGACTGATGATTGTTTTAATTGAAGTGATTGTACTACTACCAAACCAATTGGTGTCAGATACGAATGGCATTACATACTCACAGAACTGATACTTGGGAGACAGTATAGAGTATTAGTCCCTCCCCCCACATTAAAAGATTAATTCTTCCTTTTTTAGTCGTCCCAAAACCTTGCCAAATCAGTAACTAGTTACTAGGTATTAATACATGGGTACGGCTTAATATATGAAAGTATATATATTTATTACATAAATTTCGAAGGTATTCTCTTCAATCGGAAATCTGGTTTTGTTCTTTGGCATGTGCAAGGGACATGGGAATAATTCAATATAATAGAAAACTGTGAAGTATGAATAAAATCTTTTAAACGTAATTCTTCACAATTTCAGATTGTCGGATAAATAATGGAAATTCTTTAATTGATGATTTTTTTCTAAAACCAGTAGCTCCAACCTGTTCAGCAACATACCTCTATAAATGCAGCAATTGCACCCCGGTTTGAACCATGAGGTTCCTTCAAATTGGTTATAGCCTCTATTATATGATCATCCAACCTAAATGACAAAACAGAGTTCCAAATATTCAGTCAGTTGACACATGAATTTATAGATGCCTATGCCCTGCATAGTGGAATCATTAAAAACTATTATATGCTTCTTTCTTTCTACCTTATCTAAAACTATAAGCTTTTGACTTAAAAGTGAAACATAACAGAACCTGGTTTTATTTAGTACAGGTTTTAGCTTATTTATACAACATCAAATATGTTGCGTTATCAAATATTCATTGCCCAAGGCCACTTGGATCTTTCGTGTGCATCTCCTATTTTTATTCCATTTACACATGGCACATCACTTTTCTTCACTCTAATGCATCTACAAGTCAATCTTTATATTGTCTAAAGCAATCCAACCAAGTTTTAAAACACCTCTCCATAGCAATATGGGTCTGGATTCTGGTCTACATTCGACAGTCTACGCCTTAAACCATTAAGATTTAATTTCACACGTAAATTCTTCTGCAGAAATTGCTAATTAAAAACATATCCAGATCAAAGAACCTCAAATAGTAGATTCATTATTTGGACCTAATTTTGATAAAGATAAAACCGAAAGCTACTGAAGCCCATGCCTAAAGTACAGAGATTTATGGTCCAAACTCAAGGAGTATACTCATAGTACAGATGAAGGAAGTGGATATAACCTTGAAAATGGTCTTTTAGAACCACAATTTGGAAAGTTTTTGCTAATCGTTGCAAGAGGGTTGGCATCACATATTGTTTCATCACCAGATACAACAGTGCCAAGAGTCCTGGACTCATCACAAACCCTGGGAGACACTTCAGTATTACCAGTTACAGGCTTGAACCTCTGTCGCGATAACCCACTTGTGAAAGCATTCATATTTCTCCATTTATCCTGCGATTCAAATAGTTACAAGTATTACTTATACAGCAGAGTAGAAGAATATATGCATACAGCGCAAAAGGACTATACGTATATTGGAGGCAACGAATTTATAGCTGATTTGTTTCAATGAAGATTTTAGATGTTCAAAGCAGGGAAAGGTAACAATTTTTCCCACCATCAGAACTATGATTAAGACTTAATGCACCATACCTTCAGATCCACATTTGTGCGCAAATGCAATGCAGTAGAAAACTCAGGGTCTTTAATAATCGTGCTCCATTTCCCTATTCCATGTTTAGCTATTCCAGCTTTTAGAGCAGCTTCCTCTTCTGCAGTCCACTTTTGCTTTGGAGCACCCATCAATTTCCCGATATCACTATAAATTTCAAAACGGAAGATGCATCAGATAATGCTTCTTATCAGCATATCTGCAAACGGACATATATAATCTATGTATTTAAATAAAAATTTCAACGCAATAACAGTTCTGATCTCCTTAGATTTCATAAAATCCAACCACGTATTTTACACGTCGACAATCAATCAATCAACAATAAACCAAATAAAAACACCAGAGTTCAGACCAGATTTTGTTGTCAAATTGAACATTTATTACTTTTCCATATATGAAGCTTAATTTCGTTGAACCTCAGGATGTTTGAAAACCAACACATGTAAATTAAAAGTATGCAGGTATCAGCTATTAAAACTCTTCACCTTTTTAACTTTTTTTTTAGGGATGCACCTTTTTAACTTATACAAACCTAATCCCACCGTTAAAAGTACATTGATCCATTTAGCGGATATTACTACAACTCAGAGTTTTGGTGAATTTGCTCATATAACTGATATCGAATCTCAAGTTCCCGAGAGTTTGAGTTTCGACTTTGAATGTTCTTACCCCCAATTTTTTTTATCAAATTAACATATATACAAATAAACGTGACTTGGCATGTAAAGAATACAATAAAAAAAAAACTAATGTGGATGCCCCTATACACGGATATGCTAATTCAGTTCCCTTATCTAATACCTCCAGTACATGATTAACTGAAAATCACACACAAACACAAAAATTGAAGAATATATAACACGACACAATATTTGACGACAAACAAATGGAGACTAAAACACAATCTTCGATCATTTAATTATCGTAAAAACTGATCACAAAGCAATTTACAAATGTGAGGCCGATACACATACATAAATATATAACGCAGTTAGGAATGTGTCCTATACATGATTAAACTAATTCTGTACTCTTATCTAATACTAGTACATGATTAACTAAACAATCACACACAAACAGTAAAATTGAAACACTAACAAAACACAATTACAATATTCTTCGACAAACAAACGGAGCCTAGGACACAATCTTCGATCATTTGCTTATCGGAAAAAATTAATCAGAAACACAGATGCACAAATGTGAGTCCGATAAATAAACATGTACGATACGAATCAGTTACCAATTATATGTGAACGATAAATTTGTGTATCGAACAGTGAAGATACTCCTCCGATTGGAACCCTAGAAATTGTGTAACTCGAACATATCGAGTGTCGAATCCTTGTCTAACTTGTGCTGAATCTATATTAATTTGGGTATTTTATTTACTTAATTTTTTTTGGTTGCGCGTTGGAGAATAAAAGAATTAGTAGCGCTTCAGCTGGCAATTAGACAGATGTAACGAACTATTTATAACTAAGCATTCGCGATACACGTGCTCTATAACTTTTTTTTACTGAATTGCCCCTCCTTATAATTATCCTCGAAATTTGGGCCCGAAATCGTAAAATAATTTCTCGGACTGGATTTCATCAAAAATTTAATCAAAATTTGAATGTTTAACTGATGTACAGGAAAATTTCTATAAATTGATATCAATGTGATCGACAAATTTTATTAATTTAACGATATTATTAACTATTCGAGGCTAAAATTACACCAACACCATTATGTTGGGACAAAAAAAATATTTTAAAATATAAATTTATAATGAATTATTAATTTATTAAATATTAATTTATCGAAGTTTTACTGTATCTTTTATTAATTTTTGCTTTTTTGAGAAAATAGCTAGAAAAACCCTTTCTTTTCTACATTTTTCGGTCAAGTAGAAAACGTAACATTTTCTTATGGTTTAGAAAAAATGTTACATTTAGAAAGAAAATTGCTAAATAAACTCTTGTTTTTATTATTTAAACCCCAATTTTTAATTTTAGATATTTTAATTGTAGAACTAGGATTAGGTTCAAATAATTTATATCTTAGATTTTGTGTAATCAATAATTGAGATTTATTCGTATAGTAAATGATATTTTGATTTTGTTGCAGCACATATATATAATTATACAATACATAATAGTTTGTTATCTAACATATATAATTTTTTTAAATAATAAATTATTTTCACATAACTCAACTTATATTTTATCATTATAATATTAATTCAGTTGGAGCTTGAATATTAATTCATGAAACTTATTTTCCAATTTATTTTAAAAGAAACATTATTTATGAATACATATGAAATTTATTAAAAATTTGAAATAAAAATATTTTACCTTGATTCGTAAAAGGGATTTCATAACAATGAAACATTTTGCCAATAAGCTCTAACTCATATGATAATGATGGTTTGATTTCTTTTCAATACTTAAATTGTTAGGAAAGAGATTTGTAATACTATATATATATAACAAAATCATTATCAGTGAAGAAAATTGATGGATATTAAGAAAATATTAGAAAACAAAAGCATTACAACATAACACAAAAGTACATGCAGAACTCGAAAATTATATAAAGTAAAAGTAAAGTAAATGTAAACATCTAGAATTCGTCTTGCCTTATGACATGGTTGGTAAGTCATTAGTTTTGTCATCTGATTTGTTTTTGGAGTCATTATTTGGTCATTTCTACGTCTATTGTTACTTTAAGATCAGTTTTAATCATGTCTGGAAGTGGAAATTATGTTCAAGAGATGGAGGAATCTTTTGCAAGATTTAACATTGAGGAAGAAGAACAGGGGGTGTTGGAGGCCCATCGGCCCAATAGGCTATGTTAAGCCCATCACTGTACACCTAAGTTAAGTATCCAAGACATAGAGATCCGAATCCAAGACATAGAGATCCCTTGGATGCTTCGGTCCAGTCAACAAGTGACACCTCAGAATGTGGGGTACGGCTGTCTTCTCCTCATCATTTCCTAGGGCCCACATCCGAAGGCTATAAATAGAAGAGAGTAAGCAACAACAAGGGACAATTCATTATCACTACTCAAGTATTCTCTTTCACAATTTCTTTACGTTTTACCATATCAATTAAACAACCAGAAAACTTACTCTTACGCCGGAGGTGAATCGAGGGTCAACACCCTCGCATTCTTTTGTCTTGCAGGTTGAACGAAGGCCCTACTCGGAAATATCTGGTTCCAACATTTGGCGCCGTCTGTGGGAACGTAGAGAAACAATTGTGTTCGAGTTTATCGAAAATTATTGCAGCTGAAGACACGCCCTTACCAGACGCCAGCACCGTAGCTGGAGACAGTCCCATCACCCCTACCATCCAAAGAGTCGCCCCTATATCCCAGGAAAATCCTTCTGTTGCCCGAAGGATATTGAATTTCGATGAGGAAGGAGACATGCCCACTCCCGAAGAGCAACTAGAAATGCTAATGAAATGGAGAGAGCAGCAGAAGACCAAAGGAAAGCAGAAGGAAGTAAACGATAAAGAAGCCGAAAGACTAGCTAAGAAAAAGGCGGCTGACCGATTGAAATTAGAAGCCCTCAAGCTCCAAAGAGAAGAGATCGAGCTACAGGAAAAACTGCTTCGTGAGGCCCTAGAGGCCGAAAATCCAAAAGCCGAAGATGAAAAAGAAAAGAGAACTAGAGATGACGAAGATGAATCTTGGAATTCGGAATCGCAATCTAAGAGAGCAAGATCCAAAAACAATTATTCCTCGGATTCTGAAGAAGAAGGTCCTCGCACGGATGACCGAATCCGAAGGCTAGAAAAGGTGATGTTCGGTGAAAGAAAGATGAGCCATGAGCCTGTGGTGACCATAGACGTGGAACAATACCGACCTCCGCCAGGGAGACAATTTCCGAAGATGAACGAATTTAACGGAAAAGGGGATCCCGAAGATCATTGCGAGAAGTATGAATCGCTCATGACCGGTATGGGACACTGTGACGTTATGCTGTGCAAAATGTTTAAGACATATCTGAAAGGACCAGCGTCAATGTGGTATCGTTCGTTAAGACCCAGGTCTATTGGTTCATACGTACAAATCAAAAGGAAATTCATAAGGCACTACTCCCACATGTGCCGAAGAGAAAAAGATACAGAGGCCCTGATCCATTGCAGACAAAGACCGAACGAAGAGTTGGGGGAATACCTGGCCCGATTCAAAGACGAAGCAGGGACGGTAACAAACTTGGACAAAGTCAAGGCTGCCGGGTTCCTCTCGGCCGGACTCGATCCCATTAAAGGAAGAAAGCTTCGATCCTCCCTGTATGATGCACCCCCAAAATCCTTGAACGATATATATTTACGAGGAGAAGCTATCCGAAGAAAGTTGGAATCCATCAACGGATACAAAGATAAGAAAAATGATAAAAGTGATAGAAAAGACGACAGAAGGGACGACCGAAGAGATCGGGGGGATACCAGAAATAGGCCAAATGACGCAAGGCCCAATAAAGGAACCGAACGGAGAAGAGATAGAGAGAATGCCGTGTTCACACCTCTCAACACTCCAATCTCAAAAATCCTTCATGAAATTAAAGGAAGGCCTGGATTCACTCGACCACCCAAGATGCGGGCTCCCGAACATCGAAGAAACGAAAATAAGTTCTGCGACTACCATCGTGATAAAGGTCATAACACCAACGATTGTTTCCATCTAAAGAATCTGATAGAAAGAATGATCAGGGATGGAGACCTAGCACAATTCATCGGAGATATGAGGGAGAAGCTGGACAACAAAGAAAAGAAAGAAGCCGAAATATCGGAAAAATACCGAGGAGAGGTGAAAACCATTTCCGGAGGCACGATTCTTGATCGGAACAGTAAAACCGCCCGAAAGAAGTATGCCAGACAAATCTACAACCTCTGTCAATCAAACATCGCGAAGCAGCCTTTACCCATATCTTTCACCGAAGACGACTATGAGGACGTAATATGGCCGCACGAAGACCCACTCGTCATAAACCCAGTCATCGGCGAAAATAAGATTTGGAGAGTGCTGATTGACGAAGGCAGTTCGGTAAACATTTTGTACCACCGAACATACTGCAAAATGAATCTTGGAGGAGAAGAATTGGAACCCTGCCATGAAGCACCATTGTACGGTTTTGGAAATCAGCCCATACCGATTAAAGGAACAATCACTCTCTCCGTCTTGCTAGGAAAAGCACCGTACACTGTAACGAAGGAAGCAAAATTCTACGTGGTTCGGGTTGACAGTCCATACAATGGAATCCTCGGGAGGCCAGCTTTATCTTCATTTCAAACCGTCTCTTCCATACCGCATCTAAAGTTAAAGTTCCCAACCGAGAACGGAGTCGGAGAAATGAGAGGAGATCAGAAAGCCGCACGGATCATAATTTTGGAGGACCTAGAGAAAGACAAGGACATAGAGATGACCGAAGCGGGAAAGAGAAAAAGGATCAACGAGGACACAGGAGGCAACCATCAATTGCTGAATATTGAGCTAGAAAAATTCGGAGTCGATTTATCTAGTCCGATTGCCGAACCGGCAACTGAGACCGAGGAGGTTGAGCTATACGTAGGCCAGTCGGGCAAAATGATCCAGATAGGCAAGGATTTAGATCCCGAACTGAAAGCGAGAGTCATCAAAGTCATTCGGGAATTTCACGACGTATTCGCCTGGAATCCCGAAGACATGCCAGGTTTAGACCCATCGGTCGCCAAACATTGCCTCAACGTGAAACCCGATGCCCAACCGGTGAAGGAGAAGAAGCGAAATTTCGCTATGGAAAGACAAAAGGTCATCCAAGCCGAAGTCGAAAAACTTCTAGAAGCCAAATTCATTGAAGAAATAGATTACCCCGATTGGTTGGCAAACGTGGTGGTAGTCAAAAAGTCAAACGGAAAGTGGAGAATGTGCGTCGATTACACCGACCTAAACAAGCATTGCCCGAAGGACCATTACCCTTTACCGAACATCGATCAGTTGATAGATGCCACTTCAGGCCATCAAATACTCAGCTTCTTGGATGCGTTCTCCGGATACCATCAGATCGCCATGAACGCCGAAGACATTCCCAAAACAGCATTCATCACACCGAATGGCACTTATGCCTACATCAAAATGCCCTTCGGACTAAAGAACGTAGGGGCAACGTTTCAAAAGATGATCAACAAAGTCTTCAAAGCCCAAATAGGCCGAAACATGGAATGCTACGTGGATGACATGATTGTCAAATCCTTGTTTAGAGATCACGCCGAAGATTTGAAAGAATGCTTCGAAGCACTAAGGAAAAACAACATGAGGATTAACCCGAACAAATGCACGTTCGGAGTTAATAGTGGAAAATTTTTAGGATATATGGTCAGCGCCCGAGGAATTGAGGCAAATCCCGAAAAAATTAAAGCAGTCATTGACATGGAAGCACCGAAGACAATCAGGGATATTCAGAAATTGACCGGACGAATGGCAGCCTTGAGAAGGTTCATTTCTCGGTCAGCTGAAAAAGCCCTACCATTTTTTGAGGTTCTTCGGGGAACAAAAAACTTCGAATGGGGACCGAGTTGTCAAAAGGCTTTTGAAGAACTAAAAGAATACCTGGTAAACACCCCACTCTTAATGAGACCGAGCCCGAATGAAACCCTTCAGCTATATCTGGCCGTGAACGACCGAACACTCGGGGCAGTACTGATCAAACAGCATGAAGGGAACCAACATCCAGTCTTCTACGTCTCTCACATCCTAAAAGATGCAGAAACAAGGTATCCCAATGCCGAAAAGTTTGCCTACGGGCTAGTAATGGCCTCTAGAAAGTTACGGCACTACTTCCAAGGCCGAACAATCCAAGTAGTAACCGATCAACCCCTGAAGAAGATCATGCGAAGACCAGAAGCTTCGGGCCAAGTGGTCGCTTGATCGGTCGAATTAGGAGAATACGACCTGGAATTTGTTCCCCGAACCGCAATCAAAGCTCAAACCCTTGCCGATTTCATAACGGAATGCTCTTTCTCTAGTCCAAAAGATTTGGCTCCTGAAGAACAATTAATACCTTCACCAGGAAAGTGGAAACTTTTTGTAGATGGTTCGGTAGCAGGGTCAAAGTGTGTTGCAGGCCTCATATTAACTAGTCCTGAAGGTTTCGAGATATGTCAAGCGTTCAGATTCGCCTTCTCCTTAACCAATAACGAGGCCGAATACGAAGCGGTATTAGCAGGTCTAGATTTGGCAAAAAGTTTGGAGGTAAAGCACCTAAGAGTTTTCAGCGACTCTATGCTAGTCGTCAAACAGTTTTCGGGAGAATACGGACAAAGAGACCCCCAAACAAAAGCCTATGCCACGAAGGTCCGTGAAAATTCATTAATGTTCGAATCATTCGAATTAAGCCAAGTAGCCAGGAAAAACAACAGCCGAGCCGACGCGCTATCAAGGTTAGCGTCGGCGGAAACTCAGAATCTCAAAGGTTCAATTTATCTGACCGAAGTCAAGGCACCATCGCTAGACAAAAAACAATGCCTGGAAATACATCAAGGAATCAACTGGATGACGCCAATCAGAGCTTTCTTAGAAAAAGACACCCTTCCCCTTGATAAGAAACAGGCCCATAAAATCAGATACCGATCGGCCAGTTACTCCATCATTGAAGGCAGATTATTTAGGAGATCAGCCACTCAGCCCTTGCTCCGATGCCTGGACCCCGACGAGCAAAAGATGGCATTAGAAAGTATTCATGAAGGCATCTGTGGTGAACACCTCGCAGGACGGTCACTTGCCTTCAAAATATTAAGGCAAGGTTTCTATTGGCCAACGATAAGGGAGGACGCTTCGGAGTACGCAAAGAAATGCAAACAATGTCAATTATTCAGTAACATTCCGAAGCAACCACCCGAAGAAATGACCTCGGTACTCAACCCGATTCCTTTTGCTATGTGGGCAGTAGATATTGTGGGCATTCTGCCAACTAGTACTAAACAGGCCAAATATTGCATTGTGGCCATTGATTACATGACCAAATGGGTAGAAGCAAGACCCCTCTCAGCCATCACCGAAGAAGCCGCGAAAAAGTTCGTGCTAGAACAAATTATTCTAAGATTCGGGATCCCGATGATATGTGTATCGGACAATGGGACACAATTCATTGGAAGCAAATTCAGGAAATTCCTATTTGAATTCGGAATTCAGCAAAGATTCAGTTCGGTAGGCCATCCTCAAGGAAATGGAGCAATCGAAGCTGCTAACAAGATCATTTTCGACGGGATAAAGAAAAGGCTAGGAGATTCAAAAGGACTCTGGGCCGAAGAATTGCCGTATGTCTTGTGGGCCTACCGAACAACTCCGAGATCGTCGACCGGAGAAACTCCATTCAAACTCGCCTTCGGCACCGATGCTTTGATGCCGACTGAGGTCGGCCTAGAATCTTATCGGACACAAGTATTCAACGTGGAAACAAATGAGTTCGGACTCCGAGCAAATGTGGATCTGCTTGAAGAAGAGAGGGAAGCAGCCTATCAGAGAAATTTAAGATACCAGCTTCAGGCATCCCAATATTACGATTCAGGAATAAAGAAAAGATCATTCCACGTGGGAGATTTGGTCCTCCGAGAATTAGCCACTTCGATGCCGACCAGACAAGGTAAACTCATGCCGAATTGGGAAGGTCCCTACGTGGTGATAGAGGTAGTTCGTCCAGGCACATACAAGCTAGCTCATTCGGACGGGAATCCTATCAAAAATACATGGCATGCATCCCGCCTTCGTCGTTTTTACCAGTAAGACCTTTTCATTTTATTGTAAATAAAGTAAATATAAGGAACCCATGTTTGGGGCAGACCGAATAAAACATGTGTTCTTACTTCTGGTTTAGTATTTATGGTATTTTGACATAATTAAGGCAGGGAGGAAATATTTTTCATTAACCAAAGAAAGCTTTAATTATTTACAAATCCCTTAAATACTTGGGGACATAAGAGCTAGGCTCCGGCCGAAGATGCAAAATTGTCCGAAGACGCATAAAAATGAAAATTATGCTAAGGACAAAATAAAGAGCTAGGCTCCGGCCGAAGATGCAAAATTGTCCGAAGACGCATAAAAATGAAAATTATGCTAAGGACAAAATAAAGAGCTAGGCTCCGGCCGAAGATGCAAATTGTCCGAAGACGCATAAAAATGAAAATTATGCTAAGGACAAAATAAAGAGCTAGGCTCCGGCCGAAGATGCAAATTGTCCGAAGACGCATAAAAATGAAAATTATGCTAAGGACAAAATAAAAAGAGCTAGGCTCCGGCCGAAGATGCAAATTGTCCGAAGACGCATAAAAATGAAAATTATGCTAAGGACAAAATAAAAAGAGCTAGGCTCCGGCCGAAGATGCAAATTGTCCGAAGACGCATAAAAATGAAAATTATGCTAAGGACAAAATAAAAAGAGCTAGGCTCCGGCCGAAGATGCAAATTGTCCGAAGACGCATAAAAATGAAAATTATGCTAAAGACAAAATAAAAAGAGCTAGGCTCCGGCCGAAGATGCAAATTGTCCGAAGACGCATAAAAATGAAAATTATGCTAAGGACAAAATAAAAAGAGCTAGGCTCCGGCCGAAGACACAATATTGTCCGAAGACGCGTGACTTTATGCTAAGGACAATATAAATTGAAAAACAAGCGACATAAATATCTCAAAAGGTCAGAGTTATGCCCGAAGGCTTACATCAATCCGAATAAAAAGTTATGCCCGAAGGCTTACATTACGTGATCGAAAACAAAAGAAGAAAACTTAATCGGAAAGTTCAGGCTCGGAGCCCGAACTGACTTCGAGAGGTAGATCGGGTTCTGGGGGACGAGTAACGGGATCTTCAAACATGCCCAGGATCTGCTTGTAGTCCCAACCCTTCTCATGAGCCCGAACCACTGCCTCATCAAAACCAGCATCGTAACTCCTGTCCTCGCACTGGATCATCTTCTTCTCGGACTTCTTCAGCAACCGCCGACTCCGCTTGGCTTGCTCGGTCCTCCTCGCCGCCAGCCTTATCTGAGAATCCCTCTCCAGTTCCAGAGACTTGCGTTCGATCTCCAAATTTTCAACACGAGTCCGGAGCTCGGCATTCTGCTTCCGAAGAGACTCTACTTCCCTCAGCTGCTTGGACATGTCCTTTACCTTGTCCTGAACGGCCGCAGCCCAAGGAGCAGTCTGAAACGAACAAGAAAGCAAACATGAAACGAATGAAAAAACATGCAAAAAATACAAGTATAAAGTAACAAGGAATATACCATGGTAAGGTGCCCCAACAGCTCGGCACAAGCCGACACAGGATCAGCAGATTCATAAACAGATCGATCGGCAGGAAGAATCATGGCGTGGAGGAAGTCGTCGGAAACCTGCTTCGCTTCCGCAGGAGCAGGGGCAGCAAACTTATCCATGGACATGATCGACCAAGAAGGTCGATAAGACTGAATAACCTCTTCGGTATTCCGAATCCTCTTGTTCACATTATCAACAGTGCCACCAGACGAAGAACCAGCTGGATGACCAGACTCAGAAACCGTTCTAGGATCGTTCTGATCGGCCTCGGTTCCGTCGGTAATTAAACGTTGCTCCTCGGCCTTTTTCTTGGCCTCCTCTTCAGCCAACCGAAGCAATCTAGCTTCCTCTTCGGCCTTCTTCTTGGCCGCCTTCTCGACTTGCCTCCGAGCGAAATCCTGTTTAGAAGACACTACAACAACAAAAGCACAAAATCAGCAAGTTATCATTTTTAAACAAAAATTCACCGAAGAAAGAAAATATATGTTACCACCACGCCAATGGATAGCGTCAAGATAACCCTTGTCTCGGCTCATAGCTAGGGGAATCTTATCCGGAACCATCGGTCGGCTAATTTTGTAATAATCAGCCTTATCTTGATCAGACATATCAGGTGCCAGTACGTTCCGAGGTTCTATCTCTCGCCACACTCGGTAATTATCTAATCTCGGACCACTAATAAAAAACCACTTGGTGTGCGTGTTGTGATTACTAGAGTTGGTAGCAGCCCAATCTGCCCGACCAGGCCTTCGGGATATTGTGTAGAAGCCCGCCGATTTAGGGTTCCTCCTTATGTCATAATGATGAAGAAAGAGGACCAATCGAGGTTCGACCTCGGCCTTTATGCATCTAGTTTGAAAGGCATTAAAATGAATAAAACTGTTCGGGTCCAGCTGACCTAAAGCTACCCTCGTATGAATCAAGAACCTCCTAATGATGGGAAGAAGAGGGAGTCTAAGGCCGCAATGGAAGGCTCGTTCAGAGATGCCTATTTTAAAACTTCCATGAGGACAAGGGGAAACAGGGGTATGGTAGACGAGGTCATCCTCCTCGGCCTCGTATGCCTCATATTGTTCGGGAAAGTCATATCTACTATGCATGTGTAAGACTTCTTCTTCGGACATATCCGAAAGAAGATTGGCTGCTGCAAATTTTGACTCATCGCCAAAATGCGCCATCGCCGAATACGGAGGAACCGCACCTGATTGAGCCATCTCCTGCGTTCGGAAACAGAGGAGTCAGCCATGTACTCGGAAAATAAGAAAAAATTTTGAGAAAAAAACTTATTCGGTCAGTAACCGAGTACAGAGGGCTTGGATCAATCGGCCGAATAAAACCCAGATTCATGCGAACCGAAGGGTGTTCTTAAGTATTGGGGACACCGAGGAAAGTTCTTACCCCAAAAATTCCCAAAAACAAAAACAAAAACCTACAAAAACTAGTAAACTCCTAAAACGGTTCAAACCCATATCCCCAGATACCTCTAATCGTCAAAAGAAAAAAAACCCTACTACATTTACATATACACATACAAACATACATGCATTTGCACAAAATAAAAACGCGAATCTTCATATTAACAGATATCTTGAAAGAAAGAAGAAGAACTTACTTACTGTCCAGTAGGAGATGAGGTCGAGTTCCTGGGGATAGTTTGTTTGAAGATGAACCGCAACTGGAGTTGGAGCAGCGATGTCGTTCGAACCTGCGTTCCCGATCGTTGAATTTGGAGGAAAGGTTGAGAAGAGATTTTTTACCAAGAGGCCGATGTGAAAAGAGAAAAGTAAAAAAGACAAAGGAGGTTTTTGAGGTTTTAATAGACACGACCCTTGAAGATAGAGGACGTTACAAATTCAACGGCTACGATTTAAGCACAGATCTTAAGACAGGAGTAACTGCTATCATTAATGGACGCGACTCCCCACGCGACCCCTTCTCATCAATAGCTGTCATCCACGTCATCTATAACGGCCGAGAAGGTAATCCGAAGATGGGCCATTGGTTTCGGCCTTCAGTCCGAGGATACCTCTTACCGAAGCCCTGGGACATGTTGGAGGCCCCTCGGCCCAATAGGCTATATTAAGCCCATCACTGTACACCTAAGTTAAGTATCCAAGATATAGAGATCCGAATCCAAGACATAGAGATCCCTTGGATGCTTCGGTCCAGTCAACAAGTGACACCTCAGAATGTGGGGTAAGGTTGTCCTCTCCTCATCATCTCCTAGGGCCCACATCCGAAGGCTATAAATAGAAGAGAGTAAGCAACAACAAGGGACAATTCATTATCACTACTCAAGTATTCTCTTTCACAATTTCTTTACGTTTTACCATATCAATTAAACAACCAGAAAACTTACTCTTACGCCGGAGGTGAATCGAGGGTCAACACCCTCGCATTCTTTTGTCTTGCAGGTTGAACGAAGGCCCTACTCGGAAATATCTGGTTCCAACAGGGGGTATAAGCTATGAGGAGGAAATAGAGGAATTATGTGAGATAGATCTGAGATGGTGTTTAGTGGGTAGGTTTTTGACAGACTGAGCAATAGATTTTCAGGCCATGCAACATAAAATGGCCTCGTTGTGGAAGCCTGGGAGAGGAATGTATGTCAAACCATTGGAGGTAAACAGATTTATCTTTTAATTTTATCATGAAATTGATGTTAAGAGGGTGATAGAAGGAAGTCCATGGACGTTTGGAAGGTTTCATCTGGTTTTTATACGTCTGAAACAAGGAGATAATCCAAGAACTATTCCGATTAATACAATGAATATCTGGATTCAACTTCATGACATGAATCCAGGTTTCATGTCTTTACGTGTGGTGAAAGATATTGGGAACTACATTGGACAGTTCGTAGAATCGGACACAAATAATTTTACAGGGGTATGGAGGGAGTACTTGAGGGTCAGGGTTTCAATTTCACTAGATTCTCCATTGAAACGTCGTATGAAACTGAAGAAAAATGCTGAACAATGGTCATGGGTAAATTTCAAATATGAGGGAGCTCCTACGTTTTGTTTTATTTGTGGCCTTATAGGGCACAGTGATAAGTTCTGTGAAAAGCTATTTGAGACGCCAGAAGAACTGATTACGAAACCGTTTGGGCCATGGATGCAAGCTGAACCAAGGAGGAAGAATCATACTATAGGCTCAAAGTGGCTCCGTTCTGGGAGTGGTTTTCCGGTAGTGAAATCAGGGGAGAAAGATGAGACAGGTAATGGGAAAGTTGTTACCGAAAATACCGTGGAGGAAAATCAGCTGGGCGGGAAAGATGGGATGATGATTGATAGTTCAAAAGTAAATAAGGGGATAAGTCAAGGAGGAAATAAAGCCAACAGTTGGGGAAACAATATCGTGGAAATATCTCAAAATAATATTATTCATAGCAATAATATTATAATTGAGGAATTAAATGAGAAAACAAATAATGAGGTGGACGAGACTGAATTAAATATTGTGGACCCGAAGAGAAGAAGAATGAACGAGTATGCTATATATGGTATATAGAGAAACGAAGAACGGGAAGAAGACGCTAGAATGGAGCTTAATGAGAGTCCAAAAAACTTGTTAGAGGCGGGTGCTGTACAGCAGCCCCGCCTAGGATTATGACGGCCCTAAGTTGGAACTGCCAGGGCTTAGGGCATCCCTGGAAAATTCAGTTCCTTAAGAATGTTGTCCAACAACATAAGCCTATGTTTGTTTTTCTTTGTGAGACGTTATGTAATAAAATAAAGATGGAAAGTATTCAGAGATCACTGCATTATAAGGGGATGGTGGTAGTGGAGGCTCAAGGTAGGAGTGGTGGGCTGGCGTTACTGTGGAAGAAAGAAGATCAGGCGGATCTTATTAGCTTATCACATAACCATATTGATATCGAAACTACAGTCTTGGGCATGGGTAACTGGCGTTTTACAGGTTTTTACGGTGAGCCAGATAGAACTAAAAGAAAAAGAACATGGGAGCTGCTGAGAAACCTTGCTAGAGATGCTAATTTGCCATGGTGTGTCATGGGAGACCTGAACAATATTGTTACTCAGGGTGATAAACGAGGAGGGGCTCCGTACCCAAATTGGTTAGTAGAAGGTTTCAACGAGACTCTGAATGTTTCAGGCTTGACTGATATGAATATCATTGGGCATCAATACACCTGGGAAAGAGGTAGGGGGACAGAAAATTGGATAGAAACAAGACTTGATAGAGTGCTTACGAATGACGAATGGGTAGATTGGTTCCCGTTATCAAAACTCTATAATTTGGAGGGGTAGCCCATCTGATCACAGTCCAATCTTTTTGGACACCAGTAAATTAATTCGGGATTAGCGTCAAAGTAGAAAATTTACGTTTGAAAATGCTTGGTTAGCTGAACCGATGTGCTATCAGTTGGTGAAAGATAGTTGGGAAGAACATGCAGGTGAGAAGATTCGGGATAAAGTGTGGCAGTGTGGGCAGTTATTGGAAGTCTGGGGACGAGAAGTGACGGGTAGTTTTGGGAAGAGAGTGAAGGAATGTAAACTCGAGCTTAAGAAGCTGAGGGACAAATCTGATGCAGAATCTCTGGAGAAGTTTAAAGCAGCAAAGCAGAAGTTATTCCTAATTTTAGATCAATAAGAGGTGTTTTGGCATCAGCGTTAAAAACAATTATGGTTGCAGGCTGGGGATAAAAATACTCAGTTTTTTCATGCTTCTGCAAGTAAAAGGAGGAGGTCGAATTCGATTCAGAAGTTACAAAATATAGTAGGGGAGTGGGTCGAGTGGCATAATGGTCTGGAGTCTCTAATCACTAAGTATTTCGAGAATATCTTTACAGCCACAGAAACTCTATGGGGAGAAGTTGTTAATAAGGTTCCAGTCACGATCACAGTAGCTCATAATGAAGATTTGTTGAGAGAGATATCAGCGGAGGAAGTTAGGTTTGCTCTTTTCCAAATGCATCCGAACAAATCCCCTGGTCCGGATGGAATGACACCTGATTTTTTCAGAAACATTGGTCGATAGTGGGTAGTGATATTGTGGAGTTGGTTAGAAAGTTTTTCAAGGAAGGGGAGCTCGATGTAGGCTTGAATGAGACGAATCTGGTTCTAATTCCAAAGAAGAAAAATCCGAGCAAAGTGAATGATCTTAGACCAATTTCATTGTGTAATGTTTTGGTACGAATTATTCCGAAGGTGATGGCAAATCGTCTAAAAATCTTGTTGGATGTGGTGGTGTCAGAAACACAGAGCGCTTTCATTCCTGCTCGCTTAATATCAGATAACATTTTGGTTTCCTATGAGGTGATGCACTATTTGAAGAATAAAAGATATGGAAAGGAGGGGTATATGGCAATAAAGTTAGACATGAGTAAGGCATATGATAGGCTTGAGTGGGATTTTTTGAAAGCTATTATGGGTAGAATGGGGTTTAGTGATCATTGGATCAAGATGGTAATGGCATGCATAACATCAGTCTCGTATAATATAGTGCATGGTGCTCATACAATGGGTCCTATTTTTCCTACTCGTGGGATTAGACAAGGGGATCTGTTGTCCCCCTATCTTTTTATTATGTGTGCTGAAGGCTTATCAGCTTTGTTGCAATATTATGAATCGAAACACTGGATTCATGGTATAAAAGTATGTCGTCAAGCTCCTACAATATCCCATATGTTATTCGCGGATGATAGTTATCTTTACTGCAAGGCTAATACAGATGAAGCACGATGAGTCATGGAGTTACTTCGTGTGTTTGAGCAGGCCTCGGGTCAACAGGTTAGTGTGGAAAAATCCTCTGTGTTTTTTAGCACAAATGTTATCCCGTATAATAGACAGAATATTTGTCAGGTTCTGTTAATGAGTGAGGCAGATGTTCACAGTAAATATTTGGGCCTTCCTAATCTATTGGGACAAAAGAAGTCAGTGTTACTTGGTTTCCTGAAGGATGGGATTGAAAATAAAATTCGAGTGTGGGAAAGAAAACTGGTGGCGAAATTAGGGCAGGAAATTCTGATCAAAATGGTAGGGCAATCCCTTCCAAACTATGCTATGAGTGTCTTTCTCCTTGTCATGGATTTGATCAAGAATATAGAGAAAATGTTGACAAAGTATTGGTGGAACTCGACTCAAAAGGGCAGGAAAAAGATTCACTGGGCTAGTTGGGAAAAGCTGTGTAAGCACAAGTCAACAGAAGGTTTAGATTTTAGAGATTTTCGGAGTTTTAACCTAGCAATGTTAGGCAAGCAAGGTTGGTGGTTTTTGACAAACCCTGATAGTTTGGTTTCCAAAGTGTACAAAGCAAGGTACTTCAGAGATGGGAATTTTTTGAATTCGAAACTTGGCTCCAACCCCAGTTTTACGTGGCGTAGTATGTGGGAAGCTAGGGAGCTAGTCAGTGCTGGTGCTTGTTGGAGGATTTGATCAGGGGCATCGATAGACATTCTGGGACAACCTTGGTTGGCAGATGGGGATAATTCGTTTATCCAAACGGAATGTGTGACACTTCAGAATAATAAGGTTCAGGGGTTAATGCATATTGGTAGGAAGGAATGGGATAGTGAAGTAATAAAGGATTTGTTTAATCAACGAGACCAAGACAGGATTTTTCAGACGCCTATTTATGTAGATGAAGGGGTAGATAGAATCAGTTGGAAGCATGAAATCTCGGGTACGTATACGGTTAAAAGCGCATACAGGTTAAGCCAGAGGTTGAAAGGAGTTTTTAGATTGGATGAGAGATCGAAGGTTCTTATGGTTCTTTGGAAGATCAAGGCTCCTCCTCGAGTCCTTAATATAGTATGGAGAGCTATTATGGGTTGCATACCAACTCTCAGTCAATTAGCTCAAAAACGAGTTTCAATAAGTACTCAATGTCCGATCTGTTTAAATGGGGAGGAATCGATTAGTCATTGCTTGGTGACCTGTCCGTTTGCTAGTATGTGCTGGAGTATAGTATTCCCAGGGATTCAGGTGGCACAGATAGGGGATTTTGAAGAATGGTTAGGGGATGTGTTTCAAAGGAACAATCAAAACAAATGTGCAGAGTTGGTGACAGTATGTTGGGCGTTATGGAGAAACAGAAATGATGTGGTGTGGAATAGGAAATACTCGAATGTAAACAGAGTTGTAGCATCAGCAAAGCAGTACCTTTTACAGTGGAAGTTTGCTCAGGTTAATTGTTCTAGTGCATCGTCCAGGTTTGTAGTGCAAGGGGATGGTGCTAGTACTTGGGTAAGGCCTCAAGGTAACTCAATAAAGGTAACGGTTGATGCTACCCTGTTCACAGATCGACATGAATATGGTTTGGGTCTGGTGGCTCGAGATGCAGATGGTAAGGTGGTTGCTGCAAGAACTCGCTGTTTCTCAAGAAGGGTGGCAGCAGAATATGCAGAAGTAGTAGCGATTAAGGAGGCTTTATCTTGGATAAAAGAACAGGATTGGCAGGAGGTGGTGTTAGAATCTGACTACTAAGCGGCTGTGCAAGCGATCAGAAGTACGGTGGAGATGAGATCAAGCTTTGGCATGGTGGTGGAGGAGTGTCGACGTGAGCTCCGACTTTCAAACATTTTATCATTGTTATTTATTAAACGATCTGCAAATACGGTTGCTCATTGTTTTGCAAGAGCTTCGTATAAATATCCTGATCGTAGATTTGGTAGGACTGATATCCCTACGGAATTTCATGAATAAAATTTCTCAGCTTTTGTCAAAAAAAAAAAGTAAAGTAAATGTTAGGATTTATGGATGATAGTTTAGAGACAATTTAACTAAATTTTATAATGCTTAGTTTTTACTAAATAGAACATATTGTCACAGTCAGAGTATGTTCTTCTAACCAAATAAGTTACAGTCATGTAATAAATGTAAATCTTGGAAGAAGTTCATTTAATTGTTCAAGCCTCAAGGAATACATCAGGTCGACAACAGGAATAAAAATGTTATTGTCATAACATTGATAGTAAGGTTACAAGAAGACAACATGTTGCAAGTCATGACAGAAGATTCATTCTGACAGCAACATTGGCGGAAGCATGAAGACAGCAACATTCTCATACTTTGATAGCAAGTCTGGAATTCCTGACAACATTGGCGGGGATTCATACTGTCATCCATAGTACATTTTCATGACAGCAGACTTGACCTCAACGATTACTGTCTCAATGGAATCATTTTGAATTGGGGATTCACCAAGTCAAACAATATGACAGAAAATATGTTCAAGAAACAGGCGTGCTGCAGTATCCAAAGATTATAGCAGACCTGTAAAGACTACGACAGAAGCTTGAGAGATAACAAGAGAGATAACAAGACAAAACTTACCAATTTGAGAGTATGGTAAATCAACATCTCCTAGAACTGGGAAAGCTAAATTTAGAATATATCCAAATTGCTTTATATGTATTGATAACTCTGTTTGTATATCAATATAGGAAAGTCACATGGGTGTGCAAATTGTAAGGAGCTGCCACTTAAAAATGACAACAGCTTCACAACCCATGCAGATGGAAACATTAGCTGGAGAAAACTATTTTTCTCTAGGTTGTAGCAAAACATTGGAAAATAAATAAAACATTTATTTTGTGAGAAACATCTTGAATTACTACTTGTGATTGCATTTATTTCATTGATAAATTAGAATCTTTATTATTGTTGTTGAAATAGAGATTTGAATTTATCAGTATTGTATTCAACCATTCCTTCTACAATACTCAGGGACCAACAGTAAATTATATTATTATGAGTATGATGTGATAACTTTTATTTTTATTTTTATATGAATAAGATGTGATAACTTAGTTGTAGAAGTTCATTTCGCTTCATTTCTGATTCTAAATTTGATTCTTGATAATTATTAAAAATTTATACTATTATATACATTTATGAGTTCTTTTTTAAATGAAAATGTGTTAGATTTATTAAAATAATCTCATATGCGAGGTAAGACGTTTGATGTTGCTATTGCAGATAATTGTAATTTTTTTTGTATTATTTGATATTTGGAAAAGTATATTTTTTAAAATGTTATACACCAAACTATATATATATATATATATATATATATATATATATATATATATATATATATATATTAAAAATATTATGTGACGACTATCTAATTTTTATAATATCACTTATTTTATCAATATTGTTTTTCATAACATAACAATAATCGACCAAGTATCTCTTATTTTGTTAACAATAATATGGTATATATGTTGTTCGATTTATTGGTGTAATTTTTTATATAAAATAAAATTTATATAATTAGAAAAAAATTAAGTAAAATTAAATAAACAAAAATCATCGATATGGTAGAAAGTATTGAATTAAAAAGTTTATGGTAGTAACATTAATCTTCTATCTATTATCTATCTATCTATCAATCTATCTATCTATCTATCTATCTATCTATTATATATATAAAGGAGAACCCGCAAGAGCTCTAGAATCGCTCGAATCCTATTTATCTATTTTTCTAGAAGCTCCTCTATTTTAAATAATTAAAATCAAAACTTCCTTCTTTATGCCCTATTTTATAGAAAAGAAATCAAAACTTCCTTTTTTAACATTAACATTTTCGAAATAGTAAAGGCTTTTGAATTTGTATGGAAGAATAATTCAAATTTACATATTCGAAATAGAAGAAATTTTACATTCTTATATATATATACAATCATTGTTTTTAACGATCAAATTATTTAAAAGGAAGTTATGATTTCTTTTCTAAAAATAGGGTCTAAAAAAGGAAGTTTTGATTTTAATTATTTAAAATAGAGGAGCTTTAGAAAAATAGATAAAAATGATTCAAGCGAAATCTCCGAGTTCAAAGACAGGCAACCTGTGAAACAAAAGCAAGTAGTCAAGGAGGGCGAGTTGAAGTTGAAGAAAGTAGCTGTGCTGCAGATGAAGGGGCCAACCTAAAGCAAGTGGCTATAGTAGGAGTGGCCAAATTACCAGAAGGAAATCAATCTCAATCCCAACCACCTCCTCAAGAATATGACTTCCAAGTGCCTACATTGCTAAACACTCTCCTCAAACTCAACCAACAGAATTCAAGGATGTTCTTTCTCATAAGGTGTGTCAAGATTGTTTAATAAAATAACATAAATATATTATAATTACTATTAACTAATCAATTACTTTTTTCAGCCAAAATAAGTTACCTTTTCTCCTTTCTCTAAATAAAATCTCTCTTTTTCAATTATATCATGGACAATTACCTTATTCAGCCAAAACACGTTACCTTTTTTTTATTTTCTCTTACTAAAACCTCTCTTTTTCCAATTATATCACATACGTTTCTATTTAATAAAAATAAAATAATAATTTTATAATACTAATAATTAACCGATTACCTATTCAGCTAAAACGTATCGTCTTTTCTATTTTTTCTAATTAAGTTTCCTTTTTTTTTTTCTAAAAAAATCACGGGCAACATTAATTTCTTATTTTTTAAAAACACTATAAGCAATTTTATTTAGTAAAATAACATAATTAAATTATAATTATTATAAACTAATCAATCACCTTTTTTCACATAAATCATGTCACCTTTTTAATTTTCACGTTACCTTTCTATTTTCTCTAACTAAAATCTCTCTTTTTCCAATTATGTCACGGGCGGTCTTATTTAATACATTAAACTAATAATATTATAATATTAATAATTAACCGATTACCTTTTTTCGCTAAAACGTATCATATTTTCTAACTAAAATCCTTATTTTAATAGAAATATCACGGTCAACATTAATTTCTCCTTTTTATAAAACATTAAAAGCAGTTGTATTTAGTAAAATAACGTAATTAAATTATAATTACTATAAACTAATCAATTACCATTTTCAAATAGAATATGTTACCTTTTTATTTTTCTCTAACTAAATCCTCTCTTTTTCCAATCATATCACGGGCATTCTATTTACTAAAATAAAATAATAATTTTATAATTACTAACAACTAACCGATTGCCATTTTCAACTAAAATCTATCATCTTTTCTATATTTTCTAACTAATTTAATTATCTTATTTTACTAAATAAAATTGCTCATAATTTTTAGAAATGAGAAATTAATGTTGCCCGTAATATTTTTAAAAAAAGGAATTTAATTAGAAAAAATAGAAAAGATGATACATTTTAGCTGAAAAGGTAATCGGTTAATTATTAATATTATAATATTATAATTTTATTTTTATTAAATAGAAACGCCCGTAATATAATTGGAAAAAGAGAGGTTTTAGTAAGAGAAAATAAAAAATGTAACGTGTTTTGGCTGAAAAAGGTAACCATCCATGATATATTTGGAAAAAGAAAGACTTTTGTTAGAGAAAAGAGAAATGGTAACGTGTTTTGTCTGAAAAAGGTAATTGATTAGTTAATAGTAATTCTAATATAATTATGTTATTTTATTAAACAAATTGCTCGTATGTTTTTTTAAAAAAAAAGAAATTTTAGTTAGATAAAATGTAAAAGATATTGTATTTTACCTAAAACATGAAATTATTTAGTTATTGAAAAACAGAAAAGGTAATATGTTTAACCTTAAAAAGGAAATTAATTAATAAAGTAGAAATTTTAGTTAGATAAAATATAAAAGATATTGTATTTTACCTGAAAAAGAAAATTATTTAGTTATTGAAAAATAGAAAAGATAATATGTTTAACCGGAAAAAAGGAAATTGGTTAGTTAGTAGGATGGATTTTATCTACCGTATTTTAGTTAGAAAATATAGAAAATATAATACGTTTTAACTGAAAAAGGACATCGGTTAATTATTAACATTATAATTTTATTAGTTATTTGTATTAAATATAACCGTCCGTGATATAAATTGGAAAAAGAAAGATTTTAGTTAGAGAAAATAGAAAGGTAATGTAAAAATTAAAAAAATGACGTGATTTAATGTGAAAATGGTAATTGATTAGTTTATAATATTTATAATTTAATTTTGTTATTCTAGTAGATAAAATTGCTCATAGTTTTTAGAAAATGAGAAATTAATGTTGCCCGTGATATTTCTAGAAAAAAAGGAAATTTAATTAGAAAAAAATAGCAAAGATGATACATTTTCATGTATCATTATTGTTATAGACAACGTATACGATTTTTAATATATTTTCTTAATAATTGAGAAATATGATGTGATATTTTCATGTATATATTAATGATTGTAAGATTTGTTGTAAATTAAAAAGGTAACGTAATAATATTAATGATTGAAAGATATGATAAAATTGATGTTTTTAGGTGTTTATAAAAGATATTATGTTCAACTAAAAGTAAATGTGAAAAAGGCAATCACTAATTACCATTAATTTTATTATATTAATTTGAAAAAGGCAATCGACTAATTACCATTAATTTTATTATCTTAATCGACTAATTATCATTAGTTATAACGTGTTTTAATTGGAAAAAAAATATTAATGATGGAAAGATATGATACGATTGATGTTTTTAGGTGTTTATAAAAGGTATTATCTCGACTAATTACCATTAATTATATTATGTTATTATTTATTTTAGGTGTATCTATGTTTCTTTATAATGAAGGGTATATAAGTAAATTCACTCAGTACCAAAAAACAGGTACCAAAACTTTCAATGTTTCGGAATTTATATAATAGTATAGATTATCAAATCATCTCATAGAAAAATTTTAGCCTCCAAAATTCATGTTTTAAAAAAATTAATTTAAAATAATGAAAAAATTCATGTAATATTAAAAAAATCCATGCATCGCACGGGTTTTAAACTAGTATAAATTAATATATAAATGTGGGATAACCAAAACTACAACAAAATTAATTTGTAAATTTTGAACCAGTCATGATCTATTTAAATTGAAAATCTAACAATTGTAAATGAGTGATAACCAAAACTAATAACAAAAAATAGGGGTTAAATATGTTGCTGGTGGGAATCGAACCTTTAATATATGTAAATAACAACTTTTGAATATTATTGTATCTAACAGTCCTGATCTAGTTAAGTTATTCGAGTTGAAGATGTTACGGTTGTAAATGAGGGATTGGATAACCAAAAATAGGAGATTAACCAAACTATAAATTATACCCATTTTACTTATTACAGTATAGTATATAAATAGCCAAACAGGCCCATAATTTGTATTGCACTCCTCATTATATGAGTTGTATACAGACGAGTATAAAACCAATCAGCTTCCTCGGGATTGAAAGTTCGAACAGGTTCGATAAAAAAAATCGATGCATATAAATTTCTGTAGCAAACATGTGTGCAAGGCATCTCGGGTCCTATTGCAAAATCGTTTTTATAAATTTTCTTGGAAGCCATAAACGAAAACTTTCAGACTTCCCACAGGATCATCTTCTAAGACATCCACTACCTGATTATTACAAAACCAAGCACAGTCAAAGACCAATATTTATTTGATATTGCACCACAAGTTATGAATTTAGAAATGCTCAACTTTAAAGCATATACAAGGGAGGAAAACAACAATAGCCTAGTTACACAACAAACCATCCACTTCGGAAAAAAATTGGAAAGACAATTTGCTGCATATCGATTCCAGCAAATTTATAGGTCCAAACTTCACAAGACAGAAAAGAGGTTCTTTACTGTAACAAATATTAATACGTATGGTCCTAATAAGAGATAAATTATAAGAGGTATGCTATGTGCAATTACAGGCAATTTGCTACTAGAATACAATCCTAATATTAGGGACAGTCTCCCACCAATCATAAGCATCTTCCTGAAGCAATGATACCGCATAGTCGAACTTATCTTCCTGATACAACGCATCATATTAAAAAACTCTTTCAGTTCTTTTCAACCATGTTTCAGCTTCAATAGGATCTATAGTACCCGAGAAATCAGTTGCCCCTAACTTCCTAAGTTCCTTATAGTTTCGTACCACTGGTGCATTCCTAGGTCCCTCAACTTCTTGTTCCATTCCTATATGTTGTCCATGTAAAGGTGAAGATGGAACATGTGATCCACCTATAGAGTGGTGTTGATTTTAATTTTCTAAAATTAGAAGTTTTTTTTTTTGAATTGGCATTTGTTTTGTGGAATATATTTTGCTGAATTTTGGTGTCATTTCCAATTATGACATGTTTTTTTTTACCTTTTTATTATCTTGTTTTACCATATATTTTATTAAAGACTTTTTTTTTATTTGTAAATAATTTTAAATTCTTTTTTTTAAAAAGTTATTTTTTGAATTGAAATTATGATGGTATGCTTTATTTACTTGTTTATTATATATAAAGAATGAATTTGTGACTCATTTTTAATTATGCTTTTTTGCTATTTTATTCTTGTTTGTTATTTTAGAAATATATTTGTGTCAAACCTAAAATCTTTAATGATTTTTATAAAAATAATGTTTTTCTTAAAACATTTTATTTGGTAAACAATTTTTTTTTTGAAAATTTTATTTTAAGGTTTAGCCTAACATATGTTTTAATATTTCATAGCATAATTTTAGCTTTTAAATCAATATTCTGGCCCATAATATTTCATAGCATAATTTTAACTTTTAATTCAATATTCTAGCCCAACTCTTTCTCTGACCCAACTCTTTCTCTGACCCAATTCTAATTTTTAATAAAATTACCTTTTAATCCCTGACGACCAGACGACCACCTAAATCTCCTTACGCCAATTATATATAGGATATAGAAGTATAGATATTTAACTCAAATTTATTTAAAATGTAACGAATTTTTCGGTAAAAACCCGATATCGTTATTGTTGGAAACCAAAAAATTACTATATCATTTTATTTTTGAGGTCATCATAAGAATGGTTTTAATTTTTTTAATTTTAAATTAATTAAAACCACTCCTATAGTTATATTATAACCTTTGTTGACGGAGGAATTTGGGAACAACAAAATTCGAGGTACGTCGCCGGAAACAAGATCTGATGCGGTGGTTCTTTGCCGGAGAAAACGGTGGTGTGTGGTTGTTTAGCGTAATTGGTGGCTGAGATTGATAGGGTTAGTGGCGGCTATTCAAAGCTCTCGACTTCCAACCCCTCAATCGGCCTACGTACCCCGGTATTTATAGGGGATCAAGCCATACGTAGTTCTTGGAGAGCAAGAAACCCAAATGGGCTTGGATTGTAGGTCCAGCATCCGGAATGTTCTACTATGAGGCCTAACCACAAAGGCCCAAGGTTCATCCAAGATCTCAAGACTTCACGGATAAGGAAACTTCCCCCGTCGAGGACTAGTCCTTTCCGCTACCAGCTATTTCTTGATTTCAAGGATGCAGGTATAGCCGTGGTTTACCCCAAATGCAGAACGCATCCCTGTCCCCCGAATGAGAAGCACCCACCAGATAGCAGGACAGGTGATCCAGAGCTTTTGGGTGCAAAGTGCAGGATTACTCCGAAATTCCCCAATGAGAGCGCGCCCATTGAATACAGGAACAGAGCTCCCAAAGCACACACCAGAAAGTCCCCATCTTTCCACCTTAGGGCGCGCCCTTAGTGTTTAAGAAGGGTCCTTATATCCAGGCAAACCCTTGGAGGCCTTCTACGACGGACATCCCCCTCCTGAGATACGACAGGAGGGAATTCTTCAATAATCAATCACGAAATCCACATTATTATCATCTTGGAATTCCAACTTGAATAGAATCCCATCTTGAATGGAATCCTTGGAGAGATTTCTTCAATGTCTTAGAAAATCAACTTAAACAAATTCGTCACCATGTTTCTGTTATTTAGGGCGCGCCCTCTTTGTAAAGAAAGAGAGGGCGCGGCCTGACTTCTCCCTTTTCTACCAAAACCTTAATTAAACCTAGAATTCCCCAAATTGAACCCGTATTTGACCCGAATCCATCTTGAAAAATACCCGAACCGAATTTTGGCTATAACAACTACCCCCCAATTCCATGTGAAATCAAAGATAATATATGGAATTCTCTTCAAAAAGTCCAAAATTCTCACAACCTACTTCACAGGGCGCGCCCTAGAAGAGGGCGCGACCTTAGAATTCTAACCGATCCCGGTTCATCCCGCTGTCATCTACTATCCTTCCTCTCACCTATAAATACCTTCTCCTCTCTCACTTTACCCTTTCTACTTTCTCTCTCTCCACATATTACTCCGGCGATTTTCTTTTTCCGAGCAACAATCCGGCTAATTTCATCGTGTTTTTGCGAGTTTCTTTAGCAAATCACACTCCAGAACTTACAAGGTACGTTTTCATGTCCTTATTTTGCATTTTGACCGTGTAAATTGTCCATTCCGACAATGCAACTGTTCACATACCCCATGTTCTTCATTTTCCGTTGTATGTATGTATGTATGTATACGTGTTTGATCTTGTTTTCCCAACATAATTCTTTATCAACATGATTTTAAACACTAGACCGAATCCTTGGGCGCGTCCTATACTAAGGGCGCGCCCTAAGGTCTTCCAATAAATGCTAAATGTTTATCTAATAACTTTAGGTCACACTTGATTTAAGTTGTAGTCAAACTCTCTTTCATTCTTCTTCCCTTGGGCGCGCCCTTAGTGCTTTTATTTTTAATTCTTTGCAGCTGGAGGGCGCGCCTTCACCATTTCATCCTTTTAAGGAGTTCAATAAAAACAAAGGGATATACTCTCCCTTGCCAACTCCACTTCCTCCAAATCATTACCGGCCTCTTTTCTCATTTATTTCTTCAGAAGACAGGGCGCGCCTTATCGAAGATTTTAACGAAGACAGAATGAGTTTTTCCAGTGAAGACTCCTTAGATAATGTCCACCTTAGCAGCCGTTTGAAGAACAACACAGAAACTTCCAAACCAATACCGGAAAAAACTCCAAACCCTTTGCATACAGATCCCTCTGATATTGATTATACTCTAGACTTCAATTCCTCCAACGACACACACTCTTCTGACACTTACTCCTCTGAGGGCGCGCCCTCAGCTTCTTCTATTTCGCCTATGGCTGACTCCGAACATACATCTCCATTACCTTCTCCTGTCCCGTTTAGACATTGGGAAGTCCTTGATGAAGAAATCGATATCGACTTCGGTAAATACGATGGCATGTCTGAAAAGGAGAAAAATCTTCTTAGAAAGAAACGAAGCAAATTAGCTTGTGTGAATATGTCTTCTATCGCTACGAGTGATGAAGTAGGATGGGCTATGCAATATTATGGCCAAGAAGGAATCTGGGCCATCCCATATGCTCACCACCGCCCTCATATCTTCAATTATGGTAAAAATTTCAAAATTCCAAGGATGGTCTTAACTCCTAAACTTGTAGCTCTTGGTGTGGGCGCGCCCTTACACCCCTACCTCCAACAAATACTGAGGTGGTATGACATAGCACCCATCCAACTCTCCCCCAACAGCTACAAACTTGTGTTGGCTTTATTTATTCTTTACCATGACCTCGAACTAGGAGTTCCTTCTATGCATGAGGTTAGCTATTTCTTCAGCATTCGACAGTCCAGCATTGGTTATTACTACCTCGTAATCAATAAGCTTCACAACAATAAAGGTTTTTCCGAAGGAAGAATCAGCCATCTCAAGTTTTGGAAAGAACCTTTCTTCTATGTCTGGGATGTTCCTCGAGTTCGTGTACAATTCAACACGAATCCTTGTAAGTCAGGGCGCGCCCTATTCCTTTCTTATCTTTTTAATTTCCAATTGTTTATTGACTCCTTCGAATTTCAACAGATAAGAGAACACAGAAAACACTCGAGGGCGCGGCCTCAATTCGTGCAAAAGCCGTTCTGAAAGTTGCCTCAGAAAAATTCAACCTCCAATCTTTAATCACAGAAGAAAATTTAAAGAGAGTAGGAATTTTGTCTGATAGAGTTGGACATATTTGCAAGTTTAAAAGGTTTAGGAAGCGAATTCCCGTTCCCACATTCCCTTTCTAGCAATAGTGAAAATGATAATTCTGACTCCGATGAAGGTACAGAAGTTGTAGCATAGGGCGCGTCCTAATCTTTCTTCATTACTTGCCATAAAATTTTTTAGTATAACCTATCTAATGCCTTTTTTATCCAGGGCACGGCCTAATCTTTCTTCTTTTTTGTCTTGTTCAGGTATGGCTCCTAGGATTCCTCGGGGATTTGGAGCTGCCAAAAAGAAAAATGACAAAGAGAAGAAAACCGAGCAAACAGGTACATCAACAGACTTGAGGCTGAGAACAGAAAGTATTCAAAAATGGTTATCGATACTGATAACAAGTGGAAGAAAGAATGTGATGCCAAAGATGCCACCATTGCTACCCTTCAAGTGGATCTTCAAAAATCCATTGACTATGGCAAATATCTTTGTGATCAAGTCGAAAGGCTGAAGAAGGAGGAGGAGCATTTCCAAGCTCAACAGAATGCCCTGGAAATTGAAAAGGCTAAGTTGAAAGAGCAGAAGGAAGCCATTGAGGATGAGAACTTCGAGAAGGGATTCAACTTCTATCTTACTGGCTTTCTAGCCAACGATCCTGACTACAACTGGGAGGAGAAGTTTGGTCCCGCTGCTGCTGAGGATGTAGCAAAATTCAAAGTTGAAGAAGCTGCTGCCATCAAGGTAAAAAGAGTTGAACTAGGATTAGAGGATCCCTCCGAGGACGCGCCCTCAACTGAAAATGTTCAAACCTCTCCTCCAGCAGTTATCCCTACTCAGAACTCACCTCCTGCAGACGTATCTCCTCTCACCACTGTTCGTCCTGATGATGCTCGGGACGCGCATCCTTCATCTCCCAAAGTTGTTCCTTCTTCACCTTCTAAGGGCGCGCCTTAGGGTTGCAATCTTCAAACTTTCTTCAAACTTGTTCGTTCATACTTTTAACTTTTTAAGGTGCGGGTCTTTTGTAAAACCCTGCAAGTTGTAATTCCTAACTTTTAATGCCTTTTGAACTTTGCTATGCTTATTACTTATCTTCATGTTGTTTATTTTCTTGTCAAGTTCTTCCAGACAGGGCGCGCCCTGAACGGGGGCGTAACCTTTATATTTAAGAAAAATATCTTCAACTTGATTGTTTTACTGTGATAAAATTCTTTCAAAAAATCTTTAAATCTTTTACTCAGGGCGCGCCCTAAGGCATTGCCCTTTTCAGAATTTCTTTAACTTGTCAAAATTTGCAAGACTTTATAGGGCGCGCCCTAAGACATAGGGCGAATCCTCTCGTACTTCAATCTTCAAAAAATAGCTAAAAATGTCTTGATATACTTCATTAATCTTCAAATGAATTCTTTATTAAATTCAAGTCTCAACAGAACAGGGGAAGGTATACATGTATTACCCCTCGAGCTAAGGAGAATAAACTTAAAAAAACGTGGAATAAAAATAGCAAATCTCGACTAGAACTAAGGAAGGCATATATGTACTACCCCCCCTAGACTAGGAGAACAATTATTGATACTAGTCTAACTTATATCTAAGCCTTCAAAAATAGGGGGCCGAAGCCGCACCCTACTGATAGTATTTTCTCAAATGCTCTGCATTCCATGCTCTTGGGATTGTGTTGCCATCCAAGTCTTCTAGATGATAAGTTCCTTCCCAGATGATAGACTTGATCTTGTAAGGTCCTTCCCAGTTGGGACAAAAGACTCCATGTGCTGCTACCCTTGTATTTGGCATGACTTTCCGCAGAACTAGATCACCCACCTTGAAAGGCTGAGTCTTCACCTTCTTGTTATAGTACCTTGCAGCTCTCTGCTGATAAGTTGCCAACCTCAACTGCGAATTTGCCCTCATCTCTTCTAGGAAATCAAGATTTAGCCTTTGATTTATCATATTCGATTCTTCATCATAGAAATCCCTTCGGAATGATCCTGCTCCAATTTCCACCGGCACCATTGCCTCACATCCATAAGACAATATGAAAGAAGATTCTCCAGTTGTGGTTCTTGGAGTTGTGTTGTATGACCATAAGACCATGGGAAGTTCTTCAGGCCAATTCCCCTTGCTTTCTTCCAACTTCGTCTTCAAGGTATGCTTGATTATTTTGTTGATAGCCTCTGTCTGCCCATTACTTTGAGGATGATACACAGATGCAAACTCTTTCTTTATCCCCAAGTCATCACACAACTTCCGTAACTCTTTGCTGTCAAACTGCTTTCCATTATCCGACACGAGTTTATATGGAATTCCAAACCTGCACATAATAGAGTTGAAAACAAAATCTCAAATTTTCCTTGCAGTAATGGTGGCCAAGGGCATTGCTTCCGCCCACTTGGTAAAGTAATCCACAGCAACAACAGCATACTTCACACCTCCCTTAGCTTTAGGGAGTTCTCCAATGAGATCTATTCCCCACATAGCAAATGGCCATGGACTCATTAAAGAAGTCAAGGTAGTAACAGGGCTGGTAGAATAGTTGGCAAACCTCTGACACTTTTCACATGCCTTAACAAACTCATAAGCATCCTTCTTCAAGGTAGGCCAATAATACCCTTGCCTTAACACCTTCATTGCTAACGAACCACCCCCCGAGTGATTGCCGCAAATCCCTTCATGAATCTCCCTAAGGATGTAATTGCATTCATCTCCATCTATGCACTTGAGAAGTGGTTGATTGAAACCCCTCTTATATAATATTCCATCATATTCCACAAATCTAGCCGCTTGATACCGAAGCCGCCTCGCCTCAAGCTTCTCACTTGGAAGTATACCTTCTCGGATATATTTCTGAATAGGAGTCATCCAAGAAACATTGGGAGTCGATTCCACTTCCATGACTTCTATCTCTGGAATACTAGGTACTTCCTGAATTTGCAAGGGTACTGTTCCCAACAGCATAGCATCTTTTTGGGACCCTAACTTGGCTAACACATCTGCACTACAATTCTCTTCTCGTGGAATACATTCTACCCGTACTTCTCGGAACTTTTTTATCAACCGCTGAGCGCACCTCATGTAAAGCTCTGTCCTTGGACCTCTGCACTGAAATCCACCCTTTACTTGTCCAACCACTAACTCTGAATCACTTAACACAATGAGATTCACTACTTTCATCTCCAAAGCCATTTTCAGCCCATTAATCAAGGCTTCATACTCTGCATCATTGTTGGTTGCTTGAAATTTGAAGTGAATAGCACTCATGAGTTGATTCCTTTCGGGGGTAAACAAGATTATACCTGCTCCAGCCCCCCCATTATTGACAGCTCCATCTACTTGTAACTTCCACCAAGGTTGAGGAACTTCTTCAAATGGGCTCGCCCTCTTAAGTGGAATTTCAGGCTCAACCAATACAATCGATTTTTCTTCATTTTCTGACTCGAATTCAAGAATGAAATCAGCTAAAGCTTGACCCTTGATAGCAGTCCTTGGAGTATATTCCAAATCAAATTGTCCCAACTCAATTGCCCATTTTAACATTCGACCAGAGGTTTCCGGCTTGTGGACAATTCCTCTCAATGGATATGCCGTACGAACTTCAATCTTGTGAGCTTGAAAATAAGGCCGAAGCTTCCTGGATGCCAGAACTAAGGCATAGACCAACTTCTCCATGCTAGAATATCTGGTTTCCGCATCGAGCAAACGCTTACTCACATAATAAACCGGAGACTGATGATCAACTTCTTCTCTTACCAGCACCGCACTGATGGAATGTTCCGAAACGGCCAAGTATAAAATTAACGTCTCTCCTTCCACAGGCTTAGCTAAAAGAGGAGGATTTCCCAAATGCTCCTTTATTCTCTGAAAAGCTTCCTCACATTCAGATGTCCATACAAAATCCTTGGCTGCCCCCTTTATTGCTTTGAAGAATTCTCTGCATTTATCCGATGATTTTGATACGAAACGATTAAGGGCAGCTATCCTTCCCGTGAGACTCTGAACTTGCTTCACACTAGACGGAGATTTCATGTCAAGAAGAGCTTTAATTTTTGCTGGATTTGCCTCGATTCCACGATGATTGACAATAAATCCTAGAAACTTCCCGGACTCTACCCCGAAGACATATTTTTGAGGATTCAGCTTCATCCTAAACTTCCTCAAAATCTCGAACATCTGTTCCAAATGCTTTACATGGTCCTCCGCTTTTAAGGATTTAACAAGCATGTCATCCACGTATACCTCCATGGTTTTCCCTATTAAATCTTTAAACATCATATTTACCGACCTCTGATAAGTTGCGCCAGCATTGATTAACCCGAAATGCATCCCAATATAACAATACAATCCTCGATCCGTAATAAAGGAAGTGTGCTCTTGATCCGGTTCATACATAGGGATTTGGTTGTAACCCGAGTAAGCATCCATGAAACTTAAAAGAGCGTGTCCTGCCGTGGCATCCACCAACTGATCAATCCTCGGGAGTGGAAAGCTATCCTTCGGGCATGCCTTGTTTAGATCAGTGAAATCCACACAAGTCCTCCATTTTCCATTTGGTTTTTTCACGAGAACTGGATTAGCCAACCAATCTGGATAATATGACTCCTTGATCAGCCCAACATCTAGAAGTCTATCCACCTCTTCTTTCAATGCTATAGCTCTCTCTCCACTCACTGGCCGGCGTTTCTGGCGGATTCCCTTTTTGGTAGGATCGATATTCAGACGATGACACATAACCTTCGGATCAATTCCAACCATGTCAGCATGACTCCAAGCAAAAACATCCAGATTGTTTAAAATGAAGTTGGTGAGCATGCCTCTTAACTTGGAGTTCAACTGCGATCCAATCTTCAGAACCTTAGTCGGATCCTTTTCATCTACCAAAATTGAAATTGTATCCTCTGCAGGGCCAGTCTTTTCAACCGACTGCGGTGTTCTTGGATCAAGGTCGAAATCAAAACTTCGAGGATCTTCAACCGGTGCTGCATCCTTGGAGGGCACGTCCTCTTTAAGAGGGAAGTCTTCCTCAACAAGGGTATGCACCAAACCTTCAAGTAACATTCGCCTCCCTTCAACCTGCTCACCCTTGAGATCAAATGAGATTACTTCCTCTACATCTTCCTCGATTTCTTCCAGCATTCCTTCTTGAAGATCATCAAGAACCGAGGTGTCATCCTCAGGGCGCACCCTGTACAGCCATTCTTCCTCTTCAGGTTCTTGGACAAGATAATGGGCTTTTACCTCCTCTGGGACAACACTCATGACTCCTGAATCACTCCCTATTAGGGCGCCCTCTACATCCTGCTGTCTTCTAAACCCTTTAATCGCCTTATGGTAGCAATCTATTGAGTCATGCTGAGAGCCCCGTACAGTTCCCACACCATTTGGCGTAGGAAATTTCATAGCAAGATGATAGATGGAGGTCACAACTTTCATTTCCTTCAACAGAGGTCGTCCTACCAGAGCATTATGTGATGAATCCACATTCAAAATCATGAAATCCATCATTTGAGTCACAGAAAGAGTTCCTTCCCCAAGAGTTACCGGTAATTTGATAGCTCCCATAACTTTTACCGATTCTCCTGAAAAACCATAGATCCATCCGTTGTCTTGAATCATATCCTTATCTAAGAGTCCCAGCTTCTTATAAGTACTGTAGTATAGTATATTCACCGAGCTTCCATTGTCCACGAAAACACGATGGACATTCTTCGAACCAATCTGAATTGCCACTACCAGAGCATCATTATGAGGATGATGTACCCATCTAGCTTCTTCTTCGGTGAAAGTAATGTCAGCACATTCTCCCTTGAACAGCTTAGGTGGCCTCAACTCCAAGCTATTCACATTTGTGAGAGGTCGATACCTCGCTTCTCTGGAATATCTCTCAATAACGTGATTGCTATCTCCCCCTAAATGGTGTCCCCCAAAGATGGTGTGAATACTCCCTTCTTTGACAAATTTCTTCTCTTCCGGCTAACCATCTCCGTGGAGGGCGCGCCCTCCATCTCTTCTGTCAGGATTCTCCTTATGCTTCTTCACCTCCCTAACAATCCATTCCATCAGGTATCCTTCCTTAATCAAATCCTCAATCTCCTCCCTGAGCTGACGACATTCATGAGTGTTATGCCCTGAAGATTCATGGAATTCACAATACTTCTTCTTATCTTTACTCTGCCAAGAGGTCAATGGTTCCGGCTTTCTGAAGAACCCTTTGTTCTTATTCACCTCAAAGATATGTTCAGTAGAAGCTGCTAAAGGAGTGTAATTACCCGGCCTTTGATCGTAAGTGTATGTATCAGGTGGACCCCAATTCCTTCCAGCTTCGGCTAAATTCACTCGATTCGCACCAGTTGTTATACGGCGAGTAGGACTAGGAGACCTATCCTTCCTCTTACCGGTCCTTCCCTTAGAGCTGTTCTGACTGTCAGTTTTTCGGTTATCCGCAAAGGATTGTTCCACAATTTTGAAAGACTCAGCTTGTGCAAACACATCAGCCAACGTAGGTGGATCTCGTCCTTGAAGGTGTTTCCAGAAATCAGTTCCTACTGACAATCCGGCTATTAGGAAACTCTTGATCGTTTCATCTGTTGCTCCTCTCACCATAGTGGATTCTGAGTTGAATCTCTTGAAATAGGATTGCAAACTCTCTCCTTCCCTTTGCTTAATATTGGCCAAGGTTGTGACCGGTGGAGCATATTTTACTGCAGCCTGGAACTTAGTCAAGAACAAGTTCCTCATCACCTGCCATGATGTAATTACCCCTGGACCGAGCTTCTGAAACCATTGCTGAGCGCTCTCCCTGAAAGTTGCCGCCAACAATCGACATCTAGCCAATTCCGTAACTTGATAGACATCCATCTCGATATCGAAACGTCCAAGGAACTCCACAGGGTCTGCATTTCCATGAAATCGCAAATCATTTGTCATTGATCTATACCCAACAGGGAGCTGTGCCTCTCTAACTTCGGTCGAGAAGGGAGAAGATGTTGGCGCAGTTGCAGATATTCTTCCTCCATCCAGGTGAGCAAGGAGTTTCTTTAAATCATCCACATTAAATGTTCCTACTCCAGGAATATTCTGGATATTTGGTTGTCCCACAGTCTGAGTACCCCCTGGGGGTGGAGGCGGCCGTGGAGCCGCTGTCTGAATGCCTTCTTGAACCTCTACTTGTGGTTGAATCACAACATCCTCTTGAGTTTGAGTTTGCTGACCCTCAGGATTTCCATGAGGTTGTGAATTTCCTTGAGAACCTCTCTGATACTGTCCTCCCGAGTGAGAGTGCGTCCTCGACCTGGACTCACTGGAGTTGCTAGAGGGGATTTGATGGATACGGGGGGATCTTCCACCTGAGGGCGCACCCTGGTTACGGGGGTGCCTATTCCCCTGATACCAATCCATTCTTCTATCACCGTTATCACGGTTTCTTCTTCCAATGTTATCACGATGAGGAGTTTGTTCAAATCCAAGGGTCCGCGACCTGTTATGAACAGGTGGCACGCGCTGTGGATTATCATTTCGAACAAGAGTTCTCTCATGTCCAAGGGGCCGCGACCTGTTGTCAGGGGGCGCGCTGTGGATCATGACTCTATGGAAGGGCTCGCTCATGTCCAAGGGGCCTCGACCTGTTATCAGGGGGCACGCGCTGTGAATCATGGGGCCTCGATTCCTTATATTTGTCTTTCTTCTGGAGCTCGAGGAGCACCATCCTCAAATCGTCATCATCAAGCCTTATTCCAAGACGTTCTTTCAAGCTGGCAAAATCTCTCCTTTCTCTAGCCATTTTCTCCTCATCCCCTTGAATCTCACTAGGAGTGCGCCCCGAACGGTGAGGATGAGGGCGCGCCCTCTCTTGAGGATTCATCAACCTGCACTCAGAATTATTTTCACTAGGATGTTCAACAATAGGATCAGAATAATCTAACCTTCGAGGAGTGACCAACTGAAATCTCCTTTCGTGATTTTCCTCCCTCCTTCGAGAATCTTCCTCGATCTGAGGGGATTTCCCTGATCGGGGATGATTTCGTGGGATACTCCGAGATTTTCTCCTTGATTCTTGCTCTTCCTCCACAGAACCCAATCTCGCCCCGAAACTATTTATGGCATCTTGCATAACATACAGCTGTTCCATTAATGCCGAATTACTGATAAGAACGGGCGGTTGTCCACCGATGGCGGCCGGAGTTCCATGATGTCGCGGAGGAGCAGCAATATTTTCCAGAACATAAGCTTCATGACGCGCTTGGTTATCTCCCAAGCTATCTTCAGAATCGTAACCATCTTCTTCTCGAGAACCTCTGCCATGATTGTGAGACATCTTTTCCTCCTAAGATGTAGATCTTGATTGGCTGCCCCTCCTTCTAGCGCCAATTTGGTAAATTTTTTGACGGAGGAATTTGGGAACAACAAAATTCGAGGTACGTCGCCGGAAACAAGATCTGATGCGGTGGTTCTTTGCCGGAGAAAACGGTGGTGTGTGGTTGTTGAGCGTAATTGGTGGCTGAGATTGATAGGGTTAGTGGCGGCTATTCAGAGCTCTCGACTTCCAACCCCTCAATCGGCCTACGTACCCCGGTATTTATAGGGGATCAAGCCATACGTAGTTCTTGGAGAGCAAGAAACCCAAATGGGCTTGGATTGTAGGTCCATCATCCGGAATGTTCTACTATGAGGCCTAACCACAAGGCCCAAGGTTCATCCAAGATCTCAAGACTTCACGGTTAAGGAAACTTCCCCCGTCGAGGACTAGTCCTTTCCGCTACCAGCTATTTCTTGATTTCAAGGATGCAGGTATAGCCGTGGTTTACCCCAAATGCAGAACGCATCCCTGTCCCCCGAATGAGAAGCACCCACCAGATAGCAGGACAGGTGATCCAGAGCTTTTGGGTGCAAAGTGCAGGATTACTCCGAAGTTCCCCAATGAGAGCGCGCCCATTTAATACAGGAACAGAGCTCCCAAAGCACACACCAGAAAGTCCCCATCTTTCCACCTTAGGGCGCGCCCTTAGTGTTTAAGAAGGGTCCTTATATCCAGGCAAACCCCTGCAGGCCTTCTACGACGGACATCCCCCTCCTGAGATACGACAGGAGGGAATTCTTCAATAATCAATCACGAAATCCACATTATTATCATCTTGGAATTCCAACTTGAATAGAATCCCATCTTGAATGGAATCCTAGGAGAGATTTCTTCAATGTCTTAGAAAATCAACTTAAACAAATTCGTCACCATGTTTCTGTTATTTAGGGTGCGCCCTCTTTGTAAAGAAAGAGAGGGCGCGGCCTGACTTCTCCCTTTTCTACCAAAACCTTAATTAAACCTAGAATTCCCCAAATTGAACCCGTATTTGACCCGAATCCATCTTGAAAAATACCCGAACCGAATTTTGGCTATAACAACCTCTAAAATAAAATGATATAGTAATCATTCTTTTAGTTCTGATGAAGGCATTGCTTTTATGACCGTAAGAGCTACTTTTATGACTGTAAGAGCTTTTTGCATGTGTGCGTGAGAGAGTACGTGATAGTGGAACCATGCTCCAAAGTCAGGAGATGTTATAAAGAAGTGATCAGCCCCTTCCGTCCCACTCTTAAGGCCAATTAGACGATACAGGGGGTGTTTGGAAAATTTATTTTAAGATAAAGTTAAAAATTGTTAACTTTTTTCTAAAAAAGTTAACTTTGTTTTGCATCTTATGAGATCTCAAATATACATTAAATATTTGTATAAAAAAAATTATTGAAATAAGAAATTTTCACCCGAAAATAAGTATTAAGTCGTAGCCAAACAGGCCCATAATTTGTACTGCACTCCACATCATATGAGTTGTATATACAGACGAGTATAAAACCAATCAGCTTCCTCGGGATTGAAAGTTCGAACAGGTTCGATAAAAAAAATCGATGCATATAAATTTCTGTAGCAAACATGTGTGCAAGGCATCTCGGGTCCTATTGCAAAATCGTTTTTATAAATTTTCTTGGAAGCCATAAACGAAAACTTTCAGACTTCCCACAGGATCACATCTTCTAAGACATCACCAGCACTACCTGATTTTTACAAAACCAAGCACAGTCAAAGACCAATATTTATTTGATATTGCACCACAAGTTATGAATTTAGAAATGCTCAACTTTAAAGCATATACAAGGGAGGAAAACAACAATAGCCTAGTTACACAACAAACCATCCACTTCGGAAAAAAATTGGAAAGACAATTTGCTGCATATCGATTCCAGCAAATTTATAGGTCCAAACTTCACAAGACAGAAAAGAGGTTCTTTACTGTAACAAATATTAATACGTATGGTCCTAATAAGATATAAACTACAAGAGGTATGCTATGTGCAATTACAGGCAATTTGCTACTAGAATACAATTCTGATATGAACCCTGCTATACTACATGACTGATTGATGACAAATGCAAGTCCCTCTAAAGGTCATTAGCTAATATGATGGGCTCAGATCAATCTTGTATGATTTCTGTTCATAGTCGATGAAAATCTTAACCATTTCACTTCCAGCATATATATAATTCAGCATAAATCAAAGCCAGCCATATTCACTTTGATTTGCATTTTGTTGAAGGTAGCAGCCCAACGTCCTTACTAGATGCAGAGTCAATTTTTATTAGTTATTTAAGTTAGATACCTATTCCAACCCTTCATACAGAACTAGGAGAATGGAACGTTAGACTACCCCGTAGGCAAGTGCATAGTAGTTAGAAAGATGCTAAGGTATATCAACCTATGCTAAATAGACTGTCAAATCCTTCGTCAAATCTATAACGATGTGTCAGGTTGCAATACCAAATTCGGTCTTTAAGAGCTTTCATAAAAAAAATTATTAAGCTTTAAATTTAAGGACTTATGGTACAATCACACATACATAGGCTACAAAGTAATGTTATTCAAACTGTGGTCTTCAACAAATTTAGTTTCCAGTTGTGCTGAAACAAATTTGACATAAAGTGATTGGGTTAGTAGAGCCTGTAGAGGAAACTAAAAGTGAACTAGATTTTAACACCAACTCCACGCCTGTAATTTCTCTCTACATAATTAAACTAAACGTGAACTAGATTTTAACACCAACTCCACGCCTGTAATTTCTATATAATTAATTTCAATACTGGGAGACAAATTGGAGATAGCTTATAAAGTACCACCCTTGCCATATGTAGATATTCTGTCCTAAATAGGCTTTAGTCAAGGCAATATAAGTTCATGGCTCTACTAATTACAAATTGAGACTAAAGGAGTAGTAACACAACAAAGAAGGGAGTTTGACACAACTGAATGGTCTTTGTCATTCCGTGGTCTAGCAGTCAGAATAGTCAAAGAGCTTTATTTTTTAATAGTAACAATCAGCTAATTCAACAAATATTTACAAGGGAATTTAAAAGATGCCACAGATCACGCATACGTGAGATGTCAGAAATCCTGTTAAAACTCTCATGCATACATATTAAAACTCTAAACAGAAAGTCACCAACACAAGAACCAAGCTCATTATATATATTAATCGCAATTACAATTCAAAACAAGATTTACGCTTAGGAGTTACGTCACCATCAAGAACACAACAATATTCCAACAATATTTAGATTCCACTGTCATGCAAAATTGAAAAGAAAAAAAAAAAAAGAAAAACTTAGTTATATGTGGTAGTCTTCATAGAAGGAAATAATGAGGATTGGATTTTAAGATTAATAACCCGAACGTAATTTCTTGGTGTTTCAAATATGAAGGAAACAGATGGGGGATAAAATATTTCAATAATAATCTGAGTATCTCACTAAATAATCTTACATAATTGGCTTTGACTATCTCATTCTAACATTTATGTGAAAATGTCATCAAGCACTCTAAAAAGATAGAGAACAATATATACTAATTGAGGATCTTAATCACTCCAGATCCTAAATCTTAATCTCTCTTCCAATACGAACAATCATTGCTGCGCCCCGGACCTCGGTTCAACTCCTCAGGATGGAACCGACCCGAGGGTCCGTCAAAGTCTACAACAAAATATTCTACTAACCCGTCTCAAATTCACAAAATACTACATAATAACAATACACAACTTATATACGGTCAAGTCATAAGTCAAACTATGTTTATCTTACAACTGCCAACAACATGTTGGTGCAATGGTTGAGCCACTGGTCTCCTTTGAAGAGGTCAGGGGTTCGACTCCTGCGTGTGCGTGAGTTTTCTTAGTTTGTATTAGGTTTCCTTTCTGTATTTGTAAGAAACAGCCTCCCTATTGTATAGGGGCATGGTCTGCGTACAGCTACCCTCCTCAAACACCACTTTGAGTGGCATTATAACTGAGTAAGCTAAGTTTTTATGTATATCTTACAACTATGGTACAAAAGCATAACTACAAAAATCCAACTTTCTAGCTTCCGCTAGTTCATCGCTTCCTTTCTTTTACCTGAATATCCTTCTCCAGCCTTATTCCCTATGATGATTTAAGATAGAGGGATAAGCTATAAAGCTTAGCAAGTAAATTTTGTAATGATCCACTGAGGTTTTACAAAACGGTTTTAGTTCGAAAATCATCATCATTTCTCAAAACGTATTTATTTCGCAATAAATCAAACTCAACACATTTTCTCAATACTGCATAAAAGCAATCATTATCATTTCACAAGTCACAGTTTATAATAAAATATATAAACTTCACAATACTTCATTAAGGAAAACTGGGCACTCTAACCATGACAAGTTCATCAAGTCCTAGTGTGGAATTCCCAGCCTTTACTTCCTATTTCAGGAAGTTCTACTAGTCTCCATTTCTGGAGGTTCTACTAGCTTCCATTTCTGGAAGTGACTCACTATCCATGCCAGCTCAGTTTCCTCAAAACATAATTTTCTAATTATACTAGTTAACACGTAAAGAAAAGCTTACTTTAACCATTCAGTTTAAAACACAATATGTATTCACCGTTTAAAACACAATAAGTTTGTTAACAGAATATAACGTATTAAATATAAATAAAGCACAAAAATATATAATTACCGAACACAGTGTCAATCTTTAATTCTCAAGGTATATGTATTATCAACATCTTCAATTCAGTTCAGGGACTCTATATTGTCAACTTTGTATCCTAAATAAATTGTCCAAAAATGTACACTGACGTTATTAAATCTAGCTAATCTAAAATTTTCTACTTTAATATATCATTAAAAAAACTAATACTAAACAAGAGAAAAGAAAGAATACTAACCAACCAAAGCTCGATCAATCCTAATTATAAATCTACACCCACAAGCCACAACCACCGTACTAAAAAGTAATATGTGGCTTACTCTGGCAAGTTACAGATTTGACAATGTTCTATGCTAAGTTCTTGACATATAATCTCACTTATAACTCATTCGATTACCGATGTGGTACAAAGAAAAAGGGATATTTAATAAAAAAAGCGCATTCTCGTTAGCTTTGATAATAATCACTTCGAGTTGTTTTTATTCAGTTCTACTATATATTCTCCTTTATTTATACCTTTGTTATCGATGTGGGATTTTGTGTTTTTTCCTATTTCTCATATGTTCACTTATCCCACATTGATAAGATTGTGAAGTAGAAATCTTCCAAGTTCTATATAAGTCTGACTTTTTTTATTACTGGCTCTCCAAGACAACCTTGGGTTTCAACCAATTAATTTAAGTCATAAATCTGAAGCAAACTCTCACACACTTTGATTCAAACCCCTAAAATGTAAAAAGGAGGCTGATGCTTCGATTATTTTGTTTTTCCACTTTGTCCCACATCTTGAAGGTTTCTACTTTTTAACATATATATTTAGTCCCACATCGAGTGAAATAATAGAGAGCAGCTGAGTTCTAACTATAAGTGGAGGGTTTGAAAAAATATCCGACATCGAGAAGAAGTGTAAACAGAAGATGCAAAGTATCTATTTAAGCACATCATGTTGCTCCAATTATAAGTAGAACTTTAGCTTTAGCTTGGAGCTTCTCAAGCTGAATTCTCTTGAGTTTACTCGTGTTTTCTACCATCCTCCACTGTGTGATACATAATGGATGTAAGTAGTATGAGATTACTTCCAGTGTATGGTCCCAATTGTGGTCATAGCAAGCTGCAGAATTCACATGCGATATGGTACATTATAGTCCAAAGAAGTTAAAAAGATTGATTGCTTTTCAAAATTTAGTTTCATGTTGCCTAATATTTTCTCCATAAATATAGGTCTTCCCATCATAACAAGTGTTCCAGCAACAAGGTTCTATGTTAATCCAATGCACGAGGTAGTTTGGAATTTAAGATATTCATGTGAGAGATGATCATAACTATAACGTCAGAATGATAATGGTCTATGCGAGTAGAATTCTGTTAAAAATTTCCATTTGCACGTAACATAAGTTGATTAGTTTGGATTACAAATTCCCGTTCCATGCATGTAACCATTATTAAATATTTTCATTTCCTTACCGATTTTCAAATATGTTTTATTACTTTACAAATTTTTAATTTCTTACGTAATCTAAATTCATATTATGTTCTCACAATTATAAAATGTTGTCACAATTGTAAAGTTATATAAAATTATTAAAAAATATATTAAATTTTATGACCTGATAACAATTAATAAATATACGTAATATGGCAGCAAATAAATATGATTTTGTGCTGGTGATTGCAAATTGTATAACAACTGGAACATCATTTTTAAGTTGACACTTTTAAACTTCATGTTTTTTTGAAATCACCCCATTTTAAGATTCGTATGACTATTGTCAATAATATGTAACTATTCACATGTATGCTAAATTATTATTTTTCCATGCACATGCATAATAAATCTAAAATAATTATAAGGTATAAACATTTAGTCAAACAAATTAAGCATTTTGCATCTTTCTTCCTGTACACAGGCACACAGTGATCCATGCATTCACTTTCAAACTCTCGAATATTGTCAAACATTTGTAGATGCTCTCTGGAAATTCAACAAATGAATGCAGGATAACAAATATTATACTTTATTACTTAACGTCAAAAAAATCCCGTAAACAATATTTTTAACATGATTGGCAATCTTAAGATAAATTCTTTTTAAATTGAAATATATGGCAATACGTGTTAAGAACATTTTTGTATTTCATTGGAGATTATGTACATGAGAAATACACTAATAAACATACATAAAACCATTAAAATGTAAACAAAGATGGATTTTATTCTTACGGGAACTTAAAAGCTTATAAGTTTAGATGAGATATGATGAACCTCATCAGGAAAGGACCATAAATCAAACTTAAATATTTTTCTTGAAGTCCATCAACTCAACTGCAAGACCCCTTCTCTGAACAACAATATGCTGGACCTGTTTTTTCATTTCAATAAGTTTACCTTTCCAAACAGAACTTTGTTCTTCAATTTCTTTGATCATTTCATCCATTTGGTCAACAAAGCCATTATTGTGACCATCTAACGACGATAATGTATCATCGATAAACTTTCCTGTATCGGTAGAATATGAAGATGAAAGATCGGTACTCTGTCTTGATGTCTCTCCAACATGCATAACAATGTCACTTTTTATCAACGCAATCAACTCTCTACAAATTAAATGACAATATGAGGAAATAACAAAGAACATTCGAACGTTGTAAAAAATATATTAGAATTCAAGAAAATATTAACCCATATTTCTCTTCAAGACCAATAGAACGTGCATACATTTCAGATTGCCTGTCACCCATACTTTTAAACATCAAAACAAAATCATCTTTTGTTGTTTGAAGGATTTCATTAAACTGGAAAGAGTTGAGTGTAAGATTATGCAATTGATCAACCAGTGTGTTTTTCATCTCTCCAAATGCTTCCTTTTGGAAGATCTAGACTCCATGGATTATAACTTCTACATTTTGAACGAAAAGAATTTTGTAATGTAACTGTAAAACAATTTTCAAAATATATAGACATACACATACGGTTTCTTTGTAGCAGTTACAACAAATCAGTTACCATACATAAAATTAACCATCACGTTTTTTAAAACTAAAAAAAACTTCTAAAAATTTGTTATTCTAAACGTTTATTATAAAATCATATTTTGTACATTTAATTTGTTGTAAAATCATAGAAACTTATTGTTTACATTATTAAAATTGTTATTTTATAAAATAACTTAAGTTAAAATTTTATTTACTTTACTAATAAACTTTTCATTAACAATGTTGAAATACTAATAGCAAACAACATTTTTAAAATTTTTCATTCGTTTAAACATGAAGTTTTAGTTAAAGTTTTAACGATATTTCATTTCAATCAAATGAAATTAATTTAATCATGTAATTTAATCTAAAAATTATATGATTAATTTTAAAAAAATTTATTTTCATAATCAAATTCGAACTTGAATTTTGACTCAAGTAATTTAATCATGTAATATCTCTAATCATGATATCTAACGTCTATGATTGTTTACAAGAATCTAACAGTAATTATTAGTAGTTTACAAATTTATATTATATTTTGTTAATTATTATAAGCTATGATGTGAAACTTTTCGTTGTATATTATTTCTGCAACATTATGTTTTCGTTTTGAAAGTACCGTGTCTTAATTACAACAAAATTTTGTTCATTGGAAAATATTATTATATATAATTTTAATAACAATTTATTATGTTATAAATTTCAGTTAATAATTTTCATAGGATAACGATTGTTCAAATCAAATCAGATAAAAAAAATAAAGAAAAACATAATTAAGTAATCTAATTTTCCTCCAAAATTACGTATACAATTAAGACTACATTGTGTCATACACTTTGTAGTCTACATGAATGCATACAGATTAGAAATCAGATATATGCATTTGCACAGTTTTCTATAACAGTAGCACAACTTTCTATAGTAGTCACCTAGCTTCCAGCCTTTTACTGAGCAAAATATAATATTAATACTCAACACCCACTTCATCTTTCACTTCTAATTCAGTTTCTGACTTTCAACTATATCAACCACAACGCTTACCCACCAACAAATCATGTCAAGCAGAAAAATGATGCCTGCGTTTGTTTTCTTCTTTCTTCTATTAAATTTATATTCTTGCATGCAAATGAGAGATATTTACATTCTTATAATTCTTTTACTTCTTTCAGCCAAAAGAAGAGAAAGATCAACTACAACTTATCAAGCGGGAGCAGTGATTTATCCTCAGAAAACAGGATAAAATAAGACCCAGAAATTATCGAATTACAAGTAAAGTCAATAAACATGTGCAAATGCGCTTTTTCTGTTTCTCTCAAATCTCAAACAAGAATCTTCCTCATATGATTCAGATGCCTAAGATACATTTTTGTCATGCCAAACACATATTCTTCACCTTTTGCTCAATGCCTCAAAAACTTGCTTTTGCAAAAAACTCAAATATAGCAATATTTATCTTTTCAGAGAGTTCTCTAATTCGGAATGCAGTACTCTTTTTTTTTTCCACATTCCCGTCATGTCATCTATTTTTGTCATCAACCATGAAAACCATGTTCAATTGGCATATTGTTTGTTTAGGGTGGCAACTTTTTCTCATTTACAAAGTTTCTAACCACTACAACCAATCCAATTTTTAGTATGCTTTTACTGTGTACTTAATGAAACAAACACCTGCACAAATCCATGAATCAAACACGTAAACAAACGTCAAGACTGAATTTAACTTAGCATTTTCATTAAAAAATTTCAGATAATTTACTGGATTAAATTTTCAGATCTGCCGACAGCAAAAAATATGAATCTATGATAATTAATTACATGATTTTCTCGCACTATTATAGCTCCATGTTGCAAGAACAATTATTTAGCATGTAATGAACAAATAGTCAAAATTCACGATAAAACATCTTAATCATTAAGCCAATTGGATCATTAATTGATATCTTCTTAAAACTTTAGATAGTTAAATACAAAAATTTTAATAACAATCTGTAACAATATATTTTAAACAAAAATAGAATTTCATAAAATAGTTATAACTAATTAAATTTACAATGAGGAATTGCTAAGCGTAGCGGGCAATAATTCTAGTTTCTCATATGTTCACTTATCCCACATTGATAAGATTGTGAAGTAGAAATCTCCCAAGTTCTATATAAGTCTGACTTTTTTGATTACTGGCTCTCCAAAACAACCTTCGGTTTCAACCAATTAATTTAAGTCATAAATCTGAAGCAAACTCTCACACACTTTGATTCAAACCCCTAAAATGTAAAAAGGAGGCTGAGGCTTCTATTATTTTGTTTTTCCACTTTGTCCCACGTCTTGAGGGTTTCTACTTTTTAACATATATATTTAGTCCCACATCTAGTGAAATAATAGAGAGCAGCTGAGTTCTAACTATAAGTGGAGGGTTTGAAAAAATATCTAACATCGAGGAGAAGTGTAAACAGAAGATGCAAAGTATCTATTTAAGCACATCATGTTGCTCCAATTGTATAGTAGAACTTAAGCTTCAGCTTGGAGCTTCTCAAGCTGATTTCTCTTGAGTTTACTCGTGTTCTCTACCATCCTCCACTGTGTGATATATAATGGATGTAAGTAGTATGAGATTACTTCCAGGATATCCCCTTTCGAAAAAGAACGTATAAATTTCTACTTGAAACCTAAAGTTATGGGAGAAAAGCTTTCGTGTAATGTTGTAGAGGAGACACAACTGTACGGTCCCAATGCTAATCCGTGGCAAGTTTTCGATCCCGAAAACCATCCTTGGATCATCTCCGAAGTCTCTCCGGAAAGTTTGAAAAAATTGCTTTTGTCTTTGTTAACTTAACCAAGAAAGCTGCCAATCCCAATAATAATAATGATGTTGGAAGAGAGCAGTTTATCAAAAAGGCTGCTGGTTTTCAAAATTAACGTGGTTTCTGATCGGGATGATATGAGTAGGGTAGGCTATTGGAAGATGCATGAGTATAACTTGTGTGGGGTTAATAAGAATATTCCAAACCCAGCTAATACTGTTCTTTGCAAGATCACCCTAGATTATTCCAAAAACCCTCTTGTTAAATTGCGCCCCAACAAGGATATTCATCCAATAAAAGCTACAACTAGTAAACCACGGAAAAAGAACAATAGGAAGAATACAGAAAACGTGGATGTAAATGTGTGTTGTACGAATTGTGCTGTTGTTAATACTGATCAGGAGGGGATCACAGAAAATTGTGTACAAGTTGTTACTACTCAGACTTGTCGTGATGATGGTTTAATATCGACTGATAGTTACGGGCCTAAAGGCGAAGAATGCTGCTATGAAACAGATATTGTTCAAACATGTGATGATGTTGATGTGGAATGGATGAATAATATTTTTGATCAGCCAGAAATTGGGGATTCGCCATTAAAAGAAGTAGATAGTGGTCCAATGTCTTTCGATCTTTGTTGTCCTGCTACATATGATGATGGGTATCAAATTTTTGTGAGCGAAGAAGGGGGATTCCGAAGCTATCCAAAGCCCAGATATGAGCATCCACTTGAAGACTTTACTGCCAACATGGGAAAAAGAAAATTTCATGCTGAAACTTCGTACGCGGTGAGTAAGAGATTGTATTGTTGATTATAAAAAATCTTGAGCTTTAGAATTTGACTATACAGAGCAGCAGATAGAATTTCTATGAATTTATTTTGGTAGTTTTAGCTATGCAAATCGGGTTTTAAATGCCCTATTTCTCAAAAAATTTTGTTGTTATTCTAGAATTTTGCTTTTGTTGTTATGTTGTTACGATTCTCTTTTTGAATTATATTTTGAATTCAATTTGTAGTTGACATTCGGGTTGTTATTCGTATATGCATTTTTCTAATTATATAAAGATTCAGTTTTAAATGTTTACATATTTTAAATTGTAGCTGATGTTTAGGCCTCCAAATTATTAGTTCATTTGTTCTAATTTCACAAAGTCGATGCCTAACGACTCTTGTTCAGCTATAGAAGTTTCTGTACCTAAATGTAACTTTCATGTTTTCTTGGTGATATGCGATTCTGAAAATTTAAATTCTCACACACAAGTGTCTCTATTGGAGTATTGTTACCATGGGAAGTGTCTCTGTTCCTTGTTTTTCTGCAACAAATGTCTTCTGATTAGCATTACGTCTTGTGGGTTTTTCAAATTTGCTCTTTTTTGATATCTAAATGTGCTTTCTTATCTTCATTTGATAGTGTGTACAGTGGTACGAATGTGTAATTTAAATTTGCTTCATATGCATTATATTCTTTCCTTTAATTAGACATTATTCCATCACATACAGAATTAGAACATGTAACATGCCAGGAAACATGAAGGTTCTTTCATACAAAATTCATCTAGGGTTTTTTCTTGGTCCCCAATTAATTTCCTTGAATGTTTGAAAGGATCATCCCACAAACCTAGTTTAGCACAGATTAATAGACATGACTAATTACTCTTTTTGTTCGCTGCATTGTGGATATTCACATACCTGCTTTCGTGTTCCGATCACTGTGAGCAATATGATATAGGAATTTTATAAGTTTTAGTCAATAAGTTTTCAGTTGGTTAAGTTTTATACACTTGATATAAGTTCTGGACTTATTTTTACACAGCTGTGTACTCTTATTTTTTGGAATTGAACAAGGAGCACTTCTTCAAGAAGCTAGAATTTATAATGATACTCATCTGGATCCACAGAGATATTTCAGGTAATTATTTGTCTTAACTACTTATTTTGCTTCGCCCTTCCAAAAAGAATAGCTTTCAGATTTGTACACCTTCTTTCTCTACAATCTTTCAGGTTATAACAAAACTTCTGTATCATTTGAATTAGGGGGCTCATTTACAAAGGTTACATTTCCCTATGTCATATCTGTTAAACCGAACAAGTAAAAAAGATGGATGTGGTTCATTAGTGCATAAAGAAGATACCGGGGCTAGTAGTATAGTGTGGTTTCTCTCTAGGGTCTGTTATATCCTTTAAACTTATAAAAGACTTTGTCAGTCGGATGTCAAGATTAGGTCATGTATATAATTATCGCAAGAGAGTTCATGAAAGCTCGGAAACAAAAAACTCGAGAAAAACATGTGATGAATGCCTTTTCAAGTTTGTATATTCTTCAATACACATGGGAATAAATTAATAACATTGCAAACTTGGCTGAAATAAAGAAGGTTCTGTTTTGCTTATGACATGACCACATTCTTCGCTCGGTGGAATTTTTTTGATAAAGAAGCATTTAATTCCTTTTTTTGCATGGTTGAAAAAATTGTTAAATTACATGAATGTAAAATGTAATAAAGTTTGATAGCATTGATAATTAGCAAATCGATTGGCAAACTTGACTAGAGGAACTGTACACCTTCGGTCCAATTCCTAGTGACTAGCTATCCTAGTGAGGTGCTTTCTTTGGTAGATATGATATGGATCAAATTAATGGTTCTTTAAACTATTTTTGACCAAGGAGTAAGGCAAATATATGTGTTAAGGTCATTAAAAAATCAACTACTAACAACCAAACTGGAGATAGACCTTTTTATGATTATCTTGAAGGTTGTCCTCATCACAAAGTAGAAATGGTTATTTTTGAAGCTGCTAGGGCGATAATAGTGGTATGATTAGTTGGGAATAAATTTCTGTGATTACTATTTTACAATGCTTCTTAAGCTCTTCCAAGCCAGTACTTTAATTTTCTGCTGTCCGTACTTGACTCTTCTATAATGGAAACACTAATGTCACTTGTTCTTTGGTGATCAGTATATAGCTGTTTAAGATAAATAAATGATCTGTACGTCTTAATTAGTAAGAAGTAACTTTTGTTAAGGTAAACCAAGCATGCTCTGGTTACACTTTGCTGAAACAAACTGTAATGTAGATATGGAAAGCTTGATTGCTGACCAGAGTAGATGCATTGCCACTCTTTCCGTCACCACACTGCTAAAGCAGTCAATGAATCCGGTCTCGTTTGTTGAGACAAATAGGCAACTTCATGCCTAATATTGCTGACGAGTTCAAGATAGTTGTAGGGAAGCTATTACCTATTAGATCTCTTTGCTTATACTTACAGTCCCCCCTTAGAACAAATCTGATCCATATGTGTGCTTTCTTCTTTCTTGATATCTAAACACACACTTCAATTTTTAGACAGGTGATGATGAAACACGAAATTCTTTGTATATATTTCTTTTTCAAACGTAAGGCTTAATTTCCAAAGAAACATACCGAGAGAAGAAGGTGGGTTTAAATACAATAAGCTACTGTTGACTCAGTTTTGATCCTCACAAGAGCCGTTCCAGATGCTAAAGAAAGCGGGTTTCTTCACTTTTATGAATTTTATTGAGGATTGTGAATTCCTATATCTTTCTACACAGGTGGATTTTGAATTCACATATCTTTCTACACACATATCTTTCTACACAGGTTCCGAGTTTCTCCTCCATTGCTGTTATATGTTTTTTTGCCATTGCATTGTATAAAAATCTGATCTGCATGCTTACTTAAAGATGATGTGCATCTGCTAACAGAGTTTACACTTCCTTGGAAATGAGGCACCAAAAACCTTTGACCAAATCAAATACATAATGACCTAATTATTTATATCAAGTACGTGACTAATATTGTTCGGGCCAGTGCTGTATGCATAATAACTAAATTTGATGCATTTAGGGTCAAGTGAGGCTAATGCTCCAACTGATTAAAGATGAGGAGCAGAATGCGAGGGAGTTCCAGGAAATGTATATAGAGGCAAAGAAGAAGGCTTTGGGAGACTGTTTAGGTCTCCGACTTTGTTTGAAGATATGGTGAAGTGCATACTCCTATGAAATTGCCAGTAAGTACTTCTTCATTGACAGTACTCTTATTTTTGTCAGTTCAATGTGTAAATTTAATTTGTAACCGTATTGTTTTACAACTGTAGTTCAACATTGTAATCGAATTTTCATATTTAAGATATTGAGAATTAGTTCTAGATAGAAACTACGAATAAGATATAAATTTTAGAAAAGTTTATAAATAAAGATAGAACATATAAATCACGTTTTGCGGCAGCCTTGTAATATTTTTCAAAATATAGACTATTTAAGAAAGAAATCAAAAAGAAAATATCTATAAATAAATTAATGAACACAATATTGTATAAATTTTAATATATATATATATATACAAAATAAACTTTATACTTGTTTTTTGCGTAATACAAAAACCAAAGTGAAGAGCAACCAATGGTTACTAATAAGCCATAATTGAAACTAATATCATAACAAATCATAAATTTAAAAATAAAATGAAGAAAACAAATATTAAATCTGTAGATTCAAACCTTAAAAACAAACACAAAAAAACAACCTGAAAATCGCAAAAAACCAGTGGCGCACACACATAGCCATCTACATTGTGTGTGTTATTGTTTCCACGACAAATATTGTGTGTGTGTTCTTGTTTTACTTTTACTTATTGTTGATAGAAGTAGAAGGGATACTTGAATAACGTGAGACCGCGCTTTGTTGGATCTTGTCAACTAATCGATTGGTTATGTGTGTGTTATGTATTCGTTGTTTGTGAATCTCGGATTATGTAAGTCCCCTAACCTAACAAGTGGTATCAAGAGACAAGGTTCGGGTTCGTGATGGATGAGGTTGAGGGAAAGTTCGAGGTTCAATTGGTATGGCAGAGCATGATGAAGGATTTGATGACAAGGAGATTGCTGCTAAAGCGGGTAGAGACAAGGTTACGTGCGGTTTGGCAGTTGACTTGCACCATGGATCAATCATGTTTTCGGACTCGAGATGGAAGAAGATGGAAGAGGTCATCACAATTGTTTCAATGGCTTGATCAACCAGGTGAACTGTTTGGATGATATTGCAGATTTTCTTCAGGAGACCGAAGGATTGTGAAAGCAAGGATCGGGTGACTCAACATGCGGAAGAGCACTCATGGTGGTTGATGCACGTGATTTTGTAGATGGATACATCGTTATGGTGAAGAACAATGGTTTGGATGATTTGGAGGGTCACTACACGGGTTTTAGCGACACTCAATGTTTGGAAGAGCAAGAGGGGATTTTGTTCGAGGGGAGGCATTGGCGAATGGACGTCGATGGCTTGATGGTTACCGTTCAATCCGATATGGGTATTAGGTTGAAGGGGAGGATTGTTGGGTTTCAACCAAATATGATGTTATGGGCTTGGGTGGTTTAAGATATATATTGGTAAGATAATAATTGTATGTGTAGAAAATTATTATATATGGTATGTCTTGATCACTAAGTTTAAAAATTAGGTGCCAAGAATTGGAAGACTTGTAAAACAAGTATGGTAAGACTTGTAAAACAAGTATGGTAAGTCTTGGTGGCTAAGTTTTGGATGGCTATATATACATAGTCATATTGTATTTGTTTGATGAGGTGAAAGCTTAAGAGATGTAGTATTAAGTATTGTTTGGGAGATGCTTGAGCATTGTTGGCTCAAGTATCAGGGTTGGGACACCGTTAAGGTGTTATTGTTTTGATGTATTATTGATAATTGATTGGATTAATAATACGAGGTGGGATGTGAGTGTTTCCACGTCAAATATTGTGTGTGTTCTTGTTTTGCTTTTACTTATTGTTAATAGAAGTAGAAGTGATACTTGAATAACGTGTGACCGCGCTTTGGTGGATCTTGTCACCTAATCGATTGGTTATGTGTGTGTTATGTATTGGTTGTTTGTGAATCTCGGATTATGTAAATCCCCTAACCTAACAAGCAAAATATTTAAAATAGGAATCAACAAATAAATATTTATAAATATCAATATCTATTAGCAGCACAATATTGTATAAATTAAATATACATAGGTAATAAGATAAATTATTCATATATTTTTCTATACTAATTTTGTCTCACAATTTTTAAGCCGACACCCATTGTATATATTATAAAAATACTAAGTATATACAGTAATAAAAATTTAAAGACTAAAATCTCCTTGACTTTGATAGCGATTTGCACGCCAGTGAGATTTTCTAGTGAGGCTTGCCTTTAATAACATCAATTATTTTTTTGATTGCATATTCTATGTTTGAAAATTGAAATAATTCATAAAATTAAATGAAAAGAGTGTCAACTCGAATAACTTGTAGAAGGGGGGGTTGAATACAAGTTATATAATCGTGTCTGATTTTTGCTTGATTATATGAACAAGAATAAACGAATGAATCAAACTTTGTTTGTTTTAAAATAATCAAATACAAACTCTACCAAAGGTGTACAATACCTTTAGCAGCTGCTTACAATATAAATCTCTCTCTCTGTTTGTTTCGAACTCTCGAATACAAATCTTACGAACTCACACACTCACACTTTTTACAATGATATTGAGAGAGTATTTATAATGCTACCTATCAACTAATAACAGAATTATAATCTATCTATGACAATGTTCTGCCGTCCAGTTGATAGTTTCCATCAATAGAGAATTCGTTTCCTTCACGATATATTCTTGCTTGTTTTCCAAAACAAAGATCCTGTTTTATAGCACTTGCCAGTTTCTGTAGCATCCATAATGACATCATCAGTAACACGACTGATATCAGGATTTCCCATTGCATCAGGATCTGATTATCCATCAGTATTTGATCAGGATCTGACTTACTGTATCAGGATCTGCTCCTCTGTTCCTGACATGTAGTCCCCGATACACTGTTCCTGACTAAACTCTACAGATTACTGTTTAACACATATATCCTATACAAAGTGCTAAATCCTTTATAATATCAGGATATACAGGAAGTATTAGCAAAATTCTATTCTTAACATCACAACTTATGAATTATTCCTAACAATCTCCCCCTATTTATGCTTTAGAATCTGAAGCATAAATCTAAGTTGTAGATGTCAAAACATATAACAATACAACCAGAATAGAATTTATGAATTCAAGATCATGAAGTTAAGTACCTCCTTCTTCAGATGTAGACATGTATCTAGTACTTAGAAGAAAGAATTCAACTATTTGATGCTTCTTTTCCTTTACCACTTCCATGATGAAATTTACCAACTCTGTCACCCTTGTTTCTGTTTCCAGTCTGCTTATCTCCCCCAGTTTGTTGTTGTTGTTGTTGTTGTTGTTGTTGTTGTTGTTGTTGTTGTTGTTGTTGTTGTTGTTGTTGTTGTTTCTGAATTGTCTTTATCTCCCCCTTTTTGACATCAGCAACAAGAATTCCAAGAGATTCAGTAACAGAACAAATGAGATTCATCAGAACTGCTTGATTGTCCATGATAGTGACTTGGTTATCTTCAAGAATTTGAAGTCTCGATTGAATATCACTTTGAGATTTCTGAATGTCCTTAAGAATTTCAGAATTGACTTCAATGTTGGAAGTGCTTGTTGTATCTTCAGATTCAGATACAGAAAGAACATTATCTTCAAGTCTTGTAGAAGAAGTTGCCTGTTGAGAATGATATTCAAGTAATAATACTTGAGTAGAAGTACAAACATCTTCATTTTTCTGATCTGGAGCTGAAGTATGATCATCCTATCCTTCACCAGTATTCTGTGTACTAACATCTACAAATCCTGACTCCTCCTTAGATTGATCAGATATTGTTGATGTCTCAATTCTAGCTGAAATTGGAAGTACAAACAAAGGAATACTAGGATCATTAGGAATTTCCTCTGGTACTGGTTGAGTAGAAGTTTGTCTTAGCCTTTCACCTCTTCTGTTAATGATCTCTGCAAGCCTTTCTTTCTGTTTCTGAGCTTTAACTTCTGGCTTTGCATTGTGATGTGCTAAGTCATGCTTCTCATACATCTTGATAAAAGAATAAGTACCAGCATCCATACCAAGATTTTCAGACCAAGATTCAGGAAAAACCTGATCCCAGAAATCAAACGATGGTGGTTTCCTAATTTTCTCTCCCTCACTATGGAGTTGATCATCCATACCCTCATTCTCACTTTGACTATCTAAAGTCAACAATCTTTCTACCTCTCCTTTTGCCTGGTCAGGAGCCAGCCTCTCTGTGTGTGGATCTATGTCCATCTTTTCAAGTGTATCACTCAAATTTGGATAAGTGCTCTCATGACCTACAGAAAAATAGGGGTTAGAAAAAGTTTTTATACCTGAACTCACATAAAGAGAGGGTTCCTCATATGGCATGGGGATTGAGGTTTTCTCCAAGGAGTGAGCTGCTATAGTCTCTGAACCCTTACAAACATCTACTTTCTTTTCAGAAACTACAGGCTCCAGTATACCACTTTCAGGTTTTACACTAGACTCTGATGTCTTCAGTAATACTTCATTAGACACCATAGCTAATATGCCACCGTCTTTAAGTGTTGGTTGCTGAGACACACCCTCAAAATGGATAGACTCTGAAAGAACAATATTGGTTTGATCTTCAGAAAAATCAATCAAAGTCATTCCTCCCATATCATAGGGTTTCTCACTTGCAATTTCAGTCATCACAGAAGACCTTTCAGCATCATCAATCACAGTTCCTGAGTCATCCAACCTCTGACTAGATGGTTATTGTGTTGCAGTGGCTGTGATATGTTCTATTCTACTATTCACCACTGGTGCAATAGTATCTTATGTTGACTGCTTTCCTCTATCAACTACCTCCTCTTGTTCACCTTGAGCTGAAGCATCTTCAACAATGACATCTTTGTCAAATAGATATGCATGAAGTGATTGAAGTGCAACATGCTTAGGAAGTCCAAATTTCTTGTGTAACTCATTTCTGACTGATACATAGAAAGTCTTCATTAAATCAAGCCTTTGATGTAACAGTCCATATTCTTCAGGAAATGAAAGTTTAGGAACTCTTTCAATAAAAAAATCTAGAACAGGCCAGGAAAGCTTCACTTTCAGAGAAATAAGTTCCATAGCTAGTCTATATGTCAATGTAGTTTCCCATGAAGAATCAAGATCCAGATCTCTCTTGCCAGATACTGACATGGATATAGCATTATTTGTAGAGACCTGCATAATGTTAGTTGGACTTGACACTGTGTGTGTAAGTGACAAATGAATCTTTCTCCTTGTTCTCCTAGTATAGTGAGCAACAGATTTGTCTTGAGAAGACTCAAGAGGTGTAGACACAGAAGTGATCTTGGGATGAGATCCTTTTTCAATAGACACAGTCTTTTGAGAGACAGTAACCAGTAACTGTTTTCCCTTTTTAAGAACTATAGTCTTTTGAGAGACTGCAGCCTAGCTGTGACTAGGTGTTCCATCTCTTTGTCCTAGCTTAGAAAGTTGAATTGCAGCCTTCAATTCTGCTCTCTCAGCAAGAGATATATTATCATCATCTTCACTAGAACTACTACTTGAAATAACAAATCTTCTCTTCCTTACAACTGATGTCTTTTGAGAAACACCAGAGGTTGGCTTCTTTGAAACAATAGGCTGTGGATCAAAATTTGGTTCTAGAATTGTTTCAGAGACTGTAATGTTTTTGGCTAATTGGGTAGACACAGGGGTTTCTCCTCCAATTGAGATTCCTGAGTCATTTCACCACCAAAGAAAGAAGAATTATAGATAGTAGGAAGATGAGTTCTTAGAAGTACCTGAACATGATTTGGATAGTGTAATGCAGGTATTTCATCTAGATACTTTTCACTGTCCTTCTTTGTAATGCCAGAGAAAATTCTCTTTTGCTGTACATAAGAAGAAACACAATACTCTCTACCAAATCTAGCTTCACCATTAGGAATGAAATGGTTAATAAACAGTTGCATGAATCTGTGATAATAAACCATATTCCTGTCATGATCTCTTGACCCAAGTTTAATACACATCTGATTTAAGATAATGTGACCAAAATTAATTACTCTGTTATACAGAAAAGCATATGCAATATGTGATGTAACAGCTGTAATTTGTTGAAAAGAACTACATTTACCAGTAAAACATTTAGCAATTTGATCAAAGAAGAAAGACCATTCTTTCCTAAGAAAATATCTATTTAACTGGTTCATGTTATTTAGAGGTCCATTATAACCTAATTTAGATTACATAGTTCTCACATCATCATCAGATGGTACATTCTCAAAATTTGTACTAACAGGTAAGCGAAGTACTGAATTAACAACAGATTCAGTAATAGCAAATGAGTCTTGTCCTAAGTGTAGAAAAATCTTACCTGATTGACTCTGAGTAGAATCAATTACCTCAGCATTCTCCCAGGCTTGTGAAACAGCTACTTGATTAATTTGTGGAGATGTTGTCAAGGCATAGCTTAATGGTCCTTTCGCCATAAAGTCCATTATCAGGTGAAAATCAGTTGACACCCCTTCCTTGTTGGTGATAGCTGCAACATGATTGTTCATCATAAAATCAAAGTCACCAAACTTGAAAGCTACTGATTTGGGTAGTCTTCTTTGAGTTGCCATTTTGATCTGAAAAGAACTTAAGAAATCTTTGAAATTGATTAATGATTTTGAGAACTCGAGAGTGTTTTTGCTTTAGAGAATGAAGTTAGAGAAAGCAATTACACGATTAGAGTGTCAAAATAATTATATTTCAAAAATCCTTCAGAACCATTATCCCACGTTGACACGTATGTTGACAGGTGTCAGTCCCTGAAAAATGCAGTTACCCATGACTTTTGGAAAATAAAATCCAAAAATAATTTCAAGTAAATAAGTCAAGGTAAAATCAAGATAAAAATCAATACTGATCAGCTTCCTTTTGTCTTCTAATCAGGATAATCACATGATTCAATGTGATTTATGAATAAAAAGAATTACTAATCCTGATGTGAACACACTTGTATTCCTGATCTATATCATCCTGATTCCAGAGACTAAATGGAGTTTCCACATGACATATTCTTTTACCTGTAAAAGAAATAACAAAATCAATTAGTTAAATTCATTCAATATTTCTTGAAAATACAAGAAATACAGTCACACATAATTATGACTGAATGCATTGATATCTCCCAAATGACTGTTCAGCTTCCCACGTCTTCCTATAAAAGAAACCGACGCCTTATGCCATTCTCCAAAACCTTTTCATTCTTTTCTCTTTCCATCATGGCTTTCAACCCAAATCTTCATATGAACCCTAGCTTTTGGTTCATTACCACTGAGAAGTTCTTTACTCTTGATGATCAGGAGCAAGTGAACTATCTCTTAGAAGAGATGACTTTTCTCATCAAGTTAAATATGGTTAATCTTAACCTAGTTGATTTCCACGAGTCTCCTCTAAAACATCTACCAGTTGGATACAATCCTCCTCTAATCTCTTCACTCCTTGAGGATGAAGAATTTGGTGAATAGTCTGAGGTTGATCTTGATGGAGATGCTATTCATCTTCTTCAATAAGCATGAAGATGAGTCAGCTACTTTCATTCAAGTCGCCTAGACAAGAAATCCAATCTTTGAATGCTCCTTGTCCTGAAGTCGATCGTTGAGGATTGAAGTAGCAACAACTTTAGACAAGAATAGAATTATCAGTAGAAGTTAGACAAAAAGAAGAATTGTATTTCATTTCCATGTATGTAATGCTTTTGATTAATGAAAATACAAGTTTTCTTAATATCTACTTGTCTATCGTTGTTTATTGACTCACATGAATAATGACATAAATTATCAGTATGCATGTAATAACACTTGCTAACATAGACTTAACAAAACTCGGAATTGAACCACTAAATAATATGAACTTCAGAATTTGAAATAGTAAGACGCAAAAATTTCACAATCCTGATACTGATGATACAATCCCGATGTCAATATTGATGACGTCAGCATACTGATAGCAATCCTGATGTTTATTAACAAGTCTATCATACTGTAATTTATCAAAGTAAAGTGTTACAGCTTAAGCATTTAACTATCAAGTATAGATCCTGACAAAATATCAAGTCTGTAAGCTGAAACAACATACCTTGCTACTTTTGCAGATGTTAAAGATCTAAAAATTTAACATTCCTAACTCACTAACCAATCTAATGAATGTGGCCTCATCAAGTGGTTTAGTTAGAATATCTGCAAGCTGTTTGTCAGTAGGAACAAAATGGAGTTCCACAGTACCATTTTCAATATGTTCTCTAATAAAATGATACCTGACATCAATGTGCTTAGTCCTTGAGTGTTGAACTGGATTTTCTGCAATTTTGATAGCACTAGTATTATCACAAAACATAGGAATATTACTAAGTGTCATACCATAATCTATCAACTGATTTCTTATCCAAAGGAGTTGAGCACAACAACTGCCTGCTGCAATGTATTCAGCTTCTGCATTTGAGGTTGAAACTGATTGCTGCTTCTTGCTTGCCCAAGAAATCAATCTGTTTCCCAAGAATTGGCATGTACCTGTAGTGCTTTTCCTGTCTATTTTACACCCTGCAGAATCAGAGTCTGAATAGCCAATTAAGGAGAAATCAGATTCTCTTGGATACCACAAACCAAGATTTGGAGTTCCCTTGAGATATCTAAAAATTCTCTTCACAGCAATTAAATGAGATTCCTTAGAATCACTTTGGAATCTAGCACATAAATAGGTAGAGAACATTATATCTGGTCTACTTGTAGTTAAATATAACAGTGAACCTATCATGCCTCTATAGCTAGTGTGATCAACACTCTTTCCTTTAGAATCAGAGTCTAGCTTAGTGGCTGTTGCCATGGGTGTCTTTGCAATTGCACAATTTTGAAAGTCAAACCTTTTTAAAAGATCTTTGATATACTTTGACTGATTAATGAAAATACCAGTCTCAGTCTGTTTGACCTCTAAGCCTAAAAAGTAATTTAGTTCACCCATCATGCTCATCTGATATTTAGACTGCATAAGCTTGCTAAACTTAGCACATAACTTTTCATTAGTAGAACCAAATATAATATCAACATAAACTTGAACTAAAAGCAAATCACCTTTTATCTTTCTAAAGAATAGAGTTTTGTCAATTGTACCTCTTGTGAAGCCATTTTCAAGAAGAAATTTAGACAAAGTCTCATACCATGCTCTTGGTGCCTGCTTCAGTCCATAGAGTGCCTTGTCAAGTTTGTAGACATGATTTGGAAACTTTAGATCAACAAAAATAGGTGGTTGTTCCATATACACTTCCTCATCAAGCTTGCCATTTAGAAAAGCACTCTTTACATCCATCTGGTATACCTTGAATTTTGAATGAGCTGCAAATGCAAGAAACATTCTGATTGCTTCCAATCTTGCTACAGGTGCAAAGGTTTCATCATAGTCAATTCCTTCTTCCTGAGAATAACCCTTGGCTACTAGTCTTGCTTTGTTTCTCACAATCATACCAGATTCATCTAGCTTGTTTCTGAAAACCCATTTAGCACCAACAATAGATCTATCTTTAGGTCTTGGTACCAGTTTCCAAACTTTGTTCCTCTCAAACTCATTCAATTCTTCCTGCATTGCTATTACCCAATCAGAATCCTGTAAGGCTTCTTCAACCTTCTTAGGTTCATTCTTTGAGAGAAAGCAATTGTACAAGCATTCATTTTGAATTGATCTTCTAGTTCGAACACCACTATTTGGATCACCAATTATCAAATCATCAGTATGATCCTTTGTCCATTTTCTAACAGGTGGTAGATTACTCCTGCTAGACTCTCCCCCTAAGTTAGTGGTATTTCTTGTAAAAGAACTTTCTCTGCCTTCAAAAGCTCCCCTTGATCAGTAGAATCAGTGGATTCAGTACTGCTGCTATTCCTGATCTTCCTTCATTAGACTCTGAAGAATCAGTTCCTGATGAAGTAGACTCTGAAAGACTAGTCTGATCCTGACCAGTCCTATTTTCTCCTTGATTGAATTGCTCCCCCTCAACAGTAGCATTCCTTTGAAAAGCAATAGAGATTTCCTCTGGAGAACCTTCATCATCACTGGAGGGAATCTCAGAATACTTAAGATTTTCAAATTCCAGATTGTCATGGCTTTCATTAGTTGCAAAATTCCAAACTTCTTATCATCAAATGCAACGTGAATTGATTCCATAACAATGTGAGTTCTGAGATTGTATACTTTGAAGGCCTTTGATGCTGAATATCCTAGAAAGTTTGCTTCATCCGATTTGGCTTCAAATTTCCCAAGTTGTTCTGGATGAACTTTCAGGACATAGAATTTGCATCCAAAGATGTGAAAGTATTTCACACTTGGTTTCTTTCCTTTGATCATCTCATAGGGAGTCTTACCATGAGCATTTACCAAGGTACAGTTTTCAGTGATACATGCAGTGTTGATAGCTTCTGCCCAGAAATAGGTTGAAGCTTTGTATCTGCAAGCATGGTTCTTGCTGCCTCTATGAGAGTTCTATTCTTTCTTTCTACTACACCATTCTGCTGAGGTGTTCCAGGTGCAGAAAACTGTTGAGTAATTCCACTGTCTGCTTAATACTCCTCCATTGTAGAATTCTTGAATTCTGTACCATTGTCACTTCTGAGCACTTTGACCTTGTACTCAGAGCTATTTTGAATATTCTTGACAAGTTCAATGATTTGCTGAGGAGCTTCATCCTTGTTGTGTAGAAAGAATACCCATGTGAACCTTGTGTAGTCATCCACTATGACTAGAGCATATTTTTTCTTGTTGATAGACATAATGTTTACTGGACCAAATAAATCAAGATGCAGCATGTGAAATGGTTCAGTAATTGAATTTTCTGTCTTGCTCTTGAAAGTGGTTCTTCTTTGTTTACCAAGCTGACAAGCATCACAAAGTCCATCTTGCACATAGTTTGCCTGAGGTAGGCCTCTCACCAGATGATGCTTAACAAGTTGATTAAGTTTCTTGAAGTTGAGATGTGAGAGCTTCTTGTGCCAGTTCCATCTTTCATCATTTGATGCCTTGCTGTAAAGACATCTGACAGTTCCTTTATATGTGTCACTCAAGCTGGCTTCATATATGTTACCATGTCTCTGACCAGTCAGAACAATGTCTCCATTCTTCATATTCAAGATTTTGCATCCTTCACTGTCAAAGATTGATTGGTAACCCTTATCACCCAGTTGACTTATGCTTAAAAGTGTGTGTATCAAGCCTTCAACCAGTGCTACATTTTCTATGATGACATTCCTTAAAATAATTGAGCCATATCCCAGAGTTTCTCCTTTGTTGCCATCTCCAAAGGATATTACTGGGTCAGCTTTCCTCTCAAACTTTGTAAGCAGGGACTTCTTTCCAGTCATATGTCCAGAGCATCCACTGTCCAAGATAATTGAATGCTTCTTTCCAATGCCCTGCAAACAAAAAGTAGCTAGTTAGAATTTTTTAGGACCCAACTTTGATTGGATCCTTTGTTACTAACTTTTGAACCAACAGGCTTTGAAGATTTTGCTTTTGATTTACCTGTTGCTGAGTCAACCTTAGGCTTAGATTTCACAAACTGTTTGTGATTAGGAGTTTCAGATTTCAGAGAATAATATTCATAATACAGTTCATGATATTCCTTACACATATAAATGGAATGAAGTAAACTAGCACAATGATAACAGGGTTCTTGTGGTTGGTATTGAATTCTCTGAGTCTTGGGGAATCTGAACTCAGTTTTCCAAGAAGGTTTTTGATTGCAGTCTAGGGCTAAATGATTATGATTTCCACATTTATAGCATTTCTTCCTAGGTGCATCAGGTACATTCTTGTAATTATTTTCTTTGTTAATACCTTCTTTTCCATTACTATTTCTTCTGATCTTGCTAGACTCTGAAATACTTTCTAGTCTCTGTTTCAACTGAGACTTAGACAGAAAACCTATGTTGACATTCTTAGGTTTTTCTAACACTTTTTCATCTGAATTGCTATTGTTAATTCTTTTGTGTACTACTGGGGTACCTTTAGAATCAACAAATTTAACATGTTTAGGTTCAGAAACTATCTTCTTACCTTCAGACTTAGATGTGCTAGCTTCAGTTTTACTATCATCACTGACAATAGCTACAGTATCTTCTTGCCTAGTCTTATCAAAACCTAAACCATTAACTTTACCCAGAAATTGATTTTCAATGATTTCTTGAGTCTTTTTACCAGAATTGTTAATGGTTTTAATCACATCTCTCTCTTCCTCTAGTTCTTTTCTGACATAGTCATAAGCCTCAAGAATAACACCATAATCATGCTTAGCTTTATCAGAACTTAACTTATATTCTTTCATTTGAATTAACTCAGATTCAAGAAAATTATTTCTACTAACTAATTCATCATTCTTAGCCTTGAGTTCATCTTTTTCACTAGCAAGAATTTTGAAATTAGTCATAAGATTCTTAAACTCAACGTGAATAGATCTAATATCATCAGAATCTAAGCTATCAAATGAATCAAGAGAGTGAAGTGATACCTTAACAGAAGATGAAGAAGTTTTCTTTGGAGATCCAGGATTGTCTGAAGCACTTGCCATCAATGCAATGTTGTCATAATCCATTTCATCTTCAGAATCACTGGAGTCTGCCCAATCCTTCTATGTGACCATGAGTGCATTACCCTTCCCTGAATTCCTAGGCTTCTTGTACTCACTAGCAAAGTGTCCAAGCTCACTACAGTTAAAGCACTTGATCTTGGCTTTATCAAGCTTGATAAATGTACTCTTGCCTTTGTCATTCTTCTTCTCCTCTTTCTTCTGAAAAGAGCCTTTGCTAAATCTTCTCCTGTTGAATCTTCCTTTCTTGAAAGCTTTAGCAAACATAGCAAAGAGTTCTTGCATCTCTGATTCAGAATCATTATCTTCAGAGTCTATATCTGTAGTCTCTGACTCAGAACTTTCTTTGTTCTTCTTCTTCCTCAAGTCTCTTTCAGTAGATTCAGACTTTTCTTCTGGAAGCTTCTTTGATTCAGATTGAGCAGTGAGTGCAACAGTTTTCATCTTTCCTTCACTCTTGCTCTTTCTCTGCTGCCTGTCAAGTTCATAAGCTCTCAATTTTCCATAAACTACTTCTAATGATATCTCATCAAGATCATTAGCTTCCTCAATTGCAGATATCTTCTCATTGTAGAAATCAGGAAGAGCTTTCTTGAACTTCGTATTCATATCCTCTAAGTCATAATATTTACCATGCATGGCCATCTCATTGATGAGTTTAGTAAACCTATCAAAGGTGTCAGTAAGTGACTCACCAGACTTGGATTCAAAGTACTCATACTGTTTTATGAGAAGTGTCCTCATATTCTTCCTGACAGGTTTCGTTCTTTCACAGTGAACCTTTAGATTGTCCCATATCTCCTTAGCAGTTTTACAAGAGAGAACATAGTTAGTGAGAACAGAATCAAGACTGTTGAATAGTATGTTTCTCACTTTAGCATCCTTAAGAACGTTCTCCTTTTCCTTATCTGTCCATTCAGATTTAGGCTTCTCTGCTGTATGTTCTGGAAAAACTTTTCCTTCGACAGTTGCTTGAGGAACAAGCCTTGTTGGAACAAAAGGCCCATCTCTGATTCTGTCAAGATAATCAGGATCTGTTGCTTCCAAGTGATGCAACATCTTCACTTCCCATAGAGTATATTCCTTTCTCTTGAGCATAGGGATTTAGTATTACCATCCTTGTAACCAGACATGATTGCAGATCTTTATGATTATTCGAAATCAACCTGCTCTGATACCAATTGTTAACTCGAATAACTTGTAGAAGGGGGGGTTGAATACAAGTTATATAATCGTGTCTGATTTTTGCTTGATTATATGAACAAGAATAAACGAATGAATCAAACTTTGTTTGTATTAAAATAATCAAATACAAACTCTACCAAAGGTGTACAATACCTTTAGCAGCTGCTTACAATATAAATCTCTCTCTGTTTGTTTCGAACTCTCGAATACAAATCTTACGAACTCACACACTCACACTTTTTACAATGATATTGAGAGAATATTTATAATGCTACCTATCAACTAATAACAGAATTATAATCTATCTATGACAATGTTCTGCCGTCCAGTTGATAGTTTCCATCAATAGAGAATTCGTTTCCTTCACGATATCTTCTTGCTTGTTTTCCAAAACAAAGATCCTGTTTTATAGCACTTTCCAGTTTCTGTAGCATCCATAATGACATCATCAGTAACACGACTGATATCAGGATTTCCCATTGCATCAGGATCTAATTATCCATCAGTATTTGATCAGGATCTGACTTACGGTATCAGGATCTTCTCCTCTGTTCCTAACATGTAGTCCCCGATACACTGTTCCTGACATGTAGTCTCTGACGCACTGTTCCTGACTAAACTCTACAGATTACTGTTTGACACATATATCCTATACAAAGTGCTAAATCCTTTATAATATCAGGATATACAAGAAGTATTAGCAAAATTCTATTCTTAACATCACAACTTATGAATTATTCCTAACAAAGAGTTTGAATGATTTTAGAGCTCCACCAAATAAAATAAATTATTCTTATTTTTTCTATACCGATATTGTCTTACAATTTTTCAAGCCAACACCCGTTATATATATTATAAAAATATTAAATGTACATAGTAAATAGAATTTTATTACTAATTTCCTCTTTGACTTTCTCTACCGATTATGTCTTACGTTATATTAAGATGTTAATTTGATTTTAGTAAAAAAGAATGAGAAAATATAAGCTGATTACATTTCTTAATTCTATGTGAAAAGTAAAAAACAAATTTTATTGAATTATTAAAAAAAAGAAGTTGGAAAATTATGATCATGATCATTAAGAAGATAATATTGATAAATAAACAAAAAAATAAAAATAAAAATAGAATAATCATAGAATGAAATGAAAATTAAATCAATTGACATGTTCAAATCCCCTAATTAATTAATTAATTAAGATATGCAAAGTAATTTAAGTAGTCATATGTCAACTCCTCTTGATAAAAACAAAATTCAAAAAACACTACAGATTCGAAATATATAAAGGAAGAAAATATTAATTTTAAACATAAAAAATGAACTTATAATTATTAACACTAAAAGTTCAAAATTATAAAGGAAATAATAATTTGTAACATAAAAGGGAAAGTTATAATTATTAATTCTAAAAATTAAAAATATAAAATATAAATGTGAATTTTACAAAAATTTATCAAAATTAGAGAAATCAGATTGAAACGATTTGATATTTCCGGATGATTTAAAATATATATATATATATATATATATATATATATATATATATATATATATATATATATTCATGTTCATATTCAAAAAAATTTAATTATTCATATTTAAAATAAATTAAATATAATCCGTATTCAAATGAAATATATTAGAATGTAATATCTTCTGCGTTTACGTTTAAGAGGTTCTACTTATGTTGTGTTTGGTTGGGGAGAATGGAATGAAATGAAATAAATGAAATTAAAAGAAAAAAAATGAAGTTCCTTCTTAAATAGGTGAGTTTGAGTTCTAGTTCAAATGATTAAGAATGGAATGGATGAATGAATTAATATTTTAGACATTTTTCATAGTTCAAATTTCATTCCATTCCTTTCCATTCCATTCATCCCAACCAAACACAACATTAAAATTTTGCTAGGAGCCTAGGATCCATCGGTAGTGTTATCCTGATATTAGCCGATTTTCCAGTCAACTCATTAATTTCCCACTCAACACATCTAGGCGATCCCAACAATAAAATAGTAGATTTGCATGTCATTGTGTCATGTGTGTGTTTGTGTGTAGAAAGAATTATCAGAGGATGACCTCTCCAAGTATTTGCCAAAAGAAAAATTTACCTTCTGTCTCTTGAATGCCCACATGCGCAAATTAAATTAAAACAAATAAGGGTTGATATATACTTGTAGTTCATTCCTTAGCTTTAACTCCTCTTCAATCATGTCGATGTCTTCATCCTGATCATATGCATTAAATCACATAGAAAAAATTAATAACCAAGATTTTACGGTATGTGCATTCAGCATTCAAACAATAAAAAACATGCAAATATTTTGGGAAAAAAAGTACATGCAAGAGTTATGATCACATTATAAGAACAAAATCAAGAATCAACAAAAAAGAAAGGTAAAAACAATTATTCTTTGTATACCTCTAAATATATATATATATATATATATATATATATATATATATATATATAATTGTTGAGGGTTGCACGTACAAAATCAAATTTTTGGAGTCGATTTTAAATATTAATAAACAGATTTCCTTTTCTAATGTCCTAATTTTTATGGAAGGAAATAACTATTAACATATTTGAAATAGAAAAGATTTTCAAATCTTCTTTCTTTTCCTAATTTTTAGAAAAGAAAATCAAAACCTATCATAAATTGGATAAGAAATTTTTATAATAAATTATTCTAAAGTAATCACGTTTCGAAATCAAAACTTATATATAAGGTGGTTCACACTGGTTCTCAAGCCACCAGCTCTTCTGCCTATTATTTAGTTTTTTTGTTGATATATTATAGTTCATGAATTTATATTGATTTGAAGATTTTCGCAATCTCACCCATTCTCATTCACCAATTTAATCATCCAGCAGCTTGCTTGTGATCTAGCATCCATGAATCTTGCACGTGCATCATATACTATTATAATTTTCAAGATTTTGCATATTAAGATGGGCATGATGAGTACGAAAAGCACAAGTACGTGCATAGAATGGATGTCTTTGCATACTTTAACCAGGTAACATTGTAATCTTTTGGCGATTTAGGTGATGTAGTGACATGTTTAAGGAATACTAAACCTTTGGTTTTACAAGAATATTTTCCTGTCTTTCGATTAACAAATTTAATTATGTTTACTAGGTACTTATAATCTTTTATGGACCTAATTTGTTACAAACGTAGAATGAAATTTCATATAATGTTATATACGTTTACATGATAAATTAGAAGAATTTTTTGGACAATTTTTATTTAGAAAAATAAAATTTTGAAAATAAAATTTGGAACTATGTCTTATTTATACCTAAAAAGTGTTTGGTGGAACTTTATAATCACTCGAAAACTGTTTATCTAATTTTTTAAATTATCTCAATTTTCAAATATAAAATATGCAATTAAGAAAATAATTGTTGTTATTAAAGGCAAGTCGTCTCACTTATAAACTATATCATTGTTAGGATATAAAAAAACAAGTTTTAACATTTTTTTAACACCAAAATCTTCCAATTGTAATTGAATCATAAGAAAATTTTACCGGCATGCAAGCGGAAATCAAAGTCAAAAAGGATTTTAGTATTTAAATTTATATTATTGTGTACTTTTAGTATTTTTATGATATATACAACAAGTGTCGGTCTAAAAAATAGTTAGACAAAATGGATATAGAAAAATATATGAATAATTTATCTTATAGTCATGTATATTTAATTTATACTATATCGTGTTCAGCAATTTATATGATATTATAGATATATTATTGTAGATTTTTTTAAAAACTAGAAAGCTATTTATCTAATTTTCTAAATTATCTTAATTTTCAAACTAAAATATGCAATCAAGGAAATAACACCAAGGAGCTCCGAAATCGTTCGAATCCTAATTATCAATTTTTCTAGAGCTCCTCTATTTTAATAATTAAAATCAAAACTTCCTTCTTTAGTTCCTATTTTTTAGAAAAGAAATCACAACTTCCTTTTTTAACATTACATTAACATCTTCAAAATAGAAAAGGTTTTTGAATTCATAGTGAAGAAATATTCAAATTTACATATTCGAAATAGGAAAGAAATTTTATATTTTTATATAATCAAAACTTCCTTTTTTAACATTACATTAACATCTTCAAAATAGAAAAGGTTTTTAAATTTATAGTGAAGAAGAATTCAAATTTACATATTCGAAATAGAAAAGAAATTTTAAATTTATATATATATACAATCATTGCTTCAAACGATCAAATTTTATCACCGTGTTTGAAAAAGTAGAACCCCAAGAAGCTCCAAAATCGCTCGATCCTAATTATCTATTTTTCTAAAGCTCCTCTATTTTAATAATTAAAATCAAAACTTCCTTCTTTAGTTCTTATTTTTTAGAAAAGAAATCAAAACTTCCTTTTTTAACATTACATTAATATCTTCAAAATAGAAAAGGTTTTTGAATTTGTAGTGAAGAAGAATTCAAATTTACATATTCGAAATAGAAAAGAAATTTTATATTTTTATATATATACAATCGTCATTACTTCTAACGATCAAATTTTATCACCGTGTTTGAAATCCTTTTCTTGGTTCTGTTTACTTTTGTCTTCGTCTATTTTCTTTTAGTTTTTTAATTCATTCTTATTTTGTTTAATTCTCAATGTACATGGCTTCTGTTTAGTGATTTTAAGGTTTTTTTTTTGTTTTTATGGTTTGAATTTACTAATTTAATATTTTTTTCTTCATTTTATTTTTAAATTTATGATTTGCTATGATTTTAGTTACAATTATGGATTATTAGTGACCAGTTTTAGCCATGAAGGCTTCGTACTGAGACACAAGAATTTGTCTTTGATTTTATCTGACCTCTTCACTTCCTTCACACAGCAGCTCTATCTTGTTCCACATCTCTTTGGCAGATAAGCATCCCATAACATTTCTACACATGGCTTTGTCCATTGTGAGAGAGTCAAGCAAGATAAGTTGCAAATAGTCATCCAAGGCCACTTTTTCCTTCTCTGATTCTGTGTATTCTGATGGCCTCTTTGCAACCCAGTGTGCTGCAATAGTGACGTCTCCAACTGAGGAGGCTGGCACTTCCTTTTGAGGAATGAAGGGGCCATTCTCAAGGATTCCCAAGTACAGTGGATGTGCAGCTTTGATAAACAACAAAATCTTTCTTTTCCAAAAGTTGTACTTCTCTTTATCAAATGCTGAAATCTTGATACCATTTGACTTCTGTATACTCCTTGTATTTGACATGATCTCATATTAGTAAATCAATCTGTTCGCTCTGATACCTGCTGTTGGTCCCGGAGTATATTGCAGAAGGGGGGTTGAATGCAATATAGATAATTCCAAACCTTTACCTCAACAACAGTGATAAAGATTGTAAACTATCTATATAAGAAATGCAAATACAAGTAGTAACTCAAGATATTCTCAAAAAATAAATGTTTTATTTATTTGCAAAGTGTTGCTACAACCTCGAGAAAAAGTGTTTCCTCAAGTTTCGACTTCTTGAATCGATTACAGAAAGAATGAGAGATGTTTCTCTATAAAGACTAATCTTCTCTAACATCTCTATCACATGGGTTGTGGAGTCGCTGTCATTTTCAAGTGGCAGCTCCTTACAAATTTTCCCACCAATATACAAACAGAGTTATCATTAAGCATAAAGAAATCTGGGTACTTTCTAAAATTAGATAAAACAATTCTAGTAGATGCATACTTGTCATACTCTTGAATTGTCGAGCTTCGTCTTGTAATCTCTCAAGCTTCTGTTGTAGTCTTGCAGGTCTGCTACAATCTTTGACGAGTTGCAACAAATCTGTTTCTTGAACATTTAAATTGTCACGGGTTTGACTGAGATAAATTCCCAATTCAAATATTCCATTGAGACAGTAACCTTTGACGCCAAGCCTGCTGTCATAAGAATGTTCCTTGGATGAAAGTATGAGTCCCCGCCAATGATGCTGTCAGGACTTTCAAACTTGCTGTCAAAGTGTGAGAATGTTGATGTCTTCATGCTTCCGCCAATGTTGCTATCAGATGAAACTTGCTGTCGTGACTTTGCAACATGTTGTCTTCTTGTAACCTTACTGTCAATGTTGTGACAGTAACCTTATTGTCGCTGTCGAGTTGATGTATTTTCTTGAGGCTTGAACTTATCAATGAACTTCTTCCAAGATACATACTTATTACATTATAGCAATTATTTAATTACAAGAACACACTATGGCTGTGACAGTTGTTCTACTTAGAAAAACTAAGTACAATAAAATCTAGTTAAGTTGTCTCAAAGCTATCACACATAAATCCTAACAATATATATATATATATATAGGCAAATGTTCAAATGAGACCCCCTCTTATAATGAGAACTGAGACTTACTCTGAACCGTTCAATTTTTATAACAACTTTTAATCCGGACCACATATTCCATTTAACTTATATGCGTATAATATAAACATGTATCTATATTATTTCTCACTCCTGAAACCATCACCTACAGATCTAATCTTCTTCATTTTTCAGTCATTTCTAAATTACCTCTCTTTTTTTTTTTTTCTCTCTCTCTCTCTCTACCTTTTTTCTCTCTTTCTCTTCCACGCATCTCCCATCTCTCTTTCTTCTTCCTATTTGTCTATCTTTTCTTCTTATCGTTTCATTTACTTTTAATTATTTTTTCAGATCTACTCTTTCATTTCATCCAAGCACTACTCGGGATGTATTCTTGAAGGTTTGAAGTATTAATCGTGTCGAATATCGAGTCCGACTTGAAGACGTGTACGGTCTCGGGCAAGAAATTGATAAATCTACATAAACAATGGCGGAAATTTGGAAGATGAAGTCATCGGAAGACGGTGTGGTGATTGGAGCTTGTTACTCAATGATGCCTGTTCGTTTGTTTTTTGGAGAATTAATTTTTATAGCTTTAGAATGTATATAGGCGAAATTGTTTGGTGATTTGCTTTTAGATTTTTTGGTGATTTATGTTGAAAATTAGTGATTTGTCTTGAAATTCTAGTAATTTACATCAATTTTTTAGTGATTTGTAGTGGATAATTTTGGTGATTCTGTAGGAGGTGGTAGTGGTGGCATAGTCTAGTAGCATTGTCTTAAAATTCGGAGATTTTTTGGTTTAATACTGTGATTTTATAAGTAGTGTTGGTGGCGATGGTGTGGTGACGTGGAGGAGGTAGCGATGGCGATGGAGGTGATATTTTGGGTGAATTTGATTGGTGATGGAGTTATGGATGACAGTGATGGTGATATTTTATGTTGTACGTATATATTTGAATTAGTTTGGTGATTATATAGCTATTGGTGGAGATTGTGATCTAAATATTGGTGATTTGAATATGAATTTAGTGATTAAATATTTTATAGTGTAGGGTGATTATGACGATATGTTCTGTATTAGTGATTTTGATTCAGATTTGATGATCCATGTGGTGATGATGGAGTGTAAATGATGGTGTGGGATGGTGGTGGTTATGTTATGATTGGTGATGATGGAAATTACAATGATGGTGCGGGTTATGGTGGCGATTGTGATGTCAGTTGTGATGGCAACACAGGAGAGGTGGCAAAATATGATAGTGTAGTAAAAGATAGTAAGCTGATGGCGAGAAGCAAAGATGGCGCGTGTTTGGTTATTGGGCCTGATTTGTGGCCCAATGTGCAGTTCTCGTAATAAAAGGGTCTCATTAGAATAGCCCTTTATATATATATATATATATGGGACGCCTTCTACAGCCAAAGTTGGATATAATCTAATATCCAACCAACCCATCTGTGACCATCCAGTAAGCTAATGCACGGCTAGGATTTGAAAAGCTTACGCTACATTATATAGCGTACTACGCTATATAATATAGCGTAAGTTTATACCAAAATCCCTCCGTTTCTAATTTGATTTTTTCCGTCAATTGGTGAGATATTTTTGAAATCCGACTTCACTGTATTTTTCTACATCTCACAACGATCATTTTGCATACCATATTTGATATATTTCGACACAATTTAAATGGGGGTTTTGAAAACTTTAACTTACGCTCTATTATATAGCGTAATACGCTATATTATATAGCGTAAGTCCCCTCATCCTGACCGTTGATTGGATGTTTTAACGGTATAAGATGGGTTGGTTGGATATTACAAAATATCCAACTGTGGCTGCTGACCCATTTCCTATATATATATATATATATATATATATATATATATATATATATATATATGCTAGCGTTCAAATAGAAACCTACACTAAATAAATTATATTTCATTTATTTTAATGGCCCCGCTAGGGGCACCTTCACAAAAAACGTTTAAAATTCTTGGCTCTATTCTACAAAAATATTAAAAAAAATAAAAAAAAAAATTAAAAAAAATTACTGTTCCCGTGCCACGTCATCACGTGAACAGTAACTTTTTTTTTAAATTTTTTTATATTTTTGTTGAATAGAGACAATAATTTTAAACGTTTTTTGTATTGGAGTACCCCTAATTTGGTCATTAGATTAGCTTGAAATATTTAATTTAGGTTTAGTTTCTAGTTTCTATTCTAAGTTAGTTTCTATTAGAACAAGACCCTATATATATATATATATATATATATATATATATATATATATATATAAATTTGGACAATATTGTGTTCACTAATTTATTTACAAATATTTTCTTTTTGATTTCTTTCTTAAATAGTCAATCTTTTGAAAAATTTTAAAAAATATTACAAGGTCGCCGCGACACGCGGCTTATATGTATTATTTACAATAGGTGTTGGTCAAAGAAAACGTAATACAAAATCGATATAAAAAGTAAGTATATAGTTTATTAAGTTTTCTATATATATTAAAATTTGTGCAATGTTGTGTTTATTAATTTATTTATAAATATTTTCTTTTCGATTTCTTTCTTAAATTTATCTTTTGAATCTTTTTTAAAAATATTACAAGGCCGTCGCGAAGCGCGGCGTAGTCAACTAGTTATTATATATATAAAGGAAAGCCCTCGGGAACTCTAAATTCGCTCGAATCCTATTTATCTATTTTTCTAGAGTTCCTCTATTTTAAATAATTAAAATCAAACTTCCTTTGTGAGGCCCTATTTTTTAGAAAAGAAATCCAAACTTCCTTTTTAATATTAACATCTTCGAAAAAGAAAAGGTTTTCGAAGAAGTCAAATTTATATATTCTAAATAAAAAAGAAATTTTATATTTCATAACTTCCTTTTTTAACATTAACATATTCGAAATAGAAAAAGGTTTTTGAATTTGAATGGAAGAAGAATTCAGATTTACATATTCGAAATAGAAAAGAAATTTTATATTCTTATACATACACAATCATTACTTCTAACGATCAAATTTTATCACCATATTTGTAACCCTTTTTCTTGCTTATATTTGCTTTTGTCTTCGTCTATTTTTTTTTTTTAATTTTTTTCATTCATTCTTATTTTGTTTAATTTTCAATGTACATGGCTATGTGTGTGCTCCACTAATTTTCTGGAATTTTTAAGTTGCTTTTTTTTGGTTGGTTTTTAAGGTTTTAATTTATTGATTTAATATTTGATTTCTTTATTTTATTTTTAAATTTGTGATTTGTTATGATTATAGTTATAATTATGGATTATTAGTAACCATTGGTTGTTCTTTGCTTTGGATTTTAAATTTTTTTTGTTAGTGATCTCGGTACAGAAACACCTGATCGTGTGAACAAGAATTAGCAGATCTTTCTCTGTTTGAGAAGTAGAAGCACTTGAGAAATTTGGTACAAAAGGTTTGAACTTTTATCATTCCCTATTTATTTATTTATTTATTTATTGTTAATTGTTAATTTGTTCGTTATTATCTTCTCATTGTTGCTGATCATAATATTCTAACATCTTCTTTTAATTAATTCAATCAAATCTGTTTTTTTATCTAAATGTATTTATTACACCGGGTGTCGACCTAAGAAAATGTGACACAAAATCGATGGAAAAAATAAGTATATGGTTTATTTTGTTGTCTATATATATTAAAATTTGTACAATATTGTGTTCACTAATTTATTTCTAAATATTTTTTTATTTCTTTATTAAATAGTCAATATTTTGTAAAATTTTAAAAAATATTACAAGACCGCCGAGAAACATGTCTTATATGTAGTTATTACAACGGGTGTCGGTCAAAGAAAACGTGATACAAAATCAACATAAAAAATAAGTATATAGTTTAATTAGTTGTCTATAATATTAGAATTTGTACAATATTGTGTTCATTAATTTATTTATTAATATTTTCTTTTTGATTTCTTTCTTAAATTTATATTTTGAATTTTTTTTGAAAATGTTACAAGGCCACCGCGAAGCGCGACTTAGTCTAGTTTACTATTAACCTAAAAGTTAAAATAACTAATGTAGTTAAATTAGTATAATAATATTGTACTAATCTTTTTTATTGATAATAATATATAAGATACTGTATGCTTGTAATTTAACTAAATAAATATACAAAATGATTATTAAACTAAAATTTTTTAAAACTGAAAAAAGGTTTCCAAAATTAATATAAGGATAAAAAGAAATAGATCATTTATTGAATAGTTGGAGTGATCTTTTTTATGTTAGAAAACAAATGAATAAGGCAGATCAGGGCTAGACTCCTTATTTACTGGGGACAATTATATATGACTTTTTTTGGAGTTAATAAAATTTGCATCCTTTTTTAAGGAAGAAAAAAGATAACTAGTACAATGTATTTTTTAATTTAATAAAAAGATAAATTATTAAAATGTTGTATTCGAACTTAAACTACGTGCATATTATTATTTTTTTTTCCTAGTCATTTAGTAACCACTTTGTATAACAATATATTCATGTTTTGAGAGCACTCATTTTTTTTTCTTGAATTTTCTTCAAAGGATTTGCTTTTGTGAGGTTTTAATGAGATTACTAGCTTATAACTCATGCGATGCATGGATTTCTTTTCATATGTAATAAAATTTACTTTATATTATAATAATATTTTTATACAATCATTATTTACAATATTTAATTTTAATATTAATTTAATGATTTAATATAAATTTAATTAATGATATTCATGGTTTAAAACTTATATTATAAAATTTTAAAATAAATATGTCGCTTATACCCAAAAATAACACACCATATCTTCTAATCACTAACAAAATATAATAGAAATCCGTATACTAGGAATAATGACCGTTAGAATTACCATCAATAATACTATGTTATTATTTATTATAGGTATTTTAATAGCATAGATATCATATATATTTTTCTTTATAATGAAGAGTAAATAAGTAAATTCACGACGTACCAAAAGATAGGTACCAAAACTTTTAATGTTTTGGTGATTATTAAACTAAAAAATTTTAAAACTAAAAAAATGTTTCCAAAATTAATGTAAGGACAAAAAGAAATAGATCATTTATTGAATAGTTGGAGTGATCTTTTATATGTTAGAAAACAAATGAATAAGGCAGATCAGGGCTAGACTCCTTATTTATTGGGGACAATTATATATGACTTTTTTTGGAGTTAATAAAATTTGCATCCTTTTTTAAGGAAGAAAAAAGATAAGTAGTACAATGTATGTTTTAATTTAATAAAAAGATAAATTATTAAAATGTTGTATTCGAACTTAAACTACGTGCATATTTTTTTTTTCTAATCATTTAGTAGCCACTTTGTATAACGATATATTCATGTTTTGAGAGCACTTTTTTTTGCTTGAATTTTTTCATAGGATTTGCTTTTGTGGGGTTTTAATGAGATTACTAGCTTATAACTCGTGTAATGCATGGATTTCTTTTGATATGTAATAAATTTTATTTTATATTATAATAATATATTTATACAATCATTATTTACAATATTTTATTTTAATTTTATTTAAATGATTTAATATAAATTTAATTAATGATATACATGGTTTAAAACTTATATTATAAAATTTAAAATAAATATGTCGCTTATACCCAAAAATAACACACCATATCTTCTAATGACTAACAAAATAAAATTTTAAAATAAATATATCGCTTATACCCCAAAATAACACATCATATCTTCTAATCAATAACAAAATATAATAAAAATCCGTAAACTACGAATAATGAGCGTTAGAATTACCATCAATTATATTATGTTATTATTTATTTTAGATATTTTAATAGCATTGATATCATATATATTTTTCTTTGTAATGAAGGGTAAATAAGTAAATTAACGACGTACCAAAAAATAGGTACCAAAACTTTTAATGTTTCGATTTTTATATAATAGTATAGGTTTTTTGTGGGGTTCTCCCTTCAAATCTGAAGGATTATTGTCTAAATGTTGGGGATTAGATGATAAACTTTCGTGATTGGAAAAAATTCTATATTCCCATACAATTTATCTATAAAATATATTTCATTCATATAAAAAAAAAAACTTAAATTGTGTACAGCACAGCTGTGGCCCACCGTATCGAACCGACTTTCCTTTTAAAGACAAAGAAGCAGAAGTACCTACGAAACCCAAAATAGTAGACGAAACAGCAGGTTAGCTTGTCTTCTTTACCCTCCACGCAACACACGCACATATTATTTCTTCAACCGCCTTAATTTAATATCTTTGTCTACGTCCAATTTCTTCAGGAGCTTTTCCTAAACAATTGAAGGTACTGAGAATAATCACATGCTCTTCCAATTTCTCGTGTATTTGCTCTTATTTGTTTCTTTTATGTGATTATAGACAAAATATTAACGCTTGAAGTGGTGGTGTGGTCAGAAAATGGATAAGAACCAAGAACGCAAGAAGGTGGCATGTTCAGAAGCAAATAGAGATGAAAAAGGGAAGAGATTGTGGAACAAGGTCAAGTATCAGCTTAGTGAATATCACTCTTTGCCTGCCTTTATGAAAGACAACGAGTTCATTTTAGGTCATTATCGTTCCGAGTGGCCGTTGAAACAAATCTTCCTCAGCGTCTTTTCCATTCACAATGAGACCCTCAATGTCTGGACGTATGTTTTCTACATGCCCCCCTCTTATTCATTGTCTTTTCTGACCGATTGATATAGCATCTATTTTCTTTTTTTGTCGAAGCGATTGTCATGAATGTGTACTTGTTTTGCCGGAGCTCTGATGTCATGTTAAATAACTGGTTCATCTAAAATCAAAAGGTGTTAGAGGAATGCCCATGTACTTGGTTGTGGCCAATTACTAGTTATTATCATTATTGGATTCTAATCATTAACACTACAGTAAAACCTCTTTATATTGATATTCAATATTATGATAAATTAATATTTTAAATGCAGATTTTTTGTCCCAACATATTAGCGACAGTACAAATTTAACCTCGATAAATTAATAGAATTCATCGGTCCCGATGATATTAATTTATAGAGGTTTTAGTGTAGTTTGAGCTGTTATGTATACACTCTTATTGATTAAAACTAGAGTTTGTATTATTGAGACAAGATTTGGGTTTTGTAGTTTGAGGTCGTGTAGAGAACTATTGGATCAGAGCTATTATTGATGTGCAGTATTGGATTATCCAATATTAAATTCTGATTCACTATGGTGTCATACATATCATTGCTTCATCTATCTCTTAAAACTCTTGGTAGATGGTTTTATTAAGGTACTATAAAGTGGGAGTTTTATTAATTTTTCCTTGGTAAAAGGACAGGTTCAACACAATTATAAATTATCACAAGCATTTAGTCCGCATTTGTAATGCTTTTAAGATGCAAATCTACCGCATGCTTTTGTTTATATGCTGATTTTTTTTTTCCAAGTTGTATGTTTTTGGTGGGAATAAAGTGTAAACACGCTGCACACATATGAAAATATGATATATTTGCACATGTATTTCTACAAGAAGGGTGAAGAAGAAGGCATTAACATCACACCAATTTAATGAATGATCTGTATCTGACAGGCTAAAATCTTAAAGAATCTTATTTACTGTAGGACTTTCTCTGTCAGTTGTCTTCTTTGAATTGCAGATAGGATTATTCAGATTGTCTTTTGTTCTTTTCTTCCCTGGAATTTTAGTCTCACTAGAGTAGTTAGTACAAGGCGCTTCAAATGTTATTTATTGTAGAGTTTCTTTTTATAGATGTACACTTCTATGGTCATTATTTTTGTTGTGGTATGAATATTAAAATACACAATTCTAAGGGTTAAGACTATCATTTAACTCATATTTGTTAGATGTAAATCTCTATGCCCCAGGTGCCTGGAATGACTTTGTTTCTCCAAATAATAAATATCTGTATCATTGATTAGATAAATTTGGTTAAGTAATTTTTATACTTTCGCTTCTTCATAAAAGCTTTACAGTTTATTGATGTAATTTTAATTGATATAAATTTAGTCCATAAATTCGTCAAGAAAGAGTCTTATTTTTTAGATTTGTAAATAATATGAAATCGTAATTGTTCTCTTCTTACCCTGATTTGTGCCCGGTAATTGGATCTCTAGCAAGAACTGATGTTATGACAATATATTTTTTATTTTCTTCCTAGACTACCATAATTAAAATTGATTTCTATATCCTAGATATAAAAAACTAGCTTAAAAAATGATGCTCTATTTCTTGATAGGAGGAAGCATTATATATTTGTTGGCAGAGACTTCTTTCCTAAATTGGAAGCGAATTTTCATGTTTTGCAGGCATTTGATTGGGTTCTTCCTCTTCCTTACCCTGACAATTTACACAGCGATGAAGATTCCATATGTTGTGGATCTCCCCAAGTTCGAACATGTCCGGGAGGAGCTAAAAACTTCACTGCCTTTGGCACATGTGCTACCATCTTTATCAAGCTGGCATTCTGATAAGCTCCGCACTAACTGTATTCCTGAACGGTTCTTGCAGAGAAATCATTCTGATGTTTGTGTCTTGGTAAGTTCCTTTATCCTTTTTGCATATTATGTCTTCCAAGGTATGTATCAACAGAAGTAATTCAATTAATCTCCTATTGGCAGAATGTATTGCAAGCCTAATACATAGGTTGATGTTAGACTTGTAGTCATCACCTGGGTCTGCCTCCTTAGGTTAAGCACATAGTCTAGTTTGATCATGTGTCTGTTTTAGTCAGGAGGATTTGATACGATAAATTATCCCTTCCTTTCTCTGTTTCATATTCTATCTGCAATTTCAGAGTCCTTTCTGGTGGTTGTGATTTTAGCATCCATGTTTGTCATTCTTTTATACCTCTATTGCAATCTTAATGTGAATATATGTATTTTAAATATTAACGTTTTAAATATTTTATGTCATTCTTTTAAATATTTTTTATGTGATTCTTAGTGTGTTTGTGTGTTATAGACAAAATATTAACGTTTGAACTTTGAAATGGTGGTGTTTTAGACAAAATATTAACGTTTGAATTTAGTATACGTTTACAATCTAAATATCTAATATTTGCAGCATAGCATGAAGGAGATTGTGGCAAACACAATAGCTCCTGTGACAGTTAGACCAATCACTCGGTGGCCCTTCTTTGCTTTCTTGGTTGGTGCCATGTTTTGCCTATTCGCGAGTAGCACCTGTCACTTGTTCTCATGTCATTCACAACGCCTGTCTTACATCGTGCATAGGCTCGACTATGCTGGGATTGCAGCCTTAATCTCAACATCATTCTATCCTCCGGTCTACTATTCTTTCATGTGTCATCCCTTCTTTTGCAATCTGTATCTAGGATTTATAACTCTCTTGGGCATTGCAGCGATTATAGGATCTCTTCTTCCAGTGTTTGACCAACCTGAATTTCGTAGCATTCGGGCATCTCTTTTCTTTGCCATGGGGTTTTCTGGTGTGGCACCAATTCTGCACAAGCTCATCTTGTTTTGGAACCAGCCAGAGGCACTTCATACCACTGGGTATGAAGTCTTAATGGGATCGCTGTACGGGCTTGGAGCCCTGGTTTATGCTATGAGAGTTCCTGAGCGATGGATACCAGGGAAAGTTGACATTGCAGGGCACAGCCACCAGTTATTTCACATACTGGTACTTGCAGCAGCTTTAACTCATTATCGAGCTGGTTTAGTTTATCTGAAATGGCGGGACCTGGAAGGTTGCTAAAAGAAACAACAATCAGGAGATGAACCACTTGTATCTCAGTATCTGTGTGTGTGATTTTTCAAATGCGGCAGTAGAATGCGTCCGTTTTTTTTTTTCTAAGTTAGAATGCGTCTGTTGTTGTATATTATAAGATGCTGTAGTGTATACAAATAATTTGGTAAAACTCGGCAACTCTGGACACTACAACCTGTATTTTATAAACTTGTCAAACCTGATGCGAGTTTTTTATCTAATGGAGCGTAGTGGCTCTTAGTATTTTAGGTACGTTATTTTGTAAACTTTAACAATAATTTCTATATTCATTTCTTATTGTTTTAATAATAATAAATTGGGAAATAATTGGGAAATGAGATAAAAACAGTTATCGGTGAAATTGAAAAAAATAATTATTTTATTAATGAAATTGAAGTTAGGGATGAATAATGATTCCCAAAAATAGGAAATAACTAATGATTCATAATAATTTAGGAAACCACTAAGATACTATTGGATTACTGTTTTGTGTCAAATTCCCTAGATTCTAAATTAAAAACTCATATAGAGAGTTGTCAAATTCCCTAGATTTTAAATTAAAAACTCATATAGAGAGTTGTTGGACTCCTTGCTGCTGCAGGAGTAGTTATATATAGGGTTACTCCAATACAAACCCCTTAGAATACAAACCTAAAAATCAATACATTTTTTAATAAACACAACTACACGCTCCCACATCATACCGTTTATTCTCTCTCTCCCTACCATTCTGCATTTCTACCAACCACACAACCCCTCCCCCACTAGACCCGACCCCACCCAACCCACCCCTGTACCCCGTACCAACCCCCTGTAATCTATCATCTCTCTGATTTACCAGTCCAGAATACATAAATCACTAAATCATATTACAGAAATCAACCGTTTATACTACGAAAATAACTAATTTATACGCTGGAAATCACTGACTATTACCAGTTCACCAGAAAATCTAAATTTATAATACATCACAATTTGACGGTGAAGATGGTGCCCCTGCGGGGCTAGAAGTCAGAATGGAAGAGGAGATCGATTAAGAATATCGTCGGAGCCAGATCTTTTAAAATCAAGCTCGTCGGAAAATTTGAGCTCATCGGAGAAGAGAATAAGATCGGTGGTGTGGTGGCAGCTGTGGTGGTGGGTGGCAGCGGTGGTGGTGGGTTTGCTAGTGGGAGTGGGGGTGGGGGGTGGTGGGTTCTACAAATAAGTGATGGTTTGTAGGTTTGTATTTTAAGAGTAGTTTGTATTTGATCATTTGCTTATATATATATATATATATATATATATATATATATATATATATATATATATATATATATATATATATATATATATATAGGCTAGCGTTCAAATAGAAACCAACCTTATAATAGAAACTAGAAACCTACACTAGATAAATTATATTTCATTTATTTTAATGGCCCCGCTAGGGGCACCTTCACAAAAAACGTTTAAAATTCTTGGCTCTATTCAACAAAAATATAAAAAAAAATTTAAAAAAAGCTATTGTTCACGTGCCACGTCATCACGTGAACAGTAACTTTTTTTAAAATTTTTTAATTTTTTTTATATTTTTGTTGAATAGAGACAATAATTTTAAACTTTTTTTGTATTGGAGTACCCCTAATTTGGTCATTAGATTAGCTTGAAATATTTAATTTAGGTTTAGTTTCTAGTTTCTATTCTAAGTTAGTTTCTATTAGAACAAGAGCCTATATATATATATATATATATATATATATATATATATATATATATATATATATATATATATAATATTTTAATATATTATATTATTTTTTAGTTTAACCTTTTATTTTTAATAATAATAATAGGATTTTAATTATATTATTTATAATTGATGATCGATTGTATATAACCGAATATCTTATATTGAATTAAACAATTATCGATTCCAATTTTACAAATTTTTATTATAATATTTTATATTTTCAATTTGAAATTAAGATTTTGAAGTTTGAGTTTTATTTGTAATTCTTGATAATTAGTATTGCTTTCGGTTTGTAAAACTAAATTTTTTGTTTAAAATTAATGTTTCATGAATTTTAGGTTCAAAGTAAAAAATGGTACAAAACTATTTTTTTGAAGTTCTTTTAAGAATTTCAATTCGGATTTTTATTGTCCAAATCCAATAAATCAATTTTGAATTTCGATTTTAAAATCTAATTAAATCTAAACTAAATTTAAATTTTTCAAAAACATTGAATTTAAATTTAGATACCTCATAAATTCACGGTATACATCTGTTAGCTATAAAGTCCAGCTGGCCTTCAAACAGTAGCAAATATACAGATTGGGTAAGAAAAGGGGACTCCAAGGGGAAGCTCCTCGCTATATTTAAAGGGGAACTCCAAGGGGAAGCTCCTGGCTATATTTGTACATATCAGGTCTTCTATATTTTTTGAACTGCTGCCCATTCTCTAACCACTTCACTTCATCTCCCGCCATCTCTCCACTCTATCTCTCCCATCTCCCCATTGTATCGCTGTTGTTTGTACTGGTGAACATCATCTTTTCTTGAAGTGAATTAACTCATTAACTGTCGTGAACTGTCCATATGAACTAGTGATGATTATATCTCTAAATATTTTGCATAATTTCTAAAGCATCATAATTATTTCCCTTTTTGTATTTTTATTGACTATTTTTATTTCTCTCTGCATAGTTATGTGTCTAACAGGTTTCTTACATTTCCATTTTAAAATAATAATAAAATATTATTTTTGAATTATAGCTAACCATTATAATTAATATCATTGTAGTTAGGGGTGAGGAAAAAAATCCGAAAACCAGATTATGGAATTTTCCGATCCGGTATCCGATTATGAAAATCCGGAAATTAGGATATCCGTTCCGAAAAAACCGAACCGGATATCCGATCTGGATTTTTTTTATGAATTCGGATACGGATTCGGATCACAACTTTTTACAAATCCGGATATCCGGATCCGATCCGGTTTTTCATATTTATTAAAAATAAATTTTTTTATTTAATAAATAAAAAACTTATTTTAGACAAATAATTCAACATTGAACATATTAAATTAAGTAATGAATTATCACTAATAAATTAATGAATTTATCGTGTATCACCTAAGTTTATAAGCATTTTAGGTGTAAAACTTAAATAGGGATGTACTTAAGTGTGAATTTATAAATACAACTCCATATATTTGTATGTGAAAATTTCGGAACCTCATGTAAGTTTTCCTAAATCAACCTTGATAAATATTTTCTCTTACTTAATCATTTTATCCAAAGTGATTGATTAAGAAATTCAGATGTTAAAAAAAATAAAAAAAAAAGGAAATGGAAGAATAATTTCTTTTAATAATAATTTTGACTTAAAATTAAATTCGAGAGCTAGCGTGTTACTCCCTCTATCCCGTTTATATTGACATTTAATCAAAAAACACGCATTGAGCAATCAAGTGACAAACTTACTCTCAATTGTTTGCATACTTTGAAAAACATAATCTATACTATTATATAAAAGCCGAAACATTAAAAGTTTGGTTGGTCGATACCTGTTGAATTTATTTATTTACCCTTACTTAATTATAGATAAAATCCATGCAACTAACTAATTAATTTCCTTTTACAGATTAAACATATTACCTTTTCTATTTTTCACTAACTAATTAATTTCACTTTTCAGGTAAAACACAATATCTTTTATATTATATCTAACTAAAATTTCTCCTTTCTTATAAACACTACGAGCAGTTTTGTTCAATAAAATAAAATAATTATATTATAATTATTATTAACTAATCAGTTACCTTTTTCAACCAAAACAAGTTACCTTTTCTCTATTCTGTAACTAAAATATCTCTTTTTCCAATTATATCATGGGTGGTTCTATTTAATAAAATAAAATAATAATATTATAATACTAGTAATTACTGATTACCTTTTTTAGCTAAAACGTATCATCGTTTCCATTTTTCATAATTAAAATTCCTTTTTTCTAGAAATATCACGGGCAACATTAATTTCACATTATCTAAATACACTACGAGCAATTTTTAATTTAATAAAATAACATAAATTAAATTATAATTACTATAAACTAATCAATTACATTTTTTGACCTAAAACATGTCACCTTTTTAATTTTCACATTATCTTTTTTATTTTTTCTAACTAAATTCTGTCTTTTTTCAATTATATTACGGGCGGTTTTATTTAATAAAATAAATTAATAATATTATAATATTAATAATTAACTGATTAAGTTTTTCAGCTAAAATGTATCATCTTTTCTATATTTTCTAACTAAAATTCCTCTTTTTCTAAAATTATTACGGGACGATCAATTTTATTTAGTAAAATAACATATTTGAATTATAATTACTATAAACTAATCAATTACCATTTTCACCTAAACATGTTTCCTTTTTTATTTTCTCAAACTAAGACCTCTCTTTTTCCAGTTAAATCACGGCATTCTATTTAATAAAATTAAATAATAATTTTATAAGTACTTATAATTAACCGATTAACTTTTTCAACTAGAATTTATCATCTTATCAATATTTTCTAACTAAAATCCATTTTTTCCTAGAAATATCACGGATAACATTTATATAATTATTATCAAATCATCTCATTTAAAAATTTAAACCTCCAAAATTCATATTTTAAGAAAAGTAATTCAAATTAATAAAAAAAATCATATAATATTAAAAAAAATCCGTGCATCGCACGGGTTTTAAGCTAGTTATATTAAAGTTGAAACATTGAAAATTTTATCGGTTTGGTTTAGGTACAGTTAGCTTAATTAATAAATCGGGTATGTATTGTAAGATTTGTTGTAAATTAAAATGGTAACGTGTTTTAATTAGAAAGAAAATATTAATGGTTGAAAGATATGATCTTTTTAGATGTTTATAAAAGGTAATATCTTCAACTAAAAGTAAATGTGAAAAAGTCAATCGACTAATTACCATTAATTATATTATGTTATTATTTATTTTAGGTGCTATATTTTTCTTGAAAATTAGGGTGTGATATTTTTGGGTATATATTAATGATTGTAAGATTTGTTTTAAATTAAAAAGGTAATGTGTTTTAATTCGAATTGAAGTATTAATGATCGAAAGATATGATATGATTGATGTTGTTATGTGTTTATAAAAGGTAATATTTTCAACTAAAAGTAAATGTGAAAAGGCAATTGGATATTTACCATTAATTATATGATTTTATTATTTATTTTAATAATTAGGATAACTAAACCGACAAACTTTCAATCTTTCGGCTTTAATATAGTAGTATAGATACGTATTTTAATAAGAAAAGGTGCTTAACATTAATTGTATTATTTTTTATTTATTAATTAAGATAACTGTACCTAAACCAAATCGATAGTAATTGAAAGAGTCTAAAAAAGTTGGGTAACTGAAAGAGTATGTAATTGAATATTAATTGAAGTGTAATTAAAAGAGTTTGTTATTTAGTAAAAAAAATTATATGCATTTTAATTTATTTTTTCATTTTTGGAAGGTATTAACAAACCTTTTTGGAAGGTGTTAATCAACCAATTATACCCTTTTTCACTTATAATAGTATATAGTATAGATATAGATTACTCGTCTAGATTATTGAACAATTCAGAAATAACTGTTCAGATTTAACAAATGGCCCCAAAACCGAGTGTTATCACATCAACACACAAAAACAAATACAATCACCAATTCCAACAATTAATCAAACTAAAATTAACCATATTATTAAATTCGAATCACTTCCAGAAAAATCAAAATCAATCAAGAACTAACAATACAATCATGCAAAGTTCTCGACACAAATTTGTGAGGCGATTTCATTAATTTCATTTCTTTCGTCAACAACAAAAATCTAAAACAAAACTAGGAGAGGATGATCCCTTTATTTTTTATTTTTTTATCCTTAATTTTAATACTGAGCGTGGGAAGAAACGGAAGTACAGCACATACCACGGTGAATTATAGTCTCCCTTGTAGGTGAACAACAAGAGAAATTTGTTGCACCCACAAACTGAATGCAAAAACTTCTTAAAAACTTAAATTCCAAGTATATCGGCATTATTTTCAGTCGAATTTCAAAACTTAAACTCCAAGTACATTGGCGTTGTCTTCAGTCGAATTTCGTGCATCATTTTCTGTTCATTTTCATTACAAGTTAGAGCAAGTCCAATTCTAAATGTAAAACAGCTATAGCATCATGAAGGGGGCGGCACCACCACGGTTGGCCGTGGTCGGCGGTGGTGGCCGTGGTTTTGTGCAGAGGCGAGAAGGGAGGGAAAGAGAAAATTAGGGAGAGTGAGATAAGGGCACAGAGAGGAGAACTGGGAGAAAGAAAGAAGAGATGGGTTGTGGTGGTGCTACGGCAGCAGCAGCGGTGGGCGGCATCAGTGGTGGGGGTTCATTTTTGACGAGCTCCAGGGGTTGTTTCCGGTGGTCGAACTCGAAGTGGTGGTGATAGTGAGTTGGGTAGTGGCAACAGATGGCCGCGAGAAAGAGATAACGGTGATGGCAGGCCCGAGAGAGAGATTTCCGAATGTCAGAGTTAGGACTACAGGTTACAAGGTTACAAAGAGAACCAAGAAATAGCGACTCGGTGGCCAACATCACACTCAATATCTAGTGTAGAACATTGAAGCCAAATATCTCCATTTATTACATTTTTGGTAATAACAAAAGGTAAGGAATGCGTGTAGAGACCCCGCATCAAAGGTGAAAATTTTATTATCCTTTGTTTTGTTCTAGTTCGAGTTTTTCCGATGGTTAGTCGGTTTCAGTTTACAGGTTCTGTTTTGGTTTTACGGTTTCGGTGCTCCTTTTCCGATGCATGAATTTAGTTTGTACCTTCTGAATTAGCAATTGTTTAATAGCTTTTATTTGCCTTGCATTGCACTAAGGTGTTTTGCAAGTATTTGTTTTGCAGTAATTGCCTTTGAATTAAATGCGAGAATGCTATCTTTTTGTTTATGGGGGCTCTACTCCGTGCGCCAATCTGGGATATATTTTTTTACAGTTTATTGTTTAGTGGGTTCATCAGTATTTCGGCGAGAGGGCACTCTTTTTCCCCCTTGAGTTTTTTTCCCACTGGGTTTTACTCTTGTGGGGTTTTAACGAGGCCCTTTTTGCTAGGAATATCAGTGGTTCGTCATTTGAGGATCGGGCAGTTTCTGTAGAAGCTTCAAAGGTTGATAGAGAGATTTTTGGCAAATGCTAAAAGCAACTAGAGATTGCAGGTTCAGAATTTTATAGTTTCTATAGATCGTCACTCTTCATTTATGCGTTCTAAAAATCAACTATAATTAGAACCCTGGTTCTTAATCTATAGTGTCTTTAGAGCATCATTCTTTGACAAATACAATATAGAAACCAACTATAAGCCTTTATAGTGTTACTCAGTAAAGAACAATTGTAGAAGGGGGGTTGAATACAATTGTATAAGATTTTCGACTTAAACAGAAATGATAACACAAGTATGAATAAATAACAGCTTTATTAACTCAGATATAAAATATTACAAACTCTCTCAAGAAATTCTTGTGTTCTTGAGAGCTGCTAGGTTACAAGATAACTCGTGTAAGCGATTACGTTAATGTAAAACCTAAACTGTGTTTATATATATCACACAGCTACCCTATCAATTACAAGATATACTAAATCAATTACATACGACTCTTAATACATATCTTGAATGATAGCTGCATTCCTATAAATCAAGAACTGACATGTCAATCTCCCTTGATCTCTGGACTGATGTATATCTTTATGTAATCCTGACCAGCTTCTAATCCTGATAGCAACCTAATACTGACATCGTATTACTGATGACGTCAGCATCAGTATCTGATCAGTAGTCCAGATCCTGACCATCACTTGAATCAATATCTAACAATCTCCTCCAATTTGTACTTTGTGAAATAAAGCACAAATTCCTTGATTCAGTGATGTCAAAAACTCAAAACAAAACATTACAAGAAATCCTCAGGCTTAGTCTCAGAAATTCTCACAAAGAAATTACTCATCTGCAAAAAACTTGATAGTAATTCTTCTTCTTTACTTTCGAGAATTTGAATCAGTCTTTTCTTCAGATTCCTGAGTTCTTCATCTTCCTCATTAATCTGATAAATACCTGCCCTGAGATTTTGAATTGAGCTTCTTGGTAAATTTAAATCTCCCAACAGTAAATATGCAAGTTCTTTCCCACCAGGATTCAGAGATAATTGTTCTTGATAAAATATCACTTCTTTAACAGCTGAACCCCTTTGCATTTCAACTTCTTGTCCTACTGTATTCAAGTACATGGGAGTATAATTACCATCATACCTTGATCCTCCATCTAAATGTCTGCATCTGATAGTTCTGAGAATCATGGTACACCAATTATTGTAAACATTAGCTTCCTTATCATGAATTCTTTTATTCTTGAGCAGATAAAGAACGTATTTCAGCTCTTTTGTTGATTTGCACAACACCTCCTGAATAGTCAGCTTCTTGACACTATTGTCTTTCATGAAATTCAACAACTTTTCTACCTTCTTAGAATCAACATTGCAACCAACAATTGCAACAACTTCAAGTTCCCAAAGATCATCAACTGTTAGTTCATCATCAATTCCTTTCACTAGAATATGTTGATCTGGTTGAGCTGTAAACACAAATTCTGATTCTCTAGAACCAATACATCCTCTTGTGTTAGGTTCTAGTCCTTTCAACTCAGATTGCTTTTTAGTCCATCTTGGTGAAAATTTGTCAGATCTAGAAACTTTATCTGCAACATTCAGTGGAGGAATAAGAAGTTTTTCTTTAGCAACTTGTGGAGGTTCAGTTATTACACCACCAGATTGAAAAATAGCAGGTCCAGTGTATTTTATGTCATCAATCTTCTTCCACCTGTTTCCCTTCGTTTTGAAATGAGATTCATTAGTTTCTTCCTCCTTGGCTTGCTTTGTGATATCATACCACAACTTTTTGTCAGATCTGAAAACATTTCTCAAATACCTTTCACTTTCTCTGTCAGCAGCTATTCTTCCTTTTTCTCTGATAACCTTTGCTTCTTCAAGTTTTCTGAATCTTTCTTGATCAATCTTCAAGTTCATTTCATCAACTTCCAGATTATGAGATTCAATTACAACAACAAGAATCATCACTTCAAGATCTTTCAAGATTTCAGCTTCATCAAAATCAGGAATAGTAGGTTGAGTAGTTCCAGCAACAACATTCTGTGCTCTCACAGTAACTTTATCTCTTCTAGCTAACTGTGGTCTTTCATCAGCGACTTCTTCAGGTACATTGAATTTGTTATCTGGAATCATTTCAAGAAGTAGTGGAGTTTTCTTCCTTTTAATTTTCTGAGGATCTTCAGTTATCTCCTCAATCGTAATTCCACTAGACCATGTCTGTCTTGAACTTGTTTGAACAGACTTTCTTCCTTTGCCTCTACTTCTACCTCCTCTCCCTCTACTTGCAGCAGGAGCTTCTTTCTGTTTAGCAATTCCCTCAAGAATCTTCTTTTGTTCTTTTAAGATCTCTTGAGTACTCATATCAGAATTCTCTGCAGTGATCAAAGCTAGTGCCTCCCTAGCATGATGCTGTTGAACTTTAATATCATTGTGATATACAATTTCACTCTCACCTGACTTGGAAGTAAACTTCTTAAAGAGATGTGGAGCATCTTCTATCTCAGTAATAAACAAATCCTCATCTTCTTCTGGAATTGTTGGAAGTGTTTGATTTTGACCAGGTGCTAGAAATTGTTCTTTTGTCAAGACTTGAGATTGTACCATTGTCCTCACTGTCCTTCTTCCAGATTTAGAAACATGAGTTGACTGCCTAGTTTGTGTTTCAGATTGACTTTTCCTTTTCACCAGCGCAGCATCAAAGGTTTCTGTTCCATGTATCTAAGCATCACCACCATCATTTCCAGAAGTATCATCATCCTTTCTTACAACTGGATCAGGTGTACATTTTGTTTTAACTACCTTCTCCCCCTTTTTGACATCAGGATCAGTCAACAAAGATAAAATCAAGTGGAGAAGAGCTTCAATATTTGCCAAAAGCATCCATTCGAGAATCCATCATCTTCTCAAGTGTCTGAATGTCCTTGCTAATATTCCTAACTTGAGCACTAGTAGCAGTCTTGCATAAATTAGAATGAACATCAGCTCGAATTGTAGCATTATCAGTTTTGAGAGAGTCAATCTCATCCTTCAAACATTTTTCCAGAATAGTAGTCATCTTCAAATGATCTTTGAAATCAGAACTAGAGAGCTTAGAAGCTATATGTTGAGAATGAAAGAGAGCATTGTTAAAACTTATGACTGCAGTTGGCTTATTCCATTCAGTATCCCATTCGTATCTTCTCAGAGCTTGAATGTGTTCAGGAATAGTATGGCTGTATTCACCCCTGGTCTCAGGATGAACTAAGTTATGTTTACGTGCAATCGTACCTTCTGTAATTTTACTAACAGATTCCATGAACTTGCTGGATGATCCACCAGCAGAGCCTTAACTCGCTTTTAGGACTGCTCGAAGCTGAGCATTTTCAGAAGTGTCATCAGCATCATCATCTTCGTCATCTGAGCTATCAATAGCATCAGGAATGTGATCATCCAAGTTGTCATCAGGTTTCAGTACACCTTTCAGCTTTAAATTACTGGCAGATGGAGCTGGTGTACCATGAGAACCTGCATTGAGAATAGAAACAATTCCTAAATCTCTCTTTTCTTTTAAAGTGATCTCATCACTTCTCACTGTTTCACCTAAGTTACTATCAATAGTAACTGCTACCTGACTAGAAGTATTTAACTTCTCACTCTTATCTACCTCTCCTTTTGCCAGTTCAGGAGACTGCCTCTCATCACTCTTTATTTTATCTGATTGTTGACTCTCAATCTCACAAGAAAGGTTCTGGCTCAACAAATTCAAAGAAATAAGAGGTGGCTGAGAAGAGTGGACTGAAGTCATACAAATAGAGGTATCCCTTGTCTCAGGTCTATCTGTAATCATGCTATCAGTAGTAAAAGAAGTAGAGATAGAAGTGTTACCTGATGAAGTAGTAAAAGATTCAATTGGTCTTGATGAGAGTGGTTGTACCAGAATAGGTTGAGTATCGTCAGGAATGGTATCAACAGTCTCATCAGGAACTATGCTTTCATCAGGAAGAGGGCTTGCATCAGTATTTGCTACTAATGGTTCTTGTGGAGCCATAGGTTCAGAAGCTTCTTCAACACTTTGAGCTGAAGGTTCTTGTGTGCTTCCCTCAAAAGCAGTTTCTATGTGTACATCATCCAGTTCAGCAATATGAAGCGCATGTTTAGCTTTATCTGAAACACTTTGAGCTAAGTAAAACTGAATATCAGGAATCTCTGGAGCAATGTCAAAAAACCCCTGTGCTGTAAAATCTATCCCTGCATCCTCACTTTGAGAAGATGGTTCTTGTGGGGTAGGAATATTCTTGTCTACACCTTCCCTTTGAAAAGGTGGTTCTTGTGGGACAATTCCTTCAACAATGTCTGCACCCACACTTTGAGTGAGTGGTTCTTGTAGGACTGGATCTGCAATAGCTGCTGAACTCCTTTGAAGTTCAGGTTCTTGTGTGTTGGATCCTTTCAGAGGGGAATCAGTCCTCTGTTTCTTTTATCTTTGAAAAACCTTTGCTATAGCCTGTCTCTTCACAAGAAGTGGTGATGGTGCAAGACCAAGCTGAGCAGCAATATCATTTACTTTCTCCATCGACATTTCAACAATTCTTCTCTTTGGAGATTCAGAAGCTGGAGAATCAGAAATTTCAACAATCTTCATAGGTGATGTATCAGGAGTAGAGATATCAGGAATGACAGATGTGTCAGGAACTGATGATTCATCAAGATTGATATCATCATTAAGATTTTGCATTTCTTCAAGAATGTAATACTTGCTCTTGTTGACTATCTTTCTTCTTTTCTTTGGCTTTACTGGCTTAGCCAATTCATCAGTAGCAGGAGCAGCAACTTCCTTTTTCTTCATAATTATTAAGATGGTCTTATCATCATCACTATCAGAATCAGAATCCTGTTGTAAAAACTTTCTCTTCTCACCTGTTTCTTTAGATACTCCAGACTTAATCAAGGACTCATCAATCAGAACCCCTTGTTCACCTCCTTGTGATTTCTTTTGAGTGAGGGTTGTAGTGGAGAAGTGCTTTGATCCTGAATCATCACTATCAGAATCAGAATCCTGTTGTAAAAACTTTCTCTTCTCACCTGTTTCTTTAGATACTCCAGACTTAATCAAAGACTCATCAATCAGAACCCCTTGTTCACCTCCTTGTGATTTTTTTTGAGTGAGGGTTGTAGTGGAGAAGTGCTTTGATCCTGATTGTCTTCCAGACACATCAGATCTAGCTGACTTTTTTTCTTTTACAACTGATGTCTTTTGAGAGACATCAGAGGTGGTTGACTGTTTAAATAACTGTATGTGGTATGTGCTTGTGTCAGGAACAGGATGTGTTTTGTCCTGTCCTATAGCACTTGTTGCTAGGCCATAAAGAACAGGCAATCTCTTTTTCAAGAGAAGCCAGACCTCATCAGGAATATAAGGATTTCCCTCAAAACCATTTACCGTATCAGATTTAACCAAGGATTTGATGTTATTTTCAGAAATCTTAAAGATAGGCAAAACTGTATCATCTTCAAAATTAGCATTTGGACATAAGTGAGAAAATATCAATTGAAAAAATCTAATAAACAGACATAACCACATTTATCTGTTTTTCTAGCACTTAATGCTTTCAAGATAAACACTCCATAATCAAATAAAGTGTCATAGATTAGAGAGTACCCAATTTGAACCGAAGCAGAGGGTAGTGCATCAAAGTTTGAGACTTTGTTTAGGAAGCATCTACTTATAGTGTCAAAGAAGAAATTCCATTCTTTCTTCAGCTTGGTTCTGTATAAGTCTCCAAACTTCTGTGGGTCTCCTTTGCATCCAAGACTCTTAGAAAATTCAAGAAGAGTGTATCAGTAGTCTTTGATGGAGTTTTGCCATGTAGAGAAGGTAATTTAAGAGCTTCAACCACAATGCTAGAAGTCACATTGTATTTGACATCATTATACATGAATGTCATAAATAGCATTCCTGATGCTCCTTCACTAAAGACCACAGTATCCCATACCTGCATAACACACTTGAAAGATACTTTGATAGGTTGTGTTAAAGCATAATTGATTGGACTAGAAGCCAAAAAGTCCTGAATGATATGAAAATCATTTGGCAATTCCTGATGATTAAGAACATCAATATAGTTATTAGGAGCAAAAGTGATTCCATTGATAACAACCTAGCTGTTTATGAACGAAGAATTATCTGTTGACATTGTGAATGAGAGATTTGGGAGATTTTAGAAATTAGGGTTTAAAAGCACACAGAGATAGGAGGTTAATGAATTACTGGTGTAATTAGAACAATGTTTAGCTGAATCGTTTGTATTTTGTTTTAAACAAACAAAATTTCCTTAATTACAGGTGTCAGCAACTGTTTTGTGCAGATAATTGATGGGCAATAATCGTGGGTTCGTGATGATAACTGTACGCTGCTCTATGTGTCTCTATATTGATATATTGACAAGTGAGATACACGCGCATGAACAGTTGGCAAGTATTTAACATTTATTTGTGATATTGATTAAAAAGATAAACAATAAATTATTTAATTTAAAAAATTAAATAAATCAATTATCACAATGTCATTTGTTAAAATACCTGTTCCCTTAGAAGAAGAATACGAACCGTTCGTGTTTTCACTTCTATTTATTCCCAATAAAACACAATCATTCTCATCATTCTTGCAAAACCTCTCGTATTCTCTTGATAAAAACCTCTTCAAAACCCTATATCAAACACAGCAAAATAATGTCGAACTTTACCATTAAAGAGAAAAACCTCCATCTCGTAGAGAAACGAGATATCTTTAGTTATTCTCGTGAAGAGTTCAAAGCCTTTGATCAGAAAAGATAGCTTGAAACTTTTTGGTTGCAGATGGATGCTTGTCTCGAGGAGATCGAGAAGGAAAAACCTGCAAAAGTGATCGACATCGATGCTGCTCTCCAAGCAACATTCGAATCGCTTTCCTCTAAAGCATCCTCATCCAAAACCTCTAACCATTGTTAATGAATATGTCAGCAAAAATAACCTTATCCCTTTCAACTTCCACCCAAACAAAGTGGCAAAGATGGGATCTGGGATGGCTGCTGACTATGGGGGGATTTGGACTCCTTTTGTTCTTTTGCTGTTTGATAGATTAGAAGATAGAGAAAACAATATATTTTATGTATGCATGTAATCTCTTTTATTATCAATGAAAAGATCTATTTCTCGAATCTCTGTTTTATGATTTTCTGCACTTTTGAAATGTGAACTGATCTGAGTAGCATATAAACTAGCAAATAGATATGAGAAACTAATTAAAGTAATCATATTCTCAGAAGTTCAAAAAATATTAATCACATAAGTCAGAAAAATAGAGCATAAAGTACACTTAGATCCTGAAAATTTTACTGAAAAACGAACCGTCGCATCAGGATTCGATGTTTGACCAATATCATTATTGACTTTTCATCAGGATTTGAGATTCATCATGATCTGAGATTCATCAGAATTTGAGATCTTCTTTTTCTCAGAAATGCTCATAGTTCACCATTCCTAGTTCGTTCACCAACTTTGTAAAAGTAGCCTCAGAAAGTGGCTTGGTGAATATATCAGCTAGCTGTCGATCAGTAGGAACAAAGTGAAGTTCGATTGTCCCTTCCAGTACTTGATCTCTTATGAAATGATATCTGATACTGATATGCTTAGTAAGAGAATGCTGGATTGGATTTCCTGTCATAGCAATAGCACTTTGGTTATCACAATAAATAGGTATTTTTGAAAATGACAAACCATAGTCCATTAGTTGATTTCTCATCCACATGATCTGAGCACAACAGCTTCCATCAGAAATGTACTCAGCTTCTACAGTCGATGTGGAGATAGACTTTTGCTTTTTACTGAACCAGGAAACTAGTCTTTCTCCAAGAAACTGACAACTGCCTGAGGTACTTTTTCTGTCTATTTTGCACCCTGCAAAATCAGCATCTGAGTAACCACATAAATTAAAATCAGATTCTCTTGCATACCATAGACCTGGTGATGGAGTGCCTTTCAAGTATCTGAAAATCCTTTTGACTGCAATGAGATGTGATTCCCTAGGATTTGCCTGAAATCTTTCACAAAGACAGGTTGCATACATGATATCTGGTCTACTAGCTGTTAGATGCAAAAGTGAGCCAATCATACCTCTGTAGTTAGTTACATCTACCTCAATACCTTGATTAAGATCAAGCTTAGTAGCTGTAGCTATGGGAGTTGTAGCAGTAGCACTGTCTTGCATGTTAAACTTTTTCAATAAATTCTTTGTGTACTTTGACTGATTGATAAAAATCCCATCATCAGTCTGTTTAACTTGCATACCTAATAAATAGCTCATTTCTCCCATCATGCTCATTTGATATCTAGAATACACATTAGCTTTGAAAACTTCTCACATGATTTGGAGTTAGTTGACCCAAAAATGATATCATCAACATAAATCTGAACTAACAGCAAGTCCTTACCATGATTAAAGTAAAACAAGGTTTTGTCAATTGTACCTCTTTTGAAATCACTTTCCGGTAAGAATTGAGCCAGAGTTTCATACCAGGCTCTTGGAGCTTGCTTTAGTCCATAAAGTGCTTTATCTAGTCTATAGACATGATCTGGATATCTAGGATCAATGAAGCTAGGAGGTTGTTCAACATATACCTCCTCTTCCAATTCTCCATTCAGAAAAGCACTTTTAACATCCATCTGGAACACTTTTAATTTCTTGTGGGCTGCATATGCCAGAAAAATCCTAATTGCTTCAAGCCTTGCAACAGGAGCAAAAGTTTCATCATAATCTATTCCCTCTTATTGAGAATACCCCTTTGCAACTAGCCATGCTTTGTTCCTTACAGTTGTGCCATCTGAATCAGTTTTATTTCTGAACACCCACTTTGTACCTACAATAGACCTATCCTTTGGCCTTGGTACTAGTTTCCAGACTTCATTTCTCTAAAATTCATTCAGTTCTTCTTGCATTGCTGTAACCCAATCAGCATCCTTGAGTGCATCTTCAATTTTCTTAGGCTCCTCCTTTGACAGAAAGTTATTGTAGAGGCATTCATTTTGTGTTGCACTTCTGGTTTTAACACCTGCATCAGGATTCCCAATAATTAAATCAGGAGTATGACTTTTGGTCCATTTCCTTGCTGATGGTAAATCATTTCTTGAGTTGGATGCTCCCCCTGGATTGGTGTTATCTTCAAAAGAACTAGAATTATTAGAAGCTCCCCCTTAGATAGTGTTATCTCCTCCTGAAGTACTGTCAGAATCATCACTTGAAATCGTTTCTGATGAACCCTTTCCTGATGTTTGAGTTGAGTCAGTATTGATGGTGTCTTCATGTTGCTCCCCCTCAACATTTGCATTGATAGTTTCACCATCAGTAATTGGAACTTCATCAGGAATGTGTGAATTATCAGGATCTGATGAGATATCAGTATCTGACACAGAGTTATCAGGATTCTTGGTAGCTTCATTTGCAAAAATCAAACTGTCATGAGAGTCTTCAGCAATTCCTGTTATCTTTTTATCATCAAAAGATACATTGACAGACTCCATGTCTGTCTTTGTCCTTAGATTATAGACTTTAAAGGCTCTTGAAGTTGGATAACCAATAAAGATGCCATCATCAACTTTAGTTTCAAATTTCCCTAGCTGTTCAGGATGAGGTCTAAGAATAAAACACTTGCAGCCAAACACATGTAGATGTTTCAGACTTTGCTTCTTTTCCTTTATCATTTGATAAGGAGTCACACCATGTCTGTTGATTAATGAAATGTTCTGAGTGTAACAAGTTGTATTGACTGCTTCTGCCCAGAAGTATGTAGGTAGTTTAGCTTCCTCCAACATAGTTCTGTTGGCTTCAATAAGAGTTCTATTCTTTCTTTCAAGTACTCCATTTTGTTAGGGTGTGCCAGGAGCAGAGAATTGTTGTGCTATTCCTTTGTATTTGCAAAACTCTTCCATTACTGAATTCTTGAATTCAGTTCCATTATCACTTCTCAGAATCTTGACTTTGTACTTTATGCCAGTTTCAATGAGTCTTACATGGTCCAAAAGTATCTCAGCAGTTTCATCTTTTCTATGAAGAAAATACACCTAAGTGAATCTAATAGATTCATCAACAATAACTAGAGTATATATCTTCTTACTGATGGACATGATGTTTACTGGTCCAAATAAGTCAAGATGAATCATGTGATATGGTTCATCAATTGAGGATTCAGTTTTATTCTTAAATGATGTCCTTCTCTGTTTGGCCTTCTGACAAGCATCACAGAGTCCATCAGGAGTATACAATGCTTTAGGTAATCCTCTCACCAAGTCTTTCTTAACCAACTCATTGATGTTGTTGAAGTTGAGATGAGAAAGCTTCTTGTGCCAATTCCAACTTTCATCTACTGTTGCTTTACTGATGTGACATGTTGAGGGACCATCATTGTAGACGTTGGCTTCATAAATGTTACCACGTCTTTGACCAGTCGACAATCCTTCCAGATGTTTTACTGATCACTTCAAAGTGAGTATCATTGAAGTTGACATGATAACCTCTGTCTATGATTTGACTAACACTAAGAAGATTGTGTTTGAGTCGTCTCACCAGAGCTACTTTTTCAATGATGACATTTCCAATGATTATATTGCCATATCCCAAAGTTTGTCCAATGTTGCCATCTCCATAAGACACTGTTGGGCCAGCTTTCTCCTCAAATTCTGATAGCAAGGTTTTGTTTCCAGTCATGTGCACAGAGCATCCACTATCCATGACTAACACATTTGTCTTTTTACCCTGCAATCAGAAACACAAAGAGCTCAGTTAGAATTTTTAAGAACCCACACTTGTTGGGTTCTTTTTTCATGCAATTTAACATTTTTAGAAGCAGAAGTCTTTTTAACAAAAGCAGTTCTGTCAGATTTAAATCCATCAGAATTTGCTTTGTCATTATCAGAATTAACAGATGCATGCTTAGTATTCAGACTCTTTGTTTTACCAGAATTTGCACTTTTATTAAACTTTGGCAACGGATCATAATGGTTATAGTACAAACTATGGTATTCTTCACATGTATAAATAGAATGCCATTTACTGTCACAATAAAAACAAGGATTCTGTGGTTTATAAAATACTGATCTATTCCTATGTCAGACTTAGGAACTACAGTAGCCTTCTTTTTACTCCTCCTGCACTCAATAGCAAGATGATTAGAGTTACCACAGTTGAAACACACTTTCCTTGGTGCATTTGGAATATACTTATAATTATTCTCTTTGTTTATTCCAATTTTACAATTCCTGTTCCTCTTAGTAGTAGTTGTTTTCTCTCTATATGTCACTTCACAGATTCTGTCTCTCAGTTGTTTCTTAGACAAAAGACCTATATTTTTTTTTTGACAGTTTTAGACTCAGAAATTTTTGTAGAAGTAGATCCATTTTCTAAAGTAGATGTGGGATTTTCTGGATACACATAATTAATAGGTTTTAATTTAGTCTTTGTTCTGTCTGTAACATATCTATAGGTTTTTGGATTTGTTGACTCATTCACAACAACTTTTCCTGGTTCTGTTGTTTCAGCAGTAACAACTTTACGTTTATTCTTTTTCTTGTCCTCTGGTTTATAACCTAGACACTCTTTCCAGTTCTTATCTGTGATAATATCGTGTGTTTTCTTTCCAGAGTGTGTCCAGGTTCTGAGTTTCTCATTAGCATCATTAATTTCCTTTTCAAGTGCAGTACATTTAAACTCCATTTCTAGCTTCATGTGCTTAGCCTTATCACATTCATTTTGTATTTCTTGCATAAAGAGTAACTCAGCTTCTAGATGATCATTTCTTTTAGACAATTCTGACATCTCAGATATTATTCTAGCATTTTCAAGAGATTGACTTTTAAAGCTAATATGCAGAGACTTTAAGAAAGATCTTAACTCAGAAACATTATCAGTATCAAAATCAAAAACATTTTCAGGTACCTTATTTTCAGGAGCATCAATCTCATCCACATTTGCCATTAATGCATAGTTCACCTTTTCCTCTTCAGATTCTGAGGAAGAGTCCATCCAATCCTTGCTTGATGAGATAAGAGCTTTGGTCTTAGCCTTTTTGCATTTAGTTGCAAAGTGACCCATTCCATCACAGTTGTAGCATTTGACTTTTGACTTGTCAAACTTGTTGCCTTGCTTTCATTCTTCTTGTACCTGTTCTTGTCATATTGAACGGTTTCTTCTGAAAGTTGCCTTGTCTTCTAGCCTTTCTGAACTTCATCTTCTTGATGCCTTTGACTATCATAGCAACCATTTCCATCATGTCAGAGTCATCATCAGTATCAGTATCAGGATTGGCATCAAGATCTGATGATGAGTCATCAGTATTGGACTCAGCTACTCTACTTCTCCTCCTTGAAACCTCCACAGCTTTTCCTTTTGATTTTGATTCAACATTTAAATCAACAGCCTTTGCTTTGTTGGTTTTCTTATTCTTCCTTTGTTGGACCTCAAGATCATGGGTTCTTAGCATCACATAGACTTCATCAAGAGACACAGCATTAAAATCATACTGATGCCTAATGATAGAGGTTTGAGTATCCCACTCCTCAGGCAAAGCTCTAAGAAAATTGGTGTTCGAGTCCTCTGGTTCATACTCTTTACCCACCAGAGATAGATTATTCAATAATGTCAGAAATCTATCATACAGATAAGTGAGGCTCTCATCAGATTTTGCATCAAACTGTTCATACTCTTGAATCAACAGAGCCCTTCTGTTCCTTTTGATAGATTCAGTACCCTGGCATTGAGTTTCCAAAGTTTCCCAGATCTCCTTAGCAATTTTACATGCTATCACTCGGTTTGACATGACAGCATCAAGGCTATTATGAAGAATATTCTTTGAAAGGATATCTTCGATATATTATTTATTTTGGTATTTGTACAATTTAACATAAAATTTAATTACACTTAGTTATCCTCTCCACTAGGTCATGAATTTAATTGATTCTGTCAAAAGTCAATTCTAGCTAAATCTATTTTTAATTATAAGAGATATTCCATTATTGCGAAAAATCAAGTTATATTTTTATGGAATATATCTCTACACCAAGGCAATAAGATCGAACAAGAAATATCGAGGTGTGATATTTTTTAGATCTCCGTTGCAAAAGTAATAAGGCGACAGGCTCGAACAAAGAATATTCGAGGATTAATATTATTTAGAAACTCGTGCTATATTTAAAAGCGATCAGTTTTTATTCAAAAATATTCCGCCTTCGCACTCAAAATACTTTTATCCTCAAGAATATTAATATTCAGTGGTAGAATATTAATACTCATTTTTATCTTGTGCCAGAGATATTTAAAGTAATTTTTCTCCAACTTCGTAAATTTATTCTATTTTCGGAGAAAAATTATTTTAAATACTCAAAAATATTTCCTACACTCTCAATTTATTTTAAATATTAGGAAATATATTCTAAGTATTTATTCAAGTCAAAACATTGGTCAAAAGATGCATCTATCTCATAGAAAGACCAATCGTATTTTATTCGGAACCGAAGCCTTATTTATTCGTATTAAAACCAAATAAAATACTTCCACTTGCTAGAATGACTTGAAACTTGAGATGAATCACTTAAATGTTATTTTCTATGCATGATAAAATTTTCGTAATTTTCTGAGAATTTTGGTCCGGGCACGAAAATCGAGGTAGTGGGTCCACAGTTGACCACGTTTGACTAAGTCAACGTTGACCAAAATTGACCAAAACTTCCAGAATTTCATTTTATAATATTTCTTAGTGCTCCATAATTTTAGGATTATTTATTGGGTATTTTCATATTTTTTGGGTATTTAATTAACGAAACATGTTACGTATTTAATCGTTAATTGATACGAGTACGATACAATTAATTAGAGCCCAAACACAGCTGGTTTCTTTTTACCAAACCCACTTGGAAGAAACACAAAACCACCCCCAAAAAACACAAAACCACTTTCCACCTCATCAATCCAAGTGCTTTTCATCTCAACCACTCCTTTTACTTTAAATCTCCACCATTCCTTCCACCCAACTCCTCCTATAAATAAACCCCCACCCCCAACCATTTCTACCAAGCTAAGAAGCCAAATACTTGCTGGGATTTTTGAAGTGGAAGCTCTCTAAATATATCCACACCCACTTCATCTCAAAAACCTTCTCTCTCTTATATATACTTACAATATATACAAGGTTTTTGTTCCATAAAGCTTAGTTCATCCAACCAAGCTCTCTCCTACCAAGCAAGCTCCTCTACCACTACCATCCGGCCTCCCGAAGGGCTGCCCAAGTTCGACCATAAGCCATAATCCGGCCGAACCTCCGGCGAATTTTTCCGGCGAACTTTTCCGGCGATATCCAAAAGTGGTAATAATTTAGCTTCACATCCGAGTCTTAACCGACCATATTGTTATACATATAAGAGCTCTCTATCTTCATCTTCTCTTCATCTTTAAGCTCTTATATCGGATCTCTAAACGAGACCATAAAAATCCGTACAGGGATTAAATTTCGAACAACGATTCGAAATATTACAAAACCTCAAAAAGAGGTTATATTTGACGACGGTCAAATAATACATCAAGCTTGATTTGATTCCCTTCTATCACCTTAGTGTTCCGGGGGAAAAGAATCTAAAAGCCATTAATTAAAACTTTAACGCACTTACTTTTGCCATTAATATTTATTATTGTGATATATATAATTGTGCTAAAGCGTGATTTGTTTCCCTTCTATCACCTCTAGTGTTCCGGGGGAAATAAGTTGTTAAGCTTCTATTTATATATTTTGCGCACTCTTTTCTTCTAGTCCTCACACTTGTGAGTGGTACTACTTTAAACGCGTAATAGCGTGGCGAAAGCCGTTTATATATTTTCCGCACTTTTTATTCTCGTCCTCACACTTGTGAGTGATTTTTACCTTCCGCACTTTTTCTTCTCGTCCTCACACTTGTGAGTGATTTTACATTCCGCACTATTTTAACGCATAATAGCGGCCCTCGTTTTATCCTATAGATAAGCCGAGTTACTTTTACGTACGTGTGCGTTTATTTGTGTGTTGTGTTTAATTGGCCAAATAATATTAAAGTGAAAATTGTTAAAGTAATATTGTAACACTCTCGTTTAAATATAAATACGAATAGTCTATAACAAGACTATATCGAACGAGAAGTTGCTTATCAAAGATCCTTTAGCTATAAAGCTCATCAAGGACTTGATTTATACAATACTTCGAAAATAGACGTATTTTCAACAAAGAAGTAATTGTAAGTATACTTCGATCTTTATAAAAGACGAGCCAAAGTATACGATTATAAAACCTGATAAGCCTACGAGCTTAAAGGAAATAATCAAGATTTACAAACTCCGAGATATATTTAAATCTCACTATACGGAGTATTGCATTAAAAAGTCATAAGCAAATAAAGCTTATTGAACTTACTTTAATTAATATTCGGGTAAGAATATTATAGTCACCTTAGGACATATTAAGTCCAAATCTCTCTTTATATTACGGTTTGTTTCGTAGATATTGTTTTCTAAGTTTTGCAGTGAGGTGAAGTTGAAGTGAGGTGATTCTCGTTCTAAGACCCAAGTCCTAGGCATTAACGGGGAGTTAGTGGCCTTTGCACCGTGAAGAAGAGGAAAGACCCAAGACCTTGCATCTAAGATCCAAGACCGGCAAAAGCGAGGAATTCAAAGACTACACCAAGGGTTCTACATCAACTTTGAAAAAGTAGCGGGGAGTTGCTGTCTAAGATAAGTTGTGTATGTTTTTCACAACGACTTTGAGGGTGTAACGGGGAGTTACAACCCAAGACGAGTCTTGTGGGTTTTTATATTTATTGTGAGGTAGTGTCTCGGAAATACGTACCAAGACCAATATTTATAGAATTGTAAAGGCTTCTCCGCCTACTAAAGGAGCGAGTTATTTTTAAGGGAAAATCTCGAGTCCGGAGAGGAGCTCGGGGACTGGAGTAGGGGTGAGCGAATCCATTAGGGGTTGCGCCATCGCGAACCAGGATAAAATCTCCTGTGTGGTATTTTCTTTCCTTATCTTTTATTTCTACACTTATAAACTGCATAAACGACTCGGTAAAGTTTTAAAAAGGGAAAATTATTTTAAAACGCCATAATAATTTTTAAATTGATAGTTAAGCTATTCAACCCCCCCCCCTTCTAGCTTAATATAGCCCTCTTACGGGACCTAACATTCTTCACCTTTGCATCTCTGAGTACTTCAACCTTTTCCTCATAGTGCTTAAGTACAGTATCTGTTCTAGCAACCAGTCTCTTAGGGATATATGGACCATCATATATTCGATCGAGATAGTTAGGATCTGTTGCCTCTAGATACATCAACATCTTCACCCTCCATGTGGGGTATTCAGCCTTTTTGAGAACAAGGATTTTAATATTTTCATACTTGCTTGTCGACATCTTAAGATCGTTTCTGATTGTAATTAATCAGTTTGCTCTGATACCAATTGTTACCCAGTAAAGAACAATTGTAGAAGGGGGGTTGAATACAATTGTATAAGATTTTCAACTTAAAACTGAAATGATAACATAAGTATGAATAAATAACAGCTTTATTAACTCTGATATAAAACTGTTACAAACTCTCTCAAGAAATTCTTGTGTTCTTGAGAGCTTCTAGGTTACAAGATAACTCGTGTAAGCGATTACGTTAGTGTAAAACCTAAACTGTGTTTATATATATCACACAGCTACCCTATCAATTACAAGATATACTAAATCAATTACATACGACTCTTAATACATATCTTGAATGATAGCTACGTTCCTATAAATCAGGAACCGACATGTCAATCTCCCTTGATCTCTGGACTAATGTATATCTTTATGTAATCCTGACCAGCTTCTAATTCCGATAGCAACCTAATACTGGCATCGTATTACTGATGACGTCAGCATCAGTATCTTATCAGTAGTCCAGATCCTGACCATCACTTGAATCAATATCTAACATATAGTGTCTATAGATCACTAATAATGATTAATGCGATCTGAAAACCAACTATAGATAGAATTCAGATTCAAATTTTTATAGTGTCTTTAGGTCGCTTTTAGTGATTCATAACATTCAGTGGTATGTTCAGTTGTAGTATGCGACATAAAAACCAACTATAATTAGAACTCTGATTCTAAATCTCTATAGTGTCTTTAGATTGTCATTCTGGACTTATTTGATCTATAAACCGCCTATAAATAAAATTCAGGTTCTAGTATAGTGTCTACAGATCATCAATCGTGATTGATGTGATCTAGAAACCAACTATATATAGAACTCGGGTTCTATAGCTTTTTTATAGTGTCTTTAGATCATTTATCGTGATTGATACGATCTTTAAACCAACTATAATTGTAGCTAAGGCTGAATAATTTTCTTATAATGTCTTTAGATCGTATCGTGATAGATGCGGTCTAGAAACCAACTATAATTAAATCACAGGTTCTGAACATTGATCCTAGAATTGCTCCTTCGGTGTTTAGCATTACTAAAGTTGAAGATCAAATTCAGTGGAACTTTGTTTAGTGATAGTTATTTAGAAGACCAGATTTCAGTAGTACTATGTTTAGTGAAAATTGTATCAGTGGGAATTTGGAATTTGTATCCGTGGCTTTGTGGCTTATTCTAATAAAATCTTTGCTTATCAAAAAAAAATCAACCAAGAAATGGGATTTATCGCTATTACATGGGAAATGGGAAATGGGATTTATCAATCAAGAACGAACCAACATTCAAACACAACACGTGCTACATACTAACAAAATCTCGACAAAATCTCTCTCTCTCTCTCTACTTTCTCCACCTCGGGGAAAATTTTGTTTTGATTTTGATTTTGATTTCAATCCAACATTGATTTTGATGTTAATGAAGTAGGTGTATCAGTTATTTAATAATATGATTTCAATTCTCATTAAAAATGTATGGTGTTATTTGATTTCTATTAGGATCAGGTGTATTGATTTTTTTTCATGAGTTACATGTATCTCAGTTTAAATCTGTTCAGAATTTTATATGCTCCTAACATATATGTATTCAATCTGATTTTAATTTTTTTTAAAAACGTTATTAAATCCGACAAGAAACGAGTCAGTAATGTTCAGTTTACAGTAGCAGTTTTATAACTATACATATATATAACACATATATACACACAATTAGCATAAACACACACACATACCACATCACCGCCGCCGCCCAACTGCTGTCGTGCTGTCCACACACGCTCACACACAAATCACACACACACACACACACACTTATATATATATATATATATATATATATATATATATATATATATATATATATATATATATATATATATATATATGTGTGTGTGTGTGTGTGTGTGTGTGTGTGTGTATATAAGCTAATTGACTCTAATTTCTCTTCCCCCAATCTCTTCTCTTTAATCTCTCTCAATTTCTCTCCCAATCTTTCTTCTCTTCTTTCCCGACTTCTCTCCCCCCGTTCTAGAGTTCTCTCGATGGTTGTGTTTGTTTTTGGTGATAGTGGGCTTGGCCCAATACAATTATACTACTAACAATCCTATCGGTCCAACACACACTAATAAAACGACTTCTATAAATCATACTTAAATAAGACCTTCCATAAAATTTACACTTTTCATTTTTAAGATAAATAATATAAAATTACGAGCACGCACATATTTTTAAAATATTTTTCGGATCAAAAATGAATTAAATATGAATTTTACAAGTTTTGATCCTTTAAATACAATAAAACTCTTAAAATCATTTTAAAATACCGAAACACCCAAATTAATTCACCCAACCATTTTAAAAACTAAATAATATTATAAAGATAATATAACAAAAGATTTTGGGATTTTTAACAACCCCGATGATTTTATAAAAATTTTAGAAGACCAATAATGCAGGGTTTAAACTTATTTAAATCCTAAAAATACAAATAAAAATACACCGACCTCCACAGCTTACACAAATAATCACGAAAGCACATAAACACAATTTGACATAATCACGTAGCAATTTAAATCACATTAATTAAATCCACAAAAATTTTAAACACATCCATATATTTAAATAAATCACATTCCAAATATAATAAAATAATATGCGAATATTTCTTCGCTCGTCAAATCTATCGTCAACGCAAAATAATAATAATAAATAATAATAATTTATTCAAAAATATTCGGGTTGTTATAGTCTTCCCTCCTTAATAGGATTCCGTCCTCGGAATCAACAGAAGAAGGAACATGGTTCTAAAACGATTCGCACCCAATCTCAACTCTTCCATATCCATAATGTCTCGGATTAAACATTGTAAAGAATCTCAAGAAATCCCAAATTGTTCAGACTCCACTTTCAACGTGCAATGTCGATCGAGGAACTTAACAATCGAAAAATCTCGATTTATTCTTTAATCAACTATTTACCGAGCAACAATTCTGAACACCGACACCATATCGCCATTCGTTATGTCACAGAGAAAAGAATTGAAAACAACTGAAACGATGGAATTTTGGAACAAAATAGATTCCTTACAAATCCGAATGTCACACAATGTGATCATGAGTAAAAGCTGTTATGCAATCATTAAAGATTAGAAAAGAATAACTGAGAGATCAATATGATCTTATGAACCGATGTTGCGTGTCTTACATAAGACATACTAAAGGTAATCAGCCTTTTTGTATTGCACAACACACAAGTGATGGCGTCCCATCCGACTTCTATCACACAGACAGATAATCCTTGTGTCCCCTATATAATACGGTTGTTCCACTCAGTCAGAGTAAAGAATTTTGAAAAGAAATTTATAGTTAAACAAGTAATATCAACTTACAACAAGAGATTTTTCCAACGCACACCTTGGATGAAACTAAGCAAATTCCAAAGGTGTTAATCCCGAAAGAAAGATTTACGGGGAAAAGGATACTGGCACATAACGAGCAAGCAGTGTTGTACCACGAACAAAATAAACACAGTTAGATTTTGGAGAATGAAAATTTGCCTAAGTACCAATTGAAGAAGTACATTTGTCTATTCGAGAAGTCTAGCCTTCGAGAAGTCAGAGATTCGATATCTCAGAAGACACTGTTCGATATCTCTGAATGAACTATTCGATATCTCATTCGACAACTCAGAGATTCGACATGTCTATTTGCTCTATTCGAGAACTCAGAAAGTCAACAAGTCAAAGCATCATTCGAGTTCTCTAGGATTCAACAAGTCAAAGTCACATTCGATATCTCATGGACTCAAGTATTCTATTTGACAACTCAAGGATTCCCAGAGAAAAGAGCTATTCGAAAATTGATTCGATATGTCAACGTTATAGTATTCGAGAACTCGGAGTTATCGATCAAGTCAATTCTAGTTCTCGAATCAATCACTTAGCCACTTCTCGAATACATTCTTGGAGACAAACTACTGGAGAAATTGTACAAGTCAGAACCTGCAACAAGCCAAAGCACTTTATGGACCACAATATGTAACGTGCTCTGGAAATCCTACAAAGAAGTTTGGAGAGATGTACAAGAGACAAAGAGCTAAAGAAGTGGATCTGAACAGAGTTTTGCAAAGTCAAATCTGTAACCGTTTGGATGCTTACTCAAAAAGGATAGACACACTAGAAAGTAAATTTGTTTAGCTACCTAATTTGGAGTAAGTTGGCTGTATCCATGTCCTATAAGTATACAGCCTCACTTCTTAAGAAAAAAAGTTTTTAAAATACACATTCAAGAGTACATCTCTCTGAGAAAAACGAAGCTGAGAATACTACCATTTGTATTCACAGGTTGTAGCAAATCTTTATCTAATAAAATATTAGATTAAAGTAATATCATGTCGTGTGTTGTTTATAGGCCTCAAAATATGCTAAGTTACATCATGCCTTACTTCACAGGCTATTTATTACATCAACCTATTTTATCTAGTATCTTGTTGATGGCCTACCTTTATTTGAGGATTCAAACTTGAATTTATATTTTGAATAGGCACCGTCCATGACTTATGAACCTGCTGTATGTTTTTTGTCTTCTTTTCAAATTGTATGCTTCTTTTGTTGACTTGAGAGAGTTTAAATTCTAACACTCCCCCTCAAACTCAACTCTACATTCCGAGCTTTTCTTTCATTTTATGAAACACGTCCGGCTTCAATGGCTTCATAAATATATCCGCTAAATTTTCTTCAGTTCTGCAATGCATCAACTTCACAATTTTGTCATTCACCTGCTCTCGAATGAAATGATATTTGATGTTGATGTGCTTGTTTCGACTGTGTGACACCGGATTCTTTGCAAGTGAGATAGCAGATTTGTTATCCACGTATATAGTAACCGGATCCTCCTTGGCAAGATTTAACTCGCCCAATATGTAGCCTAGCCACATAGCTTGACACGCACATGCTGCTGCGATGTATTCTACCTCACATGTTGAGAGAGCAACTATCTGTTGCTTCTTTGATGACCACGAAAATATTGCTGAACCTATGTGAAAAGCATATCCTGAAGTGCTTTTCCCGTCATTCAAGTCACCACCATAATCAATGTCTGAGTAGCCAACTAATTTTGAATTTTGAGAATGCGTGTAGAACAGACCATAATTAAGTGTACCTTTTATGTACCTCAAAATTCTTTTAGCTGCCATGAAGTGATCTTGCTTCGGCTTCTCCATGTACGTACTAACCAGTCCAACAGCAAACATGATATCTGGACGAGTGAAAGTTAGGTACCTCAGACTTCCAACCAAACTTTTGAACAATGTTGGATTTACCGACTCTCTCGTTGAATCATTTCTGAGCTTTATGCTCGTTTCTGCGGGCGTGCTCACTGGCTTGCATTCATCCATTCTGAACTTGCTTAAAATATGCTCGGTATATTTTTCTGAGACATAAAACTTGTTAGGCCAAATACACAATTAATAATCAACTTAGTATGAGAGTTTAACAAGTAAAAACGTTTATGCACTTTAAAACTTCTTGTATTACGAACCCTCTTCGTGATGTAAAATATCACAAAGAGCTGCTAGGTTACAATAAAGATAATTCGTTGTTCGATACCCTTCTAGGGTTAACCTAACTGTATTTATATAACATACAGCTACGATACAATCTCTAATTGATACTCCTAATAATCAGCTATACAATGATATCAATTACAGATTGTCACACGTCTCCTAAGTCAACTCGATCTCTTTGATAGCTATCCAATCTTCAAAGATATCGCTTCCATAATAAATCTTCAATCACTGTTGACCAGTAGACGCTTCCTCCAGACAGAGTTTGACAAACTCTGTCGAGCTTCCATCTGTCAGAGTTTACACTAAACTCTGACTGCTTCCAGCTAAACTCTGATAATTCACTGTAACACTTAAACACTGATTAAAACACATCAATTATATTTAACAATCTCCCCCAACTTGTTCATTAGAAAAAATGCACAAGTTAATGACAATAATTGATGATGTCAAAACAAATAGACAAATACAGTGTTTATACAAATTCAGAGTTTAAGCTTCTACTTAATAAAAACTACAGAGAATAAGAAAATCCTTACAGACCTTAATCTCTTATCATTTCAAGATCTGGCATAGCTCTGAGATAATCTATCAGCAATCTTCTTTCTGCATTTTCAAGCTCAATCTTCATAGCTTCTTTAATTTCTCTGAGCTGAGGATCACTCTCATCTTTCTGATAGATAGCAGCCCTAAGATCATAGATTTTGTTCCTTCTCATCTCATTTCCCAGTCTGATAAATCTGACTTTTTCTGACTGTGAATTGAAATCAAGTACTGTGATTCCCAAATCCGTCTTTAACTTTGCAGTACCTTTCTTCATTTCAATGAGATTTCCTTTGTAATCCCTGTACTTAGGAACATATCTGCTATTATATTTCTCTCCTCTGATTGCCAGATTCTGAGTCATTCTCTGTCTGAGCACATTAGCAACTGATTGAGTCCTTTGACTATTCACCTTAAGAAGATATAGAACATACTCTAGTTCTTCCCAACATTTCAAGCCAATATCATTCTCACCAACTTTAAATATTGTCCTATCAGCCATGAAGTACAAGAGAAAATCCTTGTTTAAACTCTTCTGATGAACTAACTGTACTGATTCCAGTCTGTCCAAACTCTCTTGAGGAACACCACGACCTGGAATAGCCAGTGAAGAAGGATCTCTAGGACCAGTATATTGCCTTTTATCTCTGTGTGAACCTAGTCCACCCTTATTATTTCCAACTTTGCCAGACAAAGCTTTTCCATCAGAAACATTCGTAGAAACTCCAGATAATACATTTGGATCATGAATTGTTCCTTTCCCAAAAACCGATTTCAACTGAGAAGAGTGTAAAGGTGTGATCATTGCTTGTGATGCAACAGAAGTTGTAACTTTCTTCTGTGAACTTTCTCCTTCAATGCCTTTTAGCTTGAGTTTAGCCTCTGCTACAATTGCTTCCTTTGAAAACCGAGATCTTTGACTAACATCAGCCCTTTCTCTGATCACAATACCTTTAACAACAGGTCTAGGAGCTTTTCCTCTTTGTACCTTACCAGACTTTAAAGCTTTGAGATGTTCTTCTTGTAAACTCTTTTCTTCAGCTTCAATGTCCCCAATCGTAACTCCTTCCTCATTCTCTTCAATAAACAGCTTAGCAGCCAATTCTTCATCAGTTTGTGGATTAGAAGGTAACAGCAAACTCTTGGTCTTTGAAGTACCTTGAGTATCAGTATTTCTCCCAACAGACTGTGATTTAGATGACTTGCTAGTTCTCAAAGTTTTAACCTCTTCAGCCTTGTTCTTTCCTTTACTACTTGCCCCTCCATCTCCAGCACTATCCCTTCTGACAACTCTCTCCCCCTTTTTGACATCATCAGGCATAAGAATAGATGTAATTAACTCCAGGGAGGTAGCAATAGAATCAATTTTAGCAGATAAGTCAGACTGATTCTCTTCAACTTTACTCAGCCTGGCAAAGAGATTGTCTTGAGCTGTAGAGAATTTTGTAGTCACTAGTTTTGAATCTCTTTCCATTTTCATTTCTCTAGCTACAACCTCATTCCGCAAAGCAGTGATTGCCATTGTAGTGTCATCAAATCTTCTATCCAGAGTTTTGACTTGAACTACAGTTGCTTTCAAGCAAGAAAGAATCTCTGGATTGGAGATAGTATCAGCATTTTGCTTAACAAAGTCAGCTGCTCTTCCTCGTGGAAAAATACAATCCTCTTTGTACTATTCAGCAGCATTTTTTTGCAAATTGTGCTCTCTCAACTTCATGAGACGTACAAGGTTGAGTGAAAGGTGTATGTTTATTGTCTTTTTGTACTGGGGCACTCAGAGAAGAATCAGAGTTTGCACTACTTCCACCTTCAGGTTTAACACTTGTAGCTTTAGCATGTTCATCTTCAGCCATAGGTTTAGCAATTTCTTCTGTAGGCCTGTCAAGATTTGCTCCATGTTGCTCAGGCTCAGCAGCAGGCATAGACAGAGAAGTGGCCTTGATTGCTTGATCAATTTCATCTCCTCCTTCAACAGTTTGATGAGCATCAGATAATAACTCAGTATGGGATGCCACAGCTTCAGAAAGAACAACCGTAGGTTGATCAGCTACACCAGTATCAGAGATAGGATCAGAGAATGGCATAAATGAATCAAGAATATCATTTATTGGGGAAAGGCCATCTCTAGCATCCTCTTCTGCAGGCATTTTGTCCTCTGCGGGCATTTCAACCTCTGCAGGTATTGCATCCTTCTCAACTTCAACAGGAGGTAGTTGCTGTGAAACTACCTCTGGAGCATCAATATCTTCATCCACAGAATCAGAGAACACCAGTTTTCTTCGCTTTGCTAGAGGTACATTATCTGAATCCTCTTCACTAGATGGTGGAGTTTGTTCTACCACTGAGAGTGACTTTGGTATGTTTGCCAGTTGTTTTATTCTTTTCACTCTTCTAGTATAAACAGCTTCAGGAGATGTCTGTTTTGATTTTCTTTGTGTCTCTTTCGCCTACTTAACACTTGCATGTAGTTCAGTAACTGCCTTCTTAACTCTTTGTGCTTTAGACTGTTATTCTGGTGGAGATTGTGATGATTCAGAGTTTGTTTGTGGAGTGGGTGAAGGTTGTTTTGTAGGTGCTGAGTGAGCAGGTGATTCAGTGTTTGGTTTTTGAGTACGATCAATGTTTAACGGTTCAGGGTGAGGTTCAGGGTGTGGTTCAGGTTGTTGTTGTGGTTGTGGTTGTGGTTCAGGTTGTTGTTGTTGTTGTGGTTCAGGTTGTTGTTGTTGTTGTGGTTCAGGTTGTTGTGGTTCTTGTGGTTGATTGAGAAAATTTTGCAGAGCAAGTGGCATGACAAAAGCAGGGAGATTTGCTTTACCAACATCCTTATTAGTCATATCAGAGAATATTCTCTTATTGACTCTAAAAGGATCAATTTCATCAGTATCATCAATTTCTAGACCAGGGACACAAGCATTGAACAACATTTGACAAAAACGAGCATAATAAACAGTAGTAGACTCTGACAGTTTATCACCTAAGTTCATCAGAACATATCTACCAAAGTCAAAATTACTACCATAGAGTAGAGAATACCCGATTTGGAGACTGTCTATTGGAATGGCATCCCAGTTGGTGACTTTCTTCTGGAACGTCCTTGTAATGCAGTCAAAGAAAAAGTTCCATTCCTTCCTGAGATTTGGTCTCTTTATACCGCCAAGCTTGTCAAGAGATTCCATGTAACCTATCTCTTGTAGCATCTCTCTCAAATAAGTTTCATTAACCAGAGTATAAGAAGTATGTGTGTCAAACCCCATTGTATCTCGTACAGTCTGTGGAGTAATCACATAATCTTGTTCTTCATAAGTGAAGATGATGTTAGGAGTCCCATTCTCTCCTCCATCCACATAAACTGAATTCTGCCAAAATGTAGCAATTTGAGACGTAGAGAGAGTTTCAGGTCCAACCAGAGCTTGTCCAATCTCTGAATCTCTCAAGAAGTTCTGCATTAGATGAAACGGTTCTGGAACGCGTTCATGATAGAGTGGAGCTTCATAGTTGTTAGGAACAAACCGTAAACCAAGAGCAGTGAATGCTTTAGAAGCCATTGAGTTAAGAAATTTGCAAGAATTTCCAAGAGAAATGTATGTAGAAAAGGTGTTTGCGAGAATGCCCAAGTGAAAAATGAGAGAACTGTGAGATGTAAGTATAAAACACAACCGTTTGGACACAAAAGTAATTAGAGTAATTAAAAACCCAATCTCTTATGTAAACAAAAACTCAATCAGTTCCTAGATTAATGTGTAGTGGGACACAATAATGGGTGAGTGGGACACATTAATGGGCAAGTGGGTCACGTGCGCGTATTTTTAAGAAGAGTATTTAGCAAATTAAAACAATAAAATATTTGATTTTAAAAAAAATCAAATAATACTCTCTTAAAATATCTGAACCCAATTAAAACCAGAATTTTAAGCGTTTACCTGTTGCCTTTAATAACCAGAATACGAAGCGTTTAAGAACTTCGTTCTTACCCATCTCTATTTAAGGCCTAGAGACTTGCTCAGATTAGTTCATTAAACCTTTAACCTTTCAGTCTCCCCTGTAAAATCACAAACCCTTCAAACAAAACACTCTGAGAAACAATGGCCAACCTTACCATCAAAGAAAAGAACCTTCATCTTGTCGAGAATAGGGACATCTTCAGCTATACGCGTGAAGAGTTTGAAGCGTTTGAGTGGAAAAGGCAGCTTGAGACGCTGTGGCTGCAAATTGATGCCGGTTTGGAAGAGATCGAGAGAGAGAAACCTGCAAGGGTGATCGACATCGATGCTGCCCTCCAAGCAACATTGGCATGGCTCTCCTCGAAGGCATCCTCATCTAACACCACCAACCATTGTTAATGAATATGTCAGCAAAAATAACCTTATCCCTTCAACTTCCACCCAAATAAAGTGGAAAAGATGGGATCTGGGAATTTTTGCTAACAATGGAGTGGTTTGGACTGACCTTTTATTTTCCTGTTGAATAGATTAGCAGATAGAGAGAACAAAAAGATGTAATATTTGCTTGTAATCTCTTTCTTATTATCAATGAAAAATTATGTTTCTCTAATCTTATTCATTGTGTTCTGCAACTTTTATTTATGTTTTATGAACTGTTCTTCAAGAAAATAACTCAAGAAGAGAATATGAAAACTAATTAAAGTAATCATATAAAGAACACATTCATCAACAATCCACTGATTAACAGTTGTCAAAATCCCTATTTACTCCAAGATTTTCAAATTGTCCAAGTGAAAATTTACCTTAGAGTACAAATCACGAATCAACAGCGTTTGTCAATTCTCCAACTTTATCACCGAAACCCTTTCATAAATTGTACAGTTGTGAATATATGTGTGTGTGAAGCAGAGTTTACAAAATCAATTTTTAGAGCATCTAATTTTTCATAAAATCCATAAAGTAAATCAATAAACACTGGATGCACAAACTATCATAGTAAACACTGACTGTATGATGAAAGCTAAACTCTGAAGTAATCAAACTATATACAGTAACTTTTATTTAATACCCCCTCTATATACATTTTTCTTTTCCTTTTTTTTTATTCCAGTAATCAGAGGTTGGAACCAGTCACCAAAAATTCAAAAATTTTAGCCATTATCATTTTGATAAGTTCCTGGGTCATCCTAGTATTTAACTAGTCACCAAAAATCAGAGAATTTTAGCACATATTATATACCAATAAGTTCCTGGGTCATCCTAGTATCCAACATAATCTCAAAGGAGTATAACAACCTATATACATTTTCTTTGGGGTATTGCAGTAAGCATTTTATTCTTTCAGAGTATAACTAACAGAGTTTAGAGTTCATCAACATCAGTAGTTTTTCATGTAAGGTAATGCACACAGTATTTATAGACTCAGAGTTTAGGACAAAATAAACTAAGAGATGCTATAAATATGAGCCAGTATCATGTTGTGTTAACTTTCTGCACAATCTAAGATTAGATCACAATAACTCAGAAAGATTCATGATTAATTGCTGAGAATCATGCTTCATACATATTTCTTCATTGGTGTTTTCATTCAGACAAAAATCAACTCAGAGTTCGCAGAGTTTATCAAACTGATTAACAGTGAATTACATTTAACAGAGTATGCATAACAGAGTTTAATCAACAGAGTTCACTTAGCATTTAACAAAACAGGAAATATGAGTAATACATCACATAAGTAAAATTTGAATCTAACCAACATTCTTAGTCAGAACCAGAGACCATTCCTAGTTCATTGACCAGTCTTGTAAATGTAGCTTCACTCAATGGTTTAGTGAAGATATCTGCAAGCTGTTGTTCTGTAGATACAAAATGTAGTTCAATATTTCCTTCTTCCACATGTTCTCTGATGAAATGGTACCTTATGCTGATGTGCTTGGTCATTGAATGCTGTACTGGATTACCTGTCATAGCAATAGCACTTTGATTATCACAGTAAATAGGAATATTACTGTACCTCAATCCATAATCCAGCAATTGATTCTTCATCCATAAGATCTGTGCACAACAGCTACCAGCTGCAATATACTCTGCTTCTGCTGTAGATGTGGAGATTGATTTCTGTTTCTTGTTGTACCAGGAAACAAGTCTGTCACCAAGAAATTGACAACTTCCACTAGTGCTCTTTCTATCTACCTTGCAGCCTGCAAAGTCTGCATCAGAATACCCAAGTAGCTTGAAATCTGATTCTCTGGGGTACCACAGACCTAATGATATGGTGCCCTTGAGATACTTGAAGATTCTTTTCACAGCTTTCAGATGTGGCTCTCTAGGATCTGCCTGAAACCTTGCACAAAGACAGGTTGCATACATGATGTCAGGCCTACTAGCTGTCAAGTATAGAAGAGATCCTATCATGCCCCTATAGTTTGTCATATCCACTGAAACTCCTGTGTCTTTGTCCAATTTAGTTGTTGTTGCCATGGGAGTTGATGCAGATGAACAGTCAAGCATACCAAATTTCTTGAGAAGATTTCTGGTATATTTTTCTTGATTAATGAAAATACCATCATCTGTTTGTCTCACCTGTAGGCCTAGAAAGTAACTAAGCTCTCCCATCATGCTCATTTGATATCTGGACTGCATGAGCTTGGCAAACTTCTTACAGAGTTTATCATTAGTAGACCCAAAGATAATGTCATCAACATAAATTTGAACTAAAAGGAGGTCACTTCCTTGATTGAAATAAAACAGAGTTTTGTCAATTGTTCCTCTGTTGAATCCACTTTCTAGAAGAAACTGAGCAAGTGTCTCATACCATGCTCTTGGTGCCTGCTTAAGTCCATATAGTGCCTTATCTAGCCTGTAGACATAATCTGGATATTTGGGGTCCACAAATCCTGGTGGTTATTCAACAAACACTTCTTCTTCAAGCTTTCCATTCAGAAAAGCACTTTTCACATCCATCTGGAACACTTTGAATTTCTTGTGAGAGGCATATGCTAGAAAAATTCTGATTGCCTCCAATCTTGCAACTGGAGCAAATGTTTCATCATAGTCTATTCCTTCCTGCTGTGAATAGCCTTTTGCTACCAGTCTAGCCTTGTTCCTTGTGATAACACCTTCACTGTCAGTCTTGTTTCTGAAAACCCATTTAGTACCAACAATAGATCTGTTCTTTGGCCTTGGTACAAGGGTCCAAACTTCATTCCTTTCAAATTCATTCAACTCTTCCTGCATTGCTGTTATCCAGTCTGCATCTTGAAGAGCTTCTTCCAATTTCTTTGGTTCATTTTTAGACAAGAATGCATGAAATAGACATTCACTTGCAGTAGCACTTCTTGTCTTTACTTTTGCATCTGGATCACCAATTATCAAATCAGGTGTATGTGATTTAGTCCATTTCCTAGCAGAAGGCAAATGACTTCTATCAGCATGTGATCCTCCCCCTTGATCCATGCTCTCCTGATTTTGTTGTGATCTATCTTCGTTTTCTGAGACTCCCCCTGAACTTGACTGCCCAGAGTCAGAATTTGAATTTTCAGAGTTTGAAGCATCAGAGTTTGATCCAGATTTTTCAGTTGACTCAGTATCAGTGTTTGAGTCTTCATCTTGATCATGCTCCCCCTCAACTGGTTCTCCCCTTTGTTGTGACTGAGAAGTTTCTCCAGTGTTTACCAGTAGAGGTTCAGAGTTTGTTTCAACAGAGTCTGTCAGAATTGTTTCATCAGAGTTTCCTTCATCAGAGTTTAAATCTTCATTTTCAAAGTTCAATTGATCATATTCATCTTTGTCTTCAAGTCCAGTTATCTTCTAATCATCAAAAGAAACATGTATAGATTCCATGATCACTTTAGTTCTCAGATTGTAAACTCTGAATGCCTTTGTTGACAGTGGATAGCCAACAAAAATTCCTTCATCTGCCTTTAGCTCAAACTTGGTCAACTGTTCTGGATGAGTCTTCAAAACAAAACATTTGCACCCAAAAATATGAAAGTATTTCAGGTTAGGCTTCTTTTTCTTCACCATCTCATATGGTGTCTTTCCATGCTTATTGATCAGTGTTGCATTTTGAGTAAAACAAGCAGTTTGAACAGCTTCTGCCCAGAAATAAGTTGGCAATTTTGCTTCATCAAGCATAGTTCTAGCAGCTTCAATCAAGGTTCTATTTTTCCTTTCAACTACACCATTTTGTTGTGGTGTACCAGGTGCTGAAAATTCTTGCTTCACTCCATTGTCCTTACAGAATTCTTCCATAGTTGCATTTCTGAAGTCAGTTCCATTATCACTTCTGATGATTCTGACTTTGTTGCTTGATCCTTTGTCCAGAAGCTTCACATGCTCCATCAGAGTTAATGCAGTTTCATCCTTCTTTGCTAGAAAATACACCCAAGTGAATCTGGTGTATTCATCAACAATGACTAAAGCATATTTCTTCCTTGCAATAGACATAACATTTACTGGACCAAAGAGATCAACACGCAGAAGATGATAGGGATCAGTGATAGAAAATTCTGTCTTGCTGTTGAAAGATGACTTCCTTTGTTTAGCCTTCTGATATGAGTCACATAGGCCATCAACATTTAACAGAGCCTTTGGGAGTCCTCTTACAAGATCCTTTCTGATCAATTCATTGATGTTGTTCAAGTTCAAATGTGAGAGTTTCTTGTGCCACTTCCAACTCTCTTCACTAGACATTCTTGTTGACAGGCAAACAGCTTTTCCAACAGAGTCTATCAAAAGCTTGATTTCATAAATGTTGTTTTGCCTGTGACCAACTAGAACAACCTTTCCTGTAGATTTGCTGATAACTTCACAATATTCAGGTTGAAAATCTACATGATATCCCTTGTCACAGATTTGACTCACAGATAACAAGTCATGCTTGAGTCCTGGGACATGAGCTACATTGTTGATGATGACATTTCCAAGATTAATATTGCCATATCCCAATGTTCTTCCTACATTACCATCACCATAGGAAACTTTGCCAGCCTTCTCCTCATAGTCTGATAGCAGGGCTTTATTTCCAGTCATGTGTCCTGAACATCCACTGTCCACGACTAGGGTTGCCTCCCTGTTGCCCTGCAATCACAAGCAATTACTGAGGATTAGTTTTAAGGATCCAGACTTGCTTGGATCCTTTGGCATTCTTAACTTTGTTAGCTTTTGCAGCGGAATTAACATTATCAGAGTTTGAGCTAACAGTATCAGTGTTTACACTTGCAGTATCAACTTTAACCCATTTCAGATTGGGTTTCAGTTCATAGTAATTATGATAGATAGCATGATATTCTCTGCAAGTATAAATGGAATGCCAGGTGCTTCCACAGTGTGTGCATAAAGTCTGTGGCTTAGTTCTAGCAAAATCCTTCTTTACCTCAGACTTTGTAGGTAAAGAATTTATATTTTTATTTTTCTTGCAGAAATTTGCAAGATGCTTAGTACTACCACAGTTATGACATGTCTTTCTTGGAGCATAACTAGCAAGCATTGGTTTATTTCCTGAAGTGATGCCTACTTTTCCATTTCTGTTCTTGTTTGACACTTTCTGTTTCTCAACAGATTTTAACTCCTTCAGTTTATGTTTGAGTTGTTTATCTGTCATTGAACCAATATTAACCTTTTTAACATTAGTTTTTACTGGTTTACTTTTGACAGCTTCTTTTTCATTTTCAGACAAAAATTTACTGGTTCCATGTACAAAATGAGTTCTGACTTTAACTTGATTTTGAAATCTAAGTTCATCTCCCTCATTATAACCTAGACCAACAGTGTCTGTTTGAAAAATCTGTTGAGTGTCCTTTCCAGAATTAGTTCAAGTTCTAATTTTATTATTTGCTTCCTCCAACTCTGACTCTAGTTGTTTATATTTCTGAAGCAAATTCTGTTCTTTACAAACAGCATCATCTCTCTCTTTCTGAACTTGGTGCATGTTTTCAAGTTTTTCTTCAACAAGTTTATTTCTTACCTTAAGTTCAGAATTTTCAGCTTTTATCCTCTCATTTTCTAAAGTCTGATCCCTATAACTTATATGCAATGACTTAAGATAAATTCTTAATTGAGCAATGTCATCAATATTATAAGCATAGGTAGTTAGAGGTACCTGATTTTCAGAAATTTCTGATTCAGTAGTAGCCATGAGAGCATAGTTCACTTCATCAGAATCGGAAGTATCTGCCCAATCTCTGCCTTTAGTGTAGAGTACCTTTCCAGTTTTACCTTTCTTGCACTCAGGAGCATAGTGACCCATCTCCTTACACTTGTAGCATTGAATTTCAGACTTATCCTTCTTCCCTTTAGAATCTCTCTTATCAGACTTCCTGTAGCTTTTCTTGTCTTCATTTGAATCTCTAGAAAACCTTTTTCCTTTCTTGAAATTCTTGAAGCCCATTTTCTTGAAAGTCTTCACCATCAACACAGCCATTTTCCTCATTTCTTCTTCATCATCCTTTGAGTCAGATGATTCAGAAGAGTTTGAATCATAATCAGAGTTTGGTGATTCACTTTCTGAATGTATGACCAAAGCTTTTCCCTTCATTTTCCTTCTTGATGCCTCTTTCTTCTGAGGCTTCTCTTCAACATTAAGAGCAACAGACTTTCCTTTCCTGCTTGATCACCTGTTTCTCTGCTCCATTTCCAATTCATGAGTTTTGAGCAGTCCATAGATTTCATCAATCTCTGTTTCAGCAAGATCATAGTTGTCTCTTATAGTGGTTGTTTTCACATCCCACTTTTCAGGTAGAGAAAGAAGAAACTTGAGATTTGAGTCTTCTAGATCATACTCTTTGTTGACCAATGACGGATCATTGATCAGTTTACAAAATCTATCAAATGTTTCTGTCATGGTCTCTTCAGGTTTAGCCTCAAAATGCTCATACTCTTGTGTGAGTATGTTTCTCCTATTCTTCTTAATAGCCGCAGTTCCTTGACACCTGACTTCAAGAGCATCCCATATCTCTTTTGCAGTGGTGCAGTTAATGACTTTGTTAGACATAACATTGTCTAAAGCACTATGCAGTAAATGCCTAAATTTTGCATCCTTAGCAATTGATGATACATCTTCAGGAGTCATGTCCTTCTTTTCCTTTGGAACCATTTTTGCTTCTTCACCAGCAACTGCAACAGATAGCTTTGTAGGATTGTGAGGGCCTTCATAAATCCTGTCAAGATATTCTGGATCTGTAGCCTCCAGAAACATAGTCATCTTGACCTTCCACATAGCATACTCTAATGGCCTGAGAATAGGAACCCTGATTGGTTCATAACGACTCACAGTAGTAGGAGCCTTTTCAGAAACAGTAGGTGTTGGTGGAGGAATTGCTGCCATGATTATTGTTGTGTTTGGATCTTAGCCTGTAATAAAGTAACAGATTGGCTTTGATACCACTTGTTAGGCCGAATACACAATTAATAATCAACTTAGTATGAGAGTTTAACAAGTAAAAACGTTTATGCACTTAAAAACTTCTTGTATTACGAACCCTCTTCGTGATGTAAAATATCACAAAGAGCTGCTAGGTTACAATAAAGATAATTCGTTGTTCGATACCCTTCTAGGGTTAACCTAACTGTATTTATATAACATACAGCTACGATACAATCTCTAATTGATACTCCTAATAATCAGCTATACAATGATATCAATTACAGATTGTCACACGTATCCTAAGTCAACTCGATCTCTTTGATAGCTATCCAATCTTCAAAGATATCGCTTCCATAATAAATCTTCAATCACTGTTGACCAGTAGACGCTTCCTCCAGACAGAGTTTGACAAACTCTGTCGAGCTTCCATCTGTCAGAGTTTACACTAAACTCTGACTGCTTCCAGCTAAACTCTGATAATTCACTGTAACACTTAAACACTGATTAAAACACATCAATTATATTTAACAAAACTCCCATCTTTGCTTTGCTTCACCTCAACTCCAATAAAGTAAGACATTTGACCAATATCTGTCATCTCAAATTCATTAGTCATAACCTTCTTAAAATCATCCAACATACCAGGGTTGTTTCCGGTAAAGATCATGTCATCCACGTACAAGCACACGATCATAATATCTCCCCCTGAATTTGTTTTTGTGTAGAGTGCATGCTCGTATGGACTCTTCACAAAACCGTTCTCTGAAGGTATTCATCAACCCTTGTATTCCATGCTCGCAGAGCTTGCTTCAAACCATACAAGGCTTTCTTCAGTCTTTAGACTTTATTTTCCTGGCATTTCTGAACATATCCAGGTGGTTGTTTGATGTAGACTTCTTCTTCAAGATAACCATTCAGGAATGCTGACTTCACATCCATCTGGTAGATCTTCCACTGGTTCTGAGCTGCAATTACTGTAAGAAGTCTTATGGTATCAACTCTTGCAACTGGAGCAAATACCTAATCATAGTCAATCCCGTATCTCTGCTTGTAGCCTTTAGCCACCAACCTCGCCATGTGCTTTTCCACTTTTCTTCTTGATTTGTCTTGGTCTTATAGACCCATTTGACACCAATTGCTTTGTGTCCTTCTGGAAGACTTGTAAGCTCCAAAGTATCATTCTTCTTTATTGCACCAATTTCTTCATCCATGGCTTTGTTCCATTTGCTTTCTTCATAAGCTTCCTCAAATGTAACTGGATCACATTCAGCCATCAAACAAAATAAATAATAATCAAAAGATGTTTGTACCGGACTTGTTGACTCATAAATACTATCCAGACTCTGCAATTTTCTAGGTGCTCCCCCTGAACTATTGTTGCTTCCTGAACTCGATGGTGTCGAGGCAGGAGTTTGCTGATTTGGACTTTCGGGAGGAGTTGGATCATCATCTCCACCATCCTCTATGTTGGAGTCATCACCATCATCATTGAAAAATAAACCATCAACTTTTCTTTCTTCCTCGCTCCATCTCCAGTAATCAGATTCATCGAACTCAACATCTCGAGAAATGATTAATTTCTTCGTGAGGGGATTATAGAGTCTGTAAGCTTTGATCCTTTTATCATATCCGGTAAAGATGCATTTTTCTCCTTTATCATCCAGCTTCTTCCTTTTCTGATCGGGAACATGTGTATATGCAATGCACCCAAAAATTCTGAGATGTCCAACTGATAATTTGCTTCCACTCCACGCTTCATTTGGAGTTTTGTTTCTGACACTTTTTGCTTGACAACGATTCAACAAATAAACTGCAAATAGAACGGCTTCAGCCCCGAAAGTTCTTGGCATGTGCTTTGCTTTCACCATACTCCTTGCCATGTCTAGAATGGTGCAATTCTTCCTCTCTGCAACACCATTTTGTTGTGGAGTATATGCGGTTGTCAACTGGTGATTAATTCCATGTGCTCGACAGAAATTTCTGAATAAATTTGAAGTATACTTGCCTCCTCTATCAGATCGAAGTATCTTCAAATAATGGCCACTTTGCTTTTCTGCCATAGCTTTGAACTCCTTGAATTTATCAAGAGCCTCCGCCTTTTCTTTAATGATATACACCCAACGATCGCGATTCCACACCGTGAATGTGTCTTCTCTCTGTGTGTGTGTGTGTGTGTGTTTAGAGAGAAAGGGGAAATGTGAGACAGGGGAAATGTGATACAGGGGAAATGTGTTTTTATAGAGAGTAGTTATATGGGGTTTTGAAAGGCAGAGTGTGTAAACTTGTAACACTATAACTAATGTAACTCAACTAAAGGAAAAGATACTTAACCAGAAGACAATCAAGAACAAGAATCACAAAGAAATCAACACTAAATGAAGACAAGGTAATTGATACAATTCAACATGTTAACTATGATCAAGCCAAGAAGAAATCATTGAGAGAAGTTCAAGTCAAAGTTGTTCATGCCTCAGTGATTTGAAAAACCAAGAATCAAGATCATAACTATCAGTATCAATGAGACTAATTGATTTCAAGTGAACAAGAAGGAAAGCAAATATTGGAAAGCCACATTACTAATTGGATATGGTAATTTATTCAAGAAGCAAAAACACTATCAAGACTAGTCACTTATGAACCAGACCGTTGCATCAAGTGTCAGGACATTGATAGCAAGTTTATGTCAGTAATAAAGATCCATGTTCAAGAGCTTGGTGAAGAATAAAGAAGACATGAAGATATCACAAGTTCAAGATGTGCATTGAAGTTTCAAGTTGAAGGCCAGAATATTTTCTAAGTACTAAATATTCTAGATGACCAAGTAGAAGTTTCTAAGTAGAAGTTCTACTTAGAAATTCGAGATGGCTAAGTAGAAATTCTCAAGTAGAAGTTCTACTTAGAGTGCAGCTTCAACATGACACATGGCATCTTCTGATTGGCAGATTTCCAAGCTTTCAAGATAAGGCAAGATTTATGTGGACATCATTGGGCCACGTATATCTTAGTCTTTGAAGACTACAGGACATAGATTACATGTAGTATAAATAGAAGTACTTGTGTAATGTTTTTAGTTAGTGAGCAATTCTTGAGAAAAACACAAGAGAAAGAGAGAGAGTGCATTCACAGAGCTTAGTATCATTCACTTCTCTCTGAACTTCTGTTATACTTTGTAATGAATGTTGTAGCAACCATTTCAAGTTATATATAAGACATATATTCCTTGAATCTGTGTGTTCATTTATTGCATCGTATTTATTGCTTCTCATATTCGAAAAGTTGTATTCACCCCCCCTCTACAACACATTTGGACCTAACAATTGGTATCAGAGCTATATGTTTAACATACAAAACATAGATCCTTGTGTTGAGTAGAAGAATCGTGAGTTTTCATTTTCTAGATCTACTTTTCATTTTCTTGAAAAGTGTGCTTTAAATCGTTTGTATTGAAAACTCATCCGAAAAAATTATTTAAATACTCCAGGTGTGATTATTTAGCTTGGGTGTATTTTAATTAATTTTTGTGAATTAATCTGGGTACTTTCATATTTGGTGTTCTTGAGTGTTCATCATCTGTTCTTATCAAAGAAGACAACCCAACAACTTTTTGATCTCCTTTTCAAACAAAAAAAAATAGTAAAAGAATAAAAAGGTGTTTTTGGACTTTGTGATTTGCATTATTCACGGCCGAAAGTGAAACAAGACATACTCAGTACCTAGCACGTGGGTTAGGTGGGTTAGGTGAGTAAAGCATCAAAAGTCAAAAGGTGTGAAGAGATAATATTGTTTATTCAATATTAAAGTAATCTGCAGAAAAATTATTCTAAGGACAAAAGTTCTACATAGAATTTCTACTTGAGATTTTCTATATAGAATTTCGACTTGGACAATTTCTACTTAGTGAAGTTCGACTTGAGCAAAATTTCTACTTAGAGAAATTTCGACTTAGGCAAAATTTCTACATATAAATTCTACATAGCCTAGTCTTGGGTACTTAGAAACTTTTAGTGACCAGAATTGAAATGGCTCCTAAAAATGCATTCAAGATCCCAATGTTCAACCGAGATCACTATGAAGAATGGGTTTTCAGAATGAGACTCTATCTAGAGACTGTTAACCCTGAATATCTGGAAGTCCTTGACAAGGGTAAATTTGTTCCTATGGTGGTTATTCCTGCACATACGGAAGGAGGGGTGGTTATAGCACCTCGGTCTGAGCCCAAAAAGGCAGCGGACTTTTCGGATGCTGACAAGGAGCAAATAGCTTGTGATACTGCCGTACGACAAACCTTGATGGAATCTCTTGATCATGAAATGTTCAACATAGTCAAAGGTTTGACTACAGCAAAAAAGATTTGGGACAAGTGAAAGGCATATGACTCAGCCTATTTGTAGTTCGAGGATCCTAATCCAATTAAACTAGATTGTAATAAGTAAATAATATCAACTGTCACAGGAATCTCAAAAGATGATAACCGTCAGAAGAAAAATCAACAAGTCAATCTATAGTTTTGATGTTTTACACTGGAAGAAGATTCAGATATCTGATCAGGCCTCAAGGTAGCATTGAAACAAGTGGATTCATTTAAGAAGACAGAGATTTCTATTAGTGACAAGAAACAATTTCAGTACCGAATGATTGATGAGAGTGAAGAGTATAAAAGACCACAGTGTTAAAAGTCACGATGAAGAACAGAGATTGGAGTTAGTCGTTCATGAACCAGACAGTACATCGAACGTCAACATCATGCCAGTGTATGTTCCTTATTATAATTACGTGGTTTTCAGCAGAGTATCGACTATTAAAGAATTTATATTAATTCTATTTTAATTGATTAAGTCAAGTAATTAAGTTAATAAATAAATTAATTCTATCAGAATTAATATATTTGTTAAAGTGATTATTAGATTAATTAAATAAGAATTAATATGAAAAAGGATTAATTAGTTAAATGATTTTTTATAAGTCATTTATTTAATTATAAGCTGAAAAATATGATGATATAACTATCAAACTGATAGTTATACCGATAGTCATATTCAGTTTAAAGGAGATAGTCATATTCAGTTTAAAGGAGATAGTCATATGAAGTTAAAAGGAGATAGTCATATTATATTCATTTGGTAAGTTATACCGAATGTTATATTCATTTGGTAAGTTATACCGAATGTTATATTGACTAAGATAAGTTATACCGAAAGTCATATTTAAGCTGGACAGTCATATTACATTGATTTGATAGTCATACCGATTGTCATATTAGTGTAAAATGATTGTCATATCAGGTTAAATCAAGTAATATGACTATGGCTGTGTATATAAGGCAGAAGAATGCAGAAGCAGCAGAACCAGTCGAGCCAAACAAGAAAATTACACACAGCAGCTATTTTCTCTCTCTCTCAAGCTCAAGAACACCTTCAAATTTAATTCTGTAAATTCAAGTTCATCTCAGTTGTAATATCCTATCCATTGGAACTTTTTTACTTGTGATTCTTGTACTACTAGCGAATTAAGTTTCCTAGTTCACAAATTGATATCTTGATTTTATTAACTAAATTAGCAAAGTTCATGTTGAATTTTCTAATTAGTTATTAATCACTTGATAATCATTTGGACTGATTTTGTAACACCCATCAAGTTAATATATTGCTATATTCAACTTGAAATTTGTGTTATATTATTCCGCACAAAAATATTCGTTTAAGGCAAAATTATTTAACGAATAAATTTTGAGAAAATGGTATAGATTGTATTCAACCCCCCCCCCCCTTCGACAATCTTATCGGACCTAACAATTGGTATCAGAGCCTATTGATTGATACACAAATCAAGATCCTATTTTTACTCAATCAAAAATTAAGCTCGAATTTTTAACTCTCTTAAAAATTCATCATGTCGGCCAAAGGCAATGTCAAAATTCCTATCTTTAATAAAGATAATTATGATATGTGGAAAAACAAAATGGAGTTATTTCTTGATGTAGCAAACCCAAGATTTTTGTGGGTTTTGGAAAATGGACCAGTAACTCCCATGCAACATGATACTGAAATAGTTGTAAATGGAACTGTAACAGTCCCTGCCAGATCCTATCCAAAGGACCCTAAGAACTATACCTCTGAAGATAAGGAGGAAGCTGGATTGGATAAAAATTTGAGACTCATTCTATTGGATTCCCTAGATGTTGTAATGTATAGCCATGTGAGAAATTGTAAAACTGCTAAGCACATCTGGGAAACTATTGAGGTCATTAATGAAGGGACTGATGAAGTCAAGGAAAATAGACTACAAATTCTAACTTCTGAATATGAACACTTTAGAGCTGGCCCTAATGAAGGCATTCAGGAAGTGTTCGAAAGGTATAACAAGATAATCAACAACTTGCAAGTTCATGGCAAGCAATATACTCAGAAGGAGATCAACATGAAGTTTTTACTAACTATGCCTACTCACTTGGAGCATAGAATCACTGCCATCAGAGAATCTAGAGACTTAACTCAGGTTGCTCTTGAAAGGCTGTTTGGTGTTCTGAAAACATATGAATTAGAACAAGTACAGCAAAAGGAATTCTATGGCAAAGGCAGAATGGCAAATTCTTCTACAGCTCTAGTGGTTGATGTTCCTAAGGAAGTGGAAACTAAAGTTGTTCAACCTATCAGTTTCAACAAGGAACAAACTGAAGTAGAACTTGGCCAAACACCAGCTACTCAGGATGGTGGAGAATTTTATTCACTTGAAGAGCTGGATCAATTGGAAGATGAATCTATGGCAATGATGGTGAGACAATTTAGTAACTTCAGATTTAGAAGAAATCCAAAGTTCAGGTTTAAGTCAAATAACAGATTTCAGAGAGGAGGTTCTTCATCCTCTAGTAACAGGGGAGGTTATAAAACTGGAACTGTTGACAGAAGCAAAATCCGTTGTTTCAATTGTAATGAGTTGGGACATTTTGCTACTGAGTGTCAGAAGCCCAAGCAAGCACAGAAGAAAGATTATGCTTCTGAAAAGAAGAAAAGTGGAAGAGCTTATGTGGCTGCTGGTAAAAGCTGGGATGATACAGATAGTGAAGATGAAGAATATGGAAACTTTGCGTTGGTGGCAAATGCTGAATCTTCAACTTATTATACCACACCGGTAATTCTTACTGATGCTCAGTTAATTGATAGTTTACGTAGTTCCTTGAATAATGCACAAAGAGGGTACGAGAGAATAAGTCTTGTTAACAATAACCTTGAAAATCAAATGTTAGATTTAAAAAGGGTGCAGGTTAATCAAGATAAGAATATAGAATAAATAGCTCGACTTAACTGCAGAGAAAAGGGTCTAGGAGAATACATGACAAAACAAGTTGATAAGATTGCTGGACAAGAAACCAAGATTAGAGAACTTGAAACACAGGTTAGAGCTTGTTATAATACTGTTAAAGTTTCTAAAGATTTCTTCAATAAACAAGCATTAGAACAAACTGTAGGAATAGGATTTGATTACAGTCAAGCTGTTGGTTCTTTGAGTAATCATTCTCCTAATTCTATCCCAGCTAAAGAAAGAGGTATACCACATATTCTCAAGAATGTTGAAAAACAAATGTTTACAAAATCTGATGCTGGTCCACTAGATATTCGTTTTATGGTTATACATGAAGAAATGAGAAATGAGGACGCTGCAAATGGCACAGTTCTTGTTAAGAATAAATGTGTTAAGGATAAAACTGCTAAGAACTATAATACAAAGAATGTGTCATCCAAGAAAAATGTCACAGTATTTATTAAGGCTAAATCAGTTGAGGACATTAACACAACAAATGTGTCACCCAAGAAAGATGTACCTAAAGTACCAGTCAAAGTTGTTGAATCAGCTAGTACTTCTAAGACTGGATTAGGTAGTAACAAGTTAAAACAGAAAAATACTATGCCTACTATTGATTCTAATCATAAAGCATGTGGTATTATCAATTGTATGTCTTGTGCTTTTAACAATATGCGTGCTTATTTTAATGGTAATTATGCATGTGTTAAACAGAATGCTCCTCGACAGCACATGAACAGGAACAATAATGTTCGATCTAAGACTGCTTTTCCTCCTCAAGTTAGGAGAGAGACATTTGCACCTAAGACTAAACAAAAGATTACCAAGAATGTCTACCAGGTCAAATGTCCAGTCAATGACACAAGTGTTACTGCTGCGAGAGAAACATGGATACCCAAGATTAAACAAAAGATTTTCAAATCTGTTTATAAGGTTAAATGTTTATTGACTAAAGAGGTTAAACTTAAAAATGTTGTTTTGCCTGACAAAGGTCAATACTTTAAATACGCAGGACCCAATCAAATTTGGGTCCCGAAGAAGGTTTAACTCATTTGTCATTGCAGGGTATTGAACAGGTTGATCGAGTAACCTGGATCTTGGACAGTGGATGTTCAAGGCATATGACTGGAGATAGAACCCTGCTGACAAATGTGGTGGAGAAGGCCGGCCCAGTAGTTACCTTTGGAGATAACAGCAAAGGTAGAACTGATGGATATGGCAGACTTGAAGCTGGAAATGTTATCATTGATGAAGTTTCTTTTGTGAAAGGACTTGAGCACAATTTGCTCAGTGTCAGTCAATTCTGTGATAAAGGTTATGAAGTTCATTTCAACAAGAAGAATTGTCTAATTTCACACAAGAGACATGAAAAGCCACAACTGACAGGAGTTAGAAAAGGCAATCTATACGTAGACAATATGAACTCAGGAAGCACTGAAGAAGTCACTTGCTTCTACACTAAAGCATCTAATGATGAGAGTTGGCTATGGCACAAGAAACTTTCTCATCTTAATTTCAAGACAATGAATTCTCTGGTCAAAAGAGAATTGGTGAGAGGTTTGCCTTCAATGGAATTCACTCAAGAAGGACTGTGTGATGCATGTCAAAAAGGCAAGCTAAAAAGGGCAAGTCACAGGAGCACTGATACATCTTCAATAACTGAACCATTACAATTACTTCATATGGATTTGTTTGGTCCAGTTAATGTGATGTCTATGTCAAGGAAGAGATATGCTCTAGTGATTGTTGATGATTTTTCAAAATACACATGGGTTCTGTTTTTGAATTCTAAAGATGAGACTCCACAACTGGTGATTGATCACATAAAATTAATTGAGCGAGATTCTACGTATCCAGTGAGAGCTATAAGATCAGACAATGGAACTGAATTCAAGAATGCAGTTCTAAATGACTTTTGCACTGAGAAGGGTATAACCAGACAATATTCAGCTCCAAGAACTCCTCAGCAAAATGGGGTAGTGGAAAGAAAGAATATAACCTTGATTGAAGTTGCACGTACTATGCTAAGTGAATCAAGGCTTCCATTGTACTTTTGGGCTGAAGCCGTCAATACTGCGTGCTATACCCAGAATCGAACTCTAATCAATAAAGATCAAATGAAGACACCCTATGAAATTATGGCTGATAAGAAACCTTCACTCAAATACTTTCATGTATTTGGGGCAAAGTGCTTTGTGCTTAAAGAAGGTGATGATCAAGGTGGTAAATTCGATACCAAAGCATTTGAAGCAATTTTTATTGGTTATTCAATGAGAGCATACAGGGTGTATGTGATTGATGAACAGAAGATGATGGAAAGTGTCAATGTAACATTTGATGACACTAAACTCCCTAGTATCCAAACTGAGAATCCATCTGAGAAGCTATCTTTCGATGACATGACAGATACAGATTCAGATGATGACAATGCACCTGAGATTTTTGCTGATGCTAATGACAACAATGATGATCAGGGTAATGGTGATGAAATCAATGATAGTAGTCAAAATTCCCCTGACTCTAATAATCAATCATCATCTAGTCAACCTGGCAACAACTCAGGGGGAGAAAATGAAGGGTCAACTGGTCACACACAACATCCCAATGAAGGTCAAGGAGAATCATCAAGATCTAATCTTCCCAGACAGACTGTTTGGAATAGAGCTCATCCTTTTGAGTTAATCATTGGTGATCCAGTTGTTGGTGTAAAGACTAGAAGAGCTCTTCAGAATCAATGCAATTATTCAGGGTTTCTATCTGAAATGGAACCTAAGAAAACTGAAGAAGCTCTTTCTGATCCTGATTGGGTGATTGCTATGCAAGATGAACTCAATCAATTTAAACAACAAGAAGTTTGGAAGTTGGTACCCAGACCTACAGACCAGTAGTTGGCACAAGGTGGGTATTCAGAAACAAACTTGATGAAGATGGCACAGTGACGAGAAATAAAGCAAGACTGGTAGCAAAGGGTTACTCCCAATCTGAAGGCATTGACTATGATGAGACCTATGCTCCAGTGGCTAGACTTGAGGCCATAAGAATATTCTTGGCATTCGCAGCATTTTCAAACTTTAAAGTTTATCAAATGGATGTCAAGAGTACTTTCTTGAATGGCAAGCTAGATGAAGAGGTTTATGTAGAACAGCCCCTGGCTTTGAAGATCAGGATTTAATTGACTATGTCTATTTCCTTTTCAAGGTTGTCTATGGTCTTAAGCAAGCACCAAGGAAATGGTATGACACTCTCTCTGAATTTTTATTTGAAAATGATTTTGTTAGAGGTGTCATAGACAAAACTCTCTTTACAAAGAAACCTAAGAATGATACAATTATAGTCCAAGTCTATGTGGACGATATAATATTCGGGTCTACTAATGATCTTTTGTGCAAGAAATTTGCAAAGTTAATGCAGGGTAGATTTGAAATGAGCATGATGGGTGAGTTGAAGTTCTTTCTTGGATTGCAAATAAGTCAAAGGACAGATGGAATATTTATCTGTCAATCCAAGTATGTCAAAGAGCTTCTCAAGAAGTATCAAATGGAGGACTCTTCTTCAGCAAAGACACCATCATCCACAGCTGTCAAATTTGGAGCATGTGAAAATTCTGCCAAGGTAGATATCACAAGCTACAGAGGTATGATAGGCTCATTACTTTATCTTACTGCGAGTAGACCTGATATTATGCATGCTACGTGTTTGTGTTCAAGGTTCCAATCGGATCCTAGAGATGTTCATCTCATTGCTGTTAAAAGAATTCTGAGATATCTTAAGGGTACGCCTAACCTAGGCATCTGGTACCCTAAAGATTCTGGTTTTAATCTTGTTGGATATACAGATTCTAACTATGCAGGAAGTGTTGTGGATAGAAAAAGCACATCTGGGAGTTGTCAATTCCTAGGTGGTAGACTAGTTTCCTGGTACAGCAAGAAACAACAGACAGTTTCCAACTCAACGGCTGAAGCTGAATATATAGCTGCTGGAAGCTGTTGTGCACAGATTTTGTGGATCAGGAATCAGCTGAGAGACTATGGCTTTGTGCTTGATAAAATTCCAATTTTATGTGATAATACAAGTGCCATAGCAATCTCTAACAATCCTGTGCAGCACACAAGGACAAAGCATATTGACATCATGTATCATTTTATTCGAGAGCATGTCATGAATGGTACCGTGGAGTTATTTTTTGTACCCACGGAAGAACAAACAACAGATATTTTTACTAAGTCTCTTGACGAATCCACATTTACCAGAATTGTTGGTGAATTGGGTATGTTAAATAGTCCTAGTAATTAAACTAGTTAATATCTGAGGTTTGATCTTTAATAATTTACAAGTGATTGATTTGTTAATATTTGTTATTAAATCACTTGTATAATTATTTTATCAACTTATACCCTTGCTTATTTCATCTTAAATCATTGTTATTATCTTCTGTACATATTTTTAATTACTTATTATATTTTTAGATTAATTCATTTTCTTTGAAAATATTTTTCTCGAATTTTACAAGCTGTAATTTATGAGAAATCTATTTTTCTTGAAAATGTTATTGTTTTTAATTCAGTTTGATTATTTTTGTTGTTTAAATAAATCATAGTTTCTTTTTGAATAATTTTCTATATGGAAATTGTTTTATTAGAAAATTTATAGATTTATTAACTCATCAGAAATAATTATGTAAATATGTAGTATAATTATTTAGTTTTATTCTATTTTATTTTATTTGATTTGTAATGTTTGTCCTTCTGTTATTAATGTTTGATTTCGTAAAAGGGACTGCATATGATCGTTTTTATAATTTTTATTAGGTTTTATAATTTTAGTATAAATTAATTTACTATTTTTGTTTATGTAAATTATTAATGTAATTTTCTTGATTAAAATTCTGTTAATATTCTGTTTTTAGTTAGTTATATTAACTGATTTGTTAGAATATAACTATCGGTATAACAATTTTCTTGATTGTTATATTCGAACTTGTGATTAGTTATATTAGTTTTAAATGGTGTAATATAACTTAGTAATCAATTAGATATAACTTTGTTTTTGTTTTAATATAACTGTTAATTAGATTATAGTTATATTGAGTTTTTATAGTAATATAACTATCGGTATAACTAAGATTTTATTGTTATATTGAGTGTTTTTCGGTAGTTATATTAGAGATTAACAGCGATATAACTTACAGCCTAGGGTAGTCATATTACGTTTTAAACGTAATATAACTATCGGTATGACTATCACCCGATAGTCATATCACAGTTATTTCATATATAATAGCTAAGTTATACTTGAAAGTTATATCTCAGTGGTTGTCATATTGACGTGTTAAGTCACTCAATACATTCGAACGATATACACACATATACACACAGAATTCGAACGAATTGCTGTCAAATTTCTGCCTCGAATCTTACTCAAAACACGTTTCTAAGGATCATTCTTGATTACCCAGTCTATAATCTTCATAATCAAGGTTGAAAATGTAAGATTTGATCGAGTTTTGAGTTTTTGAGTTTGAAAAAGTTCGAATTTTTGATCTAAAAATCCGAACAAATGGTGGTGATTTTGTAAAAACTAAAAATACATGTGTGTTTGTATTGCAATCAAGATCTTTGTCTAAATTTTTCAGAATTTTTGATAAAGATTTTGATTTTTCGAATTTTTATTTATTTATTAATTCGAATTTGGTAATTTAATTGGGTTAAATTGTTGAATTTTGCAGATTTATTAATTTTAATCTCTGATTTGCAATGGCTGGTGCTTATAATAATTTTGAACTTGTGAATCACAATTATATTGGATATTTTAATCCCGAGGATTGCCCAGTGGATCGGTTCAAGTCCTGGATAAAGTTTCTAAACGAGCAAAATCTCTGTAGTCACTCGATAACTGCAAATGTTCCAATGAAATTTGGTCCACTCAAATTAATGTGTACTACAACTGTCTCAGATGAAAGATCGTTTTCATTCGATTTTAATGGCCAGACATATACAGTGGATGAATCTGTCTTCAATGCTGCTCTGGGGCTTCCTACTGAACGATTTGCTGAATTGCCTTCAAATGATGAGTTGACTCAATTTTTCACAAATATCAACTATCATGGTCAACTGAATCTGAAACGACCACTCAAAAGCAATCTTGTTCAAGAATGGAATATCTTCTTCGAGATCATAGCAAAGGTGTTTGCTAATTCTACAAAGAGTAACAATACTGTCATCACAGGTATGTTACAGTCAATTGGTTTATCGATTGCTCACAATAGAAGAATCAATTTTGGCAGCTTGATATGGCCTATTCTGCTGAATCGATTGACGAAGGCTACAAAGAACTTTGGAAAAGGTAAACCGGTTAAGTGTCATTATCCTCGATTTTTGACACTAATTTTTAATCATCTAATGCCTAAGGATCAACCTGCTCCGTTTCCAAATGATCGAATTCAATGGTCTGGTAAACCAAACAAGAAGTTCTACACCAGGCTGGATACTTCTAAGGTCTTGTTGCATGTTCCTGTAGTCATAACACCTTATATGTCTACATACATACATTTGCCAAATGTCATGCCACAGCCAGATGCTGAGGTACCTTTAGTTCAACAAGCTCCACAGCCTGAAGCAGAACAAGTTCCAGTACATCAACCTGATTCTGAACCCTTGAATGTTCTTGAACATCAACTTCCAGTGGATCAACACATTCAGAATGAAGATGATGTACATGTCAATGATCAGGTATTTGCCTCAACTCCACTACAATCTCAATATCTTTCTGATAGTCAAATGATTGTGAGAAGTGACCAAGGGGTTGTAGATCCACAACCTTTATCCCAGGTCAATGCACCAAACACTGATCCTAAATTCTCCAAACACTATCGTAGAAAGAAATTGTCATTAAAAAGAGCTATTCCCAGTAGTGATATTGTGAGTGAAACAGATTTACCATCACAAAAGAAAAGTAAAACCATGTCAAAGGCAATCTTAAACCCATTCATTCCTTCAAGCTCACCCCTGTTACTCACAATGGGGGAAGATATTTTCGCACATGAAGCTGAACACATTGTTATGCAAGTGGAGCAAGTTACAGTGCCTGCCATTGTTACGGCAGAAGAACCTTCACAGGTTGATCAGGATTTGCGAAATCCCATTGCACCACCACTGACCTTCCAAGAGGAGGCTAGGGTGATCTCTAGTGCAGGTACAATGGATGCAGCTCAGGATTATGAGAGGAGTGATGTGAGAATTACTTCAAATCTGAGTGAAACACTAGCACGTGAGGTGAGTGATACTCAGAGAGCTATTGAGGTGAGAGCACACAATGACACATACACTTTATCTCTCATTGCTCAACTCAATCAAATGAAAGAAAATCTTGCTCAAGCTGAAGAGGACAACAAAAACTTGAGGTTTGATATGGACAACATGAGAACTATCTTCAACAACAAAGTCAATGCACTTAAACTCTCTCAACAACAAGCAGTTGAAGACTCTGGAGATGTCACAGTGGCTCAAGATCTTATTATATCATCTATGGCTAATCAGATTAAAGATCTTCATAACAACATAAATGAAAATCACTTAACCACTGAACATCGTCTCAGTCAGATTGAAAAGCAAAGTGATTATCAAGCAAAGGGGTTAAGACACTTATATAATATCATCAGCAGAACTCACTCACTTACAGCAGAAGAGAAGAAATTCTTTGGAGGTAGTGATGGAGGTGACCCTGGAGCTGGTACAAGTCACAAGACTGTAGAGGATTCCTCAACTAAGGGGGAGAAATCTAGAGGGGGAGGAAGTGCAAGTAAAGAAAAAATTGAAGATAGGAATGAAGGGAAGAAGAATCAAGCAGCAGAACAGGAAGATGATGATGTAGAAGGTTTTTACTATACAGGTGAACCTGATATTGATCTGTTTGCTGACTTACAGTTTCCTGATGTTGGTGAAGAATTTGATGAACCAGATCTCAGTTTTTGGGATGATGAAGAGCAAATAATTCCTGATTCTGTTGAAACACAACAAATGAATTTTGAAGCAAACAAAGAACTCGAACAGAATGAAGCTAATCTGGCTATGAGAGAAGAAAGACTCAAGAAGACACTTGAACAGTTAGCTCATAATGAGAGACTTCAAAAGGCAGAACAGGAAGCACTTCAAAAGCAACATGCTCAGAAGCTGGAAGCTAGGAAGATGTACATCAAGTACAAAAATGGTGATAAGTGGGAACGTGCTCAAAAGGTAATTGACTCACCACAAACTTCTGACTATGATGATCGTCGGATGATTGCTATTTTTGAAAGCTTTAAACAGAAGAACCCTATACATGATATGTATTTGAAAGCTTTAAAGACAAAAATTGTGAGAATAACCACTGCATCTGATCCTAAGAATGGTGAGCTACTTATTTTTGTTGAATGTCATAAGCTCGGATCTCACAAAGTATCGCTTCAGTTCTTCTATGATAGATCCCTGTCAGAGCTTTGGGTGTTGAGACCAAAAGTAAGAACATCTTCTGAACTAGGCATACTGCTTCATGAAAAGTTTCAAGAGTTTGCTGAAAGAGCTGGTCCTGAAGTTATAAATGACCCTCCACAAGTTAAAATTCTTAAGGGAGAAGTCATTCATACTATTAATCTTCAGACAGACGAATTGTATACACACCTTGCCAGACACTTGGTATATGTTGAATATGCTCTTCGGAATCATGGTTTTGCATCACAGGAAAAGATTAAAGCTGCAAATCATATTCGATCCTATGCTCAGACCAACATGAAGAAGTACAAGCAGTATCAAGGTGAGTTAAGAAAGAAACTTGGAATACCACTGGTCTATCCTACAGATGTGTCATCCAGAAGGGAATTACTTGTTGATTCAGAAATGATCAAGAATCTACCGGATATGGATGAACAAGAAGAAGGAGAAATCAATGAGAAAGAAAGTGGTAAATGAAGATTAGCTCTACAAATTATATAATTAGAGCTTTGATAGAACAAGATAGGATAATTGTCTTATATGATCAGTCTAGAGGATCATCTATCTTGTATTTATCTTTTCTGTTTGAATCTGGATAGTGTTAATATAAACCAGAACTTTTACATTATTTACTTAACATTTAAAGTGTTTTCTTTTACTTGTTTAATTGGAATTAGTTGAAGAATCCTCTAGGTATTTGCTTGTTATTTATAACAAACAAATAGGGGGAGATTGAAAGGCATATGACTCAGCCTATTTGTAGTTCGAGGATCCTAATCCAATTAAACTAGATTGTAATAAGTAAATAATATCAACTGTCACAGGAATCTCAAAAGATGATAACCGTCAGAAGAAAAATCAACAAGTCAATCTATAGTTTTGATGTTTTACACTGGAAGAAGATTCAGATATCTGATCAGGCCTCAAGGTAGCATTGAAACAAGTGGATTCATTTAAGAAGACAGAGATTTCTATTAGTGACAAGAAACAATTTCAGTACCGAATGATTGATGAGAGTGAAGAGTATAAAAGACCACAGTGTTAAAAGTCACGATGAAGAACAGAGATTGGAGTTAGTCGTTCATGAACCAGACAGTACATCGAACGTCAACATCATGCCAGTGTATGTTCCTTATTATAATTACGTGGTTTTCAGCAGAGTATCGACTATTAAAGAATTTATATTAATTCTATTTTAATTGATTAAGTCAAGTAATTAAGTTAATAAATAAATTAATTCTATCAGAATTAATATATTTGTTAAAGTGATTATTAGATTAATTAAATAAGAATTAATATGAAAAAGGATTAATTAGTTAAATGTTTTTTTATAAGTCATTTAATTAATTATAAGCTGAAAAATATGATGATATAACTATCAAACTGATAGTTATACCGATAGTCATATTCAGTTTAAAGGAGATAGTCATATTCAATTTAAAGGAGATAGTCATATGAAGTTAAAAGGAGATAGCCATATTATATTCATTTGGTAAGTTATACCGAATGTTATATTCATTTGGTAAGTTATACCGAATGTTATATTGACTAAGATAAGTTATACCGAAAGTCATATTTAAGCTGGACAGTCATATTACATTGATTTGATAGTCATACCGATTGTCATATTAGTGTAAAATGATTGTCATATCAGGTTAAATCAAGTAATATGACTATGGCTGTGTATATAAGGCAGAAGAATGCAGAAGCAGCAGAACCAGTCGAGCCAAACAAGAAAATTACACACGGCAGCTATTTTCTCTCTCTCTCAAGCTCAAGAACACCTTCAAATTTAATTCTGTAAATTCAAGTTCATCTCAGTTGTAATATCCTATCCATTGGAACTTGTTTACTTGTGATTCTTGTACTACTAGCGAATTAAGTTTCCTAGTTCACAAATTGATATCTTGATTTTATTAACTAAATTAGCAAAGTTCATGTTGAATTTTCTAATTAGTTATTAATCACTTGATAATCATTTGGACTGATTTTGTAACACCCATCAAGTTAATATATTGCTATATTCAACTTGAAATTTGTGTTATATTATTCCGCACAAAAATATTCGTTTAAGGAAAATTATTTAACGAATAAATTTTGAGAAAATGGTATAGATTGTATTCAACCCCCCCTTCTACAATCTTATCGGACCTAACAACAAGATAGAAGTTGTCATGGAAGGATCTGCAGAGGTTAGAAGTAACAAGACACTCATACTCAAGATGGAGTATGACACCTTTAGAATACGAAAAGGGGAAGGCATAACAGATGTCTATCTACGATTCAGTCAGTTGGTATTGGATTTGAATCTGAGAGGTGTAACTCTCCCCATGGTTGAGACTAATACGAGATATCTGAGGAACCAGCCAAAGAGCATTGAACATAGGGTCTACGCAATAAGAGAAACCAGAGATTTGCATACAACTTCTCTGGAAGAGTATTATGGAATATTAAAGACCTATGAGCTGGAAACACTTCAAGATCAAGCATGGGACAATGATTCAAAGGGAAAAGAAACTGCATCAGGATTAGTTGCTGATGAGGAAGAGTCTAAGAAGGCAATGGTTGCAGTAAAGCCTAAATCATCACTTGCACCACATCAAGTTGATAATGATGACGAGTGCACATTGACGTGGCCGTCGTGTGCCTATCAAATTATTAATTATCTAACAAACCTTCTAACAACGTAGTAGGGTAAGTCAGAGTCGATCCCACAGAGACAAGCGTGTCAATCACTAGTTATTTATGATTCAATATGGCTAAGCAAGTAACACAATGAATTTTCTTAGAGATTTATGGACTACTTTTATACTAGAGAGAATTATGCTTATATTAATTCAAATATTAAAAACATCTAAGGTTAAGTGTCACCACTAGCATAATTTAATGCAATCGCCAATTCCTTCCCAAATCGATAGTATACTACTAAAAAGGAAAGATGCTCCCTATAAAATACCGATAACCTCTCTCGAGTATTAATGGCTTCTCTTACAATACAATCAAACCTATTCTCATGGTATCATGCAATTAAGAGACATTAAGCATAGCATCCTAATTTCCTAACAATCCACTCTACCTATTCTCATGGAGAGTTTCATGTTCTTATTGGATAAATCACAACCATCTAATTCCAACTCTCATTGATAATTAGACCTTGGTTCAATCAATACACATAATCACGTCTGACATGTTATTGTTAATTAAACTCAACTCAAATAAGCAAGAGCAATTTACATAAATGATTTGGGGGAATTGGAAGATTTACATATCAATCATAGCTAGGGTTCTACTTAACCCTAGAATAATTATCTACTCACACATGATTATATTAACAAAACTAGAATTATAAATTGAAAACATGATTGTAAGAATAGAAATTGAACCTTAAATCTTCAAGGATGAGCAAGAATGAATGTTCTCCAAAGAATTGCCAAAGATGCTTACAATTATGCTTACAAGTTGAAATGTATATATAAATTCTCGATCCTAAAACAATGTTAATGATGAGTTTATATAGCCCCCCCGGGCTTTAGAGGTTGCCCTAATTCATCTGCCTAACTTCTGGTATCTTTTTCTTCAATCCTACCTAAAAAATAGGAATAAAAGGCTGCTAGGGAGACAAACAGCCGCATCGGAGAGCTGCAGCGCCATACATAGCGCTGCTGCGCCATGCATAGCGCTGCTGCGCCATACATAGCGCTGCTGCGCTATGTAGCTCCTGCTTGCTCTTCGGTTTTGCCCCGGAAATGAAAATAAAGAACCCCGAACTCATCAAATCTCCTCGGAAGCTCACGAAATCATTCTTTTGGGCTAAAAACTCCGTAAAATCATCAAGAAATCAACAAAGTTCTTCAAACATTGGAAATTCCTTAGCCTCTGCAACAAACTCATCAAAAACAATTAAATCTTCACGATTATTCGCAAAAGCGACCTAATTGTGGGAATAAAATCCTATAGAATATATATAATATATACTCTATCAAATATCCCCACACTTAGCACTTTTGCGCGTCCTCGTGCAAAAATAACATAATAACTAACACTAACTAAATAGTACCACTTCCGTAGGTGATCACGGTTGCATTTGGCATATGCAACAAGCCCTTTAAACCCCTAGGTAGCCCTAGTGGACGAGTAAGGTCTCGTGAGGGTTTATAGCGAATATACCCACAAAATTCATCTAACTCATGCAAAAGATTACTGATCAACACAACACCACACACATCCGTCCTCTTATGCCACATCAACTTAAGAATCAAAATGAAAATGCAATGCCTTGGTGTCTAAAGTGCAAGTATCCACATAGTCTACTCAAGAACATGCATAAGATCATAAAACTTCATGTTAAATGCAAGATTAGGTTGGTAAACATGCTAAACACACAAGAGCACATCTTTGAGACGAACTTGGGATATCTTATGCAAAAGCAACAACTCACCATTCACTCATAAAAATGTTCACTCAAAACAGGGGTAAGTGTATCACTCAACTCCAACAATATCATAAACATGCTTCATCCTTGGTATCAATCTAACTTATAACGCAATATACATCATCAATGATAATCAAAAGGTCTTTGTTCAGGTTGTAATGGGGCTAGGGACAAGGTATGTCAAGAAAGGCTAAAATGAGGCTAAGTCCAAAAGCTAGTACTCAATAATGCAATTAAAACCATTCCCAATTTTTCATCCCCACACTTGAACTTTTAATTATAGGTAACTTGACTAGTCGAAACAAAGTAGGATCACAAATGATATAGATGCTCTCGTATTATTTTTTTATTTTTTTTTTTATTATTTTTTTTTTTTTTTTTTTTTTTTTTTTCGAGAGCTAAATAAAATCAAGAACAATGATCCAATAAACAAGGTTTCAAACTTCGACTAACAAGCTAATAACCAACCCCCAACTATTGCCCAAAAATTATGATCATCAATTAAAACTACCCTTTTTGCACATCTTACGAGCAATACTAGCCTTGGACAAATTGGGCTCAAAATTAATTAAAGGCCAATACAATAAAAGGCTATATGGCAAGTAATGAGGTATGTCACCGAAAGAATAGGATTAAGCTCAATGGGTTAACTAATGAATCATGTATAAATGGTTTGGAAATATGGAAATATGAGGTTATACCTAATTGCCTTTATCATCTTATCATCAATTAATGTCATGCATCTCAAGAAAGAAATTAAACAAGTGCTAGCAATGCATACGATAAGTGGACACTCAAGCAAACGAATAATCATGCAAAAAGATATGCATATAGGTTCAAAACTCACTTGGTGTGACAAAACATAATTAATCCCAAAGTAACAGTCTCTCTAACGCACCTACTTGTATTCAAAGCATATAGACCAAGTTATCTTGCACATATTCATGTCATTCTAATTACTTAGCATATTCAGTAAGTCTACTAGTTTCTACTTACAAGTGTATGTGTGTGCATAAGGACATCACATACATTTATCAATCAAAAGTATCCATAAACACAAGAATTGTAAACATGCATGGGTGTATTTACGCTAGTAATCTGCACATGGCTAGAATTATTTTTGGTATTTTTCAAATTTTTATAATTATTTTTTTTTTTTTTTATACTTTATAAATATTGAAGACACATCCCCACACTTAAATGGTTCAATGTCCTCATTGACACACTAAACAATAAAATATATAATATATAAGAGAGAAGGAAAGAAGTACTGCCCTACTCGTCATCGGCATCTCCCTCAGGTGGGGTATCAGGAGGTGGATAGGCTGAATGTGCTCCAAAAACAGGCCATGTAACCTGAATGCCCTGCTGCTGATAAACTCCATCTAAGGCATGTGTTAGATCCGCAGCAAATCTGCTGGTGATAGCATGAGAGGTATCAAACCGCCTCATCATACGTCGGAACTGTGCATCGCTGAACACCACAGTACCCTGACCCATCTGCTGCTGAGAAGGTCCTGCTGCACTAGCTCGCCTGGGCACTCTCTCTTCAGCCGGTGGAATACCGGTTCCCTCTGTAGCAACCTGATAACCCAAACCTCTAGGATGAGGGACGCCGCCTGGCCAGTCCGTGATCCTAGCAATCGCGTGATGATCAATGCTAGACATGGGTTTCTGAAGGATCTCGTCAGGAGTCCAATGGACGCCCACTCGGTAACACAAATCCGTGATAATCAGTGCATGCGGGATACCTCCCGTGGTGGTTCCACCTAAGAATCTCATAATATTCTGATGGATTAAAAATCCAAGATCAATGTACTTCCCATTCAGAATACCCCACAGAACAATCGCCCGGTCTACAGTGACATCGGCGGTGTGTGATGTTGGCATGATGCGAGCACAAATAAACAAGAACCATGCCCTCGCATATCGGTTCAATGCTGCTGCAGGAAAGTGAAGTGGCTCATCAGTGCCTGCTTTACATTTCCACGCTGTGCCTGGTGCACACATCCCTGACATGATAGCGTTCAGATCAATTTCCTCCCGGGATTTATGTACCCAATCCTCTGCACCCCTAGGTCTAGTAGGTTGAGGCACAACTCGACGAATAGCAGCTGGCCCGTAGTCTACAGTTTTGCCTCTTACCATCGTCAGCTTGTTTCTATCCATTTTGGCGTTAGCATAAAATTCCTTAACAACACTTAATGGAATCCCAACCGGTTGTACACAAAATGCCGACCATCCCATTTCATCAATCATATTTTCTAGTTCCCCATCCGTGCTCGAAGGAGCAAAACCTCGTTCTTTAATAACTGATTTTAAATTTAGTGCCTCAAATTCTTCTTGAGCCTCCTTAGACACAAATCTCGTACCATCAAATTCCTCCTCCGTAGAGGGTTGCTTACTAATACTACCCACCACTCTTTGTCTCTTTGGAGCCATTACAATCAAATCAACTCAATCCCACAAAATATACACACCAACAAATTCCAAAGTAATGGACCACAATATGAATTTTACAAAAAATCCCCAAATATTCAAGAACACAAATTCGTAATGTAAATAAGGATGAATTAGAAATTTACCCAATACGAATTGGAGATGTGAAACTTGCAATTTGTAAGGCCCCAAACTTGAATCAAATTCTTCTTGAATCTTGGATTGGATGGAGTTTGAGATTTTTGATAAAAGTTAGGGTTTTTGTGTATGTATGTATAGGTGGGTGGTTTAAGAAAAAGATGTAAGAGATGGTGGATTTTGGTTGTTTGGTATGGATTTGTAGGGATTTATGGAAAGGGATTTTTGTAGGGGATGGTTTTTGAGGTTGGGAGATTTGGTGTGGAGGGGTTCTTTATTTTCTGCTGAAAAGAACAAAACCGAACAAAAATCTATTGTAGGCAGGAGGGGGAGAGCGCTGTTGCGCGAGAACAGGGATGCTGCGCCATACAGGCGCTGTTGCGCCGTTCAGGAATGCGCTACTGCGCTGGCGCGGGCGCTGTTGCGCGGTTCCAGCATGCGCTACTGCGCGGTTCCAGGCGCTGTTGCGCCGTTCCATCCTGCGTGACTGCGCTGCTCCAGGCGCTGTTGCGCCGATATCATTCTGCTTCTTCTCTTTTTTTTTTTTTTTTTTTTTTTTTTCTTTTGTAAGAATAAAAATAGAAACACACTAAAATCCATGGGTTGCCTCCCAAGTAGCGCCTTTGTTTACCGTCGTTAGCCCGACATTGTCATCTGATTCATTCTGAGAAACGAGAAGATAGCTCCTCGTTAATAGGTTCGCCAACTCTGTAGTGTTTTACTCGTTGACCATTTACTTTGAACGGTTCTCCATTTGTATTTAGCAATTCTATGGCACCGTATGGAAAAATCTTTCGTACCTTGAATGGTCCCGACCACCTTGAACGAAGTTTTCCGGGAAAAAGCCGCAATCTTGAATTAAATAGGAGAACTAGCTCTCCTTCCTTGAATTCTCTTCGTAATATGCCCTTGTCATGCCACCTTTTTGTTTTCTCCTTGTAAAGCTTAGAACTTTCATAGGCCTCACAACGAAGCTCATCTAGCTCATTTAGTTGTAGGAGTCTCTTTTCACCTGCTGCTGACATATCAAAATTCAAACCCTTGATAGCCCAAAATGCTCGATGTTCTAACTCAACGGGAAGATGACATGCCTTGCCGTATACCAATCTATATGGAGTTGTCCCAATAGGTGTTTTGAACGCAGTTCGATATGCCCAAAGTGCATCGTCAAGCTTTGTAGACCAATCCTTTCTTGATTTTTCTACTGTCTTTTCCAAGATAGTCTTAATTTCACGGTTAGAAATCTCCACCTGACCACTTGTTTGGGGATGATAAGAGAGTCCCACCTTATGGTAAACTCCATATTTCTTCAACATAGCTTCAAATCGATTCTCGAGAAAATGTTTTCCTCCATCGCTAATTAGAATCCTTGGCACTCCAAATCTTGGAAAAATCGTCTTCTTAAAGAATTTGCTCACTACACGAGCATCATTAGTGGGAGATGCAATGGCTTCAACCCATTTTGAAACGTAATCCACGGCTACCAAGATATACTGATTCTTAAAAGATGAAGGGAATGGTCCCATGAAATCTACACCCCAAACATCGAAAAGCTCCACTTCGAGAATGCTATTGAGAGGCATCTCATTGCGTCTTGAAATATTTCCAGTTCGTTGACAACGATCACAAGAATGAACATATTGGTGGACGTCTTTAAAAAGAGTCGGCCAATAAAATCCACATTGAAGAATCTTTGCAGCTGTCTTTGTGGTACTTGCATGACCACCACTTGGCAAATCATGGCAATGCGACATTATGGAAGCAATCTCATTATCTGGCACACATCTTCTCATAACTCCATCTGCACAAGACCTATAAAGAAACGGATCCTCCCAGAAGTGCTTCCTCACATCATAGAAAAACTTCTTCTTTTGTTGTGATGAATATCCATGAGGAACAGTACCAGTAGCTAAGAAGTTAGCTATGTCAGCATACCAAGGAACCTCGATCCTTGCAAGAGAAAGTAAATGATCATCAGTAAAAGAATCATTAATTGGAATATTAGTACCACCATCCGCATCAAAAGTGAGGCGTGAAAGATGATCAGCAACCATGTTTTCAGCTCCTTTCTTGTCCTTAATCTCTAAATCGAATTCTTGCAGAAGTAGAATCCAACGGATCAAACGAGGTTTAGCATCTTTCTTACTCATCAAATATCTCAGCGCGGCATGATCAGTGTGAACTATAACTTTCGAACCAACAAGATAGGATCGAAATTTTTCCATTGAATAAACCACAGCTAGCAATTCTTTTTCTGTTGTTGCATAATTGATCTGAGCCCCATCTAAGGTCTTGCTTGTGTAATATATAGCATGAAGTTTTCCATCTTTTCTTTGACCTAAGACTGCACCGACAGCTTGATCGCTAGCGTCACACATGATCTCAAACGGTAATTTCCAATCCGGTGGTTGAATGATTGGAGCAGAAACAAGAGCCTTCTTTAATGTTTCAAAAGCCTCAAGACAAGCATTATTAAACACAAAAGGTACTTCCTTGCCTAAAAGTTCAGTTAGAGGTCGAGCAATCTTCGAAAAATCTTTAATAAACCGGCGGTAGAATCCCGCATGACCAAGGAAACTCCTTATCCCCTTGACTGAAGTAGGGGGAGGTAAGCGTTCAACAACCTCGACTTTGGCTTTATCAACTTCAATTCCTCTTTTTGAAACAACATGACCCAAAACAATCCCTTCTTGAACCATAAAGTGACATTTTTCCCAATTTAGAATTAGATTCACTTCTTGACATCTATGAACCACCTTCTCCAAATTATGTAAGCATGCATCAAATGAAGTTCCACCTACTGAGAAGTCATCCATAAAAACTTCCATGATATCTTCAATGTAGTCTGAGAAAATTGCCATCATACATCTTTGAAAGGTAGGAGGAGCACAACATAGACCAAATGGCATTCTGCGATATGCAAATGTACCATAGGGACATGTAAAAGTTGTCTTTTCTTGATCATTCGGATGGATAGGAATCTGGAAAAAACCTGAATATCCATCTAAGAAGCAGAAGTAAGAATGTTTCGCCAATCGTTCAAGCATTTGATCTATAAAAGGGAGAGGAAAGTGATCCTTCCTTGTGGCTTTATTCAATTTCCGATAATCAATGCACATTCGCCATCCTGTGACAGTTCTAGTAGAGATCAATTCTCCCTTATCATTCTTCACAACGGTCATTCCACCTTTCTTTGGTACGACATGTACCGGACTAACCCATTTGCTATCGGAGATAGGATAGATTATACCTGCATCAAGAAGTTTCAGAATCTCCTTTTTGACCACCTCCATCATGTTAGGATTTAGTCTCCGTTGATGCTCAATAGAAGAAGCTTGCTCATCTTCAAGAATAATCTTATGCATGCAGAATGATGGATTAATGCCCTTTATATCATCAATGGAATACCCAATAACATTTTTGTACTTTCTCAAGACTGTGAGCAATTTCTCAATTTGAATGTCATCAAGCTCAGAACTGACTATGATAGGATATGTTTCATCCGGGCCCATAAACACATATTTTAATGATGCCGGTAGGGGTTTCAGTTCTACCTTAGGAGGCGTGGAGCTCTCCTTGACTTCCTCATGCTGTAGCACATTAGAATTTTCAGGTTGAATGGTAGGTGTTGCATCCAAGAGTTCCTGGTAATTTCCACATTCCTCATTCTCTTCATCCATGTTACCATCGAGAACAGCTTGAAGTGGATCCTCATATGAATATGTTTTGGCTTTCATGTTGATCACTTCTTCTAATGCATCTACCCTGTTTACAGTCTCATCCTTAGAAGGATGTCCCATAGTGTTTTGCAGCTTGAATTCCATCTTCTCATCGCCTACTTCGAAAGAAATTCTTCCATTTTTCATGTCGATTATAGCTCCAGCTGTTGCTAAGAAAGGCCTCCCAAGAATGATAGGAATATTTGCATCTTCTTCCATTTCCATGACAACAAAATCACATGGAATATAAAATTTTCCTACCTTAAGAGGTACATCTTCAAGAATTCCAAGTGGGAATTTCACACTTCTATCTGCCAATTGTAAAGAAATTCGTGTGGGTTTCAGTTCACCCATCTGAAGTTTTTCACAGATTGATAAAGGCATCAAGCTGACACTTGCTCCAAGATCACACAAAGCTCTTTTGATTTCAACATCCCCTAGCTTGACAGGAATGGAGTAGCTACCTGGATCCGCTAACTTCTTTGGAAGATTATTTTGCAAGATGGCACTGCACTCTGCCGTTAAGGAGATGGTAGAGCTTTCTTCAATTTTTCGCTTTCTTGACAAAATGTCTTTAAGAAATTTCGCATAAGAGGGCATCTCCGTGATAGCATCCATGAATGGAATATTAATATGTAGCTTTTGCAGAATTTCAAGAAATTTTCCGTACTTCTTTTCTAGCTTGGCTTGTGCCAACCTTTGTGGAAAAGGAACAGGTGGCACGTATGGTCTAAGAGGAACAACTTCTGATTTTTTCTTTTCTTTTTCCATGGCCTCCGGCTCTACCTGCTTCTCGGTTGAAATCTCTTCTTCACCTTCTTTAGCATTCACAATATTTCTGCTCACGTTCAAATTTGGTTGGCTCAATTCTTTACCACTCCTCAAAGTTACAGCGTTGATATGACCCCTTGGTGGTTGTTCAGTTTGGCCAGGAAGTTGGCCTGAAGGTTTGTTAAGTTGGCTCAACTGCTGAGAAATTTGAGTAATCGTGTTTTCCATCAATTTGTTGTGAGCCTTTATCTCGTTGATACTTGAATCAAAGTGCTCATTCCTCTTTGACTGAGTAGAGATAAAACCTTCCATAAGACTCTCCAAGTGGCCTTTCTGCGATTGCGTTTGTTGAAAACCCGGAGGCTGAGAAAAATTATTCTGAGATGATTGAGCTTGCCCTTGATTGTTCCTGTAGGAGAAATTTGGATGATCTCTCCAACCCGGATTGTATGTGTTGGAATAAGGATTATACTGTGGCCTTTGATTCTGATTGTAAAGCGCATTTGCTTGTTCAATCGCCATTCCTGAGGGATTTTGTTGACAAACAAGTTTTGTGTGTCCAACGACACCGCATATTTCACATGAAGCGACAGTAGATGAACTGGTTCGGGCATCCAATTGCTCAATCTTTTTGACCATAGCCTGCATAGTGCTACTCAACATAGTTAGAGCATCAATATCATACTTACCACCCTTCTTTGGATGATTTCGATCACTGTAGGGGAAATTGTCATTAGACCCCATCTCGTCTAACAAAGCTTTTGCATCTTCAGTACTCTTGTTCATAATGCTTCCCCCAGAAGATGCATCAACAAAATTGCGGAACTCTTGTGTTAATCCATTATAGAATGTTTGGATCAACAACCAGTCAGGAATTCCATGGTGAGGACATTGTCTTTGAAGTCGCTTAAATTTTCTCCAAGCATCATGAAGTGACTCGTCATCATCTTGACGGAAATTAGATATCTCATTCCTGAGCTTAGAAGTCTTCTTCTGACTGAAGAATTTTAAAAGAAAAGCTTTCGCGAGACTATCCCAAGTAGTGAATGTATTTGGTCCTTCATCCTTCAACCAATCTTTTGCTGCATCTCGGAGAGAAAATGGAAATAGTCGCAGCTTCACAGCTTCATCACTTACATTATTCATTTTTATCGTATCACACTTCTCCAGAAAACTTTCAAGATGATCAACAGGATTTTCGCTGGCCAATCCTGCGAATGAATCATGTGAAATGAATTGGATGAATTGTGGCTTTAGTTCGAAGTGAGTGGCTGTGATAGCTGGTCTGACGATGCTTGAAAGTACGCCTGTGGCATCTGGCATACCATGCTCCCTGAGAGCCTTAGTTGGTTGTTCACCCATAACTACCCTGTTCTTGTTTCTCCTTTGCTTTCCTTGTTGTCTTCTTGCTGTAGCTTCAATTTCAGGATCAATGGTAATTAAATTTTCAGAACCTGAACTTCGAGTGTTCATGCAACAAGAGAACTAGACACAAAGATCAAATAACAAGGGAATAATAGCCGAAGCAACTCAACTAAACAACTTAGCTAAATCAATTCAAAATTAACTAATCTAACACTGCTTAGAGTCCCCGGCAGCGGCGCCAAAATTTGACGTGGCCGTCGTGTGCCTATCAAATTATTAATTATCTAACAAACCTTCTAACAACGTAGTAGGGTAAGTCAGAGTCGATCCCACAGAGACAAGCGTGTCAATCACTAGTTATTTATGATTCAATATGGCTAAGCAAGTAACACAATGAATTTTCTTAGAGATTTATGGACTACTTTTATACTAGAGAGAATTATGCTTATATTAATTCAAATATTAAAAACATCTAAGGTTAAGTGTCACCACTAGCATAATTTAATGCAATCGCCAATTCCTTCCCAAATCGATAGTATACTACTAAAAAGGAAAGATGCTCCCTATAAAATACCGATAACCTCTCTCGAGTATTAATGGCTTCTCTTACAATACAATCAAACCTATTCTCATGGTATCATGCAATTAAGAGACATTAAGCATAGCATCCTAATTTCCTAACAATCCACTCTACCTATTCTCATGGAGAGTTTCATGTTCTTATTGGATAAATCACAACCATCTAATTCCAACTCTCATTGATAATTAGACCTTGGTTCAATCAATACACATAATCACGTCTGACATGTTATTGTTAATTAAACTCAACTCAAATAAGCAAGAGCAATTTACATAAATGATTTGGGGGAATTGGAAGATTTACATATCAATCATAGCTAGGGTTCTACTTAACCCTAGAATAATTATCTACTCACACATGATTATATTAACAAAACTAGAATTATAAATTGAAAACATGATTGTAAGAATAGAAATTGAACCTTAAATCTTCAAGGATGAGCAAGAATGAATGTTCTCCAAAGAATTGCCAAAGATGCTTACAATTATGCTTACAAGTTGAAATGTATATATAAATTCTCGATCCTAAAACAATGTTAATGATGAGTTTATATAGCCCCCCCGGGCTTTAGAGGTTGCCCTAATTCATCTGCCTAACTTCTGGTATCTTTTTCTTCAATCCTACCTAAAAAATAGGAATAAAAGGCTGCTAGGGAGACAAACAGCCGCATCGGAGCGCTGCAGCGCCATACATAGCGCTGCTGCGCCATGCATAGCGCTGCTGCGCCATACATAGCGCTGCTGCGCTATGTAGCTCCTGCTTGCTCTTCGGTTTTGCCCCGGAAATGAAAATAAAGAACCCCGAACTCATCAAATCTCCTCGGAAGCTCACGAAATCATTCTTTTGGGCTAAAAACTCCGTAAAATCATCAAGAAATCAACAAAGTTCTTCAAACATTGGAAATTCCTTAGCCTCTGCAACAAACTCATCAAAAACAATTAAATCTTCACGATTATTCGCAAAAGCGACCTAATTGTGGGAATAAAATCCTATAGAATATATATAATATATACTCTATCACACATCTAACAGTGATGATGACTACTACACCCAAGAAGAGCTGGACAACATGGACGATAGTGTCGTGGCATACATGGCAAGGAAGTTCAGCAACATGAGATTTAGAAAGAGCAACCGACCACAAAGAAATTCTTCATCTTTCTATCGGGCTGCTAAGGGTGGTGGTAGTTCGTCAGGCTACCAAGGTAAAGGCAAGAATACCAGCTACAAATCTCCCTTGGATTTCAAAATGAAGTTCAAATGCTATAATTGTGGTGAAGCTGGACATTTTGCCTCGGACTGCAAAAAGCCTAAACAGACTTATCCAAAAGAGACATATGAAGCCCTCAAAAGCAAGTATGAAGCGTTGGTGAAGGAAAGACATGGAAAACGAGCTTTATTGGTGACAGAAGGAAGAGCTTGGGATGATTCAGATGAGGAAGATGTTACTCATGTAGCAAACTTTGCCCTCATGGCTGAGACATCAGAGGAACCAGAGATACCAGTTCTGACTCTTAAAGTAGAAATGTCTATTGATGATTATAAGGAACAGAACGGGGCTCTTAGTGAAGAGATCTATATGTTGTGCAAAAGCCTAGACTCTTTTCAAAAGGAACAGAAAACACTTGTTGCCAAATGCAGAATGCTTGAGGCAAAAGTGGAAGAGCTAGAGGCTGCTTGCACTGTAGATACTTCCCTAAGAGACTTTATTAAATCTCTGGAACACAAGCTCGTCCTTAAGGAAGAAGTAGAAGCATGTCTTAGGAACAATCTAGCTGAGTTAGAAACTAAATGCGAAGCTTACAAACTAGCTGCTAGTAAAGTGTATGTAGATAATGACACATTTAAGAAGATAACTGGAGTAGGTATAGGACTTGATTACTCTGACCTTCCTAAGAAAGAAGGAAAGAGACCTATTGACCCTAGTTCCAGTGACCTTAAAAAGGAAACACCTAGAATTCTTAAATCAGCTGTTAAACGTATCTACAAACACCTTGTTCCTAGAATAGAAGAAGAAGAGACTGAATTGATAGCTAGATATGAGATTGAGATGGAAGATCGCCAGAAAGCACAACCTATAACTCCTATCAAACAAGTTAAAATCAATTTCCCTAGAGATGAATATAGACTAGGATTAGGAGCTAAGGCTGTTACAACAAGGAAAGAAAGAAAAAGGCATAAAAGAGGTTAAGGCTGAACGAAAAGAGAAAGCATGTTATCACTGTAAATCTACTGAACATCTTTCTTATGCATGTAAAGCTAACATAAATGTTCCTGCTGCACATGCCATGCCTACCACACATACAATGAATAATCTGCATCAGAATCATGCACAGTGTGGTCAACCTAATTGTATGCCATGCACTTTTAACGTCATGCAAACTTTTGTGAATTTAATGAATGCATCTAGCCAGTCATGTTTAAATACTGCTGCTAGTTCAAACATCAATAAAAAGCATGTGAGAGCCAAGACTGTCAGTCCTCCTAAAGTTAGGAGTGACAAACCTTCTCCTAAGACTGACAAATCTGTCAAGTCTGAGAAAGGAAAGGAGATAGTCGAAAGCTCTAGTAATGTTAAGAAAAGTGCATCTCCTGTTGTTAAATCTGTTGATTCTCGATCTTATCGAAAAGTCGGACCCAATCAAAGTTGGGTTCCGAAGAATGTCTAACAAATCTGTCATTGCAGGGCGTTAAGCAGAATAGAAATAAAGTCATATGGGTGCTAGACAGTGGAGCATCGAGGCATATGACTGGAAACAAGTCCCTGCTTACAGAGTTGGTTATGAAGGCTGGCCCTTATGTTACCTTTGGAGATGACAGCATAGGTGTGACTAAGGGATATGGCAAACTGAAGACTGGTAATGTCATCATTGAAGATATTTCCTATGTTGAGGGACTGAAGCACAATCTGTTGAGTATCAGTCAATTCTGTGACAAAGGTTATGAAATTGTCTTCAACAAGAAAGGTGTATCAATCACTCACATCAAGGAAGGCTCACTAGCTTTGAGAGGAGTTCGAAAGGCAGATCTTTTTGTTGCAGATATGGATTCAGCAAATCAGAATGAGGTCACCTGTTTCTACAGCAAAGCCTCGGATGATGAAAGCTGGTTATGGCACAAAAAGCTATCTCACTTAAACTTCAAAACGATGAATGCTCTCGCGAGACGAGAATTGGTGAGAGATCTACCTCAAATGGAGTTCGCTCCGAAAGGACTCTGTGAAGCTTGTGAAATGGGAAAGTCGAAGCGAGCATCGCATAAAAGCAAAGAAATTTCTAGTATTACTGAGCCTCTACAACTTCTTCATATGGATTTGTTTGGTCCAGTGAATGTCCTATCTTTGTCTAGGAAAAGATATGCATTGGTAATCGTGGATGACTTCTCCAAGTATACATGGGTATTGTTCGCAATGACGAAAGACGAAGTACCTTTCTTAATCATTGATCATATCACTCAAATTGAGAATGTTTCGACACTTACTGTGAAGACGATTAGATCAGACAATGGCACTGAATTCAAAAATGCAGTGCTGAATGACTTCTGTGTATCTAAAGGAATACGTCGTCAGTATTCAGCCCCGAGAACTCCACAGCAAAATGGAGTAGTTGAAAGGAAGAATAGAACTTTGGTTGAAGCAGCAAGAACTTTGTTGTATGATTCAAAACTTCCTTTGTACTTCTGGGCTGAAGCAGTGAGTACCGCTTGTTACACTCAAAATAGAACCTTGATTATAAAAGATAAAGAAAAGACACCATGTGAATTAATGAACAACAGAAGACCAACAATCAAATACTTTCATGTCTTCGGAGCAAAATGCTATGTGCTTATAGATGATGAAAATCTAGGCAAGTTTGCAGCAAAAGCTCGTGAAGGAATCTTTGTTGGTTACTCTACAGATGTGGTGGCAGCTTATAGAGTGTTCTTAGTGAATGATCGAAAAGTGACTGAAAGCTACAACGTCAGATTCGACGATACCAAACTCCCATCAATTTCTAGAGATTCTAGTGAACCTGAGTCCCTAAAATTTCAAAATCTGGACTTAGATGAACTTGACGATGAACCTGAGTTAGTTGTCCCATTAAATGTTCCAAGTGTACGTGAAGAACCTGAGTCTAGTGAACAAACTAATTCTACAAGATCATAAGAGACTTCTTCAGTACGAACCGGCAATAACTAAGGGGGAGTAAATAGCAGCTCAAGGACAACTGTTCAAGGCTCGAGACGAGTTGACAGTAGTTCTGTAGGAGCTGGCACTAACTCAGGGGGAGTTAGTGAGAATAATCAAAGTAGTCAGCACCCTAACTCAGAAAGTCAAGCTGAATCATCAAGACAATTTCCAGGAGAACGGGTATGGAATAGAGATCATCCGTTTGAATTAATTATTGGTGATCCAGATGCTGGTGTGACTACTAGAAGAACTGCAAGAGCTGACCTGGCTAATATTTCCTTATATTCTGGGTTCTTATCCAAGCTTGAACCTAAAGAAATAGAAGAAGCTCTTGGCGATGCTGATTGGGTGATTGCAATGCAAGAGGAACTCAATCAGTTTGAAAGGCATAAAGTTTGGAAACTGGTACCCCGACCAAAGAACATATCAGTAATTGGAGCTAGGTGGGTATTCAGAAATAAACTGGATGAAAACGGACTTGTAACACGAAACAAGGCTCGTTTGGTTGCAAAAGGTTATTCTCAGCGAGAAGGAATTGATTATGATGAAACCTATGCACCAGTTGCAAGACTTGAGGCAGTCAGGATGTTCTTGGCATTTATAGCACATAAGAACTTCAAGGTTTTCCAGATGGATGTGAAAAGTGCCTTCCTGAACGGAGAGTTAGAAGAAGAAGTGTATCTAGAACAGCCGCCTGGCTTCGTTGATCCAGAACATGTAGATTTTGTGTATCTTCTCTTCAAATCTGTCTATGGCCTCAAGCAATCCCCAAGGCGATGGTATGAAACCCTATCCTTATTCTTAATTGAAAATGGTTTTGTTAGGGGAGTAATTGATAAAACATTGTTCTACAAAAATGTGAGAAATGACTTATTACTTGTTCAAGTATATGTGGACGATATTATTTTTGGGTCATCAAATGAGCGCTTGTGCGAGAAATTTGCCAAGCTTATGTAGGAAAAATATGAGATGAGCATGATGGGAGAGCTGTCCTTCTTCCTTGGATTACAGATCAGTCAGAGAAAAGATGGTATCTTTATCTGTCAATCCAAGTACGTCAGAGATTTACTCAAGAAGTATAATCTAGAAGATGCATCAGCAGCTAAGACTCCCATGGCAACAGCCACGAAGATTGATGAAGACAAATCAGGTAAATCAGTTGACATCACAAGCTATCGAGGTATGATTGGCTCACTCCTCTATTTAACTGCAAGTAGACCCGACATAATGTTCGCAACTTGTTTATGTGCAAGGTTCCAAGCGGATCCTAGAGAATCACATCTCGTAGCCGTCAAGAGAATTTTCAGGTATCTCAAGGGCACACCAAATCTAGGGATTTGGTACCCAAGAGATACAGGTTTTAATTTAATTGGCTATTCGGATTCAGACTATGCAGGTTGCAGGATTGATAGGAAAAGCACATCTGGTGCTTGCCAATTTCTTGGCAGAAGGTTGGTGTCCTGGCAAAGTAAAAAGCAACATACAGTATCTACTTCTACTGCTGAAGCTGAGTACATTGCTGCTGGAAGCTGTGTAGCTCAAATACTGTGGATGAGGAACCAATTGAAGGATTATGGCATGGAGCACAAGAAAATTCCAATTATGTGTGATAACACAAGTGCCATTGCCATAACCAACAATCCTGTAGATCACTCAAGAACCAAGCACATCGACATCAGGTATCATTTCATAAGAGAACATGTCGAGGAGGGGACTGTGGAGCTACATTTTGTGCCCACAATGCAACAAATTGCAGATATATTCACCAAACCTCTTGATGAAGTAACATTCAATAGATTGGTTGGTGAATTGGGAATGCTTAACACAAGTTAGTAAAGCCTTCTATCTGTAAAATCCATGTTTATGTTTGTATGTGCAAGCTACTCAATCATTATGTGCTTAGACTTTAAAATGCCTAATTAATGATTGTTATAGGTTGCATATAGTGTGTTTTTGCATAAATTCCTTGTGTTTTAAGTGTCTTTTATAGCACAAATCTGTGAATTTATGCTTGTTAGATTGCATGATCATAGGGGGAGTTAAATTCATTATATTCTAAATTTTACATGATTTTTAGATGGATTTACCTATGATTTTCATGTAATTAGAGGCCTTAGAATTAAAAAACTTCATAATTTCGAGTTAGGTTCTATCTCGAAACTCATCTAGAAATTCGACTTGAATTTCGACTTAAGCTGTCAGAGTGAAGTTTTTGAAAATTTCTAACTCTGGGAAGAATTTCGAGTTGGCTATCTCGAAATTCATCTCGAAATTCGACTTTGTGTTCGAGTTCGAGTTACCAGTGTGCCTAGTTCTATCTTCAAAATATTCGAGATAAAGTCTATCTCGAATTTTATCTCAAAGGTTGAGATGAGGTTTCCATTAAGGGAATATTTTGAAAAGAACTGAGAATTAACTTCGAGTTAGTCTATCTCGAAACTCAACTCGAATTTCGACTTGATGTTCGAGATAGAGTTCTCAGTTAAGCTAAAGGGAATTTTTCGAGTTACACTCCTAACTCGAAACATATCTTGAATTACCCTGTACTTTTTGCTTCAATGGGGTATTTTGGAAAGAATTTGAGATTAACTTCGAGTTAGTCTATCTCGAAACTCAACTCGAATTTCGACTTGATGTTCGAGATAGGGTTCTTAGTCTATCTCGAAACTCAACTCGAATTTCGACTTGATGTTCGAGATAGAGTTAAACTTCTAACTCGAAATGTATCTCGAATTTCCATGTTTTTTTTTCTAGAGGGGAATTTTCCAAGTTTACTACAAATCAATAATGTTCGAGATAGGATTTCCCTATAGTTTTTGCTGTAAAATTGGTTAAAGTGCTTACTTGTGCTTATTTGTTCGAGTTAACCTCTATCTCGAACTTCATCTCGAAGTTCGACTTGATGTTCGAGATAGAGATGTTCGAGATAGAGTTCGACTTAAGTCCTCCCTGTATGTACTTAGACTTTAATACTCTTTTTAACAGGGATACTTTTTTCATTTCACAATCATCTATATATACATCTCTAACTCGATGCATCATTCACTTTACCTAATTCCATTTTTACAGCAGCCGTTTCACAAAAACAAAGCGATTTCACAAACTTCATACCATTAATCCGTGTTTTTGTGATTAAACTCATACTAATCACGAATTACTGCCAAATTTTTGACTGCTATTCACTGTGTTATCATTAATCTTTGTGTTGGTGTGTTTTGTAACCGCATATACACGCGCATATACATACACACAAACATCAAGTGTTTGTGTATCTGATCAAAACACGATTTCCACATTTTTCATCCATATACACACACGATTTCACTGATATACACGAATATTCATCCTCTTTGAATATTCAGATTTAGTAATTGGCAACTGTTCATATCCCGTAGTTTAACTTTTCAGATTGTCTTTTGATATTCTTGAAAAATTAAAAGGGATAAAACTGTTAATTCGTAAATTATTTGTTTTTCAAAATTAAAAAAAATTTCATATCTTTTAAAGAAAAACATTTAATTAAAATGGCTCACCAATTTTCACTTGCTAAAAACAATTTTTATAATATTTCTACGGAAATTGGTGATCAACTCCCGCGGTTTAAGTTTTGGATACGATTTCTTAATTTGTACTCCAAGGCTAGCCATGCTTTTACTGCTAAACCTACACTGGTACATGATGCTTTACAGCAATTATGGACTAGTGCGGTTACTTTTGGGAGCAAAACAACCCCCTTCGGTTTCAGGTTTACCTTAGCGGGTCAGGAATATGAGGTGACTGAAGAGATTGTCAACAGGGTTCTGGGATTCCCAATCAAAGATGCTTATGATGCAGAACCTACAGCTGCAGAACGCCTCAGATTCTTTGAAGAAATTGGATGTTATCCTCCGAAAGGCCCGATCACAGGAAACATCCAAAAACAATTCTTCCATGTGGAATGGAATTACTTTTTCGAGGCCATCACAAGATGTTTTCGGGCACGCGAAAAAGATTTTCATCAAATTCCAATTCCAATGCAAACCTTTGCAGTTGCCCTAGCAAGAGAACTGGATATAAATTATGGACGCATAGTTCTCTCTGAGATAGTGGCCTCAATGGGATCTCCTGCAAGCAGAGACCTCACTACAACTGATGTTGTCTGCTGGTTTCCTCGGTTCCTACAAATGTTGATTAATGATTTAATACCGAAGGATGCTCTTGCTGTTAGACAGGGATTTGCCAGAAGCCCAACATCTGCATCGCTAGGGATGGGCACTAAGTCACTTTCAACCATTTCTAATCAGGATAAACATCAAGGTAAACCGATGTCAATTCCTGAAAATATACGAATGTGGCTTACATATGATGCAGGAGTTACCAATTTGGAGGCATCATCACAAGTTTCATCACATGCTCAGAATCCATCTGTTCATGCTGAGGCATTTGATGAGATTCCTGATGAGCAAAGCGATGATGCACAAGGTAATCAATCAGGTAATCTCTCCCTGCATACTATTCATTCCTCCTCCTATGTATCTGATTCCGAGACCCAAGAGACTGCTAACCCGCAGGATCTATCCCAGGGTGAGAGCTATATTTCTGAGCCTGATACACATTCTTATTCTCTTTCACCCTTGTTAACGGAAGTCAGAAAGCCAGCACATGTATATGTAGAAGATGATGAGGAGAGTGAACCCGAAGAGCAGCAACTTATTCGAAAGAAAGCCAAACTTTTTCATGCTGCTACTTCAAAACCCCAGTCAAACCCTAATGTGTCACACGCAACCACTCCACCTCACGAGAGTGGTTCTCCCCTTAAACAATCTGCACATAGGGATTTTGATGACAATTATGTACCTTTTGAAGATCCTGTTGCTTCAAAAGGACATGGAGTTTTAACAACTTCAGCCGTACCTTCACCGGTACGTACTGATGCTGCAAAGAGGATCGGTTCTGATGTCGTACAAGAACACTTTGCAGCCACTCAGCCTGAGATTCCAACTCAGGACAGAACAGACATAGATCCCATAACTGCCAATTATTTTGCTTATCCAATTTCTGCAGGTACTGCTTCATACTTCGGATCAATCATTGAAGACATACACGAGCGTGAGACAGGGAGTGTGTGTGAGAGGTTAGGGAGAGAGGGACCTTCATTTTTAAGGCCCGAAACAGAGCGCCAAATACTAACAGAACGAGTATTAGAGCGAGGTCACCTAAACCAAACACCGTCCCTTAACATTGAAAATCTTGATACACGCATGACTTCTATGGAAACTCAGATGAGGCAGTTCGGGCAGACGATGGGGCAGTTCGGGATTAACATTGGAAACAATCAAAGGGCTCTAGACGACTACGCAGCAAGAATGGCAAGTCAAGCTACAGCTTTTGATGCTTTGACAAATAAGGTCAATGACTTGGGCCATGCTGGTGGTGTCTTGGGAAGCACTCTCAATGAGAGGATGGGGGCATTGGAGTCTACAATGCATACAATGGCTGTGGAAATCATTAGAATGATGTTCGCAGTCAGGAGTTTTGTGCCCCCGGAGTGTTTCGAGTCGCAACAACCTCCCCCCGATGCTAGTGCAGGTGGTGCAGGTGGAGCGGGAGCCTCTGGTTCTGGTTTTGGAGGTTCTTATGCAGCTGGTGGATCTGAAGACGAAGGTGGAGCTCAGGATAACTCACCTAAGGGGGAGAGTGGAAAGGAGACGAGACAGCAGGCAGTTCACATCGAAGAAATTGAAGAACCCGCTGATCTTGTCAAGGAACCAGAAGTTGAGCCGTCTGTTGATGAAGAGGCTCTGAAGAGGAGAAAGGGTAAGGCAATGATGGTTGATGAACCATTCGTTGACCTGAGTCATCAGGAAACAGTACAGGAGGTACTTGACTCAGATTCTGATATGGAAGACGTACCTTTGGCACATGCTATTAAGAGATCTTTGAAGGAACAAGGTGGAGGTGCTAGGATGTCTTCCGGAATGCCTGAAGAAATTCCTGTTGATGAGGAAACCCTTAAAGCTCAACAGTTAGCCTTGGAACAAGCTCAGTTCCATAAAATGAAGATGATGCAAGAACATGCTGCCTTCCTAGAAAAGAAAGTGGAGCTCCAAGGGAAGCAGTATGTTCATGAGCTTGCAAGGCTAGCTGATCCTCAAGTTGATCTTGACAAGAGAAGGATAGGACAGAAGTGGGATGAAGCAAGGAAGATAATGATGGGACCCTGTGCGAAAGGAGTTCATAACAAGGATGCAGATGATCTGTTCTACAACTTGAATTTGTAGAATCCAATGACTGGGGACTATATAAGTGCTTTGAAGAGATTAATTTCTAAAGTCAGGGTTGGATATAATGCAACACTTAAGGAGTGGTAGGTTATTTTGTCTTTGGTAGAAGGAGTCCCAACATCTTTCCTATATGTGGATGACCAATTCATAACGAGAAGATCTGCGTCAGAGTTGTTCTTGCTAGCGACAAAAATTCAATACTCTCATTCTGAGGAGCTAAGCATTCTGTATAGGGATCAGTTAATGCAGCTAGCAGAGGACAAGGGTCCAGAATTCTCAGCATATCCAAATTTTGTCCGGATGGTAGTTGACGGAAAGATGAAGAGGGTTAGCATGGAGGAAAATGATCTAATGGAGCTTTCAGTGGAATCTCTCAAAGCTGTCTGTAGACAAATGATTAGTAAGGGATTCGCTTCTGAGCTTAAAGATAAATCCGTGAAGATCATTGAAAGAGTCATATTCAAGAAGAGCAATGAGGTGTGGAAGTGTGATATCATTGCTCCAAACCCTCTTGATAACGTGAAGATTGAGCCGGAGCTGATGGAGAAGAAATGGAATATTCTTCAAGCAATGAAGAATGTAGATGAAGCTCTGACTCTTCCTTCTGGAGCACTGGAACAAGGAGAGATAAGGGAGGCTATTGGTGTTCCAGGAAGTGATAGTGTATACTGGATACACGCTTATGCTGAAAATACAGCTGATGCCTTAGTATTCATAGATGCAGACCAGAATCAAACATTCTTGCATATGAGTAGAAAATGGCTGCTACAGACTCACGATGCTGCATTTCTGGAGAAAGTATTATATGTATTCAAATGGGGCGAAGTGGGAGATATGCATGTGGAAGAAAAGCAGAGACTCATGAGTTACCTGTCTGAGATAGTGGTGGAAAAGAAGCGGATGGAGCGAGATGCGGCCAGTGTCCACAATACTGACCGTGTCAAGGGCTACCCCAAGATGATCTATTGTCAGTTTAAATCTGATAAATCTCATTGGAAACCTCAGCTCATAATGAAGAACTTTGAGGATATTCCAAAGATCAGGACTACTCAGGAGGTGGACAAACTCAGAAGGCTTTTCAAACATCCTTATCCAGAGCCCAAGAATCCTCTAGAAATGGAAGCTGTAAGTCTGTTGAATGCTAGGTGGAAGCAGCTTAGAGATCCAGTGTACAAGAAAGAACAGCAGCAGAAGGAGAAGCGCAAAAGGCAGAAAGAAGAGAAAGATCAAGCTGCTGAAGCTAGAAAGAGGAAATGGAATTAGGGTTAAAGGTCAGAGTGGTGTGAACTTGAAGTTGGAAAAACTTCATGTCTTTCGGTTGCTTTAACTCACTTGAGGAAAATTCACCTTAGAGTGAATCCAATAAGGTGATATAAGTTTGACTAAAAGGTATGAAATAATCCAGGTGATAGGAATCACTCAAATGATCTTTAATTCAAAGTTCGAATTCTGTTTCTAGTTTAAGTTCTTTGTATTGTTTTCATGTAAATTTCAATTGTAAATTATTCAAGACTGTAATGTTAATTATCTTTTCTCGTCTCATTGTTTAGTTGAGTTATCCTTCATTAATTTGAATGTCATTGTTAGACAATCAAATTGGGGGAGATTGAAAGGCGGAGTGTGTAAACTTGTAACACTATAACTAATGTAACTCAACTAAAGGAAAAGATACTTAACCAGAAGACAATCAAGAACAAGAAGTCACAAAGAAATCAACACTAAATGAAGACAAGGTAATTGATACAATTCAACATGTTAACTATGATCAAGCCAAGAAGAAATCATTGAGAGAAGTTCAAGTCAAAGTTGTTCATGCCTCAGTGATTTGAAAAACCAAGAATCAAGATCATAACTATCAGTATCAATGAGACTAATTGATTTCAAGTGAACAAGAAGGAAAGCAAATATTGGAAAGCCACATTACTAATTGGATATGGTAATTTATTCAAGAAGTAAAAACACTATCAAGACTAGTCACTTATGAACCAGACCGTTGCATCAAGTGTCAGGACATTGATAGCAAGTTTATGTCAGTAATAAAGATCCATGTTCAACACCTTGGTGAAGAATAAAGAAGACATGAAGATATCACAAGTTCAAGATGTGCATTGAAGTTTCAATTTGAAGGCCAGAATATTTTCTAAGTACTAAATATTCTAGATGACCAAGTAGAAGTTTCTAAGTAGAAGTTCTACTTAGAAATTCGAGATGGCTAAGTAGAAATTCTCAAGTAGAAGTTCTACTTAGAGTGCAGCTTCAACATGACACATGGCATCTTCTGATTGGTAGATTTCCAAGCTTTCAAGATAAGGCAAGATTTATGTGGACATCATTGGGCCACGTATATCTTAGTCTTTGAAGACTACAGGACATAGATTACATGTAGTATAAATAGAAGTACTTGTGTAATGTTTTTAGTTAGTGAGCAATTCTTGAGAAAAACACAAGAGAAAGAGAGAGAGTGCATTCACAGATCTTAGTATCATTCACTTCTCTCTGAACTTCTGTTATACTTTGTAATGAATGTTGTAGCAACCATTTCAAGTTATATATAAGACATATATTCCTTGAATCTGTGTGTTCATTTATTGCATCGTATTTATTGCTTCTCATATTCGAAAAGTTGTATTCACCCCCCCTCTACAACACATTTGGACCTAACAGGTTTGGTTTAACTGATAAGTGGATTTTATATCTACTTGGAACATTCTAATTCGGCTTAAATTTATTGCTTTGGCCTCAAGTTTGTGGTAGTTTTGATGTGTTTTGCATAATTGTGCAGGGTTGAAGAAATGTCGATTAAAGGTGTAGTTTCCGTCGTTATTTGGAGTTGATTTATGATATGGAATGAAGAAAGGAGGCTAAGGTCAACTACCAAGAAGTATACAAGTCATTAAGGATGAAAGACGGAAGCTCATGCAAAAGGAACGGAAGAAAAAGCTTAAAAATCGAAGAAAAATCAATTTTCGAAGATCGGGACCAAGCCGGGAGCCCAATTGGCGCCCCAGCCTTGTTTTATGCAGTTTGGACCGGCGCTCCAGGCCCAATCGGCGCCCCAGCGCTGCGGGTGTGCGGGTGAAAAATCAGCCAGAATTTTTGATTTTGTTTTGGTCATATCTTGAGTTCTAGAAGTCCGTTTTGGACGATCTTACAGTCCACGCGAAGCTAACGAGATTCTCTACCATTCTAAAGTGGTCCAGATGTCCACTTACAATTGGAACGGCCCAGAAATATTGAGGAAAAGTCAGCAACGAATTTTCCTTAAAAACAGAATCAGTTTAGGAAACGTATTATGTGCCGAACTGCAGAAATTCAACTTTGACAAGGAAATTGCTATAATTCCTACTTCTAATAAGTATGGTAATTGCTTTGGGCTGCTAGAACATTCCAGAATCAGATCTACACATGGAATTTGCAATTCTATTCTCATTCAAGAACGGAAATTGCCAATCTTCTATTCCAACTCTAAAAAGGCAATTGCTTGGTGGACAAGACTTCTAGAGCCTATATAAACACATCCTACCATTGTAATTTAAGAGACCATTACATATCAATTACTTAGGTTTATTTGTATCTTTTCATACTTTGTTTATATCATGGTTTCACTTGATCCCATGATGACGAGAGGTTCAATTATGAACTAATCGTTGTCATGGGATTCTAACGGATTTATTTATGGAGCTTTAGTATTTTGATGCTTTAAAGATCTATGTGTGATGTATATCTGATATCCTTGTATGGTTATGCCTAATTGATAGATGCATCGCGAACATCTAATTTGTTAATCTCTTGTGAAGTGAAAGTGGATCTTGAGATTTAGAACTTGCCATGCTAGCATAGGTTAATGATTGTTTATCAACATGATTAGTAGTATGAGATGAAAATACTTATATTGCCCTGTGTGATCTTTATGGATAACTTGCTCTTCAACCGTTATGTTTTCAAATTCTATAGACATATAGGGTCTAAGCATAATTGGTGTCTATTCATCTTCTATCTCTTTTGTGGATGTATGTTTAGTTTGGTATACGTATGCTGACAGGTAGCGTGTACTTGTTTCGTGTTATCCGATTAGATATCATAACCATTGCATATAGTGATTAAAGGCGTCAGATCTAAGCGAAGTATTTAATGAAGTTAGGATCCCATGTTACTCTTGTAGACGTAATTCAATTTCAATTCTTGTTAGTTAGTTAATTCTTAGTTGTTAATTTACTTTCTAGTTAATTTAGTTAATTAAACCCAATTTTTTATTTGTCTTAGCAGTGAGTAATAACAATACATTGTTGCATAGGTACAATAACTGAATTAAAACCATAACCAGATCTCTGTGGGAACGAACTCGACTTATTCATATATTACTTGTGACCACGTACGCTTTCGTGATTTAGTGCAAACAAGTTTTGGCGCCGCTGCCGGGGATCATCGGTGTTTTATTTTTGGTTTATGTGCTTGTCAATAGTGTCGTTAGAGTTCACTGACTCGGATTTGTTTTTCTTACCTATTTTGTAGTTCGTTGTGTTTTAGGTACTTGAGTTTTTGAAGATGGCATGCGAGGAGTTGCCATGGTGGGCATATTCGAGGACATCCATGCCTTATCAATGTGAGCGGTGTTTTGGCATTCATGATCCCTCACAATATTGTTACTACAAAGGAGTTGATCCATATGTCACTTATGAGGAACAACCATATTTTCAATACCATCCTCAACAGTACCAGCAAGATGTTCCAGATAGGTCTTATTTCTTTGGAAGTGAAGAGTTTCAACATCAGCAACCTACTCCTACTTTTCAGTCAGATGAGGTTGACATTATGGAGGAGATTAGGATGCTTGCAAAAAGTTATGAGGAGTCTACCAAATCTATGGGGACACTACTTGCTCAAATTTTGAGTGCCTTGGAACAAGAGAAACAACAATTCATACTAGAGGAAATTCCAGAAAATAATGATGACTTGGAGCAAGGTACTGCATGCTTAATTGAAGAAGACAAATTTCAAGGTGAGGTGAGCGTTCACAAGTCATGTGAGGAATTTGATCATGTTAGGATGGTGGATGATTTGGAAAGGGCACTATTTGGGATAGACACTGTTGAGCTGCACAAATTTCAAAAATTGGTATGTGCGTACCAAGAGGCTGAAGAACATGGGAAAGATGCAGGTCTTCTACTTGACTCAGAGTTTAAAAATGGAGGTAGCGCATTAGAGCCAATGGAGGAAGTTCTCTTTGAGGAAACAAAGGCTTCAGCAACTTACATTTACCCTCCTCCATTATATTCAAGCGAAGCCCGCGAGTGTGTGTTATTCTACAAATTGGCAGATTTTAGGTCAATAGATTAAGGCATTGGAATAGGACATAGTTGTTATACGAATAGGCCAAGCGAGGAGAAGGGGCAGAAAGTGTGCCGCCGTGATAACGATGAAGTCTCACGAAGAGAGGACCAGGCAAACTATTATCATCCTTAATGGAGGTTTGGAAGTAACGTCAAGCTATTGACGTTAAAGAAGCGCTTCTTGGGAGGCAACCCAAGCATTGTTGTATACTGGTATGTTTTCTATTTTTCCTCGTATTTACTTCCATTCAATGGGGGCATTGAATATTTTAAGTTTGAGGGTGATTTGAAGGATATGTAGTGTATATAGTTGTGATTGTGAGTCATTGTGTTCATGTAGGATTTCATGCTTTGCATATTAGTATTAGTAAATTATGCATTTATGTTCGTGTTATCTACGTTTGTTTCATATAGTACATTCTATTTTTATATATCATGTGAGTTCATAATAGTTTGCATTTGCACCCATGCATTGATAGGAATTTTGTGTTGTTGACGCTTTTGTTGAGAAGTGGTATGCTTTGTTCTTGTGCACACACATACACTAGTAATTTGAAGCTAGTAGACTTATTGAATGTTGTGAGTAATTAGAAGGACATGAATATGTGCAAGATGATTTAGTTTGCATGCTTTGAATACAAGTAGGTGCGTTAGAGAGATTTTTGCTTGGGATTGAGTATGTTTTTCCTACCAAGTGAGATTTTGAGCCTTATTGCATATGTGTTGCATATTATTCATTTGCTTGAGTGTCCACGGATTATTTGCATTGCTAGCAGTTGCTTGAGGTCTTTCTTGAAACGCATGACATTATTTGACGATTAAAATGATAAAGGCATTAGGATTAACCGCATATTTTCCCATATTACCATACCATGTTTACATGATCAATTAGTTAACCCGTTGAGCTTAATCCTATTTTTTCGGTGACATACCACATTACTTGCCTAGACTTTTTCTTGTATTGGCCTTACATTAATTTGAACCCGCATTGTCAAAGGCTAGTAGAGTGCTTCAGGGAGTAATAAGGTGTGCAAGAAAGGGTTTATTGTTGGTCATAAGTTTGGGGGAAATATTAAAATTTGGAAATTGGGTTTGGTTGTTGCTTGATAGTCGGCATATGTAATAAATCGTGGGATCATTGTTATTGTCTATATTATTGTTGCTTTAGCTCTCGGAAAAAAAAAAAGAAAAAAAACAGAAAAAAAAAAAGAAGAGAAAAAAAAATTATATTATGAGAGCATGTTTGTGTTTATTGTGATCCCACTTTAGTCGACTATTCGAGTGTTTTTGTTGCATAAAATTATGGGGGGGAAATAGGTGATTGTGTATGATTATTAAGTTCCTACTAGCTTTTGACACTTCACCTGTTTTGGCTTATTTGACATACCTTGTCCCTAGCCCGTTACAACCCAAATAAAGACCTTTTGATTATCGTCATTGATGTATGTTGTGTTAAGAGTTAGATTGATACCAAATGTCAAGCATGCTTATTATTTTGTTGGAATTGAGTGATACACTTACCCTTGTTCTTGAGTGAATATTCTTTTGTGAGTGAATTGTGAGTGTTTGCTTGTTTTTGCGTATGAGATCCCGAGTTTTGTCTCAAAGATGTACTCTTGTAGGCTTAGCATGGTTACTAACTTATTCTTACACTTGACATGGACTTGTGAGAACTTATGCATGTTCATTGAGTAGACTATATGAATACTTGCACTTTCGACACCAAGACATTGCGTATTTACTTTGATTCTTAAGTTGATATGGCATGAGAGGATTTGAAGGTATGGTAGGATATTAGTATTAGATTAATTACATTTTCATATTAGTTGCATTCATGCATTGCATTGGATTTTGTGGGTACATTCACTATAGGCCCTCACGAGACCTTACTCGTCCACTAGGGCTGCCTAGGGGTTTAAAGGGCTTGTTGCATATGCCAAATGCAACCGTGATCACCTATGGAAGTGGTACTAGTTAGTTAGTTAGTTGTAATTGTATATGCTTGAGGACAAGCATCGGTTTAAGTTTGGGGGTGTGATAAGTGGATTTTATATCTACTTGGAACATTCTAATTCGGCTTAAATTGATTGCTTTGGCCTCAAGTTTGTGGTAGTTTTGATGTGTTTTGCTTAATTGTGCAGGGTTGAAGAAATGTCGATTAAAGGTGTAGTTTCCGTCGTTATTTGGAGTTGCTTTATGATATGGAATGAAGAATGGAGGCTAAGGTCAACTACCAAGAAGTATACAAGTCATTAAGGATGAAAGACGGAAGCTCATGCAAAAGGAACGGAAGAAAAAGCCTAAAAATCGAAGAAAAATCATTTTCGCAGATCGGGACCAAGCCGGGAGCCCAATTGGCGCCCCAGCCTTGTTTTATGCAGTTTGGACCGGCGCTCCAGGCCCAATCGGCGCCCCAGCGCTGCGGGTGTGCGGGTGAAAAATCAGCCAGAATTTCTGATTTTGTTTTGGCCATATCTTGAGTTCTAGAAGTCCGTTTTGGACGATCTTACAGTCCACGCGAAGCTAACGATATTCTCTATCATTCTAAAGTGGTCCAGATGTCCACTTACAACTGGAACGGCCCAGAAATATTGATGAAAGACGGAAGCTCATGCAAAAGGAACGGAAGAAAAAGCTTAAAAATCGAAGAAAAATCATTTTCGCAGATCGGGACCAAGCCGGGAGCCCAATTGGTGCCCCCAGCCTTGTTTTATGCAGTTTGGACCGGCGCTCCAGGCCCAATCGGCGCCCCAGCGCTGCGGGTGTGCGGGTGAAAAATCAGCCAGAATTTCTGATTTTGTTTTGGCCATATCTTGAGTTCTAGAAGTCCGTTTTGGACGATCTTACAGTCCACGCGAAGCTAACGATATTCTCTATCATTCTAAAGTGGTCCAGATGTCCACTTACAACTGGAACGGCCCAGAAATATTGAAGAAAAGTCAGCTACAAATTTTCCTTAAAAACAGAATCAGTTTAGGAAACGTATTTTGTGCCGAACTGCAGAAATTCAACTTTGACAAGGAAATTGCTATAATTCCTACTTCTAATAAGTATGGTAATTGCTTTGGACAGCTAGAACATTCCAGAATCAGATCTACACATGGAATTTGCAATTCTATTCTCATTCAAGAACGGAAATTGCCAATCTTCTATTCCAACTCTAAAAAGGCAATTGCTTGGTGGACAAGACTTCTAGAGCCTATATAAACACATCCTACCATTGTAATTTAAGAGACCATTACATATCAATTACTTAGGTTTATTTGTATCTTTTCATACTTTGTTTATATCATGGTTTCACTTGATCCCATGATGACGAGAGGTTCAATTATGAACTAATCGTTGTCATTGGATTCTAACGGATTTATTTATGGAGTTTTAGTATTTTGATGCTTTAAAGATCTGTGTGTGATGTATATCTGATATCCTTGTATGGTTATGCTTAATTGATAGATGCGTCGTGAACATCTAATTTGTTAATCTCTTGTGAAGTGAAAGTGGATCTTGAGATTTAGAACTTGCCATGCTAGCATAGGTTCATGATTGTTTATCAACATGATTAGTAGTATGAGATGAAAATACTTATATTGCCCTGTGTGATCTTTATGGATAACTTGCTCTTCAACCGTTATGTTTTCAAATTCTATAGACATATAGGGTCTAAGCATAATTGGTGTCTATTCATCTTCTATCTCTTTTGTGGATGTATGTTTAGTTTGGTATACGTATGCTGACAGGTAGCGTGTACTTGTTTCGTGTTATCCGATCAGATATCATAACCATTGCATATACTGATTAAAGGCGTTAGATCTAAGCGAAGTATTTAATGAAGTTAGGATCCCATGTTACTCTTGTAGACGTAATTCAATTTCAATTCTTGTTAGTTAGTTAATTCTTAGTTGTTAATTTACTTTCTAGTTAATTAAACCCAATTTTTTATTTGTCTTAGCAGTGAGTAATAACCATACATTGTTGCATAGGTACAATAACTGAATTAAAACCATAACTAGATCTCTGTGGGAACGAACTCGACTTATTCATATATTACTGGTGACCACGTATGCTTGCGTGATTTAGTGCAAACATTAACATTTCGATGATTTCCCTCCTTAGCTAGTGTAGGCAACAAGATTGACAGTTCGTAAACAAGTTCATGCATGGTAAACAACTAACTAAAATAAATAATACTAATAAATAATAGAGTATCTCCCTCTCTCATTTCAAAATTAAAAATCAAAATATAGTGATAACTTCATCTGTTCTATTTTGTTAATACGTAAAGTTTTTGTTAATATTACCTTTACCCAGAATGGCTTCTTCTGCGATGACGTCATATGCTGGAGTGATTAAAGATAGCCCAAAGGGCTTTGAGAGAGGTGTAAGAGTCCCAAGAAAAGTAATCATGATGTTTTTTATTTAACAACAAACTCTACTTCACTATGACCAAATTGGCATTGTTTCTAGCCAAAAAAATCTACTAACACTAGTCTCCCAGGACCTATGACTAGGGGTGAGCAGAACCGAACCGGAACCGAAGAACCGAACCGAACCACACAATTTCGGTTCGGTTCGGTCCAATTTTTTTTCTTTTTTGGTCGGTTCGGTTCTTTTGGTTAGAACCGAAATAAATTTCGGTTCGGTTCTTCCGTAAGTAATTTCGGTTAGAACCGAACCACCCGAATTTTATATATATATATATATATATATATATATATATATATATATATATATAATAATATATACAATAAATAGTTAATACTTAATAATAATATATACAATAATATATAAATATTTATATTTATATTTATAATAATAATATTATATTTATATTAATAATAATATATACAATAATAATTCAAAATTCAAAAAATTCGGTTCTTATGGATCGGACCGAACCGATCGAATTATTTCGGTTCGGGTCTGGTTCGGTCAAGAATTTTATTAGGTTCGGTTCGGTTCTAAAATAATTGAAAATTCGGTTCTCGGTTCTTTCGGTTCGGTTCTGGACCGAACCGACCGAATGCTCACCCCTACCTATGACCAAATTAGATCCGTTTCTAGCCAAAAAAATCTGCTTCATGAATCAATTTTTTGTCGCAGTGAATAACATGGAAATTAGCTAAAGACTGATCCATCGATTTTAATCTCGAAAACCCTTCTTGCAACCAAAATAAATCAGTACAGACTGATATATTTTTGTAAACAATGCCACCATTACCAGCTTTGATCAATCCCAAGTCGTCTATGTACCATGATCCATCACAAAAGCACACTAGGTCGTACTTGGAGGATAGCAAGGCCATGAGGTTATCTTTCAGTCTTAGGTTATGTATTTTAATAAAGCCTAGAGGGTTATGCACCCAAACATTTTCTAAGCCGTTGAATGTACTGAGCTTGCCACCTTTTTTTTTTGCAAAATGAGCTTGCCACCTTTGATTGCTATCCATTTGTTGGAATAGAATTTAATTGAAAATTCCACATTTTTGTCTGACTCTCTTGAGTTCCTGAGTATTACTAGTGTATTTCTTGTTGGGATATAGTTGTTGTTTCTGATCATTATTACCAAGATCGAGGTAATAATAAAAAGATTCTCCTTATTACCAAGAGTGATTATTACCAACATCATTATTACGAAATGGGTTTTCTGGCATGGTTTTAGTCTAGCTAGGAATGGGTTTTCTAGATCTAGTGTATTATCTCTCTCAGCGTTTACGAGAATCTCATCGAAAATCTTGTGAAGGCCAGGGACATAGGAGATTGACCTATTTATCATTTCGTTGTTCTCTCGTAAACGCATAGCGAGGCAGTGCGTTTCTCGATCGATTGAGTTTCTTTTGGTAGGTTTCTTCTATTGTTTTCAAGATGTTTAAATTGTTTCTGGTTTGGCCACACCGTGAATGTGTCTTCTGTGTGTGTGTGTTTAGAGAGAAAGGGGAAATGTGAGACAGGGGAAATGTGTGCATGTGTTTTTATAGAGAGTTATGGGGTTTGGTTTAAGATGATTTCAAATTCGAAAGTTTGGAGGGAGTATCATATATTCTATATTTTTAACGATAAACTAATCAATTACAATTACCCTATAAACACTAGATTTCACAGACTACATTTGACATACTAGTACAGGCACAAAGCGTGCACTGTAGGCAGTACTACTAGTTGGTACACTCTTATGGAGTAGTAGTGTATTTCATTGTAATATTATGATTTTAATGAAGTGTCAAGTGAAATTATTGTGATTTTACTTGTGGATTATACCGTGTACAGAAATTTGTCAGTGAGTGTCGTGTACTATATAAATGCTAGTGTAGAGATAAGAAAGTGAAAATGGAACGTCTTGTGCTAAAATAATATAGACTAACAGTACACTACTCCCTCCGTCTCATAATAATATTCCTGTTTTATATATTGGGATTGTTCATAACAAGAGATAAATTACTAATTTACGTCTAATCTATAAGATAAAATATAATCAAGAGTGATTTTGTTTGATTCGTATTCGTGAGTACTTTAATACAGTGAAATTTTTATATTTAATACTAATATGAAATGTGTCCAATCAAAATGGGAAGAGTTTTTTGTTAAGTACAAGTTAAACAAGCGTGCTACTTGAAACTGGCAGAAAAAAGGATGTAGACATCCTGCCTGTGTGCCATCTGTCCAAAAAAAGGACTGAAAAGAGAAGTAAAAAAATCCCTAGATATGTGAACAAAATCCAATTTTAGCAAAGGAGATAAACGATCCCCAAAAATCCATTTTTTTTTTCATGCAGTTGATAGCTTCTGACGAGTCTGAGCAAAGGCAAATAGACATTCTCTCATGTTGTGTTTAAGAGACAATGTTGTTTAAAATGTATCAAAATGCTCATTAAATAAAATCTTGACTCAATGTGATCATCGACTTGTTAATTTTGTTCACTCCGTCAAAGTCAACTTAAATTGCAATCAAACTTAACATTTTCTGTTAATTATTACTAATTATTAATATTAATATAATTCTGAATTTAATAAAAACAACTTAAAAAAATCATAACTAATAATCTATACATCCGAAAATTATGAAAAAAAAATCTGAATCATCTACAACACTTGTAGAACTCAAATACAGAATCAAATTAATTAGAATTTTTGAGCATGTATGGATTTATCATGAATTTTTGAAATTCATGTAGGGTATAATCTCGAATTAATTCATAATGATGTGGTGGAGGATGAAGGTGTAAATGTGGTGGAGGATGAAGGTGTAGATGTGTGGGAAGATGAAGGTGTTAGTTTGGGTTTTGGTGATAGTTTTTCGGCTCCTAGTGTTGCTGACTCTGGTGGCGGTAGTTTTTGGGTTTTTCCTGAAGTTCTTCAAGTTCATTCTAGTGATAGTTTGGATTTTGATGTTAATGATGATGTGGTGGAGGATGAAGGTGTAGATGTGGTGGAGGATGAATGTGGTAATATTTGCAAAAATACAAATTTATTTGCAAAAATACCTAGGTTGCATATGCAACTTATGCAACTGAATGCAACTAAAAATTAAAAGTTAAATTTTCATTTTTTGCTGCAACGGTACTTACCTTATTTAATTATTTTACCTTATTTATTTGTTTTACTTAATTATAAAAAAACAAAACACAATCTTTTCTCAAAATATTATGCGCACCTCTTCCCAATACTTCTCCTAAATAATAACTAACCAATTACCTATTACATTTTCTAACTTTCTAACTATAATCTATCCTTTACAAAAAAATATGGTTGTTCAAATTAAAGAAATAAACTAATAATATTATAATTACTAATTAGTAATTGATTACCTTTTCCAACTAAAAGGTAATATATTTTCTATATTTTTAACTAAAATATCTCATTTTCTCCTAAATAATAACTAACCAATTACCTTTTTCAGCTATTACCTTTTTTAACTAAAATCACTTCTTTCCAAAAATATGGTCGTTCTAATTAATGAAATAAATTAATTATATCATAATTACTAATAACTAATTGATTACCTTTTCCATATAAAAGTTGCTTTTCTATATTTTCTAACTAAAATATCTCATTTTCAAACTTGATTCTTTTACTTAATTATCTTTACGTAAATATTTATTATTGGTAAAAACAAGTATTCTATTTTATAAAAAAAATAACGATATTATAGTTCATAACTAACCAATTACCTTTTCCAGCTAAAACACATTATCAAATCATATCATTTAAAAATTTTAACTTACAAAATTCATATAATAAAAAATCATTCAAATTTTTTAAAAAAATCATATTATATTAAAGAAAATTCTTGCTTCGTACGGGTTTATATATACCTATACTATTATATCCTTATATATAATAAGCATATAAGAGATCTTATCTATTATTTTTGTTTGGACTTTTGGTTTGGTCACTGTACTACTAAAATAATCTCAACCGCTGAATGTAATATTTTTAAAAATAAACGATCAAGATTATATCATATTAAAAAAAATTATAATCTAAAGGGATATAATTAAAAAAGTTAATATTAGAATTGAATTTAAAAAATATATATATAATATGAAAAGGATATAATTAAAAAAAAGGATACAATTGGTTTTTTTTTATTAATATTAAAAAAAGTTCATATTTACTATTGGGTTCTATCTTGAGATTTATAAATCAGATCTGGATGATTCTACGGTCCACACGAAGCTCACAAAATTATATTTAATTTAGTGATGATTTAACAATTATTATTGAAATTGAAACAGTCAAAATATCAAGAGAAAATATAATTACAAATTTTTACATTAATCCTATTCAGTGTAAAAGTCCTACATTGATAATCCTATTCAATGTAGAAAACCAAATTATATGATTTAAATAAATGACATACACTTTTTTGTATTGCAGTATAAATACACTTTTTAGTTTATATATTAAAAAATAAAATATTTTTAAGCTAGATCCATCGCCTTTCATCTATTTATTTTATGATCTAACGGTTCTTATTTATTTTGTCGTATTGAAGACCATACTACCGACTATCAAAGTTTTGGACAAAATCACTCTTACACTTATTATTGAAACTATATTCGGTTCTTAGTAGAACTATCTTCAAATAATAAGAAGGGTATTTTGATAATCAAAACAAAATATAAGTAGATTTCATAAATCGAACATTATTTTTATCGTAAAACATCGTCAATTTCTTCTCTCTTTTGTTTCCGCGTAGTTTTAATTGAAAAATAATTGTTAAACCATCACTAAATTAAAGATTATTTTGTTAATTTCATGTGGGCTGTAATATCGTCCAAATCAAATTTCAAGAATTCAAGATAGAGCACAAATATTAAATTGAACGTGTGAAATCTTAAATATATTTTTATAACAACAATTTGATATGTAAATTAATAACATAAAAAAATTAAAAAAATTATATACTTATAGATATTAGAATAGGAGCCGTGCGTTGCACAAGTTATAAGCTAGTATTATCAGTGTTCTAAAAATCCCCGATTTAGCCGATTAATCCCCGATTAATCCTCTGTAAGGTAACCAACCGATTCGATTTTTGAAATCCGATTAATCCTGCGAATTTATTTAAAATAATATGTTTAATTGTAAATTAGACTAATATATTAAATATTATTATAATACCCGATTAATACTCCGATTATTGCTTCCGATTAATCTTAAATCGGTACCTCAACCGATTTACTCCGATTACTGATTATTACAACCATGAGTATTATTAATACATAATTTGCTCTATTTAGGAAATGTGGCCACTACATTTGGGATATGCAAAAAAGGATTTGTGGCCAATATAAACGGAATGGAGAGAATATTAATATCTCTTAAAAAATATTTATAAGAACTCATTAAAGAAATGAATGGTAGTTTATGATAGGTCAAAATAAAATTAGGTAAACAATGAATATACAAATGTTAAAATATGAGTTGATGATATCTAAAATTTTATTAATTAATTTTTCATTTATAAAGTTAACGATAACTTATTGAAAATGTAATAAAATTCATTTATTTATACAAACTTAACTAAATTTTACTTAATTACTTCAGATCCGGATTATCCGATTTCCGATCCGGTTTAAATGGATATCCAGTTAAACCAAAACCGGAATAGATTTTTCATGATCCGAAAAACGGGGGATATCCAATCCAAATTTTAAAACGGACCGGTTTTGCTCACCCCTAATTGTAGCACAATTTCTTACAAATGCAACAAATTTTACCTAACCGTTATTTTATATTATTTTAGCTAACATGTTACCTATTGATGATCTGCGCAGCCCACGGCCCACCGTATCGAACCGACTTTCCTTTTTATTAAAGATAAAAACAGAAGTACGAAACCCAAAATAGTAGATGAAATTGCATGTTAGCTTGTCTTCTTTACCCTTGAAGCACAACACACGCACATATTATTTCTGCAACCGCCTTAATTTAATATCTTTGTCTACATCCAATTTCTTCCCGAGCTTTTCCTAACCAGTTGAAGGTATTGATGATAGTCACATGCTATTCTAATTTCTCATGTATTTGCTCTTATTTCTTTCTTAATTTTTTATGTGATTCAAAGTGTGTCTCTGTGTTATAGACAAATTATTAACGTTTGAAATGGTGGTGTGTACAGAAAATGGATAAAAAGCAAGAAGGCAAGAAGGTGGCATGTTCAGAAGCAAATAGAGATGAAAGGCGGAGAGAAAAAGGGAAGAGATTGTGGAACAAGGTCAAGTACCAGCTTATTGAATATCACTCTTTGCCTGCCTTTTTGAAAGACAACGAGTTCATTTTAGGTCATTATCGTTCCGAGTGGCCGTTGAAACAAATCTTCCTCAGCGTCTTTTCCATTCACAATGAGACCCTCAATGTCTGGACGTATGTTTTCTACATCCCCCCCCCCCCCTCCCTCCCTCCCTTTCTTTCGTTGTCTTTTCGACTGATTGATATACCATCTATTTTATAATTTTGGAGCGATTGTCATTAATGTTTAACTTCTTTCATTTCATGTACTCTAGTCTGGCCAGTTAAAAAATATATCAATATTGGATTTTTAATTGATAAATAAGACTAGTTTGAGCTTGTTAGGTAAACACTCTTATTGATTGAAACTAGAGTTTTGTATCATTGAGACAAGATTTGGGTTTCGTAAGATGAGGTCGTATAGAGCAATATTGGATCATAGCTATTGTTGATGTGCAGTATTGGATTAGCCAATACTAAATTCTGATCATTGCTTCATCAATCCCTTAAAACTCTTGGTAGATGGTTTTATAAAGGTACTATAAAGTGGGAGTAAATTTTTCCTTGGTAAAAGGACAGGTTCAAATAATTATAAATTATCACAAGCATTTAGTCTGCATTTGTAATGCCATTAAGATGCAAATCTACAGCATGCTTTTGTTTGTCTGCTGAATCTATTTTCCAAGTTGTATGTATCGGTGGGAATAAAGTATATATAAACACGCTGCACACATATGAAGAAATGATATATTTGCACATGTATTTCCACAAGCAGGGTGAACAAGAAGGATTTAACATCACACCAATTGAATGATTATCGCAAACAGTTATATATTAATGATCAGTATCGACAGGCTAAAATCTTAAAGAATCTTATTAAGTGTATGACTTTCTCTGTCAGTTCTCTTCTTTGATTTGCAGATAGGATTATTCAAATTCTCATTTTTTCTTTTCTTCCCAGGAATTTTAGTCCACTAGAATAGTTAGTACAAGGCGCTTCAAAAGTTATTTCTTGTAAAGTTTCTCTTTATAGATATACACTTCTATGGCCATTATTTTTGTTGTGGTATGAATATTACAATACAAAATTGTAAGGGTTAAGACTATTATTTAATTCATATTTGTTAGATGTAAATCTCTTTGCCACAGGTGCCTGGAATGACTTGTTTCTTTAAATAATAAATATCTATATTATTGATTAGATAAATTTGGTTAAGTAATTTTTATACTTTCGCTTCTTCATAGAAGCTTACAGGTTATTGGTGTAATTTTATTTGATATAAATTTGTCAGAAAGAGTCTTATTTTTTAGATTTGTAAATATTATAAATTCGTATTAGTTCTCTTCTTACCCTGATGTGCGCCCCAGTAATAGGAGATCTAGTGAACTGATGTTATGACTACATATTTTTTATTGTCTTCGTAGACACCATAAGTTAAAATTGATTTCCAGTTCCTGGATATATAAACGAGCTTAAAAAATGATACTCTCTTTTTCTCGATAGGAGGAAGCATTATATCTTTGTTGGCAGAGACTATTTTCCTAAACTGGAAGCGAAATTTTCATGTTTTGCAGGCATTTGATTGGGTTCTTCCTCTTCCTTACCCTGACGATTTACACAGCGATGAAGATTCCATATGTTGTGGATCTCCCCCCCAAGTTCGAACATGTCCAGGTGGAGCTTAAAACTTCATTGCCTTTGGCACATGTGCTACCATCTTTATCGAGCTGGCGTTCTGATAAGCTCCTTACTAACTGTATTCCTGAACGGTTCTCGCAGAGAAATCATTCTGATGTTTGTGTCTTGGTAAGCTCCTTTATTCTTTTTTGCATATTATGTCTTTTAAGGTATGTATCAGAAGCAGTTCAATTAATCTCCTATTGGCAGAATGTATTGCTAGCCCAATACATAGGTATATGTTAGACTGGTAGTCATCACCTGGGTCCGCCTCCTTAGGTTAAGCACATAGGCTAGTTTGATCATGTGTCTAGTTTAGTCAGGAGGATCTGATACGTTAAATTATCCCTTTCATTATGTTTCCTTTCTCTGTTTCACATTCTATCTGCAATTTCAGAGTCCTTTCCGGTTGTTGTGATTTTAGCATCCATGTTTGTCATTCTTTGATACCTCTATTGCAATCTTAATGTGAATATATGTATTTTATAAGTTTATTTTAAGGAACCAAATGATTGATTTTTTTTTTGTTGGTCTTCATTGAATTATCATATAAACAAATTTCCTAGGCCTCGGAATGACTTGTCTGAATTTGAATGATAGTTGAATGATTCAAGTCTGAAGTCCCTGTATTTTTATTAGGTAAAACATCCGTGTTCTCTGTGTATGCACATGCTGGAGTTGCCTGTTAAGTGAATTGCAAATCAGAGGATTAAAAAGAGAACTGTGTTGAGTAGTTAAGACTGAACTGGTTGAAGGTGTCCGTAACAGGTTCACGGCATAAACTGGATGCTCCCTCCAATTAAAAGAATGTTATTCTAATATGTGAAGTCAATTGACTGTATGTAAACTTTTAGATTATTTGGAATTGTTGAAATTGGAGGGGCGAGAATTTTAATTAAACATTTGAAGTCGAAAATGAATCCGACATCCTAGGTTTTTGAAGGACCATATCATGAATTCATATGCATGAAATCTGAAATTACATGAGATTTGTGAATATAATTGGGGAACCAACAAGATTTATTAGTTTGTGGGGGGACCAAATATACCCAACAGTTGATTTCTATACATAAAATTGAAATAATATAAGTTCTTGGGTCCCTGCATACTGGTAGTCTATCTAATATAATTCCAGTGTCAAGTATATTTCTTGTATGAAGTTTGTATTAGTTTTAATTAAACGACATCAGTTTTGACATCAAAGGTGCCATTGATTGACTTTCTAAATCAAAATGATATTTGTGTTCGCAAGTCTGCGTGCTCTGCATTTTGTAGAGTATTAATGAATCCTGTAATTAGTGTAGTCTAGCCTTATTTAGACTTGCAAAAGTATCTTCCAAAAAATTATATCTTCTTCCATTAAATTTAAACAATTTAGTATACGTTTACAATCTGAATATCTAATATTTTCAGCATAGCATGGCGGAGAATGTGGCAGACACAATAGCTCCTGTGACGGTTAGACCAATCACTCGGTGGCCGTTCTTTGCTTTCTTGGGTGGTGCCATGTTTTGCCTACTAGCGAGTAGCACATGTCACTTGCTCTCATGCCATTCAAAACGCCTGTCTTACATCATGCTTAGGCTCGACTATGCTGGGATTGCAGCCATAATCGCAACATCATTCTATCCTCCGGTCTACTATTCCTTTATGTGTCATCCCTTCTTTTGCAATCTGTATCTTGGATTTATAACTCTCTTGGGCATTGCAACGAGTATAGGATCTCTTCTTCCAGTGTTTGACCAACCTGAATTTCGTAGCATTCGGGCATCTCTTTTCTTTGCCATGGGGTTTTCTGGTGTGGCACCAATTCTGCACAAGCTCATCTTGTTTTGGAACCAGCCAGAGGCACTTCATACCACTGGGTATGAAGTCTTAATGGGATCTCTGTATGGGCTTGGAGCCCTGGTTTATGCTATGAGAGTTCCGGAGCGATGGATACCAGGGAAAGTTGACATTGCAGGGCACAGCCACCAGTTATTTCACATACTGGTACTTGCAGCAGCTTTAACTCATTATCGAGCTGGTTTAGTTTATCTGAAATGGCGGGACCTGGAAGGTTGCTAAAAGAAACAACAATCAGGAGATGAACCACTTGTATCTCAGTATCTGTGTGTGTGATTTTTCAAATGCAGCAGTAGAATGCGTCCGTTTTTTTTTTTTTCTAAGTTAGAATGCGTCTGTTGTTGTATATTATAAGATGCTGTAGTGTATACAAATAATTTGGTAAAACTCGGCAACTCTGGACACTACAACCTGTATTTTATAAACTTGTCAAGCCTGATGCGAGTTTTTTTTTTTTTTTATCTAGTGGAGCGTAGGGGCTCCGCTCATTTCTTGTATCATAGGAGTATTTTTTTTTTCTTTTACAAAACGCATGTTTAACAGGTATCTTCAGAAAATATGTGTCAATTATATTTCTTCTTAGAAAAATTAAAAATTCATGTTAGTTAGTAATTACTTAGAAATGTACAATATTATTCCATTCATTTCAAATTAGTGGTCATACTTGTTTTGAGTTTATGCTTGTGCGATCAAACTGGCGAAGACTGAAATTTATATCCGGTTCTTTTAACGTATTATAATTACTTTTTTAATATAACTATCTTATTTTTCTAATAGTTATTGTAATTTAATATATTTAATTATGTTAATTTGCTTTCATAATGAAATTGGTTTAAATAATTTATATTGGTTAAAACAGTTTATTTGTGAGATTATAATGTTAAAAATATATTATTAGTGATATTAATAATGATTTAGAATTAAAAATATAAAATTTTAATTTAAATCTGTTGTTGACGGAATTCAAATCTTGGTCATTTAGTACAATATTTTAATAGGGAAAATTCCTTAATAATTGAACTAAGGGTTCTCATCTATTTATTCCTTTTATGATTAAACATGTTAAACCAAAATGAAATAAAATGAAACAAATTATCCACTATTTTGCTTATTATGGTATAGATAATATAGATAGATATTACTCCACTTCCAAGAAAAATTTTGTTTCAAAATAGTTGTTTCATTCCTATTTTCAAGGCAATTTTTTATTTAAACTTCCAATATTATCCTTGAGTTTTAATTTTCAAGATTGAATTTATGTACTTATTTATCTAAGTAATGTAATAAATATGGGTAAATATGGAATTAGATCATTAATGATTAAATTTCTTCGTAATATTTTGAAAATGGACTACTAATTTGAAACGGATGAAATATATAATTTTAAAAAATTGAAATTTTTGGGGACGTTTGTTTCATGATTAATGATTCCGGTTTATATGAATCGAAATCTCTTAGACACATGTATTAATGTATTAATGTTTGGATTGATAATTTAATGATTAGAAATGAAAATTTCATTTCCATCAAATGAGTAAATCATACTTTTGACATACCGTATTATTCTCATTTTTCATTAACCTCCAATCCCTTTCCCTCAGTTCTTATCCCCGAATCTGTTTCCCATGTACGATCCAAAAGGTCTCCTTATTTCACTTAAAAACATGTGCAATTTACTTTTAAAAATATTTTTAAATTTTTTATGAATTCTAAATAAATAATTTATAATTTATGGTCACATAGATCAATTTGACCGTTTAAACTTAAAACATAACTACTATTTAAAAGGGATGGTTATTAGTTGGCAAAAAATTGATACGATCCAAAAACAGACACGAAAAAGTACGAATTTGGATCAAGTATTTTAAGTTCGGGTCGGAAAAAATTTATCCAAAATATTCGAGTTTATTTTGGGTTGATCCAGAACACCCGAACCTGACCCGAAAATTAAAAATATATAATAAATTATATAAATATACAAATTTATTTACATAATTATATACATGCATATATCTTCATATTAATTTGATTAATTTAATTTATATATCATATAATAAAGTTTCTATTATATATATTTAATATTTTATGAATAAAAAACAATTTATATAAATAAAAATAATTATTTTTAGTTATTTTCGAATCAAAATGGATCATTTTTGGATTGATTTGGTATTAGTTGATCGGGTTCGAATTTAAAATTCTCAATACGTTTTAGATTCAAGTTTATAAATTAGTAGATAACCCGTTTCTTAGATTCAGTATCCATATTTTGGTTCGGATTAGATTTTTAACTTCATTTTGATCCATCTCCCTGATTCTTAGGTTCGGTATCCATCTTATAGGTACTAGCTTATTACCCGTGCAATGCACGGTTCCTTTTTTAATATTTATAATTATATTAATTTTTTTAATATTTATAATTTATTAATTTACATATCAAATTGTTGTTAAAAAATTGATATATATAAAAGATTTTACACATTCAATTCAATATTTATGCTCAATCTTGAATTCTTAATTTGATTTGGACGATTTTATAGCCCATACGAAATTAATAAAATAGTCCTTAATTTAGTGATGGTTTAACAATTATTGTCCAATTAAAAATACGCACAAACAAAAATAGAAGAAATTGATGATTTTTTACGTTGAAAATTCTATTTGAATTATGAAATCTACTTATATTTCATTTTTATTATCAAAACACCCTTCTTATTATTTGAAGATAATTTTTACTAACAACCAAATATTGTTTTAATAATAAGTGTAAGAGTGATTTTGTCCAAAACTTTGGTAGTAGGTAGTCTGGTCTTCAGTACGACAAAATAAATAGGAATCGTTATATCATAAAATAAATAGATGAAAAACGATGGATCTAGCATAAAAAATATTTTATTTTTTAACATAAACTAAAAAGTCTATTTATATTAAAATACGAAAAAGTGTATGCTAATGATTTAAATCATGTAATTTGGTTTTCTACATTGAATAAGATCATCAATGTAGGTCTTCTACACTGAATAGGATTAATGTAAAAATCAGTACTTATATTTTCTCTTGAGATTATGAGTGTTTCCATTTCGATAATAATTGTTAAATCATCACTAAATTAAAGATAATTTTGTGAGCTTCGTGTGGGCCGTAAAATCATCTAAATCTGATTTTTAGATCTCAAGATAGAGCCCAAATATTAAAGATGATCGTTTTTTAATATTAATAAAAAAATTAAAATTCAATTATATCTTTTTTTTAGTTATATCCTTTTCATATTATAATTTTCTTTTTAAAATTCAATTCTAATACAAACTTTTTTAACTATATCCTTTTTAGATTATAATTTTTTTTAATGTGATATAATCTTGATCGTCCATTTTTAACAATATTAGATTTGACGGTTGAGATTATTTTGATAGTACAGGGACCAAACCAAAATTATGGATAAGATCCCTCTTACGCTTATTATATATAAGAATATAATGATATCCATTTTAGCTTTGTATAAGATCCATGTTATAATTTGACCCATATTCAGTTGTGGAAATTTTTTATATAAATTTTAAATATCATTAAGGTCCATTATATTTTTGATAGATTTATTAACAAAAACTTTAATTAACCTTTCAATTTTACTAATTAAATTAATGCATATCATCATTTGCTATATATAACAAAAGTTTAACTAAATAAGTAAGGGTCTGTTTGGCAACTCCTTAAAATAAGTTCTTATGGACTTATTTTTGGGTAAAAATTTTATATTTTGATAATTGTTTTTGTACAAGTATTTAATGTATATTTGAGTTTCTATAGGTTGCAAAAAAAAAAAGTTAACATTTTCAGAGAAAAAGTTAGGAATCTCTAACTTTGTCTTAAAATAAGTTGACTTATTCTAGAAAATAAGTTCTCCAAACATCCCCAAAAATAATTTCTAAATGTACTTATTATATTATGGGATTAATACTCTTAAATACGTACTTACCTAAGTTAGGTGAAATAAAATTGTTTTTTATTGCAAATACATGGGAGGTAATTTTGTAATTGCACGACTTTACTATATAATTAAAAATCTGTCATCTATGTACTCATATAAGCCCTCAAATACGTATTCAGGAACATTTTTCTCTAAGATTATATAAAATAGTATTTAATGGTATTAATAATAGTTCTTTCAAAATTTTATTATTTAATCTTTAATAAATAATTTTATTTATTAATTTATCATTATTATGATATATTAATATTTTTTATAAAATAATTTTTAAAATATCGTGTACATAGCACGGGTTATAATCTAATAGGATTGAATACAACAAATTCGATCCGAACCCATCGATTGAAATCTATATCTATACTATTATATAAATTCCGAAATATTAAAAGTTTTGGTACCTGTTTTTTGGTACTTAGTGAATTTACTTATTTACCCTTCATTATAAAGAAACATAAATACACCTAAAATAAATAATAACATAATATAATTAATGGTAATTAGTCGAGATAATACCTTTTATAAACACCTAAAAACATCAATAGTATCATATCTTTTCATCATTAATATTTTCTTTCCAATTAAAACACGTTATAATTAATGAAAATTAGTCGATTAAGATAATAAAATTAATGGTAATTAGTCGATTGCCTTTTTCACATTTACTTTTAGTTGAACATATTAGCTTTTATAAACACCTAAAAATATCAATCGTATCATATCTTTTGATCATTAATATTTTCTTTCGAATTAAAACACATTACCTTTTTAATTTAAACAAATCTAAATTAATAGTAATTAATCGATTACCTTTTTCACATTTAATTTTAGTTGAACATATTACCTTTTATAAACATATAAAAACATCAAGCGTATCATATATTTAGATCATTAATATTTCCTTTATAATTAAAACACGTTACCTTTTTAATTTACAACAAATCTTACAATCATTAATATATACCCGAAAATATCACATCATATTTCTCAATTATTAATAAAATATATTAAAAATCGTATAAATTGTTTATAATAAGGAAACATTAATATAATCTGTAAACATGAGTATATTAAATTATATTAAATAAAAATTAAAAAAAAAATATTAAAAATAATGATTATACAAAAACATAATTATAATATTAAAAAAATTTATAATATAATTCATGAAACCCGTGCATTGCACGGGTTATAAGCTAGTATTATAAATTAATGGATAGCTCATTCCTTAGGTTCAGTATCCATATTTAGGTTTGGATAAGATTTTAAACTTTATTTTGATACATGGACTATCCACTTTATAGGTACGGTATCCATTTTAGCTTTGTATATGATCCATATTAATATTTGACACATGTTCAGTTATGGAAATTTTGTATATTAATTTTAAATTCCATTAATATCCATTATATTTATGGTAGGTTCTTTAATAAAAATTTCAATTAATCTTTCAATTTTAGTAATCAAATTAATGCATATCACCACATGCTATATACAACAAAAGTTTGACTAAATTAATTCTTAAATATACTTATTATATTATGGGGTTAATACTTCTAAGTACGTGCTCATCTAAATTACGTGAAATATAATGGATTTTTTATTGCAAATACACTAGAAGTGCTTTTGTAATTGCACAACTTCGCTATCTATATATTATAAATTAGTGGATAGCTCATTCCTTATGTTCGGTATCCATATTTAGGTTTGGATAAGATTTTCAACTTTATTTTGATCCATGGACTATCCACTTTATAGGTATGGTATCCATTTTGGCTTTGTATATGATCCATATTAATATTTGACACATGTTATGGAAATTTTGTATATTAATTTTAAATTCCATTAATATCCATTATATTTATGGTAGGTTCTTTAATAAAAATTTCAATTAATCTTTCAATTTTAGTAATCAAATTAATGCATATCATCACATGCTATATACAACAAAAGTTTGACTAAATTAATTGTTAAATGTACTTATTATATTATGGGGTTAATACTTCTAAGTACGTGCACATCTAAATTACGTGAAATATAATGAATTTTTTATTGCAAATACACTAGAAGTGCTTTTGTAATTGCACAACTTCACTATATAATTACAAATCTGCCATCTATGTACTCATATAAGCCCCCTAAGTACGTATTTGGGGGCATTTTTCTCATATATTATATAAAATAACATTTAATGGTATTAATATCAGTTGTTTCAAAGTTTTATTATTTAATCACTATTAAATTATTTCATTTATTAATTTATCATTATTATGATATATTAATATTTTTTTAAAATAATATTTTGAAATACCGTCTAGTTGACATCCTAATATCTAATCTTAAAAATTAAAATGTTTATGTCTGATTGTTAATGTTGGTCGCTGCTTTTCAAAGTACTTACTCTTATAATTCAAAAATATAATACGTAATTCAAAAATATAAAAACGTTAGTTTTGCCTAGGGCTGTAAACGAGCCGAGTCGAGTCGAACACTGACCAGGCTCGGCTCGAGCTCGATTAAATAGTCTGGGCTCGAATTCGGGCTCGAGCTCGATCGAGCCATAAAATTCAAGCTCGAAGTTCGGCTCGACACATATGTGATATGTTCGGGCTCGGCTCGAAAGCTCGAATCAATTTCACTAATTATCAACAAAAGCTCGAATACCTTAAGTTCGGCTCGACTCGATTAATATATAAAAATATTAAATATTTATATAACAATATATAAATAACATAAAAATAATATATAAATAATAAATAATATATATAAATAATAAAATATATATAAGCTCGATTAGGCTCGCGAGCAATACGAATCGAGTAATATGAAGCTCGAGTTCGGCTCGGTCAACTATTCGAATAGCTCTAGCTCGAGCTCGGCTCGATTATTATCGAACCGAATTCGAATATTTTACGAGCCGAGCTCGAGTAGCTCACGAACAGTTTGACTCATTTACACCTTTTGCCCATTCCTCACGGGTGGTTGGACATATATTACAATTTATTCGTATCATTTATTTACATATCGTGTATTTTTCGTATTTTGTGTATCTGAATATTAAATTCAAATAAAAATATATTTAGAATTCGTGTATTTTCGTATTCGTGTAATTTCGTGTCATATATTTTTCGTGTAATTTTAAATAAAACATTAATTAAAATAAATAAAATATTTAAATACTTATATTTTTGTAAAATTATTACAATCATCATATTTAAGGACAACATCATAAATTTATGTATATTACTATAAATAAATATTAATTTGTTTAATATAAATATAAATATATCTTATATAAATATTATTATTTATAATAATATTAATTTATTTCGTGTATTCGTATCGTGTTGTGTACCCAAAAATTAAACATAAAATCAACACTAAATTTTAGTCGTGTAATTTCGTATTCGTGTACTTTTGTATTGTGTAACTAAAATGCACACACAAATATTAAATTTTCGTGTCATTTTGTATTTTGTTTTCATATGGTGTGATAAATTGCCTGATATAGTTGGACATAAGATTTGGCAAATAATAATTCTTCTGAAAATAACTTGTGCTACCCAACCTTAAAAAGAATTTAAAAAGAATACTGTAATAACAAAAAGCGGTATGTGTGTTATTATCAAGCGAAACTTTTAATTTTAAAAATTATACTTTAAATATGAAAAAATTAAATACATATCTGTTGTTAACACTAAAAAAGGAGGCGTCATGGCTTTGAAAAAAGTGGAGGGGGGATCTTGAAATATCCGCCCGGCATCTCCCTCCTCCTCCTCTGTCCCCGTCCCCAATCTTATCTGTCCTCTCCCCCCCCACATACACGCCTATATATACACGTACATACATACAGCTCGTATGCGTACCTAACTTTAATTTCACACGACATCCATGTCTGCTTTTGATCTCCACTAAATTTCCTTACCCTCCTCTCTCTCTCTCTCTCTCTCTCTCTCTCTCTCTCTCTCCCTCTCTCCCTTCATTTCTCTCTCGTCTCATCTCTGCCGCGTTTCTTCATCCCTAATCAGGTAATTATATCTTATTTCCAATTCATTTTTATATATTAATTCATTTCAATTTATTAAACTGTGTGTATTTAGTATTTACTATGTGTTTTACTTGTGTGTTTAAAACAGGAGGATGACGAAATCAGTGAAAGCCAATTCAAAAAGAGTTTCGGTAGATTCGAGTGAATTGCAGGAGAGCGAGAGAGATTCTTCGAATGATATAGGAAAGGGAAAGAGATTGTGGAACAAAGTTAAGTATCAGCTTGTTGAGTATCACTCATTGCCTAATTATTTGAAGGACAATGAGTTCATTTTAGCTCATTATCGATCCGAGTGGCCGATCAAGCATATCCTTATGAGCATTTTCTCTATTCACAATGAGACTCTCAATGTTTGGACGTAAGTCCACTTTTCGACTTGATTCATTGTTATCGTATTTGATTGATTCTACTTGTTGTGTTTTATGTTTCGCACTTTGATATGAGTGTTAATTATGTTGATTTGGTATTGATAGTTGCATTGATCTTGTTAGATTAGTTGAATATACGATGATGCTGACTCAAGTGAATAGTTATTTGTTGTAAGCTTATTGGCCTTGTGATAAAGTAATAGATTATATGAATGGAGGTGTAGGTGTAATATATTTGTTGAGGTTTGAAGGCTAATAATGTGGTCTAAGGTGCATTCCTTAAAAAGCAGAAGTAGCTGATACTTTCTGGTAGATGCGTTGATCTTGTGGCCAACATATATAGTTGAATCTATTAGATGCTGGATTTATGTTTTGGTCCTAAGTTTGATCAGTATATAGTGTAGTAATCTTAATTGTGTCATTCAGTTTTTTTTATTGATTGTTCTTAATTTGTTAGATTTCCTTCCTTGATGTCAGCAAACACTTTTCATTTGGGCAATTGTATATCTGCTCTCATCAGTTTTGTAGTCAGTAATTTTCAACTAATCACAGGCCTTTGTCTAACTGCCAATAACTTTTTAATAACTTATGTATAGTTTTGTAGATAACACTGTTCTTAGCTGCAATAATTAATAAATATATAAATATGAACAAAGATACAAACCAGGGGCAGTGCATTCTCAATTCAATCAACAACGTGTTTGCAAGACACCAACCCACTCTAGTATGAAGCAAAATAAGTTCGGATTATAAGTTGTATTTTTCTTAGAAAACACCCTTTAAACTCTTCTAGCTTCTAATTTTCTTCTTGGTATTTTTGCAGTCATTTGATCGGCTTCTTCCTCTTCCTTACTCTGACAATTTATACTGCAATGGAGGTTCCAAAAGTTGTTGATAATTATACCCTACAACATCTGCATGACGTGTTGAGAAAAGCTGACATGCACAAATTGCGTGAGGATCTTTTGACATGTCTTCCTTCCTTTCCCGCCTTTCCAGATCTACATAAATTCCGAGATGCATTGAAGAACTCATCGCCATTGACGGATTTACTAATATCAATATCGAACTGGCATATCATAGAACTCGTAACCAACTGTTTGCCTGAGAGTTTCTCCCACATCAATCACACCGATGTTTGTGTTCTGGTAAGTTCTTCCTTTTGCTGATATATTGACAGTTGCTGATTTCAAGTCGGTTTACTCAGAGCCCTTGTGGATCATAGAGCTTATTTCCAGAAGTATCTAAAAATGTGTCTTCAGTAGTAAGTATCTATTTAGCCGGAAGTCCCAAAAACACATGGAGGCTCAATCAGTTTGCCTAACAGTATCATTTCACATCACCAATAATGGCCATATATCAATACTTACTGCCTTGTTGTATAATATTAGTGTATATATGATTGTTACATCATGCCTTAAATACAAGTTTTACTTGTCAAAAATTATTCATAAATAACTGAAAAATTCTTTGCTTCTTTGTTAAATCATATAAATGTTGGAATCATATCAATATTTTAATTAAAATAAGTTGGAAGTTGCAGGAAGGATTTTCAGTGTAATAAAAAATTATGAGACCAATATGACAGGACTTTGAAAGAGGATAAATAAATTTTCTGCTAATTAGGAGACGATGTACTACATAGTCAAAAATATTTGTCAGACATATAGTTTGGTCTTTTTCAAATCAGTGACTGATACCTGGAATATTCCATGGCAAGTGAAAAAACTGGCAGATAATCCATATGGTGCAAGTTAGCTTGTAGCACCAGATGAGGCAGACCTGTGCTTCAGCAGCTAGTTGACATGTCTACATCATGACTGCTGCATGATATAATACTAACATCTGTTGTTATAATTGGCACATGATCTCCCTTTTTCTTGGTTAGAAATTAATAAGCACGCAATTTGGAGATTGCCAGATGTTGGGAAAAGGGACGTGCTTAAATTGCCAATTGGTTGGAAGACTTGTCCTGTTGGTTGATGCAGGACAGTGGGTCAAGAAGCCCAAAGAGAGTATTTGGCAACAATATAAAAGGCTTTGGAGGCCCAATTAGTTTAATAATATTTGTTATCCCTTTAATTTAGGATATTAGCTAATTAGATTCCCTTTAATTTAGGATATTAGCTAATTAGAATTTGAGTTGATTAAGAAAGTAGTTTACTATATATTGGACTTTATTATTGTAATTCATTCATAGTTGTTAAGGCGTCGCCTAGGCGTCGTCTAGGCGGCGCCTAGGCGGCTAGGCGGTAAAAAATGGGTAGGCGTCCGACCCGCCTTGGTTTTAGTGGGTAGGCGACGCCTAGGGCGCCTAGGCGGCTAGGCGGACGCCTAGTTCGCCTAAATCCGTCTAATCTCGTCTTTTTTTTTCCTTTTTTTTTCTTTTTTCTTTTTTTGGAACCAAGCCCAGCTTATTTTACACTTTACTTTATTAATATCATTGTATTATATGTATATCTTTACACTTTACTTTATCTTTACACTTTACACTTTACTTTACTTTACTTTATCTTTACACTTTAATATAGACATGATTTAGACCAACTAACGGAAAGATTCAAGACCTCAAGACAAGTGATACTTATGCATTCTATAATAAGTTATTATTAATAACATAGACCGTGCAGGACAGCCATACGCCATTCAATATTGTATCCCACATAATATAATATGTACACATCCTAGGTTTGAACATACTATACCAAATATAATTATATATATATATATATATATATATATTATAACATATAAATGTATGTATATATAATATACCAAATATGTATAGTTAAACGTATAATCCGCCTAATGTCGTCTAGGCGAGCGCATAATCGCCTAGGCGGTTAGGCGGTACAATGTCGCCTAGCCTCGTCTTTACGCCTTGACAAGTATGAATTCATTGGAGTTTTATTATTGAGAATAATATATTGTGTTTTCTGAAAATCTCTTGCGAGAGTTTTCTACCCTAAACCCTAATTATTCCCTGCCTCTCACATAAAGTGGTATCTAAAGCCACCGTTCCAGCCAAACACACTCACCAATAGCCACAACAGTCGCCAGCCACCTGCCTTCAGTCACCAATTCTGCCTTCATTCATCTGCCAACCCTAGCCACACCAGAAAAAAACATACATCCCAACCTATATATTTACGCATCTCTTTAAGAACTTTTATCAAACACCTTTCAAGCATACCCAAATCAGTAAAACAACCCAACGGTCCCAACCAGCCTTTGTGAAGCAACCCGGAAGAAAAGAAATCGAAAAGAACAAGGCAGGAAAATCTGTTACGGGTTATATATATACATACATATACACACACACACAAGAGTACCTGCCCATCCAGAAAATTGCAAACCAGTCCCCTGACTTTCTGTAAACTGCAGAACAACCCCTGAGTATTCTGAAAACTGCAGAACAGCCCCTGAATTTTCACAATGGTTAATGCTGGAGAAGTAAGCAACCATCTTGACACACATATTTAGGAAAACAATAAGAGATTACGGAATCTTAAGAATACAGTTGCAGGTTTGAGTTTGCAAATGCAAGACGTGCAAGCAACGCTCAAACTAATTAGTGACCGTCTTGGTGTAGAACCTCAACCTAAACCTAATGTTACTGAACAGAAAATCAATACAGTGAAACTTGAAGTTGCTGAGTTTCGTGGAGATCAAGAACCAGATGTATTCCTTGATTGGCTACATAGTGTTGATAACTTCTTTCGGTGGTACAATCTGGCCGAGGATAAGAAGGTTGTTTTCATTGCTGCAAAATTGAGAGGAATTGCTCGTATTTGGTGGGAGCAATATCAGAGATCTGGGTATCATCATGTGGAAAGATGGGAAGACATGAGAGCTGCTTTGGTTCGTCAGTTTAAACCTGCAGATTATAAACAACGTGCTTCACTTCAGTTTACTGAGCTTGTGCAAGGAAGCAAATCCGTTGCAGATTACACTCGACAGTTTTATAGTTTGGCAGCACAATCTGAGTTTCCGTGGGATGAAGATGTCCTTATTTCTATGTATCGACGAGGCTTGAATCATGATATTTCAGGTAAAGTAGCTGGTAGTAGATGCTTTCTTTTGAAGGATGCTATTCAGATTGCACATTCAGTTGAGGATGATCTGAAAAGGAGGAGCATTGGGATGAGTTCATTCTCTAGTCCGTCGAGGAATGCTTATGTTATTTCAGATCCTATTCAAGGCCAACAAACGACTACTAGTAAATATAATCGTGCACCGATTTCATCATAAGGTAGCAACACTAGCAGATGTTTTAACTGTCAAGGAATTGGGCATAAGACGTTCGAGTGTCCTTCTCCTAAACAAAGTAACACCTCAAAAAGGGTCAATGTGGTGGGAAAAGAAAACGATGATGATTTATATGCTGAGATGACTAAAGAAGATTTAGAGGCAGAGGAACACTTGGAGAGGGCAGCTAATCTTGGGATGATGCAAGCAACAAAGGATGGTGCAAATGATTCACACGTACGACGCCAACAAATCTTTCAGACTAGAGTTACATGTGCTCGTAAATTGTGTACTCTTGTCATTGATACCGGGAGTTGTACTAATGTGATATCTAAGGAGACGGTTCGTAAGTTGGGATTAAAAGTGGAATTGCATCCTGAGCCTTATGATATAAAATGGATAGCTGATACGAAATTGCGTGTTCAGGAAAGGTGTTTCGTGACATTTTCAGTTGGGAGGTTTAATGATGCAGTGATGTGTGATGTTCTTCCATTGAAGCTTTGTGATGTCATTTTGGGGCGTCCATGGCTTGTTGATCGAGATGCTCATCATGTTGCACGTGGCAACACATATACGATTGTTTAGATTGGTCGATGACATACTCTTAATTGTGCTCGTTTTCACATGCCACTTGTTCAACTATCTTTGGTGCTCTCTCGTGCTTCTTTTGATTTTATTAACTCGACGGAGTCGAGTTCTTTTCAGCGGAGGAGAATTGATGCAGGACAGTGGGTCAAGAAGCCCAAAGAGAGTATTTGGCAACAATATAAAAGGCTTTGGAGGCCCAATTAGTTTAATAATATTTGTTATCCCTTTAATTTAGGATATTAGCTTATTAGAATCCCTTTAATTTAGGATATTAGCTAATTAGAATTTGAGTTGATTAAGAAAGGGGGGCTTTATTATTGTAATTCATTGGAGTTTTATTATTGAGAATAATATATTGTGTTTTCTGAAAATCTCTTGCGAGAGTTTTCTACCCTAAACCCTAATTATTCCCTGCCTCCCACATCATCGGTGTTCTGTAACTATAAAAGTATAAAATATAATTATAACATCAAATTAGGGTGTTTATGCATAAAGCTATAAAATAACTAAGAATCATGAGAAGGAAAGAGTTTTGTACCTTTACATAGTCGTAGACAATACAGACGATATTGCTCGAAAGTGGTAGACTGGAGTTGTTTGAGTGATTGGCTGTAGTCTATCGTGTGGGTGTTCACCATATTTCATGCATCCATATCCAAAGGATTTGAATTCTGGATATAACTGATAATGAATTACTACGAATCATGTGTCAGTTCAATCTTTACAGTGCCTCACACTTTTCCAAACTGCTCATTGGCAGTAGTCAGTTGTGATTCTTGAATCAGTTTGAAAGTCTATCAGATTAATTTACCACTTTATTGGGCCTTAAACACAAAGCGACACCTTGTCCTTAAAACATGTATTCTTCTACCTTTCTATATGCATTGGAATATTAGACTGGTATTCCTCTTGTAGTAACTTAACTGGTAACATAACTGATAGTTTCAACAGTCTTATGATCTGAACATGCTTATTCACATGAAGATGGCGTGTTTCATGACTGCTGTCTGTTGTTTTACTAATAGAACTCTAACTCTTCAGTAGATTAGTATTTATTTCCTTTCCAAATTCACACAGTTGGGTGCTACAATGAGTCTGTTCCTTTAACTGAAATAGTATCAGTGATTGTATAGCTTGATTTAGTTCTTAGGAATAATGGAGAAATTCCGACAGATATCTCCTTGTTTGAAGTTCTGTAAAAAATATTATTGCTAATTTGTTGCTGAAAAGGGTGAGATAATTTCTAATTTTATCGATTTATGCAGCATAACGTGAAGGATGATATGGTGAGCATGATAGCACCCCACACAACGAGACAGATCACGCGATGGCCATTTTATTCCTTCATGGGCGGAGCTATGTTTTGCTTATTGGCAAGCAGTGTGTGCCACTTGTTCTCATGTCACTCCAAGCGCTTAGCATATGTCATGCTCAGGATAGACTATGCTGGGATTGCTGCCTTGATCTCAACATCTTTTTATCCTATCGTGTATTATTCTTTCATGTGCTATCCCTTTTTCTGCATGCTTTACATGGGATTCATAACTATCTTAGGCATTGCCACGGTCTTAGTTTCCCTCTTTCCAGTGTTTGATAGACCTGAATATCGTAGTGTTCGTGCTGCCTTGTTTTTTGGAATGGGCTTTTCAGGAGTGGCACCAGTCCTTCACAAGCTTATCTTATTTTCACACCGGCCAGAGGCACTGCATACAACAGGGTACGAGATTCTGATGGGGGTTTTCTACGGCATCGGGGTGCTGGTATATGCAATGAGAATACCAGAGCGATGGATGCCTGGGAAATTTGACATAGCTGGGCATAGCCATCAGCTATTTCATGTACTCGTGGTGGCAGGGGCGTATACCCATTATTGTGCTGGGTTGGTTTACCTCAAGTGGCGGGACATGGAAGGGTGTTAAACATCAGCAGTACTATATTCTAATGTATGTAATTTTTAATGCCTTCAATATTAATGGTTAAAAATTTGCTTTGTAGTACTTGAGATAATCTCAACAAATGTGATACCGGTGTGATTATTATAAATGTATATGTCGTTGGCTGTTTTTGGTATTCATGTTTAGTTTTCAGTATACTTAATTATAGGAGCAAATTTGGCGAAACCTATTTATGTATTGTGGAACGGTTGAAGTTCAACAAAGTAGGGAAACCGGAGTGAAGTGCTCTTACCAACAGAGCTATACGAGAGCCACACAAGCCTTTATGAACCAAGCAGTCAATATTGATTTAAAAACCAGAAGGTTTCCAATGTTGCTTAACTCAAGATATTTGCTGCCTTCTGCTAATTATAAATAATAATTGGATGACATTTCAAACACAAATACAGTTGTAAGTATTGCGAATCGAACGTAATTGATCGAGATAACAATTTAGGATTAGATGTTTGCTCTAATTTACGATTAATATTATCATTTTGCTGATCACTGTTTTTTTTTTTTTTTTAATTTTGCTAACCAAGTAGAACTATTATGAGGCAATTGGAGTACAACTTTAACCGATTATTGTTTATAACTCATTGGAATAATACTTATTGTTTATGTTTAGTTTAAGATGCATGCTTGTTTGATCTATTTTTATTTACTTTCTTTGTCTGTTTGAAATATTAATTATAACTCAAGGATAAATGGACCTATAAAGTAGGAGCATATAGTTTTGAAAAGTAAATCTTGAGTTACACCCTTATGCACTATTAAAACATTACTAGCATTAAAAAAGTATTTTTGGTAGGGCCCATTTCAAGAAAATAAAAAATAGAAAATACAATTATAGAATAATATATTAGTCCTATAATCCAGGTAGTGTTTAAGTTGTTAGACAATTTGTGAAAAAAGTACAAAATAGTAGATCGTGTGTGTGAATAACAGAATAATAAAACGAATAAAAGAGGAGACAAGAACGTAAGAACCCGAGTCCAGTGCGTGACAGTCTCCTTAAAGCGTATTTGCCCTCACCATATGTGCGAGCGAAACGCCTCCCAGGATAAAACGGATTGCAGTGAGGCTACAGTAGCGTCACTCTCAACGAGCTTGAAACGAGCAAGAATATCATCGAAGGAAGAAGCGGCTGTGTTTAAGAGGAGAGGATGTGTTTTTTCGAATGAATAATCCTAAGGCTCTACACGAGTATATATAGGATAGGAAAACTTGTGCGCTACACAATTACCCTAATTAATTAGCTGTGCTAATTAAAAAGTCGGTGGCAATTTTCCTTTATTAATTAACCGCGTTAATTAATTAAGGTATGGCGGTGGCAAAAAATTCGTTATAAAAACGGAATTGATTTCACCACAATTAATTCCAAATTTGAATTAATTTAGTCAGATCTTTAAGCCCAAACCCAATGGAAATAATAATTAGCAAAACTAGTCCGGGATTATTCGGCCCAATTTTCTGCTACATTCGTGTCCGCAGGTCGCACACGCGGAAAGCACGAAGGCTTGCGAAGCCTCGAATTTCCCCTCGAAATCCCACAATTCGCACCCCCCTGCGCGCCCGCGTAGGAGATGGAGCAACACTTAACCAACACAAGTGAACACTCCTCTTGTGTTGTACTATATAAAGCAAAGAAAACTTCTTTTCCTTATCAATGTGGGACTTCAAGTTTAACAACAAAATTTTCACTCTTAAGGGACCAACTTTGAGTAATCATAACTCATCCATCCCTTAGTCGTTTTGAGTGTTTAAATATGCATTGGAAAGCTCTCGCGGAGGAGAACACTCTCCAAGCATGACTTGTTGCAAACACGTACACAAGGCACACTCAAATCGGAGCTCAAAATGACTCGACAATGTGGGTCTAAAACCCACATTTTCTAACAATCCCCCACATGGATGAGATTGATATTATAGTAGCACACACCAGACAGACACGGAATTTGATGTGGTGATAATTTTTTGATCAGATATAGCATACGATAGGTAGAGGTTTGCTCCTTGAACCTTCGCTTGAGTAAGCATACCGACCTTACTGGTAGACAGTGGAGGTTTGCTCTTTGAACTGTTCGACCGTTTGTGTAAGCGATGATATACTTATCACTATATCCTTTCTGACTCGTTCAGCTCTCATGATTATGTCCATTTTGGCCATGGAACATCGTCCTGGTTCTGCAGGAGTTTCTAAAGAGTTGTGCCTCGCAACTCTCCTTTGAAGCGGCCCCACTTCTCTCCCACATAGGTGATCTTTATACTTATAGAGTAACCCGCGTTTACTCAACTGAATTCCATGCGTTCAGATCTTGAACTCCATGTATTCACCGAAAGATCATTAAAAGCTTAATAGCTTACCCTCGTACCTTATGGGTCTCACTGTTTCTCATCATAGGAACAGGCCAGGGGTTACCCTCACAGTGATTTGGTCATCATGATTTAGTTGGCCCATTGAACCAAGTTCTTGGGACCTCCAGTCAGCAATGGTTGGGTGTCCACCATGACGCCGTTAAGCAATAGGCTAAAGGCCCATTCCTCTCGATGATTTGTCAACCAGTTCTCTTGATAATCCTTTGGTTAGCGAATCCGCAATATTATCCTTTGACGGTATAAAGTCAATAATGATAATTCCGGTTGACATTAACTGTCTAATGGAACTATGTCGTCGTCGTATATGACGGGACTTTCCATTATACATTGTGCTATGTGCTCTGCCAATACCAGACTGACTATCACAGTGCAGTCCTATTGGAGTCACAGGCTTTTGCCATCTCGGAACATCCTCCAAAAATTGGCGTAAATATTCTGCTCTTGTGTGCATTTATCTAATGCCACAAACTCAGCTTCCATTGTGGACTGAGTTATAACCATTTGTTTAGAGGATTTTCATGACACTGCTGCTCCAGCTAGTGTAAACACATAACCACTCGTAGACTTTAGTGCCTTCTTGCTATATATCCAGTTTGCGTCAGTATAGCCTTCTAGTACTGCTGGATAACTACCATAATGCAAACCATAGTCTCGAGTTCCCCTCAAGTACTTTAGTACTCGTATGATCGCTTTCCAGTGATCAGCTCCCGGATTACTCGTAAATCTACTCAACTTGCTAATTGAGTATACATTGTGCTCTTGTACAACTCATAAGGTACATCAGACTTCCAATTATCCGTGAGTATTCCAACTGCGAGACTCCTACACCTTTATTCTTGGATAGATGTAAAGTCAAATCCACAGGTGTTCTCGCTGTCTCAACATCATCCTTGAGAAATTTCTCAAGAATCTTGTCAACATAATGTGGTTGACTTAAGGCAAGACCCTCCGAGGTTCTAGAAATTTGAATTCCTAGAATTACATTTGCTAGACCCATGGCTTTCATGTCAAATCTTGCCTTTAACATGTCCTTAGTAGATTTGATCACCTTATCATTGCTACCGGCAATAAGTAGATCATTTACGTACAAAGTCATCATAACATATCCGTTTTCGTTATCCTTGTAGTAGGCGCAACTATCACATTCATTGATCTTGAAACCACTAGCTAACACAACCTCATCAAATTTCTCATGCCATTTCATAGGCGCTTGCTTCAAGCCATACAGTGATTTCACCAATCTACAGACTTTTCTTTCTTGTCCAGGGACAACAAACCCTTCGGGTTGTTCCATATAGATTTCCTCATCTATATCCCCATTTAGAAAAGCTGTCTTCACATCCATTTGATGTACAGTCAACTTTCGCATTGCAGCGACAGCAAACATCATCCTTATAGATGTTATTCTCGATACTGGAGAATATGTATCAAAGTAATCAAGACCATGTTGCTGCTTATATCCTTTGATTACAAGTCTGGCCTTGTACTTATCGATGGTCCCATCAGGTTTCAACTTCTTTTTGAAAACCCACTTGCTACCTAGTGTTTTACTATCGGTTGGTAAGTCCACTAACTCCCAAGTATGATTCTGTAAGATAGAATCTACTTCACTTTTGATGGCCTCTTTCCACATAGGTCCATCAGGTGATGTTACCGCTTCCCTATAGGTTTTCGGATCACCTTCTTCGAGCAAATAAGTCAGAAACTCTGACCCATAGGATTTCTCCTTCCTTTGTCTTTTGCTCCTTCTCACTATCCCCACATTTTCGTCTTCACTTTCATCATTCTCATTGTCGTCTACTATAGACTCATGAGGTCGTTTAGACGTCGTAGGGCGTTCGACTCCAGGATTACAAAGAAATACATTCTCAAAGAATGACGCATTCCTTGACTCCATAATCGTATTCTTTTGAATCTCAGGAATCTTCGATTCATATACAAGAAACCGATATGCAGTACTATGTGGTGGATATCCGATGAAGGTACAATCCACAGCCTTATGGACCAATTTTCACCTTCTTAGGTGCAGGGATCAGTACCTTTGCAAGGCACCCCCACACTTTCAGATTTTGGTAACTTGGTTTCTTTTCCTTCCACATCTCATAAGGACTTTCATCCTTATTCTTGCGAATCATCATATTTAAAATATGAGTTGCACTTATGATGGCTTCCCCCCACATCGACTGCGGAAGTCCAGAGCTTAACAACATCGCATTCATCATCTCCTTGAGAGTGCGATTCTTCCTCTCAGCCACTCCATTAGACTGAGGGGAATATGGTGCAGTGACCTCATGGATTATACCATGTTGTGAACAGAATTCCCTAAAAGGTTCACATTATTCACCTCCACGATCACTTCGTATCGTTTTGATTTTCTCATTTTGTTGTGTCTCAACTTCTTCCTTATAGATTTTAAATTTATCTATAGCTTCGTCTTTGCTTTTAAACAAATATACATAACAGTATTTTGTACAATCATCTATGAATGTAATAAAATACTTGTTTCCTCCTCTAGTTGGAGCGAATTTTAAATCACAGTTCCTCCTCTAGTTGGAGCGAATTTTAAATCACATATGTCGCTATGTATTAGGTCTAGCACCTTGGTGTTTCTTTGCACATGTTTAAACGATGCTCTTGTTAATTTTGCCTCAACACAAGTTTCACACTTATGTTTTGAATCAATATTCAATTTTGGTATGTAATCTTTTGCACTTAAACGTCGTAAAGTGTCAAAATTAACATGTCCTAATCTAGCATGCCATAAATTAGGAGACTCAAGCAAGTAAGCAGAAGAATTCTTTATTTCAATATTGTCCTTAACGGACATCACATTGAGCTTAAAAAGCCCATCGGTTACATAACCCTTGCCTACAAACATACCATTCTTAGACAAAATAATTTTATCTGACTCTATTACAATACGAAAGCCATGCTTATTCAACAAGGAACCAGACACAAGGTTCTTGCGAATATCAGGCACATAAAGTACATTCTTCAAAGTCAGATCCTTCCCAGAAGTCATCTTCAGAATCACCGTGCCTTCCCCTTCAATGGTAGAAGTTGCTGAATTCCCCATGTAAAGCTTCTCACCAGCATCAGAAGCTTTGAGGCTAGAGAAAATCACCTTGTCCGAACAAACATGCCTTGTAGCTCCCATATCAATCCACCATTCCCTCGGATTAGAGCCAACCAGGTTCACCTCAGAGACCGTAGCACAGAGGTCTATGTCACCCATCTCCTTAGAGATATCATCGACCATGTTTGCGTCCTTCTTCTTGTTGGCCTTCTTAGGCTTCCTACACTCAGAAGACCTATGACCCACTTTGTCGCAGTTAAAGCACTTCCCTTGAAACTTCGTCTTCGAAATTCCTCCCTTAGGTGCCAACTTTGCCCCTTTACCAGAATTGTTCTTCTTGGGCTTATGTTCCACCATGTTTGCCTTTTCAGTGGAAACATTCATCTTCTTCTCGGATCCCCTGTTGTCTTCTTCAATACGAAGTCTAACGATCAGATCCTCCATAGTCATCTCCTTTCGCTTATGCTTAAGGTAGTTCTTGAAATCTTTCCATCCAGGTGGCAGCTTCTCAATCACAGCAGCAACTTGGAAAGACTCACTTATGATCATCCCTTCAGCATGAATATCATGGATGATCACTTACAGTTCTTGCACCTGACTGACCACAGTCTTAGAATCCGCCATATTATAATCAAGAAAGTGGCCAACAATCTACTTCTTAGCCCCAGCATCCTCGGTTTTGTACTTATGGTCAAGTGACTCCCATAAGACCTTAGCTGTTGGCTTTGTACTGTACACGTTATATAACGAGTCAGCCAAACCATTTAGCACGTATTTCCGATAAATATAATCGGCGTGCTTCCAAGCATCAACAGCATAAACTGCTTGCGTGTTACTCTCAGCAGTGAGCAACGGTGGATCATCCCTGAGGTAGCGATCCATATTCAACGTGGTCAGATAGAACAACATCTTTTGCTGCCATCGTTTGAAGTTCGTACCATTGAACTTCTCAGGTTTCTCAGCATGTGCAGCAGGCACTGTAGGAACCGTAGGCACAACAGGTGCAACATGTGTGGTAGCCACTCCAGATGGTGGTACTACCGTCGATCCAACCGGAACAATAAACTGTCCAATGACATTATGTCCCACAGGCACATGTCCCGGAGGCACATGTCCAACCGGCGTTGCACCCACATCAGATGTTATAATCTATGCAATAGGGTTTAACGGCGGCTGGTGATCCCCATCAGATGTTACAATCTGTGCGTTGGGATCAACCACCTTGTTCGTGTTGTTCATAGTTTGATTCTCCATTGATTCTGTCACTCAAACAAACAATTAAATACGTAAGTACAGATCACAGATATAAAATAAAATACGCTTTAAGATTGTTAGACAATCTGTGAAAAAAGTACAAAATAGTAGATCGTGTGTGTGTGAATAACATAATAATCACTACGCCATAGATGGCCTGCAACAACGTTTTTTTTGGTGTTGCAATGAAAAACGTTACAGTAGCTCTAAACTTGATGGCCTGCAGCAACGTTTGTTTTTTGTGTTGCTGTATACAAAACATGGTGTTGCCGTAGCTATAAGAAACGTAGCAAGTTGCAACGCTTGTGAAGTGTTGCCGTTAATATGATTTAAACACAATCTTTTTAACAAAAATTGAAATAAATAATTATTGTGAATTAAAATTAATTAATTTAAAAAACAAATAATTTAAATTTTCAAAGTTTGTTATTAGACTCAATATTAGAATTTCTAAAATATATAACATTTTTATAATTTGAAAATATACCAAATCATTAATTTTTATAATTAATAAAACAGAAAAATAAAATAATTGTATGCAGTGTTGAAAATAATGGGCTGGGTTTGCTTTTGGCGTGGGCTGGGTTTTGGCACTGTCCGAATTTTGGAGCGCGGCAATTTTGCCGCTTGTAATTTTAGCTAAGTAAAAAAAAAAACACACTCACTCACTCACTCTAACACGAAGAAAACAAACACACTCACTCCTAACCCTATCCGCCGCTCACTCTCTACCACCGGTCACCGCTCACCGCTCACCGCTCATTCACTGGAAATTAGGGTTTCGATTTGGGGTTTCTTCAAGCTTGGAGGCTGATTCAGTTAGGGTTTGAATTGGGGATCGAATTGAATTAGGGCTTTTAACATCATCAGGTATTATTCTTAATTTGAGCTCGCTTTTGAAGTTCTAGCTGTTAATTTGTTTTGCATGCATCAAATATTATTCGAATTTGTTATTTTTAGCTGTTAATTCGAATTGATTTAGGGCTTTTGAAATGTTATTCTCTGCTTGAATACAAATTGAATTGGGGATTTTCTCTGATTTGATTTAGGTTTCGATTTGTTTGTTGTATTAAAGTATGTATGTTGTATATATGATCTGATTTCATGCTTTTCCCTCCTCTCTCTCTCTCTCTCTCTCTCTCTCTCTCTCTCTCTCTCTCTCTCTCTCTCTCTCTCTCTCTCTCCCTCTCTCTCTTTTTCGTAGTGAACAAAAGCGTTTCCATAGACCCCTACGACAGCTGTGCCAAATGCAACGCTGAAAAAGCGTTGCCGTTTCGTTTTTTTGCTCTACAGCAACGTTTTTTTGGCTTGCTGCAACATTTTGAAAACGTTGCTGCAGCCCATCTATGGCGTAGTGAATAAAACGAATAAAAGAGGAGACAAGAACGTAAGAACCCGAGTCCAGTGCGTGACAGTCTCCTTAAAGCGTATTTGCCCTCACCGTATGTGCGAGCAAAACGCCTCCCAGGATAAAACGGATTGCAGTGAGGCTACAGTAGCGTCACTCTCAGCGAGCTTGAAATGAGCAAGAATATCACAGAAGGAAGAAGAGGCTGTGTTTAAGAGGAGAGGATGTGTTTTTTCGAATGAATAATCCTAAGGCTCTACACGAGAATATATAGGATATAAAAACTTGTGCGCTACACAATTGCCTTAATTAATTAGCTGTGCTAATTAAAAAGTCGGTGGCAATTTTCCTTTATTAATTAACCGCGTTAATTAATTAAGGTAAGGCGGTGGCAAAAAATTCGTTATAAAAACGGAATTGATTTCACCACAATTAATTCCAAATTCGAATTAATTTAGTCAGATCTTTAAGCCCAAACCCAGTGGAAATAATAATTAGCAAAACTAGTCCGAGATTATTCGGTCCAATTTTCTGCTACATTCGTGTCCGCAGGTCGCACACGCAGAAAGCCCGAAGGCTTGCGAAGCCTCGAATTTCCCCTCGAAATCCCAAAATTCGCACCCCCCCTGCGCGCCCGCGTAGGAGATGGAGCAACACTTAACCAACACAAGTGAACACTCCTATTGTGTTGTACTATATAAAGCAAAGGAAACTCCTTTTCCTTATCAATGTGGGACTTCAAGTTTAACAACAAAATTTCCACTCTTAAGGGACCAACTTTGAGTAATCATAACTCATCCATCCCTTAGTCGTTTTGAGTGTTTAAATATGCATTGAAAAGCTCTCGCGGAGGAGAACACTCTCCAAGCATGACTTGTTGCAAACACGCTCATAAGGCACACTCAAATCGGAGCTCAAAATGACTCGACAATGTGGGTCTAAAACCCACATTTTCTAACATAAGTAGTATATAAGGATTTAGCTCAAGATTTATTCAGTTTTGAATAGGGATTTCTTTCTATCAAGTCTTTTTGAAATATCGAATGTATAATTCCAATGAGTTATTTACTATTGTAATTCTTGAAATATCGAATAGAGCTTTTGACATAAAAAATTCTTAACATGTTGAATGAGTCTTTTTTTCTTTTAGAATCTTAACATGTTGAATAAGACTTTTGATATATGAAATCTTTCAGATATCGATTGTGTCTTTTTACTTCTGCAATTCTTGGCATGTCGAATAGAGTATTTGACTTGTGAAATTCTTGAGATATCGAATCCTGGACTTCTCTAATAGATAAATCTCACTTCTCGAATTTGTACATAAAAAAAAATTATCTTCAAATTTCAACTGTATTTATTTGAGCAGTCTTCTTCTTCAATCTTAAGGCATGATTCAGGGATCTTCTTTCAAGCATTATTACATGATTGATTTATACAAGTTGTTGACAAATACGTGCAAATACAAGATATAAATCAAATTAATGGATTCTCCGGTTAAGAGATCATGTAAGTAATGTATAGCATTTACTATACAACAAACTTGTTATATAAATATATATAGGCATGCTTTGGTGTCTAACATGATTGTGGTCTATATGAAATTTACCCAAGAGGAAAAAAAAATTTAGTGAAAATTTATCACAATATTAACAATCTTCATATGTATCTTACATCAGCAAATGCAACAACCCAGCCACGATCAAGTAAGCTTAGTCGGTCTGAGGTCCAACTTTTAGCAAGCATACGCCTGTATGCTCCATAGCCATTTAGAAGTCCAGAAGACTGTCCCTTGTGATGAGCTTACGAGTGTACAAGATGGTTAATGGGATTTTGATACCATCATATTCATGGGAAGCAATAGGATATGGGTTCAGATGCTAATAGTGCTTTAGAAGCAGAAATCAATGCTGCTAAATTTTTGTATCAGGAATTTTGTAGTAGTATGTTCAAAATACGGCTACTAAGGATATGTACTGATTGTATAGAGGTGGTGAATTTATTTTGTAAGGAAAAATTTGGAGTTTCTTCGGCAAATGAGTTAAACCACTTTGTAGGTTTAAATAGAAAGGGTTTGATCTCGGTCAGGTATTTGCCTAGAAGGTTGCTACATGAAGCTGATTCCCTTGCCAGAGAAGGAAGGGATAGAGATAAATTACTAAAAACGTGGTGCTAATTATATCAGTGGGGCTTGATCTATTGGGTTAGTGGACCTGATTTGTAGGTAGGTTTAGTTGTGGGATTTATTAGTCAAGAGGAGTCTCTATTTGGTGAATGCTCAACAAACCAGTGAAGGAGTCCAGTGGTTTGTAATATTATGTGGTAAGTGGGGATAGAGTTTTATCTTGTGGGTAATTTTATTTACGGGATTTTTTTGGTTTATTTTGTAAGTGGTGATTTAAAGGGGGCATATCTTTGGTAGTGGATCTATTGAGTTTGAGTGATGTTCTAACCTGGTGGGCGCAGGTAGAGTTCTGATGTGGGTTGTTGGGGTTTTTTCTTAGCAGCTTATTTTGCTTGTTTGTATCAAGGTTGTTTGCTGTGGTTTCCCTAAGTGGTCTGTTGGTGATCCACAGTTTGTATCTCTTTATTTGTCTGTGGAATGAAAACTTCGATTTATCAAAAAGAAAAAATAGGATATGGGTTCGTTACTATGCGCACAGAAGGGTGAATCTTTTTTCATGGAATGCAAGAAAAATAAGAGGATGAGGATCAAAAGCCAAAGCAGGTGAAAATAAAAAAAAATTGTAGATGTTTGGTGATGAATGTAGAGTTCTCAAATGACTTCTCGAACTCTTCTTTTCTTGATTTCTCGAACTTACTTGCATAGTTACAGCAAACTCTCTTTTGACTACTGATATCTGAATTTAGCATCCCAAGGCTTGTTACAGAAATAATTCGTAACTACATGCAGAGTTCCAATCTCAAGATATTGCTTTAGTTGATCTGCATTTAAGTTAGTTTCCTTATTTATTTGTCAGCTTCGATTCCTTGATTCATTTTCTGCCTTGTGGTATTTGTTATCATCATCTAAAACATATATGACTCAACAATCTCCCCCTATTTATGTCTTTGAGAAAATAACATAAATCCAGAGTGTGATGATAACAAAAACCACTCTTCAGACTTTTCGTTCATTAGAGCAGAAAATATTGATCAAGCTTCTTCGACACAGTTTCTGGATTGTACTACTTACTCCACTTGAGTACTTAGAACTGCTCCCCCTATGTATAGCATTTATTTTGAGAGTCTTGTTATGTTTCTTCACTTGCTGGTTGTTCTAAAGGTAATTCCGACCCTTCTCCCCCTTTGTTGAAGGATAAAGAAAGAGACTGTTTGAGATTGAAGGAAAAGTCTGAAACTTCCCTTCATGCTTACTTCTCCCCCTTTTTTGTTATCAGCAAGATCAGAGTAGTAGTAATTAGATTGAGAACCAGAGGGAAGAGAAACTTAAATTGGCATGAAAATTTTCTCTCTTAATCTCTCTATTTTTGCATCAGGATCTCATCCTGGCTCACTTCTCACAACTCACCTTCCCTTCCTAAAGGGGTACTCAACCTCTCCTTTTGCTCTCCTGGAAGAAATAGGAGACCACTCTTACACACACCTCACCTTCTGCTCTAGAGCAACTAGGCCTCTCTTGTTTTTCACTCCCTTCCCTCAGTCCTAGAAACCATGAAATTTCACGAAGATTGAAGAAAAATTGTTGTTTTAAACAGAGATAAGGTTCAGTAAACTGCCTTTAGAGAAAGCTTAGTGAACTGAGTGTTGGCTTCTTCATGAATTAAAATGAAGAATCAAGAGTGTTTGGAGTTGTATTGAAGTGCTTCAGTTTCCAAAATAGGTATCCATGAATGGGGCTGAATCCTCTCATTTATAGAAGATTCATCAACCTGAAATTAAGAAATAGTTAAGAGTAACTTGTGTGTGCTCCCCCTGTGTCAATACAACTTGTACTAACTCCTGGCTAGATGACAAGTGTTATAGGTTGCACAATTTTGTCCCTTACCCTCACTGAATGTGTTCCTGGTTGGGAACTTGATTCAATAGTTAAAGTCTATTGAGAAAGTAAAACTAGAAATGTGGATGTCCTTATTAATCACTATGCCTTTTTGGGAAGACATAGGATGGCCAGGCTGGTTTTACACACCCTTACCTTCCTTGTTCTTGTGGTTTTTTTATGTTCACCACTTCCCTCACCCTCACTTTCCTCATGAACACTCCCCTCAAGTTAAGATTTGCAAGGATTGTCAACTACAGTTTATTGAAAAACTGTAGAGGGGGGTTTCAAAGATGGAACATTGTGAATATATGGTGTACTGATTGGGTAGAGAATCTGGGGGACATTCCAGAACTTCTCATTTCAGCAAATTAAGGCAAAGATTTTAGGACAATAAAGAGAAATGCTGATTAAAAGGAACTCAATACCTTAGCTAAGTGTACTGCTGTAAGAGCCTTCTCCACATGAAGGTTTATTCTCTTAAGGAATGCAGAACACCACTTCCCTTGATTGATCGAATTGACATTGTGCCAGTAGCTGTACTTAGGAAAGAAACTAGTTGCAGAGATAGTTATGAATATTCATTTGAGTATCTGCAAGAGTGTTGTACTTAATCCTAGTGCCATAGTTAGTCAATTTGAAGCATGAGTTCAATCAGTAAAAATAAATACTTATTCATGTGTTTAGAGTTAACTAATAGGTCCTGTTAAAATAGAGTACAGACCATTTATTTCTAATTAAGCTCTAATTCTAAGTGTGTTACACATGGGACATGGCACATGATAGAATTATAGAACCTGGTTGATGCAATGACCAAGTTTGCTGAGTGAACACCGTCACTTTATCATCATCATCCTCTGTTGTCAGTTTGAGTCATTTAGAGTACTGCAAATTGGACACAAAGCTATGCAACTGTGTAGCTTTTAAAACTCACTTTGAGGGTTAGATGGTAACGTGAACTTAGAATTAGAACATCATGAATAGTGTCTAACTATTCATAAGTTACCATATCTATTAAGTTTCATTCAGAAGAATTCAAAACATCCTGATTAGATTAAAGATAACTGAATGAAATGTGTGCCAGACCACAAAAAGATCAGAAATACGCGTAAGTTGAATTAAGAAAAATAATTCGCAGAGATTAGGTTATTAAGCCAACTTAGGTGATTCAAGCACAGTCCAACTCAATCTTGTCTAAGCATTTTATGAAAGTCGAGACATAATCTAATCATCAACTCGTTCTAATGAGACATGCAAGTAGATCATAACCATAGAATTAACAAGATAAAGGTAGATGGAAACTTCATTTCATTAAAATAAAAAGAAATTACAAGAATGGTCAGAAGGACCATTGAAATAAAAACAAAATAAAAACAAACTTAAACAAAAACTTAAATTAAGACCCCCCCACCTACACCATCTAGGCGGCCTTGGCTGGGTCCTCAACGGAGTCCTCCCGATTGCGTGTCCGGAGAACCTCCATCGCTGCACGCATGGCAGCGAGGTTCTTCTCCTCCTCGGCCAGGAGTTCGTCTATCTTCTCCTGGAATGCCAGCACCTTCTCATAGAAGGGCATGGCCTCAAACTCTTCGACAGAAACCTTGAGAATGCTCTTAGTCATTTTGGTTGAAGAGAAGGAAGAAGAGGGTTTTGTTTAAGAGTGAGTTTAAATGATGTCTACCCCTTCCTATTTATAAGCCCAGAAGTCCTAAAGACACGACTTAATATCTAGGAAATAAACGGGTGCAAGGTTAAGCAAAGGTCACACCTCTTTAATACACACTAACGCATGCAAAAGAGATTACACGGTGTCCTAGACTAATCCTGACAGATCATTTAGAAATGATAAAAAGTAAAATATTATGTGTGCTATTTGTTCCAAAATCATTTAAGTCTGACAGCTTAAGTCTAATCAACTCGAGACAGATAATTTTAGAGAACAGAGCACACAAAGCATTCGAGTATTCTGGACACAGAATAAAGCATTTAAATAATATCAACAATTAATTAAACTATTCGACATCTCAAATATCGATCATTCGACTTGTCTGAACATTTACTTATTTGATATCTCTCATCATTTGACTAGTCGATATCTCTAGTTAAAAGACTAGTTCTATATCTTTGGAAAACTAGTTGATCGATATCTCAAGCATAATATCCATTCGACAACTCAAAGAAGTACACATATTCATTCGATATCTCTAGGAAATTAAGTGTTCGATATCTCCAGAATAATCATGCAAATAGTCAAATAAAACAAATAAAATCTAGAGAACAAAATTCACTGGCTGCAACAAATTGAACAGATATTAAAGATTATGAAAAGTTCAACATACCAAGCTCACTTACCAACCTTGAGAAGGTTGCTTCATCCAGAGCTTTAGTAAATATATCTGCTAATTGTTTCTCACCTGGAACAAAATGAAGTTCCACAGTACCTTCCATCACATGTTCTCTGATGAAATGGTATCTGATGTCTATGTGCTTAGTTCTTGAGTGCTGCATTGGATTCTCAAAAATTGCAATTGCACTAGTGTTGTCACAGAAAATTGGAATCTTCTCAACCTTAACTCCATAGTCAAGCAGTTGATTTCTCATCCATAGAATCTGTGCACAACAACTCCCTGCTGCAATATACTCAGCTTCTGCTGTTGAAGTTGAAACTGAATTCTGCTTCTTACTGAACCAAGAGACCAGCTTGTTTCCTAGAAATTGACAGGTGCCTGTGGTACTCTTCCTGTCCAACTTACATCCTGCATAGTCTGCATCTGAATAACCTATTAGATTAAAACCAGAATCTCTAGGGTACCAAATTCCAAGGTTTGGTGTCCCCTTGAGATACCTGAGAATCCTTTTAATAGCTACTAAATGAGATTCCCTAGGACCAGATTGGAATCTAGCACATAAACATGTAGCAAACATAATATCAGGTCTATTAGCAGTTAAATATAAGAGAGATCCAACCATGCCTCTGTAGCTTGAAATGTCCACCTTCTTTTCCTTAGTATTCAGTTCAAGCTTAGTGGCAGTGGCCATGGGTGTTTTTGCAGAAGAGCAGTCTGCTAAGTCAAACCTCTTTAATAGATCAAAAACATATTTTGTTTGAATTATATAAATTCCCTCATTTACTTGTTTAACTTGTAAACCAAGGAAATAAGTTAATTCACCCATCATACTCATTTCATATTTACTTTGCATAAGTTTGGCAAACCTTTTACAAAGCTTCTCATCTGTAGACCCAAATATTTTATCATCTACATAAATTTGGACAAGTATCATAGAGCCATTGACAGATCTATAAAAGAGAGTCTTATCTACAGTACCTCTGGTGAAGTGATTCTCAATGAGGAACTGTGAAAGAGTATCATACCAGGCTCTAGGTGCTTGCTTCAGGCCATAGAGTGCTTTGAGCAAATAGTAAACATATTCTGGGAAGTCTGGATCTTCAAACCAGAAGGTTGACTCACATACACCTCCTCCTCCAGAATACCATTTAGAAATGCACTCTTGACATCAATTTGATAGACCTTGAAATTGGCATGAGCTGCATAGGCTAGGAAGATTCTGATTGCTTCTAACCTTGCCACTGGTGCAAAGGTTTCTTCAAAGTCAATTCCTTCTTCTTGACAGTAGCCTTTGGCAACTAGTCTTGCTTTATTCCTTGTGACTATACCATTTTCATCCATCTTGTTCTTGAATACCCACTTAGTGTCAATCACTGATTTGTCTTTTGGCTTGGGTACAAGTTTCCATACTTTATTTCTTTCAAACTAGTTTAGCTCCTCTTGCATTGCTAAAACCCAGTCTAGATCTAGAAGAGCATCTTCAACCTTCTTAGGTTCCTCTTTAGAAAGAAAGCTACTGTACAAGCATTCTTCTTGAGTTGCTCTCCTAGTTTGGACTTTTGCATTGGAGTCACCAATTATCAGCTCAAACGGGTGATCCTTAGTCCATTTCCTTTGTGGTGGCAAGCTTGACCTTGATGAAGTTGTTTCATTCTCTTGATGTTGACCATTTTCATTCGTTGTTGAGTGTTGACTGTGAGAGACTCCCCCTGAGTGTATGGACCTCGTGTTGAGTGGAGTTCTAACAGAGTTGTCAACAGATATTTCTCTTTGAATCTCAACTGTTGCCTCAGCATGATCTTCATCAGATGGTGTGAGTTGCTCTTCTACAGTTGGTCCATTATGCACTTCACTTGATGGTCCATGTCTGTTCTCTACACCCATCGTTATCCTTTCTTCATCATCATCTTCATTTACTTCACTACATGTCTCATTCTCGAATGAAAGTGACTCATGAAAACCTTCATCTACAAGACCAGATATTTTCTTGTCGTCGAAGACAATATGTATGGACTCCATAATAATGTTAAGTCTTAGGTTGTAGATTCTGTAAGATATTTCAGCTGAGTATCCAACAAAAATAGCTTCATCTGCCTTTGAGTCAAATTTCCTAAGGTTCTCACCATAGTTCTTCAATACGAAACATTTGCATCCAAAGACATGCATAAAGTTAATTGTTGGCTTCTTGCCTTTGAATAGTTGGTAAGGTGTCATGCCTTTTGCTTGGTTGATCAAGGATATGTTCTGAGTGTAGCATGCAGTATTAACAGCTTCAGCCCAGAAATATGTTGGCAACTTTGATTCTTCAAGCATAGTCCGTGCAGCTTCAATAAGAGTTCAGTTCTTTCTCTCCACCACACCATTTTGTTGAGGTGTTCTTGATGTAGAGAATTCTTGAGTAATTCCTTCTTCCTCATAGAACTTTCTTAGCACAGAATTCTTGAACTCAGTTCCATTGTCGCTTCTAATCCTTCTTACTTTGAAGATTGGATTGTTGTTGATTATCTTGACATGCTTGATGGTGATTTCACCTGCCTCATCTTTCGAACGTAGAAAGAAGGTCCAAGTGTACTTGGAGAAATCATCAACAATTACAAGACAGTATTTCTTGTTGGCTATCGACAATACATTGACTAGTCCAAATAGATCCATGTGCAAAAGCTGTAAGGGTTGATCGATTGAAGACATTGACTTAGATTTGAAAGAGGTTCTCCTTTGCTTCCCTTTCTGGCAAGCATCACATAATCCATCATTGGAGAACTCCAATTTTGGAAGGCCTCTGACCAATTCATTCATGGCTCTAAAATTCAAGTGTGACAGTCTCTTGTGCCAAAGCCATCCTTCATCCATGCTTGCCTTGCTGAAGAGGCATGTAGCAGAGTTGGCACTTATTGAGTTGAAGTCAGCAATGTACACATTTCCTTTTATATTTCCTGTCATCACTACCTTGTTGTCGTTCTTCTTAAAAACAACACAAGCTTCAGATGTGAACCATACATTTTGATTTTTATCACATAGTTGACTGATACTCAACAAGTTGTGCTTGAGTCCATCAACCAGTGCTACTTCTTTAATGACAACATTTCCTTGTGAAATCAAGCCATATCCTCTAGTATATCCTTTGCTGTTGTCTCCAAAGGTAATGCTAGGGCCAGCTCTCTCCTCAAACTTAGTGAGCAGGGTAGAATCTCCAGTCATGTGCCTAGAACAACCACTATCCAGGTACCAAAGATTCTTTCTGTCTCCCTACACACATCAAAATCAAATCAAGTTGATTTTGGTACCCAAGTTTCCTTGGGTCCTGCCTTGTTAGCCTTTCTCCTATTTTTCAAACCCTTACCATCCAAGGGTTCTGATTGAGTTAAATCAATCTTAACTCTTGGTGTAGGTCTCTGAAAAACAGGTTGTCTCACATGCTCATAAGCATTAAAGCTAGATGTACAATTTGGCATAGTCTGTGCAAACATGTTATTCATCATCCAGGACAACTGAGGAAAATTAAAGACATTGTTATATGGATTATGTATGAATTGCATGTTAGCATACTGACTAGATGCATGAGCAGGTTGAACAAATATGTTAGGCACAACATTCATAGCAGGCATAGGTATTGATTTAGACATGCTAGGCACAGAAGCATTTTTAAGAAATTTACAGTTGGCAGACAAATGATTAACACTACCACAGTACACACATTCCTTTCGAGGAGCATATTTATCAGGTGTGTAATTACTATGTTTGTTAATTCCTACCTTGCCATTTCTATTCTTCTTATTAGCTTAGCCTTAGGTTCAGTCTTTTCTAACTTATCCTTCAATTTCTTGATGGATGAGCGACCTATGTTTTCTTGTTCAACTGACTTGGTTTTGCTACACTCTCCCAACACAAAGTTTTTGCTGACAGGACCATACTTCTTATGCAATTTCATCACGGTTACATTACTAACAGGTCTCAACTCCTCTGGACAATCATCATCCAATGGGTCACTGTCCGATGCAACCTCCCCATCAACTTCCAACTTTGTTTATGCTATTTTGCAGAAAGAATCAATTCCTTGCCTATTGCCAATTTCTTCAGTTTTAGCCTTTGATCCTCTCCACTTAGCAATTAAATCTTGTTCATTTTTCAACTGTTCCTTTAAACAATCTTCTCTATATAAGGCCTCAAGTAATTTATCTTTTGCATCCTGGTAATCTCTTCTCATTGTGTTCAAAATTAATTAATTGAGTCTCTAACAGAGTATTCCTATCACCTAACCTAGCATTCAGATCCTTAATCTTGTTGTTTTCTTTGTTAAGTGATTTCGATGTAACATGCATGTTGTACAATTCATTAGACATTTCATTAACAACATTAGCACATTAATCTTTGGAAAGCTTAGTTAGATTTGTAGAGTATACCTGGTTGCTTGCTAAACTGGCTTCTTCATCGTTCTCGTTTGCCATGAGTGCAAGGTTGACAAACTCTTCCTCTGCATCTGAGTTTCCTCCAGCTGCCCAATCATCATCTCTTGATACGAATGCTCTCTCCTTTTGCTTGAGAAGATCAAAATACTTCTTCTTGTAGTCAGCAGTCTCAGACTATTTCTTTTCATTCTCAGCTTTGGATTTTTTACATTCATTAGCAAAGTGGCCAGCCATTCCACAGCTAGCACTTGATCTTTGACCTTTCAGCCATGCCCTTGTTAGGTTGATAGCTTTTCTTGAATTGCCCGGCTCCTGCTGGATTCTTCTTGAATCTCAACTTTGAAAATCTCTTTGACAAAAATGCCAAATATTCATCTAGATCTTCCGATTCATCCTCACTCACCGCATCAAGTTCCCCCATCATCTTGCTTTTGCCTTTGCTAGTTCCTGCTCCATCTTCACAAGTTCTTTGACTTGGTGTGGTTTCTACATCCTTCATCTTCTCTCCATCTTGGTTGGTTGGAATATTGGCCACCAAAGCTACATTTCCACCTTTCTTCTGGCTCTTCTCGACTTCCTCATCTTGTTGTAACTCGAGCTCATAGGTCTTTAGAATTCCATACAGTCTCTCAAGTGTATAGTCTTTGTAGTCTTGAGAATTCCTCAATGAGACTGTCACTGGCTTCCATTCTTTAGGTAAAGACCTAAGAAATTTTAGGTTGGAGTCTTTCGTTTCATAAACTCTTCCATACAACTTTAACCCATTTAACAGTTTTTGAAACCTGCTAAATATATCAGTTAAGCTTACACATGTATTAAAATGAAAATGTTCATACTGTTGTATGAGGAGTTGTTTCTTATTTTCTCTGACTTGCTCAGTCCCTTCATAGAGTGTTCGAATAGTGTCCCACACTTGCTTGGCAGTGGTGCAATTGATGACACTATCAAACATGTCTTGATCAATACCATTGAACAGTATATTCATGGTCTTCTTGTCCTTCTGGACCTCCTCTTTGTCTCCATCTGTGAATTTTTCTGGCAGTTTGGGAATAGGCCTTCCAGCAGCTCCAGTTCCAGCTGCTTCTCCAACTGTAGTGTCAGCCTTCATAGGTATATGAGGACCTTTCTCTATGCAGTTTACATAACCTTCATCGATGGATAAGAGATGTAAATGCATCTTTACTTTCCAGTGAAAGTAATTATCTTTGTCGAGGATTGGTATTTTCACGCCTGTATCCTTCAATCTCATGGTGGTGATCTTTAGACTTCTTGTATGCTAGAAGCTTACTTTGATACCAATTATTATTTCCCAGTTATGCACCACGAGATTGTAGAAGGGGGGTTGAATACAATCTCAACTAAATTCTTTTGAACTGATGAGGTTTAAAACAAATTGTTATAAGAACAGAAAGAAAAACAAGATAGACAAATTATCTAACACACATACAACACGAGATATAAAAAATCTCAGGTGGGTTAGCTTGATATAAAAAATCTATGGTTGTATTTGAAGATAATTCTCTGCGTACGAATACACAGCTGCGAGTTACAATATTTTAGTGTTTATAAGAAAACTTAAGCTATCAGCCTTGTGATCAGTGTTTTCTTCTCTCTACTAAAACTATTGCTGCTCATACAGCTTATTAAAACTATATGAAGACAAGTAAAGTTATATGAAATGTGATGATACATTTATGGTATAACTTGTCACACACACATACTCGAAGTGGTAGCCATTTCTGGAATTATCTTGAAAGTCTTCTTTTCTTGATCTGGACAATCCCAGCATGCTTCAAGTCAGTGTATGTTTCTTTCTTCAAAATTTACTAAGTTCTTGAGATGACTTAGCTTCCAAGCCCACGTGATACTTTATGCAAAGGATCTTTTTGCTTTGGATCTTTGTCTCTGAAAGTAGCTTTAATCAAAAAGATAATCTTTTTGAAAGTCAATAAGCTTTTCTGCTTATTGAGCTGTGCTTGAACTTCCCAGATATAACGGTTGATCCTTATGCATTTATCAAGATATCCTTTGAATCTTTCAGTAGAAGTGTAATTATGTTGGAGGTTGCTTCCACTCTTATTGTTGCCCTTGAAGTAGGCTAAACAGTGACTGATTTCCCTTTCACTTGGAAGAGTTTGAGCCTTCAAATATCTACAATTTGACTCTCTACTCGTAACATCCTTTGTGTAATTAGCCACTGTCTATAAGTCACGGGTTGCAAAGTAATTCTGGGTCTAATCTCCATTCGATGTGTTCCTTTAGAAAACTCTGGTATTATTATGAAAACAGGTTGAGTTCTCGAACAAATGAATCTTGAGTTCTCGAATGATGACTTCTCGAGCAATTCCTTTAAGTGAGTTCTCGAATAACTTCTCGAACTGTTCCTTTTCGAATGACTTCTCGAACAATTCCTTTAAGTGAGTTCTCGAATGACTTCTCGAATAGTCTTTTGAGAGGACTTCTCGATTAGTGCATGTTGCAGACTTCTTGAACAGAGCAATCTGACTTCTCAAACTAGGACTTCTCGAATAGACCCTTTTTGTAGAGTTCTCAAATGACTTCTCGAACTCTTATTTTCTTAATTTCTCGAACTTACTTGCATGGTTACAGCAAACTCTCTTTTGACTACTGATATCTGAATTTAGCATCCCAAGGCTTGTTACAGAAATAATTCCTAATTACATGCAGAGTTTCAATCTCAAGATATTGCTTTAGTTGATCTGCATTTAAGTTAGCTTCCTGATTTATTTGTCAGCTTCGATTCCTTGATTCATTTTCTACCTTGTGGTATTTGTTATCATCATCTAAAACATATATGACTCAACATACAATAATACTAAAAATGTTATATACAGAGATTTAGGGTTCGATTCCCGCCAACAACATAGTAATTTATACTTAATATTAAAAATTATTATATACAAAATATTAATATTAATAGTTACTCCCTCCGTCCCTCTCATTTCTTTACAGTTTCTATTTTGGGACGTCCCTCTCATTTCTTTACATACTATAAATAGTAACTTTTAACAATAAAATACATTATTACATCCACTACTTCACTCCACTTTTTCAACACTTTACACTATTACACCCACTACTTCACTTATTTTAACAATAAAATCACTATTACACCCACTACTACACTTATTTTAACAATAAAATTACTATTACAACCACTACTTCACTTATTTTAATTATAATTCTTGGTCTCCGTGAAAAAACCAATGTAAACTACCACGGGGAGGAGGGAGTATAAGTTATAACTAGCCAAAAACGACGTCGGTTGCCTTGTTTAGACAACTACAACACAGAAGAAAAAACTCATCATCATCATCTAAGCTTGACCACCACCATTTTCAATCACTCCCAATAAAATAAAATGTCATGGTTCGCCAAATCACTCGCCACTCTCAAACTCGACGACGACGATGACTCGTCCTCTTCCCAACCGAATCACACCACCGAGTCACCAACTCACCCCAACTCGAACCCAACCGACTCCGATTCATCCAATCGCGGCGTCAAAGAAGACTTTTCCGAAATCACCAAAACCCTAACTCGTAACTTCTGGGGCGTCGCCTCGTTTCTCGCCCCTCCTCCACCTTCTTCCTCCGATTCGGACCCTACCGGATCCGATCCGGATGAGTCGGACTCTCCGTTGATCCCCAATATCCGTAACGACTTTGCGGAGATTGGCGGGAAGTTTCGGAGTGGGATTAGTAAGATTTCTAATAATATGGCGGTTGTTTCGGAGATAACGACTAAGATGGCATCGAATTTTCTTCAATTAGGAGTGGAAGATGAGGAGGACAGGAATTATTATGAGTTTGGAGCTGTGGGTGTTACGGATAGAGTGGTGGATTTTGTTAGAGATGTTGTTATGCATCCCGAGACTTGGCTTGATTTTCCTTTGCCCGAAAATGATGATGAGGAAGGTGATCTTTCGTAATTTTGGCTTGCGTTTTTTTGCTTTTCTTTTTACTGCGTTGAATGTGTGCTTAGTAAAGTTAATTAAGCTGAGGTTGAGTGTATCGAGTTTTAAATGAGTTTTAACTTTCTTTACTTAGTTGAACGAAATGATCAGTGAATTTAATTTGGGTTGTGTTAATTACATTTGGGTTGAATGTCAAGGTTAGTACTTTTGGTCCTGCTATGTTACTTGTTTTTTTTAAATAAAATTTATATGATAGAATTATTGTATAGACAAGTGAATGTGCACACTATAAATTTAAGTAGGGGTGTTTTGTTTATTTAATGGAGTATATAAGTGTGCCAATTGGAAGCCTTTTGAATGTGAGTGTGTCACACAATGCATTAGAAGAAGTTACATCAATCCTAAATCTTAAACATTATCCTTGCTATGAGCTCGAAAAAAGACAATAACTGGACACCGTGAAGAGGATGTTGCTCTGTTAAAACTGTTCTATGCCTGTACGTATATTTTTTTGATTTACTGAGTGATTTTCTTTTACCAGATTTTGACATGTCTGATGCTCAGCAAGAGCATGCTCTGGCTGTTGAGCGACTTGTGCCAAGATTGGCTGCTCTTAGAATGGAACTTTGTCCAGGTTATATGAGTGAGACGTGCTTTTGGAAGATATACTTTGTACTTTTGCATCCCAGACTTGATCAACATGATGCAGAAGTTCTATCAACTCCACAGGTAGGTCGGTTTTGGCTTTTGCATAATGTAGAAATAGTTTTCGGTTTTTAAGTGTCTTCCATCTGACAAGATATCTGTAGTTTTGAAATGCCATATCAGTTCTTCAGTGTCTACCTAGATTAAATATTAATACTTGAATAGTTGGATATCCGAAGATGTTGTATTGTTGTGCTTGTGTAAAGTTTGGATGATAATATTTGATTCATGCTGGGGTTTCTATGCCGAGCATTCACATCCCATTCCCCATCCCCAACTCCAAAAACTTACTAAAAATAGTAAATCCCCAAATAAAAATAGTAAATCCCTAAAATTATCAAAAAGTTTCTACATCCCATTCCCCATTTTCCATTCCCCTATCCCTATATTCTTTTTTATATTACTTCTTTCTCTCTCTTTCACTTACAATTTTAACTACCAAAACTTACCCACTATTATAAAATACAATTTAATATTATTATATGAGGAGAGAGAGTGTATGAGGATGGGGATGAGGCATCAACTTTGGTCCCTAAATATGGGGACTCAAACTTTGGTCCCTAAATCAAACCCCAAAATGGGGAATGGGATGGATGAGTGTTTTAGAAGAAAAGTTGGACAAATCCTCAAATTATAAGGATGGGGTTGAGGATGGGGGATGGGATGTGAATGCTCTAAGAAAATTCAGGATACTAAAAAGCTTCTCAACCGGGAAAGAGATGTGAATGTCTCTTTCATCCAACTCTGCAAATGTTTTGTTTCCAAATTAGCTGGTGCAGGTCAAAACTAAAACCATGTGATGGTGTGATAGTATCCATGCCTTTATGGATCTCTATCATAGATGTTATATGGTCTAAATATGTAGAACATATAGCTCGTACGCCCCCTCTCCCTCCCTTCAAATGCCTTCCATCTAAATCATAATTAATGTCTTGGTTAGTTAAGCAGAATGATTTATTCTCGCCGAAATTTTTTTTCTTGCGGATGCTTAGGGCATATGGCTCTACCCTCTATATGGTGTTGAAACTTGGAATTTAGACTCACCCATGTATGTTTTTGGCTCATCAAATCTGTTCCTCTGATTTAAAACCTGTGAATGGAGACCATTGATCATGTCAAGGTAAATCCTTGTCTCATCAGCCACTTAGGATTTAACCTGTGAATGTAGGACAACGAAACATGGGAACAGTACAGGAGGCTTTAGAAGCCCATTTGATTAATTTTTATTGGTTAAAATTCCATTAGAGTATCATACTTGTACTTTCTTTAAGTTTTGTATACATCTTCTCATGATCTTGAGGAGATACTGTATCAACTGGGCTTGCATAAATAGACTTCAGTAGCATTTAAGTAACTAGTATAGCCCTTTCAAAGAAGCAAAGTTTGGGATGTGGTAAATCATAGTCTGTCTATTGGACTTGAAACATTATGTGAGGCCCATAAGTTTCGATAAGTAGAATTACTGACTAATAATATATCTTGATATTTCTTGACAGTCCTTCTGCCTGGTTGGTCCAGAATAAAAAAAATGCTACCTTTACCACTCAAACCAATATTTAGGTGGCTTAGCCAAGGTCAGAATAGTTTGAGATACACTTTCTTTTGCTTTTTTTTGCAAAAGGATGATAGTTCATTAATTGGCTAATGCAGCGGCAACTGTACCAGAAAGTCCTTGAAGTAATTAAATATGCCATAGGGGTGGTGAAGGAACCTTTTTTTTTTTAAAAGCTTTGTTTTTGGGGCACTACTTCCTTTCGTACTTGTTCACTTCATCTAAAAATTACACTATCAAAAATTCTGGTAAATCAGAGTCTGTCTATTGGACTTGAAACGTTATGTGAGGCCCATAAGTTTCGATAAGTAGAATTACTGACTAATAATATATCTTGATATTTCTTGACAGTCCTTCTGCCTGGTTAGTCCAGAATAAAAAAAATGCTACCTTTACCACTTAAACCAATATTTAGGTGGCTTAGCCAAGGTCAGAATAGTTTGAGATACACTTTCTTTTGTTTTTTTTGCAAAAGGATGATAGTTCATTAATTGCTAATGCAGCGGCAACTGTACCAGAAAGTCCTTGAAGTAGTTAAATATGCCATAGGGGTGGTGATGGAACCTTTTTTTTTTAAAGCTTTGTTTTTCGGGCACTACTACCTTTCGTACTTGTTCACTTCATTTAAAAATTACACTATCAAAATTGCTGTGTTACGTGCCCGATAGTTTGGCTTTCCAATTAACAGTTGTAACCTTGTTAATGTTATATGTTTGTCCCATTATGGTAACAACTACAGGTTTGAATTTTTTAGGATTATCTTGTTTGGTTTATCTAGGTGGCTTGTAAATATCCGGAATTAAAACTTGATTAAATGCAGATTGTGAAAGCTAGATCTCTGCTGACACAGAATAATTTAAGAAATCATACTTCTGCAAACCCAGAACAGGACTACTCAAATAGGGACACTCCATCAATTAAGGAAGACATGAAGCCACCGGTCGAAGAGTTTCTTTCTGCACCATCTGCTAGTCAAATGAAATCTGTACCTTCTAATATATCTGCTCTTGAGTCAGCTCCCCAAGAAGCTGATATCGAGATGGAGAAGCATTCTGTTTCTGTTAATGAAGTTCAAATTGTTGACAAGTCTGTCATCCAAGAAGAGAATGTGGTCCAGAACAAAAAGCAAAACCTGCCATCTATTTCCTCTTCTAAAGTCCTTGGGGAAACAGATGAGGATGATGCAGATGATTGGTTGAAGGAGGAAACTTCAGAAACAGTTAGTTCAAGTGATAAGATTATCCCTATTGATAATGATGAGGATGTCTCATTCAGTGATCTTGAAGATGAAGGAGATGTTCCGACAAGTAACAAGAAAAAAGAATCGCGAGATTGGGTTCAGTTAGATGGGTCAAAGCAGAATAGGCATGAACCTGAAAACAAGAATTCTAATGACTGGCTCGACCTGGATGAGATTGAAGTTGAATAGTTTCAGCCTCGAAGCATTATATATCTACAGAAGAGAGTTTTTATGCTCTGCTGTGAATACTGTTTTCTGTTTATCGAGTCCTTGGTGAGGCCCCAAAGACTTTATATCTGTACATAAAATCATACGTTTTTGCGAAGATGTGTCTGCTTTTATCATCTTTCATGTTGTTATTTTCGGAATTCCTATACTTCATTAAGTTATTTATCAGATAGCGAATGCTGATGACTTATTTGGAAGGAGGATCCCCTTCTACAGTGCACAAAGTATTCAGTTATAAATTTGGTGTAATCTGACCTTCCATTATGTTTGTTCTGTTTATTTGCAAGGAATAAGGATTGTATAATTTTTGAACCCTCTATAGCTTACAGTCATTGTCATTATTAGTTCTGTAAAATAACAAAAATATGATGATTAATTTTCGATTATTTTATAGTTAATTTTGAGAAGAACATTAATATCATGAAATAATTTTCTTATTGTACATAAATCCTAAACATAAATTATATGTAGATTTTAAGGATTTATATTCCTTACTTATTATTTTTTTTAAAAGATTTATAAATTCACTGTTAAGGTCACGATCTGGTATGTACAAATAGTCAAATAAAAAAAAGCATTCCTATATAATTATTTATTTTGAATTATTTGTGGTACAATAATATTGTATATTATCCTTGCATGTGTAACAGATCTTTCCTTTGTACAGATGACATTAATCCAAGTAGTTGGACTTGGAAGTAAGAAGTAAAATAACTGAGCACGCCATGATTGAAGCCTATCATAAACCACAATTAACTTCCCTCCATATTTGACTTCGCTATCAAGAAAGAAGATGGGTCCTCTCTAGCCATTTGCTCTAATCCACTCACCCCCCTATATTTCCAGATAACTCTACAACCGCTTATTACACATTTACACACATACAGATGAATCATACGTGAAGATACGAAAGTGTGAATTCCCTTAGATTATCCAGTAGAGATAAAAGACAACATAGTCGTCGTAGATATGGTTACTTGTGATTCACTATAAACATTTGTTTGCATAGTTTCTAGTGGATGACCTCTGAAACTGGAACGTGCTCTTCTTTCCTTTCCTTCTACTCTATCATCCATCTGAAACTGCTTTAGCGTCATCACCTTTTTCCTTTCGCAGGTCCGTTAGCTCGTGCACATGTCTTCATCCATCTTAGCTTTTATCTTCATACGCAATAATTTATACGTGTATTTATAGGATTTGTCCAAGAACTGAATTCTTGATTACGAGATACTAAGTTTGTGGCTGACTGTTAATGGATATGCAAATTGTAAAAAAGGGCTTGGATTATACGCGAAAAAGAAAGAAGTTGGTTTGCATACTTGCAGCTTTGAGTTTTTCTGGTTATGGTGTATATAGAGTTTATAATTCACCTACAGTTATTAGGAGGAGGGAAAGGTTGTTGAAAGTTTTGGGTGCTTTTGGTTATCTTGCTGAAGCTGTTGCAGATTCTGCTGAGGCGATTGGGATCGTTTCGAAAGATTTTAATGAATTTGTTAAATCTGATTCTGATCAAGTTCCAAATAGTTTGAGGCAAATTTCTAAGCTTACAATGTCCGAGGAATTTACAGCACCTGTCAGTGGGATCACGAGGGCTATAGCTGTTGGAATTCTTCAGGGATATCAATCCGAGCAGGCTAAGAACATGGTTAATTCAGTTGGTAGTGGCGACTCAAGTTTAGCTGACCAGGTTTTTGATAAGCTTTTCTCGAAAGCTGGTTCTGGTTTTGCTTCTGTTGTTGTTGGGAGTTTCGCTCGCAACATGGTAATGGCTTTATCTGATACTTATGGAGGTAAACTGAATGATAGTTCTGATTTGGCATCCAGTAGTGTTCCAAGATGGGTTGAAGTTGCATGTGATGACAAGCTCAGGGATCTGATTGCAGATTCTATCCAGTTATTTGTGAGCACTGCAGTTGCTGCTTATCTGGAAAAGACCATGGACATCAACACCTACGATGAATTCTTTACAGGATTGACTAATCCACAGCACGAAACACAAGTGAGGGAGACGCTAGCAACGATCTGTAATGGTGCCGTGGAAACCTTTGTCAAAACATCTCATCAGGTCTTAACAAGTGCAAATTCAAATGCTAATTCTAACTCAGCTATGGATCATAGAGTTGGCCATCATAGAATAAAGCAAAAGCTTGACGGAGAAGAATCACTACTAACTGGATTCACAGGCGACGAACCAGATGATGAGAATCAGGATTCCGGATGGGTAAATAAAATGTATTCAACTTTGGCAGTACCGAGCAACAGGAGGTTTGTTCTTGATATGACTGGAAAGGTAACTTTTGAAACAGTTAGATCATTCCTGGATTTTTTGCTGGAAAAGCTGTCAGACAGTGTGAGAAGTAATCTTCATGGTGCCCATGAGGAGGTGATTGATAAGGGTTTTGAGGCTTATAGATATGTTACTGCCAAGTCTTCTACTATTGTCACTATATGTCTTTCTTTGTGCTTGCATATACTAAATGGTCCATGGATTTTAGTTCCGACTTCATAATGTTTTTTCAGCAACTTCATACCGGGGCGTCTAAATTCATCTGTTTGTCAAATTGTTTTGATATGTTCCATGTCTGATAACCTACATGTATAGTTTTTCCATATAGTGTACAGACGTTTACTAAACAAGGCTCATATACTATATATTTCAGATTGTTCCTCCTTGTAATATAAGTATATTTCTGTGCTGAAGTAGCGATCGACAGACAATGGTCGCCTAATTTTTTTAATGGGAGGAGGGGCCATTCCCACTCTCATTCTAAGCTTAATTATTCTATCTACGATCCAAGTACAATAATTGCTTTGAAATCATTCAGGTTTGCCCAATTTTTTTATAAAAAAAAAAGATTAAGGATGGGCATACTGCACGGAACTATACTAAAATTTAATCAACTAAATAGCACATGTATTCTTGTAGTAGTAAATAAGGTCAATGATCACAAGTATATAATCCACATTCAGACCAATACACTGAGTTTAAAAAGTCTTCTCAAGACTTGCACAGTCAAAATGAGAATTTTATTGTATATAGCAAATGAAAAACATCAATTTGTACCTAAACAAAACTAGTTCAAGGAACCCTAACTTGTGATTTCTGCTCTCCTGCTTTGAACTAAACGACAAGAGAAAAGAAAATTAACTTAAAAAGCTGGCATCATTTTCCCTTCGCAGCCGCCTCTGCCTCAAGTTTTGCTTTCCAGTGAGCTTCAAGCGGGGGTCCAAATATGTATTTTCCGGTAACAACACCAAGGCTACAAAACCAATAAATTATTGACCATTTCAGCTCAAGTGCTACAAAAAGATTAAGCAAAATATTCTGTGTATTGACTAAGATTTTGGAAAAGGGGTTTACATAAAAGAATGAGGGAAAAAAAAAAGCATAACCAGATGTTTTACTCTCTTGGTATAATGTGTCTATGCAGTCTATTTCCAGAACGAAAAATTGCAGGAGATATATTAGCACATAAATGAAGTTTCTCACAAAGCCCAAACATAAAGGAATAAATTCTCCCTCCTGTCGGGGTTTCTACTGATGATCGACGATTGAAGAATGTATATCATCGTCAAAATTTATGCCGACCCCCAATAATATCAAATATAAATCAAATCTTTCACGTGGCTTACACTTTCAGTATCACCAATATTTTGAACTCTAAGGTGTTTATTTGATCAAATTTACACCAGCTGTGGGTCGTGATATACCTTTTTTTTATCAACAGTATCTCATGATTTTCCAATGTATGCTCCTTAAACACATACATTTAAAACCTACGTTCTACGATTTCAAAATGCAAACAGCTTAATCAGCAAGCATAGAAGTAGTTAAGGTTATGAACTGCTTCAATCATTTACAAACACATCGGATGCTTTTCTTCATCAAATATTCACTTAAATGCAGATACAATAATGCTTTACTAGACAGATAGTTTGGAATCCCAAGATAAATGTTATCAGGTCTATCACAGAGCCTCATGAAGATGTATGATAAACTGCCATTCATCAGAAACACTTGGAAAACTGATCTTGTAAATTAACCTGTACAACCTATAATGCTAGACATAAAATCTTGAATATCGGATTGAGGCATTCGTTTTACCTTTTTCCCTAAGGTGTAACCAGCATTTCCGGGCATAGACACATGTATAAATGTATAAGTATTAAACTTAGCAATAGTTTAAAATATTTTGAAAGTTAGATGGTTTCTCTCAACAAGTTTAGCAGCACACCCCCAGTACCATTTATATTACATTGTTCTTGTAAGCGACTTAGCTCATTAGTAGAAATTTTCTAAGTAAGTCCAAAACAAAGAAAATTATTTTAAAAAAAAAATTACGAACAAGAAAACAACATGTTCGCTAACTACTGGAGTTTAACTCGAATTTAGCTCGTTTCAAAATGTCCATGATCTGCTTAAATTCTCGAATTCGGATCCCACAACGCTGAGTAACGCCCATCTCCATCATTGAATGATGAATATCTTTTAAGAATTCTCCAAAGTTTAGCAAAGCTAAGCTCATCTGTATAGCAGTCTTCATGCACCGAATCTTCTAATCGGGTTATCGGATAAACAAATGATTTTAACCTACAATGTTAACTTCCAATTTCATATTCCCAATTTTTTGAAGACCGGACCAATTTCATCTAAAATGACCACTGCATCAATTGCGACCAACTTTTCTATTTATTTGAACTAAATAATCAAAAATCACTTGGTTATTCTTGTCATCTTATTCTTTTAAAATTTAACATTCTAAATTTAATTTTCAGCAAACAAAAAAAAAAAAAAGAGTAGCAAGTCTAGACTAAGAAAGGAGAAATATGTGTGTTTGGTTGGAGACAACGAAATAGTGAAGTATTAAAATGAAAAACTGTAAGTAAAGTTAATGGGGGAACATGATATATGATGGACGATTGAAAGAAAATGAGAAAATGAGTGCAAATTTTCTATGATGAGGTTTGTGTAAAGAAAATTGAGTGAGTATTCATTCTCAAATTCATGTATCAGAGATCAAATCAGGGTCTGGCCGGTCCTAGCTGCATTGATGGATATGATATCTAATCCGGTTGGTCCTGGCTATAGGCGATACTTGAAAAATGATTGAAATTTCTGGTCCAAAATGAATTGTAGGTTTTTGAAACTTAGGAAGTTTTTCTCGACTCATTTAACAACACAGCCTGAGTACCATTGTTATTGTAATTGACTTGTGAGCAGACTTGTTGGGTCTGAGTAAAAGCCCAAAACAAAACAAATCATCATGTTAGCAAACAGCTTGAGTTCGAGATCAATTCAGCTCGATTCAAAATGTTTGAGTTCAACTCATTCATTATCCAGTTGGAGTTCGAACAGATAAATGTGCTCGACTAGTCGACTAAGTATAGAGCTTGGCTTGGTTCCATAACAAAAAATCAAGTTCTCGAGGTTAAACAAGATTATAATATGATGGTTTTAATCATGTTACTTTTTTTTTTTTTGTCAAAAAACATCTTACATTTTTAAACAGGAAACGAACAAATAAGTCTAAAACTAGGCGAAACGACACCACCATTTTGCAATTTCTTAAGGCTAAGCAATATTACCAGTTCTAAGGAAACTTTTCAATACAGTAGATAAAGGTCAACTTTGAGTAAAGTTACACAGTATAGATATATGTGGAGAGAGAGGGAGAGAGGGAGAGAGGGAGAGGTAAACTTTGAGTAAAGTTACACAGTATAGATATATGTGGAGAGAGAGGGAGAGAGGGAGAGAGAGAGAGAGAGAGAGAGAGAGAGAGAGAGAGAGAGAGAGAGTTACATGACAGCTCCAGCGACGCGTGCTAAGGCCCATCTTCGTCGTCGATTCAATAACATCCTCTCTCTCTCCCAACTATTTCTCAGCTCTTCAGTTCTCTCTCTGCTTGTTTATGTGTTCGGATCTTCTAATCGGGTCCTTTGATTCAGCGGGTAATTTTAAGTTTTCAACCCATGTTACCTTGCATTCAGTTTTTATTTTCTCAACTTTTTAAAGCCCAGCCCAACTTACATCTACTACTTACATTTCTCAAACCTCTGGGGTTTATTGGCCCAAACTATTGATTTGCAGAAAAAAAAATCGACGTTTATTCACCAACTATTTTGAGACATGCACAATTTTTTTTATTTTCACATGCAATGGGATGTAAAAAAATTGAATTTGTTACGCCATATTATTTTCAGTTGCCTCTAATATCTCCCAAATTTTTCAATATGAATCTAATAATAAGGGCTTGATGTGTCTGAGGTTAAAAGATTTTCAATATAGATTTAAGGATATATATGTAAATAAAAAGATTATATTTACAAAATTGCCCCTGCGGGGCCACTATAACAAAGCTCAGGGTTCTTCCCTGAGGATAATCTCAGGCCCAGTTTTCTCCTAATAATAATTAACTTAAACTTCAAGTTAATTATTTCTTCTCTTTGAAACGAGAAATAATCTCCAATTAATGATAGAAAATATCTTCAAACGATATCCTTCAAATGAGAAAGGTATCCCAACGTCAATCAATCAATATCTTTTATATATATATATATATATATATAAAGGAAAACGTCCAGGAGTTCTAGAATCGTTCGAATACTATTTATATACTATTTATCTATTTTCCCAGAGCTCCTCTGTTTTAAATAATTAAAATCAAAACTTCCTTCTTTAGCTCCTATTTTTTAGAAAAGAAACCAGAACTTCCTTCTTTAACATTAACATCTTCGAAATAGAAAAAGGTTTTCGAATTTGTAGGGAAGAAAAGTCAAATTTATATATTCGAAATAAAAAAAATTAATATTTAAAAATTTCTTTTTTTAACATTAACATTAGTGAAATAGAAAAGGTTTTTGAATTTGTATGGAAGAAGAATTCAAATTTACATATTCGAAACAGAAAAGAAATTTTATATTATTATATACATACAATCATTGCTTCCAACGATCAAATTTTATCACCATGTTTGTAACCTTTTTTCTTTCTTTTTTTTGCTTTTGTCTTCAACTATTTTTTTAATATTTTTATTCATTTTTATTTGTTTAATTTTCAATATACATGGCTATTTTTGTGCCCCAATGATTTTTTAAGATTTTCAAGTTGTTTTTTTTGTTGGTTTTTAAGGTTTGAATTTAGATTTACCATTTGTTTTCTTCGTTTTAATTTTAAATTTATGATTTATAATGATTTTAGTTATAATTATGGATTATTAGTAAACATTGGTTGTTCTTTACTTTTGATTTTGAATTTTTTTGTTGGTGATCTTGACACGGAAACACCTGATCGTGTGAACAATAATTAGCAAATCTTTCTTTGTTTGAGAAGTAGAAGCACTTGAGAAACTTGGCATAAACGATTTGAACTTTTATCATTCCCTATTTATTTATATTGTTAATTGTCATAATATTCCACTTCTTCTTTTAATTAATTCAATTAAATCTGTTTTTTTATCTATATGTATTTATTACAACGGGTGTCGACCTAAGAAAACGTGACACAAAATCGACGTAAAAAATAAGTATATGGTTTATTTTGTTATATATATATATATATATATATATATATATATATATATATATATATATATATATATATAGGCCATTATTCTAGATAGGACCTCTTTATATGGAGAATATGAGAGAACTACCAATTTTATGATTCTATAATAGAATCAAAGTTCTAATTTTTTGGTTCTATAAAAAAAATACCAATTTTTTTTGGTTCTATAATTAAAAAAAGACCAATTTGCTGATTCTGTAAAAGAACCAAAATTTTTTTTTTAAATTTTTTTAAAAAAATCTTTTATAAAAAAGCCTGCTGACGTGGCATTGCCACGTCAGCAGTGACGTCAGCAGTGCTGACGTGACACTGCCACGTCATCAGTGACGTCAGCAGTGATGCCGTGGCACTGCCACGTCAACAATGATGACGTCACTGCTGACGTGGCAGTGACACGTGGCAGTGCAGCATCATCACTGCTGACGTGGCAGTGATGACGTGGCAGGTCAGAATTTTTTTATTTGAAATTTTAAAAAAAATTGCAATAAAAAATTAAAGAAAAAATTTGGTTCTACTGTAGAATAAGAAAAAATTATATGGTTCTCTCCAATTCTCTATCTAACAAGTTCTCTCTAGAAGGGGACTCTATATATATATATTAAAATTTGTACAATATTGTGTTCTTTAATCTATTTATAGATTTTTTTTGATTTCTTTCTTAAATAGCCTAAATTTTGAAAAAAGTTAAAAAATATTAAAATACCGCCAAGAAACGTGTCTTATATATATTTAAACAAGAGTAAATTGCACTGTAGTGGCTAGATAAATTAATTTTTTGCACTTTAATGGCCAATGTTGCAAATCTTACACTATGATGGCTCAAAATTGTTTTTTTAGCCACTTAAATGACTTCCGTCAACTTTGGTCTTAACAGCATTAAAATGTCAGGGGTATTATTGTCCTTAATCTTACACTGGCAGCATAACAAAAGTTAGCCCAAGCACACACCGTCCTCCACTCCATTCCGTTCACCTTCACCATCTCCGCCCTTCCTCCTTTTCCCGACCACCACCACTCCATCTTTTCCACAGCCCACTTTCGATCACCATTTCAACCCATCAGCCTGCATTCCACTTTGATGTAGCTGTGAAGAAGTTTGTATTAATCTTTCTATCTGGTCTTGCAAGGCCTTAACATGACTTATTATTGTCCTTAATCTTACATTAGCAGCATAACAAATTTGAAAAAGCTTCAAGTGATCAGAGCCGGTGGCAACAAAAATCTTGAAGGTCCATTACCACAAGAACTCGGAAACTGCACTGACTTGTCTATGATAGGCCTTGCAGAAACAAGCATATCAGGATTCTTACCTCCCCACTCTAGGCCTCCTCAAGAAACTCGAAACTCTTGCAATCTACACTTCACTTCTGTCCGGTCAAATCCCTCCGGAGCTAGGTGTACGAAAACTCATTATCCGGATCAATCCCAAAAGATCTCGGAAATCTGAAAAATCTTCAAAACCTCTTGCTGTGGCAGAACAACTTAGTAGGCACTATTCCACCAGAGCTCGGAGACTGTAAACAATTGCTTGTCATCGACATCTCGATGAATTCATTAACAGGAAGCATTCCAACAACATTCGGAAACTTGAGCTTGTTACAAGAACTTCAATTGAGTGTCAATCAAATCTCCTGTCCAATTCCAGCTCAGCTAGGTAATTGTCGAGGCCTTACTCATATCGAGCTCGACAACAACAAAATGATTGGTTCAATACCTTCGGAATTCGGAAACCTCGAGAATCTCACCTTATTATTCCTATGGCAAAATCATCTCGAAGGCGAAATTCCTGCATCCTTATCAAACAGCCATTACCTCGAAGCTATCGACTTATCGCAAAATGCATTAACAGGTCCACCTTCATCGCCGACAAACCCAACTCACCCACAACACAGCCTTCACTCCTGTTGTTTCTCCTCGCACCCACCGTCCTCCACTCCATTCCGTCCTCCACTCCACTCTATTCCGACCTTCGAGACATGATGATGATTGATGAATTGACATGTAGATCGAATAATAGAGTTATCTACAGATGTTGTATGTTTATGCATAGGTTGAGTTGATGTTCAAATTGGGAAGAAGACAGTGGCTGTATATGTGTGAATGGGTTAATTGGGCGGAGTTATAATACGCATATGCGGTGAGCACAAACAACAAAGATGCTTTGTGTGTTGTGAGGTGTTTGGTTAATAAGAAGTTTTTGATTGCTGGAGGTTACTGTGCTTGGGCTAACTTTTGTTATGCTGCTAGTGTAAGATTAAGGACAATAATACCCTGACATTTTAACTCTGTTAAGGCCAAAGTTGACGGAAGTCATTTAAGTGGCTAAAAAAACAATTTCGAGTCATCATAGTGCAAGATTTGCAACATTGATCATCAAAGTGCAAAAAATTAATTTATCTAGCCACTACACTGCAATTTAGTCTTTAAACAAAGTATTGTATACGAGTAGCTATTCACAAGTCAGAAAACTTAAGATAGTCATAGCGTATTCTAAATCATAAGCTACACAGACGTAGTAATTACTTTAAGTTCGAGCATGTGTTACACATTCACAAGAGACGTACTTTCAACTTTCGTCTCCTAAAAGTTGAGGAGTCTATCCAAGCTCTGAACAAATAAGGTGGGTTATCAACTTAAATCAACAAATGCAGTAAACAGCAAATAAATACTATTGTTGTGGAATAAAAAGTAGGGTTATCGAATTGCGGCTGGGGTTCGTGAGCTTCGTGCTTTAATGGCTGCGCTTGTGTTATCGTGACCTAATTCGGGTCCTCACAAGATGCCTACGTATCTCAGAGTTGAGAATCAAGCCAACGTAGTTCTAGGATGAGGGGTCAGGCCCTTTATATAGGCTGTGGAAGCCTTAGAATTATAGTAGGTTTTGGAGACTTGATGGATAAGTCACCGTAATTGAGGAAGGTTCTGACTCCTTCCTTTTAGGAATTAGTTTCCATGTCGAATTTGGTGCCTTGGAGGCTACACAATATCCTCGGGATATTCTAGGACGTTCTTAGCTTCTAGAACGTTCCTGGTTTGTGGATCAGACCCATGTTAGAGATAGGCTTTTACCGGGCGTCCCCAGTTTGGGCCGTTCTTTTGGGCCTGACCATTAATTACGAATTTAGTGCCCAACTAGGGTTTCGGGCCATATTTACGGGCCAATAAATGTCACATTAATTGTGTATCATAAATTCATTACTGCTCATAAGCTTTGATCAGGGCTAATTTTTAAGCAGAAGACGCTATTTTGGCCCTAATCGGGGCTAAACAACCCTAAACGGGGTTATAAAGGTCTTGATTTAGGCCAACAAGTTCATACTTGATGTAATTACTATTAGGATATCCACTTTTAACCTTTGGATAGGTTAATTCTTGAGTGGAAGTCCTTAAACGTTGATAATTGAGGCTAATCACCCCCTAATTGCGATTAGCGAAGTCCTAACCCCAAATTTTGGAGTCAAGTTAGTTAAGTAGAGCTTCTTATAACCTCCTGGTTGCAAAAAGAATCACGTGAAAATTCTCATTTTTGAGTTGTCTAGGGAAGAAATACTATCCCCTAGAAGGTGTTTCAGGGTCTTTCAATATCCCTGGTTTTCTAAACACCCCTGGCATCACCAAACCCAAACTTTGAAGTTGAGCTTATATGATGGGGATTCTTATAATCTCCTGGTATAAAGAAGAATCACATGAAAACATGCATTTTTGAACGTTCTGGAGGCGAAATACCCCATTTTTAGCTGATTTTCAGACCTGGTCTCGCACGTGATCATAACACCTTCCAAATTTCATGGAAACACTTGGCCACCTGCATAGGCTTGTAGAGGGCCTCACAAGGTTCTTGAATCTCAAATTTGAGCTCAAACGGAGCGTTTTTGAGCGTTCTGGAGGGTCACGAAAACACCCTAAAAAACAGGTCCCCTGAAAGCCTTCCAAACACCCTACCAAGGTGGCCTGGTCGGCTCACCCTGGTCGGCCATTCGGCCCATGGTGCCTGGTCGGCTAGGGCTGGTCGGCTGGGCCCCCCCCAATATTTTTTTTTTTTGAATTTTGGCCATTTTTTGGCTAGTTGACTTTGACTTTTGACTTTGACTTTTGACTTTGACTTTGACCAAAATCAAAACTTGTCTTAAACTCCCTTCCTTGTTCCTAGAAAGGATTTAGTGATACCTTGGTTGGTTTGATGACCCTTGGCCTCAAACAACCTACTTCTTGGTTTTCAGGACCTTCCGGGTCTAAACCTTTCTTGAACTCTTGATATCAAATAACCTTTGGTTAAACTATATCCCTTGGCTTCCTGGCATTCTCATGTACCTATAATAGAGTGTTTTAAACAACCTTAGCCTTGCCCCCCTTGTGTTGAGGGTCTTTACTTCTTTATTTGAAGATGTGGGGACTTCCCTTGTTTTCAACACCTGACTTCGAGTCTAGGATATCGTAGTTAGTTTCTCATCCTAGGTTTTAAGCTTAAGGTCTTCACATCACCTTCCTTGTTTATAGGATCTTGTCCTATCTTAAGCTCATCATCCTTAGGCTAGCCTCAGGCCTTAGGCTTAAGCAATCAGCTTGATTCAGGACAATCAACCTCGTTGGCCATCTAGGCTTATATTTTGTGCTGGGATTCAAAACCCACATTCCATACTCCAGAGTAGGTCTTCTCATATCCTTAAAGATGCTAGCCTTTTAGCTAATCATCCTGCTTAGTGGCTCTAATCATGGTTTTTAGCTTAATCCCCTGTTTAGGCTTGATAAGCATATATTAATCAACCTGGGAGGTTGTTAACTATATTATTGCTCCTGCCTGTATTTCCATTCGTTTCTTTCACATATTTTACGAATTAGATCGTTTATTTGACCCAATTCCGGGTTCACAGAGCCCTTTTCCTGCTATTTTCGGCTATTTAACCTGTAAACGCGGGTCGTTGGAAAGACGACCTGCTATTGAGGGTCATCATTTTCCTTATAAAAGAGTGTGGATTGAAGTCATTCTTCACATTTCCTTCTTCTTTCAAAGAAAATTTCTTTCTGTGAGCTCTCAAGTTTCAAGCACTTCTTTCAGTTTCAGACAAGGCTGTAATGGCAAGTGAGGGTGGTCAGAACGCCTTAGTTCCTTCCAAGGGCCTTCTTCAGGCGATTAACAGGAGAACCAAAGACAAGAACAGAAAAGGTAAGGTCTTTCCTCCTCGTTATCAATTATCTTTGTCTGAGCTCTTAGATGAGCCCGGGGATATGTTTCCGAACAACGCGGAATTCGACTCTTTTATGTTCCCTAGTACTTTGGATGCGGGAGATATCAGGAACTTACTCAAATATGAATTCCCTGCTGAGATGAAGCTTAGAATTCCCACACCAGGGGACAGAACTTGTAACTGGCACCCTGAGAACTTGTTTGTGTACAAAGGTGCCATTGATGCTGGCCTTAGGTTTCCAATTCACCCTTGGCTTGTTAGGTTATTAGCTGAGGTTAAAATCAACCCCTGTCAACTATACCCCAACTCCTGGAAATTCATCTTCATTTTTATGGTTGAATGCATCAGAGGAGGCATCCGCCTTAGCATCCCGTTGTTTAGGCATCTATTTGCTTTTAAGAATAGCCCTATCACTAGGAAAGGATGGGTGAGCATCCAACACCGCATAAAGTCTAGGATGATTATTGACGCTTCTTCTATGCCTGATTCTTGCCACAACTGGAGGCACGAATTTTTCATCCTTAGATGGAAAGGAGGTGACTGGGGTAACTTTTTCAGGTCTAAATTCAACCACGTGACTGATGAGGGTGTTAGTGAGCTTCAACTCACAACTGAAGAAATATCCCAACGGGATTGGCTTATTTCAGTCTTTCAGAAAACCCACTATCGTGAAGTTGTGACTGAACGTGCCTTGTTGGAGGCCGGGCTTAGTTATATCCCTCTCGAGGGTAATTCTTACTTTAACTTCTTTTCTTTCATCGTACTTGTTCTTATTCCAACATCGTTTCCTTTTCTTTGTTTGCAGTTGCTGAGGAGATTGACAACCATCCGAGCCGACTTCCCCATATCACCAAAAGGATGATTAAGAAAGCTGAGAAAGAAGCTAATCCTGAAGACGTACCGGCCCCTGAGTTCCTTCAGCATTGTTCGAAGGCGGGGAAGAGAATTAGGAGTTCGGATGGGAGCATGAAGACAGCATTCATGCCTGACTGGGGGATATGTGAGCAGGATGCTATCAAGGACAGCCACCTCCTTGCTCGAGAGTGGTCTCGGAACGCCATAGCCCCGGCCGACAAGGTCCATTTTGCAACAGCAACAGATTTAGAGGAAAATGAAAGCATGGGGGCATATCATGCCTATAACGTAAGTCGATCTCCTCTTCCTTTTCATTGTTATGGTTGTATATTGGCCGTCGTGGCTTAACACATTTTCTTATGGCGTTTTTGTTTTGGTAGCTAAATGCTCACTTCCAGAATGCTATCCAACTCGGGAGATCCTACAAGGACAAGGAGAGAACTGCCCTCAAGGCTGTAGAGAAGCTTCAGAAGGAGTCTGAAGAGTGGGAGGCTAAGTATTTCACCTCGGAGGACCAACTCTCATCCCTTAGGGGAAAGTATGCTGCTCTGGAAAACAGGACCCAGAATAATGAGAACTCCATCATTCAGAACTACTTAGGTTCAGACACTTTTCTTGCCTTCATTGATGAGCATGACAGGGAGGTCCAGCCGGACAGCATGACCATAGGTTGGGAGAAGGCTGTGAACAGGATTAGCCAAGATCATAAGGGAGTTGTCTTTCCTTCCTTTTATCCGAGTCCCTGGAAGGTGACAGAGGACGATGACCTTGTTGAAGGTGTTGGGACCTCCCCTGTGAGCAAACGTGCTTCTGGTTCTGGGACAAAAGGCATTCCTCAACAAGCAGGGTCTAGTTCTGGGAGACGTCCCTCAAGATCCCATCAGAGCGGGAGTTCAGAATGCCCCTTAGCGGGACGAATCCGTGAACCCAAGTCGGTTAGTATCAGTAGCTCCTCAACCTCAACTTCCCGGAGCGAAGAAGAGGGTGAAGAAGAAGTCCCTGCTCAGACTGCTCCTCCAAAAACCAAGAAGCGGTTGGTGAAGACTGCTTCTATCAAGAAGTGATTGAGCCTTGCATGGCCTGTGTTAGCCTCGTGTGGCTTAAGTTCTTTTAATATCCCGTCTTCGATTATGGTCTTTCATGAACTTGTACTTTTATTCGTATGTGTGTAACTTAAACTTTGATTGTGCCCTCCTGGGTATTTTATCTACGTGCTTGTTTTCTATGTTCCATATGTTCTTTTATTTTCGGTACTTGGTCATCTTAGACTTACACACATCTGGTGCTTGATACATCACAAGGATTTACAGAATCATAGAACAGAAAACAAGCTTGTATTGATAACGCAAAATGGGCTCAGCCCTTACATAGAATATTATGTCCTACTAGGAGCAACATGCTCTGCAATGGTTTCATATGAACCTTATTTCTACTTCTATTAGATAGGCTAAAAGCTAAGTCCTTAATAGGAGAGCTTTAAACATAGTAAACCTTGAGATTCGAGGCGTGCCAGGAGCGGGGTACCTCGTTTCCATCCACGGTTTCCAGCTTATAAGAGCCTCTTCCCAACGTCTTTCTCACTCTATATGGTCCTTCCCAATTAGGGGCCAACTTTCCTGTCTGTCCAACTCCAGAGGCTTCAATTTTTCTCAAAACCAAGCCGCCTTGTTTGAAGAACCTTCCTTTAACCCTATGGTTGTAGTGAAAGGCTGCTCTTTTTTGGTGCTCAACATTACGGGCATTTGCTTCATCTCTAACCTCATCGATTAAATCAAGAGCAAGTCTCATGCCTTCCTCATTGGTTTCTTGCTCATATGCTTCCACCCTTGGAGATACGTGCGAAATTTCCAAAGGGACAACTGCTTCTGCCCCGTAGGCTAGCAAAAATGGAGTAGCTTTTGTTGTTACCTTGCAGGTAGTACGATACGCCCACAGTATAGGCAGTAATTCATCAACCCACGTGTTTCGAGATCGTTCGACCCTCTTCTTAAGTCCATCAAGGATAATTCGATTTGCTACCTCAGCTTGGCCATTAGCCTGGGGGTGAGCTACTGAAGTAAAACGAAGTTCAATGGCGTTCTCCTCACAGTATTTCTTAAATTCCTCATTGTTGAATTGGCGTCCGTTGTTCGTCACTAGGATTCGTGGGATCCCATATCTACAAATTATGTTCTCCCAGAAGAACTGGGCAACTTGTTGGGTGGTTATTTTTGCTAGCGGCTTGGCTTCAATCCACTTGGTAAAATAATCGATAGCCACTATTAGGAACTTCCTTTGCGCTGAGGCCACGGGAAAAGGACCAAGTATGTCCATCCCCCACATGGCAAACGGAATGGGAGAGTTAATTGACGTTAGCATCTCTGGTGGCTGCCTAACAATTGGAGCGTGTTTCTGGCATCTGTCACACTTTTTAACATAGCTTTTGGCGTCAGCCAACATTCCTGGCCAATAAAATCCCAGGCGGGTGATCTTATGAGCTAGGGCCCTGCCCCCCAGGTGCTGCCCACAGATCCCTTCATGAACTTCCCTTAATGCCTCTTCCGCCTCTTGAGGCCTCAAGCATTTCCGGTATGGGATAACAAAAGACCTCTTATAAAGGATGCCTTCAATCAAACCATATCTCAATGCCCTCACCGATAGTTTTCGTGCCTCCGAGGCATCTTCGAGGAGCCAACCAGTTTCCAGATGAGCCTTGATAGGATCAATCCAACAGCTTCCTACTTCAATAGGTGCCACCAATTTTGAGTTGATGGTAGGGGCCTTCAGGACCTGATAATAGACGTTCCCTGCATAATTCTCTATTTCAGAAGAGGCGAACTTTGATAAGGCATCGGCCTTGACATTCTCCTCCCTTGGGATATGCTCTATACAGCATTCATCAAACTGAGTCATAACAGCTTTCACAACCCTTAGGTATTTTGCCATAGTTTCATCCTTGGCTTCAAATTCACCATTCACTTGTGATACTACGAGCCTCGAGTCCCCGCAGACTTTAAGGTTCTTGACTCTCAGTATTCTGGCCAAGCCTAATCCGGCTATCAAGGCTTCATATTCAGCTTCATTGTTGGTCGTTGGAAAGTCCAACTTCAGAGCATATTCTACTAAGAACCCATCAGGGCTTTGCAAGACTAAGCCTGCACCACTAGACTTTGTTTTTGATGCTCCATCAAAATAGAGCACCCAATACTCCTTCTGATCAGGTTCAAGCTCCTTAGCTTTATCTTCATCTTCCTTGTTTAATACTACCTCTTGCCCCCCGACTTCTTGGTTGATGGTACATTTAACCACGAAGTTAGCTAAAACCTGAGCCTTAATGGCTGTCCTAGGCTTATACGTGATATCAAACTCCCCGAGTTCGATTGCCCACTTGATTAGCCTTCCACTGGCCTTCGGGCTATGCAATATACTTCGTAACTGTTGGTCCGTCAGGACTTCAATCTTGTGTGCCTGGAAATAAGGTCGTAGTTTCCTTGAGGCTGTCACTAGTGCGAGAGCAAATTTTTCAATGGTCGAGTAATTCAATTCAGCTCCATGCAGCACCTTGCTCACGTAGTAGATGGGTTTCTGAACCTTGTTCTCCTCTCGAATGAGGACGGCACTCAGTGCTTGTTCAGATACCGCCAGATACAGGTATAGGGTCTCTCCAGAACTAGGTTTGGCCAACAACGGGGCCTTGGTCATGTATTCCTTCAATTGTTCAAAGGCCTCTTGGCTTTCTGATGTCCACTCAAAATTTTTTACTTTCTTCAAGGCCTGAAAGAAAGGTAAACATTTATCGCCAGACTTTGAGATGAATCTTCCCAAGGCAGCTATTCTACCAGTTAATTTCTGCACGTCTTTCACGGAACGTGGTGGCTCCATGTCGAGAATTGCTTTGATTTTATCTGGGTTGGCTTCAATGCCTCTTTTTGAGACCATCAGGCCCAAGAACTTCCCTGACCCAACGCCAAAAGCACATTTGGCTGGGTTCAGCATCATCTTATGGTGCCTCAGCACTTCAAATGCCTCCCTTAGGTGTTCAATATGGTCAGCTGTAAGCAAGCTCTTGACCAACATATCATCAACATATACCTCCATGGTTTTCCCAATCAGGTGGGCAAATATCTTATTTACCAGTCGTTGATAAGTAGCTCTTGCATTCTTTAGTCCAAAAGCCATGACAAGGTAACAAAAAACACCAAAGTCAGTTATGAAAGATACCTTTGGGATGTCATCCTTGTGCATCTTAATCTGGTTGTAACCACTGAAACCATCCATGAAGCTTAGCATCTCATGTCCTGCCGTAGCGTCTATTAGCGTGTCGATCCTTGGTAGAGGGAAGCAGTCCTTAGGGCACGCATCATTTAAATTAGTGAAGTCTATGCACATCCTCCACTTACCGTTAGCTTCCAAGAGTTTGTCCACCTCTTGTTTGATGGCCTCTTGCCTTTCTGGAGCAAAGTTCCTCTTTTTCTGCTTAACGGTCTTCCGCTTAGGGTCGACATTCAACCTGTGAGTTATGAGTTGGGGATCAATCCCTGGCATATCAGCTGCTGTCCAAGCAAACACATCCTTATTTTCTTGTAGGAATTCAATTAACCTGCCCTTCATGGGTTCTTTCAGCGACGCTCCTATGTACGTGACCTTTTCAGGGTCCTTACTGTCCAGGGGTACAGGAACCAAATCCTCTGCTGGTTTCCCCCGGTGTTCGTCATCCCGAATATCCATGTCCTCAATCGGGAGGACCTGCCCCCCGACTCCATCAGCTCTTAACGCGGCCACATAACAACTTCGGGCCATCCTTTGATCACCCTTCTGTTCTCCAACACCATTCCTGGTTGGAAACTTGACTTTCATGTGATAACTAGAGGCAACAGCCTTGAACGCGTGGAGTCCGGTCCTTCCGAGGATCGCGTTATATGTGGAGGCGGCCTTAATTACCAAGAAGTTCAACATCTGTGTGGCCTCCTTAGGCTCCTTTCCAATAGTAACCGGGAGTTGGATAGTTCCTTCAACGCTAGATTCGACTCCATTGAACCCATATATGGGCATGTTATTTGGGGTCAGCTGGGAATCATTGTATCCCATCTTCACAAACGCATCCTGAAACAGGATGTCAACAGAAGCACCATTGTCTATCAAGACTCGCTTCACCTCCGAATTTCCAATTACAGGAGTTATGACCAACGGGTCGTCATGGGGGAACTTTACCCCTTCTAAGTCCGAGTCATCAAATCCGATCACTACTTCAGTCTTTGCCCTTTTCGGGGCTTCTCCCACGATATGCATCACCTCCCTGGCATATGCCTTTCGAGAGTTCCTTGTTGTTCCGGCCGCAGTAGGACCTCCCCAAATCATGTTGATGACAGGCCCTCGTGGCTGGGGGTTGCGATCACGATCGTTATCCTTTCTATCATTATAATCTCTTCTATCATAATCTCTTTTTTGGTTCCCACGACCTTCACCCTTTGTGAATTTGCTCAGCTTTCCCTTGCGGATCAAGAATTCAATCTCGTCCTTGAGCTGTCTACAGTCATCAGTGTCATGTCCAACGTCCTTATGGAACCTGCAGTATTGATCTTTGTTTCTCCTTGCGGGATCACCCCTAAGTGGCTTCGGCCATCGGAAATCCGCATCTTTTTCAATATCCATAAGGATTTGACTTCGAGGAGCATTCAACCTTGCATATTCAGAGAACCTTGGCCCCAAATTCTTCTTGGAAGCAGAATCGGAGTCCTTGCTTGTTCGGGGGTATTTGTCCCTTGTGTCATACTCCTGTTCTTGCCTTCGTTTCCGGGAGTTTCCGTTTCCTCCATTAGTGGTGGGAGCTTCCGTATTCTTCATGCTTTCTTCTGCTTTTATGTATTTACTTGCCCTCCTTTGGAGCTCAGTCATGCTCTCAGGGGGATGTTTTGCCAACGACATCTGAAAGTAGGGGTTCGTCGTTCCATTCTCCAAGGCTATCATAGCTACTTTGTTCTCCAGATCCGGGACATTCAACGTCTCCTTAGTGAAACGCTTGAGGTAATCCCTCAGGTTCTCGTTCTTTCCTTGTTTTACTTGCATGAGAGAAGCAGAGCTTTTTTTCGTGGACCTTTCCACTAACAAATTGATTGATAAAGGCAGTACTCAACTCCTTAAAAGAACCAATCGAGTTTGCGGGCAATCGGCTGTACCATCTTTGAGCCATGCCTGCCAAGGTTTGAGGAAACGCCCTACACTTAAGAGCGTCACTAGCGGGTTGTAACAGTAGAGCGTTCGAGAATGTCCTAACGTGATTCGAAGGATCACCCGTCCCATCATATGCTTTTATCGTGGGCATCTTGAATTTTCGGGAAACATGAGCGTTCATCACTTCGTCCGTGAATGGAGGTGTGGGGTCGTCAGGGTCCCCAAGTGGCATCAGGTCTTTGGGATCACTCCTAGGGGTTTCTACCCTCGTAATTCCTCCAGTTGGGGCATCAGCCCTTCTCGGTCTTCTTAAGGACCCTTCCAAATCAATGAAGGGGATCTCCCTTGAGATTGGAGGAGGCCTATTCAGATTTTGCCTTGCTTGTTCTCTGGTTATATCATCCTTCAGCTTTTGGATCTCGGCTTCAAAAGCCTTGATTCTCTCAGCAGCTGTTTGAACGGGTCTTTCATTGATCCTTTGAGTCCTCCTCATGGGTTCTTTGCTTGTACGTCGCCTCCTCGGGGCTATATCACGTTCATCATCCTCGGATGATGAATCATCGGAGTAAGGTCCAGAATAATCGTAATATCCTTGCTCAGGGGGGGCTAGACCCCTAATATAAGGTGGCTGATACGACTCGGGTATCCGTAGAGCGTGTCCACTTGGTCCAGGATCCCTTCGATTTGGGGGATAGTTTGGCAACCCATATAACGGATCGGTATTCACGGGGAGTGTAGTGGTGGAGATCTGAACTCCTGAGGGCGGTGGACAGCTAGTCGATGGAGCAACCACCATCTGAAGTTGGTTAGTCTCTTGTCCCGGGTGATCAATCACCGGTAAGGTTCTCTCAGCATGGGGATTCGTCCCTGTAGTCTGAGAAACTTGAGGTTGTGTAATAGTCTCAGTCGATGGGGGCACAAGCCCCTGCTCCGTAACAACGGGTAGTGTAGAGGAGACGATTGGTGGGTCAGATGTAACAGGAACGTTCTCGGTTGACATTCTTCGTGTGTTAACCATGGTTGATATCCTGTCCCACAGACGGCGCCAAATGTTGTGGAATAAAAAGTAGGGTTATCGAATTGCGGCTGGGGTTCGTGAGCTTCGTGCTTTAATGGCTGCGCTTGTGTTATCGTGACCTAATTCGGGTCCTCACAAGATGCCTACGTATCTCAGAGTTGAGAATCAAGCCAACGTAGTTCTAGGATGAGGGGTCAGGCCCTTTATATAGGCTGTGGAAGCCTTAGAATTATAGTAGGTTTTGGAGACTTGATGGATAAGTCACCGTAATTGAGGAAGGTTCTGACTCCTTCCTTTTAGGAATTAGTTTCCATGTCGAATTTGGTGCCTTGGAGGCTACACAATATCCTCGGGATATTCTAGGACGTTCTTAGCTTCTAGAACGTTCCTGGTTTGTGGATCAGACCCATGTTAGAGATAGGCTTTTACCGGGCGTCCCCAGTTTGGGCCGTTCTTTTGGGCCTGACCATTAATTACGAATTTAGTGCCCAACTAGGGTTTCGGGCCATATTTACGGGCCAATAAATGTCACATTAATTGTGTATTTAAGGGTTACTTTTCACCCATATCAACTATATTTCTGAATTTTAGAGAAAAATAGCAGGTCACCGGGTCGTCCAGGTCAAAGAAAGGATGGAAGAGCAAGTGAATGTGGGTGTGCCTCCATTTCTACTGTCATCATCCTTACAATTATTACTCTTTTTTTTTAATAATATAGTTTTAATAATAAGTTGGAGAGTGATTTTATCCAAAATTTTGGTAATCGGTAATCTCGTATTCAGTACGACAAAATAAATAAAAATCGTTAGATCATAAAATGAATAGATGAAAAACGTCGTATCTAGCAAAAAAAACATTTTACCTTTTAATATGTAAACTAAAAAGTGTATTTATACTAAAAGACGAAAAAGTAATGTTAATAATTTAAATCATATATAATTTGGTTTTCTACATTAAATAGGATTATCAATGTATGTCTTCTACACTGAATGTGACTAATGTAAAAATTTGTAATTATATTCTCTATTGAGATTTTGAGTGTTTCTATTTCGATAATAATATTTAAATCATCCCTAAAAATAATATAATTTTATAACCTTCGCGTGGGCTGCAAAATCATCCAAATCTGATTTATAGATCTTGAGATGGAGCACAAATAATAAATATAAACTTTTTTTTGATATTAATAAAAAAAATATAATTCATTTGTATCCTTTTTAAATATATCCTTTTCATAGGATAATTTTCTTTTCGAAATTAAATTCTAATACAACCTTTTTTAATAATATCTTTTTTAGATTATAAATTTCTTTTTAATATGATATTATCTTGATCGTCTATTTTTAAAAAGATTATATCGACGGTTGATATTAATTTAGTAGTACAGTGACGAAAATTATAAATAAGATCACTCTCATACTTATTACTCCCTCAGTCCCATTGTAAATGTCCCTTTTCATTTTTTACTGGTCAAATTGACCAAAGTTTGACTGAAATTTATATGTATTATATAATTAAGAAAAATAAAAAAAATTATATCATTAAAAAGTACACGTAATCTATTTTAAAATGTAACTTTCGGTTTTTAAAAATAATAATCGAATAATTTCTAATTTTTAGTCAAAAATTGGTCAATTTAACCATTAAAAAGTCAAAAGGGACATGTAATTTGGGACGGAGGGAGTATATATAAGGATATAATAGTATAGATAGATAGAAGTATAATTTTGTTATCGGCAAATTACATTATTTGATCTACATTTTTATTTATTTTAAATGTGTAAATTGCTTAAATCGCACCATATCACTTGGAGTGGTTGTGCGGTTTAAAATTTGTACCGTATGATCACGGTTTGAGAAATTGTTAAATCGTACCGAAAACCATTTTTGTGTAAGATAAAAAAAAAAAAAATTTGATCACTATATTGTAATTTTCATTCGTGGACCGTCAAAGTACTATAAAGATGTTACAGTGGATAAAGTTCCGCGAAACTCTCCATTTTATCATCAATTATTACTTTTCCATTGGATTCTCCATCCATCTGGTACGAACGTCGTAAATATTTTTTTTTTTTGAAACAGATATAGGGTCGTAAATATTTTTATAATCAAGCATATTTGTCTTCATATTTATTTACCAATTTTAGCAAGCCACACTAAATATTTATACTTCACATTTTATAATTTTTTGTCCACCTCCAAGAGTTTGCCTTGCACGGGAATTGAAGCTAGTTTAATATGATACCGGAAAAATTATTTATTATTGGTGTGGTACAGGTTGTGGTGTTCGAAGTTTTTTACAATTATGAAAATATTTGTTCATTTAATTCTCATTTTGTTTGAGATTTATTAATACGGATATTAATCTACAACCTCATTAAATTTACTCAAAAGGAAGATGAAAAAGAGAGACAAGCTTTCTTTAATGCTGGGTTACACTTGCATGAACATTGTGAACTAAAAAGGAGCTAAATCACATTTAGTAGATAAATGATCTTGTCCTATTTAAACAAATTAAGTATTGCATACTCACAAGTCTGAAAATTTAGGTAGTTATAGTGTATTTTGAATCCTAAGCTACACAGAGGTGGTGTTTATTCCAAGTTGGAGCATGTGTTATAAGTTTACAAGAGACGTACTTTTAATTACTTCTGAATAAGTAAGGTGGGTTATCAAATTAAACCAACAAACGCAGCGAATAGCAAAAGAAATATATTTCTGAATTTTATTCACTAATAGAGATGATGTCAAGAGCAAAATAGCAGGGCATGGATCCAAAAATCGCACAAACAATTGAGTGCATATATGTCTGCAATGCCAAAACTAAAACAATGAAAGCAGCACAAACAAGATATTATTCCGGCTTCAAAGAACAAAAACAAAATATTATTCCTGAAGTTATGACCATCCTCTGTGGATCAGTGATCTTTCACCTCGAATAGGCCATCAGGACCTGCATTGTCATAAAAGAAACGTCATAGATAGTTTACTCTAGTGCAGATGATTTAGAAAAGTTTAATTGAACGTCTGCTGGAACGATGCTTGTCAAGATAGAAATGATTACACAGAAATATACTCTAATAAACAAGAATTAATGGTGCAATAAGACTATAACCAATTAAGAATTTCCTACAAATATGGTTTTTATCAAAGAAAATGAAAGCCATCTATGCAGACAATATCTGCATATAATTATGGTTATTATCACTGAAGCACCAAACACTATATTTATAACAAGTGCACAGAGTACATTAGAGCATCTAATACATATAATAACATGAGATTATATGTATTCTCATATAAAACATGTTATTCTCATGTTTGTCAAAAGTATTTAATACATAGTATAATATTAGAGATATTACACTTCTCATTCATTAGAGAATCTCTCACTTCAAGAACATCTACAAATCTTGTATACTCATTTTAAATCATTCTCTTTATATTTTCATTTAAGAGTTTAAATAAAGAGTCTTAGCATACTCTTAGGTGTATACTGTTGGACAATCTGCGATAAATACAAACAGTATAATATTTGTGCGTGTGTGAGTAACAGTTATGTGTATAATTAAAAGAGGAGACAAGGAACGAAAAACCCGAGTCCAGTGCGTGACTGTCTCCTTAAAGCGTATTAGCCCCCCACCGTATGTGTGAGCGAATCGCCTCCCAGGATAAAACGGATTGCAGTAATGCTACAGAAGAGCGTCACTCTCAGCGAGCTTGAGACGAGCAAGAACTATCACCAGAGGAAGAGAAGAGACTGTATATAAGAGGAGGATGTGTGTTTTCGAGTGTTTAATCCTAATGCTCTAGATGAGTATTTATAGGATGAGAAGACTTGTGCGCTACACAATTGCCTTAATTAATTAGCCGCGCTAATCAATTAAATCGGTGGCAATTTCCTTAACACAATTGCCTTAATTAATTAGCCGTGCTAATCAATTAAATCGGTGGCAATTTCCTTAATTAATTAACCGTGTTAATTAATTATGTTAAGGCAGTGGCAAAAAATCCGTAGTAAAAACGGAATTGATTTTACCGAATCAATTAATTCAAATTATAATCGAATCCATATTCCAACAATCCCCCACATGGATGAGATTGATATCATAGTAGCACACACCAGACAGACACAGAATTTGATTTGGTGATAGATTCTTCGATCAGATATAGCATACGATAGGTAGAGGTTTGCTCCTTGAACCTTCGCTTGAGTAAGCATACCGACCTTACTGGTAGACAGTGGAGGTTTGCTCTTTGAACTGTTCGACCGTTTGTGTTAGCGATGATATACTTATCACTATATCCTTTCTGACTCGTTCAGCCCTCATGATTATGTCCATTTTGGCCATGGAACATCGTCCTGGTTCTGCAGGAGTTTCTAAAGAATTGTGCCTCGCAATTCTCCTTTGAAGCGGCCCCACTTCTCTCCCACATAGGTGATCTTTATCTTATAGAGTAACCCGCGTTTACTCAACTGAATTCCATGCGTTCAAATCTTGAACTCCATGTATTCACCGAAAGATCATTAAAAGCTCGAAAGCTTACCCTCGTGCCTTACGGGTCTCACTGTTTCATCATCATAGGAACAGGCCAGGGTTTACCCCCACAGTGATTTGGTCATCATGATTTAGTTGGCCCATTGAACCAAGTTCTTGGGACCTCCAGTCAGCAATGGTTGGGTGTCCACCATGATGCCGTTAAGCAATAGGCTTAAGGCCCATCCCTCTCGATGATTTTACAACTATCTCTCAGTATAACCAGATTCTCTTAGTTTAACCAGATTATCTAAGTTTAACCACCTGGTTAGTGGATCCACAACATTATCTTTTGACTTTACATCGTCAATCCTGATAATTCTCGTTGAGAGTAGTTGTTTAATGATATTATGTCTTCGTCATAAAGGCGAGACATACCATTACACACACAACAATGTAATCTCCCAATTTGCATAAAATATGCATATTGAAGGCACATTTTCTTGTCATTTAGGAATATCCTTTACAAAGTGACTACCAATTCACCCTCTTACACGCATATATATTATGCAATAGACTCGTATTCCATCATGAATCGAGCTATGTTTAATCGTCTATCTAGGATTCCATGACATGGCTGCTTTCGTTAATGTGAACTATATTCACAAGTGACCTTTAAGTTCTTAAAGTAAAACATCTAACATCCATACTATATCCACATAGTACAATTAGATGTCTTTTACAATGCAGCCCAAACTCACGAGTATATCTCAAACACCTTAGTCTCATTGCAATCACATTCAAGAGACTTCCATTTGACTCGTGCATCTACTCAGTTTATCCACTGTGTAGCCTATGTCTAATTTTGTACAATTTTATAATGTACAAAAAACTTCCAATCATTCTTGAGAGATCCTTGTTCATCTATACTTGGATAGATACATCATACATATTCATTCTAGCTATACTAGATTTAGTTACGTTGATCTCTTCAAGATTCACATCACCAACGTGTGACACGTATCCTTTTGTACTTTTAAAGTTTTTAAAATTTTATTCTCCAAAATCAAAACTTTAAGTCTCATCCAAATTGCTAGAGATGATCTTCTTGTCATTACTTCTCGTAATAATCAGATCACTCACGTGCAATTACAATCATTTTATCACCTCATGTGTAAATAACATATACACACTTGTCAATTTACTGATTTTCTATCAATTTGACATCTCAACATTGACATATGTCACATTTTGGTAATTACTTTACCAGTCATTAGCTAAGGCTTCAAATTCGTAATAGACATTACCAATTTTTAGCGTCCCAAAAATTAGCAATTTTAATTCACCTTATTACCAAGTTTAAGCGTCCCTAAACTGGCAATATGCATTATACAGTTTTTCACATTTGAGCATCCTCAAAATGAAAAACCGAGTCATTAATTTTGAAGCCATTGCTTATCATAGCAATATCAAATCTAATATGCCACTGTTTTGATGTCTATTTTGATTCACAAAATATTTCACCTGGTCATAGTCTTTCCACACTTTCCTTAGCAACAAACCCTCGGGTTATCTCACGTAGATTTCTTTTAAATCTTCATTTAGAAAGACTATCTCAATGTTCATTGACATACTTCTCAATTTCGCAATACGATAAGTATCATCTTAATGAACATTATTCTCGTAAATCAAGAAATACTATCTCAAAATATATCAGGTCTTCACTTTGACTGTAATTTTTAATTATCAGTCTGACCTTATACTTTTCCTTTACCCATGTATCTATTTTTCAATTTGAAAAATCCGTTTGAGTCCTAATGGTATCTTTCTCGCAAGAAGATCCATATAATTTCAAACATGATTCTACTTAATAGAACCACTCTCTCTATTCCTTAACATCCTTTTCCCCCACAAGGAATATAGAGAGTTCATATAACGCTATAGTCCATTTTCTAGCACACATGTTAGAAAAACTTGACTCATTGATTTCTTAAATTTGACCAATTTCCCTCTTAATATTTTCTTTCATCAAAGAATTATTAGAGGAACGCGTATCTTTTTCAAGCTTTGAGGTTCACCACTAAGCAAATCGTTAAGATATTCGGGACTATCGAATTTCTTATCATATGTCTTTTGCTCTGTTTAGGTTCATTCTCACATTAATCCAATAACTTAGGAGTTCATTTGGATCACTTACGGATCTATGTGGAACTACTTAGCTTAATATATAAGCATTCCCAGATTCCGTAGTTGCATACAAATTAGAATCTCATTATTTAGATTCATGTATAGGATATCATTAGACACAATCGTTGTCTATATCCATCCAAAATACCTAGATTATTTTGGATCACTTTTAACCTTTATAGGTATCAGTATCAAGATATCTCCAAGATACCCCCACAATTCAATTATTTCTAGGAATGCTTCGTTGCATTCTAGAGTTCGTTCATAGAAAATTTTATTATTTTCTCTTCAAGATACCCCCACATTTTTAATATTTCTAAGAATGTCAAAATACATTCCAGATTTAGTAGGAAATTTTTAATATTTCCTTTCATGGTATCTTGTTTAAGGAATGATTAGTCCCTTCATAACTAACATCCTCAGATTCGGTGATAGACCGAACTGATCACAATCATTATGCATCTCCAATTAGAGCGTAACTAGAGCCTGCAACCACTCCATCTACCTTATGCGAGTAAGGTATTGTAACCTCATGAACATTCACGTTATGAAACAAAATTCACCCAGTGATTATTCACTACCAAAATCATTCTTAACCATCTTAATTTTCCGTAGTAAGCTGGTTTTCAGTCTCGAGCTTATAGAGTATATTCTCCTCTATAAAACTTCATATTTACTCTTTAATGAGTACACATAATTAATGTATTACTATAAAGTAATTACACAACTTGTTACCACCTCTCACTAGAGCAGGTTTCAAACGACCATGATCCCATCATAAAGAGATTCCCAATTTTTCTTGAATTAAATACTTCAAAACAACATTCATCAATGGTTTGATTTCCAGGTTGTCGGAGAAGACACAATGGTCTCACTTAATACCCGACTTCCTTACAAGCATGGCCTGTTGTTGACAAAATCTCCCCATATCGAAATCATTGAAAATTCGTATTTAATTCCGTGTTTCATAAACACAGAAATCTCATAATCGTTTTGTTTAATTATAAAATCTCGAGTCATTACAGATTTTATCTTGTTTTTATTAAAACCTCTCAGGTATTAATATCATGTTCAAAGAACTTTCTTGTTCTTCTCACTGAAAAATTCAACCACTGAATTTCTCTTAAATTTCAATTTGATTCATAAAGAACCTAATTTTCTTGCTCATCACTGGTACAACCAGAAGAGACCCGGGGAAGAACATAAACTTCCAATAAATCCACAATCAGTGATTCTTGATCAACTTATGCATTAAGGTTAACAGCATTCTAGATTTCTCCAAATTTCAGCATATAGAGCTGACCGAAATGCCATATTAGGTATCACATGGATCACCATAATAGGCTCGTGTGTCACTGCCGCAGCAGACCGACACCAACACAAGAATATATTTAAGCGGAAGAATAAATTCAACCGAAAAATATAAATCTTGTGCCGACCCTTAACCTGTACTCATTAAGTACCAGGCCTGTTAGGTTTTTAACGTCTCGAAAATTCACGAATAATTTTAATTTTCGATCAACTTTCCTGACAAGAAATTAACAAATAGTTAATTAATAATTAACTGATCAATTCAAGTTAATCATATAACTCCAAATTTTCCAAAAAACATTCGCGGGACAATTTACATTAGCTAATTTCCAGAACCTCCTAATCAGCGTGCTACCATGTATAATTGTTTACCGTAATGATGCAAACTTGCATGAGTAGACATGCGTAACAAAATTTATTATCGAATATTTTATTCAAATGATTAAACCAATCCAAGCATACAAACTGAATAACTAATAAATTATTCAAGTTAATTGCTATTCACATTATATTCGCAAATATATGAGTTCTAAATTAACTCTCAAAACCTCATGTAGTAAGTTAAAGAACAATTGTTATATATGCATTAATAAAGCAAATAATTTGCTCCACTGAATAACCAGGCGTAGGTTGATTTTAATTTAAATACTAATTCAACTTAAATCATTACCAGGTTAATAATAGAAAGCTAAACAAATGACAAGCAACTCACACCAATATACATGTGGGTCTATATCATAAAACCTGGACACCAAATATGAGTCCGATGTAATAGTTATTTTCATAAAATAACTCCTCCATTAACCAAAGACCATTATACTGTCATGTTTTAATAATAAAGCAAAAACCACTAGCTTTACCATTATGTAGCTCACATGTACATGGAAACTGACATAAAAATCATGATAAAAGCCCATCAATTATTAATTCACATAAACATTAAAAAATTAAGAAGGCAAAAATATCATGATATTAATATTCGAAAGATGCATAGATCAGTACTCCATTGTTGCAAAAAATGTGGCCTGTAAGGAACATATTGTGTTTTCTGTCACCACAAGTACTAACACGATTAATACAAATAATCATCACACCTGGCAAGAAATCAATCCTATCCGGAAACGCAAAACATCTATTGTTCGATACCATAATCGAACAATTAATCAGAATATTAATATAACGGAAAAATTGCTTTAAGAATCTGTCACTCAAACAAACAAATAATTACGTAGGTACAAATCACAGATATAATTTAATACGCTTTAAGATTGTTGGACAATCTGCGATAAATACAAACAGTATAATATTTGTGCGTGTGTGAGTAACAGTTATGTGTATAATTAAAAGAGGAGACAAGGAACGAAAAACCCGAGTCCAGTGCGTGACTGTCTCCTTAAAGCGTATTAGCCCCCCACCGTATGTGTGAGCGAATCGCCTCCCAGGATAAAACGGATTGCAGTAATGCTACAGAAGAGCGTCACTCTCAGCGAGCTTGAGACGAGCAAGAACTATCACCAGAGGAAGAGAAGAGACTGTATATAAGAGGAGGATGTGTGTTTTCGAGTGTTTAATCCTAATGCTCTAGATGAGTATTTATAGGATGAGAAGACTTGTGCGCTACACAATTGCCTTAATTAATTAGCCGCGCTAATCAATTAAATCGGTGGCAATTTCCTTAACACAATTGCCTTAATTAATTAGCCGTGCTAATCAATTAAATCGGTGGCAATTTCCTTAATTAATTAACCGTGTTAATTAATTATGTTAAGGCAGTGGCAAAAAATCCGTAGTAAAAACGGAATTGATTTTACCGAATCAATTAATTCAAATTATAATCGAATCCATATTCCAACATATACAAATATATGTGATAACTTGGACACTAAGTAAAAAAAAATAAAAATTAGCCCCTGTGAGTTCAACATGCTGGGTCCGCCCGTGATGGCAGGCAAGGAAAGGGAAGGGCAAGTCAACTAAAGAACTTGAGTCAAGCGAGCGCCAAGGCCACTTAAATAACATGTTATTTGCCATTTTGTCTGTTTGTGTCATACTGTCTTGATATATGGACCTCATCTGTATGAGATAAGGCAGACTAGAATGTTATTGTTTTCATTATAGCAAGTACAATGCTAGATGCTAAATTGTTATTGCTATTATTATAATATAGAATCAAAGAGTGAATTTTGATGGTAAAATAAAATTCACCATCCAAAACTAGTTCTATAACTAGTGTCAAATTTAACCAATTCTTTTAATTTTTACCTAACTCTTTTAACTTCTATTGAATATTCACAACAAACTCATCTCATTCTAGTTAAATAATGATGTGGCGTGGATGCATAAATGCATCATTGATTTTAAATTTAGCACCAATGATACATAATATAGCAATAGCACCAAAGATGCATTCAACTATAGCACCCCTTTGGAGAGAAGTTTTTTAACACTTCGTGCTATAATATAGCAATAGCACCAAGAATATCTTGAACTTGCTCTAATACCTTTTATTTGTGCTCTTAAGGCCATCTGCAGTGTGATCCTTGTAGTTAAATTATAACAAGTGTACAGAGTACTTTTTTTCCCTTGGAAAAACTGGAACTCCATCTCTGATACTCTTATCTCTAGTCTATAGGCTGCTTCTTCCATAATGTACATTTAGAATATATGCGTATCCAGCATCTCCATTTCTGTTAATGGCCATTGAAGATTGGGACGTTTTCCTAAGTTTTAGGGGTGAGATCCGTAGGAATTTCACTTGTCACTTTTACAGGGAGCTGAAGCGCAAAGGCTTTCAACCATTCATGGACTGCAAAAGCATCCATCTCGGAGATGAAATTGATGAGACTATAAAGAAGGCAATAAAATACTCTAAAAGTGCAATTGTCATTATATGGGAAGAATTTGCATCATCAAAGAGCTGCTTGAATGAGCTTGTGCTTATTCTCGAACGAAACAGGACGTCCAGGTATTTTATAATACCAATTTTCTATCATGTAGATACTGATGACGTGAACAGGGACGGAGGATGGGGGGCACGGGATGGCGGCTGTCCCCCCAAAAATCTGAAAATGTAAATTTTTTATATGAGAAAAATGTTCCTACAGTTAACTTTAGGAGAATTTCCTAAAGTTAACCTTTAAAATCATTTGATTGTTACCTTTTATTTATAAAGGCCCCGCAGGGGCATTAATGATGTGTCTTTTTATTTAGTAAAGTATGTGATGTGTCTTTATTTCAGTGGTTAATTGTAGGAAATTCTCCTATAGTTAACTATAGGATCATTAAGCCCTTTATATATATATATATATATATATATATATATATATATTTCAAAAATCTGAATTTCGTCCTCCATTTTAATAAAAAAAAATCATTTAGTCCCCCCAGTTTTACAAAAAAATCATTTAGTCCCATTATTTTTACAAAAAAATTCATTTAGTTCCTATATTTTTTTCAAAAATCTTCATTTAGTCCCCTATTTCTTACAAAATCTTCATTTAGTCTCCTATTTCTTACAAAAATCTTTATTTTTCACAAAAATTTTCATTTAGTTCCCTATTTTTTACGAAAATTTTCCGATATTTTCCGATTATCAGAAAATTTTCCGTCGGCCGAAAAATTTGACCCCCCAATTTTTATTTCTGGTTCCGTCCCTGGACGTGAAGTACCGGTCGGGGAAGTTTGGTGCTGCATTTGAGCGCATTAAGAAGCAGCACAAAGACGACAAAGTGGAAGAAACAGCACTTGCCAGCATTGGGGGCATCTTAGGCAAAGAAATCAAGGAACAGAAGTGAGTATCTCGATCTCTTTTGTTATATGACCTTCTCCTAAAATTAAAAAAATGGTTGTATTACGTTATCTTAAGGACTTATGGTATACTTGAACATCAGTATATGGTTTATGTTTTGCTGCACAACTGATTTTATTCCGTTAAGAATAATTAAATAAAGATAACACCGTTAAGTAAGGGTAAATACCGTACCGACTAACCAAACTTTTAATGTTATAATTGTATAGATTTTAATTTAATTTAATATAAATTAAATAAATGACATGTATTGTTTAAAATTAATATTATAAAATTTTAAGTTAAATACGTCGTTAACGCGATTGAACCTTGAATTTTTAATCATAAAATATACCCTATGATTACATCTCTAACGGTTCTTATTCATTACAAAAATTTAATGGTAATATGGTGTAATATTTTTTGGGTATGCATTAATGATTGCAAATTATGTTTTAAATCAATATGTAATGTATTTTAATTAGAAAAGAAATATTGATAATTGGAAGCTATGATACAATTGATATTTTTAGGTGTTTATAAAAGGTAATATCAACTAAAAGTAAACATGATATCAACTAAAAGTAAACATGAAAAAGGCAATCGACAAATTACCATTAATTATATTATTCTATTACTTATTTTAATTATTAGGATAACCAAACCGAAACCATGGGTTTTTGGTAAAACTACACGAAAGGGTGCAATTTGCAGCGACCAAACATTCTTAGGGATGCAAAGTAGAATTATGCAAGTGTTAAGTATATTACTGAAAATATAATAAAGGAGGACAACACAGAAGACAGCTCAGCTACCAGGTGTCAGAGTCAAAGATTAGTCAAGCAAAGTTAGCGGGAAAGTTTGTTACAAAAAGTTAGTTAGAAAATCATTGTTGTATATAGATGGTTGATGAGACTCTCTTTATGATGAACTGGTTGATATACATTTTCTCTTCTTCTTCTTGAAACACTGTAATGTAAATATGTAAGATGATGAATGAACGTTAATGGAGATTTTCATACAGAATTTACTCTTGTGACATGGTATCAGAGCAAGGTGTTCGACATCACTGATCTGTCGAGTGTTTACCGATCAATTTTTACCGGATAATTTTCGTCGGCGTCAGTTTATAAGTATCTTCATCATCTTGTTCACAGTTCTGCACAATTGTTTTACAGTTTTAATGGCGTTTCTCTACACATATTTGTGTTCATATACTTGAAGATTCTTGTTCTTGTCAGTTTTTCTTTCTGAATTTGGTGTTAATCTCTTTCAGATTGTTAATTGCAACTCTTGTAGATTGCAATAGTGTTCTTTGTTCTTGATATCATCTTCTTCTGTTGAGATTGTGTGTTGCACATCAACTGTTTGATATTTTGTTCACAAGAATAGTTAGTTTGTAATGACAACGAATGCTTCTTATTCATCTGCAACTATGGGTTCAACTACTGCTGGTACTCTGTTGGATGTTAATCATCCATACTATCTTCATCCGTCGGATAATCCAGGGATGATTCTTACTACTGTTATTCTTGATGAACACAATTATAGTCAATGGAATAGATCCATGGAGATAGCTTTGTCTTCTAAGATGAAGTTAGGTTTTGTAGATGGCACTTATGTTTAACCTGCAGTGAATTCATCTCTTTCTGCACATTGGATTCGATGTAACAATATGGTTACATCTTGGTTGCTAAACTCTGTAAGTATCAATATTCGTAATAGCATTGTCTACATGAGATCTGCTAAAGACATCTGGGATGATTTGAAGGTTAGGTATGCACAAACTAATGTTCCCAAGCTATTTAGTTTGCGAAAGGAAATAACTCATCTCTCTCAGGGTACATTAACAATCTCTGCTTATTTTACAAAGTTCAAGACTATACATGATGAGCTTCAGTGTCTTACTACAACTCCTAGATGCACTTGCACTCATTGTACCTGTATAATCAATGCAAAGTTGGATAGTCATGAGCAATCTATTCAATTAACTCAGTTCTTGATGGGTCTAAATGATCATTTTACTGGAATTAGAGGACAAATTCTGCTCATGAATCCTCTACCTACTTTAAGCCAATGTTATGCTATGTTGCTTCAGGATGAGAATCAGAGGGGTGTAAATGACTCATCTCATCTCAACATAGAGTCTGTAGCTACGAATGTTAAGTCTAAATCTCAGAGTTACAAAGGGTTTAAGAAGACTTCTTCTGACACACTAGTGTATTGTGAATACTGTCATATGACAGGTCATGTGAAAGACAAGTGCTTCTGTCTTCATGGTTACCCAGCTTGGCATAAAATGTATGGTAAGCCAAAGCCCAAACCTAAGCATTTGTTAACAAAGAATGCAGTTATTGCTCAGACTCAAGTACAAGATTCTGTTTTACAAACTCAAGCTCAAGCTTTGCCTATAGCAATGGATAGTAAAGCTACTTCTGATCAGTTTCAGTTCTCAGAAGGCCAATGTAAACAACTCATTCAAATGTTGCAGCAATCTATGAGGTCTTCATCTACTCAACAAGAATCAAATCCTTACTCATCTATCAACAGTGCTCAGTTTGCAGGTACTTTACTGCACTTTGCTAGTCCTGTTTATACTAGTTCTCAGAATGCAACAGATTGGATTATTGACTCTGGTGCAACAGATCATGTTACACCTTATTTGCACTTATTGCATGATGTTGTTTCATATCATTCCGAGTTACAGTTACCTAATGGTAATAAAGCTGAGATTACTCATAGAGGTTCAATAGTTTTGTCTTCACAGCTCATGTTACACAATGTACTGTGTGTGCCTCAATTTCACTACAATTTGTTATCAATTTCTCAGCTACTTTCTAACACAAATTCTTCTGTTCTCTTTCACAATAACAAATGTTTTCTTCAGGCCCCTACCTTGATGAGGGACCTAGAGATTGGTAAAGCAGTTAATGGTCTTTACATTCTTAATCCTTCCAGTCTACAATCTGTTGCATCTTGTGCTGTCAACACAATTTCTACTACTGATCTTTGGCATGCCAGAACTGGTCATGTACCTTCTTCTGTTCTAAATCTGTTTCCTTTTTCTTGTAAATCAACTTTATCACATGAATGTGATACTTGTCATTTGTCTAAACAAGTAAGGAATAGTTTTGCCTCTAGTGATTCTTGTAGTTCTGATCCATTTGATCTTGTACATATGGATTTGTGGGGGCCATATAGGGTTAAAACCAATGGCAATTGCACCTACTTTCTGACTCTTGTTGATGATAAATCTAGAGCTTCTTGGATCTTCTTACTTACTAATAAATCTTCTGTTCATACTCTTTTGTCTGATTTTGTGGTGCATATTAAGAATCAGTTTAATGTTGTTATTAAGAAATTTAGATCAGACAATGGCACAGAGTTTGCTAATAGCAAAGTTCATAGTATTTTTGCCTCTCATGGAATTATACATTAGACTACTTGTGCACATTCTCCTCAACAAAATGGCCTTGTAGAAAGAAGACATAGACATTTGTTGAATGTAGCTCGAGCATTAAGATTTCATGCTCATATTCCAATTTCATTATGGGGTAATTGTGTGCTCACAGCTTGTTATCTTATTAATAGAACACCTATACCATTGCTTGGAGGGTTATCCCCATATGAGATTTTGTTCAAAAAGACACCAGATTATAGTCATCTTAAGGTTTTTAGGTGTCTCTGTTATGCTAATGTTGTACCTCAATCTTCTGATAAGTTTGCTCCTAGGAGTATCAAAGGAGTGTTTCTTGGTTATCCATATGCTAAGAAAGGATATAAGATCCTCAATCTGGACACTAAAACAGTCTTTATCTCTAGGGATGTTAAGTTTATTGTGACTCAATTTCCCTTTCAACATGTTCCTTCCACTTTATCATCAAATTTGTTTACTGATACTTCCAATCTATATGATATTGATCCTTTAACTTCTTTTGAGGTAACACCTACTCAAGATAGATCTACAGCTAGATCTGATTCTTCAACTATATCTCATGTTCCTACTGTTGATTCCTCTACTGTTCCAGTTAGGACAGAACCTTCTATTGTTTCAGCTAGACCTCAAAGAAATAGACAAGTACCAGTTAAGTTTCAAGATTATACAGGGCTTCCTAGCTCCATTACTTCTAAAGATAAATATGTTAACTCAGTTTATTCTATTGATAACTATCTCACATATACACCATTTAGCTCTTCATATACTTCATTCTTGGCCAATATTACTAAGATACATGAACCTCAAACCTATAAGCAAGCTTCACAGTCTAGTGAGTGGTGCACTGCAATGAACACTGAACTGGCTGTATTAGAAGCAAATCAAACATGGCAGATTGTTCCTTTACCTCCAGATAAGAAGGTTGTTGGTTGTAGATGGATATATAAGGTCAAGTATTTACCTAATGGTCAGGTGGATAGATATAAAGCTAGACTGGTGGCTCAGGGGTTTACACAGACTGAAGGGCTTGATTTTTTTGATACCTTTGCTCCAGTTGCTAAGATGACAACTTTCAGGGTTGTTTTAGCTCTTGCAACTATGCAAAATTGGTCTTTAACTCAGCTTGATGTCACAAATGCATTTCTTCATGGTTCTTTACATGAGGAGGTGTATATGACTATTCCTTTGGGTTATCAAGTTCCTGCAGATATTCTTAAAAAATATCCTAATCAGCAATTGGTTTGTAAATTGATTAAGACTTTATATGGTTTAAGACAAGCACCCAGGGAATGGTTTACTACTCTATCTGAAGCACTGCTGCAATTTGGCTTTACACAGACTTTTAGTGATTCCAGCTTGTTTGTGTTTAAGCAAGATTCTAAAATTGTCATATTATTGGTGTATGTTGATATGGTTTTGACTGGAAATTATAAGGATCTAATGTCACAGGTTACAGCCTTTCTTTCTAGTAAGTTCAATATTAAAGATTTGGGGCACTTGAAATATTTCTTTGGGATTGAAATAGCTAGATCCAGTGCTGGTATTTACTTAAATCAACGGAAATATTCTTTAGATATTATTCGAGATGTTGGTTATATGGATGCCAAAACTGCTCAAGTTCCATTAGATCAAAATCACAACATGACTACAGATTCTGATTCACCATATCTTACACTAATGTTTCTGCCTATAGGAGGTTAATTGGTCGCCTCATCTATCTTACCATTACCAGGCCTGACTTGTCTTATCCTGTGCATATCTTAGCACAGTTTATGCATCAACCTCAAGAAGTTCATTGGAATGCTGCTCTTAAACTGGTTAAATACATTAAACACACTTGTGGCCAAGGTCTGCTTTTGTCTAGTGCTTCTACTTTTGATCTTAGAGTGTATGCAGATGCTGATTGGGGCAGCTGTAAACAAACCAGACAATCTATAACTGGTTTTTGTGTTACTTTGGGACATTCCTTAATCTCTTAGAAATGCAAACGACAACATACTGTTTCTCGATCAACTGCTGAGGCTGAATATCGAGCCATGGCAGATGCTTGTTGTGAGATTACTTGGCTTCTTTCTTTATTTAAAGAGTTACATGTGGCTTCTCTGGCTCCTGTTTCTTTATATTGTGATAACAAATCAGCTCTTCATATTGCATCTAATTCTGTTTTCCATGAACGTACCAAGCACATTGAGATTGATTGTCACTTGGTACGTCAACAGCTTAAGCAAGGTGTTATTGTTACTCATCATTTGCCTACTACTGAACAGCCTGCTGACTTATTTACTAAGTCTTTGGCTTCATCACAGTTGCAGTATCTTCTCTCCAAGTTAGGAGTCTGCAATCTGTTTCGACCTCCTAACTTGAGGGGGGATGTTAAGTATATTACTGAAAATATAATAAAGGAGGACAACACAGAAGACAGCTCAGCTGCCAGGTGTCAGAGTCAAAGATTAGTCAAGCAAAGTTAGCGGGAAAGTTTGTTACAAAAAGTTAGTTAGAAAATCATAGCTGTATATAGATGGTTGATGAGACTCTCTTTATGATAAACTGGTTGATATACATTTTCTCTTCTTCTTCTTGAAACACTGTAATGTAAATATGTAAGATGATGAATGAACGTTAATGGAGATTTTCATACAGAATTTACTCTTGTGACGGCAAGCTATGAGTACCAAACTGACTTTGGTCCGCACCAAAGGTTGCAATTTCAATATTAAGAAAAGAGAGGAAAAAGAGAGCTTCCTCTAACTAGGCTACTGGCATGAACACAGTCAACTAGTGAAGAAGTTAAATTACATGTAGCAATAAAACTGAAGTAAATAAATGATCTTGTTGTATTTAAACAAAGTATTGTATACAAGTAGCTATTCACAAGTCTAGAAAACTTAAGATAGTCATAGCGTATTCTGAATCATAAGCTACACAGACGTACTCCCTCCGTCCTACTGGATTCTTTACAGTTACTAATTTGGAACGTTCCACCCATTTCTTTACATTACCAAAAATAGTAATTTTTAACAATAAAATACATTATTACATCCACTACTTCACTCTACTTTTTCAACACTTTACACTATTACACCCACTACTCCACTACTTCACTCTACTTTTTCAACACTTTACACTATTACACCCACCACTTTACCTATTTTAACAATAAAACCACTATTACACTCATTATTTAAATTATATTCATTGGTCTCCATGCCCAGTTGGGATGTAAAGATCCCGGTGGGACGGAGGGAGTAGTAATTACTTAAAGAGTTAAAGTTGGAGCATGTGTTACACATTCACAAGAGACTTGGGCTATGTTTGGTTCCCTTATTTACGACTTATAAGTTACTTATTTTGGAAAAAAATTCGTATTTACATATTTTTTTAGAAAAAAAAATGTGTAGGGGGAGTTTAACATTCATTTTCTTGCATAATAAGTTACTTATTTCAGAAAAAAGTACAAATTTCCTAACCTTTTTCCAAAATAAGTTACTCTTTTTTAAAAAATAAGATAAGCCAAACGGTACCTTAAAGTTGGAGCATGTGTTACACATTCACGAGAGACGTACTTTCAACTTTTGTCTCCTAAAAGTAGAGGAGTCTATCCAAGTTCTGAGGCCAACTCCAATGATGAAATCCAAATTCTATTTCAATCATGTGATCCAAATATAAATTCAAATTCAATTATCATTACTTTATTCATATATTTTGATTTTAAATATTTTAAAAAAAGATTAATTAATAACATCAACAACAACTAGATTATAACCAAAATACATTCCAATAAAAATAAAATGTTACAAAATACATTCGAAATAAATAAAACGTTACATGAAATAAATTAACAGCATTAAAATATTACATAAAAATACTAATTATCAGAATTAGTATATTATTCCCACAAATGCTCAATTAGTGCAAATATCCACCTCTCAAAATTGAAAACATCTGAAGATGAAGGTTAATGGTCTCAAAATAACAATTTCAGGATGTACTTTGATTATCTCGGAAGAAGAAGAAGAAATGATTTGTCCGACGACTAAATCAGAATTTAATATTTATTTCGCTTTATTTGAAGTTGTATTATTGTGAGATTCTGTGTTGTATTGTTTTGTTTTATGTTTTTAATTTTCATGTATTTTTAAATTTAATGTATTTTGAATATTTATGTATTTTAAAATTTTATTTTAGAATTTATCGTGAATTTAATTATATTCCAAAATTAATTAATTTACTTTTAAAAACATTAATAAAATCAACAAAATAAAAAAGATAACAATATTATAATGATATAAAGATTTGGATCAATGAATAGTAGTGATCCAAATTTGGATCAGTACTATTTCACTAATCCAACTTTGGATCACTTTTTGATCCACAGTTGGATTGATTTGGGGCAAAATTGTTCCAAATTTGAATTTTTAGTCCACGATTAGAGTTGCCCTGAACAAATAATGTGGACTATCAACTTAAATCAACAAATGCAGTAAACATCAAATACATATATTTCTGAATTTTATTCAATAACGGAGATAATGTGAAAAGAAAAATAGCAGGGCATGGATCCGAAAATTGCACAAAGAATTAAGTGCATATTTGTCTGCAATGCTGAAACTATAACAATGAAAGCAACGCAAACAAGATATTATCCCAGCTTAAAAGAACAGAAACAAAATATTATTCCTGAAGTTATGACCATCCACTAAGGATTAGTGATCTTTCTAATATTCCAAAGATGGGTACCCGTGATCCATTTTTTAGATCCATAAATGGATTTTCAATTGAGAAATGTTAAAATATAATATAGAATTCATGTAAAATCGTTCTTTAACAATCTAAAATTTTAGATCAATTATTTACTTAACACTTTTATCTCGAATAGGCAACCTGCATGCCATAAAAGAAAGATAATACTACATAGTTTACTTTAGGAAAGATGCATAGTTTACTTTAGAAAAGTTTAAAAGAACGTTTGATGGAACTTGGAAGATGGTTGTCGGGATAGAAATGATTACACACAAATATATCATCAAACATTATTTTCATTAGCTTATAGTTCGGGTTATTTTTATTTTTTTAAATTTGTTTAAAGTTTAGTATATATAATATTTTAAATATTATTTTTAGTTTAGTATTAAATCTAAATTAATATGCTGTTGATGGGAATCGAACCTTCAACCTTTCTATATAACATAATTTAGTATTAATTTTATATTAAAATGTTGTTGGTGGGATTCGAACCTTAGACCTTCAACTTTTAGTATTGTTGTATCTAACGGTCATGATCTATTTGAATTGAAGATCTAACGGTTGTAAACGAGGATAACCAAAAATAAGTGGATAACAAAAAATAAGGGGGTAACCAACTACAAATTATACCTCTTTCGCTTATTATAATATAGTATAGATTTGTTGTCATGAAAACACTTAACATGCGCTTAAATTTTTTTATTCTGATCACGAAATGTCAAAATAACAATATCGTTGTAATTATGTTCTGAACACTTTGTTCCAACTCCTTGCCTTGATTAAAACCTTTCTTTATAGTTTTTTTATTATAGAATGACACACATTTTAAGGTTTATATATGAAATATAGTTCTATAACTTATTTTTAAAATTTTATTTTTAATAAAAATATAAACATAAAACTTTTATTTATAAAAAAAAGTAAAATAATTTATGAAACTAGACTTAATATGAATCTTAAAATGCGTGTCAGATCCTTTTTCCTAAAGATAATATAAACTGAAGACAATTATACTTTTTTCGTTTAAAATTAATAGTCAACTTTCAAAAAATTACGCATATTAAGAAATTTAAACATTAATGATCTAATTACTTATGTACTCAAATTTATTGCAATGCTTAGAAAAACAAGTACATAAAATCAATTTTAAAAATTCAAACTCAATGATAATAGGGGAAGTTTAAGTAAAAAATTATCTAAAAAATAGAAGTGAGATAACTATTTTGAAATAACTTTTTTAAAAATAAACTAATAATTTGAGATAAAGGGAATACCAAATATGGATGGATCAGGTCTGAACTCTGAAGTGAATCCACTTTCCATGACTTCCGTTTACGTATATTTAGTAAATGTTCCACTTACGAGGCACTTGATCAGTAAAATATCTGTCGTTATAGATTTGCATATCTATTTACACATCTACGAACTTTTCCAACAAAAAAGCACCCTTCTCCGGAAGTTTTGGTATTCAAATGTTGATTCTATGATTTTGCAACACATTGAGAAAAACATACCCACTGTCGTCTAAATAGTACTCCTAGAATTTTTAAGTGTAAAGGATAAAGTGGTAATCGAATTGAATTGGTCATGATTAAAATTTTAAATATATAATATTATGAACATAATATAACTACAATTTTTAAGTGTAAAGGATAAAGTGATTAATTACAATTTTTTTGAGAAAAAAACATAATATAACCATAATTTACTTGCGACTAAAAGTGTTCACGAAATCGTTCATACCGCACAAACCACCTATAATGTACCGTTTTTAATCTTCATAGTATGGTTGCGAACTGTGTTTTTAGCAAATCGGGCGATATGATGTGGGTACACGATTTGCGGTTCAAAAATTTAACAATGCGACTCAAATTAGATCGTATTCATAATAACATATTTAAAACATATATATTAAATAAAAAATATAAATTATCTGTAAGAGGTTAATTTTTTCTTATGTAAAACACTTTTGATAAAATATATATGGTTTAACATGGTAACTTTTTCACTTATCTAGTAGTCCATTGACGTCTAAACTAATATATAATAAGCAAATTATGGGATAATTGGTAGTTTGGTTCAACCAACGGTTAAAAGAATAATGATCGTTGGATATTTAGTAAATAGATGATAAGAAATATTTTATATTTAAATCCGTCTTCTAAAGATCCAAGGATCCAATCCCGTTAACAATAAATTTACATTAAAAAGGTGGTATTGTATTAAGATTTTTAAAGACTTTTAATGATTTTAAAAGTCATGGGTATTCAATTCTAACATTAAAGAGTCTTTAAAAGTATGGTGCGATTAAGACTTTTAAGAAGTATTTAAAAGTAAGGCGGTATTGAATTTAAACATTTATAGACTCTTTATAAGTATTGTGTTATTCAAAAAGTCAATGACTTTTAATGACTTTTAACAAAAATTATAACTACATCCCTTAAAAAAAAGTCATGAGTTTTTTGATAAGATTTGACATGACTTCTAATAATTCTACAAAATTCATCTTGAATAATATTGTTTCATTTATTGTCAACAAATTTTTTAAAATTTCCTGTCGATTTTGTTTTCTTTCTTCCTCTTCTTCCATCTCTTTTTCTTCCTCTTCTTGGTTTTCAATTTCCATATTTATATTCATTTTAGTAAACAATATTATTGAGAGTGCGATCTTTTAAATTTTGTAAAACAATATCATAACACACATAGTAAAATAAGAGTTCATCAAACATTATAGTAATTCATGGACTTCTAAAAATATTGTGCTTGCAAAAATTCACATAAAATACCAATAAAATAGCTTTGCATCATAAAAATATTGATGGCTAATGACATAGCTCTGCATCATAATTAGTTATGAATAGTGACAAATATATAATTCTCAGATAAAAATATGCAATGAATACTCAATTTAACAAAAAATATACCTTGTACTCAATTTTTTGGTGGCTGGATTAATCAGAGAACACACGATCGAAATTGGATTGCAGTGAAAAAAAGTTAAAAGATTTCACAGCATAGGCTAATATATAATCTTTGTAGTTAGTCTAGTAAATCACAAAATCTATCAAAAAGTCTATGAAAGTTTTTAGAAGTCATTTCATTAGGAGTCATCAAAAGTATTTCGAAATTTTGGTGACTCAACAAGAATCATTAAGAGTCATTAAAAGTCTATAAAATCCATAAAAGTCATTACCCCAAAAATTGTCATTAAAAATCATAATACAATACCATTAGTTTTAAACAATACATATCATTTATTAAATAACTATTATTATTACTAATAATTTTATTAATTAATATTACAATATTAAAACATAATAAATTATTATACTCTATTTTGTTTAATCATATAATTTTAAAATATTTAAAAGTAACCCGTGCTTTACACGGGCTATAAGCTAGTTAAGTTTAATTCATATTTTTAAAATAATTAGTTTAGACATTCTAGTTTTCATTGTAGTGTCCAATCGGTGAACCGTGAGGTCACGGGTTCGACTCCTGCCGGGGGTCAAAAACCGAAAACAGTCTCTCTACCCTTGTGTAGGGGCATGACTGCGTACATTCTACCCCCTTAGACCCTGCTCACGGGGAATATACTGAGTACGTTACCTTACCTTACCTTATTGTAGTAGCTTATCATTTTATTTAGTTCAATAAAACATAGTTGGTGCTCATGTCATGTAATATACACTTACTTCATTTTTAATATTATATATATTATGATAAAACTGGTGTGATGCACAGATTTTTTTTAATTTCAATTAAAAATCTTAAGACATGATTTTTGTAGGTTTAAAATTTTAAATGATATGATTAGATAATAATTATATATATGTTGTCCGTGATATTTTTAAAAAATGATGGATTCAATTTGAAAATATAGAAAAGATATATGTTTTAGCTGAAAAACGTGATCGATTAGTTATTAGTTATTATAATATTATTATTTTATTTTACTTAAATGAAGCTACCCAAATAGTTATTATTGGGAAAAAAATAAAATTATAGAAAAGGTAACGTATTTTAGCTAAAAAGATAATTGGTTAATTATTAGTAATTATAAATATAATATTTTATTACGTGAAAAAGGAAATTTATTAGTTATTGAAAAACAGAAAAGGTAACATGTCTTACCTGAAAAAAGAAATATATTAGTTATTAGTAACTACTAGCTTATAACCCGTGCAATGCACGGATTTATTTTGATATGTAATAAATTTTATTTTATGTTGCAGTTATATTTTATATAATAAATTATTTTTAATAATTAATTTTAATTTATATAAATTTAATTAATGATATGCATAATATAAAACTTATATTATACATTTTAAAATAAATATTTCGTTGACAGAATTCGAATATTGAAATTTTATTAAATTAATTTAATCATATAATATATCTAATCATTAGATCTAACGGTTCTGATTTTCTACTAAGAATCTTGATAAGTGGATTTTAAATTCGGCTTAAATTGATTGTCTTGGACTCAAGTTTATTGTAGTTTTAATGTGTTTTGCTTAGTTGTGCAGACTTACAAGAATGTCGATTATGGGGGATGCTTCTATCGTGTTTGGAGGATTAATTGATTTAAATTCGGATTTTTCGGGAAGGTTGCGCAGTCTACACTGTTTTGGCCATATCTGGAGTTCTAAAAGTCCGTTTTCAGCGATCTTACAGCTCACGCGAAGCTTGAGAGATTTTCTACAACATGGGATAGATAGCAGGTGCAGGGGACGTGCTGAATAAAATCGCGCACTTATTCTATGATAAGCCATGCAGAAAAATTCCAGTTTTGCCCTTTTTCTAATTCTAATTGTATTTTGGGCAGCTTTTGGCACCTTAATCGAATTCTAATTGTAATAGAAGGTAATTGCTTATTGGGCAAGACTTCTAGAGTCTATTTAAACACATCCTACCATGTAATTTGTATCAGATTTTTATTATTGTAACGTAGAACTGCAAGAGAGAAGAGTGGAGAAGGATTCAAGCTCGGTGAAAAGCAAAGATCTAGATCTACTTCATCTTTTGTATACTTTGGATAATAGATTTGTTCTCTCAACTCTTGTTTTTATTAATATTATTGCTTCTTTCTTTTACATCTTGTTTAATATTATGTTTTCATCTAATCCCATGGTGACGAACGGTTCAACTATGAACTAATCGTTGTCTTGGGATCCTAATGGATTTGTCTATGTAGCTTAGTAGTTTATATGCTTTAAAGATTTATGTGTGGTGAATTCTTGATATCCTTGTATGGTTGTACTCATGAATTTAGATGCGTAGCTAACATCTAATTTGTTAATCTCTTGCTAAACGAGAGTGGATCTTGAGATTTAGAACTTGCCATGCTGGCATAGGATAGGTTGATGTTTTAAAATCATGATTTGTGGCGTAAATAGAGATATTTTGCTACCCTATGTGATCTAAGTGGATAACTTGTGCTTAAACCTCTATGTTTTCAAATTCTATAGAGATATAGGGTCTAAACATAATAGGTGTCTACTCATCTTCTATCTCTTTTGTGGATGCATGCGTAGTTTGGTATTAGTATACCGAGAGGTAGCTTTTACTTGTTTCGTGTTATCCGATCAGATATCAAAACCATCACATGTATTGATTAAAGGCTGCAACTCTAAGTGAAGTAGATAATGAAATTAGGATTCCATGTTTTATCTCATATAAGTAATTCATATTAAATTCTCATTAGTTAATTATTCTTAGCTTAATAATTTGCATCCTAGTTAATTTAGATAATTAAAACCTCATTCTTGTTATTTGTCTTAGCAGTGGATTAAAACCAAACATTGTTGCATAGGCATATTTACTGATTGAAACTTAACCAGATCTCTGCGGAACGAACTTTAATTATATTACTTATGACTACGTGCGCTTGCGTAATTTAGTGCTAACAAGTTTTTGGCGCCGCTGCCGGGGATCATCGGTGTTTTGTTTAGTTTATGTGCTTGTCATCAGTGGTCGTTAGCGTTCACTGACTCGGATTTCTTACTTGGTTGTTTGTTTCGTGGTGTTTTCAGGTACTTGAACGTGTATGCGAACACGTTTGCAGGCTCGTAAGGAAAAATAGGCAGAAGACGGTCTTGTAGTAGATAATCAGAAAGAGGAACTTGAAACTACTGTAGAGATGGCAGATTTACCAGCAGCAGTCAAGGCTTTGAAGGACTATTCGCAGCCGAAGATTACTGACATACAATCTAGTATTGTCAGGCCAGCTATTGCAGTGAATAACTTTGAGATCAAGCCGAGCACAATTCAGATGGTGCAGAATTCGGTTCAGTTTGGGGGTGCTTCGACAGAGGATCCTAACATGCACATCCGGGACTTTATGGAGTTCAGCAGGTTGCTAGTATTTGTGAGCTATGTGCGGGCGCACATGAGACGAATCAGTGTGCTATCTCTTCTGAATCAGCACAGTTTGTAAGTAATTTTCAGAGACCTGCTGCACCAGTTCCAGCCACCTATCATCCAAACAACAGGAATCATCCTAACTTCATCTGGAGCAACAACCAAGGTGCTCAACAACCTCAGCAGCCCTATCAACAGTTTCAGGGTCAGCAAGCAAGGCCATTCAATCAAGGTTATCAGCAGCAGTATGCTCCAAGGCAATCATATCAGCCTCCGGGATTTCAGCAGTAACAGCCCCAGGCTCATGCGGGGCAATCATCTAATGAAAAACCAGAAAGGGATGATTTGTGGATGATGGTGAAGAACCTGCAAGCTTCTCAAAAGGTCTTGGAAACCCAGGTGGGACAGATTGCAATTGCCTTACTTAGTAGGCAACAAGGAACTCTTCCTAGTGATACGGAAACAAATCCAGGTAGGAGGGATAGCAAAGAACAGGTGAAGGCTGTGACTTTGAGATCGGGAAAAGTTATAGCAGGCCCTAAATCAGCAGTCGAAGAAGATGAAGATGTTCAGAATCAGCAAGTTGAAAAATCTGCAGTGCCCGAAATTGCTCAATCTGATTTGGTGGCTGATCAGCAAGGTGGTGAAGTAGAGAAGAGCAAGGAACCTGTTAAAAATTCTGTGGAGTAGTCTACAAAGAACACTCAGATCTATCCTCCTCCTCCTTATCCTAGAAGACTCCAGAAGCAGAATTTTGACAAGAAGTTTGCTAAGTTCTTAGAGGTGTTCAAGAATTTGTAGATTAACATTCCCTTTGCTGAAGCTCTTGAACAGATGCCGATCTATGCCAAGTTCATGAAGGGGATTCTTTCTCGTAAGTTGAAGCTCGAGAAATTAGAGACCGTTGCTCTAACGGAAGAGTGCAGTGCTGTGCTGCAACAGAAATTGCCTCCAAAACTAAAGGATCCTGGTAGCTTTACTATTCCATGCACTATTGGTAATTTGTCTTTTGCGAAGTGCTTGTGTGACTTGGGATCTAGCATCAATCTCATGCCCTTGTCAGTCTATATGCAACTTGGTCTACCGGAACCAAAGCCCACCAACATCTCTTTGCAGTTGGCTGATCGTTCAGTTACATATCCTAGAGGCATAGTGGAGGATGTGTTGGTGAAAGTTGACAAACTCATATTTCCTGCTGATTTTGTTATCTTGGATTTCGAGGAAGATAAGAAGATTCCCATAATCTTGGGAAGACCATTCTTGGCTACGGGAGAGACTTTGATTGATGTGCAGAAAGGGGAGCTCACCATGAGGGTGCAAGACCAGAATGTCACTTTCAATGTTTTTAATGCAATGAAACTTCCCTCAGATGAAGAAGAATGTTTGAAGGTGGATTGGGTTGATTCTGCAGTTACTATGGAAATGGAGCAATTGCTTAAGTCGGATTCTTTGGAAAAAGTTTTAGTTGGCGATTCTGATTTTGAAGATGAGGAAATAGCCGAGCAACTTCAGCAGCTAAATTCAGCTCCGTGGAAAAGGAGATTTGATTTGCCTTTTGAATCTCTTGGGTTAGCAGAACTTAAAAATTCGGAGGGGCGCCTGAAACCATCTATTGAGGAAGTTCCAACACTTGAACTCAAACCACTTCCGGAACACTTGAGGTATGTTTTTCTTGGTGATGCATCTATATTACCTGTTATTATTGCCTCTAACTTGTCAGCTAGTGCGGAAGAAAAGCTTTTGCGAATTTTGAGGGAGTTCAAGTCAGCAATTGGTTGGACTATAGCAGATATCAAGGGAATCAGCCCTTCTTATTGCATGCATAAAATTCTGTTAGAGGAGGGAGCTAAGCCTACTATTGAGCATCAGCGGAGACTTAATTCGATTATGAAAGAGGTGGTGAAGAAGGAAATTCTAAAGTGGCTTGATGCGGGTATTATATACCCTATCTCAGACAGTTCCTGGATGAGCCCGGTTCAATGTGTGCCAAAGAAAGGAGGCATGACAGTTGTTGCTAATGAAAAGAATGAGCTCATCCCTACTCGAACAGTCACGGGGTGGAGAGTTTGCATGGACTATAGGAAGCTCAACAAAGCCACGAGAAAAGATCACTTTCCTCTGCCATTCATTGATCAGATGCTAGACAGGTTGGCGGGACATGAGTACTATTTCCTCCTTGATGGTTATTCAGGCTACAATCAAATTTGCATTGCTCCGGAAGATCAAGAGAAGACCACATTCACATGTCCTTTTGGTACCTTTGCTTTCCGACGAGTTTCTTTCGGACTTTGTGGTGCTCCCGCCACTTTTCAAAGGTGCATGATGGCTATTTTCTCAGACATGATTGGCTCGAATGTGGAGGTTTTTATGGATGACTTCTCAGTTTTTGGTACTTCATACGAAGAGTGCTTGCATAATCTTGGCTTGGTTTTGAAACGTTGTGTGGAGACTAACTTGGTGCTTAATTGGGAGAAGTGTCACTTCATGGTGCGAGAGGGAATTATTCTTGGGCACAAGGTATCTGGTAGAGGACTTGAGGTGGATCGGGCTAAGGTGGAAACAATCGAAAATCTTCCTCCACCTATCTCTGTTAAAGGAATTCGTAGTTTTCTTGGTCATGCGGGTTTCTATCGGCGATTCATCAAAGACTTCTCAAAAATTTCTAAACCCTTGTGCAATCTCTTGGAGAAGGATGTTCCTTTCAAGTTTGATGATGAGTGTCTTGCAGCTTTTGAGCTCTTGAAGAAGAAGTTGACTACTACACCAGTCATTACCGCACCTAATTGGGAGGAACCGTTCGAACTTATGTGTGATGCTAGTGACTATGCTGTTGGAGCTGTGCTTGGTCAAAGGAAGGATAGAATTTTTCATGTGGTTTACTATCCTAGTAAAACCCTCAATGATGCACAGCTGAACTACACTACTACGGAGAAGGAGTTGCTAGGAGTTGTCTATGGTTTCGAGAAATTCAGGTCTTATTTGCTTGGTACGAAGGTGATTGTGTATACGGATCATGCTGCTATTCGATATCTCATGTCGAAGAAGGATTCTAAGCCTAGATTGATTCGTTGGGTGCTCCTTTTGCAAGAATTTGATGTGGAAATCAAGGATAGGAAAGGCACGGAAAATCAAGTAGCGGATCATCTTTCACGCTTAGAGGACCACGGTAAGGATTCGCATAACAAATCTCTTATTAATGAATCTTTTCCAGATGAGCAGCTTTTTGGAGTGCAAGGTGAAGAGCCATGGTTTGCAGATTATGTGAACTATTTGGTTAGCAATGTTATTCTTCCAGAAATTTTCTTATGCTCAAAAGAAGAAGTTTCTACATGATGTGAAGTGGTACCGTTGGGACGAGCCATTCTTGTTCAAGCTTGGTGTGGATCAGATTTTGAGGAGGTGCATTCCGTATAGTGAAACGGAAGGTATTTTGCATGATTGTCATTCTACCACATATGGAGGCCATTACGGTGGTGATAAAACAGCTCAGAAAGTACTTCAAGCGGGATTCTATTGGCCAACTCTGTTTAAAGATTCTCATAGGTTCGTGATGAGTTGTGATCGATGTCAAAGGGTTGGTAATATTTCTAGGAGGAACGAGATGCCTCTTAGTACGATTCTTGAAGTAGAGATTTTTGATGTGTGGGGAATTGATTTCATGGGTCCGTTTGTTTCGTCTTACAACAATCAGTACATTCTCTTAGCAGTGGATTACGTGTCTAAATGGGTCGAGGTGAAGGCTTTACCGACCAATAATGCTAAGGTGGTGCTGAATTTTCTTCACAAGCAGATTTTCACGCGTTTTGGAACTCCAAGAGCTATAATCAGTGATGAGGGGACACACTTCTGTAATCGTCAATTTACTGCTATGATGGCAAGGTATAACGTGACTCATCGTGTTGCCACAGCTTATCATCCTCAAACTAATGGTCAAGCGGAGGTTTCGAATCGCGAGATCAAGAGATTTCTCGAGAAAGTGGTAAATCCATCAAAGAAGGATTGGTCTTTGAAGTTAGACGAAGCGGTTTGGGCGTATAGAACTGCTTAAAAGACACCCCTAGGTATGTCTCCTTATCAGTTGGTTTTTGGTAAGGCTTGTCATTTGCCGGCAGAGTTAGAGCACAAGGCCTATTGGGCGTTGAAGAAGTTAAATTTGGATATCACGGCTGCGGGTGAGAAGCGTCTACTTCAGTTGAATGAGCTCGAAGAATTTCGTGAACAGGCTTACGAGAATGCTAAGATGTACAAGGAGAAAGTGAAGAGGTGGCATGATAGGAAGTTGGTGCATAAGTCGTTTGTGCCGGGCCAACAGGTTTTGCTTTATAATTCTCGCCTTAAACTTTTTCCGGGTAAGCTCAAGTCAAAGTGGTCAGGTCCGTTTACAGTCAAAACCGTGTTTCCACATAGAGCAGTGGAGATATTTAGAGGTTCTATTGATGATGCTTTCCAGGTAAATGGACAGAGACTTAAACCGTATTATGGAGGAATGGTGAACCGTGAGAAGGTTGCCGCAGTGTTATCTTGTTCGTGATTTTTTTCGGAAGAATGTCAAGCTAATGACATTAAACGAGCGCTTCTTGGGAGGCAACCCAAGTGATGTAGTATTTGTTGTAAAAAAAAAGTTGTTGTGGAAAAAAAAAAGCAAAATTTCAGTATGCGCCAGCGCCAGATGCGCCAGGCCCGCGCAGGAGCGCCCAGGTAACGCAGTTGCCAAGCGCGCATCAGGCGCCCAAGCCGCCAAGCGCAGAAACGCAGACTCAAACCGCGCATCAGGCGCCAGAACCGCGCTTCATGCGCCAGTGCATGAAAAACAACACCTAGAGGGGGGTGAATAGGTGTTTATGGTTATTAATGTGAATTTATGAACTGTTTTGAAAATAACTGAAAACAGCTTGCTGTTTGTAATAACACAGTTCACAAACAGCACGCTGTTTGTATCTAAAATGCAATGCAGAGAGAATATAAACAGTAAGTAAAAGAGACACATAATCTTTTAGCCAGGTTCGACCCCTAATCCCCTATGGTCTACGTCCTGGTCCCTTACCAAACTTGGTAAGAGAATATATTATTGATCAACTATAATCCAATTACAAGATACAACAATATATCTCCTTTAACCCTTGCTGCTTACAAACGGCTTGCTGTTTACCTGTGCTGAACCAACCCTCTAAGTACTACTTCCCAAGTATACTTCTCTAGTCTAGTTCGACTCACCCTAAAACCTGAAGCCAATCTTGTACAGCAACAAAACAATACACTTAGAACAATACAAATGTTTTGAAAGAATACAACTCAACCTATAAATCCTCAAAATAATGAATATGCGTGTATGAAGAGATTTGAAGGTTTGGAAGGGTTTAGCAATGTAAGCTCAGAAGTTGTTTGAGTATTTCTTGTTTTATGCACGTTGTATTCAGTACCAAGAACTGATAATACTCAGTTCTTATATAGGTGAACAAGAAGGGTTTGAAATTGTTTGATAAAAATTCCAACGGTATGAATTTAATCCGTTAGAGAGGAAGCAATGCTTTTGAGCTTGAAGATATACTTTGATAATATGCAAAGCTGAAATCTGGAGCGTGTATGGAGATGAGAATGTGCAGGGAACAATGTTATGATAAGTCCCATGTGATATATTTTGAGTGGAGATAAGGTGGTGTATTAAAATAAGGTAAAGTAACCTTATTTAACCAAAAGGAATATTTGCTTGTCTCCAAAAGCTTGAGAGGTGGGAATGTTCATCATATATTCTGAGGACCTTTACATATAATCTATATATCATTTCCTCTTGATGCTCTTTGATTTTCCCGAATGGATCTTTAATTCCATCAGATTCAAACAGCTTGCTGTTTGCAGACTCTGGCTTGCTGTTTGTAGAGTGAAGAGCCAAATTCCTCATTTTGGCTATGGGAACCCGAACATCTTCAGCCTGACCTTTGCTTATCTTGCTTTCAAATTGTTCTAGCTCTGCAAACACAGCTAGGTGATCCATGGTGTCGATTGTTGAGGATGATTCCAAAGCCGTGACCTTGGCTTCATAAATAAATGGTACCGCACTTAACACTTTCATGTTAATTTCATCTTGTGGAATGTCTTTTCCAAGTCTCTTTAATGAGTTTATAGTAACTTGGAACCTTGCTTGACCTTCTTTGATAGTTTCATCATCCTTGAGCTTGAAGTTTCCAAAATCATTCATTAGTTTGCTAAGCTTCACCTTCCTCAAGGTTTTTGATCCTTCATGATAGGTTTCCAAAGCATCCCACATTTCTTTTGCTGTTTTTAGGGAGGAGACTTTGTCATACTCAGCTTGATCTAGAGCATTCATTATGGAGTTTCTAGCTTCTCCATTAAAACCACTTTTGATAATTTCATCCATAGTGAGATCATCAACATCTTTCGGTTGATTCTTTTCATCCAAGAATTGATAATCTCCTTTCTGTACAACTCTTGACACCAGTGGCCTCTTGGATAAGAATGTTTCCATTCTACATTTCCACCAATTGTAATTTTCTGATCCAGTGAGGAGAGGAGCCCTATAATCGGCTTTTGCTTCAAGATAATGTTCTGCCATGATCGATACTTTCCTGTTACAGAATTGTTAGTATACCAAGGCTCTGATACCAATTGAAAAACAACACCTAGAGGGGGGGGGTGAATAGGTGTTTATGGTTATTAATGTGAATTTATGAACTGTTTTGAAAATAACTGAAAACAACTTGCTGTTTGTAATAACACAGTTCACAAACAGCACGCTGTTTGTATCTAAAATGCAATGCAGAGAGAATATAAACAGTAAGTAAAAGAGACACACAATCTTTTAGCCAGGTTCGACCCCTAATCCCCTATGGTCTACGTCCTGGTCCCTTACCAAACTTGGTAAGAGAATATATTATTGATCAACTATAATCCAATTACAAGATACAACAATATATCTCCCTTAACCCTTGCTGCTTACAAACGGCTTGCTGTTTACCTGTGCTGAACCAACCCTCTAAGTACTACTTCCCTTCTCTAGTCTAGTTCGACTCACCCTAAAACCTGAAGCCAATCTTGTACAGCAACAAAACAATACACTTTGAACAATACAAATGTTTTGAAAGAATACAACTCAACCTATAAATCCTCAAAATAATGAATATGCGTGTATGAAGAGATTTGAAGGTTTGGAAGGGTTTAGCAATGTAAGCTCAGAAGTTGTTTGAGTATTTCTTGTTTTATGCACGTTGTATTCAGTACCAAGAACTGATAATACTCAGTTCTTATATAGGTGAACAAGAAGGGTTTGAAATTGTTTGATAAAAATTCCAACGGTATGAATTTAATCCGTTAGAGAGGAAGCAATGCTTTTGAGCTTGAAGATATACTTTGATAATATGCAAAGCTGAAATCTGGAGCGTGTATGGAGATGAGAATGTGCAGGGAACAATGTTATGATAAGTCCCATGTGATATATTTTGAGTGGAGATAAGGTGGTGTATTAAAATAAGGTAAAGTAACCTTATTTAACCAAAAGGAATATTTGCTTGTCTCCAAAAGCTTGAGAGGTGGGAATGTTCATCATATATTCTGAGGACCTTTACATATAATCTATATATCATTTCCTCTTGATGCTCTTTGATTTTCCCGAATGGATCTTTAATTCCATCAGATTCAAACAGCTTGCTGTTTGCAGACTCTGGCTTGCTGTTTGTAGAGTGAAGAGCCAAATTCCTCATTTTGGCTATGGGAACCCGAACATCTTCAGCCTGACCTTTGCTTATCTTGCTTTCAAATTGTTCTAGCTCTGCAAACACAGCTAGGTGATCCATGGTGTCGATTGTTGAGGATGATTCCAAAGCCGTGACCTTGGCTTCATAAATAAATGGTACCGCACTTAACACTTTCATGTTAATTTCATCTTGTGGAATGTCTTTTCCAAGTCTCTTTAATGAGTTTATAGTAACTTGGAACCTTGCTTGACCTTCTTTGATAGTTTCATCATCCTTGAGCTTGAAGTTTCCAAAATCATTCATTAGTTTGCTAAGCTTCACCTTCCTCAAGGTTTTTGATCCTTCATGATAGGTTTCCAAAGCATCCCACATTTCTTTTGCTGTTTTTAGGGAGGAGACTTTGTCATACTCAGCTTGATCTAGAGCATTCATTATGGAGTTTCTAGCTTCTCCATTAAAACCACTTTTGATAATTTCATCCATAGTGAGATCATCAACATCTTTCGGTTGATTCTTTTCATCCAAGAATTGATAATCTCCTTTCTGTACAACTCTTGACACCAGTGGCCTCTTGGATAAGAATGTTTCCATTCTACATTTCCACCAATTGTAATTTTCTGATCCAGTGAGGAGAGGAGCCCTATAATCGGCTTTTGCTTCAAGATAATGTTCTGCCATGATCGATACTTTCCTGTTACAGAATTGTTAGTATACCAAGGCTCTGATACCAATTGAAAAACAACACCTAGAGGGGGGGGGTGAATAGGTGTTTATGGTTATTAATGTGAATTTATGAACTGTTTTGAAAATAACTGAAAACAACTTGCTGTTTGTAATAACACAGTTCACAAACAGCACGCTGTTTGTATCTAAAATGCAATGCAGAGAGAATATAAACAGTAAGTAAAAGAGACACACAATCTTTTAGCCAGGTTCGACCCCTAATCCCCTATGGTCTACGTCCTGGTCCCTTACCAAACTTGGTAAGAGAATATATTATTGATCAACTATAATCCAATTACAAGATACAACAATATATCTCCCTTAACCCTTGCTGCTTACAAACGGCTTGCTGTTTACCTGTGCTGAACCAACCCTCTAAGTACTACTTCCCTTCTCTAGTCTAGTTCGACTCACCCTAAAACCTGAAGCCAATCTTGTACAGCAACAAAACAATACACTTTGAACAATACAAATGTTTTGAAAGAATACAATTCAACCTATAAATCCTCAAAATAATGAATATGCGTGTATGAAGAGATTTGAAGGTTTGGAAGGGTTTAGCAATGTAAGCTCAGAAGTTGTTTGAGTATTTCTTGTTTTATGCACGTTGTATTCAGTACCAAGAACTGATAATACTCAGTTCTTATATAGGTGAACAAGAAGGGTTTGAAATTGTTTGATAAAAATTCCAACGGTATGAATTTAATCCGTTAGAGAGGAAGCAATACTTTTGAGCTTGAAGATATACTTTGATAATATGCAAAGCTGAAATCTGGAGCGTGTATGGAGATGAGAATGTGCAGGGAACAATGTTATGATGAGTCCCATGTGATATATTTTGAGTGGAGATAAGGTGGTGTATTAAAATAAGGTAAAGTAACCTTATTTAACCAAAAGGAATATTTGCTTGTCTCCAAAAGCTTGAGAGGTGGGAATGTTCATCATATATTCTGAGGACCTTTACATATAATCTATATATCATTTCCTCTTGATGCTCTTTGATTTTCCCGAATGGATCTTTAATTCCATCAGACACAATCAGCTTGCTGATTGTACAATTGGCACGCTATTTGTAACAATTGGCTTGCTGTTTGAGGTATACTGATTATGAAATCAGTAAGCTGTTTTGTCCTGCAGAAACAAGTTAGAGCACACACAAATGGCATGCTGTTTTAACCTGCAAAACCAAGTTAGAACTAACACAATGGCATGCAGTTTTATATCTGTAAGCGCCAAATAGCTTACTGTTTGTCATCATCAAAACCTAGGAGTTTCAATCTCCCCCTTTTTGATGATTACAAATCTTTTTAGGAGAATTTTGAAACTCCCCCTAAATTCCTGCATCTCAGCATTGGATATAAAACAATAATTATCTGAAGGTAATGAGCATTAATATAGCATATCCAGGATAAACTTAAACTTAGTGGATAACCATAACACAAAGCAACATATGCCACATAACCATTTCAACAAGAATAAAAACCAGTTCAACAGGAATAATAAAAATTCAAGTACCACAAAAGACATAGCAAGTTCCACAGACATAAGACATAAACCGAGTTCAAACATAAAACATAAGACACATTTTGAATTCTCCTAAATTCTCCCCCTTAATTCATCAAAAACTAAGGGTCACTTGTTTGAGCATTTGACTTTGTAGCCTCTGTATCTGTGTCATCTCCAGGAGCATCCTTTGCAGCAGCTTTGGCTAAGTTATCCAACCCTTGACCATGTTCAATTTCTGAGTGAGCAGTAGATGTGTTACCAACTGTCTTGAGCATTAATTCCTTCATTGTGGTGACTTGAGAGATGAGATCCTTCGTAGCACCCTTAATGGCTTGGAATTCAGCCTTGAGGTCCTGCACATCAGTTCTGATTGCTTGAGTATCATTTCGAAGGGAAATGATCTCACTAGTCATGATTGTCATATCGGCTTGTAGAGATTGAGACACCAAGTTCTGAGTTGCAGTTTGAGGAGCTGTAGAGGTAGTAGGATCATCATGTGGTGGATCATCTTGAGGAACCACAATTCTAGACAACACACCATCTTCATTTTGCAGATTGTTTAAAGTCAGAAACTTCTGGTCCATGCAGTCCTTAACAACAACCTTAGTCATACCCTTGACATTGACATTAAACAACTTAAACACTTTGGATAGCCAAGAAGCATAAGGCAGTCCACTAACAGATTTCTCCACTGTAGCTTGCATCTTTTTCAAAATAAAGGAGGACAAATCAAAGGACCTTCCAGTTAAAATCATAGCCACAATCACCACATCTTGGCAAGTGAAATTTGATTTGTTTCCCACTCGAGGACAGATATGTGACCTAGCTATCTTAAAAACCAGGTGAGCTAAAGGAGTTACTATGGTGGTAGGAGGAGGGTTTGTGTCTAAGGGCTTGACATTACCCATTAAGACTTGTAACTGATCATCAACACTAAAATCAGGAAGGGACACATACCCCTGAGCAGTATAAACATCAGTAGCACTATCCATTTCAATTTTAAGAAGCGAACTTAGGATTGGAGGATTCAATTGAATCTTCGTACCTCTAACCGTGGATATAGCATTCCCAAACTTATCAGTTTGCAAATTAGCATAGTATTCCCTTACTAAATCAGGATAAAAATAATTAGGCATATCAGAAACGAACGACTCTAGACCAATATCTTGAAATAGTTTCATTACACCACACTCATCGAAGAGAGGAGTAATCTTACTTGATAGAGGTTGGCCGTTGATGATACCCCGATTTTCCAAATCCAAATCCTTGTACCGGTCTTCACATGCAGGAGAAACAAACACTGGCGACATGGTCATTTTGAGCTTCTTCGATTCTGGAGTTGGAGTGATTTCATCACCACTTTCTAGCATAATAGTTTCCTCTTTCTTTGAAACAGATGGATAAAGTTCCCTACGAGCCCTAGTCTTTCGAACCATGGTAGGAGATGGATAAACCCTAATTTCCGCTTAATCGCCGCTGAAAAACCCTAATCACCGCTTAGAGAAAGAGAGGGTGTGTTTGAGTTGAAATGAACCGGCTAAACCGTGTCTCTCTAGTTTTGATTGATTTTAGGGGAGAATTTAGGTTTAATTAATAAAACTAAATTCTAATTAAATAAACAATTGATAAGCACATTACTATTGTTAAAACAGGAAAATTTCTCAAATTTTAATTTTAACCATGATTTCTTAAATTATGAGTTTAAATAAGCATTCATCTAAACTTTAGCAATTTTCTTAGCACATAATCATTTAGCATGTTATAGCAATAATCAGAATATAATCATGGCTATTTTTACAAGTAGAAAATCAGAGGAGACAAACAGCATGCTGTTTGTAACTAGAGTTAGGACAAATGGTAAGCTGACCTGTTCAGTAACTGACAACCAGCACGCTGTTTACATAGAGCACATACCAAGTTGCATTCGAATGACTGAGAATCTTTCTTCAGCAAGGGGCTTTATGAAAATATCAGCTAGTTGATATTCAGTTGGAAGAAAGACCAACTCTATCTTGCCCTTAGCAACATTGTCTCTCAAGAAATGGTGTCGAACATCAATATGCTTCGTTCTTGAGTGATTCACAGGATTCTTAGAAATGCTAATGGTGCTAGTGTTGTCACAGTTGATTGGAACCTTTTTACATTTGATATCAAAGTCCCTCAGAGTTTGAATCATCCATAGAAGTTGAGAAAAACAGCTCCCAGCTGCTAGATACTCCCCTTCTGCAGTGGATAAAACAACCGAAGTTTGTTTCTTGCATTGCCAAGAAACTAGGCTTTGTCCAAGGAATGTACAAACGCCACTAGTACTTTTTCTATCAATTAGGCAACCTGCATAATCTCGATATCTTTTAATATCAACAGCCTTACAATTTTCATCTACAATCAGCTTGCTGTTTTGCACCATGGGAGTTGATTTTGGTTTTACATCTTCAAAACCGAATCTCTTCAATAGACTTTGTGTATATTTGGATTGGTGCACAAAAATTCCATCTTTAGATTGCTTGATTTGAAGACCCAAGAAGTAATTGAGTTCGCCCATCATGCTCATTTCGAACTCACTATGCATACACTTGGAAAACTACTTACACATAGATTCATTAGTAGCACCAAAAATAATATCATCCACATATATTTGTACAATCAAAATATCTTTACCATTTTGCATAATAAATAATGTGGGATCAATTTTACCTCGAGTGAATCCATTTTGGATTAGATACTTACTAAGCCTTTTGTACCAAGCTCTAGGGGCTTGCTTTAGACCATAAAGAGCCTTTTTTAGCTTTAATGCATAGTTTGGAAATTGATCATGCTCGAATCCAGGAGGTTGTTTAACATAGACTTCCTCTTCTAGCACACCATTTAGGAATGCACTCTTTACATCCATTTGATATAGCTTGATTTTCTTGAAACATGCATAAGCCAGAAGCATCCTTATTGATTCCAAACGAGCAACAGGAGCATAGGTTTGATCAAAATCAATGCCTTCTTGTTGGTTGTAGCCTTGAGCTACAAGTCTTGCTTTATTTCGAGTAATGGTGCCAAATTCATCAACTTTGTTTTTGAACACCCATTTAGTTCCTATAAGTGAGGCATCCTTTGGTGGCTTGACAAGTTCCCAAACATTACATCTTTCAAATTGATTTAATTCTTCTTGCATGGCCATGATCCAATTATCATCTTTTAATGCATCATCTATATTGTTAGGTTCTTCTTGAGCTAGGAAGGCTGCATGAGCACAATAATTTGCCTTCCCTCTTCTTGTAGTAATTCCATCAGTAATGTCACCAATGACTAACTCAGGTGGATGATTCTTGACCGTTCTTTTTGCCCTTGGTAAAGAATGTTGAGCTATTTCTTCATGAGTTGTCTTTCTCATCTTTGATGGTGGTGACTGTTCTTCTCCATCATATAGAGGCAATTTTGTAGTAGCCCTAGATCCTCTAGGACCTTCCAAAGTCATTTTTGCTATTTTTGAAATTGAATCTTCCACTTCAGCTTGCTGTTTTGAGCTTTCAGCTTGCTGATTGTCAGTGTCTACATCCTCTTTGGCTTGCTGACTTTCGGTATCACTTTCATCTTCAGCTTGCTGATTTGAACTGCCATTTTGCAGATTTACACTTCCAGCTTGCTGATATGCACTTCCAGCTTGCTGATTTGAACTTCCAGCTTGCTGATTGTCAGTGACTTGAGGTTGCACATCTTCTTCACCTGCAAATCCTTCCTCAACTCTTGGTAGATCATTGTTAGGTTCTTGAAAAGTAACATCAATAGATTCTTCAACAATATGCTTATTAATATTATAAATTCTATAAGCTCTACTTGTTAAAGAATAACCAAGAAATATGGATTCATAGGATTTAGCATCAAATTTACCATCTTTACCAATTGTTTTGAGGACAAAACACTTTGAACCAAAAATCTTGAAGTAACTGATATTTGGCTTCTTGTTTCTCAACAATTGATAAGGAGTTTTGTCCAACATTGGCCTGATTATGATTCGATTCAACAAATTGCATGCTGTATTCACAGCTTCGGCCCAAAAGCTTCTAGGTAGCTTGCTTTCTTGCAGTACAGTCCTTGCTGTTTCTTGAAGTGACCTATTCTTTCTTTCCACCACTCCATTTTGTTGTGGAGTCCTTGGAGCAGAAAATTCATGAGAGATTCCCTTTTGTTCACAAAATGTGATAAATTTGTCATTGACAAATTCACCTCCTCTATCACTTCTTATACCTACAAGTCTTGTATCATGCTTGTTCTCAAGTAGTTTAATCAGTTTCTCAAATTCATCAAAAGCACAATTTTTAGTACTAAGAAACAATACCCAAGTAAATCTAGAATAATCATCTACAATTACAAAACCATATTGTTTACCTCCAATACTTTTATAAGATTCTGGACCAAATAAATCTAAGTGCAGAAGCTCTAAGGGTTTAGAAGTAGATACCATTTTCTTAGCTTTGTGAGTACTTCGAATTTGTTTACCCAATTGGCATGCTGAACATACTTCAACCTTAGTATATTTCAGTTTTGGTAGTCCTCTGACCAGATTCTTACTTGAAAGTTTATTGATCAAGTCCATGTGTGCATGTCCCAACCTCCTATGCCATATATATGGATCATTGTCGATTGCAGCCAAACAGCATGCTGTTTCCTGCATTTCGAAGTCTAATACATATATATTTCCTTCCCTTCTAGCAACTAGTGAGATTTTGTTAGCACCAATAGTAATAATAGTTTTATCTATGCCAAACTGAACAAAATGTCCATCATCAAATAATTGATTGACACTAAGTAAATTATATGAAAGACCTTTGACATATTGAACTTTATCGATCGAAATATTACTAGAACCAATACCAAGGATTCGAAGAGTTTTGCTATTGCCAATTGTAACTCTTTCTCCTTTCTTCATGTTGAGACTTATGAACTGAGACTTGTCTCCACACATATGTCTAGTGCAACCGCTATCCAAGATCCATTGTTTCGACTTTATTTTGGCGGCAAGACATATCTACAAAACAAACAAACACAAACTTAATGTTTTGGTACCCATATAGGTTTGGGTCCAAACTGGTTAGTAGCAAGAATATATAACACATTTAATTCAGCTTTCTTGATCCATTTTTGGATCACTTTTGGTGACTGTTGGCGTGCTGTTTGTCTTCTGTCAGGAGCATTCTGGTATGCTGTTTGTCGCCTGATTGGTCCATTCTGGTAAGCTATTTTCCCTTTATCATTGATTTGAACCACACAATGAATTTCCAGATGGCCTTTTCCACCATATTTGTTGCATGTTTTCCAAGGCATGGCATAATCATAAGGTATGCCATTTTTACCATCATATTTGAGGACTCCAAGCTTCTTGTGTTTGTCCATGCCAACTCCTTCTCTGACTACAGGGACTTTTGCCTTCTTCATCATTGTCTTTAAGGTGTCTTCTCCTTGTACAAAAGTTTCCATCCCTATCTGGAGGTCCTTGACCTCTTTTTCCAGATGAGAGATCAAATCAGCTTGCTGATTGATAAGTTCAGCTTGCTGTTTTCTCTTTTTCCACAGATTTTGAGGATTCGGCTTGGTTTGACTCTGTGTTCTTGAATGATTGTATGCATTCATTCCTTTCTTCAATCTCTGACTTCAATCTCCTAAGTTCTTTCATAAGAACCTCATTTCTTTGTAGAATCACTTTGTTGACTCCTTCGAATTGAACTAATTTCTCCTTTAAATCAGTAATAAGATCGTTAAGATTTGTTTCTGGATTCTTCTCAGCCATTAAATCAGCAATCATTTTCTTTAACTGATTGTTGTTCTTTTCCAGCTTGCTATTCTTATGTTTTAGTTCCATAAACTCAATTATAGATACATGATTTGGTACCTGCACGGTTAGTTCTTCTAGCATATTATGAGATGAATTTAAATCAGAATATATTGAATTTACCTCACTTGCATCATCTTCTGAATTCGAATAATCACTATCCACACAATCTTCTTTTATGGATCCTAGTGAACTTTCTTCATCATTTCGACCTACAAGGGCCAAATTCACCATGTCTTCACTTGAGTCATCACTGGAGTCTGAATCATCATCACTCCAAGTAAGTAGAGCCTTTGCTTTTCTCTTATCCTTGAAAGCAGCTTGCTGTTTGGACTTTAGCTTAAAACAGTCCTTCTTAAAATGGCCTGGTTTACCACATTCGAAACAAGTTTGTTCCTTGGCTTTCCTTTTGGAGTATTCACCTCTTTCCCATTTCATTCTATTTTTATTTTCAATCAGCCTCTTGATCTTTTGTGAGATGAGTGCCATTTCTTCGTCAGATTCTTCATCAGATTCAAACAGCTTGCTGTTTGCAGACTCTGGCTTGCTGTTTGTAGAGTGAAGAGCCAAATTCCTCATTTTGGCTATGGGAACCCGAACATCTTCAGCCTGACCTTTGCTTATCTTGCTTTCAAATTGTTCTAGCTCTGCAAACACAGCTAGGTGATCCATGGTGTCGATTGTTGAGGATGATTCCAAAGCCGTGACCTTGGCTTCATAAATAAATGGTACCGCACTTAACACTTTCATGTTAATTTCATCTTGTGGAATGTCTTTTCCAAGTCCCTTTAATGAGTTTATAGTAACTTGGAACCTTGCTTGACCTTCTTTGATAGTTTCATCATCCTTGAGCTTGAAGTTTCCAAAATCATTTATTAGTTTGCTAAGCTTCACCTTCCTCAAGGTTTTTGATCCTTCATGATAGGTTTCCAAAGCATCCCACATTTCTTTTGCTGTTTTTAGGGAGGAGACTTTGTCATACTCAGCTTGATCTAGAGCATTCATTATGGAGTTTCTAGCTTCTCCATTAAAACCACATTTGATAATTTCATCCATAGTGAGATCATCAACATCTTTCGGTTGATTCTTTTCATCCAAGAATTGATAATCTCCTTTCTGTACAACTCTTGACACCAGTGGCCTCTTGGATAAGAATGTTTCCATTCTACATTTCCACCAATTGTAATTTTCTGATCCAGTGAGGAGAGGAGCCCTATAATCGGCTTTTGCTTCAAGATAATGTTCTGCCATGATCGATACTTTCCTGTTACAGAATTGTTAGTATACCAAGGCTCTGATACCAATTGAAAAACAACACCTAGAGGGGGGGTGAATAGGTGTTTATGGTTATTAATGTGAATTTATGAACTGTTTTGAAAATAACTGAAAACAACTTGCTGTTTGTAATAACACAGTTCACAAACAGCACGCTGTTTGTATCTAAAATGCAATGCAGAGAGAATATAAACAGTAAGTAAAAGAGACACACAATCTTTTAGCCAGGTTCGACCCCTAATCCCCTATGGTCTACGTCCTGGTCCCTTACCAAACTTGGTAAGAGAATATATTATTGATCAACTATAATCCAATTACAAGATACAACAATATATCTCCCTTAACCCTTGCTGCTTACAAACAGCTTGCTGTTTACCTGTGCTGAACCAACCCTCTAAGTACTACTTCCCGTCTCTAGTCTAGTTCGACTCACCCTAAAACCTGAAGCCAATTTTGTACAGCAACAAAACAATACACTTTGAACAATACAAATGTTTTGAAAGAATACAACTCAACCTATAAATCCTCAAAATAATGAATATGCGTGTATGAAGAGATTTGAAGGTTTGGAAGGGTTTAGCAATGTAAGCTCAGAAGTTGTTTGAGTATTTCTTGTTTTATGCACGTTGTATTCAGTACCAAGAACTGATAATACTCAGTTCTTATATAGGTGAACAAGAAGGGATTGAAATTGTTTGATAAAAATTCCAACGGTATGAATTTAATCCGTTAGAGAGGAAGCAATACTTTTGAGCTTGAAGATATACTTTGATAATATGCAAAGCTGAAATCTGGAGCGTGTATGGAGATGAGAATGTGCAGGGAACAATGTTATGATGAGTCCCATGTGATATATTTTGAGTGGAGATAAGGTGGTGTATTAAAATAAGGTAAAGTAACCTTATTTAACCAAAAGGAATATTTGCTTGTCTCCAAAAGCTTGAGAGGTGGGAATGTTCATCATATATTCTGAGGACCTTTACATATAATCTATATATCATTTCCTCTTGATGCTCTTTGATTTTCCCGAATGGATCTTTAATTCCATCAGACACAATCAGCTTGCTGATTGTACAATTGGCACGCTGTTTGTAACAATTGGCTTGCTGTTTGAGGTATACTGATTATGAAATCAGTAAGCTGTTTTGTCCTGCAGAAACAAGTTAGAGCACACACAAATGGCATGCTGTTTTAACCTGCAAAACCAAGTTAGAACTAACACAATGGCATGCTGTTTTATATCTGTAAGCGCCAAATAGCTTACTGTTTGTCATCATCAAAACCTAGGAGTTTCAGTGCACACTGCATGGTCGAAGTCAGTTTTTTTTTTGATGAGGTTAACATTCCTTTTGCTCATATCTCTTGCCTTATATTTTTTTTATATACCACTCCAAAAATCTAAACAATCTCAAACCCCATTCCTAATTCAACTTGATTTTCAATCCTAAACAAAACCCAAATCCTTTATTATTTCTACTCTCATCTCCAATATTACATCTCTTATATATACTTACACCTATACATACACAAACCCATCCATATAAACCCAAAATTCTCAACTTTCATCCATTCAAAGTGCAAGGGAGATTCAAATTCGAATTTTTGGGGATTAATCTAGCAAGTTCACCTCTTTGATTCAATTGGGTAATATTCTATTTCATCTTTTATTTGAATTTGTGAATTTTGCAAGCTAGGGTTCTTGGTGTGTAATTTGATGGTTATTGGTTTGGTGAATTGTTTGGAGATTGTTGTTATTTGCTTGATATTTGTTGATTATGGCACCTAAGAGACCACGATTAGTGGGTGGTAGTAGTAGTGCTCGTCCATCTTCGGATGATAATGATGTTGTGGGAGATGGAGTGGAAAAATTTGTGAATGAGAATGCTAAGGCGGAGTATGGTAGGTTAGTTTCGAAGGGGGTTATTCAAGAAAGAAGGCTTGTGCCCCGTAAGTATGAGGAGATGGTGGCGATGATTAGTGAGCGGGGTTGGACGTTATTTTGTGAATTTGCTAATGATGCCGCGTTGGATGTGGTTAGGGAGTTCTATGCTAATGCTTCGATAGCAAGAAATAATTCCACGGTTGTTAGAGGTCAGAAGGTGGATTATTCGCCTCGTGCTATTCGTAATTTGATTAGGCAAACGCCTAAACCTAGAGATGCTACGGATTGGGGAAAAAAGTCTAGGGATGATGTTGATTTTGATGCACTCATTGGTGAGCTATGTGTTCCGGGAACGGAGTGGAAATGTCGGTTAGGTACGGAGTTAAAGTGTACTTTCCCGGCTTCATCATTGTCTAGTTTTGCAAAGGCATGGTTCTTTTTCATAAGTTCTAATATCATTCCGTCAAACTATGTTTCCGATGTTACTGTTGATAGAGCTATTTTGCTATGGGGTATTCTCAAGGGTGAGTATGTTGACCTTGGGTACCTTATTAATCAAAATATTCTTCGGTTTTTGGGAAGCAATTCGTCGGCTAGTATTCCTTATGCTTCTATCATCTCGTACTTGTGTGATGCATCGAAAGTCAAATGGTATGATGGTGAGCCGGTGCATAAACCTATGGCTTCTATTAAGGATGCTACTATTGACCGGTTGAGGTTGAAGGAGTGGTCGGGCGGCACTCCTCATCCTCGGGGTCTAGGCTTTGTTGTGGATGCTGCTAGTGGTCAGGGAGCGGGCGCCCCGCCACATGTTCCAAGGGCACCGGAAGTGGTGGATATGTCCGTTTTTGAATCTTATTTTCGTCGAATGACTAGGCGGATGGATGCTATGCATGTTAGCAGTCGCCAGTATTCTGAGGACATGGGCATAGCCTTGGAGGCAAAGTTTCAGTCACCTAGTACTCCTGTTCAGTGGCCTATATTTGGAGCTCGGACTCCGTACCCTCCGCCTGATTCATCTGATGAGGATGACGAGGGTGACGACAGCGAGGACGAGTAGGTATGTTTCTGCTATCCCTTGTATTTACTTCCATTCAATGCGGACATTGAATATTTTAAGTTTGGGGGTGGTTTGAGGGATTAGTAGTTGTTGTTGTTGTATTATGTGTTCATGTAGGATATCATGTTTTGCATGCTTAGTAGTAATTCATTCATGTTATGTTCGTATTGATTATGTTTGTTTCATGTAGGGCATTCTGTTTTTGTTACGTATACCATGTGAGTTCATATTAGTTGCATTTCATGGCATGCATATTTCATGATCCCTTAGGACGAGCTTATTCTGATTGGTAGGTAGGTGTCTAATTGAGTGTGGTAATGATGAATAGAGGGTTGACTTATAGTTTCTATGAAATTGACTTATGTGTTTCGGAAACAAAACCAATTACACAGTCTCATTGGGTGCTTTTGGGCTAGGTTGGGGTCATGTTTGTTTGGATGTTTTGAGATTTAATCACTTGATTATATTTAGAATTTTCGTTATTCCCTTGATGGCCTAGAACACTTAAGTCTAAGTTTGGGGGAAAACAGGGATTTCATGTTTAATTGTAAATAATTGTCAATAATGGCTAGGCGTCAAATGGCTAGTAGCCGGCTCATATTTATATGAGTAGTCTAGGGTTGGAATTGAGAATTCTCATTCCAGATTGCATAGAGAAAAAAAAACAGAAAAAAAGAAAGAAAAAAAAGAAAAAAAAGAGAAAAAAAAAAGTCAAAAGTGTCAATTTTTTATATGCAAAATTAGCCAGGGTGAGCTCTTTAATACTCGAGCTATTAAGTTCGCGGGGACTTTGTGCCTAGTGACCTAAGGCTTTTATAGTCTGGGATCCACTAACCCAACGCTCGCTAAATGGGTATTATTGTATAAGCCTTTCGGGGTCTCATCCATTGCACGGTTAAATAAGCATGCTTGTATATTATGTGTCATAGTCGTAGTAGTTAGTAATAAAGCATGAATTTCTGTCTACTTTGGATAAGGATGGAGGTGTTCTTAGGTTATGAAGTGTCTACAGTCTATTCTATTTATAAACCTGTGATTGTCTTGACGAAGAGCATGTATGATTTTTGATCTAGTTTTGGGAGTATTTCTGATGAGCATTGCACACACGCACGTTTCTGTTCATGTATTGTTAGTATACGGGAACTTGGTCGAGCTCTATTTGGATTTAGTTGCATTCTTTGAGATATTTGCTTGCTAGTTGGTTTTGGTTAGTTTGAAGGGGATCGTTGCATTTTTCATATTAGTTGCATTCATGCATTGCATTGCATTAGGTTAAATGGATTTTGTGGGTACATTCGCTATAGGCCCTCACGAGACCTTACTCGTCCACTGGGGCTGCCTAGAGGTTTAAAGGGCTTGTTGCATATGCCAAATGCAACCGTGACCACCTACGGAAGTGGTACTAGTTAGTTAGTTGTAATTGTCTATGCTTGAGGACAAGCATCGGTTTAAGTTTGGGGGTGTGATAAGTGGATTTTATATCCACTTGGATCGCTTAAATTTGGCTTAAATTGATTGTCTTGGACTCAAGTTTATTGTAGTTTTGATGTGTTTTGCTTAGTTGTGCAGACTTACAAGAATGTCGATTATGGGTGATGCTTCTATCATGTTTGGAGGATTAATTGATTTAAATTCGGATTTTCCGGGAAGGTTGTGTAGTCTACACTGTTTTGGCCATATCTGGAATTCTAGAAGTCCATTTTCAGCGATCTTACAGCTCACGCGAAGCTTGAGAGATTTTCTACAACATGGGATAGATAGCAGGTGCAGGGGACGTGATGAATAAAATCGCGCACGTATTCTTTGATAAGCCGTGCAGAAAAATTCCAGTTTTACCCTTTTTCTAATTCTAATTGTATTTTGGGCAGCTTTTGGCACCTTAATCGAATTCTAATTGTAATAGAAGGTAATTGCTTATTGGGTAAGACTTCTAGAGTCTATTTAAACACATCCTACCATGTAATTTGTATCAGATTTTTATTATTGTAACGTAGAACTGCAAGAGAGAATAGTGGAGAAGGATTCAAGCTCGGTGACAAGTAAAGATCTAGATCTACTTCATCTTTTGTATACTTTGGATAATAGATTTATTCTCTCAACTCTTGTTTTTATTAATATTATTGCTTCTTTCTTTTACATCTTGTTTAATATCATGTTTTCATCTAATCCCATGGTGACGAACGGTTCAACTATGAACTAATCGTTGTCTTGGGATCCTAATGGATTTGTCTATGTAGCTTAGTAGTTTATATGCTTTAAAGATTTATGTGTGGTGAATTCTTGATATCCTTGTATGGTTGTACTTCATGAATTTAGATGCGTAGCTAACATCTAATATGTTAATCTCTTGCTAAACGAGAGTGGATCTTGAGATTTAGAACTTTCCATGCTAGCATAGGATAGGTTGATGTTTTCACATCATGATTTGTGGTGTAAATAGAGATATTATGCTACCCTATGTGATCTAAGTGGATAACTTGTGCTTAAACCTCTATGTTTTCAAATTCTATAGAGATATAGGGTCTAAACATAATAGGTGTCTACTCATCTTCTATCTCTTTTGTGGATGCATGCGTAGTTTGGTATTAGTATACCGAGAGGTAGCTTTTACATGTTTCGTGTTATCCGATCAGATATCAAAACCATCACATGTATTGATTAAAGGCTGCAACTCTAAGTGAAGTAGATAATGAAATTAGGATTCCATGTTTTATCTCATATAAGTAATTCATATTAAATTCTCATTAGTTAATTATTCTTAGATTAATAATTTGCATCCTAGTTAATTTAGATAATTAAAACCTCATTCTTGTTATTTGTCTTAGCAGTGGATTAAAACCAAACATTGTTGCATAGGCATATTTACTGATTGAAACTTAACCAGATCTCTGCGGAATGAACTTTAATTATATTACTTGTGACTACGTGCGCTTGCGTAATTTAGTGCTAACAAGTTTTTGGCGCCGCTGCCGGGGATCATCTGTATTTTGTTTAGTTTATGTGCTTGTCATCAGTGGTCGTTAGCGTTCACTGACTCGGATTTCTTACTTAGTTGTTTGTTTCGTGGTGTTTTCAGGTACTTGAACGTGTATGCGAACACGTTTGCAGGCTCGTAAGGAAAAACTGGCAGAAGACGGTCTTGTAGTAGATAATCAAAAAGAGGAACTTGAAACTACTGTAGAGATGGCAGATTTACCAGCAGCAGTCAAGGCTTTGAAGGACTATTCGCAGCCGAAGATTACTGACATACAATCTAGTATTGTCAGGCCAGCTATTGCAGTGAATAACTTTGAGATCAAGCCGAGCACAATTCAGATGGTGCAGAATTCGGTTCAGTTTGGGGGTGCTTCGACAGAGGATCCTAACATTCACATCCGGGACTTTATCGAGATCTGCGACACTTTCAAATTTAATGGTGTGTCGGATGATGCTATCAAGTTGAGGCTTTTCCCATTCTCCTTAAGGGATAAGGCTAAGGGCTGGTTACACTCTCTACCAGCTGGTTCCATTACTACATGGGATGATCTTGCTCAGAAGTTTCTTACTAAATTCTTCCTTATGGCGAAAACTGCAGCAATAAGGAACCAGTTAACTCAATTTCAACAGCAATCTGGCGAGTCTTTGTGTTAGGCTTGGGAACGTTATAAGGAGATGCTACGAAAGTGTCCTCATCATGGCATGCCTGATTAGATGGTTATTAATGGTTTCTACAATGGGTTGGGAGCACAGTCTAGGCCTTTGCTAGATGCTGCATCAGGTGGAGCTCTGTGGGCGAAGAGCTACGAAGAAGCTTATGATCTTATTGAGATGATGTCTGCTAATGAATATCAGAATCCAACACAGAGGCTTTCTCAAGGTAAGGTAGCAGGTGTTCTTGAAGTTGACACAGCTTCAGCTATTGCAGCTCAGTTGAAGGCTCTCACGATGAAGGTGGATTCTCTTGCTAATTATGGAGTTCAGCAGGTTGCTAGTATTTGTGAGCTATGTGCGGGCGCACATGAGACGAATCAGTGTGCTATCTCTTCTGAATCAGCACAATTTGTAAGTAATTTTCAGAGACCTGCTGCACCAGTTCCAGCCACCTATCATCCAAACAACAGGAATCATCCTAACTTCAGCTGGAGCAACAACCAAGGTGCTCAACAACCTCAGCAGCCCTATCAGCAGTTTCAGGGTCAGCAAGCAAGGCCATTCAATCAAGGTTATCAGCAGCAGTATGCTCCAAGGCAATCATATCAGCCTCCGGGATTTCAGCAGTAACAGCCCCAGGCTCAAGCGGGGCAATCATCTAATGAAAAACTAGAAAGGGATGATTTGTGGATGATGGTGAAGAACCTGCAAGCTTCTCAAAAGGTCTTGGAAACCCAGGTGGGACAGATTGCAAGTGCCTTACTTAGTAGGTGATAAGTGGATTTTATATCCACTTGGAACATTCTATATCGGCTTAAATTGATTGTTTTGGATTCAAGTTTGTGTAGTTTTGATGTGTTTTGTGTAGTTGTGCAGGTTTGCAAGAATATCTAAGCTTTTGTCGTTTTTGGAGATTTAATTGATTAAAATTCGGATTTTCCGGGAAGGCTGCGCAGCTTATACTGTTTTGGTCATATCTGGAGTTCTAGAAGTCCGTTTTCAGCGATCTTACTGCCCACGCGAAGCTTGAGAGATTTTCTACAACCTGGGATAGAAAACAAGTGCAAGAAATATGCTGAATTAAATCGCGCACGTGTTCTTGTAAAAGAAGGCTGGGAGTTTACTGTTTTGCCCTTTTTCTAATTCTAATTGTATTCTGGGCAGTTTTGGGTACCTTCTTTAAATCCAAATTGTAATAGAAGGCAATTTCTTGTTGGGCAAGATTTGTAGAGCCTATTTAAACACATCCTACCATTGTAAATCATAACAATTCATAGCTTTTAATCGTATCAAGGTACTTTCGATCTTCAATTCTTTCTTCAATATTATGTTTTCATTCATTATCATTATGTTTTCTTTATTAAATATGCCTAACTAATTCTCTAATCTGAGGATTGGGTAGTATTCCTTGGTATTCATGCATGCTTGATTATGTGATTTTCTGCTTTGCTGATCTGTTAATGAGATCTTAACACAATTAGGGGAGTCATGAACCTTTGATTGTATTCTAGGGATTGTAATAAGCTTGGGAGAGAAGTTGCAATCTTAGTACATGATTTAACAGACATAATTTGAATATTAGATCGGGAGATTAATGTAACACCCCCAGATCCGGGGTCTGGGATCCGGTGGTTACGGTTTCCAATTCTGTCCACAACAATTGAACTTTCCTTAACATAAAATAAATTACGTCTCTATGACCCAACACAACAATATAAAACACACCCGTTATAGTCCCAGAGATGAAATCAGAGTAACAATCAAATTTTTATTAATCACATTAAGAGTTCTTACAATCCAAAAGGATTTCAATATAAATACATACTCTTTGCCATCCATTTACATAAGTCATACTAGACTATATTCTTGGTACTGAAAGAATAAATATACCCTACCAATAGCTTCTTCTTCAGCTCTGGTAGTCTTATAGTCCTCGCCCGCGTCGAGTGCGCCTTGTGCGAGTCGTCTGGTCTAGCTGTTGTTGTGATATAATAATAAAGCAAGGGTGAGCAATAGCCCACCAACAATAACATATAACTGAACGATAATGTATAACAGTTCAAAAGTATCTTTCAAACCATATGCCATGCATTTACGGAAATGATGCCAGTATAATATGAACGATGAAGTTACAAGGTAACTTAAAGTATTTGTTTGTAGAAATATCTGCTACCTCAAAGTAAGCGAGATATTCTTATTGTTATTAAGAAGAAGAACTTGCAAGAAAAGGTTGCAACTCCAGTTATGACACTTTTCCAATTCTGCCAACAGTAATCATGTTGCAGGAAATAAATAAATTTGGATGATGAACCAATGATGGAGTATTCACCGCGCCCGCTGTTCCAATCTTGATGATCAGTCGAGATCGTACAGCTCAATTTAGATTTACTACCGGTAGAAGGAAGAACTGACGGCTTTACTTGTATACCGCCTTACTAGCTCTCCCCGGCCAACGGTTGGGCCAAAGGGGATGGACCGGCGCTACTCGGCCTCTTACACGACTCCTAGTTCAAATAGAATTCATGATTCTGAATGTAACGTTCGTCCCCCTTTCCCCAAGTATAATACTTGTTGATAAGACTCCACAAAGTAGTCGTATCTAGTTGGAAAGGAAAATTTACCAATAACTCCCAAGCTATTACTTGGTGACGGATATCAACTTGTTCCAGTATTCTTACCCCTCGAAAGATGAGAAGGTAAGCAACGACTTAATAAGTCAACAGCACCCGAGTTGCGGGTGAAGGGAATACTTTATGATCGGGAAGTCGACAAGATAAATAACATTTTTCCAAGTAAGGTTCCCTTATTATTAAGGAGATAGACTCAAAGAAGAATGATGTCTGAGAACCTTTCTTGATATAAGATTAATAATAATATGACTCCGAAATATTTTTCGTAATAATCGAAGAAGATAACCCTTATTGAGGTTATTCTAAGTATGGAATAAATATTCAGAGAATATTTATTGAATTAAAATATTTTACAGAATATTTAGGAATATGAAAGAATGTCTTAAATCAGAGTATTTCTCAAAATAATCCCTGAAGAAATATCAGGAGAATATTTATTGAATAAATAAATATTTAAATGAATATTCAAAACAATATTCATTAATTAATAAGACCTGAAAAGAATATTTAAGGTAATATTCATAATTAATTAGGAATTTAAATGAATATTCAAAAGTAATATTCATTTAATGAATAATATCCTAAATGAATATCAAGTAATATTCATTTAGTAATCCAAGCCTTAAGGAATATTCGAGATAATATTCGATAATTAAATCAAGCTTCAGATGAATATTAAAATAATATTCATCAAGTATTTAATATCTTAAATGAATATTCAAAAGTAATATTTATTTAATAAAATAATAATCTAAAAGAATATCCAAAATAATATTCATTTAATAGTCTCATCTTTAGAAGAATATTCGAAATAATAGTCGATAATCAATTCGACTCTGAATGAATATTGAGAAATATTATTCGTTGAATAGTTACGTTCAAATAATTATTTGAAGTAAGGATCGTTAAAATAATTAGTCTCGAACGAATATTCAAATAATATTCGTCGCCCAAATAATAGAAAATATTTACTTAAATATTTTCTTCCGAGGTAATCTCGATATATCATGGAATATTGACTCCCGGTCTATTTTTGATTAATAAGATATATACGCCCTTCTATGAGGGTCTTACAATAACCGGCTTATAACTGATATATAACTATCTAGCTTATAAGCCAACAATAACATTCAGGGAACAAGTATATCAATTCAACTTGAAAGTAGGCATGCATGCAATGGCATATGTATATCAGCAATCATATATATATATTATTCAATCACAACAACAGCCTAAAAGAAGGGAATTGAAACTTGCCTGGTAGTCGAGTACGGTAAGGGGTAGTGGTAGCGGGTCCCGGTTCAGCTTGGTGATCTATAAATAGCCAAGGCATTCGGGATTAATCACTTAACATATTAAAAGTTAAGTTATTCTTAAATCGAAACACGTTCTCAAGTTATCTCGTTATACCCCTTTTAGTGGATTACTTATTCTCACTGATCCGACCCGACATTCGTTCGTTAATACGACATGTCACTGCACTTATACTTGGGACATACTTAAGTCATATGAGTTCTAAGGTTGATCGTTACGAACCAATATTATACTCCGAGTTTTATCGCCCGTTTTCTAAGTGTTTTTCCGAAGTTATAAAAGAGTCGTCTTTTAGGGGTTCGTTCGCGTTTAACCTCGACTCGAACATTTTTAATAAATCGAAAAATGATCCTTTTGACATACGGTTTTCTTTCAAGCCTTCCTTTTTACCTCTAGTATTTATTTTCCAAGATTCGCCATGACGTTACATAGTTCACGAGGGTTTAATTACAGTTACGAACTTTCGTTTACGGATTCGAACTACTTTTAGTAATTTGGTCATAAATCCTAAACCGTAAGTCCGTTTCACATGATCTTTATATCAAAACGAAGCTTAGAACATTACCTATCCTATCATGGCAGATGAGGTCTCTGGACAGTAGGGGTTCGACATGGAAAATGGCATACAAAACATGGTATTGCAAAATCGGGCATTATAACGGCTGTAAATCGAATATCTACCAATTTCGAATCTTCCCATAAACATAGTATCCAACCCAAACAACATATACATGACTTATATACATGAACTGAGGCCAAGCAATGCCTTTCCGTTCATCTAGCTATTTTATCCTCTTATATCAACATATCACTACATAAGCATGCTTTAATCATTACCATAATCATACTAATCTAAATTCTCATCAAGAACATCATTAAACATAAACTAAGGCCTAGGGTTTCAAGAGTTTTATACCTTCCTTGAGGTGTGTATGCACTTAGTAAGCCTTGTATAGTCCTTGTATAGCCTCCATGAAGCTTGGATCATCAACCAAAATCAAGATTCAAGAATTTTGTTCTTGAGGTTACTATTCATCCTCCACTTTCTTGATTTTTTTGAAAATGGAAAAGGTGATGTTTGAGGCTAAGATTTTTAGGGTATCATTTTTATGAAATATAGGATCTATGATAAATTTTTGGAGATCAAACAATGGTTGGAAGTTGGATTTTTGTTTTGGAATTGTTGCAAAAGTCGAATGGAATGGAAATGGGGGGGGAGAGTGTTCTTGCTCTTTTCTTTGTATTGGTTGATTGTAATAATGCATAAAGTGATTTTGTGAGATAATATCTCATCCAAGTGGTGTTAGTGGAGTGTGATGCATTGGATGAGGTAATTAGCATGGACAAGTGTTGTGTTTTCCATGGTTGAAAGCTTAACCAAGGGTTTTTGATTTCTAAGTACTAGTTATGCTCCAATTAATCTAGTTACTCTTGCCCACTTGGTTACTAGATATTTATTCTAGTAGCTTGCACAAGACTCTTGCTTCCTCTGCTTGTTTCTGTGTCCGGTTATTACCCGTTTCGATTGATCGTTCGTAGGAATATTTCACGGATTTCTAATTAGGGTTTACCGGGAATCCTTTTTAATATTAATACTTTCATTCTCCATCTTTCATTCTAACTTTCCAATTTATATTCCTTAAATCCATTCGTTAAATACTTAAGGCTATCAGTGTCCAGGGAACTCTCGGAGAAAATAAAAGTGCGGTTTTTCAGAATCCGACAGCTTTTACATACACTTATTTTTCCCCTGGATCACTAATACGAACTCGGAAATCCGTTCCGAATACTTCTATATAGTGTCGTCTCATATTATTATATGCTCCCACCACAACACTATTCATTCTGTATTCTTTACTTGTTCTCTTAGGGTGGTACAATTGTCCGTATTCTCTTTCGATCGTTCCTTAACCTTTTTACGGAACTACTGGATTAATCGTTATCGATCTGGATGACATGAGGGTATTCTCTTACTTGAAGTTGCCATATCTTATTCCCTTAGAAGATAGATTATTCTTACCTATGTTGTCACCCTTTAGCATTCTTCAAGACATAAACATAATAAGGTCGAATTCCATTCATTCTTTCCAAATATCAATAATTACATTGTAGCCATAACCACTCCTTAGTGGTTTCCTACCTTCATTCTTAAATCAAATATACTAACATCCCAAAATATCAAATCCTCAAAGTTAATATCTCAATTCTTGGATTATAATAATATTTAATCCACTGTCCGGTCAAATATTATACCGAAAAAGAATTTGGAATTTCTGAATTCCGATCGTCTCTGCATTCACTTATTTCCTCCGCGTATTACTAATATGACTTCGAAACATCCATATCACGTCCCGTACATAGGGTGGCGTGAAAAGTTTTCCAACTTACAAAATCACTATTCATCCACCAAATTACTATGCACGTACAGGAAACACTATGCACGTACGGGAAATACTATGCACGTATGGGAAACACTATGCACGTACTCATTTCCTTTCAAGGATCCATTAGCTCCTTCCTGGATGGTAGATTATTCTTATCTAGGTTCTCAACCATCGAATTACTCTATTCTGACAATATACCAATGCATCAGGATCATTGTCCAAAGCAATATCCATTCATTACAATCATTGTTCTTTGAAACCACCATTCATTAGAGCTGGTGACCTTGTTGTCGGAATCATTGTTCTTCATTTTATCATTACTTAATAAAAAGTTTTAATTATATCCAAAATTTGGGGTTCTTACAGTCTCCCCTCCTTAAAAGGATTCCGTCCCGGAATCAGGTAGGAAGCAAAGAGTCGTTCTACCCTTCCTCAGCACATCTTCTAGTGCTACAATCCATACTGTATCCTTTTTCCATCAACGTTGCTACTTTTCGTACAACTCACTATCCGGGTTATACTCTTACTCAGTCTTATCCTTATTGATACCTGCAGTAACATTGGTATCACTATCACCCTACGATTCGGAGGTAACCTCGCTCGTACTGTGCATTTCCTGATAGCTTTAATCTTCGCAATCTCGATCAGTATAGAGAAGTGGAAAGATTTATTGAGAGATCACTATGATCAATTGAACATTTGTTATATTGCATAGTTAGTACAGAAGGGGGCCAGCCTTTAGTACTTGACAAGCAATTAAACAAGTCATGGCATTCCACTTAGACTTCTATCACATAGACAGATAGTCACGTAGCAGTACCTCCCCTCCTAAAAGGGTTGTTCTTCTCAATTCATAAAGAAGATGAATAAGAGAGAAGAAGAGAAAAGAGTTCTAAAGGATTATAGAAAGCTTTCATGATTGTAGAATATCATACTCAGAATTTACCTCTGAACTATAGAGGTTTATCAAAGAAGAAATTAATCATAATTATATCCAATACTATTTGATCGCAATCTCACGTGTCAACATATCTTGCTGCTTTGTCCATTATTCTATGGACAAATACTCTTGTTCAATCTTAGCGATACTCACATTTGGGAAATCCTTCAACCTTTCAGGTTAAATCTTAGATTTCTCACTTGACATCATTATTACTGACATCCCATATCATGTTACTAGCTTTTTCATAACTATAATATTGACACTATCAGGTTGTCATCCTGAGAATTCATTAGAAACCCATTCATAACATTCCTTGCTTCTCATTCCATAGTTGCTTTCCCAGCCTTTTCTTTATTAATCACATCCTTCTTATTATCTGATTCTTACTCATTTCTATTATTTACTTTCACCTTCGCCTCTTTATTGAGACACCTTTTTGCACTTGGTACCTCCTTATCGGCATTCCGTCTCATTTATTCTATAATCATCACGTTATTCCAATTTAAACTTTCCGAAATGAATCTGGCCCGATCCCTTTAACTTAGAGTCATATAATCTACTTCTGCCAACCTTGTTTCTCATCATTTGTTCTTTTCTATCCGTGGTTTTCCACAGGTTGTCTTTCGTAAGTCAGACCAGGTCGTATATCTACATGCTTGTACTCCTATCATCTGTTGACATCTGCATTTTACTGGCGTAGCCTGGCCACATGAAAACCCGTTATGACCGTGCTATAAGTTTTGGGGGTAAGGCTGGCTCGAATACCGCCGTCCGAACACTTATAAACTCTCAGGTGGCCCAATAAGTCTCGGGCTCAACCGCCCTTCCCTCCAAGTCTCATTAATTCTTTCTACGGGAATACGTTTAGCATCACGAATTATCAACCTCATATTCTCTATCTTGTTTGTGCAGAAGTACACTAACACAAACTTGCTTGTCATTCATCAACATGCCATTTAGCTTATCAATAGCAGCACTTTCTTTATCTTTACGTTGTCATCTCCTTTCTTAGAAGAATCACCATCACTTGTTGTTTACGTAGTGCGTTAATAGTTAACCCTACGGGTTTCAAATCCCTTAGGGAGACAAAGTAATCATTATTCCTTATCCATAAGGAACACTTCCTGAACTTGATGTAGATATAACATGAAGCAGATAGAATTGCAGAAGAGTTTCAAGCATCGCAGCTAGGTCCGGTTGATGAAACTATCACTTATGCATCTTCCAGAAAAGACTGGAAACTTAACGGTTTACTTCATCAATTTTGTACCATGGTCCTGGTTTGCCTCAAAACGGAACCTACGTAATATGCTTAAGACTCCATCAGGAATCGAATCTTTACTTAAACTATTATTACCTTCGATTCTTGCACAATCATCAAAAGGAATGTAACTTCCTCCACTCCAATATGACCTTCAAGGTCTTTCCAAATATCATTTTGTTTCTTCGGTATGAACATTTATAATTATTCCTTTATACTTAGACTGTCGGCCACCTCATTGGCCTTTCCTGATAATAATAATTTCTGGTAACCCTTGTTCTCTGGATATATTCCAATTCAAACATTTCTACCTCATTCCCATCACTGTTGGGTTAAAGCATTCTCCCTTAAGCTCTGCTGAAGGAGAGAATATAACTATCAGTCATTTCCATAAGTCATTGCTTCCACCTACCCGTGGGAACTTTATCACGTTTATTCCCAATCCTACTTAGGATACTTCTTTTCTTAGTTCTTTCTTTATCTTAGGGTAATCTCAACCTTTATAGGTTAAACCCATACTTCCTCAGGGTTTCATACATGCCTCATCTGGCATTATTGTTACGATGTCATACATTCCTTACCAAACTTCCACTTTTGAAGTTCGGAATATTACCTTTTTCCTTGTAAGGTTTCATAGGCCATCCTTATCATTCCTCCGGTATTTTCTGGGTACCGGGTATATCAAAATGTCATTGATCAATACTCTAATAACTCTATCTATGTTCTTTCCAGGACTCTTTTTAATAATCCTTACCGGTCATTGTTGCCTTAGCAAGTCCAGCTCATATCATCTGAAGTCATAATGTCGTTATTAGGGTTAATGCCACCCCTTGTGCATTCCCCAGGGTTTGTCTTAATTTATGGATATCCTATCCGTAATTCAACTGCCAAGGAATTCTTGTATCTTATAATTGGCAATCAGATCATGTATCCTTAATAAAGGTCTCTTTTCAATCATTCACATTTGATAATCGATCGGTGGTTTAATGCCACCCTCTTCATATACCTTCATTGTTTACTTTCCTCCGTCATAATATATTCATGGTATTCATGATACCCTAACATCATACATCTCAAGTCACTATACTTCCATTTTACTCGAAATCTTGGACAACCATATACACATGAGTCACTTTAGTACGGGTGACCCCATCCCAAAAAGGTCTAGTGAATTCCAAATCAAAACATGGGTTGTTCGGCAGAAGATTCAAATGATCTCATTAATGTTTCCTTTATATCAGAAGCCCTTGCAGTCGGTGCTTACTTAGAAGCAACCCTGCTTTGTCTTTTCATTGCTGGTCTCGTCACTTTATAGTTCGTTGTGACTTGGCCTCAACTGGCCACACTAAAATAAAAATATATGATTTTAGGGGTTGGCTAATAGCATTACTTTTCTAGCAATTGCCGGCATAGTGCCTTCTTCTTTGATACCTTTCTACCTTTCCAAAACTTTACTCCATATAAGTCTTAATCGACTACTCGGCACCGTCTCCGGTCACCTTTCCTCCACTTTTATCTTTTCAACTGTACTTATCAATCCTGCGTGCCACACAAGCTTACCATTCCTGGCATAACATCCTTTTCATTTAAGTCAATCCTGGAATTTCTCAGTCCGGCTGGTTTCTTACTTACATTTCCTATTTTCGTCCAATCTCACTTCATCATTTTATCACTACCGTCGATTGTAATGCTCAGGGTCCGTTTACTAACCCATTTTACAGCATCCTTATCCAAATCACAGGGTTTGCTCCAATTTTTTTTTTTTTTACTCTCTTCCATGACATTCTCTGATAATCAGAAAGACAAGGTTTGCCAAAATTCACCGAATTCCTTTCCAGACTCAGGGAAATTTTGATCAATCCAGCCACCTACTGGTAACATTAAGGAGACCAGTTTCGAAACCTGAAGAATAGTTCTATGAACCTCCAAGCAGGTGGAATCATAAGCAGTCATAGTTAACGAAATAATCATCATCGGATTGGAAGTTTACCCACTGGAGAGGAATCAATTATATCCATCCCTTAAAAAGGGAATCAATAGTTTCAAACTGAAACCTGTCACAACGTCCTGATATTCAATACTACCAAATGTCGGTCTACCTAACCCTTTATGCGAGGCGTCATTGGAAGCACAAAGTCTCCTTTTTCCCTTAAGCAATGCCAGCTCTTGGTCATTACCAATTTCACCTTTTAGCTCCAGGAAGATTTTCTCACATTTTCCTTTTCAACTGCTGATCGTATTACTTGATCTATTATAATTCCATGTCGGAGTAAACTTAAGGTAACTACTATAATCCATTCAAAGAGAAGAAGGAATTTAATATTCCTCTGAATCACATGCATCTAACGTTTCTGGTTCATCATTTAACTAAGTTGAATTAACTCTATACTCAGTCTCTGGCAGTAGTCTCATTACGAGTTCATCTTGACTCACGGGTCTTATCTTCCGGTAAGTTCTGAGATCATTGTCTTGCTTACTACTTCCTTATATAATTTTACCCAATCATGCTGTCACTTCCCAATGTCTTTACTTTATACTGATTCATTCATGAACATTTCCCTGAATAAAACCACCTCATTAACCTCACTTTGGTTCCATAAATTACAACCTATGACATCTGCCTTCTCATGGCGAATTATTACTAACAATATTCATACTTATTCATTTATCAAATGATATGGCACTTACTGCCTCCTTCTCAACTATTCCTAGGGACTCTGCTCCTCGCCCTAAATCGATGTCTTTGATAATTATACATCCCTCTAGCTCTTTCTTTGTTAAGATGAAAATCTCTAAGGATTCTCATCTTCTTCCGTATAAGATCTCAAGTAATTCTTCCAATCCTTCTTTCTTGCTGGTACTACATCTGGTAGTCCGGCTATGAATTCAACATGCATCATCAGATCTCTTAATAATATCTCGGTTCTTTATACTCACTTTTCTGAGCACCATATCTTAATCATCACAGTCATTCTGGCTGCGACCCTCATTACCCATGGGTAAGCTCCTTATCCTAACAGGATTTTCCTTATCCGCTGGAACCTCTTCCGGGTCTCCAGTAGGGTACTCCATCGAATTACCCGCTGATCTTCAGCATATAAAGCATCATCGCGCTGTTGCTCGTATGCCTCAAGGTCAGTCGCTTTACTCGTCGATACGATATCGGGCTAAGTTACTATCATTATACTTACGAGTTCCCATAAGGGTTTTATATGTCATCACTACATTAAGTAGACCGACTATGAACTTGGCAAGAGTTCTTATTATCTTATTGAATTTATTGTTTTAACGTCACCTCATCTCTGGGGTTTATAACGTACGCTCTGATACCACTTCTGTAACACCCCCAGATCCGGGGTCTGGGATCCGGTGGTTACGGTTTCCAATTCTGTCCACAACAATTGAACTTTCCTTAACATAAAATAAATTACGTCTCTATGACCCAACACAACAATATAAAACACACCCGTTATAGTCCCAGAGATGAAATCAGAGTAACAATCAAATTTTTATTAATCACATTAAGAGTTCTTACAATCCAAAAGGATTTCAATATAAATACATACTCTTTGCCATCCATTTACATAAGTCATACTAGACTATATTCTTGGTACTGAAAGAATAAATATACCCTACCAGTAGCTTCTTCTTCAGCTCTGGTAGTCTTATAGTCCTCGCCCGCGTTGAGTGCGCCTTGTGCGAGTCATCTGGTCTAGCTGTTGTTGTGATATAATAATAAAGCAAGGGTGAGCAATAGCCCACCAACAATAACATATAACTGAACGATAATGTATAACAGTTCAAAAGTATCTTTCAAACCATATGCCATGCATTTACGGAAATGATGCCAGTATAATATGAACGATGAAGTTACAAGGTAACTTAAAGTATTTGTTTGTAGAAATATCTGCTACCTCAAAGTAAGCGAGATATTCTTATTGTTATTAAGAAGAGGAACTTGCAAGAAAAGGTTGCAACTCCAGTTATGACACTTTTCCAATTCTGCCAACAGTAATCATGTTGCAGGAAATAAATAAATTTGGATGATGAACCAATGATGGAGTATTCACCGCGCCCGCTGTTCCAATCTTGATGATCAGTCGAGATCGTACAGCTCAATTTAGATTTACTACCGGTAGAAGGAAGAACTGACGGCTTTACTTGTATACCGCCTTACTAGCTCTCCCCGGCCAACGGTTGGGCCAAAGGGGATGGACCGGCGCTACTCGGCCTCTTACACGACTCCTAGTTCAAATAGAATTCATGATTCTGAATGTAACGTTCGTCCCCCTTTCCCCAAGTATAATACTTGTTGATAAGACTCCACAAAGTAGTCGTATCTAGTTGGAAAGGAAAATTTACCAATAACTCCCAAGCTATTACTTGGTGACGGATATCAACTTGTTCCAGTATTCTTACCCCTCGAAAGATGAGAAGGTAAGCAACGACTTAATAAGTCAACAGCACCCGAGTTGCGGGTGAAGGGAATACTTTATGATCGGGAAGTCGACAAGATAAATAACATTTTTCCAAGTAAGGTTCCCTTATTATTAAGGAGATAGACTCAAAGAAGAATGATGTCTGAGAACCTTTCTTGATATAAGATTAATAATAATATGACTCCGAAATATTTTTCGTAATAATCGAAGAAGATAACCCTTATTGAGGTTATTCTAAGTATGAAATAAATATTCAGAGAATATTTATTGAATTAAAATATTTTACAGAATATTTAGGAATATGAAAGAATGTCTTAAATCAGAGTATTTCTCAAAATAATCCCTGAAGAAATATCAGGAGAATATTTATTGAATAAATAAATATTTAAATGAATATTCAAAACAATATTCATTAATTAATAAGACCTGAAAAGAATATTTAAGGTAATATTCATAATTAATTAGGAATTTAAATGAATATTCAAAAGTAATATTCATTTAATGAATAATATCCTAAATGAATATCAAGTAATATTCATTTAGTAATCCAAGCCTTAAGGAATATTCGAGATAATATTCGATAATTAAATCAAGCTTCAGATGAATATTAAAATAATATTCATCAAGTATTTAATATCTTAAATGAATATTCAAAAGTAATATTTATTTAATAAAATAATAATCTAAAAGAATATCCAAAATAATATTCATTTAATAGTCTCATCTTTAGAAGAATATTCGAAATAATAGTCGATAATCAATTCGACTCTGAATGAATATTGAGAAATATTATTCGTTGAATAGTTACGTTCAAATAATTATTTGAAGTAAGGATCGTTAAAATAATTAGTCTCGAACGAATATTCAAATAATATTCGTCGCCCAAATAATAGAAAATATTTACTTAAATATTTTCTTCCGAGGTAATCTCGATATATCATGGAATATTGACTCCCGGTCTATTTTTGATTAATAAGATATATACGCCCTTCTATGAGGGTCTTACAATAACCGGCTTATAACTGATATATAACTATCTAGCTTATAAGCCAACAATAACATTCAGGGAACAAGTATATCAATTCAACTTGAAAGTAGGCATGCATGCAATGGCATATGTATATCAGCAATCATATATATATATTATTCAATCACAACAACAGCCTAAAAGAAGGGAATTGAAACTTGCCTGGTAGTCGAGTACGGTAAGGGGTAGTGGTAGCGGGTCCCGGTTCAGCTTGGTGATCTATAAATAGCCAAGGCATTCGGGATTAATCACTTAACATATTAAAAGTTAAGTTATTCTTAAATCGAAACACGTTCTCAAGTTATCTCGTTATACCCCTTTTAGTGGATTACTTATTCTCACTGATCCGACCCGACATTCGTTCGTTAATACGACATGTCACTGCACTTATACTTGGGACATACTTAAGTCATATGAGTTCTAAGGTTGATCGTTACGAACCAATATTATACTCCGAGTTTTATCGCCTGTTTTCTAAGTGTTTTTCCGAAGTTATAAAAGAGTCGTCTTTTAGGGGTTCGTTCGCGTTTAACCTCGACTCGAACATTTTTAATAAATCGAAAAATGATCCTTTTGACATACGGTTTTCTTTCAAGCCTTCCTTTTTATCTCTAGTATTTATTTTCCAAGATTCGCCATGACGTTACATAGTTTACGAGGGTTTAATTACAGTTACGAACTTTCGTTTACGGATTCGAACTACTTTTAGTAATTTGGTCATAAATCCTAAACCGTAAGTCCGTTTCACATGATCTTTATATCAAAACGAAGCTTAGAACATTACCTATCCTATCATGGCAGATGAGGTCTCTGGACAGTAGGGGTTCGACATGGAAAATGGCATACAAAACATGGTATTGCAAAATCGGGCATTATAACGGCTGTAAATCGAATATCTACCAATTTCGAATCTTCCCATAAACATAGTATCCAACCCAAACAACATATACATGACTTATATACATGAACTGAGGCCAAGCAATGCCTTTCCGTTCATCTAGCTATTTTATCCTCTTATATCAACATATCACTACATAAGCATGCTTTAATCATTACCATAATCATACTAATCTAAATTCTCATCAAGAACATCATTAAACATAAACTAAGGCCTAGGGTTTCAAGAGTTTTATACCTTCCTTGAGGTGTGTATGCACTTAGTAAGCCTTGTATAGTCCTTGTATAGCCTCCATGAAGCTTGGATCATCAACCAAAATCAAGATTCAAGAATTTTGTTCTTGAGGTTACTATTCATCCTCCACTTTCTTGATTTTTTTGAAAATGGAAAAGGTGATGTTTGAGGCTAAGATTTTTAGGGTATCATTTTTATGAAATATAGGATCTATGATAAATTTTTGGAGATCAAACAATGGTTGGAAGTTGGATTTTTGTTTTGGAATTGTTGCAAAAGTCGAATGGAATGGAAATGGGGGGGGGGAGAGTGTTCTTGCTCTTTTCTTTGTATTGGTTGATTGTAATAATGCATAAAGTGATTTTGTGAGATAATATCTCATCCAAGTGGTGTTAGTGGAGTGTGATGCATTGGATGAGGTAATTAGCATGGACAAGTGTTGTGTTTTCCATGGTTGAAAGCTTAACCAAGGGTTTTTGATTTCTAAGTACTAGTTATGCTCCAATTAATCTAGTTACTCTTGCCCACTTGGTTACTAGATATTTATTCTAGTAGCTTGCACAAGACTCTTGCTTCCTCTGCTTGTTTCTGTGTCCGGTTATTACCCGTTTCGATTGATCGTTCGTAGGAATATTTCACGGATTTCTAATTAGGGTTTACCGGGAATCCTTTTTAATATTAATACTTTCATTCTCCATCTTTCATTCTAACTTTCCAATTTATATTCCTTAAATCCATTCGTTAAATACTTAAGGCTATCAGTGTCCAGGGAACTCTCGGAGAAAATAAAAGTGCGGTTTTTCAGAATCCGACAGCTTTTACATACACTTATTTTCCCCCTGGATCACTAATACGAACTCGGAAATCCGTTCCGAATACTTCTATATAGTGTCGTCTCATATTATTATATGCTCCCACCACAACACTATTCATTCTGTATTCTTTACTTGTTCTCTTAGGGTGGTACAATTGTCCGTATTCTCTTTCGATCGTTCCTTAACCTTTTTACGGAACTACTGGATTAATCGTTATCGATCTGGATGACATGAGGGTATTCTCTTACTTGAAGTTGCCATATCTTATTCCCTTAGAAGATAGATTATTCTTACCTATGTTGTCACCCTTTAGCATTCTTCAAGACATAAACATAATAAGGTCGAATTCCATTCATTCTTTCCAAATATCAATAATTACATTGTAGCCATAACCACTCCTTAGTGGTTTCCTACCTTCATTCTTAAATCAAATATACTAACATCCCAAAATATCAAATCCTCAAAGTTAATATCTCAATTCTTGGATTATAATAATATTTAATCCACTGTCCGGTCAAATATTATACCGAAAAAGAATTTGGAATTTCTGAATTCCGATCGTCTCTGCATTCACTTATTTCCTCCGCGTATTACTAATATGACTTCGAAACATCCATATCACGTCCCGTACATAGGGTGGCGTGAAAAGTTTTCCAACTTACAAAATCACTATTCATCCACCAAATTACTATGCACGTACAGGAAACACTATGCACGTACGGGAAATACTATGCACGTATGGGAAACACTATGCACGTACTCATTTCCTTTCAAGGATCCATTAGCTCCTTCCTGGATGGTAGATTATTCTTATCTAGGTTCTCAACCATCGAATTACTCTATTCTGACAATATACCAATGCATCAGGATCATTGTCCAAAGCAATATCCATTCATTACAATCATTGTTCTTTGAAACCACCATTCATTAGAGCTGGTGACCTTGTTGTCGGAATCATTGTTCTTCATTTTATCATTACTTAATAAAAAGTTTTAATTATATCCAAAATTTGGGGTTCTTACAATTAATAGGAGAATTGTGAGACATATAATTCTTGGTATTTAACAGTTTATAGATATACTTTGATTGTATCACGGGAGTGACAATTAGGGTGTAGCTGTAAGCACTATATTGTAGCCTGGGAGGGTACAGTATAATTTTAGAAGAATTGTTTTCAGCAGGGTAGGAACACAGATATCACATTAATATTGAGCATGTATTGAGACCAAGTGAAGAACCCCAAATCTTAGATTGTTTTCCAACATATTTGAATCTCAGTTTAAAATCAATTCTTAGTGCTTATAATTAGTTCTTGTTTAATTTAGTTAATACACAAACCTAAAAATTCTTCTCACACACTTCTAGACGTAAAGAGATAAGAAACCTGAACTTTGAGTTAAATTTAGTCCTTCCCTGAGAACGAACACACAAAAATACTACTAACAAATGGCGCCGCTGCCGGGGAAGGCAGTATAGTTGAGTTTAGGTTAATTGTTTCTTATTGTTTAGATTTTAATTGGTTCCACAAGTTGTTTTGTTGGTGATTTTCAGGTGTATGCTACGTTCATCTTGCGCTAGAAAATTGGAATTTGACCCTGAAATCGAGCGTACTTTGAGAAAGCTAAGAAAAGATAAAGCTAAGATGGGAGAGCCAGAACCTCGACCAGCTGTTAATGTTGATCAGTCTTCTATTTGGGACCATGAGACACCGAATCCAGCCAATTGCATGTACAAAACTCTAGAGATTGGTGCAGCTTAGTTCCATATTAATCCGAGCTTAATTCAGATGATCAGCAATCAGGCTTTTGAAGGAGACATTGAATTAGAAGACCCACACAGACATCTAGAGCGTTTTGTGCAGATGTGTGGTTCATTCAGAATCACTGGTGTTACGAGTGATCAGATTCGTCTCCATATGTTTCCCTACTCTATTAAGGGAAGAGCTTTGGAATGGTTTCAGCAACTTCCAAACACTGCGGTTGCTACATGGGAGAGTCTTTCTACGGCATTCTTGTCCAAATACTATCCTTCTGACAAGACGCAACAGTTGAGGACTATGATTATGAGTTTTAAAGCATAACCGGGTGAAGGTCTATATCAGGCATGGGAGAGATTCAAGGCACTATTGAGGAAGTGTCCACATCATGGCTTAGAAGATTGGCAGATCATTAGTACTTTTTATGGGGCCATGAATGCAGATATTCGTTTGAGTTTGGATGTGGCTGCTGGTGGAAATTTCAAGAAGGCACCAACTACACAGGCTAAAGCACTTCTTGAGGAATTAGCATCTAATAATTATTCATGGGCACCTAGTGGGACGAGCTCAGCAAAAGCAGCACAAGAATCTGAGATGATCAACATGCTGGCTCAAAAGTTGGATACTCTAACTCAGGAGGTGCGAGGACAAAAGGTAAATGTGAGTGCTCTTTCTTCACCTATGGAAGGGTATCATGATTATGGTGCTAGTCAGAACTCGTATGTTCAACAATTTCCAGAAGAAGCATCTTTTATTCAAGGAAGACAGCCTTGGCCTGTGCAGAATAATTCTTACTACAATCCGAATCAAAGGCCAAACAACAATCTTTCTTACAGCAATAATCATTCAGCTAACCCTTCCTATGCATTTCCAAGGCAGAATCAACCTCCTGGTTTTCAGTCACGACCGCCATATCAAGCACAGCAGCAGTATCAACCTCCACCAAAGAAAGAACCAGCTGAGTGGGAGGTTGCACTAAATAAGATTATGCAAGGGACTTCTGGGGCATTGGCTAATATGGAATCAAGAATAGATCAGATGGCATCATCTCAAAAGATGCTAGAAACACAGATTGGACAGATTGCCTCAAAGATGGGTGTTCGTGAGCAAGGGTCTCTTCCTAGTCAACCCGACCAGACTGGTAAAGAGTAATGCAAAGCAATTACTTTGAGGAGCGGAAAAGAGTTGCCTGAGGTTGAGGTTCTTAAGCCTAAAGAGAGTGATGCTGAGAAAGAGGATAAGCCAGTAGAGATTGCTGCAGACACGTCAGAAAAAGAAGATGAGAAGAAGAAGGAAGAAGAATCAGAAAAGCCATATGTTCCTCCACCACCTTATGTTCCTCGTATTCCATTTCCACAGAGACTTCACAACAGGGAGTTAGAGAAGCAGTACGAGAAGTTCTTGACTATGTTCCGGCAGTTGCATGTTAATATTCCGTTGGCTGAAGCTTTGAATCAAATGCCACTTTATGCTAAATTTCTTAAGGAGATGTTGACAAAGAAGAGGAAACTTGAGGATGCAGAAACCATTACTCTCAATGCTGAATGCAGTACAGTCATCCAAAAGGCCATTCCTCAGAAATTGAAAGATCCGTGAAGCTTTTCTTTGCCTTGCACTATTGGGAAGATGGAGAACATGAAAGCCTTGTGTGATTTAGGGGCTAGTGTGAGTTTGATGCCATACTCAATTTGCAAACGACTTGGTCTTGGAGAGCTTAAAAAGACACGGATTTCACTTCAGTTGGGGAATCGTTCTGTTAAATATCCGTTAGGGGTCGTTGAGGATGTGCTAGTCAAAGTGGATAAATTTGTCATACCTTATGATTTTGTGGTGTTAGAGATGGATGAAGATGTCGAGATACCCATTATCTTGGGAAGGCCATTCTTGGCTACTGCTGGCACTACAATCGATGTTAAAGCTGGAAAATTGACATTGAATGTTGGCGAGGACAAAGTGGAATTTGATCTCAACAGAGCAATGAAGATGCCTCCTTTTGGAGCAACTTGTTTTACTGTTGACAGAGTTGATGAAATTGTGCAGCTAGAAAATGAACACTTCATGGGAGCAGAACGAGTGTTAGATGACGGAGTAAAAGAAGAAGAACTTGTTGTTCGAGACACAGAAGTTGAGATGGTTTTTACACTTTCAGAGGCACCACAGGTGGAACTTAAACCTCTACCTGCTAATTTGAGGTATGCCTTTCTTGGTCCTAATGATACATATCCTGTGGTAGTTTCAGCCTTGCTTAGTGATGATGAGCTAGAAAAATTATTACATGTTCTTCGGCAATATAAATCAGCTATTGGTTGGACAATTCAAGATATCAAGGGAATTAGCCCTGCTCTTTGCATGCATAGAATTGCCTTAGAAGATGATCATAAGCCTGTGATTGAGGGACAAAGAAGATTGAATCCGAATTTGCAAGAGGTGGTGAAGAAAGAAATTACAAAGTTGCTTGATGCTGGTATCATATATTCGGTTCCAAACAGTAAATGGGTTAGTCCTATTCATGTTGTGCCTAAGAAAGGTGGGATGACTGTTGTTCACAATGAGAAGAATGAATTAATTCCCACGAGAACAGTAACAGGTTGGAGAGTTTGCATTGAATATAGGAAGTTGAATAACGCTACTCGCAAAGATCACTTTCCCCTCCCATTCATTGATCAAATGCTCGAAAGGTTGGCGGGTAATGAGTATTACAACTTTCTGGATGGATTCTCGGGTTACTTTCAGATTCCTATTGCACCCGAAGATCAAGAGAAGACTACCTTTACTTGTCCTTATGGCACTTTTGCTTATCGGAGACTTCCTTTTGGTTTGTGTAATGGTCCTTCAACGTTTCAACGGCTCATGAACCACATTTTCTCAGATTTTATAGGGAGAGACATGGAGGTATTCATGGATGACTTCACTGTATATGGTTCTTCCTTTGAATCCTGTTTAGCCAGTTTATCAAAGGTGTTGCAGAGATGTATTGAAACGAATCTTGTTCTTAATTGGGAAAAATGTCACTTTATGGTGAAGGAAGGCATTGTGCTTGGGCATAAAATCTCTAATAAAGGCATTGAGGTCGATAGAGCAAAAATTGAAGTTATTGAAAAATTGCCACCACCTTCATCTGTGAAAGGAATTCGAAGCTTTCTTGGTCATGCTGGTTTTTATCGACGGTTCATCAAGGATTTCTCCAAGTTAGCTCGGCCACTCTGCAATCTTCTTGAAAGGGATCGTGTTTTTGACTTTGATGAAAGTTGTCTTGCTGCTTTTAACAGGTTAAAGAAGGAAATTACTTCTGCACCCATAGTTACATCTCCCGATTGGAGCTTGCCATTTGAGCTTATGTGTGATGCTAGTGACTATGCTGTGGGTGTTGTTCTTGGGCAAAAGAAGGATAAGCGTATGCATGTGATAGCTTATGCAAGCAAGACTCTTGATGATGCGCAAATCAACTATTCCACTATGGAGAAAGAGCTACTTGCAGTGGTGTTTGCACTTGATAAATTCAGATCCTATCTTGTTGGGTCTAAGGTGATTGTCTATTCAGATCATGCTGCGATTCGTTTCATGATGACAAAGAAGGATGCCAAGCCTCGTTTAGTTCGTTGGATTCTCTTACTCCAGGAATTTGATCTTGAGATTCGAGATAAGAAGGGGTCCGAGAACTTGGTAGCTGATCATTTATCTAGGTTGGATCAAGGAGATGGAGAGGTAGGAGGTGAAAAACCTATCAATGATAAATTTTCGGAAGAGCAGCTTCTAGGTGTGTCCTTGTCTACACCATGGTATGCAGATTTTGTGAATTACATTGTGGGAGGAGTTGTGCCGGATAATCTCTCTTATAACCAAAAGAAGAAATTCTTTTATGATGTGAAGCACTACTATTGGGAGGAACCGCTACTTTATAGGGAATGTGCTGATGGAATGTTTCGTAGATGCGTACCTCATGATGAAGTTCCTCATATTTTCAGGCATTGCCATTCTCTAGAGTGTGGAGGTCATAACAGTAGCATGAAGACAGTGGCGAAAGTTTTGCAGTCAGGATTCTATTGGCCAACCATGCATCAAGATGCTAGAGACTTTGTGGCAAAATGTGATAGATGTCAACGAGTTGGGAATATTTCGAGGAGGAACGAGATGCCTTTACAGTCTATTCTTGAGGTGGAGATATTCGATGTGTGGGGGATGGACTTCATGGGTCCATTTCCATCTTCTTATGGGAACCAGTATATTTTGGTGGGAGTTGATTATGTCTCTAAATGGGTTGAAGCTATTGCATCTCCTACTAATGATGCTAGAGTGGTGAAGAAGTTCCTAAAGAAGCATGTGTTCACTAGATTTGGAGTGCCAAGGGCTATTATCAATGATGGAGGTGCACACTTTTGCAATAAACAGGTGGCTAATCTCTTGAAAAAGTATGGTGTTGTAACACCCCCAGATCCGGGGTCCGGGATCCGGTGGTTACGGTTTCCAATTCTGTCCACAACAATTGAACTTTCCTTAACATAAAATAAATTACGTCTCTATAACCCAACACAACAATATAAAACACACCCGTTATAGTCCCAGAGATGAAATCAGAGTAACAATCAAATTTTTATTAATCACATTATGAATTCTTACAATCCAAAAGAATTTCAATATAAATACATACTCTTTGCCATCCATTTACATAAGTCATACTAGACCATATTCTTGGTACTGAAAGAATAAATATACCCTACCAAAAGCTTCTTCTTCAGCTTTGGTAGTCTCATAGTCCTCGCCCGCGTCGAGTGCGCCTTGTGCGAATCATCTGGTCTAGCTGTTGTTGTGATATAATAATAAAGCAAGGGTGAGCAATAGCCCACCAACAATAATATAACTGAATGATAAGGTATAACAGTTCAAAAGTATCTTTCAAACCATATGCCATGCATTTACGGAAATGATTCCAGTATAATATGAACGATGAAGTTACAAGGTAACTTGAAGTATTTGTTTGTAGAAATATCTGCTACATCAAAGTAAGCGAGATATTCTTATTGTTATTAAGAAGAGGAACTTGCAAGAAAAGGTTGCAATTCCAGTTATGACCCTTTTCCAACTCTGCCAACAGTAATCATGTTGCAGGAAATAAATAAATTTGGATGATGAACCAATGATGGAGTATTCGCCGCGCCCGCTGTTCCAATCTTGATGATCAGTCGAGATCGTACAGCTCAATTTAGATTTACTACCGGTAGAAGGAAGAACTGACGGCTTTACTTGTATACCGCCTTACTAGCTCTCCCCGGCCAACGGTTGGGCCAAAGGGGATGGACCGGCGCTACTCGGCCTCTTACACGACTCCTAGTTCAAATAGAATTCATGATTCTGAATGTAACGTTCGTCCCCCTTTCCCCAAGTATAATACTTGTTGATAAGACTCCATAAAGTAGTCGTATCTTGTTGGAAAGGAAAATTTACCAATAACTCCCAAGCTATTACTTGGTAACGGATATCAACTTGTTCCAGTAATCTTACCCCTCGAAAGATGAGAAGGTAAGCAACGACTTAATAAGTCAACAGCACCCGAGTTGCGGGTGAAGGGAATACTTTATGACCGGGAAGTCGACAAGATAAATAACATTTTCCAAGTAAGGTTCCCTTATTATTAAGGAGATAGACTCAAAGAAGAATGATGTCTGAGAACCTTTCTTGATATAAGATTAATAATAATATGACTCCGAGATATTTTCTGTAATAATCGAAGAAGATAAATCTTATCGAGATTATTCTAAGTATGGAATAAATATTCAGAGAATATTTAATGAGTTAAAATATTTAAAGAATATTTGGGAATATGAAAGAATATCTTGAATCAGAGTATTTCTCAAAATAATCCTTGAAGAAATATCAGGAGAATATTTATTGAATAAATAAATATTTAAATGAATATTCAAAACAATATTCATTAATTAATAAGACCTGAAAAGAATATTTAAGGTAATATTCATAATTAATTAGGAATTTAAATGAATATTGAAAAGTAATATTCATTTAATGAATAATATCCTAAATGAATATCAAGTAATATTCATTTAGTAATCCAAGCCTTAAGGAATATTCGAGATAATATTCGATAATTAAATCAAGCTTCAGATGAATATTAAAATAATATCCATCAAGTATTTAATATCTTAAATGAATATTCAAAAGTAATATTTATTTAATAAAATAATATTCTAAAAGAATATCCAAATAATATTCATTTAATAGTCTCATCTTTAGAAGAATATTCGAAATAATAGTCGATAATCAATTCGACTCTGAATGAATATTGAGAAATATTATTTGTTCAAATAATAATTTGAAGTAAGGATCGTTAAAATAATTAGTCTCGAACGAATATTCAAATAATATTCGTCGCCCAAATAATAGAAAATATTTACTTAAATATTTTCCTCCGAGGTAATCTCGATATATCAAGGAATATTGACTCCCGGTCTATTTTTGATTAATAAGATGTATACGCCCTTCTATGAGGGTCTTACAATAACCGGCTTATAACTGATATATAACTATCTAGATTATAAGCCAACAATAACATTCAGGGAACAAGTATATCAATTCAACTTGAAAGTAGGCATGCATGCAATGGCATATGTATATCAGCAATCATATATATATATTTATTCAATCACAACAACAGCCTAAAAGAAGGGAATTGAAACTTGCCTGGTAGTCGAGTACGGTAAGGGGTAGTGGTAGCGGGTCCCGGTTCAGCTTGGTGATCTATAAATAGCCAAGGCATTCGGGATTAATCACTTAACATATTAAAAGTTAAGTTATACTTAATTCGAAACACGTTCTCGAGTTATCTCGTTATACCCCTTTTAGTGGATTACTTTTATCACTGATCCGACCCGACATTCGTTCGTTAATACGACATGTCATTGTACTTATACTTGGGACATACTTAAGTCATATGAGTTCTAAAGTCGATCGTTGCGAACCAATACTATACTCCGAGTTTTATCGCCCGTTTTCTAAGTGTTTTGCCGAAGTTATAAAAGAGTCGTCTTTTAGGGGTTCGTTCGCGTTTAACCTCGAGTCGAACATTTTTAATAAATCGAAAAATGCTCCTTTTGACATACGGTTTTCTTTCACACCTTCTTTTTTACCTCTAGTATTTATTTTCCAAGATTCGCCATGACTTTACATATTTTACGAGGGTTCAAATTCAGTTACGAATTCTCGGTTACGGTTTCGAAATACTTTTAGTAAACCGGCCGTAACTCCTAAACCGTAAGTCCGTTTCACGTGATCTTTATATCAAAACGAAGCTTATAACATAAGCTATCCTAAAATGGCAGAAAAGTTTCTGGTCAGTAGGGTCTTGTTGTGAAAAATGGCATACAAAACATGATGTTGTAAAATCGGGCATTATAACGGCTATGTTTACGCGTTTTCCAAAGTTTTTACACTTTATCTCGATCTAACAAAGATCAATCCAACCACACAAACGCATGATAATGATCATGACTAGTCTATCAACAACTCATCTCAACCATCTCATGGATCACAATCCAAACAACAACCATAATCAACTAATAACATAGATCTAAGCATAACATAGCATACTAACACTAAATCATCCATAAAACTCATAAAATCTCAAAATGATACCAAGGGTTTTTGGAGCTTGTTACCTTCCTTGGAGAGTGAATAACACTTGGTAAGCCTTGTCTAGTCCTTAGATTACCTTACAAAGCTTGGATCATCCAAACAAAACAAGAAATCAAAGTTAGTTTCTTAAAATCACTATTCACCCTAGGCTTGGATGATTTATTTGAAAATGGAAAACATGGAGTTTGAAGCCAAGATTTCTAGGGTATCACTTTTATGAATTATAGGACTTACCATAAAAATTTGGAGATCAAAAAATGGTGGAAGCTTGGACTTTGGATTTGGAATTTAGGGAGGAAGTCGAATGGAATGTTTTGGAGGGGGAGAGAGTTGCTTGCTTGTTCTTGATCTTTTCCTTGTATTATTGTGTTGCCTTGGATAATATCTTGCTAAAGTAGCTTTATTAAAGTGCCTAGGTCATCCATGATGCAATCAAGAGACATGTGTTGCATTTTGAATGGTTTTCATGCTAAGTATTGGTTTGATATCTAAGTACTACTTCCATCTCCAAGTATGCTAGTTACTTTAAGCCACTTGGTTGCTAGATATTTATTCTAGTAGCTTACACAAGACTCTTGCTTCCTCTGCTTGTTTCTGTGTCCGGTTATTGCCCGTTTCGATTGATCGTTCGTAGGAATATTTCACGGATTTCTAATTAGGGTTTACCGGGAATCCTTTTTAATATCAATACTTTCATTCTCCATCTTTCATTCTAACTTTCCAGTTTATATTCCTTAAATCCATTCGTTAAATACTTAAGGCTATCAGTGTCCAGGGAACTCTCGGAGAAAATAAAAGTGCGGTTTTCAGAATCCGACAGCTTTTACATACACTTATTTTCCCCCTGGATCACTAATACGAACTCGGAAATCCGTCCCGAATGCTTCTATATAGTGTCGTCTCATATTATTATATACTCCCACCAAAACACTATTCATTCTGTATTCTTTACTTGTTATCTTAGGGTGGTACAATTGTCCGTATTCTCTTTCGATCGTTCCTTATCCTTTTTTACGGAACTACTGGATTAATCGTTACCGATCTGGATGACATGAGAATATTCTCCTGCTTGAAAGTGCCATATCTTATTCCTTTAGAAGATAGATTATTCTTACCTATGTTGTTACCCTTTAGCATTCTTCAAGAAATAGAAATAATAAAGTCGAATTCCAATCATTCTTTCCAAATATCAATTATTACATTGTAGCCATAACCACTCCTCAGTGGTTTCCTACCTTCATTCTTAAATCAAATATAATAACATCCCAAAATATCAAATCCTCAAAGTTAATATCTCAATTCTTGGATTATAATAATATTTAATCCACTGTCCGGTCAAATATTATACCGAAAAAGAATTTGGAATTTCTGAATTCCGATCGTCTCTGCATTCACTTATTTCCTCCGCGTATTACTAATATGACTTCGAAACATCCATATCACGTCCCGTACATAGGGTGGCGTGAAAAGTTTTCCAACTTACAAAATCACTATTCATCCACCAAATTACTATGCACGTACAGGAAACACTATGCACGTATGGGAAACACTATGCACGTACTCATTTCCCTTCAAGGATCCATTAGCTCCTTCCTGGATGGTAGATTATTCTTATCTAGGTCCTCAACCATCGAATTACTCTATTTTGACAATATACCAATGCATCAGGATCATTGTCCAAAGCAATATTCATTCATTACAATCATTGTTCTTTGAAACCACCATTCATTAGAGCTGGTGACCTTGTTGTCGGAATCATTGTTTCTCGTTTTATCCTTACTTAATAAAAAGTTTTAATTATATCCAAAATTTGGGGTTCTTACAGTCTCCCCTCCTTAAAAGGATTCCGTCCCGGAATCAGGTAGGAAGCAAAGAGTCGTTTGCCCGTCGTTCCCTTTTTAGCTTCCCGGTCAATTCTTAGTCGTTCTACCCTTCCTCAGCACATCTTCTAGTGCTACAATCCATACTGTATCCTTTTTTCCATCAACGTTGCTACTTTTCGTACAACTCACTATTTGGGTTATACTCTTACTCAGTCTTATCCTTATTGATACCTGCAGTAACATTGGTATCACTATCACCCTACGAATTCGGAGGTAACCTCGCTCGTACTGTGCATTTCCTGATTGCTTTAATCTTCGGAATCTCGATCAATATAGAGAAGTGGAAAGATTGATTGAGAGATCACTATGATCAATTGAACATTTGTTATATTGCATAGTTAGTACAGAAGGGGGCCAACCTTTAGTACTTGACAAGCAATTAAACAAGTCATGGCATTCCACTTAGACTTCTATCACATAGACAGATAGTCACGTAGCAGTACCACCCCTCCTAAAAGGGTTGTTCTTCTCAATTCATAAAGAAGATGAATAAGAGAGAAGAAGAGAAAAGAGTTCTAAAGGATTATAGAAAGCTTTCATGATTGTAGAATATCATACTCAGAATTTACCTCTGAACTATAGAGGTTTATCAAAGAAGAAATTAATCATAATGATATCTAATACTATTTGATCGCAATCTCACGTGTCAACATATCTTGCTGCTTTGTCCATTATTCTATGGACAAATACTCTTGTTCAATCTTAGCGATACTCACATTCGGGAAATCCTTCAACCTTTCAGGTTAAATCTTAGATTTCTCACTTGACATCATAATTACTGACATCCCATATCATGTTACTAGCTTTTTCATAACTATAATATTGACACTATCAGGTTGTCATCCTGAGAATTCATTAGAAAACCCATTCATAACATTCCTTGCTTCTCATTCCATAGTTGCTTTCCCAGCCTTTTCTTTATCAATCACATCCTTCTTATTATCTGATTCTTACTCATTTCTATTATTTACTTTCACCTTCACCTCTTTATTGAGACACCTTTTTGCACTTGGTACCTCTTTATCGGTATTCCGTCACATTTATTCTATAATCATCACGTTATTCCAATGTAAACTTTCCGAAATGAATCTGGCCCAATCCCTTTAACTTAGATTCATATAATCTACTTCTGCCAACCTTGTTTCCCATCACTTGTTCTTTTCTATCCGTGGTTTTCCACAGGTTGTCTTTCGTAAGTCAGACCAGGTCGTATATCTACCGGCTCATGCTCTTATCATCTATCGAGCATCTGCAGTTTACTGGCGTAGCCTGGCCACATGAAAACCCGTTATGACCGTGCTATAAGTTTTGGGGGTAAGGCCGGCTCGAATACCACCGTCCGAACACTTTTAAACTCTCAGGTGGCCCAATAAGTCTCGGGCTCAACCGCCCTTCCCTCCAAGTCTCATTAATTTTTTCTACGGAAATACGTTTAGCATCAAGAATTATCAACCTCATATTCTCTATCTTGTTTGTGCAGAAGTACACTAACACAAACTTGCTTGTCATTCATCAACATGCCATTTAGCTTACCAATAGCAGCACTTTCTTTATCTTTACGTTGTCATCTCCTTTCTTAGAAGAATCACCATCGCTTGTTGTTTACGTAGTGCGTTAATAGCTAACCCTACGGGTTTCAAATCCCTTAGGGAGACAAAGTAATCATTATTCCTTATCCATAAGGAACACTTCCTGAATTTGATGTAGATATAACATGAAGCAGATAGAATTGCAGAAGAGTTTCAAGCATCGCAGCTAGGTCCGGTTGATGAAACTATCACTTATGCATCTTCCATAAAAGACTGGAAACTTAACGGTTTACTTCATAAATTTTGTACCATGGTCCTGGTTCTAAGGTACGTAATATGCTTAAGACTCCATCAGGAATCGAATCTTTACTTAAACTATTATTACTGTCAATTCTTGCACAGTCATCAGAAGGAATGTAAATTCCTCCATTCCGATATGACCTTCAAGGTCCTTCCAAATATCATCCTGTTTCTTCGGTATGAACATTTGTAATTATTCCTTTGTACTTAGATTGTCGGCCACCTCATTGGCCTTTCTTGATGATAATGATTTCTTGTAACCCATGTTCTCTGGGTACATTCCAACTCAAGTTTTTCTACCTCATTCCCATCACTGTTGGGTTAAAGCATTCTCCCTTAAGCTCTGCTGAAGGAGAAAATATAACTATCAGTCATTTCCATAAGTCATTGCTTCCACCTACCCGTGGGAACTTTATCACGTTTATTCCCAATCCTACTTAGGATACTTCTTTTCTTAGTTCTTTCTTTATCTTAGGATAATCTCAACCTTTATAGGTTCAACCCATACTTCCTCAGGGTTTCATACATGCCTCATCTGGCATTATTGTTACGATGTCATACATTCCTTACCAAACTTCCATTTTGAAGTTCGGAATATTACCTTTTTCCTTGTAAGGTTTCATAGGCCATCCTTATCATTCCTCCGGTATTTTCTGGGTACCGGGTATATCAAAATGTCATTGATCAATACTCTAATAATTCTACCTATGTTCTTTCCAGAACTCTTTTTAATAATCCTTACCGGTCATTGTTGCCTTAGCAAGTCCAGCTCATATCATCTGAAGTCATAATGTCGTTATTAGGGTTAATGCCACCCCTTGTGCATTCCCCAGGGTTTGTCTTAATTTAAGGATATCCTATCCTTAATTCAACTGCCAAGGAATTCTTGCATCTTATAATTGGCAATCAGATCATGTACCCTTAATAAAGGTCTCTTTTCAATCATTCTCATTTGATAATCGATCGGTGGCTTAATGCCACCCTCTTCTTTCAGATAGTTGTCAGCCTATTTGGCCTTCCAAAAGGCAACGTATGCCTATCTACTCTCTTACAGAACTTGGTAATGGTAGCAAGGATGTTTTGGAAGACATTGGTCGAGTTCAACGTGAATCTCTTAGTACTTATCGTTCTTCTCAAATGTACTTGCCTTAGACAAAATTTCTACAGTATACTGATCCATCTCTGACCATTTCCATACTCTCTTCATAAACCTTCGTTGTTTACTTCCCTTAGTCGTAATATGTTCATGGTATTCATGATACCCTAACATCATACATATACTTCCATTTTTCTCGTAATCTTGGACAACCATATACACATGAGTCACTTTAGCACGGGTTACCCCATCCCAAAAAGGTCTAGTAAATTCCCCATCAAAACATGGGTTGCAAAGGGTTTAGTAGAAGATTCCTACGATCTCATTACTATTTCCTTTATATCAGAAGCCCTTGCAGTCGGTGCTTACTTATAAGCAACCCTGCTTTATCTTTTCATTGCTGGTCTAGTCACTTTATAGTCCGTTGTGACTTGGCCTCAACTGGCCATACTAAAATAAAAATATATGATTTTAAGGGTTGGCTAATTAGCATTACTTTTCTAGCAATTGCCGGCATAGTGCCTTCTTCTTTGATACCTTTCTACCTTTCCAAAACTTTACTTCATATAAGTCTTAATCGGCTACTCAGCGCCGTCTCCGGTCGCCTTTCCTCTTCTTTTTTTTTATCAATCCCGCGTGCCACGCAAGCTTACCATTCCGGGCATAACAGCCTTTTCACTTAAGTCAATCCCGGAGTTTCTCCGTCCGGCTAATTTCTTACTTACATTTCCTGTTTTCGTCCAATCTCACTTCATCATTTTATCACTACCATCGATTGTAATGCTCAGGGTCCGTTTACTAACCCATATTACAGCATCCTTACCCAAATCACAGGGTTTGCTCCAGTTTCTACTCTCTTCCATGACATTCTCTGATAATCAGAGAGACAAGGTTTGCCAAAATTCACCGAATTCCTTTCCAGACTCAGGGAAATTTTGATCAATCTACCCACCTACTGGTAACATTAAGGAGACCAGTTTCGAAACCTGAAGAATAGTTCTATGAACCTCCAAGCAGGTGGAATCATAAGCAGTCATAGTTAACGAAATAATCATCATCAGATTGGAAGTTTACCCACTGGAGAGGAATCAATTATATCCATCCCTTAGAAGGGAATCAACCGTTTCAAACTGAAACCTGTCACAATATCCTGATACCTATACGTCCTGATATTCAATACTACCAAATGTCGGTCTACCTAACCCTTTATGCGAAGCGTCGTTGGAAGCACAAAGTCTCCTTTTTCCATTAAGCAATGCCAGCTCTTGGTCATTACCAATTTCACTTTTTAGCTCCAGGAAGATTTTCTCACATTTTTCTCTTTAACTGCTGATCGTATTACTTGATCTATTATAATTCCGCATCGGAATAAACTTAAGGTACTACTATAATCCATTCAAAGAGAAGAAGGAATTTAATATTCCTCTGAATCACATGCATCTAACGTTTCTGGTTCATCATTTAACTGAGTTGAATTAACTCTATACTCAGTCTCTGGCAGTAGTCTCATTACGAGTTCATCTTGACTCACTGGTCTTATCTTCCGGTAGGTTCTGAGATCATTGTCTTGCTTACTACTTCCTTATATAATTTTACCCAATCATGCTGTCACTTCCCAATGTCTTTACTTTCTACTGATTCATTCATGAACATTTCCCTGAATAAAACCACCTCATTAACCTCACTTTGGTTTCGTAAATTATAACCTATGACATCTGCCTTCTCGTGGCAAATTATTACTGACAATATTCATACTGATTCATTTATCAAATGATATGGCACTTACTGCCTCATTCTCAACTATTCCTAGGGACTCTGCTCCTCGTCCTATATCGCTGTCTTTGATAATCATACATCCCTCTAGCTCTTTCTTTGTTAAGATAAAAATCTCTAAGGATTCTCATCTATTTCCGTATAAGATCTCAAGTAATTCTTCCAATCCTTCTTTCTTGCTGGTACTACATCTGGTAGTCCGGCTATGAATTCAACATGCATCTTCAGATCTCTTAATAATATCTCGGTTCTTTATACTCACTTTTCTGAGCACCATATCTTAATCATCGCAGTCATTCTGGCTGCGACCCTCATTACCCAAGGGTAAGCTCCTTATCCTAACAGGATTTTCCTTATCTGCTGGAACCTCTTCCGGGTCTCCAGTAGGGTACTCCATCGAATTACCCGCTGATCTTCAGCATATAAAGCATCATCGCGCTGTTGCTCGTATGCCTCAAGGTCAGTCGCCTTACTCGTCGATACGATATCGAGCTAAGTTACTATCATTATACTTACGAGTTCCCATAAGGGTTTTATATGTCATCACTACATTAAGTAGTCCGACTATGAACTTGGCAAGAATTCTTATTATCTTATTGAATTTATTGTTTTAACGTCACCTCATCTCTGGGGTTTATAACGTACGCTCTGATACCACTTCTGTAACACCCCCAGATCCGGGGTCCGGGATCCGGTGGTTACGGTTTCCAATTCTGTCCACAACAATTGAACTTTCCTTAACATAAAATAAATTACGTCTCTATAACCCAACACAACAATATAAAACACACCCGTTATAGTCCCAGAGATGAAATCAGAGTAACAATCAAATTTTTATTAATCACATTATGAGTTCTTACAATCCAAAAGAATTTCAATATAAATACATACTCTTTGCCATCCATTTACATAAGTCATACTAGACCATATTCTTGGTACTGAAAGAATAAATATACCCTACCAAAAGCTTCTTCTTCAGCTTTGGAAGTCTCATAGTCCTCGCCCGCGTCGAGTGCGCCTTGTGCGAATCATCTGGTCTAGCTGTTGTTGTGATATAATAATAAAGAAAGGGTGAGCAATAGCCCACCAACAATAATATAACTGAATGATAAGGTATAACAGTTCAAAAGTATCTTTCAAACCATATGCCATGCATTTACGGAAATGATTCCAGTATAATATGAACGATGAAGTTACAAGGTAACTTGAAGTATTTGTTTGTAGAAATATCTGCTACATCAAAGTAAGCGAGATATTCTTATTGTTATTAAGAAGAGGAACTTGCAAGAAAAGGTTGCAATTCCAGTTATGACCCTTTTCCAACTCTGCCAACAGTAATCATGTTGCAGGAAATAAATAAATTTGGATGATGAACCAATGATGGAGTATTCACCGCGCCCGCTGTTCCAATCTTGATGATCAGTCGAGATCGTACAGCTCAATTTAGATTTACTACCGGTAGAAGGAAGAACTGACGGCTTTACTTGTATACCGCCTTACTAGCTCTCCCCGGCCAACGGTTGGGCCAAAGGGGATGGACCGGCGCTACTCGGCCTCTTACACGACTCCTAGTTCAAATAGAATTCATGATTCTGAATGTAACGTTCGTCCCCCTTTCCCCAAGTATAATACTTGTTGATAAGACTCCACAAAGTAGTCGTATCTTGTTGGAAAGGAAAATTTACCAATAACTCCCAAGCTATTACTTGGTAACGGATATCAACTTGTTCCAGTAATCTTACCCCTCGAAAGATGAGAAGGTAAGCAACGACTTAATAAGTCAACAGCACCCGAGTTGCGGGTGAAGGGAATACTTTATGACCGGGAAGTCGACAAGATAAATAACATTTTCCAAGTAAGGTTCCCTTATTATTAAGGAGATAGACTCAAAGAAGAATGATGTCTGAGAACCTTTCTTGATATAAGATTAATAATAATATGACTCCGAGATATTTTCTGTAATAATCGAAGAAGATAAATCTTATCGAGATTATTCTAAGTATGGAATAAATATTCAGAGAATATTTAATGAGTTAAAATATTTAAAGAATATTTGGGAATATGAAAGAATATCTTTAATCAGAGTATTTCTCAAAATAATCCTTGAAGAAATATCAGGAGAATATTTATTGAATAAATAAATATTTAAATGAATATTCAAAACAATATTCATTAATTAATAAGACCAGAAAAGAATATTTAAGGTAATATTCATAATTAATTAGGAATTTAAATTAATATTGAAAAGTAATATTCATTTAATGAATAATATCCTAAATGAATATCAAGTAATATTCATTTAGTAATCCAAGCCTTAAGGAATATTCGAGATAATATTCGATAATTAAATCAAGCTTCAGATGAATATTAAAATAATATCCATCAAGTATTTAATATCTTAAATGAATATTCAAAAGTAATATTTATTTAATAAAATAATATTCTAAAAGAATATCCAAATAATATTCATTTAATAATCTCATCTTTAGAAGAATATTCGAAATAATAGTCGATAATCAATTCGACTCTGAATGAATATTGAGAAATATTATTTGTTCAAATAATAATTTGAAGTAAGGATCGTTAAAATAATTAGTCTCGAACGAATATTCAAATAATATTCGTCGCCCAAATAATAGAAAATATTTACTTAAATATTTTCCTCCGAGGTAATCTCGATATATCAAGGAATATTGACTCCCGGTCTATTTTTGATTAATAAGATGTATACGCCCTTCTATGAGGGTCTTACAATAACCGGCTTATAACTGATATATAACTATCTAGCTTATAAGCCAACAATAACATTCAGGGAACAAGTATATCAATTCAACTTGAAAGTAGGCATGCATGCAATGGCACATGTATATCAGCAATCATATATATATATTTATTCAATCACAACAACAGCCTAAAAGAAGGGAATTGAAACTTGCCTGGTAGTCGAGTACGGTAAGGGGTAGTGGTAGTGGGTCCCAGTTCAGCTTGGTGATCTATAAATAGCCAAGGCATTCGGGATTAATCACTTAACATATTAAAAGTTAAGTTATACTTAATTCGAAACACGTTCTCGAGTTATCTCGTTATACCCCTTTTAGTGGATTACTTTTATCACTGATCCGACCCGACATTCGTTCGTTAATACGACATGTCATTGTACTTATACTTGGGACATACTTAAGTCATATGAGTTCTAAAGTCGATCGTTGCGAACCAATACTATACTCCGAGTTTTATCGCCCGTTTTCTAAGTGTTTTGCCGAAGTTATAAAAGAGTCGTCTTTTAGGGGTTCGTTCGCGTTTAACCTCGACTCGAACATTTTTAATAAATCGAAAAATGCTCCTTTTGACATACGGTTTTCTTTCACACCTTCCTTTTTACCTCTAGTATTTATTTTCCAAGATTCGCCATGACTTTACATATTTTACGAGGGTTCAAATTCAGTTACGAATTCTCGGTTACGGTTTCGAAATACTTTTAGTAAACCGGCCGTAACTCCTAAACCGTAAGTCCGTTTCACGTGATCTTTATATCAAAACGAAGCTTATAACATAAGATATCCTAAAATGGCAGAAAAGTTTCTGGTCAGTAGGGTCTTGTTGTGAAAAATGGCATACAAAACATGATGTTGTAAAATCGGGCATTATAACGGCTATGTTTACGCGTTTTCCAAAGTTTTTACACTTTATCTCGATCTAACAAAGATCAATCCAACCACACAAACGCATGATAATCATCATGACTAGTCTATCAACAACTCATCTCAACCATCTCATGGATCACAATCCAAACAACAACCATAATCAACTAATAACATAGATCTAAGCATAACATAGCATACTAACACTAAATCATCCATAAAACTCATAAAATCTCAAAATGGTACCAAGGGTTTTTGGAGCTTGTTACCTTCCTTGGAGAGTGAATAACACTTGGTAAGCCTTGTCTAGTCCTTAGATTACCTTACAAAGCTTGGATCATCCAAACAAAACAAGAAATCAAAGTTAGTTTCTTAAAATCACTATTCACCCTAGGCTTGGATGATTTATTTGAAAATGGAAAACATGGAGTTTGAAGCCAAGATTTCTAGGGTATCACTTTTATGAATTATAGGACTTACCATAAAAATTTGGAGATCAAACAATGGTGGAAGCTTGGACTTTGGATTTGGAATTTAGGGAGGAAGTCGAATGGAATGTTTTGGAGGGGGAGAGAGTTGCTTGCTTGTTCTTGATCTTTTCATTGTATTATTGTGTTGCCTTGGATAATATCTTGCTAAAGTAGCTTTATTAAAGTGCCTAGGTCATCCATGATGCAATCAAGAGACATGTGTTGCATTTTGAATGGTTTTCATGCTAAGTATTGGTTTGATATCTAAGTACTACTTCCATCTCCAAGTATGCTAGTTACTTTAAACCACTTGGTTGCTAGATATTTATTCTAGTAGCTTACACAAGACTCTTGCTTCCTCTGCTTGTTTCTGTGTCCGGTTATTGCCCGTTTCGATTGATCGTTCGTAGGAATATTTCACGGATTTCTAATTAGGGTTTACCGGGAATCCTTTTTAATATCAATACTTTCATTCTCCATCTTTCATTCTAACTTTCGAATTTATATTCCTTAAATCCATTCGTTAAATACTTAAGGCTATCAGTGTCCAGGGAACTCTCGGAGAAAATAAAAGTGCGGTTTTCAGAATCCGACAGCTTTTACATACACTTATTTTCCCCCTGGATCACTAATACGAACTCGGAAATCCGTCCCGAATGCTTCTATATAGTGTCGTCTCATATTATTATATACTCCCACCAAAACACTATTCATTCTGTATTCTTTACTTGTTCTCTTAGGGTGGTACAATTGTCCGTATTCTCTTTCGATCGTTCCTTATCCTTTTTTACGGAACTACTGGATTAATCGTTACCGATCTGGATGACATGAGAATATTCTCCTGCTTGAAAGTGCCATATCTTATTCCCTTAGAAGATAGATTATTCTTACCTATGTTGTTACCCTTTAGCATTCTTCAAGAAATAGAAATAATAAAGTCGAATTCCATTCATTCTTTCCAAATATCAATTATTACATTGTAGCCATAACCACTCCTCAGTGGTTTCCTACCTTCATTCTTAAATCAAATATAATAACATCCCAAAATATCAAATCCTCAAAGTTAATATCTCAGTTCTTGGATTATAATAATATTTAATCCACTATCCGGTCAAATATTATACCGAAAAAGAATTTGGAATTTCTGAATTCCGATCGTCTCTGCATTCACTTATTTCCTCCGCGTATTACTAATATGACTTCGAAACATCCATATCACGTCCCGTACATAGGGTGGCGTGAAAAGTTTTCCAACTTACAAAATCACTATTCATCCACCAAATTACTATGCACGTACAGGAAACACTATGCACGTACGGGAAACACTATGCACGTACGGGAAACACTATGCACGTACTCATTTCCCTTCAAGGATCCATTAGCTCCTTCCTGGATGGTAGATTACTCTTATCTAGGTCCTCAACCATCGAATTACTCTATTTTGACAATATACCAATGCATCAGGATCATTGTCCAAAGCAATATTCATTCATTACAATCATTGTTCTTTGAAACCACCATTCATTAGAGCTGGTGACCTTGTTGTCGGAATCATTGTTCCTCGTTTTATCCTTACTTAATAAAAAGTTTTAATTATATCCAAAATTTGGGGTTCTTACAGGTGTGACACAAAAGGTGGCAACTCCTTATCATCCGCAAACAAGTGGACAAGTTGAGATCTCGAATCGTGAGCTGAAGTCAATTTTGGAGAAGACAGTGGCAGCATCGAGAAAGGATTGGTCAACAAAGCTTGATGATGCTCTTTGGGCATATAGAACGGCATTTAAAACACCTATTGGGATGTCTCCATATAGGTTGGTCTTTGGGAAGCCATGTCATTTGCCGGTGGAAATTCAGCATAAAGCGTTTTGGGCAACGAGAAATTTGAATGTTGATCTAAAATCTGCAGGAGAGAAGCTTTTACTTCAACTTGGAGAGCTTGATGAGATTAGGCTCCAATCTTATGAAAATGCTAGTATCTACAAGGAAAAGACCAAATTGTGGCATGACAAGCACATTCAGAGGAAGGAATTTGAGATTGGGCAACATGTTCTATTGTTTAATTCAAGACTCCGTTTATTCCCCGGAAAGCTCAGATCACGATGGACCGGACCTTTTGAGATTGTGAAGGTCTATCCTAATGGAGTTTGTGAGATTACTAGGGAAGGGTCAGATGTATTCAAGGTGAACGGGCAGAGACTTAAGCCATACCTGCTTGCAGAAACAGTGGAGCGAGGAATGAGCATTCTTTACTTCCAGGACCTTATCATCAGTTGAGAATCGGCATCAAGCTATTGACGTTAAAGAAGCGCTTCGTGGGAGGCAACCCATGCATTGTTGTATGAAAAAAAAAATCGAAATTTGAGCAATTTGCAGGTCTGTAACGCAACTTGCCCCTGCGTTACTGACCTTGGCGCCATTTGCCCCCCTGTTGCGCAAGTTGCGCCTGTGCAACTGTCCTGGAAGCAAACTGCCCCTACGTCGCGCAAGTTGCAGCGGCGTGAGTGTATTGAGAGCAAACTGCCCCTCACGCTGGCAGTTTGCGCGTGGACCAGAATTAAAAAAAAAAAAAAATTCTCCAGCCTGTGTCACTGTTGTGCCGCATGTTTGCTGTTGTCCATATAAAAAAAAAATTCTCACCCCAATTCTTTTTATACTCTCATCTTTCCCCTAAATCTTTTCCTATTTTAATTCCAAAGCCCCTCATCTCTCCTGAAAAAAAAAAATTCCAATTCCTATTTCTTTTCTAATTCTTTTTCTTTTATTCATTAAATATTTTTTCTATCCTATATCAAATTCCAAATTCCACCCAAATTTTTTCCTTTTCACATTAAAATTCTTATATTCATCCTATCACTCCATGGCCTATATATACCCATACATACACACCCAATTCATTATCTTCTTCCTCTACATCTATTAAAAATTCAAGTTTGGGGGAAAATTAGTACAAGTTCAACTCTTTAATTCGTAGTGGGATTTCTTTTCTCTATTTTATTTTATTACGAATTTGTGTTCTTGTAAATTGGGGTTTTTGTATTATTCTTGTTACTTGGGTATTTGTGGTGTGATTTTTCTTGGTGGTTTTTGGTGGGATATTTCTTGGTGGTTGTTGGTGGTGCTATTGTTGAGTGGGGTTTTGATTATTATGGCGCCTAAGCGAATGAGGGGTGGTTCTTTTAGGGTGGAGAGTTTTTCTTCTCTAGATGCGGAGGTTGAGTATAATCGGTTGTTGTCAAGGTCGGTGGAGAAAGAACGGGGGTTTTTGCCAATTCGTCATTATGGGTTGGTTGATGTGATTAGTGAGTTACGTTGGGGAGAGATTTGTAAGGCACCTGTTCCGGTTCCAGTGAATGTTGTTAGGGAGTTTTATGCCAATGCTAAAGGTGAGCCGGATCAGGTGTGTGTGGTTCGAGGTAAACAGGTGGATTATAGTGTTGATGCTATTCGTGCAATTTTGGGCCAACCACCTAAGCTTGTGGGGGATGAAGATTGGGCAAGGAAGACTAGTAAGGATGTGGATTTGGAGGCAATTATTCGTGAGTTATGTGTTCCTGGTACAGTTTGGAAGTATAAATTGGGAACCACTGAGCCGGTTAATTTTATGTCTTCTGCGATGAAAAAATTTGTACGTTCATGGTATGCATTTCTTTGTGCGAATATTATGCCTACTTCTCATATAGGTGAGGTCACAGTGGATAGAGTGATTCTTCTTTGGGGCATTCTAAAGGGGAAGTACATTGATGTAGCTTATATTGTTCATCAGAATATTCTGCGGTTTTTAAAGTCTAATGCGCAATCATCGATGCCCCATGCTTCTGTTATAGCTGGTTTATGTAAAGATAGTGGTGTTATCTGGGGTGCGGATGAGGAGTTGCAGTCACCTTTGGCTACCATTACTGATGTGTCTATTGATCGAATGCCTGACTGGCAAGGTGGGGTTCCACATCCGAGGGGGCTTTGTTATATTGTTAATGGTGATGGTGCTAGTGGTCATGGAGCGGGCGCTCAGCCACGTGTTTCAAGAGTACCGAGAGTTTTGGATGCCCACTTTAGGCGTTTGTACAGGCGGATGGATGCTATACATGCTTGTAACAGGGAGTATGTTCAAGATATGGCTACAGCTTTGAGAGATGCAGGTATTCAAGCAAGGTGGCCAGTCTATGGAGCTCGTACGCAGTATCCACCGCCAGATTCTGATTCCTCCAAGGAGGAGGACGAGTAGGTATGTTTTCTGCTATCCCTTGTATTTACTTCCATTCAATGAGGACATTGAATATTTTAAGTTTGGGGGTGGTTTGAGGGACTAGTAGTTGTTGTTGTATTATTTGTTCATGTAGGATTTCATGCTTTGCATATTAGTAGTAGTAAATTATGCATTTATGTTTGTGTTATCTACGTTTGTTTCATATAGGACATTCTGTTTTTATGTTCGTATATCATGTGAGTTCATATTAGTTTGCATTTGCACCCATGCTTGATAGGAATTTTGTGTTGTTGACGCTTTTGATTGAGAAGTGGTATGCTTTGTTCTTGTGCACACACATACACTAGTAAGTTGAAGCTAGTAGACTTATTGAATGTTGTAAGTAATTAGAAGGACATGAATATGTGCAAGATGATTTAGTTTGCATGCTTTGAATACAAGTCGGTGCGTTAGAGAGATGTTTGCTTGGGATTGAGTATGTTTTTCCACCAAGTGAGATTTTGAGCCTTATTGCATATTGCATATTTGCAATTTATTCGTTTGCTTGAGTGTCCACGGATTGTTTGCATTGCTAGCAGTTGTTTGAGGTCTGTCTTGAAACGCATGACATTATTTGACGATTAAAATGATAAAGGCAATTAGGAATAACCATATATTTTCCCATATTACCACACCATGTTTACATGATCAATTAGTTAACCCGTTGAGCTTAATCTTATTTTTTCGGTGACGTACCACATTACTTACCTAGACCTTTTTCTTGTATTGACCTTACATTAATTTGAACCCACATTGTCAAAGGCTAGTAGAGTGCTTAAGGAAGTACAAGGAAGGGTTATTGTTGGTCTTACTTTTGGGGGAAATATTGAAATTGGGTTTGTTACTTGATAGTCGACATATGTAATAAAAATTTTGGGATCATTGTATTGTTTATATTATTGTTTGTGTTATATTTAGCTCTCGGAAAAAAAAAACAAAAGAAGAAAAGAAAAAGAAAAAAAGAGAAAAAAATATAGTATGAGAGCATGTTTGTGTTTGTTGCGATCCTATTTCAGTCGACTAGTCGAGTGTTTGTTTTAGTAAAAATTAAGTTTGGGGGGAAATATGGTGTTGTGTATGATTTATTATGGTACTTATTAGCTTTTGACACTTCACCTGTTTTGGCTTATTTGACATAACTTGTCCCTAGCCCCGTTACAACCCAAATAAAGACCTTTTGATTGTCGTCATTGATGTATGTTGTGTTAAGAGTTAGATTGATACCAAATGTCAAGCATGCTTATGATTTTGTTGGAATTGAGTGATACACTTACCCTTGTTCTTGAGTGAATATTCTTTTGTGAGTGGATTGTGAGTGTTTGCTTGTCTCAAATTAATGTAAGATCCCGAGTGCTGTCTCAAAGATGTACTCTTGTAGGATTAGCATGTTTACTAACTTATTCTTACACTTGACATGGGCTTGTGAGAACTTATGCATGTTCATTGGGTAGACTATGCGAATACTTGCACTTTCGACACCAAGACATTGCGTATTTACTTTGATTCTTAAGTTGATATGGCATGAGAGGATTTGAAGGTATGGTAGATTAGATTAATTGCATTTGCATATTAATTGCATTCATGCATTGCATTGCATTAGGTTAAATGGATTTTGTGGGTACATTCGCTATAGGCCCTCATGAGACCTTACTCGTCCACTAGGGCTGCCTAGGGGTTTAAAGGACTTGTTGCATATGCCAAATGCAACCGTGATCACCTACGGAAGTGGTACTAGTTAGTTAGTTTTAATTGTTTATGCTTGAGGACAAGCATCGGTTTAAGTTTGGGGGTGTTTGATAAGTGGATTTTATATCCACTTGGAACATTCTATATCGGCTTAAATTGATTGTTTTGGACTCAAGTTTGTGTAGTTTTGATGTGTTTTGTGTAGTTGTGCAGGTTTGCAAGAATATCTAAGCTTTTGTCATTTTTGGAGATTTAATTGATTAAAATTCGGATTTTCCGGGAAGGCTGCGTAGCTTATACTGTTTTGGTCATATCTGGAGTTCTAGAAGTCCGTTTTCAACGATCTTACTGCCCACGCGAAGCTTGAGAGATTTTCTAAAACCTGGGATAGGAAACAAGTGCAAGAAATATGCTGAATTAAATCGCGTACGTGTTCTTGTAAAAGAAGGCTGGGAGTTTACTTTTTTGCCCTTTTTCTAATTCTAATTGTATTCTGGGCAGTTTTGGGTACCTTCTTTAAATCCAAATTGTAATAGAAGGCAATTTCTTGTTGGGCAAGATTTGTAGAGCCTATTTAAACACATCTTACCATTGTAAATCATAACAATTCATAGCTTTTAATCGTATCAAGGTACTTTCGATCTTCAATTCTTTCTTCAATATTATGTTTTCATTCATTATCATTATTATTATGTTTTCTTTATTAAATATGCGTAACTAATTCTCTAATCTGAGGATTGGGTAGTATTCCTTGGTATTCATGCATGCTTGATTATGTGATTTTCTGCTTTGCTGATCTGTTAATGAGATCTTAACACAATTAGGGGAGTCATGAACCTTTGATTGTATTCTAGGGATTGTAATAAGCTTGGGAGAGAAGTTGCAATCTTAGTACATGATTTAACAGACATAATTTGAATATTAGATCGGGAGATTAATAGGAGAATTGTGAGACATATAATTCTTGGTATTTAACAGTTTATAGATATACTTTGATTGTATCACGGGAGTGACAATTAGGGTGTAGCTGTAAGCACTATATTGTAGCCTGGGAGGGTACAGTATAACTTTAGAAGAATTGTTTTCAGCAAGGTAGGAACACAGATATCACATTAATATTGAGCATGTATTGAGACCAAGTGAAGAACCCCAGTTCTTAGATTGTTTTCCAACATATTTGAATCTCAGTTTAAAATCAATTCTTAGTGCTTATAATTAGTTCTTGGTTAATTTAGTTAATACACAAACCCAAAAATTCTTCTCACACACTTCTAGACGTAAAGAGATAAGAAACCTGAACTTTGAGTTAAATTTAGTCCTTCCCTGAGAACGAACACACAAAAATACTACTAACAAATGGCGCCGCTGTCGGGGAAGGCAGTATAGTAGGCAACAAGGAACTCTTCCTAGTGATACGGAAATAAATCTAGGTAGGAGGGATAGCAAAGAACAGGTGAAGGCTGTGACTTTGAGATCGGGAAAAGTTATAGCAGTCCCTAAATCAGCAGTCGAAGAAGATGAAGATGTTCAGAATCAGCAGGTTGAAAAATCTGCAGTGCCCGAAATTGCTCAATCTGATTTGGTGGCTGATCAGCAAGGTGGTGAAGTAGAGAAGAGCAAGGAACCTGTTAAAAATTCTGTGGAGCAGTCTACAAAGAACACTCAGATCTATCCTCCTCCTCCTTATCCTAGAAGACTCCAGAAGCAGAATTTGGACAAGAAGTTTGCTAAGTTCTTAGAGGTGTTCAAGAAGTTGCAGATTAGCATTCCCTTTGCTGAAGCTCTTGAACAGATGCCGAGCTATGCCAAGTTCATGAAGGGGATTCTTTCTCGTAAGTTGAAGCTCGAGGAATTAGAGACAGTTGCTCTAACGGAAGAGTGCAGTGCTGTGCTGCAACAGAAATTGCCTCCAAAACTAAAGGATCCTGGTAGCTTTACTATTCCATGCACTATTGGTAATTTGTCTTTTGCGAAGTGCTTGTGTGACTTGGGAGCTAGCATCAATCTCATGCCCTTGTCAGTCTATATGCAACTTGGTCTACCGGAACCAAAGCCTACCAAAATCTCTTTGCAGTTGGCTGATCGTTCAATTACATATCCTAGAGGCATAGTGGATGATGTGTTGGTGAAAGTTGACAAACTCATATTTCCTGCTGATTTTGTTATCTTGGATTTCGAGGAAGATAAGAAGATTCCCATAATCTTGGGAAGACCATTCTTGGCTACGGGAGAGACTTTGATTGATGTGCAGAAAGGGGAGCTCACCATGAGGGTGCAAGACCAGAATGTCACTTTCAATGTTTTTATTGCAATGAAATTTCCCTCAGATGAAGAAGAATGTTTGAAGGTGGATTGGGTTGATTCTGCAGTTACTATGGAAATGGAGCAGTTGCTTAAGTCAGATTCTTTGGAAAAAGTTTTAGTTGGTGATTCTGATTTTGAAGATGAGGAAATAGCTGAGAAACTTCAGCAGCTAAACTAGCTCCGTGGAAAAGGAGATTTGATTTGCCTTTTGAATCTCTTGGGTTAGCAGAACTTAAAAATTCGGAGGGGCGCCTGAAACCATCTATTGAGGAAGCTCCTATACTTGAACTCAAACCACTTCCGGAACACTTGAGGTATGTTTTTCTTGGTGATGCATCTACATTACCTGTTATTATTGCCTCTAACTTGTCAGCTAGTGCGGAAGAAAAGCTTTTGCGAATTTTGAGGGAGTTCAAGTCAGCAATTGGTTGGACTATAGCAGATATCAAGGGAATCAGCCCTTCTTATTGCATGCATAAAATTCTGTTAGAGGAGGGAGCTAAGCCTACTGTTGAGCATCAGCGGAGACTTAATCCGATTATGAAAGAGGTGGTGAAGAAGGAAATTCTAAAGTGGCTTGATGCGGGTATTATATACCCTATCTCAGACAGTTCCCGGGTGAGCCCGGTTCAATGTGTGCCAAAGAAAGGAGGCATGACAGTTGTTGCTAATGAAAAGAATGAGCTCATCCCTACTCGAACAGTCACGGGGTGGAGAGTTTGCATGGACTATAGGAAGGTCAACAAAGCCACGAGAAAAGATCACTTTCCTCTGCCATTCATTGATCAGATGCTAGACAGGTTGGCGGGACATGAGTACTTTTGCCTCCTTGATGGTTATTCAGGCTACAATCAAATTTGCATTGCTCCGGAAGATCAAGAGAAGACCACATTCACATGTCCTTTTGGTACCTTTGCTTTCCGACGAGTTTCTTTCGGACTTTGTGGTGCTCCTGCCACTTTTCAAAGGTGCATGATGGCTATTTTCTCAGACATGATTGGCTCGAATGTGGAGGTTTTTATGGATGACTTCTCAGTTTTTGGTACTTCATACGACGAGTGCTTGCATAATCTTGGCTTGGTTTTGAAACATTGTGCGGAGACTAACTTGGTGCTTAATTGGGAGAAGTGTCACTTCATGGTGCGAGAGGGAATTATTCTTGGGCACAAGGTATCTGGTAGAGGACTTGAGGTGGATCGGGCTAAGGTGGAAACAATCGAAAATCTTCCTCCACCTATCTCTGTTAAAGGAATTCGCAGTTTTCTTGGTCATGCGGGTTTCTATCGGCGATTCATCAAAGACTTCTCAAAAATTTCTAAACCCTTGTGCAATCTCTTGGAGAAGGATGTTCCTTTCAAGTTTGATGATGAGTGTCTTGCAGCTTTTGAGCTCTTGAAGAAGAAGTTGACTACTACACCAGTCATTACCGCACCTAATTGGGAGGAACCGTTCGAACTTATGTGTGATGCTAGTAGCTATGCTGTTGGAGCTGTGCTTGGTCAAAGGAAGGATAGAATTTTTCATGTGGTTTACTATGCTAGTAAAACCCTCAATGATGCACAGCTGAACTACACTACTACGGAGAAGGAGTTGCTAGGAGTTGTCTATGGTTTCGAGAAATTCAGGTCTTATTTGCTTGGTACGAAGGTGATTGTGTATACGGATCATGCTGCTATTCGATATCTCATGTCGAAGAAGGATTCTAAGCCTAGATTGATTCGTTGGGTGCTCCTTTTGCAAGAATTTGATGTGGAAATCAAGGATAGGAAAGGCACGGAAAATCAAGTAGCGGATCATCTTTCACGCTTAGAGGACCACGGTAAGGATTCGCATAACAAATCTCTTATTAATGAATCTTTTCCAGATGAGCAGCTTTTTGGAGTGCAAGGTGAAGAGCCATGGTTTGCAGATTATGTGAACTATTTGGTTAGCAATGTTATTCCTCCAGAATTTTTTTATGCTCAAAAGAAGAAGTTTCTACATGATGTGAAGTGGTACCGTTGGGACGAGCCATTCTTGTTCAAGCTTGGTGTGGATCAGATTTTGAGGAGGTGCATTCCGTATAGTGAAACGGAAGGTATTTTGCATGATTGTCATTCTACCACATATGGAGGCCATTACGGTGGTGATAAAACAGCTCAGAAAGTACTTCAAGCGGGATTCTATTGGCCAACTCTATTTAAAGATTCTCATAGGTTCGTGATGAGTTGTGATCGATGTCAAAGGGTTGGTAATATTTCTAGGAGGAACGAGATGCCTCTTAGTACGATTCTTGAAGTAGAGATTTTTGATGTATGGGGAATTGATTTCATGGGTCCGTTTGTTTCGTCTTGCAACAATAAGTACATTCTCTTAGCAGTGGATTACGTGTCTAAATGGGTCGAGGTGAAGGCTTTACCGACCAATGATGCTAAGGTGGTGCTGAATTTTCTTCACAAGCAGATTTTCACGCATTTTGGAACTCCAAGAGCTATAATCAGTGATGAGGGGACACACTTCTGTAATCGTCAATTTACTGCTATGATGGCAAGGTATAACGTGACTCATCGTGTTGCCACAGCTTATCATCCTCAAACTAATGGTCAAGCGGAGGTTTCGAATCGCGAGATCAAGAGAATTCTCGAGAAAGTGGTAAATCCATCAAGGAAGGATTGGTCTTTGAAGTTAGACGAAGCGGTTTGGGCGTATAGAACTGCTTACAAGACACCCCTAGGTATGTCTCCTTATCAGTTGGTTTTTGGTAAGGCTTGTCATTTGCCGGCAGAGTTAGAGCACAAGGCCTATTGGGCGTTGAAGAAGTTAAATTTGGATATCACGGCTGCGGGTGAGAAGCGTCTACTTCAGTTGAATGAGCTCGAAGAATTTTGTGAGCAGGCTTACGAGAATGCTAAGATGTACAAGGAGAAAGTGAAGAGGTGGCATGATAGGAAGTTGGTGCATAAGTCGTTTGTGCCGGGCCAACAGGTTTTGCTTTATAATTCTCGCATTAAACTTTTTCCGGGTAAGCTCAAGTCAAAGTGGTCAGGTCCGTTTACAGTCAAAACCGTGTTTCCACATAGAGCAGTGGAGATATTTAGAGGTTCTATTGATGATGCTTTCCAGGTAAATGGACAGAGACTTAAACCGTATTATGGAGGAATGGTGAACCGTGAGAAGGTTGCCGCAGTGTTATCTTGTTCGTGATTTTTTTTCGGAAGAATGTCAAGCTAATGACATTAAACGAGCGCTTCTTGGGAGGCAACCCAAGTGATGTAGTATTTGTTGTAAAAAAAAAAGTTGTGAAAAAAAAAAACAAAATTTCAGTATGCGCCAGCGCCAGATGCGCCAGCCGCGCGCAGGAGCGCCCAGGTAACGCAGTTGCCAAGCGCGCATCAGGCGCCCAAGCCGCCAAGCGCAGAAATGCAGACTCAAACCGCACATCAGGCGCCAGAACCGCGCTTCATGCGCCAGTGCACACTGCATGGTCGAAGTCAGTTTTTTTTTTTATGAGGTTAACATTCCTTTTGCTCATATCTCTTGCCTTATATTTTTTTTATATACCACTCCAAAAATCTAAACAATCTCAAACCCCATTCCTAATTCAACTTGATTTTCAATCCTAAACAAAACCCAAATCCTTTATTATTTCTACTCTCATCTCCAATATTACATCTCTTATATATACTTACACCTATACATACACAAACCCATCCATATAAACCCAAAATTCTCAACTTTCATCCATTCAAAGTGCAAGGGAGATTCAAATTCGAATTTTTGGGGATTAATCTAGCAAGTTCACCTCTTTGATTCAATTGGGTAATATTCTATTTCATCTTTTATTTGAATTTGTGAATTTTGCAAGCTAGGGTTCTTGGTGTGTAATTTGAGGGTTATTGGGTTGGTGAATTGTTTGGAGATTGTTGTTATTTGCTTGATATTTGTTGATTATGGCACCTAAGAGACCACGATTAGTGGGTGGTAGTAGTAGTGCTCATCCATCTTCGGATGAGAATGATGTTGTGGGAGATGGAGTGGAAAAATTTGTGAATGAGAATGCTAAGGCGGAGTATGGTAAGTTAGTTTCGAAGGGGGTTATTCAGGAAAGAAGGCTTGTGCCCCGTAAGTATGAGGAGATGGTGGCGATGATTAGTGAGCGGGGTTGGACGTTATTTTGTGAATTTGCTAATGATGCCGCGTTGGATGTGGTTAGGGAGTTCTATGCTAATGCTTCGATAGCAAGAAATAATTCCACGGTTGTTAGAGGTCGGAAGGTGGATTATTCGCCTCGTGCTATTCGTAATTTGATTAGGCAACCGCCTAAACCTAGAGATGCTACGGATTGGGGACAAAAGTCTAGGGATGATGTTGATCTTGATGCACTCATTGGTGAGCTATGTGTTCCGGGAACGGAGTGGAAATGTCGGTTAGGTACGGAGTTAAAGTGTACTTTCCCGGCTTCATCATTGTCTAGTTTTGCAAAGGCATGGTTCTTTTTCATAAGTTCTAATATCATTCCGTCAAACCATGTTTCTGATGTTACTGTTGATAGAGCTATTTTGCTATGGGGTATTCTCAAGGGTGAGTATGTTGACCTTGGGTACCTTATTAATCAAAATATTCTTCGGTTTTTGGGAAGCAATTCGTCGGCTAGTATTCCTTATGCTTCTATCATCTCGTACTTGTGTGATGCATCGAAAGTCAAATGGTATGATGGTGAGCCGGTGCATAAACCTATGGCTTCTATTAAGGATGCTACTATTGACCGGTTGAGGTTGAAGGAGTGGTCGGGCGGCACTCCTCATCCTCGGGGTCTAGGCTTTGTTGTGGATGCTGCTAGTGGTCAGGGAGTGGGCGCCCCGCCACATGTTCCAAGGGCACCGGAAGTGGTGGATATGTCCGTTTTTGAATCTTATTTTCGTCGAATGACTAGGCGGATGGATGTTATGCATGTTAGCAATCACCAGTATTCTGAGGGCAAGGGCATAGCCTTGGAGGCAAAGTTTCAGTCACCTAGTACTCCTGTTCAGTGGCCTATATTTGGAGCTCGGACTCCGTACCCTCCGCCTGATTCATCTGATGAGGATGACGAGGGTGACGACAGCGAGGATGAGTAGGTATGTTTCTGCTATCCCTTGTATTTACTTCCATTCAATGCGGGCATTGAATATTTTAAGTTTGGGGGTGGTTTGAGGGATTAGTAGTTGTTGTTGTATTATGTGTTAATGTAGGATATCATGTTTTGCATGCTTAGTAGTAATTCATTCATGTTATGTTCGTATTGATTATGTTTGTTTCATGTAGGGCATTCTGTTTTTGTTCCGTATACCATGTGAGTTCATATTAGTTGCATTTCATGGCATGCATATTTCATGATCCCTTAGGACGAGCTAATTCTGATTGGTAGGTAGGTGTCTAATTGAGTGTGGTAATGATGAATAGAGGGTTGACTTATAGTTTCTATGAAATTGACTTATGTGTTTCGGAAACAAAACCAATTACACAGTCTCATTGGGTGCTTTTGGGCTAGGTTGGGGTCATGCTTGTTTGGATGTTTTAAGATTTAATCACTTGATTATATTTAGAATTTTTGTTATTCCCTTGATGGCCTAGAACACTTAAGTCTAAGTTTGGGGGAAAACAGGGATTTCATGTTTAATTGTAAATAATTGTCAATAATGGCTAGGCGTCAAATGGCTAGTAGCCGGCTCATATTTATATGAGTAGTCTAGGGTTGGAATTGAGAATTCTCATTCCAGATTGCATAGAGAAAAAAAAAACAGGAAAAAAAGAAAGAAAAAAAAAAGAGAAAAAAAAAGTCAAAAGTGTCAATTGTTTATATGCAAAATTAACCAGGATGAGCTCTTTAATACTCGAGCTATTAAGTTCGCGGGGACTTTGTGCCTAGTGACCTAAGGCTTTTATAGTCTGGGATCCACTAACCCAACGCTCGCTAAATGGGTATTTTTGTATAAGCCTTTCGGGGTCTCATCCATTGCACGGTTAAATAAGCATGCTTGTATATTATGTGTCATAGTCATAGTAGTTAGTAATAAAGCATGAATTTCTGTCTACTTTGGATAAGGATGGAGGTGTTCTTAGGTTATGAAGTGTCTACAGGCTATTCTATTTATAAACCTGTGATTGTCGTGACGAAGAGCATGTATGATTTTTTATCTAGTTTTGGGAGTATTTCTGATGAGCATTGCACACACGCACGTTTCTGTTCATGTATTGTTAGTATACGGGAACTTGGTCGAGCTCTATTTGGATTTAGTTGCATTCTTTGAGATATTTGCTTGCTATTTGGTTTTGGTTAGTTTGAAGGGGATCGTTGCATTTTTCATATTAGTTGCATTCATGCATTGCATTGCATTAGGTTAAATGGATTTTGTGGGTACATTCGCTATAGGTCCTCACGAGACCTTACTCGTCCACTGGGGCTGCCTAGAGGTTTAAAGGGCTTGTTGCATATGCCAAATGCAACCGTGATCACCTACGGAAGTGGTACTAGTTAGTTAGTTGTAATTGTCTATGCTTGAGGACAAGCATCGGTTTAAGTTTGGGGGTGTGATAAGTGGATTTTATATCCACTTGGATCGCTTAAATTCGGCTTAAATTGATTGTCTTGGACTCAAGTTTATTGTAGTTTTGATGTCTTTTGCTTAGTTGTGCAGACTTACAAGAATGTCGATTATGGGTGATGCTTCTATCGTGTTTGGAGGATTAATTGATTTAAATTCGGATTGTCCTGGAAGGTTGCGCAGTCTACACTGTTTTGGCCATATCTGGAGTTCTAGAAGTCCGTTTTCAGCGATCTTACAGCTCACGCGAAACTTGAGAGATTTTCTACAACATGGGATAGATAGCAGGTGCAGGGGACGTGCTGAATAAAATCGCGCACGTATTCTATTTTAAGCCATGCAGAAAAATTCCAGTTTTGCCCTTCTTCTAATTCTAATTGTATTTTGGGCAGCTTTTGGCACCTTAATCGAATTCTAATTGTAATAGAAGGTAATTGCTTATTGGGTAAGACTTCTAGAGTCTATTTAAACACATCCTACCATGTAATTTGTATCAGATTTTTATTATTGTAACGTAGAACTGCAAGAGAGAAGAGTGGAGAAGGATTCAAGCTCGGTGACAAGTAAAGATCTAGATCTACTTCATCTTTTGTATACTTTGGATAATAGATTTGTTCTCTCAACTCTTGTTTTTATTAATATTATTGCTTCTTTCTTTTACATCTTGTTTAATATCATGTTTTCATCTAATCCCATGGTGACGAACGGTTCAACTATGAACTAATCGTTGTCTTGGGATCCTAATAGATTTGTCTATGTAGCTTAGTAGTCTATATGCTTTAAAGATTTATGTGTGGTGAATTCTTGATATCCTTGTATGGTTGTACTTCATGAATTTAAATGCGTAGCTAACACCTAATCTGTTAATCTCTTGCTAAACGAGAGTGGATCTTGAGATTTAGAACTTTCCATGCTAGCATAGGATAGGTTGATGTTTTAACATCATGATTTGTGGTGTAAATAGAGATATTATGCTACCCTATGTGATCTAAGTCATTACTTGTGCTTAAACCTCTATGTTTTCAAATTCTATAGAGATATAGGGTCTAAACATAATAGGTGTCTACTCATCTTCTATCTCTTTTGTGGATGCATGCGTAGTTTGGTATTAGTATACCGAGAGGTAGCTTTTACTTGTTTCGTGTTATCCGATCAGATATCAAAATCATCACATGTATTGATTAAAGGCTACAACTCTAAGTGAAGTAGATAATGAAATTAGGATTCAATGTTTTATCTCATATAAGTAATTCATATTAAATTCTCATTAGTTAATTATTCTTAGCTTAATAATTTGCATCCTAGTTAATTTAGATAATTAAAACCTCATTCTTGTTATTTGTCTTAGCAGTGGATTAAAACCAAACATTGTTGCATAGGCATATTTACTGATTGAAACTTAACCAGATCTCTGCGGAATGAACTTTAATTATATTACTTGTGACTACGTGCGCTTGCGTAATTTAGTGCTAACAAGTTTTTGGCGCCGCTGCCGGGGATCATCGGTGTTTTGTTTAGTTTATTTGCTTGTCATCAGTGGTCGTTAGCGTTCACTGACTCGGATTTCTTACTTAGTTGTTTTTTTCGTGGTGTTTTCAGGTACTTGAACGTGTATGCGAACACGTTTGCAGGCTCGTAAGGAAAAACTGGCAGAAGACGGTCTTGTAGTAGATAATCAGAAAGAGGAACTTGAAACTACTGTAGAGATGGCAGATTTACCAGCAGCAGTTAAGGCTTTGAAGGACTATTCGCAGCCGAAGATTACTGACATACAATCTAGTATTGTCAGGCCAGCTATTGCAGTGAATAACTTTGAGATCAAGCCGAGCACAATTCAGATGGTGCATAATTCGGTTCAGTTTGGGGGTGCTTCGACAGAGAATCCTAACATGCACATCCGGGACTTTATCGAGATCTGCGACACTTTCAAATTTAATGGTGTGTCGGATGAAGCTATCAAGTTGAGGCTTTTCCCATTCTCCTTAAGGGATAAGGCTAAGGGCTGGTTACACTCTCTACCAGCTGGTTCCATTACTACATGGGATGATCTTGCTCAGAAGTTTCTTACTAAATTCTTCCCTATGGCGAAAACTGCAGAAATAAGGAACCAGTTAACTCAATTTCAACAGCAATCTAGCGAGTCTTTGTGTGAGGCTTGGGAACGTTATAAGGAGATGCTACGAAAGTGTCCTCATCATGGCATGCCTGATTGGATGGTTATTAATGGTTTCTACAATGGGTTGGGAGCACAGTCTAGGCCTTTGCTAGATGCAGCATCAGGTGCAGCTCTGTGGGCGAAGAGCTATGAGGAAGCTTATGATCTTATTGAGATGATGGCTGCTAATGAATATCAGAATCCAACACAGAGGCTTTCTCAAGGTAAGGTAGCAGGTGTTCTTGAAGTTGACACAGCTTCAGCTATTGCAGCTCAGTTGAAGGCTCTCACGATGAAGGTGGATTCTCTTGCTAATTATGGAGTTTAGCAGGTTGCTAGTATTTGTGAGCTATGTGCGGGCGCACATGAGACGAATCAGTGTGCTATCTCTTCTGAATCAGCACAGTTTGTAAGTAATTTTCAGAGACCTGCTGCACCAGTTCCAGCCACCTATCATCCAAACAACAGGAATCATCCTAACTTCAGCTGGAGCAACAACCAAGGTGCTCAACAACCTCAGTAGCCCTATCAGCTGTTTCAGGGGCAGCAAGCAAGGCCATTCAATCAAGGTTATCAGCAGCAGTATGCTCCAAGGCAATCATATCAGCCTCCGGGATTTCAGCAGCAACAGTCCCAGGCTCATGCGGGGCAATCATCTAATGAAAAACCAGAAAGGGATGATTTGTGGATGATGGTGAAGAACCTGCAAGCTTCTCAAAAGGTCTTGGAAACCCAGGTGGGACATATTGCAAGTGCCTTACTTAGTAGGCAACAAGGAACTCTTCCTAGTGATACGGAAACAAATCCAGGTAGGAGGGATAGCAAAGAACAGGTGAAGGCTGTGACTTTGAGATCGGGAAAAGTTATAGCAGGCCCTAAATCAGCAGTCGAAGAAGATGAAGATGTTCAGAATCAGCAGGTTGAAAAATCTGCATTGCCCGAAATTGCTCAATCTGATTTGGTGGCTGATCAGCAAGGTGGTGAAGTAGAAAAGAGCAAGGAACCTCTTTTCAAGAATCAACATTAAATATTTTCTTACTGAAAATATTAAATATTGGAAGATACGATATTTTAGGTGTTTATAAAAGGTAGTATCATCAACTGAAAGTAAACGTCTTTTGATTAAAAAGGGCAATCGACTAATTATCTTTAATTATATTATTTTATTGTTTATTTTAATAATTAGGATGGTCGTGCCAAAAACCGAACCGACAAACTTTCAGTACCCGTGCGATGCATGTGTTTCTTTTATTATGTTAAATTTTATTTAATATTACAATTATGTTTTTACATAATCATTGTTTTTAATAATTTGATTTTTAATATATTTTATTAATAATCGAAAAATATGGTGTGATGGTTTCGGGTATATATTAATGATTGTAGGATTAGTATTAAACAAAAAATGTAACGTATTTTAATTAGAAGAGAAATATTAATGGTTAGAAGATATGGTACGATTGTTGTTTTTAGGTATTTATAAAGGGTAATATCTTCAACTAAAAGTAAATGTGAAAAAGCCAATCGACTAATTATATTATGTTATTATTTATTTTAATAATATAATAGTATAGATAGATAAAATAAGGTAAGTACCGTATCTTACCAAAACTTTTAATATTTCGTCTTTTATAATATAGTATAGATAAGTAATTAAGTAAGAATAATTAAGTGAAAATAACATGTATTAAATAAAGGTAAATAAGTAAAATCAACAGATACGTACCGATTGACCGACTAACCAAACTTTTAATGTTTCGGCTATTATAAATAGTAAGATTTGTTATTGGCAAATTACATTATTTTGATATACATTTTTATTGATTGATTTATTTAATTTTTAAATGTGTAAATTGCTTAAATTGCATCGTATCACATTTTATTGGTGTGGTTGTGCGGTTTACAATTTGTACGCGGTTTGAGAAATTGTTAAAATCGTTTACAACAAAAACATGCCGTTCGTATCTAAAACCCCTTGCAACCATTTTTCTGGAAGATAAAAAAAAAATTTTGATCATCATATTGTAGTCGTGGGCCATCAAAGTATTATAAAGATGTTGTAGTGAATAAAGTTCCGCTGAACTCTCCATTTTACTTAATTATCATCAATTATTACTTTTCCATTGGATTCTCTATCCATCTACATCTAGTAAGAACGTCCCTAAATATTTTTATAATCAGTATCATTCAGTATAGAAAAATGCTGTATAGTAACAAATTGGGTACCAAAAAATTGTTATCAAATGATTTTGATTGGTTTTAATTGTAATGGACCCGCTAGGGTTATGAGGTTATCCAATTAAAACATCCCAAAATGACAAGTAATTAATGTCATGTCATTTGGTAACAAATTTTGGTACCCAATTTGGTACCTCTAGCCCTACTCTTTAGTATATTGTTGTCATTCATATTCAGTATATTTACAGTAAGAAAAATGCTAGAGGTACTAAATTGGGTATCTAAAATTGTTACCAAATGATTTTGATTGGTTATAATTATAATGGACCTGCAAGGGTCGTCCAATTACAACATCCCAAAATAACAAGTAATTAGTGGCATGTCATTTAGTAACAAATTTTGGTATCCAATTTTATACCTCTAACACTACTCTTACACTAAATAGCAAATAAATATATTTCTGAATTTTATTCACTTAATGTGAAGAGAAAAATAGCAGGGCAAGGATCCGAAAATTGCACAAAGAATTAAGTGCATATTTGTCTACAATGCCTAAACTATAACAATGAAAGCAACGCAAACAAGATATTATCCTAGCTTCAAAAAACAGCAACAAAATATTATTCCTGAAGTTATGACCATCCTCTTAGGATCAGTGATCTTTGTGTTATTCCAAAATGGGCACCGTCATTCACTCTTTGGACCCATAAATGGGTTTTCAATTGATGGCAGTGTTATAATATAATATGAGATACATATAAGACCTTTTTTTTGACATTTTAAAATTTTAAATGAGTTAATTATTTAACACTTTCATTTCTAATAGACAATCTGGACCTGCATGCCATAAAAGAAAGATAATACATAATTTACTCTGGTAAAAATGATTTAGAAAAGTTTAAAAGCCATAAAAGAAAGATAATACATAATTTACTCTAGTAAAGATGATTTAGAAAAGTTTAAAAGAACGTTTGATGGAGGATGCTTGTCACGATAGAAATGATTACACACAAATATATTTTAATAAACAAGAATTAATGCTGCAGTTAGATGATAACCAAATAAGAATTGCCAATAACTGTGGTTGTTATCACTGAAATTAAAAGCATGAACTAACTGTCTACAAATATTGTTAAGTAACCCAGTCATCTAAAATCATAAGGTGAGGAAGATTCAACCTGATCTTTATATTATATTGGTGTTAGAGGAACTTTAACCGGATCTTTATATTATATTCCAACACTTTACCTTACTCGAAAATCCATTTTTGGGTCAAAAGTGGATCACGGACGTCCATTTTCGGACATAAACTTGCCCTCGTGTCCATAATAAATTGTGAAAATATTGAAAATCGCAGAAAATCGAATCTAAGACCTCTGCGTGCCTGAGCTACGAAACTCAACCGAATTTTTATACTATTATATTCCAACAAATATGGTTTTAATCACTGAAGCACCAAACGCTAATTATTTTTATTTGTTGTCATGAAAACACGTAATGTGCGCTAATTTTTTTTTTTATTCTGATCACGAAATGTCAAAACAACAATATCGTTGTAATTATGTTATGAACACTTATTCCAACTCCTTGTCTTAATTCTTTCAAAAAAAAACTCCTTGTCTTAATTAAAACATATCCCTTCACTTATTGACCTAAACTCTTGTTGGCTTCTTTGCAACTATTATGCTACTTATTTTCACTAAGAAAAAAAAAACAAAATCACATCTTTAAAAGATTTCTTATATTGACATCAACTCTTCTTGCTCATGAATTCTATTCTTATTCTGTTAAACAGTATACTACTGGCAGAATGCAGATGGGTTGATCTTATAACTAGCTAACAGATTATGTTTGTCCACTTGATATATCAATATCCATTTCATTAGCGCAATAACAAATACATAAATTTCAGTCGTAGATATCAATGTCCCGAAATAAATCATTATCAAGCACTAAACTGAGGAATTGAGAAAATTGTAACTTATGGCCTGTTTCAAAGTGCAGCTGACATTCTAAATTTTTTCTAAAAGTAGCTGAAATTGGCATGGCAATTCTTCTGTTGTGCTACCTCATAGCTTTTACTACTCAAAAATAACAAATATAGAGGAATAACATGAGTATCTTAGGACATACCTATGGGAACTCCTTGGTACGAATGTGCACATATGAATATGGCTGCACATAAAATTAATAAAACAGTAACATCAGAAGTAGAACATTCGGTCACTAGCTAAATATAATCACTGAATAAACTCATGCATCATTAGCCAGTTTGAGCAGCTAGCTATATGAAAGAAAAAATCTGAATTTACGGGAACAGAAAGCTTACAGGGGGCTCTTCAAAATGAGTATGACCCTTGGAAAGAATAACAAAAGCAACAAGGCTGAATGATACAATGCCTGCATATGTAATTTTCTCCCATTTCTCCGACTCATCTGTGCAAACATCAATATTCTATCACTTAAAAATCTGAAAAAAGTCAAATGCTTCCATCTTGATTACAGGGTTTTGGCCTTTTTTTTTTATAACTTCTTTAAAATTTGGCCAAAAGACCACACATGTTTTACATTGACCCTTTTTATTTTATGTGATTCTTCATTTGCATGGATTGGCCTTTGTGTTGATCTAGAAACATTTGACTACCAAACTTTATTCTTTTAAGCATCTATGAATTCTTTGCAGTTGAAAAACACCCTTTCTTCGAAGTTACATGGTATATTCAACTCAAGTATTGATTGAATGATTTGCAACATGCTTGTGGAGAAAAAACCCCGCTATTGTCCAGTGAATACCCAAGTACAGTACTATTTCCAAGTTTCCAGGAGGGTTCTTACAAAAAAATTTAGAATTATGAATTATTGTTACTTCATATATCTGAATTCTCCTAAAATATATGTGATCAGTGTCATTGCGTAATTGCGTATATTTAGTTGTGTCTTTAACTTTGTTCGATTTTTTTTTAAAATTCTACTTAAATATAAAAATTTATTACTTAAATTTTCATTCAAAACACTACAAGGGGAAGGGGCAATTGTGACAGAATTTTAGTAACTTTCAGTCGCAAGTTTAACTTATGACGGAAAAAATTGTTTCTGTCGCAAGGTACAACGTGACGGAACACTTCTGTCGCAATATTAATATTTTATTAATATATTTACCCCCAAGTAATAATTTTACAATTTCATTTCCCGCTATTATTTTTTGCGTTTTTTTAGTTTCCCGTTGAGACACCTTGCGACAGAAGGACTAATCAATTTGTCGCAAAATAGAACTTGCGATCGAAACAAAGCTGCCGATTCTGTCGGAAAGTACTTTGTGACGGATAGTCATAGTGTCCGTCGTAAGGTAGAATTTTCAACAGATCCTGTCGCAAGCTTACCTAAACTCATTTAATTCCCAATGGCCAGAAATTAATAATCTGACTTCAAAAATATTATTTAATATAACTTGCGACGGAATGCAAAATTTCTGTCGCAAGCCAAGTCAGTTTATTCTAAAAAGAGGCAGTAACTTCCATTTACATATTTTAGCTCCATCCTCACATTCTCTCCACCATTTTTAACATCTTGGACCTCAAAAAAGACCTCAAATGCATTAATCTACTCCAAAAGAGGCTGGTTTATGAGTACTTTTGGATAAGTCAGTTTATTCTAAAAAGAGGCTGGTTTATGAGTACTTTTGGATATATTAGTTTAGTGGCTAACTTTTGATGATATTATCTTAGTGGCTAACTTTTGCATAATTCAGCTGGGTGGTTGATTTATGTTTACCTTCGGCTATTAACTGGCCAATGAATATTTAGGTTGCATTTGCATTATTTTGTTAATGTAACTTTGGTATGGATGTTTATCTAACTCTTGAAAGAGATCTTATGATGTTATTTTCCTTTTGCTCTACGTAGTTCATATTTTTCAGTGTGTTGTAATATTTGTCGGGATTAGTTTGTATGAATGTTGGCATTAGTTTGTATGTATGTTGTGGAATGTATGGATGAATCTGACTTTTAATAGGTTGGGAGTGATAAAAATAGGCAAAACCATGCTCGGGGTCCAGAAATTGTGACAGATTCTGTCGCAAGTATTAGCAATTTATGACAGATTCTGTCTCAATTCTGGGTAATTTATGACGAATTCTGTCACAATACTGGGCGTATTTATGACGAATTCTGTCCCAATTCTGGGCATATTTATAATAAATAATGCCTCGTAATTTGGTATTTATTAGGACGGATTCTGTCGCAATTATGGAAATATTTAGGACGGATTCTATCGCAATTATGGAAATATTTACGAGAAATTCTGTCGTAATTCTGGAAATATTTATGACGGATTCTGTCGCAATTCTGGACATATTTACGATAAACCATCCGTCGTACTTTGTTGTTTTTTTTTTATAATTGTTTTTGTGTTAGGATGGGACCCACTAATAACTTGCGACAGAATAAGAAATTGCGATAGAATAAGAACTTACTACTTGGGCATTTGCGACAGATTGTTTCCGTCGCAAAGTGGGGCAATTGCGACAGATTCTTTGTATTTTTTCTGTCGCAATTACCCTATTTCCTTGTAGTGAAATAAAACTTTCTATTTTAGAAATATCGTTATTATTTATCAAAATAAAAGTTGACGAATGAAGTATTTTAATTATTTACCAATTTCTGATGAGGTTAAATATCTTGATGGTCATTGAAGTCAACCTAATGTATCAAGATGGTCAATGAACTGAAATTCGACTCAAGTAGGTCATTAAGTGTACATTTCGTTAAGTTTTCTTAATTTTTTATTCAGGTTTTATCGATTTTAAACGAGGATTTAGTTAAACTTAGAGTTAAGTAACGATAGTTACAACTTACACAAATGAACGTTAGTCACGTAGATAGAATGTAGATAGAATGTGTGCCAGGTCAGCAAATTCATCTAAAAAATTGAGACAAATTAACGGGATGTACAATTGATACAAGTTAATGACCTACTTGAGTCGAATTTCAGTTCAATGACCATTTTATATATTAGGCTGATTTCAGTGACCATCAAGATAATTAACCCATTTTTGATGTGATAAGTAAGTGCATATATGTTAGACAGTATTTATAAATTTTCACCTGTATACATTGGTTAAAAAAAATAAAAACTGTAAGATTATTTGCGTAATGAAAATTATTATATTGTTACTTTTTTCATGCTTTATTAAAGGTGAAAATACAAAAAAAAATTCTGAAAATAATCTACTTATAAATCTGGTTTTCATATATTAGCAATTACCTTCGATCTTGAAAACTAAACACACATCTAGGCCATTGATGACGATTATACATGATCTTCTCAATTCATCAATCAAATAAAAACTTTGGACACTAACTCAAATTAATAATTGAAAAAATTGAAAAAATAAATGAAATAAAAATGATTAAAAGATAAATTATAATAAATTGAACCCAAATTCAAATTGAGAATGACTTTCGAACACTATACTTATCACTCTATAGACAATGCTCCTATTTTTTATTGAAGATATTTAAAAATAAAAAATATAAAGTTAAAATCAATTGAAATTAGTAATTTAAAAGTATCAAATTTTAACTAATTATAAATTAATTTAAATAATTAATTAAAAAACTAAAACTAATGATGCAGTTATTTGGATTTAGTTTCATGAAAAAATAACAAGATAATCTCAAAACTACCCGTCTTTCAAATTATTTTTTTAAAAATACTACCACTTTTAAAATTATTTATAAAAATACCTTTATTTAAAATTCTTTTTTCAAAAATACGTTTTGCAACCTTTGCAATCTCATTTGCAACTGAAAACTGGAAGTTGCAAATGAGGTTGCAACTGAAAACTGGAAGTTGCAAATGAGGTTGCAAAAGTTGCAACTGAAAACTGGAAGTTGCAAATGAAAACTAGAAGTTGTAAATGAGGTTGCAAAAGTTGCAACTGAAAACTGGAAATTCGTCTGCTCCCCTATATAGCATTGCAACCTAATATTCAACCGAAAACTGAAAATTGAAAGTTGCAACTTACAGTTTTCAGTTGTCATTTTCGACCAGTTTTTTGAAATATATATATATATATATATATATATATATATATATATATATATATATATATATATCAAAAATTTGGTCGAAAATGACAACTGAAAACTCACACGGCTAGCGCCGCCCTAAAGTTACAAATGAGGTTGCAAAGGTTAAAAACTCAAAACTGAAAATTGGAACTTGCAATCAGAAATTTGTATGCTTCCCTATATAGCAACGAAGTTGCATATTGGGTTGCATATGAAGTTGCATAGCAACCTCATATGCAACCTAATATGCAACCGACAACTGAAAACTGACTTCGAAGTTGCATATTAGGTTGCATATGAGGTTGCTACGCAACCTCATATGCAACCTAATATGCTACCGAAAATTGAAAACTGACGCAACCTCATATGCAACCTAATATGCTACCGAAAATTGAAAACTGACTTCCAGTTTTCAGTTGTCATTTTCGACCAGTTTTTGAAATATATATATATATATATATATATATATATATATATATATATATATATATATATTTCAAAAAACTGGTCGAAAATGATAACTGAAAAGTCACACGGTTGGCGCCGCCCTGAAGTTACAAATGAGGTTGCAAAGTTGCAACCCATATTTTTCAACAAAGAATTTTAAAGAAAAGGGTATTTTTATAGAAGGTGGTATTTTTTAAAAATAAAAAATAGAAGTTAAAACAAAGACGGTAGTATATTTAGAAAACTTAAAGCATACATTTGAAACCCCATTTTAAAGATAGTAAAATGTAAAATAAAGTTAAAAACATATATATTTTTGTAAATATCCCAAAAATAATTAGCTATTTTTACTTATTCAAGCAAAATATTTACAAGTTTAATAAACACCCATTTTCAGGTGATATAAGTGAAAAATGTTGCTTAAGTTGAGTTGTAACTTGTAAGATGAAAACATGTACAAATTGGGTCCCGTATTAACTTGGCGATGATTTTTTTTTTTTTGGGAAAATAAATTCATTCGTCCTTCAATTATTTGTCTTTTTTGGTTGAAGTTCATATACTATAAAATAAAATTTTTCGATACTTATACTTTCAAATTTTTCTGATTCACGTTCCTCCATCTAAATTTACTAACAACCGTTAGTCTTTGATGTGGAAAACAAAAAAATAAATGAAAAATTAAAACGTAGCTGAGTTGGCATCCAATGTGACAATTACAGTCACATGATTCTCACATGATACTCAAAATACTTTACAAATATATACACACATTATATACAATTAAAATTAGGGTTCATACACAAAAATAGGGAAATCTTCAATTGAATTAAAATGAAATAGAGTGGAAGTAGCAGCACAATAAACTCATGGGCAGGTTTTAAATCGCCTGTTATCTGCAATCGTGGGTATGAATGTCCAATGTGGGCATCTCAGAAACCATATTATAGAGGGAGAAGATTTTTTGGTTGCCTATTCTATAAGGTGAAAGAAAAGTATTGTGGGTTCTTTACATGGTATAACGATGATCATCTATCAAAAAATGAAGAAATGTTTTAAAAGATCGCTGCTTTAAAGGCAAAGATTACTGAGTTTGAAGCTATGAAAAACATGGAGGTCGGAGATTTGAAATTACAAAAATCGATGAAGGATAAAGAAATTAGCTTCTTAAAATGGTCCAAGTTTGATTTTTCTGTTATTTTCTGTGCTTTTGTAATGAAATTATTCTTCTAAAATAGTGATTGAAGTTGTTTTAGTTCCATTGTATTGCAGACTACATGTAATTTATGTTTGAATTGCAATGTAATATCGAGGTTTGTTTAAGTGTAAACATATAACATTAAAATGAAGCTAACATAACATACACAAATGAACTTAAACTGAAATAATGATAACATTCAAACTGAATTCAAACATTCCAAATTTTACAATTCTAAGATGCCAATTCTGAGTTCTAATAATTAACAGTCAAAAGTTTAAAAGCAAACAACATTTTCTAGTCCAACTAAATGATAACTAAGCAAATCTTCAAGGCTGGCTGAAACTTCTTTTGGCCCTTGTAGTTGATGGTTTTGAGGCTGGGCAGTTGACTATGAAGATTAACTCTGATTGTGTCTCTTGTTGTTGAGAAATATGCATGACCATCTTTCATCATGTAAACACCTACACCATGTGGAAGAAGGGGGTAGTGGAGGCAGTACCTCAACTTTTTTGCCTTAGGTGGCCTTCCTCTCTTTCTCTTTGGTTGTTGAGCTACATTTGTAGCTTCATCACCCACATTCCTTGGCTTCTTTTTTTGACTTATTACCTTCTTCTCTGAAAAATGGGCTAACAAAAAATGCATTAACAAATATGTGAGATAAACTGTTATTCACAGATTACACACTTGTATAATTGTAGAAGTGGGGGTTGAATACAATTCTTGATATTTATAAATTTCTGATAAGAACTCCAGAAATCTATACTAAGATAATTGCTTGTAAAAAGATTAATGCACAAACACATAAAAAATCAGGTGGTTAAACGCACCACCTGAAGCTTTTATTCGAATAAAACTCTGTGATACAAAAGTACACAGCTTCTGTTTTACAACTCTTTGCTTTCTAAGAATATTCAATAGAAACCCTAAGCAAAATGTATCTGTTTTCTTAACCTACAAAGAGTTGCTACACTTGGTTATAAATCCCAAGTTTTACAAGTACTACTGGAATAAGATAATATTAATCTAATTCTAGTTGACTTGCTACTACACTCCAAATACACATGTAGCCGAAAGGTTGTCCTTGTGTTCAGACATGTCTCATGCACCTTTCTTGTATTCATAGTGTAAACGGAATGCTTCTTTCTTCTGTGTTTCCAAAGTATGGCTGCCATACTGCTTTTTGTATCTACTATCAACCCATGTGATCTGTCAGTCAAACATGTCCTTATCAACTGCTAATCCCCAGCTAATCATAGAAGACAGTGTCAATGATTATCCATTGATATTGTACACTGACATCCGTTGATGATGTATTGAGCGGTATCCGTTGATATTGAGACTTGAGCTGTATCCGTTGATAGAGTGGATTTAAGTTGTATCCGTTGATAGAGTTTTGTCTTCATCTGTTGATACACTTTCACTTAGACAGAATTACATAGCATAGCTTATTTACAATTGGCTGCCCTATTCTGCCTATCCGTTGATGGTCAACATGACTGTGGATAAAAACACTATCAACTGATAACATAGAGATACTGCAGTATGCTACAAAACCTCATCCGTTGATGAGCTACCTGTCAACGGATAGAGTTATAAATCCTCATCCGTTGACAGCTACAAAACCTTATACAATTTGATTGATTGTGAAGTTATCATCCAGTACAACATATTCCTAACAATCTCCCCCAATTTATACTTGATGGCAATAAAGCATAAATTCAGGACCTTGATGATAACAAAACATTCCTAAAGATATATATAGAACAATGCAAAAATTGTATTAAGCTACAAAAATTAAAAACTGAAAGTTTGAGAAATTTACAGAGAAGTGCTCCTCTAGACTGAGCAGATTAAGACTGTTTCTTTTCTCTTGTTGGCATCACCCTTGATTTTCCTTCTTTGGCAGAGTTGGACTCAATCTGTATTTGGAGTTGCCTATAGAAGGCATCTTCTTCATCAACCTTTGGATTTAGCTTTTGTTGTAACCATCTCAGGTATTGAGAACTAGCCTTTGGTAGTTGGTCTTCTAACCTGAAGAATCTCCTGTTACGATCTTCATCCCTGAACTCCATCATCCAGAAGGGTTGAAGGTGGATTTTCTGTCCATTGTATGGGATCTTCATCTTCCTTGGTAGACTTGATGGTGAGTTCCATTCCCTCCTTATTTGTTCTATTCTGTCCAGTATCTCCCCTTTCGCTATCTTGGAGAACCCTGTGTATCTCTTGATTGCAGAGAACACTTTGGTTAAGGTCTGATAATTTTCTCCAAGAACCCTTTGTAGTGGCCATGTCCTTTCCTTTCCTCCCTTGTATACAAAGACCAATCTCTCAGGCAAATGTTTATATTTGTCAATCCCTCTTACTTTTGATAATTCATCCAGATAAAGATTCATGCCAGAGTATTCTTCAATATCTGCCTGATAGATAAAATCATCCTTGTTTTCCAAGATTGGCTGCCTGACAATAGCAGGTACCCTAGCAACTTGAATTGGTTCCTTTGAAGGTTGCTTCCTTGGTATCCTTTTCTTCTGAATAGGCTTCTGTTGAGGCTTCATCAAGAATGAAGGAACCTGAATGGAGTCAAGATTCATTGGTTCCTCTTTAGGTACTATAGGATCACCATGGAAATTCACAGCTGGGTTGAATACTTTTACAGAAGTAGGTTGTGATGAGCCAACTGTCTCCTTGCTTTCAATTTCTGGAGAGACAGGCCTCCTTGCCTTTGATTTCATTCTCTTAGATTTGGATTTGGGGACTGATTTCCCTTTCCTTTTGGATTTGGGGACTTCCTCAGGTTCCCTCATTTCATCCTCTACCTCATCCATTAAATCTTGAGCCAGCCTTGCTTGCTTCTCATCTGAGTTTTCATATTGATATTCAGTGCTTGGTTGAGATTCTCTTAGCAGCCTTGAAGTCTCTTCTCTCTTGGCTTCAACAAATCTAGGATGGCTGTTGGATATGTTTAGAACTTTTCCATTCCTTATGATTACAGTCATCCATTCTCTTACACAGCTGTTAGTCTTCTCCTTGAATTCCTTAATTTGCTTACCCATCAGCTTCTCTTCATCATCCTTGGGAAATGGAAAGTCCAGTTGTAACTTGTTCTTCCCATTTGCTTTTGGTGGTGAGTAGGGTCTTGTTTTGATGTAGGGTTCAAATTCTTTAACATGAGAAGGCTCAGCATCATAGAATGTAGGAGCCACAATTGCTGGAGTGAGCACCTTCATAATTGTGGTAGATATTGTTGGAGCTGAGGTTTGGCTAGAGAACAGAGTTGATGCAATAGATTGATTGATCAATCTTTCTGACCTCATTATCCTTTCATAATTTTCCTCTTTCATCTTTTGTAGAGCTTCAATTTTGGCTAGCTTTTCCTCTTCTGTCAAGTTTGAGAAATTAAACTCTTCAGATAGAGCTACTTGTATAGGTTTGGATTTGCTGGGGGAAGCTGTGACAATGAAGTCCTGTGGATTGACCACTATGGTAGGCTGCTGCTCCCCCTCACTTGCTGCTTCCCTTCTTTCAGAAATAAAGATTTGACTTGTAGTTGCCACAGCCTCTTCCACTTTCTCCCCCTTTTTGTTAGCATCAAGGGTTTGACTAGAAGTTGGGGCTGCAACTAACTTTTCTAGCAGTTGGGTTTGCAGTTTTTGATGTTGAAGAAATTGCTCCATCTGGGATTCCATCTTTTCCACTCTTGAGTTGAGTAGTTGCACAGACTTAGCCAGGTTGTCTTCTTTGATGAACCTTTGTTGCAATACCCTCTGAGTGGCTGTAGGAGCTAGTTGCTCTAACTTGGAATCCACAGAGATCTTCACATCCTTGATTTCTTGTTTGACCTCCTCTAAGTTGGATCTCTGAATCACCATTTGCATCTTTTGTAACTTAAGGGAGTCAATTGCCTGTTGAAGAACAACCTTTCTCTGTGGATCTGCTTCTGGGTGCTCAGCCAGGGCAGATTTATATTGCCTTATGATTTCCACATCAAGTTGATGATAGGTGTAGTTGTGAGCAAATTTAAAATCATGAATACTGCTACCACCTTCATCTTCAGGGCTCTAGTTGTCTTCATCTTCAGAATCTTCAAATTCTTCACTCTCAGCAGTGGTTGGCAGAGCTTCTAAAGATTCCTTAGCTCTAAGTAGAGACTGTGAGGTGTGCACTAGGTGCATTGCCTCCTCTGCTTCCACATTGCCCTGTTGTGCCAGAATTTGATAGGCAGGAACAGGGTGAGTAAAGGTTTCAGCATCCAAAGAAATGGAGTCAATCATGGACTGATATTCTATTTGAAATTCCATTTCCTTGGCTGCATCCTCAACCTCCATTGACTCACTAGCAATGGCTGCTTCTTCCATCCTTATTTCTCCTGTAGTCCCTTCTCTCCTCTCATCTCTCTTTTCTTGCATCAAGGGCTCCCCTTGGCTCACACCTCTCACACCCTCACCTTCACCTACTAAGGTGGAACTCTCAGTCTCTCCTTTTGCCTGACCGGAAGAAATGGCCAGCCTCTCATTATTTAGCTCTCCTTTTGCCTGCTCACAAGGCAGCCTCTCACTCCCTTCCCTCAATCCTAAAAGTGTTTCAACTACTGAGAACTCCTCCACACTTGACACAGGAATGTCAGAAATAGCAGTGGTAGAGTGAGTTATCAACGGATAAGGAATATCCGTTGATGGAGCAGTTATAGCTGTCAACGGATGGCTAGACAGAGGCGCATCCGTTGATGGAGAAACACTTGTCAACGGATGAAGGATATCCGTTGAGGAAGGAATAATTTTATCCGTTGAAGAGAAAACCAACACTGAATCTGTGGAGATTGATTTTAAGTTCGAGGCCACAGTCTGTGTTGAGAATTCTGGAAGGGAAGATTGATGGTCCAACAAATCATCTAAAAGATGATGACCACCAATTGCAGAGTGGGGCTTCTCCAAGAATCTTAAAGATGGAGAATCAGGAATTGATGTAGATATCATATCCACATCCAGAGATGGAGTTGGTGATGGTGGATTGTAATGTGTATCGATTTGAAGATTAAGATCAAGGGGCCGTGACTCCACATTTATTGAAGCCACATCAAACTGAGTTTGAGAAGGTACAGTTTCCTGTACTGTGTGTGAACCCTGTGATTCCCCTGTGGTTTTAGATTTCACTCTTCTTCCATAGATTTTTGAGAGTGGGCTATTTGTGTCTCTAACCCTCTTGTGCAGTGTTCCTTGTGGGGAACTTGATGCAGTAGTCACACTCTGTTGAGAGAGTGTAACTAGAATTTGGCTTGTAGTTACATTAGCAGTCTTTTGAGAGACTGAAATGGTGGTTGCACTCATCTCTCCATCCTTATCCTTAGGGCTTCTTTGATGTTCACCCTGTCCCTCACCACTCACTACCACCTTCACACTCCCCTCAAGAGTTTTGGTAGATTTTACAACAGGTGTCTTTTGAGAGACACTTGAGGTTTGCTTACTAGAATGTGATTTTGGAACTCTGGATTTGGTCACTTTGGTAGGAGCCTGTTTGGTCACAACTACAGACTCCATTGTGACACTAGAAAGCAAAGAAATTTGGGGGTTGGAGATAGGGGTTTCAGAGTTAGAAATAGTTACCTGAACAATTGGTAGATATACCAATTGTACTCCTGCATTGAGGTTCATTCGAATTAGGTCACTTAAGACTCTCTTCTCCTGAACAAAACATTGGAACTTGCTATCCGGGTTAGCAATGGATAGCTCATTCTCAGATACATGCAGTGCTAAGAGCATTAAAAATCTAGCAAAGTAGATATTCTTGCTCCTAGTTTCCTTTTTACCTAACTTTGCAGCTATCTCATACATAACTAATGTGCCAAAATTATAGAATTTATCATTTAGGAGCATACACATCATAGTTAGCATGGACTGGGTAATAGCATCAAAGTTACTAATTTTGCCTGAAAAAGTTTTAATGAAGGCATCACAAAAATAGCTCCATTCTTTAACCATTCATTTTCTAACAATTTTCCCTAAGTTTTCAGTACTAAGGGCATAATTAATAGAATTAAGCATGGCAACAATTTCAGCATCAGTGGGTACTTTCAGACAGTTATTCTCAGGAAATTTTAAACAAGCAGTTATTACATCAGAATTAACTACATAGTTTTTACCCTTTAAAGAAAAAGCAATTGTACCGTCTGTGCCATTGTACTCAGCAGATGTCCACATTTCTTCAATTACCTCGTGGTTTAAGGGGGTGGTGGTAGTCATAGCATATGACAGTTTGCATTTCTTCACGAAACTCATCAAAGTGTGGTAAGCTTCTAGAGCATTCACTGTGTCAACAAAGGCCGCGAAATTGTTCTTCTCATAGGTAAACCCAGTGGAGGACATCATCTTAACAATGGGCGCCATTGAAGTGTTTGAACTTTGGTTACAGAGAGTTTTAGAGAAGAGGATGCAGTTAACTTTTGATATGCTTGAGAATGAATAAAAGTGAGATGTGAGAGTACAAGTCAGCCTTTTATATTTTTCAAGAATTAAAAATGAAATAATTAAAAGTAATTACTCCATTGGTCAAAAGTAACTGTCAGATAATAAATGAAAAGAAAATAAGTACAGCCATGATTAGATACACACGGTTACCAACGGTTATAAAAAAATGTATATCAACGGATATAGAATGAACGGTTGAGATACAGTTTATCCGTTGATGACGTGGATATCCTGTTACCCATTGACATGCAAAAATCTAGTAATGTGTTTATACTATCAACGGATAAAAGGATATCCGTTGATAAGCTAATTTTGCCTTAGACAAAATTTCTGCAGAAAATTTTTCTGAAAGTTTTAACTTTCAAGTAAATCAAAACACATTTCTAGCTTCAATGCAATGAAATCAAATATCACTAGGAATTATGACAAGTTAAGCATACCTAGCTCACCTACCAATCTTGTGAATGTGGATTCATCAAGAGGCTTGGTGAAGATATCTGCAAGCTGCATTTCACTTGGCACAAAGTGCATTTCTACTGTACCATTCATCACATGTTCTCTAATGAAGTGGTATTTGATGTCAATGTGCTTGGTTCTCGAATGTTGCACTGGATTCCCTGTGATGGCAATAGCACTTGTGTTGTCACAGAAAATTGGAATCTTCTCAACTTTTAGACCATAGTCAATGAGTTGGTTTCTCATCCATAGAATCTGTGCACAACAGCTTCCAGCAGCAATGTACTCAGCTTCAGCTGTAGAAGTGGAGACTGAGTTTTGTTTCTTACTGAACCATGAAACAAGCCTGTTTCCTAGAAATTGACAGGAACCTGTAGTACTTTTCCTATCAACTCTGCAACCTGCATAATCTGCATCTGAATAGCCAGTTAGATCAAAACCAGACTCTCTTGGGTACCAAATGCCAAGGTTTGGTGTTCCCTTGAGATACCTGAAAATTCTTTTAATAGCTATTAAGTGAGACTCTCTAGGGTCAGCTTGAAATCTAGCACAAAGACAAGTAGAAAACATTATATCAGGTCTACTAGCTGTTAGGTATAGAAGTGAACCTACCATGCCTCTATAGCTTGAGATGTCCACAGACTTTTCCTTAGTATTCAACTCAAGTTTAGTTGCAGTGGTCATAGGTGTTTTAGCAGATGTACAATCCATTAAGTCAAATTTCTTTAAGAGATCATAAATATATTTTGTTTGACATATGAAAATGCCCTCATTAACTTGCTTTACTTGTAGGCCAAGAAAGTAAGTTAATTCACCCATCATGCTCATTTCATACATACTTTGCATAAGTTTGGCAAACTTTTTGCAAAGCGTCTCATCTGTAGACCCAAAAATAATATCATCTACATAGATTTGAACAAGTATTGAAGAGCCATTAATATTCCTATGAAATAAGGTTTTATCTACTGTACCTCTAGTGAAGTGGTTCTCCAAAAGAAATTGAGATAAAGTGTCATACTAGGCTCTTGGTGCTTGCTTCAAACCATAAAGTGCTTTCATGAGAAGATATACATATCCTGGAAATTCTGGATCCTCAAAGCCAGGAGGTTGATGGACATAGACCTCTTCTTCCAGTTCCCCAATTAGAAAGGCACTTTTGACATCCATCTGATAGACTTTGAAATTGGCATGTGCTGCATAGGCAAGAAAGATTTTTATTGCCTCAAGTCTTGCCACTGGAGCAAAAGTTTCATCAAAATCTATTCCTTCTTCTTGAGAGTAGCCCTTTGCCACTAATCTAGCTTTATTCCTCACAATTATGCCATTTTCATCTGTCTTATTCTTGAGAACCCATTTAGTACCTGTGACACTTCTATCATCAGGTTTGGGCACAAGTTTCCATACTTTATTTCTTTCAAATTGGTTTAGCTCTTCTTGCATTGCTAACACCCAATCTGGATCTAGAAGGGCATCTTCCACTTTCTTAGGTTCCTCTTGAGACAGGAAGCTACTGTATAGACATTCTGCTTGAGTGGCCCTTCTAGTTTGGACTCTTGAATTTGATTCACCAATGATTAACTCAAATGGATGATTTCTAGTCCATTTTCTTGCAGGTGGAAGGTTTGATCTTGATGAGGTTGCTTCATTTCCATGAGCATGATCATGTTGATTTAGCATTGAATCTTGACCTTGAGAAACTCCCCCTGAGTTTGTTGTCCTTGCTGAATTATGAAGTTGACTGTCAATGGATGCATCATTTTGCCTGTCGACGGATGCTTGAGAATATCTGTCAACGGATGCATCTCTAATAGTATCAACGGATGTTGCAGAATGACTGTCAACGGATGTTGCAGAATGACTGTCAACGGATGCTTCATTTTCAGTGTAAGCATCACTCTTAGTTGGTATAACAGCTCTAGGTGGATCTCTGGGGTCATGATCTTCATTTTCCTTATCATCATCATAGTACATTCTTCCTTCACCTTCATTCTCAAATTCCAACTTTCCATGGTAACCTTTATCATTTAGGCCTAGAATCTTTTGATCGTCAAACACAACATGTACAGATTCCATAACAATGTTGGTTCTTAGATTGTAGACCTTGTAGGCTTTCCCTGCTGCATATCCAACGAAAATAGCTTCATCTGCCTTTGCTTCAAATTTGCCCAAGTTATCTCCATGATTCCTTAGCACAAAACACTTACATCCAAAGACATGTAGGAAAGCTAAAGTTGGTTTCTTGTTGGTTAATAACTGATAAGGAGTCATTCCTCTAGCTTGATTGACCAAGGAAATATTCTGAGTAAAGCATGCAGTGTTGACAGCTTCATCCCAGAAATATGTTGGTAACCTTGATTCACTTAACATTGTTCTAGCTGCTTCAATGAGAGTTCTGTTTTTCCTTTCAACAACCCCATTTTGTTGAGGTGTTCTGGCAGCAGAAAACTCATGGACAATTCCATTCTCTTCACAGAAAATCTTCATTGTGGAATTCTTGAATTCAGTACCATTGTCACTCCTGATTCTTTGTACTCTGTCTTCAGAACCATTGTTTAGTATTCTGAGGTGATTGATGATGATTTCACTTGCACAATCCTTGGAGTGCAGGAAGAAGGTCCATGTGAACTTAGAAAAATCATCTACAATCACCAGACAGTATTTCTTCTTTGAAATAGACATGACATTTACTGGACCAAATAAGTCCATATGCAGCAATTGAAGAGGCTTAACAATGGATGACTCTATCTTGCTTTTGAAGGATGATTTCTTTTGTTTCCCTAATTGGAAGGCATCACACAGCCCATCTCTGACAAACTCCAATTGAGGGATTCCTCTAGCAAGATCCTTTCTTACCAAATCATTCATAGCTTTAAAATTCAAATGTGACAGCTTCTTATGCCATAGCCAACTCTCATCCTTACTTGCTTTGCTGAAGAGACAAGTAATGGATTCTGAGCATGCTGAATTGAAGTCAGCTATGTAAACATTTCCTTTTCTAAAGCCTGTCAATACCACATTGTTGTCTTCCTTGGCAGAAACAACACAGGCTTCTTTTGTGAACTTTACTTCATAGTCTTTGTCACAAATCTGACTGACACTCAGCAAATTGTGCTTCAAACCTTCAACTAAAGCCACTTCTTCAATGATGACATTGTCTTTTGAAATCAGTCCATATCCCTTAGTATATCCTTTACTGTCATCTCCAAAGGTAATTCTAGGGCCAGCTCTTTCCTTGAACTCTGTGAGCAGGGTTGAATCTCCTGTCATGTGCCTAGAGCATCCACTGTCTAGGTACCATAGATTCCTTCTGTTTCCCTGCACACATTTCAAAACAAATCAAGTTGATTTTGGTACCCAAGCTTCCTTGGGTCCTTTCTTGTTAACCTTTGACTTTGCACTCTTAGCATTCTTCAACTTAGGTGTAGATGCTTGAGTGATGGGGTTTGACAAATGCTCATTTGCATGAATATTGGATGCATGCATGTGTGGAAAATTGGCATACATATTATTCATGTTAGGTATGTTCCATGACATTTGTGGCACATTCATAGATTGAAAGTAAGGATTAGACACATATGGCATGTTCACATATGGATTTTAAAAACTAGCATTTTGATACAAACCAGGCATTGCAGGCATACATGGCATTGGTTGAGGTACATGAACAGGAGCCTTGTTGACAATCTTGCAATTAGAAGATAGATGATTGACACTATTACAATTACTACAAGTTTTTCTAGGAGCAAACTTGTCAGGAGAGTAATTGTTTTTCTTGTTGATGCCTATCTTACCATTTCTGTTCTTTTTCTTTTTATTCTCAATTTCTACCTTTTCATTATCTGATTTACCAACAGCCTTTTTGTTGTGTAAATCACCTGCCTTATCCTTCCCACTGGATTTGGTTTTGCTGCACTCACCACTAACAAAATTCTTGTTGACTGGACCATACTTGATCTCCAGTTTCCTAAGTTCCTTCTTACTAACAAACTTTTTGTTAGTCGACGGATACCTCTCATCCGTTGACGGTTCATCTGTCAACGGATGATCACTATCCGTTGATTCACAAATAGTCTCTAGATCCTCAAGGCCAGGTTCTAGCTCCTTTTTCTTTTGAGTCCAGGTATCCTTCACAAACGATTCTATTCCTTGAACTTCTATTATGTTTTGAGAAATATTCCTACAACTTTGAAATTTAGCAATTATCCCTTGTTCTTTTTCAAGCTGGTCTTTTAAAATCAGTTCTCTTTTTAACACAGCTTCAAGTTCACTTTTAGCATTATTGCAATCAACTCTCATTTTCTCAAATTCTAGAAATTGAGTTTCTAGAGCAGCATTTCTATCACTTAAAAACAGATTAGACTCTTTAATCCTATTGTTCTCTTTAGTAAGTGATTTAAGAGTAACACTTAAGTGATATAGTTCAGTAGACATTTCATCTATAACACTATTGCATTCCTCTTTGGTGAGCTCAGAGAGATTAGTAGAAAATACCTGATTGCTAGCTGAACTTGCTTCCTGCTCTCCAGAATCAGCCATTAAAGCAAGGTTGACTAACTCAACATCATCATCAGAATGATTGTCATCAACAGCCCAGTCATACTCTTGGGTCAAGAATGCCTTTCCTTTCTGCCTGAGAAGATCAAAATATTTCTTCTTATAGTCAACAGCCTCAGTTGACTTTCCCTTGTTCTCAGATCTAGGTTTCCTGCATTCACTTATCATGTGACCAGCAATTCCATAATTGTAGCATTTAATTTTGGATTTATCCACATAGTTGCTTGTGGAAAAATCCTTGTTAAATGGCTTGGCCACCCCAGAGTTTCTCTTGAATTTCAGCTTAGAGAATCTCCTAGATAAAAAAGCTAAGTGCTCATCTATCTCATCCAATTCATCCTGCTGAAGAGCATTCAATTCCTCAGACACCTTTTCCTTGCTCCTGCTTGATTCTGCTCTACCTTTACAAACCTCCCTGTTTGGTGTAGAACTAGCAGTTTCTGTCCTTTCCTCCTTTTGCTCCAAGTTGGCAACAAGTGCAACTGACCCACTTTTCTTTTGAGACTTCTCAATCTCTTCATCCTGCTCCATTTCCAGCTCATAGGTCTTTAAAGTTCCATAGAGCCTTTCAAGAGTAAATGTCTTGTACTCTTGAGTGTTTCTTAGAGAAACAGTCATTGGCTTCCATTCCTTGGGCAGTGATCTCAGAAATTTGAGATTAGAATCTTTAACTTGATAGATTCTTCCATACAGTTTCAAACCATTTAGTAGCTTTTGAAATCTACTAAATGTATCATTCAATGTTTCTCCACTCTTAAAGTGAAAATGTTCATACTGTTGGATTAGTAGTTGCATCTTGTTTTCCCTTACCTGTTCTGTTCCTTCACACAGGGTTTGAACAGTGTCCCATACTTCCTTGGCGGTAGTACAGTTAATAACATTGTCAACCATGTCTGTTTCTAGACCATTGAACAGAATATTCATGGTCTTTTTGTCTTTGTGGACTTCTGCAATATCTTCAAGACTCCACTCAGAAACAGGTTTGGGAATGAGAGTGTCAGGCACATCATCAGCCAGGCTAACTCTTGTTGCTGTCTTCATTGGAACGTGAGGACCCTTGTCAATGCAATCCACAAAGCCCTCATCAATAGACGAAAGATGTAGACGCATTTTTACTTTCCAGTGAAAGTAATTTTCTCTATCAAGAACTGGAATCTTTACTCCATAATCCTTCTTAGACATGTTGGAAGTGTGTTGATCTTTAAACTTCAAATATGTTAGAAGCTCGCTCTGATACCAATTGTTATTCCCAGATTACACACTTGTATAATTGTAGAAGGGGGGGTTGAATACAATTCTTGATATTTATAAATTTCTGATAAGAACTCCAGAAATCTATACTAAGATAATTGCTTGTAAAAAGATTAATGCACAAACACGTAAAAAATCAGGTGGTTAAATGCACCACATGAAGCTTTTATTCGAAGAAAACTCTGTGATACAAAAGTACACAGCTTCTGTTTTACAACTCTTTGCTTTCTAAGAATATTCAATAGAAACCCTAAGCAAAATGTATCTGTTTTCTTAACCTACAAAGAGTTGCTACACTTGGTTATAAATCCCAAGTTTTACAAGTACTACTGGAATAAGATAATATTAATCTAATTCTAGTTGACTTTCTACTACACTCCAAATACAAATGTAGCCGAAAGGTTGTCCTTGTGTTCAGACATGTCTCCTGCACCTTTCTTGTATTCATAGTGTAAACAGAATGCTTCTTTCTTCTGTGTTTCCAAAGTATGGCTGCCATACTGCTTTTTGTATCTACTATCAACCCATGTGATCTGTCAGTCAAACATGTCCTTATCAACTGCTAAGCCCCAGCTAATCATAGAAGACAGTGTCAATGATTATCCGTTGATATTGTACACTGACATCCGTTGATGATGTATTGAGCGGTATCCGTTGATATTGAGACTTGAGCTGTATCCGTTGATAGAGTGGATTTGAGTTGTATCCGTTGATAGAGTTTTGTCTTCATCTGTTGATACACTTTCACTTAGACAGAATTACATAGCATAGCTTATTTACAATTGGCTACCCTATTCTGCCTATCCGTTGATGGTCAACATGACTGTGGATAAAAACACTATCAACTGATAACATAGAGATACTGCAGTATGCTACAAAACCTCATCCGTTGATGAGCTACCTGTCAACGGATAGAGTTATAAATCCTCATCCATTGACAGTTACAAAACCTTATACAATTTGATTGATTGTGAAGTTATCATCAAGTACAACATATTCCTAACATAAACAAGTAATGATCAAATTGAACTTCAACTTTATACCTCTGCTACTTGTGCTTTTGCTGCCTCTGCTTGAGCTTTCTTTGCCTCAGCTGCTTCCCTTTGTCTCACTTTAATTTCTTCCTTGCTTTTCTACATCAACTCTTATTGTGACCATACATAAGGCACTGCACTTCATTCTAATACCTTTTTTTCCCCAGCTTAACACCTGTACCAGGTTCACCTTGCTCCCTTTTCCTATTTTTTTTTCCTGGCATTCTTCTAACTTTTGGTGGAAGAATGTCAGGTAAACCAGTTTTTTGGCCAATATTGAGGGCCTTTCATTGGTTTAAACATACTCTTATATGCTTTTCATATACACAAATCTATTATAACACTCATGGATTTCATCTTCTGGCTTGTCATTCATAGAAAATAAAGTTGTACATCCATGACTACAAGGATACCCCCTTAAATTCCCATCTCCTACAAGAACAAGTTCTTTGGACCATATTGACCACACATTGTCCACCATCAATATCCCTAACCTCACACTCATCAACACCAGTCCATGTTGACTTGTAGAATTTAGTAGCCTCAATTGAATAATTAAGCTTTTTTTTACTATTTGAGGGCAAATTCTACAATCATTATTCATTATTAAATATCTTTTCACATGCAATCTCTTCATGACTTTCAATCTGATATCATCAAATAACTCTAAAATAGGCTTATACCTTGCTTCGATAATCCAACTATTAAAGTATTCACACAAATTATTGTCAACCATGTCATAAGCAGTTTTGTATCAATCATTATCATCACTCTCATCCCCTCACTTTCATACCAATCATTGTCATCACTCTCAATGCCATCACTTTCACTACCCTCAATCACATTATCATTACTCATAGACTCAACATTGGCATTAACAGCGATCTCAGAAGCATGATCAACATATATAATGCAAGTACCCGTTTTAAATGCGTATCCACGCATATCACTAATAATATCATCATTCTATAATAATCGACAACTATAAAGACAAGCACCCTCTTTGTGCCAATAAATCTCAAACTCTTTATACCCAAGATGATTTTTTTAAGAAATTTCTACACACGTCAAGAGATATTGTATCTAAGCTCTGGTCGTAAATTAATTCCACTTTACTTATCCTTCATATAGTCGTATTCGATTCTCGTAAGTGAACTCCCCCACCATGATGAATGCGTATATTAACATGATGGATCCCCATTTGCATTACATCAAAATTATTAGCTATTACGATTCAAATATGAAAAAGAACTGTATAAATTCTATAATATGTATGTTCATACCTTTGACGATGGTCGAATTAGTTTTCAGTTGAATCAATTCGATGATGATGTGAGAATCCTCAATTCTTAGGTTGAATCCTAATTCTCCCCTTTCTCTCTCGTGTAAGTATAGTTCAAGTGTTTTGATGTTTTTACGGATTTTATGTTTTAAGTTTTATTATATGTAAGAATATTGAAATTATATTTGATTGTGATTTTCACGTAGATACCAACTCAACTACATTTTTATTTTTTCATTTTCCACGTCAGCAAAGACTAACGATTGTTAGTCAAATTTGGACGGAAGGATGTGGATCAGAAAAATAAAAAGTACAAGTATCGAATTTTTTTATTTTACAGTACAGGGATTTCAACCAAAAACGGCATATAGTTAAAAGACGAATGAATTAATTTTCCCTTTTTTCTTTTATTGATCTTTTTAGCCAAAATGTTGTCTATTTAATTTTGTTTTTCAGAAAAATTTCGTGGAAAATATCTTTGAATATAGAGGTTCCGTGTTCAAACCTGGTCAAGGGAGTTCTTTTTTGTTTTTTCAGCCCATAAGAGCATCTCCAGTAAGGATTGTTAACAAAGTTGTGACAAATCATCATATATATTAATTTTTTATTTTCAATTTCTTACATGTCAATTTTGACAACAAAATTACTCACCAATTACTCCAATAGTTAGTGTTGAAGATACTGATCAAGCTAAAGACAGAACCAGCTCATGCTCCACGTCAGGATCCAGCTGTCATAGTTAGTTACAGATTAAGGGCAGTATTGTAATTTCCATTGGCAGTTAGTTGGTGTGTATATATTAGATTACAGCTACTACAAAATGTTAGTTTTGTTCATTTTATTCATTCCAAACATTTCGTCTATTCAGTTGTAGTTCCTAAAGAGTAAGAGAGAATGGAGATCAAGTAACTCCATTATCATCTTCTCTAATCAGTACTGTAAGCTTTCTTCATACTTTTTTCTGTGAATTGTAATCGATAGTTACAATAGATACTTTACATAAATAGTACTTTTATCTTTGATTTGATAACATGGTATCAGAGCAGTTTTTGATCATTGTTTATGTTTCTTGATCGTCGTTTATGCTTCTTGATCATTGCGATTATCTTTCCGGTATGATCGTGATCAAATGCTTGTATTAGTTATCATCTTCGTTTTGTGCTTGTTCTGAATCGATTTGTTATCTTCGATCCTTGACTTTGCGATCTGCAAATTGTTAATTGATATTAAGGTTGCGATTGTGCGTACAATCTGTTTGATAAATTGTCAAATCGAAATTTTCTTCATAACTGTTTTTTGGTGCTAATATCATATCTCTGAGTATTTTCTTGTCAAGAAAGTGATAATAATGGAGCCTACTCAAGATCATAGTAGTGTTTACTATTTGCATCCGTCTGATAATACGGGAATGAAGCTAGTTTCTACAGTTTTCACTGGAGTTAGATATGCTAATTGGAAGAGATCAATGATAATTGGATTAAATGCTAAGAATAAGATGTCGTTTGTTGATGGAACTTTGGCTAAACCAGATGTGACTTCAGAAACTTTTATGTTTTGGAGTAGATGTAACAGTATGATTACTGGCTGGATCATAACTACTTTGGATCCACAAATTGCTGCAAGTATATTGTATGTAAATGCAGCTCGAGAAATATGGTTAGATTTGGAAGACAGGTTTGGCCAAGCCTCTTCTGCTCAGATTTATGATTTACAAAAAGAAGTTGCTCATTTTACACAAGATACTATGCCAATTGCTGAATACTACACTAGTTTAAAAAGGATATGGGATGAATTAGATAGCATTAAGCCTTTGCCTACTTGTGAATGTACAAATTGTACATGTAATTTGTCATAGAAGGTTCAGAATGTACAACAGGATCAAAGGCTAATGACTTTTTTCATTAAATTGACAAATGAATATGCTAATGTAAGGTCTCACATTTTGATGATGGAAGTTATGCCTAATCTACCACAAGCTTATAGAATGTTGTTGCAAGAACAAAGACATAAAGAAATCAGTAAGATCACTACAACAGGTTCAAATGAGTCTATGGCTTTTGTAGCAGATAAAAGAAGATTTGATAGACAGTATAACAACAGAAACTTCACTCAGAATTAAGGAGGTCAAGGATATTCTCAATTTGGTTCTCAGGCTGTTAGGCCTACTGTGCATAAGAAAATCAATTACTATTGTGATCATTGCAAAGTACCAGGGCATAGTATGGATAGGTGTTTCAAGATTCATGGCTATCCAACTGGATATAAAGGAGGTCAATCAAAGAAATTTGCTAATCATGCTGCTGTAGATGAATCACAGGATGGAATTGATTTAGCTGGAACACCAAATTTAACAATGGAGCAGTACAATCAGTTACTTGCTCTAATTTCTGAAAAGCAAAAGGACTCAGATTCTTCTAAAGATTTCAATGATAATGAATCTGTAAATGCTCAATTTGCAGGTAAATTCTGTCTTTTGTCATCTACCATTGATTCTTATTGGATTGTTGATAGTGGTGCTTCATATCACATGTGTCATAGCATTGATCTATTTGATTCTCATAAAGTAATACAAGATGCAAACAGTTTTATAACTATACTAGATGGGACCACAGTCCAGGTTACTTGTATTGGTGATATCACCTTAAATAAGGACATAATACTACATGATGTGCTTTATGTCCCTTCATTCAAATTCAATTTGATTTCTGTGCATAGATTGTGCAAAGATAATAGTTGTACTATGCAGTTTGATACTAATGGATGCACTATTCAAGGCCTTTCAAATATTCCTCTTCATCTTGGTAGTATGAAGCATGGATTGTATTTTGCTGAAGATATGAATAAAAGTTCAGGTACTCATGTTTTTCAGTCTAATAAACATTTATTCAGTTGTGTCTTCTAGAGTTGATGAAGCTAAACTGTTGCATTTAAGAATGGGACACGTTCCTTTTGATCGATTGAAGTAAATAAGTTCTGGTATTGATATTCAAGGTGTCTCAAATTATGTGTGTAGTATATGTCCTGCTTCCCAAAAACATAGACTGTCCTTTTCACATAGTTCTATTAAGACAAATGTTCCATTTGAGCTAATTCATGTTGATGTTTGGGGGCCGTTTAGAACCTTTACACATGACAATTGTAAATGATTTTAGCAGAGCCACATGGATTCATCTTATAAGTGATAAAACAGAGTCAGTTTCTATATTAGAAAATTTTGCCACACTTGTTAAGAATCGATTTCATTCTTCTATCAAGATTATTATAACAGATAATGCTAAAGAACTCTGTATTGGACTTATTGCTTCTTTCTATTCCAAACATGGAATTCTTCATCATACCAGTTGTAGTAACACACCACAACAAAATGGTGTGGTTGAAAGGAAACACAAATACTTGTTAGAAACAGCAAGAGCCTTGTTTTTTCAGTCTAAATTACCTATCAAATACTGGGGCTATTGTATTCAATGTGCTGCTCATTTGATTAACATAATGCCTATTAGAAGTTTAGAAAATTCTACACCTTATGAGAGATTATATCACTCTAAACCTGACTATAGTTCCCTTAGAGTTTTTGGGTGTCTATGCTTTGTTTCTACAAATTCTCAAAATAGGTCTAAATTCCAACCTAGAGCCTCACCTTGTATTTTCAAGGGATATCCACCTACACAAAAAGGGTATAAGGTCATGGATTTATCCACACAAAAGATCTTTGTGTCAAGGGATGTCATTTTCCATGAAAGGCATTTTTCTTTTCATTATTCAGCTACTCCAAACAGTACTCAACCATTCTTTCTCCCTGTTCACACAGAAATTCCTGACTGTTTTGTGAATGATAATTTACCTTATGTATTTCAACAAAATACACAAAATTCACAATCTTCACATACTAATTCAGATTCTTTATCACACACTGTTTCCCCAACTGGATCTATGACTCAAGGTTCATCATCATCTTCATCAACTCCACTTAGAAGGTCTACCAGGATTATACATAAACCTTCTCATCTTACTGATTGCATTTGTAATCAATCCAAATGGTGTAATCTGGTAACCTTTGAGTCTTTACCTTCTACTAGCAAAACATTAATTGCTAGTACATTTCAATTACAAGAACCTGTCACTTAAGCTGAAGTAGTTAAGGATCCTCAATGGGTTAAGGCTATGGAATTAGAACTCAAAGCTTTAGAAAACAATAACTCACGGGACATTGTTGAGTTATCCAAAGACAATAAAGCAATAGGTTGTAGATGGGTATACAAAATCAAACGAAAATCAGATGGTTCCATTGAAAGATACAAAGCTAGATTAGTAGCTAAAAGATACACTCAGAAATATGGAATTGATTTTCAAGAGACTTTTTCCCCTATGGTCAAAATGACTACTGTTAGGTGTATCATTTCTCTGACAGCTTCCAGAAAGTGGGATTTATTTCAGCTTGATGTTAATAATGCATTTCTTCATGGAGATCTCCATGAAGAAGTGTATATGAAGATGCGAGAGGGTATTCCTAACCCTCACATTTAGTCTGCAGATTAAAGAAATCTTTTATGGCCTTAGGTAAGCTAGCAGACAGTGGTTTGCAAAACTTCTATTTGAACTACAGCTGCAAGGTTATAAGCAATCTAAGAATGATTATTCTTTGTTTATAAAGAATAGCAATGGTAGAATAACTATTACAGTTGTGTATGTTGATGATGTGATTATAACTGGTGATGATCTAGCTGAAAGTGGTTTACAGGATTGTAAGCCTCTTTCCACTAATTTGCCTCTAAATTTGAAACTAGAAGCTGATTCTGGTGACTTCTTTCATGATCCTGCTCTTTATAGATGCTTAGTTGGTAAACTCAACTTTCTGACTCATACTAGGCCTGATCTTTCCTACACTGTACATACCTTAAGTCAATTTATGCAGAGTCCTAGAGTTTCACATTATGATGCCTTAGTGCATACTCTCAAGTTTATTGCTGGTACAGTAGGTCAAGGTATTTTGTTGCAAGCCGCAGATCACTTAACACTTCAGGCCTATTCAGATTCTGATTGGGCTGCTTGCCCTGATTCTAGACGTTCTGTAACTGGTTATATGTTACTTCTTGGTAGTTCACCTATTAGCTGGAAATCTAAAAAGCAGTCTACTGTCTCTAGATCCTCTTCTGAGGCTGAGTACAGAGCCATGGCAGCAGCTACTTCTGAAGTTACCTGGCTGGTTCGACTTTTAGCAGATTTGGGTGTTACAAATCTAGCTCCTGTGACTTTGAATTGTGATAATCAGTATGCTTTACACATTGCTAGAAATCCATTTTTTCATGAAAGGACAAAGCATATTGAAATCGATTGTCACTTTACTCGTGATAAAGTTCTTGAAGGTCTTATTTCACTTTCTTATTTGCCTACTCAATCTCAATTGGCAGATATTTTGACAAAGGACCTTCCTTCTCCACATTTTAACTCTTTGAAGTCCAAGCTAGGAATGTTTGACACAATTCCCAGCTTGATGGGGGGATGCTGAAGATACTGATCAAGCTAAAGACAGAACCAGCTCATGCTCCACGTCAGGATCCAGCTGTCATAGTTAGTTACAGATTAAGGGAAGTATTTTAATTTCCATTGGCAGTTAGTTGGTGTGTATATATTAGATTACAGCTACTACAGAATGTTAGTTTTGTTCATTTTATTCAGTTCAAACATTTCGTATATTCAGTTGTAGTTCCTAAAAAGTAAGAGAGAATGGAGATCAAGTAACTCCATTGTCATCTTATCTTATCAGTACTGTAAGCTTTCTTCATACTTCTTTTTGTGAAGTGTAATCGATAGTTACAATAAATACTTTACATAAATAGTACTTTTATTTTGATCTGATAACAGTTAGCATTTTACGTAATTGCTTATGTGATCCCCAATTATCACAATATAAATAATTTTTAAACTATAATAAGTAGAAATGATATACACATTTTGTACTTGCGAATTTAACCATTTGAAAAAGTTGACAATGGGATTGCCAAAAATTGACAACTTTGTTAGACAACCTCTTGGCAACCTTGCAACTCTAATAAATTGACAACCAAGAGTATTTTGTAAAATCAACTTTGGTAACCTCTTGGCAATCCTTGACAACCCTTATTGGAGATGTTACAGTTTGGTATTTAGCCTTTCATTAAGATAAAGGTAATTCTTGCGATGGTACATAGAAGCAGCAGGCAAGGAAAGGGAAAGGCAAGTCAAGTCAAGTCAACTGAAGACCTTAGTAAAGCGAGTGCCAAGGCCATAGACTTAAATTTAGTTTTTTAGCCTATACTTTCTGCAGGAGTACTTTTTTTCCCTTGGAAAAACTGGAACTCCATCTCTGATACTCTTATAGTCTGTAGGCTGCTTCTTCCATAATGTACATTTAGAATATATACGTATCCAGCATCTCCATTTCTGTTAATGGCCATTGAAGATTGTGACGTTTTTTTAAGTTTTAGGGGTGAAACCCGACAGAATTTTACTCGTAAACTTTTCAAGGAGCTGGAAAGCAAAGGATTTCAACCATTCATGGACTGTGAAAACATTCATCTCGGAGACGAAATTCATGCGACTATCAAAAAGGCAATAAAACACTCTAAAAGTGCAATCGTGATTTTATCAGACGAATTTGCATCATCAAAGCACTGCTTGAATGAGCTTGTGCTTATTCTCGAACGAAACAGGACGTCTAAGTATTTTATAATACCAATTTTCTATCATGTAGATATTGATGACGTGAAGCACCAGTCGGCAAAGTTTGGTTCTGCATTTGAGCAAATTAAGAAGCAGCACCAAGATGACAAAGTGAAAGAGTGGATAACAGCCCTTGCCAGTATTGGAGGCATATTAGGCAAAGAGATCAAGGAACAAAAGTGAGCATCCTCTTCTCTTTTGATAAATAACGTCTGTTTTTTTAAGAGGTCAGGTTCAAAACAGACATACTGCAGCATACCTCTGGCAACCCAATAAGCGTGGTAAGGATAACTAGGGTCCTTCTTATTGTATCTTACCTCACTTATTAAACACCCTACGGTATGCTGCAATATACGTTTGTCAGGATCTGAACCCTTTTTAAATAGTCATTCGACTCATTCAAAAAGTTTTTCCTCAACGTAGATAAACAAAATTATTGCAAATGTTTTGGATATTAACACGGAGATGAAGAAAGTAATAAGCTATTTTATGGTATAATTGAGAAGTAGTATGCTGTATAGGGTTATGTTTGGGTTGTGCCACTGATTTTATGTTTCAAACTGTTAGTGAGCTTACCGAGACTACAATCATTGAAGAACATATTCTTCCAATATTTGAACACAAGTTCTATAATCATTACCCAAGGAGTCTGCAACGCAATCAAGTCATCAATCCTCAACGCAATCAAGTCATGAGTCTGCAACTCAAAGTCATGCCGCCGCCGCCAACATCCACTGTTGTTAACATAGATGAATCGCCAGCTGCAGCAACTATTAGATTATTAGTCACCGGGTCGTCCAGGTCAAAGAAAGGATGGAAGAGCAAGTGTAAAAAATGTGTGTGTGCCTCCATTTCTACTGTCATCATCCTTGCAATTATATTACTCTTGTTATTTATTTGGGGGTAAATATCAAAAACATCTGCTAGATTTAAAAGTATCAAAATGATCATTCATTAGAAAATGATTCATTTTAGTTATTAAATTGAAAATATGTATCAAAGAGATCATCTACCAATGATTAAATTGATACAAATTTTCAATTTTTTAATGATTATGTTGATACAAAATTTTAAATTAATGATTAAAATGAATCATTTTTTTAAATGAGTAATCAATACATTTGAATCTAGTGAATGATCTTTGATATTTATCCCTATTTTGGTTGATAAGTCCACGTCAGGGTAACTACTAGCTTTAGGGATACAAGGATTTTTTTTTTATATTTCACACAATTTATTTATAACAAAAAATTTTTAGCTCTACAAAGCACACATATTATGTACTATCTTTTTTCCTGTACAACACACTAATATGTAAAATATTTAATATGATACCTGAAAAAAATATTTATTATTGGTGCGGTACGGGTTGGGGTGTTCCGACTTTTTCATAATTATGAAAATATATGTTGCTCATTTAATTCTCATTTTGTTTGAGATTTATTAATATGGATATTAATCTACAAGCTCATAAATTTACTCAAAAGAAAGAGGAAAAAGATAGACAAGCTTTCTTTAATACTACTGGGCTACTGGCATGAACACGGTGAACTAAAACCGCCGCCGACCCAACATCCACCCAAATCAGCCAACCCCCTTTCTCTCCGTATTCATCGTCTAGGAAATTAAATGAGAGTCGACTCCCGATGAAAGCTTTTCCCTTTCGTTTTTTCTTTCAATAAACGAGTTTTAGTTGAAAAATCATTCGAGCTTCTTCTCCGTTTTTCTCAGATCTACTCCGGTTTAGAGCTTGAAATTTCAATTAAAATTCATTCTTAGAGTCAAAATCTCATTCTTAACATCATATCAAAATTTGGTGTTATTCCGAGATCTTTGATTTTTCGAATTTATTTGATTGTTTGAGTTATTAGTTGTTTGTTTGATTGTCTCGCTTTATGCGATGTGTATGTTGTGTCTCGCTTTGTGCGATGTGTATGTTGTGTTGAAAATGAAGTTTTCGGTGTTTTTTGGAAATTTGGATATCTCGTATCAACTCTTTCGGCAGGTCTATAGCTGGTATCCGGCAGGTAGATAGCTGGGGTGTTCTTGAAGCGGTGGTGAAATCGCATGTGCTCACCTCTCACAAAAATATGTTCATAACATCTACTGAACATTGAACTATCCATGGAATTAATGTGAGGGTCAATTGTGAAGCTACTGTTTTCAGGGGTGATGCAGACTGGATTGCTCGAGAAACCGTTATCTTTATTTTTAATTTTCAGTAATTTGTATTTAGGTAGTTAAGCAATCCGGAAACAAGACGGCTAATTTTTTAGCTCGTTTTTTGTTTTTCAACCTGGTTGCATGATCAGTTGGGGGTTTGTCCCGATTGAGTCGCCTTTAAAGTATTTATGAAATCACTTTAAATTTGGCAAAAAAAAAAAGGAGCTAAATCACATTTAGCAATATCGATAAACTAGTTGAAAACCCGCGCTTCGCGCGGGCGAAAATAATTAACGTAAACTTTTCTAAAGACAATTTGAATGAGGGGATTGTTATATATATAAATTATTGTCGACATTACAAAACGGAAATGATATGGAATCATTTGTAATGAAACGCAGAAGCTGAGTAAGAGGTATATCGGGAGATCCATCTTGTAGGGGTAAAAGGACATTTTCACCACTGTACTATTTCCGGAATTGCAATTGCACTACTGTACTACAAACGGACTACTGTACTTTAGCGTTTTTAACAAATTCACCACTCCCGTCAGTCAAATTAAAACAAATTCACCACTACTGTTTTACAATTTGACTGACGAAAGTGGTGAATTTGTTAAAAACGCTAAAGTACAGTAGTCCGTTTGTAGTACAGTAGTGCAATTGCAATTCCAAAAATAGTACAGTGGTGAAAATGTCCTTTTTCCCCATCTTGTAGTATTAGTAGTGATACTACAAATAAACTTTCTATAAAACAGTAGTTTAGTAAATAAATATATCTACTTTTAGTTGACTATACTGCTATATCTTAAGGTCGTGACAAATCAATACGACAATATGTCCACTACTTGTAACAGGTCAAGTGACTCAATACTTTTCCTGCACTGACAGTACGTACCAAACATACAGACAACATTTAGAAATGTCAATCCAGGTTAATTTACATATCTCCCTTGAACATCAGATGACCATGAATCATGATACAATAATGGTATAACTGTACAAACCTAGTACGGGATCACATTATAAATAAGATGTTACATGAGCACAGTTATGGAGTTTCAGCAATTCTATATTTTGGGGGCATAGACGGGCAATAAGGAAGCTTCACTAAGTCCCCCTCGTTGCACCACTTGGGAAGGCGGCTTGAGTTATTCTCGAAAAAATTGAGCGTGTAGACATCTCTGATCTGCATATTCACAAAATGATATTATAAATCCAAGTTAATAACTGTTCAACTGGAAAACATGTCAGCAACAGCAATTCACATGTCTTTGGCATGTCATCATCGAATAAAAAGAAAATCCCAGAGTACCTAAACAGCGTAAAGGTTAGAGGAATCACTTAAAAATGTAAACATACATCAAAATATACTTTGAATGAAAAACTTTGCAGCACAATTAATTTCCTTTTCATGCAAAACAGTTATTCAAAGGAGAAAGTACATTATCCAAATCTATCGGTCCTACTTCCTGCTCAATGTGTGTTTGGTCTGCGGAAGACTCGCAGTAAAATATATATCTCATCATAAGCTAGTAGATAATACATAGATTTCTCCGCTAACCAAACAAAAAAACAAGAAGGCAGTGATGCTTCAAGAAAAATATTTATTGGCGCACTTTTTGCAGGGAAGTCTTAGTTCACGGAGAAAGAGATGATATCATAATCAAATTAACTACTCGGCAATTAGCCAGAAACAAGATCAGACCATAAAAAATTCTAAAGGCAAACTCACTGTGAATTCAGTTATTTGGATTGAGTTTGATATTGAACCAAAGAGCCCTGCATCCTTGTTCATGAATTGCCAGCAATTCACCAAAAGACGATCCACATCTTTCAAATTCTACAAGAACTTCAGAAAGGCTAAGTCCCTGGATGCAAAACACATCAAACCAACAACGACGATTGTAAATTCAGCTAGACATTTGGCCAAACACGTTGTTGGTTGCCCTTGGTACAGGTCTGAATGGTGTAGGAAACACGAGAAAAGAAGTTGTTTTTTAAGATTAAAAGACAATCTAGTAAAAATATTTTTACAGTGCCTCTTTCTTAAATTCTAATTAATTTAAGTACACACACTACAAAAAGATAATTTTTTTTTTAATTTTCTAGAAGTGGGTTTTCTGCGGAATGGAGCATATTCTTTTTAAGAGAGTAGACTAACATAAAATATATAGCGAAAAGACTGTGTTTAAAAAAACAGGAATAAAGTCTGTACCTTGATAGGTCTTCACCGTAACAGAAGAAATAACAATAACATAGGGATCATCATCGCGTGTGTTCAATGCAGGATCAAATAGTTCACCTAGCTTTCCCCACAGAGTAACAGTGCTGGTGATAGAGCTAATACAGCAGCAAGACCAAAAAATATGTTAGTACAAATAAACCTCAAATATCCCAGGGAAAAAACTAAGATGGAGCAACGAATGGGGGGGGATCATTAAGGGGTAGCTAGGCATCAAGCGAGTTAAGAAATTTATCAATCAATTCCAAACTTACTAATCAGTAAAAATTCTGATATCCCTTTTCCGATAGCCAGCCCCGACAATCTCAACCTCACCAAAACTGCAGAAGCAGCCCACAATGTCTACATAATTAGAATGGCAAAGCTCGTCTCTTAAGTCAAAAAGGAAACTGTATGCCATCTCTGCACATTATGATTTAAAAGCCTCACATTAAGATTAAAAACATACACAACACTCATCCCCAAGAAAATCCATAAAACAATTATCAGTAATCTATCCATATTTAACAACAAATCCCCAACTTTGACTCAAATAACCAAGAAAAAGTATAAGGTTTACGGAAACATACCTAACCTAAATCATCACATAAAAGTAGACTTAAACCATCATATAAAAGAATGTACAACCAAATGGGCATAATATGAAACAAACCAAAATAATTACATAAAATTACATATAGATATAGAGAACACATAAATTTACAAACAATCAAATTGATATTCACCATCAAATCAATTCATCAAACATCCTGCAATAACAAATGAAATGACACAATTAATACAAAGAATGAAATAGAAGCACACCTTCTCGAATAACCTTCCTTGCCTGCTTTGCCAAACTATCTTGTTAATTTGGACCATTGTCACCTGCTGTGAATATTTATATGTAATTGCTGAGCACCGATTGACGTTTCAGGTACTAAAGTGCGTTACCGGCGAAACCCTTGAAATACCAACTGAAAATAGCCCCAGGAAGGCAAGAAGGCGCACATATCTCTAATAAATACACGTAGCTATGTCTATATGTATGCCCACACATTCTCTTCATATACAAGAGAGAAATTCTAGGTAAATAAAAAAAAAATGAGAGAAATTGCTGAAAAACTCAAAATTTAGCTTGGTCAGATTACGGGAAGTGCCACGTCATACGCCCAAGTTTTTCCTTTATATAGATATATAGATATAGATGATCTTGTCCTGTTTAAACAAATTAAGTATTGTATACGAGTAGCTATTAGGACAGTATTCACAAGTCTGAAAATTTAGGTAGTTCTAGTGTATTTTGAATCATAAGCTACACAGACGTAGTGTTTATTCCAAGTTGGAGCATGTGTTATAAGTTTACAAGAGACGTACTTTTAATTACTTTGATCTCCTGAAAGCAGGGGAGTTTCTCTGAATAAATAAGGTGGGGTATCAAATTAAACCAACAAACGCAGTGAACAGCAAAAGAAATATATTTCTGATTTTTATTCATTTATAGAGATGATGTTAAGAGAAAAATAGCAAGGCATGGATCCAAAAATCGCACAAACAATTGAGTGCATATATGTCTGCAATGCCAAACTAAACAATGAAAGCAACACAAAAAAGATATTATTCTGGCTTCAAAGAACAAAAACAAAATATTATTCCTGAAGTTACGACCATCCTCTGTGGATCAGTGATCTTTCACCTCGAATAGGCCATCAGGACCTGCATGTCATAAAAGAAACGTCATAGATAGTTTACTCTAGTGCAGATGATTTAGAAAAGTTTAATAGAACGTCTGCTGTAATGATGCTTGTCAAGATAGAAATGATTACACAGAAATATACTCTAATAAACAAGAATTAATGGTGCAATAAGACTATAACCAATTAAGAATTTCCTACAAATATGGTTTTTATCAAAGAAAATGAAAGCCATCTATGCAGACAATATCTGCATATAATTATGGTTATTATCACTAAAGCACCAAACACTATCTTTATTATTTGTTGTCATGAAAATGCTTTATGTGTACCCAAAATTTGTCATTCTGACAACAAAGTATCAAAACCAACAGTATTTTTGCTACTATGTTCCGAATCCTTGGCTTGAGTATAACACATCCCTTCACTTAATAACATAAACCCTTGTTTAAGAACAGATTCCTACTTATATTTCCCAACCAAAAAAAACACAGAATCACAACTTCAAAAGATTTCTAATGCTTCATATCTACTCTGCTCATAAACTCTATTCTTATTCTGTTAAACCGTATGCCACTGGCAGATGGGTTGATTTAATATCTATCAGAATGATGTGTTGCCCACTTGATAGTTCAATATCCTTTTCATCAACCTTATAATAAACTACATTAATTTCGGTTGCAGATAACAATGTCTCGCAAGAAATCATCATCAAACACTAAACTGTGGAATTGAGAAAATGGTAACTTCTGTCCTGTTTCAGAGTGCAGCTGACGCTCTAAGAATGTTTGAAAATGGCAACTCTTCTGTGGTGATACCTTATAACTTACTGAAAATTAACAAATATAGAGAAATATCATGTGTTTTCTTACGACATACCCCACGGGAACTCCTTGGTACGAATGTGCAAATATGAATATGGCTGCACATAAAATTAATACAACGTAACATCAGAAGTAGTACATTCAGTATTTTTCACTAGGTAATTATAACTACTGAATCATATAATGCATACACATTTTTACCTAGCTTGAGCAGCTAGCTAATTGAAGAAAAAATCTGAATTTCGGGAACAGAAAGCTTACAGGGGGCTCTTCAAAATGAGTATGACCCTTGGAAAGAACAACAAAAGCAAGAATGGTGCATGATCCCATGCCTGCATAGGTAATCTTCTCCCATTTTGCTGACTCATCTGTGCAAACATGAATTTCTATTACTCAAAAGATTTAAAAAACTCACAAATGTTTCCATCTCCATTACAAGGTGTTGGCCCTTTTTACCACTTGTTTAGCGAGAGACTACAATTTTTACATTGTCCCCTTTTTACTAGATTGGGCACGCATATTGTAGCATACGACATATTTTATCGATACACAAGTACAGAATGAGTACTAACTCAAAAATAGTTTTGTGTAATATTTTTCTGATAAGTGCCTTTGTAATAAATTTAACAAATGAGCTAGTTGTTTCATGAATAAGCAAAATAGTCAAATCTCAATTTCTCAAATGCACGAAAATTGATAACATTCATGTGATGCTCAAAGGAAAGCAAGTAAGCGACCCTGATCACTCTCCCACTTAACAACAATCCCCCAGTTTTGGTACATTGGACAAAAGTGGCTGCAATTGTATGAATTTTGGTCATAAATTGCTGGACACACATATTGAACATGTGTTTCCGCTAATTTTGTTTAAATGATGCGGAAGTTCAAAATCATATTCATGGAAAAATATAATTTCTTTCTTATATTCTGGAGACCGTCTTTCAAAAATCTTTAACAAGCGAGAATGCTGATATATATTTGAATAAATAGAAGAAATTGATGAAGATATATGTGTGTGATGTCATGAGAAATGAAATAAGAAATAAACGAAAGGTGACATGCACGTACATGCATCGTCTACGCCAGGTTTCGAAGAAAATGTTCTGCCGGAAATTGCCGGAGTACGGCGGAGCTGTACGTTTCGTAGGGCTGATCTCACCATCGCCGACGCCATTTCTCGATCTCTTAACTTTTCCTGCTCTTTCTGATTATTTGTTGGCCTATTCTCAAGTCTTAACTGACTGACCTTTTCTTTGAAATATATAGTAAACTTTTTTAAAATAATATGCTTGGGACCGGGAAAAAATATTACTTTATCGAGTTTATTCCTATTTTGAGAGTAAAAATACATAGTCTCCATTATGTTGGGACCGGAAAAAAATATTATTATATCGAGGTTATTACTTTATCGATTATTACTTCATCGAGGTTCAACTGTACTATTTTTTGTAATTCTGCTTAGATGAATAAAATACTTTTTATTTCCTTTTTCTTAAAAGAAAAAATACTCTTTATTTCAAACAGGACTAACAAACAAAACTTAAATTTCAATGTTAAATTTTGTTTATTTTACACACTTATAATTGATTTGGTCGATAAAATGAAACCAGAAATGAATAAGAATACATTAGATAATATAAAAAGTGGTCTAAAAAAAAGAGGCTTATATTAAAGGTTGAAGATAGGAGGGAAAGGATAGCGAGTAAAGGCGAAATTTAAAAAATAAAATTTAATGAAATTATGTGCAGATTTTGGTGATCAGTTTGCGCAAATTCCATGCAGTAGACTTTTTTAGAATTGTCTGGACGACAGAATCCTATTTTTTAATTTGCCGAAAATATATTAATGGGCTGCAAGCAAGATGTCTTGTCCCATCTAATATGTGAACACCCTTAACAAGAGTTTCGCCTCCTTAACTGGATTTCTCACTTTGTGTTTTGCCTTGAATTTGCAGAATGCCACTGCCACTACAATTAGTCCAGTTGAAATAGTTTTTGGCTCATTGTTTGAGTGTAAGTTTTAATACCGAATACACGACCCTAATAAAGGCCATTTAGAAATTTATTCCTTTTTTTGTTAAGTGAAAAGGGGATTTCTAATACAAGTCCCTATAACCTGAGAAAGCAACTCATCCCTCAAATATACAATCGGACAGAGAACTACAAATGCTGAGCAAGCTCCTGAGCTAACTCTTTGGGAGATATGAAAATCACATCACTACTTTGTGACCAAGTTAGCAAAAAAATTTGCTTATTAAGATAGCCAAATGATCCCTCCTGAGCATAGCTTGTATCAGCACCAGACAATCAGATTCCAGCAGCACCCTATTCCAAAATTATACTTTGACAAGACAAAGCAGCGTCTACATTTACTTTGATCCTATTCATGCCTGATTTAATCCACTGCTCAATACCCTCGCCTTGAATCATCACCGACATAGATGGATAAAAACATTATTTTGAGCATTTTGCCATGGAATCAAAGTCGGATTTGCCCAAGTTACCACCTCATCAACCAACATAGCCTTTAAGAACAAGTTCAATCTTGAGACTATTGATTTTAACAGTAAATGGGTTCCATTTGATTTGTGTGTGCACAAAACAAGATTTGAATTTGAAATGGTGAGTTTGTTGTGACAAAACAAAACACTTTGGATAAAGATAATCCAAAAATTATGAAAACGAGGTAATCTAGTGTACATGCAGTCAGAAAATTTATATTTTGAACCCATAAATTAGGTTGATTAATATGTACACTTTTTCCTATTGTTAGTGGGGGTAATGGAACAAGTATCTAGAATTTGAAAACTTAAACAAGTTAATAAGATTACTCTGCATAAACAAGTTATATAGATCACTCTGCATAAATATTCAGCATCTTGAGAACATTACTAACGATTTACAGCAATTTTCAGATCATTTGCAACTTTTAATAATATTATCTAACCTGAAGAAGTCTAAAACAAACTGAACAAGTCGCCAAACTTTACATTTCAGGACTCAACATGTGATGAACGAGCCCACTTAAGGCCTTTGAGCAATTTGACAACATTTCTCATAGATAGCCTGTTATCTGGAAATGCTGAACTACAAACAAGAGCTATATCCAAAACCTTTTCAATCTCTTTATATTCGTGGATCGATGCACCCATACTAGGGTCTACAAGCTGAGCTAAACCTTCCCAGTGATTGCCAGTATCAGTACTTCCATGATAGTATGACGAGAATACAGCTCTAACCCACTTCACAATGTCCTGATCGTCACCAAAGGAGGGATCATTTGGCCTTTTTCCACTTATTAATTCCAACAGAACAACACCGAAGCTATACACATCACTCTTCTCCCTAACCTGTAATGTGTAGGCATACTCTGGATGTTGTTCAAACAAATGAGAAAAAAGCATTAGTTATCATTTCATGAAAGCGATTATTCTTATTATTACTTTTGTTTTTTTAATCCAGATCGCATCCAGATAATTTTTACTAATGTCTCAACAAAGGATTTATACACACAATTATAAATAAAGTTGTAGAGATAGATGAAGCACCTGGTGCAATATAGCCATAGGAGCCAGCCACTCGAGACATACACTCACGATCACCCTTCTTGTTCAAAGTTTTGGCCAGCCCAAAATCAGCAAGTTTTGGCTTGTACTCTTCATCTAACAAAATATTATTAGACTTCACATCCCGGTGGACAATGGATGGCACGCAGTCATGGTGCAAATAGGCTAGCCCTTGTGCAACCCCTTCTGCTATCTCGTACCTTTTTGGCCAATCCAATACCTCTCCCACTTTTCCCTTATGCAGAACATCTCCTAAACTTCCATTTGCCATATACTCATAAACCAACACCCCATAGTCCTCTCCATTACAAGTTAACAACAATTTCACAATATTAACATGCCTAATGTTACCCAGTGTCTCCACCTCTGACTGAAACACCTGTTCCATTTCTGCGTTCTCATCAACTCCAAACAATTTTTTGACAGCAACTGTCTGTCCTGTCTCCAGTTTCACCCTGTACACTTTACCTGATCCACCTGATCGAATTATATTTCCATCATTTAATTCACTTAACACATCTTCTTCATTGAACCCGATACACTGGAAAGTTGTAATCTTCAGTGGGCGTCTCAAATTTTCATGAAAAGATAGTAATCTTTGGGTCTTTATTAGGAGATAGATTAGCAACCCGAGAAATACTAGGGTAAAAACAGAGAAGAGCATGACCTTCCACAAACTAAATGCCTTATGTTTGGAGCATGGAGGTAGGAGCTTCAGATCTGGACTGCAAAGTCCTGGGTTACCTAATAAACTCGACAGGAACAACTCATTATCAAAACTAACAGGAACTATGCCTTCCAATGCATTGAAAGAGAAGTTAAAAGCGTTAAGCTTCAGCTTTAATAAACTCACTGGAATTTCACCGGAAAGTAAGTTTCTAGAGAGATCAAGATATGTTAACACTTGCAGATCCCCAAGCTCGCTCGGAATTTCACCAGTGAATTGGTTGTTAGATAAATCAAGATCAGTAAGAACTCTCCATGAACTCACTGTGTTAGGAATCACACCTGTAAACATGTTGCCCTGGAGGTCAAGCTTTTCTAAATTCTTCAATGTAGTTATACACAAAGGCAATTGACCAGAAAATCTATTGAAACTCATATCAATAACCACAAGCTCTTTTAAATTGCAAATTTCAGGAATGAAACCACCAGAGAAATTGTTTCCTGAGATAAGTAATCTAGTCAAACCTCTTGCATTTGTAATTGAAGGATGGATAGAGCCCTCAAGTCTATTGTTCCGATTTTCAAGAAATTCAAGGCCAGACAAATTCCAAAGCCCAACTGGAAGCTTCCCGGAGAGATTATTGTTGAAGATGCGAATGTAGTTTAAAGAAGTGCATTCACCGTACCACTCAGGAATCGCACCCGAGATTTTGTTGTTAAATGTCACTAAACGCTGAAGCTTCTTCCTGTAACAAAGATAAGGAGGCAATGTACCTTCTAATTTGTTACCAGAGACATCAATATCTACCAAACCTGAATGCTTACCTAGATTCAAAGGTAAACTTCCTGTTAAGTTGTTATTGAAGAGCTTCAATTGATAGAGATTAGGGTTCAAAGATAAAACTTGTGGAATACTTCCGCGAATAAAATTGTCATTTAGAGCAAATGATTCTAGAGGTAATGCTGCTAGACTCTTAGGAATTCTTCCAACCAATTTATTCTCCGAAGCATCAAACTGAAGCAAGGACTTCAAATTTGAAAATGTGTTTGGCAATTCACCGGATAACTGATTATGGTAAAGCTCAATTTGTTCAATACTCACTAAATTACCAATGCTACTCGGAATTTCCCCTGAAATAGTATTTTGAGACAGATCAAAATTTTTGAGAGCGGATAAATTGCCTATACTTTCTGGAATCACGCCAATAAGATTTGACGATGAAAGAAAGATACTTTCTAGCTTCATGAGTTTTCCTATAGTGGAAGGCAATGGTGATGGCTGGAAAGGATTATAGGCAAGTTCTAAGTGACTTAACTCAGTGAGATTAGTTAAGAATTCGGGGAATGTACCGTTGAGCATGTTGTTAACGAGACAGAGCACCTTAAGTCCTTGTAAAAAACCAAAACTCTTCGGAATGTGACCCGAAAAGTCATTCGAGGAAAAATCAAGTGACTTAAGGTTTGTGAAGTGAGCACCAAAATCCGGTAAATTTCCAAAGAAATAGTTAGAGGAAAGATTCAATGTACGGAGGTGAGAACAAAGAGATATGGAGTGAGAAGAAATGGTACCATTGAGATTGTTATCGAAAAGGTTGAGATGCCGGAGAGTGTGTATATTGCACAACTCATCAGGAAATGAGCCATTAACATTGAAACCACTGAAATCAATGGAGATAACGCCTGACGCAATGCATGTTATGCCAGTCCAATCACAAGGTGCATATCGTGTCGTGTTAGCCCAATCACTAAGTCGATTTTCGCAGTCGATGAGTTGATGGTTCTTGGCCTTAAGCAGAAGGTTGATGACATTTGTAGGTGAGTAAGACACTGTAATATGAGTAGAAAAGATAAGTACAAGTGATATAATGAGAAAGAAGCTTAAGCTTAAGTTCCTGCAAGCCATAATGATTCTGTGTTTTTAGAAACTGAGAGAGCAGTGAGTTTAAGTGGAATGGAATTTATGTGTGTGTGTGTGTGTGGTATCAGGGAGAAAAAGGGATATTAAAGACAGGCGATTTTCGTGAGAAAGAGAGCGTTAAAGTTGGGGTTCCCGGAGAAGAGCGGCTGAAATGACTAGTAAATGACAAGAAAGATGGTTTCTCTACAATTTCACGTACGTTTTTTGTGTCACACAGCTTCACGTTTATCACATAGGCTTTGAGTTGGCTGTTACATCTTTGCAGCGGTTAGATATTATTTATACAATTTATTATATTATTTTTAGTATAAGGTTAAGCTTATAAACTTTTAAATGGTTCCCTCGATTCGATAGAGATTTGGAACCAATTTATTTTCGTTTCTATATTAAAAAATTTGATAAAAATCTCGATTTTTGTCAATTTGAATTCAATTTTCACCATTACTTACTTCTTGCTTAAAAATTGGTAAAACTTCAAAGCTTCTGTATTGATATTTGTGTGCGTTTAGTTGTGTTTATGAATTGTACTTACCCATGGTAATATATCATCTTCCCAAGACATGCTATTAATTTTGGCGTTGAACAAGGTTACATGACTGGGACGTCGTAAATTTTAATGGCTCAGCAATTGCTGGTGAAATTTTTTGTTAAATATTTCTTTCGTATTCCATAAGATACCATAAACTATACTCTATCTGGTTCTGGACTTCTGCTGTTCTTTTGTTGGGATTTATTGGCATAAAGTCATAAACTAGCGTAAAAACTTGTGTAAAACATAATTATTGAAATAATTTCTTGCTCGAAATTATATTTATATTAAGATAATTTTGTAATAAAAAATGAGAAATGATTAAATTTTATTTTATTTCATATTTTTATAATAATTTTAAATTATTGCATACTAATTTCATTAATCAAATATTTGATAATATGAATTGTTGTGCAAAAAATTCACACGACACCCCGAGAAAGCCTCGCCGGAATAACAAGAATTATCCTTGGTTTTCGGATAATTTACAAACCGAACAGCTGTACTAAAACAGGGCAGCTGAACCTAATAATGGTGTTTAGTGTTTTTTGGGCTGAATTAGCAAGTTCACCGGACAATAATGGCAAAAATCCGGCCAAGTACGTCCAGGAATGTATTACTTAGGGTACACGTGCCTTGTGTATTCAGAAAGTAAAAAACCGAACACCTTGCTAATTGCCTACATATCCTATTTATAGGAATCAAGCCCTAATGTAGTTCTTTTAGGTTAGGAATCCTTTCCTTGTTGATTAAGCCACGAAAATGATAAAGTTTCATCCTCCCTCCAGTGTTTATCTCGAAGTGTTTGTGTAGAAATATGCCTTATCCTTTAATCAGCTAGCCACTTGGTAGAGTCCTGTCCGAGGTAGGACTCTCAAAGCCCAATCCTACCATAACTCTATATACATATCACGCATATATAAGAATTATCATATTTAGAAACGTGTCCCTCCATAAAATAGACTGTAAAAAGGACTCAATTTACGTCTCCTAAACTTAGGAGGTAATCCTTATCCATTCGAATCTGCAGAGGTGGAGCCTGTGGGTATACCTGAACCTGCACAGCTTCCCTAAAAAGCGAACCTCCACCTCCAGAGCTTCCCTCCAGAGGTACACCTCCCTTTTTCCTGCAAACTTGTTCCTACCTTTTAAACACCCTACCAGGTCTCCAACATCCATGGGCCCAAAACTAAGCCCATTACAAATTTTGGGCACAACAACTACCCCCCAGGTTCCTTGTAGCTATAAAATACACAAGGAACCTTGCCATCTCCCCTCAAATTCAGCTTCACATTTTACGTCCAGCTCCAGCATAATACCCTTATATCTCGAATTTTCGACAATGACCTTACCATAACTAGACCAACAACATCCCAGAATTCCCTTGCTTGTCTTTTAATCAGAACCTACACCATTTCTATCGCTAAAGGATTTCACTGGAAATAAATCCCCATTTTTTTTTTAATTTTTAACTTAGGTTCACCTAATTATAACTCCTACCAAGAAATCTTTTTCCTCTAAACAATTCTCTCCAAAATAATCTTTCTGATACCTTGAGTGAATTCCCAAAATTTTATTTGGAAAAAGCAACTCAAAAATTAGAATTTCACCAAAAATAAAAAATAAATCCCATTTGTCATTTTGAATGCCGTGTTCCACATATACATAGCTTCTTAACGTTTCATATCCCAATGCAACAATAACTCCTACCCCTTCACAATTGGTTTTTTACACGCCACATCCTTTCATATATCAAAAATCCATTCACCCCCCTTTTTATTTCCTTCTTATCTCTACAATAAACTCCCTCTTCTCTATCGGTTCATCTCCCTATCGGAAGCTCCATTCAGGCGCACCATTCCGGAAACACCTTCATATTCCAGCGGCTCAAACCCTCCAAACTTTCTCAAGGTATGACCTTTTCCATGCTCCCAGTCTCTCACATACATTCACTCCTATTTTACTATTTGCATGTTACGATTAGCTTTTGATTTGCAATTATTCATGTACACTTCACACACATACCACTATCCACACACTCATATGGCGATTCCATGTTTGTTAGCGGTTAATTCACCGGTAAAATGAGAATTCCCCTTTTAAAACCGTGGTGTCCCTTAGAAATTAAAACCCTAGAAACCAAATCTTGTTGATTTATGCCTATGAATACATCAATATTGTATATGTATATATATATTTACATTTGTACAAACAGAATCCATAGATAACCCTTAATCCCAATCACTGCTTGCCCAATAATTGGTGTGTTAATTCCTTTGCCCAGCTAGTCCCTTGTGCGAACCTACCCTTTCGCCGTTTTCTCCCTTTCTTCGCCTTATTATTAATCTATGAACAATATCCTTTTTCCAAAATTCAATTACTGTTTGTTATTATAATGCATGTATCAATCTTTATTTTTGATTGAATTTGCATAAGTAATATATGCATTATGTATAGATACCAAATTTAAGAAGAGTAACCAAGATTCCTGATGGGCGTACCTGTGCCCAGCTAGCTGTTTAGGCGAACCCGGCCTTTCATTCGCTCCTGACCGCTTTTAATGTGTTTATTTGTACCTGTCTGTTAAGACACTTCATTCGGGAGGACTCACTGGTCACCTAATCATCCTGCCTCACTTTGTGCAGATGTCTGGTGGATCAGTTGCAGCTAGCTCCCAGCACTCTACCTCTGAGGAGATTGCTCACTCCCCAGAACTCCCAAGCACCAACCAGCTTCCCTTTACCACCCCAGCTTCTAAAGTTAATCCATCTTCCTCTATAAGCACCAGGACTCGTTCAAAAATCAGAATAACTGAACCTGCACAAACCCGTCCCTTAAGAACCAATCTTTTTACTCATAATACCAGAGACACTCGACCAGCCATCCTTGTATCCTCATCAAATGAACACATGTCACTAGAATCAACAACACCAAACCTTCTTCAAGAACTTACTGCTGACGAAGCTTCCTCTGTAAAAGCTACCCCCTCACATACTACCTCAACAGCTCCTCCTAGAACTGACTCTTTAACAGGTGATTTAGAAAACAATACCTTGGAAAAACCTCCTGCCACCCTGTCCTGTGAAAATTTAAGTACCTCCATGACTGCTCCCTTATTAAAGAAGCTGACACAATCACACCACATAGGTTGCTCTTTAGTCATTCCCTCTCCCGAAGAGAGATGTCACAAGTTTGACATGTTTGAACCTGGCCAACTTCTACCTAAAGCTGTCCTGTCAGCCCAATTCTTTAGATTAGGGTTATCTTTACCTTTACACCCCTATATCCAAGAGATTCTTGACTTTTTTGACATAGCTCCTATCCAACTCACCATCAATTCATATCGCATGGCGATGTGTATGTATATTCTTTATCATACTAAGTTCAATAAGACTCTTTCCGCTCGAGAGCTGGGATATTTTTACCAGCTAAAACCCACTGGCAAGAACTCAGGTTTCTTTTATTTGGCCACCTGGAGTGTCCATGAAGGCCAGTGTTTTAGGAGTTGTAAGAGATGGATGAGTGGCTGGCTCAAACAGTTCCTTTACTGTTATGACTACCCTCAATTAAGAATCGATTTTAATCTTTCTGTAAAAATACCTGCAAAATCTTCTTTAAGAGGTCGAACCTTGGAACGTGCTGTAGAAGCACTGAATCTGTCAGCCGGACTAGGGAATGGCCTTAGCTTGTTAACTCGAGATAACCTCATGAGTTGTAACTTCATCCCTGGGAGAGGTAGCCCTACTCCACCTAGCTAAAACCTGCTTACAATCCTTACACCATGCACAGTACTAATATAAGCATATACTTATGAAAATTGTTTTCTTTTTAAATCTGTAACTTGCTAACCAGTCTCCATGTTGTTTGTTTTTCACAGAAATGGCTTCAGGAATTCCCTCCTTTATCAAGAAAACAACCAAGTATGAAGAGATGTTTACTGATGATGAAGATGATAAGGTCACCCCTATCGCAGCTACTCCTATTTCAAAGATCAAAGTTCCCTCTCCCACTCTGGAAAAATCATCCACCTCTTCAAAAAGAAAGTTACCACCTCCTCTCCCTGAACCACCTCGAGCTTCTGCCTCTGCTTCTCGCTCTACTAAAAATGCTAAGATATCTCCTTCCTTAGACCCTGGAAGTTCTGGTCCCCATATGCAATATTTCTTTGAGATGGCAGGAAGCCAGATTCCTAAAGAGGCCATAGCTGCTTGGGACAAAATGTCGCTAGCTGAGGGTGCACGAGCTGCTCTTCATGCCAATGCCCAGAGTTTGTTTCATTACCTCAAGCATGGTGAGAAGATTGTGGAGACAGCTAGAGGTGACCAAAGACTTGCTGAAGAGGTGAAACAGCTTAAACAATCCATCAAAGCCAAGGATGATGAGAAGAAGAAGTACATGGATGCCAATAGGAAGCTCAAGTCTGCTGAAACCAAGTTGATAAAGGAACGTGACCAGCTGGCCAATTCAGTTGCTGGTCTTGATGCAGAGAAAGAGGAGTTGGTTTCTTCCCATGCCAAGCAAATCCATGAGCTAGAGCTTAAAGTGGAAGCTATGAATATCAAGCTCGCTGAAGAAAGGTCCGTTCAAAAGGAGAAGAGAAAGGAAGCCTATGGTATTGGCTATAATGCGGCCATCAATGACTATATTGAATCCACCTACCTCAGGTTCCCTGACTTAGACTGGTCCCAGCTTGGTGAAGATGCCGTGAAAGCTGTGGAGGACCTTAAGAAGAAGGAAGCAGCCGCAGCTACGGTGGATCCCGTTGATCCAACTGATAGGGAGAAGGAGGTGGAGGTTCCCTCAAAAGATGCAGCTGAAGCTAAAGCAGATGCCTCCCACACAGCTGTCCCTGTTCCTCCTGCTCCAAGGGCTGAGGTATCTCCTGACACCCCTACTCCTTAACTCCTTGAAATTAAAAACCTTTCCTACCCCTGCGTGGGTTTAAACTTTTAAATCATTTTGCATGGCCTTGGTGGCTATTAACTTTAAATTTTTATGAGGTCGTGGGCTCCTCGTATTGCCTCACAAGATGTAACTCATAACTTTGGTTTCCCTTAACTATGCATCTGGTTTTTCCATATATTATCGTACTGTTCATATAAAGTTATCATGCTGAACGTAAGCATTCCAGTGATAAGGCGCATACCTAAGCCAGGATGCCAACTTTTCACTCGTAACCAAATGAGTTTCATAGGAATATCAAACTCATTACAAATGTATGTTGATATAAATCCCTATCTTAACATTTCTTGTTAAGTAATCATTTCCCATTTAGAGTTAAAGAAAATAATACAAGTGCATCGAATTGTTTAAAAACACACAAGACACTTATATTTCCAAAACCAATAACCATCTTTTAGACATGTACATCATGAGGTTTCCCTTAACATGATTTCATCCGTTTGTGGGTCATAGTAATTCAATAACCAACCAATCCTTTTTCCATGTATGAAGTATCCTGTTTAATATATAATAAAACCCTTATGAATGAATATCCAAACATTCGTGCAAAATTCCAAAGTAAGGTGGAGCTTCCCATTTGCTCGCACTTAGCCCTTCCACGTAGAGAATGATCATATGGCCCATGCCTCGGTTCCCATATGACTTTATTTTATTTAAAAAGAATCCATAAAAACCTTTTTCCAGAAATATGAACATAATGTGCATCATATGTGAGCTTCACTTTTTTTAACCAGCTGAAGCTTATTGCCTATTTTATGTAAGTTATTCCATTTCATGTAGCCTGAATTCTGGCTCCTACATGATATATCCTTTGGCTCTTCATGCGCCCAGATTCCCTGGGATCCACATGAACCTGATAGTATATTTCCAAAACAGCTTCCATATTGGAACCTCCTCATAGGTGGATCAATTTTGCGAACCTCTTCTCATGAGGTTCTCCATGTACCATAATCCATTCCAAAATTCATTACCATATTCCGTTCCAAAATTCATATAAATTTTTTTTATACTCCAATTTTTGACTTCCTAAGTTCAGGAAAATGACAAAGGGGAGGTGATATAACCTACGACCCCCCAAGTTCTTTAATCATATTACCAATTATGATAAAGAACTTAAAACCACATACTTATGCATACGGTTCCATACTCATTCCATTATGCATATAAGAAGCAAAACATAATACAAGAACAGAACATGTTATAAAAAAGCAACAAATTTATTGGCCTCATGGAAGCAAAATTCATGACATTTTCTATCGGTGAGGTGTACATGCACTACCCCCCGAGCATAGCAAGGCAAAATCAAATCATCTACTTGTCCTAAAGATGGCAGCTATAACTAATAAACTACCTTTATTAATCCTATACCTGGAAGAGGTCTACTTAAAAGCGTTACCTGAAAAAAGCACCTACTGGTAATATTTCCTCAAATGTTCGGCATTCCATGCCCTAGGGATCAGCTTCCCATCCAAATCAGTCAAGTGATAAGTACCTTCCCAAAGAACCGTCTTTATAAGGTAAGGTCCTTCCCACTTGGCACCAAATACACCATGACCAGGTACCCTCATGTTGGGTAGCACCCTCCTTAAAACCAAATCACCCACCTTCAATGGGCGAGCTCGTACCTTCTTATCAAAATATTTCCGCGTGCGCTGCTGATATGCAGCCAGCTTCAGCTGTGAATTCATGCGCACCTCTTCAACAAGATCCAGGTACAAGCGATGATTCACCTCATTATCCTCAGGATTATAATTTTCCCTCCTGAACGAACCAGCTCCTATCTCAACAGGCACCATTGCCTCACATCCATATGCCAAAGTGAATGGGGATTCACCTGTTGTTGTTCTTGGAGTGGTATTATAAGACCACAATACCATTGGAAGCTCCTCCGGCCAGCTTCCCTTTCGCTCCTCCAACTTGGCCTTCAAAGTATGTTTTATTATCTTGTTCACAGCTTCCGTTTGACCATTACTTTGAGGGTGACAAACAGCTGAAAACCCCTTTTGAATTCCAAGATCCTCACACAAGCCTCGCATTTCCTTGTTGTCAAATTGCTTCCCATTTTCTGAGATGAGCTTATAAGGTACTCCATACCTACAAATTATAGTTCGAAACACAAATTCCTTCAACTTTGCAGCAGTTGTTGTAGCCAAAGGTTCCGCCTCAGCCCACTTTGTAAAGTAATCCACCGCAACAACCGCATATTTTACTCCTCCTTTGCCTTTGGGAAGCTCCCCAATTAAATCTATTCCCCAAACCGCGAAAGACCAAGGACTGGTGAGAGGTTTAAGAGGTACAGCTGGGTTGACACTCAACTTTGCGAACCTCTGAGAGCGATCACATGCTCGAGTGTACTTGTGAGCATCTCCTTGCAAAGTTGGCCAATAATACCCTTGACGAAGTATTTTGTGTGCCAAAGAGGTTCCTCCAGAGTGGTTACCACAAATCCCTTCATGCACCTCCCGTATGATATATTCGCACTCATCTCCGGAAATACATCTCAGCAAAGGTTTATTAAAACCCCTCTTATACAGTACTCCTTCATAAATTACATACCTTGCCGCCTTGTATTTCAACTTCCGAGCTTCATCCTTATCCGAAGGCAAAACTCCTTTAGTGATATACTCCACAATTGGGGTCACCCAATGATCTTTCACCTTAGCTTCCACATTTAACGCTTCAACCTTCGAAATACTTGGCTGAAACTGAACCTCTAGGGGGATGACTCCCAGCAAAGTAGCTTCCCTTTGAGAGCCCAACTTAGCTAGTGCATCTGCATCAGCATTCTCCGAACTAGGAATCTGTTCCAGATTTACCTCCTTAAACCCTCTCATCAATTCCTGTGCATACCTCATGTATAAATCAGTGCGAGGGCCTCTAGCCTGAAACCCTCCTTTAACATGCCAAACCACCAACATTGAATCACTGAAGACTGTCAAATTTTCCACCTTCATTTCCAAAGCCAACTTCAAGCCGGCAATTAGTGCCTCATACTCAGCATCATTATTAGTTGCATAGAATGAAAAGTGAATAGAACTCTGCAACTTATGTCCTTCAGGGCTTACCAAAACTATGCCAGCACCCGCTCCATTAGAGTTAACCGCCCCATCCACATACAAAGTCCACCACGGAGAACAATTTTCCACAGGCACCTCTGCCACAGGTAGCTCACCAACAGGTACGCATTCATCTCCACCTACCTCAAACGATGGAGGAAATTCCAAAAGAAAATCAGCCAATGCTTGCCCTTTTATTGCGGACCTCGGCTTATATTCAACATCAAACTGCCCTAACTCGATAGCCCACTTCATCAGCCTTCCAGAAGCTTCAGGTTTATGTAGCACCTGCCTTAGCGGGAAAGAAGTCCGTACCTCGATCTTGTGAGATTGAAAGTAAGGCCGAAGCTTCCTTGTAGCAAGAATTAATGCATAGGCTAACTTCTCCATGTTAGTATATCGGGTTTCTGCATCCAGCAATCTCTTGCTTACATAATACACCGGAAACTACACCTTCCCCTCCTCTCGAACCAGTACCGCACTAATAGAATACTCAGAAACTGCTAGGTAGAGTATCAGAGCCTCACCATCAACTGGTTTAGAAAGGAGCGGGGGACTACCCAGCTGTTCCTTTAGCTTCTCAAAAGCAGCTTCACATTCAGCCGTCCACTCAAAGTTCTTTCCTTTCTTAATTTCCGAAAAGAATTCCTTACACCTGTCTGAAGATTTCGAGACGAACCTGTTCAGAACTGAAACCCTTCCTGTTAATGACTGAACCTCCTTCACGCTCCTAGGTGACCTCATTTCCAACAAAGCTTTAATCTTTGCAGGGTTAGCCTCAATACCTCGGTGATTAACCATGAACTCGAGAAACTTCCCAGATTCTACCCCAAATACACATTTCTGAGGATTGAGCTTCAATCTATATTTCCTCAAGATATCAAACATTTCTGCGAAATGTGAAACATGATCAGCTGCCTTTTTTGATTTTACCAACATATCGTTAACATATACTTCCATTGTTTTCCCAATTTGATCCTTGAACATCATGTTTACCAGACGCTGATACGTAGCTCCCGCGTTGATTAAACCAAAAGGCATCCCAACGTAGCAATACAACCCCCTATTTGTTATAAAGGAAGTATGTTCTTGGTCTGGGCCATACATAAGAATCTGATTATATCCTGAATATGCGTCCATAAAGCTCAGCAGGGCATGCCCAGCAGTTGCATCCACCAGCTGGTCAATACGAGGAAGTGGGAAGCTATCCTTTGGGCACGCCTTATTCAAGTCTGTAAAATCCACACATGTACGCCACTTTCCGTTGGGCTTTTTGACCAGCACCGGATTTGCCAACCACATGGGGTAAAAAGACTCCCTCACCAGACCAGCTGCCAATAATCTGTCCACCTCTTCTCTCAAAGCAGAAGCTCTTTCATCACCAATGGCCCTTCTTTTCTGCCTTACTGTTTTCGCTTCTGGATCAATATTAAGACGATGACACATTACCTTTGGGTCTATCCCAATCATGTCTGAATGATCCCAAGCAAACACGTCCACATTCTTTCTAAGAAAGTTCACCAGAGCTTCCCTCATATTCAGATCCAGCTGTTTTCCAACTTTCAGCTCCTTACTAGAATCAGTGTTATCTACCATAAAAGATACAGTGTCTCCTGCAGCACCAGCTTTTTCTCTGGATTCGGGCATCCTAGGATCCAAATCAATTTCCACCAAGTTCCCTTTATCATCCACCTGGGCAGATTCAGGTACCTCTTTTTGCGATTGCTCTAAAATTTCCACCTCATCAAAGTCACTGTCATTGACTTCTTCCACGATGCCTTCAACAAAATCATCATTGCCGTTTCCATTTTTCAGTTGAGGTGCCTCCAGCATGAGCACCTCCCTTCCAGTACCTACCCCCAAAAATGAAGCTACATCCACGTAAGGGTCTTCATCTGGATGTTGCACAATCATAATTGTGTTACATGATTCTTTCTCACATACCCCTCCTTTCCGTTGAGAAGACTCTTCAGACGAAGTATTTGGGAGTCCAAGATAGCGATAACAGTTGTCAGTTGTTCTGCCATCTACCAACAACAAGTGTTTTGAAGCTTGCTCAGCAGTACGCAAGGCCTTACCGTAACATTCCCGTGAATCTGACTGACATCCTCGTAGGCACCCAATCCCATTAGGAGTTGGAAATTTCATTGAGAGATTGTAAATGGAAGTCACCACACGCATCTCCTTCAAGAAAGGCCTGCCCATGATAGCATTATAAGATATGTCTTCGTTCACAACCATAAAATCTGCAGCCTGGGTTGCCACATAAGGTTCGCTCCCCATCCTGATTGGGAGTTTCACACATCCCACAATCTGAACTGGACCTCCAGTAAATCCATATAAATCATTGTAAGAAGGAAACATTTCTTTATCCAGGAGACCCATTTTCTAGTAGGTATCGTATGCTATTATGTTACATGAGCTTCCATTGTCCACTAAAATTAGATGCACATTCATCCTTCCAATGGAGAACATGACCACCATGGCATCATTATGTGGGTGATGTACATGTTTAGCATCCTCCTCAATAAAGGTGATGTCTGCAGCTTCCCCCTTAAATAGCTTTGGGGGCCTTTCAGCCAGGTGGAAGACATTAGTGAGGGGAGCTCCTCTATCCTCTCGTGCAAAGTTTTTTATAGGGTTCCTGCTCGTACCCCCAATATATGGACCTCCTATTATGGTGTGAATACTATTCGCCCTTGCTGTACGATCAGGTACCATTTTTTCTGCCTCCTTTCTTTCTTTCTCATCTTTAAATTTTTTCGCCTCTTGTGCCACAAACTCCGTAAGGTATCCCTTCCTAATTAAATCCTCAACATGATCCTTCAAGTGATGACAGTCAGCTGTCTCGTGTCCGTTTGCATCATGAAATGCACAGTATTTTCCTAGGTCCCTCCTCCCGGGTGGGCCGATGCGAGTCGGCTTCCTGAACATTCCAGCTTTGTCCCCAATCTCAAACACGTGCTCGAGAGGTGCTGCCAATGGGGTATACTCTGAATATTTATTATAATTCTTCAAGGGTGGGGGCTATATTCCACAGACCTCCTTGAACCAGTTGCATTCACAGTTAGAGGTGCTGTCCTTTCCTTGCGACCAGCTTCCCTTTCAGTGGAAGCTGAAGCTCCATGATAGGAAGCACGCCTATCCACATTTCTTCTCCTAGGACTGTAGGACCTGCTTCTTTTTCTCCCATTCCAACCAGTTGGGTTGTTATCTTTCCTCAATTTAGCCATAGATTCCTCAACTACTTTATGAGCTTCAGCTCGTGCATAAAAATCAGCCAGCGTGACAGGTTCCTCCTTTTGAAGCTCCTTCCAGAAATCACTTCCAGGCCATATCCCAGCTATCAGAAAATTTTTATAGGTTTCATATGTAGCCTTCCTCACTTTGGGCACCTCTGCGTTAAAACGCTTAAAATACTCTCTGAGAGTTTCCTACTCCCTTTGCTTGATATTTGCCAAAGTGTTAGCAGGAGGTGCAAATGCCACAGTAGCCCAAAATTGAGTCACAAAGAGTTCGCTCATTTGCCTCCAGGAATGAATTGAATTAGATGGCAGCCTCTTGAACCACTGATGAGCATTATCCCTTAGCGTAGCTGCCAACAGCCGGCATTTTGTGCGATCCCTGACTTGGTACACCTCCATCTCAGTACTAAAACGGCTGAGATATTCCACTGGATCTGTGGTCCCATCAAACTTCAGATCTCCTACCCCCTTCTACCTAGGTGGAAGGGGTGAATCTCGGACCTTTTTAGTGAAAGGTGAAGCTACAGCTAGCCCTGATGTCGACCTCTTCTCAGCTTTAATTTTTTCCAGAGCTTTCCTCAAATCAGCCACCTTATAATTTGCATCCTCTCCATATGAGAGGTATTCCTCACTCTCATCTGTGTCTTCATTCGAGTCTCCATTCTGTTTGTGAGCTGAACTGTCTCGGGAGCTAGAGCTGTCTTCACTCCCGACAGCTGATTGGAGCTTGGTGGACTTAGACCTCCTGTCATGAGTCCGCTCCTCATCTTTAGATTTTTCCTTCCTATAGCTCTTAGAACCCCTCGACTGAGACTTGTCAAGGTTGTCATTTCCATCCACCTTCTCCTTCGTTCCATCCAACACGTGCCACAAATCTTTACTATTGAGCTTCTTCCCGACTCGATCAAATACGCTAACACTCCTAGTTGGGGAATCCACAGGACCTTCCTTCCGATCCACATTCTCTCGATCCGTTTCAACATCAGAGAAATTATTTTTTCGAGACTCTTGTTCAGGCTCTTCTTCACTCCTAAAATCCAAATTTCTTGGTGCCACTTCACGCCGTCTAAAGCGCCTTTCCGAGGACCTGTGCTTTCTTTGTCCTTTCTTTTTCCGCGATGATTTCCTTTCCAACTGGTCAATCCTACCATCCATAGCTTGAAGATGGTTGAGGATATCCTTAGCAGTTACTTCACCATCAGGATTGGCCTTATGCCTACCATCCTCGCCACTTGGCGTCCGAACAGGTTCGGAATTTTCCGACATTGATTCAAGAGAGAAAGCCCCTCCTTCTAGCGCCAAAAATGTTGTGCAAAAAATTCACACGACACCCCGAGAAAGCCTCGCCGAAATAACAGGAATTATCCTTGGTTTTCGGATAATTAACAAACCGAACAGCTGTACTAAAACAGGGTAGCTGAACCTAATAATGGTGTTTAGTGTTTTTTGGGCTGAATTAGCAAGTTCACCGGACAATAATGGCAAAAATCCGGCCAAGTACGTCCAGGAATGTATTACATAGGGTACACGTGCCTTGTGTATTCAGAAAGTAAAAAACCGAACCCCTTGCTAATTGCCTACATATCCTATTTATAGGAATCAAGCCCTAATGTAGTTCTTTTAGGTTAGGAATCCTTTCCTTGTTGATTAAGCCACGAAAATGATAAAGTTTCATCCTCCCTCCAGTGTTTATCTCGAAGTGTTTGTGTAGAAATATGCCTTATCCTTTAATCAGCTAGCCACTTGGTAGAGTCCTGTCCGAGGTAGGACTCTCAAAGCCCAATCCTACCATAACTCTATATACATATCACGCATATATAAGAATTATCATATTTAGAAACGTGTCCCTCCATAAAATAAACTGTAAAAAGGACTCAATTTACGTCTCCTAAAACTTAGGAGGTAATCCTTATCCATTCGAATCTGCAGAGGTGGAGCCTGTGGGTATACCTGAACCTACACAGCTTCCCTAAAAAGCGAACCTCCACCTCCAGAGCTTCCCTCCAGAGGTACACCTCCCTTTTTCCTGCAAACTTGTTCCAACCTTTTAAACACCCTATCAGGTCTCCAACATCCATGGGCCCAAAACTAAGCCCATTACAAATTTTGGGCACAACATGAATATATTTCATTAAATTTAAATAAATATCTAACTAATTATTAATTTTAATAATGATTAATTAGATATTTTGAATAAATATTTGGTTAATATTTGGCTTTTTGCTGCTCCAAATGTCAATGATCCGTCAAATTATAGTGGAACAGTAATGTAAAAATAACCTTTTTATTATTAGTTCTCGAAATTGAAGTATGGGTAGAAATCTTCATCGTCTACTATAGAATACTTTTGTACTATTTTAACCATTTTAATGCATGCAAGTGACTTAAATTATTTATTTTACAATTTTGTTTTTATGTGTTTCAATTTTCTTAAATATTTTATTAAATAGTTGTTTAGGTATATATATATATATATATAATTGCTCTGTTTAAAAAAAAAGCCATTGCTCCATGAAAAGTACCATTATATAAAGAACAATAAATAACACCATAAAATCTTACATAAAATCGCATTTAGATTCTAATTTTCTCATAGAAAATGATATTTTATGAATAAAAATAGAATCTAACAAAAATTTAGGATCAAATATAAATGATTACCCATAATTTTATTATTACAAAAAAATATATAAGATTCTGTAGTGGATTCTGTTTAACATTTGATTTTTGAATTTAGATGAGTTTCTATGTGAAATTCGATATGTAAAGTTTAATTGTTAAAATTTGTGATTCTTATCATAATAAATGAATTTTTAAGAAAAATAAAGTTTTATGATGGTGTTATTTACTGCTCTTTATATAAGGTGTTTTTTCTAGAATGTAACTCATATATGATTGATGGAGTTCTTGTAGATTCATCAACAGATGCTTCTCTTTGATTTTCTACAGATGCTTCAAATTGATTTCCAACTGATGGTGTAAGTTGCTCCAATAATATGCGGCCTTTTGGGATGTGCCTAAAAACAATCCGTGCGGGCTTGGTCACAGCCCAAAGTGGATAATATCATATTATTTTGGAGTTACGGCTTGATCGCGGCCCAACAAGTGGTATCAAAGCCGATGGTTAAGAAGTTGATCTTGAAATTGCGGGCTGGAAGTTGTGTGGTGTGGGAGGCTTTCCAGAACTGTGGTTGGAGATCTTGGACAGCTTGTGTCAAAAGTCTTCCTGATACTGAGGTGGTCGGGCGACGTGTCCTGCAAAATGAGGAGTCAAAGATAAATAACGACAGTATAAAGGTCATAAGATTGGTGGCTATTGGATTGAGGGGAGATTGTAGAGTCGGTGTCAAAATTCCCACATCATCAAGATAAAAAAGAATTATCCTGAATATAAGCAGCCAAAACAACTCCAATAATATGAAGCCTTTTGGGATGTGGTCAAAAAACAAATTCGTGCGGGCTCGGGCCAAAACGGACAATATCATATTATTGTGAGGTTAGGACTTGCTCACGATCCAACAACAAAGACCTTTTGGGACGATTTCCCTAGCAATTCTCACGGCCTAAAGTTGTCATACCCAAAAATGCATAACGCAAACTTTGAGCTGTACGGAATAAACCTCAGATTGTAAAGGGTTCTTGTAAAGTTTGTTAGCTATACTATACTGCGAGAAAATTAAAACACTCGGGCAGTTAACTTGAATCAGTCGATCTAAGCAGTGAATATTCCTTGATTTAATTCACTAACAAAGAAGACTATAATGGGGATTCTTTGGCCAATTCACGGGAACCTGTGTTCAGAGCCTTTCAAGCTAACATCCTCACTAATAAACCCAAAATTACAGACCATCTCCTAATAGATCATATGTTTCAAAATTTGATCCAAATGTATTTTTAACCTCAAAAAACGAATAATCTTGATAAATAAATAAAAATTCTCAATTCCAAGAGTATTGGTTCAGTTGTACTAAGGATGTTACGGATATAGAAACATTTAAATTTTCTTCTACTTTTTTTAAAAAAAATTAAGAATTTTAAAATTTTTAAAAGAAAGTATCTTAGAAAAAGAGTTGTAAATGAGTTGAGGCGAACCGGACCAAACTCTTGAGTGTTCGTATTTCAATTCATTTAAAATTTGTCGAACTCGTACTAATTATAGCCAAATTTTTTAGTTCGGGTCATTTAGAATAAATTGTTCCTGTACTGTTAGGGAAATATGGTAATAACTTGGAATTTTCTGAATTCGTTTGAACACTTTCAGATTGAAGTTATTTGTGGTTCACCCAGATAAATCAATCGGATAAAGTCAGAAATTCTGCAAGAAGAGAGAATATGTTTTTGTTGTGAATTTCAAAATGGACCAATTGTTAGATATTTGCCTAATATTCTTTCATATAAAAAAATAAAATTTAGAAGATTTATTTTACCTTATCAATATGGGATTTTATTTTATTCCCAAATATGTATTTGCAATGGATATATTAAATTAGTCAAAGATTTTATTTTTCACCCGTAGCCCGTTGCTTCCATGCCGTTGTCAAGCTTTTACGAATTTCAAGTCTTCAATGACAATTATATTCATTTTAACAAGCCTAATACCTCATGTATCAGTTATGGTTTTGAACCCTATATAAGGTGTTTGTGTAAAGCTCTGAGACAGATAGAGATAACAACAAGCAACATGTACACGTACAGTTTACTTTTGCTCTAACAGCCTCACTACCATCACTTTTATACTTCCTTTATTTATACAAATATCAATTATATAAGTATACAATATATACAATCTTCTGGGTGTTATTTGGAGCAGTCGGAAAATCATTGTTGTTGTCCTTTATCGTTCGTGCGCGGGAAAGGCAGAATCAATTTGGGTGTTGTACCGCTAAGGAGTTGCCAATAAAACCTTGCACGATTCCTTAGGACAGTATTTTCACACGCCTCACCAGGCTGCTCTCTAATCCCTCTTCTTTGACTGATATACATAAAAGCTTAGAACGTGCAAGAGCTCCTATTGAATGATGATTGGAGACATTGATTGTTATGATTTTTTCGCAAGGCTATAGTTCATTATTCTCTACCCGCATAGAGTTGTACTTTACTGGAATTACATACTTGCCTAATTTTTATTTTCTAATCTATTTTGAAACTTTATAATAAGGAGCTAGTTGAAGTGTTATTGTAGCTCGGTGAGTTCAGGTACATTAAAAAATTACAATTCTATGGTATGGAGTAATAGCTACCAAATTTTGACCTTCTATAGAATAGATTTATAGTTTTATATAGAGTAGTAATATTGGATCATAGACGCAATGCAAATAAGATTAACAGCATCTATACGAGTAAAATATAAACATCTCTTATATTATTTGAGGTTAATATTTTTTATCTATTAACAATTTGTTAGCTTTGTTGTTTATTAACTCAATCAGGAATATTGTTGACAACGAATGGTGCATCGATGACCTGCAACCACGAATGTGTGGTACAAGAAAATTCAATTTCGCTAATTAATTTCTGTCAATGTTAACTTTGTGTTTATATTTGGTGGTTCTAAGTTGCAACAGAAAATTTATGATAAAGGACGTCCGAAGACTTAAAGTGTACATCATAATAATATTATAAGTGACCCTAATTTTTGTCCAAGAGACAATGGGTCTATCTAGGAAATATGAGGTCCTAGATTCATCGAGGGGAATGGGGCTAAGCCCATAATATTGCATCATCGATAGTGGCAACCCTACTTGTTATATAAGTTCCAAGGGTAGAAACAAGCTGGATAGATGATTGTGTGGGAGCCTTCAATATATGGAGTTATACTCCTTAGAAGATGTACATAGATACATTCTTCTTCTCCATTCCTATGATGATGAAGTGCTCATATAGTGAACGGTAAGGTTGATTTTTTATACTCTTAATAAGTCTTAAGGCGGAATTTGCGAGGTACTTCTCCGTTCACTAGTACCTTTGAGGACTTACCTACGTGAGAGGAGTTGTGTGGCCGCAACTATGAGGTATGGGCTAATCTCTAAAACTCTCATGAGTCGGTTATTGCGCATGGCCATTATAGCGCAAGCCCTAACAATTGATTTTCCGTATTATGTGTGCTTTTGTCATTGTTTGGTTATAAGATTCAAGTTCCAGGCGTAGTCCACTTAGTTTCTTCAAACTGCGACAAATATCAATAGATGCGGGTTCCAAGCCGGAAGCTACCCGTATTTAATACATAATAAAATAAACTCCATACTATATTTGTTAAACTATTTTAATTTTTCTTAAATTTTATTTTTTGGGGAGATTGTTAGATATTTGCCTAATATTCTTTCATATAAAAAAAATAAAATTTAGAAGATTTATTTTACCTTATCAATATGGGATTTTATTTTATTACCAAATATGTATTTGCAATGGATTTATTAAATTAGTCAAAGGTTTTATTTTTCACCCGTAGCCCGTTGCTTCCATGTCGTTGTCAAGCTGTTACAAATTTCAGGTCTTAAATGACAATTATATTCGTATTAACAAGCCTAATACCTCATGTATCAATTATGCTTTTGGACCCTATATAAGGTGTTTGTGTAAAGCTCTGAGACAGATAGAGATAACAGCAAGCAACACATACACGTACAGTTTACTTTTGCTCTAACAGCCTCACTACCATCACTTTTATACTTCCTTTATTTATACAAATATCAATTATATAAGTATACAATTTATACAATCTTCTGGGTGTTATTTGGAGCATTCGGAAAATCATTGTTGTTGTCCTTTGTCGTTCGTGCGCGGGAAAGGCAGAATCAATTTGGGTGTTGTACCGCTAAGGAGTTGCCAATAAAACCTTGCACGAGAAGGGGCACGATTCCTTAGGACAGTGTTTTCACACGCCTCACCAGGCTGCTCTCTAATCCCTCTTCTTTGACTGATATACATATTAATATTGCTCTTGATTTTGTTGTTAGTTTATTTGTCAAATTTGTTAATTTTGTATCTTGGCCGCGTTGCTGTTTGTATTGTTGATTTGCTGTTGAAAACCTGGTGCAGACTAATTGTTTGACTATCTTGTATAAGTCTCAGAAATCTGATTTTGCAGAACATCCCTCTTCCTGTTTTAAGTTTAATTGCTTACTTGGCTGTTAATGTTCTCATTCTCTTGTGTGTTAATTCACTGTGACTGATTATGCATAAGTTAGGCTGACTTGTTATTGTCTTGCTACTGTTGCATTGAGATACACTAGGAACAGATCAAAGAATTATTTATTAATATAGGCTGAGGAACACACTATTTTTACAACACCAATGTATGAAAATGATCAATACAACACCTATATATAGAAGTCAACAAATGTGTCTTTTACCAACAAGCACATCTCAGTATTTTGTCAACAGACACATCTCATTTTAACAGTCATGTCTAATGCTAACAGACAAATCTTATCCCAACAGGTGTGTCTGATGCCAATGGACATGCCTCATAAGCAATAATACCGAAATCATAATAAACTCGAACAAAGCCTGCTCTCCGCACTCTTCCGACTTATTCGATATAATATTACGATTACATTGATCAACTAGTCAATTCAATTATACTAAAATATCTAACATGTACTAATAGCCAAATTTTTTGTTTGAGTCCGGATCATTTAGAATAAATTGTTCCTCACGATCAATTTTCAAACATGTATCATGAGTTACTATTTCTGAGCAACTTATCATATTGTTCAGGGTCTTTTGTTTACAAACAACTTAGCTTACAAACTCTTTCTCACGAGTATGCATTGACATATGCACAAAGATTTTTTAGGGAAGGGGGCGGTTTTTTCATAATTTTAAACATTAGAAATAATTTAAAACTGGGTGTGCAATGTACGGATTTTTTTATTTTAATATTATATGAATTTTTCATTTATTTAAATTAATTTTTTAAAATATGAATTTTGGAGTCTTACATTTTTATATGAGATGATTTGATAATAATTATATAAAGTTATCCTTGATATTTCTAGAAATAGAGGGATTTTAGTTAGAAAATATAAAAAAGATGATAGGTTTTAGTTGAAAAAGTAATCGGTTAAATATAGGTAATTATAAAATTATTATTTTATTTTATTAAATAGAATGTCCGTGATATGATTAGGAAAAAGTATGATTTAGTTAGAGAAAATTAAAAAGATAACATGTTCTAGGTAAAAAATGTAATTGATTAGTTTATAGTAATTATTATTTAATTACGTTAATTTACTAAATAAAATTGCACGTAATATTTTTATAAAAGGAAAAAATTAATATTGTCCGTGATATTTCTAATAAAAGAAGGATTTTAGTTAGAAAAGATGATATGTTTTAGCTGAAAAAGGTAATCGGTTAATTATTAATATTAAATATTATTATTTTATTTTATTAAATAGAACCTTCCTTAATATAATTGGAAAAAGTGAGATTTTAGTTAGAGAAAATAGAAAGGTAACGTGAAAATTAAAAAGATGGCATGATTTATGTGAAAAAGGTAATTGATTAGCTTATAATAATTATAATTTAATTATGTCATTTTACTAAATAAAATTGATCATAATTTTTAGAAAATGAGAAATTAATGTTGCCCGTGATATTTCTAGAAAAAGGGGATTTAATTAGAAAATATAGAAAGATGGTCCGTTTTAGCAGAAAAGGTAATCGATTAATTATTAGTATTATAATATTATTATTTTATATTTATTAAATAGAAACGTCTGTGATATAATTGAAAAAATAGAGGTTTTAGTAAGAGAAAAGAAAAAAGGTAAGGTGTTTTGGTTGAAAAAAGGTAACCGTCCATGATATAATTGGAAAAAGAGATATGTTAGTTAGAGAAAAGAGAACGTGTTTTGGGTGAAAAGTGTAATTGATTAGTTAATAGTAATTATAATATAATTATGTTATTTTATTAAACAAAACTGCTCAAACTATTTTATTAAAAAGAGAAATTTTAGTTAAATAAAATGTAAAAGATATTCTATTTTACCTGAAAAATGAAATTATTTAGTTGTTGAAAAATAGAAAAGGTAATATGTTTAATTTGAAAAGGGAAATTGATTAATAAAGAAAAAATTTTAGTTAGATAAAATATAAAAGAATATTGTATTTTACCTGAAAAAGGAAATTATTGAAATTTTAGTTAAATAAAATGTAAAAGATATTTTATTTTACCAGAAAAATGAAATTATTTAGTTGTTGAAAAATAGAAAAGGTATTATGTTTAACTTAAAAAGGAAAATTGATTAATAAAGGAAAAATTTTAGTTAGATAAAATATAAAAGAATATTGTATTTTACCTGAAAAAGAAAATTATTTAATTCTTGAAAAATAGAAAAAATAATATGTTTAACCTCAAGAAGGAAATTGATTAGTTAGTAGATATGTAACTGAGTAAGGGTAAATAAGTAAAATCAATTGGTACCAATCAACCAATCAAACTTTTAATATTTCGGCTTTTATGTAATAGTATAGATTTTCATTGTAAAATGAATTGTAAAAAAAGGAATCTCTATTTTGTGCTACCAAAAATTAAATTTACTAAAGTAATGGTTAGAAGTGTTTTTAATTTCTAAAATATATAAGGTAAAAATTAAAAAATTAAAGAACTATAAGCAATAATGTGAAAACAGAGAGAAAAAGTAACTACAAAAAAAGTTCAAGGGGAATCGAACCATCCGAGTTTCTTACATAATGCTTGTAAAAAATTATATTGGCACCGATAACGGGTATGTACACACAATTCTTTCCTAATTTTATTGATGAGTATGTTTACAAACTTGGGTTTTGGCCAATATTACCACAAAAACATATATCACATAACAACAATATTACAAAGCGTTGAAGGTGACCATAAATACCAACCTATTACGCATTATAACAATATTACGTATTTGATTTTAGGATAACTAGCATAAATTTTTCCCCCAATTACGTATTTGGAGAATGGGTAATAGGGTTACCCATTCTCCAAATGGGTAATAGGCTCCCCATACGAAAAATGCGTAATATATAGAAAATCTATTACCCATTTCTCAAATGTGTAATATACGGGTATTTATGACCAGCACCAGCACTTTATGATATTCTTGCCATTTTTACTCGATTTTATGGTATTTATGTCATTCTTTCACAAACTTTGTTCACGATCAGTCGATCATATTCATGAACTATGTTCATGAATATTATAATTAAACATGTTCACGAATTTTCAAGTAGACGATTAAATGCTAAAGTTCAAATCATTTGTAAATCAAACCTTAAAATCATGTTCCATTTTGATTTATTTATAAATCAAATTGAATCCAAACTGAACTTTTTTTTAGTCAAATACCGAACTATTCCTAAACATATCAACACATCTACGGACCTATTCGAATACAAATAATTGAAGAAAATCAAGTAGAAACACTATAATAATCAATAAGATAATAATCAGTATTAAATATTAGTTCTACAAAAATTTGTTAAGAAAAAATAATTGTATATTGAAAAAGTACGATGCAAACTAATATAGAATATGAAAAATTAATCGATTAAAATAAGTTGTGTTTGGGCACTAGAGTAAAGTTGTATTTGTCGAATATATATTACATTAATATATATATATATATATATATATATATATATATATATATATATATATATATATATATATATATATTATATCCTAAAGGGATAATAAGATAGTATTACTATAGGTCAAGGATTCGATTCCCATGAACAACATATAAAATTTAAAATATATAAGAAAATTTAAAATTATGTAAAAAAATTAATAAATATATAACAAAAAAAATCATAATTCAAATCTCATCAATCATATATTAAATTTAATATTTATAAACATTTAACATATTGCTGCAACACAAGCAAAAAGATGTGCAAATTCTATGATTCTTACTTTTATTGATATCAGTTTCCTACCTCATTCTTTAATATAAACTCTTATGTGTAAAATCTTTTGAGTTACAGAATCATAATATTTCTAACATGTTATCTTTTTCATATGATGATATACAGTATACATATACAAGTTTTGATTTAAGGGGTTGAGTTGGCACAGTGGTTAAGTGCCCAATCCATGAACCGAGAGGTCATGGGTTCGACTCCTGCCGGGGGTCAAAAAAAACCGGAAACAGCCTCTCTACTCTTGGGTAGAGGCATGGCTGCGTACAACCTACCCCCCTCAGACCCTGCTCATGCGGGATCTACTGAGTACGTTGAGTTTTTATATACAAGTTTTGATTTGGATTCCGCCGATGTTCCCTTTTCTTACCATCTTCTAATCATATTTTGTAGATACTTGTTTTTGTGAATAAATATGTATATAATTGTTAATTAATTATATCTTATTATATAATAAAATTAAGATAAATTATATCCTTACATAATAAGCGTATAAAGGATTGTATCTATAATTTTGGTTACTGTACCGTTAAAATAGTATTAACCGTCGAATCAAATAATAATTTTAAAAATAGACGATCAAAATTATATCATATTAAAAAGAAAATTATGATCTAAAAATGATATAATTAAAAAAAGATTGTAATAAAATTGAATTTTAAAAAGAAAATTATAATCTGAAAAAGATATAATTAAAAAGGTTGTATTAAAATTGAGTTGTATTTGTTTTTTTTATTACTATTAAAAAAATTCATATTTACTATTTGGGCTTTATCTCGAGATCTAGAAATAAGATTTGGAGGATTTTAAAGCCCACATGAATCTCATAAAATTTTGTTTAATTTAGTGATAATTTAATAGTTATTATCCAAATAGAAACACTAAGAATCTCAAGATAAAATATAATTACGAATTTTAATATTATTTCTATTCAGTGTAGAAGACCTACTCTGATAATCTTATTCAATATTGAAAACCTAATTATATAAGATTTTAAATCACTAACATTCACTTTTTCGTATTTCAATATAAATACACTTTTTAGTTTAAGTGTTAACGTACAAAATTTATTTTATGCTAGATCCAAAAATTTTCATCTATTTATTTTAAGATCTAATTGTTCTTATTTATTTTGTCATACTGAGAACCAGACTATCGACTACCAAAATTTTGGACAAAATCCCTCTTACACTTATTATTAAAACTGTATTTGGTTGTTAGTACAACTATTTTCAAATAATAAAAAGGCCATTTTCATAATCAAAACGAAATATAAGTAGATTACCTAAATCGAATAGAATTTTTAATGTAAAAAATCTTCAACTTCTTATCTCTTTTGTTTCTTGGTAGTTTTAATTGGAAAATAATTATTAAACCATCACTCAATTAAAGATTATTTTGCTAATGTCACGTGGGCTGTAAAATCGTCTAAATCAAGTTTTAAGAATTCAAGCTAAAACACATAGTAAACTGAACGTATAAAATATTACATATATCAATTTTTTATTTATAATGTGATAAGAGGGATAATAAAGGAGTATTACCATAAGTCAAGAGATCGAATCCTAGCAACTACACAATATTTTTATAATTATTATAAGTTACATAAATATTTTTGCAAGGGATCAAATATCTATTATATTATTAATAACACAACAAGCCAATTTGTGAGACAATTTATTCATTTTAAAATTACTAAATTACCCCTAATACATTAAATTAAAGAAAAAAAGTGTTTTTAGTGAGATTTGAACCCTTGACCTCTAGCATTGAAGTGAAAGTCCATACCACTATGCTACACATGATTTTTGTGTATTTTACAAAACTCATTATTAATATATTGCGATACAACCCCCATATATTATGTTAATGACAAAAAATTATTTTTAATAAATATTGAATTCTTGGCCTCTAACTTAGAAAAGAGATTTCTTACCACTGTGCAAGACATCAGTTTTGGATATATTACAAAACTTATTATTAATATATCGCGAGATAACCGGGCCCCATATATTATATTAATGATAAAAAAATTTGTTACTAATAAGAATTAAATCCTTAACCTCTAACTTAGAAGGGAAATTACTTACCACTATGCTAGAAATCAATTTTAAATATATTATAAAACTCATTATTAATATATCATGAGACATTTTAATTATCATGAAATTACTAAATTACCCTTTCTATATTATCTTAATGATAAAAAAATTGTTTTTAATGAAAATTAAACCCCTTACCTCTAACTTAGATTGAGATTTTTTACCACTATGCTAGATATCAGTTTTGAGGATATTTCAAACAGTACATAGTTATGAAACATTTTTTTTTATTCTAGAGTAAAACGAAATTATTTGGATTAAAAAGATATATACCGTGATTTATGTATTAATTATATCTTACGCATATCTCTTAATCAAGGTCAAAATGCACAAGTTGGTTGTAGATGATCAAGCAGTCACTACTAATGTAAATTCTTAGATACTCATAACTCAGTTAGGCCTGTCAATAAATAGAATATCCAACACGATTCGATCCGATCTGTAGCTAAATTAGCAGGTATGATCGTTCCCAAAAAATTTGATCTGTTAATGTTCTGATCCGATAAGGGTCCGATCTAATAACGAACGAATATGAATTTTGTATGATCGATCCATTCGAAAATATTATATTAATTATATATTTTATATACTTATGTAATATACTATAATATAATATAATATATATATATATATATAACATTTTATATAAATAATATTATTTTGGAATATAAATTTGGATTTATCAAAGCATGTCATAATTTTAATTTTTACCTCGTCAAAAAAATTTCAAAAATACTATTTTATAGATTGAAAAAATATTTTTTTAAAAAATTTGTTGAACGGATCGGACCTCCGATTCGATAACCCGAAATCGGAATGGATCAGATACGGATCGACCTAAAAAATATCTGACTACTTATACGATCTGATCCGAGTCCGAAAAATCTTAACGAATTCGTATATGGATTTATGTTGATCTGACCTGAATCCGACCCGTTGACAAACCTAAATTCAATCATTTAAACAATCGTTCAAAAAGATTATCACATTGAAATTTACTTAATTTTAGTTGTACATATATCATGAATTAGATAATCTTTTAGATATATTTTACATACTAAGTATTAACATGTTGCAAGCACCATTTAATTATAAAGTAACATAAAAACATATTAACATGATTATACTAGCAAGCCCGTGCCTTGCACAGGCTATAAAGCTAGTTATCAGTTACAGAACAATAATATCCTTTATATATAATAACGTAAATAGAATCTAATCCATAATCTTGGTACCTGTACCGCTAAAATAATCTCAATCGTCAAATTTTTTTTAAAATAGATGATCAAGATTATATTATATTAAAAAGAAAATTATAGAATAAAAAGGATATAATTAGAAAAGTTTGTATTAGAATTGAATTTTAATAAGAAATTATAATCTGAAAAGGATATAATTAAAAAAGGCTGTATTATAATTGAATTTTTTTTCTACAATTTAAAAAGTTCATATTAACTATTTGGGCTCTATCTCGAGATCTAGATTTTAGATTTGAATGATATTACAGTCCACACGAAACTCATAAAATTATCTTTAATTTATTGATGATTTAGCAATTATTATCCCAATGAAAACATTCAGAATCTCATAAGAAAAAAATAATTAAGATTTTTTACATTAATTATACTAGCTTATATCCCGTGCAAAGCACGGGTTACTTTTAATTTTTTATAATTTGTTTATAGTGTTGTATAATATTATAAATATTAATTTTAATATGTTATTGGAAGAATTCGAACAATACTTTTTTGTATATAAAAGCTTTTAGTATTAAATATAATTTAATATATTGTTTGCGGGAATCTATGTTGTTGGTGGGAATCGAACCTTAGACCTTTATATATAACAACTTTTAGTATTGTTATATCTAACGGTCATGATCTATTTGAGTTGAAAATCTAACGGTTGTGAATAAGGGATAACCAAAAATAGGGGATAACCAAAAAAGAGGTTAACCAAACTACAAATTATACCCCATTTCCCTTATTATAATATATTATAGATTATAGATTCAGTGTATAAGACCAACATTGATGATCCTATTTAATGTCGAAAACCTAATTATATATGATTTGAACTACTGACATAAAAATTAATATAATTATAAATATTTGACAAGGTACCGTGCATTGCACGAGTTATAAGCTAGTATATATATATATATATATATATATATATATATATATATATATATATAGGCAAGTGCTCAAATACAAACCACTTTTAAAATACAAACCTACAAACCAACACTAAATTAATTATATTTCATCTATTCTAAGGTTCCCGCCAAGGGTACCTTCACAAAAAATGCTTAAAATAATTGTCTCTATCCAACAAAAAAAAAAAAATCTTGCCGTGGAAATGCGAAGCATTTAAGACAGTAAACGGATGAGTTAGGTAGTCATGAGGGCCGAAGGCTCTCGACACACCCGTCAATCGTCTATTGCCTTTACCATTGATTGCCATTCCTTACAACTTTAGAATGATAAAGGCGCGAAGCGCCGTACAAGAAGGTGCGAAGCACCGTTAACCAGTGAAATCCACTGCCACGTCATCACGTGAACAGTGATTTTATTTATTTTTTTTTGTTGGATAGAGCCAAGTATTTTAAACATTTTTTGTTTTGGAGTACCCCTAGTTTGGTCATTAGATTAGCTTGAAATATTAGATTATGCTTGGTTTGTAGGTTTGTATTTTAAGGAGGTTTGTATTGGAGTAGCCCCCTATATATATATATGAGTTGCACTCCATAACAAACACCTTATATAACAAACAATAAAGAACACCTCATATATAATCTAATATAAGAGTTCCGTCATGACACCCAATACAAAAAGTTGTTATTTTTTTACCCTCTATCCATCCAGCAAAAAAAAAAATTTACTGTTCATGATGACGTCACTGCTGACGTCAGTCTGACGTCATCATGAACATTAAATTTATTTTTATTTTTTATTTTTTTTGCTTGATGGATAGAGGGTAAAAAAATAACAACTTTTTGTATTGGGTGCCCCTGGCGGGGTCATTGGATCTATTAAATCTAAGGTGTTCTTTATTGTTTGTTATATAAAGGTGTTCTGTATGGAGTAATGACATATATATATATATATATATATATATATATATATATATATATAATTAATTCGAACCATTTGGTCCGAATCAAATTTTTTTCGTAACAACCAGACTGAATTGATATTTAACTCTGTTCAGATAAAAAAATCGAATAAACCAAAATTTTAAAAAAATAGTACCAAATCATACCGAACCAAAATTACACAATTTATTTCAATTTTTTAATTCCGATTCGATTTTACTCACCCCACCCTTACAAATCATTATCCGTCTGTCACAAATTTATACAAGTGAATGGCGAGGTTTTTCGAGCCAAAGCTAAGTTGGTGCTTGTCCATGTAGCTGGCATCCCTTTAACAATCACATGAGTTGCATGGAGTTAGGATGATCGTAATTGGCTTGCAAGTCGATTTTTAATTAAAATTACATACAAACGCATGTGAAAAGAACATAATTCTTGATGGATGCTTACTTTTCTTCTTCTTTTCGATGAAAATTAAACAAGAACCGACCATTAAGCTTTTTGTTAGTCTAAAATTGTAATATATACATGCATGTTGCACATATGATTCTTTTCTTCCAAGACTCATTCTCTGAGTCATTCTCTCTCTTTTAAGTAGATTTTTGGTTTTATTTTAAAAATATTCAAGTTGCAATTTCTTTTTCAAAAATACGGTTGCAACGCTTGCAACTTGGTTTGCACCCCATTTATAATATTGTAACCGATTTTCACCTAGTTACAACCTCATTCACAATTTTAGATAATATTTTTGAAAATAATTTTAAAAAGTTAGGTATTTTTATAAGTATCCTTAGACTTTATATATTATTACCGGAAAATGTTAGAAAACTCAAAAATTTACTAAAAAATTGTACAAAATATTTATATGTTATTGTATAATTGATAGTTTTTCTAACTAAAATATTGATCTGGACCCACAAATCAAATCTTTTAATGTATCCCATCACTTGGAAAAGTTTTTAGAAAATTTATTTGGATTCTTTAGCAGTACTCGTCAATTACATTTATCATAAGGAAAATGCTAGGTACCCCAAATTGGTACCCAAAAAATTTCCCAAATGCCAAATGTAGCAATTCAATTGGTTATAATAATAGTGGATCCCCTGCATTCACACTAACCATCCAATCAAAAATTTTCTCTATGCCATGTAATCTTTGCCACATCATTTGGAAGTAATTTTTTGGTACCAATTTGGGATACCCAACATTACTCTTATCAGACAATGAACAAAATGGTATAGCTGGAAAGTTGGGCAAACTGAAAGCAATTTAAGCAGGAATTAGATACCAAATCTTTAATTCCAAATCACATGATGTAACACCCAGTCCCACATCGAGGAGATTTGGGACTTCGTTCAGTTTATAAGGTAAAGTACTACTACTAAGTGAACCAACAAATCATGATCTTTTGGGGATCTGTGGTGGGCTTGTGGATTACCCAAGTTGGCTGCATTTGGGCCAGTATGCTTTGCCTTATTTCGGATTCGATATCGGGACTCGACCCGATTTTCAAGAAAGACTCGGGATTTGACTTGGGTTGTCACATAGCTACGAAGCCCAGCAAGCAACTACCGTCCGACGGCTCAAAATAATATTTTTATAATTTAAAAAAAAAACACGATTTCCACATGTAGCACATAACATCTATCACATAGTTTCACACAACATACTCGATAACAATTACGATAAAAATTCACACAATATAGTCTATAACAAGTATCAAATCGATGTACACCATATTTTCAATAACTCATATAATCTAAATCTGAATCGAACAAATAAGTCTTAACATCAAATTCTTCTTTTAATTCCCACAGTTTTAAATTATGGTCACACTATGCCGGTGACACGGCTTCTATAATTCGATGGTTCGATGGGGGCCAGTTTACGTCCCTCGTTAAGTCTTACTCAACAAGGTATCTATGTGTTCCGGAACGTGCGTAAACTAGTTCTATATGCCACACTATCCAGTGACCGGATTCTATGATTCGATACGTAACTAAAATTGGGGAATCAAAACAAAGTTCTTTTCTTATCAATATCATATTTTCGATAACTAAAACAAATATTCGAGAACATGTAATCAATATTACAACATAAATCACGTTTCGCTGTAATACAGAGTAACGGAAAGTTACTTGCACATATATTGAAGAACATATAATCCAATACGTTTCAAATTAATACGGAGCAACGAATAGTTACTTACAATAATACGGAGCAACGAATAGTTACTTACCTCAATTACGCAAATCAAGAATTCACATAATCACATAAGAACACATGTAGCAACCCCTCAGAAACAAAACATCTAAAATCTTGAAAGACTCCATGATTACAACTCTGACCAATACAGAGAAGATTGGAACGATACAGAGAAGATTAGCATGGCCCCTGCGCAAGGATGACACGCACAAATCGAGAAATGGTCCAAATTTTTTTATGTAATATCCCGTAATTTTTAGAATAATAATAATAAAGAATAATAGAATAAAAAGGATTAAAATTAGATTATAAATAGGGTTTAAAATTGGATTAGAATAATGGGCTTAAAACATGGATCAGACTTGAATACGGGTTACTAGTAGGTCTTGAATTAGGGTTATAAGACATTATAAATACATCATATTCTCCTTCCTCATCTTTATCAACAAAATTTCGTAGGGCTTTTTATACACAAATCAGCAGTCTAGTAAAATTCGTAGAAAAATCATCGCAAGTCAGAATTCGTTGATTCTAGACTTTTCGGAAAGGTCTTTTTGTACTCTACAACTTTCATTCTTTGAGTTTTCCAAGAAAACATCGTTTAGAGGGTCAAAAAGGATAAATACAGATCTGGTCAGGAGTGGTACATGATTTGATTCTTGAGTTTCCGCGTAAAGGTAAGTTTCTGATCGTTCTTTCTAGTGTGTTCAAAATTATGTGTTATGTGTACGTATTTGTTATTAAAACTTGGGCTAAGTGATTATTTATTTTGAATTAATATGTGTTATAGTATATGTGTTATGTGTAAGCAATAGTCTTGGAACTCTGATTTATGCCATGGTTTGCGAAAATAAGAATAAGGACCGAGTCACCGGGTTGTAGTGATAGTTTTCTGAAAAATTTAGGACCGTTATCACCGGGTTGTAGTGGTCATGGTATGAATTGTGGGTTTCTAGTTATTGTTGTTATATGGTGTCGTATCGTATAAGAATAAGAATATGTGTATCGAAAGTTAATGTTTTGTGTATCGTATTGTATCGTATCGATTATTACATTATTCTATATGTGTTTATATGTTACTTTGAATGGATGGTTAGATCGATTGGTTACTTCCTGGGCTGTATAGCTCATTACTTACAATTTTCAGGTTCGGTGTACAATCGAGTTTGGTAGCGTTGGAGTTCGAAGACCATAGAATTGGGCTAGATTGACTTTTCGATAGATGTTAGCTGCGCTTTTGTAATAAGTACCTTTGTAATTGACTTTTAGATTAATAAAATTGTATTTCCTTTTAGATTCGATTTAGAATTAATAGTCCGAAAAGTCAGGCTGTTACAGTTGGTATCAAGAGCGGGCTGTCCTTCGGAGTGTATTAGGTATGGGACTAATACATTCTCTAGGATGCGATCCTTTAGACTGTCGTTAGGACTAGAATTTTGGAATAGATGTGCCATGAACTTTTGGAGTGTATGAGTTTAGAATTTGGGGACCAAATTCTTTTTAAGGAGGGTAGTATGTAATATCCCGTAATTTTTAGAATAATAATAATAAAGAATAATAGAATAAAAAGGATTAAAATTAGATTATAAATAGGATTTAAAATTGGATTAGAATAATGGGCTTAAAACATGGATCAGACTTGAATACGGGTTACTAGTAGGTCTTGAATTAGGTTTATAAGACATTATAAATACATCATATTCTCCTTCCTCATCTTTATCAACAAAATTTCGTAGGGCTTTTTATACACAAATCAGCAGTCTTGTAAAATTCGTAGAAAATTCATCGTAAGTCAGAATTTGTTGATTCTGGACTTGTCGGAAAGGTCTTTTCATGCTCTACAACTTTCATTCTTTGAGTTTTTCAAGAAAATATCGTTTAGAGGGTCAAAAAGGATAAATACATATCTGGTCAGGAGTGGTACATGATTTGATTCTTGAGTTTCCGCGTAAAGGTAAGTTTCTGATCGTTCTTTCTAGTGTGTTCAAAATTATGTGTTATGTGTACATATTTGTTATTAAAACTTGGGCTAAGTGATTATTTATTTTGAATTAATATGTGTTATAGTATATGTGTTATGTGTAAGCAATAGTCTTGGAACTCTGATTTATGCCATGGTTTGCGAAAATAAGAATAAGGACCGAGTCACCGGGTTGTAGTGATAGTTTTCTGAAAATTTAGGACCGTTATCACCGGGTTGTAGTGGTCATGGTATGAATTGTGGGTTTCAAGTTATTGTTGTTATGTGGTGTCGTATCGTATAAGAATAAGAATATGTGTATCGAAAGTGAATGTTTTGTGTATCGTATTGTATCGTATCGATTATTATATTATTCTATATGTGTTTATACGTTACTTTGAATGGCTGGTTAGATCGATTGGTAGCGTTGGAGTTCGAAGACCATAGAATTCGGCTAGATTGACTTTTCGATAGATGTTAGCTGTGCTTTTGTAATAAGTACCTTTGTAATTGACTTTTAGATTAATAAAATTGTATTTCTTTTTAGTTTGATTTAGAATTAATAGTCCGAAAAGTCGGGCTGTTACACATGAATATTAGGATATTGGTGGGAGAGAATAACCGTAGTTTCACCTTTATAAACGCAATTTAATGTAGTAGATCAACAAATAAGAATCCGACACAAATATAGGCTTTAGACAGTACCGGTACGAAAAAATATATATAATCTTCACTTTAAGATTGAAATTTTATTATCATGACAATTAAGCTTCTTTTTTCTTTGTCAAGTGAGAATTAGCTTTAAATTCACAAAAGAATAAAAGAATAATTTTAATTTTTAGTCAATTAGTTAATTTAAGCAGAAAAAGTGAAGTAAGTTTGAGTTGTCAACAGAATAAAGTAACTATCAATATTTCTAGAAAACACATCTTGAGTTCATGACAGTATTTATTGAAGTCGTACGCTTCACCAAATTTGCTCTGAGTAAGAGTGGTTTGTTTTAATATAGTTGAAGAAGAGAAAGCGGTAAACTTGACACAATTCAGAAGATGAATGAACCCCCAAAATATGCATATCCCTACCCTGCTCAAGGTACACTACCATCACCATGCACCATTCATTATTTGTATTTTAATTTCTCGCTTTTTTAGTCTGAGTACTCATCTATCCATGACTCTGTAGGTAACTATTATGGGCCTCCCGTAATGGCACCGCCTCAATATGCTGCTCCACCACCACCTAGGAGAGAATCTGGCTTTCTCGAGGGATGGTACGTACGCTTTCCAAAAAACTATGCATCGATGCCTACTCTTGTACATGTCGATCGGACGATCGTACTCTGCTTTCAGAGCTTTCTTCTTTTCTTACAGTTGTTTTTAATATCATTTCACTACAGTTTGTTTCAAACTGCAAAGCAACTTTAACCTATAAACTTGTTGCAGCCTTGCAGCTCTGTGTTGTTGCTGCCTATTTGAAGAGTGTTGCGATGTCTCCATCTTCTTCGTGTTAGGAATCTGTCCGATTCCCGGTGAATGCGAAAGCAATTTTGTAAATATGTGTGTTTAGATCCCACAAATATACGTGATAGTAATGAAGCAACAAACCAACAATATAGTAAAAGAGACAAGAAATTTAACGTGGTTCGGCCCAGCCTACATCCACAAGAGCAACTTCACACTAGATAAAAGAGATTACAATATTCGGGTATCCGACCCCTGAATTTTATACACAAATTCAGCCCTGTGATACCTATTATGTATATCCCCAACTCACTGAAGTGTTTATCTCAAAACCTCCCCCTATCACTATTTCCCGACAACCTTTCCTTCTCTCCCTCTCCTAACCCGGACAGTGCCACACAACCTAATAGAAAGACCCCTGCAGCAGGACTACCTCCGATGGCTGCAGTAAGACCCAAGTACCCAAATGAATAGTTTAGGCACGAGAACCTTCTATCCCGACACTTCCTGAAAGCGGGTTAAACCGGCTCCCCTTCTAGACGGACTATCTAGCAGCTATATAGAGAGAGAAGAGAGAATTATGGTGTGTTTGATAATGAAGGAGGTGAGGGGTATTTACAGGAGTATGTAGTAGGTGGTGGTAGGTGAGATGTTTGGTGAAGTTTGGCAAGAAAGGTGTTAACACTAAGACACGCAAGCGTACGTGGTCACAAGTAATATATAAGGTTAAGTCCAAATTCGTTCCCACAGGGATCAGGTTATGGTTCTTTTCAGTAAATGCACCTATTCAACAATGTATGATCTTAATTCACTGCTAAGACAAGTAATTAATTGAGATTTTAATTAACTAAATTTAACTAATATGCAATTTAAGAATTAACTAGCTAATGAGCTCTAAAATCAAATTACTTATATGAGAATAAACACGGAATCCTAACTTCATTATCTACGCATGCATCCACAAAAGAGATAGAAGATGGGTAGACACCAAATATGTTTAGACCCTATATCTCTATAGAATTTGAAAACATAAAGGTTTAAGCACAAATTATCCACTTAGATCACATAGGGCAGCATAATATCTCTATTTACGCCACAAATCATGATGTTAAAACATCAACCTATCCTACGCTAGCATAGCAAGTTCTAAATCTCAAGATCCACTGTGACGCCCTCAAATCCGGGGTGAGATTTGGGCCCAATACAATACTAGTTTAAAATAACCTGCGTATATATATATAGTTTTGAAAACAAACCCCAAAACATACCAGGATCACAACAGGTTACAGTATGAAATAGAAACTATTCCAAAAGATAAGTTATTACAATTTACTAATATCGTTGGGTTGACCCGATAAGGGACCCACACCAACGACCAAATGTCTAAGTTATTACATCTAATACAATTTTAAACCATTACAATATTACACTGCTCCAAAACCTATCCAACAACTACAACAAAACCTCAGAGGGAATCTGAATCTCGACTGTCTGCTCGAATCCTGGAAACCCTATGATCATAGTCTTAGGCGATGTCATCTTCTGATTTCACTGAAAGGTCAGATATAACACAAGGGTGAGCAACAAATTTGCTCAGCAAGTATATATGTATCAACTATAAAACAATGAAAAATCAAATCAATAACGATACTCATAACTCAGGGTCAAATGATAACATTCATTGTCAACTGGATATATCAATTGGATAAATGATACCACAAGTCATTAATGATACTCGAAACTCAAGGTCATATGATAACAATTGTTGTCAATTGGATAATCAATTTAGAGATTAGAATTGGATTTTCATTTTCGACGCTGTGAGTTAAAGTGGATGATCAGTCACACTAAAACTCCGGATATACTCTCTTGGTATATCCAAATACTCAACTGGATCCATGGCCCATTTTGGCATAACATAATACTTATGTACTGACTGGCGTCTTCAGTCCTGAAAACATTTTTATTTTATAAAAACTTCCAATTCTATTTGTTTAATACTCCAGCCAGGGTCGGGACAATCGACTACCCTGTTTAATTAGAGTCAAGGTATAACTCAATAATTCAGACAAAAGATCAGGTATCTAGCATTTATTCATTTTTACTGAGGAGTAATATTTCAGGTTCAGCGTATGTAAAATCAAGTGAATATGATCAAGTAATTATGATTCAGCATTAAAGAATTGATTCGATAACAAAGGGAAATGTAAATCAACACAACATGATGTATCTACAGAAGTAGGGTTGTATAATCAAGTACAAAGGGAACAACATTCGATATAAATTGAATTGATAACAAGTAAGAAAGTAAATCAACACAACATAATGTATCTACGAAGGTAGGGTTGTAAGATCAAGTACATATGAAACAATATTCGATATATCTGAAGAACAGGTTAAGGTTACTTGCCTTACTCGAGAACTAACTGGCTATTCCGCTTTGCCTTTGCCCTTGTCACTGGGACCTACTTCCTTCGAATCTACACACAAAAATATACTACTTCAGTACTCTATTTTATACTCGACGTACTACTATACTAATTCTACCCATTCGTTAATCCCTTAATAATATACAAAAACATATCAAGGTATAAGTAACAATACACTAGTACATAAACATTTTAAACCTTACTAAACAACAATTAACAATTAGCCAATTAAAGTTCAAATACCACATTTACATAATTAACTCGTAATTCAAATAATTAAGATTTTAGAAAAATTTTGACGGGATCGTTTTATTTAACGAACTACCCGTCGGATTACAACCGACCCAAACAATCCAACCAATAATACAAATCATAACAGATTCAAATAAACGGCCATACAATACTCAGAATTTAAATACAAAACAATTAATATAATTTATACAATTTAATTCAGCTCAGGTATACATTATCGCCTTAAATTACCCCCGACTCAAATTAAATCACTGTCGAGGGGGCAAAATCCCGAGGGTATCCCAAATTAGGGTTTCCAGCTCGAGACTCTACACTTACTAATTATTATACGGGAATTTACAATTTATAATTCGGAACTAATCACAAAGAGTATCAGTTTGTAATTCACAAAAGTCGCGGCAAGATTTTTTTAGCAAAGCACAAATTCGAACCATCACAGAGTCACAAGGATACCCATCACAATATCAATCTCAACATTCAGTTTCTCATCCATCTGACAATTCAAGACAACAAAACAAGCGTAAAACAACCATTCCCAATCGAACCCAGTACACTTCGAATTCTGTGGACAACCAATGTTTACACACACTCTGCCACAATAATACACACACAATCTCCACACTCACACCCACACATATATATAATCAAACGCCCACAGTAGTATAGCAACACACACACCCCGTATGATGGACACCACACGCACACACCAACCATCGCGCACGCACACACACGACGCTTTTACACACACTTACCCAGTTTATACACAATCACACACACACACACACACTACTACGCTGCTTTATATAGGGGAGGGGGAAGAAAGGAGATAGATAGACTAGCATCATACAGAATCGGGGCTTACATAATCCGGAAGAGAAACAACTATGGTAGAGAGGAATTTTTCCGGAAGAAATTTTTGAGAATACTCTAGAAGATTTGAGAGATGCAGATAACCGGACTAAAGAAAAAAAACAGAGCTCGTGCAAATGAATTTGGGGGCTAGGGATTTAGGGGAAATGGGGAATAAATAGAATTTGAGTTTTTAGGATTTACTTTATTAAAATTATTAAAAATAAATTTTAAAATCACAATCAAATACAAAAATGGATGGGATATTGAATTTTAAAATTTCAAAATGAAGAATGTAAAATTACGATCACTCCCCTATTTTTAAAATATTTTTCGGACCAAGAACGAATTAAATATCGATTTTACAAGATTAAATCAATAAAATACAATTCACTTAATAAAATCATTTTAAAATCCTTAAAAATCACAATAAATCCACCTACTATTTTTAAAACTCAAATAAACTAATAAAGTCAATAATACAAAAGATTTCATAATTTTTACTGATCCCAAATATTTAACACAATTCCCGGGAGATAATTATAATACAAATAAATGGAATTAAATATCCAAAAATACAATTAAAAAAATACCTGGGCATACACGACACATATAAATCGTCACATAAACCCAAAAAATAATATCACACATATTTTACTTCCTCAAAAATATCCACGTCATATAATACACAATTTAAAAATAAACATATAATATAATATAAAAATACTAAAATTTCTGAGACGTTATATCCTTCCCCCCTTAACAGGATTCTGTCCCCAGAATCTTACCTAAGTAAATAGATGAGGATACTTTTCGAGCATCTCGCTCTCAAGTTCCCAAGTTGATTCTTCAACTCTGGGATTCCTCCACAAAACTTTTACCAACTTAACTGTCTTATTCCTTAACTTTCTCTCCATCCTATCCTTAGTCACTACAGGCTGTTCTACAAAAGTCAGATCCGGTTGAATCTCAATGGGCTTGTACTCAATTATATGACTTAAGTCTGGATGATATCTCTTGAGCATCGACACATGGAAAACGTTGTGAATATGGTTCATGTGAGGCGGTAAAGCTAATTCATACGCTACTTTTCCAACTCGCTTGAGGATTTCAAAAGGCCCAACATATCTCGGACTAAGTTTTCCCTTCTTGCCAAATCTTGTAACTCCCTTCCAAGGTGAAACTTTCAGTAACACTTGCTCTCCTTCCTCGTAGTTCATATCCTTTCTATCTCGATCCGCATACTTCTTTTGTCTGTTCTGGGCAGCAATCAACCTTTTCTGAATGACTTCAATCTTTTCCTTTGTTTGCTGTAGTAGCTCGGGTCCTAATATTTTGCGTTCTCCAACTTCGTCCCAATATACCGGAGACCTACATTTCCTTCCATATAAGGCTTCGTATGGCGGCATCCCAATACTCGCATGATAGCTGTTATTGTAAGAGAATTCCACCAGGGGTAAATGCTCATCCCAACTGCCCTTAAAATCCAGTGCACATGTCCTAAGCATGTCTTCAATGGTTTGGATCGTGCGTTCACTCTGTCGATCGGTCTGCGGATGATAGGCTGTACTCATTTTAAGCTTAGTCCCCAAACATTCTTGAAACTGTTTCCAAAATCTGGAGTTGAAACGTGGATCATGATCTGACACGATAGTTACTGGCACTCCGTGACGCATAACCACTTCCTTTAGATACAGCTGTACCAACTTGGCAAGTGAAAATCTCTCGTTGATTGGCAGAAAGTGTGCCGATTTAGTCAAACGATCTATGATCACCCAGATCGCATCATGATTGGCTTTCGTTCTGGGTAGTCCGACTACAAAGTCCATAGCTAAGTGCTCCCATTTCCACTCAGGAATGTCCAACGGTTGCAATAATCCACTGGGTCTCTGATGCTCGGCTTTGACTCTTTGGCATGTATAACACTTACTAACCCATTCTGCAATTTCTCGCTTCATATCTGGCCACCAAAAATTTTGTTTCAAGTCCCGACACATCTTGGTGCTTCCGGGATGGATAGATAATCTTGAATTATGTGCTTCGCCTAAAATCTCCTGTCTTAGCTCTGCCACGTTAGGTACCCAAATTCTCGAAGAAACACGTAGGATTCCTTTATCATCCTTTTGACTACATATTTCTTCTCCTGTTAACTCTCCTATGTCATGGTTCATTACTTCTTCTTGACACCTCTTTATCTTTTCCAATAATTATGGCTGGAAAGTCATCTCATATATCATTTCTGTAGTAGGATCTGGAATACACACCTCTATTTATAATTTATCGAACTCCTTATGTAACTCTGTTGCCGTCGTCAACATGTTTAATTTCTCTTTTCTGCTTAAGGCATCTGCCACCACATTCGCTTTTCCTGGATGATAATTTATAGAACAATCGTAGTCTTTAATCAACTCTAACCATCTTCGTTGCCTCATATTTAACTCCCTTTGAGTAAAGATATATTTTAAACTCTTGTGATCGGTGAAAATCTCACATTTCTCTCCATATAGATAATGTCTCCATATCTTCAGTGCAAATACTATGGCTGCCAATTCTAAATCATGGGTGGGGTACTTCTGTTCATGAGGTCTCAGTTGTCGAGAAGCATATGCAATCACTCTGTCATGTTGCATAAGAACACATCCTAAGCCTTTATGAGAAGCATCGCTATAAATCACAAAGTTTCCTTGATCATCTGGAAGTTCCAAAACGGGAGCAGTTACTAACCTTTTCTTTAATTCCTGGAAACTCTCTTCGCATTTGTCATTCCAAACAAACTTCTCATTTTTCCTGGTAAGTTTCGTCAATGGTGATGCTATCTTGGCAAAATCTGGAACAAACCTTCGATAATATCCTGCTAATCCCATGAAGCTTCTGACTTCTGTCGGTGTCCTCGGTCTTTCCCAACTCATGACGGCTTCAATTTTCGCTGGATCCACTGTTATGCCTTCACTACTAACCACGTGCCCTAAGAATTGAACCTCCCGTAACCAAAATTCGCACTTTGAAAATTTCGCATACAACTTCTCCCGCCTTAGCGTCACCAATGCTATTCTCAAATGATCTGCATGATCCTCTTCCGTCTTTGAGTATATTAAAATGTCGTCTATAAATACGATCACAAATATGTCTAGATATTTCTTGAAAACTCTGTTCATTAGATCCATGAATGCTGCAGGCGCGTTCGTCAGCCCAAATGCCATAACTAGAAATTCATAATGCCCATACCTGGTTCGAAAAGCTGTCTTGGGCACATCTTCTGGCTTAATCTTGAGTTGATGGTAACCAGATCTCAGATCAATCTTAGAGAAATAAATGGCGCCCTTCAATTGGTCAAACAAGTCATCAATCCTTGGTATCGGGTATTTGTTCTTGATGGTTAACTTGTTTAGTTCTCTGTAGTCAATACATAATCTCATACTTCCATCTTTCTTCTTCACAAACAACACCGGTGCTCCCCACGGAGAAACACTAGGCCTGATCACTCCTTTATCCAACAAGTCTTGCAATTGCGTAGCCAACTCTTTCATTTCAACTGGTGCCATTCTGTAGGGTGCCTTAGAAACAGGTTGCGTTCCTGGAGCTAAATCAATCGCGAACTCTATCTCTCTGTCTGGAGGTAACCCTGGCAATTCATCGGGAAAGACATCTGGAAATTTGTTCACTACAGGAATCTCCTCCAATTTAGCTGCTTGTTTGTTAAGATCCACTACATGGGCTAAGTACGCTTCGCATCCTTGGCGTAACAACCTCTTGGCCTGAATCATCGTCAGAAACTCCTTCCTTTGCTTCTGGCCTCTGAATAGAACCTCCTTTCCATTTGAATCTCTTAGTGTTACCCTCTTATTTTGACAATCTATATGTGCTCCATAACTCGACAACCAATCCATCCCTAAAATTACATCAAACTCTCCTAAACCGAAAGGTATCAAATCCGCCTCAAAACAGTGCCCTAATATCTCAACTTTACACTGAGGGTATACTTGAATCACAGGAACTCGTTCTCTATTTGCTACTTCTATAGGTAATACTTCCTTCAAGGGTCTAACTTCACAATTTAATTTATTAGCAAACTCCTTAGACACAAAGGACTTAGAGGCTCCGGAATCAATCAATACTTTTGCACATACTGAATTAATAGCAAGCGTACCTGCAACTACATTCGCATCTCGAACAGCATCCTTCAAGGTCATATTGAATGTTCTAGCTGTTGGAGGAGTTGGCCTAACGGGTGGCCCTGCTATCCTTAGAACTTCATTGACTGGTGTTGGGGCTTTGCAATTCCTCGCAATATGCCCTGGTTTTCCACATTTATAACACATAATGTCTGTCTTAACTGCTGGAGTTTGATTCGGACATTCATTTGCGAAATGCCCTTTCCGGTTGCACTTGAAACAAGTGGCGTGAGGCTTCTGACAAGGTCCTGGATGCTTCTTACCACAGATTTTGCATTCTGCCAAAGGTGGTCTCTGTTGTCTTGCTTGGTTCATAACCTGCTATTGACCCCCTTGCTCCTCATTTCCTCCATCGGGCTTCTTGTGGACCCCAGACTTCCCTGACTGGAATCCTGGTTTCTTGCCACTACGGATGAGAGAACTTCCTTGCTGCTGATTCCCCTCACTAAATCCTGCCTTTCTTTTCTTTCCTTCCCTTTCTTTCTGGGACATCTCACTCTCAGCTTCTGCAATCATGGCTTTCTGAACTACTGCTGCATACGTATCTAATTCCAAAATAGCCAACTTACCTCGAATCCAAGCTTTCAACCCTTCCTGAAACTTTTTGGCTTTCTTCTTCTCAGTATCCACATAAGCTGGTGCAAACCGAGCTAACTCTGTGAACTTAGCTTCATATTCTGCAACGGTCATGGTACCTTGCTTTAGCTCTAAAAATTTAATCTCCAATTGATTTTGCATGTATCCTGGAAAATATTTCTCCATAAACAACTCCTTGAATGTCGCCCAAGTAATCAAACCTTCAGGCTGGGTCACTTTCATTGATTCCCACCAATAATTTGCTTCATTCTTCAAAAGATAGCTCGCATATTCTGTTTTCTGTTCCTCCCCAACTCTAACCAATGCAAACGCTTTCTCAATCTCCTTCAGCCATGTATTGGCTTCTACTGGATCTACTGACCCTTTAAACTCAGGTGGCTTGACTGCCTGGAATGTTTTAAAGGTCATTACTGAATTGCCCTGTTCCTGGTGCTGCTGTTGCTGATTTTGCTGCTGCTGTAGCATGTGCTGCTGAAGCTGTTGCTGCTGTTGTACTATCTGCTGTTGTTGTTGGGTAAGAATTTGACAATTCCAACCATCACAGAGTCACAAGGATACCCATCACAATATCAATCTCAACATTCAGTTTCTCATCCATCTGACAATTCAAGACAACAAAACAAGCATAAAACAACCATTCCCAATCGAACCCAGTACACTTCGAATTCTGTGGACAACCAATGTTTACACACACTCTGCCGCAATAATACACACACAATCTCCACACTCACACCCACACATATATATAATCAAACGCCCACAGTAGTATAGCAACACACACACCCAGTATGATGGACACCACACGCACACACGAACCATCGCGCACGCACACACACGACGCTGTTACACACACTTACCCAGTTTATACACAATCACACACACACACACACTACTACGCTGCTTTATACAGGGGAGAGGGAAGAGAGGAGATAGATAGATAGACTAGCATCATACAGAATCGGGGCTTACATAATCCGGAAGAGAAACAACTATGGTAGAGAGGAATTTTTCCGGAAGAAATTTGTGAGAATACTCTAGAAGATTTGAGAGATGCAGAGAACCAGACTAAAGAAAAAAAAACAGAGCTCGTGCAAATGAATTTGGGGGCTAGGAATTTTGGGATTTAGGGGAAATGGGGAATAAATAGAATTTGAGTTTTTAGGATTTTACTTTATTAAAATTATTAAAAATAAATCTTAAAATCACAATCAAATACACAAATGGATGGGATATTGAATTTTAAAATTTTAAAATGAAGAATGTAAAATTACGATCACTCCCCTATTTTTAAAATATTTTTCGGACCAAGAACGAATTAAATATCGATTTTACAAGATTAAATCAATAAAATACAAATCACTTAATAAAATCATTTTAAAATCCTTAAAAATCACAATAAATCCACCTACTATTTTTAAAACTCAAATAAACTAATAAAGTCAATAACACAAAAGATTTCATAATTTTCACTGATTCCAAATATTTAACACAATTCCCGGGAGATAATTATAGTACAAATAAATGGAATTAAATCTCCAAAAATACAATTAAAAAAAATACCCTGGCATACACGACACATATAAATCGTCACATAAACCCACAAAATAATATCACACATATTTTACTTCCTCAAAAATATCCACGTCATATAATACACAATTTAAAAATAAACATATAATATAATATAAAAATACTAAAATTTCTGAGACGTTATATCCACTCTCGTTTAGCAAGAGATTAACAAATTAGATGTTCGCGACGCATCTAAATACATGAAACACAACCATACGAGGATATCAAGAATTCACCACACATAAATCTTTAAAGCATGTAAACTACTAAGCTACATAGATAAATCCGTTAGAATCCCATGACAACGATTAGCTCATAATTGAACCGTTCATCGTCATGGGATTTGATGAAAACATGATATAAACAAGATATGAATAAAAGAAGTAATTATATTAATAAACAAAGAGTTAAGAAAACAAATCTAGTATCCAGAATAACACAAAAGATGAAGTAGATCTAGATCCGTTGCTTGTCACGAGCGTTGAATCCTTCTCTCCTTTTCTCCCTTGCAGATCTAAGCTATGTTACAATAATAATCACTGCCCTAATTACAATGCTAAGATGTGTTTAAATAGGCTCTAGATTTCTTGCCCAGCAGGAAATTACCTTCTATTACAATTAGAATTCGATTAAGGTACTAAAATCTGCCCAAAATATAATTAAAATTAGAAAAAGGGCAAAACAGTAATCTTTCAGCCTTGCTTCACAAAGAACACGTGCGCGAATTTAAACTACACGCTCCCTGCACCTGCTATCTATCCCAGGTTGTAGAAAATCTCTCAACCTTCGCGTGAGCTGTAAGATAGCTGAAAACGGAATTCTAGAACTCCAGATATGGCCAAAACAGTGTAGACTGCGCAACCTTCCCGGAAAATCCAAATTTTAATCAATTAATCCTCCAAACACGTTAGAAGCATCACCCATAATCGACATTCTTGTAAGTCTGCACAACTAAGCAAAACACATCAAAACTAAAATAAACTTGAGTCCAAGACAATCAATTTAAGCCGATATGGAACGCTCCAAGTGGATATAAAATCCACTTATCACACCCCCAAACTTAAACCGATGCTTGTCCTCAAGCATAACAATTACAACTAACTAACTAACTAGTACCACTTCCGTAGGTGATCACGGTTGCATTTGGCATATGCAACAAGCCCTTTAAACCCCTAGGCAGCCCCAGTGGACGAGTAAGGTCTCGTGAGGGCCTATAGCGAATGTACCCACAAAATCCATTTAACCTAATGCAATGCAATGCATGAATGCAACTAGAATGAAAATGCAACGATCCCCTTCAAACTAACCAAAACCAACTAACAAGAAAATATCTTAGAGAATGCAACTAAATCCAAATAGAGCGCGACCAAGTTCCCGTATACTAACAATACATGAACAGAAACGTGCGTGTGTGCAATGCTCATCAGAAATACTCCCAAAACTAGGTCAAAGATCATACATGCTCTTCTTCAAGACAATCACAGGTTTATAAATAGAATAGACTGTAGACACTTCATAACCTAGGAACACTTCCATCCTTATCCAAGGTAGACAAAAATTCATGCTTTATTACTAACTACTACGACACATATATACAAGCATGCTTATTTAACCGTGCAATTGATGAGACCCTGAAAGGCTTATACAATAATACCCATGTAGTGAGCGTTGGGTTAGTGGATCCCAGACTATAAAAACCTTAGGTCACTAGGCACAAAGTCCCCGCGAACTTAATTGCTCGAGTATTAAAGAGCTCACCCTGGTTAATTTTGCATTTAACAATTCAAATAACTTTTTTTTCTTTTTTTTTTCTTTTTTTTTTCTTTTTTTCTGTTTTTTTTCTTTTTTCTAATTTTTCTGCTTTTTTTATGCAATCTGGAATGAGAATTCTCAATTCCAACCCTAGACTACTCATATAAATATGAGCCGGCTACTAGCCATTTGACATCTAGCAATTATTGACAATTATTTACAACTAAGCATGAAATCCCTGTTTTCCCCCAAACTTAGACTTAAGTGATCCTACGCCATCAAGGGAATAACGAAAATTCTAAATATAAACAAGTGATTAAATCTCAAACAACCAAACAAGCATAACCTAACCTAGCCCAAAAGCACCCAATGAGACTGTGTAATTAGTTTTGTTTCTGAAACACATAAGTCAATTTCATAGAAACTATAAGTCAACCCTCTATTCATCATTACCACACTCAATTAGACACCTACCTACCAATCAGAATTAACTCGTCTTAAGGGATCATGAAATATGTATGCCATGAAATGCAACTAATATGAACTCACATGGTATACGAAAAAATAAAAACAGAATGTCCTGTATGAAACAAACGTAATTAATACGAACATATATGCATGAATTACTACTACTAATATGCAAAACATGAAATCCTACATGAACAAATAATACAACAACAACTACTAAACCCTCAAACCACCCCCAAACTTAAAATATTCAATGTCTGCATTGAATGGAAGTAAATACGAGGGAAAGTAGAAAACATACCTAACCAGCGGAGTCATCACCCTCCTCGGATGAATCTGGTGGAGGATAATGCGTATGAGCTCCATAGACTGGCCACTTCCCAAATAACAAGAATACTACAAAACCCCCAATTACAAGAACACAAATTCGTAATAAAAAAAAGATTAGAGAAAAAGATTTACCCAATACGAATCAAAGAGGTGAACTTGCGATTAATTCCTCTTTAGAATTGAAATTTTAGAGATTTAAAGAATTAGAAAAGGAATTGGATTTGTATGTATAGGTGTATATATATAATGGAGTGATAGGATGAATATAAAATTGAATGTGTATAGGAGAAGTTTTGAGTGGGTAAGAATTTGAGGTAAGATAGAAAAAGAATTTGATGAATTAAAGAAAAAGAATTAGAATAAATATAGTTTTAGAATTTTGGGGGGTTTTTGGAATTAAAATAGGAAAAGAATTAGGTTTAGGGATATTAATATAGGAGGAGAAAAAAAAATTGAGGAGAAAGAATTTTTTTTTTATATACAAAAAACTGCAATCTGCGTGTAAGAGGGGCAGACTGCGCGCTACCCACTAACGCAGGCGCACCCTGCGTCACATACAGAAACGTAGACGCAGCCTGCGCGAACAATTTTTTTTTTTTGCACTCCTTTTTTTTCACACTTTTTTTTCACACTCTTTTTTTTCCCTACACTAATGCGTGGGTTGCCTCCCACGAAGCGCTTCTTTAACGTCAATAGCTTGACGTTACTTCCTTAACTCATGGCGGTTTCAAAAGAATAACAGAACCGTCCTCAACAGATAGACCATTCATACAGACGTTGACCTCTTGTTTGCTTGCTTTCCACAAATCTCTTCCCACACACTTCAACCTGATTTTACCACCCAACGGCCTAATCCTCTTCTTTTTCTTCTTCACACCTCTAATGTGCTTCTCCGACTCGAACGACTGAACAAAACTTTCTTCTTCCTCATCATCAGCTTTCCACCTTCGCAACACGTTATCATGCCCCTCTTCAAAAATCACCAGCTCATTATTCAAAAGGACATACCTCAAATGTGGTGGAAGTTTCCCAAGCTTTACATTCGAAAGATCTCGAATTGAAGAACTGTCAATGAAATCACTGATGTGATGCTTTAGCACGTGTGTGTCCGACTTTTCGCTCAACAACTGATCAAACTTCTTTCTCTGACCCGTATCAACTAATTCCACACTGCACACTCTTCATCCTCTGTCGAAAATTTCATGGCCTTGAAGACATTAAAGGTGACATTCTGATCTTGCACCCTCATTGTAAGCTCTCCTTTTTGCACATCAATCAAAGTATGGCCTGTAGCTAGAAAAGGCCTTCCCAAGATTATGGGAATCTTCTTGTCTTCTTCAAAATCCAAGATAACAAAATCAGCTGGGAAGATAAGCTTATCAACTTTCACCAAAACGTCCTCCACTATGCCCCTTGGATATGTGATAGATCGATCAGCCAACTGCAAAGAGATGTTAGTTGGCTTTGGCTCCGGCAGACCAAGTTGGTTGAACACAGATAAAGGCATGAGATTGATGCTAGCTCCCAAGTCACACAAGCACTTGCTAAAAGAAAGGTAGCCAATAGTGCACGGAATGGTGAAACTTCCCGGATCTTTAAGTTTCGGTGGCAACTTCTGCTGCAGAACTGCACTACACTCCTCCGTTAATGCCACAGTTTCAAATTCTTCCAACCTTCTCTTTCATGACAAAATATCCTTCATGAACTTTGCATACCTCGGCATCTGCTCCAATGCTTGAACAAAAGGAATGTTAATGGACAATTTCTTGAAGACATCCATAAACTTCTGAAACTGTTTCTCTTGACTTTTCTGCAAGCGCCCAGGATATGGAGGAGGAGGATAGATCTGAGTGTTCTTTGAAGATTGCTCCGGAGTAGACTTTTCAACAAGTTTCTTGCTCTTCTCACCATCAAGCTGATCAGCCACTAAATCAGATTTCTCAATTTCTGGCACTGCAGATTTTTCAACCTGCTGATTCTGAACATCTTCATCTTCCTTAGCTGCTGATTTAGGATCCCTCGTGACTTTTCCAGATCTCAAAGAAACTGCATTGACCTGTTCTTTGCTTTCCCTTCTGCCTGGATTAACCTCCGTATCACTAGGCAGAGTTCCTTGTTGCCTACTAAGTAAGGCACTTGTAATCCGTCCTATCTGGTTTTCCAAGACCTTTTGAGAAGCTTGCAGGTTCTTCACCATCATCCTTAAATCATCCATTTCTGATTTTTCATTAGATGATTGCCCCGCATGAGCCTGGGGCTGTTGCTGCTGAAATCCCGGAGGTTGATATGGTGGCCTTGGAGCATACTGTTGTTGATAGCCTTGATTGAATGACCTAGCTTCCTGTCCTTGAAACTGCTGCTGATAAGGTTACTGAACACCTTGATTATTGCTCCAGCTGAAATTGGGATGATTCCAATTATTAGGATGATAAATGGCTGGAACTGGTGCAGTAGGTCTCTGAAAATTACTCACGAACTGTGCTGATTCAAAAGAGATAGCACACTGATTCGTCTCATGTGCGCCCGCACATAGCTCACAAATACTAGCAACCTGCTGCATCCCATGATTTGCCAAAGAATCTATTTTCCTATTCATTGCCTCTAGCTGAGCTGCTAGAGCTGAGACTTCATTAACATCAAGAACACCTGCTACCTTGCCTTGAGAAAGCCTCTGGGTTGGATTTTGATATTCATTAGCAGCCATCGTCTCAATAAGATCATATGCTTCCTCGTAGCTCTTAGTCCACAGAGCTCCACCTGATGCTGCATCTAGCAAAGGGCTAGACTGTGCTCCCAACCCATTGTAGAAACCATTGATAACCATCCAATCAGGCATGCCATGATGTGGACACCTACGAAGCATCTCCTTATAACGTTCCTAAGCCTCACACAAAGATTCACCAGATTGCTGCTGAAATTGAGTTAGCTGGTTCCGTATTGTTGCAGTTTTCGCCATAGGGAAGAATTTAGTAAGAAACTTCTGAGAAAGATCATCCCATGTAGTAATAGAACCAACTGGTAGAGAGTGTAACCAGCCCTTAGCCTTATCCCTCAGAGAGAATGGGAAAAGCCTCAACTTGATAGCATCCTCCGACACACCATTAAATTTGAAAGTGTCACAGATCTCGATAAAGTCCCGGATGTGCATGTTAGGATCCTCTGTCGAAGCACCCCCAAACTGAACCGAATTCTGCACCATCTGAATTATGCTCGGCTTGATCTCAAAGTTGTTTGCTGCAATAGCTGGCCTGACAATACTAGATTGTATGTCATTGATCTTTGGCTGCGAATAGTCCTTCAAAGCCTTGACTGCTGCTGGTAAATCTGCCATCTCTTTTGCTGCTGCAAGTTCTTCTTCTAAGAGTTTACGAGTTTGCAAACGTGTTCGCACACACGTTCAAGTACCTGAAAACACCACGAAACAAACAAACTAAATAAGAAATCCGAGTCAGTGAACGCTAACGACCACTGATGACAAGCACATAAACTAAACAAAACACCGATGATCCCCGGCAGCGGCGCCAAAAACTTGTTAACACTAAGACACGCAAGCGTACGTGGTCACAAGTAATATATAAGGTTAAGTCCAAATTCGTTCCCACAGGGATCAGGTTATGGTTCTTTTCAGTAAATGCACCTATTCAACAATGTATGATCTTAATTCACTGCTAAGACAAGTAATTAATTGAGATTTTAATTAACTAAATTTAACTAATATGCAATTTAAGAATTAACTAGCTAATGAGCTCTAAAATCAAATTACTTATATGAGAATAAACATGGAATCCTAACTTCATTATCTACTTCACTTAGAGTCGCAGCCATTAATCAATACATGTGATGGTTTTGATATCTGATCGGACAACACGAAACAAGTAAAAGCTACCTCTCGGTATACTAATACGAAACTAAGCATGCATCCACAAAAGAGATAGAAGATGGGTAGACACCAAATATGTTTAGACCCTATATCTCTATAGAATTTTAAAACATAAAGGTTTAAGCATAAGTTATCCACTTAGATCACATAGGGCAGCATAATATCTCTATTTACGCCACAAATCATGATGTTAAAACATCAACCTATCCTATGCTAGTATAGCAAGTTCTAAATCTCAAGATACACTCTCGTTTAGCAAGAGATTAACAAATTAGATGTTCGCGATGTATCTAAATACATGAAACACAACCATACGAGGATATCAAGAATTCACCACACATAAATCTTTAAAGCATGTAAACAACTAAGCTACATAGATAAATCCGTTAGAATCCCATGACAACGATTAGCTCATAATTGAACCGTTCATCGTCATGGGATTTGATGAAAACATGATATAAACAAGATATGAATAAAAGAAGTAATTATATTAATAAACAAAGAGTTAAGAAAACAAATCTAGTATCCAGAATAACACAAAAGATGAAGTAGATCTAGATCCGTTGCTTGTCACGAGCGTTGAATCCTTCTCTCCTTTTCTCTCTTGCAGATCTAAGCTATGTTACAATAATAATCACTCCCCTACGATACCTATTATGTATATCCCCAACTCACTGAAATGTTTATCTCAAAACCTTCCCCTATCACTATTTTTCGACAACCTTTCATTCTCTTCCTCTCCCAACCCGGACAGTGCCACACAACCTGATAGAAAGACCCCTGCAGTGAGACCACCTCCGATGGCTACAATCAGACCCAAGTACCCACTAGTACAAAACTGGCTTTTTAGTCGGTTAAATAGGTCTTATACGTCGGTTAAATGGCGACGTATAGAGGGGCGACGTATAAAGTCACGAGTCTTTTATGTCGGTTAAAAAGGCGATGTATAAAGTTTTAATATACGTCGGTTAAAAAGGCGACGTATAATGTCGAAAAAGCCGACGTATAATGTCGAAGAAGGGCGATGTATAATGTCCAAAAAGCCGACGTATAATGTCTATGCTTTATACATCGCCCATGTGGGAACCGACGTATATTGTCCACAAATTTTAAAAAAAAATATTTTTTTTTTGTTTCTATATGCCAAGACCCAAAAACCTGGTAAACAATTAAAATAACATGCTTTAACAAAATTTTGTACAATGCAAAACCTGATTAAATAACATAATTACTGTTATACACTAAAAAAAATACATCCAAAATGTTCACAAATTCTCAATCTAATGGGTCAACAGTATGTCAAAGATATTTGAAATTGCTATAATAACATGTAAATATAAAAAGAGTAACTTGAATTGATGCTGTAAAAGTTCATGATTTTCTGGTAACATTTTTTATACTACAACAATTTGGGATGGGTTATTCTGATCTTCCTCGAAGTTGTTTATTGTGTGTATGATACAGCTCTAGCAGCAAAATTCCAAAATTGTAAACATCTGTTTCAACATCTGCAGTACATTGTAGATCACAATGCTTCGATTCATTTTCTGTAGACACCCTTGATTTGTATTGAAGTTCATCCAGCATTTCTAGCTCATCCAACTCTAGCTTAGGAACACCTGCAATTTTAAACAATTAATTATACTTCATGGCATATTGAATCTAGATCGTAGAGTAAGTCACCATTAATAACAAACTGACATGTTGGTCAGCCAACAAGTCAGCCAATTAAGTTTAGGTAAAAAGACTCAACTGGATCACTTACTAATTTTCTATTTCCTTGAATATGTTTCATGGATATTTATTTATTCACTAATAAACTACATGTGCTATAGCTTTTAGAAGTGGAATACATAAGAGTGGCTGATTATCAAGTATAGCCACAGAAAGACTTGGGAGAAAGTAATGACACTACAATGTAAAGATAACGACTAATGATAGTAATTCAGAGGGTGAAGTTCCTACAAGTATTAAGTATACATGTGGTAACTATTGATAATGATAGTTATACCTGTGGTAGTTTCTGCTTGAATACAATGTCCAAACGAGCATCCAGAGTATTCTCACAAACAATCTTTCCATCTATCACATCAGTAAATAAAATCACTGTGTGCATCTAGATTCAGCAAAGAATCAATTCATCAAGCTCGCTAATGGTTGGTGGGAAAGTTATACCTCAACTATTACATAACCAAGCATCTGACTTACTAACTCAGCAGTACAGCTTTTTTAGCACCAGTACTAATCATTTTTTTACCTTTCCCTTTGTGCCCTGTATTCAAGAATTGCTCATTCCACTGAACCAGCTATTCATGCAACTACTTAACCTGTAATTTGACTAAATATAATGTCACATTGATAAAAACTATTATTTTACATCATCTACATTTATGATCATCGTTGCCTTCCACAGAATAATATAAATTTTTCATCAGAAAACAATAATGAATACCTTCGACGCAGACTACGGCTCCTTGACCTTCCCAACTTCTCCACTGGTTCAAGAATTCTCCCTATAGAGCTAAAATGCAAAACCACAAATAAACATTAAATAAATCTAAAAAAAAACAAACAAACCTCTTACAAAGCATTCAGATTGTTCAAATGTTGCATACATTCCTTCATGTAGTTTAGCCCTCATTGTGCCAAAGTCCATGGGTTCTTTAATGATTTTGTGGTAATCTCCAACCTTAAAGAAACACAACATCTTGTCCTATTTAATACTAGATAAGAGATAATCTATCACATATTATGGTTGATGATCTTTGTAGCAGAAAAACCATCATTCGGATGTTTCTTTTATCATATAGTGGTTACCTGAACTTTACCGGAGATAATAGTAGGAGAAATCTGATCTTTGCAGCACATCAAGAATCAGTTCTAATGTATACTTTTTCGGAAAAATTTAAGCACAAAATGGTTGACCTGATATTAGGAGTAAGTTTAACTTTGATATGATCATATATCCCGTTGCTATGGATGTTCAAAGATCATATTAAATTGTACTTGGTTGGAGTATCAAAATCTTGGCTAGACAAAAATGTAGCACTCACCTCTACTCGCAGATGACTGGTTTTCTTGATTTGCTTTTTCTTTTCCCTGCATACAAGATTTCAGCCTAAATGTAAGTCTTGGCTCTTGTCCAGGAAGGCGGACCATTCTCTTCTCCGTTACTGCATTCATATAGCTCCCTGGCATTTAGACTCGGTTGAGAAGCCTCATTCCCCCACATCCTAATTAAGTAGATTAAAGCATATTTATATACCTACAAACACAATTGCTAGAAGCTTAGCTTGTTCAAACTGCTATATGTATGGCCCTACCACTGGAAAAAAAAAGATTAGGGTTTGAGTACGAAAAACTAGATCGAGAAAAATCTCGACTGACTTGAATCAAATACATATATTTATACATATATAGGAGTGTAAATATATATATATATATATATATATATATATATATATATATATGTCGATTTTGAAGATAATCTCTTAATCATTTGATCGATTAAGAGAATCGATCCCCAAAAATCTTTCGATTTTACCAACCCAGCACAATATACATCAGTATGATCCTTGAACGATGAATAGAACATATTTAACTGTATGTGAATCTTAGAAGAGAGGCCGAAATCACTCGTCTTAAGAATAGTGTGTAGAAGGAGGCGCCGCAGAGAGAGAGAAAGAGACGAGAGAGATTAGGGTAGATTGGAGTGTGTGAATGAGCACAGTAGACGCTCCAAACTATAGTATAGACTGTGTTGATTAGAAGTTATATCTTTAAAGGTTTTATACATCGATTATATTAAGAGTGATGTATATAATAGCATTATATACGTCGCCTTTTCCTCAACCGACGTATAATGTCATTATATACATCGCCTTTTACTTAACCGACGTATATAGTATAATTATATACGTCGATTTTTCCTCAACCGACGTATATAGTAGCATTATATACGTCACCTTTTCCTCAACCGACGTATATAGTAGCATTATATACGTCGCATTTTCCTCAACCGACGTATAATATAACTTTATACGTCAGCGTTTTCTTGAACCGACGTAAAAAAATGTTTAAAAATATACATATACGTTGCCTTTAAGCGGAACCGACGTATATAAGTACTTTATACGTCGCCTGTGGCCAGAACCGACGTATATGAGGCGACCTAAAAGATCAGTTTTGTACTAGTGACCCTAAGGAATAGTTTAGACACGAGGACCTTCTATCCCGACACTTCCTTGAAAGCGGGTTAAACCGGCTCCCCTACTAGACGGAATGTCTAGCAGCTATATAGAGAGAGAAGAGAGAATTATAGTGTGTTTGATAGTGAAGGAGGTGAGGGGTATTTATAGGAGTATGTAGTAGGTGATAGGTGGTGATAGGTGAGATGTTTGGCAAGAAAGGCTGCTGCCTAACACTTCGGCTAACGGTTGCAGAAGTATTAGTTCATGTTATTGTTGTAGCTTCCCTCGTATCTGCTCAATCAATATATTCAAAAGTTCAAAGATGCAACTATGACGAGTATTTCGTTATACTAGATCAAATTTATGTTGTATTAATTGAATATTTTTGTATGTCAATAAACTAATTTTACTTCCTCGCAATGATTCTAGATAACAGAGGATGAAGGGACAGATCTTGTGTGTGTGTTGCGAGGAAACCAGAAGTTTTATTGCATTATTCCAAAGTTTGTAACATTTTGAGGATAATTCATGAGCCAATTCTAAACTACTTTCAAAATCTCATCTCGCAAGTAAATGTGCTACTTTATTTTCTACTCAACACATGCGAAATAATAAACGTTTGAAACATATGATAAGTTGCGCATGTCTTTGCAGAAAATCATACTAACATAACAAGGGGAAGTAAATAAAAAAGTATTTATGTCACTGAGATTTATGAGTAAGGATCATCTGTTCCTTTCTTCATGTTTTCTTTGTCCCCAAAGTATGTCCTTGGCAGGATCCATTTTAAGAAAAATGGAAATAAAAATATTTTTCCTTAAAATGAGTCCCGCCAGAAACACTTTTTAATACAGGGGACACAGAAGGGGGCATGGAGAAGGGAACAGAGGATCCGGGCTCGAAATTTATTACTTTCATGCAAAAATTATGACTTACTTGGATGTAGAATTGTAGATCGTCGTGAGTAAGATTATATAAATTGTTAATTGTCGCTACTTTATTTCTTTACCTATTGTCTAAATAACATAAATGCTTGTATTTTTTAACTCTGAAAAGATATAGGAAGAAAGTATATGCTAAACAATATAAATGTTTATATTTTATTATCGAGGATAAACATCTTCTCATTATAAATAATTTGGTTTGAACATAACACAAATAAAAAAATTAATAGAATCCGTTCAAACAAAGTGCTGTAAGGTTTTATAGGAAAAATAAAAGATGAAATAAAAAGCAAACTAAAAGGAAAATTAAAATCATTACATGGCCTAATTGTTCATTATTTTTACTTTAATTAGAACTCCGCTTTAAAAATTCCATATCAATTTGACTCAACACTAAAATGTCAATCCCAACAATAATTTAAGTGTTAAATAAAACTTTAAAGCATGACAATATTGTTTATAAAAATTTAGTTCTTGCTGAAATAAAATTTTGCATTAGTTTAAGTGTTTTTTTTCTAACTTCTTATTTATAAACCTTTTTCTGTAGTTGAATTTTTAATCGGCCCAAAGACTGTTCAATTGTTTAATTGATTTTTTTTATTGTCAGATTTGATTGATTAATTAAATTCAAATCTTTTAAGTGAAAAAGTTAAGATCGGATTTCTTACAAATAACAGCATAACTACCAAAATCTATATATACGAACAATGATCTAACCGACCAACAGAAAATCAAGCAACTAGCATTGACATGCACGTGCTTACAACTTTAACATTAAATTAAATACTTGATTGTGGATACCATCTTATATTGCGGGACTATTTTTAATATTTTTTTTATGATTTATTTTTAATATTTACTTGCTGATAAATCGTGCACAAATTGAACACGAGTTGAGATTAAAATATTAATATTAATATATGAATAAATACTATTTAATTATGTTGTTATGGAGAATCAAAACTGAGATGAAGCAAAGAAATTAAAATAAATAAATATTATATAATTACATAGTTGTAAAGAATTAAACCTGAGTTGATGTTAAAAAAATTAAAGTAAATAAATCGTGTATAATTATGTTGTTGCAAGAAATCCAATCCTAAATTTAATGTTAACCAAATTTGGTACTTTGTTATTTTGGTACTATTGCGCGCCACTAGGGCTGAGCATTCGGTTGGTTCGGTCCAGAACCGAACTGAACCGAAATAACCGAAAACCGAATTATTACTTTTTTTGAAACCGAACCGGACCGAATAAGCCTAAGGACCGAACCAGACCCGAACCAAAATATTTCGGTCGATTCGGTTCGGTTCTTAAAAACCGAAATTTTTGACTTTTGATTTTTAGTTTGAGATGCTTTTTGTGCCATGAACCTAGCTGATGGAGTAATAATATAGAGTTTTAAACGTGGTGCACTGGTGCTACTGCCAAGTGCAATCTATGAATATGATTTTGAAAATTAATCCAATATGTAGTATACTATATAGTGTTTAGATGGTAACTGGGTGTGGCCGTCTGGGTGTCTGCGACTTAGAATCTGTCCAGTATCGCGGTCGTCGGTAATCCAGAGAGGTAAAGACGTGTTCCCATATATGATATATCTGAATTCGATAAGGGTAAGTAAGACTGATGTTATTATATATATATATATATATATATATATATATATATATATATATATATATATATTATTAATATATATATAAATTATATATGTATATATAAATTCGGTCGGTTCGGTTCTAACCGAAATTATTTACGGGAGAACCGAACCACCCGAAAAAGGGAAAAATCTGGACCGAACCGAAATTGTGTGGTTCGGTTCGGTTTTTCGGTTCCGGTTCGGTTTTGCTCACCCCTACGCGCCACTTAAACATGATTTTTTACATTAATAAAAAGTATAGATTCTTTTATTATCAACATTTTAATTTTTTTTCAAAAATAAATAAATTATAGAAAATTGAAATAAAATATAGAGTGAATTACAGATTTGTAGCTGAATTTTATCCGATTTTTGTTAGTCACAGAGGCATGCTTGTATACATATAATAACAAGCCTAATTGTTTGTAATGCTTTGCATTACTTACATGATCCCTGGGGAACCTTCTAGTTGTAGAGTTTCTACTTGCATTTAGTACTTGTAATATGCATCAAAGTTCTAGATGTGTAACGGTGTAAATTGAGTCATAAAATAATGCTTGGAGAACAAGGCTGTAGAAATAAAAACAGTTGGAATTTGAAGATTGAAGATTGGCCTAAGTATTAATTCGAGAAGTATTCGAGAAGTCAGGGTTTCGAGAATTCAAGGATTCGATATGTCAAAGACACTGTTCGATATCTCAAGGAGTCAATAAGTCAAAGTCTCATTCGATAACTCAGGGATTCGACATGTCTGATACTCTATTCAAGAACTCAAGAAGTCAACAAGTGAACGTATCATTCGAGTTCTTTAAGAGTCAACAAATCAAAGTTTCATTCGATATCTCAAGGACTCAGGAATCTATTCGACATCTCAAGGATTCCATAAGTAGAAGGCTTTATATGATAAGTCAAGGATTCCTGAAGAAAAGACTCATTCAAGAAGTGATTCGATATGTCAAGAATACAATGTTCGAGAACTCGGAGTTATTGAAATAGCCAATTCTAGTTCTCGAATCAAACACTTAGTCATTTCTCGAATGAATTCTTGAAGACAAAATATTGAAGTTGTACAAGTTAGAAGTCTGCAACAAGCCAAGACACTTTCAGAACCATTGTACTGTAAAGTGTACATGGAAAGTCTACAAAAAGCTTAGAGAGATGTTAAAAGAGACAAACTGCTAAAGTAATGGATCTGAGCAGGATAAATAAGTGATCAAATTACAAATTGCCCAGACGTGTACCAAATAGGGATAGACAAGTTAGAAAGTATATTTGTCTGTCAATACATTTGTATTAAGTAGATTGTACAGATGTTCTATAAGTGTACAACCTCACTTCTTCAGCAAGTTAAGTTTTTCATAGCACATCATAAATAATATCTCTCTGAGAAACGAAGATGAGAATACTAACATTTGTATTCTCATATTGTAGTAAAATCTTTATCTAATACAAAGTAAGATTAAAGTGAGTACTTGTGTTCTTGTGTTTTATTTCCGCACATATAATCTGTTAAACACAAGCACACACTCAGCTACACATCAAACAGATTCAAACAAACGATCTTAAATTTCAAATCAATTAAAGAAAAGTTTTAAAATACATTCAACCCCCCTCTGTATTTTCTTGTGTGTATTTCATACTCAACAAGTGGTATCAGAGCAGGCTGTTAATCAAAACAGAAAAAGATCATCATGAATAGACTGAAAATAATTTTTTTCCCTTTTGGTGCAGTACTTCTCACCAAATTCATTACTTTTTTTTTTTTTTTTACCATTCTCATCAACTCAAATAACAAAAACTTTGGAGCACTTTTCTCCATCACTTGCAACTCTAAAATAAACTTTCTTCCATGACCAATTGTGTCATGATTTCTTTCTCGTCAGCATAACACCCATCGATTCTATTCTTATCATAATCCGATCCTCTTGAACCTCCTTCATCTTGTTCATCGAATAATTTTGTTGAATTATCTTTAAAAATCCAGATTTAATTTAGCGTTAGATTGTTTCCGAGAGGTTGCACCTATCACTAAGATTCAATCCCGCACAAAATTGGACCTTTCATGGAAGTCATGGCTATACCATGGTGGCTTTTTGATTCAAGAAGGAAGAGATGTAATATTGGGTGGAAGCTTGTATATCTATTCATTATAATGCTCTTTATATAGAGCTCATACCAAACAAATTTGCATGATTAGTGTCGCGCATATAACATAATCAATTACAAATATTTTTACATTCAAGGAATATCAAAACAAAATCAAGCTAATTATTTATTCAATTGCAATTTCAAATCAAAATATTATCGAGAAAGTATAAGGACAATATTTTGGAACAAAATGCCAACGACGATACATCACTCCACCTACTTATTTTTAATGGTTGTTTCATACCAGAACTCATGAAACATAGGGGACTTGATACGATGATAATTGATACATGGCAAAAAACAAGAAAACGTGGACTCCCGGAGACATGCTATATTTTCAAGAAGAAATGGGCATGTTTGACGTTGCTTAAAATAAATATTTATAGTCTTATTTTCAGATAAAAATTTTATATTTTGATAAAAATTATTAGATTCAAGTATTGAATGTAAGTTTAAGATTCCAAAAGTTGCAAAAAAAAAGTGCTTATTTCATAAAAAACTAAAAATCCTAATTTCTTTCTGGAAATAAGTTGTAGCCAAAGAAATCCATTATTGTCGATCAGGATTTTTTTTTTAAGGATTGATCAGGTACTTAATTAAAATGCCCGGTGTTTTTAGCTAATCAATGAAAACTTGTTTTCTTGATCTTATTTTAACAAAAAAACAACTAAACAGCATATTAAAAATACAAAATTTATATTAAACTAGTATCTACACTATCTATACTATTATATTAAAGCCGAAATATTGAAAGTTTTCAAAATTTTGGTTTTCGGTTTGGTTATCCTATTTATTAAAATAAATAATAACATAATATAATTAATGATAATTAACCGATTGCCTTTTTTATAAACACCTAATAATATCAATCATACAATATCTTCCAATCATTAATATTTTTTTCTAATTAAAACACGTTACCTTTTTGATTTAAAACTAATCTTACGATCATAAACATTGAAAGTTTTAAAAATTTTGGTTTTCGATTTGGTTATCCTATTTATTAAATTTTCAATTAATTATTTATCCTATTTATTAAATTTTCAATTAATTTCAAATGTAAAATAAATCAAGTGCGTTAAGATTTTTAATCAACTTCAAAGTAAAAGCAGAACTCCTAAGTCCTAACACAGAACTCTTTTCTTTTAAACCTAATTTGCGTGACTTGATGGTCTCTCTATCAATACCCAAGCTCCATCAATTCAATACACAAGCTTCTTCCGCTTTTCTTTTCTTTTTCAACACCATATCTATATTAATATATTAAAGTCGATTTAAGTGTAAGTATAATGATTGTATTATGTTTTTGTATTATCTCCATCTTATAATAATATAATATAATAAATGATAATTAGTTGATTAATGTCTTTTTCACATTTATTTTTAGTTGAAAATTGTTAGGCCGAATACACAATTAATAATCAAATTCGTATGAGAGTTTAACAAGTAAGACGTTTATGCACTTAAAAACTTCTGGTATTAAGAACCCTCTTCGTGATGTAAACTATCACAAAGAGCTGCTAGGTTACAATAAAGATAATTCGTTGTACAATACCCTTCTAGGATTAACCTAACTGTATTTATAAAACATACAGCTACGATACAATCTCTAATTGATATTCCTAATAATCAGCTATACAATGATATCAATTACAGATTGTCACACGTCTCCTAAGTCAACTCAATCTCTTTGATAGCTATCCAATCTTCAAAGATATCGCTTCCATAATAAATCTTCAATCACTGTTGACCAGTAGACGCTGCCTCCAGACAAAGTTTGACAAACTCTGTCGAGCTTCCATCTGTCAGAGTTTACACTAAACTCTGACAGCTTCCAGCTAAACTCTGATAATTCACTGTAACACTTAAACACTGATTAAAACACATCAATTATATTTAACAATATCCCCCAACTTGTTCATTAGCAAAAATGCACAAGTTAATGACAATAATTGATGATGTCAAAACAAATAGACAAATACAGTGTTTATACAAATTCAGAGTTTAAGCTTCTACTTAACAAAATCTACAGAGAATAAGAAAATCCTTACAGACCTTAATCTCTTATCTCTTCAAAATCTGGTATAGCTCTGAGATAATCTATGAGCAATCTTCTTTCTGCATTTTCAAGCTCAATCTCCATAGCTTCTTTAATCTCTCTGAGCTGAGGATCACTCTCATCTGTCTGATAGATAGCAGCCCTAAGATCATAGATTTTGTTTCTTCTCATCTCATTTCCCAGTCTGATAAATTTGACTTCTTCTGACTGTGAATTGAAGTCCAGTACTGTGATTCCCAAATCAGTCTTTAATTTTGCAGTACCTTTCTTCATTTCAATAAGATTTCCAATGTAATCCCTGTACTTAGGAACATATCTGCTATTATACTTTTCTCCTCTGATTGCCAAATTCTGAAGCATCCTCTGTCTGAGCACATTAGCAACTGATTGAGTCCTTTGACTATTCACCTTGAAAAGATATAGAACATATTCTAGGTCTTCCCAATATTTCAAGCCAATATCATTCTCACCAATTTTAAATACTGTCCCATCAGCCATGAAGTACAAGAGAAAGTCCTTCTTTAAACTCTTCTGATAAACTAACTGTACTGATTCCAGTCTGTCCAAACTCTCTTGAGTGACACCACGACCTGGAACAACCAGTGAAGAAGGATCTCTAGGACCAGTATATTGCCTTTTGTCTTTGTGTGAACCTAGTCCACCCTTATTATTTCCAACTTTACCAGACAAGGCTCTTCCATCAGAAATATTCATAGAAACTCCAGATAATATATTTGGATCTTGAATTGTTCCTTTCCCAAAAACCGATTTCAACTGAGAAGATTGTAAAGGTGTGGTCATAACTTGTGATGCAACAGAAGTTGTAACTTTCTTCTGTGAACTTTCTCCTTCAATGCCTTTCAGCTTGAGTTGAGCTTCTGCTGCCATTGTTTCCTTTGAAAACTGAGATCTTTGACTATCATCAGCCCTTGCCTTGATCACAACACCTTTAACAACAGGCCTAGGAGCTTTTCCTCTTTTTAACTTACCAGACTTTAAAGCCTTGAGATGTTCTTCTTGTAAACTCTTTTCTTCAGCTTCAATGTCCTCAATTGTAACTGAAAGGCATATGACACAGCCTATTTGTAGTTCGAGGACTCAACTCAACTTAAGCTTAGTTTGTAATAAGTAAATAACTTTAACTGTCACAGGAATCTCAGGAGGTACTATCTGTCGGAAGAAAAACCCTAAAGTCAATCTATAGTTTTGATGTTTTACACTGGAAGAAGTTCAGATTGCTGATCAAGCCTCAGTATAGCATCAAAGAAGTGGATTTATTTCTAAAGACAGAGATTTCTAGAGTGACAGGTTCAGACAGTATACAGTGAAATACAAGAAGGAGAAAGAGATGAGAAGAAAAATGAATCACATTTTTAATGTGAAAATTAAAGGACAGTCATTAAAGTTAGTCGTTCATGAACCAGACCGTGCATGGAACGTCAACAAAATATTCAGTGGTATTCCTTTATTTCTTTCAGTGATTCAGAAAAGAATTAAGACAATCCAAGGATATATAATTATTCTTGTTTAATTAATTTAAATCAAGTAGTCAATTTAATTAATTAATTAATTCATCTTGAATTAATTCTTTAATTAAATTAATTATTAGATTAATTAAATCTGATTAATTATTTAAGTAAGAATAAATTAAAATGATTATTTATTAATCAATTTGAATTTAATTCTGAAAAATGAACTAGCAAGACAATCCCTGATTGTCTTGCCGATTGTCTTGAAGGTTTAAATCAGAATAGCAAGACAATAGGAGATTGTCTTGCCGATTGTATTGAAGAAGAAATCAATAAAGCAAGACAATTTCTGATTGTCTTGCCGATTGTCTTGATAATGATAATGTCTGAAAAGCTTTTGAAAAGTAGAATAAAATCTGATTTGATTGTCTTGACGATTGTCTTGGCAGTTCAAATTAGATTGTCTTGATAATGATCAAAAAGAAAAAGCTTCAGACAGAATGATAATCTTTGATAAAGCAAGACAAAGATCTCTGAATTTGATTGTCTTGCCGATTGTATTGGAAGAACCTGATTGTCTTGACGATTGTATTGCCTATTGTCTTGGCAGTACAAAATTGGTTGTCTTGGAAGAATAAACTGTATTGCCGATTGTCTTGACAGTTATAATTGAAGACAAAGAGGCAGTAATTGATATATATCAAGACATATCGACAGAAGCAATCAGTAAGGAAACACAGATCAAAATATTACATTCAAGAACAGATTTCTCTCTTCTCTCTCATCAAGAACACAGCACAAGAAGCAGAAAAATATATAGAAAATCAAGTTCATCTTATTTTTAATATCTGATCCGATAAAACTGATTTCCTTGATACTCTTGTACTATTAGCGAGTTTTTACTCCTAATCTATATCTTGATTTTTATTAACAAATCTAGAAAAATTGATGTCGAATTTTCTAATTTGTTTTTATTAACTAGATATAAATTCTGTACTGTATTTGTAACAAACCCCTCAAGTTAATATAATTTTATATTCAACTTGAATTTTGTTTCATTTAATTCCGCTCAAATTTGTCAAAATATAAATTAAATTATCCGGACAAATTTCGATAAAACAGTACTGTTTGTATTCAACCCCCCCTTCTACAAACATATTGGACCCAACAATTGGTATCAAAGCCGATTGATTGATACACAAATCAAAGATCCCATTTTACTCGATTAAAAATCATCCCCGAATTTTTTAACTCTCTTAAAAAATTCATCATGTCTTCTAAAGTTGGAACTGTGAAAATTCCCATATATGACAAAAACATTTATGATATGTGGAAGAACAAAATGTTAATGTTCCTCGAGGTTGCAAATCCTAAATACATGAAAGTCTTATCAGAAGGACCAATAATACCTTTTGGATTAATTCCTGAAGTTGTCACTGATGGAAAAGTTGTTGCCCCTGCAAGCTTTGTACACAAAGATTCTTCTGAATTCACTCTTGTTGAAAGAGAGGAAGCTGGACTTGACATTAATTTAAGACTGATCTTAATAGATTCTCCAGACTTTGTAATGTACAGTCATGTGATTAACTGCAAGACTGCAAAGCAAATGTGGGAAACAATTGAAACTGTGAATGAAGGAACAGAGGAAGTTAGGGAGAATCGACTAGAAATTCTGACATCTGAGTATGAACACTTTCGATCAGCATCCAATGAAAGTATTCAAGATGTTTTTGAAAGATATAACAAACTTGTCAACAATTTACAGATGCATGGCAAGTACTACACTCCGAAAGAGATCAACAGAAAATTTCTATTGTCAATGCCTGTTCATCTAGAACATAGGATTACAACTATCACAGAGTCGAGGAATCTAAGTGAAATTATTGTAGAAAGACTCTTTGGTGTTTTAAAAACCTATGAACTGGAACAATCTCAACAAAAGGGGATTTATGGAAAAGGAAGAGTTGCTAATACTTCTACAGCTCTTATTGTTGAGAACAAACAAGAAGTGGAAGATAAGGTTATTCAATCTTGTAGTGTTGACAGTGGCAAGCTTGAAGTTGAAGTTGGTCAAACGAATGCTAGTCCAGATGCAGGAGACTTCTATTCGTTAGAAGAGCTAGATCAGTTGGAAGATGAGTCCATGGCTTTGTTGGTAAGGAAATTCAGTAACTTCAGATTCAGGAAGAATCCCAAGTTCAGGTACAAATCTAACTATAACAGGTTCCAAAGAGGAGGTTATTCATCCTCAAGTAACAGAGGAGGTTACAAAACTGGAACAATTGAAAGAAGTAAAATTAGATGCTACAACTGTAATGAACTTGGACATTTCGCTACTGAATGTCAGAAGCCAAAACAAAACCAAAGAAAAGACTTTGGTTCTGAGAAGAAGAAGACAGGTAAAGCCTATGTGGCTGCTGGAAAGAGTTGGGATGATACAGACTCTGAAGATGAAGAGTATGGCAATCTTGCCCTGATGGCAAAATCTGATAACTCCAGTGGTACTTCATCTGAGGTATCATGTACTGAAAGTCAATATATTTATCAACTTAGTGATTCACTAGGTTGTGCTAATAGAGAGATTGAAAGGATCAATTTGTTAAATACAGATCTTAGTAATCAATTATCAGAATTACACGATGTACAAAATTGCCATGATAAACAAAAATCAGAAATAAGAATTCTAAAAGAACTTGAGAGATCTTTAGCGTTGATATTGGTTCAACAACGTGAAACAATAGCTGAGCTTGAAATAAAGGTTAGTGCTACTTCTAATTCATGTAAAGTGGTTAAAGAGTTGTTTAACCAACAAGCTATTAATCAAACCGTGGGTATTGGGTTTGACTATAATGAAGCTATTGGACGAAAAAGCATTATTACCCCTAATCGTGTCAGTGCTGTAGAAAGGGGTATACCAATAGTGCTTAAGGGTGTTAGTAATCCACTCTTTAAGACATCCATAGCAGAACCTTTGGATACTACATCTTTAATCATTAAGGAAGAGATGCGCATTGAGGATTTAGCTAATGGCGTAGTCTTAGAAAGTAATCAAGTTGTTAAAAATGATGAAGATAGAAAGTCTGTGTTTAAGAAAACAGAAAGAGTTGGTGAGTTTACTAGTTCCTTTAAAACTAGTAGTAGAAGTAACAACATATCTACCATGAATGCTATTCCTGTTATTGATACTGCTCATAAGAAATGCAATGCTGTTAATTGCATGTCTTGTGCTTTTAATATAATGTCTGCTTACTTTAACGGTAATCATGCATGTGTTGATAAGAATGTTCCTAGACAGCATATGAGCAGAAATAAACATGTAAGATTCAGGACTGTAACACCACCTAATTCTAAGATTAGGACTCCAAGTCCTTCTCAGGATATGGTGAAGACATGGTTACCCAAGCTGAAACCAAAACAAGTTAAAGCTGTTTACAGGTAAATGTCCAGTACCTGTAGAAAATGTTGTTAAAATAAAAAGTGTTGCTTTGCCTGATAAAGGCCAATTCTTTAAGTGCTCCGGACCCAATCAAATTTGGGTTCCGAAGAAAGTCTAACCAATTTGTCATTGCAGGGTTTAAAACAGGTTGAACGAGTCATGTGGATTCTGGACAGTGGATGTTCAAGGCATATGACCGGAGATAGAGCCCTGCTGACAAATGTGGTGGAGAAGGCCGGCCCAGTCGTTACCTTTGGAGATAACAGCAAAGGTAAAACTGATGGATATGGCAGATTAGAAGCTGGAAATGTTATCGTTGAAGATGTCTCTTTTGTGAACGGCCTTGAGCACAATTTGCTCAGTATTAGTCAATTCTGTGACAAAGGTTATGAAGTTCATTTCAACAAGAAGAATTGTCTAATATCACACAAGAGAAATGAAAGGCCACAGTTGACTGGAGTAAGAAAAGGAAACTTGTACATAGCCAATATGAACTCTGGAAGCACAAAAGAAATTAGATGTTTTTATTCAAAGGCATCCACTGATGAAAGTTGGTTATGGCACAAGAAACTCTCCCACCTAAACTTCAAAACAATGAATTCTCTAGTGAAAAGAGAGTTGGTGAGAGGTTTACCTTCGATTGAATTTACTCAGGAAGGTCTATGTGATGCTTGTCAAAAAGGGAAGTTAAAAAGGGCAACTCACAGGAGCACTAACATATCATCAATAACTGAACCATTACAACTTCTCCATATGGATTTGTTTGGTCCAGTTAGTGTGATGTCTATGTCAAGAAAAAGATATTCTCTAGTGATTGTTGATGATTTCTCAAAATTCACATGGGTACTATTTCTGAACTCAAAAGATGAAACTCCACAACTGGTAGTTGATCACATTAAGTTAATTGAGCTGGATTCTAATCGTCCAGTAAGAGCTATAAGGTCAGACAACGGAACTGAATTCAAGAATGCAGTTCTGAATGAATTTTGCACTGAAAAGGGTATAACTAGACAGTACTCAGCTCCCAGAACTCCTCAACAAAATGGGGTAGTTGAAAGAAAGAATAGAACCTTGATTGAAGCTGCACGTACTATGCTAAGTGAATCAAGGCTTCCATTGAACTTTTGGGCTGAAGCTGTCAACACTGCATGCTATACCCAGAATCGAACACTTATCAATAAAGACTTAATGAAGACACCATATGAAGCTCTACATGACAAGAAACCAACTCTCAAGTACTTCCATGTATTTGGGACAAAATGCTTTGTGCTGAAAGAAGGAGATGATCAAGGTGGTAAATTTGAAGAAAAAGCACATGAAGCAATATTTATTGGTTATACTAGAAGAGCCTACAAGGTGTATCTTATTGATCAACAGAAAACTATGGAAAGTGTCAATGTTACATTTGATGACACAAAACTCCCAAGTATCCAAAATGAAGATCCATCTGAAAAGTTTAAGTTTGATGACATGTCAGACTCAGATTCAGATGATGACAATCAACCTGACGTTGTTGCTAATAATAATAATAATCCAAATGTTGGTGGTAATGATCAAGGTGATGCTGGTGAAAACAATGATAATTTTCAAGACACCACTGATACTCTTGAACCATCAATAAGTCAAACTGGCAACAACTCAGGGGGAGATAATGAAGGGTCAACAAGTCATACTCAACATCATACTGAAGATCAAGGCGAATCATCAAGATCAATTCTTCCCAGACAAACTGTTTGGAATAGAGCTCATCCTTTTGAGCTGATTCTTGGTGATCCAGATGTTGGTGTAAAAACAAGAAGAGCTTATCAGAATCAATGTAACTATTCTGGGTTCCTGTCTGTCATGGAACCTAAGAAAGTAGAAGAAGCTCTATCTGATCCTGATTGGGTGATTGCTATGCAAGATGAACTCAATCAATTTAAGCAACTAGAAGTATGGAAGCTGGTACCCAGACCTAAAGATAGAAAAGTGGTGGACACAAGATGGGTATTCAGAAACAAACTAGATGAAGATGGCACTGTGATAAGAAACAAAGCAAGACTGGTAGCTAAAGGTTATTCTCAAGCTGAAGGCATTGATTATGACGAGACCTATGCTCCAGTGGCAAGACTTGAGGCCATCAGAATATTCTTGGCATTTGCATCCTATTCAAGATTCAAAGTTTATCAAATGGATGTCAAGATTGCCTTTCTGAATGGTAAGCTAGATGAAGAAGTGTATGTAGAACAGCCTCCTGGTTTTGAAGATCAAGATCATCTGGACTATGTCTACTTTCTTTACAAAGCTATCTATGGTCTTAAGCAAGCCCCAAGAAAATGGTATGACACTCTTTCTGAATTTCTATTAGAAAATGGTTTTATAAGAGGTGTCATAGACAAAACGCTCTTCACTAAAAGACATAAGAATGATAAAATACTAGTCCAAGTCTAAGTGGACGATATTATATTTGGGTCTACTAATGAGCTTCTATGCAAGAAGTTTTCTAAGTTAATGCAGGGTAGGTTTGAAATGAGCATGATGGGAGAACTGAAATTCTTTCTTGGATTACAAATAAGTCAGAGACAAGGTGGAATATTTATTTGTCAATCCAAGTACATTAAGGAGCTCCTCAAGAAATATCACATGGAGGAGTGCTCATCAGCAAAGACACCATCAACTATAGCTGTCAAAATTGGTTTATGTGAAAGTTCTGCCAAGGTAGATATCACAGGCTATAGAGGTATGATTGGCTCATTGCTTTACCTAACTGCTAGTAGACCAGATGTAATGTTTGCCACATGCTTGTGTGCAAGGTTCCAAGCGAACCCTAAAGAAATCCATCTCACTGCTGTCAAAAGAATCTTAAGATATCTAAAGGATACGCCTAATTTAGGCATATGGTACCCTAATGAATCTGGTTTACTTTAATTGGATATACAGATTCTTACTATGCAGCAAGTGTTGTAGACAGGAAAAGTACATCTGGGAGTTGTCAATACCTAGGTGGAAGATTGGTATCCTGGTTCAGTAAAAAATAGCAAACAGTTTCCAACTCAACAGCCGAAGCTGAATATATAGCTGCTGGAAGCTGTTGTGCTCAGATCTTATGGATTAGGAATCAATTAATGGACTATGGCATTGTATTGGAAAATATCCCTATTTTATGTGATAATACAAGTGCCATAGCAATCGCCAGCAATCCTGTGCAGCACTCAAGGACAAAGCACATTGACATAAGGTATCATTTTATAAGAGAGCATGTAATGAATGGTACAGTGGAACTACTATTTGTAGGCTCTGGAGATCAAACTGCAGATATTTTTACTAAGTCGCTTAATGAATCCTCATTCACTAGAATTGTTAGTGAATTGGGTATGTTAAACAGTCCTAGTAATTAATACTGTTAATATCTGAAATTTGATCTTTAATAATTTTGCAAGTGATTATTATGTGAATATTTTTTGTTTGAAATCACTTGTATAATTATATTACCAACTGATTTTCTTGCTTGTTTAGTTATTTTTCACTCTGTTTATTCATATTATTTAATACTTCATATTTATGTATTTTTAGAATATTTGTAGATATTTATTTCTATTTTAATAATTATTTTATTAAATGTTTTGTAGTGTTTGTCCTTTTGTTATTTATATTTGTTCTCGTAAAAAGATTAATCCATGTTTTTGTAAAATATTTATTTATAGTATTTTTAATAATATATTAGAGTGTATTTTAATTGGATTAATTATGAACATTTATTTGCATTTTATTAGCATAATATTAGCAGGTTAATAGATTGTCTTGTCTGTATTTATAGTATCAAGACAATCGCCAATACAATCCACAGATTGTCTTGGTAGATTATTTTGCTAAGTAATAAAATATTTTTCAGATTTTTGTTCTGTTTTTATTTTGTTTTTATTTTGTTTTACTCAAAACAAACGATTGTCTTGATAGTTTTGAACAACCAAGACAATCGGCAAGACAATCACTTGATTGTCTTGGAGTGTCTTTTCTATATTTTAAAAAATTTAAAAAAAATATGTGTGTTAATTTATTTTAATCAGTTAAATACTTGATTGTCTTGATAGTATTTATACTACCAAGACAATCGGCAAGACAATCAACTGATTGTCTTGTAATGTTAGTTTGTATTTTTATAAAATTAAAAAAAAATTGTTTTCGTTTTATTTTATTTATTAGAATTGTAAACGATTGTCTTGATAGTGTTTATACTACCAAGACAATCGGCAAGACAATCAAACCGATTGTCTTGCAGTGTAGTTTTGTACTTAAAAAAAACAGAAATCACAAACGAACTCAACAACAATACAATCATCTCTTTTCTCTCGTGTGTTTACACAGAGCACCACATATACATACAATACACACGGTTTTTAAACGAAACGCTGCTCAATTTTTCTCAACCAAACTGAAATCTAAGATCATATTTGAATAGATCGTTCAATTATCTTTCTTTTGAACCGATTGTTTTCAAATTCTGTTAAGGTTTTGAAAATCAACTTTTTAAAAAAATTGAATCGGGTTTTGATTGTTTTAAGAGTTCTAGATTTTTTCTTTGAATTCTAAAAATAGATTGAGACTCCCAGTGATTAAGAGATCATCATATAAATTTTTGGGATTTTTCTGACAACTTTGAAATAATTCGAATTTTTAATTAATTTTAATTAATTATTAATTCTAAAAATTTTGAATTGTTTTAATTTCCTTAAATTAAAGTGTGTTTTTGTGTTTTTAAAAAAATGGCTGATAATTTTGAGATAATGAAACATAATTTGGTTGGCTATTTTAATCCGAACGATTGTCCCTACGATCGATTTAGGCCTTGGATACGATTTTTGAATGACGATTCAATTATCCGAACTACCATTTCGATTGAAGCCCCAATTAAGATAGGACCACTGAGATTGATTTGCACAGAAGCTGTGGTGTCTGAAGACTTGACCTCATTTTCTTTTGATTTTGATGGTACACACCACGTCGTGACAGAATCAACTCTTACTACTGTATTGGGCCTTCCTGCGGATAATTTTGATCCATTTCCAACCAGTGAACAACTCTATCAATTCTTCATTGATATTAATTATCATGGAGTAATTGATATGAACAACCTGAGCAAAAGGAATCTGGTTCAACAATGGGATGCATTCTTCGACACGATCTCCAAGGTATTTGCTAATTCAGCCAGAGGTAATTTTCACTTACTCACCTCTATGTTACAAACTATTGGTTATGCTGTTGCTAACAACCGTAGAATCAATATTGGTAACCTACTTTGGAATACTATTATTAACAGGATTGTTAAGGCCAGAAGGGATTTTGATGAGGGTAAGAAAGTTCTATGTTATTATCCTAGATTTTTAACTTTGTTATTTAATCATCTTGTTCCTGTTGGTCAACAAACAGTTTTTAGGAATGACAACCCTATGGTATCAGGCAGGCAAACCAAGAAAATATTCACTAGCCTTGATACACATAGAAAATTGATAAATGTGCCAGTGTATATTACACCATATTTGTCTAACTTCTTAAATCTACCTGTCATTCCTCGACTTTTGAATGCACCTGAACCTGAACCTCAAAATGTACCTGTCCCTGAACATCAACATCAAATGGAACAATCTATTCCTTCAGGTACAGCTACTGCATCAATGGAGCAGGTATTGCCTTCTATCTCTCAAACTGTTTCTGGAGCCCAAGTGGCTGATAGGTCAGACCAAGAGGTTGTAGAACCACAGCCTCTATCCCAGGTCTTAGAGCCAAACACTGTGTCTAACCAAATCTCTAAACCTAAAGCCAGAAGCAAGTTGTTGACAAAAAGAGCTGATAGAAGAAGTGATAATGTGAGTGATCCCACAGCTCTGCCTCCACCAAAGAAGAGAAGAAATCTATTACTAGAGGCATTTGTTAGCCCATCCATTTCCTCCCAACAGGACTTGGACATTGAAATGGCCGATGAACTGTTACTAATTTCATCCTCTCAACAGGATGCAATTATTGAAATTCGCCAAAGAGTCGTGGCACCTTGTACAGAGTCAAGCACACCTCTATTACTCACAATGGGGGAAAACATTAACGCAGAATTTGATGTTGTTAAGGACACTGAGCAAGGAGTGCATGATAGGATTGTTACTGTGCCTACCATTGTTACGGTAGAAGAGCCTTCACAGGCTTCTGAGGGAAATCTTGACTCTCTGCCAGTTATAATAGAGTCATCATCTCCCCTCCCAGGAGGAACATTCCTGGCTCCCTCAAGGGATTCTTCACTCGCAGATTTATCTGGAGAAAGTGAAAGGCAACTTGGTCATCCTATCACTGAAGAAATTCAGTTATCAAATCCAAATGAATTGATAGAGATGACTGAGGATTGGGAATTGCGAACTCCCATTGCACCACCACTGACCTCTCCAGAAGAGGCTAGGGTGATTTCTTATGCAGGTACAACTCAAGGAAAGGAGCTAGTGTTGAGTGATGTGAGGACCACCTTAAATATGAGTGAAACACATGCACGAAAGGAGAGTGACATATCCTTGAGTGAACATCAGGTGAGCGCACACACTGACACAAACACTTTGTCTATTATGGCTCAAATCAAAGATCTGCAAAAGAAATTGATGGAAACTGAGACTGAAAAACAAGTTCTAAAAGCACAAGTGGATGAACTGTCTTCTTCTTCCACCTCTGTCAACAATCAGCTCATGATTATTCGTGACGATGTCCACAACATAAAGACTACACTCACTCCAGCAATCAATACATTGATACAATCCAACTCTCAGGCATCTACAGAAAGAACAGATATTATAAATGCTATTGACAGACTCTCTAATAGGGTGGATGAACTTCAAGTGGAAATGCATGAATCTGCTCAATCATATTCAACAACCTTTGCGAAGCTTGAAGAAAAGTATGATTACATGTTTGAAGGACTTGATCATCTATACAACATTGTTAAACCTACTCATAATATCACACCAGAACAAAGAGCATATTTTGAAGACTATGATGATGATAATGAAGGGGATAATGATGCAAATAGGGAGCTTGACAGTCAACGGAAGTCTGTAGAGGATTCCTCAACTAAGGGGGAGAAGTCTGGAGATGGAGGAGCAGGTAAGTCTTAAGAAGCAGGAGGAAGTAAGTCAGGAGGACAAGGGAGGCATAAGGAGAAGTCTGAGAAGTCTACCAAGGGAAAAGAAAAAGCTGCTCATGATCAGGATGTATTCGAGTTTGATTTCGATCTCAAGAATAGTAAGTTTGAAGTACAACAGTTAAATGATATCGAAGAAGATCTTTCAAACTGGCAAGATGATCCTGAGTTTGAGAAGGAACTTCAAGAGGAGAAAGCTGATCGTCAGATGAGACAAGCTAAGCTTGAGAAGACCAGACAGGTAGTGAATGAAAGATTGAAGCTGAAGCAAGCTGAAGATGCAGAGAAACAAAAGCTACATGCAATCAGTGTACAGGAAAGGAAAAGAGATATTCAGTTGAAGATTGGTCCAAAGTGGGATAGAGCAAGAGAAATTTTTGATTCTATTCAGAACACTGCTAATGATGATGAACGTTTACTCCAACTACTTCAACAGTTTCAAGAGACCAATCCAGATTACTTGCAATATATGGATGCACTGATGCTGGAAATCTCAAGGATAGTAGCTGGATTTGACAGATGTGCAGATCAACTGATAATTCAGATTGACTCTCGTACAATGGGTTCTCTCTATGTGTCACTTCAAATCTTTCAACAGAGAAGCTTGATTGAACTGTGGATTATGTCCATAAAGGTAAAAAGGTTTTCTGAACTGAATATTTTACTTCATGAAAGACTTTTGGAGTTTGCACAAAGGAATAGTCCACAAGTTATTCAAACTCCACATCATGTTAAGTTTCTCAAGGGTAATACACTACACTCTTGTTTCCTTGATTCTAAGTCGATGAAATTATACACTGCATCTCATCTGGTCTGGTTAGAACATATGCTGAGGACTATAGGATTCGAAGATAAAGAAAGTATCTTTGTTGCTGACATTATTTGATCATATGCTTTAACTGGCTTTGAAAAGAAATATTACATTCTTCGAAATCGGCTATGGGGTAACCTTGGAATCTTGCCTAAGAAACCTAAAGGTCTTGTGTCAGATTATGAACGTGTACTTGACAAGGATTTGATCAAAACCTTGGATGATCAAGAACGATTTGACACAGAGAATATCAGAAGATTCCTAGAGCAAGAAGATGAAGTTGAACCTGGAGAGATAAGGGATGAAGAAACTTCAAAGTGAAGATCAACTCTACATGTGATATCTTTAGAGCTTAGATAGGTCAAGATAGAAAATTGTATTATATGATCAGTCTAGAGGATCATCTATCTTGTATTTATCTTTTATGTTTGAATCTGGACAATGTTAAATATAAACCAGAACTTTTCTTTTATTTACTTTGTGTTTAAAGTTTTATCTTTTACTAAGTTAAGTTGAGTTAGTTGAGTAATCCTCTAGGTATTTGCTTGTTATCGTCTAACAAACAAATAGGGGGAGATTGAAAGGCATATGACACAGCCTATTTGTAGTTCGAGGACTCAACTCAACTTAAGCTTAGTTTGTAATAAGTAAATAACTTTAACTGTCACAGGAATCTCAGGAGGTACTATCTGTCGGAAGAAAAACCCTAAAGTCAATCTATAGTTTTGATGTTTTACACTGGAAGAAGTTCAGATTGCTGATCAAGCCTCAGTATAGCATCAAAGAAGTGGATTTATTTCTAAAGACAGAGATTTCTAGAGTGACAGGTTCAGACAGTATACAGTGAAATACAAGAAGGAGAAAGAGATGAGAAGAAAAATGAATCACATTTTTAATGTGAAAATTAAAGGACAGTCATTGAAGTTAGTCGTTCATGAACCAGACCGTGCATGGAACGTCAACAAAATATTCAGTGGTATTCCTTTATTTCTTTCAGTGATTCAGAAAAGAATTAAGACAATCCAAGGATATATAATTATTCTTGTTTAATTAATTTAAATCAAGTAGTCAATTTAATTAATTAATTAATTCATCTTGAATTAATTCTTTAATTAAATTAATTATTAGATTAATTAAATCTGATTAATTATTTAAGTAAGAATAAATTAAAATGATTATTTATTAATCAATTTGAATTTAATTCTGAAAAATGAACTAGCAAGACAATCCCTGATTGTCTTGCCGATTGTCTTGAAGGTTTAAATCAGAATAGCAAGACAATAGAAGATTGTCTTGCCGATTGTATTGAAGAAGAAATCAATAAAGCAAGACAATTTCTGATTGTCTTGCCGATTGTCTTGATAATGATAATGTCTGAAAAGCTTTTGAAAAGTAGAATAAAATCTGATTTGATTGTCTTGACGATTGTCTTGGCAGTTCAAATTAGATTGTCTTGATAATGATCAAAAAGAAAAAGCCTCAGACAGAATGATAATCTTTGATAAAGCAAGACAAAGATCTCTGAATTTGATTGTCTTGCCGATTGTCTTGACGATTGTATTGCCTATTGTCTTGGCAATACAAAATTGGTTGTCTTGGAAGAATAAATTGTATTGCCGATTGTCTTGACAGTTATAATTGAAGACAAAGAGGCAGTAATTGATATATATCAAGACATATCGACAAAAGCAATCAGTAAGGAAACACAGATAAAAATATTACATTCAAGAACAGATTTCTCTCTTCTCTCTCATCAAGAACACAGCACAAGAAGCAGAAAAATATATAGAAAATCAAGTTCATCTTATTTTTAATATCTGATCCGATAGAACTGATTTCCTTGATACTCTTGTACTATTAGCGAGTTTTTACTCCTAATCTATATCTTGATTTTTATTAACAAATCTAGAAAAATTGATGTCGAATTTTCTAATTTGTTTTTATTAACTAGATATAAATTTTGTACTGTATATGTAACAAACCCCTCAAGTTAATATAATTTTATATTCAACTTGAATTTTGTTTCATTTAATTCCGCTCAAATTTGTCAAAATATAAATTAAATTATCCGGACAAATTTCGATAAAACAGTACTGTTTGTATTCAACCCCCCTTCTACAAACATATTGGACCTAACAGTAACTCCTTCCTCATTCTCTTCAATAAACAACTTAGCAGCCAATTCTTCATCAGTCTGTGGATTAGAAGGTAATAGCAAACTCTTGGTCTTTGAAGTACCTTGAGTATCAGTATTTATCCTAACAAACTGTGATTTAGATGACTTGCTAGTTTTCAAAGTTTGAAATTCTTCAGTTTTGTTCTTTCCTTTACTACTTGCTCCTCTATCTCCAGCACTATCCCTTCTGATCAGAGTTTGAGATTGCTTGCACTTGTCTTTAGCAACTCTCTCCCCCTTTTTGACATCATCAGGCATAAGAATAGATGTAATTAACTCCAAGGAGTTTGCAATGGAATCTATTTTAACAGACAAGGCAGACTGATTTTCCTCAACTTTACCCAGCCTGGCAAAGAGATTGTCTTGAGCTTTAGAAAATTTTGTATTCATGAGTTTAGACTCTCTTTCCATTTTCATTTCTCTAGTTACGATCTCAGTCCTCAAATCAGTGATTGCCTTTGTAGTGTCATCAAATCTTCTATCCAGAGTTTTGACTTGAACTATAGTTGCTTTTAAGCAAGAAAGAATCTCTGGATTGGAGATAGTATCAGCAGTTTGCTTAACAAAATTAGCTGCTCTTCCTCTTGGAAAAATGCAATCCTCTTTGTACCAGTCAGCAGCAAATTGTGCAAGTTTTGCTTTCTCAATTTCATGAGACTTACAAGGTTGAGTGGAAGATGTATGTTTATTGTCTGTTTGTACTGGTGCACTCAGAGAAGAATCAGAGTTTGCACTGCTTTCACCTTCAGGTTCAACACTTGCAGCTTTAGCATGTTCATCTTCAAGTAAAACACTGTGCTGAGCATTGTCAGCCACAGTTTTAGCAATTTCTTCTGCAGCCTTGTCAAGATTTGCTTCATGTTGCTCAGACTCAGCAACAGAGTTTACATTTTTGTCATCAACAGGGATAGACTGAGAAGTAGCCTTGGGTGCTTGATCAATCTCATCTCCTCCTTCAACAGTTTGGTGAGCATCAGAGAGTAACTCTGTATGTGATGCTACAGTTTCAGAAAGAACAACTGTAGGTTGATCAATTGCACCAGTATCAGAGATAGGATCAGAGAATGGCATGAATGAATCAATAATATCATTCATTGGAGAAAAACCATCTCTAGTATCCTCCTCTGCAGGCATTTTGTCCTCTGCAGGCATTTCAACTTCTTCAGGCATTAAATCTTTTTCAGCCTCAACAGTAGGTGGTTGCTGTGAAACTACCTCTGGAGCTTCAACATTGTCATCAACAGAATCAGAGATTACCAGTTTTCTTCTTTTCGCTAGAGGCACTTCATCTGAATCCTCTTCATTAGATTGTGCTACCACTGAGAGTGACTTAGGTATGTTTACCGTTTGTTTTATTCTTTTCATTCTTCTAGTATAAACAGCTCCAGGAGATGTCTGTTTTGCTTTCATTTGTGTCTCTATTGCCTTCTTAACTCTTGCATGTTGTTTAGTGATTGCCTTCTTAACTCTTTTTGCTTTAGACTGTGATTGTGGTGGAGATTGTGATGATTCAGAGTTTGTTTGTGGAGTGTGTGAAGGTTGTTTTGTAGGTGCTGAGTGAGTAGGTGATGTAGGTGGTTCAGTGTTTGGTGTTTGAGTACGATCAATGTTTAGTGGTTCAGGTTGTGGTTCTGGTTGTGGTTGGTCCTGAGGTTGGTTGAGAAAATTCTGCAAAGCAAGTGGCAGAACAAAGGCAGGTAGATTTTCTTTACCAACATCCTTATTAGTCATATCAGAGAATATTCTCTTGTTGACTCTAAAGGGCTGAATTTCATCAGTATCAGCAATCTCTAGACCAGGTACACAAGCATTGAACAGCATTTGACAAAATCGAGCATAATAAACTGTAGTAGACTCTGACAGTTTATCACCTAAATTCATCAGAACATATCTACCAAAATCAAAATTACTACCATAGAGTAGAGAATACCCGATTTGTAGACTGTCTATTGGAATGGCATCCCAGTTGGTGACTTTCTTCTGGAATGTCCTTGTAATGCAATCGAAGAAAAAGTTCCATTCCTTCCTGAGATTAGGCCTCTTGACACTGCCAAGCTTGTCAAGAGATTCCATGTAACCTATCTCCTGTAGCATATTTCTCAAGTGATGTTCAACCACATAAGTATAAGATGTATGTGCATCAAACCCCATTGTATCTCTGATAGTTTATGGAGTAATCACAAACTCTTGTTCTTCATAAGTGAAGATGATGTTAGGAGTTCCATTCTCTCCTCCATCCATATAGACTGAGTTTTGCCAAAAAGTGGCAATTTGAGATGCAGAGAGAGTATCAAGTCCAACCAGAGCTTGTCCAATCTCTGAGTCTCTCAAGAAATTCTGTATTAAATGAAACGCTTCTGGAACACGTTCATGATAGAGTGGAGCTTCATAGTTGTTAGGGACAAACCGTAGACCAAGAGCAGTGAATGGTTTAGAAGCCATTGAGTTAAGAAATTTGCAAGAATCCCTAAGAGAAATGTATGTAGGAAAGGTGTTTGCGAGAATGCCCAAGTGAAAAGTGAGAGAACTGTGAGATTTAAAAATAAAACACAACCGTTTGGACACAAAAGTAATTAGAGTAATTAAAAATCAATCTCTTATGTAATCAAACACTCAATCAGTTCCTAGATTAATGTGTGAGTGGGACACGATAATGGGTGAGTGGGACACAGTAATGGGTGAGTGGGTCACATGCTCGTATTTTTAAGAAGTGTATTTTGCAAATTATAACAATAAAATATTTGATTTAAAAAAAAAATCAAATAACACTCTCTTAAAATACCTGGACCCAATTAAAAACAGAATATGAAGCGTTTACCTGTAACCATTAATAACCAGAATACGAAGCGTTTTAGAACTTCGTTGCTTACCCATCTCTATTTAAGGCCTAGAGACTTGTTCAGATTAGTTCACTATCCCTTTAACCTTTCATTCTCCCCTGAAAAATCAAAAACCCTTCAAACAACACACTCTTAAAAACAATGTCAAACCTTACCATCAAAGAAAAGAATCTCCATCTCGTAGAGAATAGAGATATCTTCAGTTATACGCGTGAAGAGTTTGATGCGTTTGACTGGGAAAGGCAGCTTGAAACTCTGTGGCTGCAGATGGATGCCGGTCTGGAAGAGATCGAGAGAGAAAAACCTGCAAGAGTGATCGACATCGATGCTGCTCTCCAAGCAACATTAGCATGGCTTTCCTCGAAGGCATCCTCATCCAACACCACCAACCATTGTTAATGAATATGTCAGCAAAAATAGCCTTATCCCTTCAACTTCCACCCAAATAAAGTGGCAAAGATGGGATCTGGGATGTTTGCTAACAATGGAGTGGTTTGGACTTGACCTTTTATTTTCCTGTTGAATAGATTAGCAGATAGAGAGAAAAAAAAGATGTAATACTTGCTTGTAATCTCTTTCTTATTATCAATGAAAAATTCTGTTTCTCTAATCTTATTCAGTGTGTTTTGCAATTTTTTTTTTAAGTTTATGAACTGTTCTTCAAGGTATTAAATCAAAGAAGAGAATATGAAAACTAATTAAAGTAATCATATAAGGAACAAATTCATCAACAATACACTTATTAACAGTTGTCAAAAGCCCTATTTACTCCAAAATTTTCAAATTATCCAAATGAAAATTTACCTTAGAGTACGAACCACGAATCAACAGCGTTTGTCAATTCTCCAACTTTATCACCGAAACCCTTTCATAAATTGCACAGTTGTGAAAATATGTGTGTGTGAAGCAGAGTTTACTAAATCAATTTTTAGAGCATCTAATTTTTCATAAAGTAAATCAATAAACACTGGATGCACAAACTTTCATAGTAAAAACTGACTGTATGATGAAAGCTAAACTCTGTAGTAATCAATCTATATACAGTAACTTTTAATTTATTTTATACCCCCTATATAAATAAATTTTATTTAATTCTATTCATTCCAGTAATTAGAGGTTGGAACCAGTCACCAAAAATTCAAAAATTTTAGTCCTTATCATTTTGATAAGTTCCTGGGTCATCCTAGTATTTAACTAGTCTCCAAAAATCAGAGAATTTTAGCACATATTATATACCAATAAGTTCCTGGGTCATCCTAGTATCCAACATAATCTCAAAGGAGTATAACAACCTATATACATTTTCTTTGGGGTATTGCAGTAAGCATTTTATTCTACCAGAGTATAACTAACAGAGTTTAGAGTTCATCAACATCAGTAGTTATTCATGTAAGGTAATGCACACAGTATTTATAGACTCAGAGTTTAGGACAAAATAAACTAAGAGATGCTATAAATATGAACCAGTATCATGCTGTGTTAACTTTCTGCACAATCTAAGATTAGATCACAATAACTCAGAAAGATTCATGATTAATTGCTGAGAATCATGCTTCATACATATTTCTTCATTGGTGTTTTCATTCAGACAAAAATCAACTCAGAGTTCACAGAGTTTATCAAACTTATTAACAGTGTATGAGATACAAGCATGCTGACAGAGTTTAACAGAGTATGCATAACAGAGTTTAATCAACAGAGTTCACTTAGCATTTAACCAATCAGGAAATATGAGTAATACAATACATAAGTAAAATTTGAATCTAACCAACATTCCTAGTCAGAACCAGAGACCATTCCTAGTTCATTGACCAGTCTTGTAAATGTAGCTTCACTCAATGGTTTAGTGAAGATATCTGCAAGTTGTTGTTCTGTAGACACAAAATGTAGTTCAATATTCCCTTCTTCCACATGTTCTCTGATGAAGTGGTACCTTATGCTGATGTGCTTGGTCATTGAATGCTGTACTGGATTACCTGTCATAGCAATAGCACTTTGATTATCACAGTAAATAGGAATTTTACTGTACCTCAATCCATAATCCAGCAATTGATTCTTCATCCACAAGATCTGTGCACAAAAGCTACCAGCTGCAATATACTCTGCTTCAGCTGTAGATGTGGAAATTGATTTCTGTTTCTTGCTGTACCAGGAGACAAGTCTGTCACCAAGAAATTGACAACTTCCACTAGTGCTCTTTCTGTCTATCTTGCAGCCTGCAAAGTCTGCATCAGAATACCCAAGTAGCTTAAAATCTGATTCTCTGGGGTACACAGACCTAATGATATGGTGCCCTTGAGATACTTGAAGATTCTTTTTACAGCTGTTAAATGTGGCTCTCTAGGATCTGCCTGAAACCTTGCACAAAGACAGGTTACATACATGATGTCAGGCCTACTAGCTGTCAAGTATAGAAGAGATCCTATCATGCCCCTGTAGTTTGTCATATCCACTGAAACTCCTGTGTTTTTGTCCAATTTAGTTGCTGTTGCCATGGGAGTTGATGCAGATGAACAGTCAAGCATACCAAATTTCTTGAGAAGATTTCTGGTATATTTTTCTTGATTAATGAAAATACCGTCATTTGTTTGTCTCACCTGTAGGCCTAGAAAGTAACTAAGCTCTCCCATCATGCTCATTTGATACCTGGACTACATGAGCTTGGCAAACTTTTTACAGAGTTTATCATTAGTAGACCCAAAGATAATGTCATCAACATATATCTGAACTAAAAGGAGGTCACTTCCTTGATTGAAATAAAACAGAGTTTTGTCAATTGTTCCTCTGTTGAATCCACTTTCTAGAAGAAATTGAGCAAGTGTCTCATACCATGCTCTTGGTGCCTGCTTAAGTCCATATAGTCCCTTATCTAGCCTGTAGACATAATCTGGATATTTGGGGTCCACAAATCCTGGTGGTTGTTCAACAAACACTTCTTCTTCAAGCTTTCCATTCAGAAAAGCACTTTTCACATCCATCTGGAACACTTTGAATTTCTTGTGAGAGGCATATGCTAGAAAAATTCTGATTGCCTCCAATCTTGCAACTGGAGCAAATGTTTCATCATAGTCTATTCCTTCCTGCTGTGAATAGCCTTTTGCTACCAGTCTAGCCTTGTTCCTTGTGATAACACCTTCACTGTCAGTCTTGTTTCTGAAAACCCATTTAGTACCAACAATAGATCTGTTCTTTGGCCTTGGTACAAGGGTCCAAACTTCATTTCTTTCAAATTCATTCAACTCTTCCTGCATTGTTGTTATCCAGTCAGCATCTTGAAGAGCTTCTTCCACTTTCTTTGGTTCATTTTTAGACAAGAATGCATGAAACAGACATTCACTTGCAGTAGCACTTCTTGTTTTCACTTTTGCATCTGGATCACCAATTATCAAATCAGGTGTATGTGATTTAGTCCACTTCCTAGCAGAAGGCAAATGACTTCTGTCAGCATGTGATCCTCCCCCTTGATCCATGCTCTCCTGATTTTGTTGTGATCTATCTTCGTTTTCTGAGACTCTCCCTGAACTTGACTGCCCAGAGTCAGAATTTGAATTTTCAGAGTTTGAATCATCAGAGTTTGATCCAGATTTTTCAGTTGACTCAGTATCAGTGTTTGAGTCTTCATCTTGATCATGCTCCCCCTCAACTGGTTCTTCCCTTTGTTGTGGCTGAGAAGTTTCTCCAGTGTTTACCAGTAGAGGTTCAGAGTTTGTTTCAACAGAGTCTATCAGAATTGTTTCATCAGAGTTTACTTCATCAGAGTTTAAATCTTCATTTTCAAAGTTCAGTTGATCATATTCATCTTTGTCTTCAAGTCCAGTTATCTTCTTGTCATCAAAAGACACATGTATAGATTCCATGATCACTTTAGTTCTCAGATTGTAAACTCTGAATGCCTTTGTTGACAATGGATAGCCAACAAAAATTCCTTCATCTGCCTTTAGCTCAAACTTGGTCAACTGTTCAGGATGAGTCTTCAAAACAAAGCATTTGCACCCGAAAATATGAAAGTATTTCAGGTTGGGCTTCTTTTTCTTCACCATCTCATATGGTGTCTTTCCATGCTTATTGATCAGTGTAGCATTTTGAGTAAAACAAGCAGTTTGAACAGCTTCTGCCCAGAAATAAGTTGGCAATTTTGCTTCATCAAGCATAGTTCTGGCAGCTTCAATCAAGGTTCTATTTTTCCTTTCAACTACACCATTTTGTTGTGGTGTACCAGGTGCTGAAAATTCTTGCTTCACTCCATTGTCCTTGCAGAATTCTTCCATTGTTGCATTTCTGAACTCAGTTCCATTATCACTTCTGATGATTCTGACTTTGTTACTTGATCCTTTGTCCAGAAGCTTCACATGCTCCATCAAAGTTAATGCAGTTTCATCCTTCTTTGCTAGAAAATACACCCAAGTGAATCTAGTGTATTCATCAACAATGACTAAAGCATATTTCTTCCTTGCTATAGACATAACATTTACTGGACCAAAGAGATCAACATGCAGAAGATGATAGGGATCAGTGATTGAAAATTCTGTCTTGCTCTTGAAAGATGACTTCCTTTGTTTAGCCTTCTGACATGAATCACATAGGCCATCAACATTTAACAGAGCCTTTGAGAGTCCTCTTACAAGATCCTTTCTGATCAATTCATTGATGTTGTTCAAGTTCAAATGTGAGAGTTTCTTGTGCCACTTCCAACTCTCTTCACTAGACATTCTTGTAGACAGGCAAACAGCTTTTCCAACAGAGTCTATCAAAAGCTTGATTTCATAAATGTTGTTTCGCCTGTGACCAACTAGAACAACCTTTCCTGTAGATTTGCTGATAACTTCACAATATTCAGGTTGAAAATCTACATGATATCCCTTGTCACAGATTTGACTCACAGATAACAAGTCATGCTTGAGTCCTGGGACATGAGCTACATTGTTGATGATGACATTTCCAAGATTAATATTGCCATATCCCAATGTTCTTCCTACATTGCCATCACCATAAGAAACTTTTGGGCCAGCCTTCTCCTCATAGTCTGATAGCAGGGCTTTATTTCCAGTCATGTGTCCTGAACATCCACTGTCCACGACTAGGGTTGCCTCCCTGTTGCCCTGCAATCACAAGCAATTACTGAGGATTAGATTTAAGGATCCAGACTTGCTTGGATCCTTTGACATTCTTAACTTTGTTAGCTTTTGCAGCGGAATTAACATTATCAGAGTTTGAGCTAACAGTATCAGTGTTTACACTTGCAGCATCAACTTTAACCCATTTCAGATTGGGTTTCAGTTCATAGTAATTATGATAGATAGCATGATATTCTCTACAAGTATAAATGGAATGCCAAGTGCTTCCACAGTGTGTGCATAAAGTCTGTGGCTTAGTTCTAGCAAAATCCTTCTTTACCTCAGACTTGGTAGGTAAAGAATTTATATTTTTATTTTTCTTGCAGAAATTTGCAAGATGCTTAGTACTACCACAGTTATGACATGTCTTTCTTGGAGCATAACTAGCAAGCATTGGTTTATTTCCTGAAGTGATGCCTACTTTTCCATTTCTGTTCTTATTTGACACTCTCTGTTTCTTAACAGATTTTAACTCCTTCAGTTTATGTTTGAGTTGTTTATCTGTCATTGAACCAATATTAACCTGTTTAACACTAGTTTTTAATGGTTTACTTTTAACAGCTTCTTTTTCATTTTCAGATAAAAATTTACTGGTTCCATGTACAAAATGAGGTCTGATTTTAACTTGATTTTGAAATCTAAGTTCATTTCCCTCATTATAACCTAGACCAACAGTGTCTGTTTGAAAAATCTGTTGAGTGTCCTTTCCAGAATTAGTCCAAGTCCTAATTTTCTTATTTGCTTCCTCCAACTCAGATTCTAGTTGTTTATATTTCTGAAGCAAATTCTGTTCTATAGAAACAGCATCATCTCTCTCTTTCTGAACTTGTTGCATGTTTTCAAGTTTTTCTTCAACAAGTTTATTTCTAACCTTAAGTTCAGAATTTTCAGATTTTATCCTCTCATTTTCTAAAGTCTGATCCCTATAACTTATATGCAATGACTTAAGATAAATTCTTAATTGAGCAATGTCATCAATATTATAAGCATAGGTAGTTAGAGGTACCTGATTTTCAGAAATTTCTGATTCAGTAGTAGCCATGAGAGCATAGTTCACTTCTTCATCAGAATCTGAAGTATCTGCCCAATCTCTGCCTTTAGTGTAGAGCACCTTTCCAGTTATACCCTTCTTGCACTCAGGAGCATAGTGACCCATCTCCTTACACTTGTAGCATTGAATTTCAGATTTATTTTTCTTCCCTTTAGAATCTCTCTTATCAAACTTCCTGAAGCTTTTCCTGTCTTCATTTGAATCTCTAGAAAACCTTTTCCCTTTCTTGAAATTCTTGAAGCCCATTTTCTTGAAGGTCTTCACCATCAAAACAGCCATTTTCCTCATTTCTTCTTCATCATCCTCAGAGTCAGATGATTCAGAAGAGTTTGAATCACAATCAGAGTTTGATGATTCACTTACTGAGTGTATGACCAAAGCTTTTCCCTTCATTTTCCTTCTTGATGCCTCTTTCTTCTGAGGCTTCTCTTCAACATTAAGAGCAACAGACTTTGCCTTCCTGCTTGATCTCCTGTTTCTCTGCTCCATTTCCAATTCATGAGTTTTGAGCAGCCCATAGATTTCATCAATCTCTGTTTCAGCAAGATCATAGTTGTCTCTAATAGTGGTTATTTTCACATCCCACTTTTCAGGTAGAGAAAGAAGAAACTTGAGATTTGAGTCTTCTAGATCATACTCTTTGTTGACCAATGACAGATCATTGATCAGTTTACAGAATCTATCAAATGTTTCTGTCATGGTCTCTTCAGGTTTAACCTCAAAATGCTCATACTCTTGTGTGAGTATGTTTCTCCTATTCTTCTTAATAGCCGCAGTTCCTTGACACCTGACTTCAAGAGCATCCCATATCTCTTTTGCAGTGGTGCAGTTAATGACTTTGTTAGACATAACATTGTCTAAAGCACTATGCAGTAAATGCCTAACCTTTGCGTCCTTAGCAATTGATGATAGATCTTCAGGAGTAATGTCCTTCTTTTCCTTTGGAACTATTTTAGCTTCTTCACCAGCAGCTGCAACAGATAGCTTTGTAGGATTGTGAGGGCCTTCATAAATCCTGTCAAGATATTCTGGATCTGTAGCCTCCAGAAACATAGTCATCTTGACCTTCCACACAGCATACTCTAATGGCCTGAGAATAGGAACCCTGATTGGTTTATAACGACTCACAGTAGTAGGAGCCTTTTCAGAAACAGTAGGTGTTGGTGGAGGAATTGCTGACATGATTATTGTTGTGTTTGGATCTTAACCTGTAATAAAGTAACAGATTGGCTCTGATACCACTTGTTAGGCCGAATACACAATTAATAATCAAATTCGTATGAGAGTTTAACAAGTAAGACGTTTATGCACTTAAAAACTTCTGGTATTAAGAACCCTCTTCGTGATGTAAACTATCACAAAGAGCTGCTAGGTTACAATAAAGATAATTCGTTGTACAATACCCTTCTATAGTTAACCTAACTGTATTTATAAAACATACAGCTACGATACAATCTCTAATTGATATTCCTAATAATCAGCTATACAATGATATCAATTACAGATTGTCACACGTCTCCTAAGTCAACTCAATCTCTTTGATAGCTATCCAATCTTCAAAGATATCGCTTCCATAATAAATCTTCAATCATTGTTGACCAGTAGACGCTGCCTCCAGACAGAGTTTGACAAACTCTGTCGAGCTTCCATCTGTCAGAGTTTACACTAAACTCTGACCGCTTCCAGCTAAACTCTGATAATTCACTGTAACACTAAAACACTGATTAAAACACATCAATTATATTGAACAAAAATACATAAGTAATGGTAATTAGTCGAATGACTTTTTCATATTTACTTTTAGTTGAAGATATTACCGTTTATAAACACCTAAAATTAAACATCAATCGTCTCATATCTTCCTATCATTAATATTTCCTTTCGAATTAAAACACGTTACCTTTTTAATTTAAAACAAGTCTTACAATCATTATTATATACTCGAAAATATAACACCATAATTTTCAGGAAAAATATAACACCTAAAATAAATAATAACATAATATAATTAATGTTAATTAGTCGATTGCCTTTTTCACATTTACTTTTAGTTAATTAAACATATTAACTTTTATAAACACCTAAAAAGATAAATCAAATATAACACCTAAAATAAATAATAACATAATAAAATTAATGGTAATTAGTCCATTGCCTTTTTTACATTTACTTTTAGTTGAAGATATTACCTTTTATAAACACCTAAAAACATTAATCGTATCATATCTTTCGATCATTAATATTTCCTTTCGAATTAAAACACGTTACCTTTTTAATTTAAAACAAATCTTACAATCACTAATATATACCCAAAAATATCACACCATAATTTTCAAGAAAAATATAACACCTAAAATAAATAATAACATAATATAAGTAATGGTAATTAGTCGATTGTCTTTTTCACATTTACTTTTAGTTGACAATATTACCTTTTATAAATACCTAAAAAGATCAATCGTATCATATCTTTCGATCATTAATATTTTCTTTCAAATTAAAACACGTTACCTTTTTAATTTACAGCAAATCTTACAATCATTAATATATACCCGAAAATATCACACCATATTTTTCAATTAATAATAAAAATATATTAAAAATCATATACGTTGTTTATAATAAGAAAATGTTAGGTCCAAATGTGTTGTAGAGGGGGGGTGAATACAACTTTTCGAATATGAGAGGCAATAAAAACGATGCAATAAATGAACACACAGATTCAAGGAATATATTTCTTTATATATAACTTGAAAGGGTTGCTACAACATTCATCACAAAGTATAACAGAAGTTGAGAGAGAAGTGAATGATACTAAGCTCTGTGAATGCACTCTCTCTTTTTCTCTTGTGTTTTTTCTCTAGAATTGCTCACTAACTAAAACATTACACAAGTACTTCTATTTATACTACATGTAATCTATGTCCTGTAGTCTTCAAAGACTAAGATGTACGTGGCCCAATGATGTCCACATAATTCTTGCCTTATCTTGAAAGCTTGGAAATCTGCCAATCAGAAGATGCCATGTGTCATGTTGAAGCTGCACCTAAGTAGAACTTCTACTTGAGAATTTCTACTTGGCTATCTCGAAATTCCTAAGTGGAACTTCTACTTGGCTATCTCGAAATTCCTAAGTAGAACTTCTACTTGAGAATTTCTACTTAGCCATCCAGAACATTTAGTACTTAGAAAATATTCTGGTCTTCAACTTGAAACTTCAATGCACATCTTGAACTTGTGATATCTTCATGTCTTCTTTATTCTTCAACAAGCTCTTGAACATGGTTCTTTATTACTGACATAAACTTGCTATCAATGTCCTGACACTTGATGCACTGGTCTGGTTCATAAGTGACTAGTCTTGATAGTGTTTCTGCTTCTTGAATAAATTACCATATTCACTGAATAACTTGGCTTTCCAATATTTGCTTTCCTTCTTCTTCACTTGAAATCAATTGGTCTTGTTGATACTGATAGTTATGATCTTGATTCTTGATTTATCAAATCACTGAGGCATGAACAACTTTAACTTGAACTTCTCTCAATGATTTCTTCTTGGCTTGATCATAGTTAGCATGTTTAATTGTATCAATTACCTAGTCTTCATTTAGTGTTGATTTCTTGTGACTTCCTGTTCTTGATTGTCTTCTGGTTAAGTATCTTTTCCTTTAGTTTGAGTTACATTAGTTATAGTGTTACAAGTTTATACACTCTGCCTTTCAATCTCCCCCAATTTGATTGTCTAACAATGACATTCAAATTAATGAAGGATAACTCAACTAAACAATGAGACGAGAAAAGATAATTAACATTACAGTCTTGAATAATATACAATTGAAAAGAACTTGAAAACAATACAATGAACATAAAAACTAGAAACAGAATTCGAACCTCGAATTAAAGATCATTTGAATGATTCCTATCACCTGGATTATTTCATACCTTCTAGTCAAACTTATATCACCTTATTGGATTCACTCTTAGGTGAATTTTCCTCAAGTGAGTTAAAGCAACCGAAAGACATGAAGTTTTTCCAACTTCAAGTTCACACCACTCTGACCTTTAACCCTAATTCCGTTTCCTCTTTCTAGCTTCAGCAGCTTGGTCTCTCTCTTCTTTCTGCCTTTTGAGCTTCTCCTTCTGCTGCTTTTCTTTCTTGTATACTGGATCTTTAAGCTGCTTCCACCTAGCATTCAACAGACTTACAGCTTCCATTTCTAGAGAGTTCTTGGGCTCTGGATAAGGATGTTTGAAAAGCCTTCTGAGTTTGTCCACCTCCTGAGTAGTCCTGATCTTTGGAATATCCTCAAAGTTCTTCATGATGAGCTGAGATTTCCAATGAGTTTTATCAGCTTTAAACTGACAATAGATCATCTTGGGGTAGCCCTTGACACGGTTAGTATTGTGGACACTAGCCGCATCTCGCTCCATTTGCTTCTTTTCCACCACTACTTCAGACAGGTAACTCACGAGTCTCTGCTTTTCTTCAACAAACTTGTCTTCCACTTCGCCCCATTTGAACACATATAACACTTTCTCTAGAAATGCAGCATCTTGAGTCTGTAGCAGCCATTGTCTACTCATATGCAAGAGTGTTTGTTTCTGGTCTGCATCTATGTATGCTAAGGCATCAGCTGTATCATCAGCATAAGAGTGTATCCAGTATACACATCTTTCCCTGGAACGCCAACTGCCTCCCTTATTTCTCCTTGTTCCAGTTCTCCAGAAGGAAGAGTCAAAGCTTCATCTACATTCTTCATTGCTTGAAGAATATTCCATTTCTGTTCTATCAGCTCCGGCTCAATCTTCACGTTGTCGAGAGGGTTTGGAGCAATGACATCACACTTCCACACCTCATTGCTCTTCAAGAATATGACTCTTTCAATGATCCTCACGGATTTATCTTTAAGCTCAGAGGCGAATCCCTTACCCATCATTTGTCTACATACAGCTTTAAGAGATTCCACTGAAAGTTCCATTAAGTCTTTTTCCTCCATGCTCACCCTCTTCATCTTTCCTTGAACCACCATCCGGACAAAATTTGGATAAGCTGAGAATTCTGGACCCTTGTCCTCTGCTAGCTGCATTAACTGATCCCTGTACAGAATGCTTAGCTCCTCAGATTGAGAGTACTGAATTTTAGTCGCTAGCAAGAACAACTCTGACGCAGATCTTCTCATTATGAATTGGTCATCCACAAATAGGAAAGATGTTGGGACTCCTTCTACCAAAGACAAGATAACCTGCCACTCCTTAAGATTTGCATTGTATCCAACCCTGACTTTAGAAATTAATCTCTTCAAAGCATTTATATAGTCCCCAGTCATTGGATTCTGCAAATTCAAGTTGTAGAACAGATCATCTGCATCCTTGTTATGAACTCCTTTTGCACATGGTCCCATCATTATCTTCCTTGCTTCATCCCATTTCTGCCCTATCCTTCTTTTGTCCAGATCAACTTGAGGATTGGCTAGCCTTGCAAGCTCATACTCATACTGCTTCCCTTGTAGCTCCACCTTCTGTTCTAGGAACGCAGCATGTTCTTGCATCATCTTCATTTTATGGAACTGAGCTTGTTCCAAGGCTAACTGTTGAGACTGCAGGGTTTCTTCATCAATAGGATCTTCTTCAGGCATTCCGAAAGACATACCAGCACCTCCACCTTGTTCCTTCAAAGATCGCTTAACAGCATGTGCGAAAGGTACGTCTTCCATATCAGAATCTGAGTCTAGTACCTCCTGTACTGTGTCCTGATGACTCAGGTCAATAACTGGTTCATCTTCTTCAACCATTATTGCCTTACCCTTTCTCCTCCTCAGAGCCTCTTCAGCAACAGACGGCTCAACTTCTGGTTCCTTGACAAGATCAGCGGGTTCTTCAATTTCTTCGATGTGAACTGCATGCTGTCTCGTCTCCTTTCCACTCTCCCCCTTAGGTGAGTTATCCTGAGCTCCACCATGGTCTTCAGATCCACCAGCTGCATAGGAACCTCCAAAACCAGAACCAGAGGCTCCCGCTCCACTAGCACCACCTGCACCACCTGCTCCAGCATCGGGGGGAGGTTGTTCCGACTCGAAGCACTCCGGGGGCACAAAACTCCTGACTGCGAACATCATTCTACTGATCTCCACAATCATTGTATGCATTGTAGACTCCAATGCCCCCATCCTCTCATTGAGAGTGCTTCCCAAGACACCACCAGCATGGCCCAAGTCATTGACCTTATTTGTCAAATCATCAAAAGCTGTAGCTTGACTTGCCATTCTTGCTGCGTAGTCGTCTAGAGCCCGTTGATTGTTTCCAACATTAATCCCCAACTGCCCCATCGACTGCCCGAACTGCTCCATTTTATTCTCCATTGAAGTCATACGAGTATCAAAATTTTCTGTATTAAGGGACGGTGTTTGGTTTAGGTGACCTCGCTCTAATACGCGTTCTGTTGGTATTTGGCGCTCGGTTTCGGGCCTTAAAAATGAAGGTCCCTCTCTCCCTAACCTCTCACACACACTCCCTGTCTCACGCTCGTGTATGTCTTCAATGACTGATCCAAAAAGTGAAGCAGTACCTGCAGAAACTTGATAAGAAATGTTGTTGACAGTTATGGGATCAAATTCTGTTTGTTCCTGAGTTGGAATCTCAGTCTGAGAGGCTGCAAAGTGTCCTTGTACGACATCAGAACCGATCCTCTTTGCAGCATCAGTACGTACCGGTGAAGGTACGGCTGAAGTTCTTAATACTTCATGTCCTCTTGAAGCAACAGTATCATCAAGAGGCACATCATCTTGACCAAAATCAAAGTCCCTATGTGCAGAATGTTCAAGGGGTGAACCACTCGCGTGAGGTGGAGTGGTTGCGTGTGACACGCTAGGGTTTGACTGTGGTTGTGAAGTAGCAGCGTGGAAAAGTTTGGCTTTCTTGCGAATAAGTTGCTGCTCTTCGGGTTCATTCTCCTCATCATCTTGTATAAATATACGTGCTGGTTTTCTGACTTCCGTTAACAGGGGTGATAAAGAATAGGAATGTGTATCAGACTCAGAGTCAGAAATATGGCTCTTACCCTGGGATAGATCCTGCGGGTTAGCAGTCTCATGGGTCGCGGAATCAGAAACGTAGGAGGAGGAATGAATAGTATGCATAGAGAGATTACCTGATTGCTTACCTTGTGCATCATCGCTTTCCTCATCCGGAATCTCATCAAATGCCTCAGCATGAACAGATGGATTTTGAGCATGTGATGAGACTTGTGATGATGCCTCCAAATTGGTAACTCCTGCATCATATCTAAGCCACATTTGTATATTTTCAGGAGTAGACATAGGTTTACCTTGATGTTTATCCTGATTTGCAATGGTTGCAAGTGACTTAGTGCCCATCCCTAGTGATTCAGATGTGGGGCTTCTGGCAAATCCCTGTCGAATAGCAAGAGCCTCCTTCGGTATTAAGTCATTGATTAGCATTTGAAGAAACCGAGGAAACCAACAGACGACATCAGTGGTAGAGAGGTCTCTGCTTGCAAGGGATCCCATTGAGGCCACTATCTCAGAGAGAACTATACGTCCATAGTTTATATCCAGTTCTCTTGCTAGGGCTACTGCAAAGGTTTGCATGGGAATCGGAATTTGATGAAAGTCTTTTTCGCGTGCCCGAAAACATCTTGTGATGGCCTCGAAAAAGTAATTCCATTCCGCATGGAAGAATTGCTTTTGGATATTTCCCGTGATTGGGCCTTTTGTAGGATAACATCCAATTTCTTCAAAGAATCTGAGGCGTTCTGCAGCAGTAGGTTCTGGATCATAGGCATCTTTAATGGGGAATCCTAGAACTCTGTTGACAATTTGTTCTGTCACCTCATATTCCTGACCCGCTAAGGTAAACCTGAAACCGTAGGGGGTTAATTTACTCCCAAAAGTAACCGCACTAGTCCATAATTGCTGTAAAGCATCATGTACTAGTGTAGGTTTAGCAGTAAAAGCTTGGCTAGCTTTGGAATACAAATTGAGAAATCGTATCCAAAACTTAAACCGCGGGAGTTGATCACCAATTTCCGTAGAAATATTGTAAAAATTGTTTTTAGCAAGGGAAAATTGGTGAGCCATTTTGATTAAATGTTTTTCTTTTAAAAGATGTGAATTTTTTATTTTTATATTGAAAAACAATTAATTTTCCGAATTACAAAATAGAATTGTAACCCTTTTAATTTTTCAAGAATACCAAACGGAATCTGAGAAATCAAACTACGGGATCCAATTCAACAACCAATTACTATTTCGTGTTTATACCAGTGGAATCGTGTGTGTTTATTGATGGAGAAAATGGAATCGCGTTTATGAACAGTACACAAACGATATGTGTTCGTGTGTATGTATATACGCGTGTATGGATGTTCACAAAACACACTAACACAAAGATTACTGTTAACACAGATAATAGCAGTCAACAAATCGGCAGTAATTCGTGATTAGTACGAGTTTAATCACAAAAACAAGGATCAAAGGTATGTAATTAGTAAAATCGCACTGTTCTTGTGAAACGGCTGCTGAAAATTAGAATTAGGTAAAGTGAATTAGGCATCGAGTTAGAGATGTATATATAGGTGAATGAGAAATGACAAAAATGTCCCTGTTAAAAAATATGAAAAGTACTAAGTCCATACAGGGGACATCTAAGTCGAACTCTATCTCGAACTTTTCTATCTCGAACTTTTCTATCTCGAACATCAAGTCGAACTTCGAGATAAAGTTCGAGATAGAAGTTAACTCGAACAATTATGCACAAAGAAGCACTTTAACCAAAATTACAGCAGAAACTATAGGGAAATACTATCTTGAACATTATTGATTTGTAGTAAACTTGGAAAAACAGAAAATTCAAGATACTTTTCGAGTTAGAGTCTATCTCGAACATCAAGTCGAAATTCGAGTTGAGTTTCGAGATAGACTAAGTACTCTATCTCGAACATCAAGTCGAACTTCGAGATAAAGTTCGAGATAGAAGTTAACTCGAAGTTAATCTCAAATTCTTTCCAAAATACTTCCTTGAATCAAAAAGTCCAGGGTAATTCAAGATATGTTTCGAGTTAGGAGTGTAACTCGAAAAATTCCCTTTAGCTTAACTGAGAACTCTATCTCGAACACCAAGTCGAAATTCGAGTTGAGTTTCGAGATAGACTAAGAACTCTATCTCGAACATCAAGTCGAACTTCGAGATAAAGTTCGAGATAGACTAACTCGAAGTTAATTCTCAGTTCTTTTCAAAATATTCCCTTAATGGAAACCTCATCTCAACCTTAGAGATAAAATTCGAGATAGACTTTATCTCGAATATTTTGAAGATAGAACTAGGCACACTGGTAACTCGAACTCGAACTTTAAGTCGAATTTCGAGATGAATTTCGAGATAGGTACTAACTCGAAATTCTTCCCAGACTTAGAATTTTCAAAACTTCACCCTGGAAGCTCAAGTCGAAATTCAAGTCGAATTTCTACATGAGTTTCGAGATAGAGACTAACTCGAAATTTTGAAGATACTTAGAATAATTTGACAATTTTTCATTGAAAAACTCAACAATTAATTTTGCCAAATTAATATAAATATCAATTCAAGGATTTTAATATATGACATAATTAAAACATTCCTTGATAATTCTAAGGCCTCTAATTACATGAAAAACACAGGTAAATTCATCTAAAAATCATGCAATATTTAGACTATTATGAATTTAACTCCCCCTATGATCATGCAATCTAACAAGCATAAATTCACAGATTTGTGCTATAAAAGACACTTAAAACACAATGAATTCATGCAAAATCACACTATATGCAATCTATAACAATCATTAATTAGGCATATTAAAGTCTAAGCACATAATGATTGATTAGCTTGCACATACAAACATAAACATGGATTTTACAGATAGAAGGCTTTACTAACTTGTGTTAAGCATTCCCAATTCACCAACCAACCTATTGAATGTTACTTCATCAAGAGGTTTGGTGAATATATCTGCAATTTGTTGCATTGTGGGCACAAAATGTAGCTCCACAGTCCCCTCCTCGACATGTTCTCTTATGAAATGATACCTGATGTCAATATGCTTGGTTCTTGAGTGATCTACAGGATTGTTGGTTATGGCAATGGCACTTGTGTTGTCACACATGATTGGAATTTTCTTGTGCTCCATGCCATAATCCTTCAATTGGTTCCTCATCCACAGTATTTGAGCTACACAGCTTCCAGCAGCAATGTACTCAGCTTCAGCAGTAGAAGTAGATACTGTATGTTGTTTTTTACTTTGCCAGGACACCAATCTTCTGCCAAGAAATTGGCAAGCACCAGATGTGCTTTTCCTATCAATCCTGCAACCTGCATAGTCTGAATCCGAATAGCCAATAAGATTAAAACCTGTATCTCTTGGGTACCAAATCCCTAGATTTGGTGTGCCCTTGAGATACCTAAAAATTCTTTTGACGGCTACGAGATGTGATTCTCTAGGATCCGCTTGGAACCTTGCACATAAACAAGTTGCGAACATTATATCTGGTCTACTTGCAGTTAAATAGAGGAGTGAGCCAATCATACCTCGATAGCTTGTGATGTCAACTGATTTACCTGATTTGTCTTCATCAAGCTTCGTGGCTGTTGCCATAGGAGTCTTAGCTGCTGATGCATCTTCTAGATTATACTTCTTGAGTAAATCTCTGACGTACTTGGATTGACAGATAAAGATACCATCTTTTCTCTGACTGATCTGTAATCCAAGGAAGAAGGACAGCTCTCCCATCATGCTCATCTCATATTTTTCCTGCATTAGCTTGGCAAATTTCTCGCACAAGCGCTCATTTGATGACCCAAAAATAATATCGTCCACATATACTTGAACAAGTATTAAGTCATTTCTCACAACTTTATAGAACAATGTTTTATCAATTACTCCCCTAACAAAACCATTTTCAATTAAGAATAGAGATAGGGTTTCATACCATCGCCTTGGGGATTGCCTGAGGCCATAGACAGATTTGAAGAGTAGATACACAAAATCTGCATGTTCTGGATCAACGAAGCCGGGCGGCTGTTCCAGATACACTTCTTCTTCTAACTCTCCGTTCAGGAAGGCACTTTTCACGTCCATCTGGAATACCTTGAAGTTCTTATGTGCTGCAAATGCCAAGAACATCCTGACTGCCTCAAGTCTTGCAACTGGTGCATAGGTTTCATCATAATCAATTCCTTCTCGCTGAGAATAACCTTTTGCAACCAAACGAGCCTTGTTTCGTGTTACAAGTCCGTTTTCATCCAGTTTATTTCTGAATACCCACCTAGCTCCAATTACGGATTTGTTCTTTGGTCGGGGTACCAGTTTCCAAACTTTCTGCCTTTCAAACTGATTGAGTTCCTCTTGCATTGCAATCACCCAATCAGCATCGCCAAGAGCTTCTTCTATTTCTTTAGGTTCAAGTTTGGATAAGAACCCAGAATATAAGGAGATATTAGCCATGTCAGCTCTTGCAGTTCTTCTAGTAGTCACACCAGCATCTGGATCACCAATAATTAACTCAAACGGATGGTCTCTATTCCATACCCGTTCACCTGGAAATTGTCTAGATGATTCAGCTTGACTTTCTGAGTTGGGGTGCTGACTACTTTGAATATTTTCACTAACTCCTCCTGAGTTAGTGCCAGCTCCTACAGAACTAGAGTCAACTCGACTCGAGCCTTGAACAGTAGTCCTTGAGCTGCTATTTACTCCCCCTGAGTTGTTGCCGGTTGGTACTGAAGAAGTCTCTCCTGATCTTGTAGAATTAGCTTGTTCACTAGACTCAGGTTCTTCATGTACGCTTGGAACATTTAATGGAACAACCAACTCAGGTTCATCTTCAAGATCTTCTAAGTCCAGATTCTGAAATTTTAGGGACTCAGGTTCACTAGAATCTCTTGAAATTGATGAGAGTTTGGTATCGTCGAATCTGACGTTGTAGCTTTCAGTCACTTTTCGATCATTCACCAAGAACACTCTATAAGCTGCCACCACGTCTGTAGAGTAACCAACAAAGATTCCTTCACGAGCTTTTGCTGCAAACTTGCCTAGATTTTCATCATCTATAAGCACATAGCATTTTGCTCCGAAGACATGAAAGTATTTGATTGTTGGTCTTCTGTTGTTCATTAGCTCACATGGTGTCTTTTCTTTATCTTTTATGATCAAGGTTCTATTTTGAGTGTAACAAGCGGTACTCACTGCTTCGGCCCAGAAATACAAAGGAAGTTTTGAATCATACAACAAAGTTCTTGCTGCTTCAACCAAAGTTCTATTCTTCCTTTCAACTACTCCATTTTGCTGTGGAGTTCTCGGGGCTGAATACTGACGACGTATTCCCTTAGATACACAGAAGTCATTTAGCACTGCGTTTTTGAATTCAGTGCCATTGTCTGATCTAATCGTCTTCACAGTAAGTGTTGAAACATTCTCAATTTGAGTGATGTGATCAATGATTAAGAAAGGTACTTCGTCTTTCGTCATTGCGAACAATACCCATGTATACTTGGAGAAGTCATCCACGATTACCAAAGCATATCTTTTCCTAGACAAAGATAGGACATTCACTGGGCCAAACAAATCCATATGAAGAAGTTGTAGAGGCTCAGTAATACTAGAAATTTCTTTGCTTTTATGCGATGCTCGCTTCGACTTTCCCATTTCACAAGCTTCACAGAGTCCTTTCGGAGCGAACTCCATTTGAGGTAGATCTCTCACCAATTCTCGCCTCGCGAGAGCATTCATCGTTTTGAAGTTTAAGTGAGATAGCTTTTTGTGCCATAACCAGCTTTCATCATCCGAGGCTTTGCTGTAGAAACAGGTAACCTCATCCTGATTTGCTGAATCCATATCTGCAACAAAAAGATCTGCCTTTCGAACTCCTCTTAAAGCTAGTGAGCCTTCCTTGATGTGAGTGATTGAGACACCTTTCTTGTTGAAGACAATTTCGTAACCTTTGTCACAGAATTGACTTATACTCAACAGATTGTGCTTTAGTCCCTCAACATAGGAAATATCTTCAATGATGACATTTCCAGTTTTCAGCTTGCCATATCCCTTAGTCACACCTATGCTGTCATCTCCAAAGGTAACATAAGGGCCAGCCTTCATAACCAACTCTGCAAGCAGGGACTTGTTTCCAGTCATATGCCTCGATGCTCCACTGTCTAGCACCCATATAACTTTATTTCTATTCTGCTTAATGCCCTGCAATGACAGATTGGTTAGACATTCTTCGGAACCCAACTTTGATTGGGCCCGGCTTTTCGATAAGATCGAGAATCAACAGATTTAACAACAGGAGATGCACTTTTCTTCACATTACTAGAGCTTTCGACTATCTCCTTTCCTTTCTCAGACTTGACAGATTTGTCAGTCTTAGGAGAAGGTTTGTCACTCCTAACTTTAGGAGGACTGACAGTCTTGGCTCTACCATACTTTTTCTTGATATTTGAACTAGCAACAGTATTTGAGCATGACTGGCTAGATGCATTCATTAAATGCACAAAAGTTTGCATGATATTAAAAGTGCATGGCATACAGTTAGGTTGACCACACTGTGCATGATTCTGATGCAGATTGTTCATTGTATGTGTGGTAGGCATGGCATGTGCAGCAGGAACATTCATGTTAGCTTTGCATGCATAAGAAAGATGTTCAGTAGATTTACAATGATAACATGCTTTCTTTATTCGTTCAGCCTTAACCTCTTTTATGCCTTTTTCTTTCTTTCCTTGTTGTTTAACAGCCTTAGCTCCTAATCCCAGTCTAGATTCATCTCTAGGGGAATTGATTTTCACTTGTTTAATAGGAGTTACAGGTTGTTCTTTCTGGCGATCTTCCATCTCAATCTCATATCTAGCTATCAATTCAGTCTCTTCTTCTTCTATTCTAGGAACAAGATGTTTGTAGATAGGTTTGACAGCCGATTTAAGAATTCTAGGTGTTTCCTGTTTAAGGTCACTGGAACTAGGGTCAATAGGTCTCTTCCCTTCTTTCTTAGATAAGTCAGAATAGTCAAGTCCTACACCTACTCCAGTTATCTTCTTAAATACGTCATTATCTACATACACTCTACTAGCTGCTAGTTTGTAAGCTTCGCATTTTGTTTCTAACTCAGCTAGATTGTTCCTAAGACATGCTTCTACTTCTTCCTTAAGGACAAGCTTGTGTTCCAGAGATTTAATAAAGTCTCTTAGAGAAGTGTCTACAGTGCAAGCAGCCTCTAGCTCTTCCACTTTTGCCTCAAGCATTCTGCATTTGGCAACAAGTGTTTTCTGTTCCTTTTGAGAAGAGTCTAGGCTTTTGCACAACATATAGATCTCTTCACTAAGAGCCCCGTTCTGTTCTTTATAATCATCAATAGACATTTCTACTTTAAGAGTCAGAACTGGTACCTCTGGTTCCTCTGATGTCTCAGCCATGAGCGCAAAGTTTGCTACTTGAGTAACATCTTCCTCATCTGAATCATCCCAAGCTCTTCCTTCTGTCACCAATAAAGCTCGTTTTCCATGTCTTTCCTTCAACAGTGCTTCATAGTTGCTTTTGAGAGCTTCAAATGTTTCTTTTGGATAAGTCTGTTTAGGCTTTTTGCAGTCCGAGGCAAAGTGTCCAGCTTCACCACAATTATAGCATTTGAACTTCATTTTGAAATCCAAAGGAGATTTGTAGCTGGTATTCTTGCCTTTTCCTTTGTAGCCTGACGAACTACCACCACCCTTAGCAGCCCGATAATAAGATGAAGATTTTCTCTGTGGTCGGTTGCTTTTTCTAAATCTCATGTTGCTGAACTTCCTTGCCATGTATGCCACGACACTATCGTCCATGTTGTCCAGCTCTTCTTGGGTGTAGTAGTCATCATCACTGTCAGATGCGCACTCGTCATCATTATCAACTTGATGTGGTGCAAGTGATGATTTAGGCTTTGCTGCAACCATTGCCTTCTTAGACTCTTCCTCATCAGCAACTAATCCTGATGCACTTTCTTTTGACTTTGAATCATTGTCCCATGCTTGATCTTGAAGCGTTTCCAGCTCATAGGTCTTTAATATTCCATAATACTCTTCCAGAGAAGTTGTATGCAAATCTCTGGTTTCTCTGATTGCGTAGACCCTATGCTCAATGCTTTTTGGCTGGTTCCTCAGATATCTCGTGTTTGTTTCAACCATGGGGAGAGTCACACCTCTCAGATTCAAATCCAATACCAACTGACTGAATCGTAGGTAGACATCTGTTATGCCTTCTCCTTTCCTTATTCTAAAGGTGTCATACTCCATCTTGAGTATGAGTGTTTTGTTGCTTCTGACCTCTGCAGATCCTTCCATGACAACTTCTATCTTGTCCCAAATCTTCTTCGCTGTAGTCAAACCTTTGACTATGTTGAACATTTCATGATCAAGAGATTCCATCAAGGTTTGTCGTACGGCAGTATCCAAAGCTATTTGCTCTTTATCAGCATCCGAAAAGTCCGCTGCCTTTTTGGGCTCAGACCGGGGTGGTATAACCACTCCTCCTTCCGTATGTGAAGGAATAACTGCCATTGGGACAAATTTACCCTTGTCAAGGACTTCCAGATATTCAGGGTTAATAGTCTCTAGATATAGTCTCATTCTGAAAACCCATTCTTCATAGTGATCTTTGTTGAACATTGGGATCTTGAATGCATTTTTAGGAGCCATCTCAATTCTGGTCACTAAAAGTTTCTAAGTACCCAAGACTAGGCTATGTAGAATATTTATGTAGAACTTTTGCCTAAGTCGAAATTTCTCTAAGTAGAAATTTTGCTCAAGTCGAAATCACTAAGTAGAAATTGTCCAAGTCGAAATTCTATGTAGAAATTCTCAAGTAGAACTTCTATGTAGAAATTTTTGCCTTAGAATAATTTTTCTGCAGATTTCTTTAAATATTGAATAAACAATATTATCACTTTAACACTTTTTGACTTTGAATGCTTTACTCACCAAACCCACCTAACCCACATGCTAGGTACTGAGTATGTCTTTTACTTTCGGCTGAATAAAGTAAATCAAAGAATCCAAAAACCACCTTTTTATTCTTTAACTATTGAAAAGGAGATCAAAAAGTTGTTGGGTTGTATTCTTTGATAAGAACAGATGATGAACACTCAAGAACACCAAATATGAACTAACCCAGATAAATTCACAAAAATTAATTAAAATACACCCAAGCTAAATAATCACACCTGGAGTATTTAAATAATTTTTCAGATGAGTTTTCACTACCAACGAATTAAAACACACTTTTCGAAAAAATGAAAAGTAGATCTGAAAAATGAAAACTCACGATTCTTCTACTCAACACAAGGATCTATGTTTTGTATGTTAAACATATAGCTCTGATACCAATTGTTAGGTCCAAATGTGTTGTAGAGGGGGGGTGAATACAACTTTTCGAATATGAGAGGCAATAAAAACGATGCAATAAATGAACACACAGATTCAAGGAATATATTTCTTTATATATAACTTGAAAGGGTTGCTACAACATTCATCACAAAGTATAACAGAAGTTGAGAGAGAAGTGAATGATACTAAGCTCTGTGAATGCACTCTCTCTTTTTCTCTTGTGTTTTTTCTCTAGAATTGCTCACTAACTAAAACATTACACAAGTACTTCTATTTATACTACATGTAATCTATGTCCTGTAGTCTTCAAAGACTAAGATGTACGTGGCCCAATGATGTCCACATAATTCTTGCCTTATCTTGAAAGCTTGGAAATCTGCCAATCAGAAGATGCCATGTGTCATGTTGAAGCTGCACCTAAGTAGAACTTCTACTTGAGAATTTCTACTTGGCTATCTCGAAATTCCTAAGTGGAACTTCTACTTGGCTATCTCGAAATTCCTAAGTAGAACTTCTACTTGAGAATTTCTACTTAGCCATCCAGAACATTTAGTACTTAGAAAATATTCTGGTCTTCAACTTGAAACTTCAATGCACATCTTGAACTTGTGATATCTTCATGTCTTCTTTATTCTTCAACAAGCTCTTGAACATGGTTCTTTATTACTGACATAAACTTGCTATCAATGTCCTGACACTTGATGCACTGGTCTGGTTCATAAGTGACTAGTCTTGATAGTGTTTCTGCTTCTTGAATAAATTACCATATTCACTGAATAACTTGGCTTTCCAATATTTGCTTTCCTTCTTCTTCACTTGAAATCAATTGGTCTTGTTGATACTGATAGTTATGATCTTGATTCTTGATTTATCAAATCACTGAGGCATGAACAACTTTAACTTGAACTTCTCTCAATGATTTCTTCTTGGCTTGATCATAGTTAGCATGTTTAATTGTATCAATTACCTAGTCTTCATTTAGTGTTGATTTCTTGTGACTTCCTGTTCTTGATTGTCTTCTGGTTAAGTATCTTTTCCTTTAGTTTGAGTTACATTAGTTATAGTGTTACAAGTTTATACACTCTGCCTTTCAGAAAATATTAGTATAATCCGTAAACATGAGAATATTAAATTATATCAAATTAAAATTAAAATAATGATTATATAAAAACATAATTGAAATATTAAATAAAATTTATAACATAATACAAGAAGCCCGTGCATTGCACGGGTTATAAGCTAGTTATATTATAACCCAAATATGGTTTCTGATTTGGTACGTTGGTTAATGGACTGTTTAGTATAAAATAAACACTATTTAAGTTAATTACTTAATTAGACAATTACACTCACCATAAAATTATAGACTTAAAAATATGTGGAAATGGATTTTTTTGTCACTAAACAATTGACCATTTTAAAAAACTGGCACCGAACTAATTTTTTTTTACATATTATCATTAACGTTACCAACGTTTATTATTTTGGTCAATATTTGGGAAAATGGTTTTTTTTCAATATTTGTATGATTTATATTTGTTTTTTATTTTTTCAATAATAATTATAATTTTATTTATATTATGTGTATAAATATTTATATATAATTTTTTAGTTATATTATTTGTGTTTGTTTTTGAAGAATATAAGTTTTGCTAGTTGCTCATATTTAATTTGTGTTTCTATATGTAAAGGATATGATTTGTATATGTTTTTTGGAAATGTGTTTTAATTAGAAAATTAAAATCTAAAAATTAGGCCTAATTAAAAATTAGGCCCAATTAACGATCCACTAACCAAGGCCCAAGTACGGACTAACCAAGCTAGGTTGATTTGTATGTGTTGTTTAGAGATGTATTTTAATCAATTAACGATTGATATGGGCTGAAAATAAGCCCTAAAGACACATTTAATGTGGCATTAATTAGACCAAGAATGGTCCAAACGTGGGACCCACCAGATGGGCCCAAAACCCCAATTATAATATTAATTTCGTAATTAATATTAGGGGAAATAAACAGCTCAGCAATAAGAGTTGGATAAAGATATTATTTCCACCAGACTTAGCCACCAAGGCATCCAATTCAATAAGGAAACTGATTCCTACAAGGAATAGATCTAGAACCTTCCTCAAAGACTTGTCCACCAAGTCTCTGTCTCCTACCATAATTCTAAGGCTCCTGCAGCCTATTTAAAGGGCCAGACCCCTCATCTCATAACTACGTTTTTGGCTTGATCTTTGATATTCATCAAAGTACGTAGGCATCTTGTGAAGGCAGATTCAGCCACGAACACAAGAACAGCCATTAAAGCTCGAAGCTCAACCACCCTAGCATTAATTATAAATCGTAACCTAGTTTTTATTCCACAACATTTGGCGCCGTCTGTGGGACGACAACATCAACCATGGTTCAAACACGAAGAACAACATCGACTGAGGCCATACCCTTAGCTCTGCTCCACCTGCCACCTCTGATCCGCTCATCACTACTGAAGAAAGACAATTACCCCCATCAACAGGGACGGTCATTCAACATCTAACCTCTCAACCCTCAGGGACGATTCCCCATGTTGAGGGAACTTTACCCGTGACTATCCCTCAAAACCAAGAAACTAACCCTCTTCAGATGGTGGTTTCTCCTCTTGATAGCATTGATCGTACGCTACCCCCGTGGGTACAGATCCACACTACGGATCTCCCTTTGAATACCAACCCGATGTATGGGCTGCCTAATTATCCCCCTCAACACAGGGAACCTAGACCGAGCGATCATGCCTTACAGATCCGAGACCGAGAGTACGATGATTACTCTGGCCCCTATACTGATGATTCAACATCTGAGGATGACGATGATGATCGTGATGAAGCCCTGAGGAGGCGACGTGCTAGTAGAGAACCTCGAAGGAGGTCCCAAAGAATCCATGATGGACCTCCACAAACGGCTGAAGAAAGGATTAAGGCTCATGAGGCTGAGATCCAAAGGCTGAAGGATGATATTGCTAGAGAGCAGGCAAGGCGAAGTCTGATTCGACCTCCTCCAGTTACAGGAAGGATTCCCATTATAAATCTGGAGAGGCCCTCAAGGAGGCAGCGAAGGGCTGAAGCCCCAACTGAAAAATCAACAAGGGTGGAGACCCCCAAAAGTAACCCCAAGGATCTGATGCCACTTGGGGATCCTGATGATCCCACACCTCCGTTCACTGAAGAGGTAATGAATGCTCGCATCTCGAGGAAGTTTAAAATGCCGACGATTAAGGCCTATGATGGGATGGGCGACCCCGCAAACCATGTTAGGACATTCTCAAATGCACTGCTGTTGCAGCCGGCGAGCGACGCCTTAAAGTGTAGGGCGTTCCCTCAAACCCTGTCTGGCATGGCTCAAAGGTGGTATAGCCGCTTACCTGCAAACTCAATTGGCTCATTCAAAGAGCTGAGTGCCGCCTTTGTCAGCCAGTTCATTAGTGGGAGAGTTCATGAAAAAAGTTCTGCATCCCTTATGTATGTGGTGCAGGGGAAGAACGAGAATCTGAGGGATTACCTCAAGCGGTTCACCAAGGAGACGCTGAATATCACTGATCTGGAAAATAAGGTGGCCATGGTAGCCCTGGAACACGGAACCACTGATCTCTTCTTTAAAAGGTCCTTGGCAAAACATCCTCCTGAAAATATGGCCGAGCTCCAACGAATGGCCGACAAATATATCAAGGCTGAGGACAGCATGAAGAAGGAAACCGCAGGAGGCAATGGCAAGGGTTTTAATGACTCGAAGAAACGAAAGCAGGAGCAAGAGTACGATGCTAGGGACAAGTATCCCCGGACTAGCAAGGATTTCGAGTCACCACCAAAGAAGGGTTTGGGACCGAGGTTTTCTGATTATGCAAGACTGAACGCTCCTAGGAGTCAGATCTTGCTAGATATTGAGAATGATAAAGACTTCCGATGGCCGAAGCCACTTAGGGGTGATCCCACGAAGAGAAACAAGGATCAATACTGTAGGTACCACCGTGATGTGGGTCATGATACAGATGATTGTAGATAGTTGAAAGATGAGATTGAGTTCTTGATCCGGAAAGGAAAGCTAAGCAGGTTCACAAAGAATGATGATTGTGGAACCCAAAGAAGGGACTATGACAGGAGAGACAATGACAGAAGAGATAACGATCGTGATCGTGATCGTAACCCACAGCCCCGAGGGCCAGTTGTTAATATGATTTGGGGAGGCCCGACAGCGGCCAGCACGACTCGGAACTCTCGAAAAGCATATGCCAGAGAAGTACTGCACATCATGGGAGAAGCCCCAAAACGTGCTAGGACAGAAATAATTATTTGGTTTGATGATTCAGATCTCGAAGGGGTAAAGTTCCCCCATGACGACCCGTTGGTCATACTCCTGTGATTGGAAACTCGGAGGTGAAACGAGTCTTGATAGACAATGGAACTTCTGTTGATATCTTGTTTCACGATGCGTTTGTGAAAATGGGGTACACCGATTCTCAGTTGACCCCCACCAACTTGCCGATCTACAGATTTAATGGAGTTGAGTCCAAGGTTGAAGGGACTATTCAGTTACCCATGACAATTGGACAGGAACCTAAAGAGGCCACTCAGATGCTGAATTTCCTTGTGATCAAGGCATCCTCGACTTATAACGCGATCCTAGGAAGGACTGGACTTCATGCATTCAAGGCTGTGGCCTCCACATATCACATGAAGATTAAGTTTCCAACCAGGAATGGCGTTGGAGAACAAAAGGGTGATCAGAAGATGGCAAGAAGTTGTTATGTATCCGCGTTAAGGGCTGATAGAATCGGGGGCAGGTACTTCCGATCAAAGACATGGATGTCCGTGGTGATGATGAACACCGAGGAAAGCCAGCAGAGGACTTAATACCTAATCCTCTGGAGGTAGGCGACTCTGAGAAGGTGACTTATATAGGAGCCTCTTTGAAGGAACCCCTGAAGGGCAAGTTGATAGCATTCTTGCAAGAAAATAGTGATGTGTTTGCTTAGACAGCAGCTGATATGCCAGGGATTGATCCCGAACTCATAACTCACAGATTGAATGTCGATCCTAATCGGAAGATAATGCAGCAGAAGATGAGGAACTTTGCACCTGAAAGGCAAGAGGCCATAAACCAAGAAGTGGAAAAGCTCTTAGAAGCTGGGTTTATTGAGGAGATTCAGTTTCCAGAATGGTTGGCTAACCTTGTGATGGTCAAGAAAGCCAACGGTAAGTGGAGGATGTATATAGACTTCACCGACTTGAATGACGCATGCCCTAAGGATTGCTTCCCTTTACCAAGGATAGACATGTTAATAGATGCCACAGCTGGACATGAGATGCTGAGCTTCATGGATGGGTTCAGCGGCTACAATCAGATTAAGATGCACAAGGATGACGTCCCTAAGGTATCTTTCATAACTGACTTTGGTGTTTTCTGCTATCTTGTTATGGCTTTCGGTCTAAAAAATGCAGGAGCTACTTACCAACGACTGGTGAATAAGATATTCGCCCATCTGATTGGAAAAACCATGGAGGTCTATGTTGATGACATGCTAGTCAAGAGCCTGTTCAAGGCAGATCACATTAAGCACCTCAGAGAGGCATTCGAAGTGCTGAGGACCACAAAATGATGTTGAATCCAGCCAAGTGTGCCTTTGGCGTTGGATCAGGCAAATTTTTGGGTCTGATGGTTTCAAAGAGAGGCATAGAGGCCAACCCTGACAAGATCAAGGCGATCTTAGACATGGAACCCCCACGTTCTATAAGAGATGTACAGAAGTTGACAGGCCGAGTAGCGGCTTTATGAAGATTCATCTCCAAGTCTGGTGACAAATGCTTTCCTTTCTTTCAAGCATTGAAGAAGGTGAAAAATTTTGAGTGGACCCCTGAGAGCCAAGAGGCCTTTGAACAACTAAAGAAATACATGGTCGAAGCCCCGTTGCTGGCCAAACCTAGTCCCGGGGAGACTCTTCATCTATACCTGGCGGTATCTGAGCAAGCGTTGAGCGTCGTTCTCGTCCGAGAAGAGAAGAAGGTCCAGAAACCTATCTATTATGTGAGCAAGGTGTTGCATGGGGCTGAGTTGAATTACTCTCCCATTGAAAAGTTTGCCTTGGCTTTGATAACAGCCTCAAGGAAGTTACGCCCATACTTCCAGGCACATAAGATTGAAGTCCTGACGGACCAACAATTGAGAAACATATTGCATAGCCCGAAGGCTAGTGGAAGGCTAATCAAGTGGGCGATCGAACTTGGAGAATTTGACATCACGTATAAGCCTCGAACAGCCATTAAGGCTCAGGCATTGGCTGATTTCGTGGTTGAATGCACCATTAGCAACCAAGAAGTCGGGGGGCAGGAGATAATAACAACCCCTGAGAAGCAAGATAAAGATGGAGAACTTGAACCTGATCAGAAGGAATATTGGGTGCTCCCCTGAGAAGCAAGATAAAGATGGAGAACTTGAACCTGATCAGAAGGAATATTGGGTGCTCAATTTTGATGGAGCATCAAAAACAAAATCTAGTGGCGCAGGCTTAGTATTGTAAAGCCCCGATGGGTTCACAGTTGAATATGCTTTGAAGTTGGATTTCCAAACAACCAACAATGAAGCTGAGTATGAGGCCTTGATATCTGGTTTAGGCTTGGCCAGAATCATGAGAGTCAAGAATCTCAAAGTTTGTGGAGATTCAAGATTAATAGTCTCTCAAGTAAATGGTGAATTTGAGGCCAAGGATGAAACTATGGCAAAGTATCTGCGAGTTGTGAAAGCTGTCATGACTCGCTTTGACGAGTGCTATGTAGAACACATTCCGAGAGAAGAGAACATTAAGGCCGATGCCCTATCTAAGTTCGCTTCTTCCGAGATAGAAAACTATGCAGGGAGTGTTTATTTCCAGGTCCTGAAGGCCCCGACTATCGACTCGAAATTAGTGGCACCAATTGATGTGGGAAGCTGTTGGATAGATCCTATCAAAGCTCACCTAGAAACCGGATGGCTCCCTGACAATGCCTCGGAGGCACAAAAGCTGTCAGTGAGAGCATTGAGATATGCCTTGATCGAGGGCATCCTTTACAAAAGGTCTTTCGTTATCCCGTACTTGAAATGTTTGAGGCCCCAAGAGGCAAAGGAAGCTTTGGAAGAAGTTCATGAAGGTATTTGTGGGCAGCACTTGGGGGGCAGAGCCCTAGTTCACAAAATAACTCGTTTGGGATTCTACTGGCCAGAGATGTTGGCCGATGCACAGAGCTATGTCAAGCGGTGCGATCGATGCCAGAAGCATGCTCCAATAGTAAGGCAGCCACCTGAGATGTTAACATCGGTTAGCTCCCCTATTCCATTCGCGATGTGGGGAATGGATATACTTGGTCCCTTCCCCGTAGCTTCAGCACAAAGGAAGTTTCTGATAGTGGCCATTGATTATTTTACTAAGTGGATTGAGGCTAAGCCTCTAGCCAAGATAACCACCAAACAAGTTGCCCAGTTCTTTTGGGAGAATATAATTTGCAGGTATGGAATCCCATGAATTTTGGTGACAGACAATGGGACACAGTTCAACAATGAAGAGTTCAAGAAGGAATGCAATTGAGCTTCGTTTTACCTCAGTGGCTCATCCACAAGACAATGGGCAAGCTGAGGTAGCTAATCGAATTATCCTTGATGGACTGAAGAAGAGGGTCGAACACTCTAGAAACACTTGGGTAGATGAGTTGCTGCCTATACTATGGGCATACCGTACCACTTGTAAAGTGACCACTGGAGCAACCCCGTTCCTGCTGGCTTACGGAGCTGAGGCAGTTGTGCCTTTGGAGATCATGCAAGCGTCACCTCGAGTTGAGGCCTTTGAACCAGAAACTAACGAAGAGGGCATGAGACTCGCCCTGGACTTGATTGACGAAGTCAGGGATGAGGCAAACGCTAGAAATGTGGAGCATCAAAAGAAAGCATCCTTTTATTACAACCACAGGGTCAAGGAAAGGTTCTTTCGATAAGGCGACCTGGTTCTAACGAAGATCGAGGCTTCTGGAGTTGGCCAGAAGGGAAAGCTAGCCCCTAATTGGGAAGGGCCGTATCGAGTCAAGAAGACGTTGGGACGAGGATCATATAAGTTGGAGACCTTGGACGGGGTTGAGGTGCCCCGTACTTGGCATGCCTTGAACCTCAAAGTTTATTATGTATAAGTTATCCTTGCATGGATTCAGCTTTCTATCTATTTATTAGGAGAAGTAGAATTAAGGTTCGATGAAACCATTCCAGGGCTTAGCGGCCCGAGTAGGACAATAATAAGTTATGTAAGGGTTGAACCCATTTCAAATTATTAATGCAAAGTTTGTTTCCCTTCAATGATTCTGTGATTTTGTTTATGTACCAAGCACCTGTTGAGTGTGAGTCTAGAAAGGCCAAGTACCGAAAACAAGTAAACAAACAAATGAGGAAACAAATGCATAAATAAAGACCCCGAAGGGCCAACAGTTAGGTTATATCAACAAGACAGATAAAAGTTTGGTCCCAAAGAACCTTGAATGAAATCTAGACAGATAAAGCCACATACGGCTAATAAGGCCTTGCAAGGCCACGAACTAACTCCAGCTACTCCTCCCCAGAATCCTCTTCGCCAGACTCCTCTCCGCCACTCTCCTCTTCCTCACTCTCCTCCTCTGAGTCTTCACCGGAGTCATCTCCGGGCTCGGCAATCACCATTGGCTGAACTCTAGCAACTTCGGCTCCTTTTTCCTCGGAAGATGAATCAGAAGTAGAACTGCCCTCGTTCCGGATTAGTCTCTTCCCAGGGATGGGTTGGCGAACTACTCCAACTTTCTTTGCAGGCGGGAGTTTCTTCCCACGGGAGCCAGAAGAAAATGAGTCTTGGCTAGCAACTTGAACAGCCCCCATTGAGTTAGATCCAGAGCGCCGATGACTGCCTTTGGAGCCGGAACCTGATGCCTGAGGAACAACTTTAGTTCCCGAACCAGAAGCTAAGTTAGCCGGGATGGCACCCCAATTTGGGCAAGGAAAATCAGCCAGGTTGACAACAGATGGATGCCTGTGACTCACAGCGTTAATGGCCTTATCCCAACCAACAGACATGTTGAAGGGACGCACCTCATCATCATGATCATCAATGAGCTTAAGAAAATCTTCAGACCTATGGTAGGCCTGGATCACCTTGTCGGCATCAGAGGCTTTCTTTTTGGCTAGAGAAGCAAGTTGTTTTCGGGTAGATGCGGCATTAGCTTCGGCACGAACAACTTGGGAGTGCAGATCGTCAATCTCTTCCCTGAACCTTGCTGAGTCATTTCTCAAGCTAACATTTTCATCCCTAAAGGCCCGGCCATGGGTCGAAACAGTTTGAAAATAAGCGTTGGCCTGCAACAAGGAAATGATTGAGCCACGAGGAATATGCAAAGTTGAAATCAATAACAATATCAAACTTAACAGAGGGAATTTTATACCTGATACAAGGCCTGGGCGCCCATGAGTTGAGACTCATCCATTTTGTCACCTGCATGCATTGTCGCTTGGTCAGAAGGAGTGATTGAAAGCTTGGACCAGTCTAGGGCCAAATGAGGACTCCCAAAGATCGAGTCTTGTTCACATATGCCCCAAGGAGGTATGAAAGGAGTCTTGACATCCCCGTCAGCGTTTCGGGATCGTTTACCACCTTGAGAACAACGCTCCAAGAAGTTAGGGATGTGAGACTTAGTTGGATTCAGCTTCTCCTCAGCCCTCTTCTTCATCCTCTTGGTAACAGTTGGTCGGTTCTCGGGATGATTATCAATCTCCTCAGCAGCTGAAATACAAAGAGAAAAATATAGGTATAAGAACAAACAGAGTTCATAATAAGCTCAAGTAAGAAAGTTACCCTCAATGGAAAGAAAGCTAAGGCCAGCCCCAATAAGATTCTTTTCATTTAGAAAAGTTTTATAGTGTGTGCGGCCGTCACCAGCAAGAAGCCTATCTCGATCCAACAATTCTGAATCAGTAAGGTCACACACGAAATGTGAACTGTCCTCCACGGACCCAAATCTCTTCACAAAGAAGTTGCCCCAGTCACCACCTTTCCATTCAAGAACTACAAACTCCCTTTCCCAGAAATGCCGTGAATCTGGAAAGGAGAAGGGATTCACCATGTGTGGAAGTTTGGCTCGGTGCTTGAGGCTAACCCATCCTTTCTTGGAGTCAGAAAAGTTGCTGGCCCCAAAGATACTTCGAAACATTGTGGTTGTCGGATGAATCCCCAGTTCCCGACACCTAATTAAGAAAATAGAAATGTACCTCCAAGCATTGGGATACATCTGACAGGGGTGGATCTGATACTCAGCCAGCAGTCTAATGATAAAATTGTCAACCGGGAATTTGAACCCAGCATCTAAAGCACCCCAGTAAACACAGATTCTCTCAGGATGCCAGTTGCATGTTCTATCTGATGGATTTGGGAGACGAACCTTGATGGCACTAGGAAAGTGATAGGACTCCTTTATCATTTGGACATCTCGTTCCGACAATTTACTAGGACTGTTAAAAGAATCTAGGCTGGAACAGTTGGGAAATGCTTCCCTCATAATGTTTAGAAGTTCTAGAAAAGATTCAAATCTATGTTCAACATATGAAGGAGGTTTGATTCTTTCTTTACCTGTGGCGGTCCTCATCTTACTCCTCTTCGACATAGCTTCCATCATGGAGACAGGGGGAGCCATTGGTTGATCACATTCCGACATCTTGATACTGAAACTGAAACTTAATCTTGGATCTGAAACCTGATCTTGAAACTTGAACTTGATCTTGCAACTTGAACCTGGAGAACTTAAGAATTTGAGAGCTCAGAAATGAAGAAGTGAATTGAAATGAAGGCTACTTCTCCTCTTTTATAGAAAATACATGACCTGGTACATCAGGTTGAATCTCACCTTGGTTCGTGTTTACAGGTCATCTATCGTTTATAGACGAAAAAAGGACAGAAATTATCCGCGTTATACAGAAAGAATCGTTATAATTCATATCTGTCGGAAAAGAAATAGCTGGATTATTTGCTGCATGGATGTTTGCACTTAAGAAGATAAGCAACGAGTTTATTCTTAAACACAAGGTTAGTAGTGCTAACCCTGAATTAAGGTGTAATACCGATAGAAGTCACGAATGACCAAACTGACGACCTAGGATCGAGATCGAGGTTCTGGATCCTTGAAAGTCATGGGTGATCCTCAAGTTCCGTGATCCTCAAGTTCCGTGAATAGGTTTTCAGGTCCGGGTTTCTTCGCCAACCACGAAGCTCCAAGGAGCCGTAGCCGACCACGAAGCAGCCGACCATGACACCCGAAGAAGCCACAGCTGACCACCTCGTAGCCGACCACGGCGTTTTGGGAAGCCTCGACCGACCACGAGCTAGACGACCACGAACCGGCCGACCAAGGCGCGCCAAGGAGCCACGGCCGACCAGCCCGCAGCCGACCACCTGGGATCAAGGCCTCTCGGCCGACCAGGTGCCAGCCGACCACCTTGGCTCGAGGCCCCTCGGCCGACCAGGTGCTAGCCGACCACGAGCTAGCCCTCGATCCGGCCGATCGCGGGTTAGTTCATGGTCCTGAATCTCGATTTTTCAGCGGATTTCGGGTAATTTCTGGACCTAAATCTCGATTTTTTTGGATGGTTTTCAGTGCACCGTTTAACGCCGTTTAGTGCCGTTTAGTGCCGTTTAGCGTCGTTTATCGCCGTTTAGCGTCGTTTAACATCGTTTAAACGTCGTTTAAGGCTGTTTAGCACCCGTTTAGTGCCGTTCAGCACCGTTTATCACCGTTTAGCGTCGTTTAACATCGTTTAAACGCCGTTTAAGGCTGTTTAGCACCGTTTAGTGCCGTTCAGCACCGTTTATCGCCGTTTTGCGTCGTTTAACACCGTTTAAACATCGTTTAAGGCCGTTTAGCGCCGTTTAGTGCCGTTTAGCGCCGTTTATCGCCGTTTAGGATCGTTTAATATCGTTTAAACGTCGTTTAAGGTGGTTTAGCACCGTTTAGTGCCGTTTAGCGCCGTTTATCGCCGTTTAGCATCGTTTAAACGTCGTTTAAGGCTGTTTAGCACCGTTTAGTGCCGTTCAGCATCGTTTATCGCCGTTTAGCGTCGTTTAACATCGTTTAAATGCCGTTTAAGGCTGTTTAGCACCGTTTAGTACCGTTTAGTGCCGTTCAGTGCCGTTTATCGCCGTTTAGCGTCGTTTAACATCGTTTAAACGTCGTTTAAGGCTGTTTAGCACTGTTTATCACCGTTTAGTGCCGTCTAGCACCGTTCAATGTTGTTGGCATAATCTAACATCGTTGTAAACGCGTCGGTCGCTCTACGCTTTATATCAAAACGATATCAAAGATAAACCCTGACCCGAGTCTCGAGTTAGACAAGTAAAACTTCAAGGAAAGCCTGATCAATTTTCCTAGAAGTTGGGGGGCAAATGATATGGGCTGAAAATAAGCCCTAAAGACACATTTAATGTGGCATTAATTAGACCAAGAATGGTCCAAACGTGGGGCCCACCAGATGGGCCCAAAACCCCAATTATAATATTAATTTCATAATTAATATTGGGGGAAATAAACAGCTCAGCAATAAGAGTTGGATAAGGATATTATTTCCACCAGACTTAGCCACCAAGGCATCCAATTCAATAAGGAAACTGATTCCTACAAGGAATAGATCTAGAACCTTCCTCAAAGACTTGTCCGCCAAGTCTCTCTCTCGTACCATAATTCTAAGGCTCCTGCAGCCTATTTAAAGGGCCAGACCCCTCATCTCAGAACTACGTTTTTGGCTTGATCTTTTATATTCATCAAAGTACGTAGGCATCTTGTGAAGGCAGATTCAGCCACGAACACAAGAACAGCCATTAAAGCTCGAAGCTCAACCACCCTAGCATTAATTATAAATCGTAACCTAGTTTTTGTTCCACAACAACGATCCACTCTGCTAAAGGTGGGTTTCGATTATTAATAAAGTGTAAATAAAATAATAAAATACAAGTTTAGATGAGTTAAAATATAAAAAAAAATATTAAAAATAAGTGATAACTAAATTTTGTACTTTGATAAATAATTCTTGGATTTTGTTTATTAATAAATATTATATAAAAATTATTTAAAATCCAATATTATTCATGTGGTTGATTAGCTAAGTACATCATTAATCATTAAATAAATAAAGAAATTAAATAAAAATAAGTAGATGATAAAAAAATTAGAAAATTAAGAATTGGGAAAACTTGGACAAGACGCGGAAAAATGCTTGATTACAAGAAATTTTTGGAAGCATGCTTCGGTAATCCGTATCCCACTTCGTCTTTTCCACTATATATAAAAATTCACAAAATTTTTTTTAAATTTTGTTTTAAAAAAAAAGCTATATACTTACCACCCGTTAAGTATTTTTAACGACACGATTAGTTTCTAAACATATAATTAATTGACACCTAATTCTGAGAAATATTTAATTCTGTAATAATTTTATAAAATGCTCAATAGTTTAGTGACAATCAAGAGCCAGCCCCTTCGGGTAAAAGGAAAAATTACTCGATGCTAATAATAAATATTAAATAAATATATTGTATTAATTATTCTCATAATATATTTATTTTAAGATTAAATATATTTGAATAAATATATTGTATTTAATATATTACTCAATGCTCATAATAAATATTAATTACTCATTGCTCATAATAAATATTTATTAATTATTCTCATATTATAAATATTTATAATATTTTATATACAACGATAAATTTAATTATTCTCATAATAAATATTGAGAATATATTTAATATTTATTATGACAAACATTAAATATATATATATATATATATATTCTCATAATAAATAGATTATGAGAATAATTAATACAATATATTTATTTAATATTTATTATGAGCATTGAGTAATTAAAGTAAATATATTGGTAATTATACTCATAATAAATATATTTAATTATTGTTTTAATTTATTAATGTTTTTTTGAAAATCTATTTTAAAATTGTGTTTGAAAAATAAATTTCAATTAGAATTATTTTCATATTATAAATATTTATAATATTTTAGTTCCGTGGTAGTTTGCTGAAATTGATATATGTACTCGGTTCGTCACAATATTCGTCACAATCAGTTTGAGATATCAACCATAAATATAATCCATAAACACATTTATCACGAAATCAACGACCAAAACTCTCACTATTAAGGAGAGAACAACAAAACTTTCACTAAGGAGAGAAAAACCAAACCGATTTTTTGTTTTTATAATAAATCTATATGTGAAATACAGAATATTCCCAATTAAGGTTTCATTTTAAAAAAAATAAAATCAAAAATTCAATGATCCAACCGTACAAATTTTTATGTTTGATGATTCTATAAACGTACGTAAAAAATTAAATTTTATAAATTTAAATTTTTATATTTTATTAATTACCGACTTTTAGAACGTTGGGCCAAAGAGCTTAATACACATTTTCATGATATTCAGTAGGGGTGAGCATCGGGTGGTTTGGGCGGTTTAGGACCGCCAAACCATAAATTTAGGGGTTTTAATTTTTCAAACCATAACCAAACCAAAAACCATAACATTTAAGAAAAACCAACCTAATTATAACGGTTTGGTTTGGTCGGTTTCGGTTTAAAACCATTATTAAATAATAAAAAAAGGCAACAACATGTGTGAACCAATACTGCAAGCAAAATTGTTATGAAATATTACTGAATGCAAGAAACTGTTGTAGGCTCAAACAGCTGGCAATGGATAAATCTAACAAATTTTTTATTATTAATCACATCCGGTATGATATAAGAATATTTTGGTCTCATGTCTTTTATTTCATATAAACATAAAATTAATATTAAAAAATATATATATATATATAATATTTATATATTATTGATCTTAATGGCCGGGTTGGTTAAATCGGGTGGAAAAATTAGTAGAACCAAATCCAACCCAAAATTTTTGGTTTTTAAAAATTTAAAACCATAACCAACCCAAATCGAAAAAAAACCTAAACTTTTGGTTTGGTCGGGTTGGTTTGGTCAATTTAACCGATTTTTACTCACCCCTAATATTCAGCCTACTTTACTTCTTAGCCGTACTCTACTTTAATTATTACTCCCCACTACCCAGATTTGTGTGGTGACTATTTAACAAGTAAATAATTGAGTCCTTTATTGATACCCTACATGTTGAATAAAGTGATGTACGTGATGTTGGATCCGTTTCGATTAATCAGGACAAGGGCTCCACAATTTTTTTGGTCTACACCGATAAATTAGATCAGATGGGGTTTATTTGGACCGGATGGAATATAACTGATCCAGTCTTCGATTCATAAAATCAAAAAATTCGGTTTTTGGTCCGGTTCAAATTTTGAAAACATCCAATCCGGATCGGATCAGACCGGATTTTATGTTTTACACTATTTTATCTTTTAAATTATATAGTTTAATGATTAAATATTAACACAACATATTTTAGTGATCCAAATTGGTATATATAAACACTATAATATAAATGATTAAATTTCATATTTCATACTATATATAATTTATAATTACGTTTACAAATTAATGTTACTTTACAAATAATATGACATTTACTTATTTTTAAACTTAAATTAACTTACCAAGTAATTTAAATATCAATAAAGAATGAAAATTAAATTATAAAAATTAATTTTTTTTATAAATTATTAACTAATCGATCCGGTTCCATTCCGAGTTTTTTCGATCCGGTCCGGTCCGGGTCGGTCTGGTCCGATCTGGTCTTCGGTCCGGGTCTGTCCGGTCCGATCCGGTTTTGGACCTTTGTGCAGGCCTAATTACTATCAATTTGGATAATTTTATTAGTTTACATAATTTATTAAAGATAAAAATAATAAAATAACTAATTTTTACCCAAAATTACATTTAAAAAGATAAATAATTTATTTTATTGTCTCAAACTGCAAAATGAAAAATAAGTGAGGTACACAATTTTGATTTATTAAATTTTAACTTATAAATTTTTTATTATTATTTCTGCAAACACTCACTTTTTTTTTGAAACTGGGAATCAAATTATTAATAAAAAATTATACAGCATTTACAAATATCTTGGGAAGCAATGAAGCGATTTTTTGAAGATGTATTGAATATAAGTACCTGTTTTCACCAAACTATTTTGAGCAATCAATCATAGATGTAATCCCATAAAAACTTTTATCATTGAATCAAAAGCATGAAAGTTATGGAGATCTATAATTCCGAACATGAAAAACATCAAAACACAAACTCTTACAAGGAACAAGGAGAGATTAAACAAAACCCAAATAATTTAGGAATTTATCGAAGGAAAAATAGAAACTTAATCAAGGAAAGCGAAAGATATACTCCCTCTGTCTCATTTTATATGACCCTTATTTCTTTTTGGGATGTCCCAAAAAGAATGAACCTACTAAATTTACTATTTTTGAACACTACTTTTCATTATTACACCCACTATTTCTGTATTTTATACTTCTTTTTTATTAAATAAATACTATTACACCCACTACTTTCCTACTTTACCCATTTTTTATACACCCACTTTCACAACCAACCAACCACATGTTGCCACTTAGCAAGTCCAACAGAATTTTCTTAATCTTCGTAAAAGTCAAATCAGCTCTTACAATTTGGGACGGAGGGAGTAAATGATTGAGCCTTTTCACAGGTGAAGACTGATGGAAGACCCTCGAAAAATAATTGGGGCGGCTGCTCAGGAGAAAGGTTAGGATTTTCTGAATGATGTGTTGATCCCTTTTTTTTTTTTGCAAACACATACTTAAAATTACTTTTTATTAAAAAATCAGTTATTAAATGAAACAAATAAATTAAAGTATGATTCATTTTGAAAGGTAAAAAAAAGTAAGCTTTTGTATATATATAGGGAGAGATAGATATACAGCAAGTAATAATAATATATAGAGTTATGGATCATAAAGATACTCTATATGCGGCTGCCATGGCTGGAGAAGCTGATGCCATTGCTAAATTGGAGATAGAAGCTGATATACTCAACGAATATGGAAAAACAATCCTTCATGTCGAATCTGAAAATGGAAATACAGAACGTGTGCAATTCATTCTGAGGGAGTTTGCACACAAAAATCTTTTGGTCAAGCTTAGTAAACATAAACAAACTGCACTGCACTTGGCATTGTGGAGGGGACGCACTCAAGTGGCTGAGATCCTTATTGATGCAGCTAGACATTTGCCAGTTGCTTCCTTTCAAGCTTTTCTTAGGCAAGCTACTGAATCTTTGAACACTGCCTTATATATAGCAGCTGAGAGAGGTCATGCTTCTATTGTTAAGCTATTAGTTGAGGCGGATCCAAGTCATACACATATTCAAAATAATGAAGGCAAAACTCCAATCTACGTAGCTGCGGAAAGGGGGTACATAGACATAGTGAAGTTGATTTGTACAGCTTGCACACCTTTACCAAATTTGAATGGTCCCGGAGGTAGTACGACTGTTTTGCATGCTATTTTTAAGAATCTCGACAAAGGTATGCATTATATGTATGTAACTATTCAACTCTTTTATTGTTTAACGTAAATAGGTATCTTCTTGTTTATGATAATTCCCCTTCAATCATCAATCAATCAATATATATATATATATATAAAATCCGTCACAAACAGGCTGAAATTCCGTCACAAATGCCTTTGTGACGGATTTGTGCTGTCACTGAAACCATTGTCACAAATCAATTTTGTGACGGAAAAATCCGTCACAAACTTTTGTGACGGATTTTTCCGTCACAAAATCAGTGACGGAAATATTCCGTCACAAATCCGTCACAAAATTTTGTCATTTTTTTGTACCGGTACACGTTTGTGACGGAATTTTCCGTCACAAAAAACCGTCACAAAATTTGTATATTTTTTTTGTCACAGAACAAAATTGTGTTTGTGACGGATTTTGTGACGGATTTATTCCGTCACAAAACAAATTTTTTTTTTAATTTTTTGTAAAAATTCGATAAAAAAAAATTCTTGCTGACTGAACCGCCCAATCAGCCCACCTCAACAGCCAATCAAGCCCAACTCAGAACAGTCAACACCCTCGAATTTAAGAAACGTAGGTGGGGAGACTCGAACCACCGACCTCCAACTCCCCACAACACTCCCTCAACCGGCTGAGCTACATGCGCGTTGTGTTATGTATTCAAAATACAATCCTTATACTACGAAATTTCTTACATTTTTTATATTTAATTAAAAAATGCCTTTAAAATTAATTATTTTTTTAAAAATTCGAAAGTAATTAATTTTACATACGTTTTAAATTCAAAATTTGATTTTTTTAATTTTAAAAAAATTAATTTTTTAATTCGAAATTTCCCAGATTTTTTTTAAAAATAGTCAAAAAAATTAATTTTTTTAAAAAAAATGGAATTTCCAAGATTTTTTTTAAAAAAAAAAAGTCAAAATTTTTTAAATTGTTTTTAAATTCGAATTTCCCAAATTTTTTTTAAAAAAAGTCAAAAAATTTTAAATTTTTTTTAAGTTCGAATTTCCCAGAATTTTTTAAAAAAAAGTCATAATTTTTTAATTTTTAAAAATGATATTTTTAAAATCTTTTTTCGACGAACCAACCGTACGGATGTTAATATTTAATGATTTTAGTGATATACACAAAAAATTAAAAAATTACAAGTTATTTGATGTGATTTTATACTATAAATCTCCAAAAAACAATACTCGCGATAACTAGTATCGTCTCGATTGCACAAAACGATATTTTTAAAATCTTTTTTCGATGATCCAACCGTACGGATGCTAATATCTAATGATTTTAGTGATATACACAAAAAATCAAAAAATTACAAGTTATTTAATGTGATTTTATACTATAAATCTCCAAAAAACAATACTCGCGATAACTAGTATCGTCTCGATTGCACAAAATGATATTTTTAAAATCATTTTTCGATGATCCAACCGTACGGATGCTAATATCTGATGATTTTAGTGATATACACAAAAAATCAAAAAATTACAAGCTTATTTGATGTGATTTTATACTATAAATCTCCAAAAAAACAATACTCGCGATAACTAGTATCGTCTCGATTGCACAAAACAATATTTTTAAAATCTTTTTTCGACTATCCAACCGTACGGATGTTAATATCTAATGATTTTAGTGATATACACAAAAAATTAAAAAATTACAACCTTATTTGATGTGATTTTATACTATAAATCTCCAAAAAACAATACTCGCGATAACTAGTATCGTCTCGATTGCACAAAACGATATTTTTAAAATCTTTTTTCGACGATCCAACCGTACGGATGTTAATATCTAATGATTTTAGTGATATACACAAAAAATCAAAAAATTACAAGCTTATTTGATGTCTTTTTTTAACAATCAAAGTACAATTTTTTTATTATTGACTTTTTGTGACGGAATTTTCCGTCATAAATCTGTCACAAAATTCGTCACAAGTTCAAATCCGTCACAAAATCCGTCACAAAAACGATTTTTTTTATTTTATTTTTTATTATTTTTTTGTGACGGAAAATTTCCGTCACAAAATCAAATCCGTCATAAAATCCGTTACTAGAACAAAATTTTTTTGAAATTTTTTTATTCAGATTTTTTGTGACGGATTTTGTCCGTCACTAATTTAGTGACGGAAATATTTCGTCACAAGTCCGTCACTAATATAGTTTTGTGACGGATTTGTGACGGAAATTTGTGACAGATTTTTTCCGTCACAAATCCGTCACAAAAGTGTAAATTTTTTTGTTTATACATTTTGTGACGGATTTTTCAGTCACAAATCCGTTACTAATTTGTGACGGAATAATCCATCACAAATCCGTCACTAATATAGTTTTGTGACGGAAATTTGTGACGGATTTTTTCCGTCACAAAATCTGTCGCAAATTTTGTGACAGAAAAATTTCTCACAAATCCGTCACTAATTTGTGACGGAAAAAATTCGTCACAATTTCGCTGTTTTCTTGTAGTGAGGATAGCGGGAGTTTAGGTGGCGCTCTAAGATCGTGTCAATCGATTTTTCTAATTTTCTAGAATTTTAAACAATAAAAAATATAAAAATATAAATTAGCATATTAGAAGTAGAATAGGTGTTCGAATTTATAAAGGAGAAAAGTTCAAATTTATAGGAAAGACATATGATTAGAAGTTCTATTGGAAGTATAATAAGTATTTATAAAACATACAATTAAAAGTTCTATTGGAAGTAGAATAGGAGTTCGAATTTATAGGGAATAAGAGTTCGAATTTGTAGAAAAAATATATAAATAAAAGTTCTACTAGAACTAGAATAGGTGTTTGAATATATAGAGCAGACATATAATTAAATATTTTATATAAAGTACGATCTTCTTAAATTATATATTTTTTATATAATTTAATTATATTTATATTAGGAAAATTTATTCATAAATCCAATACTATTGTCATGAAAAAAGTCACCGTATTTAAAAAGAAAAGAATTGATGTGTTAACATAATAAAAGAACAATGTCATGCAGGAATCCTAAATCTTTTATTGGATTCATTAGATAAGACCGTACAAAAAATGTTTAAATATATAATTAATACATAAAATAAAATGTTTTATTGGAAGTAGAATACGAGTACGGTGGAGACATCTTATACGATTTTTTAAAACTATACATCTTTTTTCCTATAAATCTTTTATTTTAACTTTTTTATGCAAGTTAATTATACTTGCATTACAAAAATATATCCATAAATGTAATATTATTCCCGTAACGAAAAGTCTTCGTATTTTAATTTTTTTTGATATGTTAACATAATAGAAAGACATTCCCATGCGGAAATTATAAATAAATACAAGAATATCTATAATATACAGAAAATATAAGATGTATTTTCATCTTTTAAAACTCCATAAATATTAGAAAGTTTAATGAATATAAAAATTGGAATTTATTCTATTTATATAATGAAGTTAGAATTTCGGTTTCAAATAAGAGCGGCTCGAAACGTATTTAACGGGAAGACGGCTCGCTAGAAAAGATTGTATTAGCTATTAGAATTTGATACTAAAGTCATAAATTTCATTTTATTTTTACAGTTCGATTTTATAGATAAAAAATATTATATAAGTTGTTAAAAAGTTGGGATTTCGGTTTTAACGAGAGAGCGGCTCAATCAAAAGAATCGTATTTAACAAGAAATTGATTCATTAGAGAATATTATTTAATTATTAAAATTTAATATTAATATTATAATATAACGTAAATGTAATGAATTTTTTTAAAATATTGTAAAGCCGCCGCGAAGCGCGGCTTTATCAACTAGTTTATTAAGTGAATATACAAAATTTTCGTGTAATTTAATTACTTGAAACTATAAATTTATAATAACAAAAATATAAAAAATTTGTGTCGGTAGTTAAATATATCTATACTATTATATAAAAGCCGAAATATTGAAGTTTTGGTACCTGTTTTTTTGTACTTCGTGAATTTACTTATTTACCCTTCATTATAAAGAAAAATAAATACACCAAAAATAAATAATAACATAATATAATTAATGGTAATTAGTCGAGATATTACCTTTTATAAATAACTAAAAACATCAATCCTATCATATCTTTCCATCATTAATATTTTCTTTCGAATTAAAACACGTTATAATTAATGATAAATAATCGATTAACATAATAAAATTAATGGTAATTAGTTGATTGCTTTTTCACATTAATATAATTAAATTAATGATAATTATTCGATTGTCTTTTTCAGATTTACTTTTAGTTGAACATATTACCTTTTATAAACACCTAAAAACATCAATCGTATCATATCTTTCGATCATTAATATTTTCCTTTCGAATTAAAACACGTTATCAGTTTAATTTAAAACAAATCTTACAATCATTAATATATACTCGAAAATATCACACCATAATTTTTAAGAAAAATATAACACCTAAAATAAATAATAACATAATATAATTAATGGTATTTAGTGGATTGCCTTTTTCACATTTACTTTTAGTTGAAGATATTACCTTTTATAAACGAGTAGCACTCCATGGAGAACTATCTTACATGGAGAACCACCTTATTTTTTCTGATTCTGTAGCAAAACCAAAATTTTCCAAAAAATATTTTTTCTGATTCTGTAGAAGAACCAAAAATTTTCAAAAAAAAAAACTGACGCCGCCACGCCGTCGATGACGTCTTCACTGCTGACATGGCAGTGCCACTTCGCCTGCCACATCACCTACCACGTCATCAATGCTGCCGTGGTAGTATCACGTCATCAATGATGACGTCATCGATGGCGTGGCACTCATTGATGCCGTGGCAGGTGACGTGACAGTGCCACGTCAGCATGGTTGTCACGCCAGCATTTGGGCAGAATTTTTTTTTTGTAGCACCAAAAAAATCTGGTATTTTTTTATAGAACCAAAAAAATAGAACTTTGGTTCTGTCATAGTATCAGAAATTAGTAGTTCTTCACGTAAGATGGTTCTCTATAGAGAATGACCTTTATAAACACCTAAAAAGATCAATCGTATCATATCTTTCAATCACAAATCTTACAATCATTAATATATACTCGAAAATATCACAACATATTTCTCAATTATTAATAAAATATATTAAAAATCGTACATGTTGTTTATAACAAGGAAACATTAGTATAATTTGTAAACATGAGTATATTAAATTATACCAAATTAAAATTAAAAAAATTATTAAAAATTATGATTATATAAAAACATAATTATAATATTAAATAAAATTTATAATATAATACAAGGAACCCGTACATTGCACGGGTTATAAGCTAGTACATATAAAAATTAGTATTAGTGATACTCCACTATTTCAAATAAAATAAAAATTTGTAGAGTAATTAGCACTTTGCACCCCTTTAGTATGGACATTTTTTAGATTTGGTCAAATATAATAAATATAATAAAAATTTGTATACAATATTGTTTCGACATAAACTTTTCATCCGTACAATTGAATTATCAAAAATAAATAAAAATAATAATAAATACATGATTCTGTACTAGTACGTAGAGAATTTCTATTATGTGTACTTTAGAAATTCCTTTCCCTATTTTTATTATTGGAAAGAAAAACTGAATTTGTATCGAAAATATAAACTTGACTCATAAGCAGTCAACTCAACAGTTAATTGCTCAAGAATATTTATTATATATCTTTATTAAATGTAATAGTGTACCAATTTAGTAAAAAGAATAAAAATAAAGTAACAGTGTACAATCAATATTTGTACTTCACTTGCAGCCAGGGAAAAATGTAATGAAGAAGTGATTATGATGATGATCAATGCAGCCAAACGTTGGGTTACTCCACTAAATGCGCCATATGTACCTTTTGATGAATTATTTAGTAGAACAGACGAGTCTGAAAGCACTGTCTTACAACTGGCGATGGGAAGAAATTATGTGGATGCTGTTAAACTGATACTACTAGAAGATCCGGCCTATCGACCTGGTCGTGAAATTAAAAGAAATGGTCTCATGCGTTTAATCTACAAAGCCATCGATAACAAGTATAGTGCTGATATTATCGAATTACTCTCTAAAGCTTATAAAGCTGGAATTAACCCTGATCATGAACGTGTGCTTGATTTGATTATTTCTATTAAACGGCGTGACGAAGGTATGTAATATATTATATGAGTATATAATTTATTCATGATTACATAATACAGTATAAGTTAACCGTTGTTATCATATTCTTCATCATGATATATATAGTCACACATATATAGAATCCCCTTCTAGAGTGAATTTCTTATATGGAGAATTAGAGAGAATCATTTTAGACAACCTGCTGACGTGGCACTGGCAGACTGCTGACGTGGCAGCTCAGTCAGGGTACTATTCATTCTAATTTTTTTTAATATATAATTTTTTTAAAGATGTAGTGTGTGAGGGTGCATTTTAATTGTGTGTCCCTGACGGGATCCTAAAAAATTAGTTTAGATTGATTCTCTCCTATTCCTATTCTCTATATAAGGAGGTGCTATATATGGTCTAATGATACATTATTAACACTTTAAAAAATGAGAAAATATCTTAGATATCATCCTTAAAATTTCAAAGATTTTTAAACAAAAATACGTAGTTTTGATTATATATAAGTAGGTCCCGCAGGGGCACACAAGACTTTAATTAAAATTTTGTATACTATATCTTAGAGCATCTCCAACAGATTAGCTGTATGATGATGTCCTAAGCGGCTAAGCTATAATTTAAGAAATTTGATATAAAAATTTTCTCCAACAGCATACTAGTGATTCCTTAAGAAGCTAGGATCCCCTCTCATGCCTTATAAATAAGGAACCTAGACTTATTCCTTATCTAGCTTGCAAAATATATATGCTATACTATACGTACTTCAGTTTAACTGAGAGACAATACTAAATAAAACTTTTTGCCACATGCAGCTATGTAATGTGCATCAAATTCAGGTTTATGACATGTATATTTTTTTATCTTTGACCCTTGTTTGACGAAATTTATGTACTTGACATTTTTTTTTTTTTTCTCAGACTCTGTATTAGGTCACTTAAGGGATGCTAAAAACCTTGTAACTTTTAAAGAAGATAATGGGTGGACACCACTTCACTACGCTGTATATCATGAATTTGATTCAATACTTGGTGCCATAATAGAAGCACAAGAAGATGTTGGACACCAATTTGTGTATCCAAATATGGAATCAATGCCTTTTTATGTAGCAGTCAAACATGGATATACTTCTACGGTGATACGATTGATGCAATCATGGCCAACTCCGTCTTCTGCAGTCACAGCTGCTAACTGTCCATACACAATTGTTGATGATGATGGTCGAAATATACTACATTTGGCAGCAGCTGATAATAACAAAGAGATGGTACAATGTATTTTGAAATATTGTCCAGAAAACTACAAGGACGAGATTTTGAAACACCAAGATACGAATGGCGATACACCTCTCCATTTACTTATCTATCGTGGTTGTTTTATTCCTGAACTCACAAAGCATAAAAGACTAGACACAATGGCAAAAAACAACAACAATTATACTCCTTGGGACATGCTGTACTTAAAAAATGATGTTATTGCCGATCAGGTATGTTAAAACCTCATTTTCTTTTTCACTAATTTATGGAAACTAGTTTTTGGTCCTTTCTTAATAGAAGAATAATGAAGTATCGTAAAGTTTAGAACTTTTAGTCTTGTTTAAGTACCGAGTAAATGGTTAGCTCATTATACCTTCCATTGCTGTTAACTTTGCTCTTTGGCATGTTGCATCAGAGGCGCCGAGGAGGGATTTTATTGCATTGACTAATTATTTGATACGTCCAAAGTATTATTAGTACATATTAGCTTACAACACGGCTTTCATAAAATTAAACAATTTTCTATTTATATTTTAATAATTATTTATTTCATATATACTACTTAATATACTATTGGCATAATAAGTAAAGTTCTATGGAGTACTCATTTAATTGGAGTACTTGGAGTACATATATATTTTGCATTCAAAATTTTGCAAACTTTATTATTTTACAAAGTTTATTACGTTAATATAACTATTTCATCGAAAATCTTGAAAATTTTGTATGTTTTGCTAACAAAATATTGCAATTGTTCTTCGAAATACATTTGGGTTGCAAAGCATAAAGAATTTTCAAGATGAACATATTGCAAAACATACATGATTTTCAAGATTATCAATGAAATTATGATATTCATATAACAAGGTTTACAAAATCATAAATTTTAAAATATTTTGAGTGCAGAACGTATATGTACTCCAAGTACTCCAATTAAAATAGTACTCCATAGAACTTTACTCTTGGCATAATATATATTATTAAATAATAATCGTTTAATTGTATGATACGTTGTTCGAATTATGACTATATTTTGTCATAATAATATAAATATAAATGGAAGTATCGTATATACTTACATTCAAATTTTTGTTGATATTATCATATTCAAATTACGATTCCATAATAATGCATAATGCAATATTTGTTTGAAATATAATTTAATATTAATTTGTAATTTTGTGAAATTTTTATTTTTTATTATATAGTTTTAGTTTGTTTTCACTTTGTTGATTTATAATTTGTTGTAAATTTGTTAATAAATATGTGATATTAAAATTATTTAAAATTATTTTGAAAATATTTGGTTCCAGGTAATTGAAAGAGTCTAAAAAAGTTGGGTGTAGCTCTAGAATTTTAACTCAAATATAACCAAAAGAGTATTTAATTGAATATTAATTGAAGTGTAATTTAAAGAGTTTGTTATTAAGTTAAATGTTTGGTTTATTGTTTGTAAAATAAAATTTTATATGCATTTTAATTATTATTTTTCATTTTTGGAAGGTATTGAAAAACTTTTCGGGAATGTTCTAATCGGGATATAATTGAAAACGTTTATAATCCTATAAAACATGTGGTTTTTATTTTTAATAAAATATATATAACTTAACTGACTTTGGAATTTTTGACATGTTTTTTTAATTCTTTTAAAAAAAATTGTACCTTAATAGTAAATTTTGTTATCCATAATAAATAAATTAATATTTTTAACATAATCTTTTAAATTTGTTATTTTTAGGAAGGTTTTAACCTTTTTTTGTAAGGCGTTAACCAACCAACCAATTAACGAAAAATTGCCCAAAATACCTACTTTTTCGCTACCCACTGCCCAAAATACCCGTTTTTCAAAACACCGCCCAAAATACCTACGATCACGCCCATGGGTAAGGCGTAACTAACCTACTGTAGCAACCAATCGCCAGTGACTAAATTCGATTCCGGCGAATCAAATGCTACGAAACTGGTATGGATGTGTGGAGGGTGAAGAGACGAATCTATTGGTATGTATAACGTGCCTGAAAAACATGGGATGGGGGTGAATGGAGGGAGGAAAAATCGATCGCTGGAAACGCGATTTGAAATATATACCTCGAGATCTCGAATTATGGCAAACGATATAAAATGAAACTTGTATAGGATTGTAGAGGAGACGAAGACGGTTCGATTGGTATGTATTTTGTGACTGGACGACCATGGGAAAGGGGTGAACGAAGAGAAAGAGAAGTCGCCGGTGAGAGCTCAATCGCCAGAGTTCTGGAGACGAAAAAGACCACGGATGCGCATACAGAAGATGCGTATCATCAGATGCGCCATCCTGAACGGCGCATCCCACCTCACCTGCGCCTACGTGAGAAGCGTATCTGACAACAAACTCTAGCCCCTTAGGCGTAACTAACGTAAAACTCTAGCCCCATAGGCGTATCCGAGGATACTCCTCCACTAGAGGCGTATCCCTTGGGTATTTTCGGCGCGCAACGCGGATTTTGGGTATTTTGGTTATGAAACAATAAAAAATGGGTATTTAGGGCACTCACCCCCAACTAACCACATATACCTTATTTTGCTTCTAATAGTAAAACATGTGGTTTTTTATTTTTAGTATATTATATATAACTTAACTGAATTTGCAATTTTTAATTTTTAAAAAAATATTTTTGTTCCTGATTGGTCAATTTTGTTGTTTATAATAAATAAATTAATATTTTTAACATAATCTTTTTAACTTGTTATTTTTAGGAAGGTGTTAACAATATTTTTTTGGAAGGCATTAACCAACCAACCAAATAACCAAATATATATTGTTTTGCTTATACCTTCAAATTACGATTCCATAATAATCCATAATGTAATATTTGTTTAAAATAGAATTTAAAATTAATTTGTAATTGTGTGAAATTTTTATTGTTTATTATATAAATTTAATTTGTTTTCACTTTTTTTTATTTATAATTTATTTTAAATTTGTTAACAAATATCTGATATTAAAATTATTTAAATCAATTTTGAAAATATTTGGTTTCCAAATAATTGAAAGAGTCTAAAAAAGTTGGGTGTAGGTGAAGAATTTTAACTCAAATATAACTAAAAGTGCACGTAATTAAATATTAATTGGAGTGTAATTAACAGAGTTTGTTATTAAGTTAAATATGTGGTTTATTTTTTGTCAAATATGTATTTTAATTTATTTTTTCATTCGCTTATAATAATATAGTATAGATAGATAGTATAGATTTTTTGTATAATAAAATTTTATATGTATTTTAATTTATTTTTTCATTTTTGGAAGGTGTTAACCGACCGACCAACCGACCAATTATACCTTGTTTCGTAAAATTTTGGGAAGGTTTTAACCGACCGACCAACAAACCAATTATACCATGTTTCGCTTATAATAGTATAGTATAGAACTATAGATAGATAGATAGTATAGATTTTTTTAAAATAAAATTATATGTATTTTAATTTATTTATTCAATTTTGAAAGGTGTTAACAAATTTTTTGGAAAGGTGTTAACCTACCGACCAACTAACCAATTATATTCTGTTTCGCTTATAATAGTATATTATAGATAGATGAAATTTTTATTGTTTATTATATAATTTTAGTTTGTTTTCACTTTTTTTATTTATAATTTGTTGTAAATTTGTTAATAATATGTGATATTCAAATTATTTAAATTGATTTTGAAAAATTTGGCTTCCAAGTAATTGAAAGAGTCTAAAAAAGTTGGGTGTAGGTGAAGAAATTTGACTCAAATATAAAAAGAGTATGTAATTGAATATTAATTGGAGTGTAATTAAAAGAGTTTGTTATTTAGTTAAATATGTGATTTATTTTTTGTAAAATTTTTTATATGTATTTTAATTTATTTATACATTTTTGGAAAGTGTTAGCAAAATTTTTGAGAAGGTGTTAACCGATCGACCAACCAACCAATTATACCATGTTTCTCTTATAATAGTATAGTATAGATATTATAGACGATCATGTCTCCAAATTACGATAATTATTAATTATTGGTTGTGCTTTATTTGTAGGTGCATATTAAAATTGCACTTGATGATGTCCAGACTAATCAATCATCTTGGAATCTTTGGGCTAAAAGCACGGAGAAGAAAACGGATATTTGGAAAAGTATCCCTCCAAGTAGACGAAGGATGAAAGATGTGATATTTGATGAACAGAAAAAAAAGGTGATGGATGAAAAACAAGAACAAATGAAAAAAGATCTAAAAAGGTATAAAATGAGGACCAACACCCAAATAATAGTTACTGCCCTTATAACTACAGTAACTTTCACGGTAGGATTTACGATGCCGGGCGGTCTCCATCAAAGTGGAGAAGTTGATGAAGGATTGGTGGTTCTTACCAAAAGAAGAGCTTTTAACGTGTTTATGGTTTCGGATGCATTAGCTCTACTGTTGTCAACAACTTCTTTATTTTTCTACTTTCTTGAATCAATAAATGAAGATCCTCGCCAAGTGTCGAAACTCAATGCTGCATCAACTGTGCTCAACATTGTTTCTGTTATGGCAATGATGTTGACATTTATTGCAGGAACATATGTGGTGTTATCCAATTCACCAGCCCTCGCAATTACCGTTTGTGTTATCGGTTCCCTCTTCTTCCTTCTCATCATTGTTATATCGATCAAGACAGTATATGACTGCAAAGTAAAGAAGAATGAAGATTGAGTGTGTCTGTCGTTATTTATTTTACTATCTTTTACATATTTCATGTTTTCTTGATGTATTGTACATGACTCCACAAGTAAAGGAAAGACGTTCTTAAGTGGGAAGACGTGATAGATATATCAAGGGTAATTCTAGTCAATGTGTGTGATAATTAGCTAGTTAGCTCTCTATATAGACTCATTAGTCATTTCTCTTGCAACAGAATTTACACAATGTAGTTAGATTAGTTAGTTACTGATATTCTCTTTCTAATTCTCTCTGATGTAAATAGTTATTCTGTACTTTTCTTCATAGTTGTATCAATAGAAGATTACATTTTTTTAATCTCAAAAATGCATAATTGCAGGTTTTAACATGGTATCAAAGCCATGAAAGCTCTGTTTTCTACGTCATCCCTCTAAATATACACATCTCTTGTTCAATTTGTATCTGTTGGTCAATCGATTGTAATATCTTTCTCGATCGATTTGCGATCTCTCTGCCTTGTGCATAAACTCTCTCAAATGGTTTGTAATCTCTCCTTTAATCTACAATCTCTCTGGGTTTCACTTGTGCAAATACTCTTAAGAAAACTCGCAGCTGGGAAATCATTTTCCAGATTATTGTAGCAACATAAAATTAATGAAATATTAATTTTGGAAATACTTGCTCTATTTATTTCAGTTCATATAAAATGTTGTAGCATAAACTTTCAATTGAGTGTTTTTAGTTAAGAAAGTTTAAAATATATTAGTTTGTATTCAACACCCCTCCTTCAACAAACTCAAAGGGCCTAAAAGGTATGCATTATCTAGTCGAACTGATTTAATGGGATGATCAATAAATTGGGCTCATAATTTAATTATCTGAGCAAGTAATTTAGTAAAGGTTGTATTTCGGATTGAAGGTAAACAAACATGAGAACATATAGTTCAGGCATCGATAAAAAGTATGAAGTATTGAAATGGGCCAGAGGATGGATGATATGATCACAAATATCACTTTGAATTCGTTCTAGGAACTTAGGGGACTCGGCTTAAAGATTAACAGAAGAGGGTCGAACAATTAGTTTTCTCAAAGAACATGATGAACGAGGAAGTTCATCTTGTGATATGACCTTTTGGTTTTTAAGAGGATATTTTGTAGAATTTTCAATAATACGATGCAGCATAGACACTCCTGGATGACCAAGTCTTTCATGTCAAAGGGTAAGTGATTTTGGATTTATGATATTAGGAATAGTGATATTTTGAGACTAAATGACTCTGATTTGTATGGTGTATAATCCATAGAGACTGAGTGTATCCATAACCGTTAACTCAAATGATGCACCGTTTTCGCGTGCACGATCTAGAGAATGTCTAGAACTTAACTAACTCAAGATTTGGCTCTGGTCAGAAGACTCATTTTTCGGATTTTACAAAACAGGGCAGGGGTTTTTCAATGAATAATATCATCCCCTAAAAGGCTTTTTCACATGCGCAACCTCGGCTGACGCATTTTTATAAAATCGGAAAATAATCTTTTTGACTCAAAACCTTTGCACATACTTTGCTAACTGAACTTAGTATTTATCCTCAAAATTTCATATTGTAATTCGACGATTAAGGGTCTCAATCAAAGCCACAAAGTTAGTACATTTCTGCAGTTCCATTCCTCGAACAACTTTCACTAAAACTAGTATAACTCTTAAACCGTAAACTCTTTTAATGCGATTCTTGCGGAAAAATAAACTAGACAACTATATCTTCACAAACATAGGTAGTGGTGAGTCTTAAATCACTTTTATGGTCTCGGGCCTTAACTGTTTTCCAATGGTTAACGAAATTTCGTCATTACGACGGCTATAACTCGGACATTTCCATTTTACACCCACTCCAAATCAATCACCAAAGCATACCATACATCCCCAACATCAATTATACTCCTCTAAGGTCAGTGGTGAGGCTCACATCCATCACCCATCATTTTACATATTTTTATAAAGCCAAATAATCATAAAACTACTTAATACAAACATATCTTTGTATAACATCAAAACTACATCAAAACTCATATGAACTCAAAGGTGAGTTATGGTTTTTACCTTCTTGGGAGCTCTAGCAACACTAATAAGTGTTTATAAACACTTAACAAGCCTTAGATAGCTTTTATAAAGCTTAAACCTTAAGATTAAAACAAGAAAACAATGTTAAGTCACTATTCACCACTATTCATCATCATCTTGTAAAATTCATATAAAATCGAAAAATAGGAGTTTGGTTCTCAAATTTTTACCACACCTTCTACTCTTCAATGGCTTTATTTTGAGCTATAGATCGTCAAATTTGAGTGGCTGGAAGTGGCCCGATCGCTTTGCTAAAAGGAGCAGAATTTTTGTTAAGGAAATGGTGTTCTTGGCTTTCTTTTGCTTTTTCTTTCTTTCTTTGACTAATTTGACTACTTTTGATCTAATATCTTGATAAGATCAGATTATAGGCTGAGTTTGATCACATTGGGGTAAGAGCCAAGAGTCTTGGATAAGCTTTGATCATTTGTTTGAGTTTTTTGGAATTGATTTAAAGTGATTTAAATCACTTTGATTCCTAAATTGTTTTGTTTTAATTCTTGAACTAAATCTTTTAATCCACTTGATATAATCCTCTTGATGATCATGTAGGATATCTAATCTTGTTATGAACTCCATCCATAATCCATAATTCGTTCGCTTAATCACTTAATCTCGTTATAAAGTTCTAGCAATTCCTAGAACGTTCGTTACACTAACTCAGGGGTTTTCATTCTAATTCCTTAAATCACCTTAACTAAAACAATAAAATATAAAATCCTCAAATCCTCAATTTTAATATCTCACTCCCTTGATGATACTGATATATACTTCATTGCCCGATCAAATATTCCATAAAAAAAACTTTGGATTTTCTGAATTCCGATCGTCTTTACATACACTCATTTACTCCGTGGATCACTAATACGGCTTCGAAACATCCATACCATGTCCCGTACATAGGGTGGCATGAAAATTTTACTTAGTCCTCAAAATCACTATTCATTCATAATTTTACTATTCATCCATGAAAATCACTATTCATCCCTAAAATGAAAATTTTTCTCAAGTACAGAAATTTGGGTTATTACAACAGTTAAAGTATGTACATTTCTTAGGAAACACCGAATAAATAATTTTAAAGATAAATTTATTAAAATTGTATGACACTTAATAGAATATTGTCTTGTCTTAGAAATGACACACACATGTTATTTTAAATAATTGATATTTTTTAATAAATACGTAGGGGAATCTCGTCTAGTCTGTAAAAATAGTTTATTTACAAAATATAAGTTATTTTGAATAATTAATATATTTTTAAAGAGACATTTAAGAGAATCCACAAACACACATATACAAAAAGTTAAATAAAAAACAAAATTTGTTTATTTTAATATTTTGGAAAAATATATCAGCCCAAAACAAAATTTTAAAAAATATATCAATACAATTAATTAATTTTTTGTAAATATTAAAAATAAATGTACTAAAATTGTTTGAAACACTTTGTAGAATCTCATCTCATCACAAGATTGTTATTTTAAATAATTATTAGTTTTCAATAAAACGAATCTCGTGTATTCGTAAAAATAATTTGAAACTTGCTTTTATGAAATTCATGAAAATGATAGTTTAACTTAATATTTTCCATTAATATATTTTTTGATTTTCAATATATTCTATTTTTTTAAATGATGATTGAAATTTATTTTGTAACATCTACGATTTTTTTATAAAATAAAATTGTATCACAATAAATATCAAAACACCTATTAGAATCTAAGTTTTTATAATAATTTTTTTTATTAAATAATAATATTTCTTAAAATATTTCATATACATGATTTAGAAATTCTTCAAAATATTTTTTATAAACATCAAAAACCAAGTAGAATCTAAGAAATTATTATTATTTTTTTGTTAATTAAGGATGTTTCTTAAAATTTTCCATGTACATGATAATTTTGAGATTATTCAAGGTGTAAAATATAAAAATAGCTAAAAAAAAATAATTTTTAAATTAATTAATGTATCGAAACAAAACACTTACTTGAATCTTAGTCTAAAAACTTAAGTATTGATTTTAAAAATACCTAAAAGGCCAACAAAAATAACTCATAAAAATAAATAATTTAGGATAAAATGAACAAATAATATATCAATGTGCAACACCTATTAAAATTTTGCAATCCACAATTTTTTTGATAAATTAGTTCGAGGATAAATTAAAATAACTAATATGTTGATACAAAACACTTAATGAAATCTAAGTCTTTAACTTAAAATTTGATTTTAAAATTACACAAAAAGACATATAAATGTAAAATATTTCTAAAAATGAAGAAGGATTAACAATATCATAAATAATAACAAATAATATATTCATGTGAAACATCAAAGGAAATCTCATTATTTAAAAGTTTTTTGAAATAAAATTTGACGAGATAAATAGAATAATTAATATGTTAATACAAAACAATTAATTTTATTCTTAAAACTTAATATTGGTTTTCAAAAAATCCAAAAAGGCGAACAAAGATAATTGATTCATAAAAATAAATAAATATCAACATTAGAATAAATTATAAAAATAATTTATTATTGTACTTCAAATAAATGTAATATTTCAATTTATAACTTTTTTCAAAAAAATGGAAGAGAAAATAAAATAATTAATATATATTTAAAAAATACTAAATTAAATCTTAGACTGAGAAATAAAATTTGATTTAAAAAACACATTAAAAGATTAAATAAATAAAATAAGGGAATTTACCAAAAATACTACATTTGAAGTTTCTATTTGCAAAAATACCATATTCTTTAATGAATTGCAATTTTACTACATTAAATTTCAAAATTGCAAAAATACTACCAATTAGGTCAACCCCTCCCGCCTCCCCCCTTTGACCCAGCCGACTTCAACAACTTCAATACTTTTTTTTATTGCAACTGAATGCAACCACATTCAACTTTTTTTTAAGGTGGGGAGATTTTGGTGGATTTGGGTTACATGGCCCCGCCAAGGGCAAATTATTTTTTTTAAGTGGGGAGATTTTGATGGATTTGGGTTGCAAGGCCCCGTCAGGGGCAACATTCAACTGAATGCAACAACATTCAACTAAATTTCTGATTTCAAGTTCCATTTTTCAGTTGTCATTTTCGATCTTTTTTTGGACTGAAAAATGGAACTTGAAATCAGAAATTTAGTTGCATGTGGTTGCATTTAGTTGAATATGCCTTTGCGGGGCCGTGGAACCCAAATAGCACCCACCATAAAAAAAAAATTGAAACTTAGGCAGCTGGGCAGGATTGCCCTAAAAGGTAATATTTTTTGCAATTTTGAAACTTAGATTAATAAAATTGCAAATAGATTTTATTAACAAAATTAAAATAGAAAAAATTTACTTTTTTTTATATATATTTATGGAAAAAGCCCATAAAATAATCCTAAAAATATATAAATACACATTACAAAATATAGTAATAAATAATTTATCACTATTGATAAGTGCATATTTTTGCATATTTTTATTACCTATTTATTGTTTGAATTCGTATTTTAATAAATTATTTTGTTGTATTTCAGGAAATTCAAGAAAAATTGAAGAAATTGCAATATAAAGAAATAAAGATCAAGAAAGAGAAAAAAGAAGAAGAAGGACCAAAACAAGAAGGAAAGGAAAAGCAAGGGGTGGTGGTGCATATTTTTACCAAATAAAATGGATAGCCAAGATTTAGCCAACACTAAACTAAATGGAAGGTCAAGATCAACTCACACCAACCAAAAACCCTAATTATTTTCTATAAATAGCCTCATTCTTCATTTGTAAAAACATCTTAGAATTAGGTTAGTTCTAGTTCAACCCTAAATTATAGCCTCCATTTTATTTTGTAAACACTTTTCATATTTATGCAAATTTTCATTCTCTTTTTAAATTTCTTGTTCTTAGTTGTTAAATTTAAAATTGCCCCTTTAAATTTCCATTTTATTATGGGTAATTTTAATTCCTAATCTTTAAATTAATGTAAATTTTTTTTATTTCGTAATTTAACTTTTATTATTTTCATATTTAATTTTTATAAAAAAAAAATATTTGCAGTTCTAATTCTTGTTTTACAGATACATTTATTCCATCCCCTGTTTCTTCCTTTTTGTTCAATCCATAACCACAAACCCACCAGCCGCTTTTCTTCTTCTCTCATGTCGTCTCACTGCAATTGTCATCACCCCTCTCTTCATTTTCTTTTTTCTCGCCATTTCCCCCAAACCCACAGCTACTTCTCCTTCTTCTTATCCCTCTTCCATTTTCTTCTTGTCATATTTCATTTTTTTTTCTCTCTTAATTCCCCCTTCTTCACCACTGCAAATACTACAATCCTCTGTCTCGTTTTCTTAGTTTCGTTTTTTTTTATTTTCGATTCGCAAGTTACAGATTGCTGAATTTGGTTGATGATTTTGTAGTATAAGTCGCGACTGATCGTTGTTTACCGAGTTGTTTGTATTGTCTTAGTTTCCGGCATGTTTTGTTCGAGTTTGTTGAATGGGTTCAGTCCATTTCAAGTCCCATTCGATTCTGCGAGTCAAGTACTAGTTAATGTCATCATATTTACTGTTGCTTTTGAACGAGTTCTTAATTCTGTGCTGGTTAATTCTGTGATCGAGTTTCTTGCTAATTTGAGTCGAGTCATTAAGCCGCCCTGTTTTCTATTTTTTTTCTACAATTTTTTTTTTCGCTGCTATCTATGTTGCGATGCTGCAGATTTGCTGAGTTTGTTTAATTCATTGAGTCCGAATTTTTATCTGTTTCTTCTGTATGCGAGTAAGTCGAGTGTTTGCCGAGTTTGTGTTATTGTTGAGTCAACTTGGTTTTGTTTTCATTTTTTAATTTCTGAGTTCGTATTCGTTGAAGTCTGGGTTGAATCGCTAAGTAATTTTGTTGTTGCGGGCTTGTTTTCGTTGGTTCAATTTACTGTTATTTTTTTTAGTTTTAGTTACGTTTTTGAATTAGTTGGTGTTGAGTTCGTGTGTTAGAAGCGAGTTTTGATGGGCTTAAAAATTACTAAGGTTTCTTTGTCTTTTAAAAGTTCTCTCCCTGAATTACTGTCGAAATTGTCTGCTTTCTGGTTCTGTAATTAGGCTTCACTGGATTCCATGTAGGCTTTGAACTGTTGGTTGTGTTTAGTCGAGTTGTTTAGTTTTTGTGCAGAGTTTGGTGTATTTAATTTTTGTTGAGTTTGTTAATGCAGCTGAATTAGAATTGTAGTCGTATAATTTCGTTTGGTTTTTGTTATCCTGATTCCTGGCTGTTTCTCCTTATTAAGCAATCATGTTGAAACTTTTAAGTATAATTCTGTAAATAAAATTTGGTTTAATTCGATTTTTGAAATTTTAAAATAAATTAGTTTTTGTTCTTTTAACTTTTAATTAGGTAGATTAAAATAGAATAATTTACATTATCTTTTAAATAGTTTTAGTAAGTAATAGTATTAAATTGCACTTTTTCAAAATCCAATTTAATTCAATTTTAGAATTTTTAGAGTGATTTATTTTTCTTCACTTTTAATTAAATCAATTTAGAAATAGAAAAATAGATTAATTTTCTTTTAAATAAAAATCAATTTAAATATTAAAATGCCAAATTCCGTTTTTAGTTTAGAAATAGAATAATTTAATTTTCTTTTAATAGATTTAGGAATTAAATAAAAAAAAATTCCAAAATTTACAAAAATCCCAACTTGTTCTAATTCGCCTAAGTTAAAAATTAAGGATCGTGAAAAAAAAATTATTCCCTGTGGATCGAATCTTAAATATTAAAACGATGATCGTGTGCTTGCGATATTAAATTGTCATGTTTTCCGCACATCAAGTTTTTGGCGTCGCTGCCGGGGACCTAATTATTTTTCACGCCTTAATATTTAATTTTTCGGATTAATTTTATTTCTTGCCTTAATTTTTTATTTCGTTTTTGTCAACAGGAAAGTGTGAAATTTTGGGACTATTCTCTCGGAGCGTGGAAAAATTGGAATTTCTGGAAGCGTGCTTCGGTAACCCGTATTTCCCTCTTTTCATCTTTTTATTTTAGAAAAAAATAAAAAAAAAATCAAAAAATCAAAAATAAAAAAAAATTAGCTAGTAAATACATAATTGTTACATCATGCATTTAATCACTTAGGGCACATCATTTAGATTTTTATTTTCTTGTTTTTAATTTTTCGTATCTTATAAATTGTGGTGATTGCTGGAGGACCCAAAGGTACGTTAAATTTCTTCTTTCTTTTAATTAAAACACGTAGTGTAAGCATCCATAATTGTTTATAGTTTTGTATATATATCGTTGTTTGTTGCATTAATTAGACGTTTGCCCTTAGGATTTCACGTTCAATTAGAAAGGTGCCTAAAAATAAACGTAATTAAGACTTATTCACGACCTTCAGTGTCTAAGGTTCGCCTGGCTATTAAGATTCGGTGTCTAAGTGACGAGTTTGGCCTCTTGGCAATGCCTGCTCTAATCTGGCTGAATCGGTCTGAATAATTCTTAATTTACGGAATTTTTAGTGTGTCTTAACTTTATTTAGGGAACCTAGGTTAGATCTTTCTTTGATTTTTCACCCTTTATTTTGTGTGCTTAATTTTTCGCAAATTATTTGCTAAGTATTTTCTTCCTGTTCATGCGCACTACTTGGGTTAGAGATAATTCTGCTAGGTTAGTGAGACCAATTGAGTGTTCATCCTCTTCAGAATCCGAACCCGTAGAAATTCTTGACCCCGTAGTAACCATGGCAGTTTCGTTAAAAGATCGTGGTTACCCCACCAGATCAGCCCAACCCTCTTGCATCACCCTACCTCCCGTAAGTGCTAACAATTTCGAAATCAAAGGTCATCAAATTAGCATGTTACCTAATTTTCGCGGGAGTGACGGTGAGGATCCTTATCTTTTTCTACATGAATTCGAGGAAGTTTGCGCTTTACAAAAACTCCAAAAACTTTCCGAGAACTCCATACGACTTAGACTAATCAACTTCGCTCTAAAAGATAATGTAAAAAAATGGTTGTATAGTCTACCTGTCAATTCGATTTCCACGTGGGAGGGTTTCGTAGTCATTTTTCTAAAAAAATTGTTTCCAAGCCATAAGACTACGAAACTCACTAATGAGATTAATCAATTTCGTCAAAAACTCAACGAACCATTTTGGACGTGTTTTGACCGCTTTAAAAATCTTTTATCCCAATGTCCCCACCACGGAATCGAAAAATGGAGGTTCTGTAAGATTGTGTACGAGGCCTTAGATGGTTCAACAACCACATTGTTGGAATCTATGTGCCAATGGAAATTCATGGAGAAAGACGAGGACGAGGGATGGGAATTTTTCGAAGAGTTCGCGGAAAAGACTATGTTGTGGGAATCAACTAGGGAGCCCACTCGAGAGCCCGAGAAATCAAACGATTCAATAGCTACCATGCATCAAAGAGGGCTACATCAAGTTGGTAACTCTATCGCGACCGAGGCTAAATTAGCCACTCTTACTCGATGTTTAGAAGCCTTAGAAACCAACGGGCCCCCCTCCCAAGTATCCATGTGCTCAAATTTTAACTCGACCAGTCAAGGGATACAAAATCCTCAAGACTTTCAACAAGTCAATGCGATGTTCCAATCGGGTCCTCGAAATGATCCTTATGCTCCTACTTATAACCCCGGTAGGAAAAATCACCCGAACTTTTCTTGGAATCAAGGTCAAGGTCAACAATCTCACCCCGCACAATTCCAAAATCAACCTCCTTCGTTCCAAAACTTCCAATCTCAACCATCTGTTTTTCATAAACCTCACGCGAATTCTTTCTCCCCTCAAAATCATGCTCCTTATCCGACTCAAGCTCCTTCCCACTCTCCCGATTTTTCTGAGTCGGATAAGCGACTTACATCATTGGAGAAAAGTCTCGATGCGCTTCTCAAAACCACCACTAATTTGGCTCAATCGCAACAAACTTTCATGCAAACCATGACTCAAGATAGGTAGATCTTAAATGCTAGCACCCAGGCCATATCTAAGTTAGAGGTTCAAGTGAGCCAATTAGCTAATGCCATCCATGAGAGTGAGAAGAATAAGTTTCCAAGTCAGGCTGAGGTCAACCCTAAGTTTCCTATTAATCAAAGACCTCCTGACAATGTGCATGCTGTCATTTCCCTAAGATCCGGAAAGCATGTTGATAATCGAGTAGGAATCGAGTCCCCCGAAGAGGAAGAAGAAGAATCAAACGTTGCACCAACACCTATTCTCGATCCTTCTGATCAAACTCCGATTCTTGTCTTTTCACCTCTTTCTAGTCAGCCGTCTTCTTCGAGTGGAACAACCTCGGAGCCCGTTCCCGAAGAACAAGTCTATAAACCAAAGGCTCCTTACCCACAACGCCTCGTCTCTAATAAGCAAACTGCTCAATTAGACAAGATCTTAGAGGCTTTTAAGCAAGTTAAAGTCAACATTCCTCTTTTAGACGCAGTTCAACAAATTCCCTCTTATGGGAAATGTCTACAAGATTTGTGCACTCATAAGCGAACCACCCAAGTCCCTAAGAAAGCCTTTTTGACCTCTCAAGTGAGCTCAATTCTTTCTAACCAGATTCCCGTGAAATATAAGGACCCCGGTTGTCCCACAATTTCATGTGTCATAGGTAATTCTTTTGTGGACAAGGCGTTACTCGATTTAGGCGCTAGTGTGAACTTGCTTCCATTTTCTGTCTACCAAACCCTAGGGTTAGGAGAACTTCAAAAGACGAATGTTACCCTTCAATTAGCAGATAGATCAATCAAAATTCCTAAGGGGATCATCGAGGACGTGCTAATTAAAGTTGGAGATTTCGTCTTTCCTGTTGACTTTGTGGTACTAGAAACCGAACCAGTTAGGAATCCGACATATCAAATTCCCGTCATTTTAGGACGTCCGTTTCTAGCCACTTCGAATGCTTTGATTAATTGTAGAAATGGATTAATGAAACTAACATTTTGGAACATGACCATTGACCTCAATATCTTTCATGTTGGGAAACAACCCGAGGATTTTCACGATCAACCTATGGATGTCAATTTAATTGATGAAATAGTTGATCAAAATTTCATGACCCCTAATGATGCTCTTGATTTTTGTTTAAACCACTTTGGTCAAAACTGGGATGTTTCCGAATATACAAATGAGGTCAACCAAATGTTAGAATCCACCATTCCTACAAATAATCGAGATGATGAACCATCTCCCCTGTCTCTTCTCGAAACTAGTGAACCCGTTGAGTCAACGCCGCCCGATTTAGAACTCAAACCTCTTCCCGACACTCTTAAGTATACCTTTTTAGGTCCTAATGAGTCTCTTCCCGTTATTATCGCCTCTGATTTGACCGAGTCACAAGAGGATGAGCTTGTTAGGTTAGGAATCCGACATATCAAATTCCCATTGCTCCCTGATAAGTGGATTTTATATCCACTATTTGCCTTCTGTTCTGACTTAAAACGTTTGCAAGTTCTCGAGTTTCGTTGTCATTTGATATGTTTTTGTGTAATTTGTGTAGGTTGCATAGTTGGGCGGCATTGGTGGTGTTGGTGAAGTGTTGGTGGTATTCCGTGAGCTTAAAGTAGAAATTACGGGAAGTCTAGGGCAAGAGAACTCGGGAATTTGAGCTCAATGCGCATACATCACTGTTTTGGCCATAACTGGAGTTCCAGACATCGGAATTGGGTGATTCAAAAGCCCACGTGAAGAGGAGAGGAAGCTCTACAATTCTGGATAGGGGGCACTAGGCGCTCCTGCGCTCAGAACAGGCGCTCCTGCGCTCAACAGGCGCCCCTGCGCTCAAAACAGGCGCTCTTGCGCTCGAGAGTAGCATATTCCAGGAGATAGCTAGCGCAGCTGCGCGAGTTCAAGAGCCCTTGCGCTGCGTAGTGCCTGCCTTGGGGTGTTTTCTCCGGGTCATTTTGTTTGGGCCCATTTTTGTTAGGGCTTGTATATATACTTGTAAACCTAAAAACATATTATCTATCATTAGTTAGCAGTTTTTCTTAGCATCTATCAACATTTTTCATCTATTATCTTAGAACAATTCGAAGACAAGATCTCCAAGCTAGTGACAAGCAAGGAGGCTTAATCTTTGGACCTTTTGTACTTCTTCTACACTATTGGGGATTTATCTCTAACCCTATTCTCTTCTATTATCATTTGTTTTCTAGAATCATGTTTTCAATTGAACTCATGATGGTGAAAAGTTTAAACATGAACTAATCACTATCATGGGATTCCAATGGATTCAATTTCAATATTATTGTGTTTGACATGTAATTGATTTTGGGTGATTTACTTGTGATAATCTAATATGGTTTGGTTTAATTGATAGATGTGTAGCTAGCATCTAGTTTATTAACCCTTGATGATTGCGGAAGTGGATTCTAGGATTGAGAATATGCCATATTAGCATGAGTTCATGAATTAATTGTTATTCGTGATTAGTAGTATGTTTTTACCCAATTCATATTGCCTCATGTAATTGTAAAAGATAACTTGTGCTTAAACCAATTGTGTTTCCAGATTGTATAGACATATATGATTTGAACGTAATGTGGTGTCCTCTTGATTTCTATCTCTTGTGGATATTAAGTGGTATGATACGAGGGTACTGGAAGGTAGCTCGCATTATCGTCCTGTTATCTGATTAATTATCATGTTATCACCTATGTCGATTTATTGTGTCAACCTTTAGTAAAGTTTCGATGAAATTGGAATCCCATGCTTTCTCATATTTAAGAACTCTTAATTGTTAATATATTCTCACTTAGTTAATTAAAATAGTTAATCAAGACCCAATTTGATAAGTGTTCAAGCATTAAGAAGTAACCATACGCCGTTGCATAAGTACTAAAATTGGCATTACACCTAGTCTCTGCGGAGCGAATCTTACTTATCACTTGCTATTTGTGATCGCGTATACTTGCGTGTTTACGAGTCAACAAGTTTTTGGCGCCGCTGCCGGGGACTTCGGTGTTATTTGTAGTTTAAGTGCTTGTCATCGGTGGTCGTTATAGATTACTGACTTGAACTGTTTTTTTTATTTGATGGATTATTGGGAGCAGGACTTCGTAATTGTATGTGAGCTGTGTGCAGGTGGACATTACACTCATCAATGTGAGTATAACAGAAACCGGCCAAATTTCAGCTGGGACTACAATCAGAGTGGTATGGAGCAATCCCAATATCCATCCTACCCGCTCCAAAATCAGCAGTTTGGAGATGAGCCATACAATCCAGGGGGAATTCAGCAGCAACAGGGGCAACAATTTCAGCATTAGTATGCCCCAGTGCATCAACACTTTCAACCTCCTGAATTTCAGCAGCAGCAATTTCAGACTTGGTCTAACCAACAGTCGACCGAAGAAGCTGAATTAGAAGAATTGAGGTTGATGGTTAAAAGCAATGCACTGTCTCTCCATACAATAGGAGATCAGATTGGTCAAATTGCAAATGCATTAAAAACATTGAATCAAATTGCAAGTGACACAGAAGGCCTAGCTGTAGAGGAGGAGGACAAGAACCTTCCTATCAGTCTTGACTGGCCTTTCTTAGCCACGGGTGAGACCATGATCGAAGTTCAGGTAGGAGAGTTTGAGGGCAAAGATGAGAAAGAAGCAGAACATGAAGCTGATAAGGAAGAAAGGTCAGAAAATGCAGTTCTGAATATTCAGCCGCAACCACATCCTTTGCAATCTGAAAATGTTGAAGATGTTGAGAAGAAGAATTTTGAAATTGTGTTAGTTGAGAGCCATGAACTTGTTGAGGTGTCTCAATTTAATTCTGAACATGAAGGATGTGTGGAAGAATCTTCAACAATATCAATGGAGGATGTTCTGGTTTATGATAAATTAGAGGATAATTTGTATGAAGATCCACTGGAGCAGCCTATGTTTCTAGAATTGGGACCTGAGAATAATGAAGACGAGCATCTAACATTGTTAGAGGATAATTCACAAAGCGTTGGAATGATGCATTGTTTCGAGTCATTAGAAGTGCTATCTGCAGAAGGCAAACCTCGAAAAGCCTCTATCAAAGAACCACCTGACTTGGAACTGCAGTTGATATCCTCTCAATCTCAGGAGTTTGATTCGAGCTCATTTGTATCATCTTCTATCATCATCTCAGCAGAATTACCTCCGGACAAGAATTCTGAAAGGGTTATTTCAAATTTTCATGACAGTATGCGCTCTGCAGATGTGAAAAATTTGTTAGTGGACACTGCGATTGGTTTTGTTGAGAAGCAGAGAAGGGTGACATCTCCAACCTTATCCACTATTATCTCAGCAGATTTACCGCCTGATAAGGAAGAAGTACGTTTGGCGGCTTTACAAAAGCACACAGGTAGTGGATGGATGATTTCAGATAATCAGGATATCATCTATTCGTTGGTTATTCAAATATGGTGTGGGAACAATGTCACGGGCACTTTGGAAGAGCGAAGGAGGTTGAATCTTGCTGACAATGACGTTGCTCCGGAGAAGATCATTAAATGGCCTTATAGAGATGCGGTGCAAAAATTTTTCAAGAGGAAAATCGTGGCCAAGTCTAGCTAAAGACGTTAAAGAAAGGCGCTTCGTGGGAGGCAACCCATGATTTCTTGCTTTCGAATAAAACAACAGTTGTGTTGGAGCCTCCACGTCTATCCACCACTAGACACACCACCCGAGGAGGGTGACGATGCCGACTAGTAGGGGAGTATTTCTTGTACCCTTAAATTTTACCTTCAATGAGGACATTGAAAATTTTAAGTTTGGGGGTGATTTTAGGGTATCAAGAATCATTGTATTGCATATAGCTGCATATTCATGCTAGTCCATGTTAGAAATTTTGCATTTAGTTTTGCCATGCCATTTAGAGTGCATTTAGGATGCCATGTCATATAGATTTATTTAGGAGTGTAATACCATTTTGTTCATGCATATCACATGATTCCACATGAGTGTCTGTTTCTGGCTCGATAGGTCGACGTTAATTTGAGTGTGATGACAATGAATAGAGGGTTGATTTAAGTAGTTATGAAATTGACTTGCGTGTGTCGGGAACACAATCTTTTCACGGTCTCACTGTTTGCTCTTGGGCTAGATCGAGTCATACCTGGTTTGGCTGTTGGGATTTAATCACCTATTTATATCTAGAATTTTCGTTATTCCCTTGATGGCGTAGGAGCACTTAAGTATAAGTTTGGGGGAAAACAGGGATTTCATCCTAAGTGTCGTGTCGTAGTGTAATAATGGCTAGGCGTTAAATGGCTAGTAGCCGGCTCATATTTATATGAGTAGTCTAGGGTTGGAAATGAGAAAGGCTCATTCCAGATTGGAAAAAAAAAAGAAGAAAAAAAAGAAAAAAACAAAAAAAAAAGAGTCATGTATATAGTTCAATTATTAAATGCATACTGAACCAGGGTGAGCTCTTTATTACTCGAGCAATTAAGTTCTAGGGGATTTTATGCCTAGTGACCTAAGACTTTTCCGGTCTGGGATCCACTAACCTAACACTCGCTACATGAGTGCTATTGTATAAGCCTTTAGGGGTCTCACCCATTGCACGGTCAATAAGCATGTGTGTTTTGTGTTTTGTGGTGTTTTGTATAGTAAAGCATGAGTCCTTGTTTACCTTAAATGATGATGGCAGTGTCTTTGAGTCATGGAGTGTCTAAAGTTCATTCTGTTTATAAACATGTGATTGTTTTGGCGAAGGATGAGTTATGCCTTTTATCTAGTTTCGAGAGTATATCTAGTGAGAAATGCACACACCACGTTTCCGAGCATGTAGTGTTAGTATACGGGGCCTTAGTCGAGCTCTGTTTGGAGTTGTTGCATTCGTTGAGATGTTGGTTTGTTGAGTTGGTTTCGGATCATTTGTGTGGGATCATTGCATTAGGACACATTCGCATTATCATGACATTTAGTTATTAGTTGCATTCATTCATCATGTTAGGTTGAGTTCGCATTGCTTGAGGACAAGCAACGGTTTAAGTTTGGGGGTTTGATAAGTGGATTTTATATCCACTATTTGCCTTCTGTTCTGACTTAAAACGTTTGCAAGTTCTCGAGTTTCGTTGTCATTTGATATGTTTTTGTGTAATTTGTGTAGGTTGCATAGTTGGGCGGCATTGGTGGTGTTGGTGAAGTGTTGGTGGTATTCCGTGAGCTTAAAGTAGAAATTACGGGAAGTCCAGGGCAAGAGAACTCGGGAATTTGAGCTCAATGCGCATACATCACTGTTTTGGCCATAACTGTAGTTCCAGACATCGGAATTGGGTGATTCAAAAGCCCACGCGAAGAGGAGAGGAAGCTCTACAATTCTGGATAGGGGGCACTAGGCTCTCCTGCGCTCAGAACAGGCGCTCCTGCGCTCAACAGGCGCCCCTGCGCTCAAAACAGGCGCTCTTGCGCTCGAGAGTAGCATATTCCAGGAGATAGCTAGCGCAGCTGCGCGAGTTCAAGCGCCCTTGCGCTGCGTAGTGCCTGCCTTGGGGTGTTTTCTCCGGGTCATTTTGTTTGGGCCCATTTTTATTAGGGCTTGTATATATACTTGTAAACCTAAAAACATATTATCTATCATTAGTTAGCAGTTTTTCTTAGCATCTATCAACATTTTTCATCTATTATCTTAGAACAATTCGAAGACAAGATCTCCAAGCTAGTGACAAGCAAGGAGGCTTAATCTTTGGACCTTTTGTACTTCTTCTACACTATTGGGGATTTATCTCTAACCCTATTCTCTTCTATTATCATTTGTTTTCTAGAATCATGTTTTCAATTAAACCCATGATGGTGAAAAGTTTAAACATGAACTAATCACTATCATGGGATTCCAATGGATTCAATTTCAATATTATTGTGTTTGACATGTAATTGATTTTGGGTGATTTACTTGTGATAATCTAATATGGTTTGGTTTAATTGATAGATGTGTAGCTAGCATCTAGTTTATTAACCCTTGATGATTGCGAAAGTGGATTCTAGGATTGAGAATATGCCATATTAGCATGAGTTCATGAATTAATTGTTATTCGTGATTAGTAGTATGTTTTTACCCAATTCATATTGCCTCATGTAATTGTAAAAGATAACTTGTGCTTAAACCAATTGTGTTTCCAGATTGTATAGACATATATGATTTGAACGTAATGTGGTGTCCTCTTGATTTCTATCTCTTGTGGATATTAAGTGGTATGATACGAGGGTACTGAAAGGTAGCTCGCATTATCGTCGTGTTATCTGATTAATTATCATGTTATCACCTATGTCGATTTATTGTGTCAACCTTTAGTGAAGTTTCGATGAAATTGGAATCCCATGCTTTCTCATATTTAAGAACTCTTAATTGTTAATTTATTCTCACTTAGTTAATTAAAATAGTTAATCAAGACCCAACTTGATAAGTGTTCAAGCATTAAGAAGTAACCATACGCCGTTGCATAAGTACTAAAATTGGCATTACACCTAGTCTTTGCGGAACGAATCTTACTTATCACTTGCTATTTGTGATCGCGTATACTTGTGTGTTTACGAGTCAACACTCCCGAAGACCAAGAAAAGACCACTTTCACATGTCCCTTTGGAACCTTTGCCTATCGACGTTTAGCCTTTGGTCTAACCACTGCTCCAGCCACTTTCCAAAGGTGAATGATGAGCATCTTCTCTGATATGGTAGGGGATTTTCTCGAGATCTTTATCGATGACTTTTCCATCTTTGGTTCGTCTTTCCACCAATGCTTAAACCATCTTGAGTTAGTTTTAAAAAGGTGTAAAGAAACCAACCTCGTTCTCAACTGGGAGAAATGTCATTTCATGGTTAAGGCAGGAATCGTTCTCGGTCATAAAATTTCTGAAAAGGGGATAGAAGTCGATAAAGCCAAAGTTGACCTCATTGCAAATCTTCCCCCACCCAAGTCGGTCAAAGCCATTCGTTTTTTCCTAGGCCATGCGGGTTTTTATAGGCGTTTCATTAAGGATTTTAGCAAGAAGGCTAGACCCTTAACCAATCTTCTCGGGAAGGATGTCAAATTCGATTTCAATAGCGATTGTTTACAATCTTTTGAGCATCTTAAGAAAGAATTGACTTCTGCCCCAATCATTCGATCTCCCGATTGGAATCTCCCCTTCGAGTTGATGTGTGACGCTTCTGATTATGCGGTAGGAGCCGTTTTGGGGCAACGAATCGATAATATGCCCCATGTCATTTACTACGCTAGCAAGACTTTGAATGATTCCCAACTTAACTATTCTACCACCGAAAAAGAACTTCTAGCTGTAGTCTTTGCTCTCGACAAGTTTCGGTCCTATCTTATCGGTTCGAAAATCATTGTCTACACCGATCATGCCGTTCTTCGTTATCTATTCTCTAAGAAAGACTCTAAAGCCCGATTGATTAGGTGGATTCTCTTGCTTCAAGAGTTTGACCTAGAAATTCGGGATAAGAAGGGTTCTGAGAATGTTATCGCCGATCATCTTTCCCGCTTGATAGTGGAGTCCACCATCGACTCTCCCGTAAACGAATCTTTTCCGGACGAGCAACTTCTGTCCATTTCCACTCCCCCTTGGTTCGCCGATATTGTCAACTATCTTGCAACCAGTGACATTCCCTCTCATTGGTCCTCTCAAGATAGATCGAAATTTTTCTCACAGGTCAAACACTTCTTTTGGGATGACCCGTATCTCTTTAAATACTGTCCCGACCAAATCATTCGGAGGTGCATCCCAAATCATGAATTCAAGAATATCCTTTCTTTCTGCCATGATCAAGCTTGTGGAGGGCATTTCAGTGCTAAGAAAACAGCCGCTAAAATCCTCCAAAGCGGTTTTTATTGGCCCACTTTGTTCAAAGATGCTGCTGAATACTATGCCGCGTGTAATAGGTGTCAACAATTAGGAAAGATCACTAGGAGAAACATGATGCCAATGAACCCCATCTTAATCATTGAGATTTTCGATGTATGGGGTATCGATTTTATGGGCCCCTTTCCTAGTTCCTTTGGCAACCTCTACATTCTGTTAGCGGTCGATTACGTGTCTAAGTGGGTGGAAGCCATTGCCTCTAAGTCCAATGATAACAAGGTCGTTCTTAAATTCCTCAAAGAGAATATCTTTTCTCGTTTCGGTACACCTAAGGCTATCATTTGTGACCAAGGCAAACACTTCAAGAATCGTCAATTTGAGTCTCTTTTGATAAAGTACTCAATAACTCATCGGCTAGCCACCCCTTACCATCCTCAAACTAGTGGGCAAGTTGAAGTCTCGAATCATCAAATTAAGCAAATTTTAGAAAAGACTGTCAACTCAAATAGGAAGGATTGGTCAACTAAGCTGATAGATGCCTTGTGGGCCTATCGGACCGCTTTTAAAACCATTTTAGGCATGTCCCCTTATCGGATTGTCTTTGGCAAGGCCTGTCACTTGCCCGTTGAGCTCGAACATAGGGCCATGTGGGCCATTCGAGAGTTGAATTTTGACTTACCAACCGCCGGTAGTCATAGGAAGTTGCAATTGTCTGAACTCGAGGAGTTGAGAAATGAAGCCTACGAGAACGCTAAAATCTATAAACAAAGAACTAAGCTTTTTCATGATAAATCTATTTTGAGAAAATCTTTTTCTCCTGGTCAAAAAGTTCTTTTGTACAATTCTAGGCTTCCTTTGTTTCCCGGGAAATTAAGATCCCGGTGGGAAGGTCCTTATGTTGTTAGGGTCGTTTTTCCTCACGGTGCGGTTGAAATTGAAAATCCTAAAAATGGTGATATATTTAAAGTTAATGGACAAAGACTCAAACCATTTTTAGAGCTGCCAATTGATCCCGAGGAAGAGGTTATCTACCTCATCGATCCATGAATCAAGTAAGTTTCTTCAGTCGGTAATTGTAAACTCTCTTTCATCCTTATCAGGTATTTTCTCACCATTTTCCCTTGTCATTAATCTTGCATTTTGCATACATTGAGGACAATGCATGATTTAGGTATGGGGGAGGGTCTTAGTGTAAATACATAAAATTGAAAAATCCAAAAAAATTGAAAAATTTTAAAAATCCAAAAATAGAGTTATTAAATCCAAGAAAATTGAAAAATTTTAAAAATCCAAAAATAGAGTTATTTTAGCTTAGTTGTCCTTCCCACTCTTTAAATTCTTGAACTAGTTGGTGTTGACTATTTTTCGAAAATTATATGTATAATGCCATTAGATAATTTGAACGTAGTCAGGTAAGGTTTTCCTCATGAAACTTTTGTCAAACAATTTTTTGCTTAAAAGACCAAGACGATACAATTTCACAAGACCTTTGATGGAAAAAGTGTATAGGAATGTTATTCGATACCTGAGAGAGAACCCACATGTTAGAACAATGTCGAATCAAACATTTGCGAGATTTTGCTCCTATAGTTTCATTTAAAAAAAAAAAGAGAAAAAGAGAGTCAATAAATGTTTGTAATTGTAGAGTGCTAGTGTAATTCTGTGATAATAAATTCTTAGTAGGGAAATCGGCTAGGTTGGGCTCATTGACAACCCGAGTAAGTAAGTCCGAGGGGACTTTGTGCCTAGCAACCTAAGGTCCCTTGAGATCTGGGATTGTTGACCTAAAACTCGCTAAATGGATATTGATGCAAAAGTCTTTTGGGACCTCAACCATTGCACAGTCGGTCTAACTGCTAAGAACGTGAAGTTTGGCTAGATACTTGTTTTGATAGAGATTGGGTCAGTTCAATATTGGTTGAAAAAAAGAAAATGTTCGTATGCATTTTATCCATCAAGGGCCTTAATTCACTACACACCTTGGGATTTTTTGTAAATTTTTAGTCTAATCATGTGGATTGTGGGAACCTATAACTTGGCTATTATTAGAATAATCTTTAAGGCATATATTTTCCTACAAAATTGTTTTGTTGACACCAATGAAAGCTAGGTTGAAAGAGGAAAGTTGGATGCTTGCTGACTTATCTCAAAGATTTTATGGGTATATCTTCTGTAAACCCTTAAGGAGACAACACTCCTCTTGTAGAGATCATCTATGAGTTTAACGGGTTGGTAAACCTAAAATTACCCGTGATTCCTACGACAGTGAGTATAGGTTTTTCATTATGCATTTTTCTTTTTTTGTTTACTCGAGGACGAGCAAAAGATAGGTATGGGGGCATTTGATAAGTGCATATTTTTGTATATTTTTATTACATATTTATTTTTTGAATTCGTATTTTAATAAATTATTTTGTTGTATTTCAGAAAATTCAAGAAAAATTGAAGAAATTGCAAAATAAAGAAATAAAGGTCAAGAAAGAGAAAAAAGAAGAAGAAGAAGGACCAAAACAAGAAGGAAAGGAAAAGCAAGGGGTGGTGGTGCATATTTTTACCAAACAAAATGGATGGCCAAGATTTAGCCAACACTAAACTAAATGGAAGGCCAAGATCAACTCACACCAACCAAAAACCCTAATTATTTTCTATAAATAGCCTCATTCTTCATTTGTAAAAACATCTTAGAATTAGGTTAGTTCTAGTTCAACCCTAAATTATAGCCTCCATTTTATTTTGTAAACACTTTTCATATTTATGCAAATTTTCATTCCCTTTTTAAATTTCTTGTTCTTAGTTGTTAAGTTTAAAATTGCCCCTTTAAAATTCCATTTTATTGTGGGTAATTTTAATTCTTAATCTTCAAATTAATGTAATTTTTTTTTATTTCGTAATTTAACTTTTATTATTTTCATATTTAATTTTTATAAAAAAATATTTGCAGTTCTAATTCTTGTTTTACAGTATCATTTATTCCATCCCCTGTTTCTTCCTTTTTGTTCAATCCATAACCACAAACCCACCAGCCGCTTTTCTTCTTCTCCCATGTCCTCTCACTGCAATTGTCATCACCCCTCTCTTCATTTTCTTTTTTCTCGCCATTTCCCCCAAACCCACAGCTACTTCTCTTTCTTCTTATCCCTCTTCCATTTTCTTCTTGTCATATTTCATTTTTTTTCTCTCTTAATTCCCCCTTCTTCACCACTACAAATACTACAATCCTCTGTCTCGTTTTCTTAGTTTCGTTTTTTTTATTTTCGATTCGCACGATACAGATTGCTGAATTTGGTTGATGATTTTGTAGTATAAGTCGCGACTGATCGTTGTTTACCGAGTTGTTTGTATTGTCTGAGTTTCCAGCTTGTTTTGTTCGAGTTTGTTGAATGGGTTCAGTCCATTTCAAGTCCCATTCGATTCTGCGAGTCAAGTACTAGTTAATGTCATCATATTTACTGTTGCTTTTGAACGAGTTCTTAATTCTGTGCTGGTTAATTCTGTGATCGAGTTTCTTGCTAATTTGAGTCGAGTCATTAAGCCGCCCTGTTTTATATTTTTTTTCTGCAATTATTTTTTTCGCTGCTATCTATGTTGCGATGCTGCAGATTTGCTGAGTTTGTTTAATTCATTGAGTCCGAATTTTTATCTGTTTCTTCTGTATGCGAGTAAGTCGAGTGTTTGCCGAGTTTGTGTTATTGTTGAGTCAACTTGGTTTTGTTTTCATTTTTTAATTTCTGAGTTCGTATTCGTTGAAGTCTGGGTTGAATCGCTAAGTAATTTTGTTGTTGCGGGCTTGTTTTCGTTGGTTCAATTTACTGTTATTTTTTTTAGTTTTAGTTACGTTTTTGAATTAGTTGGTGCTAAGTTCGTGTGTTAGAAGCGAGTTTTGATGGGCTTAAAAATTACTAAGGTTTCTTTGTCTTTTAAAAGTTCTCTCCCTGAATTACTGTCGAAATTGTCTGCTTTCTGGTTCTGTAATTAGGCTTCACTGGATTCCATGTAGGCTTTGAACTGTTGGTTGTGTTTAGTCGAGTTGTTTAGTTTTTGTGCAGAGTTTGGTGTATTTAATTTTTGTTGAGTTTGTTAATGCAGCTGAATTAGAATTGTAGTCGTATAATTTCGTCTGGTTTTTGTTATCCTGATTCCTGGCTGTTTCTCCTTATTAAGCAATCATGTTGAAACTTTTAAGTATAATTTTGTAAATAAAATTTGGTTTAATTCGATTTTTGAAATTTTAAAATAAATTAGTTTTTGTTCTTTTAACTTTTAATTAGGTAGATTAAAATAGAATAATTTACATTATCTTTTAAATAGTTTTAGTAAGTAATAGTATTAAATTGCACTTTTTCAAAATCCAATTTAATTCAATTTTAGAATTTTTAGAGTGATTTATTTTTCTTCACTTTTAATTAAATCAATTTAGAAATAGAAAAATAGATTAATTTTCTTTTAAATAAAAATCAATTTAAATATTAAAATGCCAAATTCCGTTTTTAGTTTAGAAATAGAATAATTTAATTTTCTTTTAATAGATTTAGGAATTAAATAAAAAAAATTCCAAAATTTACAAAAATCCCAACTTGTTCTAATTCGCCTAAGTTAAAAATTAAGGATCGTGAAATAAAAATTATTCCCTGTGGATCGAATCTTAAATATTAAAACGATGATCGTGTGCTTGCGATATTAAATTGTCATGTTTTCCGCACATCAAGTTTTTGGCGCCGCTGCCGGGGACCTAATTATTTTTCACGCCTTAATATTTAATTTTTCGGATTAATTTTATTTCTTGCCTTAATTTTTTATTTCGTTTTTGTCAACTGGAAAATGTGAAATTTTGGGACTATTCTCTCGGAGCGTGGAAAAATTGGAATTTCTGGAAGCGTGCTTCGGTAACCCGTATTTCCCTCTTTTCATCTTTTTATTTTAGAAAAAAATAAAAAAAATCAAAAAATCAAAAATAAAAAAAAATTAGCTAGTAAATACATAATTGTTACATCATGCATTTAATCACTTAGGGCACATCATTTAGATTTTTATTTTCTTGTTTTTAATTTTTCGTATCTTATAAATTGTGGTGATTGCTGGAGGACCCAAAGGTACGTTAAATTTCTTCTTTCTTTTAATTAAAACACGTAGTGTAAGCATCCATAATTGTTTATAGTTTTGTATATATATCGTTGTTTGTTGCATTAATTAGACGTTTGCCCTTAGGATTTCACGTTCAATTAGAAAGGTGCCTAAAAATAAACGTAATTAAGACTTATTCACGACCTTCAGTGTCTAAGGTTCGCCTGGCTATTAAGATTCGGTGTCTAAGTGACGAGTTTGGCCTCTTGGCAATGCCTGCTCTAATCTGGCTGAATCGGTCTGAATAATTCTTAATTTACGGAATTTTTAGTGTGTCTTAACGTTATTTAGGGAACCTAGGTTAGATCTTTCTTTGATTTTTCACCCTTTATTTTGTGTGCTTAATTTTTCGCAAATTATTTGCTAAGTATTTTCTTCCTGTTCATGCGCACTACTTGGGTTAGAGATAATTCTGCTAGGTTAGTGAGACCAATTGAGCGTTCATCCTCTTCAGAATCCGAACCCGTAGAAATTCTTGACCCCGTAGTAACCATGGCAGTTTCGTTAAAAGATCGTGGTTACCCCACCAGATCAGCCCAACCCTCTTGCATCACCCTACCTCCCGTAAGTGCTAACAATTTCGAAATCAAAGGTCATCAAATTAGCATGTTACCTAATTTTCGCGGGAGTGACGGTGAGGATCCTTATCTTTTTCTACATGAATTCGAGGAAGTTTGCGCTTTACAAAAACTCCAAAAACTTTCCGAGAACTCCATACGACTTAGACTAATCAACTTCGCTCTAAAAGATAATGCAAAAAAATGGTTGTATAGTCTACCTGTCAATTCGATTTCCACGTGGGAGGGTTTCGTAGTCATTTTTCTAAAAAAATTCTTTCCAAGCCATAAGACTACGAAACTCACTAATGAGATTAATCAATTTCGTCAAAAACTCAACGAACCATTTTGGACGTGTTTTGACCGCTTTAAAAATCTTTTATCCCAATGTCCCCACCACGGAATCGAAAAATGGAGGTTCTGTAAGATTGTGTACGAGGCCTTAGATGGTTCAACAACCACATTGTTGGAATCTATGTGCCAATGGAAATTCATGGAGAAAGACGAGGACGAGGGATGGGAATTTTTCGAAGAGTTCGCGGAAAAGACTATGCTGTGGGAATCAACTAGGGAGCCCACTCGAGAGCCCGAGAAATCAAACGATTCAATAGCTACCATGCATCAAAGAGGGCTACATCAAGTTGGTAACTCTATCGCGACCGAGGCTAAATTAGCCACTCTTACTCGATGTTTAGAAGCCTTAGAAACCAACGGGCCCCCCTCCCAAGTATCCATGTGCTCAAATTTTAACTCGACCAGTCAAGGGATACAAAATCCTCAAGACTTTCAACAAGTCAATGCGATGTTCCAATCGGGTCCTCGAAATGATCCTTATGCTCCTACTTATAACCCCGGTTGGAAAAATCACCCGAACTTTTCTTGGAATCAAGGTCAAGGTCAACAATCTCACCCCGCACAATTCCAAAATCAACCTCCTTCGTTCCAAAACTTCCAATCTCAACCATCTGTTTTTCATAAACCTCACGCGAATTCTTTCTCCCCTCAAAATCATGCTCCTTATCCGACTCAAGCTCCTTCCCACTCTCCCGATTTTTCTGAGTCGGATAAGCGACTTACATCGTTGGAGAAAAGTCTCGATGCGCTTCTCAAAACCACCACTAATTTGGCTCAATCGCAACAAACTTTCATGCAAACCATGACTCAAGATAGGTAGATCTTAAATGCTAGCACCCAGGCCATATCTAAGTTAGAGGTTCAAGTGAGCCAATTAGCTAATGCCATCCATGAGAGTGAGAAGAATAAGTTTCCAAGTCAGGCTGAGGTCAACCCTAAGTTTCCTATTAATCAAAGACCTCCTGACAATGTGCATGCTGTCATTTCCCTAAGATCCGGAAAGCATGTTGATAATCGAGTAGGAATCGAGTCCCCCGAAGAGGAAGAAGAAGAATCAAACGTTGCACCGACACCTATTCTCGATCCTTCTGATCAAACTCCGATTCTTGTCTTTTCACCTCTTTCTAGTCAGCCGTCTTCTTCGAGTGGAACAACCTCGGAGCCCGTTCCCGGAGAACAAGTCTATAAACCAAAGGCTCCTTACCCAGAACGCCTCGTCTCTAATAAGCAAACTGCTCAATTAGACAAGATCTTAGAGGCTTTTAAGCAAGTTAAAGTCAACATTCCTCTTTTAGACGCAGTTCAACAAATTCCCTCTTATGGGAAATGTCTACAAGATTTGTGCACTCATAAGCGAACCACCCAAGTCCCTAAGAAAGCCTTTTTGACCTCTCAAGTGAGCTCAATTCTTTCTAACCAGATTCCCGTGAAATATAAGGACCCCGGTTGTCCCACAATTTCATGTGTCATAGGTAATTCTTTTGTGGACAAGGCGTTACTCAATTTAGGCGCTAGTGTGAACTTGCTTCCATTTTCTGTCTACCAAACCCTAGGGTTAGGAGAACTTCAAAAGACGAATGTTACCCTTCAATTAGCAGATAGATCAATCAAAATTCCTAAGGGGATCATCGAGGACGTGCTAATTAAAGTTGGAGATTTCGTCTTTCCTGTTGACTTTGTGGTACTAGAAACCGAACCAGTTAGGAATCCGACATATCAAATTCCAGTCATTTTAGGACGTCCGTTTCTAGCCACTTCGAATGCTTTGATTAATTGTAGAAATGGATTAATGAAACTAACATTTTGGAACATGACCATTGACCTCAATATCTTTCATGTTGGGAAACAACCCGAGGATTTTCACGATCAACCTATGGATGTCAATTTAATTGATGAAATAGTTGATCAAAATTTCATGACCCCTAATGATGCTCTTGATTTTTGTTTAAACCACTTTGGTCAAAACTGGGATGTTTCCGAATATACAAATGAGGTCAACCAAATGTTAGAATCCACCATTCCTACAAATAATCGAGATGATGAACCATCTCCCCTGTCTCTTCTCGAAACTAGTGAACCCGTTGAGTCAACGCCGCCCGATTTAGAACTCAAACCTCTTCCCGACACTCTTAAGTATACCTTTTTAGGTCCTAATGAGTCTCTTCCCGTTATTATCGCCTCTGATTTGACCGAGTCACAAGAGGATGAGCTTGTTAGGTTAGGAATCCGACATATCAAATTCCCATTGCTCCCTGATAAGTGGATTTTATATCCACTATTTGCCTTCTGTTCTGACTTAAAACGTTTGCAAGTTCTCGAGTTTCGTTGTCATTTGATATGTTTTTGTGTAATTTGTATAGGTTGCATAGTTGGGCGGCATTGGTGGTGTTGGTGAAGTGTTGGTGGTATTCCGTGAGCTTAAAGTAGAAATTACGGGAAGTCCAGGGCAAGAGAACTCGGGAATTTGAGCTCAATACGCATACATCACTGTTTTGGCCATAACTGGAGTTCCAGACATCGGAATTGGGTGATTCAAAAGCCCACGTGAAGAGGAGAGGAAGCTCTACAATTCTGGATAGGGGGCACTAGGCGCTCCTGCGCTCAGAACAGGCGCTCCTGCGCTCAACAGGCGCCCCTGCGCTCAAAACAGGCGCTCTTGCGCTCGAGAGTAGCATATTCCAGGAGATAGCTAGCGCAGCTGCGCGAGTTCAAGAGCCCTTGCGCTGCCTTGGGGTGTTTTCTCCGGGTCATTTTGTTTGGGCCCATTTTTGTTAGGGCTTGTATATATACTTGTAAACCTAAAAACATATTATCTATCATTAGTTAGCAGTTTTTCTTAGCATCTACCAACATTTTTCATCTATTATCTTAGAACAATTCGAAGACAAGATCTCCAAGCTAGTGACAAGCAAGGAGGCTTAATCTTTGGACCTTTTGTACTTCTTCTACACTATTGGGGATTTATCTCTAACCCTATTCTCTTCTATTATCATTTGTTTTCTAGAATCATGTTTTCAATTGAACCCATGATGGTGAAAAGTTTAAACATGAACTAATCACTATCATGGGATTCCAATGGATTCAATTTCAATATTATTGTGTTTGACATGTAATTGATTTTGGGTGATTTACTTGTGATAATCTAATATGGTTTGGTTTAATTGATAGATGTGTAGCTAGCATCTAGTTTATTAACCCTTGATGATTGCGAAAGTGGATTCTAGGATTGAGAATATGCCATATTAGCATGAGTTCATGAATTAATTGTTATTCGTGATTAGTAGTATGTTTTTACCCAATTCATATTGCCTCATGTAATTGTAAAAGATAACTTGTGCTTAAACCAATTGTGTTTCCAGATTGTATAGACATATATGATTTGAACGTAATGTGGTGTCCTCTTGATTTTTATCTCTTGTGGATATTAAGTGGTATGATACGAGGGTACTGAAAGGTAGCTCGCATTATCGTCGTGTTATCTGATTAATTATCATGTTATCACCTATGTCGATTTATTGTGTCAACCTTTAGTAAAGTTTCGATGAAATTGGAATCCCATGCTTTCTCATATTTAAGAACTCTTAATTGTTAATTTATTCTCACTTAGTTAATTAAAATAGTTAATCAAGACCCAATTTGATAAGTGTTCAAGCATTAAGAAGTAACCATACGCCGTTGCATAAGTACTAAAATTGGCATTACACCTAGTTTCTGCGGAGCGAATCTTACTTATCACTTGCTATTTGTGATCGCGTATACTTGCGTGTTTACGAGTCAACAAGTTTTTGGCGCCGCTGCCGGGGACTTCGGTGTTATTTGTAGTTTAAGTGCTTGTCATCGGTGGTCGTTATAGATTACTGACTTGAACTGTTTTTTTTATTTGATGGATTATTGGGAGCAGGACTTCGTAATTGTATGTGAGCTGTGTGCATGTGGACATTACACTCATCAATGTGAGTATAACAGAAACCTGCCAAATTTCAGCTGGGACTACAATCAGAGTGGTATGGAGCAATCCCAATATCCATCCTACCCGCTCCAAAATCAGCAGTTTGGAGATGAGCCATACAATCCAGGGGGAATTCAGCAGCAACAGGGGCAACAATTTCAGCATTAGTATGCCCCAGTGCATCAACACTTTCAACCTCCTGAATTTCAGCAGCAGCAATTTCAGACTTGGTCTAACCAACAGTCGACCGAAGAAGCTGAATTAGAAGAATTGAGGTTGATGGTTAAAAGCAATGCACTGTCTCTCCATACAATAGGAGATCAGATTGGTCAAATTGCAAATGCATTAAAAACATTGAATCAAATTGCAAGTGACACAGAAGGCCTAGCTGTAGAGGAGGAGGACAAGAACCTTCCTATCAGTCTTGACTGGCCTTTCTTAGCCACGGGTGAGACCATGATCGAAGTTCAGGTAGGAGAGTTTGAGGGCAAAGATGAGAAAGAAGCAGAACATGAAGCTGATAAGGAAGAAAGGTCAGAAAATGCAGTTCTGAATATTCAGCCGCAACCACATCCTTTGCAATCTGAAAATGTTGAAGATGTTGAGAAGAAGAATTTTGAAATTGTGTTAGTTGAGAGCCATGAACTTGTTGAGGTGTCTCAATTTAATTCTGAACATGAAGGATGTGTGGAAGAATCTTCAACAATATCAATGGAGGATGTTCTGGTTTATGATAAATTAGAGGATAATTTGTATGAAGATCCACTGGAGCAGCCTATGTTTCTAGAATTGGGACCTGAGAATAATGAAGACGAGCATCTAACATTGTTAGAGGATAATTCACAAAGCGTTGGAATGATGCATTGTTTCGAGTCATTAGAAGTGCTATCTGCAGAAGGCAAACCTCGAAAAGCCTCTATCAAAGAACCACCTGACTTGGAACTGCAGTTGATATCCTCTCAATCTCAGGAGTTTGATTCGAGCTCATTTGTATCATCTTCTATCATCATCTCAGCAGAATTACCTCCGGACAAGAATTCTGAAAGGGTTATTTCAAATTTTCATGACAGTATGCGCTCTGCAGATGTGAAAAATTTGTTAGTGGACACTGCGATTGGTTTTGTTGAGAAGCAGAGAAGGGTGACATCTCCAACCTTATCCACTATTATCTCAGCAGATTTACCGCCTGATAAGGAAGAAGTACGTTTGGCGGCTTTACAAAAGCACACAGGTAGTGGATGGATGATTTCAGATAATCAGGATATCATCTATTCGTTGGTTATTCAAATATGGTGTGGGAACAATGTCACGGGCACTTTGGAAGAGCGAAGGAGGTTGAATCTTGCTGACAATGACGTTGCTCCGGAGAAGATCATTAAATGGCCTTATAGAGATGCGGTGCAAAAATTTTTCAAGAGGAAAATCGTGGCCAAGTCTAGCTAAAGACGTTAAAGAAAGGCGCTTCGTGGGAGGCAACCCATGATTTCTTGCTTTCGAATAAAACAACAGTTGTGTTGGAGCCTCCACGTCTATCCACCACTAGACACACCACCCGAGGAGGGTGACGATGCCGACTAGTAGGGGAGTATTTCTTGTACCCTTAAATTTTACCTTCAATGAGGACATTGAAAATTTTAAGTTTGGGGGTGATTTTAGGGTATCAAGAATCATTGTATTGCATATAGCTGCATATTCATGCTAGTCCATGTTAGAAATTTTGCATTTAGTTTTGCCATGCCATTTAGAGTGCATTTAGGATGCCATGTCATATAGATTTATTTAGGAGTGTAATACCATTTTGTTCATGCATATCACATGATTCCACATGAGTGTCTGTTTCTGGCTCGATAGGTCGACGTTAATTTGAGTGTGATGACAATGAATAGAGGGTTGATTTAAGTAGTTATGAAATTGACTTGCGTGTGTCGGGAACACAATCTTTTCACGGTCTCACTGTTTGCTCTTGGGCTAGATCGAGTCATACCTGGTTTGGCTGTTGGGATTTAATCACCTATTTATATCTAGAATTTTCGTTATTCCCTTGATGGCGTAGGAGCACTTAAGTATAAGTTTGGGGGAAAACAGGGATTTCATCCTAAGTGTCGTGTCGTAGTGTAATAATGGCTAGGCGTTAAATGGCTAGTAGCCGGCTCATATTTATATGAGTAGTCTAGGGTTGGAAATGAGAAAGGCTCATTCCAGATTGGAAAAAAAAAAGAAGAAAAAAAAGAAAAAAACAAAAAAAAAAGAGTCATGTATATAGTTCAATTATTAAATGCATACTGAACCAGGGTGAGCTCTTTATTACTCGAGCAATTAAGTTCTAGGGGATTTTATGCCTAGTGACCTAAGACTTTTCCGGTCTGGGATCCACTAACCTAACACTCGCTACATGAGTGCTATTGTATAAGCCTTTAGGGGTCTCACCCATTGCACGGTCAATAAGCATGTGTGTTTTGTGTTTTGTGGTGTTTTGTATAGTAAAGCATGAGTCCTTGTTTACCTTAAATGATGATGGCAGTGTCTTTGAGTCATGGAGTGTCTAAAGTTCATTCTGTTTATAAACATGTGATTGTTTTGGCGAAGGATGAGTTATGCCTTTTATCTAGTTTCGAGAGTATATCTAGTGAGAAATGCACACACCACGTTTCCGAGCATGTAGTGTTAGTATACGGGGCCTTAGTCGAGCTCTGTTTGGAGTTGTTGCATTCGTTGAGATGTTGGTTTGTTGAGTTGGTTTCGGATCATTTGTGTGGGATCATTGCATTAGGACACATTCGCATTATCATGACATTTAGTTATTAGTTGCATTCATTCATCATGTTAGGTTGAGTTCGCATTGCTTGAGGACAAGCAACGGTTTAAGTTTGGGGGTTTGATAAGTGGATTTTATATCCACTATTTGCCTTCTGTTCTGACTTAAAACGTTTGCAAGTTCTCGAGTTTCGTTGTCATTTGATATGTTTTTGTGTAATTTGTGTAGGTTGCATAGTTGGGCGGCATTGGTGGTGTTGGTGAAGTGTTGGTGGTATTCCGTGAGCTTAAAGTAGAAATTACGGGAAGTCCAGGGCAAGAGAACTCGGGAATTTGAGCTCAATGCGCATACATCACTGTTTTGGCCATAACTGTAGTTCCAGACATCGGAATTGGGTGATTCAAAAGCCCACGCGAAGAGGAGAGGAAGCTCTACAATTCTGGATAGGGGGCACTAGGCTCTCCTGCGCTCAGAACAGGCGCTCCTGCGCTCAACAGGCGCCCCTGCGCTCAAAACAGGCGCTCTTGCGCTCGAGAGTAGCATATTCCAGGAGATAGCTAGCGCAGCTGCGCGAGTTCAAGCGCCCTTGCGCTGCGTAGTGCCTGCCTTGGGGTGTTTTCTCCGGGTCATTTTGTTTGGGCCCATTTTTATTAGGGCTTGTATATATACTTGTAAACCTAAAAACATATTATCTATCATTAGTTAGCAGTTTTTCTTAGCATCTATCAACATTTTTCATCTATTATCTTAGAACAATTCGAAGACAAGATCTCCAAGCTAGTGACAAGCAAGGAGGCTTAATCTTTGGACCTTTTGTACTTCTTCTACACTATTGGGGATTTATCTCTAACCCTATTCTCTTCTATTATCATTTGTTTTCTAGAATCATGTTTTCAATTAAACCCATGATGGTGAAAAGTTTAAACATGAACTAATCACTATCATGGGATTCCAATGGATTCAATTTCAATATTATTGTGTTTGACATGTAATTGATTTTGGGTGATTTACTTGTGATAATCTAATATGGTTTGGTTTAATTGATAGATGTGTAGCTAGCATCTAGTTTATTAACCCTTGATGATTGCGAAAGTGGATTCTAGGATTGAGAATATGCCATATTAGCATGAGTTCATGAATTAATTGTTATTCGTGATTAGTAGTATGTTTTTACCCAATTCATATTGCCTCATGTAATTGTAAAAGATAACTTGTGCTTAAACCAATTGTGTTTCCAGATTGTATAGACATATATGATTTGAACGTAATGTGGTGTGCTCTTGATTTCTATCTCTTGTGGATATTAAGTGGTATGATACGAGGGTACTGAAAGGTAGCTCGCATTATCGTCGTGTTATCTGATTAATTATCATGTTATCACCTATGTCGATTTATTGTGTCAACCTTTAGTGAAGTTTCGATGAAATTGGAATCCCATGCTTTCTCATATTTAAGAACTCTTAATTGTTAATTTATTCTCACTTAGTTAATTAAAATAGTTAATCAAGACCCAATTTGATAAGTGTTCAAGCATTAAGAAGTAACCATACGCCGTTGCATAAGTACTAAAATTGGCATTACACCTAGTCTTTGCGGAACGAATCTTACTTATCACTTGATATTTGTGATCGCGTATACTTGTGTGTTTACGAGTCCACACTCCCGAAGACCAAGAAAAGACCACTTTCACATGTCCCTTTGGAACCTTTGCCTATCGACGTTTAGCCTTTGGTCTAACCACTGCTCCAGCCACTTTCCAAAGGTGAATGATGAGCATCTTCTCTGATATGGTAGGGGATTTTCTCGAGATCTTTATCGATGACTTTTCGATCTTTGGTTCGTCTTTCCACCAATGCTTAAACCATCTTGAGTTAGTTTTAAAAAGGTGTAAAGAAACCAACCTCGTTCTCAACTGGGAGAAATGTCATTTCATGGTTAAGGCAGGAATCGTTCTCGGTCATAAAATTTCTGAAAAGGGGATAGAAGTCGATAAAGCCAAAGTTGACCTCATTGCAAATCTTCCCCCACCCAAGTCGGTCAAAGCCATTCGTTTTTTCCTAGGCCATGCGGGTTTTTATAGGCGTTTCATTAAGGATTTTAGCAAGAAGGCTAGACCCTTAACCAATCTTCTCGGGAAGGATGTCAAATTCGATTTCAATAGCGATTGTTTACAATCTTTTGAGCATCTTAAGAAAGAATTGACTTCTGCCCCAATCATTCGATCTCCCGATTGGAATCTCCCCTTCGAGTTGATGTGTGACGCTTCTGATTATGCGGTAGGAGCCGTTTTGGGGCAACGAATCGATAATATGCCCCATGTCATTTACTACGCTAGCAAGACTTTGAATGATTCCCAACTTAACTATTCTACCACCGAAAAAGAACTTCTAGCTGTAGTCTTTGCTCTCGACAAGTTTCGGTCCTATCTTATCGGTTCGAAAATCATTGTCTACACCGATCATGCCGCTCTTCGTTATCTATTCTCTAAGAAAGACTCTAAAGCCCGATTGATTAGGTGGATTCTCTTGCTTCAAGAGTTTGACCTAGAAATTCGGGATAAGAAGGGTTTTGAGAATGTTATCGCCGATCATCTTTCCCGCTTGATAGTGGAGTCCACCATCGACTCTCCCGTAAACGAATCTTTTCCGGACGAGCAACTTCTGTCCATTTCCACTCCCCCTTGGTTCGCCGATATTGTCAACTATCTTGCAACCAGTGACATTCCCTCTCATTGGTCCTCTCAAGATAGATCGAAATTTTTCTCACAGGTCAAACACTTCTTTTGGGATGACCCGTATCTCTTTAAATACTGTCCCGACCAAATCATTCGGAGGTGCATCCCAAATCATGAATTCAAGAATATCCTTTCTTTCTGCCATGATCAAGCTTGTGGGGGGCATTTCAGTGCTAAGAAAACAGCCGCTAAAATCCTCCAAAGCGGTTTTTATTGGCCCACTTTGTTCAAAGATGCTGCTGAATACTGTGCCGCGTGTAATAGGTGTCAACAATTAGGAAAGATTACTAGGAGAAACATGATGCCAATGAACCCCATCTTAATCATTGAGATTTTCGATGTATGGGGTATCGATTTTATGGGCCCCTTTCCTAGTTCCTTTGGCAACCTCTACATTCTGTTAGCGGTCGATTACGTGTCTAAGTGGGTGGAAGCCATTGCCTCTAAGTCCAATGATAACAAGTTCGTTCTTAAATTCCTCAAAGAGAATATCTTTTCTCGTTTCGGTACACCTAAGGCTATCATTTGTGACCAAGGCAAACACTTCAAGAATCGTCAATTTGAGTCTCTTTTGATAAAGTACTCAATAACTCATCGGCTAGCCACCCCTTACCATCCTCAAACTAGTGGGCAAGTTGAAGTCTCGAATCATCAAATTAAGCAAATTTTAGAAAAGACTGTCAACTCAAATAGGAAGGATTGGTCAACTAAGCTGATAGATGCCTTGTGGGCCTATCGGACCGCTTTTAAAACCATTTTAGGCATGTCCCCTTATCGGATTGTCTTTGGCAAGGCCTGTCACTTGCCCGTTGAGCTCGAACATAGGGCCATGTGGGCCATTCGAGAGTTGAATTTTGACTTACCAACCGCCGGTAGTCATAGGAAGTTGCAATTGTCTGAACTCGAGGAGTTGAGAAATGAAGCCTACGAGAACGCTAAAATCTATAAACAAAGAACTAAGCTTTTTCATGATAAATCTATTTTGAGAAAATATTTTTCTCCTGGTCAAAAAGTTCTTTTGTACAAGTCTAGGCTTCCTTTGTTTCCCGGGAAATTAAGATCCCGGTGGGAAGGTCCTTATGTTGTTAGGGTCGTTTTTCCTCACGGTGCGGTTGAAATTGAAAATCCTAAAAATGGTGATATATTTAAAGTTAATGGACAAAGACTCAAACCATTTTTAGAGCTGCCAATTGATCCCGAGGAAGAGGTTATCTACCTCATCGATCCATGAATCAAGTAAGTTTCTTCAGTCGGTAATTGTAAACTCTCTTTCATCCTTATCAGGTATTTTCTCACCATTTTCCCTTGTCATTTATCTTGCATTTTGCATACATTGAGGACAATGCATGATTTAGGTATGGGGGAGGGTCTTAGTGTAAATACATAAAATTGAAAAATCCAAAAAAATTGAAAAATTTTAAAAATCCAAAAATAGAGTTATTAAATCCAAGAAAATTGAAAAATTTTAAAAATCCAAAAATAGAGTTATTTTAGCTTAGTTGTCCTTCCCACTCTTTAAATTCTTGAACTAGTTGGTGTTGACTATTTTTCGAAAATTATATGTATAATGCCATTAGATAATTTGAACGTAGTCAGGTAAGGTTTTCCTCATGAAACTTTTGTCAAACAAATTTTTGCTTAAAAGACCAAGACGACACAATTTCACAAGACCTTTGATGGAAAAAGTGTATAGGAATGTTATTCGATACCTGAGAGAGAACCCACATGTTAGAACAATGTCGAATCAAACATTTGCGAGATTTTGCTCCTATAGTTTCATTTAAAAAAAAAGAGAAAAAGAGAGTCAATAAATGTTTGTAATTGTAGAGTGCTAGTGTAATTCTGTGATAATAAATTCTTAGTAGGGAAATCGGCTAGGTTGGGCTCATTGACAACCCGAGTAAGTAAGTCCGAGGGGACTTTGTGCCTAGCAACCTAAGGTCCCTTGAGATCTGGGATTGTTGACCTAAAACTCGCTAAATGGATATTGATGCAAAAGTCTTTTGGGACCTCAACCATTGCACAGTCGGTCTAACTGCTAAGAACGTGAAGTTTGGCTAGATACTTGTTTTGATAGAGATTGGGTCAGTTCAATATTGGTTGAAAAAAAGAAAATGTTCGTATGCATTTTATCCATCAAGGGCCTTAATTCACTACACACCTTGGGATTTTTTGTAAATTTTTAGTCTAATCATGTGGATTGTGGGAACCTATAACTTGGCTATTATTAGAATAATCTTTAAGGCATATATTTTCCTACAAAATTGTTTTGTTGACACCAATGAAAGCTAGGTTGAAAGAGGAAAGTTGGATGCTTGCTGACTTATCTCAAAGATTTTATGGGTATATCTTCTGTAAACCCTTAAGGAGACAACACTCCTCTTGTAGAGATCATCTATGAGTTTAACGGGTTGGTAAACCTAAAATTACCCGTGATTCCTACGACAGTGAGTATAGGTTTTTCATTATGCATTTTTCTTTTTTTGTTTACTCGAGGACGAGCAAAAGATAGGTATGGGGGCATTTGATAAGTGCATATTTTTGTATATTTTTATTACATATTTATTTTTTGAATTCGTATTTTAATAAATTATTTTGTTGTATTTCAGAAAATTCAAGAAAAATTGAAGAAATTGCAAAATAAAGAAATAAAGGTCAAGAAAGAGAAAAAAGAAGAAGAAGAAGGACCAAAACAAGAAGGAAAGGAAAAGCAAGGGGTGGTGGTGCATATTTTTACCAAACAAAATGGATGACCAAGATTTAGCCAACACTAAACTAAATGGAAGGCCAAGATCAACTCACACCAACCAAAAACCCTAATTATTTTCTATAAATAGCCTCATTCTTCATTTGTAAAAACATCTTAGAATTAGGTTAGTTCTAGTTCAACCCTAAATTATAGCCTCCATTTTATTTTGTAAACACTTTTCATATTTATGCAAATTTTCATTCCCTTTTTAAATTTCTTGTTCTTAGTTGTTAAGTTTAAAATTGCCCCTTTAAAATTCCATTTTATTGTGGGTAATTTTAATTCTTAATCTTCAAATTAATGTAATTTTTTTTATTTCGTAATTTAACTTTTATTATTTTCATATTTAATTTTTATAAAAAATATTTGCAGTTCTAATTCTTGTTTTACAGTATCATTTATTCCATCCCCTGTTTCTTCCTTTTTGTTCAATCCATAACCACAAACCCACCAGCCGCTTTTCTTCTTCTCCCATGTCCTCTCACTGCAATTGTCATCACCCCTCTCTTCATTTTCTTTTTTCTCGCCATTTCCCCCAAACCCACAGCTACTTCTCTTTCTTCTTATCCCTCTTCCATTTTCTTCTTGTCATATTTCATTTTTTTCTCTCTTAATTCCCCCTTCTTCACCACTGCAAATACTACAATCCTCTGTCTCGTTTTCTTAGTTTCGTTTTTTTTATTTTCGATTCGCACGATACAGATTGCTGAATTTGGTTGATGATTTTGTAGTATAAGTCGCGACTGATCGTTGTTTACCGAGTTGTTTGTATTGTCTGAGTTTCCAGCTTGTTTTGTTCGAGTTTGTTGAATGGGTTCAGTCCATTTCAAGTCCCATTCGATTCTGCGAGTCAAGTACTAGTTAATGTCATCATATTTACTGTTGCTTTTGAACGAGTTCTTAATTCTGTGCTGGTTAATTCTGTAATCGAGTTTCTTGCTAATTTGAGTCGAGTCATTAAGCCGCCCTGTTTTCTATTTTTTTTCTGCAATTTTTTTTTTCGCTGCTATCTATGTTGCGATGCTGCAGATTTGCTGAGTTTGTTTAATTCATTGAGTCCGAATTTTTATCTGTTTCTTCTGTATGCGAGTAAGTCGAGTGTTTGCCGAGTTTGTGTTATTGTTGAGTCAACTTGGTTTTGTTTTCATTTTTTAATTTCTGAGTTCGTATTCGTTGAAGTCTGGGTTGAATCGCTAAGTAATTTTGTTGTTGCGGGCTTGTTTTCGTTGGTTCAATTTACTGTTATTTTTTTTAGTTTTAGTTACGTTTTTGAATTAGTTGGTGCTAAGTTCGTGTGTTAGAAGCGAGTTTTGATGGGCTTAAAAATTACTAAGGTTTCTTTGGGCCTGTTTGGCTTACCTTAAAATAAGTAACTTATAACTTAAAGTGATAAGTATCATATAAGTGATAAGTAAATTAGAACTTATAAGTCAATAGAGTGTTTGGTAAATCAGAAATTATAAGTCAGTAGAGTGTTTGGTAAATCAGAACTTATAAGTTAACTTTTTTTAATATTTTCAAAATATTTGTTTTTTAATATATATAAGTGGATATCAATGGATAGATCTCGATGAGTAGAGAAATTTGACATATACATATAAATTTTTTAATGAATGAATCAAAAGATATATGATTTTAAAGATTTGAAGGATTTTATATATTACGTATATCGAGAAATAAGAATAAGTTGAAAGTTGAATGTTAGAATTTACAACTTTCAACTTATCAACTTATTTGTATAAAATAAGTCCACTTAACATGTTTGCCAAACACTTGCAAACGAGCATTTTACCCAAATAAGTTGTGAACGCCCGTTCTCCCTTGTTGCCAAACAGGCACTTTGTCTTTTAAAAGTTCTCTCCCTGAATTACTGTCGAAATTGTCTGCTTTCTGGTTCTGTAATTAGGCTTCACTGGATTCCATGTAGGCTTTGAACTGTTGGTTGTGTTTAGTCGAGTTGTTTAGTTTTTGTGCAGAGTTTGGTGTATTTAATTTTGTTGAGTTTGTTAATGCAGCTGAATTAGAATTGTAGTCGTATAATTTCGTCTGGTTTTTGTTATCCTGATTCCTGGCTGTTTCTCCTTATTAAGCAATCATGTTGAAACTTTTAAGTATAATTCTGTAAATAAAATTTGGTTTAATTCGATTTTTGAAATTTTAAAATAAATTAGTTTTTGTTCTTTTAACTTTTAATTAGGTAGATTAAAATAGAATAATTTACATTATCTTTTAAATAGTTTAGTAAGTAATAGTATTAAATTGCACTTTTTCAAAATCCAATTTAATTCAATTTTAGAATTTTTAGAGTGATTTATTTTTCTTCACTTTTAATTAAATCAATTTAGAAATAGAAAAATAGATTAATTTTCTTTTAAATAAAAATCAATTTAAATATTAAAATGCCAAATTCAGTTTTTAGTTTAGAAATTGAATAATTTAATTTTCTTTTAATAGATTTAGGAATTAAATAAAAAAAATTCCAAAATTTACAAAAATCCCAACTTGTTCTAATTCGCCTAAGTTAAAAATTAACGATCGTGAAATAAAAATTATTCCCTGTGGATCGAATCTTAAATATTAAAACGATGATCGTGCGCTTGCGATATTAAATTGTCATGTTTTCGGCACATCAACTATGTTACCCATAACAGAATATTACAATTTATTTATTTTTTGAAAAACACATGAAGAGTAAATAAAATAATTAATAAGTTGTTACAAAACATTGAATGGAATATTAGATTGAAAACTTAAAAATTAATTTTAAAAATACACAAAAAGAAAATAAAAGTTCCGTAAGAATAAATAAATGTTATGATTATAAAAGATATAACAACTAATATTTCAATGTGCACGTAAGGTAATCTTACTCCTAAATATTTTGATAAAGAAAGTTTGTGATTAAAATAAAATAAGTAATGTATGTATAGAATCTTAATGATTTTTCTAAATGTTCTACTATTATTCGAGTACTCTACTAAATTTTAATATGATAAATTTGATCTAGTTCTACTAAACACTTATCAAAAATATTATTGTAATTAATTTAATATAAAATGTGTTCTAGTACATACTTAATTTTATAGTTGAACACTTAAGAAAACACCACACAACACCACACCTCTTAGTGTACAAGTTGAAACACTAAAAAAATCTTCTCTCATCTTAGAAATAACACATGAATGTTTTTTTATGATTAATATTTTTAAACAAAATACTTAAGAGAATTTGTCTACTAGAAATTTTTGTTTATTTACAAAAGTTATTATTTTAAATAATTAACATATTTTTTAATATAACACTTAAGAGAATTTAAGTCAAACAAAAAAAATTAGATAAAAAGCAAAATTTTGTATATGTTAAGATTTTATTAAAAAAAAAAATCTTTGTCATTATAAGATTTTATAGAAAAAACTCCTTATTTTAGGATTCTATAAAGTATTTTAAGATTTTAGTAAGTGTTTTACTATTTTAAGATATTTTTTTGAAAAAACAAACAACTCTATAATTTTTTAAAACACTTAATAGAATCTTAATGTTATTAAGAAAATCTTATCATACCTTAAAAATGACACTTAATAGTATATAAGCATTTTTCAAAATAGACAAATTTTCTAAAATATTCTCTGTAAATATAAACCTATATTGGTTCAGCCTTAACATTTTTTTTTTTCTTTGAAAATAAATTGAGAATTATGTTTTTTAATTTTTCACTTTCTGTATTCTCATATCAAAACCTATATTGCTTCAAAATTTAGCTAGTTTATTGTTCAAGGACACATAAACACCAAAATGACAATATGAACGCTCATCATATTAGAGAACTTGATTGTACACATATGCTTCTTTGGAATCTAGTTTATCTATGTTAAATGCACCAACTTATTCATTATTTTTGCCAAAGATATTCCCTGGACATTGCTGGCTTTGTCTTTGTTGCTTTCTTTCACATCTCCTCCAGAACATTACACTCAAACTTCCCATCACTATTTGTAAGATCAATTTATAGAGCTTTCTTGATATAGACTCTACCAAATCTAGATCAACAAGGTTGATATAAGCTTGAGCCCTCATATAAAATTATTTCATATTCTTAGCGTCAATTTTCAAAATCTCTGACATAGCTTTCCTGCTTACTTGCAATTCTTTTCAGTTTGTAAAATGCATTATTGAGATTGCAAGTCACCTTTAATGCCTTGGCTTCCTTTTTCTCCACTTCTACATTGTGTCATACTCAATATACTTGGTAGGTTTCTCATAGTGCTTAAATGGATGCCTTTGCATATGTAACAGTTTAAGTATCCATGAAACCATGGCCATCTTCCTTCTTGTTACTAGAGCCTTTAATCTTCTCCTCCATGTTTGTGTCCCATAATTCCTTCTCCTTAAAAAAATTTACAAGCTCATAGTAAAGGGATGATGTTAGATTATATTTTATAATCTAATAATAATTATGGGCTTACAAATTAAAGACAATTATATTTAATGTTTATTCTATATTTGGACTAATTAAGTGGTCTTAAATAAAGAGTCCAATAACATCTTATTCGGTATGGGCTTTGTGATGTGTAATACCCCAATAGTAATCTGATTAGGGTTAATGGGGTCTAATTAGACTACTATATAAAGAACATAATAGGGTCTTGGTCCCCAAGGCTAATTCACAACTCTACTCCTCTATTCCCATCAGTCAGAGAGAGATACGGCTAGAGGCGAATCAAGTCTGTGGAAGATCAAGTCCCATAATCCGTATTCATATCTACTGTCATGGAATCAGGTACGCTTTCGCACTACAATTTTATCGTGTAACCTTGATAATATCACATAAGATGATCCGTGGTTATTTATTTAGATCTAACAATTGGTATCCGAGCCTATCTTATGTTGAATTATTAGGGTTGATCATATATATTATATGATTGTTTTTCGGCATGCGTACATGATAATTGTTTTTGTAGTATGATTTTTTGTACGATACTTAATTTCGAAACATGCCGATGAATATGTGTTTCTTGCCTGAATCAGTATATGATTTGTGCTTGCCTGAATCAGTATACGATTTGTGCTTCGTATAATCTCCATTCATATATGTGCATGAAGTATACTCTGTGATGATTTTTTTTTGGTTCATTCAATTTTTTTTAAAGGTCCTAAAAGAATTACGTGACCATGAACTAATGAACCGGGCTTATGGTATTATATTTTTATTATATCATGTGCAGTGCCATGTTATTAAGTTAGGGTCATGTTAAGGTTTATCTGGTTGTCGTGAATGACATGTTTTTTGACATACATGATGTTAATTTTGGGTTATCCATTGACCTTAATTAAATACAATTTTTTTTTGGTTGTAAATAATATTTAAATATTTACAATGATACGGATTTGGGCACATTTGTTTTTAAGAAAGAAAAAAAAAATTCTTGTCCTTTTATTTCGCGAATAAGTAAGTTGAAGTAAAATATTGCCAAAGTGATATTTATTTGTAGATTTATTCATTTTGAAATAATAGGATGTGTATGTTTATTATTTATGCGTTAAAATAATCGGCCCAAAGGAAGATTATTTAATGGCCAAATAATAAATAGACGTGCGGGGATAAATATGTAATAATTATAAATTTTTCATGTGAGTAATAAACCGGCCCAAAGGAAGGTTATTACTTGACCGAATTTATTATTAATATTTGATTTCTGCGTGGAGAGTACCACTTGCAAGTTAATATTTCTGTCCAAAGACTAAATATTAATGTTGTGCTAGGTATCTTGTTTGAATGGGCCCACACACACTATAGTATTTAAATTCTTGTTTTTTTGGTGCTATTATGTATGCATATGACATGAATTTTTCTATTATTCGAGCTTATATTTTTTTTTTGTTCTAAATTGCTAGTTAATACATCTGCTGCTAATATAACTGCCAACATGAACTCCATTCCTGTGCTTAACGGTACAAACTTTAAGAGCTGGAAAGAGAACGTTCTGTTAGTTCTCGGCTGCATGGATTTAGACTATGCTATAAGGAAAGAACAACCTCCTTCTCTTACGGATAAAAGTTCTAATACTGAGAAATTGAACTTTGAGAAGTGGGAGCGTTCGAATCGCTTAAGTCTAATGATGATTAAGCGCAGCATTCCTGAAGCATTCAGGGGCGGTATGTCTAATGACTCCGATGAGGTATCTGTTAAGGATTTCCTTGATGAGCTTGAAAAGCATTTTGCGAAAAACGAAAAGGCTGAGACAAGTAAGCTTTTGGCTGATCTTGTTCAGATGAGGTATAAAGCTAAAGGAAATATTCGTGAGTACATTATAGAGATGTCTAACATCGCTTCAAAACTTAAGGCACTAAAGCTTGACTTGTCTGATGACTTGCTTGTGCATTTGGTACTTATCTCTCTTCTGGCACAATATGGTCAATTTATAGTGAGTTATAATACTCAGAAGGATAAGTGGACTCTGAATGAGTTCATTTCACATTGTGTGCAAGAGGAAGATAGATTGAAGCGTGAAAAGATTGAAAGTGCTCATGTTGCAACTACCTCAAAGGTTAATCACCGAAAGAGGACCATAGATAAGGAGACTGTAGTGGGAAAATCACAGCCTAAGAAACAAAAGACTCAGGATCAAGCTGTTACTTGCTTCTCTTGTAAGCAGTGTTCTAAAAATCGGAACTCGATTTGACTCGGTGAACCTACCGAATAATGAGTACTCGGATTACTCGGGGAGTACTCGGATCGAAAATCGGATGTATTAAAAAATTAATTTTATTATACATTTATATATATTATAAAAAATATTTACTATATGTTCTAATTTATTTAATTTAAGTATTTAAATTAATTAGTAATAAAAAATAAACATTGCATCAAAGTCTTAGCAAGAGCAACAAATTGATACCCGCTTACTTGAGAAGTCCATAATTTTAATCATACTTAGAAAATATTCTGCAATATTACATAGTTAACGGATTAGGTTATTCTTGATTCGTTAAGTCGTAATTACTTAATTTAACTATGGATGGGCTTAGCTTACTTTACTTTTTTTCCCCATTTTATTTTACATTTTTACTTTACATTTTTACTTTTTTTTTAGTTGTCCCGAGTTTTGACCGATTTTTACCGAGTTTGACCGATTTTTACCGAGTTTCCCCCAAAACCGGGTTGCTGTCCGAGTAGTGTGAAATCAGTGCGGATTAGGGGCCGAGTCCGAGTACTCGGCCGAGTACTCGGCCGAGTTAACCGATTTTTAGAACACTGCTTGTAAGAAATCTGGGCATGTGAAGAAGGATTGTCCCAAGTACGTCGCATGGCGTATAAAGAAAGGTAGATTTTTCACTTTTGTCTGTTCTGAAGTCAATTTGACTTCTGTGCCTAGTAATACATGGTGGGTAGATTCTGGTGCTACTACTCACACAAGTATTTCTATGCAGGGTTGCATTTGGAGCCGGAAACCAAGTGATGCTGAAAGATTCATCTATGTGGGTGATGGCAATGCAGTTCCAGTTGAAGCTATTGGCACTTTTAGATTGTCTTTTGAGACTGGTCATTTTGTTGAATTAAGAGAGACTTATGTAGTACCGTCATTTAGACGGAATTTGGTTTCTATTTCTGTTTTAGACAAACACGGTTACTCTTGTTCATTTGGAGATAATAAATTTAGTCTATTTCTTAATTCTTATTTGGTTGCGACTGGTTCTTTGATTGATAATTTATACATGCTAAATACAATTGCTTTACATAATGAATCCTTGCAAACAACATCAAGAGGTACAAAACGAAAATTATCAAGAGAGAATTCCGCTATGTTAAGGCATAAGCGCTTAGGACATATCTCTATAGGGAGACTAGGGAGACTTGTGTCACATGGAATACTTGAATCTCTTGATTATTCAGATCTTAATGTATGCATTAAGTGTATTAAGGGTAAACAGACAAACATAAGGAAATTAAGTGCAAATAGGAGTAATGGTGTCTTACAGTTGATACATACTGATATATGTGGTCCATTCCCTACAGCTTCTTGGAATGGTCAACAGTATTTTATCACTTTTATAGACGACTATTCTCGATATGGGTACTTATATTTAATTCATGAAAAGTCACAAGCTTTGGACGTGTTTAAAGTCTTCAAAGCCGAAGCTGAAAATCAGCTTCGTGAGAAGATTAAAGCTGTCAGATCTGATCGTGGTGGTGAGTACTATGGTCGGTATGACGGATCCGGTGAACAACGTCCTGGACCTTTTGCTAAATTCCTAGAGGAATGTGGAATCGTCCCACAATACACAATGCCTGGGCAATCACGCATGAATGGTGTTGCTGAGAGACGAAACAGAACGCCTAAGGACATGGTAAGAAGTATGATTAGTCACTCTTCTTTACCAGAAGCACTCTGGGGAGATGCACTTAAGACTACAACCTACATACTAAATACAGTACCTAGCAAAGCAGTAGCAAAAACCCCTTATGAATTGTGGACTAAGAAACCACTTAGTCTCAATCATTTACATGTGTGGGGTTGTCCAGCTGAGGCAAGGCCTTACAAGCCGCATGAAAATAAACTGGACTCAAGAACTGTTAGTTGCTATTTTGTTGGGTATCCTGAAAAAACAAAGGGTTTCAAATTTCTTGATCCTTTGACAAAGTCTTTTTTCGAAACGGGAAATGCTAGATTTCTTGAGGATGTTGAGTTTGAGGGGGAAGATAAAGTCAGGGATGTTTTCTTTGAGGAAGAATCAGTTTCTTTGCCTCATGTAGTTCAAGACAACAATGTGGATATACCTGCACAGTTTCCCACTCAAGATCAAGATGATGCTCAAGAAGAGCAAACTCAACAAACTCAAGATGAAGAGCCACTTAGGCGATCCACTAGAGACAGAAGAAGTGTAATTTCGGATGATTATATTGTATTTCTTCAAGAGCATGAGTTTGACATAGGGATTATGGAAGATGATCTTATCAACTTCCAACAAGCCAAACGAAGTGCTAATAGTCAAAAGTGGATTGAAGCCATGAATGATGAGATGAAATCCATGAAGGACAATGACGTTTGGGATCTTGTCAAGTTGCCTGAAGGTGCGAAAGCAATTGAATGTAAGTGGATATTTAAAACCAAAAGGGATTCAAATGGCAATATTGAAAGATATAAAGCGCGTCTAGTCGCAAAGGGTTTTACTCAAAGAGAAGGCATTGATTACAAAGAAACTTTCTCTCCAGTATCATCGAAAGATTCTTTTAGGACAATAATGGCACTTGTGGCTCATTTTGATTTAGTGCTACACCAGATGGATGTCAAAATAGCTTTTCTCAATGGTGACATTGACGAAACGATATACATGAAACAACCAGAAAACTTTGAAATTGGTGATCCAAAGTCTATGTTTTGTAAACTTAAACGATCCATCTATGGTACAAAACAAGCTTCCCGTATGTGGAATCGCAAATTTCATCAAACCATTGTCTCATACGGTTTTGAGTCCAATATTGTTGAAAAATGTATATATCACAAGTTCAGTAGGAGTAAATTTATATTCCTTGTGCTTTATGTCGATGATATACTATTGGCTTGTAACGATATAGGCTTATTGCACAAAACCAAAAGATTTCTTGCTTCTCGTTTTGAGATGAAGGATCTTGGTGACGCCTCTTCTGTATTAGGAATTAAGATACATCGAGATCATTCTCGAGGTATCCTTGGGTTATCACAAAAGAGCTATATTGATAAGGTGCTTGCTAAGTTTGGCATGAAAGATTGTACACAAATAAGTACTCCTGTTGCTAAGGGAGATAAGTTTAGTCTCAAACAGTGCCTTAAGAATGATCATGAAGGAAAGGAGATGCAGAATATTCCATATGCTTCGGCTATTGGGAGTCTTATGTATGCTCAAGTTTGTACCCGGCTGGATTTGGCAGTCATTGTGGGTATGTTAAGCAGATATTCGAGTAACCCTGGAATGGATCATTGGATTGCAATTAAACGGGTTATGAGGTACTTGCAAAGAACAAAAGATTACATGCTTGTTTATCGGAAGTCGGAAAATTTTGAGATCATTGGGTATTCCGATTCTGTTCTTGCTGGTTGCATAGATACAAGATAATCTACTTCTGGTTATGTTTTCATGTTAGCTGGAGGAGCTATATCTTGGAGAAGTGCTAAACAGACACTTATAGCTCAGTCTACCATGGAAGCAGAGTTTATAGCATGTTATGAGGCAACAAATCATGCTATATGGTCACGGAATTTTGTTACAGGATTGCGGGTTGTAGATGGAATTGAAAGACCATTAAAAGTTTACTGTGACAATCGTTCAGCAACTGAGTTTTCAAATAATAATAGAAGCTCCGGAGCTTCTAGACATATTGATATTAAATATCTAGTTGTCATAGAGAGAGTGCAAAATCAGATAGTGTCTATTGAGCATATAGGAACAAATTTTATGCTAGCAGACCCACTTACTAAAGCTTTGACACCTAAGGTTTTTCTTGGGCATACTGCTCATATGGGTGTTGTCTCATTGGAGGATATTCAGTTTTAATGGGAGTTTTTTTTGTTTTGTTCCTGTCTTAGGTACTCAGTTTTGATATTGACACTATGGTGATACATTATGTATATTTGAGTTTCTACAGAAAAAAGTTATTTTTCTTTTATTTTATTCTCTCTATTGTTCTATATGAGCTATCTTTTTCAATTGTGGTTTTGACATAAAGTTTGAAAGAATAAAGATTGATCTCACTAAGGTATTAAGGACCAATTGGAAATAGGCATGATTGAGATCACATTGCATGTAATTTCCAGTTACACATCCATACTTGATCTATGTCATTGAATATATTTATGTGGTGATCAATGAGGATCGAGTTACGACAATGTGACGAAGGTCGCTTTGGTTCCATGTTTATATATGAGATGGACCAGATTGACTAAGGAAGATGTTTTCTAAAGAATAAACAATTTTATGCACACTTATGTTTATTGAATGTAATTGTTGTTTGGAACAATTTGTAGCCCAAGTGGGAGATTGTTAGATTATATTTTATAATCTAATAATAATTATGGGCTTACAAATTAAAGACAATTATATTTAATGTTTATTCTATATTTGGATTAATTAAGTGGTCTTAAATAAAGAGTCCAATAACATCTTATTCGGTATGGGCTTTGTAATGTGTAATACCCAATAGTAATCTGATTAGGGTTAATGGGGTCTAATTAGACTACTATATAAAGAACATAATAGGGTCTTGGTCCCCAAGGCTAATTCACAACCTCTACTCCTCTATTCCCATCAGTCAGAGAGAGATACGGCTAGAGGCGAATCAAGTCTGTGGAAGATCAAGTCCCATAATCCGTATTCATATATACTGTCATGGAATCAGGTACGCTTCCGCACTACAGTTTTATCGTGTAACCTTGATAATATCACATAAGATGATCCGTGGTTATTTATTTAGATATAACAGATGACTCATGTTCTGATCCACATAAACAATATACACATTCACGAGGATTTCGTTAGTATAAGAATTCCTACAAGAACATATAAGTTCGTTTTACACCTTCATAACATATACTTAAAGAAACACTTAACAGAACCTTATTGTAAAGCATATAAACTCCTTTAGACAAATAAAAATACATATTTAGAAGTTAATTGAGCAAGTGAATTCTCACACCATAAGAGTCCCCTGCATAGGAAAATTTCTGGATTTCATAAACACAGTATTATTCACAAAACACGTAAGAGAATTTTATAAAGAACACAACTAAGAATATAATAGAGTACTATATATATATCCTATAGAACACGTTAATGAATCTTAACAATTTAGCGAATCTGCTAATCTTAATAAAAATATACCCTACACTAAAAGAACACCTTAACGAGTCTTACATAAACTGCAATTTAATACAAAATTCCATTAAGGAGCTATGAAGAATCTGGTTGATAAGATTTAAAAATAAACAAACATATATTGACAGGATATTCTCTTGTATTGGAAAACAAGATTGGACCAAAGCCATTCCATAAATCCACTTTTTCTGATCATCTTTCAAAGAAGAAATCGCATATATCAAAAGCTCTGGTTGAAATCTTACCATCTGATGTTTTCCTCCAAATCTTATTTTTTACGATATCCTTGATACCTTGATGAATCCATATAACTTTTCATAAAAGAAAAAAGATTCTTGTTAGGAATTTTATGAATGGATCCGTTGTAAACTCAATACGAAGTAAGAAACCAGTACCTTGAAGCCTCAGCCTTTCTCACCATTTTCATCTAGGTCAAAAAAGTGTTCTGAATCGCATTTTATATATTGCATATTCATATATATCATGGCGATGTAATTTATTCAGTAAGATATTTGTTTCCAAAACTACAAAGATTCCATTCAACAATCAAATCCCTCGGTTGTCGTCGGTTCCTTATATGAAATTATTCTATAGGTATAATACATGTAACTGAATTCTAATCAGCCTACATCTTTCAAGATAATTACACAAATGCCATTACTCACATTATTATAAAATATATTTAAAATTCAATTATTGGATGGCTAGGATTTAGTCTCTTGGTTCTCTTGATAGGAGGTTCTACATAGAGCCTTACCCTATATATATATATATATATATATATATATATATATAATTCAAGAGTTGCATTTTAATTAAACAAAGTAATCAAATCTTGACAAAAAAAAACAAAGTAATCAAATAAATAAGTTCAACTTTCTAAATAGCCAAATACATGCAATTTTAGTAACATGCTTCCATAAAGTGTCTACATCTCTTGATTTCTGAGAACTCCCTACTTGCTACCGAATTTGTAGATTTGACACTTCTAAAATTGAAAGAATCAATCAATTAAATTAAATTGATTATTACCAAATTAACCACAATCCAATTAATCAATTAAATAATTACTTTATTACAATTATAAATCAGACGACCAAGATATATACAAACACTAGCAGACATATATATACAAATATACACACACATATATACACATAACACAGAGAAGCCGATAGACACATATACACATTCATATATATACATAACTCATCGATTTGTTTTTATTTTATTTTACCACTCTGACGTATCCCCGCACCCCCATTTACGTATCCCCGCGTATCCCCGTCTCTGACGTCACCGATACGCCATGTGGCGTATCCCGTACGTATCCCGCCGCACCCCCGCACTGTGAAGTATCCCATACGCAGTTCTTCACCCAGGTGAAGTATCCCTGCTTTCTAGGCATTCACCGTACCACTCAGGAATCGCGCCTGATATTTTGTTATTAAATGTCACTAAACGCTGAAGCTTCTTCCTGTAACAAAGATAAGGAGGCAATGTACCTTCTAATTTGTTACCAGAGATATCAATATCTACCAAACCTGAATGCTTACCAAGATTCAATGGTAAACTTCCTGTTAAGTTGTTATTGAAGAGCTTTAACTGATAGAGATTAGGGTTCGTAGATAAAACTTGTGGAATACTTCTGCGAATAAAATTGTCATTTAGAGCAAATGATTCTAGAGGTAATGCTGCTAGACTTTTAGGAATTCTTCCAACCAATTTATTCTCCGAAGCATCAAACTTAAGCAAAGACTTCAAATTTGAAAATGTGTTTGGCAATTCACAGGATAATTGATTATGGTAAAGCTCAATTTGTTCAATACTCACTAAATTACCAATGCTACTCGAAATTTCCCCTGAAATAGTATTTTGAGACAGATCAAGATTTTTGAGAGCAGATAAATTGCCTATACTTTTTGGAATCACGCCATTAAGATTCGACGATGAAAGAAAGATACATTCTAGCTTCATGAGTTTTCCTATAGTAAAAGGCAATGGTGATGGCAATTATCTGTCAATGTGCACAAAGATTTTTTATCTGTCAATGTGCATAAAGATTTTTTAGGGAGGGGAGTGGTTTTTTTAATAATTTTAAACTTTAAAAATAATTTAAAATTTTCATTGTAAAATAAATTGTAAAAAGGGGAATTTCTATTCTTTGTTACAAAAATTAAATTTACTGGAATAATGGTTAGAAGTGTTTTTAATCTCTAAAAATATATAAGATAAAAACTAAAAAATTAAAGAAATATAAGCAATAATGTGAGAAGTGTTTTTAATCTATAAAAATATTTAAAGTAAAAACTAAAAAAATTAAAGAACTATAAGCAATAATGTGAAAACAGAAAGAAAAAATAACTACAAAAAAGTTCGATGGGAATCGAACCATCCGAGTATTGGGTTTCAACCCAATATGATGTTATGGGCTTGGGTGGTACAAGATGTATATGGGTAAGATAATAATTGTATGTGTAGATAATTATTATATATGGTATGTCTTGATCACTAAGTTGGGTAATTAAGTGCCAAGAATTGGAAGACTTCTATAACTTGGTAAAACTTGTAGAACAAGTATGGTAAGTCTTGGTGACTAAGTTTTGGATGACTATATATACATAGTCGTATTGTATTTGTTTTAGAGGTGAAAGCTTAAGAGATGTAGTCTTAAGTATTGTTTGGGAGATGCTTGAGCATTGTCGGCTCAAGTATCAGGGTTGGGACACCGTTAGGGTGTTATTGTTTTGATGTATTATTGATTATTGATTGGATTAATAATACAAGTTTGGGGCGTGGGTGTTTCCACGTCAAATATTGTGTGTGTTCTTGTTTTGCTTTTACTTATGGTTAATAGAAGTATAAGTAATACTTGAATAGTGTTTGACCGCGCTTTGGTGGATCTTGTCAACTAATCGATTGGTTGTGTGTGCTCTGTATTGGTGGTTTGTGAATCTCGGATTGTGTATAGTCCCCTAACCTAACAAGTGGTATCAAGAGCCAAGGTTCGGGTTCAAGATGTATGAGGTTGAGGGAAAGTTCGAGGTTCAATTGGTATGGAAGAGCATGATGGATTTGCTGACAAGGAGATTGCTGCTAAAGCGGGTAGAGACAAAGTTATGTGCGGTATGGATTATTTGGTTGGCCTTGCACCGTGGATCAATCTTGATGTTCTTGAGGAGTGAGTTTCTGAGGAAAGATGTGTTCGGATTCGAGATGGAAGAAGATGGAAGAGGTCATCGCAATTGTTTCAATGGCTTTATCAACCAGGTGAACTATTGGGGTGATACTACGGATTTCCTTCAAGAGACCGAAGGATTGTGAAAGCAAGGATCGGGTGACTTAACAGATGGAAGAGCACTCGTGGTGATTGATGCACGTGATTTTGTAGATTGGATATACCGTTATGGTAAAGAACAGTGGTTTGGAGTTCACTAAACGGGTTTTAGCGACACTCAATGTTTGGAAGAACAAGAGGAGGTTCTTGTTCGAGGAGAGCCATTGGCGAATGGACGTCGATGTCGTTGATGGTTACCAATAAATCCGATATGGATATTGGATTGAAGGGGAGGATTGTTGGGTTTCAACCCAATATGATGTTATGAGCTTGGGTGGTAGAAGATGTATATGGGTAAGATAATAATTGTATGTGTAGACAATTATTATATATGGTATGTCTTGATCACTAAGTTGGGTAATTAGGTGCCAAGAATTGGAAGACTTGTATAACAAGTATAGTAAGACTTGTAGAACAAGTATGGTAAGTCTTGGTGGCTAAGTTTTGGATGACTATATATACATAGTCGTATTGTATTTGTTTTAGAGGTGAAAGCTTAAGAGATGTAGTCTTAAGTATTGTTTGGGAGATGCTTGAGCATTGTTGGCTCAAGTATCAGGGTTGGGACACCATTAAGGTGTTATTGTTTTGATGTATTATTGATTATTGATTAGCAAGCATTCAAGAGCAAATCCATCAGATCGATTGGATTAATAATACAAGTTTGGGGCGTTGGTGTTTCCACGTCAAATATTGTGTGTGTTCTTGTTTTGCTTTTACTTATGGTTAATAGAAGTATAAGTAATACTTGAATAGTGTTTCACCGCGCTTTGGTGGATCTTGTCAACTAATCGATTGGTTGTGTGTGCTCTGTATTGGTGGTTTGTGAATCTCGGATTGTGTATAGTCCCCTAACCTAACATCGAGTTTCTTACATAATGCTTGTAAAAAATATACTGTCACCAATAATGGGTATTTGCACATACTTGTTTCCGAACTTTATTGATGAGTATGTTTACAAACTTTGCTCACAAACTTTGTTCACGATCAATCGATCACATTCATGAACTATACTCACGAATATTATAATCAAACATTACACAAATCTTTAAGAAGAACGATTAAATGCTAAAGTTTAAATCATTTGTAAATCAAGCTTTAAAATCATGTTCCATTTTGTCTCATTTATAAATTAAATAGAACCCAAACTATATTTGAATCAAACAATGAACTATTCGTAAACATATCAACATATTTACGGACCTACTCTAAAACATCCATGTAATTTTCCTAACTTGTAAGTACGTTCAACTGTTGAACACTCGGTCGGTTCGGTCCAGAATCAGACCGAACCGGAAGAGCAAATTGTTAATACTTATGAAACTAAATTGGACCGAATTTATGTTATGGACCAGACCAAACCGAAATAATTTATTTCGGCAGGAAAAAATTGGTTATTTTTTAAGGAAAAAAGATAAAAAAGCTAATAAGGTGATTTTTTTTTTATAAAACACGAATACAAATACCTGAAGAAAATCAAGTAGAAACACTATAATAATCAATAAAATAATAATCAGTATTAAATATTTGTTCTAAAAAAATCTATTAAGAAAAAATTATTATTAATTGTATATTGAAAAAGTACGATGCAAACTAATAGAATTATATGCAAAATAATCGATTAAGAATAAATTGTGCTAGGACATTAGAGTAATGTTGTATTTGTCGAATATATATTACATTAATATAAAATAATAAAGAAATATAAATATATATAATATAAATATATATATACTTATATATATATATATATATTGTTATTTCCCAATTATACACCACGAGATTGCAGAAGGGGGGTTGAATACAATCTTGACTAAATTCTTTCGAATTGGTGAGGTCTTAGAACAGAATGTTATAAGAACAGAGAGTAAAGAAAGTAAACAAATTATCTAAGAAAAATGCAACACAAGATAAAAAAATCTCAGGTGGGTTTGTTCGGTCCACCTGATGGTTGTATTTGAAAAAAATATTCTGTGTAGAAATACACAGCCGCGGGTTACAAAATCTTAGTGTTTACAAGAAAACCTAATGCAATATACGTTATGCTCTCTGTTTTTTTCTCTACTAAAACTATGCTGCTCATACAGCTTATTTAAACTATATGAAGACAAGTAAGCTACGTAAAATGTAATGATACATTTTTGGTATAACGTGTCACACACACATGCTTGAAGTGGTAGCCATTTCTGGAAATGTCTTGAAGATCTTCTTTCTTTGATTTGGAAAATCCCAGCATGCTTCAAGTCAGTGTATGTTTCTTTCTTCACAAGTTACTAAGTTCTTGTATTGAATTAGCTTCCAATCTCTCGTGATGCTTTATGCCAAAAGATCTTTTTAATTTGTATCTTTATCTCTGAAAAGTAGCTTTAATCAAAAAGACAATCTTTTCGAAAGTCAATAAGCTTTTCTACTTGTTGAGCTGTGATTTGAACTTCCCAGATAAAACAGCTGATCCTTATGCATTCATCAAGATATCCTCTGAATTCTTCAGTAGTAATGTAATCATGTTGGAGGTTGCTTCCATTTTTATTGTTGTCCTTGAAGTCGGATAAATAGTGACTGATTTCACCTTTTATTTGGAAGAGTTTGAGCCTTCAAATATTTACAATTTGACTCCCTACTCGTAACATCCTCCGTGTAATTGATCACTGTCTATAAGCCACGGGTTGCAAAGTAATTCTGGGTTTAATCTTCATTCGATATTTTCTATTAGAGAACTCTGGTATTACTAAGAATCCAGGCTGAGTTCTCGAACTGATGAATCTTGAATTCTCGAATGTTGACTTCTCGAATGGTCCATTTTATTGAGTTCTCGAATGACTTCTCGAACAGCCTATTTTGTAGACTACTCGAGTAGTCTATGTTGCAGACTTCTCGAATAGAGTAACAGCCTAATTTCTCGAACTGGGACTTCTCGAACGATCTTTTTTGTAGAGTTCTCGAATGACTTCTCGAACTCTTCTAATTTCTTGACTTCTCGAAATTACTTGCATGGTTACAGCAAACTCTCTTCTGATTACTGATACTTGATTTTAGCATCTCATGGCTTGTTACAGAAATATTTTCTAACTGTTTACAGAGTTCCATTCTCACTATATAGCTTTAGTTGATCTGCATATCAGTTAGCTTCCTGATTTATTTGTCAGCTTCGATTCCTTGATTCATTTTCTGCCTTTGGTATTTGTTATCATCATCTATAGACACGTATGTCTTAACATATATATATATATATATATATGAGTTGCACTATAGGAAGAACATCTTATATAAAGAACAATAAAGAACACCATCAGAATACTTTATTTTTCATAAAAATTGATATGTTATGATAAGAATCACAAATTTTAATAACAGTTAAGCTTAACATATCGAATCTAACGTAGAATCTCACCTAAATTTAAAAATCAAATGTTACATAGAATCCAGTATAGAATCTTCTATATATTTTATAACAATAAATTATAAAATTATGTATAATCATGTTACATTTGATCATAGTTTTTTGTTAGTTCTATTTTTATACATAAAAGACCATTTTGATGTGAAATTAGATTCTAAATGCGATCTTATTAAAGATTCTATAGTGTTCTTTATTATTCATTATATAAGGGTGTTTTTCATGGAATATAACTATAATTAATTTGGTCCATTTGGTCCGAATCGGATTTTTTTCTTAAGAACCAGACTAAACGGATATTTAATTCGGTTTCGTACCGAAAAATCAAGTAGATCAAAATTTTAGAAAAAATTGAATCGAATTAAACCGAACCAAATTACACGATTTAATTCAATTTTTCAATTCCGATTCAGTTTTACTCATCCCACCCTTACAAATCTTTATCCGTCTTTTTTATTTTTTGATAATCCGGTGTTCAGGCCAGTTTTCGCACACTCCGACCAGTCTTTATCACAAATTTATATAAGTAAATGGCGCCGAGGTTTTTTGTGCCAAAGCTAAGTAAGCTAAGTTGGTGCTTGTCCATGTAGCTGGCATCCCTTTAACAATCACATGAGTTACGTAGAGTTAAGCTGATCGTAATCGGCTTGCAAGTCGATTTTTAATTGAAATTTACATACAAACGCATGTGAAAAGAACATAATTCTTGATGGATGCTTACTTTTTCTTCTTCTTTTCGACGAAAATTGAACAAGAAGAACCGACCGTTGCTTTTTGTTAGTCTAAAATTGTAATATATACATGCATGTTGCACGTATGATTCTTTTCTTCCAAGACTCATTCTCTGAGTCATTCTCTCTCTTTTAAGTAGACTTTATATATTATTACAAGAAAATGTTAGGAAATTAAAAAAATTATCTAAAAAATTGTATAAAATATTTATGTGCTATTGTATGATTGATAATTTTTCTAACTAAAATATAGATCCGGAACCACAAATCAAATCTTTTAATGTGGCTCATCACTTGGAAAATCTTTTAGGAAATTTATTTGGGGTTTTTTAGCATTCCTCGCAATTGCATTCAAAAATAAACGAAACGGTATAGCTGGAAAGTTGGGCAAATTGAAAGCAATTTAAGCAGGAATTAGATACCAAATCTTTAATTCCAAATCACATGAATATTAGGATATTGGCTGGAGAGAATAACCGTAGTTTCACCTTTGTAAACGCAATTTAATGTAGTAGATCAACAAATAAGAATTTAACACATATATAGGCTTTAGACAGTACCGGTAAAATTTAAAAAAAAGTCAAAAGAAAAAAATATTTTAATCTTCACTTTTAAGTTTGAAAGTTTATTATATATCATGACAATTAAGCTTCTTATTTCTTTAAAAAGTGAGAATTAAGCTTTAAATTCACAAAAGAATAAAAGAATAATTTTAATTTTTAGTCCATTAGTTAACCTAAGCAGAAAAAGTAAAGTCAGTTTGAGTTGTCAACAACTATCAATATTTCTAGAAAACACATCTTGACAGTATTTATTTGAGTCGTACGCTTAACCAAATTTGCTCTGAGTAGGAGTTGTTTGTTTTGTTATTGTTGGAGAAGAGAAAGCGGTGTAAACTTGACACCATTCAGAAGATGAATGAACCACCAAAATATGCATATCCCTACCCTGCTCAAGGTACATTACCATGCACCATTCATTATTTGTATTTTAATTTCTCGCTTTTTCAGTCTGAGTACTGAGTACTCATCTATCCATGACTCTGTAGGTAACTATTATGGGCCTCCGGTAATGGCACCGCCTCAATATGCTGCTGCACCACCACCTAGGAGAGAATCTGGCTTTCTCGAGGGATGGTACGTACGCTTTCCAAAAACTATGTATCGATGCCTACTCTTGTACATGTCCATCGGACGATCGTACTCTGTTTTCAGAGCTTTCTTCTTTTCTTGTAGTTGTTTTTGATATCATTTCACGTCAAAGCAACTTTAACCTATTTACTTCATAATGTTGTTGTTGCAGCCTTGCAGCTCTGTGTTGTTGCTGCCTATTTGAAGAGTGTTGCGATGTTTCCATCTTCTTCGGCTAACGGTTGCAGAAGTATCAGTTCACATGTTATTGTTGTAGCTTCCCGTGTCTGCTCAATCAATATATTCAAATGTTCAAAGATGTAACTATGACGAGTATTTCGTTATACTAGATCAAATTTATGTTGTATTAATTGAATATTTTTGTATGTCTAGTGCAATAAACTAATTTTACTTCCTTGCAATGATTCTAGATAACAGATGATGAAGGGACAGATCTTGTGTGTCTGTGTGTTGTGAGGAAACCAGAAGTTTTATTACATTATTCCAAAGTTTGTAACATTTTGAGGATAATTAATTCATGAGCCAATTCTTTTTTTTTTTTTTGACGTAAAAATGAGCCAATTCTAAACTACTTTCAAAATCTCATTATTCTCATCTCGCAAGTAAATGTGCCACTTTATTTTCTACTCAACACATGCGAAATAATAAAGTTTGAAACATATGATAAGTTGCACTTGTCTTTGCAGAAAATATATTATCTATTATTATATCTAATACAACAATAGGGGTTTTCCTGAGCAAATTAATTCATAGGCTCGGTCCCTTCGAACCTCACTCCAAACCTAACTCTAAATATTTGTAAAAAATATTGTTATTCAAAACCAGTTGAGTTGTGTAATCATTTGAGTTTATATTAAAAATCATTAACTACATACATAAATATTTGTATAATGTATAATCCCAGTATGGCTTTTCAAACACCCCATTGTCCTTTTAACTTCCCACACTTTCTATTAATGATTTTAGGACCTGGACATTCTACAAGATCGTTAGACTATTTTACAGGAGTATTTATTTTTAATATTGATAAAGTGCAAAAAATGAAATCTATTAATATATTTGTACATTTGTATAATTATTATATTTGTAGATAATTATACATTAATGTATAATTATTAATTATACATGCATACGTACATACACACATACATACATACATACATACATACATACATACATAATCTATACTATATTATTATACGCGAAACAGGATATATTTGGTTGACTGTTTGGTACTCTTTTCTGGTCACTCTTTTTGGTCCCCCAATAATAAACGTTAGATTTTAAGATAAATAAATAAGAGCCGTCGGATCTAATGCTAAAAGAATATTCCTTTTTTAATATTTAAAATACTATTTTAGATTCTTAGTTCAAATCCCACCAACAAAGAATCTCTATTAAATATATATATTATTTTATAAACTAATTACCATTAAACTAAAAAGTTCACGATTAAATTTTTTTTAATAACGAAATTCGTAGCAGATGCAAACTTATGCAAACTTATACACATGTTACAAACATAAATACACACACACACACACACACACACACACACACACACACACACACACACACACATATATATATATATATATATATATATATATAAATTTCTGTGGATATATAATAATATGCTATAATATCATATACATACATACTATATATTTTTGTTTATATATATTAATTTGTAGATAAAGCTCAGTTTGCTTACCTCAGATAATGTATAATTATTAATTATAATGTATATTTGTAGATAATTATACATTAATATATAATTATTAATTATACATGCATACGTACATACATACATACATACATACATACATACATACATACATACATACATACATACATACATACATACAATATATACATACATTTATGTTGTATAATCTATTAATATTTCATTATTTATAATCTATTAATTGTTGTATTAATTAATATGCATATTTATACATACACATGTACAAACATAAATACATACATATAAATTTCCGTGGATTATAATAATATACTATAATATTATATAGATACATACATACTTACTATACATACATACATACATACATACATACATACATATATACATACATTTATGTTGTATAATCTATTAATATTTAATTATTTGTAATATATTAATTATTGTATAATTAATATGTATATTTATATGTACATACACATGTACAAACATAAATACATACATATATAAATTTCTGTGGATATATAATAATGTACTATAATATTCACTAACATATACCATATCTTATTAATCATTTTAGATCTACTATTATTATTTACGAATTAAATACAAACTTGTATTAACGTTAACTATCGTAAAACTCATCAATCACATCTTTAATACGTAAACGCACAAAAAAATATACTCCCTTCGTCCCTCATGGTTCTTTACATTGGATTTTTTCACGGAGACCAAGGATTATGATTAAAATAAGTGAAGTAGTGGGTGTAATTGTAATTTTATTGTTAAAATAAGTGAAGTAGTGGGTGTAATAATGATTATATTGTTAAAATAAGTGAAGGAGTGGGTGTAATAGTGTAAAGTGTTGAAAAAGTGGAGTGAAGTAGTGAATGTAATAATGTATTTTATTGTTAAAAGTTACTATTTATAGGATGTAAAGAAATGAGAGGGACGTCCCAAAATAGAAATTGTAAAGAAATGATAGGGACAGAGGGAGTAACAAACATACATACATATATATATATATATATATATATATATATATATATATATATATAATAGAGCAAATGGGGGGGTTCCATGAGGAAATTTATTCATATAAAAAGTCATATTTACCCTTACTAATTATATCTATGTTATATTTTCGGGGGCTATTTAGGTATTGCAACTCTAACATATTTATTACATAATAATAACTGATATATACTAATATGCATTTATTATTATGTAATTAATACTTGTATGTATCTCTGTATCCATCCATGTTAACTCTATATATTTATATTTCGAAGTACGGTTTTGATCTTAACATTGACCAATTTATTACATATCGTTCAAGTTTACTTTAACAAAACAAAGCATAGCGTAAAATATAAAACATATTTAATTTAACCAGAATTATAATTTGCATGTCACGATCGGGTATTGCATAAATTCTATTTCCTCAAACAATTACTGCGAAGATATCAACAATCCAATCCTATGTGGAATTCATAAATTTTTGTAATCTAGAACATGCCCGTGCCGTGCAAAGGCTACGAAGCAAGTTATACTTATATAACAAGAGGTAGTAAACAACAAAATGTTTATGTCACTGAGATTTACTTCATGCAAAAATTGTGACTTGGATGTAGACCGTCGTGAGTAAGAATATATAAATTTTTAATTGTATAAGTAACATAATGTTTTTACCTATTGTCTAAATGAGTTGCATTTCATGACAAACACATTATATAAAGAATACCTTTTTTTAAAAAAAAAATATTCTGTGAACAGTACCTGCTGACGTCAGCAGCCACGTCCGGACTGCCACGTGTCACTACCACATCAGCAGATGACCCCAATTTGCTAACGTGGCAGATGCTGATGTGGCATGCTAACGTGGCACTACAACATCATCATCTGGAGGTCAACTGTTGACGTGGAACTTCCACGTCAGCATGCCACGTGGCAGTGCTGACGTGGCAGTTACTGTTCACCGATAATTTTTTTTTTTTTGAAAATTTGGTGTGTGAGGGTGCATTTTAATTTTGTTGGTGCCCCTAGCGGGGCCATTACATCATAATAGAATTAATGGTTTAGGCTTATTTAAGGGTATTCTTAATTGTTCTTTATATAAGGGTGTTCTGTATGGAGCAATGGCCTTGTATAAATAACATAAATGCTTGTATATTTTAACTCTGAAAAGATATAGGAAGAAAGTATATGCTAAACAGGGCATTGCTCCATAAAGAACACCCTTCCATAAACAACAATCAAGAACACCCTTATTTCAATCTGAACTATTGATTCTATTATGATCTAATTGCCCCGCCAGAGGCACCCACACAATTAAAATGCACCCTCACACATCAAATTAAAAAAAAATAGATGAACAGTACTTGCCACGTCACCTGCCACGTGGCATCCCAGATGACATCCCAGGTGATGACGTGGCAGTGCCACATAAGCAGGTGACATCCCAGATTAAAAAAAATCGATGGCAGTGCCACGTCAGCAGGTGACATCCCAGATGATGACGTGGTAGTGCCACGTCAGCATATGCCACATGGCATGCTGACGTGGCAGCTAACGTCAGTAGGTACTGTTCACAGAATATAATTTTTTTTTTAAAAAAAAATGTTCTTTATTGTTCTTTATATAAGGTGTTTGTCATGGAGTGCAATCATGCTAAACAATATAAATGTTTATATTTTATTATCGAGGATAAACATCTTCTCATTATAAATAATTTGGTTTGAACATAACACAAGTAAAAAAATTAATAGAATCCGTTCAAACAAAGTGCTGTAAGGTTTTATAGGCAAAATAAAAGATGAAATAAAAAGCAAACAAAAAAGAAAATTAAAATCATTTCACGGCCTAATTGTTCATTATTTTTCCTTTAATTAGAACTCCGCTTTAAAAGGTCAATATCAATTTGACTCAACACTAAAATGTCAATTCTCAACAATAATTTAAGTGTTAAAATAAACTTTAAAGTATGAAAAGACTGATTATAAAAATTTAGTTCTTGCTGAACTAAAATTTTACATTAATTTAAGTATTTTTTTTCTAACTTTTTATTTATAAACCTATTTTTATAGTTGAATTTTTAATCGACCCAAAGACTGTTCAATTTCTTAAATGATTTTTTTTATTGTCAGATTTGATTGATTAATTAATTTCAAATCTTTTAAGTGAAAAAGTTAGATAGGATTTCTTACAAATAACAGCATAACTACCAAAATCTATACGAACAAATGATCTAACCGACCAACAGAAAATCAAGCAACTAGCATTCACATGCATGTGCTTACAACTTTCACATTAAATTAAATACTTAAATTGTGGATACAATCTTGTATTGTGGGACTATTTTTAATATTTTTTTTAGGGTTTCATGTCCGGAGGTTATCTTCAGGTAATTATCTGAGATTAAAAAGAGAATATCTAATATGCACGAGGACATAATTGTAATTACAAAATTTTTTAAAAAAGTTTTTAACAATGCCACAATCTATTTACACTCTAAATCTTTAAAACTCAAGTATCTCCCCTGAGACATTACACCATATATGATCTTTACCAACACTAAAAAACGATGTTGCCACGAAAAATGTTGCCTTAGATGTCTAAAAATCAATTAAAACGGAACATCATAGCCGAATGTTACCGTTCATGTTGCCTTATAAATAATTTTTCCCTCAATACCAACACTTATATGGGTGTTGCCTTAAACACCCGAAAAAATGTTAAAAAAGTGGGGGAAAAAACCCCACTCATGTTGAAAAATAAGAGCCCGCTCTTGATGAAAAATGAAGCCCGCTCAAAAAATAAAATACATTCTCTCTCGCTCAAAAATCTCTCCCTCAAACACTCACACTCTCTCTCTCAAACACTCTCTCCCTCAAACATATCTATCTCTCTCTCTCTCTTAAAACTCTCCCGTTCATCTCCGGGTAAAAACTCTTCTCGCTCTTGCTCTTTCGCTCCGATTTGAAGCTCATCTCCGGTCGAAACTCATCTCCAGTTCATCTCCGTCTAATTAATTCGTGGTATGTTTGTTTCTCTGTCTAATTAATTAGTTCATTCGTAGTTTACAAACCCTAGTTTTGGGAGTTTTTTTTTTCCGGGTAAATGAGGCTTTGCCTCGTGGAATTTTATAAATAAGAAAGAAATGTACAGACCAAGAGCATAAACTCAAGGCCAAGAAAATAAATTCGCTTGGAACAAACTCCAAGGAATAAAGAAAAAGAAAAGGAAAACTCCAAAGAAACAAAAACAAAACCACTACAACTAAAGAAGACTAAGTCTCCAAAACCAACTACAACCCCACCAAAACAAGGATACAAAGTCAGTAAAATACAAACTAACCAAACCCACCCCTGATACCAATTGTCAAAAAGAACATGGAAATTATTTTCCAACAAAACACATCCACTAACCACCACATGACAAGTCTTGAGACCACCTAAAGCACATGCCAATTGTTGGCCACTAAGACTTCGAAAGTAGCAAATTAATAATCTAGCCCATGCTCTCAATAAAATATGAAAAACACTTTTTTTCATAAAATTGCATCTCAAAAAAGACCACACTTTTCTCTCCATAATCGGTAGAAAGAAATGATTTGATTAGCACATGGAAGACTGCTACTAGGCACGCACCACTTAAAATCAATATCATCCATCCATACGAATAATGCAGAAAAAATTGACAGGAATTTGATTAAATTTCCTGGGAACATGAAGCATAGCAACCAAGAAAAGCACCTTTGTCGAGAACAGGGCAAAGACCTCACTCTCGCACCCAGCTGAAAACCCCAGAAAATTCGGACAAGAAAAGCCTCTTGAATACCTAGAAAAACACTGCAAAAGAATATAAAACCCACAGAGATCATCACTCCAAGCACGAACCAAAAAAAAACTTGATCCTCTGTCTCATAATAATGCAAGATCGACCCCCAAACACATAAGAGAAACGTTTGATGACAACAACTTAGCCCGTAACAGCACACGCAACTGCAATTAGGACCACCAAGTCTTGTAGAAATCTGACAACACATCTCTCTGCTACAACAAATCAGCACTCTGCTTCTCCACCCAACAGACCCCAGAAGCAAGTCTATACACACCTTACAACAGCAAACACACTCAGGAGGTATAAAAACCCAACTGAACAATCGAAACACCCCAAACCCCCTGGATCGAAAGGATGGTATGTATCAAAAAAATCCAAAATTTTGCAAGGAAGATCACTCGTAGAAGAAAGAATGCCACAAAAGACACTACAACCCATTCCAGAATGCAAACTAACCACTTCCGTAATGAGATTAACCATTTGATTAGCAGACCCCTGATTGTTCTGACATCTAGAAGTGACAAAAAAGAATGGATTGTACTCCCTCGAAATATAGGACCAAAATCTCTGCATATCCAGAAAAAGAATAAAGGAACCAATCCCTTCCCCTGGAACATCAAAAAAATTCGAATTATCTCCCATGATGAATGAAATGCATCTGTGTGGAAATATTCCATGCTTCCAACACTTGTCTCACTCGAGTATTACTTTTCACTCTAAGACTTAACATTTTAAACCTTACAGCCTCTTGCACTAAATCAATTATCTGACGAGAAGATCGATTCTGAGATTGAAACAACCTCAAATTTCTTTCCTGCCAAATAAAATAAATTAAAGAACCCAACACCAACTTATTGACAATAGCTACTAGGTTCTTACCCTGCCATCTATTCGCTACAAATACCACGACCTGGCTCCAGCTCAAATCTTCCGGAATAAACACCCCCTTTCTTATGAAAAACCTTGAGACTTCTCGGCAAAACCCACAGTTAAAGAACAAATGATCCACCGAATCTCTCTGGGCCATACAGAACGGACACCACGACATTTCCCTCCGTTTGCCAAAATTGCATTCTAACTTGGGTCATTAATTTGTTCCTAATAGCCAACCACAAAATAAAAGAGTGTTTTGGGATTTAATTAGAGAACCAAACTAGATGAGCCCATTCGACCTCAGGATGCACTTCTCTAAAATCATGTGATAAAATGTGTGCTATGATGAAGAGTGAATTGACACGTGAACAGAAGAAGGCCCGTGAGAATGATGACAAGGACAGTGACATGGCTGATGATATACAGAACCGTTAGTGAGAGCAGGGTTGTGGTTGGTTACCAAGGGGGGACCACTCTCTCATTTGATTTTATTCCCGTGGGTACTATACTCAGTTATTAGCATTTTATTTGCATTTCATTTACTTGTAATTGACATTTGAATTTCATTTCCTTAGTATAATAGCTGGGATAGGACAGTGAGGATCATTATCTGAAATGTAAACAAACTCTCCTTTCTTATTCTCCAAGTCTGTATATCTCTGTTGGTTACATTCTTCAAAGCTGCTCTTCTTATTGACTGGCTTTTTGGAATTAACATGTTATCCTTTCTATTTTGGCTATAAGAATCTATTAGTTCACTGTCTTTTATATTGCATCGTATCACTGGTATCAGAGCTCAGCGTTCCTTGGACACATGGCTCAACGAAAAGCAACGAGATCAACAGAACACTCAGATGATGAAGGTAGTGACCTGCAACGCTTAGAGGTAAGCGTTCGAAATCTCTTGGAACAACAGAACCAACGTTTACTTGACTCTTGTTATGCTAATGCTCAGAATATTAATCAGAATGCTAAATCTATCTCTGCGTTGAATGAGTTAATTGTTGGTCTTTCTATGCAAATTAACAAACTGGTCTCTAGTAATGGCACACCTGAGTCATCTAGAACGATTGGGGAAAATAATAATACAGATAGATCTACAGAGATTCCTCATAGGAATCATAACTTTGCTTCGAGGATGACCAAGGTAGAATTCCCTAGATTTGAAGGAACAGATCTTAGGTCTTGGCTTTATAAATGTAACCAGTTCTTTCAACTTGATGACATTGAAGACGCACAACGTGTTAGATTAGCAGCCATTCATTTAGAAGGAAGAGCTTTGTTGTGGCATCAAAACTTCATGAAGAAATGCCAAAATCAACTACCTACTTGGGCTAAATATACAGAGGAGATCACTTTTAGGTTTGGTGAGCTTTATGACGTCCCTATGGCTGAACTAAAGGCTCTAAAACAATCTGGCACGGTACAAGAGTACCACGATAATTTTGATGCTCTAACTGGCAGGTTGCAACTATCTGAGGAACACCTACTGAGCTGCTATCTGGGAGGTTTAGAGGAGGAAATACAACTGGCCGTCCGAATGTTTTGCCCAAAATCTGTCCAACAAGCTCTATGTTTGGCCAAATTGCAAGAAGCTGCCCAAAAAGTTAAGAAGAACAAACCCAACTATAAGACACCTTTATTGCCAACCCCAGTCACTAAACCAGCCAATACAACCTTGCCTAAATCAAATTTTCCCAAACCTGCTGGTAGTCCACAAAATTCCAATAGAAAGACATTAACTCCTGAGGAATTCAATGAGAAACGAGCCAAGAATATATGTTTCTGGTGTGATGAACGTTACACTCCAGGTCATAAGTGCAGGGGGAAGAAACCCCAACTTTATCACATTGAAATGGAGGATGATGAAGAGGAAGAATACCAAGAATGTAATGGAGATGAAGAACTGGAGGGTGAAACTGAATGTGCTCAGATTTCTGTGCAAGCAATGGATGGTATCACCACATTTCAGACAATGAGAGTCACTGGTCACCACGGAAAGAAAGATTTGCAAATATTGCTAGATAGTGGTAGTACTCATAATTTCTTAGATGTTAACAAGGCCAGGAAAATGGATTGCAAAGTGGAAGTTATTCCACCTATGTGGGTGAAGGTAGCAGATGGTAATCAACTCAAGTGTGATAGCATGATCAGAAAATTCAAATGGAGAATACATGGGGTAGAATTCGAGGCTGATGTTCTACTCTTACCTCTCAGTGGTAGTGACATGGTGTTAGGCATACACTGGTTCACTCAACTAGGACCAGTAATTTGGGATTTTTCGAACCTAACCATGCAATTTACTTATAAGGGTGCAAAGGTGAAACTTAGAGGGGTGCAGACCAAGAAACTTAAGGGGATACAATCAAAACGATTGGACAAACTAATTAACAGTGCAGGGGAGCTGTCAATGTTGCAAGTCATCCCTTGTTCAGTAGGAAATTCACCTCAGGTCTCTACTCTGCAAACTGAACAGCATCTTAATGATGCTAAACTGCAATCGTTACTCCATAACTATAGGGAGGTGTTCACAGAACCTAAGGAGTTACCTCCTTGCAGACCTCACTTTGATCATCAAATTCCCCTAAAGGAGGGCACCGATGCTGTTAATCTGAGACCATACAGATATCCTGCTGTACAGAAGGATGTCATTGAGACCATGGTACAGGAATTGTTAGAATAAGGAGTGATCAGACCCAGTAATAGTCCATTTGCTGCTCCAATTGTCCTGGTCAAAAAGAAGGACGGGGGATGGCGGATGTGTGTGGACTATCGAAGTCTCAACAAAGCTACCATAAAGGATAAATTTCCAATTCCCATAATTGAAGAACTGCTGGAGGAATTATAAGGTACATAATTTTTTTCCAAGATAGACTTGAAATCTGGATATCACCAGGTAAGAATGCATGCTGCAGATGTTTATAAAACGGCATTCAAGACACATTTTGGTCATTTTGAATACCTGGTGATGCCGTTTGGATTAACGAATGCTCCCTCCACTTTTCAAGCACTTATGAATGATGTATTCCACCCCTTGTTGAGGAAGAGTGTATTAGTCTTCTTTGACGATATATTAGTTTATAGTAAATCATGGTCTGAGCACTTGGTTCATGTGCAAGAAGTTTTAGAGTTGATGTAGAAAATTCACTTCATGCTAATCTCAAGAAATGCTCGTTTGGAGTCACTGAAATTCATTATCTAGGTCACATAATATCTGATCAAGGGGTAAGTACAGAACCTGCAAAGGTGCAAGCTATAATTGATTGGCCTTCTCCCACAAATTTGAAGCAGCTAAGGGGCTTTTTGGGGCTTACTGGATATTACAGAAGGTTCATTAAAGGATATGGCCAGATTTGTAAACCTCTCACCAACTTGTTAAAGAAAGAAGCCTTTAAGTGGGATGATGTAGCTGAGAAATCATTTCAAGAGTTGAAGCAGATGATGGTTAAACCACCAGTGTTGGCTCTACCCAACTTCTCCAAACCTTTCTTGATAGAAACTGATGCATCAGGGTTGGGCATGGGTGCAGTATTGATGCAGGAGGGGCATCCAATTGCTTTTATAAGTAAGGCATTCTCCCCCAAAAATGCTCTGTTGTCAGCCTATGAACGAGAGTTACTGGCAGTGGTCTTTGCTGTGCAAAAATGGCAACACTACTTAATGTTGCAGCCCTTTACCATCAAAACAGATCAGCAGAGTATTAAATACATCTTGGACCATAAGTTAGCAACACCCTTTCAACAGAAATGGTTATCGAAACTGGCTGGTTTCGACTTTACAGTTGAATATAAAAAGGGGTCTGAAAATAAGGTTGCAGATGCTCTATCCAGAATTCCCTGTGCTTAGCTATTTGCATTAACCATCTCTTCTGTGCAATCTGATTTGATGGACAAGCTAAAACAATATTGGAAAGAGGAACATCAGTGGCAGAAAATCATTCAAGATATTCAAAAGGATCCTACGACACATCCTCACTTCAAATGGCAGCAAGATATACTTACTAGGAAGGGGAAGCTGGTGGTAGGTTCTAATCAAGAACTGAGGGAATCTATATTGACATGGATGCATGCCTCTCCCCAAGGTGGACACTCTGGAATTGAAGTTACCACTAAAAGAATAAAAGCTTTGTTCTATTGGCCAAACATCAAAAACTCAGTAACCACTTATGTCAAGCACTGCATCACTTGTCAAAAATGTAAAGCAGATCTGAGTGCTTATCCAGGACTGCTCCAACCATTACCTATTCCAAACAGCATTTGGGAGGAAGTCACCATGGATTTCATAGAGGGCCTGCCAAAATCACAAGGGAAGGAAGTGATCTTGGTGATCATAGATAGACTGAGCAAATACGCCCATTTCATGGCCCTTTCACACCCTTTTTCTGCCATCAAGGTAGCTCAGGTTTATATGGATCAGGTGTACAAACTCCATGGATCCCCAAAATCCATAGTGTTTGACAGGGATAAAATTTTTATAAGCAAATTCTGGTCAGAGCTAATGAGGCTGCAAGGTGTCAAACAGAAGATGTCATCAGCATATCATCCTCAGACAGATGGCCAATCTGAGGTTTTGAACAGATGTGTGGAAGGATATTTGAGGTGTATGTGTCATGAAAAACCCCTTGAATGGTCCAAGTGGCTGCCTTTGGCGGAATTCTGGTATAACTCTAATTTTCACACTGCTATTCAAAAAACTCCCTTTGAAGTAGTATATGGGATTTCACCTCCAATCCATAGGCCTTACATTCAAGGATCAACGGTAGTCGAGGCAGTGGATAGAAGCTTGCAACAGAGGGAACAAACAATTGCCATACTCAAGCATAACTTATGTAGAGCTCAGAACAGAATGCAACAGCTGGCTAACAGGAAGAGGTCAGAAAGGAGTTTTGAAGAGGGCGAATGGGTTTATCTCAAGTTACAACCGTACAGTCAATCAACGGTTGCTAATCGACCGTATCATAAGCTAGCCACCAAATATTTTGGTCCTTACCAAGTAATAAAAAAAATAGGGGAGGTGGCTTATTCCTTGAAGCTACCTACACACTCAAAAATCCACTCCACCTTCCATGTCTCACTCCTTAAGAAGCATCAAGGACCAGTACCTGCGGTCTTAGATGATTCTATTCCTCAAACGTATGATTCTGATAGTCTAGTGACAAAGAAACCTCAAAGAGTGTTGGAGATTCGAAGTATCAAGAGGAACAATGCTGCGGTAGTACAATGGCTAGTATAGTGGGAGAGTTGCTCTGTGGAAGAATCGATATGGGAAGATGCATCTGAGATAATGCAAAGGTTTTCTCAGTTTGATCCTTGGGGTCAAGGATCATCACATGGGGGAGGCATTGATACAATGTGTGCTATGATGAAGAGTGAATTGACACGTGAACAGAAGAGGGCCCGTGAGAATGATGACAAGGACAGTGACATGGCTGATGATATACAGAACCGTTAGTGAGAGCAGGGTTGTGGTTGGTTACCAAGGGGGGACCACTCTCTCATTTGATTTTATTCCCGTGGGTACTATACTCAGTTATTAGCATTTTATTTGCATTTCATTTACTTGTAATTGACATTTGAATTTCATTTCCTTAGTATAATAGCTGGGATAGGACAGTGAGGATCATTATCTGAAATGTAAACAAACTCTCCTTTCTTATTCTCCAAGTCTGTATATCTCTGTTGGTTACATTCTTCAAAGCTGCTCTTCTTATTGGCTGGCTTTCTGGAATTAACATGTTATCCTTTCTATTTTGGCTATAAGAATCTATTAGTTCACTGTCTTTTATATTGCATCGTATCATCATGCCAAGTCGAACTAGAGTTATACATACCCAGACTACCATCTCTAGAAATCCACCTAACCTTGTCCTTTCGATAGGTAGAGATTTGCACTCTCACACTGCGTAGCTCTGGCCATTTCTGAATGACAGCCGAGGGCCATACCACTCTCAGAGCCGATCCTGAGATTTTGGATGCCCTGTGCAAAACAAAAAAAAAGTGCCCTAATACTAATAAATTTTTTTTAATTTTTTTAACAACTACATAAAATATTAACAACTACATAAAAAAAGTGGTCCACTCTATCATCCATCACAAAATCCCCAACCTTATCCGTTGCAGAAAACCCCAGAGAGACAATCTCTCTTGAAGAGAATCTGTCCGAAATAGCACTATTTAGAGCCCAGGAGTCATGCCAAAAGAAAGTATTCCTGCCATCTCCCACTTGCATTTTAAAAAACCTTCTGAAATCAACCCCTAAATTAAGGATACGCTTCCAACTGTTTGAAGAATCCCAAGCAATATTAATATTCCAAAAACTTCTCCCTCGAAGTCTATAAGTATGAATCCACCGAACCCAAAGAGATTGACGATTAGAAATGATACTCCAAATATGAAACGCCATCAAAGCTTTATTCCAGTCGTGCAAAGGTCTTATTCCCAACCCCCCTTCTTTTTTAGGACGACAAACATCCTTCCAAGCCACTTTAGATTTTCCTTGAGATAGCTCAACTCCACTCCAAATGAAATTTCGAATTAATTTTTCAATTTCTTTTGAAACTGAAATTGGAAGAATAAAAACGGAAGCCCAATAAACTTGCATCGAAGCCAACACTGACAGCGCCAATTACAACCTCCCAGCAAAGGACAACCATCTATTCTGCCAACTCTGAATTCGAGCTTTAACTTGATGAATTAAAGGAACATAGTCAGAATGCCACAATCTCGTAGAAATAAGAGGAACTCCCAAATACTTAACAGGGAGGGTACCCACCTCAAACCTCATAATATTATTAATAAGCATCTGATTTTCAGGAGAAACTTTACAAAAGAATGAGTTGCTTTTAGCTTCATTAGGCCACAATCCAGAAGCACAACCAAATTCATCAATGGAATCCTTCAAAACTTGAATTGAGCAAGGGTCTCCATGAGAGAATAGGAACAAGTCATCAGCAAAGCAAAGATGAGAAATTTTCAACTTGTCACATTTACTATGAAATTTGAAAGTCCCATCTTCAGCAATTCTCTTCTTCAGAATAAGGGAGAGGACCTGCATAACTATAGTAAACAGGTAGGGAGATAAAGGATCCCCCTGCCTAAGACCTTTCTCCCCTTTAAAAAAACCAAAAGCCTGACCACTGACGATCACAGAATAAGAAGGAGTAGTGACACATTCTCTAATCCAACCAATCAAGATATCCGGAAACCCAAATAAACACATACCTTCAAAAAGAAAATCCCAATTAACACTGTCATACGCTTTCTTGATATCAACTTTAAACGCACACCGAGGAGTACCTTTGTTGCGATGATAATTTCTAAATAAATCCTAAGTCAAGAGAATATTATCACTAATTCTCCTCCCCGGGATAAACGCATTTTGATTATCATCAATGATGCACTCTAAAGATCCCTTTATCCTATTTGCCAAAATTTTTGACACACATTTATATAAAATGTTACATAAAGCAATAGGGCGAAAATCACCAACTACCTGAGGAGAATCAATCTTTGGGATGAGAGCAATAAGCGTGGCATTCACCTCTTTAAGGAGCTTACCAGTTGTAAAAAATTCCTTCACTGCATTACAAACATCCACTCCAATCACCGGCCAAGCACTTTTAAAAAAATTAGCGGAGTATCCATCAGGGCCCGAGGCTTTGTCATCTCCAAAAGAAAAGATCACATCTTTAATTTCAGCAGTACTAACCTCTCTGACCATATGAGCACAAATATCTTCAGGAACTTGCTTATCAAAAAATTCTCCCATACTCATAATACTCTCACCCTTCGAAGAAGAACCTAATAAATCCTTATAAAAGGAGATGAACAAATCAGCCATACCCTCTCCTTCAACCCTCTCCCCTTGATCATTTAAGATAGAAGACACTTTATTTTTATTCCTTTTCACTAGGAGACTCTTGTGAAAGAATTTATTATTCTGGTCTCCAACTCTAAGCCAGTGGATCTTAGACTTTTGCTTAAACATACGTTCTTCTTCTAACGCTGCCTCTCTGTACTCTCTCGACACCCTAGTTTCTTCAAGCTTTAAAACCTCGTTAAAAGGGTCACCATCCCTAGCCGTTTGCACATTAATCAGAACATCCATCAAATCTTTCACCTTAGAGCAAAGGTTACCCGAAGCCCAAGCTTCTTGTCGGAGAATTGGCTTTAATCTTCTAAGTTTCTGAACCAATCTATACATTTTATCCCCTCCCACCTGGTCATACCACCCTTGATGCACTAAACTCAGAAAATTACTTCTATTAGTAAGGAAATTCTGGAATTTGAAAGCCGAATTCCTCCTCACTACTACCTCGTTATCCAGCTGAACAATAATAGGGCTATGATCAATTGTTCCCGAAGCTAAAAAATTAGCTTTTGCTGACTTAAATTTACACTGAAAATACACATTTACAAGAGCCCTATCAAGTTTCTTAACAGTCCCAACACCTTGAGGCGAGCCTGACCACGTGAAACGCATCCCTGTAAAGTTTAAGTCCATCACCTCAATTTTATAGACACACTCTCTAAACTCCTCCATAGCAGGGGATCTCCCAATAACACCCCCTGACACTTCATGAGCATTCAAAATAGCATTGAAATCGCCAAGAATAACCCACGGCGACCCCCCTACTAACTGACTGAACACTTCTAAAGAATGCCAAAGATTACGTCTGGGGACATGATCATTAGCAGCATAGACAAACGAACAAAAAAAATTCACTTGGGACGATTTCTGCATGATCAAACAATGCATCACCTGGTCCGAACTAAACAACAACATCACTTCAAAAGAATTATCATCCCATCCTAAGACAATACGACACCCTTTACTACACAACTCTGAATTTGACAACCAACTCCAATTACGAAACATTTTGTTAAAAACAGACCCAGCATTTCGCTTATTAACATGAGTTTCCAAGATGCAACATACACCCACATTATTAGTTCTAATTAACTCCCAAACCTCCTTACTTTTAAAAGGTTGATTGAAGCCTCTTACGTTCCAACACAATAAGCTACTCATTAAGAAATATTAGGAATACCAGCTCGACTTCCTACTCCCCTCGAATCTCCAAACAACTGATCAATAGGAAATTCTTCCTGGTCCTTTAAAGAAGTAACATCATCATCTGAAATTAATGAATCTTCTCGGTTCGTCGGAACCGATAAATCACCCATCATAAACTTCATTGTATCATCTCCATCTGACTCCACATCATCCTCGGAAGAACAATCCTCATTAAAATTCTGATCATTCTTAAGTCTATAAAACTTCGAATTTTTGTCAAAATCAATCTGCTTTTCCTGTTTCTTAGCCCCCAGAGATACTGAACCATGAGTTTTTATTTTTTGTAACCCCATCACACCTCCACTAGCGTCTCCAACCTTCCCATTATTTTCCATACCAACTCTATTCTGATTCGATTCCATGTCCACCTTCTTAGATACAAGCTCTAAATTATCCAATAAATTTCCCGAGGCTAGCACTCCAAACGAATTTCTATGCACATGATCACTCAAATTCTTCTCTTCATGTTTCTTAACCCCAGAACTCTCTCCCTTAGAATACTTCTTCTCAACTCCAGAATTAGAGATATTAGTAATCTTACCTCGATTTATATAAGGAAAACTGTTTTGTTGTTTCTTATTGAAGACCCAATTTCTATTACCTTGAAAGTAGCTCCCCTGTTGCTGTTGTCCAACCTTCATACCAACCTTATCTTTTCCTTTACGCTGAACAACAACAAAATCATCACCTTCTTGTTTATCTTTCCTTGCTTCTAACTCTTCTATTAATTTCTTCTCCTGAGCTGCTATAGCAAGAGGACAATTATGAACCGAGTGACCAAATATAACACAGTTGGGGCACCATGATGGTCGCCAAGGGTATTCCACTCTCAATCGAACTTCCATCGTATCCCTACCATCTTCATTCGGAATAACAACAAAGACTTGATCAGGAAGAGGTTTATTAGCATCAACCTCAATAAGTAACTTTGCAAAACTCAACCTCCCCGTAGCTTCTTTACACATCCTTTCCGTTAACCCATCAGCTAGTAAAATATTCCCAATTCCACTCCCAATTCTACTAAGTCCTTCAACATTCCAATATTGTAAAGGAATATTATAAATTTTCACCCACAACGGGATAGTCTTAGGAACATCTTTAACAAGAACAATTTGAGGATACCATCTTTGCAAAATTAAAGGTTTACCTTCAATCATAATGATGAGGGATTTTTTTTCTTTAAGTTTGAGGAAGAAGAAGATTTATTAGAAGTCTTAGAAGATGAAGCTTGTATGATTTTGTTAATTTGGGGGGTTTACAAACCCTAGTTTTTGGGGGTTTTTTCTAATTGGGAGCACAATGTAACAGTCGAATCAAATTTCATTGGTCACATTGTTTATAAACGTTCTACATAAAAAAAAAAAAAAAAAAAAAACAAGAACTTCCCAAAGAAATTCCAATCTACTTATAAGTTTAATAGCATACAAGCATATCCACAACTATCACAACTTTCCCTAAGAATCTAGAAGTTTCCAGGTTAATGAAAGTTCTGTACAGAGGAAACTACAACTGTTAAGCAATAATGCTATGCAAGGATCAGTAAAACTCCAGTAAAGAGGTAAATACATGCATAACATGACTCGCTTAGCAAAAAAAAAAACATGACTCGTCCGACATTGAGGTATTCAGTGTCAAATCCACGGAGGGTAGATGAAACTAAAGCAGTGTGGTTAACTATTTAGATATGCAAGACATGGGTCGTCGGAAGTCTAAAGAATTTAGTGCTGAATCAGTGAAGGGCTTCCCATTCGGCATCCATAGTCCACCCTGATTGGGTATCAGTACAGGTGGTCGACCACTCTTCGTTGCTCCTGCTGCTTCACCATCTGTAGCTTCTTTCTTTTTCTTTACGAATTCGAAGAAATCTGCAACTTGACGAGCATACCTTCACAAAAGGGGGAACAAAAATAAATAAATCGCAAAACTAGATGTACACCGTCTAGTTCAACATTAAACAATACTATATCATATGGTGGAGGACATGCAAGAAAGAAAAACACAAAGTATGGAGCAGACCGTATCAATAGATATTACTAATTCAAAATATCAGCCAATATTTAAAACATGCACATGGCTGATGCAGGAAAAACAATTCTGCTTTGGCAACCTAACAGAAAGCAATATAATAAAATGACATTACACTTCTGTCTCCAAAGCAGATCTTAAGTGCAGTGGATAGATGTCAAGGGATTATATTGCAACATCAATACTTCCATTGGAGTTGTAAGTTGAGGCATTACCAAACTATAACAAATTAAGCAAAAATATAATTTCTATCACATATAAGGGAAAGTAATCATACTGTCGTTTTGCGTCAATATCCTTGCTGAAATCGATGTTGGGCTCGCAGTCAAGAACCAAAGCAGGAACCTGATCCGGATAAAAATCAAAACAAAAGAAAGCAAATAGTTTAAACATATTTTGTAAAGAGAGAAGGTACAAAAGGTAACACAACAAATTAGAAGGTACCTTTTGAATGCTTGAATGCATATGTTCACCCTCTAGATAAAACACACGGTCTCTAATGTCAGGAGGCAGAGTGTAGTCAACATGGAGGGGTAGCTTACTTACAGAAAATACACCATGATTTCCACTTTCAGATGGAAGAAGCCAGCTTTCATGTTTTTCATGTAAACCACGCAGATAGTCGATGCTTACACCCCCTTCCTCTGATCTCTTCCGATGCATCATTCTCTTGTGGCATGTATCAGGGCTAGCTCTAAGATAAATAAAGGCATCGGGAATGAGTCCAGGTAAAGATGACACGAATGGGTCAAACCAAGAGTCGTATATGCTAATTTCCATTTCGTTCATCCACTTCGCTTCATGAACGGCTCGCACAAACACCTTGTAGACAAGAAAATAAAATCAGCCATACAATTCTAATATTTTAGGTGCTCGTATACTAGGTGGAAATTTTACAAAAAAAAAAAAAGTTTAAAGATGCTAAGAAATATCATTCCATTCTCCTGGTTATGCAAATTCTCCAATTAAAACCTATGTTGCATCAGATTTAAATACCTACCAACTCCAAGACAAGGGTAAAGTGGGGAATTATAGGTTTACAAAAATAAAAAATTTAGAGATTGTAATGCATACCATTCTATCACTAAAAACACTTCTCTCCATCAGCCTAAGGGGCTTTATTCCTCCAGAAGACTCCTTCTCCTGCATTAGCCTTGTGACAAACACGTAATTTTGGAAGGTATATGCATACCTTTCGGGCTCAGCATAGAAAGCATCCAATATATTGAAGTGATCCCGTCCAACATCTTGCCACTTGCTGACAGGCTCCGGAACAATTTCAACAAGATCCTGTAGCTCAAGTGTTTCATTACCTATTCTCTGCAGGAAAGTTGATTTCCCAACACTGATGTTCCCTTCAACACAGAAGGTAAGCCGCTTCTTCGGGTTTGGTTTTACAATTAAATCGGAAGTATCCTCCTTTAGTTCCTCATCCACACTTTTTTTTATGTAAGTGGTTATACTCTCAGCATGATTCTTGTGAATTATTCCAACCGAACCTCGTAGGAACTCAACCATTTTCTCACTGGATTTCCCAAAAAACTGTAAAAGCATTACAAATATAACTGTCACAAAGCATAATAAGCCACTGCCCGTGCTTACAAAGATCCTATACTGCTTACAAGCAGATAAAACACAAAGCTTCTATATTACACTAGAAAAAAAAACAGAACAGGCAGTATGAGCTATCTGCTGCACATAATACACAGCCATATATTAAAACTAAACCAACTTCATCAAAGTGCACAGAACTCGAGCACAATAACATAAAACATGTACAGCTAACTCTGTTCCAGTTTATGTCTTTGCTTCCAAACATTCTACTCCAACATTATTCAATAACATTACTACTCAACAAGGAACAAGTACTCCAACACATTACACAAGCACAAGAATCAACGACAGTCATCACAATCAATCCCACTAGTCCTCCTATATTCAATTCAATCACACTCAATAACAAACGAATATTCCGAGGGCGAAAAATACCACCTCATCTAAACTATTAACTCAGTTATTAGCAATCAAATTCAATTCCTAGTTCTAAAATACTAATTTCGGAAATCAAGTATTTCAACACACAACTCTCCCACGGAACTCATCATCTCAGATATTACGCACAAACACAAGCTAATTAAACGCAAACATTACCTAATAACCAAATTCAACAAAAACAAATAACTTGAAAACACGAAGCAAGAGTCCACCTTATCTTTATAAATTCGTTTAAGTTCCTGTACGCCACCAATCCCTTTGTCAACAAGCTTCTTGAAATTCCTCGGTCCAACTCCCGGAATCGCCAACAAATCAGTACTCTCCGCAATCATATCGGTCACACCACTCCCTCTCTGCTTCCTACTATTAGCCTTCTCAACCGACTCCTTCACCACACTCTCTCCCTCGCCGCTCTTCGCCGCAACCGAACACTTCTCAGCCGCGTCCGTACAATACCAGGCCGACCTGGAGCCGGTCCAAGCCCTAATTGGCACCACAGAAAAACTAGTACTCTTCATCGAATAGTTGCAAATCCTGCAATTGTTGCTAAACGACGTCGTTTTGAGTGGGAGTGGAGAGGATGGAGTGAGGTAAGAGCGAGCGGTGGACATGAAGTTTACTGAGAGAAAAGTCTTAGTTTTAGAGAGAGAAGTGGTAGTGCTAGTAGAAGCAGGGTTTAAACGCATAAGTTTGTGCATTGTTGTTGTGTAGGAGTATTAGCATTAGACAATTATTGTTGTTTTACATGTGGTGGTGAGAGTTTCTGTGATTATTTGTGTGTGTGTGTCGAGAGAGAGAGACTGAGAGAGAGAGTAGAAGAGAGAGTGGGCGGGAAGGGAGGGAAGGGGTTTTGTGTGGGAGAGAGAGTGAGAGAGAGAGAGAGAGAGAGATGAATTTGGGGAAATAGGGTTTTGGGGTTACGGAGAAGAGAGATTGGTTAGTACAGATTTTTGGCTTCTTTGTCGTCTTCTCCGTGTTTTTCTTATTTTATATTTTTTTACGAAATGCAGATGTTTTATATCATCAAATCATGGGAAATACAATCTTTAACTTTGATCGGAACAGATCTCCAATCAAAGATACGATCAGGATACATATGTGACACATGAGCAAGTTCCACTACACCATAAGTAGGGGTGTAAATGAGTCGAGCCGAGCCGAACTCTAAAATGTTCATGTATCGTTTGTTAAGAAATTATTGAACTCGAGCTCGAGCTCGAACTTGAATCGAGCCAAAAATTATGTTTGAGCTCGGTTCGTTAAGATAAAATGTTGTTCGCGAACCGTTCACGAACATGTGTCATGAGCTTACTCACGAACTTTTGCTTTCGAACAACTCATTAAGCTTGTTCACGAGCTTGTTCATGAAATTATGCTCACGAATAAATCTTAAATATTGCTCGCGAACTTATGTTCACGAGCCACGAGCTCACTTACGAACAACTCATAAACTTATTTTCTTATTTTTGTATACAAAAATCTAACATTTAAAAAATTAAAACGTCTAAAATTAAATAATTAAATTTATGTATCAACACTAATAATAATAATAATAATAAATCATCAACCAATAAAATTTTCACATCTCCTTACATAAATATCATTTGTCATATAAAATACTAATTTTCATACATAAAATCTATAAAATATCAGTTATACAAAAGTATCGATCTCCTTACATAAATTTAAAATCTTATTTGTAAATTTTGGCATAAATTATATGTTTCTAGTATTATCTCATTAAATTTTATAAATTTAAAGTATTAAATTTTTTATTATGTTTGTAGTGTTTAATTAATTTATTTTGGTATTTATATTTCATATTTGCATGTATCTCAAGTTATTATCGTTTCAAATTTTGAACAATCTTAAATATATTTTGATTTCTTTTTATATTTAAGTAGTATAAATATATTTATACATCAGTAATATTTAATACTAAAGTTTAGCACTTAAAATGATGTAATATTTAATTTGATACATATTTTGACAAATATATACTATTACACTACATATACTAATTGTAAGATTTAGTTAGTTGTTATTATTGTTATTATTATTATTATAAAATAAACAATTATAATATCTAGCATAAAATATAAGATATTCTAATTAATAGTGTATAATTAATAAGAGTTTCGAGAGTATATTTTAATAATCAAACATATATATTATATATAGGAGATTATCTATCGAATTTGTTTATGAACCGCTAATGAACTCGAATATCGAGCATGTTAACGAGCTCAATTATCGAACTTATTCACGAACAAGTTCATGAGCTATGTTCACGAACTTGTTCACGAACTATGTTTACGAACACATTAATCGATCTTGTTCGCGAGCTATCGAATCGAACTTTACCATGATCAAGTTCAGCTCGTTTATAAATCGATCCTTAAAATCATGTTCAAGATAGACTCATTTATGAATCGAACCGAACTCGAACCGAGCTTTTTTCGAACCAAACGCCGAACCGTTCGCGAATGTATCAGTTCATTTACAGCCCTAACCATAAGTGGCCTATTGCAACAATTTTAACGGTGTTGCAATCAAAAGTGTTGATATAAATGAATGGTTTTGTAATTTTTTTTAGCAATTGCAACATTCCAAATTTGGTGTTACCTTTAATTCAAAAGTGTTGCTCGATTGCAACATTTTGAGCCAATGTTACCATTACTAGTCAATTTTGCAACACTTGATGCAACACTTTGAGAGCTTCCCAAATTTAACCCAAATATATCACTAGCTATCTTATATTCCCAAATATTTCTCCCGCCCCCACCATTTTCATCCAATTATTTCCCCGCCCCCCCCACCATTTTCACCAAAATATTTCCCCGCCCCCCACCCAAAATATTTTCGCCCAAATTTCCTCCCCCCCCCCCCCCCCGCTGTTTCACCCAAATATTCCCCCGCTCCCCCTCGATCTCTTATTTCCCTGCTACCCCGCTCTCTTATTTTCCTCTCATATCTATATCTATATATCCATAATATCTCTATATCTATAATATCTTTGCTGCTTTGCTGCTTCGATTTGAGTTTGGTGCTTCGATTTGAGTTAGGTGCTTCAATTCGAGGTTTGTGTTTGTGTTATAATTTGATTTTGGTGCTGGAATTAAGGTTTAGTGTTCTAATATTTAGATTTGGGTTCAATTAGGGTTTAGATTTCAAGTACAATTAGGGTTGAATTAAGTTTTTAAAATTAGGGTTTTTGTTCTAAATTTGATTTTGATATTTGTGATTTGGTGTTTATTTGCCCCGATTTTTTCATTTAAAATATAGTTGATTTATGATTTAATTTAGGATTTCTACCCAATTTAGGATTGATATTTACGAGGGTATAAGTTGAGCTGATGTTTTCCATGTACTTTTGTGGTTGAATATTTTGTTAATTTATTATTTATATGCTCTGTTCTTAATCATGGTTGCAGGTGAGTTTTTAACAGTGTGGAGTTTACAAGTTTGGAGTTTGAATTGCAAAGCTAGCTACTTTAAGGTAAATTTTCTTCAACAGTTCCAACTTGTAAACGCTCTTTATGTTTAAGTGTGTACTTTTTTTTTTCATTTGCCTTTATGTTTTGCTAGATGTGTATTGTTTGGGCTGCCATTGGAATGGTAAAAATGGATTATTATTAGCTACTAGGGTTTTGTTTGAGTTGAATAGTATACCTATTTGTATTTACCACTAACTTGATTTAAGTAAGTTATATGATATATTTCATTTTAATTTCAGTATTAGGATTGCTAAAAAGATTTAAAGTATTACATAAGTGAATAATAGTTTATCTAGGTAGATAAGGTGTTTGAAAGCATAATGTATTTAAAGTTATAAAAGGTGTTAATATTGTGTTGCTGAAAGACAAAGTAAATTCAGAAATATATTAATTAATAATTTTATTTGTTTAACCATATGGTTGATGCTGAAATGTAACTCTATGTGTAGTAATGGACAATCAAAGTGCTAACTGGTTAGGACTTCCCAAGTATAGTGATGAATACTCTAACGGGGTAAAAGATTTTATAAAAAATGCATTTCGCAAATATGCAATAGGAGAAGAAATTAGGTGCCCTTGTAAGAATTGTAATAATAAAGGCTGGCGCACTCGAGAAGTAGTCTACGATCATCTTATCTATGAAGGTCCTTCTCCACTATATGTCAGATGGATATACGAGATTGCACATGCCCCTGATTTTAGTATCGAAGATGAGATGGATTATGAACTAGGAACTGATTTTAGAGATAATTTTGATGAACTATTGCATGGCACTTATCGTAATTTAGGAAATTGCGATGATGGATTTTCAAAAGGCCCAAATGCAGATGCAAGACACTTGTACCGTATTGTCAGTGAAGGAAAACAACCGTTATATCCTGGATGTAAGAAATTTTCGAGGTTAGGTTTTATTGTTAGGCTTTACAATCTGAAGTGTGCACATGGAATTACTGAATCTGCATTTGGGAAATTGTTAGAGTTGATTAGGGAAGCCTTTCCAGATGCCCATATTCCTTCGTCTTTTAATGCCGCCAAAAATGTCATTAAAGACTTAGGACTCAACTATCAGAAGATACACTCGTGCCCCAATGATTGCATGTTGTACTGGGCAGAAAATGTAAATGAAGATGCTTGCAAAAAATGTGGCGTTTCGAGGTGGATTTCTGTTGATAAGAAAGGTGTTGATAATGAAATGGAGAAGGTGACTAGCAAAGTACCAGCAAAGGTTATGAGATACTTTCCTCTAAAACCTAGATTGCAAAGAATGCTTATATCAAAAGAATTTTGTAAACTCATGACATGGCATGCTGTGGGTCGAAAAGAGGATGGGAAGCTGAGACATCCGGCTGATGCGGAGGCCTGGAAGACAATGGACAGGTTGTATCCTAAGTTCGCCTCAGAACATCGAAATGTTAGATTAGGCATATCGGCTGATGGATTCAATCCCTATCGCTCAATGAGTGGAACTCACAGTACCTGGCCAATAGTGTTGATAAATTACAACCTTCCGCCATGGTTAAGCATGAAACCTGAAAATCTTATTCTTTCAACATTGATCCCTGGTCCAAATGATCCTGGGAACAATATTGATATTTATATGCAGCCTCTGATTAGCGAGTTGAAAGATTTATGGAACGTGGGCTTAGAAACTTATGATATTGTGACTGATCAGAATTTTAGAATGCATGCTAGTGTCCTCTGGACAATTAGTGATTTCCCTGCATACGCGATGTTATCAGGGTGGAGTACGAAAGGCAAATTAGCTTGTCCCATATGTCATTTTGAAACCTCTTCAATGTATTTGAAACATAGTAAAAAAGTATGTTACATGAACCATAGAAGATTTCTTGACCCAAATCATAAGTGGAGGCTGGATAAGAAAAGATTTAACGGAGAGGTAGAAATGGGAGAATGTCCAGCACCATTATCGGGAAGAGAGATTAAAGAATTGTTGTGCGACTATGAAAATGATTTTGGAAGGACCAAAAAAAAACAAAAGGATAAAAGTGGTTCTCCTTTTGAAAAGAAGTCCATATTTTTTGAATTACCTTATTAGAGTGAAAATTTACTAAGACATAACCTAGATGTCATGCATATAGAAAAAAACATATGTGATAGTATACTAGGGACTTTGCTCAATATTGAAGGCAAGACGAAGGATCATGTAAGTGCCCGTTATGATTTACAAGAAATGGGTATAAGAAAGGTACTTCATCCAATAAAATCTGTTGATGGGACACACATTGAAATCATGGCTGCTGTTTTTGACATGACAAAAAAAGAAAAAGAAATTTTCTGCTCAGTTTTGCGAGATGCTAAACTGCCGTACGGTTGCGCATCAAATGTTGGTCGATACGTACAAATGAGCGAGAGGAAGGTGTCAGGGTATAAAAGCCATGATGCGCATTTCGTGCTTCAATATTTGTTACAGTTTGCAGTTAAGAAAAGCTTAAAACCTGAGGTTGCAATACCTTTAATCAGACTAAGTGCATTCTTCCGGGGTATTTGTAACAAAGTGATTGACTTGGAAGAAATGAAGAGGCTGCAAAAGGAAATTGTCGAAATAGTTTGCCAAATGGAGATGATTTTTCCACCAGCTTTCTTCGACATGATGATTCACTTGACAATTCATTTGTGCAGAGAAGTTGAATTAGGTGGACCAGTGCACGTTCGATGGATGTTTGGTATTGAAAGGTATTTGTGTAAGTTAAAGTCATATGTTCGCAATAGGAGCAGGCCTGAAGGTTCTATAGCAGAAGGCTACTTAGCAGAAGAGTGCTTGATATTTTGTTCACGATTTTTATGTGATGATGGGGAAAACAAAAATAACGAGTGTTCCGTTGAAGCTGGAAATTCAAGTCGAGAAAATTTGGGATATCCTATTGGAGGAAGGAGAAATAAAGATGGAAAACTTATTCATTTGAATGATAATACTTGGATGCAAGCTCATCGTTACATTTTATTCAACTGTGGAACTGGGGAAATAGAAAGCTTAATTGAATAACTTTTATAAGTTCTAATTTTAACTTAAACACTGCCATTATTTTAAAATTGCATGCTTTATAGTTTAACACGGTAATCATTGTAGGGAGCATCGAGCCTTAGTAAATGGTCAGGCAAAGTCAAAGAAATATAAGAGGGAAAGAACACACACTCAGGAGTTCTACAAGTGGTTAAAAGAGGAAGTCGGGGCTAAAAAGAATGTTTCAACAGAAGTAGCATCACTGGCTAGGGGTCCTTATCGAACAGCAAAGAGGTTTCAAGGTTATGTAATAAATGGTTACAGGTTCCATACAAAACAGAGAGATAATAAATGCACAACACAAAATAGTGGTGTTTTTCAAACATCTCTAACCACTAGTTTTGCAAGTGCAAAGGATCAGAACCCAATAGTCGGGGAAGTCAATTACTACGGTTCAATTGAAGAAATCATTGAAGTTGATTATTGGGGTGTTTTGAATGTAGTTTTATTTAGGTGTTGTTGGTACCAAGAAGAGAAGGATGTTTATGGGCTGACTCGAGTCAATTTTCAGAAATTACACCAAAAATATGATCCCTTTGTCCTGGCTTCACAAGTACATCAAGTCTTTTATATAGAAGACCCTACTGAAAAAGGAATTCATTATGTTATAAAAAAACTGGCGACGGATTGGTATGATACAGGAGATGAGACGAATTCAAATGAGGAAAATGTGAATGAGCAAGTTGTAAATGATCATATTCACATTGATTATGATTTTGACAATCAAGAAACCTGTGTTAACTGGTGTAGAGATGATATGCCTGCACAACATATTCCCATTGATAAAGACTCTTTAATGGTATACAATTTATTTAAAAGGTTTTATTTCATGTTAATAAAATCAATGTATTCGAAACTCTTTATTTGTATATCTGACTGATTGTGTAAATTTTTAATGCATGAGAATTACTTATCCATTTTGACTTAAGTGTTAAAAATTTTATAGTACATGACTACTTATAAATGTTTAACTGCATCTACTTAATACTTTAGATTATATAATAATTATGTGAATTATAGTTTAAATAACAATTTCTCTCTAACTGATTGTGCAGGATGGGTGATAAAGTATTTAAACTTAAGTTCCACCACAAAGGAGAGTTTTTAAAAGCACGATACGCTGATGGAACCACTACTATGGTGTTGCACGTAGAAGCTGACAGGTTTTCTTATACAGAGTTGATGGAGCAAGTAAAAGAGGACCTCAAGTACACCGAAATAGGAGGAATATATATCAAAAAAGAAAACAGTGGTGGTTGGAAATTGTTATCAGATGATAAGGACTTGACTGAATATACTGATGGATTTAAAAATGGTGACACGATAGATTTTTACATAGACAATAATGTTGATAAGAAGATAGAACCCCTGAAGCAGATGCAACCTCATGTTGTTATACGACCAAGGCCAAACCTGTTAAAAGGTAGGTACTGACATTATTTAATATTTCTGAAGTTTTTTATGTATCCAGTCAAATTAAATTTGTTATGTGTGTAGGTAAAAAAGTTCAGCAGAAATGCACATTTGTGACAATTCAAGAATATCAAAAACAACACCAACCAATGAAAAAAGCTGTGAAAAAATCACCTGTTTTGAAAGATGTGGATAATGGGAATGTGAGGAGAAAGTTAACACTTGAGAACAATGTGAATGGTGAAAAATCTGGTGAAGTAGTTAAGGTAAAAAAATAGTAGTATATATATGACTTTAATTTTGTGTCTTCTTCTGGAAGATGAGATACTTATATATATCACTTGTTTTATGCAGTTAAATTCTGCTCTAAATATGTTAAAATATGTTACTTGCAGTTACCACAAAAGGATGGAGATGAAGAAGATTATGATGCTCGTGCATTAGTAAGGAAAAATTATGAGAAACTGAGGGTGATGCAAATGCAAAGAAACAAAGAGCGTCTAGCTGAATTGAATATTCCTACATTAGTAGAGGACTTTAGACTCTCTGGACAGCCAAAGAAAAATAAAAGAAATGGTAAAGATAATGAAGAAGGTTGTGATGACTATGTTCTAGATGTTGAGAGCGAAGTTGATACTGAAAACGTGACAACCATTACCTCCAAGGTCCGTAAATAGTTCTTTATTAATAAATTTAGTAAATTATATTTCTTACCTTTTGGGGTTTAGATTAGTATTTGATGCAAGTGTTCCGTTAGGTGGTGTTGTGATAAATCTCGTATTGTTGGTAAAATAATTGAGCCGGTTTAAACCAACTCTTGCTGTAGATTTCATTTTGGAATCTACTACTATTTTAACAGTAACTAGAGTATGTAAATTATTTGGATTACGTTACAAGAATCAGTGCTTAATTAGAAGGTAAATATTGTAGAGAACAAAAAAAGCTGGGGAGATGAAGGTCGTTTCTAGACCAAAAACCCGGTCACGAGCCAATGGTTCAGTTGCAGCAAAGGAGACAGGGATAGAGCCTAATCCTATACCTAATTCTGTAAAATCTGCTGATTTACCTCCTTCAGCAAATGGGAGAAAATTACAGCAAACAAAGGTTGCTGGAAATGGTTCTATGGCTGCTTACTTGCAATTGCGAGATCGCCAAAAGTTCGAGGAGGAAGCAAATGCAAAGGCTAAGGATGATGCTAGATTAAACATGGCAACAGAAACTGATCCCCAACCAGGTAAGATATTAGATTTCAAATTGTGCAGTTCTTATTTTAATAAAAAATGAACAACTTTATAGAATATTTTTGTTAATAGCAAGATGTGTACAATATGCTAAAACTGAAATGATGGAGTAGAATTGTTGATATGCCCTCTCATATTATAAATTATAGTACTTACATTATAAGTATCTGTTATATACAATGGAAGTGACTACGAAGAAACGTAGAGGGGAAACAAGAATGGACAGGGTTTATGCACGTAATGAAAAGAAGTTAATGACGTTAAACCGCCGATTCCAGCCTGTATCAGATTGTGGTGACAAAGTGATATCGGAGTTAAGCAATTTCTGTGGAACAATAGCAAAAGACTATGTGCCTCTGACTTTCATTAATTGGCATCAAGTTCCCAAAATGGACAAGGATGTTTACTGGGATATTGTGTTGGTAAAGCTTGTTGATTTATAATAATAGCAAATGCATTTGGACAATTACTTATTTTCTTAGAGTGGGTAATTTTGTGTGTTTACTTGTTCCAGGATAAGTATATTATCTCTGAAGAGGGCAGGCCTTGGGTGATGAGGACAATTGGAGATTCATGGAGGGTGCATAAATCCCGTGTCAAACGCAAGCATTATTCTAAATATGATAACGATAATGACAGGATTAAGAACAAGCCTGATAACATTCCACTGGAGGAATTTAAAGTTCTTCTAAAATATCGGGGAGATAAGAAAGTGCAGGTATAGTCTATATTTGGTTGATATCATTGGCCTTTTGCTCTCAATTAATTATTTTATTACTAAGCTACCCTTTTGTGTTGGTGAATTCATTATTTAGGATTTGGCTGAAAAAAACATTTAAAATCGAAAAATGATAAAAGACGCGCACACTGCAGGTCCCAAAACCTTTGCTCAAATCAGCCACAATATGGTATATGCTTGTATGAAAGAAATGTTAATCATATTCCCTTTTTGTTTTGTTTTCAATTTTTTAATTTCTTGTTGATCAATTTTATTTCAGAAACTCCAAAGACCTGATGTGGAAGATTACTCACCTACCAGGGGTCAGATTTTCTTCAAAACACGCAAACGGAAAGAAGGACGTGAATACAAGTCAGCCACTATGTTGCTCAATAATACTGAGGAAACTGCATTTCCAGAGGATGGTGACTCTCATGGACCTTACTGGTTAGTTGGAAGACATGCCAAAACTGCAAGATTGCGAAATGCTTCTTCAGACGCTTACGTGCAGCAGCTGACAACGAAGATAAGGAAACAGGTCGCAGATGAAATGGAAGGAAAATTAAATCAGAAAGTGCAAGAAAATCTTGCACGAGTGCTGAAAATGCTGGCAGAAGCTAATCCTGCTTTCAATGTTAATATGGATAACTTCTACAAAACTTCCAGTAAAGACGACAATGGGACTCCGGTAACTATTGCTGCTATTACTGAACAAGGCACTCATGGAGGTGCTAGTTCATAGATCCATCCTTTGATAACTTATTCATGCTATTTGCGAAGTATGGCCAACATTAATTATTAGTACTACTATATTTTGGTTGGTGACTTGAAAGTCCAGTTGGTTGGTTTAATATTTTGAACTTAAGGCTTGTGATGAAGGCAGAATGTTTGTTGCCGATTTTTGTTAATTTATTTGGTTTTTGCAACTTGAAACTATTTGGGTTGGGTTTGCAGATTATGGTCAAGTTGGTTTGTGACTTGATCAATGTGTTGCTTAGTCATACTTTGTAAAAGTTGACGTATGGATTATGTTTTTTTATTTAAGTAATGCTAGCCTTTTTTTATTAGTGTAGTTGTTCATATTAAGTTGCAATTGTTGTTTCAATTCCACATTTACTGCCAAAATCAAAAATATTATTATAAGATAATGTATTTCAAAATGTTACCAAATATATAGAGTTACCCAAAAAAATGTTGCCAAAAGTGTTGCAATTATATTTTACAAAATCATAATTTAATTCTTTCCAGGTTATTTGGCAATACTTTTATGATGTTACTATAGATCAGAAAAGTGTTGCATCACAACCCTATAGCAATATTTTACTCAGTGTTGCAGTAGATTTGACAAAGTGTTGCCTTTAACATCTAAGGCAACGGCCAGAATTGCAATACCCAAAAGTGTTGCAATCAACCATAAGGCAACATTTTGTACACATATGGCAACACTTTTTTAGTATTGCTGTAGATTATATATGGCATAGTGTTCGTGTGCCGACATATTCGCAGACCGTTTAATAAAAGACAACCTAATGTTGTTGTAACGAGCTAACTCTCTGTAATCCTCAATTACCTTGCCAAGCCTCGAGCGCATGGGAGCAACACTCCTAATTAACTGTATGACTACGAGGCAATCAGATTCTATAATAACCGATGACCATCCCATCTCCATAGTCCAGCTTAAGGTGTCTTTAACAGCTATAGCTTCTGCTAAAGTTAGATTCATAACCTCCGGTTTAGTTAGTGACTTGGCCAAGATCAAACAGCCATCATAATTACGAGCAACGATTCCGAAACCCGAAACCCCCTTTTCCTAAAATATAGCCGCATCTATTGTGATCTTTACTTCATCATGTTGTGGCTTGACCCAGCCCCATCCCCTTCAACTATAGGAATGATAGGCACTGAATTTCCTCTGTTCTGAGCCGCACTCCACTGTGAAATATACTCACATGCTTTTGCAACTATTCTCAAGATTGGCCATCTTTTACCGTTCCAAACCAGGTCATTACGCGATCTCCAAATTGACCAACATAGCGTTAAGCTCTTTGCCTTATTATCGAGCGACTGACCAGCTAATAATTGAGCCAATCAATCCATAAACTCCCAGTTTCCTTCAGTACTAATGTCCGGTTTAAAAACTTTCCAGCACGCAGAAGCAAATTTACATTTTACTAAGACATGAATAATAGTCTCTGCATCTTCATTGCAAACTGGACATATGTTGTTAACTTGCACATGTTTGGCTTGTAATTGAACCAAAGCAGGTAAACAGTACATAGAAGTCCTCCACATTAAATTCATGACTTGAGGAGGCGCTTTAGTACTGCAAACAGTCTTCCAGAACTCCATGTGGCTGCCTTCGTTCCAAGCACCTTTCTATTTCTGCAAAAGTCTATAAGCGCTTTTCACTATATATTGACCTGTATGCTCCATATTCCAGTACAGAGTGTCTTTATCCAATTCTTGTTCGACCACCGTATTCAATATAGCTCGACGGTCTCTATCCACGAAAATTGTAACCCCCCGATTTCCCAATACTGAAAATATACTGTTTATAATAAAATAAACTTTGATACAAGGGAATTTTAAAAAAAAAATCGGCATGAAGTATCCGTAAATCGGACTATCCACCTGTATTTCAACCCAAACCAAATTCCAATTAACAATTACAAATATAACTTAATACACCAACGATTCCTCACCGAGGATCGATTCCAGGTTATGGTATGAAACAAGAATCTAAACTTTACAAATTTCTACAATTTCTTTCACTACTCTGAATATAATTATTATACCGTCTGGTCTGTAGCTTAATCCCAATATGTGCTTCCCCGCTCTAGCTCCGAAATTTATCCTGAATATAATGCCTCATTGCTCTCATACGATTTGCACAATGTAGACATCCATCTTTAACCCTAACTGAAAGGTTAGGAAAAAAAATAAAGCAAAAGTGAGCTAAATAACGCTCAGCAAGTTAATAATATAGTGAAACAACAATATCTCAATAATTCATTGATGAACAATATCAATGATTAATATTTTTCAAAGGAGTAATTCAATTTCCATCATAGGATTAAACTTTCCATTTTCTTCAAATCATCTTTCATGAAAACATTTCTTTTCTTAAAACCATTTCATCGTTAAAACATACTTTCCATAAAATATTTTTTAAAATCATTTAAGTTGATTGGAGTTTTTCCACGACTCCGGATAATACGGGTGATCAGCCACGTAAAGTCCCCAGCCCGGAAACTCGATCCCTCTGGACATAAATTGGGTTCCCAATTAGGCAACACATTGGCCTTTAAAAGGTGTTGGACTGGTCCCACCAGAACTACAGCACAAAAATAAAACATGCTGGACCGGCGTCACCCGGCCTCTTACGCCTCCAATCTGAAGGAATCCGTAGAAAACATTTTAACGAAATCCCCAAAAATACAATCTTTAAAACAATTAAAACATTTCACTTTTAAGTCCTTTATACTCACTGATAACAGATCAGCCCAGTATAAGGAATTTTAAAAACATCTTTAATTAAGTAGTCCATTTTAATGAGCGACAATAAAAGATTAAGAGTCAAGGAAGCAATTGATATAGGGAATTATAAACAATAAGGCAACAAGATTAAACTAATCATGTCATGGTTCAATAAGATTGAATCATAATTCAACAAGGAAACATAAATAAATTAAATAACGGAGCAAGTATTAAGATTCTGGAAATGAAACAGCAATTATAAAGAAAGCAAGGAATACGGAAAATTCAAAGTTCAACAGAAGATTTAAGTTACTTCACTGGCTAAATCCACTCATTTCAAAGATTAGCAATTGGTATAATTTTAATGGCAAAATTTGAATTTACATAAAAGAGTTGAATAATTTAAACCGAAGATTTAATAAATTCTCAATAACCCAAGGTCTCACTCTTGTCAGCTAAGCACCTATAGGCTTCAGCTGCCAAACCGGCATGCCAATAATGAGTTTGAATAATTAAGAAGATCTCAATTCATTCTCGATTTTAACCGTCACTGAGCAACACATGCCTCAACGACAGTATAAACCTTGAATTAGTTTACATCAATTTGAGAGAAAACGTATTTTGAAGAATCCCAGTATAGATGAGAAATATTGAAATAAAATAATTTTAAAAGAAATCAACACCTGAACGATAGGTGAGGAAAACAAACAGTGACAGAATAATTTGAGAATGAATGTTTGTAAATTAATAGAAGAACAAAGTCACTGGCAATAAAAATGTAGAGTTTAGGTACTAGCAAAATGATTTGAAAGAAATATCGTTTAATTGACAAGACAAGTTCACATTATTTAAAAATGAAATTGAATGGTACAAATGATTACAAGAAAGGAATTGAAAGGACGCATATATATAAATAATAGAAACATTTTCACATCACTTGAACGTAAGTGAGGGATAGTAAACTTGCCTCAATACACAGGGTTTCCATTTTCAATACTTCAACACTTTATCAGTTTACATCCATCTCTACTTCTTTATACTTCACTTTTCTTTGATCACACATCCATCTTTCCTTTATCACGTGTCAGTCCCGATATTTACCTCCTTCCTCTACATTCCATCTACACGTGCACTTGCTCTTAGCTGGCCTTCTATTCGTACCTATATATAGGTAAAGTACTAATTCAGTACACGTATATTTCTTAACCGTCTAACTCTATTCTACCCAATCGTGTCCTATTACACTTTACAATATAACATATAGCACATTTTAGTTATACTCGTAAAATAGTCTGGAATAATCATATAACCCATATAAACGCTTATTTCCAACTTACACTTATACCTTTTTAATACGTACAATATATCGATTAACTAATAATTCTTATTGAAATACTATAAGAAATATAAAATAGTTCTAACGAAAATTGGACGACATTAAATTCAAATACAATTTCCAACTACACAACTCGCGTAGGAATTTCAATCCCGAAATTAACTAGACTCGAATTAACAAACAAAAAATGAAATTATAGGGTAATCATTTACTTGTATAGGCCAAAAACACTTAAATCCTTGACACAATTGTTATAATACATAACCCATATTACCATTTTGCTATAAACGATTCACCAAAAATTCCACCACACTGCCAGAGATCTAAGAATTACATATTGACCTTTCAATTAAATCCATTTATCATAGAGCAATGGGACAATTAAAATAGAAATCCGAACTTGAAAGATCAAACAAGGGAACGATTAAAACCTACAACAGATTTAAAAGGATACATAAGCATGGTTACCAAAAACCAATTCACGTCACACTTTTAGGTCGCAACCCACTTGAAAACTTCTACTAGTTCAGTTACTTGACTATAAGCTTCTTGAGTGGAACAACCTGGACATAAGTTTAGGCATGTTTATGCCTATTAACTCGATATAAAATTATGATCCAGAATCAGAACTGGCTGCCAGGGGACCCCCTTTCGAATTGTAGAAGTGTAGTTGAGAGCTGTTAATTATTATGTTTAGCTGAGTGCCTATATATGAATACATCAGCACCATTGTCCCATAACTGTTTTGACATAATAGCAACCAGACAGATATAGAGACAAGACAACATTACTCTGTTGAAGCGTTGATTTGAATAAAGAATACACATAACAGACACACATTCTTGACAGAGACCCACGCACACACACATACCCACACAGTTGAAACACAGTAAACCTCCAAGTAATCGACCCCCAAATTCGCACACACCACTCCCGTAGTAAGTACGAACTGCAGTCCATACGTGACATCTCAAATTCAGCAACACAGCTTACATACAGAGATTGAATACACACGCACATTATTTTGTACTCACACACAAACCCGTTTGCCTATACCCTCACCTAACATCGCAGCAATCCCACAAGCCCAACCACAACATTACAGTAGAAAAACTCAAAACAATCGAACTCGTCCAGGGCAATAGAGCCTGTTTGTGATGGTAGCTCGTTGGAAATCACAGCAGTGTTACGCACACACTAATATACATAGCAGCAGTACACACATACATATATAACTCACACACCCATCACTTAATAACACACACACACCCCCATTGGTGATACCCACCAGGACTCGCCACACCCCACTGAACTAAACCCCAAATTCCGAGCAATTGAATACACATCTGCACACTCACAGCCATGATTTTGCTACAGGGGAGGGGAAAAAGAACCCACCAGGGCCGAGGGAGATTTTGCGAGGAGTGAGAGGCTTGGAGAAAGAGAGATATTAGGGAGAAATGTTGAGAGATATTGAGAGGTTAGAGACATATCCCTGCTAAGAAATATCGAGAAGAAGCTAGAAGAGGCTGGGTTTGATAAAAGGGAAAGAAAACCAGGGGTGTCTTATTATTTATAAAATGCTGAAAATGTTTTAAAAACTAATTATAAAACTTTCGAAAATCAAAATTAAATGGGATAATTTTTTTTTAAATTCTAAAATAACATTTATGAAGTTATGAACATCCCCATATTTTTAAAATCTTTTTAGGATAAAAAATGAATTAAGTATGAATTTTACAAGTTTTGATCCTTTAAAATGCAATAAAACTCCTAAAATCATTTTAAAATACTAAAACACACAAATTAATACACCCTATAATCCACATTTAAGATTAAATATTAATATCTATAGTTACGAAATTTCTAAGGCGTTATAAAAATGTCATTCAAAATCTCCAGGTCCTAATCTTTTGTATTCATACTGAATAAAGACGCCACATTTTGGTTTAACAAAGCTGGCGAAGCAGTAGCCACATAAGGATTGTCTCTGTCATTTAACCATGGTTGATTCAAGACCTGAATGTCCACTCCATTTCATATTCTCCAGCTTGACCCTGCAGAAATGACCCTTCTAGCTTCACAAATACTCCTCCATATGAAGCTAGGGCTGCTGCCAATCTTAGCATCCATAAAAACTCTATCTGCATAATATTTGGCCTTGTAGACCTGGGCCACTAAGCTCTCTTGATTTGTGATCAGTCGCCAACACTGTTTTCCTAACATGGCGATGTTAAAATCTCGCAGGTACCTGAAACCTAAACCTCTTGAATGTTTATGCTTTGTCATCCTCTCCCAAGACATCCAGCCAATTTTAGAATTGCTATTCTAAGAAGAATTCCAAAAGAACTTTGCCATACAATTCTCTATATCCTTTGTGAGTTCGACTGGGAGCAAAAATACATTCATAGCATACGAGGGAAGGGCCTGAGCCACCATCTTGATCAAGATTTCCCTAGCTGGTCTGGAAATCTTCTTCTCATTCCAGCTCTGAATACTGGCTTTTACTTTATCCTTTAGGTACCCAAAAGTAACCGACTTGTTTCGTCCTAAAATGTTAGGAAGTCCCAGATATTTCGAAGCTGAATCTGCTTCTGGAATCTGCAACTCTTGGCACACCAGACTTTTATTATACTCAATCACATTGGCACTGAAAAACACTGAAGATTTGCTCCTATTAATTCGCTGGCCTGATGCAATCTCATACGTTTTCAACAATTCCAGAACCTTATTTGTTTCTTCGTGGTTCGCCTTGCAATAAATATAACTATCATCCGCAAACAACATGTGATTTATCTTTGGAGCATTTTTGCAAATTCGGACCCCATGCAGCCAATTTTTTTCCTCATAATACTTGATAAAAGACGATAGCCCTTCAGCACACACAATAAATAAATAGGGAGATAGGGGATCTCCCTGTCTCAGCCCTCTAGTTGGTATGATTGGCCCAATAGTATGCTCACCATGGACAATGCTGTACTCAACTGTCGATACACATTGGAGAATCAAATGCGTCCACCAGTTGCTAAATCCCATAGTAAGAAGAATTTCCTTCAGAAACTTCCATTCAATCCGATCATAGGCCTTAGACATATCTAATTTAAGTGCCATGAATCCTTCTTTCCCAAATTTCTTCCTTTTCAGATAATCCATAACCTCAAAAGAAATCATGATATTATCAGATATTAACCGACCCGGTAAGAATGCACTTTGTGTGTCCGAGATAACCGTTTCCAGAACCTTCTTAATCCTGTTAGCAATGACCTTCGTAACAACTTTCATCACCATATTACACAGAGCAATCGGTCTCAACTCTGTTAAATAGGCTGGATGTTTCTTCTTTGGAATAAGCACAATGTTGGGGGCGCTCATATTATCCCCAGTATCTCCAATCATGAAAAAATTCCTTGTTAACTGAATAACATCCTTACCTAATACCGACCAATTTTTCTGAAAGAACGCTGGGGTCATGCCATCTGGCCCCGGAGCTTTGTCAGGATGCATATGAAACACTGCATCTTTAACTTCCTCATCCGAAATCGGGCTGAGAAGATCACTTTTTTGTTGATTTGAGACTAACTTAGGAATGCACCTCAAAACATCTTCTGTGTGTGTGTTTCCTTCTGTGAACAATTGTTGAAAATAATTTCTAATCATCCTTGCCAAGCCTTCATTCTAGTCAATCCACTCACATTCCTTAGATTTCATCCTTTGAATATGATTGTTGTGTTTTCTCTTATTACAAGAAGCATGAAAATATTTCGCATTTTTGTCACCTGCTTGTAACCAAAGCTGTTTTGACCTCTATCTCCAGAATATTTCCTTTTGATCCAAGATTAAGTGCAGTTGCTTTTTCATGCTTTCATACTCAATAATGGATTGAGGATCTCGTTTCTACCTTAATGCCTTCAGTTTGATTTTACACTCTTTGATGCGCTTGCCAAAACAGCTCGTGATCTCTCTGCCCCAAACATACAAGCTCTCTGCACATCTTCTAACTTTCTGATTGACATTGCTGTTACCTTCCTCCTCCCAACATTCCTTGATAATTGATAATTGGATTTTATATCCACTTGGAGCACTCCATTTCGACTTAGATTGGTGTCTTAGTCTCAAGTTTGTCGTGTTTTGATGTGTTTCATTGAGGTGTGCAGGGTTACGACTCGTCGGTTAGGTTTGGCGATTTTCTTGATTTTGGGCGGATTTCAAGAGTAGAATAAAGAATGAAGTTTTCCATACAAATCTTGGGAGAGTTTGACACCAAGTTTCGTACAAATCTTAGGAGAGTTTTGAGTTCTAGGATCAAGAATGGCATTGCTCAAAGAAAGAACAAGGGAAAACAGAAAAAAAAGGATGAAACGACGAATAAAAACACTCCGGACAGCAGCAGGGGTGCGTCGCGGCCTAGCTAGCGCGCTGTGGCATGCGTGAACAGAAGTAATAGCGCGCTGCGGCCTGGAGTTCACGCCGCGGCCTGGCGGAATTGCTGGAATTTCCTATTTTACATCCTAAAAACTCTATTATCTTTCCTGTTTCGAGTTTAAGATGTAATTTTGGGTTTTTCTTGTTGGGCAAGATATCTAGGGCCTATAAAAACACGTTGTATCATTGTAATTGATATCAATAACTTGGAATTGCAAGGGAGAAAAGCGGAGAAAGATTCAACGCTCGTGACAAGCAACGGATCTAGATCTACTTCATCTTTTGTATTCTATTCTTAGGCGATACTTTGGATTCTAGATTTGTTTTCTCAACTCTTTGTTTCATTAACATTACTACTTTCATTCACACTTTGTTTAATATCATGTTTCCATCAAATCCCATGGTGACGAATGGTTCGATTATGAACTAATCGTTGTCATGAGATTCTAACGGATTTATTTATGGAGTTTAGTATCTTGATGCTTTAAAGATCTGTGTGTGATGTATAATTGATATCCTCGTATGGTTGTGCTTAATGTTTTTAGATGAGTAGCTAACATCTAAATTGTTAATCTTTTGTGAAGCGAGAGTGGAACTTGAGATTTAGAACTTGCCATGCTAGCATAGTTTCATGATTGTTATCAACATGATTCGTAGTGTAAGATGAGAATACTTATACTGCCCTGTGTGATCTTATGGATAACTTGCTCTTCAACCGTTATATTTTCAAATTCTATAGAGATATAGGGTCTAAGCATAATTGGTATCTATTCTTCTTCTATCTCTTTTGTGGATGTAAGGGTAGTTTGGTATACGTATACTGAGAAGTAGCGTGTGCTTGTTTCGTGTTGTCTGATCAGATATCATAACCATTGCATATAGTGATTAAAGGCGTCAGATCTAAGCGAGATATTTAATGAAGTTAGGATCCCATGTTTTCTCTCGCATAAGTAATTCGATTCCAATTCTCGTTAGTAATTAATTCTTAGTTGTTAATTTGCTTCTAAGTTAATCTAGTTAATCAAAACCCAATCTTGTTAATTGTCTTAGCAGTGAGTAAAAACCATACATTGTTGCATAGGTACAAAACTGAATTAAAACCTAAACCAGATCTCCGAGGGAACGAATTTGACTTATATCTATATTACTTGTGACCACGTACGCTTGCGTGATTTAGTGTTAACAAGTTTTTGGTGCCGTTGCCGGGGATCATCGGTGTTTTATTTTTAGTTTATGTGCTTGTCATCAGTGGTCGTGCGAACACGTTCTCAAGCTCGTGAGGAAAAATTAATGGAAGAAGAACTTGAAGCAGCTAAAAAGATGGGAGATGTAGTAGGAGCAGCTAAGGCTTTGAAGGACTATTCTCAGCCGAAAATCAATGACATACAATCTAGTATTGTCAGACCAGCTATTGCGGCTAACAACTTTGAAATCAAGCCTGGTACTATTCAGATGGTACAGAATTCGGTTCAGTTTGGGGGTGCTCCAACGGAAGATCCTAACATGCACATCCGGGACTTTATCGAGATCTACGATACTTTCAAGTTTAATGGTGTCCGGAAGATGCTGTCAAATTGAGACTTTTTCCATTCTCTTTGAGGGATAAAGCTAAGGGCTGGTTACACTCACTACCAGCCGGTTCCATTACTACATGGGAGGATCTGGCTCAGAAGTTTCTTACTAAATTCTTCCCCATGGCTAAAATTGCAGCAATAAGGAACGCTCTTACTCAATTTGCACAGCAGTCTGGAGAATCTTTGTGTGAAGCTTGAGAACGCTATAAGGAGATGCTTCGAAAGTGTCCTCATCATGGTATGCCTGACTGGATGGTGATTAATGGTTTCTACAATGGGTTGGGAGCACAGTCTAGACCTTTGCTAGATGCAGCATCAGGTGGAGCTCTATGGGCTAAGAGCTATGAGGAAGCTTATGATTTATTGAAACGATGGCTGCGAATGAATATCAAAATCCAACTCAGAGACTATCTCAAGGCAAAGTAGCAGGAATTCTTGAAGTTGATGCAGCTTCAGCTATTGCAGCTCAGTTGAAGGCTTTGACAATGAAGGTGGATTCTCTTACGAACTATGGAGTTCAGCAGGTTGCTAGTGTCTGTGAGTTATGTGCGGGCGCACATGAGATGAATCAATGTGCTATTTCTTCTAAATCAGCACAGTTTGTGAGTAATTTTCAGAGACCTGCTGCACCAGTTCCAGATACCTATCATCCGAATAACAGGAACCATCCTAATTTCAGCTGGAGCAATAATCAGAGTGCTCAACAACCTCAGCCTTATCAACAGTTTCATGGTCAACAATATGGAGCAAGGCCTTTCAATCAAGGCTAATAACAACAGTATGCTCCAAGACAACAATTCCAACCTCCCGAATTTCAGTAGCAACAGTCTCATGGGAATGCTGGTCAATCTTCGAATGAAAAATCTGAATTGGATGAGTTGAGGTTGATGGTTAAAAGTCAGGCGGTATCTCTCAAGACCTTGGAGAATCAGATAGGCCAAATTGCAAGTGCCTTACTCAGTAGGCAACAAGGAATGCTTCCTAGTGATACAGGGGCTAATCCAGGCAAGAGGGAAGGCAGAGAACAGGTGAAGGCAGTGACGTTGAGATCGGGAAAAGTTACAACAGATCCTAAATCAGCTGCTAAGGAAGATGAAGAAGTTCAAAATCAGCAAGTTGAAAAATCTATAGTGCCCGAAATTAAAAAATCTAACTTGGTAGCTGATCAGCTAGATGGTGAATTAGAGAAGAGCAAGGAACCTGTTGAAAAAGCTTCTCCGGAGCAGTCTATGAAGAGCAATCCGATCTATCCTCCCCCTCCATATCCTAGAAGACTCCAGAAGCAGAAGTTGGATAAGCAGTTTGCTAAGTTCCTAGAGGTGTTCAAGAAGTTGCAGATTAACATTCCTTTTGCGAAAGCTCTTGAACAGATGCCGAGCTATGCTAAGTTCATGAAGGGTATTCTATCTCGGAAGCTGAAACTTGAGGAATTGGAAACTATGGCATTGACGAAAGAATGCAGTGCTGTTCTGCAACAGAAATTGCCTCCGAAGCTAAAGGATCCTGGTAGATTTACTATTCCATGCACTATTGGTAATCTATCTTTTGAGAAGTGCTTGTGTGACTTGGGAGCTAGCATTAATCTCATGCCCTTGTTAGTTTTCATGCAACTTGGGTTACCGGATCCGAAGCCTACCAACATCTCTTTACAGTTGGCTGATCGATCAATTACATATCCAAGAGGCGTAGTGGAGGATGTTTTGGTGAAAGTTGATAAGCTCATATTCCCTGCTGATTTCGTTATATAAGATTTCGAGGAAGATAGGAAGATTTCCATAATTTTGGGAAGACCATTCTTGGCTACGGGTAGGACTTTGATTGATGTGCAGAAAGGGGAACTAATTATGAGGGTGCAAGACCAGAATGTCACTTTTAATGTGTTCAATGCGATGAAATTTCCTACAGATGAAGAGAAATGCTTGAAGGTGGATTTGGTTGATTCTGCAGTCACTACGGAGATTGAGCAATTGCTTAAGTCAGATTCTCTGGAGAGAGTTCTAGTGGGTGATTGTGATTTCGAAGATGAGGAAGTAGCCGAGCAACTTCAACAGCTAAATTCAGCTCCTTGGAAAAGGAGATTTGACATGCCTTTTGAATCTCTTGGATTAGAGGAGCTTAAGAACTCTCAGGGGCGTCTTAAACCATCTATTAAGGAAGCTCATATGCTTGAACTAAAACCTTTGCCCGAACACTTGAGGTATGCGTTTCTTGGTGATGCATCTACATTACCTGTTATTATTGCTTCTAACCTGTCAGGTAGTGAGGAAGAAAAGCTCTTGCGAATTCTTAGAGAGTTCAAATCAGCCATTGGTTGGACTATAGCAGATATCAAGGGAATCAACCCTTCTTATTACATGCATAAATTTCTGCTAGAGGAAGGAAGTAAACCTGCTGTTGAGCATCAACGAAGACTTAATCCGATTATGAAAGAGGTGGTGAAGAAGGAAATTCTAAAGTGGCTGGATGCAGGTATTATCTATCCTATCTCAGACAGTTCTTAGGTGAGCTCGGTGTAGTGTGTGCCTAAGAAAGGAGGAATGACAGTTGTAGCTAATGAGAAGAATGAGCTCATCCCTACTCAAACAGTCACGGGGTGGAGAATTTGCATGGACTATCGAAAATTGAACAAGGCCACCAGGAAAGATCACTTCCCTCTTCCATTCATTGATCAGATGTTAGACAGGTTGGCTGGCCATGAGTACTACTGCCTTCTTGATGGGTATTCGGGTAATAATCAGATTTGCATCGCTCCGGAAGATCAAGAGAAGACCACATTCACATTTCCTTTTAGCACTTTTGCTTTCACGTGTTTCTTTCGGACTTTGTGGTGTTCCTGCCACTTTTCAAAGGTGCATGATGGCTATTTTCTCAAACATGATTGGCATGAATGTGGAGGTTTTCATGGATGACTTCTCAGTTTTTGGTACTTCGTATGATGAGTGCTTGCTTAATCTTGGCTTGGTATTGAAAAGGTGTGTGGAGACCAATTTGGTGCTTAATTGGGAAAAATGTCACTTCATGGTGTAAGAAGGAATTATTCTTGGGCACAAGGTATCTAGCAAGGGGCTTGAAGTGGATAAGGCTAAGGTGGAGACAATTGAGAATCTCCCTCCACCTATCTCTGTTAAAGGAATTCGCAGTTTTCTTGGTCATGCGGGTTTCTATAGGCGATTCATTCAAGACTTCTCAAAAATTTCTAAACCCTTGTGTAATCTTTTGGAGAAAGATGTTCCTTTCAAGTTTGATGAAGATTGCTTAGCAGCTTTTGAGCTTTTGAAGAAGAAGTTGACAATCGCACCTGTCATTACCGCACCTAATTGGGAGGAGCCGTTCGAGCTGATGTGTGATGCAAGCGACTATGCAGTGGGAGCTGTGCTTGGTCAAAGAAAGAGTAATGTATTTCATGTGGTTTACTATGCTAGTAAAACCCTCAATAAAGCACAACTAAATTACACGACTTCAGAGAAAGAGCTTCTAGTAGTTGTTTATGCTTTTGAGAAGTTCAGATCTTACTTGCTTGGGACGAAGGTGATAGTTTATATGGATCATGCGGCCATTAGATATCTGACTTCTAATAAGGATTCAAAGCCTAGGTTGATTCGTTGGGTTCTTTTTCTTCAAGAGTTTGATTTGGAGATCAAGGATAGGAAAGGTACGGAAAACCAGGTGGCGGATCATCTATCACGTTTGGAGGACCACGGTAAGGATCACATGACAAATCTCTTATTAATTAATCTTTTCCTGATGAACATCTTTTTGGGGTGTAAGGTGAAGAACCATGGTTTGCAGACATTGTGAATTATCTTGTTAGTAATGTCATTCCTCCGGATTTCTCTTCTGTTCAAAGGAAGAAGTTTCTGCATGATGTGAAGTGGTATCATTGGGACGAGCCATTCTTGTTCAAGCTAGGTGTGGATCAAATCTTAAGGAGGTGCATTCCTTATAGTGAAACGGAAAGTGTTTTGCATGATTGTCATTCTACCACATATGGGGGCCACTATGGTGGTGATAAGACAGCTCAGAAAGTACTTCAAGCTGGATTTTATTGGCCAACTTTGTTTAAAGATTCTCATCGGTTTGTGATGAGTTGTGATCGATGCCAAAGGGTTGGTAATATCTCGAGGAGGAACGAGATGCCTCTTAATACGATCCTTGAAGTTGAGATATTTGATGTGTGGGGAATTAATTTCATGGGTCCATTTGTTTCGTCTTGCAATAATCAGTACATTCTCTTGGCAGTGGATTACGTGTCTAAATGGGTCGAGGTGAAAGCATTACCGACCAATGATGCTAAGGTGGTGCTTAATTTTCTTCATAAGAAAATATTCACGCGTTTTGGAACTCCATGAGCTATAATCAGTGATGAGGGAACTCACTTCTGTAATCGTCAATTTACTGCTATGATGGCGAAGTATAATGTGACGCATCATGTTGCCACTGCTTATCATCCCCAAACTAATGGTCAAGCGGAGGTTTCGAATTGTGAAATCAAGAGAATTCTCGAGAAAGTGGTAAATCCATCAAGGAAGGATTGGTCATTGAAGTTAGACAAAGCTGTTTGGGCGTACAGAACTGTTTACAAGACACCCCTAGGTATGTCTCCTTATCAGTTGGTATTTGGTAAGGCTTGTCATTTGCCGGACGAACTAGAACACAAGGCATATTGGGCATTGAAGAAGTGAGAAACGTCTACTTCAGTTAAATGAATTTGAGGAATTTCGTTCACAGGCTTACGAGAACAGCAAGATGTACAAGGAGAAGGTTAAGAGGTGGCATGATAGGAAGTTAGTACACAAGTCATTTGTGCCGAGCCAACAAGTTTTGCTTTACAATCATCATACCCCTTTATGTGGTATGGCTAGGGGCCAAGGGATTGAGGGCTGAGGGTATCAGCTTGACTTGGTGTCCATAATCTTATTATACCAATATATAAATCAACCTGACTTTGTCTCTGTTGTGCTTAAACTTTGTGCTGGTTTGTAATTATTAAAAATATTTTTCTGCTCAGGCTCTGTTTTTGAATCATGGACCACGCAGTACTTCAGACATGCCTTAGGTTGCACTGATTGGTTAGTCTGTTTCTATAGCATCTGCACAATTCGGAAGCGTTGGAACTGATAATTCACTAGAAACTTCTTGGCGTGCTAAGAGTGAAAGTCTCGAGTCAATTCTAGTGGGAGCTAGCTCCTCAAAGTAAGCTTGGAAGACTAGCAGTAGTGGAGACCCTTGCTCAACAGATCCGCAAGCGTTTGAAATGGAGTGTAGATTTAATTGTATAATGATTTGACTTGTGCAATTAGTAATTTTTTGTAACGGAATTAGTGATATATTTCAGTTTTATAAAAGTTGATGAATGTGATTTCTTCAAATTATATTTTAGTTTACCTTGACTTGCGTTAATTTTTTATTGTATTTTTGAAAATTTGAAGAATATCACAGTAAAACAAAATCCAAAAAAATAATTAAAATATAAATTTTCAGAAAATTTATATCAACTGGTGTTGCTATAGAGGGAAAAAGATGTTGGAATAGGTTATATGGCAATCGCAAGGGTGTTGGTGTTGAGTAGACAATGTTGCCATAGATTTTATGCCTACACCGAAAATAGTGTTGCTATTTTACATGAAATGTTGGCATAAGTGCCTAAGGTAACATGATGTTGATGTTGCCGTAGTTTTGACAAATGTGTTGGCTTAACCTCTAAGGCCACATGCAAATTCCCAACACCTTCAAAATTGACCAAAGTGTTGCCTTAAATCTTATGGTAACATTTTTCAGCATTTTTAACACTTATTTTGGGTGTTGCCAAAGACCATTTGTGGTGTAGTGCACAAAGGTATTACTTCTCCTTTGGTACCCAAACAAGTTTGGGTCCACTTGGCTTAGAAACAGATTTATCAAAAATAGCATGCTTATCAACTTTCTTAGGACTAGTCTTCTTGTCACTGTTAGAAGTCTTAGAAACTGAGTTCTCAGACTTAGGTGACAGAGGTACCTTCCTAGCTGTAGGAGGACTTGAAGACTCTGGCCTTGTGTAGTATGTGTGAATGTTGTGACTGATGCAACCATCCATGAATTGTCTTCTCAAATTAAAATAGCTAGTCATAACATTCATATTGCATGGCATACAGTAAAGTTTATCACAAAAAGGTGAATCTCTATGTCTTAAAGGCACAGAGCAATCATAGAATGGTTTAGTTACACTACCAGTTGGTTTCTTGCATGCATGTGTTAAGTGATTAGTACTAAAATAGTTTTGACAAGTTTTCCTAGGGGCATTAGGCACATAAGCATAATTATTATCCTTGTTTATCCCTAGCTTGCCATTCATGTTATGTTTCTTATTAGCCACTTTCTTCTCAGATTCATTTTTCCCAGCTGAAACAAACTTCACAAACTTTTCAGGTCTAGGTCTACCTCCTACTGGCTTCTTGGCTTTTGCCTTGACACTCTCACTCTTGGAGGATGCTGGTTGTTCACTAGACTGTGCCTCATCCTCATCATTCAACATTTGATTAATGAGTAAGGCATCCTCATCAACTTCAAATGTTGGTTATTTAAAAATTGGAGACTCGGTCTTTTTCAAAATGTGAGGCACTTCCTCCTGAACAACTATGTCATCTTCAATGACAGCATAGCCTTTCCTCTGTTTAAGAGTGTCATAGTCAAGTCCAATGGCAGCCTTGGGTTTAGCTTGGTTTCTCTCATGGTAGGACTGCAATAGACTAGAGGAGTTCTTAAAAGTTTTCAGTCTGAATTCATTTTCAGCTAGTTCATCCCTAAGAGCCTTCTCAACCTGACTAGTACAAAGAACCTTATTCTACAGATATTCAACTTCTTTCTTAAGGTTATCTACTTGTATAGCAGTTAGCTCAAGTTCCTCATTTTTCTTGTTTAACAGTTCATTTCTAGTAGACAGTTTAGCAATCTCATCATTAGAAGCAGTCATACTAGTATGAATATTAAACATTTCAATAGACAGTTGTTCAACCATATATTTATATTCAGAAACAGACATATCTATGGTATTGAGAGATGGTACCTGAGAGTCAGATGGAGATTGTTCATCCTTGGAATCAGCCATCAAGGCATAGTTGCAAAATTCTTACGCTTCTCCATCACTATCAGAGTCATCCCAACACTTCCATTCAGCTATGTAGGCCTTGCCTTGTGTTTGCTTTTTCAGAAGGGCCTCATACTTAGCTTCAAGCTCTAGAAACTCCCTATCCTTCTTTTTAGTCTTCTTGCATTCACTGGCAAAATGCCTTAGGTCATTGCATCTATAACACCTTACAGATGACCTATCCACATGGCTGGTTTTGAATTTATTCTTGTTTGCTTTCACAGGTGTCTTGCTCTTGTTGAATGAATGGTTTTGGGATCTAGGTTTGAAGGGTTGGTTCCTCTTGAATCTGATGTTTGGAAATTTCCTGGCCATGAAAGCATATGAGGTATTCTCCATGCCATCTAGTTCTTCAAGAGTATAGAACTCATCTTATTCCTTCTCTTCAACAGGTTCAGTCACTTCAACTTCAGTTTCTTCATCATCTACTATCTCCTCTATCCTCAGCTGACTTATAGATGCTTCTAGGTCTTGAACAGGTTTGCTGGCAATCAAGGCACAAGATGTGTTTATCATTCTGCATTGGTTGGATTGTATAGCCCTCTTCTAAAGCAACTCAAGCTCATGAGTCTTTAAAACCCCATAGAGCACATCATATGTGATTTTGTTTAAATCTCTTTCCCTTAGAGAAATGACCCTCTGCTCTAGGTGGTTTGAAGAAGACAATAGAAACTTCATGTTCAACTCTTTAGTGCTCTAAACCTTCCCATTCATCTGTAGCTCAGTCACCAGCTTGTGAAACCTTTCAAACATGTCAATAATACTTTCCTTGGTCTGTGCCATGAAAGATTCATACTGTGTGACCAGTATCTGTTTCTTGTTCTCTCTAACCTCCTCTGTCCCTTCACACAATACCTCAATGTGATCCTACGTCTCTTTTGCTGATTTGCATGATGCTATGTTGGCAAACATTGACATCTCCATAGAATCTATTATCAGCAGCATGAGATGACTATCCAGGGTAACCTTATCTTTCTCTGAGTCTGTCCACTTAGATGGTTCCTTGGCCACATAGGTTCTTGGATAGGTTGTGGTTCCAACTGTCTTTTCAGGGATCTCTTGTTGTGGAACAAAGGGACCATTCTTGAGGATATCAGGATATAGAGGGTTAGCAGCTTTGATGAACAACAACATTTTAATCTTCCAGAGGTTGTAATTCTCTTTGTCGAACTTAGGGACCTTCACCGTTCCTGTAGTCTTTGGTGTATTCATGATCGTTCTCTGTTTTTGAATAAACAGCCTGCTTTGATACCACTTGTTGAGTATTGAACACACGAATAGAATACAGAGGGGGGGGGGTTAATGGATTCTTGAACTTTTCTTGTTCTTGAATCTGTTTGTGTATGTAGCAAGCTATGTGTTATGTGTGTGTAAAACTATAAGTGAGGATAGTGAACAACACAAGATACAATATTCACTTTAATCTAATATTTTATTAGATAAAGATTTGCTACAAACTGTGAATACAAATGATAGTATTCTCAGCTTCGTTTTCTCAGAGAGATGTATTTTCTAAATGTGAATCTTAAAACTTCTCACTTAACTAAAGAAGTGAGGTTGTATTCTTATAGAACATGAATACAACCTACTTACTACAAATAAGGTTACATGATAAATTACTTTCTAGTATGTCTATCCTATTTGAGTAAGCATCCAAACGGCTACAGGTTTAACTTCTTGAAGTTCTGTTCAGATCCACTTCTTTAGCTCTTTGTCTCTTGTACATCTCTCTAAGCTTCTTTGTAGGCTTTCCAAAGTACCTTACAGTTTGTGATCCATAAAGTGCTTTGCTTGTTGCAGGTTTCTAACTTGTACAATTTCTCCAGTATTTTGTCTCCAAGATTGTATTCGAGAAGTAACTTAGTGATTGATTCGAGAACTAGAATTGACTTGATAGATAACTCTGAGTTCTCGAATACTACAAAGTTGACATATCGAAACACTTCTCGAATAGCTCTTTTCTTCAGGAATCCTTGAGTTGTCGAATAGAACATTTAACTTATCGAATCCCTGAGATATCGAATAGCTTTCTGAGTCTTTGAGATATCGAATACAACTTTGACTTGTTGACTCTCAGAGAACTCGAATACCACTTTGACTTTTTAACTTCTTGAGTTCTCGAATAGAGTAATAGACATATCGAATCTCTGAGTTATCGAATGACACTTTGACTTGTTGACTCTCAGAGATGTCGAACAGTGTTTTTACAGATATCGAATCCTTGACTTGTCGAATGCTAGACTTCTCGAATAGAACAAAAAACTTCTCGAATTGGTACTTAGGTAAATCTTCATTCTTCGAATTCCAACTTTGTTTATTTTGACAGTCTTGATCTTCAAGCTTGAGGCATGATCCTTGGAACTTCTTTCAAGCATTATTCTCTGACTTTTAATTACAGTTACACAGATAGAAATTGATGCCTATTATAAGTACTACAACAAGTAGAAACTCTACAACTAGAGGTTCCCTTAGTTAAGAGGTCATGTAAGTAATGCAAAGCATTACAAACAATTAGGCTTGTTATTAGATATACTCAGGCATAACTCTGTGACTAACAACAGCTATAACATTTGATTTTTGACCTTTCAACCACATCCTTATTTGGTTGATAGCTTTTCTTGGATTGCCCTGCTCCTATTGGATTCTTCTTGAATCTTAACTTTGAAAACCTCTTTGAAAAAAATGCCAAGTATTCATCAAGGTCTTCAGATTCATCATCACTCAATGCATCAACTTCTTCGATTATCTTGCCTTTGCCTTTGCTAGTTCCAGCTCCACCTTCACAAGTTCTTTGACTTGGTGTGGCTTCCACATTCTTCATCTTCTCTCCATCTTGGTTGGTTGGAATATTGGCCACCAAAGCTATATTTCTACCTTTCTTCTGGCTCTTTTCAACTTCTTCATCTTGTTGCAACTCGAGCTCATAGGTCTTTAAGATTCCATACAGTCTTTCAAGTGTAAAATCTTTGTAGTCTTGAGAGTTTCTCAATGAGAATGTCACTGGCTTCCATTCTTTAGGTAAAGATCTCAGAAATTTTAGGTTGGAGTCTTTGGTTTCATAAACTCTCCCATACAACTTTAACCCATTTAACAGTTTCTGAAACCTGCTAAATATATCTGTTAAGCTTTCACCTGTGTTGAAGTGAAAATGTTCATACTGTTGTATGAGAAGTTGTTTCTTATTCTCTCTGACTTGCTCAGTCCCTTCACAGAGTGTTCGAATAGTGTCCCACACTTGCTTGGCGGTGGTGCAGTTTATGACATTATCGAACATGTCTTGATCAATACCATGAAACAGTATATTCATGGTCTTTTTATCCTTCTGGACTTCCTCTTTGTCTACATCTGTGAATTCTGCTGGAAATTTGGGAATAGGCCTTCCAGCAGCTCCAGCACTAGCTGCTTCTTCAACTACAGTGTTGGCCTTCATAGGAATATGAGGACCTTTTCCTATGCAGTTTACATAACCTTCATCAATGGATAAGATATGTAAATGCATCTTTACTTTCCAGTGAAAGTAATTGTCTTTGTCAAGAACTGGTATTTTCACGCTTGAATCCTTCTTTCCCATGGTGGTGATCTTTAGAATTCTTGTATGCTAGAAGCTTGCTCTGATACCAATTGTTATTTCCCAGTTAAGCACCACGAGATTGTAGAAGGGGGGGTTGAATACAAGCTCGACTAAATTCTTTCGACTTGGTGAGTTCTTGAGTATTAGTAAGAATAATGAGTAAGCAAGGTAAACACTATCTAAGACAAATGTAACACAACTTAAAAAATCTTAGGTGGGTTTGTTTGGTCCACCTGATGGTTGTATTTGAAGAAAATACTTCTGTGTAGAAATACACAACTGCAAGTTACAAGGTCTTAGTGTTTACAAGAAAACCTAATGCTATCAACCTTATGATCAGTGTTTTCTTCTCTACTAAGACTATGCCGCTCATACAGCTTATTTAAACTATATGAAGACAAGTAAGCTACGTGAAATGTAATGATACATTTCTGGTATAACTTGTCACACACACATGCTCAAAGTGATAACCATTTCTAGAATTATCTTGAAATTCTTCTCTCATTGATTTGGACAATCCCAGCATGCTTCAAGATAGTGTATGTTTCTTTCTTCATAAGTTACTAAGTTCTTGAGTTGACTTAGCTTCCAAGCCCACGTGATGCTTTATGCAAACAATCTTTTTGCTTTGGATCTTTGTCTTTAAAAGTAGCTTTAATCAAAAAGATAATCTTTTTGAAAGTCAATAAACTTTTTTGCTTATTAAACTGTGCTTGAACTTCCTAGATATAACAGCTGATCTTTTTGCATTTATCAAGATATCATTCGAATTCTACAGTAGGAGTGTAATCAAGTTGGAGGTTGCTTCCACTCTTATTGTTGCCCTTGAAATCGGATAAACAGTGACTGATTTCACCTTTCATTTGGAAGAGTTTGAGCCTTCAATATTTACAATTTGACTCCCTACTCGTAACATTCTCTGTATAATTGGCCACTGTCTATAAGTCACGGGTTGCAAAGTAAGTCTGGGTTTAATATTCATTTGATATGTTCCATTAGAGAACTCTGGCATTATTAATAAACCAGGTTGAATTCTCGAACAGATGAGACTTGAGTTCTCGAATGATGACTTCTCGAGTAGTTCCTTTATGAGTTCTCGAATGACTTCTCGAATATCCTTTTGAATAGACTTCTCGATTAGTGATTGTTACAGACTTCTCGAACACAGAACAATCTGACTTCTCGAACTAGGACTTCTCGAATAAACCCTTTTTGTTAGAGTTCTTCGAATGACTTCTCGAACTCATCTTTTCTTGACTTCTCGAACGTACTTGCATGGTTATGGCAAACTCTCTTCTGATTACAAATATCTGATTGTAGCATGTTGTGGTTTGTTACAGAAATAATTCCTAACTGTTTGCAGAGTTTCATTCATCTGCATTTCAGCTAGCTTCCTGATTTATTTGTCATCTTCGTTTCCTTGATTCATTTTCTGCATTGTGGTATTTGTTATCATCATCTAAAAGCATATATGACTTAACATATGTTTGTGTTAAGAAAACCACTAACCTTTTTCTATCAAACTAATTACATAACCAACTTTGCTACACTTAATTTTGAGTTATGTTTAAAAAACCTATAAGATAAATCACATATTCTCTTATTGTCTATTCCTCTTTTATTTTTACTTTTGAGAAAATAAAATATTGATTTATATTACTTCCAGAATATTGGATAGATAAAATTACAATAAATATTCTAATAGATATCTCTTTTGCGATTTTACATAATTGATATTAAATAAAATTTAGATTATACATACTGTACGTTACAATAAATTTTAGATTATACATACTGTTAGTTTTGGATGTCTGCACAAGGTGGAATTCGACTTATATGATGTTGGATGTTGCTCTCAAGTTTCAAAAGGCTTTTGTAAGGTACGAAGAGGAGGATGATAAATTTATGAGTTACTTTATGGAGAAGGAAAATGGGAAGAAAAGAATTGGACCTCCTACCAGTGTTGATTGGGATTCTGCTGCTGTTTTTGTCAAATTCCTTCATACCTTCTACGAAGTCACTCTCAAATTCAGCGGCACTTTACATGTGACTTCTAACAACTTCTTTCATGAGATATGTGAAATTCATTCGCAATTGAGTGATTTAGTAGCTGCCGGTGATCCTTTATTATCTACAATGGCTGTTGGCATGAAGGAAAAGTATGACAAATACTGGGGAAATGCTGATAACATCAATCCGTTGTTATTCTTGGCTGTTGTACTTGATCCAAGGTACAAGATGAGATATTTAAAGTTCTGTTTTGACAATGTTTATGATGCTGAGACAGTTGCCAGACTTGTCATTAAGGTGGTGTAATATATAGGATTTTTAGATATTTTATATAATAATAATAATAATGATAATAATAATAATAATAATAATAATAATAATAATAATAATAAAATAGAGTAATAATAATTAGATTAGTTATATGATTTCTAAGCCTAGTAGGAGAGTCAGCACTATATATACACATATAATGATAGCCGGTCGGTAATAACAAAACCCTAAAATTATAACTTTTAGTCAAGTAGCATAGCAGTCGCAGAGGCAGTGGTGAGAAAAGGATAAACGAATAAAAGGAGTACAAGTGAGACGGTATTATCTGTTTTCAATAAAGAAGGTATTCTTACTTAATAATCACTGCTACCAGTCTATACTTTTGTGTGCTGTCATGTTGTATACATGATTATTATATTAATTAGTTTGTATAGATAAGCACAGAAGAGTCTCTAGTTTTGATAGTATAATAGATTTGAGTGTGTAATATAATATTGTATGCACATGGCTTAAGGTCCAATTCCTTTACTCCACTTTGATTTTATATGCACCGGGATTTTCTTATTATTAATATAGAGTTTAATTACTACACTATAGTTATTAATCTACACCATTATTGTGTTAGCATATGTTGTATCATCCGAAGATCTGTATTCATATTGGTCTTTTAATTCATCATTAGTGTGCAATATATTAATTTATTATTTACCATTCTTTATAAACTCGTGTCATAGATTTCTTACATTAATTTAATAAGTATATTTTGACCTTGTTTATACATGTACTGTTATTTAATTTTAAGGTGATAAATTAATAATATATCTATGTTTCTAGCATGATTTTATAGGAGCAAAATTTAATTTTGGTATTAATTGTTAAATTCAAGTTATTAAAAAGCTTTGTTTTGACAAAAGTGTTTATATTAATATTATAGTATTTTGGTGGCCATGTGAGTCAACCAGCATGTAGTATAAAACAGAGGGAATTACTATATTCAGAGTTAGTGTCTTGGTCACGGATCGTGTGTATATTATTGATATAAAACCAAGCTTGTTGCCGAGGCAGTTGCTGAGTAAATGTATTAATAAATAAATTGAATAATACAAGAGAATGTATTTTAATTATATATTCCATTTTCTTAATTTAGATCGGGAGCCGAGAAATTAGCGGATCAGTTGCGGTTAGTATTTTTAGTTATTATATTCGAGGTACGGATTCTCTCTCCTTTTTATTCAGCGCTATTCATTTTAGGATTTATTATACTAAATCTGTTTTGTCCTCAAATATATTCACTTGGTTTTGACTGTTCTGATTTTGAAAAATATTTTGACTCATTGACTTTGAAAAATGATTTTTATATCTGTCTGAAAATATTTAAATATTTGTTTCTGCGACTCTTTAGAATTTTGCAAATTATATATTTGTTGGAAATATTCAAATATCTGTTTATTGTGATTTCAAGGATTTTACGAAATATTTTATTTGAACCCTTAGCGATATAGGGTATACCGAGTTAACCAGCTGTAGGGGTACTACAGCCATGTCATTGCGGCACCAGTGACATGACACTTCCGTGGCAGTGTGATTGGTCACGGCGTATCCTTCTGATAGCTCAGGTGGCGAGCTTTTGCGCAATTTGATATTTGTTTCAGGATACGTGGGTGCACCCAGATTTTTATTTGATTTGTGATTTGATTTGGCGGTGACGTTGTATATGCCGTACACGTTATCCGGTTTGTTGCATACATTACGTTACCCAATGGTGTATGTATATGTATCTGTATCTGTTCTGATCTCGGTATGAAATATCATAACCCCTCGTTGCTTCAGCCATGCATATTTTAAAATAAATGTTTTATTATAACTGTCAAATATTCATATCTATTTTTCTGTTTTATAAATTTTATTCCAAATCCGTACTGGGCATTTGGCTCATGCCGTATTCTTTTTCTGGCAGGTGCTTAGGGGGATCTGGGACTGTGTGATGGAGTGCTACCCATTATTTCGTTGCTTAGGATTTATGGACTTCTAGAATTATTTAGACTGGATTATTTATTACAGATTTGTGGTTTTCGTATTTATTGGTTTGAACTGTAATTTGGAGGTTTATTTTAATTTTGGAGATTATTAGATTGTTTAATCGTTATTTAGAGATTATTTTAGTGCTCTGTTTGCAGGTTTATGGATTATAGGTAATATCTCCTTCTATTTAGGGAAGGGGGTGTTATAAAGTTGGCATCAGAGCTTAGGTTCTTTCTTGTAGAAAACCTATTTAGGTTGACCTGTGAGTTTGGGTAGACGTTAGGATGGGTATTCTGTTTAAAATTCTTATCATCTTGCTTTACTCTTTCGATATCTATTTTTAACTGATTCTGATTATCTATTCTTGTGATCTTCATTCGTTTGTTAATCTTATATTGTAGATGCCTCCTAAGAAAAATCAAAATCAAACTACCCTGAATGTTAGCCCGGCTCAGCTAGCTAATATGTTAGGACAAGCAGTGGCGAACGGTATACAACAAGCTATGGCAAATATGAATAATCAGAATGGTCAGGGTAATCAGAATGGCCAAGGCAATCAGAATGGTCAGGGAAATCAGAATAATCAGAATGGTCAGGGCAATCAGAATGGCCAAGGCAATCAGGATGGCCAGGGTAATCAGTTAGAGCCATTTGCATGGTTGGAGAGGTTTTCTAAGCAGAAACCGGATTCTTTTCATTCAGCGCCGACTCCTATAGATGCTGAAAACTGGATTGTACATCTTGAGAAGATTTTTGATGCTTTGGGTTGTGATGAGGTTCAGAAGGTCAGGTTAGCTGTGTATAAGTTGGAGGGGGATGCTCAGAGGTGGTGGAGAGGAGTGAAAGCTACTAGAGGAGAGGAATTTACAGAGACATTGGTATGGCAGGGATTCAAGGAGGTGTTCTATGAGCAGTACTTTTCTAATGCAGACAGAGAGGGTTACTTGAGGGAGTTTCATTCTATTGCGCAGAATTTTGATGAGAGCATTACTGACTATATGGCGAGGTTCATCAGGTTGGCTGGATTTGCTGGGACAGTTGCAGGGACTGCTGCACAGCAGGCTGAGAAATTTAAATGGGGGTTGAGGCCTAATCTGAGGGGTGGTATCATTTCACTGAGGTTTCCTAATGTGGCTGAGGTGGCAGATGCAGCTAAGGATATTGAGAAGGAGCGCACAGAGTATAGAGCTTACAGGTTCCAGAATGATCGCAAGCGGAATAGAGATGATCAGAGTTTTGTACAGGGTAAGCAGTGGAATGGAGGTCAGGGTACTCAGCAGGGACAGTGGCGTGGAAGACATCAGAATATGAGGACTCAGTCAGCTTATGGCCAGAATCAGTATGGTGGTCAGAAACAGAATCAGAATCAGCGATTTCAGCAGCAGCAGCCTAGGCAGTGGCAGGGTCGTCAACAGGGGCAGAGTCGTTATTCAGTTTATGGGGGCAACCCCAATATGATTCCAGTGGCTCCTTGTGCTACATGTGGTGGACATCATCCAGGGAGAGCTTGTTATAAACAGATCGGGGCTTGTTTCTTGTGTGGTAGCATGTCACATAGGGCAAAGGATTGTACCACGTCACGTAACACTGGTGGAGGAGCAGGTGGTAGTGGTAGTGGCAGTCAGCAGAATACTTCAGGCAGAGTGTTTGCATTGACTGCTAATCAGGCAGCAGCTAATTCAGGTACCGTCTCAGGAACACTTCTTGTTGGTAGACGTGATGCTTATGTGTTATTTGATACTGGTTCGACTCATTCTGTAGTATCTTTATCGTTTGTTTGTCATCTTGGTGTTGAACCTTCATTACTATATCCTCGTATGTCTATTGCTACCCCGATGGGGAATTCTGTTATTATTTCTGATGTGTACCGAGAGTGCCCGATAGCTGTTGGGGAGAGAAATTGTAAGGTTAACTTGCTTCCGATGGAGATGCATGATTTTGACATTATTTTGGGTATGGATTGGTTGAGTGAGCATCGAGCTACAATTGACTGTCAGGGGAAGAGGGTGATCTTTGGAGATGCAGATAAACCAGAATTTGTATACCAGGGTTCTCAACCGAAAGGAGAGATTAAAATGATTTCAGCTCTAAAGGCGGGTAAACTTTTGTCTAAGGGTTGTGATGGCTATCTTGCTTTTGTGAAGGATACGTCTAAGGATGAGCCTCGCATCGAGGATTATCCAGTTGTTAATGAGTTTACAGATGTGTTTCCCGATGAGCTACCAGGTTTGCCACCACAGAGAGAAGTGGAGTTTACTATTGAACTTGTTCCAGGTGCAGAGCCTATTTCTAAGGCGCCATACCGAATGGCACCACTAGAGTTGCAGGAATTGAAAGTGCAGTTGCAAGAGTTGTTGGATAGAGGATTTATTAGGCCAAGTGTATCTCCATGGGGTGCTCCGGTATTGTTTGTGAAGAAGAAGGACGGTTCTATGAGGTTGTGCATTGACTACAGGGAGTTGAATAAGGTGACTATCAGAAATAGATATCCTTTGCCACGCATTGATGACCTGTTTGATCAGTTACAAGGAGCGATATTCTTTTCGAAGATAGATTTGAGATCAGGTTATCACCAATTGCGAGTGAGGGAAGAAGATATTCCGAAGACTGCATTTCGTACTCGTTATGGTCATTATGAGTTTCTCGTGATGTCCTTTGGGTTGACGAATGCACCAGCGGTGTTTATGGATTTAATGAATCGGGTCTTTCATGATTACTTAGATAAGTTTGTTGTGGTCTTCATTGATGATATCTTGATATACTCGAGGAGCAGGGAGGAGCATGAGGAACATTTACGTATTGTGCTTGAGATCTTGAGGGAGAAGAAGTTATTTGCAAAATTTTCAAAATGTGAGTTCTGGTTGGAGCAGGTGGCATTTTTGGGGCATATTGTGTCTTCTAGAGGGATTGAGTTGGATCCTGCGAAAGTCGAGGCTATCACTAATTGGCCGAGACCTGGCACTGTGACAGAGGTGAGGAGCTTCTTAGGTTTGGCAGGTTACTACAGGCGTTTTGTGGAAGGTTTCTCATCCATAGCTTTACCATTGACTCAACTGATGAGGAAGGGTGTTAAGTTCGAGTGGAATGATGATCGTGAGCAGAGTTTCCAAGAGTTAAAGAAGAGGTTGGTGTCAGCTCCTATTCTTGTATTGCCATCAGGGAGTGGAGGATTTCAGGTTTATAGTGATGCTTCTAAGAGAGGATTGGGGTGTGTTCTTATGCAGCATGGGAAGGTGATTTCGTACGCTTCTAGGCAGCTTAAACCTTATGAGGTAAATTACCCTACTCATGACTTAGAGTTAGCAGCAGTGGTCTTTGCTTTGAAGATTTGGAGGCATTATCTGTATGGAGAGACTTGTGATATCTTCACTGATCATAAGAGTCTTAAGTACATTTTTACTCAGAAGGAGCTTAACATGAGGCAGCGAAGATGGCTTGAACTTCTTAAGGATTATGATGCTAATATTCAGTACCATCCAGGGAAGGCGAATGTTGTGGCAGACGCTCTTAGTAGGAAGAACTTGGGGAGTGTTGCATCTCTCATTACTCAGCCGCATCTTATTTCAGACATGGAGCGGTTTGGTATTGAGCTGTATGTTAGGGGATCAGATGGTAGCATTGCGAGTTTGAGAGTGGAACCAAATCTGGTTTCAAGGGTTAAGGAAGCTCAGAAGAATGATACAGGATTGGGGGGTATTAGATCATAGGTGGCAGAAGGTAAGCAAAAATATTTTCGTGTTGATGATGAGGGTGTGATATGGTTGGGTAGTAAATTGTGTGTTCCCGCAGATGTGGCGATTCGTGAAGAGATTTTGACTGAGGCTCATAGCTCTTCATTCTCTATTCATCCAGGTTCCACCAAGATGTATAGAGATTTAAAGAAGCACTTTTGGTGGAGTGGAATGAAGGGAGACATAGCAGAGTTTGTGGGGAAATGTCTTATATGTCAACAGGTGAAGATAGATCATCAGAGGCCTAGTGGATTGTTGCAGCAATTGGATATTCCAGTTTGGAAGTGGGAGAACATTACTATGGATTTTGTGACTCATTTGCCGAGAACCTTTAGAAAGAATGATGTTATATGGGTGGTGGTTGATAGACTTACTAAGTCTGCTCATTTCTTGCCTATTAGAGAGACTACTCCTGTTCATGAGTTGGCAGAGATTTTTCAGCGGGATATTGTTAGACTTCATGGTGTGCCTGTGTCGATAGTTTCTGACAGGGATACGAGGTTTACATCACATTTTTGGAAGGGATTTCAGCAAGCTTGGGGTACGAGACTTAATTTTAGTACTGCTTATCATCCACAGACTGATGGACAGTCAGAGAGGACGATTCAGACATTGGAGGATATGCTGAGGGCTTGTGCTTTGGAGTGGACAGGTGATTGGGATAAGTATTTGTATCTTGTTGAGTTTGCGTACAATAATAGCTGGCACGCGAGTATTGGTATGCCACCATTTGAAGCTTTGTATGGTAGGAGGTGTAGGGCACCATCTTGTTGGGATGAGGTTGGTGAGAGAGTCATTGAAGGACCAGAACTAGTTAGAGTTACTAATGAGAAGGTAGAGAAGGTTAAGGCAAGCTTGAGAGAAGCTCGGTCACGTCAAAAGAGTTATGCAGATCAACATAGAAAGTTTGGTGGATTTGAACCGGGTGATCATGTGTTCTTGAAGGTGTCTCCTTGCAAGGGTGTTAAGCGCTTTGGTATGAAGGGAAAGCTTAATCCGAGATATGTTGGCCCGTTTGACGTTATAGAGAAAGTGGGGGAAGTGTCTTACAGAGTTGCGTTGCCACCACAGTTATCTCATGTACATAACGTGTTCCATGTATCGGTTTTGAGAGGCTATAAGTATCATCCATTACACATAGTTCAGTACCCGTTACATAAGATTAGAGAAGATCTTTCTTGCGAGGAGGAAGCAGAAGCTATCTTAGCTCGAGAGGAGCGAGTTTTGAGGAAGAATACTATACCGTTTGTGAAGGTTTTGTGGAAAAATCATCCCGAGAGAGAGGCTACTTGGGAACTAGAGGCATCTATTCGTGAGAGATATCCGCATTTATTCGATTCAGGTACGAGTTTTAGTTTCGTTTGATTCCGGGGACGGAATCCTTTTTAAGGGGGTATATATGTAATATATAGGATTTTTAGATATTTTATATAATAATAATAATAATGATAATAATAATAATAATAATAATAATAATAATAAAATAGAGTAATAATAATTAGATTAGTTATATGATTTCTAAGCCTAGTAGGAGAGTCAGCACTATATATACACATATAATGATAGCCGGTCGGTAATAACAAAACCCTAAAATTATAACTTTTAGTCAAGTAGCATAGCAGTCGCAGAGGCAGTGGTGAGAAAAGGATAAACGAATAAAAGGAGTACAAGTGAGACGGTATTATCTGTTTTCAATAAAGAAGGTATTCTTACTTAATAATCACTGCTACCAGTCTATACTTTTGTGTGCTGTCATGTTGTATACATGATTATTATATTAATTAGTTTGTATAGATAAGCACAGAAGAGTCTCTAGTTTTGATAGTATAATAGATTTGAGTGTGTAATATAATATTGTATGCACATGGCTTAAGGTCCAATTCCTTTACTCCACTTTGATTTTATATGCACCGGGATTTTCTTATTATTAATATAGAGTTTAATTACTACACTATAGTTATTAATCTACACCATTATTGTGTTAGCATATGTTGTATCATCCGAAGATCTGTATTCATATTGGTCTTTTAATTCATCATTAGTGTGCAATATATTAATTTATTATTTACCATTCTTTATAAACTCGTGTCATAGATTTCTTACATTAATTTAATAAGTATATTTTGACCTTGTTTATACATGTACTGTTATTTAATTTTAAGGTGATAAATTAATAATATATCTATGTTTCTAGCATGATTTTATAGGAGCAAAATTTAATTTTGGTATTAATTGTTAAATTCAAGTTATTAAAAAGCTTTGTTTTGACAAAAGTGTTTATATTAATATTATAGTATTTTGGTGGCCATGTGAGTCAACCAGCATGTAGTATAAAACAGAGGGAATTACTATATTCAGAGTTAGTGTCTTGGTCACGGATCGTGTGTATATTATTGATATAAAACCAAGCTTGTTGCCGAGGCAGTTGCTGAGTAAATGTATTAATAAATAAATTGAATAATACAAGAGAATGTATTTTAATTATATATTCCATTTTCTTAATTTAGATCGGGAGCCGAGAAATTAGCGGATCAGTTGCGGTTAGTATTTTTAGTTATTATATTCGAGGTACGGATTCTCTCTCCTTTTTATTCAGCGCTATTCATTTTAGGATTTATTATACTAAATCTGTTTTGTCCTCAAATATATTCACTTGGTTTTGACTGTTCTGATTTTGAAAAATATTTTGACTCATTGACTTTGAAAAATGATTTTTATATCTGTCTGAAAATATTTAAATATTTGTTTCTGCGACTCTTTAGAATTTTGCAAATTATATATTTGTTGGAAATATTCAAATATCTGTTTATTGTGATTTCAAGGATTTTGCGAAATATTTTATTTGAACCCTTAGCGATATAGGGTATACCGAGTTAACCAGCTGTAGGGGTACTACAGCCATGTCATTGCGGCACCAGTGACATGACACTTCCGTGGCAGTGTGATTGGTCACGGCGTATCCTTCTGATAGCTCAGGTGGCGAGCTTTTGCGCAATTTGATATTTGTTTCAGGATACGTGGGTGCACCCAGATTTTTATTTGATTTGTGATTTGATTTGGCGGTGACGTTGTATATGCCGTACACGTTATCCGGTTTGTTGCATACATTACGGTACCCAATGGTGTATGTATATGTATCTGTATCTGTTCTGATCTCGGTATGAAATATCATAACCCCTCGTTGCTTCAGCCATGCATATTTTAAAATAAATGTTTTATTATAACTGTCAAATATTCATATCTATTTTTCTGTTTTATAAATTTTATTCCAAATCCGTACTGGGCATTTGGCTCATGCCGTATTCTTTTTCTGGCAGGTGCTTAGGGGGATCTGGGACTGTGTGATGGAGTGCTACCCATTATTTCGTTGCTTAGGATTTATGGACTTCTAGAATTATTTAGACTGGATTATTTATTACAGATTTGTGGTTTTCGTATTTATTGGTTTGAACTGTAATTTGGAGGTTTATTTTAATTTTGGAGATTATTAGATTGTTTAATCGTTATTTAGAGATTATTTTAGTGCTCTGTTTGCAGGTTTATGGATTATAGGTAATATCTTCTTCTATTTAGGGAAGGGGGTGTTATAAAGTTGGCATCAGTTATTCAGCGTTTATATGCTTGCTACAATGCCGAGGGTTATGGTGACACTAACAAGGTCAGTTTTTTCTTATTCATGGATTATTTATTTGTGTTTTTTCAGAAAGCCTGAATATACTTGATTACATACCAGGCTAGCAGAACTGATTCACCGCCAAATAATGATGGGAAAGAAACACACAGAAGGAGGTTGCTGGAATGTTATTTGCAACAACAACAAATGTTTGTTACTGAGAAAAAGAGTGATCTTGAAACATATTTGGCAAAAGAACCAGTGAATCCAATGACTTCTTCATTTGATATCCTATTTTGGTGGAAAAGTAATTCTAGTAAGTACAAGACTTTATCAATGATGGCTAAAGATGTGCTTGCTATTCCAGTTTCTACAGTGGCTTCTGAATCTGCATTCAGTACCAGTGGTCGCATTTTGGACTCGTTTAGGAGTTCTTTAAGTCCAAAAATGGTGGAAGCCTTAATTTGCACTCAAAGTTGGCTCAAGGAAAATCATGGATGTATTAAATCAAAGGAGTATTTTGATGAAATTCAGAACTATGCATTTCTTGAGGAAGGTAAAAAATAATTTTTAATAACTTGATAATATTATTGAGCATGTGTGTATCATGTAATTTCTGACAAATATTATTTTTTTTGTTTTGAATGTTTGTAGAGAGCATGGACAAAGCCAATAACAAAGTCACCGCATCAAATGAAAAGATCATCAATGTCGATGAGTAATTTATCAAGTATCAACTCAACCATTCCAAGAAGACCAGGACTCTAGGAGACTTGTTTCAATTTATTTACTTTTGTTTTGTTGCATTATGGACTGTTGGAGTATGGACAGACTATATTTATTCTCCTGATGTATTTTTATTTTGACTATGATGGTTGTATTTTGTGTGGTTCCTATATTGCAATCCTGGGATCAATGAATGGTTGAATTAGCACTTAACTAGTAATCTGGTATTATCATATTTTTAATATTTTGAATGTGTACATAAACCGATCAACCCAACCCGATGGGTAATTAGTAGGGTTGGGTTACATGTAAATTTTATTTACAATGGGTTAGTTTTTCTTGAAACCGAAGTAATTGGGTAGAGTCATTATTTTGACTCCAACCCGCCCAACCCTACCCATGTGCAGCCCTAACTGTAACTGAGTACACAAAAAAATATTTATTTATATGCGTCTCCATGTAGATATTAAATTCATGAAATAAAAAATAAAATTTGGTATTAAAAATGTGTAAATTTTAGTTATCAAATCATACATAATTAATAATTACGTCATATCAGTTTTAGGTATACAAGAATTTAAATATGTGACTTTTATTAGGGGGTCTTCGTCGGCCAATTATTTAGACTTTCAACGAATTAAATATATGATTGGTCTAAAAACATAAATATTTAAACTACACGAAAAATAATTGAAATTATGTTAAAAAGATGAGAACTCTAAAAATATGATTTATGTTACATATAAAAAGTAACTTAATTAACATTCAATAAAATTAAAAAAAGATATAAATTTTTAAATCCTAAATATTAAAAAATTATAATAATTATTTATAATGATCAATTACACTATAACTCGACTATACAGTATGGTACCTATTAATTTTTACATAATATGAAATTGATTAATATAATATATAATGGTTGAGTACTTCGATCAGTATGCGATAAAATCAAAAAATTTGATTGTGAATTTCATATCCATGCATGGGTCATTAAGGTCGTTTTATCATAGTTAACATCGACTGAAAATTAGAAAATTTCAAAATTCAGTTAAAAAATAATTCAAAATATAATATAAAAAAATTGGTATGCAAAATTACAAAATAACTATAAAAATATTAGATAAATTGAAATTTTATCGTTTATTATATTTTTAATTATAAAATTATTTGAATATATATACAATTTTGGACGAGAAATCAGTTCAGTGCCCGTGCCTTGCACAGGCTTTTACGCCAGTTTGTACTAATGTTTAAATAACTTGAATTTTAAATGAATTCCAAATCCAATTTTTTTTTGATTATCCAAACAAGTTATTTGATCTCCAAAATTTTAAATGAAATCCATGTTTTCAAACAAGTCATTATAAGTTTTTTTTTTTGAGCACAAGCCATTATAAGTTTTGAGATATTCTAGTTTAAAAGTTTTTAATTATTAAGTACGCGCTGACTAATTTTAGAAGTTTACACAAACACAACCTAATCTTCACGACTTGACCTTCCCCTCTGTTCCTGATCTTGTTAATTGGGGTTTAAGTTTCCCCAGTACTATTTCATTAGTTTTGGTTTCCTCCTCAAGTTAACATGGTCCTTGTCAGTTGTGATGCTGCATTTGTAAAATCCAAATCTGATTGAGGTCTACTTGTGGTTGTGATGGACATCAATCCGAGGATTCTAGGAACTTGCGCTAGTTTTCTGAATGGCTGATTTTCTGTTTGACGGCTGAAGGCCTGAAGCTATGGCTGTAAGGAGTAGTTTCAATCTGGCCAAGGAGTTGGGTTTCAAGAACTTTTGGCTTTTTTCCAAATTGCTCTAGCATGAAATTTTTTGTCACTTGCAGATTTGCATACGTTTCAAAGGTTATTCTTTCGGACTATTATTTTGACTACTGCGCGCTCTCATGTTTTTTGTCCTCTCAGGTCGGGCAATCATGAATTTATGCAACTCCCAAACAGAGAAGGATGTCCTGATTCCACTATGAAAGTGGGAGAGGTTGCTAGGTGATCGAGATATTCAAGATAATAATTCTCAAAATGACAGATGGAAAATTAACCCTATTAAAACGAAATCTTCACAAGCAGTCAAAAAATAGAATATATAGGTAACAAAATGATTAATCTATAATTAATGAACCATCAAGAATTTGCAAGCTTGCAACAGTTATTCCAATTACCTATATAAAAAGAATCCAATACACAGATTGATATGGACATTTTTAACTTAATTACTCAAGTAACAGGAATTATATAGTACAGGTGACTGATTATGACATGCTATCTAGTGCAGCATTTGATTTTAAAAGCAAATAACTCTTAAACTAGAAAGCAAAAGGAAATTAAGTACGTTAATGTTATAGGCTTTCCCCAATGGTGTTTTTTTTTAATTATGGTCGTTCTGTGATTGATGATCCAAAATACCAACCTGGACTATTGACTGCTTACATGTACTAGAATACAAACCAGATGTTGGCAAAAACAAGAAAGAACTTTCTTCATTTCGATGGAAACGGCACCAACCGGATTGTTCAATGATGACAACCTTATGCAAGCTTTGGAACTGCCTCCTCTGAAAGCACCACCAGCTGTTCAAGTCTTTTTCTGCAATAATTCCTTCCTTTTAATGCTTCTTCAACTATCTCTAAATTAATTGGGAGACCCCAAGAAACATTCTTAGTTAGTTCTGTTGTCTCCCATCTCAGCTCCCACTGAAACAACATCAGTTTTGAATTGATCCAATGGGTCATCGGCAAAATGGTCATGCCTATAATGGGCATATACCACATACAGTGATAGAAGTAGGGAAGCCGATGAACTATAGTGGTGGCTTAGAATTTAATGATCTTACCTACACTGTGAAGAAGAAGCTTAAAGATGATTACGGAAAGTGGGTAAACCAAGATGTGGACTTGTTACATAAAATTACTGGATATGCACCCAAAGGGAGTATTACCGCTGTCATGGGTCCTAGTGGTGCTGGGAAGTCAACTCTTCTGGATGGTCTGGCTGGACGAATCGCCAGTGGGAGTCTCAGGGGGAGGGTCTCTATGGATGGAGTTGATACAAGCCCAAGTTTGATCAAAAGAACTTCTGCATACATAATGCAAGATGATCGTCTCTTTCCAATGCTTACAGTTTATGAAACCCTGATGTTTGCAGCTGATTTTAGGCTGGGGTCTATCTCAAGGACTGAAAAGATTCAGCGTGTTGAGACAATGATCGAGCAGCTTGGTTTGGGGGTAAGAAACACATCCACAGTGCATGACAACTGCCTTATGGTTGAATTTTCTTTTAAGAACCATAGGCAATTTCATAACATGTGCTTTCATAACATGTGCGACTCAAAACATACTTCTAAATATAATTGGCAAAATTTGAGATCAATACTGATTGGGAGTTGCAGTGCCAGTCATGATAAAACAACTGATTAGTTCAAGAACTTTGTCCATGTAGGTTTAAGATCTTTAGTGTTTCGCTAGTGATTACTAACATTTATTTCATTGCTAAATTGTAGTCAACTCGAAATACTTACATAGGTGATGAAGCAACTCGAGGAGTATCCGGTGGTGAGCGTCGTAGAGTCTCCATTGGTGTGGACATTATCCATGGACCATCGTTACTTTTTCTTGATGAGCCTACATCAGGTCTAGACTCCACCAGTGCTCAAAGCGTCATTGAGAAAGTGCAGGATATAGCTCGCTCTGGAAGCACTGTGATTCTCACAATCCACCAGCCCTCATCCCGAATTCAGTTGCTTTTAGACCACTTAATTATCCTAGCTCGTGGTCAGCTTATGTACCAAGGATCTCCCAAAGATGTGAGTTTACATCTGGGGCGAATGGCACGTAAAATGCCAAAGGGGGAAAATCCAATTGAGTACCTTATTGATGTAATACAAGAATATGATCAGTCTGAACATGGAGTTGAGGCACTGGCTGATTTTGCTTTAACAGGCATGAAACCCCCAGTCCTGACAGATGAGGAGATGTCCATAACTACAGTACTCCCCTCACCTACACCACCTCGCAATCAGGGCAAGGGTACATCTGGGAAACGGTCACAACCAGGAGCACAAATTGAGGATAGTTTTGATAACAGTCTGAGGAGTCCTTGGAATCAATCAAGATCATGGAGTGCAAGCCAGAGTGGCATTATTCGAACATTGAAATTTACTCCTAAGCAACGTAATGACAGTAAAAATCAAAATCCCATGAGGTAAGTAGATCTTTTAATTTCATAACTTCATTTCCCAGGTTCCATTTAACTGAGCTTACAGGAAGAACCTCTGTATAATGACTTCTGAGTTTTATATTTCTTGTCCTCCAGTTCATCTCCAAGCTACTACTACTCAAGTGAAATCCTAGCTGCAGGCACTCCAACACCACATAGCAGTGACTATACTGTAGATGAAAATGATTACCGGACCCCCAAAGTTGCACCCGCAAACATGAAGCACCAACATCTTGGCCCGAAATTTGCAAATTCTTTTTTATCTGAGACATGGGTTCTAATGCGCCGCAACTTCATAAACATTAGACGCACACCTGAGCTTTTTCTTTCCAGACTGTTGGTTCTCACAGTCATGGGTATTCTGATGGCGACCTTGTTCCTTCGCCCAAAAAGTGATCTCCAAGGAATCACAAATCGCCTCAGTTTCTTCATTTTCACTGTTTGTCTCTTTTTTTTCTCTTCCAACGATGCTGTCCCTGCTTTCATCCAAGAACGCTTTATCTTTGTCCGTGAAACTTCTCATAATGCCTACAGAGCCTCTTCATACACCATTGCTGGAGTTATTACATACCTTCCTTTTCTAGCAATTCAGGCTGGCGTCTATGCTGGAATTGTCTGGTTCCCGTTAGGCCTTCGAGGAGAGTTCTACTACTTTTTTATAGTACTCTACATGTCTCTCCTCTCCACCAACTCATTTGTGGTGTTTGTGAGCTCAGTGGTGCCAAACTACATAATGGGCTATGCAGCAGTCATTGCATTTACTGCTCTCTTTTTCTTATTCTGCGGCTACTTCTTAAACAGTGATGACATCCCTCCATACTGGGTATGGATGAACAAGATTTCAACAATGACATATCCATATCAAGGGTCATTGATGAACCAATTTCAAACAACAGATGTTTTTGGACAAAATCCTGGAGGTCAAAATGTGACTGGGCTCGCAATTCTGAAATCACTCGCAATCAGTACCGAAGAATCAAAAAAGTGGTACATGGTTCTCATTATGTTTGGTTGGGCAGTTCTATATAGAGTTTTGTTCTATATAATCATCCGTTTTGCTTCAAAGAACCAGAGGTCATAGATATCAGTAGATCATCATATATAGTTAAAAGATTGACTATCAATTTCAACTGCAAACATTTTGTTCAGTTCAAATAACCCTCTTAAGATTGCCTTTTTTTCTTATTCTTTGGTTTTTGCATCACAATTTTTACATACATGTTTGGATGGTTTGGTTACTCCGTATATTAATTAGTATCCAGTAGAGAAGATAATCAGCTCATATAAGTTTAGATGGCTGCCTGTCATTGTGGATTTATTCAGTCATAATTATTATCATAATATCAAGCTCAGGGCGTTTACGTACACTAAGATCCCGAGGAATATCCTTGGCACCTTGCAAATTGGTATATTAAGAACGGGGATGAGAAGATATGTAGAACAAGAAAATGAGAAAGGAGTCCGTTTGGGAAATCTTATTTTTCAGAAATAAGTTACTTATTCTGTAAAAAAATTAGAATATATGTACTTTTTTCTGAAATAAGTAACTTATTTTCGCAAGATAACGAATATTAAACTGCTCATGCACATTTTTCTCTAAAAACAAATATGAAAATACGAATTTTTTTTCCGAAATAAGTAACTTATAAGTTCATATTAAGATTTGCCAAACGGACAAGAAATTGAATCATACGGATGTATTAACTAATAAGAATGATCATTTATTCATCCCAATGAATAATTTAACTTTTTAAACATATACAATTAGGTAGTTTATACTTTACACATAGTGAAAGAAATTGAAATTAGCATTACGCTTTCTTCATCATCTTTTTAAACTCCTCAAAATTAACATTACCGTCACCATCAACATCAACAGAGCTAATCATCTTTCTGCAATCCTTCAACGAGCATTTCTCACCCAAGCTCTTCAACACAACATGCAACTCACTCGCAGAGATCAAGCCATTCTTATCACGGTCGTATAGCTCAAACGCTTCAAGTAGATCCTTGTTAGCGCAATCATCCGAACCACCTAGGTGAAAATCAGAGAACTCCTTGAGATCAATAACTCCATCGCCATCAGTGTCGATTTCCGACATTATACGTTGAAGTTCATCAGGAGCCGCAGTCGTACCAAGTTCACGTAGAATGGATCCGAGCTCCAATAAATCAATTTTGCCATCACCATTAGTATCGAACTTGTTGAACACCTTCTTAACTTCGTCTCCCATGTCATCCTCACCTCGGACACTCTTCCCCATGACAGAGTTGAAGGGCTACACTTAATTATGTACAGAAAGGATTGTGTATTTACTTAAATAATTAAATTTATCGAACTAGCACTAAGCTTGCCGTTAGCAAGAGATGCATGTTACATAAATTATAGTCCCACACGATGCTTGCAGTTTGGTTTAACGCGTTAAGTTTGTAGATCTCTCGGCACGTGGAACCCTGACCTTTATACCAAAGCAAAGAAATTGTATTGGTGCGAGTAAGTATTCCCGCGCAATACGTTAGCACTACTTTATTTCGCAAGAAAAAGGATAATGTCATGTACTCATAACTTGCAAGGTTAACCTGCGTAGCTCAAGCAAGGTATTTTTTTCAACTTAAGTAGTACTTATGGTAAAATCAAATCTTTTACAATAGAGAAGTTAAACAAAATGCGGGGTTATATCATTACAAGAAAAACGGGCTTTTACTATCATCCAATTTGAAGGAGAAACCGAACAATGACAGCTCATAGTCCCAACTCCCATACACCAATGCCGGCCTTTATTGGTTGCTGGCTTGTAAATTGCGATTGCGACTTTGTACCAGTTCCAGACACGGCTCACCGCTCACCCATGCTATAAAACTGGTGGTTACCTTCTTTGGCGGTTAATTATTTGTAGTAACGTGATTCTGTTCAGATGTTTCTTTGTGAATATTATGTTACTTTTACTTTCATGTAAAATCAAATCATACATGTTGTATGATACAAGATAAAGTAGGTAGAGAAAATGAGAAAATTAGAGTTTTATTATAACAGAATAATGTGTATCAGATTAATCTTCCCTCCGTCCCAATTTATTTATCTTGTTTGATTTTTACGGTCAAATTAACCAAACTTTGATTGAAATAATATAATTATCTAATAATAATATTATTATATATGTTAACAGTATAAACCTATCTTTCAGTAAAAATTTAGTACGATAAGGCATGGCCTCCATGCGAATCATTTGAAATCCAATTTTTATAGTGTAGAGGTGGCAAAGCGTGGCCTCCATGCGAATTATTTGAAATCAATTTTGTATAGCATAGAGTAAGTAAAGATTTATTTCTCATGCTTAACAAAAAAAAAGATTTATTTTCTCAAGGAAATCAAAGGGTACCTCTGAGTATAAATATATTGCTGGACTACTGTATTACGCGAGGTGAGAATCACCTAACTAGAGATGCACACGTCGGATTTTATCTTGGCTTTAAAAATCCCGGACTTTTTAATAATCGGGTTAGATAGGGCCGGGCTTTTTTAAAAATCAGGTCGGGTCGGGCTTTCTCTAAAATAGGAGATCCGTTTTAGGCCCTCGAGCCGGGCCGGATCGGACCGGACCGGGCTTTTATCCGGGCTTCTTTTTAGTCATTAGTTTTGTCTCTTTTTGCAAAGCTAATATATTAATATACGAAAAAAGAAAATCTTTACAAAAGAAATAATCTCTAAAGAGTTACACCCCTGAACTTCTAGAATCCAGAATACATAAGAAGCACATCGTATAAATCTCCTCATATATGACCATTTCGAGAAGCATATCCTCTACACTCAATAAGTCTTCTTGAAAGAAGGATTTGTCTTGCATATTGTTGATTCTTCCTAGACTCATGATCATTCATCGTATTACTAAGTTTAATATTCTTGACTTTTACTAAAAATATTATATATTTTTAAATTTTATCTATAAAAAATCGGATTTTTATACGGATTTCTTAGAAAGCTCAGGCTTTTATCCAGGCCGAACCGGGATTTTGTCCGAGATTTTTAAAAGCCCGGGTTTTATCCTGACTTTTTAACAGCCCTGACTTTTTTCAAGTCTAGGAACCAAGGTTGGTTTCTAGATCCTAAATACATAAATCACCTTTGTCCTTGGTTTCTATGAACCCAGGGTGAGTTTGATTGGCCTTTATGGCTTCATTGGCCTCTATGGGCTTCATTTAGTGACTTGGTTTCTTGTTTTAGAATCCAAGGCTTTAGCTTCATCCATGATCCTTGATTTTTTGACTCAAGATCTAGGATTTAGGTTAGTTCAATTTGCCCCCCTTGGCTTCCGAGAGTACGATCCATGGCTTCTGACTTCAAACCTAGGATTTCCATGTATTTCTTGATCTTAGACCTAGGATCCAGGATTTCAGATCGATCTTCAACCTTGGGTCTTTAATCTAAACTTTCTTGCTTTGCTCATGGCAATTAGTGTCCTAATCTTTACTTAGGATTGGTCAGTTGGCTTTCTCAGCTTCTTAAGCGTGATTAGTTTTAATCTTTGAACTAGTCATTTCATTGTCATTCCAGCTCACTTTTTCTTTCATTTTTTCGTTCCTTATTCAAACGAATTGTTGTTTTGTTGCTTCTATTTCTAGTTTTTCTGCTTTTTCCTTCTCCTGCCTCTATGGCTGAAATTTTGGTTACTCGAGGCAGGATTCGGCTTCTAAAGGTAAGAGTATTCCTCCACCATTAGTTCTTGATCACCCTTTACCCTCCTTGCTAGAAATACTAAATGAAATGGGGGATGCTTTCCCTAATATAACGCTGAATTCGACTCTTTTCAACTCCCTAGTATGATATCTAGATCTGATGCTAAGTCAATTAAAAAGATATATAGTTTCCTGCTGATGTTAAGATTGCAATTCCTGGCCCGGATGATAGAACATATAATTGCCACCCGGAGAAACTCCTTGTGTATAACCAATGCATGAAAGTTTATTTACATCCTTATGTTGAGATGTCTCAAGGAAGGGATTCCCCTGAATATCTCCATGTTTATAAGCATCTTTATGTTCAAGAACAGTCCTGCCACGAGGAAAGGGCGGATTAGCATCCAACACCGTCCCGGTGTTCAACATATCATGAATAAAACCTCTTTCCTTGACTCCCACCACCATTGGAAATGCAATTTTATTATCCTTTATTGGAAAGAAGGTGATTGGGCCAATATATTAGGTCTGGGTTCAATCACGTTGTTGATAAAGGATTCTACTTATTTGAAGTAATCATGCCGACTGTCTAAATTGTGATAAACTAGTTATTGACACCGGTCGAACTCACTTTCGAGCCATCTTGAATGAGCGTGCACTTGTAGAAGCCGATCTTAGTGGCCTTTCTCTTGAGGGTAACTCTTTACTGCATTTTTACTCATATTGAAATATATGTTATTGAACTATGTTTGATCTTATTCTGACATTTAGTCATACTTTGTTTCAGCAACCGATGCCATCAACAACGAGCCCGAAATGGGGCAACAAGTCACCAAGAGGATGGTGAAGAAGGCACAGAAAGAAGCCAATCCTTCTGCAACCAAGATTCTAGATTTCTTAAAAGTCAGAACTCAGGGAAGAGATTCAGAGATGCAGAGGGTAACACCAAGACGGCCTTTATGCCTGAATGGGACATTTATGCACATGACTCAATTTCTGGATGCTCACTCATAGCTCTCGATTGGTCAAAGTGTTCCATCACGTCTGCATACATGGTGAACATCACTTTCTGTGCTGGCCTTGCTAAAAATGAGTAGTTAGGGGCTCAAGCAATTTATCATGTGAGTATCTCATCATTCTTAGCTTCCGTGCATCCACGTTTTCTAAACTTGTTGTATCTTGACTTAGTATTTTCTGCACTTTAGGCTAACACCTTCTTTCAGTCTTCCATCCTTGAAAGAGGAAAAGAGATTATTGGCCAAAGGAAAGGCAAAGGTTGATAAGGAAGTCAAGGAATGGGAGGCAAAAGCCTATACTGTTGAAGACAGACTGCTTCCTACAAAGGGAAGTACATGGCCTTAGAGAGCAAGACCTAGGCGAGCCACATTGCTTTCATTGATAACTAACTTAAGTTATATATCTTCCTTGAGTATACTGATGAACATGATGACAAGATACGACCTGAGTCCCTTAATGTCGGGTGGAACAAAACTGTTAGTGCGGTTAGGAAGAGACACCCCGAAGTGGTTAACCCGGGCGCATTTCCTAGCCTGAACTAGGCTGCTATTGGGGGAGTTGAAGCTACTTATGCTTCTAGCTTTGGCCAAAGGTTGTATCTCAGGTTTTAAGGGAACTAATCGAGCTTCTGGCTCCGGTTCTAGAGGAGGAACTCAATTCGTCAGCTCAAGTTCTCCCGGAAAGGGAAATATTCGTCAGCCTCAGTCCAGCAAGAGACTTCATAACGAGCTTAGTTCTTCACCATCCTCCTCTGGTGAGACATCCATATCTTCTGGGTCCGAAGAAGGAGAAGAAGGAAATTCTTCTGGTGAGGAGTAATTGACTCTTAGTTTCTATGGCCTTGTATGGCTTGTATTGCCATATGTGGCTTGTTTATTTAACTTGACTTTTATTCAGGGTCCTTTGTGGACTTAGACTTTTATTCAGTTGTGTTGTAACTTAACTTATTGATCATTCGGGATCTTTATTTATGCACTTAGATTGTTTTCATTCCCATATTCTTTTGTTTCTCGTACTTGGTCTTTCTAGACATGCACTCTTCGAGTGCTATGGAGACAATCATTTGCGGGAGTGTCCCTTTGATCGCTGTCATGTGTCAGATTTTCGTATTGTGATCGTGGGCTTTATTGCTGATGATGATGATGGTGATGACGACGATGATGTGGATGTTCCTATTGGGGGTCACAGAGTAGAAGGTGTTATTCCCAGATTACACACGTGTATAATTGTAGAAGGGGGGGTTGAATACAATTCTTGATATTTATAAATTTCTGATAAGAACTCCAGAAATCTATACTTAGATAATTGCTTGTAAAAATATTAATGCACAAACACATAAAAATCAGGTGGTTAAATGCACCACCTGAAGCTTTTATTCGAAGAAAACTCTGTGATACAAAAGTACACAGCTTCTGTTTTACAACTCTTTGCTTTCTAAGAATATTCAATAGAAACCCTAAGCAAAATGAATCTGTTTTCTTAACCTACAAAGAGTTGCTACACTTGGTTATAAATCCCAAGTTTTACAAGTACTACTGGAATAAGATAATATTAATCTAATTCTAGTTGACTTGCTACTACACTCCAAATACACATGTAGCCGAAAGGTTGTCCTTGTGTTCAGACATGTCTCCTGCACCTTTCTTGTATTCATCGTGTAAACGGAATGCTTCTTTCTTCTGTGTTTCCAAAGTATGGCTGCCATACTGCTTTTTGTATCTAATATCAACCCATGTGATCTGTCAGTCAAACATGTCCTTATCAACTGCTAATCCCCAACTAATCATAGAAGACAGTGTCAATGATTATCCGTTGATATTGTACACTGACATCCGTTGATGATGTATTGAGCGGTATCCGTTGATATTGAGACTTGAGCTGTATCCGTTGATAGAGTGGATTTGAGTTGTATCCGTTGATAGAGTTTTGTCTTCATCTGTTGATACACTTTCACTTAGACAGAATTACATAGCATAGCTTATTTACAATTGGCTACCCTATTCTGCCTATCCGTTGATAGTCAACATGACTGTGGATAAAAACACTATCAACTGATAACATAGAGATATTGCAGTATGCTACAAAACCTCATCCGTTGATGAGCTACCTGTCAACGGATAGAGTTATAAATCCTCATCCGTTGACAGCTACAAAACCTTATACAATTTGATTGATTGTGAAGTTATCATCATGTACAACATATTCCTAACAATCTCCCCCAATTTATACTTGATGGCAGTAAAGCATAAATTCAGGACCTTGATGATAACAAAACATTCCTAAAGATATATAAAGAACAATGCATAAATTGTATTAAGCTAAAAAAATTAAAAACTGAAAGTTTGAGAAATTTACAGAGAAGTGCTCCTCTAGACTGAGCAGATTAAGACTGTTTCTTTTCTCTTGTTGGCATCACCCTTGATTTTCCTTCTTTGGCAGAGTTGGACTCAATCTGTATTTGGAGTTGCCTATAGAAGGCATCTTCTTCATCAACCTTTGGATTTAGCTTTTGTTGTAACCATCTCAGGTATTGAGAACTAGCCTTTGGTAGTTGGTCTTCTAACCTGAAGAATCTCCTGTTACCATCTTCATCCCTGAACTCCATCATCCAGAAGGGTTGAAGGTGGATTTTCTGTCCATTGTATGGGATCTTCATCTTCCTTGGTAGACTAGATGGTGAGTTCCATTCCCTCCTTATCTGTTCTATTCTGTCCAGTATCTCCCCTTTTGCTATCTTGGAGAACCCTGTGTATCTCTTGATTGCAGAGAATACTTTGGTTAAGGTCAGATAATTTTCTCCAAGAACCCTTTGTAGTGGCCATGTCCTTTCCTTTCCTCCCTTGTATACAAAGACCAATCTCTCAGGCAAATGTTTATACTTGTCAATTCCTCTTACTTCTGACAATTCATCCAGATAAAGATTCATGCCAGAGTATTCTTCAATATCTGCCTGATAGATAAAATCATCCTTGTTTTCCAAGATTGGCTGCCTGACAATAGCAGGTACCCTAGCAACTTGAATTGGTTCCTTTGATAGTTACTTCCTTGGTTTCCTTTTCATCTGTATAGGCTTCTGTTGAGGCTTCAGCAAGAATGAAGGAACCTCAATGGAGTCAAGATTCATTGGTTCCTCTTTAGGTACAATAGGATCACCATGGAAATTCACAGCTGGGTTGAATACTTTTACAGAAATAGGTTGTGATGAGCCAACTATCTCCTTGTTTTCAATTTCTGGAGAGACAGGCCTCCTTGCCTTTGATTTCATTCTCTTAGATTTGGATTTGGGGACTGATTTCCCTTTCCTTTTGGATTTGGGGACTTCCTCAGGTTCCCTCATTTCATCCTCTACCTCATCCATTAACTCTTGAGCCAGCCTGGCTTGCTTCTCATATGAGTTTTCATATTGATTTTCAGTGCTTGGTTGAGATTCTCTTAGCAGCCTTGAAGTCTCTTCTCTCTTGGCTTCAACAAATCTAGGATGGCTGTTGGATATGTTTAGAACTTTTCTATTCCTTATGATTACAGCCATCCATTCTCTTACACAACTGTTAGTCTTCTCCTTGAATTCCTTAATTTGCTTACCCATCAGCTTCTCTTCATCATCCTTGGGAAATGGAAAGTCCAGTTGTAACTTGTTCTTCCCATTTGCTTTTGGTGGTGAGTAGGGTCTTGCTTTGATGTAGGGTTCAAATTCTTTAACATGAGAAGGCTCAGCATCATAGAATGTAGGATCCACAATTGCTGGAGTGAGCACCTTCAGAATTGTGGTAGATATTGTTGGAGCTGAGGTTTGGCTAGAGAACAGATTTGATACAATAGATGCATTGATCAATCTTTCTGTCCTCATTATTCTTTCATTGTTCTCCTCTTTCTTCCTTTGCAGGGCTTCAATCTTGGCTAGCTTTTCCTCTTCTGTTAAGTTTGAGAGATCAAACTCTTTAGATAGAGCTACTTGTACAGGTTTGAATTTGCTGGGGGAAGCTGTGACAATGAAGTCCTGTGGATTGACCACTATGGTAGGCTGCTGCTCCCCCTCACTTGCTGCTTCCCTTCTTTCAGAAATTAAGATTTGACTTGTAGTTGCCACAGCCTCTTCCACTTTCTCCCCCTTTTTGTTAGCATCAAGGGTTTGACTAGAAGTTGGGGCTGCAACTAACTTTTCTAGCAGTTGGGTTTGCAGTTTCTGATGGTGAAGAAATTGCTCCATCTAAGATTCCATCTTTTCCACTCTTGAGTTGAGTAGTTGCACAGACTTAGCCAGGTTGTCTTCTTTGATGAACCTTTGTTGCAACACCCTCTGAGTGGCTGTAGGAGCTAGTTGCTCTAACTTGGAATCCACAGAGATCTTCACATCCTTGATTTCTTGTTTGACCTCCTCTAAGTTGGATCTCTGAATCACCATTTGCATCTTTTGTAACTTAAGGGAGTCAATTGCCTATTGAAGAACAACCTTTCTCTGTGGATCTGCTTCTTGGTGCTTATTTTGTAACCGTGTATATCTAATCATGGCTGTACTTATTTTCTTTTCATTTGTTATCTGACAGTTACTTTTGACCAATGGAGTAATTACTTTTAATTATTTCATTTTTAATTCTTGAAAAATATAAAAGGCTGACTTGTACTCTCACATCTCACTTTTATTCATTTTCAAGCATATCAAAAGTTAACTGCATCTTCTTCTCTAAAACTCTCTGTAACCAAAGTTTAAACACTTCAATGGCGCCCATTGTTAAGATGATGTCCTCCACTGGGTTTACCTATGAGAAGAACAATTTCGCGGCCTTTGTTGACACAGTGAATGCTCCAGAAGCTTACCACACTTTGATGAGTTTCGTGAAGAAATGCAAACTGTCATATGCTATGACTGCCACCACTCCCTTAATCCACGAGGTAATTGAAGAAATGTGGACATCTGCTGAGTACAATGGCACAGACGGTACAATTGCTTTTTCTTTAAAGGGTAAAAACTATGTAGTTAATTCTGATGTAATAACTGCTTGTTTAAAATGCCTGAGAATAACTGTCTAAAAGTACCCACTGATGATGAAATTGTTGCCATGCTTAATTCTATTAATTATGCCCTTAGTACTGAAAACTTATGGAAAATTGTTAGGAAAGGAATGGTTAAAGAATGAAGCTATTTCTGTGATGCCTTCATTAAAACTTTTTCAGGGAAAATTAGTAATTTTGATGCTGTTACCCAGTCCATGCTAACTATGATGTGTATGCTCTTAAATGATAAATTCTATAATTTTGGCACACTAGTTATGTATGAGATAGCTGCAAAATTAGGTAAAAAGGAAACTAGGAGCAAGAATATCTACTTTGCTAGATTTTTAATGCTCTTAGCACTACATGTATCTGAGAATGAGCTATCCATTGCTAACCCGGATAGCAAGTTCCAATGTTTTGTTCAGGAGAAGAGAGTCTTAAGTGACCTAATTCGAATGAACCTCAATGCAGGAGTACAATTGGTATATCTACCAATTGTTCAGGTAACTATTTCTAACTCTGAAACCCCTAACTCCAACCCCCAAATTTCTTTGCCTTCTAGTGTCACAATGGAGTCTGTAGTTGTGACCAAACAGGCTCCTACCAAAGTGACCAAATCCAGAGTTCCAAAATCACATTCTAGTAAGCAAACCTCAAGTGTCTCTCAAAAGACACCTGTTGTAAAATCTACCAAAACTCTTGAGGGGAGTGTGAAGGTGGTAGTGAGTGGTGAGGGACAGGGTGAACATCAAAGAACCCCTAAGGATAAGGAAGGAGAGATGAGTGCAACCACCATTTCAGTCTCTCAAAAGACTGCTAATGTAACTACAAGCCAAATTCTAGTTACACTCTCTCAACAGAGTGTGACTACACAAGGAACACTGCACAAGAGGGTTAGAGACACAAATAGCCCACTCTCAAAAACCTATGGAAGAAGAGTGAAATCTAAAACCACAGGGGAATCACAGGGTGCACACACAGTACAGGAAACTGTACCTTCTCAAACTCAGTTTGATGTGGCTTCAATAAATGTGGAGTCACAGCCCCTTGATCTTAATCTTCAAATCGATACACATTACAATCCACCATCACCAACTACATATCTGGATGTGGATATGATATCTACATCAATTATTGATTCTCCATCTTTAAGATTCTTGGAGAAGCCCCACTCTGCAATTGGTGGTCATCATCTTTTAGATGATTTGTTGGACCATCAATCTTCCCTTCCAGAATTCTCAACACAGACTGTGGCCTCGAATTTAAAATCAATTTCCACAGATTCAGTGTTGGTTTTCTCTTCAACGGATAAAATTATTCCTTCCTCAACGGATATCCTTCATCCGTTGACAAGTGTTTCTCCATCAACGGATGCGCCTCTGTCTAGCCATCCGTTGACAGCTATAACTACTCCATCAACGGATATTCCTTATCCGTTGATAACTCACTCTACCACTGCTATATCTGACATTCCTGTGTCAAGTGTGGAGGAGTTCTCAGTAGTTGAAACACTTTTAGGATTGAGGGAAGGGAGTGAGAGGCTGCCTTGTGAGCAGGCAAAAGGAGAGTTAAATAATGAGAGGCTGGCCATTTCTTCCGGTCAGGCAAAAGGAGAGACTGAGAGTTCCACCTTAGTAGGTGAAGGTGAGGGTGTGAGAGGTGTGAGCCAAGGGGAGCCCTTGATGCAAGAAAAGAGAGATGAGAGGAGAGAAGGGACTACAGGAGAAATAAGGATGGAAGAAGCAGCCATTGCTAGTGAGTCAATGGAGGTTGAGGATGCAGCCAAGGAAATGGAATTTCAAAGAGAATATCAGTCCATGATTGACTCCATTTCTTTGGATGCTGAAACCTTTACTCACCCTGTTCCTGCCTATCAAATTCTGGCACAACAGGGCAATGTGGAAGCAGAGGAGGCAATGCACCTAGTGCACACCTCACAGTCTCTACTTAGAGCTAAGGAATCTTTTGAAGCTCTGCCAACCACTGCTGAGAGTGAAGAATTTGAAGATTCTGCAGATGAAGACAGCCAGAGCCCTGAAGATGAAGGTGGTAGCAGTATTCATGATTGGAAATTTGCTCACAACTACACCTATCATCAACTTGATGTGGAAATCATAAGGCAATATAAATCTGCCCTGGCTGAGCACCAAGAAGCAGATCCATAGAGAAAGGTTGTTCTTCAACAGGCAATTGACTCCATTAAGTTACAAAAGATGCAAATGGTGATTCAGAGATCCAACTTAGAGGAGGTCAAACAAGAAATCAAGGATGTGAAGATCTCTGTGGATTCCAAGTTTGAGCAACTAGCTCCTACAACCACTCAGAGGGTGTTGCAACAAAGGTTCATCAAAGAAGACAACCTGGCTAAGTCTGTGCAACTACTCAACTCAAGAGTGGAAAAAATGGAATCCCAGATGGAGCAATTTCTTCACCATCAGAAACTGCAAACCCAACTGCTAGAAAAGTTAGTTGCAGCCCCAACTTCTAGTCAAACCCTTGATGCTAACAAAAAGGGGGAGAAAGTGGAAGAGGCTGTGGCAACTACAAGTCAAATCTTAATTTTTGAAAGAAGGGAAGCAGCAAGTGAGGGGGAGCAGCAGCCTACCATAGTGGTCAATCCACAGGACTTCATTGTCACAGCTTCCCCCAGCAAATCCAAACCTGTACAAGTAGCTCTATCTAAAGAGTTTGATCTCTCAAACTTAACAGAAGAGGAAAAGCTAGCCAAGATTGAAGCCCTGCAAAGGAAGAAAGAGGAAAACAATGAAAGAATAATGAGGACAGAAAGATTGATCAATGCATCTATTGTATCAAATCTGTTCTCTAGCCAAACCTCAGCTCCACCACTTCACTAGTAATGTGTTTATACTATCAACGGATAAAAGGATATCCGTTGATAAGCTAATTTTGCCTTAGACAAAATTTCTGCAGAAAATTTTTCTGAAAGTTTTAACTTTCAAGTAAATCAAAACACATTTCTAGCTTCAAAGCAGTGAAATCAAATATCACTAGGAATTATGACAAGTTAAGCATACCTAGCTCACCTACCAATCTTGTGAATGTGGATTCATCAAGAGGCTTGGTGAAGATATCTGCAAGCTGCATTTCACTTGGCACAAAGTGCATTTCTACTGTACCATTCATCACATGTTCTCTAATGAAGTGGTATTTGATGTTAATGTGCTTGGTTCTCGAATGTTGCACTGGATTCCCTGTGATGGCAATAGCACTTGTGTTGTCACGGAAAATTGGAATCTTCTCAACTTTTAGACCATAGTCAATGAGTTGGTTTCTCATCCATAGAATCTTTGCACAACAGCTTCCAGCAGCAATATACTCAGCTTCAGCTGTAGAAGTGGAGACTGAGTTTTGTTTCTTACTGAACCATGAAACAAGCCTGTTTCCTAGAAATTGACAGGAACCTGTAGTACTTTTCCTATCAACTCTGCAACCTGCATAATCTGCATCTGAATAGCCAGTTAGATCAAAACCAGATTCTCTTGGGTACCAAATGCCAAGGTTTGGTGTTCCCTTGAGATACTTGAAAATTCTTTTAATAGCTATTAAGTGAGACTCTCTAGGGTCAGCTTGAAATCTAGCACAAAGACAAGTAGAAAACAATATATCAGGGCTACTAGCTGTTAGGTATAGAAGTGAACCTACCATGCCTCTATAGCTTGAGATGTCCACAGACTTTTCCTTAGTATTCAACTCAAGTTTAGTTGCAGTGGCCATAGGTGTTTTAGCAGATGTACAATCCATTAAGTCAAATTTCTTTAAGAGATCATAAATATATTTTGTTTGACTTATGAAAATGCCCTCATTAACTTGCTTTACTTGTAGGCCAAGAAAGTAAGTTAATTCACCCATCATGCTCATTTCATACCTACTTTGCATAAGTTTGGCAAACTTTTTGCAAAGCTTCTCATCTGTAGACCCAAAAATAATATCATCTACATAGATTTGAACAAGTATTGAAGAGCCATTAATATTCCTATGAAATAAAGTTTTATCTACTGTACCTCTAGTGAAGTGGTTCTCCAAAAGAAATTGAGATAAAGTGTCATACCAGGCTCTTGGTGCTTGCTTCAAACCATAAAGTGCTTTCATGAGAAGATATACATATCCTGGAAATTCTGGATCCTCAAAGCCAGGAGGTTGATGGACATAGACCTCTTCTTCCAGTTCCCCATTTAGAAAGGCACTTTTGACATCCATCTGATAGACTTTGAAATTGGCATGTGCTGCATAGGCTAGAAAGATTCTTATTGCCTCAAGTCTTGCCACTGGGGCAAAAGTTTCATCAAAATCTATTCCTTCTCCTTGAGAGTAGCCCTTTGCCACTAATCTAGCTTTATTCCTCACAATTATGCCATTTTCATCTGTCTTATTCTTGAGAACCCATTTAGTACCTATGACACTTCTATCATCAGGTTTGGGCACAAGTTTCCATACTTTATTTCTTTCAAATTGGTTTAGCTCTTCTTGCATTGCTAACACCCAATCTGGATCTAGAAGGGCATCTTCCACTTTCTTAGGTTCCTCTTGAGACAGGAAGCTACTGTATAGACATTCTGCTTGAGTGGCCCTTCTAGTTTGGACTCTTGAATTTGATTCACCAATGATTAACTCAAATGGATGATTTCTAGTCCATTTTCTTGCAGGTGGAAGGTTTGATCTTGATGAGGTTGCTTCATTTCCATGATCATGATCATGTTGATTTAGCATTGAATTTTGACCTTGAGAAACTCCCCCTGAGTTTGTTGTTCTTGCTGAATTATGAAGTTGACTGTCAATGGATGCATCATTTTGCCTGTCGACGGATGCTTGAGAATATCTGTCAACGGATGCATCTCTAATAGTGTCAACGGATGTTGCAGAATGACTGTCAACGGATGTTGCAGAATGACTGTCAACGGATGCTTCATTTTCAGTGTAAGCATCACTTCTAGTTGGTATAACAGCTCTAGGTGGATCTCTGTGGTCATGATCTTCATTTTCCTCATCATCATCATAGTACATTCTTCCTTCACCTTCATTCTCAAATTCCAACTTTTCATGGTAACCTTCATCATTTAGGCCTAGAATCTTTTGATCATCAAACACAACATGTACAGATTCCATAACAATGTTGGTTCTTAGATTGTAGACCTTGTAGGCTTTCCCTGATGCATATCCAACGAAAATAGCTTCATCTGTCTTTGCTTCAAATTTGCCCAAGTTATCTCCATGATTCCTTAGCACAAAACACTTACATCCAAAGACATGTAGGAAAGCTAAAGTTGGTTTCTTGTTGGTTAATAACTGATAAGGAGTCATTCCTCTAGCTTGATTGACCAAGGAAATATTCTGAGTAAAGCATGCAGTGTTGACAGCTTCAGCCCAGAAATATGTTGGTAACCTTGATTCACTTAACATTGTTCTAGCTGCTTCAATGAGAGTTCTGTTTTTCCTTTCAACAACCCCATTTTGTTGAGGAGTTCTGGCAGTAGAAAACTCATGGACAATTCCATTCTCTTCACAGAAAATCTTAATTGTGGAATTCTTGAATTCAGTACCATTGTCACTCCTGATTCTTTGTACTCTGTCTTCAGAACCATTGTTTAGTTTTCTGAGGTGATTGATGATGATTTCACTTGCACAATCCTTGGAGTGCAGGAAGAAGGTCCATGTGAACTTAGAAAAATCATCTACAATCACCAGACAGTATTTCTTCTTTGAAATAGACATGACATTTACTGGACCAAATAAGTCCATATGCAGCAATTGAAGAGGCTTAACAATGGATGACTCTGTCTTGCTTTTGAAGGATGATTTCTTTTGTTTCCCTAATTGGCAGGCATCACACAGCCCATCTCTGACAAACTCCAATTGAGGGATTCCTCTAGCAAGATCCTTTCTTACCAAATCATTCATAACTTTAAAATTAAAATGTGACAGCTTCTTATGCCATAGCCAACTCTCATCCTTACTTGCTTTGCTGAAGAGACAAGTAATGGATTCTGAGCATGCTGAATTGAAGTCAGCTATGTAAACATTTCCTTTTCTAAAGCCTGTCAATACCACATTGTTGTCTTCCTTGGCAGAAACAACACAGGCTTCTTTTGTGAACTTTACTTCATAGTCTTTGTCACAAATCTGACTGACACTCAGCAAATTGTGCTTCAAACCTTCAACTAAAGCCACTTCTTCAATGATGACATTGTCTTTTGAAATCAGGCCATATCCCTTAGTATATCCTTTGCTGTCATCTGCAAAGGTAATTCTAGGACCAGCTCCTTCCTTGAACTCTGTGAGCAGGGTTGAATCTCCTGTCATGTGCCTAGAGCATCCACTGTCTAGGTACCATAGATTCCTTCTGTTTCCCTGCACACATTTCAAAAACAAATCAAGTTGATTTTGGTACCCAAGCTTCCTTGGGTCCTTTCTTGTTAGCCTTTGACTTTGCACTCTTAGCATTCTTCAATTTAGGTGTAGATGCTTGAGTGATGGGGTTTGACAAATGCTCATTTGCATGAAAATTGGATGCATGCATGTGTGGAAAATTGGCATACATATTATTCATGTTAGGTATGTTCCATGACATTTGTGGCACATTCATAGATTGAAAGTAAGGATTAGACACATATGGCATGTTCACATATGGATTTGAAAAACTAGCATTTTGATACAAACCAGGCATTGCAGGCATACATGGCATTGGTTGAGGTACATGAACAGGAGCCTTGTTGACAATCTTGCAATTAGAAGATAGATGATTGACACTATTACAATTACTACAGGTTTTCCTAGGAGCAAACTTGTCAGGAGAGTAATTGTTTTTCTTGTTGATGCCTATCTTACCATTTCTGTTCTTTTTCTTTTTATCCTCAATTTCTACCTTTTCATTATCTGATTTACCAACAGCCTTTTTGTTGTGTAAATCACCTGCCTTAGCCTTCCCACTGGATTTGGTTTTGCTGCACTCACCACTAACAAAATTCTTGTTGACTGGACCATACTTGATATCCAGTTTCCTAAGTTCCTTCTTACTAACAAACTTTTTGTTAGTCGACGGATACCTCTCATCCGTTGACGGTTCATCTGTCAACGGATGATCACTATCCGTTGATTCACAAATAGTCTCTAGATCCTCAAGGCCAGGTTCTAGCTCCTTTTTCTTTTGAGTCCAGGTATCCTTCACAAACGATTCTATTCCCTGAACTTCTATTATGTTTTGAGAAATATTCCTACAACTTTGAAATTTAGCAATTATCCCTTATTCTTTTTCAAGCTGGTCTTTTAAAATCAGTTCTCTTTTTAACACAGCTTCAAGTTTACTTTTAGCATTATTGCAATCAACTCTCATTTTCTCAAATTCTAGAAATTGAGTTTCTAGAGCAGCATTTCTATCACTTAAAAACAGATTAGACTCTTTAATCCTATTGTTCTCTTTAGTAAGTGATTTAAGAGTAACACTTAAGTGATATAGTTCAGTAGACATTTCATCTATAACACTATTGCATTCCTCCTTGGTGAGCTCAGAGAGATTAGTAGAAAATACCTGATTTCTAGTTGAACTTGCTTCCTGCTCTCCAGAATCAGCCATTAAAGCAAGGTTGACTAACTCAACATCATCATCAGAATGATTGTCATCAACAGCCCAGTCATACTCTTGGGTCAAGAATGCCTTTCCTTTCTGCCTGAGAAGATCAAAATATTTCTTCTTATAGTCAACAGCCTCAGTTGACTTTCCCTTGTTCTCAGATCTAGGTTTCCTGCATTCACTTATCATGTGACCAGCAATTCCACAATTGTAGCATTTAATTTTGGATTTATCCACATAGTTGCTTGTGGAAAAATCCTTGTTAAATGGCTTGGCCACCCCAGAGTTTCTCTTGAATTTCAGCTTAGAGAATCTCCTAGATAGAAAAGCTAAGTGCTCATCTATCTCATCCAATTCATCCTACTGAAGAGCATTCAATTCCTCAGACACCTTTTCCTTGCTCCTGCTTGATTCTGCTGTACCTTTACAAACCTCCCTGTTTGGTGTAGAACTAGCAGTTTCTGTCCTTTCCTCCTTTTGCTCCAAGTTGGCAACAAGTGTGATAAGTGGATTTTATATCCACTTATTATGCACTAAATGGACCTAGATTGGTGGTTTATCCTTAAATATGATGTGTCTTTTAATTCGTTTTTGTTGTTTAGTTACTTGTTGTGCAGAAATCGCAACTTTAGGTTTTGTGGCAATAAAAGGGCTAAAAACGGTGGATTTTTATCTCAGTTTTATCAAGAGGACTGGATACGAGGAAAAAAAGAATTATCATAAAGGAATCCTGAATGACATATTCTTAAATCTGGAACCCCGGTTGGAATTGATATATTTTTCGTTTCGCAAAAGGAATCCAGTTTTAGATCCTCAAGAGGCCGTAATTCGCACCTGGGCGAGCAATGAGAAAATAGAATTATCACAAAAAGATGGAAAGTGATATATTCTTAAAAAGAAAGTCCCGGTTGGAATTGATATATTTTTCGTTAAGGAAAAGGAGTCCGGTTTTAGGCCCTCAATTTACCGCAGCTCTGATTCATTTATATTAGCAAATATTTTATTTAATTAGAAAATTATAATTATAAATATCTCATAATATTAGATATTTATTTTTATAATTTCTGAATTAAATTAAATATTTGTTAATTAAAAATTATAAGTTAAAATCAAAAACAAAAAAAACAAAAAAAACAAAAAACAAAAAAAGGAAACGAATTGTGCAGGTGGTGAACAAATACAATGCATGTGATGATTGCTCTAAAGCTAAAGTAATACAAAGCAATTCCTGTTGGCATTAAAGAAAACAAAAGTAGAGTGGTGTCAATTTTTTTCAAATGCTGTCGGCCAATGCTCTTGGAGGTAGTCACGCGCCTGGGCGCACGTGACGTTCACGCGCCAGGCTTAATCTGCGAAAAACGCGCGTGGCGCGCACGACTGCGTCCTGCGAGTGGTTTTTTCTTCTGGTTGGCTGAGTGCAGTTTGGATTAATTGCCGGGTGTGTTGCTTTCGGCTCTATAATTGCATTAGGTGCTGTTTGTTTATTTTTTTTACTTCTTTTTTTATTCTTTTCATTTGTATTTTATTGCCCTGGTGTGCTAGCATTGTACTATAAATAGGGCTTATTTCTTGCAGTTGGAAAAATCATCTGTACACATCACACACCTCTCAACTTAATTCTCTCCTTTGCTCTCTAAATTTCAATAGCTTCTTTTGTAATTTTATTTTTATTTTATACAATTAAATTTTTTGTAATTTTAGTATAAATTTCATCTTGGGTTGAAGAAATTACGGGAATTATTTGGAGTGCTCTTCTCTTTCGGTGGAAGCTATTTCGGTTTTATTTTCTAAATTCTTATTTTACAGGAAATTATCGGAGTGCTCGTTTCTTGCAAGTGGAAATTATTTCGGTTTTAGTTTCTAAACTCTTATAATTGTCATGTTTAATTTATCGTAATTTTTTAATTTAGTTTTATTATTGTTGTTATTAGTATTATTATTATTATTATTATTATTATTATTATTATTATTATTATTATTATTATGATTTCAATTAATCCCATGATGACGATTCGTTTAATTATGAACTAATCGCCGTCATGGGATTCTAATGGATTTATTTACGTAATTTAGTAATTCGATGCCTTAATAAATTGTGTTATGATAAAAATTTCCGATTGCCTAACGTGGTTGTGCTTAATTCATTAGATGCGTAGCTAACATCTAAATTATTAATTCTTAATGAATGCGAAAGTGGATTTGAGAATTTAGAATTTGCCATGTTAGCACAGGATCGTAATTTTCATATATAATTACGATTAGTGGTAGGGTTTTGGATCACATCGCCCTGTGTAGCCAAAAATAAGGAATTTATTCGTAAACCAGTTATGTTTTCAAATCTTATAGACATATAGGGTCTAGACATAAATGGTGTCCACACAACTTCTATCTTTTTAAGTGGATGTTTGTATGGTTTGATATAAGTTAAGGCTGAAAGGCGCTTATATCAGTTTCGTGTTCCCGGCTAGCTTTCATAATTATCAGAATCACTTTACATTAAGGCATCAATTCTAAATGAAATAAATAATGAAATTAGAATCCCATGTTTATCTCATATATAAAATCTTTATCATATTATTTTTAGTCGTTAGTTCATTAATTAATTGTGATTTGAACAAACCAACCATTTCGTTGTTCAGGCTTCTATAATTAACCGAACGTTGTTGAATAAACATATTTACTTAATACACCAAGTCTTCGTGGGAACGATCCTTATTTTCCTATATTGCTTTTGGACTGCGTATACTTGCGTAGAGAAAATAGCGAACAAGTTTTGGCGCCGCTGCCGGGGACTCGGTGTTATTTTGTTTATGTGTTTTACTACAATCAGAAGTTAATTTGTTTGACTTGAATATTTTATCTTACATTTTGAAGTGATTATTTATGTTCAGATACTTGGATTTTTATGCTAACACGTGCTAAAGCATTAAAAGCCAAGCAAGTACTTAAACTAGCAAATACTCACAAGATGGACGGAGAAGCCGAAGTAGTTGCACCTGCAGCAGCAAGGGCTTTAATGGACTACTCACAACCGAAGATTGATGACATTCAGTCAAGTATCATTCTTCCAGCAATTGCGGCTCCTACATTTGAAATTAAATCCAGCACTATTCAGATGGTGCAGAATCAAGTACAGTACGGAGGAACTGCAACGGAAGATCCTAACTTACACATTAGGAACTTCATAGAAATATGCGACACATTTAGATTCAACAATGTGTCAGATGATGCTGTGAAGTTGAGACTCTTCCCGTTTTCCTTAAGAGACAAGGCCAAAAGTTGGTTACACTCTCTGCCACCGGGATCTATCACCATTTGGGCTGATCTGGCTCAAAAGTTTCTTAGCAAATTCTTCCCCATGGCAAAGACTGCAGCTATAAGGAATGCTATCACGCAATTTTCTCAACAGTCTGGTGAATCTCTATGTGAAGCGTGGGAAAGATACAAGGAAATGCTTCGGCAATGCCCTCATCATGGCATGCCAAATTGGATGGTCATAAATTGTTTCTATAATGGATTAGGAATACAATCAAGGCCAATGGTAGATGCAGCTTCAGGGGGAGCATTATGGGCTAAAAGTTATGAGGAGGCCTACGATCTTATCGAGATGATGGCAGCTAATGAATATCAAAATCCAACTCAGAGGATGCCACAACAGAAGGTAGCAGGAATTCTTAATGTCGACAAGGCCACTTCCTTAGTAGCTCAGATAGAGGCTTTGAACTTGAAAATAGACTCTTTGACAGCACAAGGATTTCATCAAGTTGCTAGTGTTTGTGAGTTGTGTGCGGGCGCACATGAATCGAACCAATGTGCCATCTCAAATGAGTCAGTTCAATTCGTAAGCAATTTCCAAAGACAGCAACAACCAGCTCCAAATTCCTACCATCCGAACAACCGAAATCATCCAAATTTCAGTTGGAGCAATAATCAAGGAGGAGCGCAACAATCAAATCAGCCCTACCAACAATTTCAAAATCAGCAGTTTGGAGCTAGGCCATATAATCCATCTGGATTCCAGCAACAGCAGGGGCACCAATATCAGCAACAATATGCCCCACGACAATTTCAACCCCCAGGATTTCAACAACAATCCTATGGGAATTCTGGGCAATCATCTTCTAGTGAAAAGACAGAATTGGAGGAATTGAGGTTGGCGTCAAAAAGCCAAGCGGCTTCTATTAAAAATCTGGAAACTCAATTGGGACAACTCGCTACTTTCATGATGAGCCGACCACAAGGAACACTCCCAAGTGATACTGAAGCTAATCCGGGGAGAAAGAACAACCAAGAGCACATTAAAGCCATCACTCTAAGATCGGGGAAAGTCATAGAAGGCATTGAATTGGAAAGAGCAAATAAAATTCTGCCTGATGATGAAACAGTGAACGTGGGAGATACCGAGGACAAGGGTAAGGCTCCAATTTCAAGCACGGAGGTAGAAGAAAGTGTACCACCTCCTAAACAATCAGTCCTTGCACAGAAAGAAGCAGAAGAGCATGTCTATCCACCTCCGCCATTTCCTCGACGTTTGCAAAAACAGAAACTGGACAAGCAGTTTGGCAAATTTCTTGAAGTCTTTAAGAAATTACATATCAACATTCCATTTGCTGAAGCCCTGGAACAAATGCCGAGTTATGCCAAGTTCATGAAGGGCATTCTATCGAGAAAAGTAAAACTTGAGGACTTAGAAACTGTTGCTTTGACAGAGGAGTGTAGTGCGGTATTGCAACAAAAGTTACCGCCTAAGCTAAAAGATCCTGGAAGTTTCACCATACCATGCACCATTGGGAATTTGTCTTTTGACAAATGTTTATGTGATTTAGGAGCAAGCATCAACCTCATGCCATACTCAGTTTTCTTACAACTTGGCCTTCCTGAGCCAAACCCGACGAACATGTCACTTCAGTTAGCTGATCGCTCTATCACTTATCCTCGGGGAGTTGTTGAAGATGTCCTAGTAAAAGTAGACAAACTTATCTTTCCAGCTGATTTTGTCATACTTGATTTCGAAGAGGACAAGAAGATTCCGATCATTCTTGGTAGACCATTCTTGGCGACAGGACAAACATTGATTGACGTCCAAAAGGGAGAACTTACAATGAGGGTGCATGATCAAAATGTCACTTTCAACGTTTTTAAAGCCATGAAGTTTCCAACAGAAGAAGAACAGTTTCTGAAGGTAGACTTGATTGAGTCTACGGTACAAGAAAAGTTGGATCACATGTTCATGAATGACACTTTGGAAAAGGCCCTTAGTGGAAGGTATTCATTAGATGAAGATGACATAGGTGAACAATTACAATATCTGGATGCTTTGCCGTGGCAAAGAAAATTTGAAAGACCAGTTGAATCATTGGATCTTCCAGAACTAAAAGGGCCGCATCAGCAAATGAAACCATCTATCGAGGAAGCTCCAACTCTAGAGCTCAAACCACTTCCTAATCACTTAAAGTATGCTTCTCTTGGTGAATCATCTACCTTACCTGTGATTATATCTGCTAACCTTTCAGACTCTAAGGAAGACAAGCTTTTAAGAGTCCTGAGGGAATTCAAAACAGCCATTGGTTGGACCCTAGCGGATATCAAAGGCATCAGCCCAGCTTATTGTCAACATAAAATTCCATTGGAAGAAGGCAGTAAACCAACAGTGGAGCATCAAAGGCGGCTAAATCCTCTTATGAAAGAGGTAGTGAAGAAAGAAATCATCAAGTGGCTGGATGCAGGGATTATTTATCCCATTTCTGACAGTGCATGGGTGAGTCCAGTGCAATGTGTGCCGAAGAAAGGAGGCATGACGGTGATTACCAATGAAAAGAATGAACTCATCTCTACTCGCACAGTCACCGGTTGGCGAATCTGCATGGACTACCGGAAGTTGAATAAAGCCACAAGGAAGGATCATTTTCCCCTTCCTTTCATTGATCAGATGCTAGATAGACTAGCCGGCCATGATTATTACTGCCTTCTGGATGGTTATTCTGGATATAACCAAATCTGCATTGCTCCTGAGGATCAGGAGAAAACAACATTTACATGCCCGTTCGGCACTTTCGCCTTTCGGCGGGTTTCTTTTGGCTTGTGTGGAGCACCTGGTACTTTTCAAAGGTGCATGATGGCCATCTTCTCAGACATGATTGGCAAGACTGTTGAAGTCTTCATGGATGACTTCTCGGTATTCGGTCTATCTTTTGATGAATGCTTGCAAAATCTTGGCTCGGTGTTGAAAAGATGCGTGGAAACTAACCTAGTGCTCAATTGGGAGAAATGCCACTTCATGGTACAAGAAGGAACTATTCTCGGGCACAAGGTGTCAAGGAAGGGTCTAGAAGTAGACAGAGCAAAGATAGAAGCTATCGAAAAGCTACCTCCGCCTAATTCAGTGCGAGGGATTCGCAGTTTCCTTGGGCACGCAGGTTTCTACAGGCGTTTTATCAAGGACTTCGCAAAAATTTCCAAACCTTTGTGTCAGCTGCTGGAAAAAGATATTCATTTCAAATTTGACGAAGAATGTCTCACAGCTTTCGAGACTCTGAAGAAGAAATTGATTTCAGCACCCGTGATCATTGCTCTAGATTGGAGTGAGCCTTTCGCTATGATGTGTGATGCTAGCGATTACGCAGTTGGGGCCGTTCTTGGCCAAAAGAAAAATAAAATGTTTCATGTCATCTATTATGCAAGCAAAACCCTCATCGATGCTCAATTAAACTACACTACCACTGAGAAGGAGCTGTTAGCCATAGTTTATGGTTTTGAAAAATTCCGTTCATACTTGCTTGGCACGAAGGTGACTGTGTACACTGATCACGCGGCTATCAGATATCTGCTCTCTAAAAAGGACTCCAAACCTAGGTTGATTCGATGGATTCTTCTGCTGCAAGAATTCGATGTGGAAATCAAGGATAGAAAAGGGACAGAAAACCAAGTAGCCGACCATCTCTCACGATTGGAAGACCTTGGAAGACATCCCAAGACAAAACCGTCATTAATGAATCCTTTCCTGATGAACAGTTGTTTGGGATACAAGAAGAAGAGCCTTGGTTTGCAGACATTGTGAACTTTCTGGTGAGTCGAGTGATTCCTCCCGAGCTCTCTTTTGCACAAAGAAAGAAATTCTTGCATGAAGTCAAATGGTATCGTTGGGACGAACCATATCTGTTTAAACAAGGAGCCGATCAGGTGATTAGGAGATGTGTACCATACAGTGAAACAGAGGCTATTCTAAGGGATTATCACGCCACGACATATGGTGGCCATTATGGAAGTGAAAAGACCGCAACTCGAATTCTTCAAGCGGGATTTTATTGGCCATCCCTTTTTAAGGATGCCCATCAATTTGTGCTGAAGTGTGATCGTTGTCAGCGTGTTGGTAACATATCTAGGAGGAATGAGATGCCCCTCAATATAATGCTAGAGGTGGAAATCTTCGATGTTTGGGGCATCGATTTCATGGGACCATTCATTTCCTCCTGTAGCAACCAATACATCTTGCTAGCCGTTGATTATGTTTCCAAATGGGTTGAAGTCAAGGCACTTCCGACCAATAATGCCAATGTCGTGCTCAACTTCCTTCACAAGAACATCTTCACAAGATTCGGCACTCCTCGAGTAATCATAAGCGATGAAGGTACTCACTTTTGCAATAGCAAATTCACTAATCTTATGGCAAGGTACAACATCAACCACCGGGTAGCTACGGCATACCACCCGCAAACCAATGGCCAAGCCGAGGTATCTAATCGCGAGATTAAGCGCATTCTGGAAAAAGTGGTGAATCCTTCGAGAAAGGATTGGTCTTTAAAACTCGATGAAGCCGCATGGGCTTATCGTACAGCATATAAAACACCCTTGGGCATGTCACCATATCAGCTTGTCTATGGGAAAGCTTGCCATTTACCGGCAGAATTGGAACACAAAGCTTATTGGGCTTTGAAGAAGCTAAATTTCGATCTTAAGGCCGCAGGTGAGAAAAGGATGGTGCAACTCAACGAGATGGACGAGTTTCGATTGCAGGCATTTGAGAACAATAAGCTCTATAAGGAGAAAGTAAAACGATGGCATGATCGTCGTCTTATTCAAAAGGTATTCGTTCCTGGCCAGTCGGTCTTATTATATAACTCTCGTCTTCGATTGTTTCCAGGGAAGCTCAAATCGAGATGGTCAGGGCCATTTGTTGTCAAAACTGTGTTTCCACACGGAGCGGTGGAAATCTTTGAGAAATCACCCGATCAATCGTTCAAAGTGAATGGGCAGAGATTGAAGCCCTATTTTGGTGACACGGTGAACCGTGAGGCTGATACGACCAAGTTGGCCACCACATGATTCTCAGTATAATCGTCAAGCTAGCGACAATAAACAAGCGCTTCATGGGAGGCAACCCATAGGTTTGGTGTTTTTTATGTGTGGTTTGATTTGGTGTGATTTTGTTTAGTATTATGTCGAAAGTGCTGGTCATTGCCTCAGTTTGGAGCTCATTTCCACCACCTGATTCATCACCCGAGGAGGGCATCGATGCCGACAGTTAGGGGAGTTCTCTTTTATCCTTTATCTATACCTTCAATGAGGACATTGAATATTTTAAGTTTGGGGGTGATTTAGGATAATTGATTTCTTGAGTCATAGTATGCATACAGTTTCATGTAGTTCATAATATACCATGCTAGTATAATTTCATATAATTCATATATATATATATATAAAAATAAAAAAAATAAAAAAATTTGCATATTCATGATTAGTTGCATATCATATTTTCCTTGATCCCGTAGCGCTTGGCGATTCCGTTTAGTAGTCAATGATGAATTTGAGTGTGATAATGATGGATAGAGGGCTGATTTAAATACTTATGAATTGACGTGCATGTTGCAGAAACACAATCTTACACAACTCATCATTTGCTTTTGGGGCTAGGTTAAGATCATGCTTGTTTGGTTGTTGAAATTTAATCACCTGATTATATTTGGAATTTTCTTTATTCCCTTGATAGCGTAGAATCACTAAATATAAGTTTGGGGGAAACCAGGGTTCATGCTAGTTTGTGTGTATTTGTTAATAATTGATAGGTGTCAATTGGCTAGTAGCCAGCTCATATTTATATGAGTAGTTTAGGGTTGGAATTGAGAATTCTCATTCCAGATTGCATAAAAAAAAAAAGAAAAAAAAACAGTGTTTGTGAGTATGTATGCAAAAAATTGATCAGGGTGAGCTCTTTAATACTCGAGCAATTAAGTTCTAGGGGACTCAAGCCTAGTGACCTAAGACTTTTCCGGTCTAGGATCCACTAACCTAACGCTCGCTACATGGGTATTATTGTATAAGCCTTTTGGGGTCTCATCCATTGCACGGTCAAATAAGCATGTGTGTTGTGTATAGTATTATGCGTCATAGTTGTTAATAAAGCATGAATTCCTGTATAACTCAAATGATGATAGAGGTGTTTCTAGGTTATGAAGTGTCTAGCGTCCATTCTATTTATAAACTTGTGATTGTTATGACGAAGAATATGTATGGTTTTGATCTAGTGCTAAGAGTAATTCTGATGAGTATTGCACACACGCACGTTTCTGTACTTGTAAAGGTTAATATGCTGATATTTAGTCAATCTCTATTTGGAGTTATCACATTCTCTGAGACACTCTGCTAAATTGGTTTTTGCTTTGCCTATGAGATCCTTGCATCGTTTGCATTCATGCATTTAGTGGTAGACGAGTCTGTTTTCGCTTGAGGGCAAGCTTCAGTTTAAGTTTGGGGGTGTGATAAGTGGATTTTATATCCACTTATTATGCACTAAATGGACCTAGATTGGTGGTTTATCCTTAAATATGATGTGTCTTTTAATTCGTTTTTGTTGTTTAGTTACTTGTTGTGCAGAAATCGCAACTTTAGGTTTTGTGGCAATAAAAGGGCTAAAAACGGTGGATTTTTATCTCAGTTTTATCAAGAGGACTGGATACGAGGAAAAAAAGAATTATCATAAAGGAATCCTGAATGACATATTCTTAAATCTGGAACCCCGGTTGGAATTGATATATTTTTCGTTTCGCAAAAGGAATCCAGTTTTAGATCCTCAAGAGGCCGTAATTCGCACCTGGGCGAGCAATGAGAAAATAGAATTATCACAAAAAGATGGAAAGTGATATATTCTTAAAAAGAAAGTCCCGGTTGGAATTGATATATTTTTCGTTAAGGAAAAGGAGTCCGGTTTTAGGCCCTCAATTTACCGCAGCTCAGGACTTAATGATTCATTTATATTAGCAAATATTTTATTTAATTAGAAAATTATAATTATAAATATCTCATAATATTAGATATTTATTTTTATAATTTCTGAATTAAATTAAATATTTGTTAATTAAAATGAATCATTAAGTCCTGAGCTGCGGTAAATTGAGGGCCTAAAACCGGACTCCTTTTCCTTAACGAAAAATATATCAATTCCAACCGGGACTTTCTTTTTAAGAATATATCAATCCCCGGCAACGGCGCCATGATTTAGGATAATTGATTTCTTGAGTCATAGTATGCATACAGTTTCATGTAGTTCATAATATACCATGCTAGTATAATTTCATATAATTCATATATATATATAAAAAAAATAAAAAAATAAAAAAATTTGCATATTCATGATTAGTTGCATATCATATTTTCCTTGATCCCGTAGCGCTTGGCGATTCCGTTTAGTAGTCAATGATGAATTTGAGTGTGATAATGATGGATAGAGGGCTGATTTAAATACTTATGAATTGACGTGCATGTTGCAGAAACACAATCTTACACAACTCATCATTTGCTTTTGGGGCTAGGTTAAGATCATGCTTGTTTGGTTGTTGAAATTTAATCACCTGATTATATTTGGAATTTTCTTTATTCCCTTGATAGCGTAGAATCACTAAATATAAGTTTGGGGGAAACCAGGGTTCATGCTAGTTTGTGTTTATTTGTTAATAATTGATAGGTGTCAATTGGCTAGTAGCTAGCTCATATTTATATGAGTAGTCTAGGGTTGGAATTGAGAATTCTCATTCCAGATTGCATATAAAAAAAAGAAAAAAAAACAGTGTTTGTGAGTATGTATGCAAAAAATTGATCAGGGTGAGCTCTTTAATACTCGAGCAATTAAGTTCTAGGGGACTCAAGCCTAGTGACCTAAGACTTTTCCGGTCTAGGATCCACTAACCTAACGCTCGCTACATGGGTATTATTGTATAAGCCTTTTGGGGTCTCATCCATTGCACGGTCAAATAAGCATGTGTGTTGTGTATAGTATTATGCGTCATAGTTGTTAATAAAGCATGAATTCCTGTATAACTCAAATGATGATAGAGGTGTTTCTAGGTTATGAAGTGTCTAGCGTCCATTCTATTTATAAACTTGTGATTGTTATGACGAAGAATATGTATGGTTTTGATCTAGTGCTAAGAGTAATTCTGATGAGTATTGCACACACGCACGTTTCTGTACTTGTAAAGGTTAATATGCTGATATTTAGTCAATCTCTATTTGGAGTTATCACATTCTCTGAGACACTCTGCTAAATTGGTTTTTGCTTTGCCTATGAGATCCTTGCATCGTTTGCATTCATGCATTTAGTGGTAGACGAGTCTGTTTTCGCTTGAGGGCAAGCTTCAGTTTAAGTTTGGGGGTGTGATAAGTGGATTTTATATCCACTTATTATGCACTAAATGGACCTAGATTGGTGGTTTATCCTTAAATATGATGTGTCTTTTAATTCGTTTTTGTTGTTTAGTTACTTGTTGTGCAGAAATCGCAACTTTAGGTTTTGTGGCAATAAAAGGGCTAAAAACAGTGGATTTTTATCTCAGTTTTATCAAGAGGACTGGATACGAGGAAAAAAAGAATTATCATAAAGGAATCCTGAATGACATATTCTTAAATCTGGAACCCCGGTTGGAATTGATATATTTTTCGTTTCGCAAAAGGAATCCAGTTTTAGATCCTCAAGAGGCCGTAATTCGCACCTGGGCGAGCAATGAGAAAATAGAATTATCACAAAAAGATGGAAAGTGATATATTCTTAAAAAGAAAGTCCCGGTTGGAATTGATATATTTTTCGTTAAGGAAAAGGAGTCCGGTTTTAGGCCCTCAATTTACCGCAGCTCTGATTCATTTATATTAGCAAATATTTTATTTAATTAGAAAATTATAATTATAAATATCTCATAATATTAGATATTTATTTTTATAATTTCTGAATTAAATTAAATATTTGTTAATTAAAAATTATAAGTTAAAATCAAAAACAAAAAAAAACAAAAAAAACAAAAAACAAAAAAAGGAAACGAATTGTGCAGGTGGTGAACAAATACAATGCATGTGATGATTGCTCTAAAGCTAAAGTAATACAAAGCAATTCCTGTTGGCATTAAAGAAAACAAAAGTAGAGTGGTGTCAATTTTTTTCAAATGCTGTCGGCCAATGCTCTTGGAGGTAGTCACGCGCCTGGGCGCACGTGACGTTCACGCGCCAGGCTTAATCTGTGAAAAACGCGCGTGGCGCGCACGGCTGCGTCCTGCGAGTGGTTTTTTCTTCTGGTTGGCTGAGTGCAGTTTGGATTAATTGCCGGGTGTGTTGCTTTCGTCTCTATAATTGCATTAGGTGCTGTTTGTTTATTTTTTTTTACTTCTTTTTTTATTCTTTTCATTTGTATTTTATTGCCCTGGTGTGCTAGCATTGTACTATAAATAGGGCTTATTTCTTGCAGTTGGAAAAATCATCTGTACACATCACACACCTCTCAACTTAATTCTCTCCTTTGCTCTCTAAATTTCAATAGCTTCTTTTGTAATTTTATTTTTATTTTATACAATTAAATTTTTTGTAATTTTAGTATAAATTTCATCTTGGGTTGAAGAAATTACGGGAATTATTTGGAGTGCTCTTCTCTTTCGGTGGAAGCTATTTCGGTTTTATTTTCTAAATTCTAATTTTATAGGAAATTATCGGAGTGCTCGTTTCTTGCAAGTGGAAATTATTTCGGTTTTAGTTTCTAAACTCTTATAATTGTCATGTTTAATTTATCGTAATTTTTTAATTTAGTTTTATTATTGTTGTTATTAGTATTATTATTATTATTATTATTATTATTATTATTATTATTATTATTATTATGATTTCAATTAATCCCATGATGACGATTCGTTTAATTATGAACTAATCGCCGTCATGGGATTCTAATGGATTTATTTACGTAATTTAGTAATTCGATGCCTTAATAAATTGTGTTATGATAAAAATTTCCGATTGCCTAACGTGGTTGTGCTTAATTCATTAGATGCGTAGCTAACATCTAAATTATTAATTCTTAATGAATGCGAAAGTGGATTTGAGAATTTAGAATTTGCCATGTTAGCACAGGATCGTAATTTTCATATATAATTACGATTAGTGGTAGGGTTTTGGATCACATCGCCCTGTGTAGCCAAAAATAAGGAATTTATTCGTAAACCAGTTATGTTTTCAAATCTTATAGACATATAGGGTCTAGACATAAATGGTGTCCACACAACTTCTATCTTTTTAAGTGGATGTTTGTATGGTTTGATATAAGTTAAGGCTGAAAGGCGCTTATATCAGTTTCGTGTTCCCGGCTAGCTTTCATAATTATCAGAATCACTTTACATTAAGGCATCAATTCTAAATGAAATAAATAATGAAATTAGAATCCCATGTTTATCTCATATATAAAATCTTTATCATATTATTTTTAGTCGTTAGTTCATTAATTAATTGTGATTTGAACAAACCAACCATTTCGTTGTTCAGACTTCTATAATTAACCGAACGTTGTTGAATAAACATATTTACTTAATACACCAAGTCTTCGTGGGAACGATCCTTATTTTCCTATATTGCTTTTGGACTGCGTATACTTGCGTAGAGAAAATAGCGAACAAAGTGCAACTGACCCACTTTTCTTTTTAGACTTCTCAATCTCTTCATCCTGCTCCATTTCCAGCTCATAGGTCTTTAAAGTTCCATAGAGCCTTTCAAGAGTAAATGTCTTGTACTCTTGAGTGTTTCTTAGAGAAACAGTCATTGGCTTCCATTCCTTGGGCAGTGATCTCAGAAATTTGAGATTAGAATCTTTAACTTGATAGATTCTTCCATACAGTTTCAAACCATTTAGTAGCTTTTGAAATCTACTAAATGTATCATTCGATGTTTCTCCACTCTTAAAGTGAAAATGTTCATACTGTTGGATTAGTAGTTGCATCTTGTTTTCCCTTACCTGTTCTGTTCCTTCACACAGGGTTTGAACAGTGTCCCATACTTCCTTGGCGGTAGTACAGTTAATAACATTGTCAACCATGTCTGTTTCTAGACCATTGAACAGAATATTCATGGTCTTTTTGTCTTTGTGGACTTCTGCAATATCTTCAAGACTCCACTCAGAAACAGGTTTGGGAATGAGAGTGTCAGGCACATCTTCAGCCAGGCCAACTCTTGTTGCTGTCTTCATTGGAATGTGAGGACCCTTGTCAATGCAATCCACAAAGCCCTCATCAATAGACGAGAGATGTAGACGCATTTTTACTTTCCAGTGAAAGTAATTTTCTCTATCAAGAACAGGAATCTTTACTCCATAATCCTTCTTAGACATGTTGGAAGTGTGTTGATCTTTAAACTTCAAATATGTTAGAAGCTTGCTCTGATACCAATTGTTATTCCCAGATTACACACGTGTATAATTGTAGAAGGGGGGGTTGAATACAATTCTTGATATTTATAAATTTCTGATAAGAACTCCAGAAATCTATACTTAGATAATTGCTTGTAAAAATATTAATGCACAAACACATAAAAATCAGGTGGTTAAATGCACCACCTGAAGCTTTTATTCGAAGAAAACTCTGTGATACAAAAGTACACAGCTTCTGTTTTACAACTCTTTGCTTTCTAAGAATATTCAATAGAAACCCTAAGCAAAATGAATCTGTTTTCTTAACCTACAAAGAGTTGCTACACTTGGTTATAAATCCCAAGTTTTACAAGTACTACTGGAATAAGATAATATTAATCTAATTCTAGTTGACTTGCTACTACACTCCAAATACACATGTAGCCGAAAGGTTGTCCTTGTGTTCAGACATGTCTCCTGCACCTTTCTTGTATTCATCGTGTAAACGGAATGCTTCTTTCTTCTGTGTTTCCAAAGTATGGCTGCCATACTGCTTTTTGTATCTACTATCAACCCATTTGATCTGTCAGTCAAACATGTCCTTATCAACTGCTAATCCCCAGCTAATCATAGAAGACAGTGTCAATGATTATTCGTTGATATTGTACACTGACATCCGTTGATGATGTATTGAGCGGTATCCGTTGATATTGAGACTTGAGCTGTATCCGTTGATAGAGTGGATTTGAGTTGTATCCGTTGATAGAGTTTTGTCTTCATCTGTTGATACACTTTCACTTAGACAGAATTACATAGCATAGCTTATTTACAATTGGCTACCCTATTCTGCCTATCCGTTGATAGTCAACATGACTGTGGATAAAAACATTATCAACTGATAACATAGAGATACTGCTGTATGCTACAAAACCTCATCCGTTGATGAGCTACCTGTCAACGGATAGAGTTATAAATCCTCATCCGTTGACAGCTACAAAACCTTATACAATTTGATTGATTGTGAAGTTATCATCAAGTACAACATATTCCTAACAGAAGGAGTGGAGGTTGGCGAGGGATCGTCAAGTGTATCAAAAGAGTGTTTCGTGTGTAGGGTTCTATATGTTACAAGTATGGATGTCTTTACTTGCGTGTCCCAAGGAATGTGTGAATCCTGAGTTATATCCATATTACAGTGGCAGCGAATTTTCAAATCACCTTGCTTTTGATGATGTCCAAGATATCTGAGGGAGCTGGACTTACAAAAAAATGAAGATGAGGGTCAGAGAGGGTTGTGACTAAGATGTGTTAGGAATCACATGTTTAGATTTGATGATAACAATAACTTAGACACAATTTTTTTTATGTACTTGTAAGTGCTCGATAAATAACAAGTTATGTAATTTGTCAGTTAAGTCATTAGCAATCAACAACTAATTTATATTGTAATTCAAATGTTCAATGAGTCTGTAATCAATGGCTAGCCCTTGAAGATGAAAAAAGATGCAAAGAATAAGGTACTGAACTATGAATATTCGAAAGTATAAATTCCTATACGTGAAGTGTGGAATCAACATCTATCTATCAGTTATAAGGCATATCAATAAGAAATTACAACTTCTAGCATGAAGATTGACTCGATGGCTACATAGTATCAGAAGCGTAGTATGAATTTTGATATGACTAACCAAGAAGAATGTGCACATGAAGTTATGAGTATATAAACTATATGAGAAGCATAGTATTAGTATGAAGAACATACTTGTTTTTGCAAACTTTTAGAGAGAATATCCTTGTAAGCAAAAAACAATCATACCGTATAAGCAACAATGAATTAAATTTCACAGAATTTTCAAGAAATTCAAAAACAGCCTCAAGTGGATTCATTACAACATCCACCTGAAATTATAGAAAGTGTTTCATGTTTATTTTTTCATTTAACTTTTGGAATCCGTTCTTCAACAAAGTTCAATAACACAAAAAGAGTTTTAAAAGTTTGATATACTATATTCAACCCATCACCCCCATCTTTAATATATTTAATTGTTTAGTTTAGGAGTAAGAAGCTGCACTTCTCTAGTTTCTGAGTTTGTCACTTTGTTAGCAAATGAAAAGGAATTTGACTCCCAATTTAGTTTGCATTATGCTTCTACTTATGCTTAAATTTGTCATGGATGGATGCTTGAGCATCACCTCATGATATACCAACATACATATCAGAGAATCTCCATGTCTCTTGCTTTGGTTGTTCTTTAAATGATTTTTAATGTTTGAATTGTTCTTTGATGAAATTGCATTGCCCACAATTAAAAAAAAAATCTCCAGAACGTGATACAATTTCAATATGACTAGCAGTCAGATTTAACCTCGTGATACTCTACAATAGGAACCACATTGAAATGCTCAAACATCATTCGATTTAATCTTACTAAAACTTCATCATAGGCCAACATTAACTTGACGTCAATTTTTTTCCCCAGAATAGCCATGTATCATATTTTGAATACTAATTAATTATCTCAAAGCACGTTTGTTTGTTAAAAGACGTTAATGACCGATGTCAAAATTAAATGGTAATTCACTCATATTTTCTTGTAGACCACTTACAACAACTATTAATAGTGTGAATGAGAGTTATGCATCACCTTACAAAATTTGTGTACTCTATATACCATGCTCAACTTACTTATCAGTACTAAAATGTTCATAATATTTGGGTAATTTCATAGTTTCTGGGATGTGTACATCATATTTTCTATCGAATTATTGTAATTTGGAATTTCAAGTATAAAAATTTTCATTGTCATAACAAGTTAAACGAACCATTTTAATTATTGAAAGAAATCCAACTTTAATACATTTTATTTATTATTAAATCTTTTAATTTATGTCAAACATCAATTTCTTAAAAAATTGAATGTTCTCTGATATTTCAGCAAATTCTGTATTAATAACTACTGTGGTATCTTTTATAAAATTTACAATTTCCGAAATATTATTTCAAAATTATAATGTCACATGTCAATGTTTTTTAAGAATAATTAAAAGAAGCCGATGAACCGATACTACAATAGGGTTTTGGTGATGGTTTTGGAAGAAAGAAAAAGAACAATCATTTTAATTTATTTCTTTTATATGTACTAGTCTATAACCCGTGCAAAGCACGAGCTATCATATATTCTTATTATGAAGTAATATTTTATTTATTTGATTCAATATAAAATTTCAATTTATTTTAATAAATTTTATTATTAATTTAAATTTACACATGTTCCGTACTTAATTTCATAACATAAATAAATATTATTAATTTAGCATTTTTTTAAATTTATTGTTAAATATCTTAAGAATTCAATAGATATTTTAATAAATTATTAAATTTAACCTAAAATCGTAGAAGAAGATATCGTAAGAAGAAGTTTGTGCGGACGATGATTCTAATCGAGATATAATTGAAAACGTTTATAATTCTATAAAAATATGATTTTTTATTTTTTATAAATCATATATAATTTAACTGAATTTGAAATTTTTAACACATTTTTTTAATTTTTTAAAAATATATTTTTGTGCCCTTGTTCGTTGGTTAGCACCTACCCAAAAAGTTTGTTAACACCTTCCAAAAAACAAAAAAAATATTAGAATGTATTTAATTTTAATCAAAAAAAATAAACCACATATTTTACATACTATTTCTATTATATTTTCATTAGAATTCTCCACCAACACCCAACTTCTCTTCAGACTCTTTCGAGAAACCAATATCTTTAAAATTAATTCAAACAATTTTAATATAAAAATTTATTAATAAGTAAATAAATTAAAAAAAGAAAAAAAAGAAAAATAAATATATTATCTAGATGTACTATACTTTTAAAAGGAAAATACGGTATAACTAGTTGGTTTGTTAAAATCTTTTTCATAAACTTATTAGCACCTTCTATAAAAACAAATTAAACTACATACTATAATTTACTAAAAAAAATTAAACACATATTTTACATAAATACATATATACTTCAACTGAAATTCAACTACATACTCTTTCAATTATATTTTTATTATAATTTTTTAATTTGTTATTTCTAGGATGGTGTTAACACTTTTTTTGGATGGCGTTAACCAACCAAACAACTAACCAAATATACCTTTCAATTATATTTTTAATATAATTTTTTTAACTTTTTATTTTTAGGAAGATATTTGTTGTGGAATAAAAACTAGGTTACTAGTGTTGCGGCTAGGGTTTGTGTATTTGATGCACAGGTGTGTGAGCTTCGAGCTTCAATGGCTGATCAAGTGTTTCGTGACTTAACTCGGGTCCTCACAAGATGCCTACGTATCTTGCAAATATCAAGAATCAAGCCAATAAAACGTAGTTCTAGGTTGAAGGATCAGGTCCTTTATATAGGCATTGGATGCCTTGGAATTAGAGTAGAATTAGGTGTCTTGATGGGCAAGTCACAGCTTAGGCCCAATTCTAGAGCCTTCTAACAGATAAGAAGATAAGAATTAGAATTATATGCCTTGAAGATCACTCCTAATATGATTAGGTTCCCTTATTGACTCAAATATGGGGTCTTTTATTTGCTAAATAATCAATTACGAAATTAATAATTAATTAGGGTCTTGGGCCCCATTTAATGGGCTTCTACCCTTGGACCATTCTAGGTTCATTTAATGCAACATTAAATGTATTTTTAGGGTTTATTTTCAGCCCATATCATTTGCCCCCCAACTTCAAGGAAAACTGATCAGGTTTTCCTTGGAGTTATTACGGCCTTGTTCGAGACTTAGGTCAGGGTTTATCTTTGATATCGTTTTGATGTAAAGCGTGGAGCGACCGACGCGTACACAACGACATTAGATTATGCCAACAATATTGAACGGTGCTAGACGGCACTAAACGGCGATAAACAACCTTAAATGACGTTTAAACAATGTTAAACGACATTTAAACGGCGTTAAACTGCGCTAAACGGTACTAAACGGCACTAAACGGCGCTAAACAGCCTTAAACATCGTTTAAACGATGTTAAACGACGCTAAACGACGTTAAATTGAAAACGTTGAATTGCGCTTCGAGCATAAAATTATTTTTCCATTTTTATGGAATTTCCAATTTTTCTCAACTTCAGGAGTAGGTATTATTCTCAATTTCCTTACTTTTGATTAATAATAATTTGAAAAGAATAACCATTTTTTTTTTTTTGTGTGTTGCCATCAGGCTTTAGCTGTATATTCAACCTACTCGTGGTTCAAACACGAGCAGGAGACACTCTGCACATTTCTAGTTGCCACCAGGCTTTAGCTGCATATTCAACCTACTCGTGGTTCAAACACGAGCAGGAGACATTCAGCACATCTCTAGTTGCCACCAGGCTTTTAGCTGTATATTCAACCTACTCGTGGTTCAAACACGAGCAGGAGACATTCAACACATCTCTAGTTGCCACCAGGCTTTTAGCTGTATATTCAACCTACTCGTGGTTCAAACACGAGCAGGAGACATTCAGCACATCTCTAGTTGCCACCAGGCTTTTAGCTGTATATTCAACCTACTCGTGGTTCAAACACGAGCAGGAGACATTCAGTATTTTTCTAACTGAATTTTAAGACTCCATTTATAGATGCATGCATGGCTGTGCAAACATGCTACTCGTTGTACAATCACGAGTAGGAGATAATTTACAAACCACGAGCAGGAATATCACCTGCTACTCGTTGCAGAGATGGAAATACAACTTGCTCGTGGTTTAACAACGAGCAAAATACATACTTTTTGCCACGAGCAAGTATACTATATTTCCTCAAAAACCTGGGCCTGGGCTTGGCCTTTAATAATTATTATACAGAGTTTTGTTATACTCTTAAATATAATTATTATTATTATTTTTTTTTTAGCAAAAATAAAATCTTTCCTCAATCTGAAAATACAAGCTACTCGTTGTACAACCACGAGCAGGAGACATGCAAAAACCAACGAGCACGATTGATGCCTTCCAGTATTGGATTTTCTCATTATTTGCATTGTACTCGTGGGTTAACCACGAGCAACCCGGCTCTACTTGTAATTTCCACTATGTCTTTTTATTGTACTTTTACGCATCCTTCTGGAAGATAATTAAATAATTAATTTCTTATTTTTTACGAGGAATTTCTCCTCAGAACAAATGGGTTTCAGACCTTTTCTTGGAATTTTCTTTGGGCCAGGCCTTTATACTATATAGGTTTAGTTCTTTTTAAGCCCACGAACCTTTTTTACTCTGACTTTCAATATATTTGCTTAGAATCTTAAATTTCTAACGGTAATATGTCCGTTAGAAGCTTCCAGAATAAGTTTCTTACTTGGGCTGGCCCATAAACCTGAAATTTTTATGGGCTTTTCACTTTTTACCGCGTACAGGCGGTTACCAGGTGATACCAACCGGCTGTTTTGCAGCTATATAATAGTGAGATGAGGCACTTGTTTTTCTCACTTTTCTTCTCTCAAAAATTTTCTCTCTAAAATTTCTTTCATTCAAGTGAAGTTTCAAAAGGTTCTTTCTTAGGGTTTCAAGAGCATTGTTCTAGGGTTCCACCCAAGGCGATCACCGTCCACCGTGCTTTACCAGTTTCCGGTTGAAGATTTAAAGAATCTTCATCTTTTCCGTTTGCTACTAATCAATTTCTGGGTCTCAAAGCTTCATCCTACCATTATCAATGGCAGATTCCGGCAATTCCCAGCAATCCGAGCAATCTCAACTCAACCCAACGGTGGCTTCAACTAAGCCTCCAAGATCTGCAAGAGGTAAAACCAAGATCTCTCTTGTTCATAGCAATGTCGTTACACTTAGGGACTTGTTAGAGGAATTTTCTACTGCTTTCCCCAATATTGCTCATCTTGATGCATACGATATCCCTAGCAAATATGATCAATCAAAAGTAGATTTAATATCCACTCTTTTTGGTATTGTAAGCCCTTATAGGGCCGTAGCTGCTAGTCCATTTGATAGAGCCTGCAACCCTAAAGAGGGTGCCATTTGTATTTTTAAGGAGACATTTTATGCTGGGTTTAGGTTGCCTCCTCCACCCTTTATCTTTCGCCTCTTGGCTGAGGTAAGAGTTTGTCCAACTCAATTATATCCTAATGCTTGGAGATTCATATATTGCTATATGGTTCAATGTCGTAAACACAATCTTGAGCCTAGTGTCTCTGTATTTAGATATCTTTTTAAATTCACGAATTCCCCAAACAACACGGGTTGGGTTCAAATCTCTCATAGGAGCCTTTCTCGCACTTGTTTCATCCCTGGTACTTCCCCAGATTCTCTTCCTAATTGGAAAAAAGAATTCTTTTACCTTTTCATGGATGGGGCAAATTGGGGAGACTTTTTTAGGCTTAACTTTTCTAAAGCCGTAGATGGGTCCATGCGAGACATTAAATTGGGTGTAGACGAGCGAGCTGCTATTGAGATCCTTACAACTGATGGCACAAATCATTGTGCTCAATTAATCTCTGAGGGGTCCCTTCAAGCAGCAAAGCTAAGTGATTTGGGAGAACAGGGTAGACATGCCTTCCTTTAACTTAATTTTATGCCTCTTTATTTTTGTTTGTGGTCTTATGTATTTTCATGTTTACAACAGCCTTGACTGCGCTTAATGCTGTTTTCCAAAAGAGGGAGAGAATGGCAGAACAAAGGTCAGGAGTGAACACACAACGATCCAAGAAGGTCAAAACTGGCCTTAATACTGAGGCTGAGGGATCTGAGGTAGTTCCTGCCTTTCTCACTCACTCTGAGAGGATTGATGTTTCTGAGGATCCCTCTTCTTTCGAAGTTGGTTGGGGACTTCGAAAGAAGGACACAGTTGTTGGTGATACTCATCGTGCGGCTGAATGGTCTCGGAGTATAGTTACCCCTCGTGACCGGGTTAATGTGGTGGAGTCTTCTGATGACCTCCAGGTTGAGAACCTTGGGGCTCATGGCATTGCGACGGTATTACTCTCCCTTTCCCTTCTCGTTGCCATAATATCTTTATTCCAATTATTTCTTACCACTTTGTTTTGTGTTATTTTTTAGATTAACGCTTACTTCCAGGCTGGGCTTCATAACCTAAAGAAAGTTCGTCAAGAGCTGACTATTGCAGAGAGGGATCGTGACAGAAACCAAGCTGATGCAGATACTAACTTTGCGAGGTTTCGAGCTGTGGAAATGGAACTTGCTGCGGAGAAGGAAAAGTCTAGAAGATTGGAACTAGAACTTGCCAAGGGTAAGGAGCAAATTTTGAAGGAGTCTCGTTCCTCTAGGGAGTTTGAAGAGCTCCTTAACGCTGAGTACGATGCTAACTTTCCAGCGACTTTTAATATGTGTTGGGAGAAAATCATCGAAGAGCTGGGACAAAAGATTTCTGGGGTCACTTTAGCAAAGTTCCCCGCACCTGCCATTCCAGGCGCCTCCAGTTCTACCCAGGAGACTGTTTGTGAGACAGTTGCTCAGTTCTCTACTCAGCCAGCCAGCGATTCCCAGCCCTTGCCATCCCAGGAAGGAGTTTCATCTCCTATGGTTGAAGACTTGGAAACTTTCCCTGTGGCGGATGACCCTGCTTTCACCCATTCCACTGATGTGGGTGACTCTCTCAAGGATCTCGACATCTAGATAGCCTTGCACGGCTTGCTTTTGTACTTATTTATCTGAGACTTTTACCCTTCGGGGATTTTATCTTATCTTCAGCTTAACTCTAACTTATGCCTTGCATGGCTTATTTGTGTATTGAACTAACCCTTCGAGGGTTTTATTTATGGTTTGTTTATCATGCTTTTTAGAGTTTTCTTAGTACTTGACCTTATGGCTCACACACACCCATGCTTTGGTACAACATTTGCTTTACGTGTCTATAATAACAAAACAAAAAGAATAACTCAATTGAAAACAAGAAACAAACTTCATTAATAGCTTCGACGAAAAATGTCAATAAATAGGGGTCAACCCTTACATAGATACTCTACTTCCTATTCGGAGTTTTTAAACTCTGATATGGTTTCATCGACCTTATTTCTAGTTACCTATGAGCTATGTCCTACTTAGGATAATTAAACATAATAGACCTTGAGATTCGATGCATGCCAAGTGCGAGGCACCTCGTTTCCTTCCAAAGTCTCCAACTTGTATGATCCTCGTCCCAGCGTACTTTTGACCCGATATGGGCCTTCCCAATTCGGTGCCAACTTCCCCCTTTGTCCCACTCCGGATGCTTCAATCTTTCTGAGTACTAGGTCTCCCTGACGGAAAAACCTTTCCTTTACCCTTAGATTGTAATAGAAGGAAGCTTTCTTCTGATGTTCAGTATTCCTAGCATGGGCTTCATCTCTTACTTCATCGATCAAATCGAGGGCTAGTCTCATCCCCTCCTCGTTTGTGTCTGGTTCGAAGGCTTCCACTCGTGGAGATGCATGCATAATTTCCACGGGTACCACAGCTTCGGCCCCGTAAGCTAACATGAATGGAGTAGCTCCAGTAGTCACCTTGCATGTGGTTCGGTATGCCCAGAGTATGGGTAGTAACTCATCCACCCAAGTATTTCTGGAGCGTTCCACTCTTTTCTTCAGTCCATCAAGGATGATTCGGTTGGCAACCTCAGCTTGACCATTAGCTTGAGGGTGGGCAACTGAGGTGAATCGAAGCTCAATCCCATTCTCTTCACAATAGTCCTTGAATTCTTTGTTATTAAATTGTAATCCATTGTCCGTAACGAGGACTCGTGGTATTCCGTATCTGCACATGACATTCTCCCAGAAGAATTGCATGATTTGCTTGGTTGTGATTTTAGCCAAAGGTTTGGCCTCAATCCACTTTGTAAAGTAGTCAATAGCTACAACTAGAAACTTCCTTTGAGCAGTGGCCACAGGAAAGGGCCCAAGAATGTCCATCCCCCACATAGCAAACGGGATGGGAGAGCTAACGGATGTCAACATCTCTGGTGGTTGTCTAACCACTGGTGCATGTTTCTGGCACCGATCACACTTTTTCACGTACTCTTTGGCATCAGCCATCATCTCAGGCCAATAGAATCCAAGCCTGACTAACTTGTGAGCTAGGGACCTACCCCCCAAGTGTTGTCCGCAAATTCCCTCATGGACCTCCTCAATAGCTGATTTGGCCTCTTCGGGCCTCAAACACTTTAGATACGGAATCACAAAAGATTTCTTGTAGAGTATCCCTTCAATAAGAGCATACCTCAACGCTCTCACAGATAATTTTCGTGCTTCCGTGGCATTAGTCGGGAGCCAACCAGTCTCGAGGTGTGCTTTTATGGGATCTATCCAACATTCCCTCACCCCAATAGGTGCGACTAACTTTGAATCGATGGTAGGGGTTCTCAGGACTTGGAAGTAGACACTTCCAGAGTAATTTTCTATCTCAGAGGAGGCGTACTGGGATAAGGCATCAGCCTTGGTGTTTTCCTCCCTTGGAATGTGCTCAATGTAGCACTTATCAAATTGAGTCATTATTGCCTTCACAAGCCTTAAGTATTTAGCCATGGTTTTATCCCTTGCCTCAAACTCTCCATTGACTTGGGCCACTACTAGCCTTGAATCTCCACAAACTTTAAGGTTTTTGACTCTTAGGGCTCCTGCCAAGCCAAGTCCGGCTATCAGAGCTTCATATTCTGCTTCATTATTGGTTGTTGGAAAGTCTAACTTCAAGGCGTATTCAATCATGAATCCATCGGGACTTTGTAAGACAAGATAGAGCATCCAGAATTCCTTCTCCTCTATTATGGGTTCCTTTTCTTCCTTATTGCCTTCCTGAGGTATCTCCTGCCCCCCGACTTCTTGGTTGTCAATGGTGCATTCAACCACGAAGTCAGCAAGTGCCTGAGCTTTGATGGCCATCCTTGGCTTATACTGAATATCGAATTCTCCCAACTCAATTGCCCACTTGATGAGCCTACCACTGGCTTTAGGGCTGTGCAAAATATTCCTCAATGGTTGTCCCGTAAGGACCTCAATCTTATGTGCTTGAAAATAGGGCCGTAGTTTCCTAGAGGCAGTTACCAATGCTAAGGCAAACTTCTCAATGGTGGAGTAGTTCAACTCCGCTCCGTGTAAAACTTTGCTCACATAGTATACGGGTTTCTGAACCTTGTTTTCCTCCTTTACCAGCACCGCACTCACAGCTTGACATGAAATTGCCAAGTAAAGATAAAGGATTTCTCCCGTACTTGGCTTGGCCAACAGCGGGGCCTCAGACATATACTTCTTCAACTGCTCAAAGGCCTCTTGGCTTTCTTCAGTCCACTCAAAGTTTTTTACCTTCTTCAAGATTTTAAAGAACGGCAAACACTTGTCCCCGGATTTGGAGATGAATCTCCCTAACGCGGCAATCCTCCCGGTTAACTTCTGTACATCCCTTATAGAACGTGGTGGTTCCATGTCCAAAATAGCCTTGATTTTGTCGGGGTTGGCCTCAATTCCCCGTTTTGAGACCATGAGACCCAAAAATTTCCCAGACCCAACACCAAAAGCACACTTGGCCGGATTCAACATCATCTTATGGTGCCTCAGCACTTCGAAAGCCTCGCCTAGGTGTTCGATGTGATCTGCCCTGTATAGGCTTTTCACCAGCATATCATCCACATAGACTTCCATAGTCTTTCCAATAAGATGAGCAAAAATCTTGTTTACCAACCTCTGGTATGTAGCTCCTGCATTTTTCAGGCCAAAAGCCATGACTAGGTAACAATACACACCGAAGTCAGTGATGAACGATACCTTAGGAATATCATCCTTATGCATCTTGATCTGGTTATATCCACTAAAGCCATCCATGAAGCTTAACATCTCGTGCCCAGCCGTGGCATCTATCAACGTATCGATCCTTGGCAAGGGAAAACAGTCCTTTGGGCATGCGTCGTTTAGATCAGTGAAGTCTATACACATCCTCCACTTTCCATTAGCCTTCTTGACCATCACAGGGTTGGCCAACCATTCCGGGAACTGGATTTCCTCAATGAACCCTGCCTCTAGGAGTTTGTCAACTTCCTGTTTTATGGCTTCTTGCCTCTCAGGTGCGAAATTTCTCTTCTTTTGTTTTACCGTCTTCCGGTTTGGATCCACATTCAGGCTGTGTGTTATCAATTGGGGATCTATCCCTGGCATGTCAGCCGCTGTCCACGCGAAGACGTCACTATTTTCTTGCAGAAAGGAGATCAATTTGCCCTTCAAGGGGTCTTTCAAAGATGCCCCGATGTAAGTAACCTTCTCAGAATCTCCCAACTCCAAAGGTATGGGAAGCAAGTCCTCTGCTGGTTTTCCTCTCCGCTCTTCATTCTCCCGAACATCCATATCCTCGATTGGGAGGACCTGCCCCCCGGTTCCATCCGGCCTTAGTGCGGCCACATAACAACTTCTTGCCATCCTTTGATCACCTTTCTCTTCTCCTACTCCGTTTCTGGTTGGGAACTTAACCTTTAAATGATAGGTAGAGGCAACCGCCTTGAAAGCATGTAGTCCCGTCCTACCTAAGATAGCATTGTATGTGGATGTAGCTTTGATAACCAGGAAATTTAACATCTGAGTTGCCTCCCGTGGCTCCTGCCCTATAGTCATGGGTAGCTGAATTGTTCCCTCAACTTTTGACTCCACCCCGTTGAACCCATATATGGGCATGTTTGACGGTGTCAACTGAGACTCAGTATACCCCATTTTTAAAAAGGCATCGTGAAACAAAATGTCCACCGATGCTCCATTGTCAATCAAGACTCTCTTCACTTGGGAGTTGCCTATCACAGGTGAGATAACCAGGGGGTCATCATGGGGAAACTTCACCCCTTCGAGGTCCGAATCATCGAATCCAATTGAGACCTCCGTCTTTGCACGTTTTGGCACTTCCCCTACAATGTGCATCACTTCTCGTGCATATGCCTTTCTGGAATTTCTACTTGTTCCAGCCGCTGTCGGGCCACCGAAGATCATGTTGATCACCGGTCCCCGGGGCTGCTGATTGCGGTTACGATCCTCATCTTTTCTATCATAATCTCGCCTTGGATTTCCTCGATCCCCATCTTTACAGAATTTATTCAATTTCCCCTTGCGGATCAAAAACTCAATTTCATCTTTCAATTGTCTACAATCGTCGGTATCATGTCCCACATCTTTATGGAACCGGCAATACTGATTCTTATTTCTTTTCTCAGGATCAGTCCTTAGTGGCTTCGGCCATCTCACATCCCTATCTTTTTCTATCTCCATCAGGATTTGACTTCTTGGAGTGTTCAGTCTGGCGTAATCCGTAAACCTTTGCCCGGGACTCCCCTTTTTAGGGGCTGAATCAGAATCCCTGCCCGTGCGCGGGTACTTATCTTTAGCATCATATTCCTGTTCCGACTTCCGTTTCTTAGAGTTGTCACCGTTTCTGGTGTTCCCCATCCCTGGATCTTTCTTCAGGCTATCCTCCGCCTTGATGTACTTGCTCGCCCTTTGCTGGAGCTCAACCATATTTTCAGGGGGATGTTTAGCCAATGACATTTTGAAATAAACATTCGAAGTTCCATTCTGCAATGCCACCATAGCTACCTTGTTTTCCAGGTTTGTAATGTTGAGTGTTTCCTTTGTGAATCGCTTGAGATAGTCTCTGAGGTTTTCATTCTTTCCTTGTATCACAGTCATGAGAGATGCGGAATCTTTCTCATGAATTCTTCCTCCTATAAACTGGCTGACAAAAGCATTACTTAGTTCTTTGAAGGAGGCAATGGAGTTCGGTGGTAGGCGGCTGTACCAACGTTGCGCCATGCCAGCTAATGTTTAGGGAAACGCCCTACACTTCAAGGCATCACTGGCGGGTTGCAACAGCAATGCGTTAGAGAACGTCCTTACATGATTAGCGGGATCTCCCGTTCCATCGTAAACCTTTATGGTAGGCATCTTGAACTTCCGTGATATATGCGCATTCATTACCTCTTCAGTGAATGGAGGGGTTGGATCATCAGGATCTCCCAGTTGCATCAAGTCTTCAGGATTGCCTCTGGGAGTTTCGACCATCGTGGTTCTACCTCTAGGGACTTCGATCCTTCTCTCTCTCCTTGGGGTGCTTTCCAAATTAACAAAAGGAATGTCTTCTCTCGTCACTAGTGGGGGTCGATTTTGATTTTGTCTTCGCTGTTCCCTTTCTATGTCCTCCTTTAATTTTTGGATCTTGGCCTCGTGAGCCTTGATTTTTTCAGCAGCCGTTAAGGGAGGTCGGTCATGGGTTCTTCGGCGTCCAACGGGTTCCTTACTTGGACGACGTCTTCTTGGGGCTTCGTCCCTATCTTCTTCCGAGGATGAATCATCAGAGTACGGGCCTGAGTAGTCGTAGTATTGCTGGCCTTGATGTCCTAAACCCCTGATGTAAGGTGGATTGTAGGGCTCATGTATCTGGAGGGCGTGACCACTCGGTCCGGCCTGATACGGGGGATAATTAGGCAACCCATATAGCGGGTTCGTGCTTGCGGGGATCACTGTAGTAGAGATCTGAGCGGTGGGTGGAGCGGACTGTCCTCCGAGAGGGGCGACCACCATCTGAAGGGGATTCGTCCCTTGGGTGGTGGGACTCGTGCTCAGGGGTAACGAGTCATGAGGTTGTGCTTCAGTTCCTTGTGGCCGAGTGACTAGCGGTTGAGAATTCGTCCCTGGGGGCACTTGTTCTCCAGTCGGGGGTGTGGTGGTGTTAGCGATGGTTTCAGAAAGTGTTGGTGTTCTCCGGGTGGTAACCATGGTTGATATCCGAAATTCCCACAGACGGCGCCAAATGTTGTGGAATAAAAACTAGGTTACTAGTGTTGCGGGTAGGGTTTGTGTATTTGATGCACAGGTGTGTGAGCTTCGAGCTTCAATGGCTGATCAAGTGTTTCGTGACTTAACTCGGGTCCTCACAAGATGCCTACGTATCTTGCAAATATCAAGAATCAAGCCAATAAAACGTAGTTCTAGGTTGAAGGATCAGGTCCTTTATATAGGCATTGGATGCCTTGGAATTAGAGTAGAATTAGGTGTCTTGATGGGCAAGTCACAGCTTAGGCCCAATTCTAGAGCCTTCTAACAGATAAGAAGATAAGAATTAGAATTATATGCCTTGAAGATCACTCCTAATATGATTAGGTTCCCTTGTTGACTCAAATATGGGGTCTTTTATTTGCTGAATAATCAATTACGAAATTAATAATTAATTAGGGTCTTGGGCCCCGTTTAATGGGCTTCTACCCTTGGACCATTCTAGGTTCATTTAATGCAACATTAAATGTATTTTTAGGGTTTATTTTCAGCCCATATCAATATTGTTTAGGAAGGTGTTAACAATTTTTTTGGAAGACGTTAACGAACTAACTAAATATACCTTGTTTTGCTTATAATAGTATAGTTCCCGCCATCCCACTTGATTCTTAACATTTGAAATAGGGGTGTTTGACACGCATTTTAAGGTATATTTTAAGCATAATTCCATAACTTATTTTTTAAATTTTTTTGTATAAATTTAATGTTTAAATTTTTATACAAAAAAAAATTGAAAAATAAGTTATGGAACTATCCTTAAAATGCATCTTAAAATGCGTGTTAGAAAGTGAAAAAAAGGGTTAAGAACCTAATGGGAACGAGGGGAGTAGATTTTAGGATGGCGTTAACAATTTTTTTGGAAGGCTTTAACCAAACAACTAATAAAATATATCTTTCAATTATATTTTTAATATAATTTTTTTGACTTGTTATTTTTTGAAATGTATTATTTTGCTTATAATAATATAGTGGGGGTGTTTGGGGGAACTTTTTTCCAGAATAAGTCAAATTATTTTAAGACAAAGTTAGAGATTCCTAACTTTCCAACTTATTTTCCAACTTATTTTTGCAACTTATTGAATCTTAAACATACATTAAATACTTATATGGAAAGAAATTATCAAAATATAAAATTTTTACACGAAAATAAGTTCATAAACCCATTAAAAAAGTTAAGCCAAACAGGCACAGTATGGATTTAGCAGCTTGTAATTTACAAGTTGAAAATCTTTAATTTTTCACAATTATTTTTGCTCAGAGTAATTGTGAACATTGCCAAATAGAAATAATTTTTTTTAACATTTAAACATGTATATTTTTGAAATTGCAAAAAAATTAATCCTTTCATCCAGATTTTATTGATCAGTTTAATTTTTATATATATTTTAAGGTATATATATAAGATATAGCTTCATAATTTATATTTAAAATTTTTCTTTTTGAATAAAAATTGAGAATGTAGTAGGTAACTAGGTATAGCTCCTAATTTTCTAATTAGAAGCATTGAGCAATGGGATAGCTTTGGACTTCTTTAAACTAAAATCCATCTTCCCCCACTCCCACTTCCAAACTTTCTGTTGGATAAACTAATCTCATTGAAGTTTGAAGAGTGCATTAAATATGGTTCATAGAATCAAGGAGATGTATCTGATCATGTATCCATAATTATCATTCATGTATTTGGTTTGTATTCTCCTATTATATAAAGGAGGTAACGATTGATCAATAATAACAACAGAAATTTTAAGTCTCTTGTTTCCTTATTCTGTTCCATAACACACACACTAAAATATATACATAAACCCTATACATATAATAACAACAGATTGGTATCAGAGCCTTAACCAAACCCGAGTCTACAATCAGAGTTTACAATCAGAGTTTATATAAAACAACCATCAGAGTTTACAACCATCAGAGTTTACGATCAGAGTTTAGGTCATATCAGAGTTTACAAACATGAATAATTCTTTTGCTGTTCCAAAACTTACCAAAGAAAACTATGGCCACTGGTGTCTACGAATGAAAGCGTTGCTTGGTTCACAGGAGGCATGGGAAATCATTGACAAAGGATACGATGAACCAGAGAATGAAGGAGCTTTAAATCAGGGTCAGAAAAACGCTCTTGCAAAGTTACGAAAACAAGATCAACAAGCTTTGTCTATCATACATATGGGCCTTGATGAAGGCATGTTTGAGAAGGTTGCATCTGCAACAAAAGCAAAGGAGGCCTGGGAGATTTTGCAGAACAATTTTAAAGGTGTTGACAAAGTAAAAAAGGTACGATTACAAACTCTACGTGGTGAATTTGAGTCTTTACATATGAAAGATATGGAATCAGTCCCGGATTACTTCACGAGAGTTTCCTCTGTTGTAAATCAAATGAAGAATTATGGAGAAAAAGTTGAAGATGCACGGGTAAATGAGAAGATATTAAGATCTTTAAATACAAAACTGCAACTTGTTGGAATTACTATTGAAGAGTCAAATGATGTAGAGACCATGACTGTTGATCAACTGATGGGATCTCTGCAAGCATATTCAGAAAGATTATTAAAGAAGGAGGAGACAGAATCTCAAGTATTGAAAACTGATGTCTCAGTTGAAGACAAAGATAAAGTATTGTATACACAATACAATAGAGGAAGAGGACGTGGACGTGCAAGACAGAATTTCACTCGAGGCAGAGGACGTGGTCCTGTAAGCAACAGATTTGAGGAGAAGGTGCAAACAAATCAACAAAATTGGCGTGGCCAAGGACGTGGTCGTGATCGTGGCAGAGGTGGAAGATCATATTCTGGAAGAGGAAGCAGATCTGTAGAATGTTACAATTGTGGAAAATTTGGACATTTTGCCAAAGATTGCTGGTTTAACAAGAAGGTTGCAGAAAATGCAAATCTAGTCGAAACGGAGGAGCAACAAAATGAAGGTGTTCTACTAATGGCCTGCAAAGGTATGATTCCTGAAGATGAAGTTTTGTGGTATCTTGATAGTGGGGCCAGCAACCATATGTCTGGTCTCAAGCATCTCTTTACTGATTTAAAGGAAATAAATAATGGAGTTGTGTCATTCGGAGATTCATCGAAGATAGAAGTGAAAGGAAAGGGTGAAATATGTTTTACTAAAAAAGATGGCAAACAAGGAAGAATTGAAGATGTGTACTATGTTCCTGACATGAAGAATAATATTCTGAGTCTTGGACAGCTACTCGAAAAAGGTTACTCAATTTTTATGGGTGATAAAGTCATGATATTGAAGGACAAAAATGACAGGACAATTGCTAAAACTGAAATGTCTCAAAATCGAATGTTCAAGTTGAATCTGAAGAACATACAGGAGAAATGCTTACAAGCAAAGTCAGAGGATAAAACAACTCTATGGCACAAAAGACTTGGACACTTACACTATGGTGGTCTGAAGGAGTTGGCAAACAAAGGGATGGTTCATGGAATACCAAGCATGGATCATACAGGCAGTTTTTGTGAAGAATGTGTGCTGGCAAAACAAACAAGGAGTTCATTCCAGAAAAAGGCAACTTATCGTGCTTCAAAGCCTCTCGAGTTGGTGCATACAGATATATGTGGTCCTATCACACCTGGATCATATGGTTCCAAGAGGTATTTCATCACTTTCATTGATGATTATTCTCGAAGAACATGGGTTTATTTCTTAAATGAAAAATCTGAGGCATTAAAAGTATTCAAGAAATTCAAAGTGTTGGTTGAAAAGAAGGCAGGAATACAAATCATGGGATTGCGTTCTGATAGAGGAGGAGAATATACATCAAAGGCCTTTACGGAATACTGTGAAGAACATGGCATTAGAAGGTTCTTAACAGCCCCCTATTCACCACAGCAGAATGGCGTGGCTGAACGGAAAAATCGAACAATCTTAGACATGGTTCGATCAATGTTAAAGAGCAAGGAATTACCAAAAGAATTCTGGGCGGAAGCAGTGCAATGTGCAGTTTATATTCAGAATCGATGTCCACATTCAAACTTGGGGGATGAAACTCCTCAAGAATTATGGAGTGGAAAGAAGCCTACTGTTTCACACTTGAAAGTTTTTGGGAGTGTGGCATATTCACATGTTCCTGATCAAAGGAGAACAAAATTGGATGATAAGAGCAAGAAATATATCTTTATTGGCTATGATGAGAAAACAAAAGCCTACAGACTACTTGATCCAATTGTTATGAAGGTTGTTGTGAGTCGAGATGTAAAGATACAAGAAGATGATGCATGGAATTGGAGTAAAGCACATGAAAAAGAAAAAACAGAAGATAATATTCAGATTTCTAAGATTTCAGCAACAAACTCTGATGCTGAAAATGAAGAATCAGATGAGGATGAGCCTATGAATCCTAGAACTCGAAGTTTACAAGATATATATGAACATGGTGAAGTACACCTAGTATGTTTGGTGGCTGATGCAGAAAGCATAGACTTTGGAGAAGCAGTAAAAGACAAGATGTGGAAAGATGCAATGGATGATGAAATCAAAGCTATTGAAAAGAACAAAACTTGGGAACTGGTAGAACCTCCAGAAGGATGTAAACCCATCGATGTTAAATGGGTTTATAAGAAGAAACTGAATGCTCAAGGAGAAGTGGAAAGATATAAGGCAAGGTTGGTAGCAAAGGGCTATCGACAGAAGGCTGGAATAGACTATGATGAGGTTTTCGCACCTGTAGCAAGGATGGAGACAATTAGACTGTTAATCTCTCAAGCAGCTCAAAACAAATGGCCTATTTACCAGATGGACGTGAAGTCTGCGTTCTTAAATGGATTGCTCGAAGAAGTGGTGTATGTAAACCAACCACCTGGATATGAAAAATCAGGGAAAGAAGGAATGGTGTTAAAATTATACAAGGCATTGTATGGTTTAAAACAGGCGCCACGAGCTTGGAACACTCGAATTGATGCCTACTTCAAAAAGAATGGTTTTGTTCAATGTCCTTATGAGGCTGCTCTCTATGTCAAAGAAAAACAAGGTAAATTACTGTTTGTTGCACTTTATGTTGATGATCTTATTTTTATGAGCAACAATGAAGAGATGATTAAGGAATTTAAGAAGGAGATGACTCAAGAGTTCGAGATGACAGATTTGGGCTTGATGAGATATTTTCTTGGCATTGAGGTGAAACAAGAAAAATCAGGCATTTTTATTTCTCAAGAAGCATATGCAAACAATATTTTGAAGAAATTCAGGATGGAGCACTGCAATCCAGTAGCAACTCCGATGGAACAGGGCATCAAACTCTCTAAATTTGAGGGAGGAACGTCAGTAGAAGCAAATTTATATCAGAGTTTGGTTGGAAGCTTGAGGTATCTTACTTGCACAAGACCTGACATTGCTTATAGTGTTGGGATTGTAAGTAGATTCATGGAGGATCCAAAACAGTCACATTGGAAGGCAATAAAAAGAATTCTGAGATATATTCAAGGAACAAAGTCATTGGGATTGTTTTATTCCAGAACTGAAGACTATAAATTGATAGGATATTCTGATAGTGATTGGTGTGGAGATATGGATGAACGAAAAAGCACATCTGGTTACTTGTTTTTTATGGGAGACACTGCATTTACATGGTATTCTAAGAAGCAGCCGATAGTGGCATTATCAACCTGTGAAGCAGAATATGTGGCAGCCTCTCACTGTGTTTGTCATGCTATTTGGTTAAGAAGGTTACTTAGTGAATTAAGAATTCCACAACAGAGATCAACTGAAGTTTGCATTGATAACAAGTCTGCAATTGAGCTTGCCAAGAATCCAGTACATCATGAAAGGAGCAAACACATAGATGTTCGTTTTCATTTTATCCGGGAGCATGTAAAGGAGAAAAATGTGAATTTAAGTCATGTTGCTAGTCATGACCAGGTCGCAGATGTACTCACTAAACCAATGACAAAAGCTCTACTAGATACTTACAAAAAGGATGATGGGAATGAAGGATCGAAAGGAATTAGTTTAAGGGAGGAATATGTTGGATAAACTAATCTCATTGAAGTTTGAAGAGTGCATTAAATATGGTTCATAGAATCAAGGAGATGTATCTGATCATGTATCCATAATTATCATTCATGTATTTGGTGTTTGTATTCTCCTATTATATAAAGGAGGTAACGATTGATCAATAATAACAACAGATATTTTAAGCCTCTTGTTTCCTTATTCTGTTCCATAACACACACACTAAAATATATACATAAACCCTATACATATAATAACAACACTTTCATCTTAAGGCCCATAGCCCGAAAGGAGACAACAATTTGCCCAAGAAAAAATGGCATGAACAGTACTGCCAAGTACTCCCATACTAAGCAATTTAACCACTTCAATATTTCCTTTTTATAAAGTCCATCATATCTAGCCATGTAAATCAATTTCTGAAAAATGTAAATCAATTTCTGAAAAATATAGATTGGGCAAAATCTTCTCTTTGAAATATGATCTTCACAAGGAGCACCTTTTTTTTTTCGATTTTCTGCTACAAATTATCGAAATTTCGAAACTATAATAAAAATTTAAAATTCAATCTTGGCACGAAGAAGAGATAGTATTAAACAAATGCATGCATGTGGTGACGAGTGCTATGTGTGGAGTGCGTTGGTGAAATTTTCACTTGTCACGCCTTACCACCATTGGCGTCCTCATTTTTGTTGAGGACGGGACGATACATAATACTAAATGTAAACATGTTTCATGAGAAACTTGTTAATTAGGCAGAGCAGCCACGTTGAATCTTAAAATATCAATGTCATTATCCAAGACTAATTACACTGATCCAGTCAACTAATATCCAAGTTAACGACAGGAACCTAACTACTTTTTCATAACCGTCGCATTAATCCTACCCTACTTGGGACCTAAGTAAGCGGGTTAGATTTGCATTCTTGTTTTGATTGGTACTTAAACTCTCATTATCAAGAAAGTACTGCTATGGCGGGGGCAGGGGCAGGCATTCTGGAATTCTGTTAACTGCTAAATATTATTATGTATACCGGTGCTTGTTTTGTTAACATTAAAATATTCAAAATATTATAACTTTTAAGAAATAGACAATCAATTAATTTGTTTGATCGACACATTTAAGTAAGGTGGAGATTTGAAATTTTCTAGAATCAGTTGTATGTTTAATTTTGTTAAATGAATATTTTTGCAATTAAAAAACTTAATTATCGAGACTAAAAATACGTTGTAAACAGCCGCGATCGAAGAAATTAGTTACATAAAAACATTGTTTGTTTACTGAATACTGTATATATTTAGCAGGCACTCTCGTATTAGTATACACATATTGAAAATATACACAAACAGACGAAATATATACAATTATTTAGCAATTATTCTAGTTTATAATCCGGTTCTGAGCACAAATAACTTGAAAGATTGTTAAAAAAAAATCTTGAAAGAGTAGCTGTGAAGACTAAAAAGCAGCATACAGTTTCTCGTTCTTCAGCTGAAGTTGAATATCGTTCAATGGCATCTATCACCTGTGAGTTAAAATGGTTGAAGTCATTATTATTGAGCTTTGGTGTTCATCACAAGAAAACTATTCTTCTATTTTGTGACAGTCACTCGGCACTGCACATTGCTAAAAATCCCGTTTTTCATGAAAGAACAAAGCATATTGAGGTGGATTGTCATTTTGTGCGGGATGCTATTCAAGACGGTCTTATCTCCCCGTTTTATATTCCTAGAACAATTGGCGGACATATTTACAAAGGCTCTTGGGAAAAAATAATTTGATTTTTATTTTAGCAAGTTGGGCATCTCAAATTTACATGCTCCAACTTGAGGGGCTATTAGACAATATATTTAATATATATTATGAATAAAATATTAATATTGTAATATTGGGGTTTATATATATAACCTCAAACATGTGTTATTTGGAAGATTGGAATGATTGAATAACAGAAAACATTTTTATCAGTTTTGTCAGAAACAAAATGTAAATGTCGGTTCACATTTTGAATATTCAGCAATATACTCATCAATCAAAAATAAGGAGATTTCTGTTTAAAACTGTTTTGCTGTTTAAAAAAGTATTGTTGCAAAAATCAGATCACCGTTTGACAAATTTTTTAATATATAAATATTTTTTATATAATTTATAGAAATTTATGTTTTTGGCGAGGTTTTATGTTAAAATCAATAGCTGCTTACCGTAAAAATTGAAAAGCAATTTTTTTCCAAAAATATGGGGAAAATGCTTTCAGCCGTTTTTCAGCTAAAAGTACTTTTCAGAAAAGCAGCTTTTAAAGTCTACCAAATAGTTTTTTAATCTGTTTTTTAGTTTACAACAACAATATCAAACGGGACCTAGCTGTCATTTTAATATACTTTTTTTAATTTATAAGCATTTACATTAATTTTATTAGATGATGGGATTCCTACAGCTAAATATACATCGCGCCATTAATTCCTTTTTTATTTTGAAACCTATAATTCTTTATCCTATAAAATAACCTTTTTAAATGGTTTTGGAAATATGAGTCATAATCCTTGAAACTATGTAGATTGTTGGAAGAAGGGAGAAATGTCATCCTTTCCTTCAGTTAAGACAATAGTGCAGTAGTAGCTAATGATAGTAAAATAGTGTTTATGCAGTTTGGTTGGTGATCCTATATTTACCTTAACCACCTGTTTGTGCCGACTACCAGTCGATTGGCATCTCATAACTAACTTTATAATACTAGCCCATGCTTGGTAAAAAAATTGTAATAATTCTAGCTCACAAGCAAACATTTTATATAAAATCCTGCTAAATCCACATAGAATCAATTGAAATCAACATCATTGGATGATGATGCAGCAGACCTGGCAAATCACAAGTGAATCTTTAAGAAATTTGATGCCAGTGGTGATGGCAAAATATAATCTTCCGAGCTGGGAGAATCCTCGAAAACTCTAGACTCTGTCACAGGTGAAGAAGTCAAGAAAATGATAGATGAAACTGACACAATGCTACATTTCTAACCAAGAATTTGATGAATTTGCCAATGAAAACAAGGATTTGATTAAGGATGTTGCTAAAATTTTCCTATCTATATCATTCTATCTACTTCCATAGTATCCTGTCACTTGTTTCATCACGTCTGGTATTTTCTTCCATTCACAACTATGTTGCTTAAACTAATAGTCTTCTTCTTCAAAAAATGTCGTTATTTACAAAGGCGAGCAGGCGATTTGAATATAGAATTTTTATAATAGATTTGCTAGCATTTTCTTTTCGTTATTTGCCACCTTACACTAAAGAATCAAAATCTGGAACCACGTTTGTCACACCCTTATGCGACTGCCTACGATATTTTAAGATACATGGTTTGCATTCTGCAGAAGTTATTCTACTTTGGCTAGCCAACTGATGTTTCTAGTCGTGGTTATTGTACTCCAAGAATCAATTCTTTTCTTGTGCATCAATAAGATATTAGAATCGCAAAGGATATATCAACTATATTTGTCCTTTTAGTTATGCGGGCATTCTCTGAGAATCAATTCAAAGACTTTTGCCCATCGTATATATCTCATCAACTTTTTTATATATTTTTTACCCAAATATGAGTTTAGCAAATCATTTTTGTGGTTTAGAATGAAAAAAACACATAGAAAACATGGAGAAAAGCATGTGTTTTCTCAGATAAATGCGACTACGGTAGAGTGTGTTGTATGTGACTTGACTTTCTCTCTGCACAAAATATCTCACCAAGCGATCATGATATCCGATTATCCGTTTTTAACTACCTCAAAGGCCTTTGAAAGCTCGTTGTTCACACCTACCTATTTCAACAACTTTGGATTGATCGTCATGCTAATACAAGTACACAAAGAAATAGGACTCTGTTATACAATTCTGATAACCCGATAAATTTAAAGCTCCTGTCGTTAAATTCGAAGGAGAGTTATGGAATAGGCAGGAAACTGAATGAGAAAAGAATGGAAATGCACTGGAATTCACAATTTACATTTTCTTTCCCTCATTCCGCTGTGTAAATTTTAACTACAACTTAATCCCATCAGTTCGCATATCAACTCATGTACTTCATAAACCATATTTTAGAGAATTAATGCTAAAAAAAAAAGACTTCTAATTTTGCCTTCTTATTAACGACAGAAATTAACGTTAGATGATAATCTGAAGTAAATTCTTATTGTATCTTCAGAATAGAGGTAAACATTGATGCCAGTTCTATTTGAATTGACATATATCAACACCTATGTTGATTCAACAGACCTATCTTCAAAGCACATTGACAAACTACCACAAGGTGAACTTACAAAAAACTACCAAGATCATCCCCTTCTCATAAGAAACAGAGAAGAAATGCAAACACGTACACATATACATCTGTTTATCACACTCTAGACCCCTATCTACAACTCCAAAAGGTTGCTTTACCCAAAACTGCATCTTCAACAAGACTGAATACTAAAACAGATTTCATACACATGCAAAGTGTCCTACAATCTTAACTTGGGATCATCAAGCTCGAATTCTGGTACCCCGAGCATCGCCAAAGCCAGGTGATTCTTCATTTCACTATCCGTCTGCTGAAGCTGAGGGTAACAATCCGCAACAGCACCATGTGTAGGGAAATTGTAGTTCTTTTTAAAAGAGAGTTTTGGTTGTTCATTTGTCAGTACTGATATAATCTCACGCATGCTGGGCCTCCGGAATTCTTCACTGACTATACAAGCACCTGCAGCTTGAACCATCATTGATACATACTTTAAATTTTTGCGAGTAAGCTTGATATGCGGATCAATTAGTCCTTCTACTGCTCCTTGTTGCAAAAATGGTTTTGCCTGTAAAACGAACAACACACTTTTAATATATTAACTCAGAAGATACGATAAGCAGAGCTCAATAATTTTTTCTTTGAAGGACAACATTGCCTGTCCCTAAGTCTGATATGCATGATATTATTACAGTTATAGTAAAAACAAGACAGATAACTGTATCATTGTCTCCATCGTCATATTAAAACGTTCAGATCCATGTGGCATTGAATTAATAGGACAGCATAATGTAGTGGACTACTGGACTGTCAAGATTCGGCGAACAAATGGCTTTAAAAACAAAGTAGTAAATTGTTGACCTACCCATGATATAAGATTCTCTTCCCCTGTTCCCTTTCTTGTTTCAATTGGCTTCCTCCCAGTTACTAGCTCCAAAAGAACCACCCCCAGTGCATAAACATCGGTTTTGTCAGATATTTTCCCGTGTTGAAAATATTCAGGAGCCAGATATCTGCACATTAATATCATTCCATAAAATAAGAATGCTATGGATTGTGACCAAAGATAAGGAAAACGAAATCAGCATACAGTTCAGATGCCTCATATGCTTTGTGTTTAGAAGGCTCGAAATAATACCCAAATGTTCCTTTGACAGTTTTGCAAAGAAAAGGAACTGAAGGTGCTCGAGTCCATGTCGCTAATCCAAAGTCACATAACTGCCAAATAAAACCAAAGAGTTTTAAGATAATTCATCATCAAACTCAAACTTGTTTTAGCCAATCAATGCCACTAAGACAATCAAAAGAAATCATATACAAAAAATTTATCAAACCTTGGGTGTTTTTCTGGAAGAAAGGAGAATATTTGAGGGCTTAATGTCTCTGTGGACTACACATCTTTCGGTCCCATTATGTAAATATTCAACAGCCTTTGCAATTCCTACCGCAATCTTATACCTCGCTGACCATGGAAGAGATGTATTGCCCTTAGTTTTCTTCTTTTCTGCAAAGTAAAAGGAATCTCAAAAATCAGTTTAAAGCGATCTTGAAGATGACTCCATGAGTTTTAGACTTGCAAGAATAACAAAGCATACCATGTAAAAATTGCTCTAAGCTTCCACAAGATACATATTTGTATACCAAAAACAAATCCTCCTGAGGACCAATACAAAAACCAACAAGAGGAACAATATAAGGACTGTGTAGTGAACTAGCAATCATTAGCTCCCTGCAAAATGCTTTCGAACACTCTTCATCTTGTTTATCCAGCTTCTTGATTGCCACTGAGGTCCCAAATAACCCAATCTTTCCTTTATATACACAGCTTAATGCACCTCTACCCAAAACTCTGCCTACAAATTGGAAACACAAAATTGTTAACTGAACGCAGACAAAAAAAACATGTATACAAAGGTGTTCGTTTAAATACAAACTGATTTAGCCTGCAAACTACTGATTTGTTTTATTGAGACTAGTCACTATTTTTTCTCTAAATTCAGACTGGTGACTTGTACTACTACAATCGTAAATTTGTCAAATTTGTAGGCTAAAAAGGTCTGTGTGACCGGGGATTTGTACTAGTACATACACACATATAATCCAATACAAAAGAAAGAATGATTTAATCAAGCAGTACCTTTAGAAAAATTGTGAGTGGCAGAGAGAATTTCAGAGTAAGTGAACCTAACAAGGTTGTGCGCCACCGGAGAAATATTCCTTTCCAGTGACTCAATTCTGCTCCATTTTACATCTCTTGATCGAGGAGACCCCATGAACACTCCATTGTCCAAGTTCACCATTAAAACTGTAGCTGAACAAAATTGTTTCATTTTCATCGACTCAAGTTCAACCTGAGAGCAGAAAGTGAACCTGAATGAAGATTGCATCATATGAGGATCAGTATATGTGATTTCTGCACCACCACATCCACCAGAATCAGCAAGCAACCATGCTTTGTTGCGCTCAGAATTATTGTTGTCACTCTTTGTTTCGTCGCGTTCGGAATTTATGCGTTTAAGAGGTGGGTGAAAACAGGACAGCCCATATTCAAAACTCATTTTCCTGATCATCTTTTTAGATTTTTCCGGGGTTTCTTGATCACTAACTAAAGAAGGACTAGACAATTTTGGAGAAAGAGGGTCTGGAGATATAGTGCAACTTTTACGTTGAGAAATGAAGCCCATTTCACAGAATTTGTATATTTGTTAAGCACATAAACACAAAAGACTACTTCAAGAAGAGGGAGAGAATCTCTTAATAGAAAAAGCAGAAGATCATATTTAGTTTTTGTGTGTGTGCATAATGTGCTTATATATTTATGTCTATGGAGACTAAGATTTGATTAATAAAATAGTGGAAGTTGATAATGACAGAGGAAACTAATCACATATTAAGAAGATCAAGAAAATGTTTTTCTAAATATGAAAAAAATATCTATGAGTACTTAAATATTCTGATGAGTGACATGTGGAGGGACAGGAAGCATAAATAAAGAAGGGAATCGAAGATGAATAGAGATCTTTACATATTCTCACCATGCTTTTCACTGCAAGCAAAAAATTGGGTGGGAGGGAGAGATAGGTTAGGGGTGTTAGATAGTGGTTAGGAAGGAAAGAAAACATTTAAATATGCTCTGGTGTTTGATTATTTTAGATAACCATGGATTAAAAACTGACCTTTCATGACTAAGAAATTTTCATATAAATTTATTTATTTTTTGTTTTTTTTTTTTGCAAAAACAAGAAAGAATACAAATAGTTTGAAACTTATTTTAAATGTATGCTTTTTTTGCCGTGATTCCTATAGAAAATCTTTGTATTAGTATGACTTGTAATTTGAATTTGTAGTCATTTCCTGACGATTTGATCACATCCTTAAACTTAAGTCTTAAGGTTTTAACTTTTACTATACTGTAAACTGAATGGAACAATAACAGGGGAAGAACATTGTGCTACTCTTCAAACTTCAAGTTATTTGGATGTCAAATGTATAGACACACGTTTCTACGTATTTAAAAGAGTTAGAGGCCTCACAATTCTTACCTAATAATTCTGCGGTGTTGATAGTTCAGGGTGCTTAGCAAGAAAGTAGGTAATGCAAACAAAAAGAGAAAGAAAAAAGACAGTGTAAACCAAAAATTAAAATAGATAAGATAGTTCAACAATGATTTAGCAGTAGAATTTAGGTAGAAGATAGGTCTCCCTTGAATTAGTATAAGATTAATAGGGCACACAACAACTGAGAAGTACCTGTATATTCCCTTCTTGCATCATGCATGTTCGACAGCATGTCGGTACCAGTTTCTAAACTAACAATTTTATTGAAATAATTATATATTTCTATGCAATTTACCTAATACAATGTATCCTAATATTCGATCTAATTGAAATATACCCTCTTAATTACTCATCAATACAAAAAATAGGCAATGTAATGTCTTCTTTAATAATTTAACTACTAACAACATGAGATTTGTTGCCATAGAAGAAGGCATAACAGCTCATGATATCTAATAATCCAGAAGAAGAAATTGTGTTTTTTATCTTCGTATGTTACATAATCTCAGTCCATTTGTTTATCTGATCTTGAAAAATGGGAGTAGAAAGTAATTTGTCACTGGACTACCAATAAATCATCGATATACATCAGACATTGAACTTGAGTATAAATATAGCTCAATCCAGTTTATAACCTTTAACCAAATATGGAACATGTACGAGACACTAGACTTTTGATCATAGACGAAACTGCCTTCTGCATGATTACATGGTAGTCAAAAGCATAAGGGTTTGTTTTTATCATCTCACCATTGGAAAGCTTCCAGGGGTTGATGATTCGATATTATTGGCTAACTAACAATAAAACGTCGAGTGGATTATTATTTTGTGGGTGTCATTCATGGTCCTTCCTAGTCCGAGAATGCTGGTTGGGTTCGATGGATACGACTCCTGTGGATCAAATAGATGATACGTCATTCAATAAAAAAAAATTGCCAGTACAATAATTTAGAACCTAATTGTTTTTAAATGTTTACAGATTATTTAACAACCTGCAACAAGAGACAGTATAGGCCAATAGTTGGCATTATTTTTGGGTTTTAGTTGTGGCATTTGTACCGTACAAGTCAACTGTCAGCTGTTCTGTAAGATTTGCAGTTCTGAGGACAATTGTCAATTGTGATTCCTTCTGTTCCTTAACAGTATGCATATAGTGTTGGATATATTCACTAATAAAGCGATACAGAGACAGTTATATATCGTTTTTAACATGTCAAGGCCAAGTCCAGAAATGACGAAACAAAGCACGAAGGTAAAACACATGCAAATTAGTAACTGTAGAAACGATAGAAGAAAAGAAGACATACCCGAACCCATTGTTATAGCAGTATATGAAAACAAGAATGTAAAGCAGCTGAGTCGTCAGAACTTCGATCAAGATCTGACTGCTCTTGAAGAGATAATCGCCCCCACTTACACTGTGTCAGGATGCTGGCGATCTTCTTCCAGGATAAAACAGCTCCGAGTTTAGATGATCACAGCAACCACAAAAACTCTACTTCGACTGGCACCTCAGTCGCCGGAATAACACTAACACTACTACTGCAGAATACAGAGGGAAAAAGGAGAATGTAGAGTGAATGGAGAATGTATGGTGTAAATAAACCAGCAACTTAGCTCTCTATTTATAGGAGAGGCTAAGTGTAACTGGTGCCACCAGCTTTAATGTAAGAAACGTAACTGCCCAATTAATAAAACGAAACGGCTGTAATGTCCGAATTAATTTAATAAAACGGCTGATATAACATTAATTCGACAGTTACGTTATACATATAATCCACACATATCAGTATCAGTTTTAATATATTAACAGAATATATTATCACGTCAAGGTTCATTCTATATATATATATATATTTCGAATACATCAGTTACAAGGCCCAACTAGTCCATCCGATTTTTAGTCCAACAAATCTGGTCCAGCCCAGCTCAACTGATAAGACAACCCAACCCAATTGATAAATATATTTTAATTAAAATATTAAATCAATCACGAATAAAATCCCTCGCCCATGTCGCCTCGCGTACGCGAGACGCCGAGACATTCGCCCAAATCGCCCTTCGACCCGACCCGACCCGACCCGAGTCGAGTCGAGACGTGGCGTGGCGGGGCGGGCGGCGGCGCGCTCGCGCGTGTGTGTGCATGTGCGCGTGGAGCACACAGTAACACCATGCACTATCATACACCTTAGTAGTTGTACACTACCCATGTGTGTGATTCAATATAAAGCCAACATCCCCCTTTATTCATTTCAATGTGGGACAAAACACACTCTTATTTTCAAGCTCTTTCAAGCTACCAACTTCAACTTCATTTCTCTATGGATTTCACTAAGAAAATTACTTAGACCCATATATGAAAATTTAAGTCCTCATAGCAAGGAATAATTTCCAAACGTTAAAAACCGGAATTAACTTCAAGAACATAAAATAATTATGCTCCAAAAAAACCCCATTTTCTAACAATCCCCCACAAATCAATATAGAAATGCTTCAAGGTTTTTCATCATGACTTGTTTTTCAGAGTCGGTACCCTTCCGGGTTTGAACCCTCCTGAGTCCCCTACTTCGATGACTACCGGATTCAGATGGAATGTTTCACCTTGAATCTTAATCCGTTTGATGTAATCATGTTCCATAGACGACGACAAATCAAAGGCTATGGTGCCAATCTACGGCTTTGAGACGTTAATGGTCATGTCTCGATCCTGTTCGTCGAATGCTTCAAGGAATAACCCTTTCCTCTAATTGCGACCACACAATTACATTCGCTTAGCTGGGCATCTCCAGAGATGTACTGCTACCATCTCGTCATAATGACTTGACCCCATTCAGAGATTTAACACTCTTGCTATCCAGCAGTGTCAGTACCTTCTAGGTTTACAGGGAATAGACTCAGATACTGAAGTATCATCTATGTAGCAAAAGTACTACCAATTCACCCTTACAGCTTTGTTATTACCACATTGAATACACTTCGAGGGATCTCCTCTCATGTGTATTGGGTTCCCACTGTTGATGAACTATTATGGGTTGACAGTCCCATCCCCAACCTTGACTTAAGGACCACTGCAGGTTCCAGTCCCTTAGTCAGAGGATCAGCTATATTATTCTGAGTTCCTATGAACTCTATAGCTATAATCCTATCAGACACCAAACCCCTTATAGACTTCAGTCTAACTTGGATGTGTCTCTTTGTTTTAGCATTATGCTTTTTGCTGCTAATCTTGTCGATAGTTGTTCTACTATCACAATGAATAGCAATAGCAGGAAGCGGTCTGCTTACTACAGGTATTGCGGACATTAGTCCGTGTAACCATTCAGCCTCCGACCCTGTTGCATCAAGTGCACACAACTCAGCCTCAAATGTAGACCGAGTCACAATAGTCTGTCTAGTCGACCTCCAGGATATCGCTCCACCACCCAGGGTGAACACGTATCCAGTCACTCCATTGGAACCAGACTTCTTAGCTATCCAACTTGCATCACTGTACCCTTCAAGTACACCAGGAAATCTCCTATAGTGTAGACTTAGGTACATTGTGCCTTTTAGGTATCTAAGTACTCTATCAAGAGCATCCCAATGAGTTCTGTTTGGACAGCTTGTATATCTAGCCAACTTAGACACAGAATAGGAAATGTCTGGTCTAGTACAGTTAGCAAGATACTGCAAGCTCCCAATAATCTGAGAATACCTTAACTGAGACATTGGCACTCCAGAAGTATTCTTGACAAGGGCAACTTTAGGATCATAGGGTGTACTAGCGATTCTACACTGTGAATAACCATATTTCTCAAGTATAGATTTCTCTATATAATGAGATTGAGTCAAGGTTATTCCTTCAGCGAACTGAATCAGTTTGATTCCAAGAATCACACTAGCCTCACCCATATCCTTCATTTCAAAGTGCCTTTTTAAGAAAGCTTTTGTCTCGTTAATAATCTCAATATTGGTTCCAAACAGTAAGATGTCATCCACATACAGGCACATGATCACACACTCACTACCTTTAACTTTGGTGTAGACACATTTATCACTTTCATTAATATCATAACTGAATGGCAACACAGTTTCATCAAACTTCTTATGCCAATCCCTGGGAGCTTGTTTCAAGCCATAGATGGACTTGATCAACTTACATACTTTCCTTTCATTGCCAGATGCAACAAATCCCTCAGGCTGATCCATATAAATCTCTTCTTCAAGATCACCATGAAGAAAAGCTGTCTTTACATCCATCTGATGTATTATAAGACGATTTACAGAAGCCAATGCTACAAGCATTCGGATTGTTGTCATTCTTGCAACAGGAGAGTATGTGTCAAAGTAATCAATTCCTTCTCTTTGCCTAAAACCCTTAGCTACCAATCTAGCCTTATACTTATCTATCGATCCATCTGGGTTCAGCTTCCTTTTAAAGATCCACCTGCACCCGATAGTAGAACACCCAGGAGGGAGATCAACCAACTCCCATGTTCCATTAGAAACAATAGAGTCAATTTCACTCTTTACAGCGCCCTTCCAGTGCCTAGACTCTGAAGAATCCATAGCTTGTCGGAAAGTTAAAGGTTCGTCCTCGACATTGTAAGTGATAAAATCACTTCCAAAATCCTTGACTACCTTTGCACGCTTACTCCTTCGTGGTTCCTCTAACTCATTAGGAGTAGAGCTACTACTAGGTTCCGCCCCCACATTAGTCATCTTTTCCACATGATCAGGAATAGAACTTGATGTGTGAGTAGGATCTTCATTAGAAGTATCTTGAGGCATACCAGTCTTCATAGGGTAAACATCCTCAAAGAATGTAGCATCACGAAACTCAACTATCGTGTTTGCCACTATACCATCTATGTCAGATTTTAATACTAAAAATCTCATAGCTGTAGTGGTCTCAAGATAGCCTAGAAAGATACAGTCAACAGTCTTTGGACCTAGTTTCTTTCTCTTGTGTTCAGGGACAAGTACCTTAGCAAGGCACCCCCACACACGAAGATACTTAAGACTAGTCTTCTTGCCCTTCCATAACTCATAGGGTGTCTTATCCATGTGTTTCAAAGGGACTCTATTCAGAATATGGCAAGCCGTATTCAAAGCCTCTCCCCACATGTATTTAGGCAACCCAGAATTAATAAGCATACTATTAATCATATCTTTAAAGGTTCTATTCTTTCGCTCAGCAATCCCATTAGACTCAGGTGTGTATGGTGGGGTAACTTCATGAACTATACCATTGCTTGCACAAAATTCATTAAAAGCGTTACTTGTATACTCACCACCTCTATCAGATCTCAACCGTTTAAGTACCTTGCGACTTTGTTTTTCTACTTCAGTTTTATTATATAATGAATTTACTAAGTGCTTCATCCTTATGTCTAAGTAAATAAACATAACAGTACCTGCTACAATCATCTATAAAGGTAATGAAGTATCTAAACTGGTCCTTGGTTAACACACCACCAAATTCACAAATATCAGTGTGTACTAAATCTAACAAGTCTGAATCCCTAACAATGTGATGAAAAGGTTTCCTTATTTGTTTAGCAGACACACATACTTGACATTTAGAATTCTTTTCTATGGTATGTTTTGGAATCAACTCTAAGTTCATCATATTCTTAAGAGCACCAAAATTTAAGTGACCAAGTCTAGCATGCCATAAATTTGCGGATTCAACACAGTTAACAACAGAAATATTATTAACTAAAGATCCCAAAACGGGTTCAGCATTTATTACAAATAAACCATTCGACAAGTAACCCTTGCCAAAGAAAGTCCCAGTGTGAATAAGAACTACTTTATTACACTTAAACGAAATTTCAAAACCATTAGAAACTAAACAGCTTCCACTTATTATATTTCTACGCATGTCGGGAACATGATGCACTCGAGTTAGAGATAGAACACGCCCCGAAGGGAACTTCAGGTCCACGTTTCCTACTCCATGCACTTGAGCAGCACTCGCATTCCCCATCGTCACTGTCAAGCTATGACTCTGTTGATAAGATACAAACAGACTAATGTCAGCACAAACATGCACATTAGCACCAGTATCGATCAACCATTCATTTGACAGATATGTAGAAAATATTACAGGGTTGTAGGATACATACCGGTCCATGTTGGTTTCAGAAGCCGTGACCTCACCAACAACCATGTTCACTACAGGCCCACTTGTGGTTCCAAGCACAGCATTCGCTTGTGCTACCACCTCGGTTTTCTTCGCTTTCTTTGTAGGGCAGTCCTTACTCCAGTGCCCAACCTGCCCACAAGACCAACATGGTTTGTTCGCCTTGGGTTTCTTGACCTTGTCCTTGTCGTTCTTAGGTTTATTACTATTAGGTTTCTTAGCAAAGTTCTTACGTTTCTGACCTACAGTTGCAACATTTACCTTCGAACTTCCATGCTCAGATGGCATCACATGTCCCTGTTTGGACTTGTGTTGTTCTTGCACCGAGATGTCCAGCATAAGGTTGGTCCATGTGATCTCACCTTTCTGTCTTTTCAGGGAGAGAGAGAACTCTTCCCAAGACTTTGGAAGCTTTTCAATCACACTCATCACCTTAAACTTTTCAGGGAGGTCCATTCCAGACTCCTTCAAAGCATGCACTAACATCTCGAACTCATGCACTTGCTCCGTCATCGACTTGTTGTCCACCAGCTTGAACTCAAGGAACCTAGCCACCGAATACTTTTCCAGACCTTGTGAGTCAGTATTGTGGGTTTGGTCCAGCTTCTCCCATAAGAGTTTTGCGGTGTAGGCATCAGAAGAATACACATCAAACAATGTGTTGGTTAGAGCAGCCAAAATGGCCGCCCTTGCAACCCCATCCTTCTCAGCCCACTTCGCTAAAGCCTTAACCGTTTCAGCATTTCCTTGAATCACCACTGGCTTCTCATACTCCATGACGGGCCAAAGACCCTTTACAGTTAACCACAGCTTCATCCTCTTCTGCCAACGAGAGAAGCCAACGCCACCGTTGAACTTCTCGGGTAGACCAGTTAACTCAACTGGTTGTGGAAAACTATACGTGGTCCAATCAATGACCCCAACAGTTGCACTCGAACTACCATCAGCACCAGTGGCACCAGTAGCACCACTAGCAGGAATCTCACTCTCGTTAACCATTATGCTAAATACTATATAACAGATTATCTCTTCAAGAATGTTGGATATATTCACTAATCAAGATCTGACTGCTCTTGAAGAGATAATCGCCCCCACTTACACTGTGTCAGGATGCTGGCGATCTTCTTCCAGGATAAAACAGCTCCGAGTTTAGATGATCACAGCAACCACAAAAACTCTACTTCGACTGGCACCTCAGTCGCCGGAATAACACTAACACTACTACTGCAGAATACAGAGGGAAAAAGGAGAATGTAGAGTGAAGGGAGAATGTATGGTGTAAATAAACCAGCAACTTAGCTCTCTATTTATAGGAGAGGCTAAGTGTAACTGGTGCCACCAGCTTTAATGTAAGAAACGTAACTGCCCAATTAATAAAACGAAACGGCTGTAACGTCCGAATTAATTTAATAAAACGGCTGATATAACATTAATTCGATAGTTACGTTATACATATAATCCACACATATCAGTATCAGTTTTAATATATTAACAGAATATACGTCCAAGTTCATTCTATATATATATATATATTTCGAATACATCAGTTACAAGGCCCAACTAGTCCATCCGATTTTTAGTCCAACAAATCTGGTCCAGCCCAGCTCAACTGATAAGACAACCCAGCCCAATTGATAAATATATTTTAATTAAAATATTAAATCAATCACGAATAAAATCCCTCGCCCAGGTCGCCTCGCGTACGCGAGATGCCGAGACATTCGCCCTTCGACCCGACCCGAGTCGAGACGTGACGTGGCGGGGCGGGCGGCGGCGCGCGCGCGCGGAGCACACAGTAACACCATGCACTATCATACACCTTAGTAGTTGTACACTACCCATGTGTGTGATTCAATATAAAGCCAACATCCCCCTTTATTCATTTCAATGTGGGACAAAACACACTCTTATTTTCAAGTTCTTTCAAGCTACCAACTTCAACTTCATTTCTCTATGGATTTCACTAAGAAAATTACTTAGACCCATATATGAAAATTTAAGTCCTCATAGCAAGGAATAATTTCCAAACGTTAAAAACCGGAATTAACTTCAAGAACATAAAATAATTATGCTCCAAAAAAACCCCATTTTCTAACATATAGCAAGAACGCAATTTTACGTGTTTTTCATATGGACCGACCATAACGTGGTCTCCCCATTTTATATTGTAGGCTCTTGTATATGGACCGACCATAACGCTCTTTGCCTTTTACGGTTCAAATTGGCGTTGATCCGCATAGTATATGCACGAACGAAATGTACTCTCTGTTCTAACTTTGTACCAGTTCCTAATTGCACTTATCTAAATCACTTCTCGGCTTCTTGTAAATCCACAAGTCGACATTTTCGTAACCAACGGGAAGTCCCAAAGTCCACTTGATAAAAGTATTTGCATATTTCACTTTGGAGGCAAAATGGTATCAAGTGCCACATCTAGAGTGCTATTTTTTTTTTCTTTTTTTTGGAAAATGATAAATATCCCAAAAAAATTTCCAAAAAATTTCCTCGGTAACTTTCCTGACAATAAAATAGGATCCACGCGCATACATATGCGTCACAGATTAGATTAAAATGTGTGATGTGTCATGCCACATCATTCGGTAAAAAATTTGGGAAAAAAATTGCTGAACCTAGCATTGTTTTTTTTTTTTTTTAAGTAATAACAAGAATAATTCGAAATTACATCTCACTCATCTGATAATCAGAGAGATTGAAATTAATAACGAATTTGACTACTTTTAGGTTGGACTTCCGAACTTATAGCGGAGAGTGTTAATGTAGATTGTAGTTGACTAGTTATATGTACAAAATTCAGGTTTTGGCTGCTCTAAGCGGCAATATCATGTTCAGACATATCTTGGGCCTTAGAGTTTCAGTGCCTCGAATGGAAAGGAAAGCCCATAAAAAGCAAGGTGTCCACAATAATCCAATATCACTTCTGCATGTGCTGTTGAAAAAAAAAAAAGATGAGGGAGGCAATGGTATTATTATATTTAAATTTAAAACGATAATTAAATTTATAAGTTTTAATTTGTTGATTTAATAAGAGTACAGAAATTAGATGAACCATATAAACAAATTTTAGACCCAATATTGGAATTACCCAAAATGTAAGGGAATTATTTAATCAACATATATCATACAACAATTACCAAATATAATAAGTTATAAATTTTTGTTAATGCTGCATGTATTTTAGTAAAAAAAATATTATATCTTTAGGGAAAATAATATATGTAAATTAAATTTCTTTTCCTTTTTTCATATACAATTATTCGTTGAATCATTTCAATATATTTGGTGAATTTTGTATTTTAATTTACTGAACTTTCAATATTGACAATCTCTCATAATTCATGTTTTATAAAAAGATTGTAGAATTACATTTCAGTCTCAAGGTGCGAAGTATGGATCGTGATCAATTATTTTAAATTTATATTTTAAAAAATAAATAAATAAAATTATTTATCATACTATTTGGATTAAATAATTAAATAATTTTTACTTACTTTGATACTAATATTAATAGAAATTCATGTTTCATTTTACCATAATTTAATTATTAATAATATTTATAGGTCTGGATCAATAGAAAATCAAACATTAAAAGAAAACTAGATAACCATTATTAGTCGTTGGATTACTTCTTAATCAAATATCCAGATTCAATTTATTTTTAAATAATTTTTGCAATGATATTTTTGGAAATAAAAACTACCTTATTAGTTCAATTAATTAAAATAAGGAAATTTCATCAATAATTCATTTATTAAAATTTTTTATTTTTATTAATATTTTTTATTTCACATAACCTTTGACTGATTTTTTCAATCTTCTTTCTTCAAAAATTTTATTTATTTTATTAAACTTTTAAAAAAAATCCGAAATAATAGGATTCTTCCTCAGAAACTATCTTGTTTCGTAGTAAAGATACAGTTTCATAGTAAAGATACAGAGTTCTGCTACTGAATTTCAAAGTTATGCACATGAATTTAAAAACTTTACAACAACTGAACTTATTTATTTAACAATATTTTGCTGCTGAACACTATTATCTCATATTATATTTATACCATAATTTTAATAATTTACAGTTAAATTTAAAAGTTATGCACCAAAATTTTGAAGTCAAACACATGAATTCTAAAGTTTTGCAACTGAACTTACTTGTATTTAAATGCTCTGATATTTGAACATTTAATCTCATATTGTGTGTATACCATAACTTGAGTATTCTCACAAAAATTGATGAAAACAGTGGAAAATTTTGTGATGTTAATGGAGGATTTTGTGATTGATGTTACTGTATAATTATAATTGTCAATCAAATATGAATTGTTTCTAAATTATATATCGTGTATTTTTGGACAAATTTGCCCCTGTCCGTATCTAATAAAATATATATTATTATGGGGTTAAATCTCAAAATGCTCACTGAAGTGGAGGGCTAGTATCAAATTGCTCACCCTAGTTATCGGCATCTCATTTGAATCATTAAAGTCATAATAAATATCAAATGGATACCTTTAAAATATACTCAAAAAATAAAAATAATTTTTCATTAATTTCTACACATTTTTCTTGAATGGTTCCATAACCAAACGAAAGGTTAATAATTCTAGTATTTTTGATAATATATTTAGAATTTAAAAAGTTTATTTACTATTTATTTTTAATTAAAACAAGTAAAATGACAATAAAATTAAAAATAAATAGTAATTGAATTTTTAAAAATCTAAATATATTATCAGAAATACTAGAATTATTAACCTTTCGTTTAGTTATGGAAGCATTCAAGAAAAATAAGTAGAAATCAATGAAAAATTATTTTTATTTTTCGAGTATATTTTAAAGGTATCCATTTGATATTTATTATGACTTTAATGATTCAAATGAGATGCTGATAACTAGAGTGAGCAATTTGATACCAGCCCTCCACTTCAATGAGCACTTTGAGATTTAACCCTATTATTATGTGATCTATATATAACAAAAAATATATTATTATGAAATATATGTAAGAGTTCTTAGGTTCTCCGTTTAAGGTTTCTCTAAGGAACATGACCTTTATAATTGATTATAATATATGTTAACCACGTTAAAAGTAGGTCTGTTAATATAAGAGTATCTATATTATTAATTAGATATTTTTCAACTATTAATTAATGGAGCCCCAATTTGTATATAAAATTTTATTCTCAACTTTTATTTCGAGTTTTAATTAATAAACTCCTAGTATATAACTTCACTATTAATTTAACTTCACTATTAAATTTTTCTTCAAAAAAAGAACTTCACTATTAAATTAATTAATAGTTAATATTATTAATTAGTTGTCGGAGATGATGACCGGAGTTGGCGATCGGAATGGGGAAGAAGATGATGGTGGAAGATGATGTTGAATTAAATGAATAATAAAAAATCAAAATTTTAAATATTAATTGTGGGGATATGATTTAATTTAGATATAAAAACATGTGGCTAGGATTGGATCTCATATCTTACCATAAGTGGTGGTTCTCACCTGAGCAAAATCCTAGAGAATTATTCAGGTGAGAACATGTATATGTTGGAGAACAATGAGAACACCACATTTCAAGTTATTGTTAAGGGCCCCGCCAAGGGCACCCAATACGAAAAAGTCTTATAAATTTACCCTCTATTATAATTCTATCCTCTATTCATTCATTAAAAAAATTAATTTTTTTAAAATTTTTTAAAAATGATGGCGTGGCAAGAGTTTTTTTTTTTAATTTTTCTGTTAATTTTTTTTAAAATTTATTTTATGAGTGGATATATGGTAGAATTATAAGACTTTTTTGTGAAGGTGCCCCTAGCAGGGCCCTTTAAAATAGCTTGGAATGTCTCACTGTTCTCACACTAACATGTGTTTTCACTAGAACGTGACATATATATATATATATATATATATATATATATATATATATATATATATATATATATATATATATATATATGAGTTGCACTCCATAATAAATACCTTATATAACAAACAATAAAGAGCACCTCATATCTAATCTAATATAAGAGTTCCGTCATGGCACCCAATACAAAAAGTTGTTATTTTTTTACCCTCTATCCATCTAGCAAAAAAAATAATAAAAAATTTAAAAAATTTAATGTTCATGATGACGTCAGCATGACGTCATCATGAACAGTAATTTTTTTTAAAAAAAAAATTTATTGTTTTTTGCTGGATGGATAGAGGGTAAAAAATAACAACTGTTTGTATTGGATGCCCCTGGCGGGACCATTGGATCTATTAGATCTAAGGTGTTCTTTATTGTTTGTTATATAAGGGTGTTCTGTATGGAGTAATGACCTATATATATATATATATATATATATATATATATATATGCTATCAGGCCTGGAATCACAGTGCCTCCGACTCTCTATATAATGAGAGATATGTATCAGTTATGTGTGTACATCTCCTCGTACGCCTCACCTTAAGCCTTAGCCACTGCTTTTTTTGCCACTCCTTTCGCCACCTTGTAAGCTGCATTTGTCAAGATCGTCTCCTCTCTAGTACTTGCCGACAAAATCTCTTTAAAGAGCTTCTGTTTAGCCTTAACTTTCCTTTGAACCTCCTCATTCCACCACCACGCCTCCTTACGACCACTGAACCGACCGGAAGAAATCCCAACCACCTTTTCACCCACATTCATAATAGCATTGGCCATGCTGACCCACCTCTGGTTAGCATCACCCCCCCGGGAAAAACCGCCTTCGCGGATGAGAGCCTTCTTGAATTCCGCCACCTTCTCGCCCTTTAAATCCTTCCAAAGGATCCTAGGCCTAACTTCTCTTGCCCAGTTACCACCACAACTCCTCATGGAAAGATCCATAGCTAACAGACGATGTTGTGAAGCGCAAGCCTCGCTCGGGAACACCTTGCTGTCAGCGCACGCCCTAACATCATGACTGCGCATAAGTAGATAGTCGATTTGAGTGTTGTGCCCCCTACTACTGAAAGTAATGAGGTGCTCCGCCCTCTTCTGAAAAATAGAGTTTACGATTACCAACTCATGCGCGGTGGCAAACTCCAACAGCGCGGAACCTCCATCATTCCTAACCCCGAAGCCGAAACCCCCATGGACACCACGGTAACCATCCATCTGCACACCAATGTGTCCATTGAAATCGCCACCCAGCACTAAAAATTGGTCGGCAGGGATACTTTCCAGCTCGCCCAAACCGACATGCGGGGCATACGCGCAGACCACGTTCACCACCTTCTCCCCAATCACCAGCCTAACAGACATAATCCTGTCGCTACACCTCTTTACTTCCACGACGTTATCCTTGAGCTCCTTAGATAGCAGAATATCGACCCCATTTCTCGAGTTAGCCAGACCTACCACAATTTAAACCCGTTCGCCTCCCGGGCCTGCGTCCCCTTCCACCTAGTCTCCTGGATACACGCCACATTCACCCGTCTTTTGCGCAGCACATCTACGAGCTCCAAAAACTTACCCGTCATGGTACCTACATTCAAACTGCCAACCCGCAAACCATGCGACATCGACCAACACACAACACTAATGCACTCTGAAAATAACAAAAGGTGGTGGAGTGCAACAACAGTGAGAGAAAAAAATATTAATATTAATAATTAATAAATAAAAATATTTATTCTACTAATAATTAAAAGAGAGATGCAATATTTATTCTACTAATAATTAATAAAAATATTATTAATATTAATAAATAATAGATAATAATATAGTATTAACAATATATTATTAATATTAATAAATAAAAGTATTTATTGATCCGTCGGAAAAAGAAGTAGCTCAATCCGCAAAACGATTAATCAAAAATGAGTTATTTCCAAGAAAATAAAGAGACATGTACAAACGGATACCGACTAAACTAAAGAGAAAAAGGATACCGGATACATACAAAATAATTTTAAATTTTATTGAATCTATAAAATTAATTAAAATATTTTAAATTTATTAAAACACCCAATCCATTTTTACATATAAAAATATAGGTATATGAGGGAATCTCAAAATAAAGTACTGCAAATGCTATGTTAGTAGCATTTCAAACACTGTTCATCTCCCGCTTACAAAACCCACTGCCATCTTATAACATATTAATACAATTCTTTTATAACCCACCGAATTACATAAAGTCATAAATAACGTTGATTTTAAAATCAATCAAAATAATAAATAAATAGTCGATTTAAATTAATTCTTTCAACACGTACTTGGAACGAGTTATCATATAGTATTAAAAATGTCCCAATATTACAATTTACAACATATTAAAACATTCATGTATATTTGATAATTTTTTGGACTAGCTTCAAATTTGGGAACGTGTACCTTTGAACTCCTTGTAGTATACCCTCATTTACGGACAAAATGGGACAACGTTCATGAACCAAATTATTTAATTTCTACTACAGCTACAGCCTCGTTTTAAATGATGAATAATGTTAGTACATGGTAGATCAGTAGTTGTACGAGACTTTAAGAGTATTCGAAGAGGATCCAAGAACAGTATGCTGACTGCACATGCATACTAGAGGATTTGCATTATACGGCGGCAACTATTGTAGACCACGAAAAGCAAAGACAAAGAGTGGTTGAAACAAAGAAAGGATAAAAGGGGCATCATGTCATGAGATACCATTTTTGAAATGTCGCTTTATATACGTTGCTTAACGCCACGGCAGCACCTCTAGCTTGTCATTTTTCTCTTGACAACCTTACGTTTCCCTTGAGATATTTCCCTCTTAATAACCTGAACAAACATTTCACCGACTAGTCAATTAGAAATGGAGTGCAGTTCTTCTGTGTATGAAACTCTCAAGCTCATCCACTCTCATGATCCTTGTTCCAAGATTTATGCTGCTAAGGAGATTCGACGTCTAACTAAGTCATCGCAACACTCTCGTCGTCGTTTTTACCCTGCTATCGAGCCCTTAGTCGACATGCTCCGTTCGGATTGCTTTGAGTTCAATCACTCTGCTATTCTTGCACTCCTCAATCTCGCTGTCAAAGATGAAACGTACGTACTAACTCTATCTCTCTCTCTCTATATACTGATTATTTACATAGTGCACAAACATTGTTATGCGAGTTCTCCAGTTATTGTTAGACTACTATTCGATCAATTTTGTTGATAAACTTTCAATCTTTCCGGGATCACATCTTCTATTTACATCAATTGTAACCGACACTGCCAAAAACGTTAAGTCTTAATGTTAGTGCTCAATTGTATCCCGGACAACATATGATATTTTTCGAAATTATACATTAGATGTCTCAAGAACCAAAATAAATCCATTTAAAACCCAACCAAATAACAAATGCATCCCGCTGAAACAGTATGGTCTAAATTGGATAATTCATTACTTGTACTCCTATGGATCCATTTATTTCAGAAACCAAATCAGAGTTGAATCCATTGTGCTACCTGAGTCGGTAAGGAATTACATTTCCTTTTCAGATTTTCACTTTGATGTAGCCCTTAGAACCCCTTAACAGTGGCCATTTCTGGAAAGAATATTAAGAAAGCAGTTAAATATTGTTAAGATTGGTTTGAATAATATGGATGGGTCATGTTGTGATGCCACAATAAGGAATATATGTGTTTTTTTGACTTGGCATTTTTTTTTATAGCATCACATTCTTTTTATTTGAGTTGTTTTTATGTTCAAAAGTTGGTTTATCCTTGGTTAACTGATTACCCTTTCATTTTTCTCATTGTCTTCCCCATCCTCATTTTTCTTTTTTTGACTTCTAGATAAAGCTACCACATGAATCACATTTCACCAACAAGAATGGAAGCATATTCCTAACATTTCTTCAAGGTTTTGTTTGACTTTATAGTTTGTTTTCTCTTCAAGATAATAGATTCTTGAACTATGTTTATTCAACTATATTTTTCATTTGATCTTTTCTCTGTTCTTTTGCAGCATGTTAAGATGTTATTTTGACATTCGCCTGCACCACTGTGTTGTACGAAAAATGTTTTGTTGAGGTTCAAATTATAAACATTAGTCCACTCGGTTACCTTACCACAAATAAGTTTACTTCAATCATTTACCTGTTGAAAGGCACATACTGTAAGAGATGACAGTCCAGTTGGCCTATTATACTTTTCCAGGAATAAGTAATTTTTTTTTTTTGTGAATTATCTCAATTTGAATATCTGAATACTTGTTTTCAGTTATGCTGGTTGAGTTAGTGCTCTGAATTCTGATAATGTCATCAATTCTTCTCTAATTGACTTACTATATGTCCTGTATATAGGTTTTCCCTCGGAACTTGTTTCAGTTTATCTTTTAGAATTACAGATGCATTTCTATCCAAAGAACTAACTAGCCTAAAGGTTGTTCGTTAACTAACTCCAAATAGTTGAGCAATAAACACTTTTGGATCCTTTATTACTATCTAATTGTCGTAGAATACCAATTCTAAAAGTATAATGATGATCCTTGAAGCCTGTCATTTTAAAAATCTACATTAGTTATATATTGAAGTAACTAACAATAGCAAGGTGCTTGAATGTGATGCAGGAACAAGATTAGAATCATTGAAGCCGGTGGCCTGGAACCAATCATAGGTTTTCTAAAATCAGAAAATCACAATATGCAGGAGCATGCAGCTGCTTCCTTGTTAACACTGTCCGCTTCTTCAGTCAACAAGCCAACCATTGGTGCCTCTGGGGCCATTCTTCTTCTTGTAAATATTTTAAGATATGGGAGCCTGCAGGCCAAGGTTGATGTTGTTATGGCTCTTTATAATCTCTCAACTCTCCCTGACAACCTTAATTTAATTCTTCAAGCAGAACCTGTTCCTTCCATAGTAAACTTACTGAAGACATGTAAAAAATCTTCAAAACTAGCTGAAAAATGTATCGCACTTCTAGAAACAATAGTTCAATTTGACGAGGGCAGAAATGCACTTATATCTGAAAATGGTGGAGTACTTGCAGTCGTTGAAGTTCTTGAGAGTGGATCTCTTCATAGCCGAGAACATGCAGTTAGTACACTTCTGATCATGTGTCAGATTGATCGATGTAAATATAGGGAACCAATACTCAGAGAAGGTGTAATCCCAGGTCTTCTTGAGCTCACAGTCCAAGGAACATCCAAGTCCCAGCCAAAAGCAAAAACGCTCTTGCAGTTACTAAGAGACTCTCCTTACCCGCGATCCGAGATTCAGCCTGACACACTAGAGAACATTGTAGGCAATATAATATCTCAAATTGACGGCGAAGAACAATCTGGGAAAGCAAAGCAGATGCTAACTGAGATGGTGCAGGTCAGCATGGAACAGACTTTGAGACATTTACAAGAGAGAGCTATGGTATGCACACCTGCTGATACGCCTAATTACTAGCTGTGCTTCTGAAGTTTATTTGATGAATTGTCTTTTAGAATGCTCCATCATGTTGTAATTATGTTTTCAGTAACAATAATAGGTGATACTTTTTGCCGTCCAGGACTATACAAGGGTACCAAGTGACTGGTGATTTTTTTTTTTTAATAATTAACTTATATATACGTTATAAACTAGCATTATGCCCTTGCATTGCACGGGTTGTGTCCTTATTTTATACCTCTGTAGGGGTGTCAAACGGATAATATGGATACGAATTCACCTATATCCGAATCCGTATCCGGGAACTTAAAATCGTATCCGAATTCGTATCCGGATACGGGAATTTGAGGGGAAACACATCCGAATTCGTATCCTTCTACGGATATTATCCGGATCCGTTTTTGAAAAACCACCAAAAATACAATGTAGACTAATTAAGAATTAAAAATTAAACTATTCAACAACAAATGAAGACTTAAAATCATAGTTTAGCCTGAGTGATAAGATCACAAAACAGAACAAATCCTGGCCAATCTCTCTTTTTGAACAAAATAGATAGGATCACAACTATTTGCAACAGATTTAGAAAGAAAAAACAGCATTTGTTGCACTCTACAATATGCAACAGATTTAGAAAGAAAAAACAGCATTTGTTGCACTCTACAATATGATAGGATATATTTTTATATATATTTTAGATAATTTTATTCCCATATTTAATTGCATTTTGCATTTATTTGGATATTTATTTAATAAATTTTAATGTTTTATTGTAGAATACAAGAAATTCTAAGTTTGGAAGAATTTGGGCTTAAAGAGCTATTTTGGAGCTAAAAATGGAAGAAATTCGGATTTAGTAAGCTACACTCGCTTTCTACGGTATTTAATTCATATCCGGAGTTGTAGGAGTCGGATTTGGACGATCTTACAGTCCACGCGAAGCCTGTAAAATTTTCTTTAATTCAAGGATGATCTAATGGGCAAAATCCGACTAGAGCAGTACGTAATCTGAGGAGAAAGTAGCTGCGATTTTCCAATTTTATCAAGGAATCCCACTTGTATTCTATTTAAATCATTAAAAATGTTTTATGTCATTAAAGGATGGGACTAGTTGGTGAAGCAAATGATCAAGTTTTTGTGGAAGACAAGAAGAATCAATCACTTTCGGCAAAAAGAATTGTAACATTGCAAAAAGAGAAAGTGGGTTCATCATTGTTCACAATAATTCTTTCATTTTGGACACCATAAATAGGCACCAAAAACACACTGCATGGACACATTCGGAGAGAGCTTGGAAATAGACTAGACCATTCTACAGCACATCATACATTACTCTATTCTACATTTTATTCGGCTATTGAAGTTGTGGAGAAATTAGGGGCTTGGTTTTCTTCTCTTTTATGTACACCTTGATTTAAATTCTCCATTTTATTGCAAATTTGAGGTACTCCTTAATTTTATTTTGCTTGTTAATATATATTTTATATGTCTTGTTTAATTGTTTTTGTAAATTTTATTAATAACATGAGTGAGTAGTTTATTTCTAGGGTGTACGGGGGAGCCATGTTTACACCACAATAATGCTTTAATCTTATTAGTTGTTTAACGGATATAAAATAATTCTAATCGATATGTTATGAAATTTAATTTTTGTTATCGGCCGGTATCATTAATTAATTATTTGCAAATAGGAATAATAGATCGAGAGATTTTATTCACTAGAGGCATACATACGATTAGCGGAATTGAATTTTAGTGCGAGAGCATAATTGGATTTCCGAGAACGTTAATGCTTGAGAGAGATTAACACATGCTCTAATTATTTAAATCCGTTAAATTACTACATCCATATAAATCGTTCGGTGTAAACATGGTGAACCCGATCGCCCTAGACTTTTAGTTAATCGTTTTTAAAACACATTTATTTGCGTTATTTAGTTATATTAAAATTCTTAATAATTGTTTTTAATATAAAATTCGTGACAATTAAATTGAATTTGATAAAACCTGTCTCCCTGCGAACGAACTTAAAAATATACCGCATCAATTTTGGCGCCGCTGCCGGGGAGGCGGTTAGATTTATAAATTTTAATTTAATTGTCCGGGTTTCATGATTTTAATTATAGATTTAATTTTCTTATTTATTGTGTTAGTGTACTAAAAAAAAAGTGTTAGTTTTATTAATTTCAAGTTCGTATTTTCTGCAATTGTTTGGTTTTATTCGAAGCAAAACCCTCCCCTCCCCTGTTTTCGTTACAACACCAAACCCAGCTTCTTTCTCCTCCTCCTTACACAAACACCAACACCTTCATCAAACAAAACATCCCCTTTCTCTTCAATTCACCAAAACATCCACCACTGCCATCTCTCTCTCCCGTTCACCCACTGCAGTCCGCCTCCGTTCACTCTCCTTCTCCGCAAAAACTCCTCCGCGTCTCCGTCCGCCGCCCTCATCTTCTTCTTCGTTACTCCCCCCTTCCGCCTTCTCCTTTCTCCACAGCACTTCTCCCTCTCCCACCATAAACACCCAGCACTCTGTTTCAAAACCACACACAACCCCTGTTTCAATTTCAACGCCCCAACATCACCTCCATTCTTCACCCCGACCGCCACCACAACGAACCCACACCCCTTGCTCTTCGTTTTCAACCCACACAATCCAACCCCAGCCCCTCCTCTTTAATTCGTAAACACTCCACGAAAATTTCGTTTCAACCTTCCTCTTTTAGTTGTCGTTCCTAGTAGTTAATTCGAGTTTGTAGAATGAGTTGCAGAGATTTACCGTAAGTTTGCGAGTTGACTAGATACGTTGAATTCGTGGTCGATTCCTTTGAGATTGTTTGGTTTTCGGTTTGTTCGGGATTTTTGATTGTAAATTGTCGACTTACTTGTTTGTTCAGCCGCGAGTTGGGTTCTTTTCCCTGGGTTGTATTTAAGTTTCGTTAATATGAGTTCGAAGTTTTCACGAATTGTTGCTTGGTTGTTGTCCTAAGTCGAGTACTGAGTTATCGTATGAGTTGGGTACTAAGTAGTTGAATCTATTCGTTGCTATTTAAGTCTTTTGTCCGAGAGTTAATGAGTTCGGTTTTGCTATACGGTGCTGTTGAGTGTGCAAGTGCTGAGATGACTGGTTTCGTTCATATCCTATGTTTTTACTGATCGTTATTGAGTTCACTGTGATGCAGTTCGTTGAATTAAGTTACCATCATTGAGTCATGTCTTGGGTTTGCTAGGTTTTTTCAGTTTTTTTGAGTTCGGTTGTTTTCCTTTGAATTTCTGTTGTTTATTTTTGAGTCAAAATTCTATTGAATGGTTGTTGAGTTCAGTTCTGTTGCGAGTTCTGTTGATTAGAGTTAGTCAAACCAGGAGTCGTGGTTGTATTGTTAATAAATTATGAGTTTAAGCTGAGTTCCTGAGCCATGCCAAAATTTTCGTATGATTTTCTATAAATAAATTTTTTTAAAATTCGAGTTTTTACTTTTTAGAATAATTTAGTTTTTAATCTTTTCATTTGTATTTGATTAGTTTAGAAATAGATCAATTTCTCTTTAAAAAAATAATAATAAAAAAATAAAAATAATAATAATAATAAATTTCAAGATTTAATTAGATTTTGAATAGTTTTTAATTAATTGTTAAATTAGTTTTTAGATCTTTTCATTTTTTTTTACTTAATTAGTATAAAATTGTTTAAATCTTCTTTTAAATCTGTAAATTTGTTTTGTGAGTTTTGTTTATTGTGGCTTTCTTGATTTTAAAAAATTCAAAAAAAAAAATCATATTTTATATTAATTTGTTAAATTTTGTGTTAGATTTTTAATTCGTCTATTTTTTTTCCATTGTCTCATTGGAACTAAAATTCCAATTGAGACCGGTTTTACTACTTTTCTTGTTTTTGTTGTTGATGCACAGGTCTACAGAAGACGCATTTTTAACTCCTAATTCTACTCGGAATCTTGATTCCGGAGAACCTCTGCAACAATATATCGATAAACAGAGAAATAAAACGCAGCGAAAGATCCATTTCTCAGAGATTAAAATGGCCAACCCTCCTGTTAAATCTTTGAAGAACTATTCACAGCCTTCTTCGAGTGGGGTACCAGTTGGCCTCGCTATGCCAGCTATTCAAGCAGCAAACTTTGAGATCAAACAGGCATTGCTCAGTATGATCCAACATAATCAGTTTGCTGGTCTTCCATCCGAAGACTCTACACTTCATCTGCAAAGGTTTCAACAGCTCTGTTCTACCATTAAACATCAGGGAGTCACTCCAGACCAGTTGAAAGTCATGTTGTTCGGTTTCTCTCTTCGTGACAAAGCTAAAAAATGGTTGAATGATATTGACTTGACCGAGTGGGATGAGATTGCTCAGGCTTTCTTAACTGAGTTCTTCCCTCCTAACAGAACCGACGATTTGATCGACAAGATGATGGGTTTTAAGCAAGATTATGGCGAATCTCTTCGGGATGCTTGGGACAGATTCAAGGATTATCAACGTGCATGCCCTCACCATGGTCTTGAGAAGTGGTTTCTGCTTAAACGCTTCTACAATGGTCTTGATCCTGAAACAAAAGGTATAGTTGATAACGCTGCAGGTGGCGTGTTTTTAGACAAAGGAGTTGATGATGCACATGCTTTTCTTTCAAATTTGGCTGCCAATCACTTCAGTAACCCGAGAGCAGCCAAGAAAGGGGGTAAACTTGAAGTGGATGCATATTCTCTATTATCATCTCAACTCGCTGCATTGACTCAGGAGATCCACTCATTGAAGACATCTCAGCCTTCTACTCCACCTATGAGTATCAATGCATTGTCATCCATGGCTCCTATGAATTATCCTGTTTGTGAAGTCTGTGGCATCCAAGGCCACTATGGTAACGATTGCCAATACAATGCTCAAAATTCACAAAATTTTCAGATGGAGCAAGCAAATGTTTTCCAACAGAGGCAGCAGTACAATCCCTATTCCAACACTTACAATCCTGGTTGGAAAGATCATCCGAACTTCTCATATAGGAACAATAACGCTCAGAATTCAAATGTTCCTAATCAGCAGCAGCAATATCAGCAGTCGTATCAGCCTCATCCACAGCAGTAGTATAGGCCCCCACAAGGACCTATGAATCCCCCTGGATTTCAGAAGCCCTATCAGAATTATGCTCCTCAACCCAATCAAGCTGCACAGGCTGATAATCAAGGTGATATGATGAAGATATTGTTGCAAATGCAAAAGAATATGGAGGATACCAATAGGAAGATGAACCAGATGGAGATTCATAATAAGATGCTAGAAACTTAGATTGCTCAAATGGCTAGTTCTTCGTCTACAATGCAACAAGGCTCTCTACCAGCACAACCAACTCAGCCAAAGGAAAATGTGAATGCCATTACTCTTAAGAGTGGTCATACATATGATGCTCCTCCAATGCCTACTGACGATGTTCCTACTAAGAAAGAAAAAGAGAATTCTGAGGAAGACAAGGTAGAGAAAGTTGTTGAAGACACAAACGAATGTGAAACTGAGGAAAGCAAGGAAAAGGACAAAGAAAAGACTGCAGTCACCCCTCCACCATTTGTGCCAAAGTTCCCATTCCCTAGCAGGATGAACAGAACTAAGGTGGACCGGCAGTTTGGTAAGTTCATGACACTTGTCAAGAACCTTGAGGTAACAGTTCCTTTCACTGATTTAATTTCTCAAGTTCCATCATATGCAAAGTTTCTCAAGGATATTCTCACTAAGAAAAGGTCCTTTGGTGAGGTAGAGACAGTAGCTTTTACTGAGGAGTGTAGTGCTGTTTTACAGAATAAGTCTCCACCTAAGCTTAAAGATCCTTGTAGTTTTTCGATCCCGTGTCATTTAGGTGCATTGTTTATTTATAAAGCTTTATGTGATTTAGGCGCTAGCGTCTCAGTCATGCCTCTCTCGATTTTTCAAAAATTAAACATTGGAGAATTAAAATGTACACAGATGACTTTGCAAATGGCAGACCGTTCGATAAAATATCCTCTTGGAATTTTAGAGGATGTGCCTCTTAGGGTTGGAAAATTCTATATTCCTGTAGACTTTGTAGTTCTAGATATGGAAGAGGATAGCCAAATACCTATTATTTTAGGTAGACCATTTCTCTGTACTGCAGGTGCTGTAATTGATGTTAAAAGTGGGACTCTCACATTGAGCGTTGGTGACGATAGAATTACTTTTACTCTAACCTCTACTCTTAAATCCTCTTTGCTTGAGAATACTTGCTGCAGGATTGATGTTATAGATGGAATTGTCCAAGATAAGACGCCTCAGATTCTATTGAATGATGCATTGGAAGCAGTGCTCATGCTTGAAGCTTCAGAAGGAGAAGGACATGCTGAAGTCGATTCATTGATTTTCGAGTTGGATGGTGCAGCTAATCTGAATTGTGAGGTAACCAACACTATCACTTCTTGTGGTGAACCTCAGGTAAACAAGTTAGAGCTAAAGCCTTTGCCATCTAATCTGAAATATGTGTTTCTTGATGATGAAAAGACTTGTCCTGTGATTGTTAGCTCTAGTCTTGATGATAACCAGATTTTTAAGCTTCTTACTGTTTTGCGTGCGCATAGAAAAGCTATTGGGTATAGTATTGATGATCTTACGGGGATTAGCCCAGACTTTTGCATGCATAGAATTCACTTAGATGATGACCATAAGCCTTGCATACAGGGACAACGCCGCTTGAACCCTAACATGCAAGCAGTGTTAAAAAAGAAGTTTTGAAGTTGTTAGATGCGGGCATCATTTACCCGATTTTCGATTCTAAATGGGTAAGCCCAGTTCAGGTAGTTCCTAAGAAAGGAGGAACAACGGTAATTAAGAATGATAAAGATGAATTAATTCCCACTCGAATTGTCACCGGTTGGCGAATGTGTATTGATTACCGTAAGTTAAATACTGCTACTAGAAAAGACCATTACCCTCTCCCTTTCATTGATCAGATGTTAGAAAGACTTGCTAAGCATAAGTACTTTTGCTACTTAGACGGATATTCAGGGTTCTTTCAGATCTCTATACATCCTGATGACCAAGAAAAGACTACATTTACTTGCCCATATGGTACTTTTGCATATCGTAGAGTGCCTTTTGGATTGTGCAATGCCCCTGCTACTTTTCAGCGTTGCATGACTGCCATATTTTCTGATTTCATAGAGTCTATCATGGAAGTATTTGTGGATGATTTCAGTGTTTATGGGTCTGATTTTGATGTATGTCTGCATAATCTTTCTAAAGTGCTTAAACGTTGTGAAGAGGTGAATTTGGTTTTGAATTGGGAAAAGTGCCACTTCATGGTAAATGAAGGAGTGGTACTTGGTCACTTGATTTCTGAACGTGGCATCCAGGTTGACAAAGCAAAAATTGAGGTGATTGAGAAGCTTCCTCCTCCTGTTAATGTCAAGGGAGTGAGGAGTTTCCTTGGTCATGCGGGTTTTTATCGTCGTTTTATAAAAGATTTTTCAAAAATTGCAAAACCCCTCACTCAATTGTTGCTTAAGGATGCCACCTTTGTGTTTACTGACGCTTGTTTGGAGTCTTTTAACAGGATCAAGGAAGCTTTGATTAGTGCACCAATCATACAACCTCCAGATTGGAGCCTTCCATTCGAAATCATGTGTGATGCAAGTGATTATGCTGTGGGAGCCGTTCTCGGTCAAAGGAAAGACAAGGTATTGCATGCCATCTACTATGCAAGTAAAACCTTGGATGAAGCTCAGGTCAATTATGCTACTACCGAGAAGGAGCTTCTAGCTGTGGTCTATGCTCTTGACAAGTTTCGGACCTATCTCATTGGCTCCAGAGTCATTTTTCACACAGATCATTCAGCACTGAGATATCTGTTGGCCAAGAAAGAAGCAAAACCGAGGCTTATTCGTTGGATTCTGTTACTCCAGGAATTTGACTTGGAAATCAAAGACAAGAAGGGTGTTGAGAACGTGGTTGCAGATCATCTTTCACGACTGCGTTTCACATCAGATGTTGCATCCGATACTCCTATTGACGACTCTTTTCCTGATGATCATTTATTTGTTGTTGCCACTAAAACTCCATGGTATGCAGACTTTGCAAATTTTTGTGTAAGTGGCTCTCATCCTCCACACTTGACCTATCAACAATGAAAGCGGTTCCATCATGATGCTAAACAATATTTTTGGGATGACCCTTTCTTGTATCGAAAGTGTGCTGATGGGATCTTTCGTAAATGTGTCCCTGAGTTTGAAGTTAATGACATTCTCAAGCATTGTCATTCTCTTGCATGTGGAGGGCACCATGGTCCTTCTAAAACTGCTGCTAAGGTACTTCAATCCGGTTTCTTTTGGCCTTCTCTATTTAAAGATGCTCGTGCTTTCTGTTTGGCTTGTGATGCATGTCAAAGAACGGGTAATATTTCTAAACTCAATGAGATGCCGCAAACCGGTATTCTTGAGGTCGAGATATTCGATGTATGGGGTGTTGATTTTATGGGACCGTTCCCAACTTTTTTTGGGATGAAGTACATCTTAGTTGCAGTTGATTATGTTTCCAAATGGGTTGAAGCAATTGGATCGCGCACCAATGATTCTAAGGTTGTTATGAATCTCTTCAAGAAAATCATCTTCCCGCGCTTTGGAGTTCCAAGAACCGTGATAAGTGATGGTGGTTCTCATTTTCACCACCGACAATTTGAAACTTTGTTGAAGAAGTATGGTGTCACTCACAAGGTTGGTCTTGCTTATCATCCTCAAACAAGTGGCCAAGTGGAGGTTTCAAATCATCAAATTAAAAGCATTCTAGAGAAGGTGGTTGCAAAATCTAGAAAAGATTGGTACTTGAAGCTAGATGATGCTTTATGGGCTTATCGGACAGCATATAAGACCCCTATTGGAACTACCCCATATCGGTTAGTATATGGCAAGGCATGTCACTTGCCAGTTGAGTTGGAACATCGTGCTTTTTGGGCTATAAAAGAACTCAACATGGATTTAAAGGCTGCGGGACAAGCAAGACTTCTTCAATTAAATGAATTAGATGAGCTTCGATTTGATGCTTATGATAATTCCCGGATTTACAAAGAGAGAACGAAGAAAATGCATGATAAGATGATCCAGTGAAGAGATTTTCAAGTTGGTGACAAGGTGTTGTTATTTAACTCAAGGCTTCGACTCTTTCCTGGGAAACTCAAATCTAGATGGTCCGGACCTTTCACTGTAACTGGAGTTAAATTTCATGGTGCTATTGAGATCATGGGGCAAGATGGAGCAAAATTTAAGGTAAATGGTCAACGCCTTAAATTATATGTGGACGGTGCATTTGTTGGAAAAATGGAGACGATTCGACTCGACAATCTCTCCATGGAACCTTGATTCGAAGGCAGGTAAAAGAGCGATTATTGGGAGGCAACCCAATGGTTTGAGCAGGCTTTTAGGGGAGTATTTCTTACTTTTCGTTATATATAATTGTTCATTGAGGACAATGAACCACTTAAGTGTGGGGATGAGTTCTCGATGATTAAAAAAAAATCCAAAAAAATTAAAAATTTAAAAATTCCAAAAAAAATCAGAAAATTAGAAAATTAATTGCCTCGTCTCATAGTGTGTTAACAAGGATAAGTACACATCTTGTGAGCTTATTTACATGATTATTTGACATGTCATATCTCTAGAAAATCATTTGTTACTTGATGATTCCTTGTTCGTGCTTGCGAAAAATTTTAAAACTTGAGATACATCTTTGTCAAATTTAGTGAGTACTGAAGCATGCTTTCACCTTGTGAGATCTTGAGTCTAATTTGTGATTGGTACATTTTATATCGATCAAATTTTTATTGTTGTGTGTTGTTCATCATTAAGTATGTCGCTCTAGAACTTGTTTCAAACCATTTTGAGATTACATGATATCTGTATGCATGAAAATGATAAAGGCACTAGGATTAACCGTATTTATCCAAACAGTACCCTTGAAGCATATATCCTTAGTGAACCCCTTTGAGCTTTTTATCCGTTCTTTTCGTATATCACCAATCTAAATTCTTGAGCCTACTCATTTATTCTTCTCTTGATTTACTGGTAGAGCATTTTGATTCATTTGGAGGTTGGTGAGTGCATAGTGTGGGGATTTCTTTGTTAAAGTGTGAAAATTTAGGGGGAAAAAAATAAACAGAAAGAAAAAAAATAAAAATAAAAGATCAAATAGAGTTGTGTTCATTGGTTTGTGCAGTATGAAAATAGAAAAGTACATGGTAATATGTACTTGGGGTTTAATACTTGTGAGAGTTTGCTCAGCTTTTACATGATCGAAATTTCATGTTGAGTGTTTTAATTAGAAATGAACATTGTGCTCTATTAGTTTGTCGAGTTAGCCACTTGTTAGCCTTTTTCTTGATTCCCTACCCTTCACCTTAGCCACGTTACAACCTTTAACAAAGACCTTTTGATTTGTGCATGCATGTATTCAAAGTATTGGAGATTTGGTGGACAACCAAGCATATGGTAGCACATGACTTAATTGATTGAACTTGAGCGAATACACTTCACCTATACACTTGTGTGATTTGAGAGTTTTGCGAGCTTCATTTATATCCATAGAATGTTACTCACTGAATGCGGCATTGATATATATATTTCATGATCTTTTTGTCTATCTAGACTGTGTGCTTACTTGGATAGTCTTGTACAAATGATGCGTAAATTAAAAGACTTGTCTTTTCTATATTGTGTAATTAAGTTTTGCATGTGTGGAGTACTATGATAGGTTGCATACTTGAGACTTGGCAGAGAAAAAAATGAATTTTGTAGGTATATTCACTATAAACCCTCACGAGACAACACTCGTCCTACTAGGGCTGCCTAGAGGTTTAACGGCTTGTTGCATATGCTCAATGCAATCGTGTCATCTACGAAAGTGATATTAGTTAGGATTTAGTTTTTATTTCGCTTATTTGCCCGAGGACGTGCGAATGCTTAGTGTGGGGATGTTTGATAGGATATATTTTTATATATTTTTTAGATAATTTTATTCCCATATTTAATTGGATTTTGCATTTATTTGGATATTTATTTAATAAATTTTAATGTTTTATTGTAGAATACAAGAAATTCTAAGTTTGGAAGAATTTGGGCTTAAAGAGCTATTTTGGAGCTAAAAATGGAAGAAATTCGGATTTAGTAAGCTACACCCGCTTTCTACGGTATTTAATTCATATCCGGAGTTGTAGGAGTCGGATTTGGACGATCTTACAGTCCACGCGAAGCCTGTAAAATTTTCTTTAATTCAAGGATGATCTAATGGGCAAAATCCGACTAGAGCAGTCCGTAATCTGAGGAGAAAGTAGCTGCGCTTTTCCAATTTTATCAAGGAATCCCACTTGTATTCTATTTAAATCATTAAAAATGTTTTATGTCATTAAAGGATGGGACTAGTTGGTGAAGCAAATGATCAAGTTTTTGTGGAAGACAAGAAGAATCAATCACTTTCGGCAAAAAGAATTGTAACATTGCAAAAAGAGAAAGTGGGTTCATCATTGTTCACAATAATTCTTTCATTTTGGACACCATAAATAGGCACCAAAAACACGCTGCATGGACACATTCGGAGAGAGCTTGGAAATAGACTAGACCATTCTACAGCACACCATACATTACTCTATTCTACATTTTATTCGGCTATTGAAGTTGTGGAGAAATTAGGGGCTTGGTTTTCTTCTCTTTTATGTACACCTTGATTTAAATTCTCCATTTTATTGCAAATTTGAGGTACTCCTTAATTTTATTTTGCTTGTTAATATATATTTTATATGTCTTGTTTAATTGTTTTTGTAAATTTTATTAATAGCATGAGTGAGTAGTTTATTTCTAGGGTGTACGGGGGAGCCATGTTTACACCACAATAATGCTTTAATCTTATTAGTTGTTTAACGGATATAAAATAATTCTAATCGATATGTTATGAAATTTAATTTTTGTTATCGGCCGGTATCATTAATTAATTATTTGCAAATAGGAATAATAGATCGAGAGATTTTATTCACTAGAGGCATACATACGATTAGCGTAATTGAATTTTAGTGCGAGAGCATAATTGGATTTCCGAGAACGTTAATGCTTGAGAGAGATTAACACATGCTCTAATTATTTAAATCCGTTAAATTACTACATCCATATAAATCGTTCGGTGTAAACATGGTGAACCCGATCGCCCTAGACTTTTAGTTAATCGTTTTTAAAACACATTTATTTGCGTTATTTAGTTATATTAAAATTCTTAATAATTGTTTTTAATATAAAATTCGTGACAATTAAATTGAATTTGATAAAACCTGTCTCCCTGCGAACGAACTTAAAAATATACCGCATCACAATATCATTTCTTTGCCCACAAATCAGCACACTCCTTTTTAGTTTTCAATTTGCCCAATAATAGCATAACCTGAAAAATGCATACAAATAGAATTAGCAACTTGACCAACAGCATCACACTGAGAAAAAGAGAGTGCTACATACAGTTAGGCAACGTTGAAGACTAGTTCCATACAGCTCTTCAACAAATACCTGTATAGATATTTGCACATTAAAATCACACAAAGGAAAATTAATATTGCTAAATGATGGAAAAAATTTAGACATGAGATAATGATGCTGGGTGTTGTTGGAGGAATTTTGTAACAACACGAAATCGGAGGGGTGCTGGAATAATAGAGGGAATTGTATGAATGTGACTGTTTTATGGGATTATGGTTTATGAAAAAAGAGGGGGCTGGACTTGGCAGGTGTCTCGATTTGTCTCGTGTATCGGTCATATCTTCTGCCAAGATGCCTACGTACCTATCTTTATATAGGATCAAGCCCACGTAGTTCTGTGAAATTGATTTGTGTATATCCCTTAGAGACTTTAGGGATAAACTTCGTTAATCTAGGTGATTACTGATTTTATCTGATTTAATCTTATCGTTGTGATATCATCCTGATTTGAAGAATATCGTTTGGAGATATTTTCCGTTATTGATTGTTTAAGATTGATTCTTTCCTCATTTCAGAGAGAGGAAAAAACTTAGGAGTTAATTTATAATTATTAATCTGAATTAATAATTAATATTATTAGAAATTTGGGAGTTATTAGACTTGCCAAAAATATGGCATAACAACTAGCCCCCAGTTCTTCAGTGTAGCTTGCTGTAGTGGAGAACTAAAAATTCTTCAAGCTTCCAAATTTCGCGAGTCAACTGAAACAACTGAAAATAGATGATTAGAAAAACACTTAGAGCACTACGGTGCTCGTTAGGCGTATGCAGATGCAAGTGTGACACCATGCGATAACCAGTATAAGATATACATTTGCCAAGGTTTTCAAATGTGCGAGCATAAATAATATGTTTGAAATCCTTTGCGATCCTTGTTGTCTAGTTAGGAACTTGGCGCTTGTATATATCTCGAATAGGCATACACGTTTTTCAAGTGTCTGATGCAACCACATAAGGATGTGTCTTCGTTTGTGACGAGACTGTTAATAAGAGATGCAGATGTAGATGTAGTTCTGGCGAACTAGTTTGCATAAGGATGCCTCCACCCATTCGATATAGAGAGATCTCATGGGCCTTCAATAAAGATAGTTTGCATAGGGATGCCTCCACCCATTCGATATAGCGATATCTCATGGGCCTTCAATAATCCAGAGGGTGCTGCACTTTACTAAGCATGTAGCATTGCGAGATTTTTAGCTTGTCCAAGCTACCCTACTTGGCACTTTAGTTCGCAAGTTTGAAAATATTTTTGACATATATGTACTATCGCGACGATATATGAAAAATCTTTTACAAATCCATACGCAATAATAAATATGATCTTTTAAAAGTGTCGCGATATTTATTTTCTTCGAAAATAATGCTCCTTTTGTTATAGAAAATCTTTTCAAAATTATGCGTCTCACATATATATTTTTTCAAAGCATGCAGCTCGTACGAGATTGTAAAATAAATCCGGCAATTCATCAACATAAATATCCCATACGATATTTTCCAAATCGCAATAATTTTACAAGCATAAAAATATCTATTGCTCGCACGAATTTTTAGAATAATAAATATTTTTTCTAAAAAATATTTAAAAACATAAATTATGCATGCATGGCATAATAATCAATTAATGAGCAGAAAATTAAAATAAGAATAGAATCTTATCTTTGAGTTTTCGTGCTTGTTTGGAGTACCACGCGCTACCTATTGTTTCCATAAGCTCCATTTTTTTTTGTTGCTCGCTAGCTCTGCTTTGCGATTTTTTTTTCCTCTTTTTTTTTTTGCCGCTTCGTTCTGGTGGTTGGTTTTTCTTTTTTTTTTCTCTCCTCTTACTGATGGTCCCTCCGTACATACATGTCTTCTCTTATTTATTTTCTAGTCCACGTAGCCTTTTTGATGTTGTTCATCAACTTTGTAATTTTTTTTTCTTTTGTTTCCTGCTCCATGATTCGTTGCCTTCTTTTTCTTTCTTTTACAGACGTGATCCCACGAGCTATCCATGTAAATTGCTTGGTTCTTACTTTTTTTTTATTCCACTGCTGCCTCCTTTGGTTGGCTCCTGTTGCACTTGCATTGAGTGTTAATAAAATCTTGAAGCTTTTTTTTCTTTCTTTCTTTGCCGCTTTGATCAATTCCTGCTGCTTTGTTTTGTTATCAACGAGTCCTTGTCGTAGCCCCCACTTGTTGCTATTGTTCGTCAAATTGTAAACATCGTAGGTGTTGAAAAAACCCAAAAGCCCCGTGAATTTATTTGTAATTATTCGTCCTCCTCGAATAATAAAATCCCCTCCTTCTAGCGCCAAATGTTGTTGGAGAAATTTCGTAACAACACGAAATCGGAGGGGTGCTGGAATAATAGAGGGAATTGTATGAATGTGACTGTTTTATGGGATTAGGGTTTATGAAAAAAGAGGGGGCTGGACTTGGCAGGTGTCTCGATTTGTCTCGTGTATCAGTCATATCTTCTGCCAAGATGCCTACGTACCTATCTTTATATAGGATCAAGCCCACGTAGTTCTGTGAAATTGATTTGTGTCTATCCCTTAGAGACTTTAGGGATAAACTTCGTTAATCTAGGTGATTACTGATTTTATCTGATTTAATCTTATCGTTGTGATATCTTCCTGATTTGAAAAATATCGTTTGGAGATATTTTCCGTTATTGATTGTTTAAGATTGATTCTTTCCTCATTTCAGAGAGAGGATAAAACTTAGGAGTTAAGTTATAATTATTAATCTGAATTAATAATTAATATTATTAGAAATTTGGGAGTTATTAGACATGCCAAAAATATGGCATAACACTGGGCCTGCATGGTTTACAAAACAGTTAGAAAATAAAAGGCTGGCAACTGAGTGCAGCTGCAACCTCAGTCTAAAAACAAATGACTTGCTTCCTCACTAGTGGTTATCCTCTTTTTTCAAATCCTAATTTATAAACACACTACAAGATTTTTTAAATTTTTCTGTAGATAAGACTATCACAAATAGAAGCAGCCCGACCTGGAGGTACATCAGGAATACAGGCACTTTGCCTGTTAAGTAATGCAATTGAGAAAGCAAAGTTAATAATTCAGATTTTGCCTTCATACAAGTTATTCTATAATCAATCGAGTCTAATGCTGTTTATCATGATTTCCCAGGCTATTACAGGGGATGTAATACTATCAAGATGTGAAAAAGCAAGGAAGTCATTTGTTCAAAGCTTAACCAGAGAAGGACTTTATATGAAATGGACCAGAGAAGGCACTTAAACTAGTTATGGGAGTGGCTAAACAGCCTAAACCAAAGAAAAAACTATGATCTCAGTATCTCACAATATACATATACATCTTAAGGACAGGATACCAGACACACATCATGCTTCTAATATAAATAATGTGATGATTGAAAAACAGAAACACAGGATAAGAAATACCTTGTTCCATGATTGAGCGATTTAGCAACAAACGAATTAAATCTGCAACCCTATCAAACAAACTAATGGAAAATCTTGTTTTGGAGTATAGGGATCCAATTTGGGAAGAGTTTATGAGTCGTACTTATGATGATTATTCTGATGATTATTCTGACGACTTTTCTAGCTACTTTAATGTTTCTACGTCTCTTGAGCATGTGAGATTCATGAAAGTTTTCGTACTCCTCATTGAAGACTTCATGTGCAAATAAGTCGAGCTAATGACAATAAACAGTGCTGCTTGGGAGGCAACCCAAGACTATATTATTATTTGATTTGTTTTTTTACTCCCATAAATTACCTTGATGTGTTTGTTTCAAGTGATTGTTATAGGTGCAAAACTGAAAAAATTCGCAGAAAATTTTCTAGTTGTGTTAGCTGTCTTGTTTTTGCGTTTCCCGGAGTTCCAACGGTCGGATTGTCCTAAATTTTGGACAGCATCTTCCTTACTCCAATATCTAAATTCTGAACGGGCGGATAGACCATCCACCCAGTGCCGCTACCCACTTCTACTAAAGCGGAGATTGGATTTGGAGGTCCAGAAGATCAATTTATTGAGGTACGGGCAGAGATTACCACACCACAGTGAGGATTAAGCTCCCCATGGTGTGGCGTTTGCATAGCCAACATCGACCTAATCAAGGATCGCGACACTTCATGCTTATGCATAGGGGAGTATTTCTTTCATTCTTTTATATTGTAGAATTAATTAATCAGTGTGTCATTGAGGACATTGACCCATTTAAGTGTGGGGATGTGTTTTCAATAGTTGTATTTAGAGTTATTAAAAAAAACAAAAAAAATCAAAAATTTTAAAAATAACAAAAAGAATTCTAGCCTTGTAAAATGATTATTTGTTGTAATATGCCTTGATGCACCCATGCATGCTATAGGAATTTTGTGTTCTTGACGCTTTTGATTGAGAAGTGATATTTTTGTTCTTGTGCACTCACATACACTAGCAAGTTGAAGCTAGTAGACTTATTGAATGTTGTAAGTGATTAAAAGGATATGAATACGTGCAAGATGATTTGGTTTGCATGCTTTGAATACAAGTAGGTGCGTTAGAGACTTTTTGCTTGGGATTGATTATGTTTTGCCGCCACGTGAGCTTTTGAGCCTATATGCATATATTCGTTTGCTTGAGTGTCCACATGTTGTTTGCATTGCTAACACCTGTTTGATGATCTTTCTTGAAACGCATGACATTATTTGATGATAACATTATAAAGTCATTTAGGGATAACCTCATATTTCCTATATTACCACACCATTTATACATGATCAATTAGATAACCCGTTGAGCTTATCTTATTTTTCGGTGACACACCACATTACTTGCCTAGACCTTTTTCTTGTATTGGCGTTACTTTAACTTGTACCCAAATTGTCAAAGGCTGGTAGTGTGTTTGAGGGAGTAAAAAGGTGTGAAGGGGGTTTATTAATGGTCATTACTTTGGGAAAATATTGGGTCTTGTTGTTTGCTCGTTAATCGAAATTTGTAAGAATATCGTGGGATCTTGTACCTATTTATATATTAGCTCCTTAGCTCTCGAAAAAAAACAAAAAAAAAAGTAAAAAGAAAAAAAAAAGGAAAAAAATATTATTTATATGAGAGCATATTTATGTTTGTGAGATCCTTCTTTGTTCGACTAACCAAGTTATTTGTTGAAAGAGAAAAAAAAAGATCCAAGTGTGGGGATGATGATAGATGGGGAGTTAAATGATTTATGTTGTTGGGTACTAGCTTTTGACACTTCACCTTCTTTGGCCTTACTTGACATATCTTGTCCCTAGCCCCATTACAACCCAAATAAAGACCTTTTGATTATCATCATTGATGTATGTTGTGTTAAAGTTAGATTGATACCAAATGTCAAGCATGCTTATGTACACTTACCCTTGTTCTTGAGTGACTATTCTTTTGTGAGTGAAAGGTGAGTAATTACTTGTTTTTGCATATGAGATCCCAAGTTTTGACTCAAAGATGTACTCTTGTGGGCTTAGCATGGTTACCAACTTATTCTTACATTTGACATTGACTTTTGAGAGCTTATGCATGTTTTTTGAGTAGACTATGTGAATACTTGCACCTTCGACACCAAGACATTGCATAATTACTTTGATTCTTAAGTTGATTTAGCATGAGAGGACTTGTATGTGTGGTGTTGCATTGGCATTAAATCTTTTACATGAGCTAGATGGATTTTGTGGGTACATTCGCTATAGGCCCTCACGAGACCTCACTCGTCCACTAGGGCTACCTAGGGGTTTAAAGGGCTTGTTGCATATGCCAAATGCAACCGTGATCAGTGGTACTAGTTACTAGTTAATAGTTATATTGTATTAGTTTGCATGAGGACGTGCAAAGTGTTAAGTGTGGGGATATTTGATAGAATGTATATTTATAGGGACGCCTTCTACAGCCAAAATTGGATATAATCTAATATCCAACCAACCCATCTGTGACCATCCAGTAAGCTAATGCACGGCTAGGATTTGAAAAGCTTACGCTACATTATATAGCGTATTACGCTATATAATATAGCGTAAGTTTATACCAAAATCCCTCCGTTTCTAATTTGATTTTTTCCGTCAATTGGTGAGATATTTTTGAAATCCGACTTCACTGTATTTTTCTACATCTCACAACGATCATTTTGCATACCATATTTGATATATTTCGACACAATTTAAATGGGGGTTTTGAAAACTTTAACTTACGCTCTATTATATAGCGTAATACGCTATATTATATAGCGTAATACGCTATATTATATAGCGTAAGTCCCCTCATCCTGATCGTTGATTGGATGTTTTAACGGTATAAGATGGGTTGGTTGGATATTACAAAATATCCAACTGTGGCTGCTGACCCATTTCCATATTTATATACACTTTAATAGGATTTTATTCTCATATTTATAGGATTTTGTAAATAATTTGTTGTTTATTAATTATTTTTAGTGTTTAATGGCAGGAAATAAATATTCCTAAAGTTGGAAGGAATTTAGCTTAATTTGGGATTATTCAGAAGGAAATTCGGATTTTATTAACAGCTTTCGCAACAAATCTTGTTTGGGTCATAACTTGAGTTCTGGATATCAGAATTGAGTGATCTTACAGCCCACGCGAAGATAACAGAATTTTCTACAAGTCAGAGGTGGTCCAACACTTATATTCCAACTTGAGCAGCCCAAAAACAGGCCTGGACAGCAGAATACGATTTTTATTGTAGAATCCAATTTGTTTTAGGAAGTAGTTTTATTTTCCAAGGAAACCATTAAAAACACTTATATATTAGGTTTTGTATTATTCAGAGGGTGTGCGTGTATTATTTACGAGAGAAGAATAGAGAGAAAAGTACAGAGGAGAACTTGAGCGAGGATTGAAGGGATTCACTCCAAGTTTGAGAAATTCAGCAAGTTGTATTTTTCTTAACTCTATACTCTTGTAATGATGGGTTTGGATATTTATATATGTTTGATTGTTTCATTCATTATGGGTAATTAATTCCCTAATCTGGGAATTAGGTAGTATTCAATGGTTAATATGTTTATGTTATTATATTGTGATTTCTCTGCCTTGCTAATCTGTTGTTGAGTGCTTAACACAATTGAGGAAGTCACGAACCCTTAATTGTATCTTTAGGAATTGTAATGAATCGGGAAAGGATTTATAGTTTTTGTTTATGATACAACAGACGTAATTCAATTATTTGATTGGGAGATTAATATGCGAGTTACGAGATTAAAATTCCTTGGGCTTAAACAGTTCGTAATTATATGTTGTTTGATCATGGGAGTGACATCAATGTGTAGTTGTGGGCATTCTATTGTATCTTGGGAGAGAACAATATAATCAATAGAGGGATGTTTTTAGCAAGAGCATGAGACTTGAATATCACATAATGATACACATTCATTAATACCATTGAAGAACCCTAGTTTCTGGATTACTTTTATCATTGTTAAATCATAATCCTTATTTAATCTTTAGTTTAAGATAGTATAAACAAACACCCATTATTCTTCTCACTTCTAGATTTTAAGGAATAACAACTTGAACTTATATTAATATCAGTCTTTCCCTGCGAACGAACTTGTACTGAAAATACTATCAACAAATTGATTGACAAATTAAACAATTAACTGTACAATAATAATAAAAAGTATACTAAAAAGAAAAGAAAGAAAACTCCCCTAAAGATGTTTTGTGTGAACAGCAGAGATGCCACATAATCGTTGCTCCGTACATACAAGCTGGAAAAGCAATTGGTGTGCGCTAAACCTGAACACATACGTTAGGACCATGTACACAAATATAGTACATTAGTAATTACAAAGTTAAATCTTTACAAAATTTATATTACGATTTTACAATATTAAAAAAATAAAAAAAAATAAAAAAAATTAAAATATACATATTATACTAGTAATTTACCAAAAGTTATAAAAAAATTAATAAATTAATAAATATAAAAAAAATAAAGTATAATAATATATATAAATAATTATACATAATAACATAATAAAATATAATAACATATAAAATATAATATAAAGAACATAATAAAATATAATATTAGTAACATAATAAATTATAATTAAAAATAACATAATATAAGTACTAAAATATAATATAATTAATATGCTACATATAATAAATTATAAAATATTTAAATAATTACTAATTAAATAACAATAATAATATAAATAAACTAGTTAATATTAATTACAATAAAACAACGTGTGTGTTAGTGAAGGACAAGCCTGGAGGGGGGAGTCATACGCGCGGGGGAATAGTACGCATCTCCTCGTATTATTTGTGTGAGTTATTACTTGTTTTTGCATATGAGATCCCAAGTTTTGACTCAAAGATGTACTCTTGTGGGCTTAGCATGGTTACCAACTTATTCTTATACTTGACATGGACTTTTGAGAACTTATGCATATTCTTTGAGTAGACTATGTGAATACTTGCACCTTCGACACCAAGGAATTCCATTATTCACTTTGATTCTTAAGTTGATGTGGCATGAGAGGACTAGTATGTGTGGTGTTGTATTTGCATTAAATCATTTACATGAGTTAGATGGATTTTGTGGGTATATTCACTATAGGCCCTCACGAGACCTCACTCGTCCACTAGGGCTACCTAGGGGTTTAAAGGGCTTGTTGCATAAGCCAAATGCAACCGTGATCACCTACGGAAGTGGTACTAGTTAGTTGTTAATAGTTATTTTATATTAATTTGCACGAGGGCGTGCAAAGTTCTAAGTGTGGGGATATTTGATAGATTATATTTATATATATTTTATATGATTTTATTCCTCATATTATTGTATTTTATAAGTAACTGGAAATTATTATTTAGAGTTTAATGTTTTATGACAGGAAATAAAGAATTCCCAAACGTGGAAGGAATTGAGCCTATTTGGACTTAAATTATAAGAAAATTCGGATTTATTGGGCTGCATGTGCACATATCACTGTTTGGGCCATAACTTGAGTTTCAGACATCAGAATTGGGCGATCTTACAGTCCATGCGAAGCTAACGAAATTATCTACAACTCAGAACTGGTCCAACTTCAATATTCCAACTGTAGCAGCCCAGAAACAGGCCTGGAAGACAGACTACGAATTTTATGTTCAGAATTCAATTTGTTTTGGGAAATTACTTGTATTTTCTTGGAAAGCATTAAAAACTCTTTTATATTAGGTTTATACAGATATTATAGAGAACAACATATCATAACATATTATAGAATAGAATAGGATAGCCGTACTTTGGAGAGAAAAGGGGAGAGAAACACTTTGAGAGGGAGATTGGAAGAAGGAATGAAGGGATTCATCCTGATTTCGAGAAGTTTTTAAAGTTGTATTCTTCGTACTTCAGTTCTTAAACTCTTGGTTTGCGTATTTAATTCATATTTGTTTTATCTTATCATGAGTATCTAATCCCTTTATCCAAGAGTTGGGTAGTATTCGTTGGCTTATTAAGTTTGTTTGATTGTATTGTGGTTTTCTTGTTATTTTTAATCTGTCATTGAACGCTTTATACAATTAGAATAGTCGAGAACTTTTAGTTGCATCTCTAGGAATTATAACGAATCGGGAGAGGAGTTGTAATTCTAGTACATGATATGATAGACACAATTTAAGTATTAGATCGGGAGATTGATATGCGAATTGTGAAACTGATAATCCTTGGTTCTTAATAGTCTATAGTTGTACTTTGTATGACCATGGGAGTGGCATTCAAGGGATAATTGTAGGCACTATAATTTACCTTGGGAGAGGATTTTATAAACATTAGAAGGATTGTTTTTAACAAAACAAGAGACACAAATTAGACATTCATGATAGCCAATTGAAGAACCCTAATTCTTGGATTGTCCCAAGTATGATGGGAAGACGGATTTTACTATGTGGCAGTTAACCGTCAAGGAAGTGTTAATTCAACAAGGACTTGATGATGCCTTAGAGGAGAAGAAGCCAGAAAAGATAAGTGATACAGATTGGGTAAAAATCCAGAAGAGAGCGGCGAGTACAATCAGGCTGGCACTTGTACCCGAGGTGAGGTATAATGTGTTGAAGGAGTCGATACCGAAGGAGATATGGGACAAGTTAGCAAGCATCTATGCGTCGAAGTCGTTGACCAACCGACTTAATTTGAAGATGGAGTTGTACTCTTTAAAACTGGATGAAGAAGGTAGTCTCCATGATCATATTAGTTGTTTTAATCAGTTAGTGTGTCATCTGGCTAATGCTGATGAGCCGATGAAAGACTAGGAACAAGCTTTGTTGCTGTTGTCATCGTTGCCGAAATCCTTCAAGTATTTTAAGTAGACGCTGTTAGTAGGAAGGACAACTCTTACGCTTGATAATGTGTTAAAGGCGTTAAGAGATAATGAGAGGATGACAAAGGATGCCGTTTCTCAAAGTGGTGAGGCAGTTTTAGCTGTCCAAAGTGCTGAAAGAGGGAGGAGTCGCAGTCGCAATGACCTACAAGGAAGAAGTAAATCTCGGCCGAGTAAGAAGGATATGAGCACTGTTGTGTGCTATTATTGTGGTGAAACAGGTCACGTGCGAATGTTCTGTCCAAGCTTTAAAGAAGATCTGAAATCCTTGAAGCAGATGAAGGGAAAGAACAAAGTTGATGATGCGCACTCTATACATGTGATCGAGGATGGAGAGTTTTTAATGGCGAGTAAAGATACTGTTTCTGGTTCGATGAAGAATAAATCAGAATGGGTGATGGATTCTGTTGCTTCCATGCATATATGTAGAGATCGAGCAATGTTTAAGACTTTATGCATTGAACAAAATCTTGGTAATATCGTTGTGGGGAATGATCAGAAGATGAAGGTTCAAGGAGTTGGAACTGTTCATCTTAAAATCCATGATGGTACAATCAAGAAACTCTCAATATGGGATATGTACCAGATGCGTCAAAGAATGTGTTGTCTTTGGGTGTGTTGGCATCACGTGGGTACAGATTCGTTGGACGAGGGCGAAGTTGCAAGGTGTATAAGGGAAAGAGCTTGATTCTACAAGGGATGATGAATAAGAAGAACATCTATTGTTAAGATGGGGAAGCAACGATGATGAAGACCGAGAAAAAGGTAAGATTCTGGGAATCGGTTGTGGTATTAGGGAATTCGAGCCGAGGGAGGATATGTTGGGGTCCGCCCCGAATTCCTAATTAAGTTAAGAATCCTATTATGAGAAGAATTCTATTTTGTGATAATTGAGGTAATTCTTATTCTTGGTAGGAATATTAATTTTGGAAAGTTTTCTATCCAAGATAAGAAAAGATGGTAATTGTCACAAATAGAATTGAAATAGAATAGGATTAAAATATTTGTGGTGCCTATAAATATAGATATTTGTAGGGGTCTTGATGTATTGCAAAAGTTAAAGAGTTGTGTGCGATACACAAGACAGAGCTTTTGTAATCAAGGTAAGGTGATTGTATTCAAGAGTGTTGAGTGAAGGAGCGACTCCAATCTTGTAATACATTCATATTTAGTGGATTTGTGGTTTTACCCTCCCTTGAAGGGTTTCCAAGTTAATTCGTTGTGTTCTTTACTTTCGTGTTTGTTATTGTGTTTGATTAACGTTGATCTATAGTAGATGCGATCCTAACAATTGGTATCAGAGTCGATGGTTAAGAACTGCGATTGGAGATCTTGGACGACTTGTGTCGAAAGTTATCCTGACACTGAGGTGGTCGGGCAGCGTGTCCCGCAAGATGAGGAGCTACAGATGAATAGCGGCGGTATAAGGGTCACAAGATTGGTGGTTCTTGGATTGAGGGGAGATTGTAGAGTGGGTATCAACCCAAGTCCCACATCGATAAGATAAAGAAGAATTATCTTGAATATAAGCAGCCAAAAACAACTCCATTAGTATGAGGTCTTTTGGGAGGAGCCCAAAAACAAGTCCGTGCGGGCGTGGCCATGGTCCAGAGCGGAAAATATCATACTAATGTGGAGTTAATGGGTGTTGCGCGGCCTAACACAAGAATGATATAGTGTTCTAGGTATTCTGACTGAATTGAATTTGTAACTGTAAAGACAATGGATAATAAAAGAACACATAAAGAAAGAGATAGAAAAGGTTAGAGAAGAGAGATAGTTGCAGAGAGTCCCAGAGAGAGAAAGAGAGAAAGAAAGAGACAATGAGAAGATTGTATTAATTTTCAAGATCCTTTACAAACTGAACTCCATCGTGACTTTATACAACTACAGTTTGTGACAATGAAATAACAGAATTGTAGCAAACTTTGGCGCCAAATGTTCAGTTTGACTTTCATTGACTAAATGAAAGTTTGACTTATTGACTATTTAAAACTATTTTTATAAAAATCTCTCCCATATACCAAAGAATCTTTTGCCTTTGTATGATTAAGATTCAATATTCAATTAGGAAAAAATTAAATTACATACCTTATACGAACAATTAGGATTAAGGTTAGTCGATTAGGATTAGGGTTTATAATTAGGGATCGAAGAAGTGAAGAAGTAGCGCCGCTGAGAATACTGAATAGTCGGTGCCTCGATGGATGTGGATTAGGTATGTAGTGTTAGGTTAGGGGACTTACACAATCCGAGATTCACAAACCACCAATACAGAGCGCACACACACGTCAATCGATTAGTTGACAAGATCCAATAAAGCGCGGTCAAACACTATTCAAGTATTACTTCTACTTCTATCAACAATAAGTAAAAGTAAAACAAGAACACCAAACAATATTTGACGTGGAAACACCCACGCCCCAAAATCGTATTATTAATCAAACAATAATCAATAATACATCAAAACAATAACACCTTAACGGTGTCCCAACCCTGATACTTGAGCCAACAATGCTCAAGCATCTCCCAAACAATACTTAAGACTACATCTCTTAAGCTTTCACACATCAAACAAATACAATATGACTTTGTATATATAGACATCACAAACTTAGCCACCAAGTTACCATACAAGCATAATCATATTTGGTTTCTAATTACCTACCAAATTCTAATCATACTTGGTATCTAATTATCTACCCAAAACCCATAACATCATATTAGGTTGAAACCCAACAATCCTCCCCTTCAACCCAATACCCATATCGGATTGAACAGTACCCATCAAGCCATTGACGTCCATTTGCCAACGCCTCCCCTCGAACAAGAATCTACTCATCTTGCTCTTCCGATCATTGAGTGTCGCTAAAACCCGTTTAGTGACCCTCCAAACCCATCGTTGTTCACCATAACGATGTTTCCATCTACAAAATCACGTGCATCAACCACCACGAGTGCTCTTCCACATGTTGAGTCACCCATACCTTGGTTTCACAATCCTGAAGAAAATCACTAGTATCATCAAAATAGTTCACCTGGTTGATTAATCCATTAAAACAATTTCGATGACCTCTTCCATCTTCTTCCATCTCGAGTCCGAACACAGGATTGATCCACGGTGCAAGCCACCCGTCAAACCGCACGTAACTTTGTCTCTTCCAGCTTTAGCAGCAATCTCCTTGTCAGCAAATCCTTCATTGTACTCTGCCAGATCAATTGAACCTCGAACTTTCCCTTAACCTCATCCATCACGAACCCGAACCTTGGCTTTGATACCACTTGTTAGGTTAGGGGACTTACACAATCCGAGATTCACAAACCACCAATACAGAGCGCACACACACGCCAATCGATTAGTTGACAAGATCCACTAAAGCGCGGTCAAACACTATTCAAGTATTACTTCTACTTCTATCAACAATAAGTAAAAGCAAAACAAGAACACCAAACAATATTTGACGGGGAAACACCCACGCCCTAAACTCGTATTATTAATCAAACAATAATCAATAATACATCAAAACAATAACACCTTAACGGTGTCCCAACCCTGATACTTGAGCCAACAATGCTCAAGCATCTCCCAAACAATACTTAAGACTACATCTCTTAAGCTTTCACACATCAAACAAATACAATATGACTTTGTATATATAGCCATCACAAACTTAGCCACCAAGTTACCATACAAGCATAATCATATTTGGTTTCTAATTACCTACCAAATTCTAATCATACTTGGTATCTAATTATCTACCGAAACCCATAACATCATATTAGGTTGAAACCCAACAATCCTCCCCTTCAACCCCATACCAATATCGGATTGAACAGTACCATCAAGCCATTGACGTCCATTCGCCAACGCCTTCCCTCGAACAAGAATCTACTCATCTTGCTCTTCCGATCATTGAGTGTCGCTAAAACCCGTTTAGTGACCCTTCAAACCCATCGTTCTTCACCATAACGATGTTTCCATCTACAAAATCACGTGCATCAACCACCACGAGTTCTCTTCCACATGTTGAGTCACCCGATCCTTGCTTCCACAATCTTTCGGTCTCCTGAACAAAATCACTAGTATCATCAAAATAATTCACCTGGTTGATTAAGCCATTGAAACAATTTCGATGACCTCTTCCATCTTCTTCCATCTCTAGTCCGAACACATGATTGATCCACGGTGCAAGCCACCCGTCAAATCGCACGTAACTTTGTCTCTTCCCGTGATAAATGGATTTTATATCCATTTAGAGCATTCTAATTCGGCTTAAATTGATTGCTTTGTTCTCAAGATTGTTGTATTTTTGATATGTTTTGTTTAATTGTGTAGGGTTGAAGAAATATCGATTAAAGGTGTAGTTTCCGTCATTTTTGGAGCGTTTTGTGGAGTTCATTGATGATATGGAATGAAGAATGGTGGCTAATATCAACTCCTAAGAAGTATACAAGTCATTAAGGATGAAAGACAGAAGCTCATGCAAAAGGAACGGAAGAAAAAGCTTAAAAATGGAAGAAAAATCAATTTTCGCAGATCGGGACCAAGCTGGGGGCCTAATTGGCGCCCCAGAGCTGTTTTATGCAGATTGAGCTGGCGCTTCAGGTGCCCAACCGGCGCTCCTGCGCTGCGGGCGTGCTGGGGAAAATCAGCCAGAATTTCTGATTCTTGTTTTGGCCATATCTTGAGTTCTAGAAGTCCGTTTTGGACGATCTTATAGTCCACACGAAGCTAACGAGATTCTCTATCATTCTAAAGTGGTCCAGATGTCCACTTACAACTGGAACGGGCCAGAAATATTGAAGAAAAGTTAGCTACGAATTTTCCTTAAAAACAGAATCAGTTTAGGAAACGTATTATGTGCCGAACTGCAGAAATTCAACTTTGACAAGGAAATTTCTATAATTCCTACTTCTAATAAGTATGGTAATTGCTTTGGGCGGCTAGAACATTCCAGAATCAGATCTACACATGGAATTTGCAATTCTATTCTCATTCAAGAACGGAAATTGCCAATCTTCTATTCCAACTCTAAAAAGGCAATTGCTTGGTGGACAAGACTTCTAGAGCCTATATAAACACATCCTATCATTGTAATTAAGTAGACCATTACATATCAATTACTTATTTTTATTTGTATCTTTTCATACTTTGTTTTTATCATGGTTTCATCAGATCCCATGATGACGAGAGGTTCGATTATGAACTAATCGTTGTCATGGGATTCTAACAGATTTATTTATGGAGCTTTAGTATCTTGATTGCTTTAAAGATCTGTATGTGATGTATGTCTGATATCCTCGTATGGTTATGATTAATTGATAGATGCGTAGCTAACATATAATTTGTTAATCTCTTGTGAAGTGAAAGTGGATCTTGAGATTTAGAACTTGCCATGCTAGCATAGGTTCATGATTGTTTATCAACATGATTCGTAGTATGAGATGAAAATACTTATATTGCCCTGTGTGATCTTTATGGATAACTTGTTCTTCAACCGTTATGTTTTCAAATCCTATAGACATATAGGGTCTAAGCATAATTGGTGTCTATTCATCTTCTATCTCTTTTGTGGATGTATGTTTAGTTTTGTATTCGTATATTGAGAAGTAGCGTGTACTTGTTTCGTGTTATCCGATCAGATATCATAACCGTTGCATATAGTGATTAAAGGCGTCAGATCTAAGCGAAGTATATAATGAAGTTAGGATCCCATGTTACTCTTGTAGACGTAATTCAATTTCAATTCTTGTTAGTTAGTTAATTCTTAGTTGTTAATTTACTTTCTAGAAATTTTAGTTAATTAAACCCAATTTGTTAATTGTCTTAGCAGTGAGTAATAACCATACATTGTTGCATAGGTACAATAACTAAATTAAAACCATAACCAGATCTCTGTGGGAACGAACTCGACTTATTCATATATTAATTGTGACCACGTACGCTTGCGTGTTTTAGTGCAAACATCCCGCTTTAGCAGCAATCTTCTTGTCAGCAAATCCTTCATTGTACTCTGCCAGATCAATTGAACCTCGAAATTTCCCTTAACCTCATCCATCACGAACCCGAACGTTGGCTTTGATACCACTTGTTAGGTTAGGGGACTTACATAATCCGAGATTCACAAACCACCAATACAGAGCGCACACATACGTCAATCGATTAGTTGACAAGATCCACTAAAGCACGGTCAAACACTATTCAAGTATTACTTCTACTTCTATCAACAATAAGTAAAAGTAAAACAAGAACACCAAACAATATTTGACGTGGAAACACCCACGCCCCAAACTCGTATTATTAATCAATAATACATCAAAACAATAACACCTTAATAGTGTCCCAACCCTGATACTTGAGCCAACAATGCTCAAGGATCTCCCAAACAATACTTAAGACTACATATCTTAAGCTTTCACACTTCAAACAAATACGATATGACTTTGTACATATAGCCATCACAAACTTAGCCACCAAGTTACCATACAAGCATAATCATATTTGGTTTCTAATTACCTACCAAATTCTAATCATATTTGGTATCTAATTATCTACTCAAACCCATAACATCATATTGGGTTGAAACCCAACATGTAGGAGTAGGACTGGTTGTGTATCACTAAGAGGACTAAGAGGGGTGTATTCAACTAGGATTTCGAGGAATTTTAGAAATCTAGGGATATTTAATTTGGATTTTTTTCAATCCATTAAAATCTTGAGGTATTCAATTTGGATTTCAAAATCTATACTATTATATAAAAGCCGAAACATTAAAAGTTTTGGTGCTTGTTTTTTGGTATTTCGTGAATTTACTTATTTACCCTTCATAATAAAGAATTAAAACACCTAAAATAAATAATAACATAATATAATTAATGGTAATTAGTTGATTGCCTTTTTCACATTTACTTTTAGTTGAAGATATTACCTTTAATAAATACCTAAAAACATCAATCGTATCATATCTTCCAATCATTAATATTTTCTTTCGAATTAAAACATGTTACCTTTTTGATTTAAAACTAATCTTACAATCATTAATATATACACGAAAATATCACACCATATTTTTCAATTATTTATAAAATCTATATTACTATATAAAAACCGAAACATTAAAAGTTTTGTTACCTATTTTTTGTACCTATTTTTTGGTACTTCGTGAATTTACTTATTTACCCTTCATTATAAAGAAAAATAAATACACCTTAAATAAATAATAACATAATATAATTAATGGTAATTAGTCGATTGCCTTTTTCACATTTACTTTTAGTTGAAGATATTACCTTTTATAAACACCTAAAAATATATACCCGGAAATATCACACCATAATTTTCAAGAAAAATATAACACCTAAAATAAATAATAACATAATATAATTAATGGTAATTGGTTGATTAACATAATAAAATTAATGGTAATTAGTCGATTGCCTTTTTCACATTAACATAATTAAATTAATGATAATTAGTCGATTGCCTCTTTCACATTTACTTTTAGTTGAAGATATTACCTTTTATAAATACCTAAAAACATCAATCAATCATTAATGTTTCCTTTCGAATTAAAACACGTCACCATTTTAAATTAAAACAAATCTTACAATCATTAATATATACCCAAAAATATCACACCATAATTTTCAAGAAAAATATAACACCTAAAATAAATAATAACATAATATAATTAATGGTAATTAATCGATTGTCTTTTTCACATTAACATAATAAAATTAAAGGTAATTAGTCGATTAACTTTTTCACATTTAATTTTAGATAAAGATATTAGCTTTTATAAATACCTAAAAACATATCATTAACATTTCCTTTCGAATTAAAACACGTTACCTTTATAATTTAAAACAAATCTTACAATCATTAATATATACCCAAAAATATCACACCATAATTTTCACGAAAAATATAGCCCGAAAATATCACACCATATTTTTCAATTATTAATAAAATATATTAAAAATCATATACGTTGTTTATAATAAGGAAACATTAGTATAATCCGTAAACATGAGTGATATGGGCTGAAGATAAACCCTCGAAATACATTAAATGCGGTATTAATTAAACCTATGTTGGTCTAAGGTTAAAGCCCATTAATGAGGCCCGAAACCCTTGAATTGATATTAATTTCGTAGCTGTAAAATCAGCCAAAAATAAGACTTCGAATTTGAGTCAACTAGGAAACTAAATCATATCAGGAGTGGTCTCCAAGGCATATACCTCTAATACTTATCTTCTTATCTGTTAGAAGGCTCTAGAATTGGGCCTAAGCTGTGACTTGTCCATTAAGTCTCCTAACTCTACCCTAATTCTAGGGTTTTCATCACCTATATAAGGACCTGCTCCTTCACATCTAGAACTACGTTTTTTGGCTTGATTCTTGATATATTGCAAGATACGTAGGCATCTTGTGAGGACCCGAGTTAAGTCACGAAACACTTGATCAGCCATTAAAGCTCGAAGCTCCCCTTAACCCTAGCAGTCAATACACAATAAATATACCCTACTTTTTATTCCATAACATTTGGCACCGTCTGTAGGAACCGGATATCAACCATGGTTACCACCCGGAGAACACCAACACTTTCTGAAACCATTACCAGCACCACCGCACCCCCAATTGGAGAACAAGTACCCCTAGGGGCGAGTTCTCAACCGCTGGTCACTCAGCCACAAGGAACTGAAATGCAACCTCATGAGTCGTTACCCTTAGTGACGAATCCCACCATCAAAGGGACGAATCCCCTTCAGATGGTGGTCGCCCCTCTCGGAGGGCAGTCCGCTCCACCCACCGCTCAGATCTCTACTACAGTGATCCCCGCAAGCACGAACCCGATATATGGGTTGCCCAATTATCCCCCGTATTAGGCCGGACCAAGTGGTCACGCCCTCCAGATACACGAGCCATACAATCCACCTTACATCAGAGGTTTAGGACCCGATCAAGGCCAGCAATACTATGACTACTCAGGCCCGTATTCTGATGATTCATCCTCGGAAGATGAGGATAGAGATCAACCCCCGAGGAGGAGGAGTCCAAGTAAGGAACCTATCGGGCAAGGTCGACGAAGAATTTATGATGGACCCCCTCTAACAGCTGCTGAAAAAATTAAGGCTCATGAGGCCAAGATCCAGAAACTGAAGGAGGACATAGAACGGGAGCAACAAAGACAGAATCAGGGCCGACCCCCACCAACAACAGGAGGGGAAATTCCTTCTGTTGATTTGGAAGGAACCCCAAGGAGAGAGAGGAGGGCTGAGGTCCCTAGAAGAGGAAACATGAGGGTCGAAACCCCCAGAGGCGACCCTAAAGACCTGATGCAACTTGGAGATCCTGATGATCCAACTCCTCCATTCACTGAGGAGGTGATGAATGCGCGCATATCACGAAAGTTCAAGATGCCTACCATAAAGGCTTACGATGGAACGGGAGACCCCGCCAATCATGTAAGGACGTTCTCTAATGCACTTCTACTACAACCTGCTAGCGATGCTTTGAAGTGTAGGGCGTTTCCCCAAACCCTAGCGGGCATGGCGCAACGTTGGTACAGTCGCCTACCACCAAACTCTATCGCCTCTTTCAAAGAGCTGAGCACCGCTTTTTTTAGCCAGTTCATTGGTGGACGGATTCATGAGAAAGATTCTGCATCCCTCATGACTGTGATACAAGGGAAGAATGAAAATTTGAGGGATTACCTCAAATGGTTCACCAAGGAGACGCTCAACATTACTGATTTAGAGAACAAAGTGGCCATGGTGGCTTTGCAGAATGGGACTTCGAATGTTTATTTCAAGATGTCATTGGCCAAGCATCCCCCTGAGAACATGACTGAGCTTCAACAAAGGGCGAGTAAGTATATCAAAGCTGAGGATAGTCTAAAGAAAGAGTCAGTAACGGGAAACACCGGGAATGGTGACAATTCTAGGAAGAGAAAGACGGAAGAAGAATATGATGGAAGAGATAAGTACCCGCGCACGGGCAGAGATTCTGATTCAGCCCCTAAAAACGGTAGTCCAGGACAAAATTTTACGGATTATGCAAGGTTGAACGCCCCAAGAAGCCAAATCCTGATGGACATAGAGAAGGATAGGGACGTAAGATGGCCGAAGCCACTAAGGACAGATCCTGAGAAGAGAAATAAGAACCAATACTGCCGATTCCACAAAGACGTGGGGCACGATACCGACGATTGTAGGCAACTGAAAGATGAGATTGAGTTCTTGATCCGCAGAGGAAAGTTAAATAAATTCTGCAAAGATGGGGATCGAGGAAACTCGAGATGGGATTATGATAGGAATGATGAAGATCGTAACCGTAATCCACAGCCCCGGGGGCCAGTGATAAACATGATTTTCGGTGGCCCGACAACGGCCGGGTCAAGCAGAAATTCCAGAAAGGCATATGCACGAGAGGTGATGCACATAGTTGGGGAAGCACCAAAGCGTGCAAAAACGGAGGTCTCGATTGGATTCGATGACTCGGACCTTGAAGGGGTGAAGTTCCCCCATGATGATCCACTGGTGATTTCACCTGTGATAGGCAACTCCCAAGTGAAGAGAGTCTTAATAGACAATGGTGTATCGTTGGACATTCTGTTCCATATTGCCTTTTTGAAGATGGGATACACTGAGTCTCAGTTGACTCCGTCAAACATGCCCATATACGGGTTCAACGGAGTAGAATCGAAAGTTGAGGGGACAATTCAGCTACCCGTGACTATAGGGCAGGAGCCACAGGAGGCAACTCAGATGTTAAATTTTTTGGTCATCAAAGCCACGTCTACCTATAATGCTATCTTAGGCAGGACGGGACTCCATGCATTCAAGGCAGTTGCCTCTACATATCATTTGAAAATTAAGTTCCCAACCAGAAACGGTGTGGGAGAAGAAAAAGGAGATCAAAAAATGGCAAGGAGTTGTTATGTGGCCGCTTTGAGGCCTGATGGAACTGGGTGGCAGGTCCTCCCAATTGAGGATATGGACATCCGTGAGGATGAAGAATGAAGAGGAAAGCCAGCAGAGGACTTGATTCCCATACCTTTGGAGTTGGGAGATCCTGAGAAGGCTACTTACATCGGAGCATCTCTGAAAGACCTCTTGAGAAGCAAGCTGATTGCCTTCCTACAAGACAATAATGACGTCCTTGCATGGATAGCAGCCGATATGCCAGGGATAGATCCCCAACTGATAACACACAACTTGAATGTGGATCCGGAACGGAAGACGGTGAAACAAAAGAAGAGAAATTTTGCACCTGAGAGGCAAGAAGCCATAAAACAGGAAGTACATAAACTCCTAGAAGCGGGTTTCATTGAGGAAATTCAGTTCTCAGAATGGTTGGCCAATCCTGTAATGGTCAAGAAGGTCAATGGAAAGTGGAGGATGTGCATAGACTTTACTAATCTAAATGATGCATGCCCAAAGGACTGTTTCCCTTTGCCAAGGATCGATATGTTGATAGATGCCATGGCTGGGCACGACATGCTGAGTTTCATGGATGGCTTCAGTGGATACAACCAAATTAAGATGCACAAGGACGACATCCCTAAGGTATCATTCATCACCGACTTTGGTGTGTATTTTTACCTGGTTATGGCCTTTGGACTGAAGAACGCAGGAGCTACCTATCAGTGGTTGGTAAACAAGATTTTTTCCCATCTCATTGGAAAGACTATGGAAGTTTTTGTGGATGATATGTTGGTGAAAAGCCTACACAAGGTAGATCACATCGAGCACCTACGTGAGGCATTTGAAGTGCTAAGGCACCATAAGATGATGTTGAACCCAACCAAATGTGCTTTCGGTGTTGGGTCAAGAAAGTTCTTGGGTCTCATGGTCTCAAAACGGGGAATCGAGGCTAACCCCGACAAAATCAAGGCTATCTTGGACATGGAACCACCACGTTCTATAAGGGACGTACAAGAATTTAACCGGGAGGATTGCTGCATTGGGGAGATTCGTCTCCAAATCCGGGGACAAGTGTTTGCCATTCTTTAAAACCCTGAAGAAGGTAAAAAACTTTGAATGGATAGAGGAAAGCCAAGAGGCCTTTGAGCAAGTGAAGAAGTATATGGCTGAGGCCCCATTGCTAGCTAAACCAAGTACGGGAGAAATCCTCTATCTCTACTTGGCAATTTCAGATCAAGCAGTGAGTGCTGTGCTTGTGAAGGAAGAAGACAAGGTTCAGAAACCCATATACTATGTGAGTAAGGTTTTACACGGAGCAGAGTTGAATTACTCCACCATTGAGAAGTTTGCCTTAGCGTTGGTGACCGCTTCTAGGAAGTTACGGCCTTATTTTCAGGCACATAAGATAGAGGTCCTTACAGAACAACCGTTAAGGAATATTTTGCACAGCCCTAAAGCTAGTGGTAGGCTCATCAAGTGGGCAATTGAGTTGGGAGAATTTGATGTTAAGTTCAAGCCAAGGACGGCCATCAAAGCCCAGGCATTGGCTGACTTCGTGGTTGAATGTACCATCGACAACCAAGAAGTCGGGGGGCAAGAGATAGTACCTCAAGAAGGCAATGAACCGCATAAGGAGGATAAGGAACCCGTGCTCGAGGAGAAGGAATACTGGATGCTCTATTTTGATGGGGCATCAAAAACAAAAACAAATGGTGCAGGTCTTGTTCTGCAAAGTCCCGATGGATTTGCGATTGAATACGCCCTGAAGTTGGACTTCCCAACAACCAACAATGAGGCAGAGTATGAAGCTTTGATAGCCGGGCTTGGTCTGGCAGGGGCATTAAATGGTTAAGAATCATAAAGTTTGTGGAGATTCAAGGCTAGTTGTGGCCCAAGTCAATGGAGAGTTTGAGGCAAGGGATGAAACCATGGCCAAGTACTTAAGGCTTGTGAAGGCAGTAATGACTCAATTTGATGAGTGTTACATAGAGCACATTCCGAGGGAGGAGATCATCAAGGCCGATGCCTTATCCAAGTTCGCCTCCTCCGAGATAGAGGATTACTCTGGAAGTGTCTACTTCCAAGTTCTGAGAGCCCCTACCATCGATTCAAAGTTGGTCGCGCCTATTGATGTCAGGTAATGTTGGATAGATCCCATAAAAGCACACCTCGAGACCGGTTGGCTCCCGACTAATGCCATGGAGGCACGAAAATTGTCTGTGAGGGCTTTAAGGTATGCACTAATTGAAGGGATACTATACAGGAAGTCTTTTGTGATTCCATATCTAAAGTGCTTAAGACCCGAGGAGGCCAAATCAGCTATTGAGGAGGTCCATGAGGGGATTTGTGGACAGCACTTGGGGGGCAGGGCCCTAGCTCACAAGATAGTTAGACTCGGGTTCTATTGGCCTGAGATGATGGCCGATGCTAAGGATTACGTGAAAAAGTGTGACCGGTGCCAGAAACATGCACCAGTGGTTAGGCAACCGCCAGAGATGTTGACTTCCATCAGCTCGCCCATTCCCTTTGCTATGTGGGGGATGAATATACTTGGGTCATTTCCCATGGCCACTGCACAAAGGAAGTTCTTGATAGTTGCTATCGATTACTTTACCAAATGGATTGAATCCAAACCGTTGGCCAAGATTACGACCAAGCAAGTCGCGCAGTTCCTGTGGGAGAACATCATGTGTAGGTATGGAATACCACGAATCCTGGTTACGGATAATGGGTTACAATTCAACAACAAAGAATTTAGGGACTACTGTGATGATAATGGAATTGAGCTTCGGTTTACCTCGGTTGCCCACCCTCAAGCCAATGGGCAAGCTGAGGTTGCTAATCAAATCATCCTTGATGGACTTAAGAAAAGGGTAGAACGCTCTAGGAACACCTGGGTGGATGAATTGCTACCCATACTCTGGGAGTACCGCACCATCTGTAAGGTGACCACTGGGGCAACCCCATTCATGTTAGCTTACGGAGCTGAGGCTGTAGTACCCGTAGAAATCATGCACACATCTCCACGGGTGGAAGCCTTCGAACCTGACACCAATGAAGAAGGAATGAAGCTGGCCCTCGACCTGATAGATGAGGTAAGGGATGAAGCTCATGCTAGAAATGTTGAACATCAGAAGAAAGTCTCCTTCTACTATAACCTAAGGGTGAAAGAAAGGTTCTTCCGTCAGGGGGACCTAGTACTTAGAAAGATTGAAGCATCCGGAGTTGGACAGAAGGGGAAGCTGGCTCCAAATTGAGAAAGCCCATATCGGGTCAAAGGCACACTGGGACGAGGATCATACAAGTTGGAGACTTTGGAAGGAAACGAGGTGCCTCGCACTTGGCATGCATCGAACCTCAAAGTCTATTATGTTTGATTATCCTAAGTAGGATATAGCTTATATCTAATAGGAAAGTAGAAATAAGGTCGACAAAACCATATCAGAGTTTGCAAACTCCGAGTAAGAAGTAGAGTATTATGTAAGGGTTGAACCCATTTCAGAATTTATTAATGCAATTTAGTTTTCCTTACTCAAGTTCTATGTCTGTTATGTATCAAAGCATATTTGAATTGCTAGCCAAGAAAGGCCAAGTACAAATGACAAAATAATTAAGTAAAAGAAAAATCGGAAAAATGCATAAATAAAACCCCGGAGGGTTAGTCCGGTACAAATATAAATAAGAAATATTTTTCAATTTGAATTTTTCGAAAAGGAAGGAAAAATTAAAAAATCCAAGTAGGGCAAGAGCCCCATTCAGAAAATCTCGCTCGAAAAATAAAGATTCGAAACAATAATTTTCGATTGCTACTTATCGAATGAAGACCAAAAATGGACTGGTCCCACCTATCAATTTTCATTTGAAAATTGGGTTGTTAAAAAAAAATGGAAAATCCGAATGAAATTGCCGAGCAGGAGGATAAAAATGGGGTGGCCCAACTTGAAATTTTCAATCGGAAAATGTTAAAAAAAATGCCGAATGAAATTACCGAGCTGGAGGATAAAAATGGGGTGGCCCCACTTTTTAATTTTCATTCGGAAAATTTTTAAAAAATAAAAAATAAAATAAAAAAATAAAAATAAATAAATTGCCGAATGAATTTGTCGAGTGAAGCATGAAACAAAGTAGGCCCCAGGGACAATTCCATTCGGAAATGAATGAGAATAAATTCTAAATGGTCAAATTACAATTTGACCCTTGAAGTTTTACATTGGTTACAAGTTAATTATTAAGAAAAATACCTGTGGGTACCCGAAAATTCCTAAATTATTAGGAAAAATTAAGAAAAATACCTGTGGGTACCCGAAAATTCCTAAATTATTTGGAAAAATTAAGAAAAATGCCTGTGGGTACCCGAAAATTCCTAAATTATTTGGAAAAATTAAGAAAAATACCCGTGGGTACCCAAAAATTCCTAAATTATTAGGAAAAATTAAGGAAAATACCCGTGGGTATATAAAAATTCCTAAATTATTAGGAAAAATTAAGAAAAATACCTGTGGGTACCCGAAAATTCCTAAATTATTAGGAAAAATTAAGGAAAATACCTGTGGGTATATAAAAATTCCTAAATTATTAGGAATAAACAAGAAAAAATATCTACGAGTACACGAAAATTCCTAAAATATTAGGAAAAGTACAGAAAATACGAGAAAAATTATAGAAATATTTTCGAGTGATAATTTATGCTAAAAATGCATGAAAGCTCTATAAAAGTGCCGAAATTGCTAAAAGCGAGCACAAGTTGAAACCCCGAATAAGGTAAATCGTCGTAAATGTGTAGGTCGCTCCACACTTTACAACCAAGACGGTACATGTGAAACACTAGTGTACAAATAAAATCCCAATAATAGGGTAGGAAAAGTCCCCGGTAAGGGATAAAAATGATCCTGAATCTTAATATAGACAATTACAACTTCAATGAAAACCTGATCAGTTTTCCTAGAAGTTGGGGGCAAATGATATGGGCTGAAGATAAACCCTCGAAATACATTAAATGCGGTATTAATTAAACCTATGTTGGTCTAAGGTTAAAGCCCATTAATGAGGCCCGAAACCCTTGAATTGATATTAATTTCGTAGCTGTAAAATCAGCCAAAAATAAGACTTCGAATTTGAGTCAACAAGGAAACTAAATCATATCAGGAGTGGTGTCCAAGGCATATACCTATAATACTTATCTTATTATCTGTTAGAAGCTCTAGAATTGGGCCTAAGCTGTGACTTGTCCATCAAGTCTCCTAACTCTACCCTAATTCTAGGGTTTTCATCACCTATATAAGGACCTACTACTTCACATCTAGAACTACGTTTTTTGGCTTGATTCTTGATATATTGCAAGATACGTAGGCATCTTGTGAGGACCCGAGTTAAGTCAGGAAACACTTGATCAGCCATTAAAGCTTGAAGCTCCCCTTAACCCTAGCAGTCAATACGCAATAAATATACCCTACTTTTTATTCCATAACAATGAGTATATTAAATTATATCAAATTAAAATTAAAAAAATTATTTAAAATAATGATTATATAAAAAAATAATTGTAATATTAAATAAATTTATAACATAATACAAGAACCCCGTGCATTGCACGGGTTATAAGGTAGTTATTATATTAAAGTTGAAATATTGAAAATTTTATCGGTTTGGTTTAGGTACAGTTATCTTAATTAAAAAATAAAAAATAATACAATTAATGTTAAGCAGCCGATTGTCTTTTCTAATTAAAATACGTATCTATACTACTATATTAAAGCCGAAAGATTGAAAGTTTGTCGGTTTCGTTATCCTAATTATTAAAATAAATAATAAAATCATAAAATTAATGGTAATTAGCCAATTACCTTTTTCACATTTACTTTTAGTTGAAAATATTACCTTTTATAAACATTTAAAAACATCAATCGTATCATATCTTTCGATCATTAATATTTCATTTCGAATTAAAATACTTTACCTTTTTAATTTAAATCAAATCTTACAATCATTAATATATACACAAAAATATCACACCATAATTTTCAAGAAAAATATAGCACCTAAAATATATAATAACATAATATAATTAATGGTAATTAGTCGATTGCCTTTTTCACATTTACTTGAAGATATTACCTTTTATAAACACCTAAAAAGATCAATCGTATCATATCTTTCAATCATTAATGTTTTCTTTCTAATTAAAACACGTTACCTTTTTAATTTACAACAAATCTTACAATGTATACTTGAAAATATCACACAATATTTTTCAATTATTATAAAATATATTAAAAATCGTATACGTTGTTTATAATAAAGAAACATTAGTATAATCCATATGCATGAGTATATTAAATTATATCAAATTAAAATTAAAAAATTATTAAAGATAATGATTATATAAAAACATTTTGTAATATTAAATAAAATTTATAACATAATACAAGAAATCCGTGCATTGCACGGGTTATAAGCTATCATTTAAAATCCGAGGGTATTCAATTATGATTTCAAAAAGTCTTTTAAAATCTGGGTGTATTCAAATTGGATTTAAAACAATCCATTTAAATCTGATGGCATTCAAAAATCCATAGATTTTTTGGATTTATTAAAATGGTGGATTTTGCTGGATTTGCTAGTTGTTTTTATAAGTCTTGAAATCTTGCAAAAATCATTGTGATTTTGATGGATTTCTAAAAAATATTTTAAATCTGAATGGCTCTACATTAACTTTACAAGATTCTTTGTAAAATTTAAACAATCCGTGGATTTATAAAAAATTCATGGATTATCAGAAATTCATTAAAATCTCAGTTGAATACGCCCATCTAAGTATCATGTATAAAATATATGTTTCATACATATATATAAGTTTAAACTTAAAAATATAAGTTTTAAATATATAATTAAATTGTAAGAAAATTTAAAATTATATATATATATATATATATATATATATATATATATATATATTATAATTAAATTGTAAGAAATATATATATATGCTTAGTTTCGGATCCGGATATTTTCGGATACGGATATTTCTGTATCCATATTCGTATCCTCATATGTCGAATTCAGATACGGATAATATTCACTTTGTTCCGGATATGGATAATATCTGCTTTTTTCCGAATACGAACACAGATATTTCGAACGAATATCGGATTTTTTTGACAGCAGTACTCCTCTATCCCAAATCTTTTGTCTTGTTTACTTTTTGTTGTTTAACTTTTTGTTGTCAAATTGACCAAACTTTGACCAATTACGTATCATTCTTTTATAGTTTACATTTTGACCTTATTTTATAGTCCTCCGTCCCAATTCTTTTGTCTTGTTTGACTTTTTATTGTTGTTTAACTTTTTGTTATCAAATTGACCAAGCTTTGACCAATTACGTATCATTCTTTTATAGTTTACAAAATCTGAAAAATACATATTAAAGTAGATTAGATGTACTTTCTAATGATATAATTTTTATCATAATTTTCATATCTTTTAGGGAAATTCTCAATGATACGCCTATAGTTTTGGCTTTTTCAAATGGTACGCCAAATAGTTTTGGCTTCTGAATGGTACCCTTGTACTATTATACCATTCTCTACGGTAGCTTTCCCGTCAACCCCCGTTAAACAAACGTTTAATTACCCCATAAACAGTAGAGAAATTCTCAATGGTACGCCTATAGTTTTGGCATTTCCAAATGGCACCCTTATATTTTATTATAATAAATCTATTATATATCATAAGCTCAGTCCCTCTGAACCTCACTCCAAACCTAACTCTAAATTAATTCATAGGCTCGGTCCCTCCGAACCTAACTCTAAATATTTGTAAAAAATATTGTTATTCAAAGGGATTGAACCCATGACCTTGGAGAACTACATTCAACACCTGATATGGGCTAAAAATAAGCCCTAAAGACACATTTAATGTTGTATTAATTAGACTCAGCTTAGTCCAAATATGAAGCCCATTAACGAGGCCCGAAATCATAATTAAATATTAATTTCGTAATTAATATTGGGGTAATAAACAGCTCAGCAATAAGAGTCAAATAAGGATATTACTCATGTTTGACTTAGCCTCCAAGGCACATAACTCAACATGGAAACTGATTACTACAAGGAAGGAGTGTAGAACCTTCCTCAAGGCGGTGGCTTGCCCTCCAAGTCTCCGAATCCTAGCCGCAATTTAATAACTCTCGTTTTTATTCCACAACAACACCATAACCAGTATAATTTTTTAACATCTATCTAATTATCTATAAATTTCTCCCCCTCATTTCATCAAACATCCCCATATATATATATATATATATATATATATATATATATATATATATATATAAAATATAAGGGTATCATTCAAAAGTCAAAACTATTTGGCGTATCATTTGGAAAAGCAAAAACTAGAGGCGTACCATTAAGAATTTTTATTATTTTTTAAAGCTAATTGTTGATTAAATAAACGTTTGTTTAACGGGGATTGACGGGAGGGGTACCGTAGAGAATGGTATAATAGTACAAGGGTACCATTCAGAAGCCAAAACTATTTGGCGTACCATTTGGAAAAATCAAAACTAAAGGCGTACCATTGGGAATTTCCATATATTTTATATATGTAATATATGGTCAAAGTTTGGTCAATTTGACCATTAAAAATCAAACAGGATAAAAGATTTGGGACGGAGGGAGTAAATAGTTTTATTAGTACTATTTTTTGTAAATTTTTTTAATATTATTTTAAATTTTAATTTTCACATTAAATACTAATAAAATAATTAGTAAAATTCACTTACTTATAATAATAATTGATGAATTTGTTGATATGTATATTATTGGTTTGAATTATTTAAATTTAGTTTTAATTTAATTATAGATGAAATTTTACATTTTTGTAATTTTTATTTTTTGAATATTTTTTGTGGTATAATATTTTGATTTTATACTATATTCCTTTCTTTTTTGGGTTCTTAAATCTTTTTACAACTGTAGTATTACGTCAACATTTTTCGTAAAATTATAATATGATGAAATATAAATATTGTTTTCAATAGAGTTGCATTTTTTTATTTGTGTTTGATTTTTAATATAAATTTAACAAATGTTTTTAATGAAGAAATTAAAAGTAAATATTTATTTTACAGTATCTATTATACATGATATACTTGATACATGATGTTACATATTCACATTTTTAAATATTTGTTGATATTTGGTATCATTTCCAAGCATCAAATATTTTTTTTTTCATTTTCAATATATTGAGTTGCCATATATTATTTTTAAATTTTTTCGTCTGGTCCTTAATTAAATGTTAATTTTTTTTAAAAGAATTATTTTCTGTTATAAATCTTATGGTATGCTTTGTTTAATTAGTTTGTTTTTTATATTATAAAATGTAATTTTTGACTTATCTTTATTAATTGTTTTTACTATTTGTTTTTGTTTTTTAAATATAAGAATTATAGTGATTTTAATAATTTTTTTAATCAGTCAATCATTTTAATGAGTCAAGTATATAGTTTATATAGTACCGAGAAACTATATTCACTTTTTAGAATTTTTGTTGGCATTATTAAAATGGCTCCCGACAACAACTAAATATTTGAAGTACTTGTAAAATTATTTATTCGAGAAACTATATTTATTATTTAGAATTTTTTTTTTGACATCATAATAGTAGATTTTTTTATATTATTAAAATGGCTTCTGACAACAACCAAATATTTGAAGTACTTGTAAAATTAATTATTCGAGGAACTATATTTATTATTTAATATTTTATTTTGATATAACAATGATGGTTACTTAGAAAATTTATTTTAATCCACGATTCCTTTTTTTGAAATATCTATTGAAATTCCAAATAAGCATTATGTTATGAAGTAAAAAACCAAACTACTATTATCATATACTAGGCAACTCATCGTGATGAGTTGCGGTTCATTTTCATTTTAAAATATTAAAAACTGATGAATTATTTTTTATTATTTTTAAAAATTGATTAATCTCTTAAGAATTTTTTAAAAAAATTGATTCAAAACAATTTACTTGAATTATAAGTTTGAAGATATTCTCTTTACATATCTAAAGTTTTCATAATCTCAACAAAATCAAAAACATAAAAAGTAATAATTATGATACCAACGTAATCTTTACGATCAAAAGTTATATATAGTATATATAATAACATTTTTTAAAGCCGACGCCCCTCTTATAACATACGTGTTCAATAGTAGTGTAAGAATTTATTTAATTAGGATATTAATTTATTTCGACACAATATAATGAACAACATATATATAACTTTTTATTGATTTAATTTATCTATAAAATTAGATTTTTTCAATTTAATCGATTTGGTCATAACACATGTGTAATTTATTCATGTGTAAAAATAAAAATTATTTGTATTATTTTTATTACAGGTGTTAAGCGAAGATTTATATACTTCAATAATTTATTACGATTTCCATAATCACTAATAATAAAAATTGCTTGAGAAGTTAAGGGTCATCTCTACTATAATTGTCTGGGAAAAAAATTAGAGTGGTATTCAATAGGGAATAAAAAAGAACGTATTGTAAATAATTTTTTAGTCATCATTTTACCTAAAAAAACTTAATTATATATGTAATTAATATTTAATATTGAATAATAATTGTAATGCTCAAATAAAGTTATATAATTTTTTAAATAAATAAAATAAATTTAATTTAATACCTATTTATTAGGTATAATTAATGACTAATTAATATGTCATTTAGAGCTATTAAATGCAAGAAAATAATTTTAATATAAAAATAAAAAAAAAAGAGAATTCAAGAAAAATATCTTCAACGCTTTCGATCTCCAGCGATTATAATATATATAGATTTAGAGAACACACGTTTATAAAGTGAATTTATTTTTATAGAATGAATGTAAACTTAAAATTACTATGAATTATATATAGAAAATAATGAGTATCTATTTTAACAAGAGGAGGGTGAGCTATAACCGAACCAGGAACCTGTTTTGAGCTGAGCATCCCGCAATTGAGCAATGATCGAAGGGTAATTGCCATTTTTTATACACTTTCATTTTTACCTTCATCTTTTTGTTAACTTTTCCTAAAATGTTGCAAATAAACCAACTCCAACTTGTCTTTTACCAAAAATACAGTGGTCAACGTGTCATCCAAATCAATTATTATAATTAATGTAATCCGAATTGATAATTATCATCAATGTAATCAAATATTCTTTTTAATTGATTCATGCAGCTCATAAAGCTGATTCTGTAAAATACAATTAATCTGTACAATAAAAAGAAAGTAATCTGCATCAATTATTCGGTACAATAAAGTCAAACTGTAAAAGGGTAATTATTTTACCAAGAGATCATGCCAGGCTGTACAAATCTCCCAATTTGGAAGATAATTGATCTAGTTCATTCATTTACTAAAGATATTGTAAAATTAAAATCTTTCTATGTTAATCCGTTTGTTTTTTAAATGGGAATTTGAGAAGTCTAAACTTATCTTTACGTGTTTATCCATCATGATCCTATTTAATCTCGTACTAACTGTCACGGTAAAACTTATATAAATCTCAATTTGCTTGCTTAACCCTCATAAACACACACTTCATTTTGGCTGTTAACCCTACCAGAGAAACCAATAATAACTTAGACTTCGAAGAATGTCAAACGAATTATCTAAAGACGACAATGAGACGTCGAGAAACGAACTATTGAAAGATGACAATGAGGTGTCAAAACTTGAGATGGGGATCAAAACGTCGGAGTCGGAGTTAGAATCAGAATCAGAATTGGAATCAAATAAGGGCTTTTTTTCATCACCTCACACTGTAACCCTCTCGCAAAAGGTTTCGTAATGTTTCTCTACTTGCTAGTTTACATTTTACACACATGTATATGGTCCGGTTCCAAGTGATTTTGAGTTGACTCATATTATACGACATATATTACGAAACATAAACATATGATTTTAATTTGTGACAAAAGTATAGATAAATTAATATATTATGAATTATTGATTTACTTAAATTCGATTATCTATGTGGAAGTATGCACATATTTTGTTATGATTTTGATAGTATATATGTTGTGTGACAGATAATTGCAGAAATTGTTGGGACATACTTTATTATTTTTGCTGGATGTGGATCAGTTGCAGTAAACAAATTGTATGGTGGTTCAGTAACTTTTCCAGGGATCTGTGTGACCTGGGGTCTCATTGTCCTGGTAATGATTTATTCTGTTGGGCATGTATCTGGTGCTCATTTTAATCCTGCTGTCACTCTTACACAGTTTGCCTTCTTTCGGTTTCCCTTGACACATGTGAGTACTTCCTTTTTTGTATTCCTCATTCATTAATGATTACATTTTTGTTACATCATTAGTCTGTTTTTCTCTTTATTAGCGTTTATGTATGTTTAAAAATCGAGTTTGATCAGATTAGAAAATAGAATTTCGATACATATGCTAACAAGATTTTCCAAAGTTGAGGAACGAATTATAGACTAAGACAGATTCATGGTGGAATTTGTTGATATATGTAGGTGGTTTTTTACATACCATCACAGGTGGTGGGCTCGTTACTTGCCAGTGGCACCCTTAAACTGCTTTTTGATGTAGATAAGAAATCTTACTTTGGCACCCTTCCAGTTGGATCTTATACACAGTCTTTCGTCATTGAGGTCATCATATCCTTTCTCCTCATGTTCGTCATTTGTGGTGTAGCAATCGATGACAGAGGGGTTCGTTATATAAACTCTACTCTAGTATATGTTATTCTTCTCTTTACTTGATATAAGAAATAAGTTACACTTTTTCTTCTTCTTTTCTTGCTCAGCTTGGAAATTTTGCTGGTGTAGTTGTTGGCATGACTATAATGCTAAACGTCTTAGTCGCTGGGTAATTTTCTAATCTTAGTAAGGTGTTCGTTCATACCAAACTAATTTATCCTAGATTTCTATGATATGTTAACGATAATATGTAGTATTGTGACTTATAATCTGTATAAGTTATGTTACCGTGATTTTCATAACTACGCGATTTTTAGCCAGTAGGTGCAGCCTCTAGGCTAGAATTTTAGTAGTGGAATGTGCCAAGAAATGATGTTTGATTTGATTAACAGGCCGATTTCAGGAGCTTCCATGAACCCAGCCAGGAGCATCGGACCAGCTATTGTTATACATGAATACAAAGCAATTTGGGTGTACATTTTTGGACCTATAGTAGGCACCATGGCTGGAGCGTTTGTCTATAACCGGCTCACATTTACAAACAAGTCAATTTCTCAATTGTCACTTTCTCAATTGAAGCCCAAAACCAAGTTGCATGCTTGAATTAAGTTGAACAACAAAACTCTGCTCGAGAGTGTTGATAAATTTGTAGCTAGTGTTCTTTGGTGATGGGGATCAGTCCCGATATTATATATATATATATATATATATATATATATATATATATATATATATATATATATTATATAGAATTGTTATTTATGGTTTTATTCGTTGGGTTATTTATTTACAACCAGGTTATTTTGGGGTTTAGTACTTTGGCCATTAGAATTATTACACGCTATTTATATCTCGTGCTAAACATATTATGTACTTCTTTCTTGAGAATAAAATTTGATTGTTCTTGGGATTGGTTTAATTTATGCTTGATAACTTTTAAATTACTGTTCTGCATCATTTGGTAAAAGTAAACTGTATGCTTCTGATATATTTTTTAGATGTTATATAAAATGTCACGGTTGTGGTGTTACAGACAAGCTTTTCACCTCATGCAATACAGGCTATATACCTTGTCATCAAGCATGCGGTATGCAGTAACTTTCTCAACATCTGAGTTCAATGGAAAAGAGTACTAGATAATTTGATTTTTCTTTTAGGCTGGTTTAGAATTTCCTATATGTAATCTGGTTCCGCCACTGCAACTACACATAATTAGAGTAAGCATATCTTTTTGAATAATGTTGCTTTAGTGGTTTGAACCCCTAAAAAGATGATTCCTTAACACTGAATCATCAAAATAAAATTCATAACTTTCCCATCTCATAACCATGGTGCCAGTTTTTTTGTTCGATCTCAGTCCAACCAAAGGCTATCTCCGGCCAAATCTTAAGATGGAGAAGTGTTACATCCACAAAAAAGCTGGTTGTGAGAAAGAAGCCAAATAATAAAGATCACACATGTAAATTTGTGGAAGAGAACATGATAAATGCGCATTACAGAATAATGAGAGGAAGTACTAGCTATGTGCCGGCAGCAACATAAAATTGGATGAAATGGGGAAAACAATGTTAGTGTAGACATTACTCTATGAAAGCCTATGAACTTCTTGGATGGTTGCATATGGATTTGATGAATACAAAGCCTAGTTTGGCTTAAGGATGTGCCTATATTTACTTCCATGGTTATTTTCAATATTTTTTCAATCGGTTGTTAAAGGTTAATAAGAGGCTTTTGTTTGGAATTTACTATCAGTATTAAAGATAATAATAATGTTTTTTGGACCTTCTCTTCTGGTTTATCAAAATTCGCTACATCTTTTGTTTTGCAGTTATATATTGATGCCTCAATCAAAATCTCATTGTGTACTCTTTTCTTGTCGACCAAATGTCGGAAATTAACCAGTTCATGTATAGTTCTTTTTCTGTAAACTAATTGTTTTAGCTTTTGAACCCTGCAGATTTTTGCACATTTACTCTGAGAAATAGATTGATAATTCTAGGTGAAATATGTTATTAAGAATACGTTAATTGATATGCAAAAACGGCTTGGTTTGGCTGTTGTTTGGTCTCTAAGAGGTGCAGTTTGTTCCGTTTAACCCGATTGGACTTATGAAGTCCCATTAACCTTGTACTTCAGCAAACATTATATGTGAAAGAAAATCACATTGGTTAGATCTGCTCATTTGTATTTTCGAAAAGAGAACATTTGTTTAAATTGCTCGCTTTTACTTTAAATGTGAATAGCAATTCATTAGTAATTGGAGTTGATTATGAACTGAATGCATCCGGGATCAGTCGGTATCCTAACAATGCTATTATACGATAATGTTGCAAACTAGTGACATCTGTGAAGAAAAACGTATATATATCAATATCAAGCAGAGATCTTGAAAGAACTTTAATGATTTTAGTTTAAAATCATTCCTTGTTATCCATAGTAACCAAACAAACAATCTACATTTGACAAAAAAAACAAAGAAAGTCTCTTGCAGGTTAATCAAAAATTTATACTCTCTGAAATTCGATCCGTATTACATTTCGTACTCGTTTAAAGGTAGACATTTTTATTTTTTTTTGTAGTTGGGTAGATGCTATGTTTCTGTAGATAAAATATATTTAGTTTTGTCTAATTAGGTGTATAATTATATATTATGGCCAGCAGGTTGAGTCATAATTTGGTGATTACTACAATGCTTACTCATTTCGATTTCTCCATAGAGATTGTCTCATGCAAAACTACTCACGTTATATATAGGCATGTATCGACCACAATATAGATCACACTTGAGAGTAGCTCATCAGCATTCGATCAAACTAATAATTTACTTAGCATTTAGTACAGTGTCATCGTATCGAATGGCAGATTTAAAGGCCGGAGGGGTGGTAATGAAAGGTCAGCAAGAAGGGCTCAAGTTGGCAGTTTCAATTCTAGAAGAAAATAGCCTGCCATTAGGCCTTCTTCCTCTAGCTGATGTTGTTGAAGTTGGGTTTGTGAAGAGCACCGGTTACATGTGGATTGTCCAAAAAAAGAAAGTGGAGCACAAATTCCAAATGATTAGCAAGCTTGTTAGTTATGACACTGACATAACTGGTTATGTCGAGAAGAAGAGGATCAAGAAGCTTAAAGGAGTCAAGGCCAAGGAGCTCATGTTATGGCCTCCAGTCAGTGAGATCATTGTTGATGAGCAACCAACCGGAAAGATTCAGTTCAAGAGCCTTGCTGGTATCACAAAGACTTTTCCAGTTGATGCATTTGCAGCTGGCCAGTAACCGTGCTATTATTTGAGGCGTAAAGCAATTGCAATATGGTAAACACGCGTGCTTATTAAAAAGGTTTTCGTAGTTATTTTCCATTTCTGAGTGTGTTCCATAGTTTCGAGTAAGCTGGGAGCGTGGAACAAATAAAAAGGTTTTTAAGTAATTCATTTGGTTAAACTGCATTGAACGGCTCTACAGGGCCTTTCTCCTGTCATTAACCATTTAGTGTTGCTTATGGAAATTGGATTTCACTTTTGGAAAATGGATTTGCAACTACTTGTTTCTTTCTTTGTGTAACCTCCATTTTGAATGTCACTGATCCAATTTTCAATATAATATGCTCATGGTATTTTATAAGTTTGGATTCAGACATTTAAAATCCAACCATTGAATGTTTCAGCAATACAACCCCAATTGAATTATTTTACACTCAATGCAACAATGTTCCAATAAATCATCCGATAATTCCTTGTATTTCTCGATTCTGCTCAGACTTAAGATAATGACAGCCATGAATACCATGTATTGTTAAACATTAAACAAAGTTAATACTTAAATTATTAAAATAAGTTATTTAGACACATTCGCACATACTCGAGATCAAATAATCAATACATATGTCATATTAACAACATAACCGAGATTAGTAGATGAGTTAAAAGGGTTGACATATTCCAAAAAACAAACATTATTGTGGAAGGTTTGCTAAAACCAGGACTTGTTTAATACATTATTAATACAAATAATTCGACACGCTGTCGTGCAGCTCTACCTCTATCTTCAATTGCATGATCATTTTCCGATCTTCGTCGTTGAATCCAACGTCTACATCTTCATCCTCCGATCACCTACCCCTCAAGGTTCTTGTTTTTAATGTAATACATTATGTTATATTCTGATATATGAATGTGCATGTAAACAAGTAAAAATTAATCACATTTTATATTAAATGTCCTGATTTTGTAATGTAATTAAACAGTGGTGTTGTTGGATCACCTAATGTCATTACCAAATTTTAGGCTTTCTATGATGTATGTGATCAGATTACTTGTATCTTTTGTGTTTGTTTATATTTCTTATCATTTCAATTCGCTTCGTTTGACAAAAAACAAGGCACATTGTACAGAAACATGAAATTCACATGAAAGAAGCCGATGATTCGGGTGCAGTTATTAGAATATTTCATGATCTAATACAAAGATTAGATGCTACTCATACATTAGAAAAAACAAAAAAAAAACAAGAAGAAGAAGAAGAAAGGGCTAGGTTATGGAATGTAAGGGCCTATTTGGATTGGGGGTTGGGGAGGATTGGGTTGAGTTGGGAAGGGTTAAAATTTCACAACCCTTGTTTGGATAGAAATTTAAAATGGAGGGTTGGGTTTAGAGAGGATGGCTAGGGGTTGGGGGAGGGTTTTTTTTTTTTTTTTTGCCAAGGTTGGGGGAGGGTTTTAATATAATAGAAATGGAGGAGTTTTTCAACACCCCGATTTGGGGTGTTGGTACTTGTTGGCTTTGTTTATTATTTTGATTATTTTTTTGAAGTCCTATTATTTTGATTATTATTTTGTATATTATATATATTACGTAATTAACTGATAAATGAATTTTATATTACGTAATAAATATTTCTGAAAAAAATATTTTCGAGAAAAATATTTTTCAAAAAAAAAATATTTCCGATAAAAATATTTCTGAAAAATTGTTTTTTTGGAAAAAAATATTTCCGGATCAGTATTTCTGAAAAAAATATTCCCGAACCAATATTACGGAAAAAAAATATTCCGGAACCAATATTTTGAAAAAAATATTTCCGAACCAATATTTCAAGAAAAAATATTTTCGAACAAATATTTCGGAAAAAAATTTCCGAACCAATATTTCGGAAAAAAATATTTCCGAACCAATATTTCGTGAAAAAATATTTCCGAATCAATATTTCGGGAAAAATATTTCCGAACGAATATTTCGGGAAAAAATATTTCCGAACGAATATTTCTGGAAAAAATATTTCCGAACCAATATTTCGGGAAAAAATATTTCCGAACCAATATTTCGGAAAAAAAATATTTCCGAACTAATATTTCGGAAAAAAATATTTTCGAACCAATATTTCGGGAAAAAATATTTCCTAACCACTATTTCGGAAAAAATATTTCCGAACAAATATTTCGGAAAAAAATATTTCCGAACCAATATTTCGGATAAAAATATTTCCGAACCAATATTTCGGGGAAAATATTTCCGAACCAATATTTCGGAAAAAAATATTTCCGGATCAATATGTCGGAAAATAATATTTCCGAACCAATATTTTGGAAAAAGATATTTTCGAATAAATATTTTGGGAATATTTTTTCCCGAAATATTGGTTCTGGAATAATTTTTTCAAAATATTGGTTCGGAAATATTTTTTCCCGAAATATTGGTGCGGAAATATTTTTTTAGGAAATATTGATTCGAAAATATTTTTTCCCAAAAAATTTTCGAAAAAAATATTTTCGAATAAATATTTCGAGAAAAAATATTACGTAATAAATATTTCTGAAAAAATATTTCGAGAAAAAATATTTCTAAAAAAACATTTCGGGAAAAAATATTTCCAAATTAATATTTCAGAAAAAAATAATAATTAATTATATTATAACCCCTTCCCAACCTAACCCTCCATCCAAATAAGGTAAGGGTTGAACACTTGATTACTCAACCTTTACATCCAAACAAGGTAAGGGTTCAACCCAACCCATCCCTTCCCAACCTAACCCATCCTACTCCTAACCCAACCCAACCTCTTGTAACCCCCTATCCAAATAGGCCCTAAGTGTACGTTGATGTATGCCACGATGCTAATTATCTCTCTTTTTAAAATGTTTTGTGGTACATCATTTTGTCAATACATTTTCTCATGTTTTTCTCTGCAATGATTTAATGTCCTTACCCACCTGTTTTCAGTTTCTTTCTTAAGTTTGTCAAAAGTCATAGGAAGGAGGATCAAATGTACTGTGTTCGAGCATATATCCAAACACAATTGTCATAGCAAACAGATGGGCTACTATGTTGTTCCGGTCCTGTTTGTGTAAACTTAAGAGTGACTTATAAGTTAAAAATTACTCAAAATTCAACTCTGTCATCCACACATTTTATTTTGCTAAGTCTGTCCCTTCAGTATGCTGGTAAGTAATCAATTTGAACCTCACTGTAAAAATAGCTGAATGGTTGCCTTCCCAGACATGGCCAGAAAAAGGAAGGTTGAGGGATGTGGTTGCTGCTGGCTTATCACTTCTCTGTGGTTTTAGGCTTGATTAAATTATAAAATCATTTCAGGAGGTTGTCTTAATGACTGAATAAGGAGAATTAGTTCTTGTCGATCTGTCATTTCTTGCTTTGTTTACTAACCAACTTGGCTACTACAGTTACTAAGTTATACACTTCCCATAAAAATGTTTTACGAAAGGGAAAGTGCAAATCCATCCTACTGACTAAATTATGCCACTGCAGTTACTGTTTGTTTACTGGTGCAAGCACAATGTCAGGAACGGAGGATGCCAAACAAGTCAAAGGAGATGCGCCCACTGATAGTTCCTCACATTCAGCCCAACAGGAGGTTCGTTTCCCAGTTCATGAACTTAGTAATTTTGGATTATCTTCATTTTTTTTAAAAAAAAAAATCACAACTAACCACTCTCAATGTCTCACACACCCACCTTCCTTTTGACAAGGTCTGAACCACCCTTCTTCCAAATGATCTGGATAATGCTGTGATGCATGATAGACAACTTTCTTTTTGTTTCTGGAGTCTACTATTTTAAGACCTTCGCATGATTTTCTCTTAATTGCAAATTGTCTTCTGTAGGAGGAAATAATTAAAAAGAAGTATGGAGGGATCATACCTAAAAAAACACCACTTATTTCTAAGGTTAGAATTATTCGTGTTCCCTGGAAGTCCTGGAAGCACTTCCTCTATATATCTTTATAAGATTTTGTCATTATGTTTTAAGGGTAAATTTTGATATTAGGATCACGAGCGTGCTTATTTTGATTCTGCTGATTGGGCTTTGGGAAAGGTACATTGTTTTCTGAACTCATCATTACTTCTGCCTGAAGCTTGTTCATGTGTTGTCGCTCACATACTGCTTTGTTTTGCTGATGGATCATAACAGCAAGGTGCAGATAAGCCTAAAGCGCCACCAGAGGCACTTAGGCCAAAACTTGAGGTACTGTGTCAAACATTCTTCGCCCTTGACTTATTTTGGTTAATGCGCAAGCGTGCAATTTAATTAAATTGTATACTGTTACTATACTTCGGTTAGACCTGATATTTTGCACACCCATAGTAAGCTTCGTTGGTGTTTGTATATGAAATCCATTCTTCAAAGACCAATATACTGCACCCTACAAATATTATACAGTATAGTGTACTTAACCTTTTGACTACTATAGCAACCAGAAAATTAGCGCACGACAATGATTTCTAGGATTTTAGTTGCAGTTGTTTTCCTTGAATGGAAAGGATTATAGTGTACTTTCTTGATTTTTTTTTCTTGCAGTAGTCAGTAGATCATGATGCTTTTCTAACAAAAATTATTTACTTTTAATATTTAGCACAGCAATCCAGTCATGCTGACCCTAGAATTTGTTAATTTTCATTTACTGATTGTTATTGTTCTGCAAATAAAATGCTTTTACAAAGTGTACCTTGTGCTTTGCATTCCTATGCACACTCTTCAGCGCATTGTGTGCAGCTGCACGGCTCCATAGAGGCACTGAAAATCAATATAAGGTCCAAAGTATCGCTTAGGCAGCTTCAGTTGTTGCTTGTGTCATCCAATAAGTAAATTTGCATGCAAGACGTATAACTTCACTGGTTTAATTTTATTTATTTTTTGAAGTATTGCAAAACTTAATTCTTTGTTTCTTTTGATGATCAGCCAACACATCAACCAACACGATACCGAAAATCACCTTGTGCTCCATCAGATGGAGAAGGTATACATTCATCTACTCCCCTCTGGTAAAAAATATAAAATAATAGTAAGTCTCAGTTAGCTAAATGTATACTTATTAGAAGCTATGTTACTCGTACTCGGGTATGGAGTGTCGGATGGGACACATCCGTGTGTCGAATTGGAATTGAAAATTGGGGATAGGGGTGACTTTGTTTTATTTTCGGACACATGTACAGTGCACAACATCTATACTCTTTATTAAACGCAAGGACTAATGGCTGTTTTTTTCTTGTGCCAATGCATGGAATCAGATGGAAGTCCCTCACAAGATTCACCTTCAAATGAATAAGAAACTGATGCTGGTCTCTTCTATTCTCAGGGGTACCCACTGTTATTCAGAAAGCTGTGAAGTTACTGATGCTGTCCAATTAAATAAATTTTGTGACAATGTTTCGATACTGACTTGGAAAAAAGTAAATATTTACTTCCTATAGATTAGTGTTGTTTTTTGAAAGGTCTCCAAGTGGCCAAATTCAATACCTCCTCCCTCATTATATTTTAATTTGATTGATATGGAAATGCAGCATCCTAATTTAATGGTTTAGCAATGCCCATTATTAACTAATTTTACCTCATTCGAGCCGTATAACTTTTCCTAAGTCCTGCCTTCCACCACCTGCTGCTGATGCTAATACAGTCAGAACTTAGAAGAATCGGTGGGTTCACGTGGAAGTGGAGTTCAGTTTTGGCAAGGTATTGCACTGTCATGATGAGGAGTGGCAGTATGTTAGCCAAGAGCTAGAGCAAGTTTGCTAAATGGGAGATATCTAACTTTATATTTATACCATAGAGCACCAGCTCTTCTTCTCTAAAAAAGAAATAGGTGCCCAGTGCTCTGGTGTTGTGTTTGGTTGGGGTGATTGGAATGAAAAGATATAATACTGTATTGTGTTTGGTTGGAATGATTGGAATGTAATGGAATGAGATTTGAAGTATAAAATGATTAAATGTTCAAAATTTTCGTTCTTTGGCTCATTCCATTTTAACAATCTACATTATAATTTAGACACCCCAATTTGAGGGAAAATGCTTCATCTCCATTCATTTTTTCATAATTCTTATTATAATAATTTTGCACTATCTCATTTTTTTCCAAATCTTTCTTCCAATTTCCATTAGTTTTCTTTAATTTCATTCCTTCAATTTCATTCACCTCAACCAAATACAACACTATGATATACTACCATCAATAAATCATATCACAAAAAAATAATGGAAACGAAGGTAGTGGAGTATTTAAACTTTCATGGGTTAATTTGTATTCTTAAATTTTCATATTAGGCAAGAACTCCAGTAGGGACACTATTAGAAAACTCACTCCCTCTTTTAATCACAGATTAAATTCGTGCTCAATTCTATTCGTATATTAGGCAAAATGCAACTTGTTAAGTTGTAATTGTAAAGTGAATTTTGGCTTAAATATTAATAAGAGTCATGGCCCTGGTCTCTGTCAAATTATTTTCTCATGCACCTTCTATATTTCAGTTGAACATTTTACTGTGTTACATTGCTCTGTCATGTAGTGCTAAATAAGACAGCTAAGGGTACTCTAGTCAGTTGTTGTTTAGCATCTTTCGGTTAGTAGTGGTAGTACGATCCTTTAGCATATATGTGCACAATGACAAGACTGTAAACCAGCTTTTGATCTTATCAAGTAAAACCGTTTGGATCAGTTTGTTTTCTCCGAGTTCTTCTCTCTCAGTTCTTTGTGTTGTGTGCTTCATTTAGCTATCAAATTCATAAAAGTATCATGGTATCAGGGCAGCTAATGAAGCAACAGTAGTAATGAGAATTGAATAGAGAAAGTGGTGATTCAGTGTTTAGTAGTCTCGTAGTTCAAAGCTCTTTAATCTACACAGTGTGTACAGTATAGTGTGAGCAGTGCTCTTTGTGTTGAGTCAAATCATGACCAGTGGAAGCAAGTTTTCGTTCTCAGATATGCAGAACCCGTTGTTCTTGCATCCATCGGATAATCCACTTTCCATCAGTGTTCCCAAGTTGCAGGGAGATGGTGATTATCGCTCTTGGAAGAGATCTATGGAGATACAACTCTCCTCCAAACGGAAGCTGGGTTTTGTAGATGGCACCGAAGTTCGGAACGAGGCAGATAAAGTGGAGGCGCTTCAATGGGATACCTGCAATAGCATGGTAACGTCTTGGATTCATAATAACATTTGTGATTCTATTAAACAGTCTGTGCTTTTTATTACATCTGCATCTGAAGTGTGGAAGCAACTTGAGAATCGTTTCCAGTTAACACAGGGATCTAGAAAGTATAAACTGAGCAAAGATTTGTTTGGCATGAAACAAAATGGAGCCAAAATTGTTGAATATTACACAGCCTTAAGTAGTATCTGGGCTGAGTTGGATTCTATGAACCTTCTACCCACTGTCACCACTGTAGGTGCTGATGTGACTAATTTATTAAAGGATATTCAAACTCAGAAAGAGGAGTCACGCCTTTTCCAGTTTCTGAATGGCTTGGATGACTGTTATGGGCCTCAACGTAGCCAACTGTTGATGGTGACTCCTTTGCCTAGTGTGGAAATGGCATGTGCCTCTGTTCAACAAGAGGAATCTCAACGAGCTATTCTCAAGAGTCCACTCTCGTTGGACAGTGACATGTCTGCTTTGTTTAGCAAAACAACACTGAATTCTGGAAATCCACCTGTGTGTGGAACATGTGGAAGAAAAGGTCACACCAGTGACAAGTGTTGGAACACCATTGGCTATCCTAAGTGGCCCTACAAAACTAAACCTCCCTCTAACACACATTCACCTCGGAACTTGCGACCTTCAAATCCTCGTTGGTCGAATAATAAATCTTCCTTCAGTCCCAGAGGTCCCTCACCCTCAGCTGCTAATGTGATTTCAGACTCTAACACCCAACCTATTGTTTTTTCACCACAACAGTTCCAACAACTTCTACAACTTATACCCACACAGTCTCTGTCAATGTCAAGTGAAGGTGGTGAGGTGCAAGAGGAGCAAATGGATAGTTCATTTTCTGGAATGATATCGTGTCACACTGTTAGCACAAATGGGCACACCTAGATAGTGGACACAGGGTCCACGGATCATATGACATCAAACCTTGGTATCCTTACCAATGTACGACCAGCAACATCACAGATGAGTGTTAATCTTCCTACAGGAGCTCGTGCAGTTGTGTCACATATTGGAGATGTGAATTTGCAGAACGGTTTGAGGCTGTTAAATATTATGTATGTACTCATGTTCACTCATAATCTACTCTCGATTCATAGGTTGTCTCGAGACAATGGGTGTTTTGCTATCTTCTCACCAATTATGTGCAATATTGTTGACTCAAAAACCTACGAAGAAAAGGGGAAAGGAACAGTGTCTATTGGGTTGTATCACATGTCTAACTCTGCATCGAAGACTGATGAGACACGTTCTCAATGCATGACTGTGACAACTCAGTCACTTGCAATGCAGTTCACTCTTTGGCACAATAGATTGGGACATGCCCCAGCATCAAAATTAAAGTTTATAGACTGTGTAAAGCACTGCACACGTGTAGCTGATCAAGTCTGTCTAACGTGCCCCATGGCTAAATTCACAAAATTTCCGTTTCTAACTAGTGAGTCACGAGCTGCAAAGGCCTTTGAGCTGATTCACACGGACATCTGGGGTCCGTATAAGGTGAGTACAAGGCAAAAGTTTAAATTGTTTCTAACAATTGTGGATGATCACACTAGGATGACATGGATCTATCTTATACAACACAAATCTGAATATTTGAAGACACTGGAAGCATTCTGCAACTATGCACAAATGCAGTTTAAAGGAGTGATTCAAGTGGTCAGATTTGACAATGCATTGGAGTTCAATGATGAAGATTGCAAGGTTTTCTTTCAATCTCGTGGTATAGTACATCAAACTTCGTGTGTCTACATGCCACAACAGAACACTCAGGTAGAGAGAAAACACAGACACTTGCTGGAAATTGTTCGTGCACTCATGTTCCAATCTGGATTGGATGTGACACATTGGGGAGAAGCTATGCTTACTGCTGCCTACATCATCAACAGGTTACCTTCTTCTGTCTTGAATAATAAGTGTCCCTATGAAGTGTTATGTAAAAAACCTATTGATTACATTGCCATGAAATCCTTTGGTTGTTTAGCTTTTGTTGTCAATAGTGTCCATACGTCTGATAAACTTGCACCTAGAGGCATACCGTGTGTCTTTGTAGGCTATCCACCTACTCAAAAAGGCTATAAACTACTTGACTTGAAAACCAAGAAAATCTTTACCTCTAGAAATGTGTCTTTCAATGAAACTTTGTTTCCCTTAAACACCGCAATACCCAAACCATATATGCTTCCTTTACCTATCGACATGTCACAAACTGGATCGAATTTGTATGTAGATGATGAGTTCCTTGTCCCCCTAGCTGGGAATGACCCTGTGGAACATGTTGAACCCATTGTTGAAACTACAGAACAGCCACACTCACCTCATCACACTACTAGTGATTTAACGTCTAGCACCACTAGTCAGACTCAAATAGTATCACCTCGTAGGTCGACCAGACTACATAAACCACCAACTTGGATGGAGTCGTATATCACCAAACCGTTCCCACAACCCTCAGCAAATCTGGTCACTATAACTCCACAAATCGTTGTAACAAACTTTGAGTGTTTTTTGTCTTCTCTCATGACATGAACTGATCAAGTGAAATTCAGCCAAGCAGTCACTGATGATAACTGGGTGAATGCCATGAACCTCGAGTTGGAGGCCCTTGAAAACAGTGACACTTGGGAAATCAATCTTCTGCCCCCTACGAAGAAAGCTATAGGAAGTAGGTGGGTGTATAAGACCAAGTACAAGCCAGATGGTACTATAGAACGCTACAAAGCCAGGCTTGTTGTATTGGGTAATCGGCAGACTTATGGTGTTGATTATGAGCACACATTTGCTCCAGTTGCGAAAATGACAACCGTAAGAGCATTGTTGGATGTGGCTGCTCTCCAAAAGTGGGATGTGATGCAGATGGACGTGACAAATGCCTTCTTGCATGGCGAACTCTATGAGACAGTGTACATGAGGATGCCACCAGGGTATAGTGGCATTGGGAGCCGAATAGTACTGAATCAGGGGGAGTGCCAAGATCCTCTGTCAAAATGGGTGTGCAGATTAAAGAAATCGTTGTATGGACTTCGTCAAGCACTAAGAAATTGGTTCAGTAAATTGTCAAACACCTTGAAGGATCATCAATTTCGATAATCTCTGTCTGACTAGAGCTTGTTCACACTCACGACTCCCACAACAATAACATTGGTGTTGGTGTACGTTGATGACTTGCTCTTAGCTGGTAATGATCATAAGCAGATTGATCATCTAAAGCTCATGTTGTCTAATACTTTCAAAATGAAAGATTTGGGAGATGTACGATATTTTTTGGGTCTTGAAATAAGCAGGTCCACTGCTAGTTTCATTGTCTCACAGCAAAAATATACTCTTGATCTCATTGAGGAGTTTGGTCTTACCAATGTGACTTCTTTCAAACTCCCCATGGATATTCACTTGAGGCTCAATGCTGATACTGGAGAGTACCTTACGGATCCACATCCTTATCAACATTTACTTGGTAAACTAATTTATCTCACCATATCTCGTCCAGATATCACCTTTTCAGTTCATGTGCTTACTCAGTTCATGCAGCACCCAACAACTACACATATGGAAGCAGCGTTAAAATTGTGAAGATACCTCAAATCGAACCCTGGTCAAGGAATACTGCTTGCATCTTCTTCAGCTGCTGAGCTCAAAGGCTACTGTGATAGTGACTGGGCAACGTGCCCAATGACCCGACGTTCTACAACTGGGTATTGTGTGCTATTAGGAGATTCACCTATCTCATGGAAAATGAAAAACCAGTCTGTGGTCGCTCGCTCCACTGCTGAGGCAGAGTATAGGTCAATGGCGTTTGCTGCGTGTGAAATTACATGGCTCTCAGCTCTGCTAAAGGACATGGGACTCCAAAATCTTCCACCTGCCTTGCTGCTGTGTGACAATCCAGCTGCCTTGGCATTAGCTGCCAACCCTATTCTTCATGAACGCACTAAACATGTGGAAGTGGACTGTCACTTTGTTAGGGACAAGATCAACTCAGGCACAATGGTTACGAAGCATGTACCAACTCACTCACAAGTTGCTGACATCTTTACCAAGGCACTCTCTACCAAGCAGCATTACTGTTTGCACTAATACACGCAAGCGTACGTGGTCACAAGTAATATATATAATTCAAGTTCGTTCCCACAGAGTTCTGGTTTTGGTTTTAAATCAGTTAATGCACCTATGCAACAATGTATGGTTTTTACTCACTGCTAAGACAATTAACAAGATTTGGTTTTTGATTAACTAAGATTAACTAACAAGCAATTGAACAAACTAAGAGTAACTTAACTAATGAGATTTAAAATCAAATTACTTATATGAGAATAAACATGGGATCCTAACTTCATTAATTACTTCACTTAGATCTTATGCCTATAATCTCTATATGCAATGGGTTGATATCTGATCAATAACACGAAACAAGTACACGCTACCTATCAGCATACGTATACCAAACTATCCATACATCCACAAAATAGATAGAAGATGAATAGACACCAATTATACTTAGACCCTATATGTCTTTAGAATTTGAAAACATAACGGTTGAAGGTCAATTTATCCATAAAGATCACACAGGGCAGTATAAGTATTTTCATCTTACACTACGAATCACGTTGATAAACAATCATGAACCTATGCTAGCATGGCAAGTCTAAATCTCAAGATCCACTTTCACTTTACAAAAGATTAACAAATTAGATGTTAGCTACGCATCTAACAATTAAGCGCAACCATACGAGGATATCAATTATACATCACACAAAGATCTTTTAAAGCATCAAGATACTAGAGATCCATAAATAAATCCTTTAGAAACCAATGACAACGATTAGTTCATAATTGAACCTCTCGTCACCATGGGAATTGATGAAAACATGATATAAAACAAAGTATGAAAGAAAGAAGAAGTAATATTAATAAAACAAAGAGTTAAGAAAACAAATCTAGAATCCAGAATAGCGCCTAAGAAAAGAATACAAAAGATGAAGTAGATCTAAATTTGTTGCTTGTCACGAGCTTGAATCCTTCTCCGCTTTTCTCCCTTGTAAATTTATGCTATGATATGTAATTCTAAGTAATGATATGAATTACAAGGGTAGGATATGTTTATATAGGTCCTAGAATACTTTTCCAACAAGAAAATTCCAAAAACACATCTAAAATTCGAAATAGGATAAAATTTAGCAATTTCCAGGAAGTTCGGACGTAGTCTGCGCAGCAGAGGCACGGTCTGCGCAGCTAGCTCCGTTCAGAATTATAGAAAATTTCCCAGACTTCGCGTGGACAGTAAGATCGCTGAAAACGGACTTCTAGAACTCCAGATATGGCCAAAACAGTGTAGACTGTTCAACCTACCGGAAAATCCGAATTTTAATCAATTTAACCTCCAACTCTTAGTTTTGCAAAACTCAATGAAAAAACATTAAACACACCACATACTTGAGTTCAAGTAATCAATTTAAGCCGATACGAAGCATTTCAAGTGGATATAAAATCCACTTATCACACCCCCAAACTTAAACTGATGCTTGTCCTCAAGCATAAACAAATATAACTATATACAACTAACTAGTACCACTTCCGTAGGTGATCACGGTTGCATTTGGTATATGCAACAAGCCCTTTAAACCCCTAGGCAGCCCTAGTGGACGAGTAAGGTCTCGTGAGGGCCTATAGTGAATGTACCCACAAAATCCATCAAACTAAACAATGCAATGCATGAAAACAACTAATATGAAAATGCAACGACCCCCTCGAACTAACCAAACCAACTAGCAAGCAAATATCTCAAAGAATGCAACTAAATCCAAATAGAGCTTGACTAAGTCCCCGTACTCTAACTATACATGAACAGAAACGTGCGTGTGTGCGATGCTCATCAGATATACTATTAACGCTAGATCAAAATCATACTCATTCTTCGCCAAGACAATCACATATTTATAAACAGAATAGACTGTAGACACTTCATAACCTAGGAACACCTCCATCCTCATCTGAGTTAGCCAGAAATTCATGCTTTATTACTAACAACTACGACACATAATACTATACACAATAACACATGCTTATTTAACCGTGCAATGGATGAGATCCCAAAAGGCTTATACAATAATACCCATGTAGCGAGCATTAGGTTAGCGGATCCCAAACCTCACAGGGCTTTAGGTCACTAGGCACATTGCCCCCATTGAACTTAATTGCTCGAGTATTAAAGAGCTCACCCTGCTTAATTTTGCATATAAACATTCACATAATTTTTTTTCTTTCTTTTTTTTTTTTTACATATGCAATCTGGAATGAGAATTCTCAATTCCAACCCTAGACTACTCATATAAATATGAGCCGGCTACTAGCCATTTGACGCCTAGCCATTATTAACAACTAGCATGAAATCCCTGGTTTCCCCCAAACTTAGACTTTAGTGCTCCTATTTTATCAAGGGAATAACGAAAATTCTAAATATAATCAAGTGATTAAATCTAAACAAGCATGACCTCAACCTAGCCCAGAAGCAAACGATGAGACTGTGAAAAGATTTTGTTTCTGAAGCATGCAAGTCAATTCCTAGGAACTATAAATCAACCCTCTATTCATCAATAATCACACTCAATAAGACATCTACCTACCAATCAGAATTAGCTCATCCTAAGGGATCATGAAATATGCATGTTATGCAAATGCAACTAACATGGACTCACATGGTAAAACAAAACAAAAATAACAGAATGTCCTACATGAAATAAACATGCGATACATACACAATACGAATGAATTACTACTAACATGCAAAATATAATTTCCGACATGAATAAATGACACATTACTACATACTACTACGTACCTAACACATGGGTTGCCTCCCACGAAGCGCTTTGTTTAGAGTCAATTAGCTTGACTACGTCCAAGCCTCCATTAAGGATGATAATAGTTGGCCTGGTCATCTCTTCGTGAGACTTCATCGTCATCACGGCGGCACACTTTCTACCCCTTCTCCTCGCTTGGCCTATTCGTATAACAACTATGTCCTATTCCAATACCTTCATCGGTTGACCCAAAATCTGTCAATTTGTAGAACAACACACATTCGCGGGCTTCGCTTGAATATAATGGAGGAGGGTAAATGTAAGTTGCTGAAGCCTTTGGTTCCTCAAAGAGAACTTCATCCATTGGCTCTAATGCGCTACCTCCATCTTTATATTCTGAGACAAGTAAAAGACCTGCATCTTTCCCATGGTCATCAGCCTCTTGGTACGCACATACCAATTTTTGAAATTTGTGTATGTCACCAGTGTCGGTCCCAAATAGGTCCCTTTCCAAATCATCCACCATACTAGCATGATCAAATTCCTCACATGGCTTGTGAACGCTCACCTCACCTTGGAATTTGTCTTCCTCAATTATGAATGCAGTACCTTGCTCCAAGTCACCGTTATTTTCTGGAATTGCCTCTAGTATGAATTGTTGTTTCTCTTGTTCCAAGGCACTCAAAACTTGAGCAACTAGTGTCTCCAAAGATTTGATAGACCCCTCATTACTCTTTGCAAGCATCCTAATCTCCTCCATAACATCAACCTCATCTGACTAAAAAGTAGGAGTAGGTTGCTGATGTTGAAACTCTTCACTACCAAAGAAATATGACATATTTGGAACATCTTGCTGGTACTGTTGAGGATGGTATTGAAAATATGGTTGTTCCTCATAAGTGACATATGGATCAACTCCTTCGTAGTAACAATATTGTGAGGTCTCATGAACGCCCAAACATTGCTCATATTGCTGAGGCATGAATGTCCTCGAATATGCCCACCACGGCAACTCCTCGCCTGCCATTTTCAAACACTCAAGTACCTGAAACACACCGAACTAAACAAGATAGGTAAGTAACTAATCCGAGTCAGTGAACCTTAACGACCATTGATGACGAGCACATAAACTAAAAATAAAACACCGATGATCCCCGGCAGCGGTACCAAAAACTTGTTTGCACTAATACACGCAAGCGTACGTGGTCAAAAGTAATATAGATATAAGTCAAGTTCGTTCCCACAGAGATCTGGTTTTGGTTTTAAATCAGTTAATGCACCTATGCAACAATGTATGGTTTTTACTCACTGCTAAGACAATTAACAAGATTTGGTTTTTGATTAACTAAGATTAACTAACAAGCAATTGAACAAACTAAGAGTAACTTAACTAATGAGATTTAAAATCAAATTACTTATATGAGAATAAACATAGGATCCTAACTTCATTAATTACTTCACTTAGATCTGATGCCTATAATCTCTATATGCAATGGGTTGATATCTGATCAAAAACACGAAACAAGTACACGCTACCTGTCAGCATACGTATACCAAACTATCCATACATCCACAAAATTGATAGAAGATGAATAGACACCAATTATGCTTAGACCCTATATGTCTATAGAATTTGATAACATAACGGTTGAAGGTCAAGTTAACCATAAAGATCACACATGGCAGTATAAGTATTTTCATCTTACACTACGAATCACGTTGATAAACAATCATGAACCTATGCTAGCATGGCAAGTTCTAAATCTCAAGATCCACTTTCACTTCACAAGAGATTAACAAATTAGATGTTAGCTACGCATCTAACAATTAAGCACAACCATACGAGGATATCAATTATACATCACACAAAGATCTTTTAAAGCATCAAGATACTAGAGATCCATAAATAAATCCGTTAGAATCACATGACAACGATTAGTTCATAATTGAACCTCTCGTCACCATGAGAATTGATGAAAACATGATATAAAACAAAGTATGAAAGAAAGAAGAAGTAATATTAATAAAACAAATATTTAAGAAAACAAATCTAGAATCCAAAATAGCGCCTAAGAAAAGAATACAAAAGATGAAGTAGATCTAAATCCGTTGCTTGTCACGAGCTTGAATCCTTCTCCGCTTTTCTCCCTTGCAAATTTATGCTATGATATGTAATTCTAAGTAATGATATGAATTACAAGGGTAGGATATGTTTATATAGGTCCTAGAATACTTTTCCAACAAGAAAAGTCCCAAAATACATCTAAAATTCGAAATAAGATAAAATTCAGCAATTTCCAGGAAGTTCGGGCGCAGTCTGCGCAGCAGAGGTGCAGTCTACGCGCCTAGCTCCTTTTCAGAATTATAGAAAATTTCCCAGGCTTCGCGTGGACAGTAAGATCGCTGAAAACGGACTTCTAGAACTCCAGATATGGCCAAAATAGTGTATACTGCGCAACCTACCGGAAAATCCGAATTTTAATCAATTGAACCTCCAACTCTTAGTTCTGCAAAACTCGATGAAAACACATTAAACACACCACATACTTGAGTTCAAGTAATCAATTTAAGCCGATATGAAGCATTTCAAGTGGATATAAAATCCACTTATCAATTACTATCTGTTGGGCAAGCTTGGAGCTGCAGCTGCACTTCCCCCCAAGCTTGAGGGGGAGTAATGAGAGTCATGGCCCTGGCCTCGGTCAAATTATTTTCCCATGCACCTTCTATATTTCAGTTGAACATTTTACTGTGTTACATTGCTATGTCATGTAGTGCTAAATAAGACAGCTAAGGGTACTCTAGTCAGTTGTTGTTTAGCATCTTTCGGTTAGTAGTGGTAGTACGATCCTTTAGCATATATGTGCACAATGACAAGACTGTAAACCAGCTTTTGATCTTATCAAGTAAAACTGTTTGGATCAATTTGTTTTCTCTGAGTTCTTCTCTCTCAGTTCTTTGTGTCGTGTGCTTCATTTAGCTATCAAATTCATAAAAGTATCAAATATAGGGGTGTAAAGTGTAAGTTAGTCTTAAAATATTGAAAGTTAATATAGGTTTTAGGTTTTGTGTGATGAGTTTGAATTTTGTTTGAGTTGAAAGTTTTGTTTGTCTTTTGAAATTCAAATTTAAGATGATGAGTTTAGTTTGGTTTAAAATTTAAAAGTTTTATTTACGTTTGAATTCAAATATAGAAAATTCAATTTAAGTTGTTTGAAGATTGAGTACAGTTTTTTGAAAAAAATAAAAAAAAAAGATTTGAGTACCATTGGTTGTAACTTGTAGATATTGTTTATAGCTAAAATGTGAGCAAAAATTTTAGGCTTCAAGTTGAAATTTTTAAATATTTTGAACAAAAAATTAATTTTATAAAATCATTTATTTTACGCATGCATACATTTGAAATATTAAATTTCTAAACATAATTTTCTTTCCAAGAATTCTAAAAATAGCAGTTCATGTCGTTGTATTTGCAAATATTTTAATACACATAACATACAATTTAAATATTTCTCATATACTATCAAAATTGCTACATTAAAAAAAAATTATTCTTAGGATTGAGCATGAAAAGTCAAATAGGGTAGATTAAGCAATCTAAAATAGTTTTGACACTTAAAATTATAAAAAATCAACAATTAAAATTATGAAATGACTTATTAGTTTAGAAGTTTTAACATATCAAGGGATTGTTGGGTTCAGCTAATTTTTATATTGGAATATATTTTATTCATTCCAAACTCATAATTCGTGTTTTTTTCAAATCTGAAACTCATGTGTGAAACTCAAGAGAAATGAAATTTGATACCTAGGATAGGATAGAGATATACGAAAATAGGACAGAGATATACAAACATCAGATCGCATAGAATTCTAGCCAAAATTTTAAAGAATCTGAATTTTTTGAAATTGAATTGGATCAAAAATTTTCCAAAATAGGATCGGGTCGACCAGAGTCACCAGATAAAATATAAGTTTATTCGGGTTTATTCAAGTTTCTCAAAAAATACGTATAAAATTAGAATTTTATAGAACCCATGTCAGGTTGGGCCTAGCTTATATCCTAATCGAACCGGATTTTTGTCGGGATAAGGTCTAAATCTAAATTATGCTTAAATTTGGACATTTTTTAATTGGGACGGGTTTGATATTGTGAAATATATGTGACTGTATTAGGCCGCGAGTCAGATCGGGTCGGGTTGGGCTGGACACTTTTTGATCGATTTTTTTCCAAATCAGTCTGATTTTTCGGATTTCGATTGTTTGTGCATTTCTACCTTTATCTGGGGAAGTGGGTTTAATGGAAGGGTACGAGTCGAAGCCTGAGGCTGTTTGTTTCCTTCTTACTTTTACGAAAATAAGTACTCATTTCTAGGTATGTATTCATATTAGACGGTTAGAGCATCTTTAATGGGTTGGTTATAATGATTGGTTTGTATAAAATAATGATCGATTAAAATTTGTTAAATTTGTAAGGTTTATCGTCCAACGAAATTGACTATAATGGTTATATTTTGAAAATAATATTTTTTTTATTTTTAAACAATATTTTTCATTAAAAATTAAATTTAATGAAATAATATTAACACTTATTGATTATTTAAAAAACACTATTGATCTTAAAATGCGGTCATTTACTTTTTGAATTTTAAATTAAAAATTTTTAAATTTAAATTTACTTATATTAACAATGTTGATCTTTAAATCGCAAACTACAGTTTGCAATAAGCACAAACAAAGTTAGAGCATGTTTGGGATAGCTTAGAGCTGCCCCAACCCATTTTAAGTTGGTCGTTGATATGTTTGTGTAAATTTTAATTTCTCAGTTTAAAGCTAATTTCAGTTTAAAAAATTGAAGTGCTTCCTAGGTTTTTTTTTAACTTATTTTTTTCTCACATCATGTTTTACATATTTGAGTCATCTTTTAACTCGTGTTTTATTCTTTGCATATATTTGAACTTTATACTTTTATTTTATGTTTAAAAAATATAAATTTCTATTTTTTTAATCAAATTTTTTGGAATAAATTCACTTTACGTAAAATTAGTCAAACACATACATCTGACTTAAAATTGAAATTAACATTTTTCACTTAAAGCGAATAAGTTGCACTTTAAGTTAAGGGGCTTGGAGTTTCTAAAGGCCACTATAGAAAACTTTTCTATTATTGCGGCCTATAATCATATTTAATGAATATTTTTCAACGATTCGACTGTACGGATGTGAAGATTATGTCAAAATGTTGTTGTATGATAATTTTTATACAAATTTAAGTTGTAGAGTATTGGTTTTATAAAGATATTAGTTTCTTATGTAATGTTAACGGTTGAGATTAATCGATTATTTTTTGTTAAAAAATGATTGATCAAAAGCACTAAATCATTTGAAAATTTGCGTATTTATTTATTTTTACTAGATATTTACATCTGTACGATTGGATTTTTAATTAAATGTCCAAAATTGTGAATTTAAGGCGCACTAGTAGAAAACTTTTCTAGAGTGACCTTTAGATTCTCTTTTCCCTTAAGGAGTTATAAGTAACATTTTTTATGTTAACCCAAACGGACTCTTAGTTTGATTCAAAAATGAACTAAGAAAGATATGAAATATACATGCTGAGAGAAAGAAAAACAAGAAGGGTTGAGGCAGAGCTGACGTGGACAGAGATATGGATCTGTAGTGCTTCAACATATATAGCCAACCAATCCTCATTGGCTATATTTTAGAAAACATCTTTTGCTGGTTGGAGACACCAAATTTTTAAAGATTATCTATATCAATTACTATTTATTTGATAGGCGGATCTTTTACCTAAGGGTTAAGCACCATTGGTGTTAGGAATTATGTTGTCCTTGATGATATTTGCAAAAAACCTAAAAATATATTTGCATAAGTCATTTTTAACTCATCAATGGATGGCATGCTTATCAGCATCCGTTGATGAGGTAGCTTATCAACGGATAAGTATGTATCATGCTAGGAAGCTCGAACGGATAAGTTATCAGTTGAAGTATTAGTTGATAATTTTCAAAGTCATGTTGACTATCAATGGATAAACACAATAGGTTAGTTAATTGTATATAGGTTGTGCTTTGTAATTCTGTTTAAGTGAAGTGATACATCAACAGATGAAGATTCTACACCAACGGATAATAACTTCAATGGATAATATACAACCCATCAACGGATAGTCATCTTCAACGGATAATCTGCAATAATGTCTTGAAGCTAGTAGTTGATAATGACTTGACATGGCTGACAAATCACATGGGTTGATGGACTTCAAATGGCATGGAATCCAGTATTGGAAATGAAGAAGAAAACGAAACATTCCTTTTCTTGGCAAGCAATTTGGATGATAAAATCAAGAAATATATGTCCAAGACAATCAGACAAATTGCAACGCATGAAGAAAGGGAGTGGCAACAAACCTCCATACAATTTGACTTTGTAATATTTGTTTTGTTTTGTAGGGTTTGTAAATTTGGGGTATATATAACCCAAGTGTAGCATTGCTTTGTAGAAAAGAAAACACTGTGTATTCACATAGACATTGTTAGGTTTTCTTGTAAACACAAAAGCACTGTAACACAGTTGTGAACTTCTTCATAGATTATTTTTTTCAAAATATAATTCACAGGTGGAACTGAAAAACCCCGCTGAAATTTGTAAAGAGCTGTGTGTTTGATTTACTTGTTTTTATTTCTCTGTTCTTGATTCATATAAAATGTTCAGCCTTAAGAAATTCCAAAAGAATTTAGTCAAGATTTTATTCAACCCCCATTCTACAATCTTGTGGTATATTATTGGGATTTATCAGTTGGAGATGCTCTTAGATCTTTACATATTTATCAAATGCAATGTCCTGTATGATGCATTAATTTTTGTATTTACATTCATTATACACCTTACACCTTTGATCTTTTACAATTTCTTTTCCGAAAATTGATAATTTATTTTTAGGAAAATTATTATGATCTCAATGAATTTGTTTTTGCAAATCAAGTCCATTATACTACATATTCATAATGAAAAACGTTAAAGAACAAATATTTATGTGTCATTATATAATTTAAAAACATTCCTAATAAAAGTATGTTATGGAATCTTGATCCAACGGTCTAGATTCAACATGTTAAATAATTGATCTCTAGGACCCATTAGTGTAATAAATAAAATACTGATTGTATTTTAAAATTACAATATTATTTATTATACAGATGCCTATAAAAGGGGTAGAAAAACTTACTCTCAAGTACATAATTGTAAGACATTGATTTATTTATTGTTGATCACATTACTTATCACATTGCTCATTGTTCTGTGATTGTAATATTATCATTAAAGACAATAGTATCACCCTTTTTCCCTTTAGGGAGATTGAAGATTCCAAACATGTATAAATAAGGTAGTGAGCTTTACTACATAAAACAAGTATGGTTTCTTGTTGCTTCATTCATCACTTTGCACCGAATAATACCTTGGTCAAAATCAAATCCTAAAGCTAAATATACATGTTTGTAGCTTTCTAACCATGTTCAAGTCTGCTGCATCATTTTTCTAAAGGTATTATTGCAAGAATGGACTTATACGTAGAATGTCCCTTGCTTGTAAGTTATAAGCCATCACACGTTGTGTCCGAGTATGTCTAGAAGTATGTGTTTACTAATGTCGATTATAGGATTTTAGGCCTAAACAAATCTTACAAAAGATGAACAAATTCAGAAAAAATTTAGTAATAATAAAGCTATGCATATTTCTTTCTTTAAGTTTGATCAATTTGCATATCCCTGGCTAGAGTTGAATATTATGATTTTGATTGGGAAGTGAATAATAAATTTGGTTTTTTTATATATTTTAGGGACATTATCAGCATGGACATGTACTTTGATTCAATTGGATTGGTGTATCTAGCTCTTGATAAGTCTCATTTAGTGAACTATAATGGTGAAATGAAATTTTGGAGTACTCCTGTATCTTTTCGCAGGTTAGACCTTCACAAATATACCATTCAAGCAGAGTCCCAACTTCAACAATTGTTTAACATTGTGGATTGCATTGTTAAACCAAAAATTGGAAACATCTTAGATACTTATGCAAGGTCCAGAAATATCTTTCGGAATCTTAAACAATGTAAAATGTTACCTACTTTAGTTAATTTTATTTTCTTGCATTTGTCAACTTTCTACTCTTTGTTTATTTTCTAAGTTACATCAAGTAGTCGAAATTTATATTTTTTATGTTATTGTGCAGATTTGACTTGATGAGTGTTCTAGAGCATCGGTTTATTAAAGAAGCTCATGAGTTGATCCCATATTACTCTAGATGTCTTCTTATCCAGACACCTATTGACATAAGATCCCACATGTATGTTTGCACTAAATCACGCAAGCGTACGTGGTCACAAGTAATATAGATAGAAGTCAAGTTCGTTCCCACAGAGATCTGGTTAGGTTTCAATTCAATTCATGCACCTATGCAACAATGTATGATTATTATTCACTTCTAAGACAAATAATAAGATTAAGTTTTTACTAACTATAATTAACTAAGATACAAATTAACAAACTAACTAATGAGAATTAAAATTGAATTACTTTTATGCGAGAAAACATGGAATCCTAACTTCATCATCTACTTCGCTTAGATCTGACGTCTTTAATCACTATATGCAATGGTTATGATATCTGATCGGATAACACGAAACAAGTATACGCTACTTCTCAGTATACGAATACCAAACTACCCATACATCCACAAAAGAGATAGAAGATGAATAGACACCAATTATGCTTAGACCCTATATGTCTATAGAATTTGAAAACTTAACGGTTGAAGAGCAAGTTATCCATAAAGATCACACAGGGCAATATAAGTATTCTCATCTCATACTACGAATCATGTTGATAAACAATCATGAACCTATACTAGCATGGCAAGTTCTAAATCTCAAGATCCACTTTCACTTCACAAGAGATTAACAAATTAGATGTTAACTACGCATCTAGCAATTAAGCACAACCATACGAGGATATCAGATATACATCACACACAGATCTTTAAAGCAATCAAGATACTAAAGTTCCATAAATAAATCCGTTAGAATCCCATGACAACGATTAGTTCAAAATTGAACCTCTCGTCATCATGGGATCAAGTGAAACCATGATAACAAACAAGATATGGAAGAAAGAACCAATAAAATTATTAAAACTAAGAGTTGAGAAAACAAATCTAGAATCCAGAATAACACAAAGGATGAAGTAGATCTAGATCCGTTGCTTGTCACGAGCGTTGAATCCTTCTCTCCTTTTCTCCCTTGCAGATCTAAGCTATATTATGTACAAGATATCTAATTGTCTAATTCTCTAATTGTCTAATTCTCCAAATTTACAAGGGGTTGGATGTGTTTATATAGGCACTCCAAGTCTTGCCCAGCAAGAAATTACCTTCTATTACAATTAGAATTCGATTAAGGTACTAAAAACTGCCCAAAATATAATTAGAACTTGAAAAGGGCAAACCATTAAATTCCTGCTCCCATCAGTCTGCTTGTCGCGCAACCTGCGCCCACCACACGCAACTTGCACGCGCGAATCCTGTCCTAAGTTGTAGAAAATCTTCCAGGCTTCACGTAAGCTGTAAGATCGCTGAAAACGGACTTCTAGAACTCCAGATATGGCCAAAACAGTGTAGACTGCGCAACCTTCCAGGAAAATCCGAATTTTAATCAATTAATCCTCCAAACACGATAGAAGCATCAACCATAATCGATATTCTTGCAAATCTGCACAACTAAGCAAAACATATCAAAACTACAATAAACTTGAGTCCAAAATAATCAATTTAAGCCGATATGAAGCGATCCAAGTGGATATAAATCCACTTATCACACCCCCAAACTTAAACCGATGCTTTTCCTCAAGCATAAACAATTACAACTAACTAACTAACTAGTACCACTTCCGTAGGTGATTACGGTTGCATTTGACATATGCAACAAGCCCTTTAAACCCCTAGGCAGCCCCAGTGGACGAGTAAGGTCTCGTGAGGTCCTATATCGAATGTACCCACAAAATCCAATGCAATGCATGAATGCAACTAATATGAAAATGCAATTAATCTAGTACTAATATCCTACCATACCTTCAAATCCTCTCATGCCATATCAACTTAAGAATCAAAGTAAATACGCAATGTCTTGGTGTCGAAAGTGCAAGTATTCGCTTAGTCTACTCAATGAACATGCATAAGTTCTCACAAGTCCATGTCAAGTGTAAGAATAAGTTAGTAAACATGCTAAGCCTACAAGAGTACATCTTTGAGACAAAACTCGGGATCTCATACGCAAAAACAAGCAAACACTCACAATCCACTCACAAAAGAATATTCACTCAAGAACAAGGGTAAGTGTATCACTCAATTCCAACAAAATCATAAGCATGCTTGACATTTGGTATCAATCTAACTCTTAACACAACATACATCAATGACGATAATCAAAAGGTCTTTATTTGGGTTGTAACGGGGCTAGGGACAAGGTATGTCAGATAAGCCAAAACAGGTGAAGTGTCAAAAGCTAGTAGGAACTGTAATGAATCATACACAACACCATACTTCCCCCCACACATAATTTTACTATTTTTCTTCCAACAAAAAACGCTCGACTAATCGACTAAAATAGGATTACAACAAACACAAACATGCTCTCTAAATCTTTTTTTTTCTCTTTTTTTTCTTTTTTTTCCTGTTTTTTTTTCTTTTTTTTTCGAGAGCTAAAGCAACAATAATATAGACAATAACAATGATCCCACGATTTTATTACACATGCCGACTATCAAGCAACAACCAAACCCAAATTTCAATATTTCCCCCAAAAATTATGACCAACAATAAACCCCTCATTGCACACCTTATTACTCCCTTAAGCACCCTACTAGCCTTTGACAATGTGGGTTCAAATTAATGTAAGGCCAATACAAGAAAAAGATCTAGGCAAGTAATGTGGTATGTCACCGAAAAAATAGGATTAAGCTCAACGGGTTAACTAATTGATCATGTAAACATGGTGTGGTAATATGGAAAAATATGTGGTTATTCCTAAATGCCTTTATCATTTTAATCGTCAAATAATGTCATGTGTTTCAAGAAAGACCTTAAACAACTGCTAGCTATGCAAACAATCCGTGGACACTCAAGCAAACGAATAAAATTGCAACAAATGTAATAAGGCTCAAAAACTCACTTGGTGGAAAAACATACTCAATCCCAAGCAAAAATCTCTCTAATGCACCTACTTGTATTCAAAGAATGCAAACTAAATCAACTTGCACATATTCATGTCCTTTTAATTACTCACAAAATTCAATAAGTCTACTAGCTTCAACTTACTAGTGTATGTGTGTGTACAAGAACAAAGCATATCACTTCTCAATCAAAAGCGTCAACAACACAAAATTCCTATCAAGCATGGGTGCAAATGCAAACTATTATGAACTCACATGATATACCAATATAAAAACAGAATGTCCTATATGAAACAAACGTAGATAACATGAACATAAATGCATAATTTACTACTACTAATATGCAAAGCATGAAATCCTACATGAACAAATAATACAACTACTAATCCCTCAAACCATCACCCCCAAACTTAAAATATTCAATGTCCGCATTGAATGGAAGTAAATACGAGGGAAAGTAGAAAACATACCTAACCAGATGAGTCATCACCCTCCTCGGATGAATCTGGTGGAGGATAATGCGTACGAGCTCCATAGACTGGCCATTTCCCAAATAACAAGAATACTACAAAACCCCCAATTACAAGAACACAAATTCGTAATAAAAATAAGATTAGAGAAAAAGATTTACCCAATACGAATCGAAGAGGTGAACTTGCAATTAAACTTCCCCCAAACTTGAATCCTTCTTGAACTCGAATTTTTTTATTGATATAGAGATGTAGAGGTTTAGAGAATGAATTGGGTTTGTATGAATAGATGTATAGATATAATGGAGGGATTGGATGAATAAAAATTGAACGTGTAAGGGAGAAATTTTGAGTGGGTATGAATTTGAGGTAGAATAGAAAAAGAATTTTGGGAATTAGAGGATATGAATTAGAATAGATATAGGTTTAAAGATTTGAAGAGGAGATGGAAGATTTGGAATTTAAATAGAATTAGAATTGATGGTATAAGAGGAGAAAAGAATTAGGGTTGGAAATTTTTTTTTTTTTTTTTTTATAGAACAGCTGAAAAAATCGTTACTCACACAGCAGTCACGCAGGCGCAAACTGCGCGACATCTAGCAACGCAGGCGCAACCTGCGCGAAGAACAGAATTTTTTTTTCCCACAACACTCAAATTTTTATTTTTTTTTCACAACACTCAATTTTTTTTTTCACAACACTCAATTTTTTTTTTTCACAACACTCAATTTTTTTTTTCACAACACTCAACTTTTTTTTTTCTCTTCCTACACTAATGCGTGGGTTGCCTCCCACGAAGCGCTTCTTTAACGTCAATAGCTTGACGTTACTTCCAAGCCTCCATTAAGGATGATAATAGTTTGCCTGGTCCTCTCTTCGCGAGACTTCATCGTCATCACGGCGGCACACTTTCTGCCCCTTCTCCTCGCTTGGCCTATTCGTATAACAAATATGTCCTATTCCAATGCCTTCATCTGTTGACCCAAAATCTGTCAATTTGTAGAATAACACACATTCGCGGCCTTCGGTTGAATATAATGGAGGAGGGTAAATGTAAGTTGCTGAAGCCTTTGGTTCCTCAAAGAGAACTTCCTCCATTGGCTCTAATGCGCTACCTCCATCTTTAAACTCTAAGACAAGTAGAAGACCTGCATCTGTCCCATGATCATCAGCCTCTTGGAACGCACATACCAATTCCTGAAATTTGCGTAGCTCATCAGTGTCTGTCCCGAATTGTGCCCTTTCCAAATCATCCACCTCACTAGCTTGATCAAATTCCTCACATGGCTTGTGAATGTTCACCTCACCTTGGAATTTGTCTTTTTCAATTAAGCATGCAGTACATCGCTCCAAGTCACCGTTATTTTCTGGAATTGGCTCTGGTATGAATTGATGTTTCTCTTGTTCCAATGATCTCACAGCTTGAGCAACTAGAATCTCCAAAGATTTGATAGACTCCTCTCTACTCTTTTCAAGCATCCTAATCTCCTCCATAGTAACAACCTCATCTGACTGAAAAGTAGGAGTAGGTTGCTGATGTTGAAACTCTTCACTTCCAAAGAAATATGACATATATGGAATATCTTGCTGGTACTATTGAGGATGGTATTGAAAATATGGTTGTTCCTAATAAGTGACATATGGATCAACTCCTTCGTAGTAACAATATTGTGAGGGATCATGAACGCCCAAACACTGCTCACATTGCTGAGGCATGGATGTCCTCGAATATGCCCACCATGGCAACTCCTCGCATGCCATCTTCAAACACCCAAGTACCTGAACACACCGAACTAAACAAGATAGGTAAGAAAAAATCTGAGTCAGTGAACTCTAAGGACCACTATTGACAAGCACATAAACCAAAAATAAAACACCGATGATCCCCGGCAGCGGCGCCAAAAAATTGTTTGCACTAAATCACGCAAGCGTACGTGGTCACAAGTAATATAGATAGAAGTCAAGTTCGTTCCCACAGAGATCTGGTTAGGTTTCAATTCAGTTCATGCACCTATGCAACAATGTATGATTATTATTCACTGCTAAGACAAATAATAAGATTAAGTTTTTACTAACTATAATTAACTAAGATACAAATTAACAAACTAACTAATGAGAATTAAAATTGAATTACTTTTATGCGAGAAAACATGGAATCCTAACTTCATCATCTACTTCGCTTAGATCTGACGCCTTTAATCACTATATGCAATGGTTATGATATCTGATCGGATAACACGAAACAAGTATACGCTACTTCTCAGTATATGAATACCAAACTACCCATACATCCACAAAAGAGATAGAAGATGAATAGACACCAATTATGCTTAGACCCTATATGTCTATAGAATTTGAAAACATAACGGTTGAAGAGCAAGTTATCCATTAAGATCACACAGGGCAATATAAGTATTCTCATCTCATACTACGAATCATGTTGATAAACAATCATGAACCTATGCTAGCATGGCAAGTTCTAAATCTCAAGATCCACTTTCACTTCACAAGAGATTAACAAATTAGATGTTAGGTACGCATCTAGCAATTAAGCGCAACCATACGAGGATATCAGATATACATCACACACAGATCTTTAAAGCTATCAAGATACTAAAGTTCCATAAATAAATCCGTTAGAATCCCATGACAACGATTAGTTCAAAATTGAACCTCTCGTCATCATGGGATCAAGTGGAACCATGATAACAAACAAGATATGGAAGAAAGAAGCAATAAAATTATTAAAACTAAGAGTTGAGAAAACAAATCTAGAATCCAGAATAACTCAAATGATGAAGTAGATCTAGATCCGTTGCTTTTCACGAGCGTTGAATCCTTCTCTCCTTTTCTCCCTTGCAGATCTAAGCTATATTATGTACAAGATATCTAATTGTCTAATTCTCTAATTGTCTAATTGTCTAATTCTCCAAATTTACAAGGGGTTGGATGTGTTTATATAGGCACTCCAAGTCTTGCCCAACAAGAAATTACCTTATATTACAATTAGAATTCGATTAAGGTACTAAAAACTGCTCAAAATATAATTAGAACTTGAAAAGGGCAAAACAGTAAATTCCTGCTCCCATCAGTCTGCTTGTCACGCAACCTGCGCCCACCACATGCAAATTGTGCGCGCAAATCCTGTCTTAAGTTGTAGAAAATCTTCCAGGCTTCGCGTGAGCTGTAAGATCGCTGAAAACGGACTTCTAGAACTTCAGATATGGCCAAAACAGTGTAGACTGCGCAACCTTCCCGGAAAATCCGAATTTTAATCAATTAATCCTCCAAACACGATAGAAGCATCAACCATAATCGATATTCTTGCAAATCTGCACAACTAAGCAAAACACATCAAAACTACAATAAACTTGAGTCCAAGACAATCAATTTAAGCCGATATGAAGCGATCCAAGTGGATATAAATCCATTTATCAATGTACAGTAAGGTGTTTGGGACCATGCTTTGGAAGGCAAAGGTTCAGTCAGATGCTCCTAAAAAAATTAGTGGGATGTTGTATATAAGAAAATGGGATTCTTCTGAGGTGAAGGAGTACGAGGATACTCCTCATGACTATGATGTCTTTTTTATCCCTAATGTTTTGAAATCTATCAAGTATATATACTATGGACTAAATTGCACTTTGGGTACCTAAAGATTAATATAATTGCGCGGTGATGACTAAATTGCACGGTGATTAGTATATATACCCCTCGTGAGGCTTCATATCGGCTTAAATTGATTGTCTTGGACTCAAGTTTATTGTAGTTTTGATGTGTTTTGCTTAGTTGTGCAGATTTGCAAGAATATCGATTATGGTTAATGCTTCATTTATCAATGTACAGTAAGGTGTTTGGGACCATGCTTTGGAAGGCAAAGGTTCAGTCAGATGCTCCTAAAAAAATTAGTGGGATGTTGTATATAAGAAAATGGGATTCTTCTGAGGTGAAGGAGTACGAGGATACTCCTCATGACTATGATGTCTTTTTTATCCCTAATGTTTTGAAATCTATCAAGTATATATACTATGGACTAAATTGCACTTTGGGTACCTAAAGATTAATATAATTGCACGGTGATGACTAAATTGCACGGTGATTAGTATATATACCCCTCGTGAGGGAAAGTCTCAATTCCTCCCAGGTAATCCACAAAGTAACTGATCAAGTATGGACCTACATACAATACAAGAGTATTCAGCCCTGCAAAAATTGCATTAATTGCTGCCTCTTTCCAGAACGATTTGACGATAACCCATGCTAAATAAGGTTAATTGCCCAGTAGGACCTTCAGCCTTCAACTTCTCCCAATTGGAATTTAAAACTTTATAATTTGTCTTGGAACTTCATTGTAAGGAGTAACCTTAAGGCACCCTGCTTCTTCTTCAACTATCAATGACTCTTCAAGATCAGAGTTTCTACATACTTGAATACCAGTGTCACCCCTAGATGCAATAAAACTTAAGAAAGCAAGGGCAAGGGTTAATACAAAATTGGCAAGGACATGAGAATTCAAAAGTTTTAAGCCTTTGGTCAAAAATTTGTTCCCATCAGCATACAAAGTACAGAGGCACATCACAAATGATGCGTCCCACCAAACTCTCAACAACAATGGAAATTTCTCCAAGGGCCTGAATTTACAATAAAGTGTTGAAAAGCTCAAAACAAACCAAGCTAAACTCTGAGCTGCTGGAGAAAGCACTAAAGTCCAATTTCTACTCCTCCCTTTCGTAGACTCCCTTATCAAACCAAAACCATCAAAACCTAAAACCAACACTTGCACAAATAGCACATAAAAGCAACAAAAGGCTGAAGCTTTATACCAGCTACCAATCACAACACTCTGAATCTCATTATCAGGATGTCTAATTGGGTTCGAATTCCCATTAAACTCTCTTTCTCTACTCGAATTCGACCAAGGCACACAAATATAGATATCAATCTTTATATCAACAAAACCGGTAACTTGGTTCAGTATATTTATAGTCTTTGTATAAGCAAGAAAGATCTGATCTTGTTAAAGCATTTTAACATATGTGCTTGAGTATATAAATACTTATATCACTCTTCAAATGTAGATGGATAGCAATACCCCTATCTCTGTTAACATTTAACGGTCAAACTAACAGAGGTGGTCCCGAGCCCCTACGTTATAAAAAAATTAAAATTTTGACACGCATCTGGCTACAATTATAATGTAGCCATCACCGTGCAATTATATTAATCTTTAGGTACCCAAAGTGCAATTTAGTCTATACTATGTGTTAGAAAAGTTTATTTGATTAGAATTTTAATTTAAATGTATCTAATAAACATGTGGCTAATTTTTATATTATTGATTTTTGTAGCAAAAGTGGAATTGTGGTGTACGAGAAAGGGGTACAGCAAGGCTAGCGGGCTTATAAGAAAAGTGATCGAGGAAATTTCGATTGCATTGCAGTAAGATTTTCTAATTTTCTTTTCAATTAAATGAATGAATTATAACTTTTTGTCACCCTTTTTAATGACCCTTTTTTGTAAGAATTAGACAAGGTTGAAGAACGAACTTGTTCACAAGCTAATACGGCTAGCAATGTTCCCAGGACAATGTCTACTTGAAGTAGCCCATTCAGGAAGCCTAAAGAATGTTACATGATCGGAGTTTGACTATCTCAAGAAATTGACGGGATCAAATTTAGTGTTGGGTCACATGCTTTGGCATACCATTCATGAGATTCGTATAGTGACAAATGATTTGGTTAAATAGGTTGTGGAGTCAATTGTCTGAAAAATTTCAGTGGAGGATTTTTTGATGGCTGACCTTCCCCTTAGCTTATTTAAATAACTAGCATAATAATCCGTGCGAGGCATAGGTCATTAACACATAATTATAACGTTCTTGATTGTTTGTTTACTGATAGATATTAACCAATTATAAGTTGATTAATTACCGATGCATGTAATTTTTATGTTATACGTTACTTACCTACGAAATGTTACTAAATTATCATTTAATGAATGATATATTTTCTTTCAATATCTAGATCACGTTGGTTTAGAGTACCAATATCAAAGTACAATATAAAAGTATGAAGTGTTATGAAGATGTATAATATGAAAGTATGACTAAGTTCAGTTTAGCTTGATAGTTATTTTCATATGTTTTCAAGTTAAATAAAATGTCTTATTATTAAACGACACTCACATATTATGTGTATAGTTTTAATTAAACAGATAAGATCATGTAATCTATTGGTATGAAGATGTTTATGTTAATGATTATTTTCTTAATATAAAGCTGGTGGTGGATCCACAAATTATTATTAGGAAGACATGATTATATACATAATACAGCTTGCATTGATATATTTCCAGGTAGTTGAGGGTAAATTCTTATCACAATTACTATATTTGATGACCTATCTAGATCACTCGTAAAAAAAATAAAAAAAATTAGAAAAAAAGGTAATATACTTGTGAGGACTCAATATATTCATTACCATGGACAAGAGACCGAGACATTAGTATAATGTCAAAAACAGTAAAATTTCACTAGTAAAATATCCTAGACCAAAGAAAAAACAACTTACACGTTCAATGGCCTCTCGCTCTTCAGATATAGCAGGAGACAAAGATCAAACTTCGAAAACATTTACTAGACAAAGTCATTCACTAGTACTATTTAGAAAATCATGTACCTGTGGGCTGTTACGTAGAAAATCCAAATTTCCTACACTTGCATTTGAACCCATATTTGGAAGTCCCTGAGCTCCCAAAGAAATGGCAATAAACATCAACTCAACAAAGAACAATTACGAGAAGATTAAAATTATACGCATGTCAATACCTGTGGGAACAGATTTAGAGGATTCGCATTTGGACCACCATGAGGAACTGTTGTTTATGGTGCCTGTGGCTGTGGTGGAGGGTTTATAGCTTGACCACCAGCAGGTGCTTGTGCCACAACAGGAGCTACAGCTTGCTCAGGAATGCCCTAAAATTGTTATTTTATAATTAGAAGAAATACCATAAATTCAACTTGGAGGGATCATAAATTCGAGAATCGTTCGAAGAGATTCAATTTGGAGGGATCATAAATTCGAGAATATTAAATAACTTTAGGGAGCCAAGCAACTACGATTGACCAATTGCTTGATATCCTGCGACAATTTATCGAAGGGCACTTGGATCAAAATTATCCAATTCAACCTATGGCTTTTACAAAGTACAATATACAGCAGTTGCGTGCTCAATACCATCAACCAATTGGACAGTTTCATCCATTATTCTTTTTTTATTATTGGGGGCCTCACCCCGAGAAGGGAAACAGATATATGTCTCAAAAATGTGATCTTGATGATACGATCGACCGATATTATTGGAAGAGATCCGAACCAAGGAAAGGAAAAGGCTTAGGAATGGAAATGCATTCAAGATTACTTATGCTTTGTACGAAGGAACGCATGAAGCTATTGTTGACGCAGTGAGGGGTTATAGCTTAATCGAATATCGGTGACAATCTGAATACTACCATGATGTTGCTGCTGTAGTCGACCCTCTCAGACAGAAAACAAATTGGTCTATTGTCAAGATGGTATGTGGTCCGCCACCGTAGAAAAAGATGGTGGCAATCTTTACTTCTTTAAAATATTTTTAGGCTTAAGCAGCAGGACTTTAAATAATGTACTTAAAACTTCTAGATGCTATTAAGGATGTATGTAAATGTAATGCATTTATGTTATCTTGTTATTTATTTATTAAAAAAAAAAGGAAAGGGTGAAGACTGTATGGAGAATTATGACCAAGTCAAGGCGATCCTCTACCGTTTCCAATTATTTTTTTAGCAGAGCACCTGCTTTGAGCCTTTTTCAGAAAGCTACACATATGTGTCTACTTTAATGTGTTTCATGTGCTAACAACCATCAGATGGTCAAGTGAAGATTCAACAAAAAATGATATGTTAGCATGATGGACCCTGTTTTTCTAGCCTTACACTTGTTGTGATAAGTTAGTTATATCTTATATTTTGTAAGTTCGAGTTTAACTGAACAGTAAATAATTTATTAAGCTGAAAAAATAGTAAAACATTTTGGGTTTTATGGGTGCACTTGTTAGGTAGTGTTTGTCATGTTCTGCGAAATGCTGTAAAGAACGATTACTTGGAGCCGTATTAGACCTATCTAAGACTTGTTAACTTGAATGCTTCATCCAAGTGCGTAACACATGCTATCCAATTTAATTTATAATAACAAGAGCATACATAAAAGCATGAAAAAATATGTGTCTTCAGGGAGTGCCATATTTGATGGCTTTTTGGACCATATCTGGTTATCTGTTATTTGTCGTCAGTGGATGAATTTTCGTCATTTTGGTGACTTTTATTATGGTTAAATGTCAATTTAGTGACCATATTTAGTGTTTTTAACCATAATTGGTGTTATTAGCTGTTGTCCGTTAACGAATTTGTGCCAGTTTATGGGACTAATTTTGGTTAGGAAAGATTATGTTTTGTATAATATTTCATATTTTAATGTTACTTTATTAATTTTATATCTAACCAAAGGGATCACCTTTGGTTAGAAGATTATAAATGCTATAATATTTGTAGTCTTAATTTCTTTTGTTGTTTCATCGACTAATTAACTTTTGGTATGGTTGTTTTGGTGGTTTCAGATGTACGATGAAATAAAATGGAAGTTGGCTAGTAATACGTGTCATACGGGCAGGTTAGATTTACAAAGTGAAGGGAAGAAGTGTGAAGAGAATATGGATGAAGGCGGGAACTTGCTTTACTATAGAGGAGCAACAAGGAGCTTCTAATCATTTGCTTATTTAGGATTTATGTAAATTTATGTTCTCAATTTTACTAGGGCACTCTTTTTCCTCCTTGAGGTTTTCTCACATAGGGTTTTACTCTTGTGAGGTTTTAACGAGGCCTTATTTGGTGGATATAAAGGTTATTGTTATCTAAGTTTCCGGGGGAATCTCTTTCCTATGGATCCTGCGTTCCATGGATTGGCTAAGCATAGCTTTCGTTAGATGATGAGCTTTTATTGTCTCTTGAGATGTATTATTTAATTTTATATCAATAAAATGATTTATCATTTTAGCAAAAAAAACACTAAATCCCATGATTAATATTTTTTTAATACATATTAAACATATGGATAAGTTAGTGTTATGTCTTATATACCTAAATGTTTCAGAGATTTAGCCTGTTCTAGAGGTTGGGCTTCAAATCTTAGAGGAACCAATTGCAGGTTAATCCGTGCTCTCTATCTTGTAATTCCATGGTACTGTATAACTGAAAGCAAACAGAAGTTTATTTATAAATGGTAGCTGTGTAATAATGAACTTGGCTGTCCTGTAAGTTTTTTGAATATTTTCTTTGAATTGTTCGTGTTATGTCTTATATACCTAAATGTTCCAGAGGCTGAGGTTATTCTAGAGGCTGAGGTTGTAACTTGTAGATATTGTTTATAGCTAAAATGTGAGCAAAAGTTTTAGGCTTTAAGTTGATATTTTTAAATATTTTGAGTAAAAAAATATTTTTAAAAATTTTGAGCAAAAAAATATTTTTATACATTCATTTATTTTAGACATGCATACATATGAAATATTAAATTTCTAAACATACCTTTTTTTTCCAAGATTTCTAACATAGCAGTTCATATCGTTGTATTTACAAATATTTTAGTACACATAACATACGATTTAAATATTTCTCAGACATTATCGAAATTGCTACATTATAAATTTTTTTTATTCTTACGATTGAGTGTGAAAAGTCAAAATGGGTAGATTAAGCAATCTAAACTAGCTTTGACACTTAAAATTATAAAAACATCAGCAATTAAAATTATGAAATGACTTATTAATTTAGAAGTTTTAACATATCAAGGGATTGTTAGGTTCAGCTAATTTTTATATTAGAATATATTTTATTCATTCCAAACTCATAATTCGTGTTTTTTTCAAATTTGGAACTCATGTGTGAAACTCAAGAGAAATGAAATTTGATACCTAGGATATGATAAAGATATACAAACATCAGATCGGATAGAATTCTAGCCAAATTTTTAAAGAATCTGAATTTTTTGAAATTGGATTGGATCAAAAAATTTCCAAAATATGATCGGGTCGACCAAATAAATATAAGTTTATTCGGGTTTTATTCGAGTTTCTCAAAAAATACACATAAAATTAGAATTTTATAGAACCTGGTCAGGTTGAGCCTAGCTTATATCCAGATCTAACCGGATTTTTGTCCGAATAGGTTATAAATCTATATTGGGCTTAAATCTAGACATGTTTTAATCGGGTCGGGTCATTTTATAATTTCAATTGCTGATGTTTTTAAATTGGACTTAAACTAATAAGTCATTTTATAATTTCAATTGCTGATGTTTTTATAATTTTAAGCGATCTTTGAGAAATGTGAAGTGTTTTTTTTTTTGAAAAATACGTACTTGCATTACTCAACTAAATCCGAAAAAAGTACATGATTTAAAAAATCAGGAGGAGTGACATGCCACTCTCCAAGGTCAGATATAGAATGTGCAGTTCGAGCTAACTCGTGAGCCACACAATTCGCAGACCTAAACGCAAATTTAACTAGCACATGATTAAAGTGCTTTAACATTAGCTTACAATCACCCACAATTGTGTTGAAGTAAACACAACCTTCCGCACCATAACAAGCCGATGCCAACCTCTGAGAATCAGTCTCGAAAATGCAGTAGTCCAATTGCAGCTGTCTAATCCACATGATGGCTTCCTTCAAGCTTAATGCCTCTGCTTCTTTTGGACTCCAATTCCCTCTAATACGCCCACACCTTGCTGCCATAAAATGCCCCTGCGAATTCCGAATTACAAAACCAAAACCAACATACCCATTACAAGCTCCTGCTGTATCAACATTAATTTTAATCTAATCATCAGGTGGCTTTCTCCATTTTTTATCAGCTATAACATTTCTAGCCGACTGATGCTTGGCCTGAATTGCATGAGCCTCCTTCCAATCGTGTAGCAAGTTTATTGCAGCTGCATTAACTCCAAACGCTGAACCATTCACTTTATCCCAGACCCATTTATTCCTCCGATTCCATATGCTCCAACATAACAAGCAGAATCGTATACACTGGTCTCGTTGCACATTATCAAACACCCGTCTGAGTACATCGAACACAAAATCCTCAGGCATGATTAAATTTAGCAGCTGGAAACCAGACATCTGCCAAACCGTCCTAGCAAAGTTACACTGAAATAGAACATGCACATCCGTTTCATTATCACTATGGCACCATGGACAAATCTCACTGATATTAACCTTCTTCGTTACAAGGGCCACAGCTGTTGGTAAACACCCCTTACATACTCTCCAGACAAAATTTGCCACCTTACCAGGCATTCGCAATGACCATAGCTTCTTCCAGAAAGACGAATGAGTACTATCATGCTCTCCCTGCAACCATCTATAACTGCTACGCACTGTAAACTAACCTTCCTCATCTCTTATCCAAAACCAGGAATCCTCACATTGAGAAGCAGGAATAGGAATTTTCTGTATCAGATCAATATCTCTATCATTAAATATATCCCTCACCACCTCGTTATCCCAGTTCCTCCCCTCCATATCCAGCAAATTCTGCACTTTAACATCTCTGAGTTGTTCTGGCATAACAGTCGAAACACACCCATCATTCTCATCGGGCAACCAGGGCACCTTCCATACATAAGTAGAAGCACCATCCCCAATTCTTCTACGACAGCTAGCTTTTAAAACATCTTTAGCAGCTAAAACACTACGCCAAATATAACTGGGACTCCCACCAATCTCAGCATTTATAAAATCCGTTTTAGGATAGTATTTAGCCTTCATAATGGCATATACAAGAGGGTTACAGTTATTCAAAAGTCGTCATCCCTGCTTAGCTAACATCGAGACATTAAACTTATTCAAACTCTTAACTCCGAGACCCCCAACCATTTTTGATTTACTAATTCCCTCCCAAGAGTACCATCGAATACCCTTCCCAGATGAACCTTTACCCCACCAAAACCCATTCATCAGCTTTTCAATATCATCACAAACACTATGTGGGATCAGAAATAAAGACATCCAAAAGTTTGGAATCGTTTGCGCAGCTGTCTTCAATAAAGTAAGCTTACCCTGCTTAGACAACTCCTTAGTAGTCCACCCCTGTAATTTGTGATCAACCTTCTCAGTCAAGAAACCAAACACATCCCGTTTATTTTTCCCTACAAACATAGGCATTCCCAAGTACTTGCCCGGCTTATCTACTTCCTCCACCTCCAAACTGGTACACAGACAATATCTATCTTCCCTACTGGTATTCGGATTAAAGATGTTACTTGACTTACCATAATTAATGTCCTGTCCTGAACATCTCTCATATCTATTCAGAATTTTCTTCATTGTATTAGCTTCACTTCGTGTTGCTCTAAAGAAGAGGTAACAGTCGTCAGCGAATAAGAGATGAGAAACACTCGGAGCATCCCTTGCTATTTTACAACCATGAATCAACCCCACTTCTTCATGTCTTCTAAACATGGCACTCAAACCCTCTGCACACAGGATATACAAATAGGGAGAAATCGGATCTCCTTGGCGCAATCCCCTTTGAGGCTTAACTTCACCAAAAACTGTACCATCTCTCCCAAAACTATAAGAGACCGAATTAATATAGGCCATCAATCTTGTAATCCAAACCGGATGGAAGCCAAATTTTCGAAGCATACTCTCCAAAAAACTCCATTCTAACCGATCATACGCTTTTGAGATATCAATTTTTAATCCGTCAACTCCTGTCTTACCTTGAGTACGTCTATGAATGTAGTGATTAACTTCTAAAGCTATAATAGCATTATCTGTTAACAATCGACCTTCAAGAAAAGCACTTTGATTCCCAGATATAATATCTTTAAGACAAGGTTTCAATCTATTAGTAATGACCTTTGACAGAATTCGCATCAACACATTACATAATGCAATCGGTCTATAATCCGCCATCTGCTTCGGATGCTTGATTTTAGGAATTAGGCATATCAAAGTTCTATTAATTCCTTCAGGCAACATACCAGTCATCATAAATTCATGACAGAACTGAGTGACATCTTCTTCCACTATAGCCCAATATGCTTGAAAGAAGCCAGGGTTTAAACCATCTATTCCCTGAGCTTTTTCTGGGTACATCGAAAAAACAGCACTCTTAACCTCTTCAGTAGTCACTAGCATCAGCAAACTATCATTATGCTCAGCTGAAACTGTACTCACACATTCACCATCCACCAGACCTTCATCTACCCCACTCGTTTGAAAAATATGATCAAAATAATCAGATATAACTCCCTGAATTTCCTCATCAGACTCTTTCCACATACCATTCGAATCCTTCAACCTTTTGATCGAGTTATGCTCCTTTGTAGCTGATGCAAATTTATGAAAAAACCGAGTATTTTTATCCCCCTCACGTAGCCAGAACTGCTTTGCTCTCTGTTGCCAGTAAATTTCTTGCTTTTCAAGCAAACGCATATACTCCCACCTCACTTTATTATACCTCTGAATACCCTCCACATCCCTTCTCGAACGATACCGCCTCAAATCCTTCTTACAATTTTGGATTTGATCCCGCATATTCTTTAGCATACCTCCACCCCATTCTTCCAATTTTGAGCACACATAAGCCATTTTATCCATGATGTTTGACCCCTCAATTCTATTCTAACACTCCAACACCAAATTACGACATTCATCTTCCTTTATCCACATATTTTCAAATCTAAAACGCCGTACTCTAGGCATGAACACTTGTCTGTTTAGAGTAAGAAAAAGAGGAAGGTGGTCAGAAGTCGAAACTTCCATTACCCTAACCTCAGTCGCCGGAAACAGCTCCACCCACTCCTTGTTAGCCAACCCCCTATCCAACCTTTCCTGAATCCACCTTTCTATACCCCGCGATCTCTCCCAAGTAAAACACTCTTCCTGATATCCCAAGTCTAATAAATTACAATCCTCCAACGTACTCCGAAACCCTTCTAAAAGATGCCTTGGATGTCTTCGACCTCCTCTCTTTTCCCTAACACTAGCCATATCATTGAAATCACCCATTATGCACCAAGGTAACTCCGAATTGATAGATAAGTGCCTTATTAAATTCCACGAATCCATCCTCCGTTCTCTTTCCGGATAGCCGTAAAAACCCGTATATCTCCACCTTCCTACCTGCTCATTTGAAACCTCAAAGTCAATAAAGTTTTAAGTACTTCCTGTGATTACAACCCCCTTTATTTTTCCAAAAAAGAGCTAACCCACCACATGCAATTACACATGAATTGCATTGTGTAATTTATAAAATCTGCATTAATTAGGAGCTCTTGAACATTCAATACTGCTTTCAATTATATTTGATGTACATATATAATAACGGTGAGACATTGCTGGAGATTTGTGCAAATCAAAGAGTAGTGATGAAGAACTTGCTAACTGGAGTTTCAAAGAGCTTAGAAGTCGAGGAATCCTATCTATACAACGTAGCTGAAATGGACAGCGGATGGATATTGTCTTCTGTAACATAGCTATCAACTCATCAACTCTATAATAGTAGTGATGAAGAACTTGCAGGTTTATCTCATCATACAGACTATGGACTCTTGAGTATACTCTAAAATTATAACCAACCATATTCGTTCTCGTGTGCCCCATTTCTTTTGACATAGAATAGTTTTTGATATAGTATGTTCCTAGGTTTCCTATATTTGGGGGGGGGGGGGGGGGAGTCAATGAAAAATATTGTCCAAGTCAAAGTAAATAGACCAAGGAAAAAAGTTTCATCTTAAAATGTTGGAAAATATCTTAGAAAACACGACTACATACGTCAAACAAACAGGACCTTAGAAAACGAAAATTTTATCAAAAAACCTCTTTCTGGGTTTCTCCAAACGTCCCAAGTATAGGGCAAACTTCTTCAATAAAAATTCCATTTGCAGTTTAATAAGTATAAACCGATATCACAAGATCTAATTCAATCTCATAACTCTGAAAACAACACAATTCTACACATATAAGATGCAAGACTTCATCTTCTACCAAGATCACCAACAAAAGCATCTGTCGCTAATTTAAAAAATTCCACGAGTCATGCACTCTTTCCCCATCTCCATCCCCTAATATATAAGCAAACCGACTTATGAGCCTCCTATAAAGATGGAAAAAAACATTCATTTTCGCAAAAATGCTACTGTGGCAATCCGCGACCCTACTGATCCACCAAACATAAACGTCGGATACGAACGAATATGATCAAGGTAGCCAAACAAAGGACAATCTCGGCCAGCTTCGTTCACAGGAGGGGTTTCAGAATCCTGGGATGCAGCAATCATTCTCTGATTATAATTATCCATTTCTTGCACCAACTCATCTTTTGTATTGTTACATGAGGTTATTACCTACACAGTCAAACCAGAATATGCCGAATGATTATTACTGAAGCAAATCACTAGGCAGAAAAATGGAGAACAGGTCATCAGACTATCTACAAACCCATAAGAATGCTTACCAGCAGTCCACCTGGAGCTACAAGCTTTGAGATTGAATCCCAGTACATGATCCTGAAATTTGCAAGCTCAATTTAGTACTCAATCCTTCATACTTTCAATATCAGATTAGGTCAACAATATAGATTACAGTTCTCTTGCTAATAATTCTAAAATTCAATTGCTATGAGATAAATGCAAGATCTGGAAAACATGGGATCAATTTATATATGAAAAGAACAAGCAAATAGCCAATTATCAATTTATGACTTGGTTCCCCACCTCTTGATAGGACCATCAGGATGCAACCCGATGGCATCTAAAGTTCCCTTGTCAATAACAAGCTGAAACTTTCTCTCTATCTTCGTTTCAAGAACATCATCCACCTGCAAATCATATCAAAGATTAAAACAGGTATGCTCACCAAAAAAAAAACCACATGTAACTGATAAATTACTGTTGGTCATAAAAAAGAACATAACAGGAATGAGAAGTAGTCTTTTAAAATTCTTTAAAAAGGAAAAAGAAATCACAGAATAGTGACTCCGATTGTGCAAACCCTACAAACTACTGTGTCACAAAAATATTACTTGGCCACTTTGGTGAAATAACTACAGTATATACATCAAAACATATCTTGATTTAAAAGATTTCCTTTACACCGAGATGATTACAAGTAGCAACAGGCCAACACAATGGTGTATTCATTCTCAGCTACATACACTCCTACGGGCCGACTAAATGTTTCTATGCTTTCATTTGGCTTGTTTGTATTATTTAGTCTTATTTTAAAGTACTAAGCATCAATTTATGATTACATAATTATAACTCATGAACAAACAAAAAGCATGAATTCTTTCATAGAGATTCCGCACTCTATCTATTAATGGCTCATCTCTCCTACTTATCTAAAGAAAAACTTCATAGGTGTTGTTGGTAATTTTTCAATAAAATAAATTTAACCTTCATGGTAATTGACAGCTCACTTAGTTACAACATTATAAAACCATCAGTTTTCCAAAGTTTAATAATCATAACATGACTGTTTTACAAATCTAATATGAAAAACTAAATTATCTGCCACTGATGTGGCAGATGCTTTAGTGGGTGTTTGGGTTTCATTAAAGCGGACTTATATGGGCCATCAGCCCGTTGTAGCTTAAACAAACTGTTTGGCAAATCTGCATATCGAGCTTATTTACTACTTTCAAGTGCATAAGTTAAAAGTTAACATTTGGGTACTTTCTCAAAAGAGGCCCAGCTTATTTCATTAAATTAATCAATTCATGTGGATAATGTCATTGATTCATGAATAAAAATATGACAGTGTTCTTTCACAATTATAATGGGACAAAAATAAATACATATAAAAGATTTCATTATAATTAACAAAAAAATTATATTAATAGTGCTACTAAAATTACGTATACTTTGAATTTGTATTTCAGTATATGTATCTTCAAATTTTGAATTTTTAAATAAAAAATTCTTGTATTAAATTACTTAAGTTTTGTTATTAAAATATTATGTTGACTTTCAAGTTATTAATTTACCAAATACTTCATTGATTTATAAGTAAAGTATCCAAACACCTATATCACTTATAATTAATAATTTACTTATCACTTTACTACTTTCAAGTGCATAAGTTAAAAGTTAACATTTGGGTACTTTCTCAAAAGAGGCCCAGCTTATTTCATTAAATTAATCAATTCATGTGGATAATGTCATTGATTCATGAATAAAAATATGACAGTGTTCTTTCACAATTATAATGGGACAAAAATAAATACATATAAAAGATTTCATTATAATTAACAAAAAAATTATATTAATAGTGCTACTAAAATTACGTATACTTTGAATTTGTATTTCAGTATATGTATCTTCAAATTTTGAATTTTTAAATAAAAAATTCTTGTATTAAATTACTTAAGTTTTGTTATTAAAATATTATGTTGACTTTCAAGTTATTAATTTACCAAATACTTCATTGATTTATAAGTAAAGTATCCAAACACCTATATCACTTATAATTAATAATTTACTTATCACTTATACGCTACTTATCCACTTTAAGTAAAAAGTAACTTAATTTAAGATTAGCCAAACGAGCCCTTAGTATTGAGAACCAACCTTTATAATGAATCGGTGTGCTACTGCCCGAACAAAACAAAAATTAAAAACATAATATTTCATCTAAAGTCTCTAATGGTAATGGGATATCGAATATGGCAACGAAAGAAGAAAAAAGGTCAGTCGAATTTCAGAATAGCATGTCCTGAAATGTTTCATAGTTAAATATATAAGTTTATCACTAAAGGGCCTACAATGGCAAAAACAAGTAGAGAAAACTAAAAGTAGCTTTGCCCGATACAATTTGTTATCAAACATGGAAAGATAATGAAATCATGGAATGAATGCAGTACACAGTTGGTTTCAGATAGTTGCCCTACCAAAAATTTGATTCTGGAAAACCCATCACGATCAGCAAGGCATCGAGCAAGATCAATTGCTCCTTCACTATAATCAGTTCCAACAAGATCTGTGAACCTGCATCCATGAACACCAAAAACCAGTCAGTTTGGATTTAAGTCATATGACTACATTACAATGGTGATAAAACAATTTTGACAATTGAGGTGATGAGTATATCTCAATAATATAAAAACCAAAAAAATATTAAATCAGCTTTACAAATAGTAACCACAAACAAGGTCAACTTGCAATGATGTCATATGGCTATGTTTGATATTAAACTGTTCATCTGTTCACATTGTTAAACTGGAACAAAAGAATATCACATACTCTTCTGTTTTATTATACTTTTTATATTTGTTCCGGTTCAACAATTTATTATCAAACATACAATATAAGTAATATAATAAAACATAAGAATATTGTTAGTTACAATATCAAATATGTAGAACTCTATATCAATATTAATTGGATAAATGTGATATATTCATATATTAAGGCTACGGAGATAGAATTAGAGGAAGAGACCATATACTTGCTAAATATTTTAAAGTATTATAGTATATAATATATAATAAATTATTGATTGGTTCAAAGGAATTTGATTTATAAAGAACCAAAACCAACAAAAAGAACTTGACGGTTTTACTTAATACCTCTAACCGAAATCATAAACCGTATATAGGTTTTGGATTGGTTCGTTTGGGTCGTGATTTTTTGGAAGGTTAAGCAAACTTGTTTTCTACCTAGTTAAGTAGTTAATTTAATTCGATGAGTGAAACAAGGGGAAATAATTAATAAGAATTGATGTGCAATCATATGATTTAGGCATTTAGCAAAAATACTTGGTATTCAATTAAGAGATACAACTCACATTACATAGAAATACCATAAGCCCAGTAAGTTCATAAAAACTGGATTAATAATTAATATTCATACTCATATTACATAATTAATTTTATTATATAATCTATTCAATATTTGTTATGTTACCTGGAGTCAGACACGAGTGTAGATCAAGGGTAGATTCTTGAATTTGAAATATTGGGGATTCTTGAATATGGATCCGAAATTAGGCACGGGTGCTAGGACTCGACATATAAGCTTTGAAAGTGAAACTTTGTATTCTTTGTTCAGCTTATTTTTTTATATATTGTCTATTCTACCAATATAGCTTATAAACGTAGTTAACTAGTTATATATGTTAAATCCATAGCATACGATTAAAAAGACACACCAAAAAAAGTAAACCACATCCTCATTTCCTATAAAGAAGTCGTTATAGGCCTTATATATCATTTTGACCTTAAATTGTGCAAGATGAAGTGCCCAGTTTCATAGCGAAAGATCCAGCTCAGATTCCATACCCACACCTATGTCATGTCAAATTGACACGGATATGAATACAAAAACAGAAGTCCGGGTAACAGAGAATATTGGTATATCTCTCAGGCTTCGCCCAGGAAAAACGGTACTCAATAGTCGGACATGACCCGTCAGTCGTCAAGCAAAAACTAAAAACTATAGAAGGAGAGAAGTAACTCGCTGGATAAGGCTTGAAATTAGATCAAGAAAGATAATTAAACAAAGTGTACAGACAAAAGTGATGAAGTGTAGAAGATAGTGAGATTATATTCACCATGCATCGATTTAAGGTTATTCCTACTCAACCTATTTCTTTCCTTCTCTATAGCGGCAAAGGCAATTAGTATTTGTTTCATTTTCCTGATCAGATCTAGTATAATATTATTTCCCTTACAGATCTAGTAGAAAATTTAGTTCCCTCCTTGCCTAACTCTCCCCACAAACCAAATTTGTCGGTCATGACAGATGAGCACACATTTTTACTTAGCGCAGCGCAATGCGCGTAAATGTTTGAAGTTGCGGCTTATTTAAAAGGAAGCAACCTCTCTCGTCACATTGTTGCGATCACCCCCGAGCTTATGGGATCATTCCACAACTATGCAATCACCGACTAGTTTAATACTCAAATGGCCAACACCTCCAACTACATAGAAAAAATGCATTTTGAACAGCATATGATTATTCACTAAACTCTACCCTTTCCTCAAGACATTCTATTGACGAGCAATGAAAAAAGGTGGTGTCAAAATCTATGTTACTTCGACCCTTCTGTTTAGGTCGCCATACCCGTGTCGGACACTCAGATACGACACTTATTTCGTGTCAGATTCTTTGACTAAAATATGGACACTTAGACCAATTTAAAGATCAAATATGAGTCAACATACGATTCAAAAAAAATACATAAGAGAAAAGAAAGATGCAAGTATAAAATTAAATTAGGGAAGACGCCTACTTTGAGAAGTCCTTTAGAATTTAATTTAAGTTCTATTGTTATTCTTTGCTAAGATATCTAACTTATCATACTTGTTTATTTATATATTATGCCATGTCCCCGTATCTGTGTCCCCAGTTTTTAGGCTTTTCAAGTCCGACATCCAGATATGTGTTGTGTCCGACACTCCGCACCCGAGTCTTAGTAACATAGCACCCTACAAGCTTTTAACAGAATGCCAGAACCAATTAGGGATAAGTTTTGTTTATTTCCCGCGCAAGTAGTTCCCTTGCCTAATAGAAAAACAGGGGAGAACAGGGTAGGCCTAAACTCGAAAAAGGGTATTAGACATTATCAACTTCACATGTCCAGTATTTGTTTAAAAACATATAATTTTTATTTATAAACATGCAAAGAGTGTATTTAAATCAAAGTGAATTAGTGTACGAGAATGTCAATACAAACAGAATGAGATTACAACCACCAGCAGTTATCATGAGATATAAAAATCCAGCAGGATCAGCACTTGCTATACAAAATTTCTCGACTTCTGTTAAAAAGGAAGAGATATCTAAAGTTGGATCTCATTTTTAAGTCAAAGTCTCACATAGAAATGTAAAACACACACCCACACCACACATGTTGCAAATAGTAGAATTAGTAAGCTTCAAAAAGTACCCCTGCTTAGCAAATTCTTGAAGCAGCAGACCGTTACCGGTCCCAATATCAAGCACACTCCAATCTTTTAAATCCTTTTCACCCTGTTCAAAAGGTACTGAAGTACCATCCTCCACGTGATTAAGCATTTGGCCACGAGCTATGTCATTGCACAAGCCTTTCGTCCAGGATGCAACCATTTCCATAACATCAGCCCCAAACCTACAAAAGAACAGAAATTCAAATTTATGATTGCCAAAGTATTAAAAGTCCCGACAGTGACCACATAATCATCGTTTTAATCAAAAAAGTTGTGCACAGAGTTGCGGACACATTTACGAAGTAAACAAAAAACCAGGTACAAGTACCAAATTTCGCCAGTGTGTCCATGCTCACGAAAGCTTGCCAGTTCAACTGCATATGCCGCATCCCAGTAACTTTGAAAACCTAGCATCGATGAAACTGCTTCAACATCCGGCTCCTCCTTATCAGAACTGCTAACACAATTTCTCAACCGTTAGTTAAGCATCAGCCTTCCCAAACATATCTTGATCCTAATAAAGTCCTTACTAACCAACAAATACTAGCATATATACTTATATACCGTAAATCAGCATTCATCACTAGTACAAATACCGAAATCCATATTCACAACGAAACAACTAATTTTCAAACATAATCAACAAACATTTAACACACTAACATAAATCTCCACACCGTAAATCAACATTTATTACAAGTAGAAACTCCTTAATCTAAAATTAACAGACCGAAACAACTAATTCTCAAACACTAGGTCACCGTACCAAACATAACACCCTCATCATCATTTTTTTATCGATATCTTAATGTAGTCCATATTTTCACCCCTAAAATTCACTTACACTCAAGTACAATCATCGATCCGAGTAATTTAACACTAGCAAATACAAATACATTCATCAAAATAAAAACAAAATTATAGATAGATAGATAGAGATATATGTGTATAACCTGTAATCAGAGATAGGAGGATAGATAACAGCAGAGAGAGCTTCGGAAGCATCAGCGTGACGTTGATCATCGTCAAGTGTGCTACCGTAATCGCTCTTAATAGACCATGAATCCGCGGCGATAGAGCGGTCGTCGTCGGAGATTAGATCGGAGGTAGTCGCGGGTGGACGCGCCGTGAAGACCTCGGTGTCTTCCGGTGGGGGGAGTCTAATCATCACTGCCATGGTGAGATGCTGAGAAACCCTAATTCAACACAAAAGGGGGATGATTTAGGATAGATATATGTATATTGAGAGAGTATATATATGTATGTAGGCTGTATATATAATCTGGAGAGAGTAATGACACTGTAATTAGAAGGTTTATTTGAAGATTGATACCAAGATGATGCCACGTCGGATGGCACCAACGAATGGTATTTTTTTTTCTTTTCCAGATATATTTTTATATAAATATTAAGGATATATTTTGTAACTTTTCGCTTTAATTTTTAATCGGAATTAATATGAAATTTGATGAATTTCATGTGCTATAAATTATTAAATTTTATTTAATGACGCTTGAAATTAAAATTTTAAACATTTTTCATCTTTTAATAAAAAATTGAAGTTGTAGAAGTGTGCTAGATGTGTTATTGTTAAATGTTTCGAGTCAAAATTAAATTTATTTCATTAAAATTACAAATAACCCAATTTTAATCAATCAAAATAGTTTGATTTTGTTACATACTCTAAAAAATAGCAAAGAATGATGTTTACCTTATATTTTAGTCATCATATTTAAATAATTATATTTTTTTAAGTTAGAACCTACTAAAGCTCTAAATAATTTATCCAAGTAGAAATAAAATGATCTTAAAGTTGCCCCTTAAAATTGACTAATACAATAATATCAGTCTGGTCTGGTGTCAAATAATCCTACCTTTTCTTAATCAAGCTATGCACCAAAAATGTTTTGAAATATAATAAATCTGGAGTTCTTTCGTCCTTGGATGATTTCCTCATCTTGATTTTTCTTTTTTTAAATGAAATTTCAAAATCCAATGTTACATGATGACATTTCCATGAATTGTTTCTAAATTTGTACTTGTTCTTTTATGAAATATTATTCTTAAAAGTTTTGAAGCAAACAAAATTAAGAAAAGTTAACTGATGGGCTAGTATTTGTACCATAGTTCATTATTCACTTGTATTCACCATTCCCCCTCTATAGACTATAACAACAAAACCTAGAAGAGTAATATTCACATGCGTTCATATATGAGGATAGACAACTATACTTCAACACTACCTCCTCCCAGCTTCGATAACTGTACTTCAACAATAGCTTCTCCCAGCTTCCAAATCTTCAACTGTCTGCTGAGTGGCAGCACCATTTGAAGCTACTCCCCTGGAATTTCTATCATTTTGTTGCGGCTCAGTTTGTGCGACTCCAAGCTGTGTACTGCAAGTATTTGCAGCATCCAGGACACGCCCATTTACAAGTGATTCCTCCAACACTCGGAAATACGCATATGGACCCCAACCTACAAAACATATGTTAGCAGAAGTTAGAACACGCGACTTAATTACTGTCTTATGACCACAGTCTAAAACATATAATCACATTAAAATGATATACTCGGAGCACCATCTTTACATGTATTATTTGGCATCCTATATATGGTGCTGAGAATAGGTTTATGTACTTTTCTTCCATCGCTGCCGCTTAAGGATATCAAGTCAATGCATATTCAACCTCAAATATGCACACATCTTAAATGTTCGTTAAGTACAATTTGACAGTTAATAATTCGTCCCTGGGGGCATAGCTGCCAGGTGGCAGGTTCTGGTGAAAAAACTAGATACGCGGTAGCCCTAATAACACAACAAATACACATTTTATTACCATTCTCAAACTACATTTAATATTTGTCACCAAATAGCAGAAACATATACTGTAAGTTGAAGACATGTACATCGAACAGTATGAGAAGTACGGACACGGTGTGGTTACGACATCTTGTACAGGAGCCCAGAAAACACTCTGATGGCATTCGCTAACACAATCGTCAAGCATCAACTAGTCAAGAGATGACTCCATGGGATTCCTGATCCAACAGAACCAATCCGACTCATTTAGGAAAAAGGTTCTAAAACAGCCTTTAAGTTGGGTAGATCGATATATAGTCTTCAGTTTTTTTCGAAAAAGTTAGTTTTTCTCAATTTTCCTTTCTTCCTTGAACAGAATCAAGCGGCAATCATTGCTTTTCTACTTGCTATTCAATATGCCGACCCAGTGACTCTGTTCAGATGATATGAGTGTTTGTGTCTATAAAGTGAGATTGTGACGTAAGTGATTTATTGTTCAATACCTCGATTTTACAGATGAGTTCAGATAGTTTGGCTATGATACAAATAGGGATGATCAGTGTCACTTCATATCTTTAATATGTATTATTATATATTACAATAATATTTATAAAAATATGTATCGTCACAACTCACAAGTCACAAGGCTTCTCCAGTCATGGCCCTCATGGAATTCCTCATGAATGTCGTGGCACCATGGCACCAAAACAACTATATGGACAGTCTGATAAGAAGGATTATATGACCATAAATAGGGTCTTCGACTTTTGCTTGAATTCTACGTACCAAATTTTTGAAGGATGAATACCGTCATCACTTAGTCTTTTACTAGTAACAGGGCTTAAATAAAAAACCAAGCCTGAATGTAGCAAGTACAAGATATGCACGTACATTAATGTATTATAGCATTCAAGTTCAGTCCAAGTATCAGTGTATCCTGAGCATGTCCTTTTGCCTAAATCAAGACCACCATAAGTCAATTAATACTTCTAGTCACTCGTAAACATTTATGTTCAGTCAATCAGATAAAATCGTATATATGCTTTCATAGTTAGGATAAAGCTAGCTAACTTCACAGTCTTATATTTCTGGACTTTCTTGCGGAAAGTCTAGTCAAGCTACTGATGAAGTTTATCAAATCTAAGTACTTATTGTTTGCATTAGGCACGTCAAGGTCAAGCTTGATATTGAGCTCAAAATCAGCTTTTTTTATTCTCATTCGAACTCGAACAAACTTCTATTGAATTGAACACTGAGTTGCCACAGAATTTCAACACACTTACAGCCCTAACTGAGAAATAACTCTATACTGATGAAACCATATACTAGTAATATATTCAGAAGGATACCTTCACTATGATAGGGAGGTGGGAAGAACTGCAAATAGCAAAATGTGGCTATTGTCAAACCTGCAAAAGGACTAACGTTTAGCTTTTACAAATAAATTCACCAATGCATAGTAATAACTTAAGAATGAAGACTGAAACTTTAGTTGAACTTGCCTATGAGACCTCCAGCGAAAACATCCTGCCAGTGATGCCAATAGTCATCCACTCGAGATATCCCAACAAGGGATGCAATTAATAGTGGGAAGAAAACAATGCAGAGTTTTGCAACATGGCCTCCACGATCGAATGCTTTTATTTTTCCAGATAGATAGAGTGACAGAAATCCCAGCCCAGAAAATGACCCTGCAATCATTCAATTTACAAGCTAAGAGGTGGTCCGGAAACGTATATTAAACATAGCTACATTATCATGCAAAACAATCAGAATCATTTAAATTCTGCATCCCCGACATGAAACTTCATTAAAATTAACATGCAATCACTATTTATCACATCAAAATAATATAATCAAGCAGATTTAGAAGTAATTGCTGCTCACAAGCAGTATGTCCACTTGGAAAACTTTTATGCCCTTCTCTTACAGTACTTGTGCTACCATGACAGATAACATTTCCCCATTGATCATAGATCTGCAAAAATGAGCAAATGTGAAATTTCGAAGTTAAAAGCACAATTGCTTAAAAAGTACAAATCTGATCTCTAAGAAGAATCCATTACTGCTGGTTAATAGCATCATACATCTTTTCCGTCAGGAAAACAACGCCAGAAAAAGTCTGGCCGGGGTCGACCAACGGCATCTTTTATTGCATCTGTTATAACCGCAGTTATTAGAACAGAGAATAAGAGGCCTGCCATCAATCAGGTAAGATCAAAACAATTGTCAATTTACTTAATATTTCAATAGGACCGCATATGTAGCAAGATCAAAGAATATCACCTAAGACACCATGATGAAGATCATAAACATCTCTCCTACGAAAATAGAAGATGAGAATAATGACCATTGGCAACAGGACTGCATATATCTATCAACCAAAGAAATAAATGAGACAAGATATGCTAACCACTCAGCTATTGTAATCACAGAAGCAATTAGATAAAGCAAATGGTGATGACAAAGGATAACTCACAGGAACGGCCCATACTGGAACAGTGTTACTTTTTAAGGGGAACTTGAGATCACTCATCATATCCTTTCCAACATACCGATAAAATGGATGAATAATATTTAGAATGACATCTATCACCAACAAAAGTATCAGTATCAACCAGTCATGCATGTGTGTCCTGGCCACAGTGTATCCATGAGATCTAACAGTATGTGACCCAGACTGTGCTCCCATCATCCTTTTCTGCAACTAAAATACAAGAATTATATATTATCACGATTACAATGTAATCATGTATGTAAAGCATATATTCTTAGAAAATATAATACAATAATGAAGTTATCTTTTAATAAGCCCCCAGTGTTCAGTTTTTATAAACTTATATTGAACATTTTCTTCATAAGCGAACATATTTTCCATGGTTTTAAGCCAAGTATATTAATTACAACCACTTTAAAAAAGAAAAAATGTAACCTAACAACCAGGCTGGAATGGTTAGCCCTCTCCCCTGTTTCTAAAGGGCGAGACTGTTCAAGTCTCATATTTGTGCTGTGAGTGAGTTCAAACATCCTCAACCTAACTTTGGAGAGAGGGGTGCCAGTGACAATTTATATTGAGAAATGGACTAGTCACAACAGTATATATACTAGCATGTGATATGAATGCAGAATGACAATTTAACCCGGAGTCTACAATCAAAAAACTGTTAGTGGTCCACTGTGCCACTATGTACCATGTCACCCTGTTAGTGCCCATTTTTTGTGGAGCACGGAATTAAGATATTAATTTATAATTATTTTACGTCATTGTTTAGGTGATAGGTTTACTTGTAACATATTATATAATTTAATTACATTATAAAAATAGTTCATTACGAATTTTCAATAAAAACAGAGAATAAGAAAATGATTTGTCTCCCCTGTTATTAGGATTTTACTTGTTGGTTAAATATTAGGATTGTGCTCCTCTATATAAGGAGATGTAATATTTTATTATTGAAAGACTTTAATAGATTTTGAAATGGAGAAATTGTTTCTCTTGTCATGGATTGCAATCCATGGTACAAATCCTAGGGGTAATGGTTCTTATGTGGTTGGTTAATCCATTAAATCTATCCTATGTATTGTTTTAATTCTTTGTCCAGCATCACCATTAAGTTAATTTTCAAGTACACGTAATAACTTCTGGAAATTAATGCAATTGATGAGCATTGAGAAAAGTAGAGACAAGTAGGATCGAGATCTGCACATATTAGTAAGAGGGCGGATACATGCTATAGACCCCAAGGGATATGATATAAACAAGTCAATAGGTAATTCAAATAAACTCTCTAACAGTCTACTCAGCCACCTCAACATTTCTCCTACATCTCTTTCTACGTTAACAAGCTACTTTACAGGCAGCTCAGGAACTAAACATTCAAAGTGTTTGCAGCACTACCCGAAACGCAATGTAAAAACAAATGCCACATTTCAGATGAAAAATAATAATGCAGAGGATCTTAGGAAGAGTAGCTGATAAGAAAAATAAGTTTGGTTGCACGAAATGCTTCATATAGAAAAATCTTCTTCTAAGATACATTTCTACGCATAAGGTTTGATATTCAACAGACAACTAGCGACAGAAATATTACAAAATAGCACAAACGCAGACTGCCCTCTTCACATCAAGGACAAGAGATAGAAAATGACTGTGCATATCTTAAATGCATAGCTTATAGGCTATTAGTCATCACGTGATGAACATTATATACATGATAAAGAAAACAAACCTCTTTGTCCTTAGATTCTAACAAGGGTAAGTAGAGCGGAGAAGAATTTCCAGTATTAATTGCAGAAACCTCCAGTCTTTGGCTCGGTTCATCCTGGGTGATCATCAAGACATGAGTCATCAGTATGATGAATTTGAATTAAAATATCCAATACCATGAAACCCATAGTCTACTCTAATGCCGGTCAAAACTAGGATATAAATAAGTTTATCAGAATCAGTCACCGGACCATACCAACAGATAACCAACAATACATTTAAGATACCATCACGCAAGACTTATAATATCATGTCAAAAGACTCTGCAAGTTCAGTCAGAGTGTTTTGTACTGTATTAAGCAGTAAAGAATTAGTTACAGTACCGAACACCTAGTTTATATTATTTATCCAATCTCAACCAACTGAGAAGCATAAAATGTACTTTGGGTACAGCGTGAAATCAATGAGGTCAGGGATCAAAATTTGCAACTGAACAATTCTTTATCTTAAGTCTGATAGATTCTTAAAAAGCAAATAATATGAAACACACTCCATTAGTTCCAAAAAAAACTATTACTAAAAAAAGGATTGGCTGAGCCTCTTTGCATTGCAACCTTACAACGGCATCAGGATTGTTTATCTCCTAACTGCAATTTAAGTTTAATACTAATTCTTTCTCACAGCTCAATCGGGGAAACGTTAGTGTCTGAATAATGCCTCGAGTCACCCAATTGTAAAGTGGTGACTATCTATTAAACTACAGTAAAACCTCTATAAATTAATAATGTTGGGACCGGGAAATTTCGGCAAATTTTATTAATTTATAGAGATCATTGATTAATCGAGGTAAAATTTGTAGTGTTGCTATTATGTTGGGACAAAAAATCTGCATTCAAAATATTAATTTATCGTGGTATCGAGTATTAATTTAACGAGGTTTTACTGTAGTCTGTTTATTACAGAAATTACACAGCTCTAAAACTGACAATAATATCTCAAAACTTGCCAAAACAAATGTACTTGATAGTTGATAGATATAGTTAACCAAATTTAATGTATAGAATTAGGTGAATACTACTTAAACATCAATCAAAAACTCTTGTTAACTTACCAACACTTCGGGAATAATAATGCAAGAGCTTATATAACAAGATATTTAACATAATCAATAAAAACATAAATTAACTAAAGTGACAATTAAATGAAGAGAATAAAGTACAGCAATGGCGTGTGTGTATGTGTATTTATAAGTACCAAACTGGAATCCGAAAGAACTGAGAAGGCAACGAACCTGTGATGAAGCACGCAAATTGTTAAAACAAGACGAGGATCTCATTTATATTAGTGAAATTGGGGTTACAAATATATGAATGGAGATACGTTAATTCACAAAAAAGCTATAGAATAGTTAAGTAATAGTGTATAATTAAATATTTTACCTTCAGTTTAGTTATACAGCAGAGCAATGGGGAACTAAAGCTTGTAGTTTTGTGGGCATGAAACGTGTGAGTGGTGAGTGAGTGAAAGAATGGATAGAACTCGGTGACTCGACTTGTTGTTTATGTGCTGGCATGTGTATCACTGCGCCACGTTTTTGTTGGACTGACTATGCAGTAACTGGGCCCGACAGTTTTAATTAACTCTGATTCAGCTTCTCGAGGAGCCCAATTTGAAGGTCCAAGCTCTGCCCACTGATTTTTTAGTGATAATAAGAATTAGTGTTCTGAAAATTTAGTTAAGTCGGCCAAGTGTTTGTTTAAAATATTTTTGTGAAAAATCGGCTCGAAATCAAATTCGGTATTAACTTTTTCAGTTTTTTATTATAATTTTTTTAGAGGGATGCAATAGTCTATGGAGAATAAAACTGCACGAATCTTTTGAGAGGGTGATTGTTCTTTTTTGTAAAATATGGGTTGTGATATATGTGGTTTTTTTTTGCCCAAATTTAAAGCGAATTTCATTAAAATTTTGAAAGAGACTCAATCGGGACAAAATTCCAATTGATCATACAATCAAATTGAAAAATAAATAAACGAGCTAAATAATTAGCCGTCTTGTTTCCAGATTACTTAACTAACTAAATACAAATATTCTGAAAATTAAAAATGAAGATAATGGTTTCCCGAGCAATCCAGCCTGCATCTCCCCTGAAAACAGTAGCTTCACAATTGACCCTCACAGTAATTCCATGGATAATGCAATTTTCAGAGGACTCAGTTGCAAACACTGAGTTTAGAGGCCTCATGTTATGAACAGATTTTTTTGTGAGAGGTGAGCACATGCGATTTTCACTACCATTTCAAACACATCCCAGCTATCTACCTGCCGGATAACAGCTATAGACCTGCCGAAAGTGTTGTTGATGCGAGATATCCAGATCTCCCAATACACCGTAAAATTCATTTTCAACACAACCAACACATCGCATAAAGCGTGACACATCACACAATGCGAGACACTCAAACACACAAATAATAACTCAAATAGCAGAAAGAAGAAAACAAACAAAAGAGGATGTTTATTGATAGAAAAATTAAAAAAAACATGAGAAGAGGTGATGTGTGGATGGAGAAGGTGTGGCTAGGAATTGAGATGGGTATAAGGGAGAGGGGGAGAGAGGGAGAGGGGGAGAGAGAGAGAGAGAGAGAGAGAGAGAGAGAGAGAGAGCGAGAGAGAGCGAGAGAGAGAGAGAGAGAGAGAGAGAGAGAGAGAGAGAGAGAGAGAGAGAGAGAGAGAGAGAGAATTTAGATGGGAAGTAAGGAGATGTGGGTGATTAGGTTAGAAGGAGATGGGGCGACTGACTCTCATCAAGAAATGTTTGAGAATGTTTGAGATTAGTTGCAAAGGAGTTGGACCCTAGAATATATGTGGTTATTATAAAAGAAAATTTGATAATCGTCAAAAATTATCAAGTTGATGACGTATATTTGAACTCAATTACGGTTAGAGATACATAAAAAGTCCTTTGTGTCGGATTTTATTTAGGCTTTAAAAAAATCGAACTTTTTAAAAAACGGATCGGGTCGGGTTTTTTCAAAAATCGGACCGGACCGGACTTTCTTTAAAATATGAGGCTCGTTTTAGCCCCTCAGGTCGGGCTGGGCTTTTATTCGAGATTCTTTTTTTAAATTTAAATATTCGTCATTTTTGTCTTTTTTTTACAAAGCTAATATATTAATATAAAAAAAGAAAATCTTATAAAACAAACAATATGTGTTATGACTTAAGTCATAAAATATCATGAAATATCAATGCAACTCAAGAACTTTTTAATCATAATCTGCATTATGACTTAAATCGACCGTAAGTCATATAAATTTCCTCGTAATGATCATTTCGAGAAGCATGTTATTAGGAATTATGTTGTCCTTGATGATAAGCACACAAAAACACCTTGAAAAACATATTTGTATAAGTTAAGTTTGTAACTTATCAACGGATATTTAGTCTATAAATATCCGTTGATGAGGCAGCTTATCGATTGATAAGTCTGTAACATACTGCTTTAAGTCTCGTCAGATAAGTTGTTTGTTACTGTCATAGTTGCTAGAATTCCTAAGTCATGTTGACTATCAATGGATATGCAGAATAGGGTAGCTAATTGTATATAAGCTGTGCTATGTAATTCTGTATACGTGAAGTGATGTTTCAACGATGAAGCTTCTACGTCAATGGATATGACACTCCAGCAAACAACATTCAACCTATCGATCGATGTCTGCTTCAACGGATAAAATGTTGCAACCAATAATGTCTTGATATTAGAGGTTGATAGCGACTTGACATGCCTGACAGATCACATGGGTTGATAGACTTAAAAAGGGTATGGAAGCCAGTATTGGAAACGAAGAAGAAAAAGAAACATTCCTTATTCTCACAAGCAATTTAGCTGGTAAATCTAGTGCAAATCTGTCCAAGACAATCCGGACAAAATTGCATTACATGGAGACAAGGAGTGGCAGCAAACCCACAGATTACTTTGACTTTGTAATATTCGTTTATTTTGTAGGGTTTGTAAACTTGAAATATATATATATATATATATATATATATATATATATATATATATATATATATATATATATATATATATATTCAAGTGTAGCATGGCTGTGGATAGAAGAAAACACTAAGCTAAAACGCATAGAGCATTAGGTTTTCTTGTAAACACTAAGTCTTGTACTTGCAGCTGTGTAAACTTTACACATGTTATTTTCTTCAATACAACCCTCAGGTGGACTCGACAAATCCACCTGAAATTTTTAAAGAGTGTGTTGTATGTTTGTTTATGTTTTTATTTTTGTTCTATAGTTTTATCTGTTCATATCAAATCCATTATTTGTCCTCTTAATTCGAAAGAATTTTCATCAAGATTGTATTCAACCCCCCTTCTACAATCTTGTGGTGTCCAGGGGCGGACCGACAGTATAATGAGGGGGTGCCTAGGAACCCAGTGGGTTCTGGGTTTAAAGGGTAGTATATAGAAAATTTATTTTATGAACCCACTAAAATCTAAGTTAGGAACCCACTATATTTGAGTAGTCCATTAATATTTAATGCAAAAATAGCCCAAGCAAATGTGCAACAAAGACAGGGGATAATATGGGCTCAATTCAATAAAAAGCCCAAACAAAAATAAGGGATTAAATAACCACGTTTTAACTAAAAAGAATAAAACACAACTGAGTCACTGACTCCCTTCTCTGTGTCTCTCGGCTTGGGTGAAAAAGAAAGTGAAAAAGAAAAGCTTCTCTTAGTTTAGTGCTTTGCTGACTCAGTTGCATAATCCTGCTCAAGATTCCCAGCATCTCTCTTCTTCCGATTACTTTGTCTCCTCTTTTTGTAAGTAAATCTCTCTTCTTTTTGTTTAATCAATACCTAAGTTCTTTAATTGTTTAATACCTAATTTAGCTTCTTGTTAAGTACTTCTTATTAAATTTTTAATTAAGTGCTTGATTTTACTAATTGTTGAATAATAATGAACATAAACAATTTATGATAATAAGTAATTTTAATTGTAAAAACGTAATCATGATTATAGTTTAGTTTATTTACAGATTTAAAATGGAAAGATTCTTTAAAAGAAAATTACCGGAGTCATCAGAACCCGTTACCATTACCAATGAATCGAGTGGAAATGTTAATGTGCCTCGACCTAGTTCAACTCCTACGATGCCCAAATTAATTGATTTGAAAACTCTTCCATCGGATCCTTGTAAGAGAAAAAGAATTTTAGATTATCATCCTAACCAAAGAGATGAAATAAGACGGACATACCTACTTAGAGGACCTACTAGACCCGAAGGATATGAATATCCATCAAAGATGATAGGAGATAAGCCGAGACGTTTTAATCCTAAATGGTATGAAGACTTTGATTGGTTGGAGTATAGTGTAAAAGATGATAGTCTTTTTTGTTTGCCTTGTTACTTGTTTAAGGATCATGTTGGAAGACAGGGTGGGGGTGATACTTTCATATTTGAAGGTTTTAGTAGTTGGAATAAATTACATGAAAGACTTAAATCCCATGTTGGGGTTGTTGGTAGTATTCATAATAAGGAAGTTAAAAAATGTGATGATCTAATGAGACAAAATCAATCTATTGTCGTTGCTTTACATAAGCAAAGTGATATCACTAAGAATGAATATCGAATTCAATTAAATGCTTCAATTGATGTTTCAAGATATTTGTTGAATAGTGCACTACCTTTTCGTGGTCATGATGAGTTTGAAAACTCACTTTATAGAGGACATGTAACAACCCCAATTTTTCCGGATTTATTATTATTATTATTTAAATATTTTATTGGTTTTCCATAAAGAAATAATAAGATTGTGAATATTTAATTTTAATTTGAATGCAGTTATGTGTTTAATTGTTAATAGGTTATTCGGGTGGACTGTATTTGGTACTGTCTGTGTTAGTAAAAATTTATTTTATTAAAAATTTTTATTTTTATCAAAAGTGATTAATTGAGTTTTTTTTAAAATTTTATGGATCAAGTGGTATTTTATTGGTACAAAAATTGTACCCGATATTCTACCCGTGTACAAAAGTTTTATTTGTATAAATTATTAAAATGTTTAAAATTTTGTATTTTCACATTTTTGGTAACTTGAGATTATTTTAGAATTTTAAGGATCAAAACTATATTTTTCTCGTACTAAAATTTTACCCGGTATCTTATCCGTACCCCATTAATATTTGGGTGCATTATTAAAATATTTGAAAATTTTGTATTTATATTTTTGATCAATAAGGGAAAATTTCGAGTAATTTATTATATTAAAATATATTTTTAGTTGATTTTATTGTGTTTTGATTTATTTTTAAAGCATTTAAACGCATTATGATTTTTATTAAATAGGAAAATTATCCCATACGTGTTATGTGACTTCTGTGTAGCATAGATTATTTTATTCTATTTTTCTATAATTTTTATATTTTTAGAATACAGTTATTTCGCATTTTAATTTCCGGACCCAGCCCCTGTTGTGAATTAGAGGCCTTGTTATTGAAAAAATTATTTTTATACAATGATAGGATATATAAAAATGCATTATTTTGTAATTTTTGTAATATTCATAATTTTTGGGAAATTTTGATATATATATTACATTTGTTTAAAAATAAAAATTTTACATTTTTATCCCATAAAAATTATTTTTAAGGCATAATAATTTTAATTAGGGGTTAAAAATAGTTTTGGGGTATTAATTTTCGATTAATATAAATAGGAATCAGATTTTTTTTATTTATTAATAATTCATAAAATCAGATTTTTTATATATATAAATAAATATAAAAATATATTTTTCTCTCTCATGTTCTTGAGGATCAAATCCAAATTTGAAGGTGTTATTGATATCGGATTTTGGTGTTCTTATGCTCAAATCGAAGCTCTTGATCTCTAGTTTCATAATCTACAATCAATTTCATCAGAGGGTAAAATTTCGATTTTATATCAATTTTCTTTTGAATCTGCAAATTAGGGTTCTTCATAAAATTTGGGGCTTTTCGATTCTTTGATTTTTCCGGTTGAATTGATTGTTTGTATAGCTTCATATTGATTTCAGGAGTCCAATTATGTGTTCAATTTCATTGTTCTATTGCTAGTTTAATCAATTCGAAAATTAGGGTTCTTGAGCCTAATTTCGGGCTTTTTGATTGAGTGATTTTCCGGTTGTTTTGATGATTCCAATAGCTTTATTTATATGATGATTTAGAGTCGATTCATGTAGTTAATTGTATCACTCTATAGCCGGATTGTGATATTCAAGTTTGTTAGTTTATGCCCAATTTTCAAATCATTCTTGCAAAGCTTGTGTTGATTGTTTGTATGTAAGGTGTTAGGGGTTAGATTATATGAGTTATAAGCTTCATTTTGTGATGTTAAACATACAATTTGGTTTCGAATTGTAGAAAAACGTTTTTTGGCCGGAGTTTAGTTTGATTTTGGCCGGATTTTTAGTTTGGTCGAATCTGGGAATGAATGAATGGTATAATTGAGTTTAGAATGTGATTTGGAGTTAGATTGGTACTTAAAAACGTAACAATTGGTGCGTTTTGAGCATGACCGGAGGTTGCCGGAAAAAGTTTCCGGTGACCGGAAAACTGGGCAACCTCCATTAATGGAGGTGGTGTTCTTGGAACATTCAAGTGAAGATGGTGATGAATAGTACCTGTTTGATCCTTAAAATCTGAAAATCCAATTCTGAAAAATGGTTTTGGAAAATTATTTTTCAAAATTATTTATAAATTCGAATTTTATTTTCAGAAATTCGAAAAATACTTTTAAAAATTCGAAAAATTATTTTTAAATTTCGAAAAATTATTTTTAATTTCGAAAAATAGTTTTAAAATTTCAATAAATTATTTTTAATTCAAAATTTATTTTATTTGATTATTTTAAATATATTTAGCTAATATCTTAATTAATTTAAATTGATTGATTAATTAATAATAATCAATTAATTTAATTAATTAAATATTATTTAAATATGATGAGAAATAATCAAATTTAATTATTTTGGAAAATAAAATAATTTATTTATTTTATAAATATTATTTTACCTTTAATATTTATTCCCTTATTTGTTTAAAATGAAATAAAATTGTTTTAAAATTCTAAAAATAATCCGGGAGTGATAAAAATATTTTTAAAATTCTTAGATTTATTTTTTTATGAGTTGATTAATAAATAATTAATTTGAATATTCAATTACTTTAATTATTAATTGAATTATTCTTATTAATTGCATATTAATTCAACCGTTCGTCCGTTTTAAACGAGACAAATATTTTTGGAATCAGAAAAATGACCCGATTATTATAAAATTGATTTTAATTTAAAATTCAACTTTTAAATTTGGATCGACTTTTTACCAAACCTTTTTATTGAGTCGGTTATATCCGATAATTAGGATTTTGACCCGTTTTTTGTTTTAAAAATATTGGATAAAATCTTTTTATGATCTGATCAACATGCTATGTGATTATGTGATCTACTTATTAGTCTCTTTACGTGCGATGTGAATTATCAAAGTGTTTACTTCAAGGGTTAAGCGTTGTAATTATATTTCTTTTTCTTTATCGAGGATTAATTTGTAAGTATTGACTTAGGTTTGTCAGCAGAGATATAATGAAGAGGGTTGGAGATAGATGTGGTATTTTTTGTGGGTTATGAAAAGGTGGAGATGAATGCAGTATTGTTGGTGGAATTGCTGGGTTACTTGTGAGGTGTTTTAACACCAGGAAAATGTCTATGTTCAAAGGGGATATTTCCAATTATTTTCTCCCGGCAGAGATTTTGGTAAGCATGGTTAATATGTTCGAGTTGAGTTTATAAACGTTTATAGAAAGTAGAAATTGACGTTTGAAGACTGAAGTACCAGCTTATGTTTGACTATAGAAGTAGACGTGTGGGCTCGATGTCGACAGATCAGACTCGTGGCAATCGCAAGAGCGTCAAACCAACGAATGATTAAAACAGAGGACATGATGACGTGAGATAGAAGAAAAAGATAGTTGTATTACTTTGGTGCTACGTAATAGCTAAGGACCAGAGGCAAGTATTTTCTTGATCATCTTAAACACTTTTATTTTATGTTTCATTGATTCATATCATGACAAATAGTTATTGTTCAGAGCTATTTGTGATTCTTAAATATTTTTGTGCGAATAAAGTTACTTGATATTGGTACCCTTGATGTGGGGAATTGTTTAAGATAAACTCTTCATATCCTTATTATCGTAGTAAATAATAGGGATGTGAACTGTATGTGAAACTAAGCATTTCCTGTTGAATTCGGAAATTGCTCTATTGGATTGGAAAATGATAAAGCGTAGGAGGCCATGGTAGCTGCCATGGTCCAGCAATATTTAAGGAGGATATGGTAACCATTCCATCTTCCTATAGGTTAACATTACTTGCCTATTTTGGTACCCTCATGAAATCCAGATTATACACACGGGTATAGCTGTACCAGTGGAGTATAAAGGGTCCCATTGCTTTTGAACCTGATCAGGGGGCAATGGTGTTTCAGTAAAGTGTATCCAATCCATATCGCCCAAATGGCCATTATATATTGTGAATTGGCAGATGATTCATTTTTATGACATGCCAAATGATTTCAGTTACAGTTGAATTATATTACAGTTGTTGATTCAGTTTTCTCTATAAACTGTTTTACATTTCAGTTGATTTTATGCCCCACTTATCCTGGTTTTTGTATCAAAATTTTTATACGCTTGCTGAGCATTTCTTTCGCTCATACTTGCTGTTGTAAATTCTAACATTTCAGTAAGGTAGTTTGGCGAGACGTATCCGCACAACTCAGAAAGAGAAGAAGCGTGATGCTATTTCGAAGATGACTTGGCTCAGGATGTCTGGATTTAGTGTAAGATATATTTTATATATTTGATTTATAGTATTTATTATTATTATGTACTAGCCTAGTTGACCTGGCGTACTTCTTATCGAAGTTGCACCAGTGATTTAAGATTTGATCAAAGAGAATGTTGTAAAGAATGAATACTTTTTACTTAATGGAATTTGGATTCTTGTTTCTAGCCCTATAACCTTAAAAGATCTTGGTATGTTTGGGGTCACAGATGTATATTCCCAGTGTTGGACAACTGCAAGTGAATGATTATTATTAAACAAATGTTTTATTTTGAGAATTTTCGCGTGACCACCAAATCTTCTGACCCCGGATTTGGGGGGTGTTACAGGACATTTTCTAGAAATAATTAAATTCGCTCAAAATCAAAATGAAAGTGTTCGGAAGGTTACACTAAAAAATGCTCGGGGAAACAATCAAATGGTGTCTCCAAAGATTCAAAAAGATATTTGTCATTGTTTTGCACAAGAAATACTCAAATCTATTCTTGCAGAAATTGGTGATGATGTGTTTGCTTTATTAGTTGATGAGTCTAGTGATGTTTCTAAAAAAGAACAAATGGCTGTTGTTTTGAGATTTGTTGATGACGCATCTGGTTTGATTAAGGAGAGATTTGTTGGTCTTGTTCATGTGAAGGAGACACCTTCTTTGACTCTTAAATTGGCTATCGATTCTTTACTTACTGAATTTGGTTTGAGCTTGAAAAATATTAGAGGGCAGGGTTATGATGGTGCAAGCAATATGCGTGGTGAGTTCAATGGGTTAAAAACCTTAATCCTGAGAGAAAATAGGTCGGCTTACTATGTACATTGCTTTGCTCATCAACTTCAGTTAGTTATTGTGGCTATTGCAAAAAAACACTTTGCTGTTGGAGATTTCTTTGACATGATATCAGTTTTGATAAATGTGGTTGGTGGTTCTTGCAAACGGACAGATATGATTCGAGATAGCCAAAGAGAGAAATTGTTCAAAGAGGTAGGATGTGGTGAAAAAGAAACCGGGCGGGGATTAAATCAAGAGCTTTCTCTCATTAGAGCTGGAGACAAACGTTGGAGTTCTCATTACAAAACTTTTATGCGTTTGGTTGATTTATATCAGGATGTTATTACACCATATTATTACACTTATGCGTTTGTAACAGTTATACCATATCTACCAATCATAAATGTTTCTTTTCTTATTAAATACATTACCTTTTAATTTAAAACATAATTTTGCAATCATTAATGTATATCCCAAAATATTACACCATATTATCGTTAGATTTTTAGTAATGAATAAGAACTGTGTTAGATGTAATTATATAGTATATTTTATTATTAAATTACTTTACTAAACATTCAAGTTTTGAATACCGTCAATGACATATTTAACTTAAAATTTTATAATATAAATTTAAATCATGCATATCATTAATTAATTTTATATTAAATTAATATTAAAATATTTTAAAAATAATGATTATATAAAAACCTAATTATAGCATAAAATAAAATTTATAACTTATCAAAAGAAACCTGTGCATCGCACGGGTTATAAGCTAATATATTATAATAGCCAAAATATTAAAGGTTTGGTCGGTCGGTCGGTCGGTACGGTACCTATTATTTTTACTTAATTACCCTTACTTAAACATTAATAAAATATTTCTTGATAATTAATCAATTTTCTTTTGAGAAAATTACCAAAATGCCTATTTTTCACAAGTTTTTGCCCAAAATACTGATTTTGAAAAAAATGGCCCGAAATACCGACGGGATACGGAGAATCGTCCTCCGTGTTAGCATGATGCGGAGAATCGTCCTCCGTATTACGTAGATACGGAGCTGCGTCTTTCGTGTTATGCATGATGCGGTGGACGGTGTTCCGTGTTAGGTGGGTGCGCTGCACAGTCACGGAGCATGGTCTTCCGTATCATGCATAACACGGAAGACTCAGTTCCGTATCATGCCCTGTTACGGAATATCGTGTTCCGCAACTCCCCTCATATCACGGTACACGATGTACCGTGTCCCGTCAGTAAAAAGGGCCAGTCAGTTTCCCAGATGAATATTTTGGGCCATCACCCTTTTCTTTTTCAGGTAAAACATATTACTTTTTCTATTTTTTTAATAACTAATCAATTTTTTTTCACATAAAACACAATATCTATATATTATATCTAACTAAAATTTCCCCTTTTCTAAAAGCATTACGGGTAATTCTATTTAATAAAATAAAATAATTATATTATATTTACTATTAACTAACCAATTACATTTTTCAGCTAAAATATGTTATCTTTTAAAATCTTTCTTTTTCCGATCATATCACGACCAATTCTATTTAATAGAATAAAACAATAATAATAATAATAATAATAATAATAATAATAATAATAATAATAATATAATTACTATTAATTAACCAATTACCCTTTCAGCTAAAATGTATCATTTTTATTATATTTTCTAAATAAAATCCGTCCTTAAATATCACGGGAAACATATTTATAATTTATATCAAATCATGTCATTTCTACCACATCATGCTTAAAAAATTCAATTCAAATTAGAAAAACATATAATGTTAAAGCAAATACGTGCATCATAATTAAAGTCGAAACATTCAAAGTTTGTCGATATGATTTTTTTGTACGATTATCATAGCAATTAAAATTAAATAATAATATTATGGTTACCAATAAATAATCAGCTTCCTTTTTCATGTAAAATATGTTAACTTTTCTATTCTTAATAAATTATTGATTTTACTTTTTGAGGTAAAACACATTATCCTTAATAGTTTATCTAACTAAAATTTCTTCTTTTTTTGAAATACTACGGGTAATTCTATTTAATAAATTAAATAATAATGTTATAATTAATAATACCTAACTAATTTAACTTTCGCATCTAAAACATGTTACCTTTTCTATTTTCTCTAACTAAAATATTTTATTTTCAATAATATCACGGAGGATGCTATTTAAAAAAATAATAATTAACCGATTACCTTTTTTTAATTAAAACATATCATCTTTTCTATATTTTTTAACTAAAATTCATCATTTTCTAAAAATATCACAGGGTAACTAATTTATATACACACCCTCCACATTTCTGATATTCCATCTTCTTGATTTTATCTTTCAAAACATTCTCTTATTCTCATCAAAGGCGTTGTGGGATCCAAACCCCGTTCTAATGTTGTTTTGCAGCAACCCATCATCAACTACATCGCACCTGAGCAAGGGAAAGGCGAGGAGGAGTCCCGATAAGTTATCAATCTTTATATTATTTTTATTCATAAAATATCAAGTTCTATCCTTATATTACAAATGATTTGAAACCAGAGAGAGAGAGAGAGAGAGAGAGAGAGAGAGAGAGAGAGAGGAATTCTACCTTTCTAAACAACCACCAAAACATTCTTGATAATATTGATAAAATATTTAACTTAATTATTCTTGATAAAATATTGGTACCTATTATTTTTACTTAATTACCCTTACATTGATAAAATATTTCTTGATAATTAATGAACTTTATTTTTCAGGTAAAACATATTAATTTTTCTATTTTTTAATAAGTAATCAATTTTATTCACATAAAACGCAATATCTATATATTATATCTAACTAAAATTTCCCTTTTTCTAAAAGCATTACGGGCAATTCTATTTAATAAAATAAAATAATTATATTATATTTACTATTAACTAACCAATTACATTTTTCAGTTAAAATATGTTACTTTTTATATTTTCTCTAACTAAAATTTTAGCTAGATAAACTATTAAGGATAATGTTATAATTAATAATACCTAACTAATTAACTTTCGTATCTAAAACATGTTACCTTTTCTATTTTCTCTAACTAAAATATTTTATTTTCAATAATATCACAGAGGATGCTATTTAAAAAAATAATAATTAAACGATTACCTTTTTTAGTTAAAACGTATCATTTTTTCTATATTTTTAACTAAAATTCATCATTTTCTAAAAATATCGTAAGGCAACTAATACATATACATACCCTCCACGATATTCCATCTTGATTTTATCTTTCAAAACATTCTCTTATTCTCATCAAAGGCGTTATGGGATCCATACCCCCTTCTAATATTGTTTTGCAGCAACCCATCATCAACTACACCGCACCTGAGTAAGGGAAAGGCGAGGAGGAGTCTCGATAAGTTATCAATCTTTATATTATTTTTATTCATAAAATATCAAGTTCTATCCTTTTTTACTTGAAGTACGGAAATATATAATTAAAATTTGAACATGATAATACTAAAAATACAAATATAATAAATGTTGTTGAATTTGACATAAAAAAAATATTACAAATGATTTGAAACAAAGAGAGAGAGAGAGAGAGAGAGAGAGAGAGAGAGAGAGAGAGAGAGAGAGAGAGAGAGAGAGAGAGAGGAATTCTACCTTTCTAAACAACCACCAAAACATTCTTGCAGCTAGGGCTGTGCAAAAAATGTCCGAACCGACCGAACCGAATCGAACCAAACCGTTCGAACCGCCTTTTGCAGATTTTAAACGGTCTGGTCTGGTCTGGTCCAGGTTTGGAAAAAATAAAAACCGTTACTGGCGGTCTGGTCCAGGTTTGCTATTTCAAACCGACCGTTAAAGACCGAACAATGGATGTTGATACACGATGGAATTCGACATATCTTATGTTGGAGAGTGCTGTTAAATTCGAAAAAGCAATTGAGAGGTTAGAAGAAGAAGATAAAGGATTCAAGGCTTATTTTGAGAAATTTGGAGGACCACCTACTAAGGCTGATTGGACTTGTGCTAGAGTATTTGTTGAATTTCTGAAGCTCTTTTATGATTGTACATTAAAGTTTTCATGTTCATTATTTGTCACCTCAAACTTGTTTTTTCGTGAGATGCTCCAAGTGAATGATATGCTGAAATGGATGCTAAATTCAAGTAATGACGAGGCTTTGGCATGTATGGCAAGTAAGATGAAAAGTAAGTATGACAAGTACTGGGGAAGTTTATCAACGCAGAATTACTTGTTATTTGTTTGCATTGCTTTAGATCCAAGATACAAGATGAAATATGTTCGGTGGAACATAAAAAATTTGTGTGAAAATGATAGTGAGAGAACCTCTTACATGATTAACAAGGTAGATGATGCACTTGATAAATTGTTCAGGTTTTATGAATCTTCGAGTATAAATCATAAATCAAAAGCTGCTTCAGAATTTAGGGAAGTCGTAGGAGATACTATTGCATCAGCCGAGGGGATGGATATGTATGTGAAACTAGAAGAAGAAAGGTTAAAACAGTGGGAGATGGATATGATGGCAGAAAACTCAGAAGAAAATAGAAGTGAGTTAGAATTGTATATGATGGATAGGATCGAGGCACCAACTAAAGATTTTGATATACTATTATGGTGGAAAATTAATACGCCTAAATATCCGATTCTTTCCAAAATGGCACGAGAACTATTGGCTGTCCCTGTATCAACAGTGTCCTCTGAATCTGCATTTTCTACCAGCGGTAGAGTTTGGATACATTTAGGAGTAGTTTACTTCCTAATACCGTTGAATGTTTAATTTGTGCTCAAAGTTGGTTAAAGGCTCCTGAAGAACCAATCCATCTGCGTGATATGCTATTGGAGCTAGAGAAGTATGAGGAGTTTGCTGAAGGTATTGAAATAATTTATAATTGCATTAACTGATTTCTGAATCACACTTTTATTATAGTACTGAATTCGACATTTCAGATTTAGATACTGCTATGGAGCAGGGTGCATAGATATTCAGCTTCTGTTGGCTTCCACCAAGGTAATAACTATATTTTCTTGTCAAATCACTACTAGAAAAACTGCTTTAGACATCGGCTATAAACCGATGTCAAAAAAATTTCTGACCGATGTCTTTGCAGGTGTAGAGAAAGATCAGAATCTTTTACATCGGTTTATAGCCGATGTCTAAAGCTGCTACAGACAACGTTTTCCTTTTATTTTCCGTTGTCTTTAGTTAATAATAATCATTATATAACTAGACTAGCATTTCAAAATTGCTATATTATATGATGTATGTCAACTTAAACATGTGACATATAGGGCATAAATTAACAAGTACATCGAATTTATTTAAGAAATCGATGTCGAACATGACTTTTGACATCGGTGATTGATATATCTGATGTTAATAAGTGCAATAGACATCACCTACTTGGAGCTTTACATTCTTAACCGTTGTTAAAGATAAAAATTAACATCGGTTCTTTGAGACTCTCAATGTAATATCTGATGTTAATAAGTGCAATAGACATCGCCTACTTGGAGCTTTACATTCTTAACCGTTGTTAAAGATCGAAATTAACATCGGTTCTTTGAGAATTTCAATGTAATATGCTTTTAAAGACATCAGGTTGTATGCAATACCATTTTGCAAAGGATGTACAAAGCTCATTTTGACATCAGTTTTTTGATTTACAACTGATGTCTTTGGCTCAATTATACATTGGTTTTTAGTATTAAACTGTTGTCATTTATTCATATCAACATCAGTTTAACTTTCTTTGTGTTGTCAATTTGCTTTAAATCACAACTGTGCATTCAGATTTATATGAACCAAAAAAAATAAAACCATACACAATATCGCAAAATGAAACCAGAAAATTCTCATACTATGATTACCAAATCATCCGTTCGATTACACCACCATCAACATTCCAAAATACCAACATACACAACCAACTACATAATTACCAACCTTCCAATCAACAAGTACCATTGTCTAAACAAAATATACCAATCCCATACGTACAACTGCCAAAAACTACCTAATATTCGAGGATCGATTAAAAACTACAGAAGTACTACCACTGTCTAAACAAAAGAGACTAGAGAGGGGCAGCAGAAGTGCTAATCCAGAAGTACGCTAAGCCCCTTACATTTTTTCTTGGATGTACGTGAGCGTCTCTATGCGCACCTTGTCCAACTCCTCCCTGGTATAAGACTTCCGACTCTTGCTCGCCCACTAAATAGAATATATCACACCAACACCAAATAACAATTAGTATAACGTTCAAATGTTCAATTAACCTAGCTAGCAATTATAATTATATTACATGCAGTCAAGTTCCATCAAAATATCAAAAAATATACCTTGGTAGTAAAAGTCATTTCTTTATCACAGATTATATCTTTCATGTAGCGCATAACAACGTAACCACATTCATGGCCACCAGGTAGTTTAGGAGATCCCTATTAAATAAAAAGCTTACACTATCAATCAGTCGAAAAAAACAAAAATCTTATCGATCAAACAAAATTAAGTGCTGAAATACTTACAGCAAGATTCTTTACTTTAGGGACTTTGCTTCCCCTTCCAGTATGAGCATTGTAAGATTTAAGTGCACTGTACAAAAGATCATCGTCATGTCTCAATAATAATAGAGCAATGTAAGAAATAAATCTGACAGCAAATATATTTAATTTACCTTGATAATGCTATTTCCAACTCCGGAAAATGTGTTGGATGAGACAAAGGATTGAGGATAAAAATTTCACCAGCCCAAATTGCGACCAAAATCCAATGATAACTGTTTTCATTAAAATACTAGTTATAATTTTAAAAAATTAGAAAAAAAACCTTAACTAATTAGCAAGAAAAACTTACTGCTGATTATGTGGCATCAAGAGCATGCGATCATAACTACCATCTAGCAATCGCTTAACAACATAAGACTCAAAATTAGCATTGAGGGTAAATGTGGATGCCGAATCAAAAAAACCAAACAAATCCAAATTGTTTTTTTCAGAAACCAAAGTGTGCAAGTACCTACAAATAAAGAGATTATACTCAAATATCACAATATAAAATATGCAGAATGAGACAAGAATGTAGGGAAAAACTTACGAAATGTACGCAGATATTGCACCTTGCCCAATTTCCTTAAAAGTTAATAAGTCGATTAAATTCTCATGTAATACGTAGATTGTTTTTTCATGTCCAAACACCTCAGCATCACATTTTATTTCTACAGAGATCCCACACTCTTTCATAGTTGATGTTGCAAATTTATACAACAATTTAAAGCCCTTTGGCACATTCTCAGTTGGCTCCACTTCTTTGAACAAAGCAGCAATTTTCTTAGGATTAGGTGCATTTTCTTCCGCATATATCAAGAATTTTTCAACCCCTATCTCATATTATAAGGAATCCCTATCTTTCAAAGTCCACGACTTATCCATAAATTCAGAATCACGTATAACCAAAATCAACCAACCTGATTGCCATTTAAATATACAAAAAAAACAAATCAAAATGCAGACAAGAAAAACAAACAATGACATGTACATGAAACAAACAAGGGCATGAATAATGTAGGTGTTATGCAGAGGATGTATGTATCATTTATAAGTAACCAAGTCCATATAATTCCAAATAATAATAACTATGAAGCTATAACTAAACATTCATATAACAAATAAGCAGTTAAAACAATCATATATATCATGAGTTGAGGAGCACGCTAACCTCTGAAGTCCGAAAAATATCTAAAAATGCTTCAAACTTAATCAAAGTCCAAAAGTCAAATTGATATGCACCTGCAAAACCAAATTGATTAAGCACAGTCAAATTCATTAACAAAGATCACAACATTGATAAATTAAAACTTGCATTTATGCACAAAAGAACAGAAATACATAATTATTATCAAAGATGAAAACTTTTATCAATTAAAGATCAAAACTTTAATTTGGAAAAAGAAAACACATTAATTTAACATTTCGCCTACTTGTGCGAGGCGTACAAATGACTTTCTTAGAAATAGACATCGACTAGCATTTCGTAAATCATATAAAATAAATATCCAAAATTCAGAGGCTTTTAAACAAAAACAGTACATATACAAATAGTAATAGTCATATTAAAATCACAGAATATAAACAACAAATAACAACAATCATATTATTTGCAAATCAATGGAAGAAAATTACAATAAACAACTAGAGAATGTACATATAGCATACATATGTATGCATACATAAATAAATCAGAGAATATACATGCATGCAAATAAAATGAAGAAAAATCCAGATCTGAAAGCTAATTAAAGAGAGTGAACAGAGAGTCTATACCAGATTTAATTCCAGAGCTAATTAAACGAAAGAGCTAATTCCAGATCTGTTCAAAAAAAGAAATTAAAGAGAGTTCTTTGATTTGAAAAGAAATTAAAGAGAGTGAACGACCTAATTAAACCCACCTTAGAGATTTAACTAATTGGGCACAATCGAACCAATTCCATTTGCATGTAATCTTCGATTAGGGTTGCTGTTCTTCGATTAGGGTTTATGTTCTTCGATTAGGGTTTGTTGAACGGGAGAGAAGTGAGAGAGAGCAGACAGAGTGAGAGAGAAAGCAGACAGAGTGAGAGAAGTGAGAGAGAGGGCGGCTGAGAGAAAAGGGAGGCGCGGCGGGGGGGGGGGGGAGTGTTTTGGTTAAGGGGGGAAAGGGAATTTTGGTTAAGGGGGGAAAATAAAATTTGTTAAGGGGATATATTTTTGTAAAGAGGGGGAAAGAAAAGGTACTGTGTTTTTATTTTTATTTTTAAAACGCATTAGACAACGGTTACTTTAAAAATCGATGTCAAAGTTTTTTAAAAAAGCAATTAGACAACGGTCGCTTTAAAAACCGATGCAGAGAAACTACAATAACATCGTTTTAAAAAAAACGATGTTAAAAAGAGCTTTGACATCGGTGGCTTTACTGTCTGATGTTAAAGGTGTGATGTCTAAAGCAGTTTTTCTAGTAGTGAATGATATAGAACTGAAAATTTCCTTTCCAATTCTTTTTTTGCAAAATATATGTTATTGCACTTGGTTAATTTGATCTTGTCTTGGCAGGTTGTAAAGAGGGATTTTGAAGAGAGTTTCAACAAGTGGCTTTTGAAGGACAAAATGGCTTTTGAAGAGAATTTTAAAAGGCTAAAGACTACTATGATGTACTGATGATGTCTATGTAATTTGCATGTTTTAAATTTGGCCATTTGCACACTTGAGTATTTTAGTAATGTAGTAAACTATTAATGGAGTAATGCATGTATTGAATTTGGCATACTTTTTGACAGTATTGTGCCACTGGATATGATTCAAGAAGGGTTTTCTTATGCTTAAAATTATCATATTAAATAGTAAGGTTTAAAATCGTAACCGACCGAACCGAACCGTTATATTACGGTCTGGTTCGGTCTGGTCCAATATTCAAACGGTCTGGTCCAGGTTTGAGATATGAAAAAACCGTTACTAGTGGTCTGGTCCGATTTGGCTGTTAAAAATCGACCAAACCGACCGTTGCACAGCCCTACTTGCAGCACTACTAAGTTTCACAACATTTCTTAACATATAGGCGATTGCTACAATCTCGCTCGTATTATTCTTTTTATCAAAATTCGTCATTAAATCTTTGCACTCATTCAACATTTTTTATAAGAAATATTTGTACTCAGTTCCATTCATTTTATATTTTCTTCCCCATGAAACACGAAATAACACTCTTTAGTCACGGCTCCACTGACTGCTCGCCCAATATCTGAAAAACCCATGCAGTCTTTTGTAAGAAATATTTTGTCGGCAGCTTTTGCTTCCCTCAAGAAAGTAGTCCTCAATATTCTTTGCGGTGAAGGTTCAAATGCACTTACATCAAAGCAAAAGGGTCACATCACTCTCACACTCTCACTCACAAGTCACAATCTTGACCGGGAGACCGAGCAAATGTTGAAATGCATAATATTCAACATTGATTTGCAATACGTCTTCCCTCGTAATTTAATTAAAATTAGTATAAATTTATAATAGAAAAACCTTAAGTTTACACGGACAATAGTTTTTTGGTGCATAAATTTTCTTATACATGATACTTGCATAAATACTACTAACTCTCCGTATTTAATTGGAAATATTTTCAGATTCAAAATTAATTTAATACCAATAATAATTTACTTTTTATCATATCAAGTCCTTCGTTCAATTATCATTCATCTAAAATTTTATTAACATAACGAATATTCTTTGTTATCTTATAACTTACATTAAAAAAATATCATCATATGGATTTTTACTTTCTAAAAAAAATATCATCATATAGGAAGAATTTTATTTGATAAATATGAGTAAATTTTGGAGTCTTAAATTCTTTTTTTTTAATCAATGATGATAATTGTTTTCCGTTTGTAAAATGAGCAAAGCAAATTATTTACTCGTTTTTTTTTCAATTTGTTGCCTTTTTCCTAACCTTGCTTTGTCAAAACTCAAATCGTATATTTGAATCGGTTTTTCGTGTGTGTCCAATGACACATGTTAAAAATCCGTGCTCACTTAGTTGTCAAATTTTAATTGATAAAAATTTCATTAATAATGATGAACTCCCTATATACACAGAAATTCCCATCAATCAAAATTTTTGAACTTATAAAATACGAAATCTTAACATACCCTTCTACACACGCCAAAAAACCTTACATGAATAACATCCCGCGCCTTCAAAATCTGTTTTATTGTATTGTACCGTGTGACTGGGTGCACTTTGCATTGTAATGCCTTCTACTGTTATGCCTTTTAATCATTGGTTCCATTTAACTTCGTTGTCATTATTATGCTGCCTCCCTATATTTCATGCGATCAATTTTAATATTTTAAATTTAAATGTTTATTTTTTGAACTTTAATGGATATTTGTATTTCATATTTTTATGTTGAACAAAAAATCTAACAACAAGTACAAAAGTTTCAGCCGGAAAAATCAAAACAAAGAACATAGTTTTTAGAGAGAGGTTGTTTTTCCTGCTCGACCAGAGTTGTAATGCCATCTCCAGCAGTTTATGATCCAAAAATTTAAATTTGGATCATCAATTGATCTAAATTTTGATCCAAATTTCTGATCAATTCCAGCAACATGATCCAAAATTTTGATTCAAATTACTATTTATATATTATATTACATAAATATTATGTCAAACTATTTAATCTTAAATTTAATGTTTAATCATTATTAACTATTTATATTATATTTAATAAATTAAATTAACAAAAGATATAAATTTTTTAATATGAGAAAAATATATTAAAATTGTGTTCTTAATTATTGAAAAACACATTCATTTTATTAATTATGTACTATTATTAATTAAGTAATTAAAAAATCGTAAATCAATTTTGAATCTAATAAACTAAAAATATATAAATAACAAAATCATTATTTTAATATTAAACCAACTATCAGTGAATAGTGGTGATTCAAATTTGGATCATGATCCAAATTTGAATCAGTGTTGGAGGAGAATTTGGGATAATCTGCCCCAAATTTGAATCTTTGGATCACTGTTGGATTTCCCTCAAAAATAAGAATTGGACCTAATTGGTGGAAGCATAGGCCATTAATTAATTGAATAATCATAAATGAAATGAAATGATTAATTGGATTTATTTAAGAAAATATAATAATATTAATTTTATTAAACTTCATATATTAATTTTTTTTGAAAAATCACCAACGATTGGTCCAGTTTATCATTTTAGGTGGTAAGGATTAATCGAATTCTAAAGGATCAAAGCTACAGAATACGGTAGAAACTCGATAAATGAATATTCGATAAACGAATAATCTCATCAAATGAATAATTTTTTTAAATCCTAATATAATAGAAATAGTGTATTTTTGACCCGGATAAATGAATAATCTCGATTAATGAATAAAATTTTCCGATCCCGAACGTATTCATTTATCGAGATTTAACTGTACCTTATATCGATTATTCAAGTAAGACAGAATACCTTATATCGATTATTCAAGTAAATAATAGATAACATCAGTGATTTTTATGTCCATGTAATTATAATGAAACTTTGCAATAAACAGGTTAATTATTAAGTTGATCATTAAAATGGATTTAAGATATTAAGTTGGTCACCAAACTGAAAATAATTACAAAAAGGTAGAGATGCACATAAAGTTCACCGGGCCGGGTTTTGACCGGGTCTTGAAAAGCCCGGGCTTTTCGGTCAAAGCTCGGCCCGGACTTTGACTTTGATTGGACCGGGTTGGGCCGGGCTTTCGAAAAATATCTAGGCCTTTTCGGCTCTCGAGGAGGGCCGCGACGGGCTTTTATTCAGGTCCGAACCGGGCCGGATCGGGCTTTTATTTGGGCCCGAGCTAGATATAGTCGATTTCTTGCAAATTCGATAAGTTTTTATATGTTGTTATTATAAATAAATAAATACAAAACATATATTTTATACAATTGATGAACCACCAACATGAATATTGACAATCTTTTGATCGTTCATTGATATTTTTTATAAATCAACAGATTACATGTATACTTGGTATATATTTTATTCATGTATAAATTTAAGTATTCAGATAATATATTTAGTAATGAACATGTTAATATATATGCGTTTGAAGTGTTTTATATTAGTAATAAGCGTGAATGCATAAATATATATGTAAATATATAAGAAAAATCGGATTCTATTCGGGTTTTAATCGGGTTTTTTTCCGGGTCGGGCCGAAGCCCGGGCTTTTCAAAAGACCGGGCTAAGCTCGGGCTTTTGGCGGGCTGGGCCGGCCTTCACCCAAAAATATAGGGCCCGTTGAAGGCTGGTTCCGGGCCCCGGATCGGGCGGGCTTTTCCGGGCGGGGCTTTGACCAGATTTTGACCAGATCGGACCGGGCCAGATTTTCGGGCCCAGGCTTTGTGTGCATCTCTACAAATAGGTCATCAAAATTAATTACTGGTACATTTTGTTAAATATCTTATTTTTCTGAATGGGAAATATTAATATTAATGCTAATTTTTAAACTTTATTATCTGAAATGAATTAGCTTACAATTTGAAAAAAGGGGAATCAATTCATTAATCAAAAATCATACGACATCTACAAATCGAAATTGGATAGGCGCTTAATAATCTTGCTGTTGAATCCTAGGCAACCAAGCGATTTGAAGATGATTTGAATGTATGTACTTGTTTACCCCGACTATTCTGTGCAATCTATTATAGATGCGATCCCATAATAATCTTCATCCCTTAATCATATCCATGAAAATCATATTGATTTATAATCTTGGTCATGGAGAACACCAAAATACAATAAAACAAAAATCAAACTCTCACAGTGAGAGACTAACAAAATCCAAATAAATTGAAAATTTATTGAAGAAAAAAAAAATTAAAAAAAAAGAAAAATAAAGGAATTGGGTTTTCAACCCATGAAAACCAATGGAAACTGATTGGCATTTAACGAAATATATCTATAATTAATTTTAATGACTTTGAAATCTTTTTTACTTTGCCAATCACTTGATACTTTTTGTATACTTTAATGATCAATTTTAATTATCCCATCACTAAACTATGCCATAAATTAAAAATAAAATATAGCATTTTCATGAATCCCCACACTCACGGCTCACACAGACATCACATTTATTGGCGAGTCTGTTATTCTAACGACTTTGCTTCATCCTCCTCCCTTGATAAAAAAGTGAAGTGTCTGTGTCTCCCACAAAACAATTAAACAAAGAATCCATCTCATCATCTCTCCTCTTATGGGTAGCCCTTAGAAAAACCAAAACCAAGTAAACACACATTCCATCTCCAGATCTCCACTTACATTTCAGATCCACAAATATAATGGCCACACTCCACAAATTCAAACTCCTAGCCACACAATGCTCCATCCCCAACAGCCCAACACGAAGCCCAACCACAAGCCCAATCATCAACCTCCGTCGCCGCAAGACGCTCCGCATGCTTCTCACCCGTAGCGGCACCGACGTCTGCCGTAGATTACCTCCTCCATCTTCAAATGAAAGAGCTGATTCTCCGGAAAAAACAATCAACAATAATACTGTAAAGAATAATAAGCTCAAGGATTTGTTTGTGTCATCGTCATCGACAGCGTCTCCGCCGAGATCTGAAGAGATGAGTGGTCGTGTGGGTGATGAATCGGGGTGGAGAAGTGGAGGTGCGCGTGCGGTAAGGCCGTGGTCGGTGGCGTTGCGGCAGCGGTTGCTTAGGAAGGCTTGGAGACCTGTACTTGTTACCATACATGAATAATGAATACTAGGACTATACTTTGTCTTTTGTGTATCTTTGTACGGATTACTATTATACTAATAAATCCTACTATTTATGACTTGAAAAACAAATCCTATATTATTTTTTAGAAATTAGAAATTTAATTTTGCCGTCAAAAAACTCGGGAAAGTGAAAAACACTGTAAGATATATTCGTTCACAAAATATATTACTCATTTGCATGATTGTAAAAATAAAAAATTGGAGCTAATTGATTGAGGTATCGATGAGAAATTTTAATCTGTTAATTGAGGATTAATTCGAATAATTAGGTATATGTATATTAATTTTTGTTGAAATTATATAATAGCATACAGAGAGATTGAGAGAAGAAGAAGAAGTAGAGATTGTATATATTCTGGTGTCTTTTACAAGAGCTCTAATGAAGTCTATATATAAGCTTAATAAGCTTAATATACGTAACTGATTACATCACTAAGAACTGTAGATCATCTGACTTACTGTAGATCTTCTGACTTAATTTGACACGTCCCCTCACTCGAAATCCCATCTTGGGATGAAATACCTATATTGGGATTGAAGAGTGGAACACTAGGAGCTCTTGAGCGTAACCTAGGTATTCAATTTGACCCATCTCTAGGAATTGAAGACCCATCTTAGGATTGACCCATCTTGAGATTTACTCATCTTGGAGTTAAAGATCCATCTTGAGATTGCCCATCTTGGGATTCACCTATCTTGGGAATATGTAATTGAGAATGTTGGGATACCGGGACTCGAATTTTCGACCACACGATATATTTTAGGTAATGTGAAAATGCAGAAAGTTTTGTTGTTAGCTCTATAGTAGATAGCCACCTTATTAAGAGGTTTTCGACCCCTTTTACCGCTGCCAGGAATTTTGTTTGTCGCCAGATTCTACATGGGCAGAATTGGCCGATGAAGGTCCTGGTGAATTTGTCTCCATTCGAGACAATAGCTGATGAAGAGAACTGAGTTCAGTCGCACTCATTGCTCCCATTGTTGAGATAGCAGAGTCAACATGTTCTTCTGACGCAGTGTGATGAGCACTATAGTGAGTGCCTCTTCCTGAGCTTCTACCTGATGAATTGACATGGCTTCGTCCTCCTCGGCCACGACCTCGTAAGTGAGGATGTAAGATAAAACATTCCTCACGAGAATGGTAAAACTTATTACAATAGTCACACCGGAGAACATCTTTTTCAACATTCGAAACATCAACCATCTGTTCTGGTTTGCCTTGATTCTGAACACTTCCCGTAAAAAGTGTAGATCGATCAGGCACAGTATCAATCGGAGCCATGCTTTCTCTCCGACTCTCTTCGAGCTACACATGACCATGTGCTTCTTCAACTGTAGGAAAGGGAATCTGACCAATGAGTTGATTCTTGATTGAATCATACTCCATTGTCAGTCCAGCAAGAAACTTCATCACTGTTTCTTCTTGTACCAATTTTTGGTACTTCTCTTGGTCTTCAGCCTGTTTACACTCGAACACAGTGTAGTGGTCTGACTCTTGCCATAGAGATGTGAGTTCCGAATAATATTCGGTCAATGTTCTGCCCCCTTGAGTTAGAGACCATATTTTCTGCTTTACCTCGAAATGTTTGGCCATATTACCCGAATATGAGTATGTTCGGTTGATGGAATTCCAAACAGCTTCCGTAGTATCAAGAAACAGATAACTTTGCGAATACGTAACTCCATAGAGTTAAACAACCATGACTTGACCATGGCATTCTCGCTATCCCAATCATCGAAGCATGCATCAGTTGCCAAGGACTTCTTGGCCTTCCCATTGATAAATTTCATCAATCGATGGGATTTAAGTGCAAGTGTGCAAGACTCCGACCATTCCAAAAAATTCTTTCCACCAAATTTAGGACTTACATATGGTGTACCATGAAATCCATATTTAACAGTCCCTAGATTAGTATTTTTACTTATAACCGAATCATTCACAACCTCCGCCATTATTTTTTAGTAAGGAAATTTACAAAGGGTCAGTTAATAACAACACTTTCCCTGACTACCCAAATATTTTAAAAGACAAGAATAAAGCCTTGACTTAGTTCTTGTACAAATTTATACTCCCAAGCCCAGTTAAACTTTCAAACATACAGAGATATATGTAGCAAAGATTATACATACGCCGTAGTATGTATATATATATATATATATATATATATATATATATATATATATATACTAACTTATAACCCGTGCGATGCACGAGTTTCCTTTGATATGTTGTAAATTTTATTTTATTCTATAATTATGTTTTTGTATAATTATTAATTTTAAAAATTATTTTAATATTAATTTAATAAAATTTGAAGTAAAGTTAAAATAAAATTTTAAATTAAATATGTCGTTAACAGAATTAGAACCTTGAATATTTAGTAAATTAATTTAATAATTAAATATACCTTATAATTACATCTAACGGTTCTTATTAATTACTAAAAATCTAACAGTAATATGGTGTCATATTTTTTGGTATACATTAATGATTGTAAATTTATGTTTTAAATTAAAAGGTTGTGTATTTAATTAGAAAAGAAATATTAATGATTGAAAGATTATGATTGCAAAATTATGTTTTAAATTAAAAGTTAACGTGTTTTAATTAGAAAAGAAATGTTAATGATTGGAAGTTACGATATTTTAGGTACACATAAAGGGTAATATGTTCAATTAAAAGTAACCGTATTTCAAATTGATTGAATGATAAGATATTTTAGGTATTTATTAAATTCTAGTTAATAGTACAATTATGTTTTTATATAATTATCAATTTAATAATTTTTTAAATTTTAATTTAACATAATTTAATATACTCATATTTACGTATTATACTAATATTTTCTTATTATAAACAATGTACAGGGATTTTAATATATTTTATTAATAATTAAAAATCTGGTGTGATATTTTTGAGTATATATTAATGACTGTAAGATTAGTTTCAAATAAAAAAGGTAACATATTTTAATTAGAAAGGAAATATTAATGATTTGAAAATATGGTACGATTGATGTTTTTATAAAAGGTAATATCTTGAATTAAAAGTAAATGTGAAAATGACAATAACTAATTACCATTAATTATATTATGTCATTATTTATTTTAATAATTAGCATAACCAAACCGAAAACCAAACTGACCAAACTTTCAATCTTTCGGCTTTAATATATTAGTACTAGCTTATAACCCGTGCGAAGCACGGGTTTCTTTTGATAGATTATAAAATTTATTTAACATTATAATTATGTTTCTATATAATCCTTATTTTTAATAATTTTTTAATTTTAATTTAATATAAATTTATATAATGATATGCATGGTTTGAAATTTATTTTGTAAAATTCTAAATTAAAAATGTCGTTGACGGGTTCTAACTTTGAATTTTTAGTAAATTAATTTAATCATATAATATATCTTATTATTAGATCTAACGATTCTTATTTATTACTAAAAATAATGATTTGAATATATGGTGAGATATTTTTGGGTGTATATTAGTTATCGCAAGATTAAATTTAAATTAAAAAGTAACGTGTTTTAATTACAAAAATTACTACTAAAAATAATTACAGAAAGATATGGTGGGATATTTTGGATATATATTAATTATTGTAATATTAGTTTTAAATTAAATGGTAAAGTGTTTCAATTAGAAGTAAAATCTTTAGAAAAAATGGGTAATTGAGTTGTTGGAGCAGAAAAAAGAGTCCAAGTAGAAGCTCAATATGGATGAAGGAATTTTAATCGGAATATAATTACGTTAACATTATTAATTAGCTTTCTGAGTTATTTTTGTAATTTAATTATTTATTTTAATAATTAGAATAACCAAATCGAAAACCAAAACTTTCAGGGTCCGTTTGGATTGGGGGTTGAGAAGGGTGGGGTTGGGTTGGGTCGGGTTCAAATTTAAAAATCAATTTTTGAGAAAATTTTAAAAGTAAAATGTTGGATTTTGGATTTAATATGTAATACTATTTTAATTCTTCCATAAACTACCAAAACCCAACACTTTACTTATAAAATTTTCTCAAAAATGAATTTTTAAATTTGAACCCGACCCAACATAACCCTTCTCAACCCCCAATTCAAACGGACCCTCAATGTTTCGATTTTAATATTTCGTTATCAGTGCTGCAAAAGATAAGAAAATAAAACCTTTTATATCCTATATCCATAAGGTAGTACATTATAGGACAAACCTTTTATATCCTATATCCGACTTCATAATTTAGTACTTAAGTTACACATACCAAACACCAAGGTACCACTTTGATACTTCTATCTCCACTTCCTCCTCGCCCGACTTGGACAATTCTGGTAACCAGTTCTCCAGATCGAAAAACGTATCAATATGATTCGGAAGAAGGTGTCACGTAACCTTGTGATACGGAGGATGAAACAACGTAATATGTTGATGCTGAACACGATTTAATGTGACCGGGGGCATAATGGGCCTTCTTTTCAGATTGGGATATTTTGAGCAATTTTGTTTTGAATTGGGTTAAATAGGGCCATCACCCTGCTGAAAATCAAACCGACAAACTTTCAATGTCTGTACAATGCACGGGTTTCTTTTATTATGTTATAAATTTTGTTTAATATTACAATAATGTAACCCGTGCGAAGCACGGGCTTCTTTTGATAGGTTATAAAATTTATTTAACATTATAATTATGTTTTTATATAATCATTATTTTTAATAAATTTTTAATTTTAATTTAATATAAATTTATATAATGATATGCATGGTTTAAAATTTATTTTGTAAAATTCTAAATTAAAAATGTCGTTGACGGGTTCGAACTTTGAATTTTTAGTAAATTAATTTAATCATATAATATATCTTATTATTAGATCTAACGATTCTTATTTATTACTAAAAAATAATGATTTGAATATATGGTGAGATATTTTGGGGTGTATATTAGTGATGGCAAGATTAATTTTAAATTAAAAATTAACATGTTTTAATTACAAAAATTACTACTAAAAATAATTACGGAAAGATATGGTGCGATATTTTGGATATATATTAATTATAGTAATATTAGTTCTAAATTAAATGGTAAAGTGTTTTAATTAGAAGTAAAATCTTTAGAAAAAATGGGTAATTGAGTTGTTGGAGCAGAAAAAAGAGTCCAAGTAGAAGTTCAATGTGGATGAAGGAATTTTAATCGGAATATAATTACGTTAACATGAGTAATTAGCTTTTTGAGTTGTTTTTGTAATTTAATTATTTATACTTACACTTTAATGATATATATGGTGTTGCAAAAGAAGAGAAAAGCCGAAGAAACTTGTGTATTGAATTGATAAAGATAGTGTAAATTAGGTTTATAAGAATAGAGTTCTGTGCGCAGTGTCCGTGAAGGCAACGGAGGTTTTAAGTTTAGCTGTATTAGTAATGGTATAAATATAAAATACTATTGTGTCTTTAGGACTATAGCCAATAACGGATTAAAATTGATTTATTTTATATTTAAGTTTAATTAAAAATTAAATTAACCAAACCGAAAACCAAAATAAATAGGATAACCAAACCGAAAACCAAAACTTTCAATGTTTCGGCTTTAATATAATAGTACTAGCTTATAGCCCGTGCAAAGCATGGGTTAATTTTATTTTTTTTAAATTTATTTATAATTTAGTATATATAATATTTTAAACATTATTTTTAGTTTAGTATTAAATCTAAATTAATATGCTGTTGGTGGGAATCCAACCTTCAACCTTTATATATAACATAATCTAGTATTAATTTTATATTAAAATGTTGTTGGCGGGATTCGAACCTTAGACCTTCAACTTTTAGTATTGTTGTATCTAACGGTCATGATCTATGTGAATTGAAGATCTAACGATTGTGAATGAGGATAACCAAAATAGGGGGATAACGAAAAATAAGCAACCAACTACAAATTATACCCCCTTTCGTTTATTATAATATAGTACTAGCTTATAACCCGTGCGATGCACGGGTTTCCTTTGATATGTTGTAAATTTTATTTTATTCTATAATTATGTTTTTATATAATTATTATTTTAAAAATTATTTTAATATTATTTTAATAAAATTTCAAGTAAATTTAAAATAAAATTTTAAGTTAAATATGTCGTTAACAGAATTCGAACCTTGTATTTAGTAAATTAATTTAATCATTAAATATACCTTATAATTACATCTAATGGTTCTTATTAATTACTAAAAATCTAACAGTAATATGGTGTCATATTTTTGGGTATACATTAATGATTGTAAATTTATGTTTTAAATTAAAAGGTAGTGTATTTAATTAGAAAAGAAATATTAATGATTGGAAGATTATGATTGCAAAATTATGTTTTAAATTAAAAGGTAACGTGTTTTAATTAGAAAAGAAATGTTAATGATTGGAAGTTACGATATTTTAGGTACACATAAAGGGTAATATGTTGTTAGTCACAGAGGCATGCCTGAATACATCTAATAACAAGCCTAAGTATGTGTAATGCTATGCATTACCTACATGACCTCTTAACTGAGGGAACCTCTAGTTGTAGAGTTTCTATTTGTTTTGTACTTGTAATAGGCATCAAATTCTAGTTGTGTTACTGTACTTATAAAGTCAAGAATAATGCTTGAAAGAAGTTCCAAGGTTCATGCCTCAAGCAAGGAGATAAAGACTGCCAAATAATCACAGTTGGGATTTGAAGAAATGAAGAATTTGCCTAAGTACCAATTCGAGAAGTACATTTGTCTATTCGAGAAGTCTAGCATTCGAGAAGTCAGAGATTCGATATCTCAGAAGACACTATTCGATATCTCTGAATACACTGTTCGATATCTCATTCGATATCTCAGGGATTCGATATGTCAAAATGCTCTATTCGATATCTCAAGGACTAAAGAAGCTATTCGACATCTCAGGGATTCGATATGTCAAAATGCTCTATTCGATATCTCAAGGAGTCCCAGAGAAAAGAGCTATTCGAGAAGTGATTCGATATGTCAATATAACACTATTCGAGAACTCAGAGTTATCGATTAAGTCAATTCGAGTTCTCGAATCAATCACTTAGCCACTTCTCGAATACATTCTTGGAGACAAAATACTGAAGAATTGTACAAGTCAGAAACCTGCAACAAGCCAAGACGCTTTATTTGACTATGTACTATAAAGCACATTGGAAAGCCTACAAAGAAGCATGGAGAGATAAGACAAAGGGACAAGGAGCTAAAGAAGTGGATCTGAACAGGCTTTGCAAAGTCAAATCTGTAGCCATTTGGACTCTTACTCAAATGAGTTAGACATACTGGAAAGTAGTTTGTTTTACCTACCTTATTTGTAGTAAGTAGGTGTATCCATGTCTATAAGGATACAGCCTCACTTCCTTAGCAGATAAGTTTTTCAAGATAAGATCAGAAGAAATATCTCTCTAAGAAAAACGAAGCTGAGAATACTATCATTTGTATTCACAGATTGTAGCGAAATCTTTACCTAATAATACATTATATTAAAGTGATATTGTGTTGTGTTTGTCTTTGTTATCTGTACTTGCGTATCTCACACACACACTCAACACATATCTTGTTGCAAAGATTCAAGAACAAAGAAAAGTTCAAGAATCCATTCACCCCCCCTCTGTATTATTTTACTGTATTCAATACTCAACAAGTGGTATCAGAGCAGGACTGTTTAATCTAAACAGAAAACGATCATGAGTTCGAATACACCAAAGACTACAGGTACGGTGAAGGTCCCTAAGTTCGACAAAGAGAATTACAACCTCTGGAAAATAAAAATGATGTTTTTCATCAAAGCTGCCAATCCTCTCTACCCTGACATCCTCAAGAATGGTCCATTTGTACCACAACAAGAAATTGCTGAATCCACAGTGGGCACAATAGTCATTCCTAGATCATATGTTGCAAAAGAGCCATCCAAATGGACGGACTCAGAGAAGGAAAAGGTTGCCCTAGACAGTCATCTCATGTTGCTGATCATAGACTCCATGGATATGTCGATGTTTGCTAATATAGCATCATGCACATCAGCCAAGGACATGTGGAACCACATCGAGGTGTTATGTGAAGGGACAGAGGAGGTAAGAGAGAATAGGAAACAGATACTGGTCACACAGTATGAGGCTTTCATGGCACAGTCCAAAGAAAGTATTACTGATATGTTTGAGAGATTTCACAAGCTGGTGACTGAGCTTCAAATGAATGGGAAGGTTTACAGCACTAAAGAATTAAACATGAAGTTTCTACTATCTGCACCAAACCATCTAGAGCAAAGGGTCATATCTCTAAGAGAAAGAGATTTGAACAAAGTCACATATGATGTGCTCTATGGGGTTTTAAAGACTCATGAGCTTGAGTTGCTTCAGAAGAGGGCTATCCAAGCCAACCAAGGCAGAATGATAAACACATCTTGTGCCTTGATTGTCAACAAATCCGTTCAAGACCTGGAAGCATCTACAAGTCAACTGAGAATAGAAGAGATAGTAGATGATGAAGAAACTGAAGAAGAAGTGACTGAACCTGTTGTTGAAAAGGAAGAAGATGAGTTCTATACTCTTGAAGAGTTGGATGCCATGGAAAACACTTCATATGCTTTTATGGCTAGAAAATTCTCAAACATCAGATTTAAGAGGAATCAGCCCTTCAAGTCTAGATCTCAAAATCATTCATTCAACAAGAGCAAGGCACCTGTGAAAGCAAACAAGAACAAATTCAAAACCAGCTATGTGGATAGGTCATCTGTGAGATGTTATAGATGCAATGACCTAGGGCATTTTGCCAGTGAATGCAAGAAGCATAAAAAGAAGGATAAGGAGTTTCTTGAGCTTGAAGCTAAGTATGAGGCTCTGCTAAAGAAGCATACACCAGGTAAGGCCTACATAGCTGAAGGGAAGTGTTGGGATGATTCTGATAGTGATGGAGAAGAACAAGAATTCTGCAACTATGCCTTGATGGCCAACTCCAAGGAAGAACCATCTGAATCAGACTCTCAGGTACCATCCCTCACTACTATAGACATGTCTGTTTCTGAATACAAATCTATGGTTGAACAACTATCTGTTGGGATGTTTAATATTCATACTAGTATGACTGCTGCTAATGAAGAGATTGCTAAACTGTATACTAAGAATGAACTGTTGAACAAGAGAAATGAGGAAATAGAACTAACTGCTATGCAAGTAGAAAGCCTTAAACAAGAAATCGAATATCTAAAGAATAAGGTTCTATGTGCTAGTCAAGTTGAGAAAGCTCTTAGGGATGAACTAGCTGAAAATGAATTTAAATTGAAAACATTCAAGAATTCCTCTAGTCTATTGCAGTCCTATCATGAGAAAAATCTAGCTAGACCTAAGGCTGCTATTGGACTTGATTATGACACTCTCAAACAGAGGAAAGGCTATGCAGTCATTGAAGATGACATTGTTGTTCAAGAGGAAGTGCCTCAGGTTTTGAAAAAGGCTGAGACCCCAATATTTAAAACACCAACACTTGAGATTGATGAGGATGCCTTACTCATTAAGCAAATGTTGGATGATGAAGATAAAGCACAATCAAATGAACAACAAGCACCCTCTAAGAGTGAGAATGTCAAAACCAAAGCCAAGGAGCCAGTAGGAGGTAGACCTAGACTTGAGAAATTTGAAGTTTGTTTCAGCTGGGAATAATGAGTTTGAGAAGAAAGTGGCTAAAAAGAAACAAAACAGGAATGGCAAATTAGGGATTAACAAGGACAACAATTATGCTTATGTGCCAAATGCCCCTAGGAAAGTTTGTCAAAATTGTTTTAGCACTAATCATTTAACTCATGCATGCAAGAAACCATCTGGTAGTGTTGCTAAACCATTATATGATTGCTCTATGCCTTTAAGACATAGAGACTCTCCTTTCTGTGATAAATTTGATTGTATGCCATGTAACATGAATGTAATGACTAGTTGCTTTAATTTGAGAAGACAATTCATGGAAGGTTGCATCAGTCACAATGTTCACACACACTACACAAGAACAAAGTCTTCAAGTCCTCCTAAAGTTAGGAAGGTACCTCTGTCACCTAAGTCTAAGAACCCTGATTCTAAGACTTCTAACAGTGACAAGAAGACTAACATCAAGAAAATTGATAAGCATGCTGTTTATGATAAAACTGTTGCTAAGCCACATGGACCCAAACTTGTTTGGGTACCAAAGGAGAAGTAATACCTTTGTGTTTGCAGGGCAAAGAAAGTGAAAGGAAGGTCATGTGGATTTTGGACAGTGGATGCTCAAACCATATGACTGGTGATATGGCCCTTCTATCACAGTATGAGGAGAAGGCTGGCCCAATGGTTGCTTTTGGAGATGACAGCATTGGCAACACACTGGGATATGGCAAGTTGGAAATTGGAAATGTCATCATTGAAAACGTAGCACTGGTCAAGGGACTCAAGCACAATCTACTGAGTGTTGGTCAATTTATTGACAGAGGCTTCAAAGTGAATTTTGACAAAGATGAATGTTTGATCACCCATAAGAAGACTGGTGACTTTGCTCTATCTGGAGTAAGGAAAACAAGGACAAAATTTGTTGCTTTTACTCAAAAGCATCAAATGAAGATAGTTGGCTGTGGCATAAGAAGCTATCACACTTGAACTTCAAAGGCATTAATTCTCTAGTCAAAAGGGAGTTAGTGAAAGGCATGCCCACACTTGAATTCTATTAAGAAGGAGTGTGTGAGGCTTGTCAAAAGGGAAAAATGAAAAGATCAAGCCACAAGTCAAAGACAGTGACATCAATAACCAAGCCCCTACAACTAATTCATATGGACTTGTTTGGGCCTGTCAATATTATGTCACTAGGAAGGAAAAAGTATGCTCTGGTGATGGTTGATGATTTCACAAGGTATACATGGGTAGAATTTCTGGCATCAAAGGATGAGGCTTCACAAGTAATCATTGAGCATATAAAGAAAATTGACAAGGAAGCAAAGGCCATCAATGCAAGTGTGATTGCATTAAGAAGTGATAATGGAACAGAGTTCAGAAATGCCATGCTTGAAGCATTCTGCAAAGAGAATGGTATTTCTCAACAATTCTCAGCTCCAAGGACTCCACAACAAAATGGAGTTGTTGAGAGAAAGAATAGAACTCTGATTGAGGCTGCTAGAACAATGTTACTTGATGCAAAGATGCCTACATGTTTTTGGGCTGAGGCTGTGAGCACTGCATGCTATATCCAAAACAGAACCCTCATCAACAAAAACACTGGAAAGACACCTTACAACTTGATGACTGGAAAGAAGCCCACTCTAAAGTATGTTCATACTTTTGGAAGCAAATGCTTTGTGTTAAAAGACAACTCAGAATATGTTGGAAAGTTTGATGCAAAAGCATTTGAAGGAATTTTTCTTGGCTACTCTATGGAAAGAATTGCATACAAAGTTTATGTCATCACTCAAAAGAAAGTTATGGAAAGCACAGATGTGACATTTGATGACAGCAAACTACCTGGATTAGAAGAAGCCAATGATGAAGATAAAGATCCTTTGAAGTTTGACAATCTAGATGATTCTGATGAGGAGATTGAAACTGAATTTGAGCCCACAATCCAACAAACTCAAGTGAATGAAGAACCTGTGTCAACCAAAAATGAAGAAACAAGCATCCAAGATACACCTGTGATTAGTGGCAACTTCACAGGGGGAGGAAATGTAAATGATCATGATCTGGATGATGAAGCAACATCAAGGCTGAGAAATCAATCTGAACATACAAGGAAATGGGATAGATCACATACTGCAGATCAGATAATTGGAGATCCAAATACAGGAGTGAGGACAAGGAGAGCAACTCTAAATGAATGTCTCTATGGTTGCTTTCTATCCCAAGTTGAGCCTAAGAAACTTGATGATGCATTGTTGGATCCTGATTGGATAATTGCTATGCAAGAGGAGCTAAACCAATTTGAAAGAAGAAAAGTATGGGAACTTGTGCCTGCACCAAAGGATAGAACCATTGTTGGAACAAAATGGGTTCTAAGGAATAAGATGGATGAAAATGGTGTAGTCATAAGAAACAAAGAAAGGTTGGTTGCAAAAGGATACTCTCAACAGGAAGGCATTGACTATGATGAGACTTTTGCCCCTGTTGCTAGACTAGAGGCCATCAGAATTTTCTTGGCATTTGCTGCACATTCTAATTTCAAGGTTTATCAAATGGATGTCAAGAGTGCATTTCTGAATGGGGAGTTGGAAGAAGAAGTATATGTACAACAGCCACCTGGCTTTGAGGATCCACAATTCCCTCACTTTGTCTACAGATTGCTTAAAGCATTGTATGGACTTAAGCAAGCTCCTAGGGCATGGTATGACACATTATCACAATTTCTATTGGAGAATAAATTCACTAGAGGCACACTGGACAAGACACTGTTTTACAAGAAACATGGTGATGATATTATCTTAGTTCAAATCTATGTGGATGATATCATATTTGGCTCTACAAATGAGAAGCTGTGTGAGAAATTCTCTAAGCTCATGCAGAGCAGATATGAGATGAGTATGATGAGAGAATTAACATTCTTTCTTGGGCTGCAAGTGAGTCAAAGGAAGGATGGCATTTTTATAAGTCAAACCAAATACATCAAGGATCTATTGAAGAAATTTGACTTAGAAGAATGCTCACCTGCAAAGACACCCATGGCCACTGCCACCAAGTTAGATGAAGATGGTAAGGGCAAGAAGGTAGATATCTCAATCTACAGAGGCATGGTTGGCTCTCTACTCTACCTCACTGCTAGTAGGCCAGACATCATGTTTGCAACATGCTTGTGTGCAAAGTTTCAATCAAATCCAAAGGAATCACATATGATAGCAATAAAGAGGATTTTCAGATATCTGAAGGGTACACCAAACTTGGGGTTATGGTATCCTAAGGACACAGGGTTCAATCTGGTTGGTTATTCTGATGCTGATTATGCTGGATGCAGAGTGGATAGGAAAAGCACCTCAGGTAGCTGCCAGTTTCTTGGACAAAGGTTAGTCTCTTGGTACAGCAAGAAACAACAATCTGTGTCAACTTCCTCAGCTGAAGCTGAGTACATAGCTGCTGGAAGTTGCTGTGCTCAAGTGCTTTGGATCAGAAACCAACTTAGAGATTATGGACTTGTGTTGAACAGAATTCCAATCATGTGTGACAACACAAGTGCAATCTCTATAGTCTCCAATCCTGTCAATCATTCTAGGACAAAGCACATTGACATCAGATATCACTTCATAAGGGAGCATGCAACTAATGGAACCATTGAGTTACATTATGTTCCCACAGAGAAACAACTAGCTGACATATTCACTAAGCCATTAGATGAAGCCACCTTCACAAGGTTGGTTAGTGAGATTGGAATGCTGAATTCTTCAAATTCTGGCTAACTGAATATATCAACTAGATTGTTGCAGCAATAAATACTTACTTTATCAAATGCTCAATATTTTTGAAGTAAGTATTGGCTGGGGTATGATTTATAAATATTCCACAATGCTGCATATGTTGAAAATCATACATCTTTAGCTTGAAATTTCTGTGAAATTTTGAGAGAATCACTATTTAATTTGGTAGAATATTATTCAGTGAATATTTCTGGTAAATTTTAAAAGATAGTGAAAATTGAATTTTATGAGTGAAAAGTATAGTTCGATAAGTCAGACTTCTCGAATGGTTCATTGTTTTGTCATGGCTCGAGTTCTCGAATAGGCCCATCTAGAACCCTCTTGAGTTCTCGAATAGTGTCTTTTGGAGAAATCGAATAGCACACTCTGAGTTCTCGAATAGAGTATTTTAGTTCTCTAATGATGGAGTTCTCGAATACTGTATTTGAGTTATCGAATCATTTGAAAAGGCTGATTTCTCGCTGACACTTAATCGCTTTTTGGATTTATATTCAAAATTTCATTTCGCTCATAAAAACATATCTTATTTAGCTTAGACTTATTTTCTGAGTTAAATAACTGCCAGTTGTGAGTTTCAAACTGCTTGAGATATCGAATAAGCCTTTCTTGACTTATCGAATAGTTGTTTTATACTTCTCGAATGACTGACTTGTCGATACAAAACTTATATCTAATCGACAACTCAAGTCACTCACATATATACAATTCCACAACTGTTCAAATCATTTCATTCGATTTCTCAGGCAGCTAAAGTTCCAAAACCTCTGTAAACCCTAACGTCAAAAGCTAAATTTCTTCTTCAACCTTCATTCTCTTCTCATCTCTCTGTGTAACAATGGCAAATACCCAACTCACAATTCCTACCCACACCAATTTCATAGCAATAACCAACGATGTTGAAGCACCCAATGCAAACTTTAAGTGCTTCGCTCGATGGATGGCTGAATCATACATCAAGGATGCACTCTCAGCCAACCCAACCCTGTATCTAGACTTACTAGAACAGTTTTGGAGAACTGCTACTATGGAGGTCGTGGCCCTAGAGAATGCAATAACTTCATACGTAATCTATTGCAAGATTCAGGACAAGGAAATCACCATCACTATTGAAGACATGAATCAAGCACTGAGGTTACAAGAAGGAGTGTATGAGAGTCAAGCAACTGATCAGGAATTGGAAGACTTCTTTGAATTTATCAACTACTCATATAGAATCAAGCTTGGAAATTTGAATAGGAAGTACTTGAGGAAAGAATGGAGCTATGTCTTTGCCACTCTTCTTCAAGTCTTCACAGCAAGGAAGTCCAGCTTTTATCAAATCACCACACATGTTCAACAAATAGGATATGCTCTAGCATATGGGAGAAAGATTGATGTTGGTTTGATCATAATGCAAGAATTGTATGGGAGACTTGGTAAGAACTCAGCCAAGAGAGGTAATGAAATTTTCTTCCCTCGCTTTATTCAATCTGTACTTAATTTCATAGATGCTAAATTGATTGAATTGCATGGGTTAGACAAAAATAGAATAGGCTATCCGAAATCCATGACCAAACTCATTTTTGGTAGCTTGGAGACTAGGAATGATGTGGATGTAAGGCTCAAAATAACTCCCCTTATGGAGAGTTTATTTAGGACTTACCCCCACAACATGCCAATATGTGCCTCAAAATCTGAGTTAGCTAGGCCCAAGCAAGTAGAGCAAAATGCTAACCCAGGGCCTGCTAACCAACCCTCTCAGCCAAACACTTTACCAAACACAGAGCCAACTGCATCATCCTCTCAAAAGGGTGATGTTAGTAAAAAGAAGAGAAAACAAGTTGCTTCTGAACCTCTAAAAATCTTAACTGAAGCAGCCTTGGCTGTAGAATTAGGCATAGCAAGTGAGGAAACTGAGTCACCTATCATTAGCCTAAAGAAGAAGAAGAAGAAATCTAAAACCACCTCTTCAGTCACCCAAATGGCTGAAGTTGTAAAATCAGGGGCACACAGCTCACTAGATGTATCCTCTCAACAGGGTGCATCTATAGAATCAAGCATCCTCCCCAATGCACCTATTTGTACAGAGTCAGCACATGGGAGTGATAAGGTTGGCACAACACTGAGTGGAGAGCACATCACAATTGAAACTCCCTCTATCTCTCAGGGGGAGTTGCCAAAATCTAATCTACAACACACTTCTCTTCCAGATTCTACCACTCATATTTCTTTGGAGCCTGCAACTCAAGCAATTGAGGAGCAAGGCATTGATCATCAAGAATTCTTTTCTCTTGATGAGCCAATGGATTCAAGTGACTTGGTGCATGACACCTTGCTCACCACCCAGGTACCACATTTAGATGGTCAGGGAATGCATGCTGGGGCATCTCCTAATGACACCATCACAAACACAGAGGATTCACTAGTTTTAACTAGAGATCTGTGCCTGTGTCAACTACTGTTGTAACTCATCCCACTCCTGTGGAGACAACAGTAGCAGAGTCTTTCCATCCGGTTACAGAAGTTGCATCTGTAACTGAGGAGTCTAGCTTGCCTAGCTCTAGCTCTCACTTTCTGTCCCAATGGTTGAAGCCTGTGCAACATGACAGTGCTTCAGGATCAGGGTCTGTTCCACCACAAATGTCCATTGAAGCTCTCCAAAGCTATGTTGTGGATCAGATTCCTGAGTTTGTAAAAATAGCCCAGAACCTTGTCACCTCCAACATCTCAAATCCAGATTATGAAGCCATCCTACTATGCCATAGGGATGATGTGGAGATGCAGAAGGCCAAGATTATTGATGATGCTGAGAGAGATGGCAATGTAGATGCCTGGATGCAAGGAAAGTTTGATGTAACTCTCAGTGAAGCACTTCAATATCTTAGAGAGGAATACATCACTTCACTGGGTTCAAATGCAAAATCCCTATCCCCTAGTGAAGTGTATGAAGCTGTCAATAATTCCTACAAGGGTTTCCTCAAGGCTGCACACTACCTTGGCAAGGGAGTCAAAACTGAAGTCAACAGGGTGTGTGACAAGACAGCCACTTCAGTAGAAGAAGTAAAGAGGGCCTTTGATGCCAAATTTCCTCAACTAGACAGTGTGGTCAAAGATCTCAAACACTGCAACACCACCTGCACCAAGATGGATAATGGTCTAGCTCTACTTAAAGATACAGTCACAGGTCTAGGAAGCAAATTTCAAATTCTCTCTGACCAGACTACAGAGGCCAATGCTATGTTGAGGACCATGTTCAAAAACCAATATGGAGACAAGCTAGTCACTGAAGTCCCTGTGAATGAACTGTCAAAGTATGAGTTCAAGAGACTACAAGATCAATCCCTAAATGGTTTCAAGGCCAAAGAGCTATTCACCAAGGTTGATACTCTTGAAAGGGAGGTGGTGTCTCTCAAAGAATCCAATGCCCATCTGGCAGGCAAGGTTACAAATCTAACCGAGCAATTGAACACTCAAGCCACTACCACAACTGATGTTTTTCTGCATCAACAATCTATGCTGTCTGCCATGATGAAGCACATGGGTATCCCTCTATCTGAAGACTCTTCAACTCCAAAGGCCCCTACTACAGCCTCTGTGCCTGACAACAAGCCTAAGGGGGAGAAGAGGATAACAAGGAATAAACCTAAGGGGTCTAAGGGGGAGCCTCAGACTAAGGGGGAGAAATCTCAATCTCAATCTAAAGGCATCAAGATTAATGAGGGTGGTCATCAACAAATTTCAAATCCTACATCTCATGTCTCAGGCAAGGGCAAACTCAAGGTTGATGAACCTCCATCTTCTCTACCAGTGGTCACTCTACTACCTGTGCACATCATTACACCTAGTGGCCAAAAGCAAACTGTCACTACTACAGTAGTGGCAGGTTCCATGCCAAGCAATCCAGTCCAAGTACCCAGACTTGAAGATGAGCCAGTGGAAGCTAAGGTGATTACAGAGGCCAAGCTGATAGAAGTAGCAAATTCAGAGATTTATCATGATGCTGCATTCTTGAAGTTTCTGCAAACCTCAAAAGCAAGGGTTGGAGGGGATACCTTATTTTACAGAAGAAGCCTCAGAGATCAAATCAAATATCTAACAGTTATTCCAAGAAAGCTAAATCAAATCTATCTCAAGGAAATCATGATGGTGACCGATGGCAAGATATGGCATCTATCATTTGAAACCTTGAAAGCCTTAAAATACTCTGAGATTGATGCTATCTTGGAACTAATTGAGCAGAAAGGGGAGAACAACCAAAGACTGTACACTGAACTAAAAGATGGTCAACTAACTAGATTGCCTGAAGTATGCACCAAACCAAGAACCATCTTTTATCAGTCTGGTACCAGAATTCAAGATGTTAAACAGCTGGTTATCCCCCATGATCTTAACCCTAAAAACCACAGACTCATCATTGCTATTATTGACCAGCTACAAAAGAAAGATGGAAACAGAAGTGCTGAAGAGTTGGAAGCACTTCACATCTTAAGAACATTCATAGCTACTGGTTCAATTCTGGAAATAGCTCAACCTAGGAGGAATAAGGATGATGATAAGAGTGATGGAAGTAGAAGTCATCACAGGAGTGATAAGGGGGATGAGGATAAGAAGAAGAAGAAAGACAGTAAGGAGAAGAAGAATGATGATGACCAAGGTAAAGTCTCTGAGAGGAAGAGTGGAAGACAGCAAGCCTTAGGCATTGCTAACAGTAACCTCACCACATCACAAGACTCTAAGTCTAGGGTGAATACTGTTAGTAGTGACCTACCAAAATCTACATCTATGGCTTCTGCAACTGTCTTGCCACCTCAAGAAGAGAAGAAGATTCAAGTCAAGAAACCATCTGTATATTTCAAAAAGCAAACTGCTAATGGAATACTACAATGGTCCACAAGCAAAGGTCACATGCTACTGCCAGGCAACCATGTTAAAAGGATCAAATTCAAACAAGCTGCAAGGAAACCAAAGCTATCCAAATCAAGGACTCTGATAATCTATCCAGGCTTAAAACTCCAACCACTAGATGAAGATTTTGATGAAGACCAACTGCAATTCTTACAAGCTCAAAGAATCTATCATGTTGCCATTGTTGATAACTGCCTTGAGATCAAATATACTGATGGAAGGGAGGAGAAATTCAAACAAGGAGGATGTCAACACTGGGGCAAGCTATATGACATAGAAAGAATCATTGCATTGTTGAGCTCAGAAGATAAAGTGGAAAGAGTATGGAAGCTGGAGCTAATTGATTTTGTGAAGATGAAGAGAGATCATGAGGAGAGAATCAGAAAAAGTGTCTTGAGAAATGGCTAGCAAGGGAGAAAGAAATTGAGAGACTGGAGATTGAAGCAGAAAAGCTAAGGGCAAAGGGATTGTGTAGAGTTCAGTTTAACCCCTATGTGGTGAAGTATAGGAGGAGAAATGGGGATCAGGTCCACATCAGAATGAATCTACTCAACCACTATCCTGCAAACATTCTGAAACCAGTACTTGAAGATTTCAAAGACTCAATTTTGCTTGAAGAATTGGATGCTATGGCAGAAAAAATAAGAGCTATGGATGAGAATACAAGGAAGGAGAAAGAAAGAAGACAGAAAGCATATGATGATTTGCAAGCCAAAGCTATGGAAAGGGAAACAAATGACAATGGCTAGTACTTCATCATAGGCTGTAAGATTACTCACCCTATAGTTCTATCCACATTGCTAATCAAAATTCATACATGTACTGTCAAGTTTTATCTTTATGTATGTTAGGCTTGTTATCAGACATGAAATTGTTACTAAGGGTCTTACTCACAATTTGGGGGAGATTGTTAGTCACAGAGGCATGCCTGAATACATCTAATAACAAGCCTAAGTATGTGTAATGCTATGCATTACCTACATGACCTCTTAACTGAGGGAACCTCTAGTTGTAGAGTTTCTATTTGTTTTGTACTTGTAATAGGCATCAAATTCTACTTGTGTTACTGTACTTATAAAGTCAAGAATAATGCTTGAAAGAAGTTCCAAGGTTCATGCCTCAAGCAAGGAGATAAAGACTGCCAAATAATCACAGTTGGGAATGAAGAATTTGCCTAAGTACCAATTCGAGAAGTACATTTGTCTATTCGAGAAGTCTAGCATTCGAGAAGTCAGAGATTCGATATCTCAGAAGACACTATTCGATATCTCTGAATACACTGTTCGATATCTCATTCGATATCTCAGGGATTCGATATGTCAAAATGCTCTATTCGATATCTCAAGGACTAAAGAAGCTATTCGACATCTCCGGGATTCGATATGTCAAAATGCTCTATTCGATATCTCAAGGAGTCCCAGAGAAAAGAGCTATTCGAGAAGTGATTCGATATGTCAATATAACACTATTCGAGAACTCAGAGTTATCGATTAAGTCAATTCGAGTTCTCGAATCAATCACTTAGCCACTTCTCGAATACATTCTTGGAGACAAAATACTGAAGAATTGTACAAGTCAGAAACCTGCAACAAGCCAAGATGCTTTATTTGACTGTGTACTATAAAGCACATTGGAAAGCCTACAAAGAAGCTTGGAGAGATAAGACAAAGGGACAAGGAGCTAAAGAAGTGGATCTGAACAGGTTTTGCAAAGTCAAATCTGTAGCTGTTTGGACTCTTACTCAAATGAGTTAGACATACTGGAAAGTAGTTTGTTTTACCTACCTTATTTGTAGTAAGTAGGTGTATCCATGTCTATAAGGATACAGCCTCACTTCCTTAGCAGATAAGTTTTTCAAGATAAGATCAGAAGAAATATCTCTCTAAGAAAAACGAAGTTGAGAATACTATCATTTGTATTCACAGATTGTAGCGAAATCTTTATCTAATAATACATTAGATTAAAGTGATATTGTGTTGTGTTTGTCTTTGTTATCTGTACTTGCGTATCTCACACACACTCAACACATATCTTGTTGCAAAGATTCAAGAACAAAGAAAAGTTCAAGAATCCATTCACCCCCCCTCTGTATTCTTTTACTGTATTCAATACTCAACAAATATGTTCAATTAAAACTAAACGTATTTCAAATTGATTGAAAGATAAGATATTTTAGGTATTTATTAAATTTTAGTTAATAGTACAATTATGTTTTTATATAATTATCAATTTAATAATTTTTTAAATTTTAATTTAACATAATTTAATATACTCATATTTACGTATTATACTAATATTTTCTTATTATAAACAATGTACAGAGATTTTAATATATTTTATTAATAATTAAAAATCTGGTGTGATATTTTTGAGTATATGTTAATGATTGTAAGATTAGTTTTAAATAAAAAAGGTAACATATTTTAATTAGAAAGGAAATATTAATGATTTGAAAATATGGTACGATTGATGTTTTTATAAAAGGTAATATCTTGAATTAAAAGTAAATGTGAAAATGACAACAACTAATTACCATTAATTATATTATGACATTATTTATTTTAATAATTAGGATAACCAAACCGAAAACCAAACCGAAAACCAAACCGACCAAACTTTGGGTGAAGTCGGTAAATACCGACTTTTAAGACTGTCATGATGAAAATACCAATTGGCGGGGGAGGCTGTGAAAATTACCGGATTGATTACGCATATGCCACTTGAGTAATCATTCAATACGCATGTGAGGATGGGGTAAGCAATCAATACGCAAGTCTAGTTAGGGTATTGTGTGTTTTTTTTAAAAGACTACGCAAGTCTTACTTGGGTATTATGTAAATATTATATTGATAAATTGCTATGTCTGCTTTGGAGTATTACCTACCTACCTTCCTAGTTCCTACCGTGAGTTCATGTCACGGGTACAGTGACTTCAACTATCGGTTTTTTTTTAAGGTTTGTAATTTTAATTTTAAAATGGGTTGGATATTTGTATCATTTTAATTTAAATTTATAAATTCTAAGTCCGTATACGGTTTATTCGTCATTCCGAATATTTCTAAAACCCAAATGGAATTGTTGAACCCTAAAGGGTTAACCGTTAAAACCCGAGGGAATACATATAAAATTTAAAATTTTAATTAAAAAATTGAATCCGGTGGCCTGATTTTTAAACGCTAACGCGTTTAAAAATCAGGATAAATTAGGGTTTTGGGTCTAAGGTTTAGGGTTGTAAACAACCCTAAACCCTAAACCCTAAGTTCGTATACGGTTTATTCGTCATTCCGAATATTTCTAAAACCCAAATAGAATTGTTGAACCCTAAAGGATTAACCGTTAAAACCCGAGGGAATACATATAAAATTTAAAATTTTAATTAAAAAATTGAATCCGGTGGCCTGATTTTTAAACGCTAACGCGTTTAAAAATCAAGATAAATTAGGGTTTTGGGTCTAAGGTTTAGGGTTGTAAACAGCCCTAAACCCTAAGTTCGTATACGGTTTATTCGTCGTTACGAATATTTTTTAACCCAAAATGGAACTGTTGAACCCCAAAGGTTAACCGTTGAAACCCAAAAGTTAATATTTTTAATTAAAAATATTTAAATAAAAAATTCAATAACTGGAAAAATGAATATGCAAACAATTTTTTTATGAAGGATACGCATTTTGCATCTGGGTATTCAGGGGTTACGCATTTGGTAGATGCGTAACCCAGACAGAATATTTTTTTTTAAAAAATATGTTAAGGTTACGCATTCCCGAAATGCGTATAGTGGAATACGCATGATCAGATTGCGTGACTGGAAGACGCATGTGGTAGTTGGGTAATAGAAACGGTATTTTCAGCATACATGTGCGCGGATTGGTATTCTTGTTACTTTTTTTATAAAAAGCGTTATTTTAAACAATTATTCCCAAACTTTCAATCTTGTACTTACATTAAAAAACACCCCAAAATTACAATTTCTTGTAACAATTATAAGATGGAAATAATACAAAAATATAATACAATCATTATACTTACACTTTAATGATATATATCATGTTGCAAAAGAAGAGAAAAGCCGAAGAAACTTGTGTATTGAATTGATGAAGATGGTGTAAATTAGGTTTAGAAGAATAGAGGTCTGTGCGCAGTGTTCGTGAAGGCACAACAGAGGTTTTAAGTTTAGCTGTATTAGTAATGGTGTAAATATAAAATACTATAGTGTCTTTAGGACTATAGCCAATAACGGATTAAAATTGATTTATTTTATATTTAAAATTAATTAAAAATTAAATTAATCAAACCGAAAACCAAAATAAATAGGATAACCACACCGAAAACCAAAACTTTCAATATTTCGGCTTTAATATAACTAGTTGATAAAGCCGCGCTTCGCGGCGGCGTTACAATATTTTTAAAAAAATTCAATACATTTACGTTATATTATAATATTAATATTAAATTTTAATAATTAAATAATCTTCTCTAATGAATCAATTTCTTGTTAAATACAATTTTTTCGATTGAGCCGCTCTCTCGTTAAAACCGAAATCCCAACTTTTTAACATATATTATAAAGACTGCATGAGATTGTTCTTTTACTCATTGTTCTTTTATTATGTTAATACATCAATTCTTTTCTTTTTAAATACGGTGACTTTTTTCATGACAATAGTATTTGATTTATGAATAAATTTTTCTAATATAAGTACAATTAACTTATATAAAAAATATATAATTTAAGAAGATCGTGCTTTCTATAAAATATTGCTCTATATATTCAAACACCTATTCTAGTTCTAGTAGAACTTTTATTTATATATTTTTTCTATAAATTCAAACTCTTATTCTCTATAAATTCGAACTCCTATTCTGCTTTCAATAGAACTTTTAATCGTATGCCTTATAAATACTTATTATACTTCCAATAGAACTTCTAATCATATGTCTTTCCTATAAATTCGAACTCTTCTCCTTTATAAATTCGAACACCTATTCTACTTCTAATATGCTAATTGATATTTTCATATTTATTAGTGTTTAAAATTCTAGAAAATTAGAAAAATCGATCGAGACGATATTAGAGCGCCACCTAAACTCCCGCTATCCTCCTTTATATATATATACTAGTCGACTAAGTCGCGCTTCACGGCGGCCTTATAATTTTTTTTTTAAAATTTTAAATAAAGATCATTTAAGAAAAAAAGAGACAAAAATGTTTTTATAATATCAATATAAATTTTTTTTTTGATAAACACCAATATAAATTGGTGTTTATCAAAAAATATCAATATAAAGATCATTTAAGAAAAAAAGAGACAAAAATGTTTTTATAATATCAATATAAATTGGTGAACTCAATATTGTATAAATTAAATATACATAAATAATAAGATAAAATATTCATATATTTTTCTATACCGATTTTGTTTCACAATTTTTTAGGCCGACACCCGTTTGTCTATATTATATAAATACTTAGCATACACAATAATAAAAATATAAATACTAAAATGCACTTTAACTTTGATTTATCGGTTTTGCCTCACAGTTTTTAGGCCGACGCCCGTTGTATATATTTTTAAAATACCAAGTATATAAAATATAAATCGAGTAAATATGATTACAAATGTGGTGATAAAATTTGATTATTAGAAGTAATGATTGTATATATATAAGAATATAAAATTTCTTTTCTATTTCGAATATTTACTATAAGAATATAATATTGTTTTTCTATTTCGAAAATATAATTTTTTCTTCCCAACAAATTCAAAAACCTTTTCAATTTCGAATATGTAATTTGAATTCTTCTTCCCTACAAATTCGAGAACATTTTCTATTTCAAAGATGTTTATGTTAACGTTTATATTAATGTTAAAAAAGAAAGTTTTGATTTCTTTTCTAAATAATAGGATTTAAAGAAGGAAATTTTAATTTTACTTATTTTAAATAGAGGAGCTCTAGAAAAATAGATAAATATGAATCGAGTGATTCTAGAGCTCCACCAAACTCCTAGTGAATTTCCTTTATATATATAATAGATAGATAGATAGATAGATAGATAGATAGATATTGATTGATGATTTTAATCGTATGCCTTATAAATACTTATTATACTTCCAATAGAACTTCTAATCATATGTCTTTCCTATAAATTCGAATTCTTCTCCTTTATAAATTCGAACACCTATTCTACTTCTAATATGCTAATTGATATTTTCATATTTATTAGTGTTTAAAATTCTAGAAAATTAGAAAAATCGATCGAGACGATATTAGAGCGCTACCTAAACTCCCGCTATCCTCCTTTATATATATATATATATATATATATTGATGATTGATGATTTTAATCGTATGCCTTATAAATACTTATTATACTTCCAATAGAACTTCTAATCATATGTCTTTCCTATAAATTCGAACTCTTCTCCATTATAAATTCGAACACCTATTCTACTTCTAATATGCTAATTGATATTTTCATATTTATTAGTGTTTAAAATTCTAGAAAATTAGAAAAATCGATCGAGACGATATTAGAGCGCCACCTAAACTCCCGCTATCCTCCTTTATATATATATATTGATATATTGATAGTATAGATATCTTTCGCCTTTAATATATTAGTATAGATATATAGTCTGTTGTTATTTGGCTGAATACTGATGAAAACAATTGGGTCGAATTGTTTTAGCCCAAGAAGTGAAGGGTGTGTAGTTAAAAGAAAAGGTTTGTTTAGTGGGCTGGTCTTGATGGGCTAAATATTTGAACTAAGAAAAGGCTGGTGGGCTGCATGGGCCACCAAGAATGATTGTTGGGTTTTGTTTAATTAAAAGAATTCGACAGTAAAGAAAGGAAGCTATCGCTGAAAAATAAATGATAGGAATTATATATACCGTAGTATATATATACACATATAGCAGAGATACACCTTCAAAAAATGAACTGAAATCAGATCTGAAAAGTAGTACCACGATCAGACTCGGAATGGAGAGTGGAACAGCTTTCCCTAAATCTGCCTTACCAAAAGATGACCGGAGAGTGTCTCACGCGCCGGCGCGCGATTTATGTTGGATTTATATAATAGCATATAGAGAGATTGACATAAGAAGAAGTAGAGATTGTATATATTCTGGTGTCTTTTACAAGAGCTCTAATGAAGTCTATATATAAGACGTAACTGATTATATTAGTAAGAACTGTAGATCATCTGACTTACTGTAGATCTTCTAACTTAATTTGACAATTTTTTAAATAATATTATATATATTAGCTTCATTAATAATAAAACATATCTTATAAGAATAATTTTGCACTATTTATTGGGTTATAAAAATCGAATTGGTAATATATCTTCTAAAGATTAATTGGCAATCAAATGAGAATTTTTTAACAAATCGTGAATTTTTGAACACTGCTCAGTTGTTACATTTATGTTATTATTCAAATAAAAGAAGAAACACAATTTTAAGAATTTATAATGAGTATTTTTTTTTTCATTTTTGGTCAAATAATTGAAAACATTTTGAGGTAATTTGCTGCTACTAGCATTTTCCTACTGTAAAAAACCATCCAATCCTTCATTGTTCAGGGCATAAGTTCGTTTGATTTCGAATGAGAATGTCATATTACTCCAAGCTATGTCAGTTTATACCAGATTTTGATTAGTTTATAGTTTTCTGAACTGTCAGGGGACTGGTGATGAGGTTTGTTGATTGCCGTCCTGGAAAGCAGGGCTGGGAGGTCGGTAAGGACAAACTAAAAGCCGCCAATAAATGGTTCCAAGGAAACTGCATTAAATTCTGACAAGCAAGGCAAAACATCTAAAATTGAAGCCTAACCTTCCAGAAGTTTCTATCAACAGTTTTGCATAGTCGAAATCATACAAGCCTGATTAGTGATGGATCACTTTTATAAATTCACGTCATAACAAAGAATTATGACACAACTGGCACCAGAACAAGTTTTCTTACAATGAAATCATACAATTGCAGAAATGTGCACAGTTAGCCTTGCACTGTCAATGACTCAATGGTTGTACTTGTGACTTGAGATTTAATAGATCAAATGTAAAACTAAGAGCGCCATGAGTGATGGTAACCACCTCTAAAACCTGCAAAGTTAGTACAGATCATATAAACCTGCAAACTAAGATTAATATAAATTTGATTCACAATCCTAGGTTGTGTCAATAGATACCATTTTTTTAACTTTACAGAGAAATTTAGCACCTCATTTAGGTACCAGAAGGAAACCAGTGCAACACTAAACTGTGCCTGCATGAGAAGTTGCTAACTAGTGAGAAGAAATAGCAGCTGCATGGCTTCAACAAGTTACAATAGCCAGGACACCCCTCCACCTATACATACAAATTTGGTTTTCTTCGCCAAAGGTCGATCACAATTTCATCTACCAAAGAATGTAGTATGGCCTCATCAATTGCAACACTAGTTTCAAAAGTTTCTACATCAAAATTAGACCATTTGCTCATTTCCCTCTCCATTATCTCATTTAGAACAAAATTAGCGCAACTTGTCCAGCTTCTGATTTCTTCAACCACCTCTGCAATCAGCGTTTCGTTATTCATGGATAAAGGCAGGTCTCTCCACGATTTAATTCCGCCTTCCATTCTCTGAACATATCTCGAATCCAAGTACTCGATGACACAATCAAAAAGAAATCCTTTAAGAAGATTCCCCTCTGTATCTTGAGATTCGGAAAAGCCTCCAAAGTTCGTCCATAAAACACTACCAAGAGTTTCCAGTTCATTGACAATAAACCAGCATAGTGAGAAACCTTTAATCTCATCTGAATTATGTCGAAAAGTATTCCCAAATACTAATTCAGCATTTAGTATGACTTCCTCTGCATGGGCAAGCTTGCTTCCTTTTAGTCTAGAGTCGACAAGGTCCATACTACACACAACATCAGAGATACTGTTGACAAAATCAGCCACGAGCTCTATACAAGGACTTCCTTTGCTAACTGAGGTTGCCCCGTGCAATCGATCTACACCAGGCTCCAATTGTTGTGCTTCATTGTAGGATAAATCTATGAAATCAATTTGCAGTTTATGAACTGTGATTTGAAGTGAAAGCCAAGGCAAACAAAATAGAACTAAATTAAATACCAGGGCAAAAGAAAATCAGAAGAAACAGTGTTTTAGATAAATAAAAACATAATCTGCAACTGAAACAACAATAGTTGCAGTCGCTTACCTGAACCATCATCAAGACTGCTCGATAAGCAGCTCTCATTTGCAATAGAAGCTTCAAGAACAGATAATGGGCTCATATTATTATTGTTGCTATCATTTGGATACCTGACTTGAGCTTCTGTCGGTTTCTGTTTGGCCTGCCAAACAGGCAAAAATTACAATTAGAGTGAAGCATCCTAGAATTGTTGACAACTATATCTTTCAGCTTACGCAGGAAGCCAGTGAATAATAAACACATAAGAAAAACTGAGACAACGGATATAAATAATTAATACATAACTAGTAGGAGCCACAACACACAACTCTGGCAATTGAGGAGGCAAATTAACGTATATAACTAACAACTAATGTGACATCAGGAAGTGCATAATCATTGATCAACAAAACGGGTGCAGGATTGTTTTACAAATTAAATTTTCTTCAACATTATATGTAGGTGTACGATTAGGAAAAGTGATTTCAGGAAATGCAGCATCCATGGAGTCAGGGGCAAACCTAAGTAAGGTCCAGCACCCCCTTTGGCCCTCCCTCAGATTTGGGCCATTATGTGTATAGTATACAATGTTAACTAGTGTTTTTAAGTTTCTGTAATTTAATTTATTTATTTAAAATATAAAGTTACCTAATTAAATAAATATACTAAATTGTTACTATATTATTAATGTTGTTAAATATAGAATTTGAGATTATAATCTTAATTTTATTTTATCATTTGGTTAATTTATCACTATGTATTCGTAAAATTATAGTCTATAGACTAATATATCATATGTTATTTGTAGTTATTAGAATCATATACTCAATCAAGCTAGAGAGTTAAAAACAAATTATAACATTTAACAATCAAATTTTTGTTTGAAAATCTTTTATTAATATTTATTAACCTTTTCCAAATTTTGCCAATAAGTAATTTTGGCCCATCCTGGACGAAAAATCTGAATCAGCCGCTGCATGGAGCTTCCTAAGGTTTCACGATAGTTCAACTCAACATTAATTGAGAAATTAATAGTTACCTTCTTTCTTATACAATGGTCCCTAAACATGTAACAACAAAACATAGCTCTATTTGGGAAAACAATAAAAGTAATCTATAAACTTACAAAATATATTCATAACTCATAAGCATATATGTGCTGACTTGCATTCTGCTCTTTTCATGAAGTTGACGTCTACTATTATAGGAATCAAGGAGTCAAACTATTATAGATTACACATTTGTAAGTTTCATAGAACTTTTGCTACGCCATCAGAGGGCAAGTTTACTTTTCGTAGTAAGTGCAGTGCTGCAGTCAGTGATAATTCTAGATAAATACAAAACTTGATGTACTTAAAATAATAATACTAACAACTATAACATACTTGCCCTCACGCCAAACTGCGACACTGTTAGAAACTTATAAATGCAAAAGGAACTAAAAATGGTCAGTCGCATCATTTAAAATCATAAAGAATAACAAACCTGGAAAGATGGATCTAAACCCAAGGCATGCTCACAGCAAGATGAATCGCCCATCTCAGTTGGCCTGAAAACCACATCATTAGCATCAAAAGACCTCTCCACTGATAAGGCAGATATTAGCTCTTGAAGTATCACGGCAGATGTTCGCTTAAGTGGGGAACCTCCTAGTGGCATCTCATTCTCTTGACTATTTAATTCTTTCAGTTTTTGTTCTAGAAGGACACTTAAAGTATCTTCTGTGGAAGGAGACAATTTCTGAAAGCAAGGGCTCTTTCTGTTGATTGTATCCAATGCAGAACTTCTCTGTGAACTGTGTCTACAAGTACATTCACTTTGATATCCCCTATCATCTCTTTTTGTTATTATTCTGTCTTTGTTCTTCTTTGAGGAACTGAATGTGAAGGAAACATCACCATTGTCGGTGTCACTGATTTTAATAATTTCTCCATGACGAGCTAAATTGCTACCAATGCAGGGAAGGTTTGTGGATTGACCATCTGCTCTTACAATTGTTTGACCCAAGGCATTGCAATTACTATTTTTTAGTTTATTAACAGGGGAACTAGCAAAGCCAGAAACATCACCTTGTTTAGCTACATTTACAGATCTTCGCTTCCTTGCAGAGGATAATGGATCATATCGCCTATCAGTTGATCTTCTCTCAGAAACATATCTGCAGTTGTCCAATTTACCATGCATTCTTGAGCTGCGACTGATTGGTCTCTGATTTAGGGGTTCTTCACTTAAGTCAACTGAATACATAGACTTTGGTGGAATTCTATCCATCCCTGGTATCCCTTGATCTCGGACACCAATTTTTTGGTCGTAGCAGAATGATGAAGGTGAAGCCTCTTGTCTCGTATACTGTTGGCTTGTCAATTGCCACCGAGTTTGACCACCTTTTTGAAGAGCTGTCCTGTATAAATTATGCTCAGCTCGAGGATTTACATTGTGGTGTGATTGAAAATCTAAGTCAGTGGATTTTTCAGGATTTCTCGTACAAGTGCTCTGTATTTCTGGTTCAAGGGATGACAAAGATGATCTTTGTCTACTTTCAAATCCAAATGAAGAACAATCCATGTAATCTGAAACGGATCGCTGTTCTTCCAAATATGATCTAGATTCCAGAACATCTACAAATTTGCCATAATTTTCACAAGAAGTTTGTCCCCTGGATAGCTTGACCTCATTTTCATAATATGTAGAACTTCCTACTTGATCCTTGGACACAGCTGTTTCTGCCTTGACCAGGTGGCCATCTGTTGGATTTTGACGCCTTTGACTCGGATAAGGTAGAGTACATATTGCTCTATTTCTAGCTTGCAACCCAGGTTCCAATATTCTAGTAGCAGCGCCTATCAACCTAGATGCATTTTTCTTCGAAAGACTTTTGGGACTCTTCACTGGTGAGACAAATTTTGGATGATTATGCTTACTTGATCTGGACAAAACACTCTTAAACTGCAACCCCTCAGCTCCAAACCTGCTCACTGCTCGTTTTTCAGAAACCCCCGTCTTCTGTAGCTTCTGAGGCCTTGATTCATGCTTAGAGCCCTCTTTTTCCAGTTTTATTTGTTGGCTGTCAAACGGACAGCTATCACTAGCAAATCTTTCACCCCTATCAACCCCTATTTCATAACTTTTCTTCGACTTATTCCTTTGTACAGCAGGCAAAGAATCCAAACCCATAAGCCTAGCCACCAATGTTGGAGTTCTCATAACTTGTTTTTGTCCGGAATCAACCTTCCGTGTTCCGTTTTTCTTCCCATTTGAAAAAGATTCATTTTTTTCATCAGACAACTAGCAACAACCCACACAAAATAACCAGATTAATCAATAAACAGTTCTAAACTAATGCCTAAAATACGAAAGCACATAGTATCAAAAATCAAATGACATACACACCAGTCTAAGCTTAGGCAACTTATCATCAGTTCCAAGCTTCTTGGAACCTGTTTCCACAATCAAATAACAAAATCACCAATTCATTCTCAGTTTCTAAAAAACAAGAGTACAAACACAAGAACAGACAATACATGGAAAATGAACCTGTTTTCACAATCAAATAACAAAACCACAAACACATTCTCACTTTCTAAAAAACAACTTAAAAACAAGATTACAAACACAAGAACAGACAATACAGGAAACAAAAAAGCACTAACCTAGTGGAAGCAATTTGTTAGAAAATAACTTCTTCTTAGCAAGCCTTCTGTTCCAATCAAACAGCTGGAAGAAAATACCAACACAACCACCACCACTTGCTCTCTGAGTCTTTTTCTCAGTAATAGCCGAGATAGACCCTCCAGCATCACTCATCTTCACAATCTACCCCTATTCACCAAATTCTCATACAAAACAAGAAGCACCCACTACTTAAAAACACACAACAACAAAAACCCACAAAAATTAACCCCTACATTATCACATATACATACACACATGTCTTATATATCTATATCAAGAAGCATGACTGGAGCAAGAATAAAAAAGATGGAATCTTGGGAGGATATGTAGAGTGTGGGGGAGAGATACAAACAAAAGTTTCACGAGAAAGAAGAAAAAACAGAAGAAAAACTTATGACAGGCTTAAAAAATGAGATGTAACATAGCAAAAGTAAGTAACAAACATATACTCCAAAAAGAATTGTTGGTAGCTCTGAGTAGTACTGTCGTTGAGCCATGTCTAGTACATTATAGGCAATGTATTGTAATAATTCAGTGGATGCATTTTATTACAATCAAATCATCCTTGCTGAATAAAATGGTTCATTTTGCTATTCTAGTGTAACAATGGCTTTTGGCCAAAAATACGTGTTATAAATACCCCGCTATTACATATTTGAAATAGGGGTAATAGGTTTTATACTAATTACGCATTTAAAAAAAGGGGTAATAGGTGAAACAGTACTTTTCTATTACGCATTTGGAGAATGGGTAAATGCTATTACGCATTCTCCAAAGGGGTAATAGGGTTTTCATTTTATATTAATTACCCATTTATCAAATGCGTAATAGGATTTTTTTTTTGTTATGCATCTTCAAAATGCGTAACATCCACTTTTTTTTATTATGCATTTTACAAATGCGTAACTTTGAGGTAGTTTTGGCCCCCTTTTCCAAAAATGTTATTTTCGTTCAGATTTGTTAAAAACGGGGTATTATTGTCATTCTCTCTGTAACAATACTGGATGTTTGTGTATTGTTTGCGGAAATTCAGAAACAGCCCTTCAGGGTCCAACTAATATTTTTTTTTGTTTTTTTAATTGAATTTTGTTTTGTGCTTGAAATTATGTTTAAAAAAAAATTGAGTTCGAGTCGATTATCTACCTTTTTTTGTTTTTTTAGGATCCATTTGAAAAGTTAGGGACCACAATTTTAAAATCTGACAGTTACTGATTTATTGGCATTCCATTTTTTTGTTGCTTGCAAATTCAATAAAAGAAAAAAGATCATAAATAAATGAAATTTTAGTGAAACAAGCTTTCTCCAGAATCAAATTATATTCACATTTATTAAATCATGTTTTATTATTTTAAATCTAAACTTTGTCACTATAAATCATATCGATCATTGAATTGGAACGAAAAGATTGACTCAAATGTTATAATCAAATTATATTCACATTTATAAATCATGTTCGTATTAGTTAAAAGTTCTGTTCTGAAAAACGGCGATTAATTGGGATTAATAACCGATTAATCGCTGTTTAATGCCTTTCAAATCGAAATTAATCGATATTAATCGTCGATTAATCATTGTTCTCGATTAATTCCGATTTCCACTTCTTACAATAATGGTTAAAAGTGAAAGAGGGAAACAATGGCCCCGAAAATGGCTGCTCAAGGCAGTATGCTACAGTGCTTACAGCAGCATAGGCCAGAGAGTACAACAGATGGAATGAGACAGGACAGAGGTAAGGTGCGTAGGATAAGAAATTGCCTACATATCAGATGCAATTCCCCATTCGCACTGGACCTCTTTCGTAAATGCTCTAGGATTATTTAGCAATAAAATAAAATGCTCTAGGATTAAAATTTAAGTTGGAATTCGGACTAACTATAAGTGAAATTCTTATTAAATATCAATTAACATTTTTTGAAATTTATCTGTTCTGCTAATTTATGTGCTAAATTAATTAGTTTAAAAAATTGTATGTGATAAATTTTAATTTAGATGTGTCATGTGTCCTTTTTCTTGAAAGTCCAAAATTGATGCATTAAGAAGAGGACATAATATCCGATGTTATATCTTGCAAGGACAATAATTTATCTACATTTGCTCGGTACCAAATGGCACCAGCTTTCCAAGGTGATAGAGCAACTAAATTGACATTTTGACATGAATTTATTGGATTGAATACAAAATGTGTTGTGTTTCCTTAATACCTCTGCATAATTACTTAATGAGACATGGGCAAAAAATATAGTAAAATGATATTCCCTCCGTCCCTCTCATTTTTTTACAGTTATTATTTTGGGTCGTCCATCTCATTTCTTTATTAAATATTGATAAGTCCCACCAATTTACCCATTTTTCATATAATTTTACTTATTTTTTAAATACTGTCTTAATCTCCGTGTTAATTGCCAATGTAAACTATCAAGGGACATAATAAGTAATAACACAAGATATTATTAAACAAATCGTTTCAAAACAAATTATCCAATACATTGACACAAATATCGATGCCCGAAACTCGCAACTCCAAACTACTCCTTCCTGAACAAGGTTCAAGGCTAATTCAAACATATCAAATTGATATATCGAGTAGCTTTTCTCATATCAAATATCCTTTCTTGATGTAACAAATAGTGATTTCTTTAATAGGTAATTTTCATTTCTCGAATTATAACTTAAAATAATTTTTACTTTCATCTCCAATTACATTGTTTCACGATCTTCTTCAATCCTAAAGTTTAATCAAATAATATTTTCTCAAATATTATTATATAGCTTATACACATATTACACAGTAAAAATTTGATAAAAAATGTAACTTAAAAATTTAGAAAAATATTATTTTTAGTATAAAATTTTATTTACAATGTAATTCATACAAAAATCCCATGCTTCATGTTAGTTAACATGGGAGAAAATATAATCAACTTACTTCAAAAGTTAAAAAATTAATTTTCCGAATAAAATTTTCAAATATTATTTATCTTTATTTAATTTTATTACTTGTCTACTTTTTGTCCAATTTTTTTTGAGTAAGTAGATTCATATATTTTACAAATAAGTATTTATTTTAATTTAATTTTACGATGAGTTAAAATCGAACGATAAAAGATAAATTATGATCACTCAGCCTCAAAATTTTCTCAAATTTAAACCGATCCAAATATCTAATTTTTTTACATCCCATAGATTTGTTTCATTGAAAAAATTTGAAATATAAACGAGGAGAAGTAGAACCTTGATTGGCTGTAAAAATCCAATAAGTATTAACACGTGGCATTACCAGGTGTGGTAGGCCAGGGTGTTAACCACTAACCCCACCTCAGCAATTCTCTACGCTTTTCAAACTTTTTTGAATCTCTCTCTCTCTCTCTCTTGCTTGCATCTCTCTCCAACAAGAGTCGTCGAGCGAGATCGGGGGAGCCTTGACTTTTCTCTTCTCCCCTATATTCTCTCCCCCTCTTGTCTTTACACCCTTATTAAACCAATTCAATACTAAACCAATTCAACTTGACAAGCTGTTGTAACAACTATACACACGCAAACACATGGCGAATTGGGAGCTTAAAGGCTGCTGTGAAGACGATCAAAAAGCGTTTCTCACCACTGTCGGCATCTACACCATCGTCATTCTCGCCGTAAGCCCCTCTCCTTCATCCCTTCCTCATCTTAACTCAACTCCCTCCTTTTAACTGCACAGTTAATACATGTATTCTTTAACTGTCTCATTTACAGTTCGAATGTTCAATTAATCTTATATAAAATAAAGTACTGACTTAATAAGAACAAGGGAAGCCAGTTACCAAAGCATTTACTTTAATTTGGATATGAATTGCATGATGTTTGCGTTTACAAGTACGTTCTGTGATAGTCCTGAGCACCTGTACAATGGGGGCAAAAGTAACTGTAACTATCAAACACAACATTGATAATATACGTGAGTTAGAATTACCCATCAGTTTCCGCTAAGAATCACAAATTGTGGGCACAACATAGCATACATTAACTTGTGCGTATGACATTTGTGATTAGGTTCTAGAATGTAAGATGCTTTACCATATGTTTATTTTCTCAAACTTTCTACAATGTTTTAACTCAATTTACATTTAAGAGACAATATTAGAAACAAACTGCACTTCCTAAACTATAGACACAATTGTCATAATTATTAGTTACGAAACCAGTTTAAGAATTAACTTTATTAATTTTGAGAACCATCGTCTAGACCTTTGATTAAGTCCGCAAAGTGATTCTTTTGACTTGTAAACCTTGTGTTTATGTTCTTCAACTAGAAACTTTTAACGTTTATCTATTTAAATATCTTCTCTTAGCTCTTTAATTAGAAAACTTCTATTAGCATTCATTTTGAAGAATTCTATATCAAGACAAGAGCAATAATCAGAATTCTATTTATGGATGCAATTTTTTTTTTTCAATACAGAATATGTTTCTTAACACTGTAATCAATTGCGGGGTTGTTTAAATTTTTTTTTGTTCTATGAAATGGGCCTAAGATTTATCAATAGACCAACCACTCAGATATTTTCTTTTTAAATTCCACTTGCAACTCCATTTTGTTCTATTCCATCTACTTCATCTTTGTATATATCTAATGATAAATTTGATTCCCATATTGTCATCGTTGTGGTATAAGTTTTAGGATGTAAATCGTCCTCTATGTGAATATATACACAGAAACAAGGAAACGAGACAATTCACGATTATACAAAACCTAGTAGTTTTATACAATGAATGCGGCTGTCTTTTCCTGTTGTTGGCAACAACTTTTCTTGGTTTGTTTATCATGACCCAATTTAATTCTATATTACATTTAAATTATATTACATTTAAATTATCATGAGGAATATCTTAATCCATCAAACCAAACAAGTCATGTTGTTCTTTAAAAACTACTTAGAAATTAATGTTTCTATCCTCTATCATTTCCTATTCTTTGTTATGGAATTTTCAGACCGAGTATAGATTAGAGTGAGTTTTCTCACATTATACTTTTCTTTTCGGTGAAAAAGGACAAGACTTGCTTAAATTTTCCACCAACATCCATATGGCTTTGACTCCTCTCCTGTTGTAAACTTTTGCAAACTATTTCTTGACTTGATTTTATTTCCATTCTTGAAATTGAATTTCAAGATACCTATAACCTGTCCATGGACTAATAGATAGACTTGAGGAGTGCACTCTTTGCTTCTATAGCTAAATAGTGTTAGTTACACGAGGTAGTATTATCAGGGAAGCTTATATTTGGAGGAAAAGATAAATGTTTTTTTTTGGGAGCTTTGGTAGTGTAGTTTACTATACAACATAAAGAATTTTAATGTAAAAAGATGTAGAATTTAATGCTGGGATTTGTCTTATTTTTATGAGAGTTGAATTTTACAAATATGTTTGATGCACGCTTCCTTATTAAGTAATTAGTACTGATGATTTTGATTGTAACAGTTATGGAGGACATTCCTTCTTACACCATTTAAGCTGATAACAGTATTTCTTCACGAAGCAAGCCATGCAGTTGCTTGTAAGCTTACATGTGGCGAGGTAATAAAGTTTTCTCGCTTTCTGCATGTCTGTAAACAGATGTATATACTAATTAATTGAACAAAATACCAGTGCTGCATATTTATGAATTCTCGTGTTATTCTATATTTCGATCTTCTGAGTCGTTTTATCCCTACATTGTTAAAGTAAAAATTATGGATTCTACTGTACGAAGTTGTCATTTGAAATTTTTTGCTCTAGTCGTTACATATGCATGGCAAAACTGAAGGTCTTTTTTGGGCATGTAACACAAGTTGAAGCACATTTATGTTTTGTACATATAAGCATTTACCTTTTATTGTGTTCGATAATTATATGGAAATATTTTGTATATGGGATAATGGGAATTGTGTGATCTTCATTGTCTGTTCCTTAGCGAAACTAATAATTGCATTAAAATTTCGGGTTGTGATGATAGATTGTAGCATAGTAAGCAACACGTATGTTAGATAGGTTTGTCCAGTTATTTCCTTTAAGGTCCCTAAAGTTTGTTCTTTTTGGGTAATTTTGTTCATGAAGCCGTCACTTGCCACTCTTTTCTAAGTATATGTATATTTCCTTGATTTTTTTCCCTTTTTCCTTATTTACAAAATTTGGAAACTACGACACTTGTAAGAAAATTGTGCTATTTTTGTTTAAAAAGTATAGTTAGTCTTTTCGTTATTAAGTTAATAAGGCTCCACGTACCAGTTGTATTTACTCATTATATGAAACAATAAAGATTGTTACTTAAGCTTGTAAGAAGACTTTACAGGCTTCTGTTTGTTCTACTTTGTTATGCAGGTTGTGGGAATGCAGGTTCATGCGAATGAGGGTGGGGTGACACAAACACGCGGTGGTGCCTATTGGTTAATCTTGCCGGCTGGATGTAATTAACTTTGAACTCCATAATTTCTGTGTCTTTTTATATTGGCATCTTCAGTACCACGTCATTATAAAGTAAAAAAATGGAATGCACTCATATACTGTAGTATTATCTTCAATAATGGCATCCAATGTCACTGAGAGTGTATAAATAATCTCTGCATCCAGATCTTGGTTCATCGTTCTGGGGAATGGTTTTCATCCTTGCATCCACCAATCTTACGACTGCAAGGATTGCTGCTGGTTGTTTAGCCGTTGCGCTGCTTGTTGTACTTTTCGTTGCCAAAAACGTAAGACAAATAGGCTTTTCTTATGCTTACTTATCTGCATCAGCAATTTTAGTTTCCAAAATTATTAGTTCGTAAGTTACCATATTTATCTGAACGGATAGTTTTGAATGGTTTATTTTTCTATGATGAAACAGTGGACTCTCCGAGGGCTCTGCATCGGTCAGTAATTCCTAGATGTTGACAATATGTACTTTTTTTGTGCTGTTGTTGTGGTTGTTTTGCTTATATAATCTGTACTTGCTCATTGAACTTCCAGGTTTTATTATTTTCCTTGCCGTTATATGGGTGCTTCAAGAAAAAACTACAATCCATATACTTCGATACATTATCCTTTTCATAGGTATAAACTTGTCTTATGTCTTATAGATTTCATTTTATTTGTCTTTTATAGCGAATAGAAGTGTTTCTCATCCGTGGTATGTATCTGTGAAATTGCAGGTGTCATGAACAGTTTGTTTTCAGTCTACGGTATAAACCATCATTTAGTAATACCAGTGCGAAAGTTGCTTACAGAATTTTTATTTTAGCCGACTTATTTCTGATGTGACAGATATATATGACGATCTAATATCTAGAAGGGTGAACTCTAGTGATGCTGAAAAGTTTGCTGAAGTTTGTCCATGTCCTTGCAATGGTGTTGGATGGGGAGTTATCTGGTGAGATTTTTAAGCCCCAAAAATTTTCTGAAACTGTTACCTTGAGGAATTATCCTTTTTAAGTTGTCGAAGACTTTCAATTTGTGTCACTCTTGACACCTAATGGTGTTTACTTACAGGGGAATGATATCTTTTATATTTCTCTGTGGTGCATTGTACTTGGGACTTGTCATATTGTCTTGAGGTAATAATCGTGGAACCTTTAGGTATATAATAAAAAGGCTTGTCCTCAAATAGTTTCTTCCGGTACAATTATTGCCATAGATTATATTTGTTTGTTTGAAAAAACAAAACATGCATATATGTAACATAAAGAAGTTGGACACCTATAGAACAAACGAGCTGAAGCTGGCTATATCAGTGTATGCTGCCAGATTGAGATTTTCTCTTTATCCGAAAATATAAATTCACTTTTAATTTATTATTTTCTTCATTACTTCTGCATAAAATCAAATGGCTCATTTATTTGTATTTAAATGGTGCATTTAATCGTCTAATAAACTTTAATTTGATCTCCAGGCTAGGGATGTGGGTCCAGAACTGCGTTGGAAACCCATCAACAGATTCAGGATGTAGACTGTCATTTGATCATACTATTCTTGTAGAAGACAGAGCTGTTTTGCACAATTTGTTTAGCTCATTCATTCAACCCCTTTAACATTTGGATTATACAAATTATACAGTTGTACAGTTAAATATCATTTGGTTCATTCTATTTTATTGACCTGGTAACATTAGTCGGAAACTCGGATTCTGTTGCATTGTGTTGATTCACTTGTTCATGTCCTAACACAATCTTTGTAGTGCTCAAATTAGATGCTTCAGATGCGCTGGACAAGTTATTATTGGTTGTTTATATTGGATAACCAAACCAAATAAACATGTACTTGTTATATCCCTCTAGCTGAATAAGGTAAGAGTAAGATTTATGCAGATCTCCTATTATGTGTACCTCTAAAATAGATGTAAAGCTTAATTTTTGCTCTCTAAGAGATGAGAAACTATTTATGCAGAGATCCTGCCTGCCTAAACAAAAGCCGTAGTAAAATATTTGGATATATCTGTAGTTCACAAAACCGTAGCAGCAAAAAGTTTGGAGATGCAAACGATAAGTAAATCAATAAACAATAGCTCAAAACATGTTCTTCAAAAAAAAAAAAAAAAACTCAAAATATGTGGGCAGAGTCCGAAATCTGACTAGTGGTAAGTTGGACAAAGTCTGATCTAGTTGAGGTATTGTGCTAAATTTTTTAATAAGAAATTATAATATTTATCATTAAGATTAAAAAAAATTACATGGAGTGACTTGGTTAGGGCAATTTCAAATTTCATCCTCGAGATTGATTTTCTGGTCAGATACATGCATAATTTATAGCAGTATATTTAATTATAATTTTGACAAATCAAAATTTTATTCGAATTCGATTATAGAATTATATTTTTTTGTAATATAACATGTTAGGTTTTATTCAAAAAAAAAAAACATGTTAGGTTCTGAATAAGTAATTTTTGTTTGAAATAATATGAGTGATGAGATACTCTATTTCAGTAATCATCATAAACTTTAAATATGTTGTGTTTTGTGATAAATAATTTATTTGGCAAGTAATTCCCGCTAAAGTATTATCTATATCTGTTTATACTATTATATAAAAACTGAAACATTAAAAGTTTGGTCGGTCGGTCAGTCGATCGATACAGTAGAGTTGATTTTAATTATTTACCCTAACTCAATTACAAATAAAATCCATTCTATTAATTAATCAATTTCATTTTTTAGGTTAAACATATTATCTTTTCTATTTTTCAATAACAAAATAATTTTCTTTTTCAAGTAAAATACAATATCTTTTATATTTTATCTAACTAAAATTTCTCCTTATTAATCAATTTCCCTTTTCAGGTTAAACATATTACCTTTTCTATTTTTCAATAACTAAATAATTTTATTTTTAGGTAAAATACAATACCTTTTACATTTTATCTAATTAAAATTTCTCCTTTTTTAAAAATACTACGAGCAATTTTGTTTAATAAAATAACATAATTATATTATAAATACTATTAACTAATCAATTACCTTTTTCAGCCAAAACACATTACCTTTTCTCTTTTCTCTAACTAAAATCTCTCTTTTTCCAAATATATCATGGAAGGTTATCATTTCCAACCAATAACACGTTACCTTTTTTCCTTTATTTTACTAAAACCTATCTTTTTTTAAATTATATCACGTGCGTTTCTATTTATTTAAAAAATAATAATATTATAATACTAATAATTAACCGATTACCTTTTCAACTAAAACGTATCATCTTTTCTATTTTTTCTAATTAAATTCCTTTTTTCTAAAAATATCACGGGCAACATTAATTTCTCATTTTCTAAAAACTATGAGCAATTTTATTTAGTAAAATAAAATAATTAATTTATAATTACTATAAACTAATCAATTACGTTTTTCACATAAATCATGTCATCTTTTTAATTGTCTTGTTACCTTTCTATTTTGTCTAACTAAAATCTCTTTTTTTTTTCAATTATATCACAGACGATTCTATTTAATACAATAAACTAATAATATTATTATATTAATAATTAACTGATTACCTTTTTCAGCTAAAACGTATCATCTTTTCTATATTTTCTAATTAAAATTCCTCTTTTAATAGAAATATCACGGATAATATTAATTTCTCCTTTTTTAAAAACAATACGAGCAATTGTATTTAGTAAAATAACGTAATTAAATTATAACTAGCTTAAAACCCGTGCGATGCATGAATTTTTTTTAATATTATATAAAAATTTTCATTGATTTTGAATTAATTTTTTTAAAACATGGATTTTGGAAGCTTAAATTTTTAAATAAGGTGATTTGATAATAATTATATAAATGTTATCCGTGAATTTTAGTTAGAAAATATAGAAAAGATGATAGTTTTTAGTTAAAAAAGATAATCAGTTAATTATTAGTAATTATACAATTATTATTTTATTTTATTAAATCGAATGCCCGTGATATTATTAGAAAAAGAGAGGACTTGGTTAGAGAAAATTAAAATGGTAACATGTTTTAGGTGAAAAAGGTAATTGATTGTTTATAATAATTATAATTTATTTATGTTATTTTACTAAATAAAATTGCTCGTAATGTCTTTAGAAAAGGAGAAATTAATGTTGTCCGTTATATTTTTAGAAAAAGAGGAATTAGTTAGAAAATATAAAAAAGATGTTACGTTTTAGTTGAAAAAGGTAATTTGTTATTAATATTATAATATTATTATTTTATTGTATTAAATATAACCGACCGTGACATAATTGGAATTTGAGAGATTTTGGTTAGAAAAAATAGAAAAGGTAGCGTGAATTAAAAAGGTGACATGCTTTAGGTGAAAAAGGTAATTGTTTAGTTTATATTAATTATAATTTAATTATGTTATTTTACTAAATAAAATTGCTAATCTTTTATTATCAAACCTGAGTCTACCACACCATCCAGTTAATTAATCACGTACCCAGTTAACCAATCAGAAAACTATGAATTATTTTAGAACCAATCATAGGCCACTTCTAAATCATGGACCAATCAAATTAAAACAAATTTGTTTCCTTATATAATTTAACTTGCTATCTTTTAACCAAGGTTAAACCCATCAATCATTCTAAATATATTTAAAATTTAAATCATGGACCAATCAAATTAAAACAAATCTGTTTCCTTATATAATTTAACTTGCTATCTTTTAACCAAGGTTAAACCCATCAATCATTCTAAATATATTTAAAATTGAATTATAATCCTAAATAGAATTACAAATAGAATCATAATATTATTAAAATTATTAAAATAGAAATCAAACCTGAGTCTACCACACCAATAATATTATATTAAAATTTTTCCTTATTTACCATTCTCATTCTATTATACTAACTATGGTTAGTTAACAATTCTAATTTAAATAGAGTAACTTACTTGATTCAACATATCCATATATTTTATTTTTTTATGTCAAAAAATAATTATAATAAATTAATATTTTAAATCAAAATCAATCAGGATTATACAAATATAAAATATGCAAAACTTTGAATTATTTTAGTACCAATCAAAGGTCATTCCTAAATTTTAGACCAATCATATTATATTAAAAGTTTTCTTTATTTACCATTCTCATTCTATTATACTAACTATGGTTAGTTAACAATTCAAATTTAAATAGAGTAACTTACTTGATTTAACATATCCGTATATTTTATTTATTTAATATCAAAAAATAATTATAATAAATTAATATTTTAAATCAGAACCAATCAGGATTATATAAATATATAATATGAAGCAATTTTCGCAATATTAATTTTTCACACTTTGATTTATAGTTAATCATAATAGCATTATTATATATTACGGATTAATTTTCATAAATATATATAAGAGCCAGTCAAAATTAACCACTAAAATTAAATTAATCATAGCATTCTCATCCTAATTTACTTATCGTGGTTACTTAACCTTCAAAATTTAAGTTATATAAACTTTTAAATTAATCAATTATTAAAAAGGCTAAATTCAACCAATTAAAATATTAAAAATGAAATTTAAACCAGTTATCATTAAAATTTTACTTATCGTTATTTTTCAAGAATTAATGGGACAAATAAATTGACTTTACGATATTTTTGAATTTTTCAAGATACTAAATAGACTCTCAAATAGTATTAGACATTATTTGGCGTATAAATTATCAATCCAAAAAATAAAATTCATTACAGAATCAATAAAAATATTGTTAGTGAATATTTATATAGCAAATTGGTTAACTCGGCGCAAAAATTCTAAAAAATCATTTTTTTTATTTCATAGCAAATTGGTCAACTCAGCGCAAAAATTCTAATAAATCACTATATTTGTTATGGTTAATTATTTATCAACAAAAGGGCATATATTATCATCCACACAAATAATCATTCAAATTTTCTTTTAAATCACTAATTTTTTTTAGGTAAATCATTTATCAATAAAATGTCATACATCTACAAAAATAATCAAGATTGGACAACACATATTAAAATAAAATAGATAATATCAAGGTAACAAGGTTTCCTTAATCCAAACTACAATCGTTGATCAGATCTTAAATTGTGGTACATCACTCGCTTATATCCCTCAATTATATATACTCTTTGGCGAAATAATCCAACAATTTATTCTAATCGTGATGGAAATACATATGTGATTGCTGAGAATGTATTCGAACAACTCACCAAAACGGCGATTCTATACTATCCAAATCAATGAATCAATATAACAAAATCCTGTAAATCTAAGATTCCGGATGCCAAAATAAAGTAGCCTACTCTCAAAAAATAAAGAACAAAACCCAATATATGGATAGACAAAATCCACTAACGGGATACTAGACTCTCAATAAAGAGATATATTTATTGAAAAACGAAGTAAAATCAACAAAAAGAAACAGGAGTTATCATTCACAAGGAGAAGGTGCAAAATCCAATATATCAGTTGATAAAACCCACCAACGTGGTAATAGACTCTCAATAAAGAGAGATATTTATTGAAAAACAAAGCAAAATCATCGAAAACAATAAAAATGGGCTTATCATCAACCAAGATGCAGATATCAACCCATAAACTTTGGGTTTACTATTTTTTAGGAGAGGAGAAGATAGAATGACGGCTACAACAATCGTTTAAAAATCAATATTATTGATAACTAGATAGGTCGATACATATAAAATTATATATTATTTCTGATAAAAGGTGCTCATTTTAATTTTTTATTCTTCAATTCAAGTAATAATATTTAATTCTCATATCCTAATCTAAGAACAGACATATCGTATTTTGCTTGGTTGGTTAATAATATTTATTTTTAATATCAACAAAATCTTAAAAATAGGTAAAAAAATTTTGATAACTTGGTAGATAGATTCTAATCAAACAGAGGTATTTATTAACAATAAACAAAATTAAAGAAAAGGGCTTCATTTTTATGTACTCTACTTTTAGTTTTATTTTGTAGTAATTCAATGTTGTTTTCAATTATATAGTTGGGCAGAGAGTAACATTACATGTAATTGTCATATTTTTTTCATTTTGCGTATTATTTTCGTTTAGTGTACAAAAATAAAAAATGCGTAGTTTAGTAGCATTTTGTGTTCAAATTATGGGTATACAAAATAATTTTATGTCATTTTCATGCAAAACCCAAAATACACATGGTATGAATGTATATAACACGAACGATTTTCCAGATCTACGTAAACTCTTTCTTTTAATATATGTTGGTCAAATATACTCATTGTTAAATAAAAATTAATTTCATGTTTTTGAACTCAACAATTAAATTACAAGGACAAATATATAATAATGTGATTATGTATTTATATATTACACATTTGATTTTAGTTTCATGTACAGTTTTCTATTTTAACATGTTAATCAAATAGAAAAAACATAGGTGATACTCATTTTCAAATATTTTATTTTACGCGTTTGGATGACAACGGGTTGGGTTTGATCCGAATTTTGTAAAATTCAAACCCACATCCAAATATTTTTGGGTTTTAAAAAATAAATCCAAATCCAAAATTCAATATCTAAAACCAAAGTCGTCGGATTTCGGATTAGATTTGACTTTTTTGGGTATCAAAAATTATTAATAATGTAGTCAAAATTAAAATAATTGTTACATGCAAACAATATTAAGTATATTTATATAAAAATTAAAAATTAAAATGATTAACTTAAGTAGTCAAAATTTAACATATTATACGAATTAATATACTAAGTAAAATTTAAAATATGTTAAAAAAATAATTCTTTTTATACATAGAAATGAAAAATTAATGTAAACAAAATTGCATCTTGAATATATCAATAAAATTAGATATTGAGAAATATAAGTTCTAATTACTAAATTAGTATTGACTATTTCTATTGAAATATTTGAAAAAAAATAAATAAAATAATATGTCTTACATCTAAAATATTACATGAAATAATTTCAAATTAGTGTATTATATTACATATGTATAGGGTTTCGATAGTGTATTGGGTTTCGGATTTTGGATAGGCTATCGATCAGTACAACTTAAATCCAAATGCAAATCGAAACTATTTCGATTTTAAAATTTATATCCAAACATGAATCCAAAAATTCGGGTTTGGGTTCGAATCGGGTACCATCATATCGAATTAATTTTCCTTCCTTATTAATGCGTAAAAGAAAACTAATATTTAATATACCATATTCTGATAGAAAAGAATAAAAAATTCAACATACAAATTCTCAAACTAAATATGCACATTTAAAGTTGTCATTAAAAACAAACTGACCATAAACTCTAACAAATATATCTTACTCAAATAACGGGATGTATTGGATTTGTTTGGTTAATTGATAATGTTTATTTTGCTATAGTACTAAATCAAATAACTAATAAAAGAATATAAAATTTGTAAAAATGATATGGAACAAACACATAGGAAACTTAAAATATGGATAAAAAAACTTATGAACTTGCTTGAAATATTCTAAAAAATGAGAGAAATCAAATGTAAAATAAAATTAAGAAAAAACAATAAAGTGAGGTTTGGAATGTTTGAGCTGGGATGTGAATGGTATGATAATTGTTTGATAATATTGATATTAATGCAATTGGTATAAATTGATGATAATTTATACTTAAATTTTTATGAAATTATCTTTTTTATAAATAATGAATAATATTATGTTTATATTAATTAATTAATAAATTTTATCATTCGGTGCGTAGCACGGGTAGAACACTAACCAAACAGACCTCTAGAATTACTCTAGAAAATTGCTCATTTCCTATTTTATTTTCATTTATATAATGAAAAATATGTATTTGATTTATTTTTTCTATTAGTACTAATTATGTTTTTACTGTTTTCAACGTCAGATTCTCAAACATGATTATATTGAACCGAACTTTCCGTAAAAATAGCATAAAATGTCGTTAAATTACTTGGGGAAAAAACAAAAAGGAATAAGAAAATTGATATGTATCTCAAGTAAATTTTATCATATATCAAATGAATGTGTTTTGATATTAATCTTTTTTCTATATAAACAAATTTTCAAATTTTTTTAACACGCATCCATACAATTATACATAATTTGAAAAAAGTTACTTAGAGATGCATATTGGGTTCGTTACACTCAAAACAAAACATAACAAAATAATTTATTTTTTAATACACTATATATTTTTGGTAACTATTTTAAAATTTTAAAATTGTATTTTCGGTGCGTAGCACGGGTAAAATGCTAGTGGTGTTATTAGAAATTGAGAAATTAATGTTGCCCGTGATATTTCTAGAAAAAAAGAAATTTAATTAGAAAAAATTGAAAAAATGATATGTTTTAGTTGAAAAAGGTAATCAGTTAATTATTAGTATTATAGTAGTATTATTATTATTATTAAATGGAACCGCCCGTGATATAATTAGAAAAAGAGAGTTAGAGAAAAGAAAAAAAAAGGTAAGGTGTTTTGGCTGAAAAAGGTAACCGCCCGTGAGATTTTAGTTAGAGAAAAGAGAAAAGGTAACGTATTTTGGCTAAAAAAGGTAATTTATTAGTTAATAGTAATTATAATATAATTATGTTATTTTATGAAACTAAATTGTTCGTAGTATTTTTAAAAAAATGAGAAATTTTAGTAAGATAAAATATAGAAGATATTGTATTTTACCTGAAAAATAAATTTATTTAGTTATTGAAAAATAGAAAAGGTAATATGTTTAACATGAAAATGGAAATTGATTAGTAAATGAGAAATTTTAGTTAGATAAAATATAAAAGATATTGTATTCTACTTGAAAAGAAAATTATTTTGTTATTGAAAAATAGAAACGGTAATATGTTTAATTTGAAAAAAGAAATTGATTAGTTAGTAGGATGAATTTTATATTTAATTAAGTAAGGGTAAATAAGTAAAATTAATGGGCTATTATATATTAGTATATATTACCAACTATAAATAATTAAGTAAGGATAATTACGTAAAATAACATGTATCATTAAGTAAGGGCAAATAAGTAAAATCAACAGGTACCGTACCGACCAACCAAACTTTTAATGTTACGGCTTTTATATAATAGTATAGATTACTACAAACTATCTGTAACGCCCCCAAATCCACCCTGACCGGAGACCCGGGTCGTCACATTGTCTCAATATCCGGTAGCACACGATAACGCAATAATAAAACGAAATATTCATTACAACGGAGCATAAGTGTCCCACTCCGCAGATCCAAGATCAGTCTCACGCAATATTACAATACGTCTCAGTACATCTTAGGATAATATCTTACATAAGTTCACAAAAATAGAAAAAAAATAAAGGTTCCAGCTGGATATTCTAATTCTTGTTAGCATAGCCTGGAGCTTTTCCCTTTCCTCTGGATCCCTAGCTGGACGTCTCGCCTCTTTCCATCTTGACAGCTGAATAAAATGTTGTAAAGTAAGAATGAGCAACTATGGTGCTCAGCAAGTTCTCTCCTTGCTCGGTATATAAATATAATAAGATTTACAGAAAGAAATACTCAAAATTTTAAAATCGGATATCACAATCTGACTCTGACTCAATACTCATCTCGAAATCAGAATACTCGGAAGACTCATTTGATATAACTCTAATGATTCATGATTTAAGAATAAACTGGTCTTCCACCTATCGATATCTCGGTGGGGCGATCAACTATCCGACCGGGAATACCGTCCTCCAATGATATCGCACTTCGCCTGATCACGGCTACAATACGTTATCAACAATATAATATAAATGTATGAATGCTAGCATCATAGTGGGTTATTAATTCAACCCTGGCAGCATAGAGCCTAAATCCTCGTGTCCGTATAACGGTACACAGGTCTCTCTTTCTCTATAATGGGTCTCTTTCCCAAAATTGACCAGTAGAATACAGAATTCCCGAATATTTGATGAACAGATAACTTGAGATAATTCTTCCAGGAAAATATTTACAAATCTGGCGGACTACCAGCCTGACTCAATTGTTCCACCAATCCGAACAATGGACTGAGGTAAATTCTCAATAATAATATTTTATTGGTTGACACGATCAAAATGCCAAACCTTGACAATAACGACAACTATCTCGAGCCAATGAGAATAGTCTTAAAATGGAATGTTTTGAGTTGTACCGAACAAATAGTACTACTCGAATATTTACAATACTCATAATTGATGAACGTTAAATAGAATATTTTTCACTTGATCAACGAGTGACAACTCTAACGATTCTAATTTTGTAACTCTTATTTGTTGATTCGAGAGATGAACCAAATAAAAGATAATCAATAATTATTGTCGAATTTGTACAATAAATTCGACTGAAAAGAATAAATTTAACTATCTCGAACAAATGAGATTAGTTTCACTGAATCACAATAATAGTCCTCTCGAATTAATGAGATCGACCTGATAGCAACGACATTGATTTCACGCTTATAAGGGATATAATTCGCAAGTAAACTAATTTTAACAGTAACAAAATATTGCAAGGAGAAAATAATGCTCAAAAGAATTATTGCATCATATGGAGCAACAAATATATCTCATAATTGACAGCTCGAAAATAAATAAGGAATGAAATAATACGAACAGAAATACAAGTCTCTAAGAGTTAGGGTAGGAATGAACTTGCCTCGATCTCGAAGTGCAAATGGAAGCAGATAAAATTTATACTCTACCCGTGAACTTGGCTTCGATCTACGGCTCGAAATTATTCTCTAAAAATGGCAACCAGAAAAACGTGAGCGATTCGTCAAAATAAAGTATTTCTAAACCGCTAATATAAGATCTAAATATTAAATAATAATATCTCTCGAAAATCTCTACAATAAATAACGAAAAATAATCCCCGGACAAATAACCCTTCCATCGGACTCGGGAATCAAATCTAGAAAATATATACTATTTTTAATATTCGTAAATTCCCGCTTAAAATGAAAAATGAGGTTACGGCATTAATCCATTTTTAATCTCGTAAATAATTTAATATTATTCCGATTTTTAACCTCTAAAATAATCTGACCCGATCCGGTTAATTAAAATAATCCGAAAATATTAGATATCAGCTTTCCAAAATAAAACCATATTTTATTCTATTTATTCATAATTATTTTTCCTCTTTTTATCAACGAATTAATAAATCTCTAAATTATGTCCAAATAATCACTAATTATCTCTATTTAATTAATGAATCATTTTTAAAACCAATAAATAAAATTCCACATTTTAAGCAATCACTACAAATTATTATTCAAAATTATTCCTTTAATACAATTAAATTATTTAACTCTTATTATTATTAAATCCATTCATTTCTTTTTAATACCCCAAACAAAACCACACTGCAAAGACCCAAGTGGACCCCACTCAACAACGGTGGCGCGTTGTTATTCCTAGATTACACACTTGTATAATTGTAGAAGTACAATTCTTGATATTTATAAATTTCTGATAAGAACTCCAGAATTCTATACTTAGATAATTGCTTGTAAAAAGATTAATGCACAAACACATAAAAAATCAGGTGGTTAAATGCACCACCTGAAGCTTTTATTCGAAGAAACCTCTGTGATACAAAAGTACACAACTTCTGTTTTACAACTCTTTGCTTTCTAAGAATATTCAATAGAAACCCTAAGCAAAATGTATCTGTTTTCTTAACCTACAAAGAGTTGCTACACTTGGTTATAAATCCCAAGTTTTACAAGTACTACTGGAATAAGATAATATTAATCTAATTCTAGTTGACTTGCTACTACACTCCAAATACACATGTAGCCGAAAGGTTGTCCTTGTGTTCAGACATGTCTCCTGCACCTTTCTTGTATTCATAGTGTAAACGGAATGCTTCTTTCTTCTGTGTTTCCAAAGTATGGCTGCCATACTGCTTTTTGTATCTACTATCAACCCATGTGATCTGTCAGTCAAACATGTCCTTATCAACTGCTAATCCCCAGCTAATCATAGAAGACAGTGTCAATGATTATCCGTTGATATTGTACACTGACATCCGTTGATGATGTATTGAGCGGTATCCGTTGATATTGAGACTTGAGCTGTATCCGTTGATAGAGTGGATTTGAGTTGTATCCGTTGATAGAGTTTTATCTTCATCTGTTGATACACTTTCACTTAGACAGAATTACATAGCATAGCTTATTTACAATTGGCTACCCTATTCTGTCTATCCGTTGATGGTCAACATGACTGTGGATAAAAACACTATCAACTGATAACATAGAGATGCTGCAGTATGCTACAAAACCTCATCCGTTGATGAGCTACCTGTCAACGGATAAGTTATAAATCCTCATCCGTTGACAGCTACAAAACCTTATACAATTTGATTGATTGTGAAGTTATCATCAAGTACAACATATTCCTAACAATCTCCCCCAATTTATACTTGATGGCAATAAAGCATAAATTCAGGACCTTGATGATAACAAAACATTCCTAAAGATATATAAAGAACAATGCATAAATTGTATTAAGCTACAAAAATTAAAAAAACTGAAAGTTTGAGAAATTTACAGAGAAGTGCTCCTCTAGACTGAGCAGATTAAGACTGTTTCTTTTCTCTTGTTGGCATCACCCTTGATTTTCCTTCTTTGGCAGAGTTGGACTCAATCTGTATTTGGAGTTGCCTATAGAAGGCATCTTCTTCATCTACCTTTGGATTTAGCTTTTGTTGTAACCATCTCAGGTATTGAGAACTAGCCTTTGGTAGTTGGTCTTCTAACCTGAAGAATCTCCTGTTACCATCTTCATCCCTGAACTCCATCATCCAGAAGGGTTGAAGGTGGATTTTCTGTCCATTGTATGGGATCTTCATCTTCCTTGGTAGACTTGATGGTGAGTTCCATTCCCTCCTTATTTGTTCTATTCTGTCCAGTATCTCCCCTTTTGCTATCTTGGAGAACCCTGTGTATCTCTTGATTGCAGAGAACACTTTGGTTAAGGTCTGATAATTTTCTCCAAGAACCCTTTGTAGTGGCCATGTCCTTTCCTTTCCTCCCTTGTATACAAAGACCAATCTCTCAGGCAAATGTTTATATTTGTCAATCCCTCATACTTCTGACAATTCATCCAGATAAAGATTCATGCCAGAGTATTCTTCAATATCTGCCTGATAGATAAAATCATCCTTGTTTTCCAAGATTGGCTGCCTGACAATAGCAGGTACCCTAGCAACTTGAATTGGTTCCTTTGAAGGTTGCTTCCTTGGTATCCTTTTCTTATGTATAGGCTTCTGTTGAGGCTTCAGCAAGAATGAAGGAACCTCAATGGAGTCAAGATTCATTGGTTCCTCTTTAGGTACTATAGGATCACCATGGAAATTCACAGCTGGGTTGAATACTTTTACAGAAGTAGGTTGTGATGAGCCAACTGTCTCCTTGCTTTCAATTTCTGGAGAGACAGGCCTCCTTGCCTTTGATTTCATTCTCTTAGATTTGGATCTGGGGACTGATTTCCCTTTCCTTTTGGATTTGGGGACTTCCTCAGGTTCCCTCATTTCATCCTCTACCTCATCCATTAACTCTTGAGCCAGCCTTTCTTGCTTCTCATCTGAGTTTTCATATTGATTTTCAGTGCTTGGTTGAGATTCTCTTAGCAGCCTTGAAGTCTCTTCTCTCTTGGCTTCAACAAATCTAGGATGGCTGTTGGATATGTTTAGAACTTTTCCATTCCTTATGATTACAGCCATTCATTCTCTTACATAACTGTTAGTCTTCTCCTTGAATTCCTTAATTTGCTTAGCCATCAGCTTCTCTTCATCATCCTTGGGAAATGGAAAGTCCAGTTGTAACTTGTTTTTCCCATTTGCTTTTGGTGGCGAGTAGGGTCTTGTTTTGATGTAGGGTTCAAATTCTTTAACATGAGAAGGCTCAGCATCATAGAATGTAGGAGCCACAATTGTTGGAGTGAGCACCTTCAGAATTGTGGTATATATTGTTGTAGCTGAGGTTTGGTTAGAGAACAGAGTTGATGCAATAGATTGATTGATCAATCTTTCTGACCTCGTTATCCTTTCATAGTTTTCCTCTTTCATCTTTTGTAGAGCTTCAATTTTGGCTAGCTTTTCCTCTTCTGTCATGTTTGAGAAATCAAACTCTTCAGATAGAGCTACTTGTACAGGTTTGGATTTGTTGGGGGAAGCTGTGACAATGAAGTCCTGTGGATTGACCACTATGGTAGGCTGCTGCTCCCCCTCACTTGCTGCTTCCCTTCTTTCAGAAATTAAGATTTGACTTGTAGTTGCCACAGCCTCTTCCACTTTCTCCCCCTTTTTGTTAGCATCAAGGGTTTGACTAGAAGTTGGGGCTGCAACTAACTTTTCTAGCAGTTGGGTTTGCAGTTTTTGATGTTGAAGAAATTGCTCCATCTGGGATTCCATCTTTTCCACTCTTGAGTTGAGTAGTTGCACAGACTTAGCCAGGTTGTCTTCTTTGAGAAACCTTTGTTGCAACACCCTCTGAGTGGCTGTAGGAGCTAGTTGCTCTAACTTGGAATCCACAGAGATCTTCACATCCTTGATTTCTTGTTTGACCTCCTCTAAGTTGGACCACTGAATCACCATTTGCATCTTTTGTAACTTAATGGAGTCAATTGCCTGTTGAAGAACAACCTTTCTCTGTGGATCTACTTCTGGGTGCTCAGCCAGGGCAGATTTATATTGCCTTATGATTTCCACATCAAGTTGATGATAGGTGTAGTTGTGAGCAAATTTAAAATCATGAATACTGCTACCACCTTCATCTTCAGGGCTCTGGCTGTCTTCATCTTCAGAATCTTCAAATTCTTCACTCTCAGCAGTGGTTGGCAGAGCTTCTAAAGATTCCTTAGCTCTAAGTAGAGACTGTGAGGTGTGCACTAGGTGCATTGCCTCCTCTGCTTCCACATTGCCCTGTTGTGCCAGAATTTGATAGGCAGGAACAGGGTGAGTAAAGGTTTCAGCATCCAAGGAGATGGAGTCAATCATGGACTGATATTCTCTTTGAAATTCCATTTCCTTGGCTGCATCCTCAACCTCCATTGACTCACTAGCAATGGCTGCTTCTTCCATCCTTATTTCTCCTGTAGTCCCTTCTCTCCTCTCATCTCTTGAAAGGCAGAGTGTATAAACTTGTAACACTATATCTAATGTAACTCAACTAAAGGAAAAGACACTTAACCAGAAGACAATCAAGAACAGGAAGTCACAAGAAATCAACACTAAATGAAGACAAGGTAATTGATACAATTAAACATGCTAACTATGATCAAGCCAAGAAGAAATCATTGAGAGAAGTTCAAGTCAAAGTTGTTCATGCCTCAGTGATTTGATAAATCAAGAATCAAGATCATAACTATTAGTATCAACAAGACCAATTGATTTCAAGTGAAGAAGAAGGAAAGCAAATATTGGAAAGCCAAGTTATTCAGTGAATATGGTAATTTATTCAAGAAGCAGAAACACTATCAAGACTAGTCACTTATGAACCAGACCAGTGCATCAAGTGTCAGGACATTGATAGCAAGTTTATGTCAGTAATAAAGAACCATGTTCAAGAGCTTGTTGAAGAATAAAGAAGACATGAAGATATCACAAGTTCAAGATGTGCATTGAAGTTTCAAGTTGAAGACCAGAATATTTTCTAAGTACTAAATGTTCTGGATGGCTAAGTAGAAATTCTCAAGTAGAAGTTCTACTTAGGAATTTCGAGATAGCCAAGTAGAAGTTCTACTTAGGAATTTCGAGATAGTCAAGTAGAAGTTCTACTTAGGAATTTCGAGATAGCCAAGTAGAAGTTCTACTTAGGAATTTCGAGATAGCCAAGTAGAAGTTCCACTTAGGAATTTCGAGATAGCCAAGTAGAAATTCTCAAGTAGAAGTTCTACTTAGGTGCAGCTTCAACATGACACATGGCATCTTCTGATTGGCAGATTTCCAAGCTTTCAAGTTAAGGCAAGATTTATGTGGACACCACTGGGCCACGTACATCTTAGCTGTTGAAGACTACAGGACATAGACTACATGTAGTATAAATAGAAGTACTTGTGTAATGTTTTATTAAGAACAGAGAGAGCAATATTTGAGAAAAACACAAGAGAAAGAGAGAGTGCATTCACAGAGCTTAGAATCCTTCACTTCTCTCTGAACTTCTGTTATACTTTGTAATGAATGTTGTAGCAACCCTTTCAAGTTATATATAAAGAAATATATTCCTTGAATCTGTGTGTTAATTTATTGCATCGTTTTTATTGCTTCTCATATTCGAAAAGTTGTATTCACCCCCCCTCTACAACACATTTGGACCTAACAATTGGTATCAAAGCAATATGTTTAACATACAAAACATAGATCCTTGTGTTGAGTAGAAGAATCGTGAGTTTTCATTTTTCAGATCTACTTTTCATTTTCTCGAAAAGTGTGTTTTAATTCGTTGGTAGTGAAAACTCATCTGAAAAATTATTTAAATACTCCAGGTGTGATTATTTAGCTTGGGTGTATTTTAATTAATTTTTGTGAATTTATCTGGGTTAGTTCATATTTGGTGTTCTTGAGTGTTCATCATCTGTTCTTATCAAAGAATACAACCCAACAACTTTTTGATCTCCTTTTCAATAGTAAAAGAATAAAAAGGTGGTTTTTGGACTTTTTGATTTACTTTATTCGGCCGAAAGTAAAAGACATACTCAGTACCTAGCAAGTGGGTTAGGTGGGTTTGGTGAGTAAAGCATCTAAAGTCAAAAGGTGTTAAAGAGATAATATTGTTTATTCAATATTAAAGAAATCTGCAGAAAAATTATTCTAAGGCAAAAATTTCTACATAGAAGTTCTACTTGAGAATTTCTACATAGAATTTCGACTTGGACAATTTCTACTTGGTGATTTCGACTTGAGCAAAATTTCTACTTAGAGAAATTTCGACTTAGGCAAAAGTTCTACATAAATATTCTACATAGCCTAGTCTTGGGTACTTAGAAATTTTTAGTGACCAGAATTGAGATGGCTCCTAAAAATGCATTCAAGATCCCAATGTTCAACAAAGATCACTATGAAGAATGGGTTTTCAGAATGAGACTATATCTAGAGACTATTAACCCTGAATATCTGGAAGTCCTTGACAAGGGTAAATTTGTCCCAATGGCAGTTATTCCTTCACATACGGAAGGAGGAGTGGTTATACCACCCCGGTCTGAGCCCAAAAAGGCAGCGGACTTTTCGGATGCTGATAAAGAGCAAATAGCTTTGGATACTGCCGTACGACAAACCTTGATGGAATCTCTTGATCATGAAATGTTCAACATAGTCAAAGGTTTGACTACAGCGAAGAAGATTTGGGACAAGATAGAAGTTGTCATGGAAGGATCTGCAGAGGTCAGAAGCAACAAAACACTCATACTCAAGATGGAGTATGACACCTTTAGAATAAGGAAAGGAGAAGGCATAACAGATGTCTACCTACGATTCAGTCAGTTGGTATTGGATTTGAATCTGAGAGGTGTGACTCTCCCCATGGTTGAAACAAATACGAGATATCTGAGGAACCAGCCAAAAAGCATTGAGCATAGGGTCTACGCAATCAGAGAAACCAGAGATTTGCATACAACTTCTCTGGAAGAGTATTATGGAATATTAAAGACCTATGAGCTGGAAACGCTTCAAGATCAAGCATGGGACAATGATTCAAAGTCAAAAGAAAGTGCATCAGGATTAGTTGCTGATGAGGAAGAGTCTAAGAAGGCAATGGTTGCAGCAAAGCCTAAATCATCACTTGCACCACATCAAGTTGATAATGATGACGAGTGCGCATCTGACAGTGATGATGACTACTACACCCAAGAAGAGCTGGACAACATGGACGATAGTGTCGTGGCATACATGGCAAGGAAGTTCAGCAACATGAGATTTAGAAAGAGCAACTGACCACAGAGAAAATCTTCATCTTATTATCGGGCTGCTAAGGGTGGTGGTAGTTCGTCAGGCTACAAAGGAAAAGGCAAGAATACCAGCTACAAATCTCCTTTGGATTTCAAAATGAAGTTCAAATGCTATAATTGTGGTGAAGCTGGACACTTTGCCTCGGACTGCAAAAAGCCTAAACAGACTTATCCAAAAGAAACATTTGAAGCTCTCAAAAGCAACTATGAAGCACTGTTGAAGGAAAGACATGGAAAACGAGCTTTATTGGTGACAGAAGGAAGAGCTTGGGATGATTCAGATGAGGAAGATGTTACTCAAGTAGCAAACTTTGCGCTCATGGCTGAGACATCAGAGGAACCAGAGGTACCAGTTCTGACTCTTAAAGTAGAAATGTCTATTGATGATTATAAAGAACAGAACGGGGCTCTTAGTGAAGAGATCTACATGTTGTGCAAAAGCCTAGACTCTTCTCAAAAGGAACAGAAAACACTTGTTGCCAAATGCAGAATGCTTGAGGCAAAAGTGGAAGAGCTAGAGGCTGCTTGCACTGTAGATACTTCTCTAAGAGACTTTATTAAATCTCTGGAACACAAGCTTGTCCTTAAGGAAGAAGTAGAAGCATGTCTTAGGAACAATCTAGCTGAGTTAGAAACTAAATGCGAAGCATACAAACTAGCTGCTAGTAAAGTGTATGTAGATAATGACACATTTAAGAAAATAACTGGAGTAGGTATAGGACTTGATTATTCTGACCTTCCTAAGAAAGAAGGAAAGAGACCTATTGACCCTAGTTCCAGTGACCTTAAAAAGGAAACACCTAGTATTCTTAAATCGGCTGTCAAACCTATCTACAAACATCTTGTTCCTAGAATAGAAGAAGAAGAGACTGAATTGATAGCTAGATATGAGATTGAGATGGAAGATAGCCAGAAAGAACAACCTGTAACTCCTATTAAACAAGTGAAAGTCAATTTCCCTAGAGATGAATCTAGACTGGGATTAGGAGCTAAGGCTGTTAAACAACAAGGAAAGAAAGAAAAAGGCATAAAAGAGGTTAAGGCTGAACGGATAAAGAAAGCATGTTATCATTGTAAATCTACTGAACATCTTTCTTATGCATGCAAAGCTAACATGAATGTTCCTGCTGCACATGCCATGCTTACCACACATACAATGAATAATCTGCATCAGAATCATGCACAGTGTGGTCAACCTAACTGTATGCCATGCACTTTTAATATCATGCAAACTTTTGTGCATTTAATGAATGCATCTAGCCAGTCATGCTCAAATACTGTTGCTAGTTCAAATATCAAGAAAAAGTATGGTAGAGCCAAGACTGTCAGTCCTCCTAAAGTTAGGAGTGACAAACCTTCTCCTAAGACTGACAAATCTGTCAAGTCTGAGAAAGGAAAGGAGATAGTCGAAAGCTCTAGTAATGTGAAGAAAAGTGCATCTCCTGTTGTTAAATCTGTTGATTCTCGATCTTATCGAAAAGCCGGGCCCAATCAAAGTTGGGTTCCGAAGAATGTCTAACCAATCTGTCATTGCAGGGCATTAAGCAGAATAGAAATAAAGTTATATGGGTGCTAGACAGTGGAGCATCGAGGCATATGACTGGAAACAAGTCCCTGCTTACAGAGTTGGTTATGAAGGCTGGCCCTTATGTTACCTTTGGAGATGACAGCATAGGTGTGACTAAGGGATATGGCAAACTGAAAACTGGCAATGTCATCATTGAAGATATTTCCTATGTTGAGGGACTAAAGCACAATCTGTTGAGTATAAGTCAATTCTGTGACAAAGGTTACGAAATTGTCTTCAACAAGAAAGGTGTCTCAATCACTCACATCAAGGAAGGCTCACTAGCTTTAAGAGGAGTTCGAAAGGCAGATCTTTTTGTTGCAGATATGGATTCAGCAAATCAGGATGAGGTCACCTGTTTCTACAGCAAAGCCTCGGATGATGAAAGCTGGTTATGGCACAAAAAGCTATCTCACTTAAACTTCAAAACGATGAATGCTCTCGCGAGGCGAGAATTGGTGAGAGATCTACCTCAAATGGAGTTCGCTCCGAAAGGACTCTGTGAAGCTTGTGAAATGGGAAAGTCGAAGCGAGCATCGCATAAAAGCAAAGAAATTTCTAGTATTACTGAGCCTCTACAACTTCTTCATATGGATTTGTTTGGCCCAGTGAATGTCCTATCTTTGTCTAGGAAAAGATATGCTTTGGTAATCGTGGATGACTTCTCCAAGTATACATGGGTATTGTTCGCAATGACGAAAGACGAAGTACCTTTCTTAATCATTGATCACATCACTCAAATTGAGAATGTTTCAACACTTACTGTGAAGACGATTAGATCAGACAATGGCACTGAATTCAAAAACGCAGTGCTAAATGACTTCTGTGTATCTAAGGGAATACGTCGTCAGTATTCAGCCCCGAGAACTCCACAGCAAAATGGAGTAGTTGAAAGGAAGAACAGAACTTTGGTTGAAGCAGCAAGAACTTTGTTGTATGATTCAAAACTTCCTTTGTATTTCTGGGCCGAAGCAGTGAGTACCGCTTGTTACACTCAAAATAGAACCTTGATCATAAAAGATAAAGAAAAGACACCATGTGAGCTAATGAACAACAGAAGACCAACAATCAAATACTTTCATGTCTTCGGAGCAAAATGCTATGTGCTTATAGATGATGAAAATCTAGGCAAGTTTGCAGCAAAAGCTCGTGAAGGAATCTTTGTTGGTTACTCTACAGACGTGGTGGCAGCTTATAGAGTGTTCTTAGTGAATGATCGAAAAGTGACTGAAAGTTACAACGTCAGATTCGACGATACCAAACTCTCATCAATTTCAAGAGATTCTAGTGAACCTGAGTCCCTAAAATTTCAGAATCTGGACCTAGAAGATCTTGAAGATGAACCTGAGTTGGTTGTTCCATTAAATGTTCCAAGCGTACATGAAGAACCTGAGTCTAGTGAACAAGCTAATTCTACAAGATCAGGAGAGACTTCTTCAGTACCAACCGGCAACAACTCAGGGGGAGTAAATAGCAGCTCAAGGACTACTGTTCAAGGCTCGAGACGAGTTGACTCTAGTTCTGTAGGAGCTGGCACTAACTCAGGGGGAGTTAGTGAAAATATTCAAAGTAGTCAGCACCCCAACTCAGAAAGTCAAGCTGAATCATCTAGACAATTTCCAGGTGAACGGGTATGGAATAGAGACCATCCGTTTGAGTTAATTATTGGTGATCCAGATGCTGGTGTGACTACTAGAAGAACTGCAAGAGCTGACATGGCTAATATCTCCTTATATTCTGGGTTCTTATCCAAGCTTGAACCTAAAGAAATAGAAGAAGCTCTTGGCGATGCTGATTGGGTGATTGCAATGCAAGAGGAACTCAATCAGTTTGAAAGGCAGAAAGTTTGGAAACTGGTACCCCGACCAAAGAACAAATCCGTAATTGGAGCTAGGTGGGTATTCAGAAATAAACTGGATGAAAACGGACTTGTAACACGAAACAAGGCTCGTTTGGTTGCAAAAGGTTATTCTCAGCGAGAAGGAATTGATTATGATGAAACCTATGCACCAGTTGCAAGACTTGAGGCAGTCAGGATGTTCTTGGCATTTGCAGCACATAAGAACTTCAAGGTATTCCAGATGGACGTGAAAAGTGCCTTCCTGAACGGAGAGTTAGAAGAAGAAGTGTATCTGGAACAGCCGCCCGGCTTCGTTGATCCAGAACATGCAGATTTTGTGTATCTACTCTTCAAATCTGTCTATGGCCTCAGGCAATCCCCAAGGCGATGGTATGAAACCCTATCTCTATTCTTAATTGAAAATGGTTTTGTTAGGGGAGTAATTGATAAAACATTGTTCTATAAAGTTGTGAGAAATGACTTAATACTTGTTCAAGTATATGTGGACGATATTATTTTTGGGTCATCAAATGAGCGCTTGTGCGAGAAATTTGCCAAGCTAATGCAGGAAAAATATGAGATGAGCATGATGGGAGAGCTGTCCTTCTTCCTTGGATTACAGATCAGTCAGAGAAAAGATGGTATCTTTATCTGTCAATCCAAGTACGTCAGAGATTTACTCAAGAAGTATAATCTAGAAGATGCATCAGCAGCTAAGACTCCCATGGCAACAGCCACGAAGCTTGATGAAGACAAATCAGGTAAATCAGTTGACATCACAAGCTATCGAGGTATGATTGGCTCACTCCTCTATTTAACTGCAAGTAGACCAGATATAATGTTCGCAACTTGTTTATGTGCAAGGTTCCAAGCGGATCCTAGAGAATCACATCTCGTAGCCGTCAAAAGAATTTTTAGGTATCTCAAGGGCACACCAAATCTAGGGATTTGGTACCCAAGAGATACAGGTTTTAATCTTATTGGCTATTCGGATTCAGACTATGCAGGTTGCAGGATTGATAGGAAAAGCACATCTGGTGCTTGCCAATTTCTTGGCAGAAGATTGGTGTCCTGGCAAAGTAAAAAGCAACATACAGTATCTACTTCTACTGCTGAAGCTGAGTACATTGCTGCTGGAAGCTGTGTAGCTCAAATACTGTGGATGAGGAACCAATTGAAGGATTATGGCATAGAGCACAAGAAAATTCCAATCATGTGTGACAACACAAGTGCCATTGCCATAACCAACAATCCTGTAGATCACTCAAGAACCAAGCATATTGACATCAGGTATCATTTCATAAGAGAACATGTCGAGGAGGGGACTGTGGAGCTACATTTTGTGCCCACAATGCAACAAATTGCAGATATATTCACCAAACCTCTTGATGAAGTAACATTCAATAGGTTGGTTGGTGAATTGGGAATGCTTAACACAAGTTAGTAAAGCCTTCTATCTGTAAAATCCATGTTTATGTTTGTATGTGCAAGCTAATCAATCATTATGTGCTTAGACTTTAATATGCCTAATTAATGATTGTTATAGGTTGCATATAGTGTGATTTTGCATGAATTCATTGTGTTTTAAGTGTCTTTTATAGCACAAATCTGTGAATTTATGCTTGTTAGATTGCATGATCATAGGGGGAGTTAAATTCATAATAGTCTAAATATTGCATGATTTTTAGATGAATTTCCTGTGTTTTTCATGTAATTAGAGGCCTTAGAATTATCAAGGAATGTTTTAATTATGTCATATATTAAAATCCTTGAATTGATATTTATATTAATTTGGCAAAATTAATTGTTGAGTTTTTCAAAGAAAAATTGTCAAATTATTCTAAGTATCTTCAAAATTTCGAGTTAGTCTCTATCTCGAAACTCATGTAGAAATTCGACTTGAATTTCGACTTGAGCTTCCAGGGTGAAGTTTTGAAAATTCTAAGTCTGGGAAGAATTTCGAGTTAGTGCCTATCTCGAAATTCATCTCGAAATTCGACTTAGAGTTCGAGTTCGAGTTACCAGTGTGCCTAGTTCTATCTTCAAAATATTCGAGATAAATTCTATCTCGAATCTTATCTCAAAGGTTGAGATGAGGTTTCCATAAAGGGAATATTTTGAAAAGAACTGAGAATTAACTTCGAGTTAGTCTATCTCGAAATTTATCTCGAAGTTCGACTTGATGTTCGAGATAGAGTTCTTAGTCTATCTCGAAACTCAACTCGAATTTCGACTTGATGTTCGAGATAGAGTTCTCAGTTAAGCTAAAGGGAATTTTTCGAGTTACACTCCTAACTCGAAACATATCTTGAATTACCCTGGACTTTTTGATTCAAGGGGGTATTTTGGAAAGAATTTAAGATTAACTTCGAGTTAGTCTATCTCGAAACTCAACTCGAATTTCGACTTGATGTTCGAGATAGACCTCTTAGTCTATCTCGAACTTTATCTCGAAGTTCGACTTGATGTTCGAGATAGACTCTAACTCGAAAAGTATCTTGAATTTTCTTTTTTACAAGTTTACTACAAATCAATAATGTTCAAGATAGTATTTCCCTATAGTTTCTGTTGTTAAATTGGTTAAAGTGCTTCTTTGTGCATAATTGTTCGAGTTAACCTCTATCTCGAACTTTATCTCGAAGTTCGACTTGATGTTCGAGATAGAAAAGTTCGAGATAGAGTTCGACTTAGATGTCCCCTGTATGGACTTAGTACTTTTCACATTTTTTTAACAGGGACATTTTTGTCATTTCTCATTCACCTATATATACATCTCTAACTCGATGCCTAATTCACTTTACCTAATTCTAATTTTCAGCAGCCGTTTCACAAGAACAGTGCGATTTCACTAATTACATACCTTTGATCCGTGTTTTTGTGATTAAACTCGTACTAATCACGAATTACTGCCGATTTGTTGACTGCTATTGTCTGTGTTAACCTTAATCTTTGTGTTAGTGTGTTTTGTGAACATCCATACACGCGCATATACATACACACGAACATATATTGTTTGTGTACTGTTCATAAACGCGATTCCATTTTCTCCATCTATAAACACACACGATTCCATTGGTATACACACGAAATAGTAATTGGTTGTTGAATTGAATCCCGTAGTTTGATTTCTCAGATTCCGTTTGGTGTTCTTGAAAAATTAAAAGGGTTACAATTCTCTTTGGTAATTCGGAAAATTAATTGTTTTTCAAAATAAAAATAAAAATTCACATCTTTTAAAAGAAAAACATTTAATCAAAATGGCTCACCAATTTTCCCTTGCTAAAAACAATTTTTATAATATTTCTACGGAAATTGGTGATCAACTCCCGCGGTTTAAGTTTTGGATACGATTTCTTAATTTGTATTCCAAAGCTAGCCAAGCTTTTACTGCTAAACCTACACTAGTACATGATGCTTTACAGCAATTATGGACTAGTGCGGTTACTTTTGGGAGTAAATCAACCCCCTACGGTTTCAGGTTTACCTTAGCGGGTCAGGAATATGAGGTGACAGAACAAATTGTCAACAGAGTTCTAGGATTCCCAATTAAAGATGCCTATGATCCAGAACCTACTGCTGCAGAACGCCTCAGATTCTTTGAAGAAATTGGATGTTATCCTACAAAAGGCCCAATCACGGGAAATATCCAAAAGCAATTCTTCCATGCGGAATGGAATTACTTTTTCGAGGCCATCACAAGATGTTTTCGGGCACGCGAAAAAGACTTTCATCAAATTCCAATTCCAATGCAAACCTTTGCAGTTGCCCTAGCAAGAGAACTGGATATAAACTATGGACGCATAGTTCTCTCTGAGATAGTGGCCTCAATGGGATCCCTTGCAAGCAGAGACCTCTCTACCACTGATGTCGTCTGTTGGTTTCCTCGGTTTCTTCAAATGCTAATCAATGACTTAATACCGAAGGATGCTCTTGCTATTAGACAGGGATTTGCCAGAAGCCCCACATCTGAATCGCTAGGGATGGGCACTAAGTCACTTGCAACCATTGCTAATCAGGATAAACATCAAGGTAAACCAATGTCTACTCCTGAAAATATTCAAATGTGGCTTAGATATGATGCAGGGGTTACCAATTTGGAAGCATCATCGCAAGTTTCATCACATGCTCAGAATCCTTCTGCTCATGCTGAGGCATTTGAAGGGATTCCTGATGAGGGAAGCGATGACGAACAAGGTAATGAATCAGGTAATCTCTCTCTGCATACTACTCACTCCTCTTCCTACATATCTGATTCCGAGACCCAAGATTCTGCTAGCCCGCAGGATCTATCCCAGGGTGAGAGCCATATTTCTGACTCTGAGTCTGACACACATTCATATTCTCTTTCACCCCTGATAACGGAAGTCAGAAAGCCTTCACATCTAGATGTAGGAAATGATGAGGAGAGTGACCCCGAAGAGCAGCCTCTTATTCGCAAGAAAGCCAAATTTTCTCATGCTGCTACTTCAAAACCTCAGTCAAACCCTAGCGTGTCACACACAACCACTCCACCTCACGAGAGTGGTTCACCCCTTGAACATTCTGCACATAGGGATTTTGATTTTGGTGACGATGATGTGCCTCTTGATGATACTGTTGCTTCAAGAGGACATGAAGTATTAAGAACTTCAGCCGTACCTTCACCGGTACGTACTGATGCTGCAAAGAGGATCGGTTCTGATGTCGTACAAGGACACTTTGCAGCCTCTCAGACTGAGATTCCAACTCAGGAACAAACAGAATTTGATCCCATAACTGTCAACAACATTTCTTATCAAGTTTCTGCAGGTACTGCTTCACTTTTTGGATCAGTCATTGAAGACATACACGAGCGTGAGACAGGGAGTGTGTGTGAGAGGTTAGGGAGAGAGGGACCTTCATTTTTAAGGCCCGAAACCGAGCGCCAAATACCAACAGAACGCGTATTAGAGCGAGGTCACCTAAACCAAACACCGTCCCTTAATACTGAAAATTTTGATACTCGTATGACTTCAATGGAAAATCAGATGAGGCAGTTCGGGCAGACAATGGGGCAGTTCGGGATCAATATTGGAAACAACCAAAGGGCTCTAGACGACTACGCAGCAAGAATGGCAAGTCAAGCTACAGCTTTTGATGATTTGACAAATAAGGTCAATGACTTGGGCCATGCTGGTGGTGTCTTGGGAAGCACTCTCAATGAGAGGATGGGGGCATTGGAGTCTACAATGCATACAATGATTGTGGAGATCAGTAGAATGATGTTCGCAGTCAGGAGTTTTGTGCCCCCGGAGTGCTTCGAGTCGGAACAACCTCCCCCCGATGCTGGAGCAGGTGGTGCAGGTGGTGCTAGTGGAGCGGGAGCCTCTGGTTCTGGTTTTGGAGGTTCCTATGCAGCTGGTGGATCTGAAGACCATGGTGGAGCTCAGGATAACTCACCTAAGGGGGAGAGTGGAAAGGAGACGAGACAGCAGGCAGTTCACATCGAAGAAATTGAAGAACCCGCTGATCTTGTTAAGGAACCAGAAATTGAGCCTGCTGTTGCTGAAGAGGCTCTGAGGAGGAGAAAGGGTAAGGCAATAATGGTTGAAGAAGATGAACCAGTTATTGACCTGAGTCATCAGGACACAGTACAGGAGATACTAGACTCAGATTCTGATATGGAAGACGTACCTTTCGCACATGCTGTAAAGCGATCTTTGAAGGAACAAGGTGGAGGTGCTGGTATGTCTTTCGGAATGCCTGAAGAAGATCCTGTTGATGAAGAAACCCTGCAGTCTCAACAGTTAGCCTTGGAACAAGCTCAGTTCCATAAAATGAAGATGATGCAAGAACATGCTGCGTTCCTAGAACAGAAGGTGGAGCTACAAGGGAAGCAGTATGAGTATGAGCTTGCAAGGCTAGCCAATCCTCAAGTTGATCTGGACAAAAGAAGGATAGGGCAGAAATGGGATGAAGCAAGGAAGATAATGATGGGACCATGTGCAAAAGGAGTTCATAACAAGGATGCAGATGATCTGTTCTACAACTTGAATTTGCAAAATCCAATGACTGGGGACTATATAAATGCTTTGAAGAGATTAATTTCTAAAGTCAGGGTTGGATACAATGCAAATCTTAAGGAGTGGCAGGTTATCTTGTCTTTGGTAGAAGGAGTCCCAACATCTTTCCTATTTGTGGATGACCAATTCATAATGAGAAGATCTGCGTCAGAGTTGTTCTTGCTAGCGACTAAAATTCAGTACTCTCAATCTGAGGAGCTAAGCATTCTGTACAGGGATCAGTTAATGCAGCTAGCAGAGGACAAGGGTCCAGAATTCTCAGCTTATCCAAATTTTGTCCGGATGGTAGTTCAAGGAAAGATGAAGAGGGTGAGCATGGAGGAAAAGGACTTAATGGAACTTTCAGTGGAATCTCTTAAAGCTGTATGTAGACAAATGATGGGTAAGGGATTCGCCTCTGAGCTTAAAGATAAATCCGTGAGGATCATTGAAAGAGTCATATTCTTGAAGAGCAATGAGGTGTGGAAGTGTGATGTCATTGCTCCAAACCCTCTCGACAACGTGAAGATTGAGCCGGAGCTGATAGAAAAGAAATGGAATATTCTTCAAGCAATGAAGAATGTAGATGAAGCTTTGACTCTTCCTTCTGGAGAACTGGAACAAGGAGAAATAAGGGAGGCAGTTGGCGTTCCAGGGAAAGATAGTGTATACTGGATACACTCTTATGCTGATGATACAGCTGATGCCTTAGCATACATAGATGCAGACCAGAAACAAACACTCTTGCATATGAGTAGACAATGGCTGCTACAGACTCAAGATGCTGCATTTCTAGAGAAAGTGTTATATGTGTTCAAATGGGGCGAAGTGGAAGACAAGTTTGTTGAAGAAAAGCAGAGACTCGTGAGTTACCTGTCTGAAGTAATTGTGGAGAAGAAGCGAATGGAGCGAGATGCGGCTAGTGTCTATAATACTGACCGTGTCAAGGGCTACCCCAAGATGATATATCGTTATCTCAAAGCCACTAAATCTCATTGGAAACCTCAGCTCATAATGAAGAACTTTGAGGAAATTCCAAAGATAAGGACTACTCAGGAGGTTGATAAACTCAGAAGGCTTTTCAAACATCCTAACCCAGAGCCCAGGAACCCTCTAGAAATGGAAGCTGTAAGTCTGTTGAATGCTAGGTGGAAGCAGCTTCACGATCCAGTGTACAAGAAAGAACAGCAGCAGAAGGAGAAGCGCAAAAGGCAGAAAGAAGAGAGAGACCAAGCTGCTGAAGCTAGAAAGAGGAAACGGAATTAGGGTTAAAGGTCAGAGTGGTGTGAACTTGAAGTTGGAAAAACTTCATGTCTTTCGGTTGCTTTAACTCACTTGAGGAAATTCACCTTAGAGTGAATCCAATAAGGTGATATAAGTTTGACTAGAAGGTATGAAATAATCCAGGTGATAGGAATCATTCAAATGATCTTTAATTCGAGGTTCGAATTCTGTTTCTAGTTTTTAAGTTCTTTGCATTGTTTTCAAGTACTTTTCAATTGTATATTATTCAAGACTGTAATGTTAATTATCTTTTCTCGTCTCATTGTTTAGTTGAGTTATCCTTCATTAATTTGAATGTCATTGTTAGACAATCAAATTGGGGGAGATTGAAAGGCAGAGTGTATAAACTTGTAACACTATATCTAATGTAACTCAACTAAAGGAAAAGACACTTAACCAGAAGACAATCAAGAACAGGAAGTCACAAGAAATCAACACTAAATGAAGACAAGGTAATTGATACAATTAAACATGCTAACTATGATCAAGCCAAGAAGAAATCATTGAGAGAAGTTCAAGTCAAAGTTGTTCATGCCTCAGTGATTTGATAAATCAAGAATCAAGATCATAACTATTAGTATCAACAAGACCAATTGATTTCAAGTGAAGAAGAAGGAAAGCAAATATTGGAAAGCCAAGTTATTCAGTGAATATGGTAATTTATTCAAGAAGCAGAAACACTATCAAGACTAGTCACTTATGAACCAGACCAGTGCATCAAGTGTCAGGACATTGATAGCAAGTTTATGTCAGTAATAAAGAACCATGTTCAAGAGCTTGTTGAAGAATAAAGAAGACATGAAGATATCACAAGTTCAAGATGTGCATTGAAGTTTCAAGTTGAAGACCAGAATATTTTCTAAGTACTAAATGTTCTGGATGGCAAAGTAGAAATTCTCAAGTAGAAGTTCTACTTAGGAATTTCGAGATAGCCAAGTAGAAGTTCTACTTAGGAATTTCGAGATAGTCAAGTAGAAGTTCTACTTAGGAATTTCGAGATAGCCAAGTAGAAGTTCTACTTAGGAATTTCGAGATAGCCAAGTAGAAGTTCCACTTAGGAATTTCGAGATAGCCAAGTAGAAATTCTCAAGTAGAAGTTCTACTTAGGTGCAGCTTCAACATGACACATGGCATCTTCTGATTGGCAGATTTCCAAGCTTTCAAGTTAAGGCAAGATTTATGTGGACACCACTGGGCCACGTACATCTTAGCTGTTGAAGACTACAGGACATAGACTACATGTAGTATAAATAGAAGTACTTGTGTAATGTTTTATTAAGAACAGAGAGAGCAATATTTGAGAAAAACACAAGAGAAAGAGAGAGTGCATTCACAGAGCTTAGAATCCTTCACTTCTCTCTGAACTTCTGTTATACTTTGTAATGAATGTTGTAGCAACCCTTTCAAGTTATATATAAAGAAATATATTCCTTGAATCTGTGTGTTAATTTATTGCATCGTTTTTATTGCTTCTCATATTCGAAAAGTTGTATTCACCCCCCCTCTACAACACATTTGGACCTAACATCTCTCTTTTCTTGCATCAAGGGCTCCCCTTGGCTCACACCTCTCACACCCTCACCCTCACCTACTAAGGTGGAACTCTCAGTCTCTCCTTTTGCCTGACCGGAAGAAATGGCCAGCCTCTCATTATTTAGCTCTCCTTTTGCCTGCTCACAAGGCAGCCTCTCACTCCCTTCCCTCAATCCTAAAATTGTTTCAACTACTGAGAACTCCTCCACACTTGACACAGGAATGTCAGATATAGCAGTGGTAGAGTGAGTTATCAACCGATAAGGAATATCCGTTGATGGAGTAGTTATAGCTGTCAACGGATGGCTAGACAGAGGCGCATCCGTTGATGGAGAAACACTTGTCAACGGATGAAGGATATCCGTTGAGGAAGGAATAATTTTATCCGTTGAAGAGAAAACCAACACTGAATCTGTGGAGATTGATTTTAAGTTTGAGGCCACAGTCTGTGTTGAGAGTTCTGGAAGGGAAGATTGACGGTCCAACAAATCATCTATAAGATGATGACCACCAATTGCAGAGTGGGGCTTCTCCAAGAATCTTAAAGATGGAGAATCAGGAATTGATGTAGATATCATATCCACATCCAGAGATGGAGTTGGTGATGGTGGATTGTAATGTGTATCGATTTGAAGATTAAGATCAAGGGGCTGTGACTCCACATTTATTGAAGCCACATCAAACTGAGTTTGAGAAGGTACAGTTTCCTGTACTGTGTGTGCACCCTGTGATTCCCCTGTGGTTTTAGATTTCACTCTTCTTCCATAGGTTTTTGAGAGTGGGCTATTTGTGTCTCTAACCCTCTTGTGCAGTGTTCCTTGTGGGGAACTTGATTCAGTAGTCACACTCTGTTGAGAGAGTGTAACTAGAATTTGGATTGAAGTTACATTAGCAGTCTTTTGAGAGACTGAAATGGTGGTTGCACTCATCTCTCCTTCCTTATCCTTAGGGCTTCTTTGATGTTCACCCTGTCCCTCACCACTCACTACCACCTTCACACTACCCTCAAGAGTTTTGGTAGATTTTACAACAGGTGTCTTTTGAGAGACACCTGATGTTTGCTTACTAGAATGTGATTTTGGAACTCTGGATTTGGTCACTTTGGTAGGAGCCTGTTTGGTCACAACTACAGACTCCATTGTGACACTAGAAGGCAAAGAAATTTGGGGGTTGGAGATAGGGGTTTCAGAGTTAGAAATAGTTACCTGAACAATTGGTAGATATACCAATTGTACTCCTGCATTGAGGTTCATTCGAATTAGGTCACTTAGGACTCTATTCTCCTGAACAAAACATTGGAACTTGCTATCCGGGTTAGCAATGGATAGCTTATTCTCAGATACATGCAGTGCTAAGAGCATTAAAAATCTAGCAAAGTAGATATTCTTGCTCCTAGTTTCCTTTTTACCTAACTTTGTAGCTATATCATACATAACTAATGTGCCAAAATTATAGAATTTATCATTTAAGAGCATACACATCATAGATAGCATGGACTGTGTAACAGCATCAAAATTACTAATTTTGCCTGAAAAAGTTTTAATGAAGGCATCACAGAAATAGCTCCATTCTTTAACCATTCCTTTCCTAACAATTTTCCCTAAGTTTTCAGTACTAAGGGCATAATTAATAGAATTAAGCATGGCAACAATTTCAGCATCAGTGGGTACTTTCAGACAGTTATTCTCAGGCAATTTTAAACAAGCAGTTATTACATCAGAATTAACCACATAGTTTTTACCCTTTAAAGAAAAAGCAATTGTACCGTCTGTGCCATTGTACTCAGCAGATGTCCACATTTCTTCAATTACCTCGTGGATTAAGGGAGTGGTGGCAGTCATAGCATATGACAGTTTGCATTTCTTCACGAAACTCATCAAAGTGTGGTAAGCTTCTGGAGCATTCACTGTGTCAACAAAGGCCGCGAAATTGTTCTTCTCATAGGTAAACCCAGCGGAGGACATCATCTTAACAATGGGCGCCATTGAAGTGTTTGAACTTTGGTTACAGAGAGTTTTAGAGAAGAAGATGCAGTTAACTTTTGATATGCTTGAAAATGAATAAAAGTGAGATGTGAGAGTACAAGTCAGCCTTTTATATTTTTCAAGAATTAAAAATGAAATAATTAAAATAATTACTCCATTGGTCAAAAGTAACTGTCAGATAATAAATGAAAAGAAAATAAGTACAGCCATGATTAGATACACACGGTTACCAACGGTTATATAAAAAAAATGTATATCAACGGATATAGAATGAACGGTTGAGATACAGTTTATCCGTTGATGATGTGGATAGCCTGTTACCCGTTGACATGCGAAAATCTAGTAATGTGTTTATACTATCAACGGATAAAAGGATATCCGTTGATAAGCTAATTTTGCCTTAGACAAAATTTCTGCAGAAAATTTTTCTGAAAGTTTTAACTTTCAAGTAAATCAAAACACATTTCTAGCTGCAATGCAGTGAAATCAAATATCACTAGGAATTATGACAAGTTAAGCATACCTAGCTCACCTACCAATCTTGTGAATGTGGATTCATCAAGAGGCTTGGTGAAGATATCTGCAAGCTGCATTTCACTTGGCACAAAGTGCATTTCTACTGTACCATTCATCACATGTTCTCTAATGAAGTGGTATTTGATGTCAATGTGCTTGGTTCTCGAATGTTGCACTGGATTCCCTGTGATGGCAATAGCACTTGTGTTGTCACAGAAAATTGGAATCTTCTCAACTTTTAGACCATAGTCAATGAGTTGGTTTCTCATCCATAGAATCCGTGCACAACAGCTTCCAGCAGCAATGTACTCAGCTTCAGCTGTAGAAGTGGAGACTGAGTTTTGTTTCTTACTGAACCATGAAACAAGCCTGTTTCCTAGAAATTGACAGGAACCTGTAGTACTTTTCCTATCAACTCTGCAACCTGCATAATCTGCATCTGAATAGCCAGTTAGATCAAAACCAGATTCTCTTGGGTACCAAATGCCAAGGTTTGGTGTTCCCTTGAGATACCTGAAAATTCTTTTAATAGCTATTAAGTGAGACTCTCTAGGGTCAGCTTGAAATCTAGCACAAAGACAAGTAGAAAGCATTATATCAGGTCTACTAGTTGTTAGGTATAGAAGTGAACCTACCATGCCTCTATAGCTTGAGATGTCCACAGACTTTTCCTTAGTATTCAACTCAAGCTTAGTTGCAGTGGCCATAGGTGTTTTAGCAGATGTACAATCCATTAAGTCAAATTTCTTTAAGAGATCATAAATATATTTTGTTTGACTTATGAAAATGCCCTCATTAACTTGCTTTACTTGTAGGCCAAGAAAGTAAGTTAATTCACCCATCATGCTCATTTCATACCTACTTTGCATAAGTTTGGCAAACTTTTTGCAAAGCTTCTCATCTGTAGACCCAAAAATAATATCATCTACATAGATTTGAACAAGTATTGAAGAGCCATTAATATTCCTATGAAATAAGGTTTTATCTACTGTACCTCTAGTGAAGTGGTTCTCCAAAAGAAATTGAGATAAAGTGTCATACCAGGCTCTTGGTGCTTGCTTCAAACCATAAAGTGCTTTCATGAGAAGATATACATATCCTGGAAATTCTGGATCCTCAAAGCCAGGAGGTTGATGGACATAGACCTCTTCTTCCAGTTCCCCATTTAGAAAGGCACTTTTGACATCCATCTGATAGACTTTGAAATTGGCATGTGCTGCATAGGCTAGAAAGATTCTTATTGCCTCAAGTCTTGCCACTGGAGCAAAAGTTTCATCAAAATCTATTCCTTCTTCTTGAGAGTAGCCCTTTGCCACTAATCTAGCTTTATTCCTCACAATTATGCCATTTTCATCTGTCTTATTCTTGAGAACCCATTTAGTACCTATGACACTTCTATCATCAGGTTTGGGCACAAGTTTCCATACTTTATTTCTTTCAAATTGGTTTAGCTCTTCTTGCATTGCTAACACCCAATCTGGATCTAGAAGGGCATCTTCCACTTTCTTAGGTTCCTCTTGAGACAGGAAGCTACTGTATAGACATTCTGCTTGAGTGGCCCTTCTAGTTTGGACTCTTGAATTTGATTCACCAATGATTAACTCAAATGGATGATTTCTAGTCCATTTTCTTGCATGTGGAAGGTTTGATCTTGATGAGGTTGCTTCATTTCCATGAGCATGATCATGTTGATTTAGCATTGAATTTTGACCTTGAGAAACTCCCCCTGAGTTTGTTGTCCTTGCTGAATTATGAAGTTGACTGTCAATGGATGCATCATTTTGCCTGTCGACGGATGCTTGAGAATATCTGTCAACGGATGCATCTCTAATAGTGTCAACGGATGTTGTAGAATGACTGTCAATGGATGCTTCATTTTCAGTGTAAGCATCACTTCTAGTTGGTATAACAGCTCTAGGTGGATCTCTGTGGTCATGATCTTCATTTTCCTCATCATCATCATAGTACATTCTTCCTTCACCTTCATTCTCAAATTCCAACTTTTCATGGTAACCTTCAACATTTAAGCCTAGAATCTTTTGATCATCAAACACAACATGTACAGATTCCATAACAATGTTGGTTCTTAGATTGTAGACCTCGTAGGCTTTCCCTGCTGCATATCCAACGAAAATAGCTTCATCTGCCTTTGCTTCAAATTTGCCCAAGTTATCTCCATGATTTCTTAGCACAAAACACTTACATCCAAAGACATGTAGGAAAGCTAAAGTTGGTTTCTTGTTGGTTAATAACTGATAAGGAGTCATTCCTCTAGCTTGATTGACCAAGGAAATATTCTGAGTAAAGCATGCAGTGTTGACAGCTTCAGCCCAGAAATATGTTGGTAACCTTGATTCACTTAACATTGTTCTAGCTGCTTCAATGAGAGTTCTGTTTTTCCTTTCAACAACCCCATTTTGTTGAGGTGTTCTGGCAGCAGAAAACTCATGGACAATTCCATTCTCTTCACAGAAAATCTTCATTGTGGAATTCTTGAATTCAGTACCATTGTCACTCCTGATTCTTTGTACTCTGTCTTCAGAACCATTGTTTAGTATTCTGAGGTGATTGATGATGATTTCACTTGCACAGTCCTTGGAGTGCAGGAAGAAGGTCCATGTGAACTTAGAAAAATCATCTACAATCACCAGACAGTATTTCTTCTTTGAAATAGACATGACATTTACTGGACCAAATAAGTCCATACGCAGCAATTGAAGAGGCTTAACAATGGATGACTCTGTCTTGCTTTTGAAGGATGATTTCTTTTGTTTCCCTAATTGGCAGGCATCACACAGCCCATCTCTGACAAATTCCAATTGAGGGATTCCTCTAGCAAGATCCTTTCTTACCAAATCATTCATAACTTTAAAATTCAAATGTGACAGCTTCTTATGCCATAGCCAACTCTCATCCTTACTTACTTTGCTGAAGAGACAAGTAATGGATTCTGAGCATGCTGAATTGAAGTCAGCTATGTAAACATTTCCTTTTCTAAAGCCTGTCAATACCACATTGTTGTCTTCCTTGGCAAAAACAACACAGGCTTCTTTTGTGAACTTTACTTCATAGTCTTTGTCACAAATCTGACTGACACTCAGCAAAATGGGCTTCAAACCTTCAACTAAAGCCACTTCTTCAATGATGACATTGTCTTTTGAAATCAGGCCATATCCCTTAGTATATCCTTTGCTGTCATCTCCAAAGGTAATTCTAGGGCCAGCTCCTTCCTTGAACTCTGTGAGCGGGGTTGAATCTCCTGTCATGTGCCTAGAGCATCCACTGTCTAGGTACCATAGATTCCTTCTGTTTCCCTGCACACATTTCAAAAACAAATCAAGTTGATTTTGGTACCCAAGCTTCCTTGGGTCCTTTCTTGTTAGCCTTTGACTTTGCACTCTTAGCATTCTTCAACTTAGGTGTAGATGCTTGAGTGATGGGGTTTGACAAATGCTCATTTGCATGAATATTGGATGCATGCATGTGTGGAAAATTGGCATACATATTATTCATGTTAGGTATGTTCCATGACATTTGTGGCACATTCATAGATTGAAAGTAAGGATTAGACACATATGGCATGTTCACATATGGATTTGAAAAACTAGCATTTTGATACAAACCAGGCATTGCAGGCATACATGGCATTGGTTGAGGTACATGAACAGGAGCCTTGTTGACAATCTTGCAATTAGAAGATAGATGATTGACACTATTACAATTACTACAAGTTTTCCTAGGAGCAAACTTGTCAGGAGAGTAATTGTTTTTCTTGTTGATGCCTATCTTACCATTTCTGTTCTTTTTCTTTTTACCCTCAATTTCTACCTTTTCATTGTCTGATTTACCAACAGCCTTTTTGTTGTGTAAATCACCTGTCTTAGCCTTCCCACTGGATTTGGTTTTGCTGCACTCACCACTAACAAAATTCTTGTTGACTGGACCATACTTGATATCCAGTTTCCTAAGTTCCTTCTTACTAACAGACTTTTTGTTAGTCGACGGATACCTCTCATCCGTTGACGGTTCATCTGTCAACGGATGATCACTATCCGTTGATTCACAAATAGTCTCTAGATCCTCAAGGCCAGGTTCTAGCTCCTTTTTCTTTTGAGTCCAGGTATCCTTCACAAATGATTCTATTCCCTGAACTTCTATTATGTTTTGAGAAATATTTCTACAACTTTGAAATTTAGCAATTATCCCTTGTTCTTTTTCAAGCTGGTCTTTTAAAATCAGTTCTCTTTTTAACACAGCTTCAAGTTCACTTTTAGCATTATTGCAATCAACTCTCATTTTCTCAAATTCTAGAAATTGAGTTTCTAGAGCAGCATTTCTATCACTTAAAAACAGATTAGACTCTTTAATCCTATTGTTCTCTTTAGTAAGTGATTTAAGAGTAACACTTAAGTGATATAGTTCAGTAAACATTTCATCTATAACACTATTGCATTCCTCTTTGGTGAGCTCAGAGAGATTAGTAGAAAATACCTGATTGCTAGCTGAACTTGCTTCCTGCTCTCCAGAATCAGCCATTAAAGCAAGGTTGACTAACTCAACATCATCATCAGAATGATTGTCATCAACAGCCCAGTCATACTCTTGGGTCAAGAATGCCTTTCCTTTCTGCCTGAGAAGATCAAAATATTTCTTCTTATAGTCAACAGCCTCAGTAGACTTTCCCTTGTTCTCAGATCTAGGTTTCCTGCATTCACTTATCATGTGACCAGCAATTCCACAATTGTAGCATTTAATTTTGGATTTATCCATATAGTTGCTTGTGGAAAAATCCTTGTTAAATGGCTTGGCCACCCCAGAGTTTCTCTTCAATTTCAGCTTAGAGAATCTCCTAGATAGAAAAGCTAAGTGCTCATCTATCTCATCCAATTCATCTTGCTGAAGAGCATTCAATTCCTCAGACACCTTTTCCTTGCTCCTGCTTGATTCTGCTCTACCTTTACAAACCTCCCTGTTTGGTGTAGAACTAGCAGTTTCTGTCCTTTCCTCCTTTTGCTCCAAGTTGGCAACAAGTGCAACTGACCCACTTTTCTTTTGAGACTTCTCAATCTCTTCATCCTGCTCCATTTCCAGCTCATAGGTCTTTAAAGTTCCATAGAGCCTTTCAAGAGTAAATGTCTTGTACTCTTGAGTGTTTCTTAGAGAAACAGTCATTGACTTCCATTCCTTGGGCAGTGATCTCAGAAATTTGAGATTAGAATCTTTAACTTGATAGATTCTTCCATACAGTTTCAAACCATTTAGTAGCTTCTGAAATCTACTAAATGTACCATTCAATGTTTCTCCACTCTTAAAGTGAAAATGTTCATACTGTTGGATTAGTAGTTGCATCTTGTTTTCCCTTACCTGTTCTGTTCCTTCACACAGGGTTTGAACAGTGTCCCATACTTCCTTGGCGGTAGTACAGTTAATAACATTGCCAACCATGTCTGTTTCTAGACCATTGAACAGAATATTCATGGTCTTTTTGTCTTTGTGGACTTCTGCAATATCTTCAAGACTCCACTCAGAAACAGGTTTGTGAATGAGAGTGTCAGGCACATCATCAGCCAGGCCAACTCTTGTTGCTGTCTTCATTGGAACGTGAGGACCCTTGTCAATGCAATCCACAAAGCCCTCATCAATAGACGAGAGATGTAGATGCATTTTTACTTTCCAGTGAAAGTAATTTTCTCTATCAAGAATTGGAATCTTTACTCCATAATCCTTCTTAGACATGTTAGAAGTGTGTTGATCTTTAAACTTCAAATATGTTAGAAGCTTGCTCTGATACCAATTGTTATTCCCAGATTACACACTTGTATAATTGTAGAAGGGGGGTTGAATACAATTCTTGATATTTATAAATTTCTGATAAGAACTCCAGAAATCTATACTTAGATAATTGCTTGTAAAAAGATTAATGCACAAACACATAAAAAATCAGGTGGTTAAATGCACCACCTGAAGCTTTTATTCGAAGAAAACTCTGTGATACAAAAGTACACAGCTTCTATTTTACAACTCTTTGCTTTCTAAGAATATTCAATAGAAACCCTAAGCAAAATGTATCTGTTTTCTTAACCTACAAAGAGTTGCTACACTTGGTTATAAATCCCAAGTTTTACAAGTACTACTGGAATAAGATAATATTAATCTAATTCTAGTTGACTTGCTACTACACTCCAAATACACATGTAGCCGAAAGGTTGTCCTTGTGTTCAGACATGTCTCCTGCACCTTTCTTGTATTCATAGTGTAAACGGAATGCTTCTTTCTTCTGTGTTTCCAAAGTATGGCTGCCATACTGCTTTTTGTATCTACTATCAACCCATGTGATCTGTCAGTCAAACATGTCCTTATCAACTGCTAATCCCCAGCAAATCATAGAAGACAGTGTCAATGATTATCCGTTGATATTGTACACTGACATCCGTTGATGATGTATTGAGCGGTATCCGTTGATATTGAGACTTGAGCTGTATCCGTTGATAGAGTGGATTTGAGTTGTATCCGTTGATAGAGTTTTGTCTTCATCTGTTGATACACTTTCACTTAGACAGAATTACATAGCATAGCTTATTTACAATTGGCTACCCTATTCTGTCTATCCGTTGATGGTCAACATGACTGTGGATAAAAACACTATCAACTGATAACATAGAGATGCTGCAGTATGCTACAAAACCTCATCCGTTGATGAGCTACCTGTCAACGGATAGAGTTATAAATCCTCATCCGTTGACAGCTACAAAACCTTATACAATTTGATTGATTGTGAAGTTATCATCAAGTACAACATATTCCTAACACGCGTGGGCCCACTCGTCGCCACACCACCGCCCAACTCCCTCCCCTGTGCTTTCCTCTCCGTCGTCCTCCCTATCTCTCTCTCTCTCTCTCTCTCTCTCTCTCTCTCTCTCTCTCTCTCTCTCCCGTACATCTCCCTCTCTCTCCGTTCTCTTTCTCTCTTTCTCTCTCTTTAAATCTCTCCGACCACTCCCCTCTCTTTTCTCCCCTTCTCCCCGACTCAATCTCTCTGCAATCCCTCTTATCCATCTCTCAATCTCTCTCGATTACTCTCTCTCCCCTCTCTTTCTCTCCGCCCATCTCTCTCTATCTCTCTCTCATTCGATCTCACCCTCTCTGCCTCTCTTCTCTCTGTCTCTCCATCATCGCTCATCTCTCTCCCCCTTCTTCTTTCTCTCCCCCGTTCTTCCTTCTCCCCCCCAATCTCTCACTCCGACTCTCTCCCTCGATCCCCTCTCTGTACTTCTCTTCCTCTCCGACCAATACCAACAATAACCAACCAAATCGATCCTACCAGTACAAAAGGAAAACGAAAAAAACAATTAACAGAAAAGTAAAATAGACTACCTGAGGTTTTGTATGAAAATATATGGTCCGGGTTTTTGAGAGAAAAATACAGTTGGTAGAAAAAAAAACGTGGTTGGGTTTTGTGTAAGTTTTGTCTGTATAGCTCGGTTTGTATTCTGTTTTCTAAATATAAGGCCCAGTTTTTGGCTATTGTATAAACAAGTGGGGTGTAATCATTTAGTGTTATCATGTTTTGTAGGTGGATGTTTATTAAATTAAAAAAAAATCAAAACATGGGGGACAAAATGGAATGCTCCAATTTAGATTTTAGTGCTGTCTCATCAATAGTCCCGCTTCTCCCCTGCTGGCTAATTAAAACGAGACTCTAATTTCGTTTCCTAAAATAAATTCGACCCAAAAACTAAAATTTTATTTTTCCTAATTTTAATAAATACCAAATAAATATAATTAAATAGATATAATATAATATTACTTACATACGAATATATAAATTTCAAAATTTTACAAAAATGCGATAATTAAAATATACTAGTGCATCGCTCTTAAATAAAATTAAATATCGAGTAGAAAAATTTATTCGAAAATTCGCGATTATTACACTATCAATTACCTTTTTCCCCTAAAACATGTTACCTTTATAATTTTCTCTAACTAAATCCTCTCATTTTCTAATCATATCACGGGCATTCTATTTAATTAAAGAAAATAATAATTTTATAATTACTAATAATTAACCGATAACCTTTTTCAGCTATAACCTATCATCTTTTTTATATTTTCTAACTAAATTCACGCCTTTTCTAGAAATATCACGGATAACATTTATATAATTATTATCAAATTATCTCATATAAAAATTTAAGCCACAAAAATTCATGTTTTAAAAAAATTAATGAAAGAAATTCATATAATATTAAAAAAAATCCGTGCATATCTATACTATTATATAAAATCCGAAACATTAAAAGTTTGGTTGGTTGGTTGGTCGGTCGGTACGGAATAATTAAATAATTTCTTTTTCCAGGTAAAATATAATATTTTTATATTTTATCTAACTAAAATTTCTCCTTTATTAATAAATTTACTTTTTCAGGTTAAACATATTACCTTTTCTATTTTCCAATAACTAAATAATTTCCTTTTTCAGGTAAAATACAATATCTTTTACAATTTATCTAACTAAAATTCCTTCTTTTTTAAAAACACTACTAACAGTTTTGTTTAACAAAATAACATAATTATATTATAATTACTATTAACTGATCAATTACCTTTTTTAGCCAAAACACTTTACCTTTTCTCTTTTCTCTAACTAAAATATCTCTTTTTCCAATTATATCATGGATGATTACATTTTTTAGCAAAAAAACGTTACCTTTTTTTCTTTTCTCTTACTAAACCCTCTCTTTTTTCAATATTATCACGGGCGTTTCTATTTAATAAAAATAAATAATAATATTATAATACTAATAATAACGAATTACCTTTTTAGCTAAAATGTATCGTCTTTTTTATTTTTTCTAATTAAATTCCCTTTTTTCCTAGAAATATCACTGGTAACATTAATTTCTCATTTTTTAAAAACTATGACCTATTTTATTTAGTAAAATAACATAATCAACTTATTTACCCTTACTCAATTACAGATAAAATACATCCTACTAACTAATCAAATTCCTTTTTCAGGTTGAACATATTATCTTTTATATTTTTCAATAACTAAATAATTCCTTTTTTCAAGTAAAATACATATCTTTTATATTTTATTTAACTAAACTTTCTCCTTTATTAATAAATTTCCTTTTTCATGATAAACATATTACATTTTCTATTTTCCAATAACTAAATAATTTTCTTTTTCAGGTAAAATACAATATCTTTTCCAATTTATCTAACTAAAATTCCTTCTTTTTTAAAAACACTACTAACAATTTTGTTTAATAAAATAACATAATTATATTATAATTACTATTAACTGATCAATTACCTTTTTCAGCCAAAACACGTTACCTTTTCTCTTTTTTCTCTAACTAAAATCTCTCTTTTTCCAATTATATCATGGATGGTTACATTTTTCAGCCAAATACGTTACCTTTTTTCTTTTCTCTTACTAAAACCTTTTTTTTTTTCAATATTATCACGGGCATTTCTTTTTAATAAAAATAAAATAATAATATTATAATACTAATAATTAACCGATTACCTTTTTAGCTAAAATGTATCGTCTTTTTTATTTTTTCTAATTAAATTCCCCTTTTTTTAGAAATATCACTGGTAACATTAATTTCTCATTTTTTAAAAACTATGACCTATTTTATTTAGTAAAATAACATAATCAACTTATTTACCCTTACTCAATTATAGATAAAATCCATCCTACTAACTAATCAATTTCCTTTTTCAGGTTAAATATATTATCTTTTCTATTTTTCAATAACTAAATAATTCCTTTTTTCAAGTAAAACACATATCTTTTATATTTTATCTAACTAAAATTTCTCCTTTATTAAACATATTACCTTTTCAATTTTTCAATAACTAAATAATTTCTTTTGTCAGTTAAAATACAATATCTTTTATATTTTATCTAACTAAAATTTCTCCTTTTTTAAAAACACTACAAGCAATTTTGTTTAATAAAATAACATAATTATATTATAATTACTATCAACTAATCAATTACCCTTTTCACCCAAACCACATTACATTTTCTATTTTCTCTAACTAAAATATCTTTTTTTCCAATTATATCATTGATGATTACCTTTTTCAGTCGAAACACGTTACCTTTTTTCTTTTCTCTTACTAAAACCTTTATTTTTTCAATAATATCACAGGCGTTTCTATTTAATAAAAATATTATAATATTAATAATTAACCGATTACCTTTTTAGCTAAAATGTATCATCTTTTATATTTTTTCTAATTAAATTCCCTTTTTTCCTATAAACATTTTTTAAAAACTATGATCAATTTTATTTAGTAAAATAACATAATTAAATTATAAATACTATAAACTAATCAATTACCTTTTTCACATAATTTATTTCATCTTTTTAATTTTCACGCTACCTTTCTATTCTTTCTAACTAAAATCTCTCTTTTTTCAATTATATCACGGGCGGTTCTATTTAATATAATAAATTAATAATATTATAATATTAATAATTAACCGATTACCTTTTTCAACTAAAACGTATCATCTTTTCTATATTTTCAAACTAAATTCCTCTTTTAATAGAAATATCACCGACAATATTAATTTCTGCAGTTCTAAACCATTACTAGCAATTGTATTTAGTAAAATAACGTAATTAATTAAGTTATGATTACTATAAACTAATCAATTACCTTTTTGTACCTAGAACATGTTACAATTTTAATTTTCTCTAACTAAATTCTCTCTTTTTCTAATCATATAAAGGGAAATCTATTTAATAAAATAAAATAATAATTTTGTAATTACTAATAATTAACCTTTTACCTTTTTCAACTAAAACCTATAATATTTTCTAACTAAAATCCCTCCTTTTCTAGAAATATCACGGATAACATTTATATAATTATTATCAAATCATCTCATATAAAAATTTAAGCCTTCAAAATTCATGTTTTAAAAAAAATAATTTAAATTAATAAAAAAACAAATAATATTAAAAATAATCCGTGCATCGCACGGGTTTTAAGCTAGTTATTATATAAAAGCCGAAACATTAAAAGTTCGGTCGGTCGGTCGGTCGGTACGGTACCTGTTGATTTTACTTATTTACCCTTACTCAATTACATATAAAATCCATCCTACTAACTAATCAATTTCCTTTTCAAGTTAACTATATTATCTTTTCTATTTTTCAATAACTAAATAATTTCCTTTTTCAGGTAAAATACAATATCTTTTATATTTTATCTAACTAAAAGTTCTCCTATATTTATCAATTTCCCTTTTCAGGTTAAACATATTACCTTTTTTATTTTTCAATAACTAAATAATTTACTTTTTCAGATAAAATACAATATCTTTTACATTTTATCTAACTAAAATTTCTCCTTTTTTAAAAACACTACAAGCAATTTTATTTAATAAAATAACATAAATATATTATAATTACTATTGACTAATCAATTACCTTTTTTAGTCAAAATACGTTACCTTTTTTTTTTGCTAATTAAAAATACGTTACCTTTTTTCTTTTATATAACTAAAATCTCTCTTTTTCCAATTATATCATGGACGGTTACTTTTTCAGCCAAAACACGTTACCTTTTTTCTTTTCTTTTACTAAAATCTCTATTTTTCCAATTATATAACGGGAGTTTCTATTTAATAAAAATAAAATAATAATATTATTTATAATACTAATAATTAACTTATTACTTTTTCAGCTAAAACATATCATCTTTTCTATTTTTCTAATTAAATTCCATATTTTCTTCTAGAAATATTACGGGCAACATTCACTTCTCATTTTCTAGAAACTATGAGCAATTTTATTTGGTAAAATATCATAATTAAATTATAGTTACTATAAACTAGTCAATTACCTTTTTCACATAAATCAATTTCTCATTTTTTAAAAGACTGCGAGCAATTTTGTTTAATAAAATAACATAATTATATTATAATTACTATTAACTAATCAATTACCTTTTTCAGTCAAAACACGTTACTTTTTTTTTAAACTAAAATATCACTTTTTCCAATTATATCATGGACGGTGTGATAAGTGGATTTTATATCCACTTATTGTCCGCTAATTGGACCTAGATTGGTGGTTTTTCTTAAGTATGTTGTGTCTTTTAATTCATTTTTTTTGTTAATTAAGTTTTTGTTATGCAGAACTCGCAACTTTAGGTATTGTGGCGATAAAAGGCTAAAAATGGTGAAATTTTGCACCAATGCGGAATTAAGAGTTGCCAAAAGAATTATCATAAAGAAATTCTGAGTGATATATTCTTAAAGAAGAAATCCCGGTTGGAATTGATATATTTTCTGTTAAGCAAAAGGAATCCAGTTTCAGATCCTCAGCAGGCCGTAATTTACACCTGAACGAGCAAGGAGAAAATAGAATTATCACAAGAATATGGAAAGTGATATATTCTTAAAGCAGAAATCCCGGTTTGAATTGATATATTTTTTGTTAAGCAAAAGGAATCCAGTTTCAGATCATCAGCAGGCCGTAATTTACACATGAACGAGCAAGGAGAAAATATAAGTGTCACAAGAATATGGAAAGTGATATATTCTTAAAGCAGGAATCCCGGTTGGAATTGATATATTTTTCGTTAAGCAAAAGGAGTCCGGTTTCTGATCCTCAAAATACCGCAACTTAGGATTTAAGGATTTATTTATATCAATAAATATTTTATTTAAATTAGAAAATTATATTTTTAAATATCTAATAATATTAGATATTTATTTTTATAATTTCTCAAATTAAATTAATTATTTATTAATTAAAAAAGTATAAGTTGTGCGGGTTAAAATCTCATTCATTCAAAAACAAGAGTTAAATTGCTGAGGCCGGCTGAAATTTGAATTGTTTAAACAATTATTTAAACAAATTGTCACGCACCACAAGTTGTTCCTGGACAAAGTTTGTCGGCAAAAAAAAAAATAAATACATAAATTCCTGTCCATTCCCCCACACGCGCAGGACATATTAGAGAAAAAGATGGCTCGTGCATGCTACGCGCCAGTTCCGCGACTGGGTTTTGCAGATGGCTGGGAGTAGTTGGCTTAATTACAGATGGCTTTCGGCTGCTTTTATTTGTGCTGATTTCTTTTAAATTCTTTTAAATTCTTTTTCTTTTCTTTTTCTTTTCTTTTTATTTTTTTTATTATTATTGGTGTGCTAATTTTTGCTATAAATAGGGGTAGTCTCAAGCTTGTAAAGACACACCAATTTGGAGAACAACAAATTCTCTCTTGTATTCTCTCTAGTTTTTATAATTTTAAGTTTTGTTTTTATACACTTTAAATTTAGTTTAATTGTTATTTCGGTTGAAGAATTTACGGGAATTATTCGGAGTGCTCTTTTCTTTCATTGGAAGCTATAGCGGTTCTACTTTCTAAACTCTCGTAATTTTCATATTTAATTTATCGCAATTTTTAATTTATTATTATTGTTGTTGTTGTTGTTGTTGTTGTTGTTGTTGTTGTTGTTCTTATTATTATTATTATTATTATTATTATTATTATTATTATTATTATTATTATTATTATTATTATTATTATTATTATTATTATTATTATTAGTATTATGATTTCAATTAATCCCATGATGAAGACTCGTTTAATTATGAACTAATCGCCGTCATGGGATTCTAATGGATTTATTTACGTAATTTAGTAATTCGATGCCTTAATAATTTGTATTATGATAAAAATTCAGATTGCCTAATGTGGTTGAGCTTAATTTATTAGATGCGTAGCTAACGTCTAAATTATTAATTCCTAATGAATGCGAAAGTGGATTTAGGAATTTAGAATTTGCCATGTTAGCATAGGTTCGTAATTGTCATGTACATTTACGATAAGTGGTAGGATTTTTAATCATATCACCCTATGTAGTCATAATAAAGGAATTTATTCGTAAACCAATTATGTTTTCAAATCTTATAGATATATAGGATCTAAACATAAAAGGTGTCCTCGCGACTTCTATCTTTTTAAGTGGATGTTCGTATGGTTTGATATAAGTTAAGGCTGAAAGGCGCTTATGTTATTTTCGTGTTCCCGACTAGCTTTCGTAAATTATCAAAATTACTTTGAAATTAAGGCATCAATTCTAAATGAAATAAATAATGAAATTAGAATCCCATGTTTTTCTCATATAAATTTTCATTTAATTAAATTAATTAGTCCGAATTATTTAATATTACTAATTTAATTAATCAATTAGAAAAATACAAAAATACCCACTTTTGATATTTATTCAAGCAGTTTGTTGTTTTATTATACGTCGTTGCTTAAATATTATTTCTGAACAAACACCAAGTCTCTGTGGGAACGAATTTATTATATTACTTGTGACCGCGTACACTTGCGCAATTAGTTTTCGAACCAACAAGTTTTTGGCGCCGCTGCCGGGGACTTCGGTGTTATTTTCAGAATTTGTGTTTAACATCAACGGAGGTTAAATTTAACTGACTTGGATATTTTTTTGTTTTTAACGTCGTGTTTTCGTGCTCTGCCAGTATAAGGATCTTGAGTTGTTTATGCTAACGCGTGCCCAAGCCCTTAAATCAAGAACCGTAATAAAGTTGGAAGAAGAGTTAGACATGGCGGAAGATGTGCCCAAGACGTTGATGGACTATTCTCAACCAAAAATCAATGACATTCAGTCAAGCATAGTCAGGCTAGCCATTGCAGCCAACACATTTGAAATCAAACCTGGCACAATCCAGATGGTACAAAACTCTGTCCAGTTCGGGGGAACGGCAACGGAAGATCCAAATATGCATATCCGAAACTTCATAGAGATTTGTGACACATTCAAATTCAACAACGTGTCAGATGATGCTGTAAGGTTGAGGCTCTTTCCATTTTCTCTACGGGACAAAGCTAAGGGATGGTTGCACTCTCTCCCAGCTGGCTCGATAACAACATGGGAGGAACTCGCTCAAAAGTTCCTCACTAAATTCTATCCCATGGCAAAAACAGCTGCCATAAGGAATGCTATTGCTCAGTTCACATAACAGGCGGGGGAATCTTTATGTGAAGCTTTGGAACGCTACAAGGAGATGCTAAGAAAATGCCCTCATCATGGCATGCCCAACTGGATGGTCATAAATTGTTTCTATAATGGATTGGGATGGCAATCAAGACCTATTGTGGATGCAGCTTCAGGAGGAGCATTATGGGCTAAAAGTTATGAAGCTGCCTACGAGCTAATTGAAATGATGGCGGCTAATGAGTATCAGAATCCGACACAGAGGATGCCTCAACACAAGGTGGCAGGAATCCTCGAGGTTGATGCAGTCACATCCCTATCAGCTCAGCTTGAAGCGCTAAACATGAAGGTGGATTCTTTGACAAACTATGGGGTACAACAAGTAGCAAGTGTTTGTGAGCTATGTGCCGGTAAACATGAAACGAATCAATGTGCAATTTCCAATGAATCAGTGCACTTTGTGAGCAATTTTCAAAAGCAGCAGCATCCGGTCCCAAACACTTACCAACCCAACAACAGAAACCATCCTAACTTCAGCTGGAGCAACAATAACAATGGATTGCAACCACCACCGCAACCATATCAAGCCCAACCACCATATCAACCACACCCATATCAACAACAACCATACCATCAAACCCAAAATCAGCAATATGGGGCCAGACCATACAATCCCTCAGGACTATATCAACAGCAGGGGCATCAACTTCAGAATCAGTACGCCCCGAAACAATCTCAACCTCCGGGATTTAATCAGCAATATTTTGCAGGTCCAGGCCAACAGTCTGCTGAGAAATCAGAATTGGAAGAACTAAGATTGATGTGTAAGAGCCAGGCTGTATCTCTTAAAACTCTGGAAAACCAAATTGGCCAAATAGCAAACGCCTTACTCAACAGGCCGCAAGGAGTTCTACCTAGCGACACAGAAACAAACCCTGGAAAAAGGGACGGCAAAGAGCAAGTCAAAGCTATCACCTTAAGATCTGGAAAAATCACAAAGGCCCAAGAAGTTGAAGAGGTAGAGGCACAGGGCAACCACTCCGCGACTGAGGAGCAAACGAAGACCTTGAAGCCAGACATCAGCATCAGCGAACCGGAGGAGGTCAACAGGCCATCTGAGAAAGCATCCCAGGAGCATAAAACTGCAAACACAGAAATCTACCCACCTCCACCATATCCGCAGAGACTCCAGAAGCAGAAATTGGATAAGCAGTTTGCTAAATTCTTAGAGGTATTCAAGAAGCTACATATTAATATACCTTTTGCAGAAGCATTGGAGCAGATGCCGAGTTATGCTAAGTTTATGAAGGGTATTCTATCAAGGAAGCTGAAACTTGAGGAATTAGAAACTGTTGCCTTAACAGAAGAATGCAGCGCCATCCTCCAACAGAAACTGCCTCCGAAGCTCAAAGATCCTGGAAGCTTCACCATACCATGTACTATTGGTAATCTGTCTTTTGAAAAGTGCTTGTGTGACTTGGGAGCTAGCATCAATCTGATGCCATTGTCGGTTTTCATGCAACTTGGTCTACCTGATCCAAAACCCACAAATATCTCCTTACAGCTAGCAGACCGGTCAGTTACGTATCCAAGAGGAATAGTGGAAGATGTCTTGGTAAAAGTGGATAAGCTCATCTTCCCAACTGACTTTGTTATTCTAGATTTCGAGGAAGATAAGAAGATTCCCATTATCTTGGGGAGACCATTCTTAGCTACAGGTCGGACGTTGATTGATGTCCAGAAAGGAGAACTCACAATGAGGGTGCAAGACCAAAACATCACTTTTAATGTGTTCAAAGCAATGAAGCTTCCATCTGAAGAGGGGTGTTTCAAAGTTGACTTGGTAAATTCTACAGTTAGAATGGAGCTTGAGCATATGTTACTAACAGACCCCTTGGAGAGAGCCTTGATAGGGGATTCTGAGGTGGAAGATGAAGAAGGAGCAGAACAACTTCAGCAATTAAATTTAGCTCCTTGGAAGAGAAGATTTGATATGCCATTTTAGTCTCTTGGATTAGCAGAACTAAAAAATTCCCAGGAGCGTCTAAAGCCATCTATTGAAGAAGCTCCTATACTTGAACTCAAACCATTGCCGGACCACTTGCGGTATGCGTTTCTGGGTGATGCATCTACATTACCTGTTATTATTGCTTCTAATCTATCAGGGAGTGAGGAAGATAAGCTTTTGCAAATTATGAGAGAATTCAAATCAGCCATTGGATGGACCATAGCAGATATCAAGGGAATCAGCCCTTCGTATTGCATGCACAAAATTCTGCTAGAGGAAGGAAGTAAACCTACTGTTGAGCATCAGCGAAGACTTAATCCTATTATGAAGGAGGTGGTGAAGAAAGAGATTCTTAAGTGGTTGGATGCCGGTATCATCTACCCTATTTCAGACAGTTCTTGGGTGAGTCCAGTTCAGTGTGTGCCCAAGAAAGGAGGCATGACAGTTGTAAGCAATGAGAAGAATGAGCTCATTCCTACTCGGACAGTCACATGATGGAGAATATGCATGGACTATCGCAAGTTGAACAAGGCCACCAGAAAAGATCATTTTCCTCTTCCATTCATCGATCAAATGCTGGATAGGTTGGCTGGCCATGAATATTACTGCCTTCTCGATGGTTATTCAGGCTATAATCAGATTTGTATCGCCCCAGAAGATCAGGAGAAGACCACATTCACTTGTCCTTTTGGCACTTTTGCTTTTCGTCGAGTTTCTTTCGGGCTCTGTGGTGCTCCTGCGACCTTTCAGAGATGCATGATGGCCATATTCTCTGACATGATTGGAATAAATGTGGAGGTTTTCATGGATGACTTTTCAATTTTTGGAACTTCGTACGATGAGTGCTTGCACAACCTGAGCCTAGTGCTGAAAAGATGTGTTGAGACTAATCTGGTGCTAAATTGGGAAAAGTGCCATTTCATGGTGCAAGAGGGAATCATTCTCGGGCATAAAGTATCTAGCGAGGGACTTGAAGTGGACAGGGCTAAGGTAGAGACTATTGAAAGACTTCCTCCTCCAATCTCAGTTAGAGGAATCCGCAGCTTTCTTGGACATGCAGGTTTCTATCGGCGATTCATACAAGACTTCTCCAAAATTTCTAAGCCGTTATGTAAATTGCTGGAGAAAGACACCCCTTTCAAGTTTGATGATGATTGCTTGGCTGCTTTCGAGCTATTGAAGAAGAAGTTGACATCAGCCCCGATTATTACAGCACCTAATTGGGAAGAGCCATTCGAGCTAATGTGCGATGCTAGTGATTTTGCCGTGGGAGCTGTGCTTGGTCAGCGAAAGAAAAACCTTTTTCATGTGGTTTACTATGCTAGTAAAACACTCAGCGATGCACAGCTAAATTACACCACTACGGAGAAAGAGCTTTTGGCAGTTGTCTATGGTTTTGAGAAATTCAGGTCCTATTTGCTTGGGACGAAGGTGACGGTCTACACTGATCATGCAGCCATTAGATATCTGTTTTCGAAGAAGGATTCAAAGCCGCGATTGATTCGTTGGATTCTTCTGCTGCAAGAGTTTGAGCTTGAAATAAAAGACAGGAAGGGGACAGAAAATCAGGTAGCCGATCATCTATCTCGTTTGGAAGACCACGGTAAAGATTCAAGGGATAAAACTTTAATCAACGAATCTTTTCCAGATGAGCAGCTTTTTGGGGTGCAAGAGGAAGAACCATGGTTTGCAGATATTGTGAATTATCTGGTGAGCAACGTCATTCCGTCAGAATTCTCTTATGCCCAAAAGAAGAAGTTTTTGCATGATGTGAAGTGGTATCGATGGGATGAACCATTCTTGTTCAGGAAGGGAGCAGATCAGATTATCAGGAGATGCATTCCTTACAATGAAACGGAGGAGATTTTGCGAGAGTGCCACTCTACCACATACGGTGGTCATTATGGTGGAGAGAAGACCGCGGCTCGAGTACTTCAGGCAGGATTCTTCTGGCCAACCTTGTTTAAAGATTCTCATCAATTTGTATTGGGATGTGACCGCTGTCAACGGGTTGGAAATATCTCCAAGAGGAATGAAATGCCTCTCAACATGCTTCTTGAAGTTGAGATTTTCGATGTCTGGGGGATAGATTTCATGGGACCATTTGTCTCATCGTGCAACAACCAGTACATCCTGCTAGCGGTAGACTATGTGTCCAAATGGGTAGAAGTCAAAGCTCTGCCTACAAACGATGCTAAAGTGGTGATAAACTTTCTGCACAAGAACATATTTACCCGTTTCGGAACTCCACGAGCAATAATCAGTGATGAGGGGACACATTTTTGCAATCAGAAATTCACTGCATTAATGGCAAGGTACCGTGTGACACATCGGGTTGCAACATCGTATCATCCTCAAACTAATGGTCAGGCAGAAGTCTCCAACAGGGAAATCAAGCAGATTTTGGAAAAGGTGGTGAATCCTTCAAGGAAAGATTGGTCCTTGAAGCTAGACGAAGCTGTTTGGGCATACAGAACCGCGTATAAAACACCCCTGGGTATGTCTCCTTTTCAGTTGGTGTATGGTAAGGCTTGTCATTTGCCTGCCGAGCTTGAGCACAAGGCATACTGGGCTTTGAAGAAATTGAACTTCGACATGAAAGTTGCTGGTGAAAAGAGGATGCTTCAACTGAATGAGCTTGATGAGCTTCGTCTACAGGCTTATGAGAATAACAAGCTGTACAAGGAAAAGGTCAAGAGATGGCATGATAGAAGGTTGGTACATAAGACATTTTTACCGGGTCAAATTGTTCTGCTTTTCAACTCTCGGCTAAGACTTTTTCCTGGAAAGCTCAAGTCAAGGTGGTCAGGTCCGTTCACTGTTAAAACAGTGTTTTCGCATGGTGCAGTGGAAATTTTTGATAAGTCACCTGATCAGTCTTTTAAGGTGAATGGGCAGAGGCTTAAGCATTACCTTGGGGGTACGGTGAACCGTGATGAATTCACCACTTTTCTTGCCCCAGCATGATCGAGTTACAGAAGGAACGTCCGGCTAAATGACGTTAACGACAGCGCTTCATGGGAGGCAACCCATAGGTTTGGTGTTTTTATGTGTGGTTTGATTTTGTGTGATTTTGTTCAGTTTGCAGGCCATTGGCGAGTTGCAGGATTAGCCTCAGGTTGGAGCTCATTTCCACCTCCTAATTCACTGCCCGAGGAGGGCAGCGATGCCGATAGTTAGGGGAGTTCTCTTTTATCCTTTATCTATACCTTCAATGAGGACATTGAATATTTTAAGTTTGGGGGTGATTTAGGATATTTCATTAATCGAGTCATAGCATTGCATATAGTTTTATGTAGTTCATAATACATCATGCTAGTTTAATTTCATATAATTCATATTTTTCAAAAAAAAAAAAATCATGATTAGTTGCATATCATATTTTCCTTGATCCCGTAGCGCTTGGTGGTTCCGTTTAGTTGTCAATGATGAATTTGAGTGTGATAATGATGGATAGAGGGCTGATTTAAATACTTTTTGAATTGACGTGCATGTTGCAGAAACACAATCTTACACAACTCATCGTTTGCTTTTGGGGCTAGGTTAAGATCATGCTTGTTTGGTTGTTGAAATTTAATCACCTGATTATATTTGGAATTTTCTTTATTCCCTTGATAGCGTAGAATCACTAAATATAAGTTGGGGGAAACCAGGGTTCATGCTAGTTGTGTGTAGTTGTTAATAATGGATAGGTGTCAATTGGCTAGTAGCCAGCTCATATTTATATGAGTAGTCTAGGGTTGGAATTGAGAATTCTCATTCCAGATTGCATTTGTGAAAAAAAAAAAACAAGAAGAAAAGAAAAAAAAAGGGAAAAGATAAGAAAAGAAAAAAGAGTGTTTATGAGAGTGTGAGTATGCAGAGTTGGCCAGGTTGAGCTCTTTAATACTCGAGCAATTAAGTTCTAGGGGACTCAAGCCTAGTGACCTAAGACTTTTCCCGTCTGGGATCCACCAACCTAACGCTCGCTACATGGGTATTATTGTATAAGCCTTTTGAGGTCTCATCCATTGCACGTTCAAATAAGCATGTGTGTTGTGTATAGTATTATGCGTCATAGTTGTTAATAAAACATGAATTCCTGTCTAACTCAAATGATGATGGAGGTGTTTCTAGGTTATGAAGTGTCTAGCGTCCATTCTATTTATAAACTTGTGATTGTTATGACGAAGAATATGTATGGTTTTGATCTAGTGCTAAGAGTAATTCTGATGAGTATTGCACACATGCACGTTTCTGTACTTGTAAATGTTAATATGCTGATATTTAGTTGATCTCTATTTGGAGTTATCACATTCTCTGAGACACTCTGCTAAATTGGTTATTGTTTTGCTTATGGGATCCTTGCATCGTTTGCATTCATGCATTTAGAGGTAGTCGAGTCTGTTTTCGCTTGAGGACAAGCATCAGTTTAAGTTTGGGGGTGTGATAAGTGGATTTTATATCCACTTATTGTCCGCTAATTGGACCTAGATTGGTGGTTTTTCTTAAGTATGTTGTGTCTTTTAATTCATTTTTTTTGTTAATTAAGTTTTTGTTATGCAGAACTCGCAACTTTAGGTATTGTGGCGATAAAAGGCTAAAAACGGTGAAATTTTGCACCAATGCGGAATTAAGAGTTGCCAAAAGAATTATCATAAAGAAATTCTGAGTGATATATTCTTAAAGAAGAAATCCCGGTTGGAATTGATATATTTTCTGTTAAGCAAAAGGAATCCAGTTTCAGATCCTCAGCAGGCCGTAATTTACACCTGAACGAGCAAGGAGAAAATAGAATTATCACAAGAATATGGAAAGTGATATATTCTTAAAGCAGAAATCCCGGTTGGAATTGATATATTTTCTGTTAAGCAAAAGGAATCCAGTTTCAGATCATCAGCAGGCCGTAATTTACACCTGAACGAGCAAGGAGAAAATAGAATTGTCACAAGAATATGGAAAGTGATATATTCTTAAAGCAGGAATCCCGGTTGGAATTGATATATTTTTCGTTAAGCAAAAGGAGTCCGGTTTCTGACCCTCAAAATACCGCAACTTAGGATTTAAGGATTTATTTATATTAATAAATATTTTATTTAATTAGAAAATAATATTTTTAAATATCTAATAATATTAGATATTTATTTTTATAATTTCTCAAATTAAATTAATTATTTATTAATTAAAAAAGTATAAGTTGTGCGGGTTAAAATCTCATTCATTCAAAAACAAGAGTTAAATTGCTGTGATCGGCTGAAATTTGAATTGTTTAAACAATTATTTAAACAAATTGTCACGCACCACAAGTTGTTCCTGGACAAAGTTTGTCGGCAAAAAAAAATAAATACATAAATTCCTGTCCATTCCCCCACACGCGCAGGACATATTAGAGAAAAAGATGGCTCGTGCATGCTACGCGCCAGTTCCGCGACTGGGTTTTGCAGATGGCTGGGACTTGGGAGTAGTTGGCTTAATTGCAGATGGCTTTCGGCTGCTTTTATTTGTGGTGATTTCTTTTAAATTCTTTTAATTTCTTTTTCTTTTCTTTTTCTTTTCTTTTTATTTTTTTATTATTATTGGTGTGCTAATTTTTGCTATAAATAGGGGTAGTCTCAAGCTTGTAAAGACACACCAATTTGGAGAACAACAAATTCTCTCTAGTTTTTATAATTTTAAGTTTTGTTTTTATACACTTTAAATTTAGTTTAAGTGTTATTTCGGTTGAAGAATTTAAGGGAATTATTCGGAGTGCTCTTTTCTTTCATTGGAAGCTATAGCGGTTCTACTTTCTAAACTCTCGTAATTTTCATATTTAATTTATCGCAATTTTTAATTTATTATTATTATTATTGTTGTTATTATTATTATTATTATTATTATTATTATTATTATTATTATTATTATTATTATTTTTATTATTATTATTATTATTATTATTATTATTATTATTATTATTATTAGTATTATGATTTCAATTAATCCCATGATGACGACTCGTTTAATTATGAACTAATCGTCGTCATGGGATTCTAATGGATTTATTTACGTAATTTAGTAATTCGATGCCTTAATAATTTGTATTATGATAAAAATTCAGATTGCCTAATGTGGTTGAGCTTAATTTATTAGATGCGTAGCTAACGTCTAAATTATTAATTCCTAATGAATGCGAAAGTGGATTTAGGAATTTAGAATTTGCCATGTTAGCATAGGTTCGTAATTGTCATGTACATTTACGATAAGTGGTAGGATTTTTAATCATATCACCCTATGTAGTCATAATAAAGGAATTTATTCGTAAACCAATTATGTTTTCAAATCTTATAGACATATAGCATCTAAACATAAAAGGTGTACTCGCGACTTATATCTTTTTAAGTGGATGTTCGTATGGTTTGATATAAGTTAAGGCTGAAAGGCGCTTATGTTATTTTCGTGTTCCCGACTAGCTTTCGTAAATTATCAAAATTACTTTGAAATTAAGGCATCAATTCTAAATGAAATAAATAATGAAATTAGAATCCCATGTTTTTCTCATATAAATTTTCATTTAATTAAATTAATTAGTCCGAATTATTTAATATTACTAATTTAATTAATCAATTAGAAAAATACAAAAATACCCACTTTTGATATTTATTCAAGCAGTTTGTTGTTTTATTATACGTCGTTGCTTAAATATTATTTCTGAACAAACACCAAGTCTCTGTGGGAACGAATTTATTATATTACTTGTGACCGCGTACACTTGCGCAGTTAATTTTCGAACCAACACGGTGGTTATTTTTTCCAGCCAAAATACGTTACTTTTTCTCTTTTCTCTTACTAAAACATCTCATTTTCCAATTATATCACGGGCAATTCTATTTAATAAAAATAAAATAATAAAATAATTATACTAATAATTAATCGATTACCTTTTCAGCTAAAACGTATCATCTTTTTAATTTTTTCTAATTAAATTCCTTTTTTCTAGAAATATCACGGGCAATATTAATTTCTCATTTTCTAAAACTCATGAAAATTTTTATTTAGTAAAATAACATAATTAAATTAAAATTACTTTAAACTAATCAATTACCTTTTTCACATAAATAAAGTCATATTTTTAATTTTCACGTTACATTTCTATTTTCTTTAACTAAAATCTCTTATTTTCCAACTATATAACGGGCGGTTATATTTAATACAATATACTAATGATATTATAATATTAATAATTAACCGATTACCTTTTTCAGCTAAAACGTATCATCTTTTCTATATTTTATAACTAAAATCTTTATTTTAATAGAAATATCACGGACAATATTAATTTCTTCTTTTCTAAAAATATTACGAGCAATTGTATTTAGTAAAATAACGTAATTAAATTATATTTACAATAAACTAATCAATTACCTTTTTGACCAAGAACATGTTACATTTTTAATTTTTTGTAACTAAATCCTCTTTTGTTGAAATCATATCACGAGCATTCTATTCAATAAATAAAATTATAATTTTATAATTACTAGTAATTAACCGATTACCTTTTTCAACTAAAATCTATCATTTTTTCTATATTTTCTAACTAAAATCCATTTTTCTCTAGAAATATCACGGATAATATTTTTATAATTATTATCAAATCATCTCATATAAAATTTTATCCTCAAAAATTCATGTTTAAAAAAAATTAATTTTAATTAATGAAAAAAATTTATATAATTTTAAAAAAAATCCGTGTATCGTACGTGGTTTAAGCTAGTATATTATAATGACTGGAGATCGGAAAGTTACCAAAAACGTTTAAGATATTTTTCTTGAAATTTCATTTTTTTGATTTTTTTTATTAAAATTATTTTCTTGCATTAAATAGCTCTTAATGACAAATTAATTAGTCATTAATTATACCTGATAAATATGTATTAAAGTAAAAACCAAACCAAACATACCCAGTATATCCCGCTCAGAGCAGGGTCTGGGGAGGGTAGGTTGTACGCAGACCATGCCCCCACTTTTTAGGGTAGGGAGGCTGTTTCCGTGAAGACCCTCGGCTATGTGCACAGCAAATATGGTGTGTGAAATAAACAAAGGAATCTAAAGGACATGCGAAAACGTTCATAGCAATACCTGAGCCCATGGCTTTCTCCACACGGGACTTACCTACCATGCCCCTGGATACCACCAAGCTAAGCTCCCTGCACCTGCACCTGCACCTGCACAACCGGGAAAAATATGATAGTGAAAATAATAAATAAAAAATGGACAAGATACCTGACAAAGCCAGACTCCTATGATATGGTCATTCGTGACAACCCAACTCTGAGGTACTCCACTACAGAGCCGTCCCCTAGAAGAGAGTCCACCACTCTGATTTGGCGCCTCCACGAACCTCTGTCAGCGGTCATGGACTCACTTAGGTTCAAAGCCTTCAAATCCAACTTAAGCTGTTCTTCCCAAGACCTCCTCGGTCTGCCTCTCCTCCTCACCCCAACAACCGAAAGACTCTCGACCCTACGCACTGGGGCTTCCGGCCGCCTCCTACGAATGTGGCCAAACCATCTCAACCTCCCTTCCCTAACTTTCGCAGAAAGAGGCGCCACTTCGAGCTCGGTCCTGAACACCTTATTAGGGATTCTATCTAGCATCGTGCGGCCACACGACCACCGCAACATCCTCATTTCAGCTGCTTCCAACGAGCTTTCGTGGGTCTTCTTTGCTGCCCAGCACTCCGAACCATATAACAACGCAGGCCGAATAGCCGCTCTATAGAATCTCCCTTTCAACTTTAAAGGAACCTTCTTGTCGCACATCACCCCTGACGCTGCCCTCCACCTTAGCCACCCAGCATTAATACGATGCTTGACATCGTCTACAACCTCACCTTCCTTCTGGATGATCGACCCCAGATACTTGAACTTATCCGTACGTGGGACGATCTGATCTTGGATCCTAACCTCCACCCCTTCTTCGATGGCCTCGCCACTGAAGTTGCACCAGAGATACTCGGTTTTAGTTCTACTCACCCGCAAGCCTTGAGACTCCAAAGTTGATCTCCATAGCTCCAGCTTCTCGTTGACCTCCTCCCTAGACTCCGCCACTAGCACAATATCGTCTGCGAAGAGCATGCACCACGGGACGGCGTCTTGGATCCCGCGTGACATGACATCCAGGATAAGTGCGAAAAGGAGAGGACTAAGGGCCGATCCCTGATGAAGCCCAATCTCCACTGGAAAGAAACGTGAGTCACCCACTGGGGTCCTGACGCAAGAACTAGCTTGGGAGTACATGTCTTGAATCACTCTAACGTACGCCGACGATACACCCCGCTCTACGAGGGTCTTCCAAATCGCTTCCCGGGGGATACTGTCATAAGCCTTCTCGAGATCAATAAACACCATATGAAGGTCTTTGCGGCGCTCCCTGAACTTCTCCATAAGGCGCCTGACGAGATGAATGGCCTCGATCGTCGATCTCCCCGGCATGAAACCAAATTGATTCTCTGAGATAACAACTTCTCTTCTAATCCGGTCTTCTACTACTCTCTCCCAGAGTTTCATAGTATGGCTGAGTAATTTAATACCCCGATAGTTACTACAACTCTGAGCATCTCCTTTGTTCTTGAAAAAAGGAACTACGACGCTACGCCTCCAATCTGCTGGCATCTCAGCACCCAAGAGTAGATCATTGAACAGATTTACTAGCCATTTAATGCCATCTTCGCCAAGACAAATCCACACCTCGATTGGGATCTGATCCGGTCCCACCGCCTTCCCTTTCGCCATCTTACGCATGGCCCCCTTGACCTCGTCCTCGCTGATACGCTCACATGGGGGCGCGGGGGGGGAACTGAAGTTCCCCACCGGCCCAACTCCTCCTATTCTCATTGAAAAGGTTATGGAAGTACGAACTCCACCTCTCCTTAATAGCGTCTTCATTAAGTAACACTCGGTCTGAATCATCCTTTATATACTTGACAGCACCCAGGTCGCGCCGCCCTCTCTCCCTAGCTTTAGCTAGTTTAAAGATAGCATTTGTACCTTCCTTGGTGTCTAGGCGCTTGTACAACCCCTCATAGGCTTCCCCTTTGGCTTTCGCCACGGCTTTCTTAGCCTCCCGTCTCGCCACCTGGTACGCTTCCATCTTCCGACTCTTCTCCGCCCCTGCACTCAAAGATAAAAGCTCTTTAAAGAGCGCACGTTTAGCCTGAACTTTCGTTTGAACCTCCACGTTCCACCACCGGGACTCCTTACGGCTCCTGACCCTACCCGAGGACAAACCAACCACTTTCTCGGCCACACACCGGATGTCCTTCGCCATTTCGGTCCACCTACAGTTAGCATCTCCATCACGATCAAAACTACCTTCGATGACCAGAGACTCCCTGAATTCGACCGCCTTCTCGCCTTTCAGATCTTTCCACAGGATTCTCGGTCTGTACTCTCTCGGCCTATAGATAACTCGACCCCCCATGGTCAGATCCATTGCCAACAGCCGGTGCTGGGAAGCACACGCCTCGCCCCGGAACACCTTGCAATCCAAGCACGCCCTGACATCCCGACCGCGCAAAAGAAGGTAGTCAATCTGAGTGAAGTAACCCCCGCTACTAAAGGTGATGAGGTGCTCCTCCCTCTTCTGGAAAACAGAATTCACGATAACCAATTCCTGGGCCGTAGCAAAGTCCAACAAGGCTGACCCACCCACATTCCTGGTTCCGAAGCCAAAACCGCCATGAACGCTGGTGTAGCCATCTGCCCTCTCACCAATGTGACCATTGAAATCGCCACCCAGCACTAAGAATTGGTCGTCAGGAATACTGCCAACCAACGCATCTAAGCAGACCCAGAATGCCTCCTTCTCAGAATCGCTCAAACCGACTTGGGGTGCATAAGCACACACCACGTTCACCACCTTCTCCCCAACCACAACCCTGACGGACATGATCCTGTCGTTGCACCTCTTCACTTCCACCACATTGTCTTTCAGATCTTCCGCCAAAAGGATACCCACCCCGTTCCTCGAGTTGGCAAGACCTGAGTACCACAATTTATACCCGTTCGCTACTCTGGAATTAGCCCCCTTCCACCTAGTCTCTTGAATACAAGCCACATCCACTCTCCGCTTCTTCAGCACGTCCACTAGCTCCAACAGTTTACCTGACAAGGTACCTACATTCAAACAGCCAACACGAAAACTACGCGACATCGAAAACACCAAACAAAATAAAAAAAAACAAAGGAAAAAACAAAATAAAAAACACACTAAAAATAAAATAAAAAAAAATAAAAAAAACAAAATCACACCAAAAAATACAAAAAAATAAAACCGCACGGACACAAAAAACAAAGTAAAGGCACACACAAGCAACACCAGAAAAACAGCACACTAGGATTAAGCAATTGGGGAAGTGAATCTCTCGTGAAGCTAGATAAAAAAACAAAATCATAAAAACAAATAGGAAAACAGGGAGAGGAGGGGGGGAAAACAGGTGACAACCCTGAGTTGAGGGTGGGGGAGTTGCGGCGTCGGCGGGGGTAGGGAAGAAAAAGGGGGGGGCGAATAGCAGGGGGTGAAAGGCGGAGAGGAGGATGACAGGGGAGAGAAGGGGGCGGGCTGGGGGGAAAGAAGAAAGGGGGCGAGCTATGGGAGGTAGGAGAAGAAAGTGAAGTGAGAGAGGTTAGAGTTGGAGGTCGGACGCTTGCAAAGGAAGGGGGAGGTTGAAGTTGAGGTCGGGGTGAGGTCAAGGTGAGGACAAGGTGTGCAGCGGGGATTTGAGATTTGGGGTGAGGATGGATGGTGTCGGAGTACAAGGTGGATCGTTGAGGGAGGTCGGAGTTTCAGGTCGGAGGAAAAGACACGGTGAGGGTGACGGAATGGGGATGGCGGGGAAGAACGGAGAGGCTGGCAAGAAAACTGAACACGTAACAAAAGAAAACAGCTGGAAACAAAAAAACGGGAATAGATTGTAAGAAAAATGTGGGAATTAATTTCAGTTTATATAATTTATTTAAAAAATTATAAAACTTTATTTGAGCATTACAATAATTATTTCAATATTAAATATTAATTACATATATAATTTAGTTTATTTTTAGGTAAAATGACGACTAAAAGTTGTTTGCATTTCGTCCTTTTTTATTCCCTATCGAATACCATTTCAATTTCTTTTCGGGCAATTGTAGTACAGACGACCCTTAATTTCTCAAGCAATCTTTATTATTAATGATTATGAAAATCGTAATAAATTAAAAGTATATAAATATTCGCTTAACACCTGTAATAAAATAATACAAATAGTTTTTTATTTTTACATATGAATAAATTAAACATGGGTTATGACCAAACCGATTAAATTGAAAAAACCTTATTTTATCGATAGATTAAATCGATAAAAAAGTCATACACCCGTTGTTCATTATATTTTGTCGAAATAAATTAATATTCTAATTAATTAAATTCTTATACTACTATTGAATACGTATGTTATGAGATGGACGTCGGCTTTAAAAAGTATTATTATATATAATATTTATAACTTTCGTACAGATTACGTTTGTATTATAATAGCTACTTTTTATGTTTATGATATTTTAGAGATTATGAAAATTTTAGATATATAAAAAGAGTATCTTCAACTTATGATTCATGTAAATTATTTTGAATCTTTTTTTTTTTAAATTCTTAAAAGACCAATCAATTTTTAAAAATAATAAAAAGTAATTCATCTATTTTCATTATTTTAAAATGAAAATTTATGAACCGCGCGAAACGCGGATAAATTGGCTAGTTACTGATTAATTTCTAACTAAGAATTAAATTAAAGTACAAAGTAAATCATCTAAAAAGTTAGAATAATTAAATTAAATTGAAATAAACAACTACTCTATATTATTGAATTCATAAAAAATACATAATTTAAATTGGACGCAAACTTTATTGGAGACAAATCAAATAATTCTTTTTTTTTCTAAATATAATTTTTTTCTATTATATCCTATTATATAATAAGAGTAAGAGAGATAATAACCGAGTACTACCAGATGTCAAGGGTTCGACTCTTACGAACTACATAATAAAACAATGTATAATTATATCCTATTATATGTAGAATAAAAGAAATAATAAACGAGTATTTTTCTAACAAGCAAAATCTTTCATTAATCAAAAACAAATATACGAAACTGAAACACGAAAACAAACATCCACTAATAGACAAAAAGGCATCTAAAAACTATATAAAAAACACATCAAAAACACCCAAACATTGAAATGAGCCTATCAACAACCTATTGAATATGAAATACAAATTAAAAGTCTTAAAATTATTATCACAATATTTATATTATGAGTTTAAAAATTAAAACTTATAACTACTTTACGATGTATTAGACAATTTATACTCAAAGGAGCAATGCAAACAAAATCGAGAAGAAAAATAGTATGATCAATGCGAACAGAGTAGGAGGACAATAACTAGAGAGCGTTTATATACAAATTCCATAAAAATATATGTTTACTCACCCCGTTCTTTTAGATGACAAATTAGTTATGAATGTTCATTTATAGTCAAAGCATTAAGCACAGTAATACATAAATATAGATATCTATACTATCAATACTATACTATAATAAGTAAAACTGGCTATATTTTGTAGTTTGGTTAATCCCATTTTTATTATCCCTCATTTTTTTGTTATCCCATTCATTTACAATCGTTAGATCTTCCATTCAAATAGATAACAATCGTTAGATACAATATTAAAAATTGTTATATACAGAGGTCTATGGTTCGAATTCCGTTAACAATATTTTAATTTAACATTAAAACTAAAAGATGTTATATAGAAAGGTTGAAGGTTCGATTCTCGCCAACAACATATTAATTTAGATTTAATACTAAAAGTTGTTTTATAAAAAAATCTAATGTTATAGAAAGGTCTAATGTTCAAATTATCCAACAACTTATTAAAATTAATAATTGTAATATTATATTACATTATAAATAAATTAAATAAAAATTAAAAATAACCCGTGCTTTGCACGGGATATGAGCTAGTATAAAAAATAAAAACTTCTGCGGAAAAGAAAGAAAATCTATACTATTATATAAATTCCGAAACATTGAAAGTTTTGATACCTGTTTTTTGGTACTAAGTGAATTTACTTATTTACCCTTCATTATAAAGATATATATATATATATGATATCTATGCTATTAAAATTCCTAAAATAAATAATAACATAATATGATTAACGGTAAGTAGTCGATTGCTTTTTTTCACAATTACTTTTAATTGAAGATATTATCTTTTATAAACACCCACTAATCTTTTAATCATAAATATCTATACTATTATATAAAAGGTCAAACAATAAAAGAGTTTTGGTACCTGTTTTTTGTTACTAAGTGAATTTATTTATTTACCCTTTATCTATACTATTAAAACTCCTAAAATAAATAATAACATAATATAATTAATGGTAAGTAGTCGATTGCCTTTTTTCACATATACTTTTAATTGAAGATATTACCTTTTATAAACACCTACTAATCTTGCAATCATTAATATATACCCGAAAATATCACATCATATTTTTCAATTATTAATAAAATATATTAAAAATCTGTATACGTTGTTTATAAAAACATCACTAGTATTATATCTTACAATCATTAATATTTCCTTTCAAATTAAAACATGTTACCTTTTTAATTTAAAACTAATCTTACAATCATTAATATATACCCGAAAATATTACATCATATTTTTCAATTATTAATAAAAATATATTAAAAATTTGTATACGTTGTTTATAATAAGGAAACATTAGTATAATCCGTAAACATGAGTATATTAAATTAAAATTAATTAATTAAAATAATGGTAAGTAGTCGATTGCCTTAATTAAATTATAATTACTATAAACTAATCAATTACCTTTTTCACATAAATCGTATAATCTTTTTAATTTACACGTTGCCTTTCTATTTCTATAGCTAAAATATCTATTTTTCCAATTATATCACGGACGGTTCTATTTAATACAATATACTAATAATATTCTAATATTAATAATTAACTGATTTTCTTTTTCAGCCAAAACGTATCATCTTTTATATATTTTCTAACTAAAATCCCTCTTTTAATAGAAATATCACGTACAATATTAATTTCTTCTTTTCAAAAAACATTACGAGCAATTGTATTTAGTAAAATAACGTAATTAAATTATAAATACTATAAACTAATCAATTACCTTTTTCACCAAAAACATGTTACCTTTTTAATTTCTTTAACTAAATCCTCTCTTATTCTAATCATTACACGGGCATTATATTTAATAAAATAAAAGAATTATTTTATAATTACTAATAATTAAACTATTATTTTTTTTAACTAAAACCTATCATCTTTCTATATTTTCAGACTAAAATCTCTCCATTTTAAGAATATCATTGATAACATTTATACAACTATTATCAAATCATCTCATATAAAAATTTAAGCCTCCAAAATTAATATTTCAAAAAATAATTTAAATTAATGAAAAAAATTCATATAATATTTTTAAAAATCCGTGCATCGCACGGGTTTTAAGCTGGTTATTATAAAATAGTATCCAATAAGAGAAAGACACGTGCAGAGGAGAAGGTACAAGTCACAGACTCACAGTTCAGCAGTTATGACGTCTCCTTATCCCAAAGATTTAGACGCCGTCACAACACCGTCTGGTCACCTATATATCTACGGACCCTCTCTTTCCCCTACTATATAACCTGCTACGGACGCAACGGACCCCTGCTAAATTTTGATCAAATAAACATATACATACAACCATCTGTGTGTATTTGTTTCGAGAATTTCAGGATGAAGGTATTCATTAAAACTTTGAAGGGCACTAACTTCGAGATCCAAGTCAAACCAGATGATACGGTCTCTCTCTCTCTCTCTCTCTCTCTCTCTCTCTCTCTCTCTCTCTCTCTCTCTCTCTCTCTCTCTCTCTCTCATATACACACAGATGTTGTATATGTATATGAATTATGATATGAACACACACACGCACACACAGTGATAGCTACTTTGTTTTTGTTGAATTGAATTGAATTTGTAGTGTGATTTGGGAGTATACCCAGGGTTTTACGCTCCAGTCCTATCTGATTCTGAGGCGATTAGATTATACATACATAAATTTGTACGCACATGTATATTATTGTTTTGTTGCTTGTTTATCAATTTACGCTAGTCTCTGATTTGTTGCTAGAGTTTGTAATTGATTGAATTGCCTGTAGGACGATTTGATTTTCAATTCAATCGCACCGAAACTTGTTTTTGTGCTTTACTTGATATTTATATGTGTTATTGGCAGTTAACTGGATCACAGTTATGAAGTAGGTAGGTTACAGCGCGATTTGTTAAGTAGTAAAGCGTTAGTGAGTACAGTCAATTTGAAGTTGTTAGTGAATGATTCACCTGTTTCTGAATTATTGCGTGTTAACAAATTTATTACCAAAATTTTCATGTTTAATATGTTTATTAATTGGTTTTATTCAGATTGCTAATGTGAAGACGATCATAGAGGAAAAACAGGGGAAGGATGTTTACCCTGCTGCACAACAGATGCTTGTCCACAAGGGAAAAGTACTTAAGGATGCAACGACGATAGAGGAGAATGAAGTTGCTGAGAACAATTTCATTGTCATTATGCTCTCAAAGGTACATGATATTCTCGTAAAGAGTGCATAAGAATATTTTTCCATTAGTATTTAGGATAATATTCGAGGAGGAATTACGGTAGTAACATATTAACCAATTGAAGATGCTACCCTAAGGCATCTAGGGAGCTTGAGTAATGGATGAGCAATACTTTTAATTCCTGCAGTTATGTATATGTAATGAACTAATATCATGTGTTTTGGCTTAGGTATTTGATGTGACAATTTGATCTCTCTGAAAACATAAATCGCTGTTTGTAGCAGATAATGTAATCAAGTTGCGTTACGCTGTGTTAGTAACTGTTTCTGTTTGTGAAACCATTGTAGGCAAAGACTACACCAAGTGGCGTGTCAACCACTTCAGCTGCACCTTCAGTCACGGTGAGTGCAGAAATTGTTTTCTTGTAGGTGGAACTAAGATCCTAGCGTGTATGGAAGATGTTCTACTGAATGGCCTTATTAAGCTGTATAGAAAAATGAATTCAGGATTTATCAATCTGAAAAGAAACTCTATGATTGAAGTGTCAGATTTGCAGTTAAGAACCGTTTGTGGGATTTGATATGCCATTGCTCTTAGTACATGTCCAGTGACAACTTATTAGCTGGAATTTTGTTTAAATGGTGCACATTGGCTCGAATGCCAAGGCACACAATCTGAAATGGGGGTGGAAAATAGTTTAAAACATGGTGGATTGATGGTACAGTAGGGATAACTTTCTTACAAGTGCTTACATTTTGGAAATCTCTTAAAGTTAACTCGGATGTAGTAATACTTAATGTTTGTTAATCTAGTAAGCAAAAAAGCTGGCTTTGCACTTGGTAAAGTTGGTATGCTAATTTGCTAGTGGAGCTAGATATTTATCTATATATACGACAGTGTTTATTTAGTCCTTTTGCTAGTTGTCTAAATAAAGTTCAGCTAAGTAGTTTCATTAGAGGGATAATCTAATTTATCAAGAATAACAGTTATTAAATTTGACAATTTTGGCTGAATGTTTTTGGAGTAATAGATTTAGGTGTGACATTTCCTTTTTAAGTTTCTTGTTTATGTCATTTTATGCTTTGTTTTTTAAGTGCTAAAGGATCCTGTTATATTTTAGGCTCAACCAGCAAATCCCTCCCCTGCTGCAGTACAGTCTGTAACATCATCTCAAACGCCTGCACCAACTATGCTGTGAGTTATATATATATATATATATATATTTTAGGCTTGTATTTTTATGCTAGATCTGCTTTTAGATGGATCTGATGTTATTGCTTGTTTGTTAGCCCACAAACTGTATCTGGGACTACTCCAATTTCGGCCCCAAGTCCTGCTCCTGCTTCGTAAGTACAAATTTGCCCTGGGTCAGCTATTAAATTAATCCCTCATGTTTTTCCTAGTGGCCATAATATTTTGATTTTCTGTCAGATGTCGCAGTTTTTTTGAACCACATATATGTTTATATATATGTGGCTATTGTGGTTTGTAACCCATGTGCTTCTTTCCCTTGGTGGTTAGTTGTATTCAAACTTGTAAATTTAATTATTTTTCTGTTGCCTGCTTTTGCTCCAGCAGATCAGATTCAGATGTATATGGCCATGCGGCATCAAACCTTGTCGCTGGAGGTAACTTCGAATCTACTATCCAGCAAATTCTTGAAATGGGTGGAGGGAGCTGGGATCGTGATACCGTTGTTCGTGCCATGCGTGCCGCCTTTAACAATCCAGAGAGAGCTGTTGAATACCTGTATTCAGTGAGTTTTACCTGGGTCTTAATTTTCTTTGATCAGCTATATCTCATTTATCTTACTTTCTTTGGAAGTTGCTTGCCTACTCCTAACTCTCTTCTACTTCTCTGCTTGTTTAAATTAAATGATAATAATACTAATATATTAATACATATTGTTCTATCTTACTCTCCCTCAAATAATCAAATTAAACATTGCCAATATGAAAACCAATCATAGGGTAAAAGTGGACATTATTGATATGAAAACTAATCATAGGGTAAAAGGGGCGCACCATGGATATCCGTATGCGGTGAATAGACTGACTATGATGGCACGACTAAATGACAAAAAGGAAATCAGTCTGATCTTACCCTAGACAAAGAGACACCAAAGAAATAATTCTTTGCTTGGCAAAGAATAAATTATCCGAGTTGCTTGGCTCCCTAAAGTTATTTAATATTCTCGAATTTATGATCCCTCCAAATTGATCTCTTCGAACGATTCTTGAATTTATGATCCCTCCAAGTTGAATATCTTTGAACGAGCAAGTTTTTGTATATCTTTGATATGTATTTATTCGCTGAATTGAAGACCCCCCTGGATAGAAATAACGGGATCCTGCATACACTTCTTGTTTATTGATATTTGTTACCACTTTCTGTTTTCTTTGATAAACTTTAATATAGACACTATGTCCTACTGTTTATGGTATTTTTTTTAATTATAAAATAACAATTTTAGGGCATTCCTGAGCAAGCTATAGCTCCTGTTGTGGCACAAGCACCTGCTGGTGGTCAAGCTATAAACCCTCCACCACAGCCACAGGCACCACAAACAACAGTTCCTCATGGTGGTCCAAATGCGAATCCTCTAAATCTGTTCCCACAGGTATCGACATGCGGATAATTTTAATCTTCTCATAATTGTTCTTTGTTGAGTTGATGTTTATTGTCATTTCTTTGGGAGCTCAGGGACTTCCAAATATGGGTTCAAATGCAAGTGTAGGAAATTTGGATTTTCTACGTAACAGCCCACAGGTACATGATTTTCTAAATAGTACTAGTGAATGACTTTGTCTAGTAAAAGTTTTCGAAGTTTGATCTTTGTCTCCTGCTATATCTTTTAGTTCCAGGCCTTGCGAACAATGGTTCAGACCAATCCCCAGATCTTGCAGGTACATGTACATGTATATATATAGCTCATAGAGTCATAACTATTTTGACCATCCTTTGTCTTTTACATATCTGTCAAACACTCTGTTCAAGCAAATCATCAATCAAAATCTACTTGCAGCCTATGCTCCAGGAGTTGGGGAAGCAAAATCCAAACCTGATGCGACTCATTCAGGATCACCAGGCAGACTTTCTAGGCTTGATAAATGAACCCGTTGAAGGAGGGGAAGGGTACAGATTTTTTTTCTTTATGTTGCTTAGAAGTCAAGTAGGATTGGAACTTACGTTTCGTTAATGTTGTCTATTCTGTTTCCTTCTTTCTTTCTTGTAATATCACTTTTTGCCGATTTTTGCTTTCCCTTGAGCTAATACATTGAACTAATTAATGTTAATCAGGAACATGCTGGGGCAGCTGGGTGGAGCAGCACCACAAGCTCTTGCTGTTACACCTGAGGAGCGAGAGGCCATTGAACGTGTAAGTTGTTTTTTCTTTGGTCTAGGATATTTTACTAGTGAAATTTTACTATTTTTGACATGGTTCATTTAATTATAGTATACTAATGTCTCGGTCTCTTGTCCCTGGTAATGAATATATTGAGTCCTCACAAGTTTATTACCTTTTTTTTTTCTAATTTTTTTTATTTTTTATGAGTGATCTAGATAGGTCATCAAATATGGTAATTGTGATAAGAATTTACCCTCAACTACTTGGAAATATATCAATGCAAGCTGTATTATGTATATAATCATGTCTTCCTAATAATAATTTGTGGATCCACCACCAGCTTATATTTAGAAAATAATTTCTTTCTTTTCTTGTGAACAATTATTTGTATAAATACATTGTTTGCTCAAATGAATGAAACTCAAACATCAAGAACGTATGCTATTTAATTGTCTACAGTAAGTAGTCATGCCACGTTTAATTGGAGTCCATTTTGCTTTTACTCTGATGTGTGCAAGTAAATTTAAAAGGCTGCCCTTTAGATGACACTATCCTCCACACTGTATGCAATAATTCTATCAATGCATTATTGGTTGAACAAATGGTGATTGATTGAATAAGCTTTTAATATATTCACTGTTGTGGTTTCTGCAGCTTGAAGCAATGGGTTTCAGTCGAGCTGTTGTATTGCAAGTATTCATCGCATGCAACAGAAATGAGGAACTGGCTGCTAACTATCTTCTAGATCATGGTCATGAGTTTGATGATGATGTAGCTAACTAAAGTTTTTTTTTTTTTTTAATCTTTTAAATCCATATAAAAAACTTGTGATGCTGACTTGGTTTTATTCCCTGTAAAGAGGGTAAGGTCTTGAATCATCCAAATAGTATCTAGAGTCACAGCTGTGTTAATTACATCTTGAAAATGCTCATTAAGATTTTCATTATGATTTTTTTATAATTGTCTTGCAGCCTTTTTCATTCTTTTATCTGTTTTGTCTTGTTTTGTGTAGATGGTATTTGTGTGTTAATTAGTACAGGATATTCATGTCCAAGGGACCAAGAGTAGATGAAAATTTTATTTAATAATACTATTATAAATCAGGCAAATACATCAATGGATGTTTTGCTACTTGTCTATGAAAATGGTGATATCTGAACCAAATGTGTAATATTTTAGAAGTAATCAATTTATAAATGTCAATTCCCCCTTGTATATGACTTGGAAGCAAACAAACACCTGCATTCGGGTGGACATACAAATGAAGGCAGTCGGTAATAATTTTATATGCATTAGTTTAACACCATAATTTCATTAAGGAAATTGTGATTTATCTTCTGAAATTCTTTCGAGTGAAAAATGAAGACGACTCCAAAAGTTTCATCACTAGCAGGACGTGATTGCTCAAATAATTTGAAAATACATAAATGGTTTTGTTAAAACAAAAAAAAAAAAGAGAGAGTGAGAGAGAGAAAATACGTAAATGGATGGATGAAGCCCAAATTATCCTACTTTGGGCTTTGTTGGAGTGGTGACTTAGTTCTAGCAAATATTTTGTTTTCTTTTATTAGTCAACAAGTCAAATATTAGTTGTTTAGCTGGAAAACAGATTTTCCGATCATATTTATTTGTGTGGTTCCGTATCTTATAAAGATAGCTTGTATAGCTCATTAGTCAGTTAGCATGTATATACAAAAACACTTTTCTCTCCCAATCTGTTCTTCAAAGGAATACACATAACTTCACATCTTCTGTTTGTATTTTTGCAATCTTCATAAGTAGTTTCCAAAAATGTATGTAAAGATTGTTCAAGTTTCACATGGTATCAGAGCAAGGTTCTTCACAATCACACGATGAATTCATCGAACACTTGACGTGTTGGACCGCGCAACACCCATTAACTCCACATTAGTATGATATTGTCCGCTCTGCGCCGTGGCTAAGCCCGCACGGATTTATTTTTGGGCTCCTCCTAAAAGGCCTCATATTAATAGAGTTTATTTGGCTGCTTATAAACTAGTTATCTGCCTCTTCCACAAACGATGTGGGACAACTCCCAACAATCCCCCCTTCACACATCAGGCTCGACATCTGCCGAATCTGCTACCATTATGTGTGATCTGCTCCCTTTGACCCATACTGGAAATCCACCTGGCTATCTGGCTCCTCCCTAAGCCCATACTTGAATGCCCACCTGCTCCCCCTTAAGCCCAACATGGGATAGCCCATTTGCCTCATCCTGGATCCATTCTGAAGCCCATTGAGATCGTTATGGACCGTTATAACCTGAAGCTCTAATACCACTTGTTGGGCTTGCTAAGCAGGCCTCAACTCCACATTAGTATGATATTGTCCGCTTTGGGCCTATCCCCCACGGATTTGTTTTTGGGCAACTCCCAAAAGGCCCACTACGCCATAAGTGAGCATAGCCAACCCCCAAATAAAGTTGCATAAGAGCATCTCCAAGAGACTCTTAAAATGGCTCTTAACTTGAGATTTGAGGAGAGAGATGAAAATTTTCTACTCCAAGAGACTCTTAGTGACTCTTAAATTTACTAAAATTTCAATCTATCTCCTCAGTTTTAAGAGTTTCTAGCAACTCTTAACTAATATTATATTATAAATTTATAAGAGAACATTCTCTCTCTATCAACTTGCTTTTATACTTTTATGGATGTAGCTTACTTTTAATAATATAAAATGAAATAAGGAGTCAATATAAGAAGCATTATTGGAGATGAATGCACATTAAATCACTAAGAGCTATTATTTTATAATATATTTAAGAGTGATTTAAGAGACTCTTGGAGATGCTCTAAGGCCTTATGCAACAGCAGAGGGGCGTTGCCAATACCAACGTTGCGTAAGACCCCTAATGCAACGTTTTTACAAGCTATTGCAACGTCACGAAAGTATAAGTGGCCTTATGCACCACCAAAAGGACATAAAGGCAACACCACATGGTGTTGCATAAGATTTCAGGCTCCACCATGGTGCCACGTCAGTAGTGGGGCCCAACAGGGTGCCACATGAGTAGTGGAGCCCACCATTGTGCCACGTCAGTAGTGGGGCCCACATGATGCCACGTTAGCAGTGGGGCCCACCATGGTGCCACGTCAACAGTGGGGCCCACCATGGTGTCATGTCAACAGTGGGACCAGGGGTGCCACGTCAGCAGTGGGGCCCACAGGATGCCACGTCTGCAATGGGGCCCACAGGATGTCACGTTAGTAATGGGGACCACTATATAATGCAACGCTAGTTTGGTCTAATGCAACATCAATTTTTTTTTTTTTGCAACATCAAAAGTATTTTTAGCAACACTAAATATACCATAATGCAACATCAAATATAGTCAAATGCAACTTTTTTACAAAAAATTTGAAATGGCTGCTTTGTTTATACATAAAACCATCCTGTCCAAACCAAGCCAACAACTTCGAAAGTCCTAAATAATGCAGCCAACTAAACTACTTAACAGTTTTACAAAAATACCAAGTTCTAATACTAGCAAGTAAAAGCTACAAAAAAATTACTAAGTGTAGCCGCCTTGAGTCATTGGAGTACAATTTTCGTCTTAATCGCTTGAAAACAAGGCACAAATTTCTACAATATCCAATTTAAGACTAGGATCCGCTTGTCCTAGATTTTTCAGCAAGTCTGAGCCGCTTGTCCTATAGCATTTACCTGTCTGAGCAGCAGCTTCCAGAAGCATCTCTTCTTGGGTCATCATATTTTCCTTGCCTTCCTTTTTCCTCTATATTTGCTGACCAAAATATAAAATGTCAATTCAACCTACGCAGTGACATTTGACATAATTAATTAACAACAGTATATAGATGTGTATAGATTAGAAGACATACATAAAATATAAATCAAATATAAATGCATATTTAACATCGATGAGGAATACAAAAAATTCAAAACCAACACTAACCAACACTGAATCAAACTAACCTTTCGATGTAATTCAAAACCAGAAAAATCCTTCTAAATTCAAGTTCAGACAAGATCTGCCATTGTTTACCAACACTGGAATTGTCTTCTCGGATTTTATTGACATGAGGTGAGAATTTCAATCTCTTCCATGTAGGTGCATACGAAATCCCTGAACCTGAACTAGGAGATTAGTTTAGTTATGACTAGATGCCTATTATTAAGGAGAATCACCAAGTAATCTACATTTGCTTAAATAAAAAATACAGATAGTAATTAAAATATAATTACCTGTAAGTGCAGTGATTAGATCAAAACAGTCTACTTGCGGATCAAGGCACAATACCTTGAGAAAGTTAGCTACTGGCTCTCTGTGACAATCAAGAAAACAAAGGGAAAGAAAATTTATCATCACATTCAGACCGTACAGAAAATGAATTCTTGATTAATCACATTTAAACCTAGCTTTCCGACAGGTAGATTTTTTTAAACTTGGTGAGCCTGAATGGGAGTAACAGAACTGATATTAATATTAAAATTAAATACTTACAGAAGTGAGATACTCACACTATTAATAAATATATTATTTTATGTCAAACTAACCTCCTTTTGCAGCTTAACTGCTAAAATCCCTGATTTTGCCCCTAATTCAGAGAATGCCTTCCCAAGTGCCTCCCCTTCACAATCACCCAAAAGCTTGACAGCCTTTCCGAAATCTGGGAGAGATTGCCCCAACTCTGAGACATACCAAAATAAACTGTTGTTATGCATTAAAATTGCTACTGAATATACAAATGGGAGAAGTACTCAAATCATATATCAAGTCTACACAATATACAGAGATGTTTAAACGTACAAGCATTCAATCAAGTCTACACAATATACAGATGTTTAAACGTCGATGTGCTTGCTTGCAGCCACATGCTCTAACTGAACTATCCTAACAACAAACTAGTACACAATATACACCCGGATTTGCTTCTTGATACTTAGCCACCTTGCATTTTATTATACTCACAATATCAGCATAACTTTAGGAGAAAGAGTTTCTAACTGGAAATTGATTATTACTAAAAAAAGGCCTGCATAAATATCATAAAACTAACTAGTACAATTGTGATCTAATACTTACCCATATGCATCAACAATATCTTGAAAAGCTGATGTAAATTTGTTTGTCCTGCAATAAGTTGGTGGTGACTCTTTCGTACGTATAACCTGGAATATACCGCCAACTTGTGAGCTGGAATCTGTTGTTGCTCGCTGAAGTGCATCCTGAATCTGAAAAACAGATCATAGTAGACCACAATTTAAAATTAAATTAAACTTATCACATTGAAGCACAATAAAGTTATAAATACTTCTTTCAAATCAGAAGACAAATATGAGAGAAAGTAACATTTACCTGTGGTGTAGAGAAAACTGGACTCCGCCCTTCTGCCACAAGACACTTCTTTGTCACATCAATGCTGAGCATGTTTAATATGTGGTAAATGGTTTTTTCCCTCCTTAACTTTGTGACTCGACCAATGAAATATAGTTCAGGTACTGAACACATATGTGACGACAACAGTGCTAGTTAAAAACGAAAAAAATGAACTCTTTGAAGATGGTACTTCACTTTGAAAATTGTAACTTACCATTATGTTCCACTGTTCGTAGTGTTGACCAATACTATGTAGCAAATTTCTACGTTGTGATATGCCAGCATCAATTGTGAGTTTCAGTTCCGAGAGTCTTGTAGAGACCTAAAAATTGAAATTGCAAGAAGTAAACACCAAGAAGAGGCAAGTAATATAGTAGTTAATTGTACAAGGGCTTATCCTAAGGCCCTGAGAGACTATAGCAGGGCATAAAAACCTACTAGCAAGTAGCAACTAGTGTCCGACCTGGTCTTACTGGAAGAAGGCCAGTCCTTTGTCGTCCTATATTATGGTCTAGATATATGTATATATATTAACAAAGGGGCGAGAACATTCACTAAGAACCGTGCAGTAAGACTAACAAATACTATATTTCAATGAAAAACGTACTAACTTCCTCCATGTAGTAACCCGACAAAGAAAGATTCAAATTAGTTATTGCATAACATAACTGATTTGTCGGGACACGGTAAGAACAAATTGTATGTGTAGATCACCTTATTACTTCCGATCTAGTTCCAAGTATTCTTCTCTTTTAAAAAATTCCTCAAATCATTCACTCATTTGAAAATCAATAACAGCATGAAAATCATACTCATGTTATATACTCCATATTAACACCTCAAACTTAACTTTTCATACTCATGTTATATACTCCATATTAACACCTCAAACTTAACAACAAATCAAATTAAGATACAGTAAGTGAGGGTATCTGTGCATATAACAAGCACACATGATTAGTACTGTATGTACATAACTATATAACTCACAATTAAATCTTCTTTCATATATACAAATGGATAAATACCAACACAAATACATAAATGAAGAGAGAGAGAGGGGGAGGGAGAGAGAGAGAGAGACCTGAGACCACTAATAAGTGGATTTTATATTCACTTGGAGCGTTCCATATCGGCTTAAATTAATTCACTTGGCCTCAAGTTTGTTGTATTTTTGATGCGTTTCGCCTAGTTGTGCAGGTTTGCGTATCATTGGTTAGGGTTGGCAATTTTCGTGATTTTGGGTGAATTTCAAGTTTGGAATAAAGAATGAAGTTTCCTGATAAGTGGATTTTATATCTACTTGGAACATTCTAAATCGGCTTAAATTGATTGCTTTGGCCTCAAGTTTGTGGTAGTTTTGATGTGTTTTGTTTAATTGTGCAGGGTTGAAGGAATATCGATTAAAGGTGTAGTTTCCGTCATTATTTGGAGTTGATTTATGATACGGAATGAAGAATGGAGGCTAATGTCAACTACCAAGAAGTATACAAGTCATTAAGAATTAAAGATGGATGCTCATGCAAAAGGAACGGGAAGAAAAAGCTGAAAAATCGAAGAAAAATCAATTTTCGCAGATTGAGGCCGAGCCGGGAGCCTGACTGGCGCTCCTGGCACCGTGTTTGGCAGATGGGGCTGGCGCTCTAGGCGCCAATGGCACTCCTGGCGCCGCGGTGTGCGGGAGAAATTCCAGTTTTGCCATTTTTCGAGCTGAAATTGTATTCTACGTGGTTTCTGACTCCTAAATCGAATTCTAGTTGTATTTTAAGGTAATTTCTTGCTGGGCAAGATGTCTAGAGCCTATATAAACACATCCAACCCTTGTAAACATATCATTACATACAATAACATACATAGTTTAGAATTACAAGGAAGAAAAGGAGAGAAAGATTCAACGCTCGTGACAAGCAACGGATCTAGATCTACTTCATCTTTTGTATCATAGATTTGTTTTCTCAGACTCTTGTTCTATTAATATAATTACTTTCATTCATTCTTTGTTTATTATCATGTTTTCATCAAATCCCATGACGATGAACGGTTCAATTATGAACTAATCGTTGTCATGGGATCCTAGTGGATTTATCTATGTAGCTTAGTAGTTTGCATGCCTTAAAGATCTATGGGTGATGAATTATTGATATCCTTGTATGGTTGTGCTTCATGAATTTAGGTGCATCGCGAACATCTAATATGTTAATCTCTTGCTAAACGAGAGTGGATCTTGAGATTTAGAACTTGCCATGCTAGCATAGGATAGGTTGATGTTTTAACATCATGATTTGTGGCATGAATAGAGATATTATGCTGCCCTATGTGATCTAAGTGGATAACTTGTGCTTAAACCTTTATGTTTTCAAATTCTATAGAGATATAGGGTCTAAACATGATAGGTGTCTATTCATCTTCTATCTCTCTTGTGGATGTATGCGTAGTTTGGTACTAGTATACCGAGAGGTAACTTTTACTTGTTTCATGTTATTCGATCAGATATCACAACCATCGCATGTATTGATTAAGGCTGTAACTCTAAGTGAAGTAGATATTGAAACTAGGATTCCATGTTTTTATTCTCATAAGTAATTCGATTTAATTCACATTAGATAATCAATTCTTAGTAGTTAATTTGCATCTTAGTATAATTTAGATAATCAAACCCAAAATTGTTACTTTTCTTAGCAGTGAATTAAAACCATACATTGTTGCATAGGCATATTTACTAATTAAAACTTAACCAGATCTCTGCGGAACACACTTAAATTATATTACTTGTGACTACGTGCGCTTGCGTAATTTTGTGCTAACAAGTTTTTGGCGCCGCTACCGGGGATCATCGGTGTTTTTTTTTTAGTTCATGTGCTTGTCATCAGTGGTCGTTAGAATTCACTGACTTGGATTGTTTCTTACATATTTGTTTGATTCTTGGCGTTTCAGATAATTGAGCGTGTATGCGAACACGTGCTCAAACTCGGAAGAAACTGGAAGAAGAATTTACAGCAACAGTAAACATGGGAGACGTGCCAGAACCAGCAGCAGCAGCTAAGGCTTTGAAAGATTATTCTCAGCCGAAGATCAATGACATCCAATCAAGTATTGTCAGGCTAGCTATTGCAGCGAACAACTTTGAGATCAAGCTGGGTACAATTCAGATGGTACAGAATTCGGTTCAGTTTGGGGGTGCTTCGACAGAGGATCCTAATATGCACATTCGTGACTTTATCGAGATCTGTGACACTTTCAAGTTCAATGGAGCGTCGGATGATTCAATCAAGTTGAGACTTTTCCCATTCTCTTTGAGGGATAAGGCTAAGGGCTGGTTACACTCTTTACCAGCTGGTTCTATTACTACATGGGAGGATCTTGCTCAGAAGTTTCTTACAAAAATCTTACCTATGGCGAAAACTGCAGCAATAAGGAACCAGCTGACTCAATTTCAACAGCAATCAGGGGAATCTTTGTGCGAAGCTTGGGAACGTTACAAGGAGATGCTTCGAAAGTGTCCACATCATGGATTGCCTGACTGGATGGTGATCAATGGGTTCTACAATGGGTTGGGAGTACAATCTAGACCTTTGTTGGATGCAGCATCTGGTGGAGCTCTGTGGGCAAAGAGCTACGAGGAAGCATATGATCTGATTGAGACGATGGCTGCTAATGAATATCAAATCCAACCCAGAGAATATCTCAAAGCAAGGTAGCAGGAGTCTTTGAAGTGGATACAGCGTCAGCTATTGTAGCTCAGTTGAAGGCTTTGACTATGAAGGTGGATTCTCTTGCTAATTATGGTGTTCAACAGGTTGCTAGTATTTGTGAGCTTTGCGCGGGCGCACATGAGACGAATCAGTGTGCTATCTCTTCTGAATCAACACAGTTCGTGAGTAACTTCCAGAGACCTGCTGCTCCAGTTCCAGCCACCTATCATCCTAATAATCGGAATCATCCCAATTTCAGCTGGAGCAACAATCAAGGAGCTCAACAACCTTATCAGCAACAGTTTCAGGGACAACAAGCGAAGCCATTCAATCAGGGCTATCAACAGCCATATGCTCCTAGGCAATCATATCAGCCTCCGGGATTTCAGCAGCAACAGCCCCAGGCTCAAGCGGGGCAATCTTCTAATGAAAAATCAGAGATGGATGATTTGAGGATGATGATGAAGAACCTGCAAGCTTCTCAAAAGCTCTTGGAAAATCAGATGGGACAGAATACAAGTGCTTTGCTTAGTAGGCCATAAGGAACTCTCCCTAGCGATACGGAAGCTAATCCAGGCAGGAGAGACAACAAAGAACAGGTGAAGGCCGTGACTTTGAGATCAGGAAAGGTTACGAAGGACCCTAAATCAGCAGCTGAGGAAGATGAGGAAGTGCAGAATCAACAAGTTGGGAAATCTGCAGTGCCCGAAATTGGAAAACCTGACTTGGTCGCTGATCAGCTAGTTGGTGAAGTGGAAAAGAGCAAGGAACCTGCTGAAAAAGCTCATCCGGAGCAGTCTACAAATAATAATCAGATCTATCCTCCTCCACCATATCCTAGAAGACTTAAAAAGCAGAATTTGGATAAGAAGTTTGCTAAGTTCTTGGACGTCTTCAAGAAATTGCAGATTAACATTCCTTTTGCGGAAGCTCTTGAACAGATGCCAAGCTATGCCAAGTTTATGAAAGGTATTCTTTCTCGTAAATTGAAGCTCGATGAATTATAGACGGTTGCCTTAACAGAAGAGTGCAGTGCCGTTCTGCAACAGAAGTTGCCACCTAAACTTAAGGATCCGGGAAGTTTCACCATTCCGTGTACTATTGGCAATCTTTCTTTCAGCAAGTGCTTGTGTGATTTGGGGGCTAGCATAAATCTCATGCCCTTGTCGGTTTACATGCAACTTGGTCTACCAGAGCCGAAGCCAACTAATATCTCTTTGCAGTTGGCTAATCGATCTATCACATATCCAAGGGGTATAGTGGAGGATGTCTTGGTAAAAGTTGATAAGCTCATCTTCCCAGCTGATTTTGTTATCTTAGATTTCGAGGAGGATAAGAAGATTCCCATAATCTTGGGAAGACCATTCTTGGCTACAGGAAGGACTTTAATCGATTTGCAGAAAGGGGAACTCACCATGAGGGTGCAAGACCAGAATATCACATTTAATGTGTTCAATGCAATGAAATTTCCAACAGAAGATGAGGAATGCTTTAAAGTAGATTGGGTCGATTCTGCAGTTACAACAGAGATGGAGCAGTTGCTTAAGTCCGATTCTTTGAAGAGAGTGTTAGTTGGTGATTCTGAGTTTGAAGATGAAGAAGTGGCCGAACAACTGCAACAATTGAATTCAAACCCATGGAAAAGGAATTTTAACGTACCAATCGAATCTCTTGGGCTGGGAGAGCTTAAAAATTCTGAAGGGCGGCTTAAACCATCTATTGAGGAAGCTCCTACTCTTGAACTCAAAGCATTGCCCGAACACTTAAGGTATGCGTTTCTTGGTGATGCATCTACATTACCGGTTATTATTGCTTCTAACTTGTCAGGTAGTGAGGAAGAAAAACTCTTGCGAATTCTGAGAGAGTTCGAATCAGCCATTGGTTGGACTATAGCAGATATCAAGGGAATCAGCCCTTCTTACACAAAATTCTGCTAGAGGAGGGAGCTAAGCCTACTATTGAGCATCAGCGGAGACTTAATCCAATTATGAAAGAGGTGGTGAAGAAGAAATTTTAAAGTGGCTTGATGCGGGTATTATTTATCCTATCTCGGACAGTTCTTGGGTGAGTCCGGTTCAATGTGTGCGAAAGAAAGGAGGCATGACGGTTGTTGCTAATGATAAGAATGAGCTCATTCCGACTCGGACAGTCACGGGGTGGAGAGTTTTCATGGACTATAGGAAGCTCAATAAAGCCACGAGAAAAGATCAATTTCCTCTTCCATTCATTGATCAGATGTTAGACAGATTGGCGGGGCACGAGTATTATTGTTTGCTAGATGGTTATTCTGGCTACAATCAGATTTGCATTGCTCCGGAAGATCAAGAGAAGACCAAATTCACATGTCCTTTTGGCACTTTTACTTTTCGTCGCGTTTCTTTCGGACTTTGTGGCGCTCCAGCCACTTTTCAAAGGTGCATGATGGCTATTTTCTCAGACATGTTTGGTGTGAATGTGGAAGTTTTTATGGATGATTTCTCTGTTTTTGGTACTTCGTCCTATGAGTGCTTGCACAATCTTGGCTTGGTATTGAAGCGTTGTGTGGAGACTAATTTGGTGCTTAATTGGGAGAAGTGTCACTTCATGGTGCAAGAAGGAATTATTCTTGGGCACAAGGTATCTGGTAAGGGGCTTGAAGTGGACAGGGCTAAGGTGGAAACAATTGAAAATCTTCCTCCACCTATTTCTGTTAAGGGAATTCGCAGTTTTATTGGCCATGCGGGATTCTATAGGCGATTCATTCAAGACTTCTCGAAAATTTCTAAACCCTTGTGCAATCTCTTGGAGAAGGATGTTCCTTTCAAGTTTGATGATGAGTGCCTTGCAGCTTTTGAGCTCTTGAAGAAGAAGTTGACTACTACGCCTGTTATTACCGCACCAAATTGGGAGGAACCGTTCGAGTTAATGTGCGATGCTAGTGACTATGCTGTTGGAGCTGTGCTTGGGCAAAGGAAGGATAAAATTTTTCATGTGGTTTACTATGCTAGTAAAACCCTCAATGATGCACAGCTTAACTATACCACTACGGAAAAGGAGTTTCTAGCGGTTGTTTATTCTTTCGAGAAATTCAGATCTTATTTGCTTGGTACGAAGGTGATAGTTTATACGGATCATGCTGCTATTCGATATCTCATGTCGAAAAAGGATGCAAAGCCGAGATTGATTCGTTGGGTGCTTTTACTGCAAGAGTTTGATGTGGAAATCAAGTATAGGAAGGGCACGGAAAATCAAGTAGCGGATCATCTCTCACGTTTGGAGGACCACGGTAAGGATTCACATGGCAATTCTCTTATTAACGAATCTTTTCCAGACGAGCAACTCTTTGGGGTGCAAGGTGAAGAGCCATGGTTTGCAGATTTTGTGAACTATATTGTAAGTAATGTCATCCCTCCGGAATTCTCTTATGCTCAAAAGAAGAAGTTTCTACATGATGTGAAGTGGTACCGATGGGACGAGCCATTCTTGTTCAAGCTTGGGGTGGATCAGATCTTAAGAAGGTGCATTCCTTACAGTGAGACGGAAGCTATTTTGCATGATTGTCATTATACCACATATGGAGGCCACTACGGTGGTGATAAAACAGCTCAGAAAGTACTTCAAGCGGGATTTTATTGGCCGACTCTGTTTTAAAGATGCTCATAGGTTCGTGATGAGTTGTGATCGATGCCAAAGGGTTGGAAATATCTCTAGGAGGAACGAGATGCCTCTTAATACTATTCTTGAAGTCGAGATTTTTGATGTGTGGGGAATTGATTTCATGGGTCCGTTTGTTTCTTCTTGCAATAATCAGTACATTCTCTTGGCAGTGGACTACGTTTCTAAATGGGTCGATGTTAAGGCGTTACCGACCAATGATGCTAAGGTTGTGCTGAATTTCCTTCACAAGCAGATTTTCACGCGTTTTGGAACTCCACGAGCTATAATAAGTGATGAGGGGACACACTTCTGTAATCGTCAGTTTACTGCTATGTTGTATAGGTATAATGTGACGCACCGTGTGGCCACGGATTATCATCCCCAAACTAATGGTCAAGCGGAGGTTTCTAATCGTGAAATCAAGAAAATTCTCGAGAAAGTGGTGAATCCATTAAGAAAGGATTGGTGTTTGAAGTTAGACGAAGCGGTCTGGGCGTACAGAACTGCTCACAAAACACCGCTAGGTATGTCTCCTTATCAGTTGGTATTTGGTAAGGCATGTCATTTACCGGCCGAGCTAGAGCACAAGGCCTATTGGGCGTTGAAGAAGTTGAATTTGGATATCACGGTCGCGGGTGAGAAGCGTCTACTTCAGTTGAATGAACTTGAGGAATTTCGTGAGCAGGCTTACGAGAATGCTAAAATGTACAAGGAGAAGGTCAAGAGGTGGCACGACAAGAAGTTGGTTCATAAGTCGTTTGTGCCGGGCCAACAGGTTTTGCTTTACAATTCTCGCCTTAAACTTTTTTCGGGAAAGCTCAAGTCAAAATGGTCGGGTCCATTTACAGTCAAGTCGGTATTTCCACATGGAGCGGTGGAGATATATTGGGGTTCTATTGATGATGCTTTTAAAGTGAATGGACAGAGACTTAAGCCATATTATGGAGGAATGGTGAACCGCGAGAAGGTTGCCACGGTTTTATCTTGTTCGTGATAATTCGGAAGAATGTCAAGCTATTGACATTAAAAGAGCGCTTCTTGGGAGGAAACCCAAGCAATGTTGTATATTGATTTGGTATAGGAGTCTCAGAAAAAAAATAAAAAATTTCAGGAGCAAGCTGCGCCAGAAGTGCCAGCCGCGCCCCAGGCGCCAGGTAACGCAACAAGGTCTCGCGCAACAGGCGCCATCCGCGCCGTGTCACGCAGAATCTCCTCGCGCAACAGGCGCCATATGCGTTCCCAGCGCCAAACACAACTGCCCAGTCGAATTTTTTACAAACAAACCCAAAAAAAAAATTCATATCTTATCCTATTATTTACACAACTCCTATCCTAAATCAAGTTCAATTCAAAACCCTAATCCCTCTAAATCCTATCCTACATATAATTCCCTCTCCAATTCCTTTTCCATCTCTAATATACATACACCATTATCTATATACATACACCCACCTCACCTCTACATACACAAATCCATCTATATAACCCAAAAATTTTCAACTTTCATCCATTACAAGATTAAAGGGGGAATCAAATTCGAATTCTTGGGATTAATCTAGCAAGTTCACCACTTTGATTCAATTGGGTAATTTCTATCTCATCTTTTATTTGAATTTGTGAATTTTGCAAGCTAGGGTTCTTGGAGTGTGTAATTTGGGGGTTCTTTGTTTGGTGAATTGTTTGGAGATTGTGATTCTTTGCTTGATAATTGTTGTTATGGCTCCTAAGAGACAACGATTAGTGGGTAGTAGTAGTGGTACTCGTCCATCTTCGGATGAGAATGCTATTGTGGGAGATGGATTGGTAAAGTTTGTGAATGAGGATGCCGAAGCGGAGTATGGTCGGTTAGTTTCCAAGGGGGTTATTCAGGAAAGGAGGCTAGTGCCACGTACTAATGCGGAAATGAAGGCTATGATTAGTGAGCGGGGATGGACTTTATTTTGTGAGTTTGCTAATGATGCCCAATTGAATGTGGTTAGGGAGTTTTATGCTAATGCTTCGATAGCAAGGAATAACTCCACGGTTGTTAGGGGCTAGACGGTGGATTTTTTGCCTCGTGCCATTCGTACTTTGATTATGCAGCAGCCTAAACCTAGGGGTGCTACGGATTGGGGGAAAAAGACTAGGGATGACGTTGATCTTGATGCTATCATAGGTGAGCTATGTGTCCCGGGTACGGAGTGGAAGTGTAGGTCGGGTACCACCAAGAAGAGGAGTTTTCCGGCTGCAACATTGACTAAGTTCGCACGGGCGTGGTTCATTTTACAAAGTTCAAATATCCTTCCATCAACCCATGTGTCCGATGTTACTGTTGAAAGAGCTATTTTGTTATGGGGCATTCTCAAAGGTGAGTATGTTGACCTTGGTTACCTTATTAATCAAACTATTCTTCGGTATTTGGGAAGCAATTCGACGGCTAGTATTCCTTATGCTTCTATTATCGCGTACTTGTGTGATGCTTCCAAAGTAAAATGGTACGAAGGTGAGCCGACGCATAAAGCCATGTCTTCTATTACCGATGCTACTATTGACCGGATGGGGGAGTGGCCGGGTGGCATTCCTCATCCTCGGGGTCTAGGTTTTGTTGTTGATGGTGCGGGTGGCCATGGAGCGGGCGCTCCGCCACATGTTCCTAGGGCAGGTCCTCCGCGGCGTACGGTGGATATGTCAGTTTTTGATACCTATTTTCGTCGACTGACTAGGCGGATGGATGCTATGCATGTTAGCAGTCGCCAGTATTCTGAGGTTATGGGCGTAGCTTTGGATGCAGCTTTTCAGTCTCCAGGTACTACTGTTCAGTGGCCTCTTTTTGGAGCTCGGACTCCGTATCCTCCACCTGATTCATCCGACGAGGATGACGAGACCGAGGACGAGTAGGTATGTTTCTGCTATCCCTTGTAATTACTTCCATTCAATGCGGACATTGAATCTTTCAAGTTTGGGGGTGGTTTGGGGGATAAGTAGTATGTTGTTGTATATCTTATTATTGTGTTCATATAGATAGCATATTGTGCATGTTTAGTCATGTTTAGTGTAAGTCATTCATGTTATGTTCGTGATTAGTTATGTTTTGTTTCATATAGGACATTCTGTTTTAGTTTTCATATACCATGCGAGTCCATTTTAGTTGCATTTCATGGCATGCATTGTTCATGATCCCTTTAGACGAGCTGATTCTGATTGGTAGGTATGTGTTTAATTGAGTGTGGTAAGGATGAGTAGAGGGTTGATTTATAGTTCCTATGAAATTGACTTGCATGCTTCAGAAACAAAAATTTTACACAGTCTCATTAGTTTGCTTTTGGGCTAGGTTGAGGTTATGCGTGTTTGGCTATTTTAGATTTAATCACTTGATTATATTTAGAATTTTCGTTATTCCCTTGATGGCCTAGAACATTAAAGTCTAAGTTTGGGGAAACCAGGAATTTCATGCTAATTGTGTATAATTGTTATTGGCTAGGTGTCAAATGGCTAGTAGCCAGCTCATATTTATATGAGTAGTCTAGGGTTGGAAATGAGGATTCTCATTCCAGATTGCATTGAAAAAAAAAGGAAAAAAAAAAGAGTCAGAAAAAAAAGTGTTATGTGTTAGTATTAAATGCAGAATTAACCAGGGTGAGCTCTTTAATACTCGAGCAATTAAGTTCAATGGGGGCAATGCGCCTAGTGACCTAAGGTCCTTTGAGGTCTGGGATCCACTAACCTAACGTTCGCTCCATGGGTATTATTGTATAAGCCTTTTGGGGTCTCATCCATTGCACGGTTAAATAAACATGATTGTATATATGTGTCGTAGTGATTGTCTCGTATAAAGCATGAGTTTCTGTCTACCTTGGATAAGGGTGGAGGTGTTTCTAGGTTATGAAGTGTCTACAGTCTATTCTGTTTATAAACCTGTGATTGTCTGAGCGAAGAGCATGTGTCATTTTTGATCTAGTTTTAGGAGTATATCTGATGAGCATCGCACACACGCACGTTTCTGTCATGTATTGTTAGTATACGGGGACTTAGTCGAGCTCTATTTGGAGTTTTTGCATTCTTTGAGATATATGCTTGCTTGTTGGTTTTGGTTAGTTAAAAGGGGATCTTTGCATTTTCATAATAGTTGCATTCATGCATTGCATTGGATTTTGTGGGTACATTCGCTATAGGCCCTCACGAGACCTTACTCGTCCACTAGGGCTGCCTAGGGGTTTAAAGGGCTTGTTGCATATGCCAAATGCAACCGTGATCACCTACGGAAGTGGTACTAGTTAGATAGTTAGTTGTAATTGTTTATGCTTGAGGACAAGCATCGGTTTAAGTTTGGGGGTGTGATAAATGGATTTTATATCTACTTGGAACATTCTAAATCGGCTTAAATTGATTGCTTTGGCCTCAAGTTTGTGGTAGTTTTGATGTGTTTTGTTTAATTGTGCAGGGTTGAAGGAATATCGATTAAAGGTGTAGTTTCCGTCGTTATTTGGAGTTGATTTATGATATGGAATGAAGAATGGAGGCTAATGTCAACTACCAAGAAGTATACAAGTCATTAAGGATTAAAGACGGAAGCTCATGCAAAAGGAACGGGAAGAAAAAGCTAAAAATCGAAGAAAAATCAATTTTCGCAGATTGAGTTCGAGCCGGGAGCCTGACTGGCGCTCTTGGCGTCGTGTTTGGCAGATGGGGCTGGCGCTCTAGGCGCCAATGGCGCTCCTGGCGCCGCGGTGTGCGGGAGAAATTCCAGTTTTGCTTTTTTTTCGAGCTGAAATTGTATTCTACGTGGTTTCTGACTCCTAAATCGAATTTTAGTTGTATTTTAAGGTATTTTCTTGCTGGGCAAGATGTCTAGAGCCTATATAAACACATCCAACCCTTGTAAACATATTATTACATACAATAACATACATAGTTTAGAATTGCAAGGGAGAAAAGGAGAGAAAGATTCAACGCTCGTGACAAGCAACGGATCTAGATCTACTTCATCTTTTGTATCATAGATTTTGTTTTCTCAAACTCTTGTTCTATTAATATAATTACTTTCATTCATTCTTTGTTTATTATCATGTTTTCATCAAATCCCATGACGATGAACGGTTCAATTATGAACTAATCGTTGTCATGGGATCCTAGTGGATTTATCTATGTAGCTTAGTAGTTTGCATGCCTTAAAGATCTATGGGTGATGAATTATTGATATCCTTGTATGGTTGTGCTTCATGAATTTAGGTGCGTCGCGAACATCTAATATGTTAATCTCTTGCTAAACGAGAGTGGATCTTGAGATTTAGAACTTGCCACGCTAGCATAGGATAGGTTGATGTTTTAACATCATGATTTGTGGCATGAATAGAGATATTATGCTGCCCTATGTGATCTAAGTGGATAACTTGTGCTTAAACCTTTATGTTTTCAAATTCTATAGAGATATAGGGTCTAAACATGATAGGTGCCTATTCATCTTCTATCTCTTTTGTGGATGTATGCGTAGTTTGGTACTAGTATACTGAGAGGTAACTTTTACTTGTTTCGTGTTATTCGATCAGATATCACCGTGACAACCCGAATTTTCAAAATAAATTATTATTATTATTATTATTATTTAATTATGTTAATTAGTATTTAAAGGATGGAATTGGATTTGAGAATATCGTTGTGGAGTTCAACGATATTTAGTATCGAGTTTATATGAGTATATTTGGATTTATGTGTGCCAATGTGTGCCCCAATATTTTTATTTGTATTTTAGTGATTTAAAAGTATTTAAATCAAGTATTATTGATCTTCAAAAATCTTTATTAAATTATTAGAGTTGGATAAAATCACGAAATCTTTTATGATATTATCTTTATGATATTATTTAGTTTTTAAAATTTATTGGAGAATTATTTTGGGTGTTTAAGTATTTTAGAATGATTTTAAGAGCTTTATTGTATTTAAAGGATCAAAACTTTGAAAATTCGTATTTAATTCAATTTTGATCCTAAAAATATTTTAAAAAATATGTGGGTGTTCATAATTTTACACTCTTTGTTTTAAAAATGAAAATCTTAATTTTCCACCAATTTTCTATTGGATTTCAATTTTTAAAAGTGTGTAGTATTTAATTGTATTGTTTTAAATAGTATTGGGCTTGAGCCCATTAGGGTTAAAAACACACAACAGATACATTATACACACGTATACACACAAACACACGCAGGAACACAGATCGGGGGAAGAAAGAAAGGAAAAAGAAAGAGAAGAAGAAAGAGAAGAAGAAAGAGAGAAGAAATTGAGAGAGATTAAGAAGGAGAAGGGGGGAAATTCAAGAACACATACACATAAATATATATACATACGTGTGTGTGTATAATCGTAAGTGGGTATGTGTGTGCTGCGTTCGTGGTGGTGTTGCAGGCGGCCGGCGATCGGAGCTGTCGTGGGTGGCCGGAGGGACAGCAGCCGCGGCGGTAGCAGGAGGGTGGTGAAGTGGGGAGGCTGGGCCTGGTTGCTAGGTGCGTAGCAGCCGTAGAAAGAGAGAGAGAGAGAGAGAGAGAGAGAGAGAGAGAGAGAGAGAGAGAGAGAGGGGAAAGAAAAGGATTTTTTTTGGTGGAAGATTGATTTTGCGAGTCGAATCGGAGCAAACGAAATGGTATAATTCCGTATTCTAGTTATTTAATTTTCATGCTTAATTGGTAGTAAATTCGATTATTATTAATTGTTGTATTAAATTAGTTTTAAATTGCAAGATTATTGTTTTAATTTTCGTGTTTTAATTATTTAATCTTCGTATTAAATTCGTGGTAAATTTTGAGTTTGATTATTTAATTAGTTGTAAAATTTCGAGTATTGTTTAATTGTCGTAATTGTAATTAGATATAAATTGTGAGTTAATTGTTAATTTTTGCAAGTAGATTAATATTTTAAATTATGGATATTGTTTAAATTCCATAAGTTAATTTGGAGAGTTAAGTTGCTAACTATAATTGGGGAGGACTAATTGCAAGTCCGAGTAAATGTTGTGTTTAACGAGTAGTTGTTAAATGTTAAGTGCCAATCGCTAATTAGTTAAGTGTGGTAGTTTAATTAGTTGTGAATTGTGAGTTAATATGGTAATTGTCATAATTAGATTAATGTGGTAAATTATGATTATTATTGGAATTTCCGTATTTAATTCGGAAAGTATATTTACTAAGTGATGAATGTTTATGTGCTAAATATTATAAGTCGAGTTGGAGTAATTATCAAAATTCGTAATTGTCGAGTACTTGGTAATGATTAGTAGCTGGTTAAGAGTATCTAGGTGATTAGAGATATTAATTGTGTAAGAACTCGATTATATGTTTTTGTGTAGGTTATAATTCGATTTCTGAGTATTAATAAGCAAAGGTAGCGTGAATTCAATTTTTTATGAATAGCAAAGTGTTACTTTGTGGGTTCGACAATTGTTAGTTTAATTTAAGGAATAAATGGGACTCATATGTTTAATTTAAGCGGACAATGGATTTATATGTATAATTGAATTGGCGTTTATATGCTAAAGATTTTAGGTTGGTTTCTTTTATAACCAGTGTTATATTTCGAGGTTACAGTTGAGTAGTGAATTGTAAATCTCAAGTTGTTTGTTAATATATGATTCAAATGTGAAATTGTCTTGTTAATGTGAATAGTGGATTGAGAGATATAATTGCGAGTTAAATGCATTAATTATCATAATTAGACTAATGTTGTAAATTAAGAATATTGTGGTAAATGCTTATGTGCTAAACAGTATAAAGCGAGTCGTAGTATTTGATGGTCTTACTAGTTATAAATGTTTAAGTGCTAATTGCTAAGCGTAATTAGTTGTAAATTCGAGGTGTTATTAATTGTTGTAAATTCAGTTAGTTGTAAATTGCTAGTTTGATTCAGTAAGTAAATGAACAGTTATGTGTGTACGTGGGTCAATGGTAAGTATGGGAATACGTGATACATGTTAAATGTCAGAATCTTATAATAATTAGAATTGTGCTAGGGGTTATGAGAAGATCACAAGTTTTTAAATGTCAATATTTAAAGGACTTGTGTAATTCTTTTCGACTGATCCCTAGGGCTTACGAATATCCATGATTAACTATCACGGGTATAATTCATATACTTGAGTGGTGTGATCATCGATATAGCGTAAGTAATAGTTAGTGCTAGGGGTTGTTCCCTAGGGCTTACGAACATCAATGATTGATTGTCACGTGTATCATTAAAATGCGTGAGAAATACGATCATTGGTGTAGCGTAAGTAGTAGTGTAATGTAAATTATTATGTGCTATGTGCCGCATGTCTAGGCGGATACTTTTCCTTATGTGCTAGGTGCCGCATGTCTGGGCGGGTACTTTTCTTACTTGTTTACTTTTATGTTGCTGCAAGTTGAGGCAACTTTATTTTTTTTCTAAAACAGGGTTGTATTGTATTTGAGGGGCTGTGCCCATAGTCCGATAAACGAATAGGTCATGCCGAAATTTTCTGAAAATCTCCTGCATTTAAATTTATTTAACTTATTTGACTTTAATGGTCTAAAGGCATGTTTTGGGGTGCTAAATGTTTATGTATATGTATCAAGGAATTCATTTCGAGGATTAATTGTGTCTTGGGGTTTAATTTGTCTATTTATGTATTGATTTGAGGATAATGGTTGTCTCGAGAATTTATGTGCTCTGTTGAAGATTAATTGTGATTTGAGGATTATCTATTATGTATTTTGTGTCATAGAATGTCAATGGCATTATAGTTGTATATGTTAAGTAGAGTTTGATTAAGTGTTATAATTGTGTAGCATTGTGATGTGTTTAACTCCAGGAAATGTCCACTTGGTAAAGGGGGACTTTTCCATTTCCTTTTCTTTACTAAATGTGTTATGTGTACTAAGTGATAATAGAATAGTCAACTATAGGGAGGACACCTGTAGTTTGACTTTATACGATTTAGTGACAATTCCAAGTTGTGTCTACTCGAGATACGAGGTAGGACTGACACGTCTCGTAACTATTTCAGTACCATTAGGGTATAATATGTTGGAACGACGTGCATCAAAGAGGAAAGATCGAGGCGTCGTATGAAGAAAGGTAAGTTACCTCCATGGAATTGCTTGGACAAGGTGCGAAGGATTTATTCGCGGTTTTCTGCTTTATGCTCAGGACCAGAGGCAAGTTTATCTATGCATACTCTATCATTCAGAGTATTCGTATTTTGAAATATATGAAATGTGCGAACTAGATTTAAATCCATAATTGCAAATTATTTAATTTATGCTCTATCGTTCAGAGTATATCTTATATTGAAAGTATGTTGCATGTATTGCAAGACTACTAACCGTGCTCTTTCATTCAGAGTATGCATGTTTTTAAAATATCTATGATGAACGCTCTAGTATAATATTATGATTTTCTTAAAAATGAAAATTCTGCAAATGCCTTATTTAAACTCTTAAATTCGTGAGAAATCGTTCAAGTCTTTTTAATCAGTTCTATAACTGCTTTCAATTTATCCCACTTGTGATTTTATCCATTGTGTTATAAAAGTTTACATTTAATTGTTCTTTACCCCTATAAGAACTGTTTATATTCTGTCATGATTATGACACACTTCAATATCTGTTGGGAAGGTGAATTCTCCTTTTTTAAATATCCTTATCATATTGGAACGTCCTTTTGACTGAGGCGCCAGTCACCAATTTCTATATTTACGTCATCGGTAGCAGTGACGCCTGATGATGTATAAGCATTGGCTTGGGATCCCCTTTCATTTGAGAACCCGTATTGAGTGTACGGGATTGGAGCTCTGTCATGGGCTGATCACCCAGCTTAGCTCGTAGCGTCTTATCGTAGTTCCAATCTTTAAGGGTTATTCCTTCTGAAAAATCATATTTTCATCGTTGAGAATCAAGCGTCGAATCTTTTTGAATTGTTCTAAATTAATTCGAGATTCAGATTGTCGTTGAAGCATTTGTTGCACAGTGACTGTTAAAAATTGAGAATGAATTGAGATCTTCTTATTTATTCATGAACTCATTATTGTCAGGCCGGTCTGGTAGCTAAGTATGCAAGTACTTAGTCGACAAGAGTGAGATTATGAATAATTGAGAATTTCTTGAATGTTTGTTTAATTGAGAGTTGATGTATCTTCATGAATTTCTTAAATGTTGTCTCTTAGTAGCTGAAGCATCTGTTGCTCAGTTATTCAAAGTTTTTATCGGAAATCGCTATAAAATTGTTGAGATAAATATCAAAATCGTTTATAAAGCTGTCGAGATGAATTTCTTGTTGAATTCTGCAAACCTCTTTCCTATTGAAAAATTATCGTTATGAATATTTCAAGAATGGTATCATCCTCAAAGTTGGATTTTTAAAACCTTCAAAGTTTTCCAAAAGTATTTTAGTATACTCTATTATATACTTGCTGAGCGCCTCTTTCGCTCATTCTTGCTTTTGTTTAAATCTTATTTTACAGAGTTAGATAGTGGATGCAGTTGACTTAGTTTAGCTCGAAGCAGGGCAAGTCATGGATCGAGTTGATGTTCGGCTCAGAGTGATTCTGTATTTTGAAGTTGTCTACAAGATGTTTAGTTAGACTGGTATGGTATTCATGTTCCTGAGTTATAATATTTGTTGTATTAGAATATTGTGGTTGTTGTATACCTTATGTCAAGGTGATACTAACAACATAAGACTGTATAAGAGAATTGTTGTACCAAGAGTTGTAAGTTATTATAAGTGTTTTCGGATTTCTTGTTTCCAAGTCTATAACCTGAAAAGATTCTTGGTAGTTAGGGGTCGGATGTCATGTTTTAGATTTAATATTGGCAGTTGATTGTTTGGTTGTTAAGGTTTTCCGCGGTAGCGACCCATATCCCTGACCCCGGATTTGGGGGCGTTACAATCACAACCATCGCATATATTGATTAAGGCTGCAACTCTAAGTGAAGTAGATATTGAAACTAGGATTCCATGTTTTTATTCTCATAAGTAATTCGATTTAATTCACATTAGATAATCAATTCTTAGTAGTTAATTTGCATCTTAGTATAATTTAGATAATCAAACCCAAAATTGTTACTTTTCTTAGCAGTGAATTAAAACCATACATTGTTGCATAAGCATATTTACTGATTAAAACTTAACCGGATCTCTGCGGAACGAACTTAAATTATATTACTTGTGACTACGTGCGCTTGCGTAATTTTGTGCTAACATTTCCCCTACAAATCTTGGGAGATTTTTGAGTCCAAGGATTGAGGATGGCATTACTCGAAGAAAGAAAGAGGAGAAAACGACATCAAAACGACGAAACGACGAAGAAACGGCACCGGCCAGGCGCAGGGTCGCGCTACGGCGTAGCAGGCGCGCTGCGGCGTGTCTTGGCAGATGCAAGAGCACGCTGCGGCGTGGCTAGCGCGCTGCGGCATGCCTGGTTCTCTGGAAATCCGATTTTTCTCCTATAAATTCTACAATCTTTCCTGTTTCGAATTTAAGATGTAATTTTGGTATTTCCTTGTTGGAAAAGACTTCTAGGGCCTATAAAAACACGCCCTAGCATTGTAATATGTATCATAACATAGATTAAAATCAGAGAGAGCCAGAGATAGAGATTCAGAGTTTGAGACGGATTCCCGGAAGGACGTGACAGCATTCGGAGATCTAAATCTACTTTTGTATTCTTCTAAATTAGGCGATACTCTTGATTTCGGATTTGTTTTCTAAACTTAATACTCTTGTTTATTTGCAATTCTTACTACTTTGTTAATTATCATGTTTTCATCAGATCCCATGGTGACGAGTAGTTCGACTATAAACTAACCGTTGTCATGGGATTCTAACAGATTTATTTATGGAGCTTTAGTATTTTGATGCTTTAAAGATCTGTGTGTGATGTATATTGATATCCTCGTATGGTTGTGTTTAATTGTTAGATGCGTAGCTAACATCTAATCTGTTAATCTCTTGTGAAGCGAGAGTGGATCTTGAGATTTAGAACTTGCCATGCTAGCATAGGATAAGTTGATGTATGTGTGACATCATGATTTGTAGTGTAAATTGAGAAATATTATGCTGCCCTATGTGATCTTAATGGATAACTTGTTCTTCAACCGTTATGTTTTCAAATCTTATAGAGATATAGGGTCTAAACATAATTGGTGTCTACCCATTTTCTATCTCTTTTGTGGATGCATGAGTAGTTTGGTATTCGTATACTGAGAAGTAGCATATACTTGTTTCGTGTTGTCTGATCAGATATCATAACCATCACATACTTTGATTAAAGACATCAACTCTAAGCGAAGTATTTAATTAAGTTAGGATCCCATGTTTTTATTCCCATAAGTAATTCGAATTTAATTGTCTTAGCAGTGAATAAAAACCATACATTGTTGCATAGGTGCATTAACTGAATTGAAACCTAAACCAGATCTCTGTGGGAATGAACTTGACTTATTCATATATTACTTGTGACCACGTACGCTTGCTTGAATTAGTGTAAACAAGTTTTTGGCGTCGCTGTCGGGGATCATCGGTGTTTTATTTTTAGTTTATGTGCTTGTCATCAGTGGTCGTTAGAGTTCACTGACTCGGATTGTTTACTTACATATCTTGTTTGTTCGATGTTTTTCAGGTACTTGAGCGTGTATGCGAACACGTTCTCAAACTCATAAATTGGAAGACGTAGATCTAGTTACAGATAAAAGCAAAGAGGAACTTGAAACTACAGTAGAGATGGGTGATCGAGCAGCAGCAGAAACTAAGGCTTTGAAGGACTATTCTCAGCCGAAGATCAATGACTTTTAATCTAGCATTGTCAGACCAGCCATTGCAGCTAACACTTTTGAAATCAGGCCTAGCACAATTCAGATGGTGTAGAATTCGGTTCAGTTTGGGGGTGCTTCAACGGAAGATCCTAACATGTACATTCGGGACTTTATCTAGTTCTGCGACACCTTCAAGTTCAATGGTGTATCGAAAGATGCTGTCAAATTGAGACTTTTCCCATTCTCTTTGAGGGATAAAGCTAAGGGCTGGTTACACTCTCTACCAGCCGGTTCCATTACGACATGGGACGATCTTGCTCGGAAGTTTCTCACTAAATTCTTCCCCATGGCTAAAACAGCAGCAATAAGGAACGCGCTCACTCAATTTGCACAGCAATCTGGAGAATCTCTATGTGAAGCTTGGGAACGCTACAAGGTGATGCTTTGGAAGTGTCCTCATCATGGCATGTCTGACTGGATGATTATAAATTCTTTCTACAATGGGTTGGGAGCACAAACGAGACCTATGCTAGATGCAGCTTCTGACGGAGCTTTGTGGGCAAAGAGTTATAGTGAGGTTTATGAGTTGATTGAGATGATGGCTGCTAATGAATATCAGAATACAACTCAGAGACTATCTCAAGGCAAGGTAACAGGAATTCTGGAAGTTGATACAGCTATAGCCATAGCAGCTCAGTTGAAGGCTTTGACTATGAAGGTGGAGTCTCTGACTAACTATGTAGTTCAACAGGTGGCTAGTGTTTGTGAGATTTGTGCGGGTGCACATGAGACGAATCAATGTGCCATATCTAGTGAGTCGACACAGTTTGTGAGCAATTTTCAGAGACCGCAGCAACCAGCTCCAGCCACCTATTATCCGAGCAACAGAAATCCTCCGAATTACAGTTGGAGCAATTATCAGGGTGACATGCTACCATTCCAGCAACAAAATCAGCAATTTCAAGGTCAACAATATGGAGCAAAGCCTTACAATCCTCAGAATTTTCAGCAGTAATAGAACCAGATTTTTCAACAGCAGTCAAGGGCAGAATTTTCAGCAACAGTATGCCCCTAGGCAATCTCAACCTCCGGGTTTTCAGCAACAACATTCACATGCAGGTTCTGTGCATTCCACTTCTGAAAAATCAGAACTAGAGGAGTTGAGATTGATGTGCAAAAGTCAAGCTGTCTCACTCAAGACCTTGGAAAATCAGATTGGGCAAATTGCTACTGCTTTGCTAAATAGGCCGCAAGGAACTCTTCCTAGTGACACCGAGCCAAATCCAAAGAGTGAGCGAAAGGAGACTTGCAATGCATTAACGTTAAGAAGTGGTAAGGAGACTAAAGGGAACTCAAAGAAAGCTGATGAAGAGGTTAAAAAGGAATTTGAGTCTAATAAAGAACCTCGAGAGTTGGTACATGAAGAATCCAGAAAAGATGAATTAGCTAAAGCACCGACTCCAGAAAAGCATGTCTATCCGTCTCCTCCATATCCTCGACGCTTGCAGAAAAGTCAAGAAAAGCAATTTCAGAAATTTTTGGAAGTCTTCAAGAAATTGTCCATTAATATTCCTTTTGCGGAAGCTCAAGAAAAGATGTCGAGCTATACTAAGTTCATGAAGGGGATTTTATCAAGGAAGTTGAAGCTCGATGAATTAGAGACCGTTGCTTTGACGGAAGAGTGCAGTGCTGTTCTGCAGCAGAAGTTGCCTCCTAAACTTAAAGATCCGGGAAGTTTCACCATCCCGTGCACTATTGGCAACTTATCTTTCGACAAGTTCTTGTGTGACTTGGAGCTAGTATCAATCTAATGCCACTGTCTATCTTCATGAAACTTGGTTTACCGGATCCAAAACCTACAAACATCTCCTTACAGCTGGCTGATCAGTCGATCACATATCCTAGAGGTATAGTGGAGGATGTCTTGGTAAAGGTGGATGAGTTTATCTTTCCTGCTAATTTTGTCATTCTAGACTTTGAGGAAGATAAGAAGATTCCCATCATCTTGGGAAGGCCATTCCTAGCTACCGGCCGAACTTTGATTGATGTGCATAAAGGGGAGTTAACTATGCGGGTGCAAGATGACAAGGCCACCTTTAATGTGTTTGCTCCTAAGAAGATTTCAGATGATCCAGAAGTGTGCTTTTCAGTGGAATCCCTTGCATTGTCTTTCCAAGAAGAAAAAGGTGATTTGAAATTGGATGCAGTGCCTACTGCCTAGTGTTCCAAATTTTTCGGAGAATTCTGAGTCAGTTAAGATGCTCGAGGAAATTGGTGTTGTCAAATCTTCCACACAAGATCTCTCGAATGTAAAGCTCGGAAAACTTCCACCGCATTTTAGGTATGTCCTTTTGAATGATGAGTTAGTGATTTTTGAAGAGGGTCATGATAATGTGTTAAGAAGGTGGATAGATGATGAGGTAGAAAGTGTTTTGTTCAGTCGACTGAGAGGGATAAACACCTTAGAGGTGTGAGGAAGAAAAAGAAGGCGAAGAAGTCGACGGGTGGAGAAATCAAGATGAAGAGTGAAAGAAAAGTTGTGTTGGGAGTAAGTAAACGAGATGTCAGCATGTGTGTGAATGGTCTTTCTAATGAGGGCGATCCTATTATTCTCTTGAAACCGCCATGAAGTAAGGAAGCAACGTCCGGCTAAATGATGTCAACGACAGCGCTTCGTGGGAGGCAACCCACATATTTCGGTAGTTTTTCGTTGTTAAAAAAAAATATTTCACCCCATTCAAGCTTTCAAGGACTCTCTAATTCAAGTTTGGGGGATTCAAGGTGCGAGTTTTCTTTGGCCAGTTTTTGGAGCTCATTCTGTTTATCCACCACCAGATGTACCACCTGAGGAGGGTGATCCTGCCGATGATTAGGTATGTCTGCTACCCCTTGTATTACCTTCAATGGGGACATTGAATATTCTAAGTTTGGGGGTGGTTGGGGATTAGTAGTGTTGTTTGTTATTTGTTCATATAGGACATTTTGTTCGTGCTTTGTTCGTATTATTGCATGTTTGTTCATATAGGACATTTTGTTATTTTGTTTTTGTATACCATGTGAGTCCATTTAGTTGCATTTAATGGCATATTTTCATGATCCCTTAGGACGAGCTAATTCTGATTGGTAGGTAGATGTCTATTGGAGTGTGATAATGATGAATAGAGGGTTGATTTATAGTTCTTATGAAATTGACTTGCATGCTTCAGAAACAAAATCTTTACACAACTCATCGTTTGCTTTTGGGCTAGGATGAGTCATACTTGTTTGGTTATTTTGAGATTTAATCACTTGTTTATATTTAGAATTTTCTTTATTCCCTTGATGGCGTAGGAGCACTAAAATATAAGTTTGGGGGAAACCAGGGATTTCATGCTAGTTGTTAATAAAAGTTAGGTGTCAAAAGGCTAGTAGTCGCTCATATTTTTATGAGTAGTCTAAGGTTGAATGAGAATACTCATTCTAGATTGCATTGAAAAAAAAAAAGAAAAGAAAAAAAGAAAAAAAGAGTTATGTGTGTGTGTGTGTGTGTGTGCAGAATTGACCACGGGTGAGCTCTTTAATACTCAAGTAATTAAGTTCGCAGGGACTTTGTGCCTAGTGACCTAAGGCTTTTATAGTTTGGGATCCACTAACCTAACGCTCGCTACATGGGTATTATTGTATAAGCCTTTTGGGGTCTCATCCATTGCACGGTTAAATAATCATGCTTGTTGTGTTATGTGTCGCAGTTGTTTAGTAATAAAGCATGAATTCTTGTCTAACTCGAATAAAGATGGAGGTGTTTCTAAGTTATGAAGTGTTTACCGTTCATTCTGTTTATAAACATGTGGTTGTCTTGGCGAAGAATGAGTATGGTTTTGATCTAGTGTTAGGAGTATATCTGATGAGCATCGCACACACCCACATTTCTGTTCATGTATTGTTAGTATACGGGGACTTAGTCGAGCTCTATTTGGATTTAGTTACATTCTTTGAGATATTTGCTTGTTGTTTGGTTTTGGTTAGTCTAAGGGGATCGTTGCATTTCATTTAGGTTCATTCATGCATTGCATTTGTAGAGTTGAGTCTGTTTATGCATCAGTTAGTTGAATTTTGTGGGTACATTCGCTATAGGCCCTCACGAGACCTCACTCGTCCACTAGGGCTACCTAGGGGTTTAAAGGGCTTGTTGCATATGCCAAATGCAACCGTGATCACCTACGGAAGTGGTACTATTTAGTTATATATAGTTATATTTGTTGATGCTTGAGGACAAGCATTGGTTTAAGTTTGGGGTGTGATAAGTGGATTTTATATCCACTTGGAACGTTCCATATCGGCTTAAATTGATTCACTTGGCCTCAAGTTTGTTGTATTTTTTATGCGTTTCGTCTAGTTGTGCAGGTTTGCGAATTATCGGTTAGGGTTGGCGATTTTCGTGATTTTGGGTGGATTTCAAGTTTGGAATAAAGAATGAAGTTTCCCTTACAAATCTTGGGAGATTTTTGAGTCCAAGGATTGAGGATGGCATTACTCGAAGAAAGAAAGAGGAGAAAACGATAGCAAAACGACGAAACGACAAAGAAACGGCATCGGCCAGGCACAGGGTCGCGCTGCGGCGTGTCTGGGCATATGCAAGAGCGCGCTGCGGCATGGCTAGCGCGCTGCGGCGTGGCTGGTTCTCTGGAAATCCGATTTTTCTCCTATAAATTCTACAATCTTTCCTGTTTCGAATTTAATATGTAATTTTGGTATTTCCTTGTTGGACAAGACTTCTAGGGCCTATAAAAACACGCCCTAGCATTGTAATATGTATCATAACTTAGATTAAAATCAGAGAGAGCCAGAGATAGAGATTCAGAGTTTGAGACATATTCCCGGAAAGACGTGACAGCATTCGGAGATCTAGATCTACTTTGTATTCTTTTAAATTAGGCGATACTCTGGATTTCGGATTTGTTTTCTAAACTTAATACTCTTGTTTATTTGCAATTCTTACTACTTTGTTAATTAGATCCCATGGTGACGAGTAGTTCGACTATGAACTAACCGTTGCCATGGGATTCTAACGGATTTATTTATGGAGCTTTAGTATTTTGATGCTTTAAAGATCTGTGTGTGATGTATATGGATATCCTCGTATGGTCCACCAGAAACAGGAGAATCAGATTGACCAGGAACATGGCTAGTCGATGGCACAACAGAATTTAAATATCCCATAGCAATCACAACTCGATCTAATAATCGGTAGCTACTTTAATTAAAAAATCTAAACAATTTTAAATTATCAAATCAAACCTGTACAAGTAAAAATAAATAAATTCAATACAAATACATAAAGAGATCACAACAATAAATAAAAAAAATTCAAAAAGAAAAACCTAACCTGGAGAGAATTTATTGCTTAGATACTCTTCAGTCCACCATAGAAGAGGCGTACATTTATCTCGAAAACAATTGGTAGAAACCTTATAGCTCTCCACCGGGCTTCCATCATTTGTAAGTATCGTCTGCAGCAGCTTGAGAAAACAACAAGAATACAAAACCAATTTGAGTCCTAGTTTGAATACAACTAAAACCAAAATACATAAATTTAAATCCCTAATCCGAGCCCTAAATTGAAAGCTCTAAATTGGAAGTCAAACGAGCTAGAGATTAATTACCTAATTGAAGGCCCTCCGGTGAAAGCCCTATAATGAAAGCCCCAAATTTAATTACCTGTAAAATAAAAAAAAAGAGTCAAGTGTTGAAAATCAAATGCAAAAAAATAAGAATTTAATTATCAATCGGAGCATGTAATTTTGTTTTCGAGAGTATTTGGTTCGATTTTGTCGAGAGTTCATATAGAAAGAGAGAGAATATGAGAGAGAGATAGAGAGAGAAGAGTAGAGAGTCGGTAGATTAGTGTTTTGGGGAAAGTACAATATTTTGAGGGGAAATATGTGAATTATATTCATCATTCGGGACAAGACTAGTTAAAAGGAAAGTCTACTTTGACCGGTTTGACCGTTAAAAAACCAAACCAAATACATCTAGCAATTTTTTAAAAAATTACCACATAACTAAAATTGTTAGATCTTCACATCCATACGTTTAGAACGTCAAAAAAATAATTTAAAAAAATAGATTCATCATTCGGGACAAGACTAGTTAAAAGGAAAGTCTACTTTGATCGGTTTGACCGTCATAAAACCAAACCAAATACATCTAGCATATTTTTTAATAAATTACCACATCACTAAAATCGTTAGATCTTCACATCCGTACGTTTGGAACATCGAAACAATAATTTAGAAAAATAGATTCATCATTCGGGACAAGACTAGTTAAAAGAAAAGTCTATTTTGACCAGTTTGACCGTTATAATACCAAACCAAATACATCTAGCAAATTTTTTAAAAAATTACCACATCACTAAAATCATTAGATCTTCACATCCGTACATTTGGAACGTCGGAAAAATAATTTAAAAAAATAGATTCATCATTCGAAACAAGACTAGTTAAAAGAAAAGTCTATTGTGACCGGTTTGACCGTTATAAAACCAAACCAAATACATCTAGTAAATTTTTTAAAAAATTACCACATCACTACAATCGTTAGATCTTCACATCTTTATGCTTAGAACGTCGAAAAAAATAATTTAAAAAATAGATTCATCATTCGGGAAAAGACTAGTTAAAAGGAAAATTTACTTTGACCGGTTTGACCGTTATAAAACCAAACCAAATACATAGAATTTTTTTAAAAAAATTACCACAACACTAAAATCGTTAGATCTTCACATCCGTACGTTTGGAACGTCGAAAAAATAATTAAAAAAAAATAGATTCATCATTCCGACAAATGCCACGTCAGCAACACTTTAAAAAAATAATTTAAAAAAATAGATTCACCAGAGAAGTAGTTAAAGCAACACTTTAAACAGCAAATGCAACACTGTTCTTACCTAAAGCAACACTTCTGACACGTCAGCAAATGCCACGTCAGCATAGGTGGGTCCCACTTCTGCCATGTCAGTAATTGTGGGCCCCACACCTGCCACGTCAGCGTTGGTGGGCCTCCTGCCACATCACCCTTATGGGTCCCACACTACCACGTCAGCAGTGGTGGGTCCCACACCTGCCACATCAGCATTTATTAAAATTAAAAAATAGCTAATGCAACACTTTAAACAGCAAATGCAACACTATTGTTACCTAACGCAACACTTCTGACATGTCAGCAAATGCCACGTCAGCAAAGGTGGGTCCTACTTCTGCCACATCAGCAATTGTGGGACCCACAATTGCCACGTCAGCAAATGCCACGTCCGCACATGTGGGTCCCTATTCCGCCACGTCATCTTTTATTAAAATTAAAAAATATCTAATGCAACACCAGTAGTTAGTGTTGTATGATGTGAAACACCGTGGGTAATATGCAACAGTAAATTATATCTAATGCAACACCAATTCAGCTCTGTTGCAAAAGAGCCAAAATTTCATAACTAACGAAACGCTTTCAGTGCAACACTTTGTAAAAGCATTGCGTATGCTCACTTATGGCGTAGTGGCCTCATACTAACAGAGTTGTTTTGGCTGCTTATATTCAAGATAATTCTTCTTTATCTTATCGATGTGGGACTTGGGTTGACACCCACTCTACAATCTCCCCTCAATCCAAGAACCACAATCTTGTGACCCTTATACCGTCGCTACTCATTTGTGGCTTCTCATCTTGCGGGACACGCCGCCTGACCACCTTAGTGTCAGGAAGACTTTCGACACAAGCCGTCAAGATCTCCAACGTAGTTCTGGAGAGCCTCCCACACCACACAACTTGCAGCTCGCAACCCCAGGATCAACTTCTTAACCATCGGCTCTGATACCACTTGTTGGGCTTTCTAAGCAGACCTTAACTCCACATTATTATGATATTGTCCGCTTTGGGTCGAGCCCGCACAGATTTGTTTTTGGGCACATCCAAAAAGGCCTCATACTAATGGAGTTGTTTTGGCTGCTTATATTAAAGATAGTTTTTCTTTATCTTATCGATGGCGTACACAATCGACGATGAAAAATACACCGGTGTTTGATCTTCTTTTATCTTTCCGATCACTTTTACGGTCAGATTTTTCCTATCTTAAGTTTGATCTGTTCACATAGATGTGATTTTCTTCAATTTTCTGAAATCATTTCTGTTTTTCTGCTTATTTTGATCTGTTCATCGTTTCTTTTCTTAATCGATCTATACATACATCTTTTACATACATAATCACTTCGATAATTGTTCTATAATCTACAATCTCTTCAATTTGATATATTCTTCATTGTTATCTCTTCATTTTCTTCAATTCGGTTATATTGTGATTTTCGTTTGTGTTTTTCTTTGCAAAATTTCACTTAACAATGGCCGAATCTGAAAATAATGCTGAAAATCAAGAACGTTCCACTCAAGAACGATCTGTACCTTCTCGTTTCTGTTATACAGTTTCTAATTCTTCTTTAGAACAAGATAATCCATTGCATTTGCATTCGTCGGATAATCCAGGAATGAAGCTAGTAAGTGATCCTTTTGATGGATCAGGTTTTAGTAATTGGAAACGATCTATGACTATAGCTTTATCTGCTCGTAACAAACTCGGTTTCTTTGATGGTTCTCTCACTCAACCTGAATCTAATTCTGCTTCTTATAAGAGTTGGTCAAGATGTAATGATATGGTAATATCCTAGATTCTTGGAGCTTTTTCTAAAACTATAGGAAGAAGTGTGATTTACTGTAATTCTGCACATCAAATGTGGTTTGAACTCGAAGAGAGGTATGGCATTTCAAGTGGTGCTCAACTCTTTGGTCTTCAGAAAGAATTAATTGAAATCTCTCAGGGTAACAACAATATCACAGACTATTTCACTAAAATCAAGATAATCTGGGATGACATTGATGGATTAGGTCTTATTCCTACTTGTTCTTGTGGCTGTAAATGTGACGCTTCTCAGAAAATGTCTAAATTCCAACAGGAACAAAAAGTGATTCAATTTTTGATGGGATTGAATGATTCATATGCTGTAATGAGGGGTTCTATACTCATGAGTTCTCCTTTGCCAACTATTAGTCAGGTTTACTGCCTTTTGTTTCAGGAAGAATCTCAAAGAGAGATTCACTCTAATGGTCACTTCATGTCAGATTCTGCTTCTCTGAATGTGAATACTACAAGATTCACCAATTCTTCTCTCCAAGGAACAAATTATTCTAAGAAATCTACTTTTGATCCTAAGAAGTCTTCTCTCCACTGCAATTATTGTAAAAAGACTGGACATACAATTTTGTTACTAGCACTAATAAAAATTGGATCATTGATAGTGGTGCTAGTGATCATATGTGTTCTCAAATAAGTTTATTCTCTTCTATTACTAAACTCACACAACCTATTGTTGTTGGTCGATCTACCTACTGGACAACACATTACAATTTTCTTCACTGGTCATGTTCCCTTAATAGATAACATTGTTTTACACAATGTTCTTTATGTTCCATCATTCAAGTACAATTTACTCTCTGTTAGTAGACTCACTCAACAACTGAATTATCTTGTCAGTTTTTCTAATGGTACTTGCTATATGCAGGGCTGTTCTCTGAGGAAGCCACTGGCAATTGGTAATTCTCAGAGAGGGCTTTACATTTTTCCTTCCTCTCAGCCCACTTCTTCGTCTGCAGCAAATCCTTCTATTGCTTCTGCAGCAAATTCTCTTCCCAAAACTGTTTGTCTTTCTAATTCTTAAAATGTAAACTCATTCATTAAATCTGTCTCTACTTGTAATGCTGATGCTTTGTTATGGCACTGCAGACTTGGTCATTTACCAATGTCCAAATTAAAATCTCTTTCTGTTTGTAATGTGGATGTTAATAGTCAATTTCTGTGTGATGTTTGTTTTAAGGCAAGACAACATAGACTCCCTTTCCCTCACAGTACCATACATACCAAAATGAAGTTTGAATTGATTCATATTGACATATGGGGACCTTACAAAGTCTCTACTTATAATCATCATAAATACTTCTTAACTATTGTGGATGATTATACTAGGGTTACTTGGACACATCTTTTGAGCAGTAAAAGTAATGCTTTTACTTTTGTTAAATATTACATTGCCTTAGTTGAGAATCAATTTCATTCTACTAGTTGTACTGTGAGATCATATAATGCTTTAGAACTTGGTTTAAGTAAAGAGGCTGCTACTTATTTTCTTTCTAAAGGTATTCACCACCAGACTTCATGTGCTTATACTCCACAACAGAATGGTGTTTTGGAGAGAAAGCACAAACATTTGTTTGAAACCTCTAGAGCTCTTCTATTTCAGTCCAACCTTCCTATTAAGTATTGGGGTGATTGTGTCCTTACATCTACCTATCTAATCAATAGATTTCCTTCTAAACTCTTAGGTGGTGCTACTCCTTATGAAATGTTGTTTAACAGTTCCCCTTCATATACCAATTTGAAACCTTTTGGCTGTCTTGCATATATTTGTACACCTAAGGTTCATAGAGACAAATTTTCTTCTAGGGCTATTCCTTGTGTTTTTCTAGGCTACCCTTTTGGTAAGAAAGCTTATAAATTCTTAAATATGGAAAATTTCTCTATTCAAATTTCCAGAGATGCTGTTTTTTATGAGAAGATATTTCCTTATGTTAAAAATCCATCTTCACTGTTTATTCCTACTACAATTCCTGATTTTGATATCAATCCACGTACAAATGATTCTTCACCTACTCCTATTCCTGAGTTGACATTAATTCACCTGATTCTTCCTCTTCAACTTTTCATGATTCTGTTTCTACTGACAGTCTTAACACCACTCAACTCATACATCACCTTCACCAGTACAAGTACCAATTCAAACTACTAACACTCCTCTATCATCTTCACTAGTACAAATACAAGTTCAACCTGTTAGGAAATCCACAAGAATCCATAAACCACATTCATACTTAAGAGATTATGTTCATAAATCTAGTACAAGTCATGTTACTTGTACACCTAGTTTTTGTTCATGTACTTTAACTTCTTTTTGTCATGAACCTACTGTTCTTTCTCCTACATCCATTTGTTGTTCTGCTACTACACCTTTTGTTCCAGTCCCTGAACCATCTTCTTATGAAGAAGCCTCACAATATTCTGAATGGCAGCAAGCAATTGCTGCTGAATTCTCTGCCTTGGAAGCAAATAACACCTGGCAATTAGTACCACTTCCACCTGGCAAGAAAGCTATTTCTTGTAGATGGGTTTTTTAGATCAAACATCATGCAGATGGTACTATTGAAAGGTATAAATCTCGATTAGTAGTCAAAGGTTTTACTCAAAAAGAGGGCATAGACTACACTGAAACATTTTCTCCAGTTGTTAAAATGACAACTGTTCGAACCTTAGTAGCTATTGCAGTTAAGAAAGGCTGGCATATGTCTCAATTAGATGTTAATAATGCTTTTCTTCATGGTGATTTACATGAAGATGTTTACATGAAGCCACCTCCTGGTTTACTTTTTTCTGATCCTAATCTTGTCTGTAAGTTGATCAAATCTCTTTATGGTTTAAAGCAAGCTTCAAGGGAGTGGCAGAAGAAATTAAGTGCTTCATTGCTTTCCAAAGGTTATTGCATTTCAAAGAATGATCCTTCTCTTTTTTATAAGAAAAATGGTTCTTTGATTGTGTTTCTTGTTGTGTATGTTGATGACATCCTGGTTGTTGGTGATGATATGGCTGAGATTCATTCCGTTAAGCAGTTCTTAGACTCTGTTTTTAAGATAAAAGACTTGGGGAATCTGCATTATTTCTTGGGTTTAGAATTCCAAAGAGTTCCTACTGGTGTTATACTTTCTCAGAGGAAATTTACTATGGATTTACTTACTTAATTTGATTGCTTGGATGTTTCTCCTGTTATGAGTCCCCTTGATTTGTCTATCAAGTTAACTCTTGACACTGGATCCTTATTTTTCTGATCCTTCCTTATATCGAAAATTAGTGGGCAAACTAAAATATCTTACTAATACAAGACCTGATCTTTCGTTTAGTGTTCAATATTTAAGCCAATTCATGGCTTCTCCACGACAACCTCATTGGAATGCAGCACTTCATGTCTTAAGATATCTCAAGAATGATCCTTCACAAGGAATGTTGTTTAACTCCAATCCTTCTTACAATGTTGAAGCTTTCTATGATGCTGATTGGGTAGCTTGCCCCCACACACGCAAATCTGTAAGTGGTTATGTTGTGTTCCTTGGTGACAGCCTCATATCTTGGAAATCAAAGAAACAACACACTGTTTCTTTATCATCCGCAGAGGCTGAATATAGGTTCATTCGACGTGTTACTGCAGAATTAGCCTGGCTTTCTCGTTTATTCACTGAGCTACAAGTTCTAGATATCTCTCCTATTGCTGTCAAATGTGATAATCAGGCTGCCATTTATATTGCTAGGAATCATGTCTATCATGAACGAACTAAACATATCAAATTGGATTGTCACTTCGTTCGGGAAAAACTTTCTTCTGACTTAATCTCACCGTCTTATACTCCTACACAACACCAGCTCGCTGATATCTTTACTAAACCCCTCACTGCGTCCATCATCATGGTATTCTCTACAAGTTGGGGTTAAATTCTTCACCCTGGTTTTTTTTTTTTTGCTAAATTATTATGAATTTCTTTTACTAAAATTATATTCATACAGTAATTAAAATAAAACGAAATGTATGTATTGTAAGTTATTATTGTTCTGAATCATTAAATTAGTAATGTATAATTTATAATATGAATTATAAGAAGTACAAAATATAAATTTCATTTAGATGTATTGTAGTTATTTTAATGATTTTAAATTCTAAAATCAAATAAATAACTAAATTTAATACATATTGCATTCATCCTAAAATTTAAGTTATAAATCAAGGAAAATTTTTTTGGTCAAACAGCATTCGGTTAATAAATTTATAAATTATTTTGGAGGGAAAAAAAATAAATATACGCCCTCTACTCTATCTTGTAAGTGGGCCACTGTGTTTAAGTATCTTGAAAGCCCATAATCGTTATCTTGTCAGCCATTATCATTTATCTTTAAAGCCCACATCACTGTTCGTCAGCCGTCACATGATAAGATTAAGCATAAGTACAAACATTTATCCTCTGCATGCAGCATTGAAAAACGAGCCACTCATCGGTAACAAATTCTCAAGTATGTGCCACGTATTACCCTAACACACGTGGCTCATGCAACACAGACCACGTTGCACTATGACTTCTATAAATCAGTCCCCCTCTTAATTACAGTTAACGTAGTCTGTGTGTGTGTTTTTAGACAAAACAACCTTTTAGCAATGTGGAAAAAGAACTCAAATTTGAAGTTGTGCATAATCTTGATTTGGTTTGCAGTATGTATAGTAAATGCAACAGCAGCAACATCTAGTTATGAACATAAGAAGTTGGAACTGTTGGCCAAGAAAAATGAATGGAGATCAGTTGTTTCAACAGAGTACGGGAAGATCTCAGATGTCGAAATCGGTGATGGAATTAACGGAACTTACTATCTTCAGCTCATTGAAATGGACCCAAACGCTTTGTTTCTGCCTGTTATTTTACACGCAGACATGATATTCTATGTGAAATCCGGTAATGTTCCTGAATTTGGTTCTACTTTAACTATGTTACTTTACCACAATTTGCGATGCTGTTCTTATGTTACATGTTAATTTACTTATCCGACCTTAACTTGTGCTACCAACTGTACTTGCATTTTAAGTTACCACCGCTCCTTAAAGCTGGTGTTGTGAGTAGCTGAGTGCAGTATATAGTTAATTATGGAGTATCCATGGTAGATTATCCGAACCCCGATTTTAAGATTCCGAGTTTTTTGAGGTCTTAGGATTGCTCCTATGATTTCCATAGTTATTGGGTTGGCACTTGGCATAATAAAAGAGAATCCTGCTGCGTCAATATGAAGAACGCAAAATTTTTGACAAGCAGAGTCATTTCGTGTCATGTCGTTAGTGGGTCGTGTCAAGACATTGCAACCCCTCTTCAAAAGCTTGAATTCTATTATTACCAATTCTCCCAAATTCTAACAACCTAAAATCTAGAGGGCTCAAATATGAAAATTATGATCAGATATTACAAAATGACAGTGCAAATAGGAAAGGAACAATGTGAAAACTATACTGATATCAAAGATACTGTAAGATTCCCCAAGGACAGACCACCAAACATGAATTACTACTCAACTAAGGGGTATACAGGGGATACAATGGTAATCTTATAAATTCAATGGAATCCTTGTCCAACCTAAAATCAGTTCAACTTAAGAACGAGACTTTTCTGGTTCACCCCAACATTCCCCACTTGTCCGGGGAAATGCTTGAATGAAGCTTGTGGTGTGTCCTTCGGTCCGTTCAAGTGGTCCGATTATATCTTCCAAATCGTCTACACTAACAATCCAATTTCCACTCTCGAGCTTCTATACCAGCGAGAGAGGATCGTAGCGACACACCCGGGATGGTAATAATGCTTCTAGAAAATAATGTAGTACCTAGTTATTAGGTCCCGGGGGAGTGTAATTCATGTGAATGCAAGTACAACATTTTAGAGGCTGCTGTCATTAAATGGAAAGTAAGTAGTATCTGCTTTCCAGATGAGTTGCTTATTATATCAAAATTCAGTAAAGTATGTTTGATATAACTATTAGCTTTTGCCAGGTTCAAGTGTGCATGTGAGGAAAATTTGGACAATAAGAACAATTTGTATAACTTTCATTGACGTAAGGATGGAGTACGATAGGTGTTGCAACGGATTATAATTATCCAGAGGGAAACCTAAATTTATGATTTCTATTGGCGCTTGATATTTGGGTGCTTCAGTAAGCTTCAGCCTATAGTTGTAGCATTCTTAAACCTGATACTGAATGAATAACAAAGATGACAAGCACGATCAAACTGTTTGCATCAGAAGCACCCACACAAACAAGTTTCAAAAATTAAACAAAAACAGGAAACATTGATTAAACCAGAATATATGCTCAAGGCCACATATCATACAATTATCACCAACACAACAATGTATCAGGTGTACCTATTTAGTTAACGTGGCTTTAAAATGGTGATACAGGCAGTGGAAGAGTGGCTTGGTTTGAAGGAGATGAAGAAACAAATGGAAACAAACATAAAGACAAAGATAAAAGCCAAGGGATAAGGATACAAAGGGGAGATGTTTACAGGCTGAAGCCTGGAACTATTTTTTACATGCAAAGCAGCTTGGATGATGAAAGACGGAAGCTTCGTATATATGCCATCTTTGCCAATTCAGAGGGAGACTCGCGTGTACGTTTTGTCTGTTTAACCAGCTATTTTCTTACTAACACTGTTCTTTTATTATAATTACATGGGTACTGGTGCAAACACGACACATGGGTACTTACATGTATTCCTTGTGCAGACAAGATATTCCCTAAGCTGTCAGATTCATAACTTAGGAACTATATAGGATTTATTTACATTTTCCAGAGATGTTGGGGACACAGTATTGTCCTGGAAGAAATAGGGACAAATTTAGGGGATCATTTTTTGTCCGAACAAAAAAATACAAGTGTTTACCTGGTAAATATAAATAAATACAAGTGTTGAAGAACTCAAGAAGTCCAAAACCGATATTGTCAAATCGTAATATACAAAACATGATCTCCCCCTTTTCAAACTCCTCTATGAAGTAATTTGGAGATATCGTAAACCTATATAACCGAAAATATCTTAAAAACCTAAATCTGATTGAAAAGTTAAAGATAACGAAGCACCTGGAGAAGTATATAAATCCTTCTATATAATGCTTAAGTAACCAAACGATATGGTGCGAGATCTGGAATATTTGTGAATGCATTATTTTCATGTGCATTTATCAAAAAAAATATATATGCAGGAACCTGTGGTTGGACCGTACTCTGGTATTCGTGATCTGGTTCTCGGCTTCGATAAAAAAGTTCTCCAAGCAGCTTTCCAGGTTAGTACACAAGCCCATGGAATCCAGTGCCTGCATTTAAAACCATGTGGTTTCAAGTTCAATCTATGCTGCTCTTGATTCTGTAAATGATATTTCTTCTCATATCTGCTCTAAACACCCAAGAGAAACCATGCATGACTTGGATTGCATTTTTGTATTCGAAGATGCCCGAGGAAGCAGTTGAAGAAATAACAAGTGCTAAGAAGCCACCTCAAATAGTGCATGCTGCGCAAAATTTGAGTAGCAGAACATTCTGGGAGGTTGAAGCACAATTTATAGAAGTTTTTCTCGGAAGAAATATGTACAACCTGGTTGAAGTCAATAAAAAGAAGAAATCAACTGGTGTGTACAATTTTTTTAGCGGAGATCGGGATGTTGAGAACTGCAATGGATGGAGTACAGCAGTATCAAGTAAACAATCGCAATCTCTCCGGGGATCGAACATTGGTTTGTTCATGGTTAATTTGACTAAGGTTATTGCACAGAACTTTTTATTACATATCTAAGATAAGAGCATTTCAGGTGATATCTACAAGTTCTGACACTGCTTTTGTTGTTTGTGTTTCAAGGGGGCAATGATGGGACCACACTGGAATCCAACTGCAACAGAGATAGCAATTGTATTAGAGGGACAAGGAATGATTAATGTTGTTTGCCTTGGAAATGGAAGAAAGGAATGTAATAACACAAGGTTTATGGTTCAAGAAGGGGATGCGTTTGTTGTGCCAAGATATCATCCTATGGCTCAGATGGCCTACAACAATGGGACCTTTGTTTTTGTGGGATTTACAACCAGGGATAGGAACAATCATCCTCAATTTCTCGCAGGGAAAAGATCAGTTCTACAAACTCTTCAGAAGCAAGTGTTGGCAGTAGCATTTAATGTCAGCAATTCAACAGTGAGTCGGCTCTTGGAGCCACAAAATGATTCAACAATTTTAGAATGTGTATCGTGTGCGGAGGAAGAAGAAAAGATAATGGAGGAAGAAATTGAGAAAGCGAGAGAGAAAGAGGAAGCTAGGGCAAGAGAAGAAGAGAGGAAGAAACAGGAGGAGGAAGAAAGAAAACGGGAAGAGGAGGCGGCTAAGAGAAGAGAGGAAGAGAAAAGGAGGCAAGAAGAGGAAGAAAAGAAGAGAAAGGAAGAAGAGGAAGCAAGGGAAAGAGAGGAAGAGAAAAGGAGACGAGAGGAGGAAGCTAGGAAAAGAGAGGAAGAGAAAAGGAAGAGGGAGGAGGAGGAGGAAAGGAAAAGAGAGGAGGAAGAAATGGAGAGGAGAAGACAAGAAGAGGCGGCAAGGCAAGCTGAGGAAGCCAGGAAGAGACAGGAAGAGGAAAAAAGAAAAAGAAAAGAAGAGGAAGCTAAAAAAAGGGAGGAAGAGGAAGAAATGAAGAGAAAGAGGGAAGAGGAAGAGAGAAAAAGAGAGGAGGGAGCTAGGAGGAGAGAGGAGGAAGAGGAAGCTCGAAAGAAGGAAGAAGCAGCAGCAAGGAAGAGGGAGGAAGAGGAAAAAGAAAGGAAAAGAGAAGAAGCAGCAGCAAAGCGTGCTGAGGAAGCCAGAAAGAGAGAGGAAGAAGCACGGAAGAAAGAAAAGGAACAAGAGGAAGCTAGAAAGAGAGAAAAAGAGAAGGCCAGAGAGGAAGAGGATAGGAGGCAGGAGGAAGAACAAGTACAACAGGAGGAAACAAGGAGACAACAAGAAGCTGCTAAAGAAGCGGAAGCAGCAAGAAAGGCGAAGGAGGATGAACAAGCGAGACAGAGAAAGGAGCAGGAGGGAGCTAGAAAAAGAGAAACAGAGAAGGCCCGGGAGGAAGAAGAAAGGAGGCAAGGTGAAGAACAAGCACAGCAAGAGGAACAAAAGCGACAACAAGAGGCTGCAAGGAGGGCTAAAGAGGAAGAAGCAAAACAGAGAGAGGAGGAAGCTGGGAGTACAGGAAAAAAGAAGTCCGAAGAGGAAGGACCAGAGCAAAAACAAGAAGAGATAGAATACCGGCCAGGAGGGGGAGGAGAGGGAAGAGTTTTAACAAATACCTAGACAGGAGAAATGGAGGAATCTGGTTGATTGCTCCTTAAACTGTAAGGGGAAATAAGACAGTTTTTGTGTTTGTGTTGAAGGTTGATGTTGATCAATGCAACCGTGGCACGTTCTTTTATCACAATAACGAACCAGCTAGAGAAAAGTTGGCATGTAAATTAGGTTTCTTGTAATAAGTCCGGTTGTAACTTAGTTATGTACGATGTTAAAGTTGGCATGTAAATTAGTAGTTACTTCAGAACCTATAAATCTTGCCAGCCTTCGGGGGAACATGCATTACCTCTATTGTCAAAACTAAATGAAGAAAAAAAATGGGAATTTGAGACTTGGTCTATTTTTTTTCCCTGATCTATATTATATAATTAAGTTAGAACGGACCAAGTTGAAATATTTACAAATATAATCCAAAATAAAAAAAAAATGTCAAAGCTAAAATATAAGGGTGTTGATCCTTTATAGCATGTATTGTAATTTTAATGTTCCAAATAGCACAATTTGAAAAATTGATCCCAAATAGCACGGTAAAATGAAAGATAAAAAATAAAACGAAAAATAAAACATTGTTTCCACGAAAACGTGAATTTGTGTAGCGTTATATAAAAACATAGAAACCTTCAATAAAAGGCAAGATTAAGTATTGTTATGCGACTCAAAAACACAAAATTAAGTGTTGTCTTCACTAAAACGCTAGATCAAGTGTTGTCATAGGATTATAAATCGCTGATTTAAGTTGTGTTATATATTGAAAACAAAATTTTAAGTGATGTTCTCAATTTATTTGTATAACATTAACCGATTTAGTGTTTTAATGTGTTATTTTGGGTCATCTTTTTGAATAGTGTCGTTTTGGGCATTTTATCTTTTAATTATGCTATATGGGCCATTTCTCAAAACATAATGTTTGTATATACAATCACCAGATTGCTTTCAGAAACTGATAAGGCATCGTATATCATGTGTCAGAAAACTAGTGGTAACAGCCTCTCTGGGATAGAAAAACAACGGTATAAGCAAATACAACCACAGTCTGCCAAAACGAGACGAAAGAATGCAACCGCTTAGTTGGTAGAGCGGCTTATATAAGAGATTACAACTGTAATGTCATCAAGCTTTCCACCATAGTATCTAAATCCTGCTTCCTTGGCTGCTGTAGAGAATGGGGTCTGCTTATGTCTGTCTAGAGCTCTTTGTTGTGCAGAAGCAGCTAATTTCTGAGATAAAGCATCAGGATGTAGTCCTTCTTTCATCCCATCAGCCACAATAGAGACTACCTCGTCATTGAATAAATTGTCAAATAATCCATCTGTCCCAGCGACAATCACATCTCCGGGTACCACAGGAATCATGAAGACCTGGAAATAATTACACCAGGATGTAAGAGACAGTTGACATGCCCTCTTCATCCAAAAATTAATGGCACTTCAATTTCACACCAATACTATTGATTCACATTCGTTGTGCTTTTCCTGAGGTCATTCCTTGCAGAAGTATTTTTTAATCTCGACAATTTTAAAGATGCTAGGATAAACATGCTTTACATTATATGGAGGCAAGATGTTGTTAAAATATTTATGCAATTCAATTAAGAGAAAAGGGAAGGTGAGAATAGGTAAGATAACTTAATGAAACTACATAGTTTCAAGTTTCATCCTAAAGCTATATCAAATTAAATTTAAATAAAATAAACTGAGAATAAATTTAAGAATTTAACAATGAGATGTAATTACGACAATCAATCACTATTACATTGATAAATGGTGTTTCTGGTAGATTACTATGAGTTCTGCAGCAGAATTTTAATGAGTTTTAGTGAGTTCTGTAGCTAACAAGACACCTGGTTGATTACACAACTTCTGCAGAACTTTAATGTGTTCCATAGCTAATAAGACTTTCTGTTAAATTCCACAAAGTTATGCAGCTGAACTTTAATTTGTTTTGCAGCTGAACGTTGTGTTCTAGAAATAGCAACAAAATTGTGTTGTGCGGTACAATTATGTGTATAACTCAACGATGTTGCAGTAGAACATTTTATAGACACTAGCAAAATGTGTTCTACAATAGAGTTTTAATGTCGGGATAATAAATTATTTCGTCCTTCAACTTTATGCTGTTTTTGGTTTAGGTCCCTGAACTATGAAAAATAATATACGGATACCTAAACTTTTAAAATTTCTAATTGACATCCTTCTTCGCGGAATGAAGTGAAAATTTAACATGTTAATCTTCGAGTGATTATAAGAACATGGGTGGTGAAAATTTTCGATTTCGAATTCACTAACATATAGAAATCTGTACTTTAATTTCAAGAACACGAAAAAAAACTTACTAAAATATGCAGATTTGCATATGTTAGTGAACTCGAAATTGAAAACTTTCACCACCCATGTTCTTATAATCACTCGAAGATTAACATGTTAAATTTTCACTTAATTCCGCGAAAGGAAGGATGTCAATCAGAAATTTTAAAAGTTTAGGTATCCGTATATTATTTTTCATAGTTCAGGGACCTAAACCAAAAACAGCATAAAGTTGAAGGACGAAATAATTTATTTTCCCTTTTAATGTCCAACTTATTGATAGTTGAAAAAGTTGATATTACAATTTTTAATCAAGTATTTTTTCAAAGGAGAAAACACGTTAATAATGAAAAAAGATACCGAAAATATAGGTTAAAATCCTGTTTATTTTTATTTTAATGTAGTTTTAGGATGAAACTACATAATTTTATTAAGTTAGCTTACCTAATCTTACCTTCCCTTTTCTCTTCAATTAAATGGTCTTATTTAATAAAATTAATAAAAATGGGTGGTAAAAAGGCATATAAAATAGTTTTAGGCTTAAATGTAAACATCTGGCATATCATGGGTAACTGGGGTAGAAAAAATTTCCTAGGCCAGAGACTACCAAGGCAGAGCTTGCCTTTCCTCTTCTTGAGTGGGGCGATTCTCTTCAAAGAGGTGCACAATATGCCACCTCAGTGAAGTTTAATCCAGTTTCGTTATTTAAAAGAAGGAAAAATGAAGTCCTGGATAAGTGGATTGAAAAGAAAATAAGAGAGACAAAGTCGTGTAATGGTTTAAACATATCATGATCATCTTTGTAGCTCTTTTGTGTGCAATTTCAAGTATGTTTCGCATTGCTATGCAAGCGACCATTTTTTGGTTAAGGTTTGGATACCATATAATAATTAATTTATAAGTCAGTTGTACAACACCTATGAATATTTTTGACCCAAAATATCATTTTTGTAATAGAAACATATCATCGAAGTTGATATATAATATGATAAATTGATTTGAATAACTGCACTTGAAAAAATAATAGCCTGATTATAAAATATCAACACCATCAATGACATGGATAGTCATGTAGATACTAATGCAAATAATTTACTATTAAAGTACCCAGTTCTTGGGTCTCTCTAGGTTACCAAAAGAGATCAAATCACACTATGTCTAGCTAAGGTTCTCTTGCGATGATGACAAAGGCAAAGGGCTGCTTTGTGGGTGGTGCACTGAGCAGAGGGGTGCTCAAAGTCAAAGGGCTCTCGTTCATGAGCAAAGACGTTAAAAGGCTTATTAGGGATCTCCCTGAAGGGGATTTCTTTGGTACTTCGTATCAGAGGTACAAAAGAGAACTAGGCGGGTTATAGATAATATTCTAGCCTGGAGTGTAGTCTCTAGAGGGCCAAAGCCCTTTGAAAGAAGGAGAAATCCTGCTGGCTAACAACCTAGCAAAAAAAAAAATTACTATTAAAGTAACAACAGAGTCTACCATTATAATTACTAGCTTATAGCCCGTGCAAAGTACAGGTTACTTTTAAAATTATATGATTAAATAAAATAGAGTATAATAATTTATTATGGATATAATTTAACTTTGTAATTAATTAATAAAATTATTAGTAATAATAATAGTTATTTAATAAATGATATGTTTTGATTAGAACTAATAATATAAAATCTTAATGTAAATTTGTTGTTGATGGGATTCGAACCTTGGATCTTTAGAAGGGGGATTTAAATATAGAATATTCCTTATTATTAGATCTAACGGCTATTATCTATTTACTAAATATCTAACGGTCACTATTCTTTATTGTCGTTATTGCTTTATTAAAGTGTGTACTGTATATCTCTTTATTAAAGTAAAGAATAAAGTGTGTACTGTATGTCTCATTATCAGATGTGACGATGAGGCCCAAAGCGTACCCGGCATCAATAATGTGAGATACGTGTATGGTGTGAAAGATAGCTTCGTTAGTAAGCTTATCTGGAAGCGTATTCTATAAGCTTCCAATGGTGTGTAAAGATTCTTATCTGATAAGATAAGGATACGTGTCAAGTGTATCTTGTAAGATATCTGTAGTAGTGTGTTATGTAAGCTTCCCCTGAATACTATAAATAGGGAAGCCTTGTATTAGTTTAAGGCATCCTAGCCTTAGAAATATTTCTAAGCAATAAACTTGTGTGTTCATATATCTCTCTGAGTGTTCTTCTGTTCTTGTTTTTGTAACCTGCTTAGTGGTTGTACCTCTTTTCGTAAGTTGTAACCTTGGTATCAGAGCCATGGAAGCTTAAACCCCCTCCCCTTATTCTTCTCGACGACCCAGCAGTGTTATGGTGGTTTGCAAATGGTCTAAGGAAAATATGCTCTGTGGTTGCCCCTACAGGGGATTCACCACACCAGAAATCTTGCGACTAAAACATATTATGAGATAGTTGCAATACTGTTGATCGACGTGCCTGTGTTGCTGCTATGATGAGGATGCGGCGTTGTGGCTTACTGATCACTGTATTGCAGAGATTTCATGGTTGTTTAAACGCTTAGTGTGTTCGTAAAACACCATAACATCAAAGGCGACTCTTGAAGAATAAGGATCAATAACTCTATGGCTAGTCCTAAACACCTTCCTTTTCATCTTCCCGAAACTCTTTTAATTCTTCTAAGTCTAAAAATAATGATTATCTATATACTGTAGATTATCATAAGGAAGACAGTAAAATCCCTATTACTGAACTCCCTTTACTTAATCCTTATAGAACTTTCACTAAAAAACACAATCCTGTCTCTCGGGTTGTAAAACAAGTTCTTTCACCTACCAGAACAATTGAAGCCAAGGAACTTGTATTAGCATCCAAGCTAGAACAAATACCCATTCCTTCTACTGAAGCAGAGCAGGTTTTTCCAATCCAACTAGGAGAATCATTGCCAGCCCAGTGGCATGCTCATGGTTATACTCATCTTCACCTTGGAGCTGTCAGAATGGCTTTAACACATCATGGAAGAAAAGGCTTACCAGTGGTAGTAAGGATGGCACTTCTAGATATGAGGTTTGAACAATATGCTCATGCATGTATTGCTACTGTTCAAACTACACTCAATGCTGGTACGGTGTTTATAACACTGTTTCCAAACTTCAATATGAGGCTTGATGACCCTCATATCTATGACAATCTCAAGGTTCAGCTGCAGATCGTTGGAGCACCCCAGGTAGCAGGAACTTATGCAACCACTCTCCACTATCAAATGGCCTACAGAGTTCAAAATCACTCATTTGATCTCAGCCTTCCTAGAGAAACAGATGAAGCTCTATTTCTCAAGATAGATGCCCAATCAAGTTCATCATGCATCCACGTGCCTAAGCAAATCCCAAAAGATGAGCTCGTCAAGCTTCTTCCAGATTCATGGGTGACACATTATGAGAAAATTCCGAAAGATAATCAACCCATACATTCGGTCAAATCATCTTTCTTCAAAAAGGATGGGGCAGTGGAGATTGTTTTCAAAAGAGATTACTCATCATCCTCTTCAAATACATCAATTTTCTCTTCAGAATCAACATGATTGAGGAGACGCCGTTAGATATTCCTATTCATTCTTTTGATTCTAACGGAAAACCCGTTTATGCTTTTAGCCAAGATGGTCATGTTTTCTGGGGGATATGCAATTGTAAAGCATGTCTTGAAGATCAATCGGATGATGATGATGATGACTACTCATCCGAAAAGCATAATAAGAAGAAGTCTTCGCAAAGGATTCTCCAAGAACGTTATGAAAAGGGAGATCCTGAAGTTGGGCTCTTACAAGAAGCATCAGGCAAATTTGACTACTATGTCTTTTACTCTAAGGGATCATAAGAGTGTAACATGTTGCAACCATCTTCATATGAAGACGATTTTCCCCCACTAAATTTTGAGCATAACAAGACTTCTCATGCGTGAAAAATTGAAAATCCGACATGTAGGAATCCCAATGGTTCGAGTAAACAAATTACACCAGCAGAGGCAACGTTAAAATGGCAATCTGAAAATGCTGTAGCTCAAAACAGGGTTCTAAATCAGATAATGGTAACACAGCAAACGATGGCGAAAAAGCTTGATAATGGCCTGTCAACAATTTCAATCGCAACTTCAAAGCAAGATTAATGCCCTTCACCATGAACTGATGCACTGATGCAGTTAGCGGTGACTGTTTCTATAAATTCACCCTTATTAGCTCAAAAGGAAGCAAAACTAAAAGCCTTAAAAGCTCAGCTACACTCTATTCAGACTCAGAAACCATATACTGGCTATTATGAGCCACCGTCTTTCTCATCATACCTACCACCTTTACCAAATTATTCCCAGCCTCTTGCTACTTTCTCACCATATGATCATAATCCACTTAATAGTGTAGCCTTTCTGCCTATTAAACAACCTGAAGTACCACAATTATCAAAGAGAAAGCCAGAAAAATCCCCAGTTAGGGAATCTACTACAAAGGAGCAATCCTCTTCCCAATTAATGGTGGACAATCCAATATCATCTTTTCTGAATGAGATGGCAACTCAATCTCAGCCACAAGAAAAACAAGCTTCTCTATGTTAAATCTGTGAAGGAAGATTCGGAAAGTGATAACATGTCATTAGAAATCCTCATGGCCGGTCAAGAAGGCCAAGAAACTGATGAGCATACTATAGAAGAAGAAGAAACTTTCACTCAAGACCATCAAGAGACAGAGCAATCAAACTCAACTTTATTTCATAATGATCTAGCAAAAGGATTCTCTTTTGACAATGTCTCTCCTTCAAAATGGCGGGATAAAATTTATGAGATGCATGCATGGTGTACATCAGAATTACTCCAGCCAGGAGCTACCATGCCCTCTGTAGCAGATAAATTTGTAGCAAAATTTCATGGCAGATTGAGGCAGTGGTGGATTGCTTTGGGAACTTACAGGCAGCTGATCGTTAAGCAAAGTCCAAATGTAGATGCCTTGATTATGCATGTTCACAATGAATTCCTTGGAGCATGGGATCATTATACAAATCAGGCACGGGAAGAATACTTGAGTATGAGATGTTGTTCTTACAAAAGAAAGGATCTGGAAACTCATTATGAAAGAATGTCCAAACGATTCTACGCTATCAACGACGTTGATGATGTCAACTTAAAACAGACATTCCTTAATTCTCTTCCAGAACCTTTGGGGAATGAGACATCCAGACTATTACAGATAAAGAATCTTCCCATCAATAGTACTTCTATTGGAGAGCTTTATCAAAATGTGTTGCTCGCCTTAGAAAAGTTATGCAACCAAAAGAAGTTTCTCAAACAGATAGAAGAGCAAAGTAAAAATCTTGGATCAGCATGTGATCGCAATGAGCTCCAGATCAAGTGTGGTAAAAGTAGCTCTTGCACTTGTGCAAAGAAGAAAGACAAGATTTCCAAGAAGTTTTCCAAGCTTGCTAAGTTTCGTAAGAAAGCAGGAAAAAACTATTTCTCGAAAAAGAAGAAATGGAAGTTCCTTCGAAAAAAGAAAGGAAACACTAAATCATCCAGATGCTATGTATGCAGAAAGAAAGGGCATTTTGCTAAAGACTGCCCTGACAAAGAAAAAAGCTCCAAACTTATAGAAAAGATTTCTCAAATTGAAGACATCAAAAATGATGATTTGGAGTCTCTCTTCTCACTGGATGAGGAACCAGTACCAGATACTATTCTGGCTCTTGGAGTTGACCTTTCTGATTCAACAGAAGAATCTGATGAAGATGATGTGGCGTTATTTGACGACATCTTTACTCTGGAAGAAAATTTCTTATGCCAACCATCGCCTTCAGCCAAGATACACATTTTTCCTGGCAAATGGGATAAACCAATCCCCGTCATATCATTTTTTGATATTGGGGCAACATCTTCCATCATGAAGCCAGACATCTTACCAAAAGAATGCTAGACAAAATGCCATCGATGTCTGGCTGAAGACAGATATCTAGCTTGTGCATTTTGTTTGGCTGAAATTCAGTATACCTAGCTCACTTACCAACCTTGTGCATTTTGTCCAGTATTCTTTTGGTAAGATGTCTGGCTTCATGATGGATGATGTTGCCCCAGTATCAAAAAATGCTATGACGGGGATTGGTTTATCCCATTTGCCAGGAAAAATGTGTATCTTGGCTGAAGGCGATGGTTGACATAAGAAATTTTCTTCCAAAGTAAAGATGTCGTCAAATAACACCACATCATCTTCATCAGATTCTTCTGTTGAATCAGAAAGGTCAGCTCCAAGAGCCAGAATAGTATCTGGCACTGGTTCCTCATCCAGTGAGAAGAGAGACTCCAAATCATCATATTTGATGTCTTCAATTTGAGAAATCTTTTCTATAAGTTTGGAGCTTTTTTCTTTTTCAGGGCAGTCTTTAGCAAAATGCCCTTTCTTTCTGCATACATAGCATCTGGATGATTTAGTGTTTCCTTTATTTTTTCGAAGGAACTTCCATTTCTTCTTTTTCGAGAAATAGTTTTTTCCTGCTTTCTTACGAAACTTAGCAAGCTTGGAAAACTTCTTGGAAATCTTGTCTTTCTTCTATGCACAAGTGCAAGAGCTACTTTTTCCACACTTGATCTGGAGCTCATTGCGATCACATGTTGATCCAAGATTTTTACTTTGTTCTTCTATCTGTTTGAGAAACTTCTTTTGATTGCATAGCTTTTCTAAGGCGAGCAACACATTTTGATAAAGCTCTCTCCAATAGAAGTACTATTGATAGAAAGATTCTTTATCTGTAATAGTCTGGATGTCTCATTCCCCAAAGGTTCGGGAAGAGAATTAAGGAATGTCTGTTTTAAGTTGACATCATCAACGTCGTTGATAGCGTAGAATCGTTTGGAGATTCTTTCATAATGAGTTTCCAGATCCTTTCTTTTGTAAGAACAACATCTCATACTCAAGTATTCTTCTCGTGCCTGATTTGTATAATGATCCCTTGCTCCAAGGAATTCATTGGAACATGCATAATCAAGGCATCTACATTTGGACTTTGCTTAACGATCAGCTGCCTGTAAGTTTCCAGAGCAATCCACCACTGCCCAATCTGCCATGAAATTTTGCTAAAAATTTATCTGCTACAGAGGGCATGGTAGCTTCTGGCTGGAGTAATTCTGATGTACACCATGCATGCATCTCATAAATTTTATCCCGCCATTTTGAAGGAGAGACATTGTCAAAAGAGAATCCTTTTGCTAGATCATTATGAAATAAAGTTGAGTTTGATTGCTCTGTCTCTTGATGGTCTTGAGTGAAAGTTTCTTCTTCTTCTATAGTATGCTCATCAGTTTCTTGGCCTTCTTGACCGGCCATGAGGATTTCTAATGACATGTTATCACTTTCTGAATCTTCCTTCACAGATTTAACATAGAGAAGCTTGTTTTTCTCGTGGCTGAGATTGAGTTGCCATCTCATTCAGAAAAGATGATACTGGATTGTCCACCATTAATTGGGAAGAGGATGGTTGAATTTGCTCCTTTGTAGTAGATTCCCTAACTGGGGATTATTCTGGCTTTCTCTTTGATGATTGTGGTACTTCAGGTTGTTTAATAGGCAGAGAGGCTGCACTATTAAGTGGATTGTGATCATATGGTGAGAAAGTAGCAAGAGACTGGGAATAATTTGGTAAAGGTGGTAGGTATGATGAGAAAGACGGTGGCTCATAATAGCCAGTATATGGTTTCTGAGTCTGAATAGAGTGTAGCTGAGCTTTTAAGGCTTTTAGTTTTGCTTCCTTTTGAGCTAATAAGGGTGAATTTATAGAAACAGTCACCGCTAACTGCATCAGTTCATGGTGAAGGGCATTAATCTTGCTTTGAAGTTGCGATTGAAATTGTTGACAGACCATTATCAAGCTTTTTCGCCATCGTTTGCTGTGTTACCATTATCTGATTTAGAACCCTGTTTTGAGCTACAGCATTTTCAGATTGCCATTTGCTGGTGTAATTTGTTTACTCGAACCATTGGGATTCCTACATGTCGGATTTTCAATTTTCCACGTATGAGAAGTCTTGTTATGCTCAAAATTTAGTGGGGGAAAATCGTCATCATATGAAGATGGTTGCAACATGTTACACTCTTGTGATCCCTTAGAGTAAAGGACATAGTAGTCAAATTTGCCTTATGCTTCTCCTAAGAGCCCAACTTCAGGATCTCCCTTTTCATAACGTTCTTGGAGAATCTTTTGCGAAGACTTCTTCTTATTATGCTTTTCGGATTAGTAGTCATCATCATCATCATCATCCGATTGATCTTCAAGACATGCTTTACAATTGCATATCCCCCAGAAAACATGACCATCTTGGCTAAAAGCATAAACGGGTTTTCCGTTAGAATCAAAAGAATGAATAGGAATATCTAACGGCGTCTCCTCAATCATATTGATTCTGAAGAGAAAATTGATGTATTTGAAGAGGATGATGAGTAATCTCTTTTGAAAACAATCTTCACTGCCCCATCCTTCTTTTTGAAGAAAGATGATTTGACCGAATGTATGGGTTGATTATCTTTCTGAATTTTCTCATAATGTGTCACCCATGATTCTGGAAAAAGCTTGACGAGCTCATCTTTTGGGATTTACTTAGGCACGTGGATGCATGATGAACTTGACTGGGCATCTATCTCGAGAAATAGAGCTTCATCTGTTTCTCTAGGAAGGCTGAGATCAAATGAGTGATTTTGAACTCTGTAGGCCATTTGATAGTGGAGAGTGGCTGCATAAGTTCTTGCTACCTGGGGTGCTCCAACGATCTACAGCTGAACCTTGAGATTGTCATAGATATGAGGGTCATCAAGCCTCATATTGAATTTGGAAACAGTGTTATAAACACCGTACCAGCATTGAGTGTAGTCTGAACAGTAGCAATACATGCATGAGCATATTGTTCAAACCTCATATCTAGAAGTGTCATCCTTACTACCACTGGTAAGTTTTTTCTTCCATGATGTGTTAAAGCCATTCTGACAGCTCCAAAGTGAAGATGAGTATAACCATGAGCATGCCACTGGGCTGGCAATGATTCTCCTAGTTGGATTGGAAAAACCTGCTCTGCTTCAGTAGAAGGAATGGGTATTTGTTCTAGCTTGGATGCTAATACAAGCTCCTTGGCTTCAATTGTTCTGGTAGGTGAGAGAACTTGTTTTACAACACAAGAGACAGGATTGTGTTTTTTAGTGAAAGTTATATAAGGATTAAGTAAAGGGAGTTCAGTAATAGGGATTTTACTACCTTCCTTATGATAATCTACAACATATAGATAATCATTATTTTTAGACTTAGAAGAATTAAAAGAGCTTCGGGAAGATGAAAAGGAAGGGGAAGTTGTAAGGTGTTTAGGACTAGCCATAGAGTTATTGATCCTTATTCTTCAAGAGTCGCCTTTGATGTTATGGTGTTTTACGAACACACTAAGCGTTTAAACAACCATGAAATCTCTGCAATACAGTGATCAGTAAGCCACAACGCCGCATCCTCATCATAGCAGCAACACAGGCACGTCGATCAACAGTATTGCAACTATCTAATAATATGTTTCTAGTCGCAAGATTTCTGGTGTGGAGGATCCCCTGTAGGGGCAACCACAGAGCATATTTTCCTTAAACCATTTGCAAACCACCATAACACCGCTGGGTCGTCGAGAAGAATAAGGGGAGGGGGTTTAAGCTTCCATGGCTCTAATACCAAGATTTCAACTTACGAAAAGAGGTACAACCACTAAGAAGGTTACAAGAACAGAAGAACACTCAGAGAGATATATGAACACACAAGTTTATTGCTTAGAAATATGTCTAAGGCTAGGATGCATTAAACTAATACAAGGCTTCCCTATTTATAGTACTCAGGGGAAGCTTACATAATACACTACTACAGATATCTTACAAGACACACTTGACACGTATCCTTATCTTATCAGATAAAAATCTTTCTTTACACACCACTGGAAGCTTATAGAATACGCTTCCAGACAAGCTTACTAACGAAGCTATCTTTCACACCATACATGTATCTCACATTATTGATGTCGGGTACGCTTTGGGCCCATCGTCACATCTGATAATGAGACATACAGTACACACTTTATTCTTTACTTTAATAAAGAGATATACAGTACACACTTTAATAAAACAATAACGACAATTAACTTTTTAGATGATTGAACCAAGTTGAACCAAACAACTAAATTATACCCCTGTTTGCTTATTATATAATAGTATAGATATATTTTATGGCAGATCACAGTTTTTGTTCCTAAATCTCTTCATGTTTTAATTTTTAAATTATTTACTTGTTTTAATTTAATGATGAATCTTTTCTAATTATCAATTTAAAAATCTTTATTAAGTGTATTTCAATTACATATTATCTGTGATATAATTGATACTGATTTATAGTTTTACATTTTGATTGATTTTTTTTGACAAGACATTTTGATTGATTTGAATATACAGATATATATGTATATATATAAAATTTTTCTAGTAAATAATGTGCCTAGCTTTAGGGCCGAGCATTCGGTTCGGTTAACTGAATACCGAACCGAAATAACCGAAATAATTCGGTTCAGTTACCCGAACCGAAATAATTCGATTTTAATTCGGATATGGTTTTTTGTGTTATTCGGTATTTCGGTTATTTCGGTTTTTTTACCGAAATTACCGAAATTATCGAAATATATAAAATATAATATTATATATATATATACATATATATATATTTATTTTTATTAGCCCAGCAACAGGAGCAGCCCTAGTATCTTTTATTCGATACTTCAAAACTCAAAACGAAACGCCGCTTTCAGCCTTTCATTCATTTTCTTTCTAAATTCAGACGAGTTCATCATTTACTTCAATTAATCCTTGACCTTCAGTCGATCATCTTTTTGGGTTCAACAACACAAAAGGTACTACTAGTAAGTCGATTCAATTAACTGATTAGAAATTCCAAATGATAACACATGAACATGACCCCCTTTTGTGTTTTATGCAGTTTAATGGAAGGAAGCACTGACCCCCTTGGAACAGGCGCTAGCACCGAGCCTCCTGTAGAGAGTACTGCAGCTTCAAATCGTAGGCGCAAACCAATGAAACCAAGGAGTGTGGAAGCATTATGACAGATTTAAGAATAAACTAGGTGAACAAAGGGTAAGATGTAAGCATTGTGGCAAAGATTATAGCGGGGATACAACAAATGGTACAAGTGGTTTAGCTACCCACTTGAGAAATTGTAAGATATATAATCTTGCCCCTAATCAAGCTAAACTATCTTTCCAAACTAGTACGGATGATGGTGTTACTCTACAAAATTGGACATATGACAAGGATTTATGCAATGAGTTGTATACTAAAATGATAATAATTGATGAGTTGCCATTTAAGTTTGGGGATAACATGGGATTTCAAGCTTTTATGCGGGGTTGTTGTCCAATGTTTCATATTCCATCCAGATTCAAGGTTGCACGTGATTGCTTTACTATGTATGTTAGTAGGAGGGATGGCTTAATGAGTGCATTGTGTGAGCCAACTCAACGTATTTGTTTAACAACGGACACATGGACATCTAATCAAAGAATCAATTACATGTGTTTGACGGGTCATTTAATTGATAAAAATTGGACAATGCATAAAAGAATACTAAATTTTTGTCCAATTAATAGTCATAGAGCCTAGAGGTGAAGCAATTGCGATGGCAATTGAGATGTGTTTAAAGGATTGGGAAATCACTAGGGTGTTAAGTTGCACGGTAGACAATGCTAGTTCAAATGATGTTGCAATGGTAAAATTGAAGGGAAAAATGTCTACTTGGCCTACTTCAATTTTAGGTAGTGAAAATATTCATATGAGATATGTTGCTCACATCTTAAACTTGATTGTTCAAGATGGTTTGGGAGTGTACAATGAGTCCATTGATAAAGTGAGAAATGCGGTGAAGTATGTAAGGCATTCGGTCCAAAGAACGACAAGGTTCGAAAAATGTGTAGATTTTGAAAATATTGTGTCAAAAAAGAGTTGATTCTAGATGTGCCTACTAGGTGGAATTCAACTTATGAAATGTTAGAAGTGGCCGAAAAATATGAAAGAGCTTTTTACAGATATGATGAGCAAGATTTAATGTACAAGGAAGATCTTAAGTTCAAGAAAAAAGGGGTAGAAGGTGAATTTGATGGAAGGCCTACTAGTGATGATTGGATTGTTGTTAGAAAATTTGCATCTTGTTTGAAAATCTTTTATGATCTAACTTTGAAAGTATCGGGCACGTCTTATGTTACTTCTAATCTTTTCTTTCATGAAATATATGCGGTTCATTCTATCTTGCATTCTTGGGTATTTGATATTGGTGGTGACATGCATGAAATGGGACAAAAAATGCTTGAAAAATTTGACAAGTATTGGGGAGATCCTAGAAAGATGAACAAATTTTTATTCATTTCCATAGTACTTGATCCAAGGCATAAGTTGCAATTTTTGGTGTACATGCTTAAGGACATGTATGGAGGTGAAGTAGGGGGGGCAATGGGAAATGATTTGGATGAAACATTGTCCAAAATGTTTAATGAATACAAGTCTAAGATGGGATTAAACAATGATGGTAGTAGTGGTCCGATGCATCAAGAAGAAATGATGGTCCGGTGCATCCTTCTCTCCGATTAAGGCTTCAATTTGAGAGAGATAGTGGAATGGTTTCTCAAGGTGTTGGAAAATATTTCATCGTCTCGATAGCTGCGTGATTCTGACGCATACCTAACCAAAGGACCCAGCGCGAGGAAAATCCTTCTAGCACTTGGAGCGACTCTGGATCTGGCATCAATAGCTGATCCTGTCTGATCCTTTAACGGAAGAAATAGAAGCTCGAGAAGGAATACCAAAACCTAGTTCACTCGCTGAGTCTCACTCGATCATTAGTTATTGAAAGGTTAGAAATAGATCTTTTCTTGACAGAAATTCCCTCGCTAAATAGCATATCTCTTGTTTGTATTGGTTGTTCGGATTTAGAAGAATATTTGAGTGAAAAACCAAAAACCTTTACCGATGATTTTGACATATTAGGTTGGTGGAAGGTAAATTCATTGAGATTTCCGATTTTATCTCAAATAGCTCGGGATGTATTGGCCATGCCTATATCAACGGTGGCATCCGAATCGGCTTTTAGCACGGGCGGTAGAATCGTTAATGATTTTAGGAGTTCTTTAACTCCTAGAATGGTTCAAAGTCTTGTATGTGCTAAGATTGGATGCGTAAAACGGCAAAGGCTATTAATGTTGAGGAGTCGCCCAGTGATATGATATGAAAGAACTTGAAAAAGGTATAATCAATAATAATACTTATAATACTTTGTGGCATGTGCTAGTATTTACTTTGGTACTGATTTATTTTTTGATAAATTTGTTTTGTAGATATAAGCAAATTGGATATTCGCGCCGGAAAATCTTCTCCCACAACTGCTAATTCTGTAATGTTCTATTTTACACTGTTTATTGCCTTTCTGCAGTTTCTGGTCTCTGTTTTACGGTCTCAGTTTCTGGCTTTTATTCTGTTTTTCAGCACTGCTCTGTTCTTTTTCTGTTTTTCTGCACTATTTTATTCTATTTCTGGGTTGCACTACTGCTATAAATTCATAATGGCTTAGCTTTTTGTGACTGCATGTTCCAGCTCTTTAGGAAGCAACTATGTCTGACACTCAAGTGTTTATCACACCTAAGTGTTTGTAGCCCTGGTATATATAATATATCTGTACTAGTACACAAATTTATATTCACAAATTTATATTATAGTTCCTGAGAGTAGCTCACTGTTCTTAAAACATGGGACTAGCAGTACTTCCTACTGTACATAATAAAGACACTTTGAGTTCGTTTAAGTTGATGAATGGATTTGGAAGTGTCCATGCTTTTGAGTTCGTTTTTGTTTATGTGCAACTGATTTGTAACTGATTTGTCTATCCACTTTTGCTCTTGTAAATATGATTTAACCTGCTATTGTTTTTATAATTTTAGGTGTTCTATTTTGCTGAGTGATGCGTTGCTGCCTTGCTGGTTTGCTCTGCCTGCTGTTATGTGCTGCTAGCCTGCTACTGCCTTGCCAAACTCTCTGGAACACAGGAACAACCGAACAAGTATCTACCTTGCTGTTGCTGTTATGTGCTTTTATTTTGTTCAAAACAATCCAGAATCTAGATTTATATTTATTATTATGAATTCTTATTATTATGCCATGCTGTTATGTTGCTGTATGAGTATTCTTGTTTCACATTGTAAGAATTTCTAGAAAATTCATTTTTTTTTTTATAATTCGGTTATTTATTTCGGTATTCGGTTTTAACCGAAATAAATATTTCGGTTACCGAACCGAAATATTTAGGTTCCTTATTCGGTTATAGTATTTGGCCTTATTAGGTATTTCGGTATTCGGTAATTCGGTTCGGTTTTAACCAAATAATCAGCCCTACCTAGCTTTGATGAGGCCCGAGTTTCGCCTTAGCGTCTCACAACCCAGTGCACTTTTTACCTTTAAATAAAACTGGATTTCTTGATGCAAAAATGGTTTGGTTTCCCATTCGCTTATAATAGTATAGTATAGATGTCTATCTGAGCAGGAAGAGTTTTATCCATCCAAAACTAGGTGAGAAACACAGATGTGTATCACAGGATAGGAGAAAAATTGTTTACTAACCTGGCCAGAACTTGGTTGATCACTTCTGCTACTACACTCCAGCTGATACGTGAAGTTAAAACCATGCTGCTGCACAGGGGACTCGAAGACAGTGCAACCATCTCTTACTACAATGAATCCACTGTCACCAAGATTAATAGCGTGTATACCCTGCTTAAACCAAAAATAATATTGAGTAAACTCGGTGAATGAATTTCTAGAGTTAATGATTATACAAGTACTGCACATTTTCAGACTTTGAAACTAAATTTTATTGCAGGTTTAACCATTATTCCTTCTTAATATTAGTGGTGCTATATTCAGGAATGGTTGACCCTGTAAACAGCTTAAACATGGAGAAGCTGCTTCAAAAGAGCTACATGAACATGGATTTTGAGTAGGATCATTACATCCTCATAAGATGGCAATTGGCAAGTACTACTTATGTAATCCTAACACATGGGAGTGCATCAAATTTCAGCTTTTAAATAATTTATGAATATCTGAATATTGAATCTAAATACTGAGTTTTTATCTCGAAAAAACTTCCTTTTTTCAGGTTTGATAAATCCTCTTTCTTGAGGTTAGCATGGATCATAAGCTGCTCCACAATTAAATCATCCAATAAATATTATTTAAGCTTCTGGTCAAAACAATTGACAAAAACTTCAACTTAAGATAGACTAACCTGGACAACCGAATAGGATTTGGTTATTCCCATAAAAACCAAACCAAACAATGCATACCTAGTGTATCCCGCTCATTGAACAGGATCTAGGTGGGTAAGATGTAAGCAAACATTATCTCTACTCTAAAAAATATTTGGTTTTCCCATAATTTATAGTAAAGAATTAAAACAAAGAGCTTCAACAAACAACCTCTCAACAGAAGCATGATACTCCAAGGTTCTTTAAGATGTTGCATCAGAGCATGTAAAGATACACTAAGCTACATATTTTCATGTACAAATGACTTTGACTTTCAATATAAAAAATAAATAACAAATCGCCTTTCTTAGCCCAAAAACCAGGGCCTAAAGTATATATACATACGTCTGCATTTAAGGTTCTGCAAACAACAACTATAATGAGAATGCTAGATTACATGTGAGGTACACAAAGCTGCATGTGAGGCTTGATAAGTAGTTGAATTTACAATGTAGGCCTACTCAAGAAAAAAAAAATGCAAGCTAAGCTTAAGGGATGCAGAATAACCTCTTCTTTAAGGCATATGATGCAGGCTGTTGAGGATCCCTTAGCTTTTGTAGCAGAATGGGCTCTAGTTAACACCCTAGCAGGATCAATGCTATCCTTAGGCTCATTTAGGATTGCTCCCACTGAATTAAACATGAGTTCACAGGCATATAGTCCAGCATTAACTCCAACATCCGCCCAGCCGCCAACACCATCAGCAACACCAATAACTTGCTCATTCACACAAATGAAGTGAGCATCTTCCCCACCCGTTTCTTCCTTATCGGGATGTGGCAGGTAACATGATCCAGAACTCAGTTTCAAGTTTCTCTCGGCTAGATCGTGTCTGCATCTAGAATAAGTTGTCAATTAGCTAACACTTTCAGCAAATAGTTACCACTTAAAGCTATGCTCCAGTTGCCATTTTATCATGTTATTATTCACAAGTATATAGAGGAGAAACTTCTGAATGTAAGAACCCATATATGAATAGCCTCGGTCCTCATACCTCCTACTTCCCACTATTATCTTATACAAGCATTGCAGAGCCCTTTATAAAATACATGAAGATGATATTTGGTACATGCATTTATATATTATCTATAATTTTATTTTGGAAAACCCATCTTTTTCTTAAATCAAATATATATATATATATATATATATATATATATATATATATATATATATATATATATATATATATATATATATATATGGGTAATATGTTCCTACAGTTAACTTTAGGAAATTCTCCTAAAGTTAACCATTAAGATTGTGACACATATGCACAATCAATAATGCCCTTGCAGGGCCCTTTTAAAAAAAAAAAAAAAAAAGAAATCCATCAAAACTACGTAGTTTTGATGGGTTAACTTTAGGAAATTCCCTACAGTTAACTGTAGGACCATTTCTCTCTCTCTCTCTATATATATATATATAGGGTTTGATTCAAATGAGAACCACTATCTAAAAGAGAACCGGAGAACCATTGAATCCTACTGTAGAACCTATTTTGTTTCGTAATAAAAATATAGTGTCCTGCTATTGAATTAAAAAGTTATGCACATGAAATTAAAATTTCTACAATTGAACTAGGTTCTTCTACAAAGTTCTACAACTGAACTTACTTACCATTGAGTTCTACCGCAAATCTATTTTGTTTCGTATTAAAAATATAGTGTTCTGCTACTGAATTTCAAAGTTATTCACATGAAATTAAAAGTTCTACAACTGAACTTGCTTTTTCTACAAAATTCTACAAATGAACTGACTTTTTAACAAACATTCTATAGCTGAACTTAAAAGCCTGAATTTAAAGTTATGCACATGAAATTATAATTTCTACAAATGAACTTGGTTCTTCTACAAAGTTCTACAACTGAACTTAGTTATCATTGAGTTTTAGTGCAGAATCTATTTTGTTTCGTACTAAAAATATAGTGTTCAACTAGTTAACTTCAAAGTTTTGCACATGACATTAAAAGCTAAGTCACTCGGAATCGGGTACGGAGTGTCGGACACGACACGGATCCGAGTGTCGGGTTCGAAAATTCTGAAATTTTAGGACACGGGGACACCGTCCGAAATTTGGACACGGGTACGGGGACACGGCAAATATTTTTAATAAATATTAATATTAATATTCATAGCAAAGACAAAAAAACCAATTACAATTGTGACGTTTTTGATTAAAATGATATTATAAAAAATAAGTTACAAAATTATGTCATACTGAAAGTTATAAAAAAATATTTTTTTTTAAATTTTAATCTCAATTAAATAATTAAACAATCAAAGATTTTTTTCAAATCAAGATCAAACAGTTAAAAATGAACAAAAGAATTTTACAAATTGCATAATACAAATCAAGATTAAACAATGAAACATTTTATAAATCAACGTTTCAACTAATTGGGCTTGTTGCTGTAAAAAAAAAACTAACTGGGCTTGTTTGTTAAAAATGAAGGCCCAAATTTAACCCTATTTTATCAGCAGCACCTAAGTTGCATAATACATACAGACAGATACAAATATCACGACTACAAATACCACAACTACATCTTCTTCTTTTCTTCTCATCTTCTTCATTTTCTTCCTCTTTTCTTCTTCTTCACTCCTGTAATAATTCTGAAACAAGATCGATATCATCATTTCAAACCGGCGGCAACCTGCAAAACTCCACAGGCGGCAACCTGCAAAAAAATTCCGGCGAGCTTCAAAATTTTCCGACGACGGATCCGATTTCACGCACACGAATCCGGCACGTATCCCGTGTCGTGTCCCGTGTCGTGTCGTGTCGACACGGGTACGCCGGCCGGAAGTGCCGAGTCGGAGTAACTAAGATTAAAAGTTCTACAACCGAACTTGCTTTTCCAACAAAGTTCTACGACTGAACTTACTTTTTTCAACAAATATTCTGTTGTTTAACTTAAAAGTTATGCATCTGAATTGTGAAGTCAACCACATGAATTCCAAAGTTCCGTTACTGAACTTATTAGAGTTCGCAGGTTCTCAGTTTAGTGTGGTTCTCCATAGAGTGTGACCCTATATATATATATATTCAATTACTTTTTACATACCATCTAGGATATTGTTTTTAAAGACTCCATCTACTTCAACAATATGTTTTAGCCCAATTTTTATTTATATATACTAGCTTAAAACCCGTGCGATGCACGGATTTTTTAAATTTTAATATTATACAAATTTTTTCATTTATTTAAATTAAATTTTTAAAACATGAATTTTGGAGGCTTACATTTTTATATGAGATGATTTGATAATAATTATATAAATGTTATCCATGATATTTCTAGAAATGGAAGGATTTTAGTTAGAAAATATAGAAAAGTTAATAGGTTTTAGTTGAAAAAGGTAATCGGTTAATTATTGGTAATTATAAAATTATTATTTTACTTTATTAAATAGAACCGTCCGTGATATAATTGGAAAAAATATATTTTAGTTAGAGGAAATAAAAAAGGTAACCTGAAAATTAAAAAGGTGACATGCGAAAAATGTAATTGATTAGCTTATAGTAATTATAATTTAATTATGTTATTTTACCAAATAAAATTGCTTGTAGTATTTTTAGAAAATGAGAAATTAATATTGCCCGTGAAATTTCTAAAAAAGGGATTTTAATTAGAAAAGATTGAAAAGATGATACATTTTAGCTAAAAAGGGTAATCGATTAATTATTAGTATTAAAATATTATTATTTTATTTTATTAAATAGAATTGCCTGTTATATAATTGGAAAAAAAAGAGATTTTAGTTAGAGAAAAGAGAAAAGGTAACGTTTTTAAGCTGAAAAAGGTAATTGATTAGTTAATACTAATTATAATATAATTATCCGTGATTTTTCTAGAAAAAGAGGGATTTGGTTAGAAAATATAGAAAAGATGATAGAATTTTAGTTGGAAAAGGTAATAGAAAAGATGATAGGTTTTAGATGAAAAAGGTAATTGATTAATTATTGGTAACTATAAAATTATTATTTTATTTTATTAAATAGAATGTTTGTGATATGATTAGAAAAAGATAGGATTTAGTTAGAGAAAATTAAAAAGGTAACATGTTCTAGGTGAAAAAAGTAATTGAATAGTTTATAGTAATTATAATTTAATTACATTATTTTAGTAAGTACAATTGCACGTAATATTTTTAAAAAATGAGAAATTAATATTGTCTGTGATATTTCTATTAAAAGAAGGATTTTAGTTAGAAAATATAGAAAAGATGATACATTTTAGCTGAAAAAGACAATCGATTAATTTTTAATATTAAAATATTATTAGTTTATTTTATTAAATAGAACCGCCCTTGATATAATTAGAAAAAGAGATATTTTAGTTAGAGAAAATAGAAAGATAACGTGAAAATTAAAAAGATGACATGATTTATGTGAAAAAGGTAATTGATTAGCTTATAATAATTATAATTTAATTATGTCATTTTGCTAAATAAAATTGCTCATAGTTTTTAGAAAATGAGAAATTAATGTTGCCCGTGATATTTCTAGAAAAAAAGGGAATTTAATTAGAAAAAATAGAAAAGATGATATGTTTTAGCTGAAAAGGTAATCGGTTAATTATTAGTATTATAATATTATTATTTTATTTTTATTAAATAGAAACGTTAATGATATAATTGGAAAAAGAGAGGTTTTAGTAAGAGAAAAGAAAAAAGATAACGTGTTTTGGCTGAAAAAGGTAACCGTCCACGATATAATTGGAAAAAGAGAGATGTTAGTTAGAGAAAACAGAAAAATGTAACGTGTTTTATGTGAAAAGGGTAATTGATTAGTTAATAGTAATTATAATATAATTATGCTATTTTATTAAACAAAACTGTTCGTACTATTTCTAAAAAAAGAGAAATTTTAGTTAAATAAAATGTAAAAGATATTCTATTTTACCTGAAAAAGGAAAGTATTTAGTTGTTGAAAAATAGAAAAGGTAATATGTTCAACCTGAAAAAGGAAATTGATTATTAAAGGATAAATTTTAGTTAGATAAAATATAAAAGGATATTGTATTTTACCGGGGAAAAAAAAATATTTAGTTCTTGAAAAATAGAAAAGATAATATGTTTAACCTCAAGAAGGAAATTGATTAGTTAGTAGATCTGTAATTGAGTAAGGGTAAATAAGTATAATCAATAGGTACCGTACCGACCGACCAAACTTTTAATGTTTCGGCTTTTATATAATAGTATAGATTGTTTAATATTTCTAATTTCAAAAATACATTTTTCTTTAATCCAACTATATGTACTAGCCAAATACAATCTTGGATCCTAATCCTAATTATAAAAGGCCATTTTTTTTACAACCCAACTTAAAACTAACAGATATGCCATTATCTTCTACCGTGATTAAGCACATACTTATTTAACCCAATTATTTGAACCAAAAATCTGCAGTTTGGTTTTAAGTATAATGTCGACGGATGACTGATGGAGGATCTTTGAATCGGCCTTAATATTTGATAGTAACAGTATAGGCTTTAATTGTAGAATATAGGGGATCAACCCTGTCTTGCGACTGCTGCCAATGTTGGCTATCAAGAGAGGGTTCTTTTGTTTACCTATCCTGGTTTCTTTTACGTATGACAAAGGGTTCATCATTCTTACACAGGTTCCTATTCCTAGGAGACAGGGTGGACCAGCTGAGGATGGAATATCTCAAATATATAGGTTCTCAAAGATGGAGTTTCTCCTCCAGACGATGAGAGGGATGTTGGCATAGAGCTACAAGAATAAATTATAAGGTGTTATGTATAGTATAGTATTGGTACACCACATCACCCCTATATAAAGGTATACATGTTTATTAATGATAGAAATGACTTGCTTATCACTGGGACCTAGCCACCAACTTCCTAAAGAAAGAAAACTGCAGACAGCATCTTAGGATCAATAGTACTCACTAAAGAAAATAAAGATTATACTATAGACTATATGTGTCCTAAAAACTTTATGGCCAAGTTAACTACTTCAAAGGATTCCAGGATGCAAGAAAACAAAATAAGTACTGGAATTCCAGCAGATCTTTAAAGGGTTGAAAAATGGGCACTTCTTTGGGAAATAGTTTACAGAACGAACATTTTGAACTTACAGAGAACATGTTTGACATGAATATGTTATTATTACTATCCGAGTTTCATTATAACACATATCGAAACATTTAAATTTCAGCTGTAAAGTAATACCAAAATAAGGAGACGTACTGTTCAGCTGATACAGTAGTAGTTGCAAGCTGTTCGCTAAATGATAATCCATTCACTGTCAATTCTGGCATTGATCCGTCCGAGTAACTTGACGAAGAGGAGGCATGAGCATTCTTCAAAGAAGGATCAAAATCTGAATTAGAGCTAAAAGACCTCTGCGTAACATTAAATATAAAATACCCATGAACCAGCTGACGGTTATTGTATGGTTCCCTACTTCTTAGTCTCATACTTGATTTCTGAAAGCTCCTACAACCAATTATTTCATTACAATAGACCCCAACAGGCTTTGCAAAACTAGTGACATTCCCACACCTCGAAATTAACTTATCCACAACAAGATCTCCCGCAGCAGAGGCGGAAGCCATTATAGTTGTGCAATGTGAGTACTTTCGAACTTTATCAACACTATTGTTTCTAGTCCCAAAACCCCTACCCGAAAGTTGAGCCTTGCAACAGAATTGGGAATGCGTAAACAGAAATCTTGGATTTCGAAGCAGAGATTTCACTGAATTCCCAAAACCAGAACTTACGAAAGCAGCATTAAGATTAGAAACAAGAGCACTAGAAGGCATTTTAATACCTTATACACAACATCTGCAATTCTTTCTTTCCCCAACCCACAAGTATACTTAGACTATAAACGAGTACAAACTTCATAAATATTTAACATACATATATGTCTTGAATATTCAAGTAATGATTCACCTGCTGTGCAAATAAAAGTGAAGATGCATTAGAATTTTGTTCATACTTACCAAAACATAAAATGATAAAACAAATAGTAAATTATAAAGACACAAATTAGGTACCTGCTGGTTCTTATGTTTTCAGGGTTGTCTCTGTAAAACCTTATCTCCGCCTCTCTTTCAAGTTTGAAATAGCAGACCTCCGAAGCAAAGGATTAGGGGTTGTTTGGCCAAGGTTTTATTTTAAGAATTCGACTCTTTTTTTTTTTGAAGGGACTGTTTTGTTTTGTTTTTTTTTTTTTTTTTGACGAAAAGTCACTGTTTTGTTAATTTGTTTGCTAGAATTATAATTTAAAATATTTTTTGTTGTAATTAAAATTTTAAACTTATTTGCATTTTGCAATCCATTGATTTTCGCTTATTGCACTTTGGGTAAGGTTCTTTTAAAACATTCATTTTACATCCCCAGACTTTGAATCCCGCTACAGATTAAACCTCTTTAATGAATTCCCGTCAAATTTGACCGTTAACATTTATTGTCAAAGGGTAAAACAAACATTTTAATCAGAAATGTGTGATTTAACATACTGAACCCCCGACTATTCAATTTTCTAACACTAAACCCTCTTTCTCTCTTAAAACCCCCAATTAAGAACCCTAAAAACCCGATTAATACCCAATTCATACAAACCCAATCGTAAATCCATATAAAAATGAAAGGAAAATTAAGGTCGTTGAAGAACGGAGTTCCAGATGACGATGGATTACCATATTATCATACTGAGCATCATGGAGGTAATGATTTCTAACTCGAGATTCATATGCATGTATTTACAGTTGTTGGTTTGGTTCATAGTTGTTGGTCGATGATGCATGCATGAGAATTTGTAGTTTAAGTTGTTGGGTTTTGTTTTCTTATTGTTTATTGAAGATGAGATTTTAGGGTTTCGAAATAGGTATTATATTGAAGATGGTGGTCCCTAATTTGTCATTATCTCTTTGCTTTGTTGTCCTAATTTGTTTCGAAAAAAGGTATTATATTGATGCTTTATTGTTATTTGCTTTGTTGTAGTGGGTCCTCAATTTGTTAGTCTTAAAGTGTATGCTAGTGGATTTTTTGACGAAAAATTTGAGCAATATGTTGGTGGAAACTACACGTATATTGACTATGTCCCTAGGTCTACTGAGTCAATGTCTGAGTTGGAGGAAATGTTGCTCAAATTAGGAATAGAAGAGAAATCCTATGTTATTTGGTTGCTGACTCCGGGAGCAAGTCTAAATTGTAACAATGTCACGATAATTGAAAAGGATGAGGATGTTCTACACTTTCGTAACTTAGTTGATCATTACACTAGTATACTGACATTGTATACAACTGATATCAGTGGAAGCTCCCAAGGACTAGATTATGACTTTCTTTTACACAATATGAACTTGATGAGAGAGAGAGATGGGTTGATGAAATAAGAGAGGAATGTGAGGAAAAAAATGAAGCAATTGAAACAGCTGCTGAGAATACTAAAAATGAACAAAAGGTTCCTTTTTATGATGACACTTCTAATTTGGACTCCACTGAAAGTGAGGCCCTCCCACCTCCACCTCGAAGAAGACAAAGAAGGATACCTCCTCCCAATCCTCCATATAGAACAAGGAAGAAGGGTAGATATTCAATGCTGAGAGTAAGCATTCTATAATATGCATTCTATAATGTGCCCCTACTGATTATTTATTTTTGTACTGGTTATTTATTTTGTGATAGGGTTTGTTCAAAAATACTGAAGATACACCAGTGATCATAGAGGAAGATGATGTGCCCCCTACTGTAAACCAGAATTCTGAAGGTACAAATGTTGAGGGGGGAGATCTGAGAGTGCAGAGTATGAACATGAGAATGGTGAGGATGGAAAAGAATATGAAGATGGGAATGGTGAGGCTGGAAAAGAAGAGGAAGATGGGAATGGTGAGGGTGGAAAAGAAGAGGAAGATGGGAATGGTGAGGCTGGAAAAAGAGGCAGATGGGAATGGTGAGGCTGGAAAAGAAGAGGCAGATGGGAATGGTGAAGGTGAGAAGATGGATTGTGCCACTGAATATGAAGGTGATAGTGAATTAGTGACACTTTAGAGGGCATGTTTGATAGTGATGATGAGAGGATGGCAATTTCCTCATGTGATGAGCAAGAAGTACAATATCCTGAGTTTAGTGAAGTGACTGACATGGAGGATCCACAATTCAAACTTGGAATGTTGTTCAGTAGTGGCCAAGTGTTCAGGGCTGCAGTTAGAAAGCATGCCATTGTACACCAAAGACCAGTAAGATTGAAGAAAAACTTGGCTGACAAGATCAAGTGGATTTGTACAGATGGTTGTAAATGGAAATGCTATGGTATTAGATAGCAGAGATCTACAAACATCCAGATCAAAACTCTTGACACTAAGCATACATGTACTCCATGCTGGGAACAGAAACAAGTGAATTCTACATGGATTGCCAATGCCTATGAAGATCAAATAAGGACAAACCCTACATGGAAATTAGAATTATTTCATCATCAAGTAATCAATTACCTAAAGTGCCAGGTTTCTTATTCAATGATTTATAGGGCAATGAGAAAATCAAAGGAGAACATTCTTGGAAAACATGAGGAAGAGTTCAAGAAGTTGCATAATTATGACAATGAATTGATGAAAGCCATGCCAGATACTATAGTGAAGCTCATGACAGAACCTGCAGAATCTGGAGTGGATGGTAGGAGATTTAAAAGGTTTTATGTGTGTATGGGCCCTTTGAAAGCTGGTTTCATGTCTGGTTGCAGACCATTGCTAGGGCCCAAGTAGAAGCTGAAAATAATTCAAGTTGGGATTGGTTCTTGTCATTACTTAAAACAGATCTGAGAATTGATAATGATGGAGCATACACTTTCATTTGTGACAGGCAGAAGGTATCTCTTGCTACTTTTGTCGTATTTCTTTTCTTTTATTTACATTTACTTAAGTTTAAGTAATTACTTGCTGTCATGTAGGGTCTCGTGAATGCCCTAGGAACTCATTTTCCATCTGTTGAGAAGAGATTTTGTGTGATGCACTTATTCAACAACTTGTGTGGTGCATTCAAGAGTTTAGGGGTTAAAAGGGAAATGTGGTTTTTTGCAAAATCAACCACTGACTACTTCTTTAATATGCACATGGAGAATGTTAAAAAGGTAATATTTTCTGCACATTAAATTTTCTGCACATGTACTTATTATTTTGAAGTAGGTATGTGTTTAATGTTCATATTTACTACTGTTAACAGCTAAATGTAAATGCATTCAAGTGATTGGGAAAAAAGCCTAAGTCATAGTGGAGCAGGACAGGATTCAGAGACATTTGCAAGTCTGATGTCTTGGTGAATAAAAACTGTGAAGTTTTTAACAATGCAATTAATCCATTTAGAGAAATGGGCATTGTAACAATGTTCAAGGCTATTCACACTGCATGTATGCAAAGGATTGAAAGGAGGAAGACTAAAATGGAGGGCAGGAACATTACTTTTTGTACAAAAGCTTAAAAAAAAACTGGACAAGTAAGTATCTCTGACATAGAAATTTCTGTTTCTGCTTAGTCAATCATATTCACATAGCTCCTTCTAACAATGTCTGTTTCTGTTTTTCAAAATCTTTGAGACTTTCTACAAGGGCAAAGCCTGTGTGGAATGGTGGAGATAAATTCCAAGTTACAATGTCTACAGGAGGCCATCAAATAGTAGTGGACCTAAAAAATGGAATGTGTGCTTGTCGAAAGTGGCAACTGACAGGTATTCCATGGTTTCATGCATGTGCCTGCATCTTTTTCAAGAAGGAGAATCCAATAAATTATATTCATAACTGTTATAAAAGAGAGATGTATCTGAGTGTTTATAACCACATTTTGGAACCCATTAATGGTGAGGAATTCTGGGATGAAGTTAAGGAAATTGGCCCTCTTCCACCATTAATTAAAACTGCACCTGGGAGGCCTAAGAAAAACAGGAACATAAAAGTAGATTTAACAGTTGAAGCAAGGTCCAGTGATCCAACAATGTTGAAGAGAAAGAATACATCTTTGAAATGTGGAACATGTGGTCAATATGGTCACAATTCAAGAACTTGCAAAAAACCAGTAAGCACTTAATTGTTCTCCTCTAATTTGATGAATTTTTTATTGGTAGATAGTATAAGTATTCTACTTGTTACCTTAGAAAGCTGATGAGGACATTGAAGTGAAACGTGGTTATGAAGCTGAAGGAGTAGAACCTGTTAATATGAAAAGAACTCCAAAATGTCATTATTGCAATGAGGAGGGCCATAACAGTAGGACATGCAATTCTAAGGTATTAAATTTTGTTTGTATTGAAATCATTTATTCTCAACTTAATGCATATTTTGACAGATATCTATGTGTATTTATTCTCAGATAGTTGATGAAATGACTAAGAAGAAGGAAGCATTGTCTAAGAGCAAGGAAAATGGAATGAATAAGAATGAATAGTGCAAAGGTGGGATTACAAGGCCATTTAAACCTCCTGCAAAGGTGGGAACTATAAGAACCCAGATTTTTGGAGGAATTAAAAATTTTATTATGTATTTGGTAAGAATGAATAGTGGTTACGACTACAATGTATCGGTGGGGTAAGGAATGCATGTTGAATGGATTTGGATTCAAATGTTTATATGCTATGGATGCTGCAACTGGTTGACAAGGTAGATAAGAATAATCTATCGTCAAGAAAGTAAGCTATGGTATTCCAAGAAAGGAAATATTCTCATGTCATCCAAATCGATATCTAGTATAAGTCCAGTGATTTCGTAAAAGAATATAGGGAACGCTCGAGGAAGCGCGGGAACATCTTTTTAAGTGCAAGAAATAAAAGAGAGAAAAAGCAATGAATAGTGTTTTTGGTGGAAATTGGAATATTATTGGACGACGCTATATAGAAGTATTCAGAATGGATTTCCGAGTTCGTATTGATGATCTATAGACAAAATAAGTGTATGTAAACGATATCAGATTCAGAAAAATAGCACTTTTATTTTCTCCGAGATTTCCCTGGACACTGAAGGATTTAAGGATTTAATAAAGAGATTTGAGGAATTTAAATTCAAGGATTATAAAAGAGGATTGAGAATGGTAGTATAAATGTCAAGAAGGTTTCCGGTAAAACCCTAACAAGAAATACTTGAGATATTCCTCCGAACGAGAAATGAAATTGAGCAATAACCGGACAAAAAACAAGCAGAGAGCCAAGATGCATGTATATGCAAGTGGATAGGATCATGTAACCAAGTTAGTTACCAATTAACTAGCATCATTAGCAACTAAACCAAACTAGTTACAAGATTACATCATCTACACCACCAAAACTCAACACATGGCTCATGATGATGCATGGAATGACCTAATCACTTTATTAAAGTCAATTTATGCAAGATAGTATCCAAAACATCACAATAATGCAAGATTAAAGCAAGAGACGAGCCAAGCAACTCCATTCTCTCCCATTATACCCCATTCGGCTATTTGCATAATTCCAAAGGAGAAATCAAGCTTCCTACCATTGTTAAATCTCAAGATTATTTTGGTGAGTACTACATTTCATAACTTAGATACCCTATGAATCTTAGCTTCAAATTCCAATTCCTTCCTAGGTAATAAAATCATCAAAGATGATGATGAATAGTAACTTTCAAGAACTAACTTTAGTTTTCTTGTTTCTTTGGATGATCTAAGCTTGGTTAAGGTATTCTAAGGACTAAACAAGGCTTATTAAGGTCTTTACACACTCCAAGGAAGGTATATCTCTCAAGAACCCTAGATCTTACTTTGAGTTTTATGAATGTTCTTGGTGGTTTTAGATTAGTTATGATTATGATGTTATTATAAGCATGTAAGCACGATTATGTAGTTGGTTTAATTGATCTAAGTAATATGATGAAAATGATGGTGAAGTGAGATGTTCTTGGACTTGTTAAGATATATGGTATGCCCGGTGTGGCTTGGTTATGTGTGACAAATCTTGAAATGTTCGATTTATAACCGTCGTAATGCCGAAATTTTTTTAGACCTTAAAGAACCGTGCATAACAGTAGCTATAGGTCACTGATCTTGAAATGTATATGACATTTCCTTGTAGATCTCGAGTCATAGATCGTTTTGGCGCGAGAATCGAAACAAATGGACTTACGATTTAAGAGATATGGCCGATTTAGTAAAAGTGGTTTGAAACCGTAAGTGCGAGTTCGTAACTGAAATTGAACCCCCTTAACATGAATAATTCAGTGGCAAATCTTGATAATTAAATATTAGAGATCATAAGCAAGGTGTGATAGAATACCTCATGTCAAAAGGATCGTTTTTCGATTTTATAAAAAATTTTGAATCGAGGTTAAGTGCGAATGAACCCCTTTGAGGTACACTTACAATAAATCTTGAGGTATAAGATTTTCAAGTAAACGACCGACCCTAGAACTTATACGACTTAAGTACCTACCAAGTGTAAGTGTAATGACATGCCTTGATAACAAGCAAGTGTTGGATCATAACGGTGTTAATAAGAGTACACTAAAGGGTGCATAACGAGATAACTTGAAAACGTGTTTTAACCTAAGTAAAGCATCTACTTAGCATTTTAAAAACGTTAAGTGATTAATCTCGAATATCTTGATTGTTTATAGATCACCGGACTGACCCAGGACACACTACCCCCACCAGATTACCAGGAAAGTTTCCAAACATTTTGGAACTGTTGTTGTGATAATATATATGATTTGATTGTTGTTATACATATGTCATAGTATGCATGCCTGTTTTCAAATTATTGTGATACTTGTTTTATGACTTGATATTGGCTTACAAGTTAGATGTGATATATTGGTTATAAGCCGGATATTGCTAAGACCCTTAGTGAAGGGCATATGAATCCCATTCTTCAAGTATAGATCGGGAGTCAGTATTTCTGTATATATTGTGATTATTTTCTGAGGAAAACGGTTAAATAAATATTTTTCCATTATTTCTTTAATGAATATTGTTGTGAATATTCATTTGAGTTTTATTTATTTAATGAATATTATTTTGAATATTCATTTGAGCTTTAATTAGTTAACGAATATTATTTTGAATATTCATTTAAGGTTGATTTATTTAATGGATATTATTTTGAATATTTATTCAAGGATTTATTTATTTAGTGAATATTTTTATATATTCATTCGAAGGTTATTTATGAGCAATATTTTATATTAAGAATATTCTTTAAATATTTATGATTTAATAAATATTCTTTGAATATTTATTTAATTCTTTTAACTAGTTTTAAAAATGATTTATTTTATTCAAATATTATCTTCGACCTTCGAATATTATGTAAAATATTTTTGAGCCTTATTATGATTATTTTTATCAAGAGGAGGTTTCCAAAACTCTATTTTTCATCTAAATCTATCTTCCAAATTATAAGGGAACCTTACTTGAGAGCTGTTATTTATTTTGTTTGACTGCCCGGTCATAAATCTTTTGAAACTATTATTCTCACTCGCAACTTGGTTGTTATTCATCAATTTGAGTCTTTGTATTACTTCCTCATCATTCGAGGGGTAAGATTGTTGGAACAAGTCGATATCCATTAACAAGCAACGGCTTGGGAAATATTGGTGACTTTTCCTTTCCAACTAGATGCGACTACTTTGTGGAGTCTTATCAACAAGTCTTATACTTGGGGAAAGGGGGACGAACTTTACGTTTCAGAGTCATGGATTTACTCGAACTAGGAGTATTTGTGTAATGTGTAAGAGGCTGTGGGACAGTCCATCATTGAAACTGGTATAAGAGGCTGTGGGACAGTCCATCCTGGAAATAGGGTCCGAGTGGCGCCGGTCCCGTCTAAGTCCAAAGATGGCTAGGGAGATCTGGCGTATGGTGGTGTCCATATGTTCTTCCTTCTACATGTAGAGAAACAAATTTTGAGATGCACGACCTGCGACTGATCATCGTAAGGTAGTGTCATCTGGCGCGACATACTACAGTATTAGTTCATCATCCAAATCTATTTATTTTCTACAACATGAAGTATCACTCGTGTTGACAGGGTTTGAAAACTGTTCAGAACTAAAAGTACCTTTACTTACCTCGTAACTTCATATTTTACGTTATACTAGCACTATGTTCGTTAATGCATGGCATATGGTTTCAAAGATATTTTCTTGAACCGTCATATATATTGTTAATCAGTTACATATTATTTTGGTTGGCTATTGCTCACCCTTGCTTTATTTATTATATCACAACAACAGCTAGATCTGATGGCCCGCACAAGGCGCACCCAACGCAAGCAGGTGACAGCCGTCAGAGGGTTACCCGCTAATGTCATAGCCGCCATTGCTGAGGTAGGAGCAGCCAGTAAGCTAGATTGGTAGCTTTTATGTATCAGACTTATTTATGTGTATGACTTATGTTAATCAGCGGCAAGAAACTATTAAACTTATTTTGTAATCATTTTGGGTTTGTAATAACTTATAACTTGTGGATCCTATGATTAGAGTATTATTTCAATTTCATCTCTGGGACTATAACTGGTTGTGTGGTGTGATATTATTGTGGGGTCATAGCATGCTGTTTAATTGTTTTGAGTCAAGTTCAAGTATTATTGATGGAATTGAGATCGTAACGACCGGATCCTCGACCCCGGATCTGGGGCTGTTACAGGAACTCTAGGCATTGAAGCAGAATCTTTTGGAAAAAATCATGAAAAACAGTGCACTTCTTTGAGGAAGTTGGAGGCTGCTAAGATGCAAAGGCAAAAGAAGATTGGCAATCAAATTTAGTGACTTTGTTATGGAACTTATGTATTACAAATTTCCTTTTGTTTATGGACCTTATTTATTAGTACTTGGTACCTTCTGTTTTTGGTCATGGTGGTTGGGATTGTTGGCTTTTGCTTAAGTATTTATGTTGGGATCAGATTTGAACTTCTTTTATATGGAACTTATGTTAATTATGTTCAAATGACTCTTTTATAACTTCTTAGTCTTGCTATTACATAAACAAACCATCATGCTTGTCATTAAACTTAGAAAATACAACATACATCACTCATATCTCACTTACATCTCCTGTCTTACAGCTGATAAACATGATAGATACAAACAGAAACAGTAAGCAAAAGAGGATGGACAGACCCCATGACCAATCACAACTTCGATTTTTCATTGTAGCTTTTTCCAAAGCTAAGTGCAGAGCCACTTTTTCTTCTTCCAGATTGTTAATCCTTCGTATCAAACCCAGGTAGATGTTCTGAGCTAGAGCACATACAGGCTCTTCTAACCATCTGAACGATAAGTTGCACCTTCGATCCCTACAAGCCATGAAACGCCTCCCCGGATTTGCTTGAGTCCACGCCGTTTGTTGCACGTGCCAATTGCCACAAACACACCTATCTCTCATACCTCTTCTAGTTTTGTTGCTAAATTGGGAGAAAGAGATGAATATTTTTTGGTTCAAAGAAGTGTAGATACAACAATATATATGAATAGCTGTATATATTACCGTTTAGATATGTTAGGACATATTTACCCCTTTCAAAAATGCAGTTAACGGTCCAGTTTGACGGATAAGCGTTAAAGGGTTGCACAGTATTGCGCGGGATTCAAAGTCTGGGGATGTAAAGTGAATGTTTCAAAAGAACCTTATCCAAAGTGCAATAAGCGGAAACCAAAGAACTGCAAAATGCAAATAAGTCTATATTTTACATCGATTTATATGTTTAATTTATTTAATATTTAGTTATAAATAATATTACCTCAAAATATGTTATGTATACTATACTATAATAAATAAATAGGGATATATTTTTTAGGTTGTTTATCCCCTATTTTTTTATTGACCCCTCATTTTTTATTATCTTTTTCATTCATAACCATTAGATCTGCAACTCGAATAGATGATGACCGTTGGATACAATACTAAAAATTGTTATATAAAGAAGTCTATGGTTCGAATCTAGCAAATAATATTTTAATTTAAAATTAATACTAAAAGATGTTATATAGAAAGGTTAAAAGTTCGATACATAGGTCTAAGGTTCGAATCCTTCGAACATCATATTGAAAATAATATTTATAATATTATATATACTACACTCTAAGTAAATTATGAAAAAATTAAAGTAACTCGTGTTTTGCATAAATTATAAGCTAGTAAATAATAAAATAAAGGGATTTAGCGAAAAAAAAAATAAAAAAATAAAGGGAAATTATGAATAGTACCCCTCTCGTTTTGACTTTTATGAATGATAACTTTTTTTATGAATGGTACCCCTAAATCTTTTGACTTGTTAGAGCATCTCCAACGGTAATAGCTAAAATCATTAGCTATATAATGATTATCTAAAAGTTTGCTGAACTGTAAGATATTTTACTCCAATGGTATTAGCTATAATGAATAGCTATATTTTAAAAATAATATTTTATTATTATTTTAATAATTAATATATATATATACATATATATATATATATATATATATATATATATATAAGATCGATGATGTGTCACGATATAAGTGGAGATAATGAATTATAGATATTATCTATATATTATAGATGTCCTCCAAATATAGATGATGTTAAGATGATTATCTAAACATTTACCTAACAGGAAGAGTATGGTCGGAGAAGAAAAAATATACATATTATCTAAAAACTATGCCATGTCATCAATTTTAGCTAACAGATGTGTAGCATTAGAGATGCTCTTACGAGAGAAATTATGAATAGTAGTATTTGATTGTTCATTTAAAGGTACTATTTATAACATTCCAAACCAGAGAGATACCATTGATAATTTCCCTAAAATAAATAATAAAATATATTTCACTAGGTATAAACTTTATTTCATTTTTTTTGAAATTGTATAAAATTTACTACTTCAATTAATATTTTCTTCTAAATTATTCTAATCAATTTAAATAATCGATACAACTTATCCTTGTCCTAGTTATGTGTCGAGTTTCTCCATATCAACTAAATGCAAAATGCTTGAAAGTTTCTTTACTTGTTCTTCTCTAATTCCTAATAGAAACCTCTCCAGTACATTAAGAACACTTTGTCCTTCGCATTTTAAATTAACAAATAGGAAAAAAAGCAACCATTAAAAAAAAAACAATTGTTTATTGGTGTATTCTGATTGGTCAGAAACGTCTCCAAGGAGATGCAGAACATCCAACAGTTCTAGCAAAAGGATAGATAAGGTTTGTTTAGTTGGTGTTCATAAAAATAAAAATACTTCCCTCTTAGTCTCTTACCACTCATCCTTTCTCTCAACTAATATGCAGATGCAAATGATGCATATGAGACTTCTTTGTAGTCCGGACCGCATGGTCTCTACTTTGGCTCAGCCAAACTACACTCTGTTTTCCGCATTTACCAAGCCAAAATTGCGTAGATCACACAACATAATAGCCATGACCAAGAATGACACCAGTTCCGAAGATGGCAATGGCATAGCTGAGAAAGCAGGCATAGCGGCGGGCCTTATATCGAATCCGATCATTGCATGGTCTCTTTACACTCTCAAGACCACTGGCTGTGGTTTACCACCGGGACCAGGTGGTTCTATTGGTGCACTTGAAGGAGTGAGCTACTTGGCTGTTGTGGGAATTATAGGTTGGTCATTGTACACCAAGTCCAAGACTGGATCAGGTCTCCCAAATGGACCATTTGGTTTGTTAGGTGCTGTTGAAGGATTATCTTATTTGTCATTGCTAGCTATAATAGTTGTTTTTGGATTGCAGTTTGTTCAGCAAGGCTCCATTCCTGGACCCCTTCCTACAGAACAATGCTTTGGCTAATGGCTGGTTTCCACCTTTATCTTTCTCATCTCTATCATTACAGTACCGTTTTATTTTCTAGTTGTGTTTTTAATCATGATATATATCTTTGGTTGATCCACAACTGCAATAATTCTACATAGATCTGTTAGTCTCCTGAGTCCTGAGTGAGCACTGTCTTGTTTTATACTAAATCGTTTGTAAAAGTTAGTGCTCGAATTATTTCATGAAAAAAAAACTACCAGAATTTTTTTGAGATATATCATAATGCATGAAGATTGGATAGAAATAATAATGGATATTATCAATAACGCCATTGTATTATTGTTTATCACAAATGATGGCATTTTCGTTTTGGTCTAGGCTTTTCTAATTCAACAGAGGCAAATTTTGTGCCAGTTCTCTTTTTTTTTTTTTTTTTTTTAAGTATCTGCTATGTCATGCTTGCATATTTTGTGAATGTGAAGCACTTGGGCACTTTCAACTCTCTCCGTGGAGCAAACATGAACTGTGGTATATGCTCTGTTTTGCAAGGACCTAGCTCAGAATGTTGACCAACAGGATGGTTTAACCATATATTCCTCCGCACTATATGCAACAGAAGGCCCTAAAAGGCACAAATCAGAATTACGACTCTTAATAAAGCGTTTTTCCTGTACCATTAAACTGGAACTTCTGTAGCACCATATGCAGAGAGTAATTGTATTCGCTTCTGTATGATGACTGCTATCGAGGGACAAAAACTCTCTCAACTGGAATAAACACAAGTTGCTGTTTAGTAGTCTTCATTCTTCAGAAATGGAGACTAGTTTTTGATGTTATCATAATTTTTGCACAATAAATCAAGCAAGATGCATAGAGATGTAATTTCACCAAAGATTTATTAACTATACAACCATATAGAAACTATAAGCTTTGTATGTTGAAATTAGAGGCTGAGAGAGAGCTCATATGTTTTCGATAATACATTTGAGCTTCTCCATCGCGATGATAAGTTTAGCTGCAATTCCACTATTCCAGGTTCAAAGCAGTTGTGCGCAGCATCAGCAACAATCTGTTTTAAGCAAAACATATAAGCTAGTGATGTGAACAATCTGACAGAAAGCAACTTCTTAAAAAATGCTTCGAAACAAAAATTCTTGTATGTAATTAGTTTTGGGCTAATGGACATGCTAATACTACTCTCTATATGACTTTAAACTATTGTTTCTAAACAAAACTATTAATTCATTTGACTTCCTAATTCATAGATAATATAACATCTTAGTACAAACAATTAAAGCCACTGCCATGACAGTAAGATGGAAATTAAACATCAAGAAAAACTTTAGTACAAAGTGAATAAGCATAGCTAGCAAGTCCAAAAGACTTCAGGACTAGACAATAGACATGTTAGAATGCATTGAATCTGTAGTCGCCGGACTTGACTGTAGCCGTCGTACTTGACTTACTGTAGCCGCCGGACTTGACTTATGTAGCCGCCGCCGGCACCACCTATCACACCTAACCGCTTAAATTGTGTCTATAAATAAAAATGCATGTAAATATTGTGATGCATCTGAAAATTTGAAAAAAAATCTGTAATATGTTTATCCTCAAGATCAATATAAACTATTTTTCTTCTGCATATATTTTCTCTTTACGTTTATCATCTTTCTTACTTCCGTTATAACAAACTGGTATCAGAGCTTGGTTGAGGCTGCTGTGTTTTTTTTCCATTCTAAAATTTTTGCCGGAATTTTTTCAAGCTCGTCGGAGAAGAAGACACTTTTCAGGCGGAGTTACTGTTCATCGTAGGAAAAGACGACACTGTTCAGGCGAAGTTACTGTTCATCGTCGGAGAAGACGACACTGTTCAGGCGGAGTACTGTTCATTACCGGAGAAGAAGGCACTGTTCACGGTACTGTTCACAAATACGGTACTGTTCATGTATACGGTTCTGGGAGAAAGATGTCTGATGGTATTAACGTTAAGGTCGACAAATTTACTGGGAGAAATAGTTTCAGTCTATGGTAAATCAAGATGCATGCCTTATTAAAGCAACAGGGGCTCTAGGCGTCGTTGAACACAAAAACGGCTTCTTCTGGAAGCGCTGAGATGAGCAATCTCGAAGAAAAGGCACACTCAACAATTCTGTTGTGCCTTGCAGATGATATTATTACTGAAATTGTGGAGGAGGATACCGCGTCAGGTTTATGGTTAAAGCTTGAAAGTCTCTACATGACAAAGTCTTTAACAAATAAGTTGCTTCTGAAGCAACGTCTGTTCAGTCTGCGAATGCAGGAAGGTATGCCTCTTCGAGATCACTTAGATCAATTAAACACAATTTTATTAGAATTGCGTAATATTGATGTTAAAGTTGAAGATGAGGATGCTGCTTTGATTCTGTTAGTTTCTTTACCATTATCGTATGAGAACTTTGTTCAATCGTTTATTGTTGGTAAAGATACTATTTCTCTAGAGGAGGTTAGATCTTCTCTTCATTCTAGAGAGCTGCGTCATAAGGCGGCTGGTACAGGTGCAGATAATCATGATGCTGGGTTGGTAGCTAGCGGGAGTACCGGACATGGAAAGTCGGGGAAGTATAAATCCAAGAAACCAGCTTCAAAGGGTTCGAGAGCTAATGATGTCTGCAATTACTGTAAAGAGAAGGGACACTAGAAATCTGACTGTCCCAAGAAAAGGAAGCAACAGGATAAATTGGTGGATACTGCTGCAGGAACTGCTGCTGTAGCTGATGCCAATTCCGAAGAAGATATTGCTCTAGTTGCTATCATGGACACGCATCACTCTGATGTGTGGATCCTTGACTCTGGAGCGTCTTACCATATATGTCCGTGTAGGGAGTGGTTCACAACCTACGAAAAAGTATACGGTGGAAAAATTTCTATGGCTAACAGTTTTGTTTGCGAGACTGTTGGAATAGGCTCGATTAAACTTCGGACACATGATGAAAGGTTTTGCACATTGAATGATGTTAGGCATGTTCCACTTATGACGAAGAATCTGATATCTCTAAGTATGTTAGACAACAAGGGTTTCAGTTTTAAAGGTGAAGGTGGAGTTTTACATGTCCGCAAGGGTTCTGATGTGGTTCTGAAAGGTGTTAAACGTGGTACCTTGTATCTTTTTCAAGGTTACACGTTAACAGGTTCTGTTGCTGTTGCGTCTTCGGAAATTGAAAAGGAAAATATGACCAAGTTGTGGCACATGAGGCTTGGTCACATGAGTGAAAGAGGGATGCAAATTCTATCAAAAGCTGATATTCTTTGTGGTCATAAGGTCACAGGTCTCGAGTTTTGTGAACATTGTGTTTTTGGAAAGCTATATCGCAGCAAGTTTCCTAAAGCAACTCACGGAACAAAAGGCGAACTTGATTACATCCATTCTGATTGTTGGGGTCCTTCCCGGGTGGAGTCTTTAGGGGGTCACAGATATTTTGTGTCAATGATCGATGATTTCTCAAGAATGACTTGGCTGTTCATCATAAAGCACAAAAGTGAAGTCTTTAAGATTTTTAAGCAGTGGAAGATGCTAGTGGAGAATCAAACAGGGAAGAAGATTAAGAGGCTGCGAACAGATAATGGCCTGAAATTTTGCTCATCCGGGTCTGCAAATTTCAGCAAGAATGTAGGGATTGCTAGGCATCATACAGTCAGGGATACACCACAGCAGAATGGTGTATCAGAGCGTATGAATCAGACACTTCTGGAGAGAGCTAGGTGTATGCTTTCTAATGCTAGACTAACTAGAAGATTCTGGGCAGAGGCTGTTAGTACAACGTGTTATTTGATTAATCGTGGACCTCACACAGGTATTCATCTCAAAACTCCTATTGAGAAATGGTCTGGTAAGCCTGCTGATTACTCCAATTTAAGAGTTTTTGGTTGTACTGTTTATTATCATGTAAATGAAGGTAAATTGGAGCCACGAGCTAAAAAGGGAATATTTGTAGGCTATGGGGATGGAGTTAAAGGTTATAGAATCTGGTCTCCATCTGAAAATAGGGTTATACTGAGTAGAAATGTAGTCTTTGATGAAAATTCTATGTTTAACCCTACTGTGAAGTCTACGATTGTTTCAGAAAGTGGTGGTGTTGAGAAATAGGTGGAGCAGGGAGTCACTCAAGATGAGAGTGAACCACAACAAGAAGTTCAACAACCACTGTCAGAATCAGAATCATCAGTACCAGTAGTAAATCAGCACAGTTTGGCTCTTGATCAATCGAGGAGAGCTAAGTATGGAGTGCCTCCAAAGAAATATGGTTTTGAAGATATGGTGGCATATGCACTACAGGTAGCTGAAGAAGTGGATCCTAGCTCTGATGAGCCATCCACTTACAAAGAAGCGGTGAGATGTACTGAATCTACAAAATGGTATGCTGCAATGGGAGATGAAATGGAGTCACTTCAGAAGAATAAGACTTGGGAATTAGTCAAGCGGCCTCGAGACAGAAAGATTGTTACTTGTAAATGGGTCTACAAGAAGAAGGAAGGAGAAACATCGGTTGAAGGTATCAAGTATAAAGCTCGGTTAGTAGCTCGAGGGTTCACTCAGAAAGAGGGAGTAGATTACAATGAGATTTTTTCACCAGTGGTCAGACACACTTCCATCAGGGTGCTACTAGCGATAGTTGCACATCATAATCTGGAGCTTGAACAACTCGATGTGAAGACAGCTTTTCTGCATGGAAAGCTGGAAGAGGAGATATACATGACTCGGCCAGATGGTTTTCAGGTTCCTGGAAAAGAGGACTATGTGTGCAAGTTATTGAATCCCTTGTATGGGCTAAAGCAGTCTTCGAGGCAGTGGTACAAGAAATTTGATAGCTATATGATAGGTATTGGCTACACCAGGAGTCCGTATGATTGCTGTGTTTATCATAGTAAGACATCAAATGGTTCTTTCATTTATCTGGTCCTGTATGTAGATGATGTGTTGATAGCTGCAGAGAACAAGTCTGATATTCAGAAGTTGAAAGGTTTCCTCAGTGCTGAGTTTGAAATGAAAGATTTGGGTGCGGCTCGGAAAATTCTGGGAATGGAGATTTATAGGGATAGAAGCAAAAGAAAGCTCTTCTTATCACAGAAGGGATACATTCAGAAGATTTTGTCAAGGTTTGGCATGTCTACTACAGCAAAGCCCATTGATACTTCTAGTGCTACAAATGCACATCTGTATGTCGCTTTTGCACCTAAGTCTGCTGAGGAAAAGAGTATATGTCTCGAGTTCCCTATGCTAGTGCAGTAGGAAGCTTGATGTATGCAATGGTCTGTACTAGACCCGATCTTGCACAGTCTGTCAGTGTTGTTAGTAGGTTCATGGATGATCCAGGCAAGGAGCATTGGCAAGCTGTGAAGAGGGTTTTTCGGTACTTAAAAGGTACGTCTGATGTTGGTCTCATTTATGGAGGTGATACTGAGTGTTTGGTGACAGGGTTTTCAGACTCTGATTATGCTGGAGATGTTGACAATAGAAGATCTATGACTGGTTATGCTTTCACTCTGGGTGGTTCGATTGTCAGTTGGAAAGCTACTCTGCAACCTACAGTGACTTTGTCTACTACAGAAGCAAAGTACATGGCATTGACAGAAGCCGCAAAAGAAGGAATCTGGTTGAAAGGATTGGTCAGCGATCTGGGTCTATATCATGATCAGGCTACAGTATTTTGTGATAGTCTCAGTGCAATCTATTTAGCCAAGGATCAGGTCCATCATGAGCGGACTAGCACATAGATGTGAGATATCATTTTCTAAGAAGTGAGAAGAGAATCAAGGTGAGCAAAGTGGGTACTGCTGATAACCCAGCTGATATGCTCACCAAGCCGGTTCCACATAGCAAGCTTCAATATTGTTTGAACTTGCTAAATGTTCGGAGTTATTGATTGCCCTTTTTTTGGGAAAAATCTGAGGCAGAAGAGTTTTTTTTATCTGGTACATCTGGCATTATTATGATGCATCTGGTACATCTGTTATCTGTTTTTTGTGAGAGGATTCAAGTCAAGGTGGAGATTTGTTAGAATGCCTTGAATCTGTAGCCGCCGGACTTGACTTACTGTAGCCGACATACTTGACTTATATAGCCGCCGGCGGCACCACCTACCACACCTAACACCACCCACCACACCTAACCCCTTAGATTGTGTCTATAAATAGAAATACATGTAAAGATTGTGATGCATCTGAAAAATCTGTAATCTGTTTAGCCTCAAGATCAATATAAACTATCTCTCTTCTGCATATATTTTCTCTTTACGTTTATCATCTTTCTTGCTTCCGTTATAACAAAACACACTAATAGTATCCAAAAATCCTCAAACATGCAATAATCCATCAAATTTAAGGACCAGACAGTCAATCATCTCCACTGAAACCAATATCAAGAGTAGTACCCAGACTTCCAAATGTTCTCTAAATTTCTGTCATCTTCTCCAAATGAAGAGTCTGCACATCTTTCAATTTAGTTTTAGCATGATCAATGTTGGATTGCAGATCTTGTAGTTTCTTTTGGCATCATCAACAGGAGCTTGCAGATTTTGTAGTTTACTTTTGTCATTATCAATAGTGTTAAGTAACCAACTCATCTAAAACCTTAAGGTGTTAGAGGAAGGCCCAACTGGATCTTTATATTATATTCTAACACTCCCCCTCACTCGAGAGCCCATTTTTGGGTCGAGAGTGGATCACGGGCGCCCATCTTTGGGCATTAGGGACCTCTGCGTGCCTGAGCTCTGATACCATGTTAAGTAACCAACTCATCTAAAACCTTAAGTTGTTAGAGGAAGGTCCAACTGGATCTTTATATTAAATTTTAACAAATACGACAGTCAATTTCATGTAGCTCGAAAATTAGAGGCTTCGAGAACTGGAGATGGTCAATATAGTCCAGGCGCTTCACCACCCAACTTACATTGAATCCCAGATTCTGCATGTAAGCGAAATTATTCTTGTACTCAACGATAATCTCAGAATCAACCTTAATCATAGATATTATGATAAACTCATTCAAAAAAGTGCACAACATATTTGGCTCATTGTATGTAAGTTCTTGTCTTTCGTGGTGAATTGCTCAAAGATTTCTGGGTACTTACGCATAATGTGATGAGTGGGCATACAAATTCGGACTTAACCTCGTGGCCCTGCCATAACCCAAAACCTCTATAACTCCTCACATGCACGGTAATATTGTCAACTCAGGATTTTATTAATATTTTGACAAAATTTGAAATTCACTGACTTATTTGAGAGATATAATAGATCCATTACCTAGTGCAAGGATTTTAATTTTGAGTATTGCTAGGAACCCAAAAATTCTTTCCAAAAATTTTTAGATGGTTGGTGTGAATGTAGGAGGTCAAATCCCATTATTATTTTTATAACCAATTAAAAGCAAACACATGACATTTGGGGAAATTTTTTAGACACTTTTTTGGTTCCCTACCATTTTTGTTTAATTTTATATTGACAAGATTTAAAATTCACTGACTTGTTTCTACATTACCTACGAATGTAGGCAGCACAAATGTGTATATATTTGGGCCTCAAAATCAAGATATATAGCCCACCTGTTTCTGAAATCCCACAAAAATGTTGTATTGAAAAATGGTGGGCTTCAAACAAAGAAAAGCGGCGATATGTCGATTAAAACAAATCTATACAATATATACAATATATTATACTATATATACAAATCTATACAATATATATATACTATACTATATATCTATACAATCTATACTATTATATAAAAACCGAAACATTAAAATTTTAGTCGGTCGGTCGATACGGTACCTGTTGATTTTGCTTATTTACCCTTATTCAATTACAAATAAAATTCATCGTGCTAACTAATCAATTTCCTTTTGCAGGTTAAACATATTATCTTTTCCAATTTTTCAATAACTAAATAATTTCCCTTTTCAGGTAAAATACAACACCTTTTATATTTTATCTAACTAAAATTTTTCCTTTATTAATCAACTTTATTTTTCAAGTTAAACATAACCTTTTCTATTTTTCAGTAACTAAATAATTTTTCTTTTCAGGTAAAATACAACATATTTTACATTTTATCTAACTAAAAATGCTCACTTTCTAAAAACACTATGAACAATTTTGTTTAATAGAATAACATAATTAAATTATAATTACTATTAACTAATCAATTACCTTTTTTAGCCAAAACACGTTACATTTTCTCTTTTCTCTAACTAAAATCTCTCTTTTTCCAATTATACATGGACGATTACCTTTTTCAGCCAAAACATGTTACCTTTTTTTTCTTTTCTCTTACCAAGACCTCTCTTTTTCCAATTATATCACGGGCGTTTCTATTTAATAAAAATAAAATAACAATATTATAATACTAATAATTAACCAATTATCTTTTCAGCTAAAACGTATCATCGTTTCTATTTTTTCTAATTAAATTCCTTTTTTTTCTAGAAATATCACGGGCAACATTAATTTCTCATTTTCAAAAAACGCTATGAGCAATTTTAATTAGTAAAATAACATAATTAAATTATAATTGTTATAAACTAATCAATTACCTTTTTCACATAAATCATGTCACCTTTTTAATTTTCACGCCACTTTTTTATTTTCTCTAACTAAAATCTCTGTTTTTCCAATTATATCACTGGCGTAACTATTTAATACAATAAACTAATAATATTATAATATTAATAATTAACCGATTACATTTTTCAGCTATAACGTATTATCTTTTCTATATTTTATAAATAAAATCCCTCTTTTAATAGAAATATCACGGACAATATTAATTTCTCCTTTTCTAAAAAACATTACGAGCAATTGTATTTAGTAAAATAACGTTATTAAATTATAATTAATACAAACTAATCAATTGCCTTTTTCACCTGGAACATGTACTCTTTTAATTTTCTGTAACTAAATCCTCTCTTTTTCCAATCATATCACAGGCATTATATTTAATAAAATAAAATAATAATTTTATAATTACTAACAATTAACTGATTACCTTTTTCAGCTATAACTTATCATCTTTTCTATATTTTCAAACTAAAATCCCTCATTTTCTAGAAGTATCACGGATAACATTTATATAATTATTATCAAATCATTTCATATAATAATTTAAACCTGCAAATGTAACGCCCCCAAATCCGGGGTCAAAAGATTTGGGCATCACGCTAACAAACTCAATAATTCTAACAAAAATTGGCCATGATGTATTCGTAAATACAACATAAACCTGCTGAATACTAAACTAAAAATCTAAAATCAACATAAAACTGAAATAAAAATAAAAAAACTCAAACAAAAGCTCTTTGACCCCAACTCCCAACTAAGGATCTTAGGTTACAGTTCTAGAAACAAGAAAACCAAAAACCAACTTAAATACAACTCTATATACAAAACTTTATACAGACTTAATACACTGGTATAACTCCGAATGGAAGTATACCAGGCCAACTAATCAAATACTTACTATAACTACTAAACTATATTTACATACAATAATTCAACTTTAAATCTAAATACCCTGATCCATGTCAGCTTCATAACAGCATCCTACTTCTTCTTTCCACTTTCTGAACTACACAAGCTAAGCCTCGCCAACTAGTTTACTGAAAAGTTAGATTTTAAAAACAACAAGTGTGAGCCAAATAATGCTCGGCAAGTTATATATAGAACTGAACTGGATGAAATAAGAATGCAATAATTGCAATTCAAGAAATAGGAACAATAAATATGAGCGAAGGAATGCTCACCACTTTATAATCACTAGTATAATTGAAATCTGGATTCTTAACTTTAACAGAAGATTAATATCATTTAAAACATTTATAACTCAAAATCATAATTTCATAACTGAGAAGGTTTGTAATACTAGATTCAATACTTTTAATACTTGCAAAATACTTTAACTATCGCTTTAACAAAATCTCCAAGAAATTCTCAGTTACTCAAATTTCATTCATGTCACTAAGCGTTTTCACACCTAGCTGCCTAACCGGCCTGACAATCATGAGTTTGAATAAATAAAAAGATCTCAATTCATTCTCGATCCTTACTATCACTGCGCAACAAATGCCACAGCGACCATAATAACCGTGAATTAGTTTTCACCGTTCAAATCACTAGTATAATAACTTTCCATTTTTATACTAACAGTATTTATTAACTCAAATCATACTTTTAACTCAAATCATAACTTTTAACTCAAATCATAACTTTATATCCAACATACTTGGAAATGAAAATGTACTTTAACTTAAACATGCTATCATAAGAATATATTGCATAAAAACAACATTTAGTAGAATTGGAGTTTTCATCATACTCTGGACATTACGGGTGATCAGCCACGTAAAGTCCAGCTAAAAAACAATACTCTGGGATCCCTCACTAGGCACTTATTGACATTGGCCTTTACTACTCTGACCACGAAGCTGGTCCACATTTTTATAAAATTCTTCCAATTCCATTAAACTACTTTACTATCAATTAATCTCAGGAAACCATATACATTAAGAACATTATACTAAGACAAGGAATAAGAATGCAATACCAGCAAAAACTTTAACAGAATATTACTGACAATACTTAAGAAAGAATAATACTGGCAATAAAACTGAAATTCTACTTTCCACATGATATATGAATAAAATACATCCTTATCAATAATTTGAAGAAGAGGATACTAGCAATACGAATTTGAAGGGAATACTTATATTGAATAGAAACATATTTATCCCGCTTGAATGATAAGCGAGGGTTAGTACACTTGCCTCGATTCCAATGCGCCGATTCGCTACTTACTATTCTTCGGTCTGTACTCGATCACGCATTCATTTCCTTCAATCGTCTCGTCAACACGCTCGCTGGGTCCATATCGAATCCGTAATTATACTCGAAATAATAGCAAAGTACTATTTAGTACATAAACAACCCAATTGATAACTAATTACTTATAACTCGCAAAGAAATACATACATAAATATATATATATCCACACCTCATTAATCATCACATATGTACTTAAACACTCATACACATATATGCCTTTAAATCTTTAAATCAACGGGGATTTTTAGAAAATTTCGGCATGAAGTATTCGTTTATCGGACTATGGGCACAGCCCCTCAAATACAATTCAACCCTGTTTTTCAATTCAATAATTTAACCTTGTATACAATAAAAGAAAAATAAAGCTACTCCAACTTGCAGCAAACAATTAAGAAAATAACTACCCTGACTTGCAGCACCCAAATAATTAAGAAAATAACTAACAGTTTCTCCTGGCTATATAACATTTTAAAACAATACAATCAAGAAATAAATTCATATTACGTACGTATGTCTCGATCCGATCAAAATGTACCTCTAACTCCTTTATCCTTAAAATCACATTAATATCCTTAATGATTTAACAATTATAATTATCACTTACTAATAACATATAAATTACTACTCAATTATCTAAACATGTTAATTAACACTTAACAATTTATGACATTTGAATACTGCTCCACCATTGTATTTAAAGTAACATTTAAAATAATTTTAGAAATTTGGCCAACAACCCCTTTGCACGGGTAGCCCATTGCCGACACGAAAACAAAGTCTTCGAAACATAATTACAACAAACCAAGTATTGAACAGCTCAAACTATATTTACTGATTTACTACAAATTGAACAGTTTACAGTTACACCAACCAATTATATAATTTTCGAAAATTAAAATACCGCGTAATTAATAAAATTATTTCTCAGATTAAGTCAAATAGGATATCCGATAATAACCGAACAACATTTCGGAATAATCTAAAACAGAGCATGAATTGTACATCACTAATCAAAGTAGCAGCTACAATCACCAGTAGCAGAAATCGAATTACTACAGTAGAGGAGCCCCAAAATTTAACACCAATTTTCAACACCCAAACTGTACAATAGTAGAACACTGATTTCCACAGGCACCATCAATCAATGAATTCAACAGTAATACCAATCCAGGGGAAGGGAAAACACTGCTATAACACACACATACCACAAACGAATTAACACACACACGCACATACCATAAAAACACACACACACACGCCCGATGATATAACACCCATTAATCAGAATCGAACAACCAGGAAGCTATAAGTTCGACACCGGGACTGAATATACCTGCGCACCACAACTTGATCACTCACCATATACGGCCTTTACACACCCACTTCCGCACAAACCAGCGGGTTTCACGCACACCAGTAGCAAGCTCATCCATACACACTCCTCATCCCACCTATATGTACACTGTTTATATATATCGAGAGAAGAAGGGAGGGGAGTGAGGATGAGAAGGCGATGGAGAGATGTGAGGCGTGAGAGAACAGTCGAGAGAGATTGAGAGAGTGCTGGAGGTTTCGAGAAGAGACTGATGTTTCAATTTTGGGGAAAACTGATTTAAGGGGTTTAGGAATTAAAAGGAGATAAAAGTAGTTTAGGAATTTTACAAGAATTTTCTGAATAAAACAATTAAAATCCACCTTGTAAAATAGAAAATAAATAGGTAACAATTGAGGAAAAAAATCTATGTTTCATTTTTAAAATGTAGAGAATGAAATTATTTATCTCCTCATATTTTTAAAATATTTTTCGGATAAAAAATGAATTAAATATGAATTTTCAAAGTTTTGATCCTTTAAATACAATAAAACTCTTAAAATCATTTTAAAATACTCGACCACCCAAATTAATCCACCCAACAATTTTAAAAAACTCAATAAATATATAAAGATAATTTTACAAAAGATTTCATGATTTTTAAGCCCTCCGATAATTAAATAAAGATTTTTGAAGATCAATAATACTTGATTTAAATATTTTTAAATCACTAAAATACCAATAAAAAACTGTGGCACACATCGGCACACATAACTCAATATATACTCATATAAACTCAATACTAAATATCGTTGAATTCCACAACGATATCCTCAAATCCAATTCTATTCTTTAAATACCAATTAACATAATAAATAATAATAATAATTCCTAAAATAATCTGGTATCTTACAGCAAATTCATATTTTAAAAAAATTAATTGAAATTAATCAAAAAATTCATATAATATTAAAAACAATCTATGCATCGCACGAGTTTTAAGCTAGTAATATTAAAGTCGAAAAATTGAAAGTTTGTCGGTTTGGTTTTCGATTTAGAAAATCCTAAATCTATACTATTATATAAAAGTCGAAACATTAAAAGTTTTGGTACCTGTTTTTTGGTACGTTGTAAATTTACTTATTTACCCTTCATTATAAAGAAAAATATAAATGATATCTATACTATTAAAAATCTTAAAATAAATAATAACATAATATAATTAATGGTAAGTACTCGATTGTCTTTTTTCACATTTACTTTTAATTGAAGATATTACCTTTTATAAACAATTAAAAATATCAATCGTATCATATCTTCCAATCATTAATATTTCCTTTCGAATTAAAACACGTTACCTTTTTAATTTAAAACTAATCTTACAATCATTAATATATACCCGAAAATATCACATCCTATTTTTCAATTATTAATAAAATATATTAAAATCCGTGTACTTTGTTCATAATAAGAAAACATTAGTATAATCCATAAACATGATTATATTAAATTATATTAAATTAAAATTAATTAATTATATAATAGACGAAACATTAAAAATTTTGGTAGCTATTTTTTGGTATATGTTTTTTAGTGTTTCGTGAATTTACTTATTCAACCTTTATTATAAAGAAAAATATATACGACATCTATACAATTAAAACACCTAAAATAAATAATACATAATATAATTAATGCTAATTAGTCGATTGCCTTTTTCACATTTACTTTTAGTTGAAGATATTACCTTTTATGAACAGGTAAAAACATCAATCATATCATATCTTCCAATCATATCATATCTAGCAATAATTAATATATAACAAAAAATATCACATCATATCTTCTAATCACTAACAAAATATAATAAAAATCTGTATAATACGAATAATGACCATTAGATTTTTAATAAAAAATCAGAGTCGTTAGATCTAATGATTAAATATATTATATAATTAAATTAATTTACTAAAATTTCAAGGTTCGAATTCTATCAATGATATATTTATTTTAAATTTTATAATATAAGTTTTAAACCATGCATATCATTAATTAAATTTTTATTAAATTTTTAATATTAAAATTAAAATAAAATATTGTAAATAATGATTATATAAAAATGTAATGGAAACATAAAATAAAATTTGTTACATATCAAAAAAAATCCGTGCATCACACGGGTTATATCCTTTTTAATTTAAAACTAATCTTACAATCATTAATATATACCCGAAAATATCATATCATATTTTTCAATTATTAATAAAATATATTAAAAATCTGTATACTTTGTTTATAATAAGGAAACATTAGTATAATCCGTAAACATGAGTATATTAAATTATATTAAATTAAAACTAATTAATTATATAATAACCGAAACATTAAAAATTTTGGTATCTATTTTTTGGTATATGTTTTTTAGTATTTCATGAATTTACTTATTTAACCTTTATTATAAAAAATATATATATATATATGATATCTATACAATTAAAACACCTAAAATATTAAAATTAAAATGAAATATTGTAAATAATGATTATATAAAAATGTAATGGAAACATAAAATAAAATTTGTTCCATATCAAAAAAAAATCGTGCATCGCACGGGTTATAAGCTAGTATTAAAATAAATAATGAAATAATATAATTAATGGTAATTAGTAATTGTCATTTTCACATTATTTTTAGTTAAAGATATTACCTTTTATAAACACCTAAAAACATCAATCGTGCCATATCTTCAATTCATTAATATTTCCTTTCTAATTAAAACACGTTATCTTTTTTATTTAAAACTAATCTTACAGTTATTAATATATACCCGAAAATATCACACCATATTTTTTAAATTTTATTTTAATATAATTTAATGTACTCATGTTTGCGGATTATACTAATGTTTACTTAAAATTAAAAAATTATGAAAATAGTAATTATATAAAAACATAATTGTAACATTAAATAAAATTTAATAAACACCTAAAATATCGTATTTTTCATTCAATTTAAAATATGTTTACTTTTAATTGAAGATATTACATTTTATAAACGCCTAAAATATCGTATCTTTTAATTATTAATATTTGTTTATAATTAAAACATAATCTTCCAATCATTAATATATACCCAAAAATATCACACCTTGCCTTTCAATCACTAATAAAAATATAGTATAGAAATTCGTATACAACGAATAATTACCGCTAGATTTTTAGCAAAAAATAAAAACCATTAGATCTTGATATGGGTTAAAAGTAAACCCTAAAGACACATTTAATGTGACATTAATTAGACCCAGCATGGTCCAAACGTGGGCCCACCAGATAGGCCCAAAACCTATTTTTGATATTAATTTCGTAGTTAATATTGAAGGCAATAAACAGCTCAGCAAATACGAGTTAAATAAGAATAATACTCCTACCAAACAGCCTCCAAGGCATCAAATTTAATAAGGAAACAGACTCCTACAAGGAAGGCGTCTAGAACCTTCCTCAAGGCGGTGGCTTGCCCACCAAGTATCCGAATCCTATCATAATTCTAAGGCTTCTCAACTTATATAAAGGGCCTGACCTCTCATTCTCAGAACTACGTTTTGGCTTGATTCTCAGTACGAGATACGTAGGCACTCTGTGATGACCGATTAGTCTCAAACACTGAAACAACCATTAAAGCACGAAGCTCCCGAACCCTAGCATTAAATACAATTTTGTAAACTAAATTTTATTCCATAACATTTGGCACCGTCTGTGGGACGCAACATCAACCATGGTTCAAACACGAAGAACAACATCAACCTCGACTGAGGCCATACCCCTTAGCTCTGCTCCACCTGCCACTTCATATCCGCTTATCACTATTGAAGAAGGACAATTACCCCCATCAACAGGGGCGATCATTCAACCTCTAGTCTCTCAACCCCGAGGGACGACTCCCCATGTTGAGGGAACTCTACTAGTGGTCGTCCATCAAAGCCAAGAAGCTAACCCTCTTCAGATGGTGGTTTCTCCTCTTGGTAACGTTAATCATACGCTACCCCCGGAGGTACAGATCCACACTACGGATCTCCCCTTGAATACCAACCCGATGTATGGGCTGCCTAATTATCCCCCTCGACAAAGGGAACTTGGACCAAGCGGTCATGCCTTGCAGATCCGAGATCGAGAGTATGATGACTACTCTGGTCCCTATACTGATGATTCATCATCATCTGAGGACGATGATCGAGATGAAGCCCCGAGGAGGCGACATACTAGCAAAGAACCTCTAAGGAGGACACGAAGTATCCATGATGGACCCCCCTTGACAGCTGCTGAGAGGATCAAGGCTTATGAGACTGAGATCTTAAAGTTGAAGGACGATATGGCGAGAGAACAAGCTAGATTGAATCAAACTCAGCCTCCTCCAACCACAGAGAGGATTCCCATCATCGACTTGGAGAGGTCTTCAAGGAGACAGAAAAGGGCTGATGCCCCAACTGGAAGAACAACAAGGGTGGAAACCCCCAAGGGTAACCCCAAAGATCTGATGCCACTAGGAGATCCTGATGATCCCACACCCCCGTTTACTGAGGAGGTGATGAATGCTCGTATTTCAAAGAAGTTCAAGATGCCGACAATCAAGGCTTATGATGGAACGGGTGATCCCGCAAACCACGTCAGGACGTTCTCAAACGCACTGATGTTGCAGCCTGCAAGTGATGCTTTAAAGTGTAGGGCATTCCATCAAACTCTGTCAGGCATGGCTCAAAGATGGTATAGCCACTTGCCCACGAATTCAATTGGCTCCTTTAAGGAGTTGAGTGCTGCTTTTGTTATCCAGTTCATCAACGGAAGAGTTCACGAGAAAAGCTCCGCATCTCTCATGTATGTGGTGCAAGGAAAGAACGAAACTTTGAGGGATTACCTCAAGAGATTTACTAAGGAGACATTGAATATCACTGATTTGGAGAACAAGGTGGCCATGATAGCCCTCGAACACGGAACCACTGATCTCTTTTTTAAAAGGTCATTGGAAAAACACCCCCCTAAGAATATGGCTGAGCTCCAACGAAGGGTTGATAAGTATATTAAAGTTGAGGATAGCATGAAGAAAAAAGCCGCAGAAGGTAATGGAAAAGGTAGCAATGGTTCAAAGAAGCGAAAGCAAGAGCAAGAGTACGATGCTAGGGACAAGTATCCCCGAATTAGCAAGGACTCTAACTCACCGCCACCAAAGAAGAATTTTGGACCAAGATTTTCTGACTATGCAAGGTTGAATGCTCCTAGGAGTCAGATCTTGTTGGAAATTGAGAAAGATAAGGAATTCCGATGGCCGAAGCCACTTATGGGAGACCCCGCAAAACGAAACAAGGATCAGTACTGTAGGTACCATAAGGATGTGGGACATGATACCGATGATTGTAGGCAACTCAAAGACGATATTGAATTCTTGATCCGAAGAGGGAAGCTAGGCCAGTTCACGAAGGGTGAAGATCGTGGAAATTAAAGGAGGGATTATGACAGGAAGAACTCGAAACTCTCGAAAGGCGTATGCCAGAGAAGTGATGCACATCGTGGGAGAGGCCCCCGAAACGTGCTAAGACTGAGATAGTGATTGGTTTTGATGATTCAGACCTCGAAGGGGTGAAGTTCCCCCACGACGACCCGTTGGTCATAACCCCTGTAATTGGAAATTCGGAAGTAAAGCGAGTCCTGATAGATAATGGAGCTTCTGTTGATATCCTATTTCATGACGCGTTTGTAAAGATGGGGTACACTGACTCTCAGTTGACCCCAACCAACATGCCTATCTACGGATTTAATGGAGTTGAGTCCAAAGTTGAAGGGACTATTCAGTTGCCCATGACTATTGGGCAGGAACCTAAGGAGGTTACTCAGATGCTGAATTTTTTGGTGATCAAGGCTGCCTCGACATACAATGCAATCCTGGGAAGAACCGAACTTCATGCGTTCAAGGCTGTTGCCTCTACCTATCACATGAAGGTCAAGTTTCCAACCCGGAATGGTGTTGGAGAACAGAAAGAAGATCAGAAAATGGCTAGAAGTTGCTATGTGGCTGCTTTGAATGCCGATGGAGTTGGGGGGCAGGTCCTTCCAATTGAAGACATGGATATCCGCAATGATGATGAGCACCGAGGGAAGCCAGCAGAGGACTTGATCCCCATACCTCTAGAGTTGGGCGACCCTGAGAAAGTAACTTATATTGGAGCTTCTCTGAAGGAGCCCTTGAAGGGAAAGTTGACAGTATTCTTACAAGAGAATAGCGATGTGTTTGCTTGGATAGCAGCTGATATTCCAGGGATTGATCCCCAACTCATAACTCACAAGTTGAATGTTGATCCTAAACGGAAGATAATAAAACAGAAGAAAAGGAATTTTGCTCCTGAAAGGCAAGAGGCCATTAAGCAAGAAGTTGACAAGCTCTTAGAGGCTGGGTTTATTGAAGAGATTCAGTTCCCCGAATGGTTGGCTAACCCTGTGATGGTCAAGAAGGCAAATGGGAAGTGGGGATGTGTATAGACTTCACTGATTTGAATGATGCATGCCCGAAGGATTGTTTCCCCCTGCAAAAAATAGACATGTTGATAGATGCCACAGCTGGACATGAGATGTTGAGCTTCATGGACGGGTTCAGCGGCTACAATCAGATTAAGATGCACAAGGATGACATCCCAAAGGTATCTTTCATAACTGACTTTGGTGTTTTCTGCTATCTTGTTATGGCTTTTGGTCTAAAGAATGCAGGCGCTACTTATCAACGACTAGTGAATAAGATATTTGCTCATCTGATTGGAAAAACCATGGAGGTCTATGTTGATTACATGTTAGTCAAGAGCCTATTCAAGGCAGACCACATTAAGCACCTCAGAGAGGCATTCGAAGTACTGAGGCACCACAAGATGATGTTGAATCCAGCCAAGTGTGCTCTTGGTGTTGGATCCGGAAAATTTTTGGGTTTGATGGTTTCAAAGAGAGGCATAGAGGCCAACCCTAACAAGATCAAGGCAATTTTAGATATGGAACCGCAGCACTCTATAAGAGATGTGCAGAAGTTGACGGGCCGAGTAGCAGCCTTAGGAAGATTCATCTCCAAGTCTGGTGATAAATGCTTGCCTTTCTTTCAAGAATTGAAGAAGGTGAAAAATTTTGAGTGGACACCTGAAAGCCAAGAGGCCTTTGAACAATTGAAGAAATACATGGCAGTAGCCCCGTTGTTGGCCAAGCCTAGCCCTGGGGAGACTCTTTACTTATATTTGGCGGTATCCAAACAAGCACTGAGTGCCATCCTCATTCGCAAATAGAACAACGTTCAGAAACCTGTCTATTATATGAACAAGGTGTTGCATGGGGCAGAGTTGAATTACTCTCCCATTGAGAAGTTTGCTTTGGCATTGATAACAGCCTCGAGGAAGCTACGACCGTACTTCCAGGCACACAAGATTGAAGTCCTGACAGACCAGCAATTGAGGAACATATTGCATAGCCCAAAGGCCAGTGGAAGATTGATTAAGTGGGCAATCGAACTTGGAGAATTTGACATCGCGTATAAGCCTCGAACAACCATCAAGGCTCAGGCATTGGCTGACTTCGTGGTTGAATGTACCATTGGAAATCAAGAAGTCGGGGGGCAGGAGATAGTGACCACCCCTGGAAGAAAGGATAAAGATGAAGAGCTTGTACCTGATCAGAGGGAATATTGGGTTCTCTATATTGATGGAGCATCAAAAACAAAATCTAGTGGTGCAGGTTTAGTCTTGCAAAGCCCCGATGGGTTCACAGTTGAGTATGCTTTGAAGTTGAACTTTCTAACAACCAACAACGAAGCTGAGTACGAAGCCTTGATAGCCGGGTTAGGCTTGGCCAGAATCATGAGGGTCAAGAATTTCAAAGTTTGTGGGGATTCAAGACTAGCGGTATCGCAAGTGAATGGTGAATTTGAAGCCAAGGATGAAACTATGGCGAAGTATTTGAGAGTTGTGAAAGCTGTTATGACTCATTTTGAGGAGTGCTATGTGAAGCACATTCCGAGAGAAGAGAACGTTAAGGTCGATGCCCTGTCTAAGTTCGCTTCTTCTAAGATAGAGAATTATGCAGGGAGTGTTTACTTCCAGGTCTTGAAGGCCCCGACCATTAACTCTAAGTTGGTAGCACCGATTGATGTAGGAAGCTATTGGATAGATCCCATCAAAGCTCACATCGAAACCGGCTGGCTCTACGACAATGCCTTGGAGGCACGGAAGTTGTCAGTGAGAGCATTGGGATATGCCTTGATTGAGGGCATACTTTACAAGAGGTCATTTGTCATCCCATACTTGAAGTGTTTGAGGCCCAAAGAGGCAAACGAAGCTTTGGAGGAAGTTCATGAAGGTATCTGTGGGAAGCACTTGGGGGGCAGAGCCCTAGCTCACAAGATTACTCGTTTGGGATTTTATTGGCCAGAGATGTTGGTCGATGCGCATAATTATGTCAAGAGGTGCGACAGATGTCAGAAGCACGCTCCCGTTGTAAGGCAGCCGCCTGAGATGTTAACGTCGATTAACTCTCCTATCCCATTCGCCATGTGGGGAATGGATATACTTGGTCCTTTTCCCGTAGCCTCAGCACAAAGGAAGTTTCTGATAGTAGCCATTGACTACTTCACCAAGTGGACTGAGGCTAAGCCCTTGGCCAAGATAACCACCAAGAAAGTTGCTCAATTATTTTGGGAGAACATCATTTTTAGGTATTGAATCCCACGTATCCTTGTAACAGATAACGGAAAACAGTTCAACAATGAGGAGTTTAAGAAGTATTGCGAGGAAAATGCTATTGAGCTTCGTTTCACTTCAGTAGCTCACCCTCAATCAAATGGACAGGCAGAAGTAGCAAACCGTATTATCCTGGATGGAATAAAAAAGAGAGTCGAACGCTCAAGGAATACTTGGGTGGATGAGTTACTGCCCATACTTTGGGCATATCGCACCACCTGTAAGGTGACGACCAGAGCAACCCCGTTTTTTTTGGCTTATGGAGTCGAGGCAGTTGTGCCCTTAGAAATTATGCATGCATCACCTCGGGTTGAAGCATTTGAGCCTGAGACCAACAGAGAAGGCATGAGACTTGCTCTTGATCTGATTGATGAAGTTAGGGATGAAGCACACGCTAGGAATGCAGAGCATCAGAAGAGGGCATCTTTTCATTACAACCAAAGGGTTAAGGAGAGGTTCTTTCGACAAGGCGACTTAGTTCTGAGGAAGATAGAGGCTTCTGGAGTTGGCCAGAAGGGAAAGCTAGCCCCTAACTGGGAAGGGCCATACCGAGTCAAGAAGACACTAGGACGAGGATCCTACAAGCTGGAAACATTGGATGGGAACGAAGTGCCACGTACTTGGCATGCTTTGAATCTGAAGATCTATTATGTTTGAGCTATCCTTGTAAGGACTTAGCTTTTTATCTATTCATTAAGAGAAGTAGAAATAAGGTATGAAGAAACCATCCCAGGGCCGAGCGCCCCGAGTAGGACAATAGTAAACTATGTAAGGGTTGAACCCATTTCGAATTATTAATGCAATATTGTTTTCCATTCTATGATTCTGTGATTCCAACTATGTACCTAGCACTCGATAAGTGTAAGTCTAGAAAGATCAAGTACCGAAAATAAATGAACATACGAATGAGGAAAACAAGTACATAAATAAAACACCCCCGAAGGGCCATGGTTTAAATTCGGTTACATCACTTAGGCAAATAAAGTTAAGTCCCGAAGGACTCTGATTGAAAGATAAAAACATATATAGAGCCACAAGTGGCTAACAAGGCCGTACAAGGCCACGAAGCAATCCCAACTACTCCTCTGCGGATTCCTCTTCACCGCTTTCCTCTTCACCGCTTTCCTCCTCACCGCTCTCTTCCTTCGAGTCTTCCTCATCGGAGCCATTATCCGGTTCGGCCTCCACCATTGGCTGAGCCATAGGCTCCACTACCTCAACCTCTTCCTCCTCGGAAGATGAACTACTTCCATTCTGAACCACCCTCTTTGTAGGGATCGGTTGGCGAGCCACTCCGTCTTTCCTCGTGGGCATAGGCTTTTTCCCGTGAGAGCCCGAGGAAAATGAGTCATGGCTGGCAGCTTGAACAGCTCCTTTAGAGCTAGATCCAGAACGTCGATGGCTACCTCTGGAACCGGATCCCGATGTTTGAGGAACAGTTTTAGTTCCCGAACCAGAAGCGTGATAAGCCAAGTTTCCTCCACCAGCACCCCAGTTAAGGCAAGGAAAGTCCGATGGGATGATAACTGAGGGATACTTGTGACTCACAACTTCGATTGCCTTATCCCAACCAACGGACATGTTGAAGGGGTGCACCTCATCATCATGCTCATCCATGAATTTCAGAAAATCTTTGGACCTATAATAGGCCTCAATCACCTTGTCAGCATCAGATGCTTTCTTTCTGGCTAAAGAAGCAAGTTGTTTGCAGGAGGATAAAGCATCCGCTTCGGCACGGATAACCTGGGAGTGCAAATCTTGAATTTCTTCCTTGAACCTTGCTGAATCATTCTTCAAAGATACATTCTCATCTCTAAAGGCCCGGCCTTGGGTAGAGACAGTCTGAAAGTAAGCATTAGCCTGCAAACAATGAAGTTGATAAGGCATAAGGAGTTTATAAAGTCAAGATCAATAACAGTACCGAACTCATCAGATAGAGTGTCATACCTGATATAAGGCTTGAGCACCCATAAGCTGAGATTCTTCCATCTTGTCGCCCGCATGCAAACTCACTTGATCGGGAGGAGTGATTGAAAGTTTGGACCAGTCTAGAGCTAGGTGAGGGCTCCCAAGGACTGAGTCTTGTTCGCAGATACCCCATGATGGTATAAAAGGGGTCCTAATACCCCCGTCAGCATTTCGGGATCTTTTCCCGCCTTGCGAGCAGCCTTCCAAGAAGTGAGGAATGCGAGGCTTAGTGGGATTCAGTAGTTCCTCAACCTTTTTCTTCATTCTTTTAGTCACGATCGGTTGGTTCTCGGGACGACTGTCAATCTCCTCAGCAGCTGAAATGCAATATGAAATATATCGAAATAAGAACAGACAGAGTTCATAATAGCTAAGTAAGAAAGTTACCCTCAATGGAAAGAAAGCTAAGGCCAGCCTTAACAAGATTCTTTTCATTCAAAAAAATCTTATAATGGGTACGGCCATCATCAGCAAGAAGCTTATCTCGATCTAGTAGATCTGAATCACTAAGTTCACACACGAAATGTGAACTATCCTCCAGAGATCCAAATCTCTTCACAAAGAAGTTACCCCAATCACCACCTTCCGACTCAAGAATTACAAACTCCCTCTCCCAGAAATGTTGAGAATCTGGAAAGGAAAAGGGATTTACTATGTGTGGAAGTTTGGCACGGTGTTGAAAACTGATTCATCCTTTCTTGCAGTCAGAAGAGTTCCTGGCCCCGAAGATACTCCGAAACATCGTAGTAGACAATGGGATGCCCAACTGGCGTCATTTTATTATGAAAATAATGATGAACCTCCAGGCGTTGGGATATAACTGACAGGGGTGGATTTGAAGCTCTGCCAGCAATCTGATGATAAAAGGATCGACCGGGAATCTGAACCCAGCGTCTAGGGCACCCAGTGAACGCAAATCCTCTCAGGATGCCAGTTGCAGGTTCTGTCTGTTGGGCTTGGAAGACAAACCTTAATAGCACTTGGAAAATGGTATGTCTTCCTGATTTCTTTGACATCTCACTCCTTCAACTTACATGGACAATGAAAGGAGTCTAAGCTTGCACTATTAGGGAATACTTCCCCCATAATGCTTAGTAGATCTAGCATGGATTCAAATCTATGCTCAACATATGAAGGGGGTTTTATTTTTTCCTTACCTTTGGCGGTCCTCATCTTGCTCCTCTTGGCAAATGCTTCCATCATGGAGACCGAAGGAGCAGTTGCGCGATTGCCTTCCGACATCTTGATCTTGAACTTGAAACTTGATCTTAAAACTTGAACTTGATTTTGAAGCTTGATCCCCGACTGGGACTAGAAGGCTAGAGAGCTTGAAAACTTGAAAACTTTGAAATGAAGAAGTGAAATGAAATGAAGGCTACCTCACTTCTTTTATAGAAGAAGCATGACCTGCTATATCAGGTTGAAGTTCAGCCTGATTCACGTTAACAGGTCATCTATCATTTATAGATGAAAAAGTACAGAAGTTACCCATTTTATACGGAAGGAATCACTATAATTCATACAATATAGAGAAAAAACAGCAGATATAATTGTTGAAATTGCAAAACAAATGACCTTCGAAAGGCTAATTGCGCTTAATAAGTTAAATAAGGAGATTAACCTTGAGCACGAGATTAGCAATGCTAATTATAAGTTCAGGAGTAATCTTGCTGAAAGTCACGAATGACCAAAATAGTAACTTACGATCAACATCCGGGATCCATGATTTCTTTTAGGACCACGGATGATTTTAGATCCGGGATCCATGATTTCTTTTAGGACCATGGATGATTTTAGATCCGAGATCCATGATTTCTTTTAGGACCACGGATGATTTTAGATCCGGGATCCGTGATTTCTATAAAACCATGGATGTTTTTAGGTCCGACCACGAAGTGGCCGACCACGACACCCGGAGGGCCGCAGCCGACCACGAAGCAGCCGACCACCACACCCGAAGGAGCCGCAGCCGACCACGAAGCGGCCTACCACCGCTCCCGAAGGAGCCGCAGCCGACCACGAGGTGGCCGACCACCGCACCCGGGGAGCGCCAACCGACCACCAGCTGGCCGACCACCGTGTTTCGAAGGCCTTTGGCCGACCTCCGACTGGCCGATCACGGACTACCCGTAGATCCAGCCGATCACGGGTGGTTTGTGGTCCAAGTCCTCGAGTTTTTCGGCCAACCACGGTTGATTTTCAGTACTAGAACGAAGTCACCATTTAGTGCCGTTTAGCATCGTTTAACATTGTTTAAATGTCGTTCAAGGCTGTTTAGCGCTGTTTAGTGCCGTTTAGTGCCGTTTAGTGCTGTTTAGTGCCGTTTAGCACCGTTCAACGCCGTTTAGCGTCGTTTAACATTGTTTAAACGTTGTTCAAGGCTGTTTAGTGCCGTTTAGCACCGTTCAACGCCGTTTAGCGTCGTTTAACATTGTTTAAACGTCGTTCAAGGCTGTTTAGCACCTTTTAGTGCCGTTTAGCACCGTTCAACGCCGTTTAGTGTCGTTTAACATTGTTTAAACGTCGTTCAAGGCTGTTTAGCGATGTTTAGTGCCGTTTAACGTCGTAAATGCGTCGGTTGCTCCACGCTTTACATCAAGATAATAATCGTGAAAACACTAGTGTACAAAAGTAAACCCCGACCCAAAGTCTCGAATATAGACAGTTAAAAACTTCAAGGAAAGCCTGATCAGTTTTCCCAGAAGTTGGGGGGCAAATGATATGGGCTAAAAGTAAGCCCTAAAGACACATTTAATGTGGCATTAATTAGACCTAGCATGGTCCAAACGTGGGCCTACCAGATAGGCCAAAAACCTATTTTTGATATTAATTTCGTAGTTAATATTGAAGGCAATAAACAGCTCTGCAAATAGGAGTTAAATAAGAATAATACTCCTACCAAACTTAGCCTCCAAGGCATCCAATTTAATAAGAAAACAGACTCCTACAAGGAAGACGTCTAGAACCTTCCTCAAGGCGGTGGCTTGCCCACCAAGTATCCGAATCCTACCATAATTCTAAGGCTTCTCAGCCTATATAAAGGGCCTGACCCCTCATTCTCAGAATTACGTTTTGGCTTGATTCTCAATACGAGATACGTAGGCACTCTGTTATGACCGATTAGTCTAAAACACGGAAACAACCATTAAAGCACGAAGCTCCCGAACCCTAGCATTAAATACAATTTCGTAAACTAAATTTTATTCCATAACAGATCTAATGATTAAATATGTTATATGATTAAGTTACTTTACAAAACATTCAAGATTCGAATTTCGTCAACGACATATTTAATTTAAAATTTCATAATATAAGTTTCAAACCATGAATATTATTAATTAAATTTATATAAATTATTTAAATTAAAATTAAGATAGTTATATATAAAAATATAATTGTATATTTGTAACATAATATAAAATTTATTTCATATCAACAGAAACTCGTACATCGCACGGGTTATAAGCTAGTATACTATAATAAGCGAAAGGGGTATAATTTGTAGTTTGGTTAACCCCTTTTCTTGGTTATCCCTCATTTTTGTTTATCCCTAATTCTGACCGTTAAACACAATAATACTAAAAGTTGTAATATACAGAGGTATAAGGTACGATTCCTGCCAACAACATATTAATTTATATTTAATACTAAAAATTATTATATATAAAGATTTATGTTTTTTTTTGCAATAACATATTCAAATTAATATTTGTAATATTATATTAAAGTATAAATAAATTTTAAAAAATTAAAAGTGATTAAAAGTAACCCGTGCTTTGTACGGTGGGCTATAAGATAGTTTTAATTAATTTATATGAAATAAAAAAATTTTATATTTATTTTACAAAAAATTCAATTTTGCAGTCGAATGTAACAAAACGCAATCAAAATCAACCTTAACTGCAACAAAAAATAGCTAAATGTTTTTATATGATATATTTTAAGTCGTATATTAAATGATACATGCATTTTATTGCTTTTTGTTTAAACTATATATTTATAAATATTTTTAGAAAATAAAAAAAACCACGAATAAATTAAGAAAATATACTATTTAAATAATGTTCTTGCTAAAATGGTAAGTTAAAATAATATAAACTAATATTTAGTTGAAAATCGCTTATAAAATCTCAACTCACGATGAAAACGCTATCCCTAACCCTGCCCTTCCTGATTTTCTCCCTGACATTGGTCTCCAAAATTTGTTCCTTGTGAATTGCATGGCAAATATTACTCATGAAGACAGCGCTAACCCTAACCCTGCCCTTCCCGAAGAGATGATCTACGAAATGCTCTCAAGACTTCCTGCTAAGTCTCTTTCAGAATTTCAGTATGTTTGCAAGTCATGAAAATCTCTGACCGAACATCATAAAACCACTGATTTGAGTACTTTAGTCCGATTACTTGTTATAAGCTTAAGTAGGGCTATAATTTGAACCGAACCGAGTTGGGTATTCACCAAACGAATTCAGGTTGTTTAATAAACGAGCCGAGTCGAACCGCTCGTTTAAGTTAAACGAGCTCAAACCTCTTACCGAACCCGACTCGTTCAATAAATGAGTAAATCGAGTTTACTCGCAAGTTAAACGAGTCGAGTTTACTCGCGAGCTAAACAATTAAAAATATAAAAAAATTAACTAATTTTAATATTTAAATAATAAAAAAATTATTTAAACGAGTTCGAGCTCGAGTTGCTCACGAGCTGCTCGGCTCGAATTACAGCTCTAAGCCTAAGCCTAATCTAAAGCGATCAAATTGTACTGATGCAGGCTAAAAATCAATATTCATAAAACGCGATCAAAGTTTTAAGTACATGGAGTTAAATTTGATTTTGACTTATTAAATTTTTGGTATTATTACAAAATATATCTACTTTATCACAATCTGTTTTTAGTTGTATCAAGAATAATTATCAAGCAGATGGTGAATAATTATCAAGCAGATGGTAGTGATGTTTGACATACACAATTACATATTTGACATAAATAACGTTAGTGTATTTGTTAAACAAGAATTGTTAAGTTGAAATTCGTATTTAAGTTAGATTATTAGTTAAAAAATAAAATATATTATCGTTATATTTATGTACTAAAATATGATATATTATTTCTATATATTGAGAAAAAATTATAAAAAAAAATTGTTGAGTAGTTCCTGAAATACTCATTTCAATCACTTTCCGACTTTTTAAGTATACATTTTCGGAACTAAACCAAAACTAAATCGATTTTCGATTTTCATAAAACTAAAACAAAGTATAGATGCCGATTTCCTTCACCTGCAACAAACCTTGATAAATGAGCATTCAATAAACAATAAACTCGTTAAGTGAATAGTTTTTTCAGATACCAAAATGTTATTAATAATGTGTTTTAAATCTCGACAAAATGAATAAAATTATTCGATCTCATTAAAATTCATTTATGAAGTTTTAACTGTATGTATATATCAAATTCTCTTTAATTAGGATTGTGTACAAATAGTGCGGATCAGGTTTTGTTCAAGATGAATGAACCGAATCGAGCCGACCTTTCTAATTAAATGAAAAATAAGATTCATACTCGGCTCAGTGATAAACGAGTCGAATGCAAGTTGTTTAAGAGCAATTCAAATTGAATCAAACACGAACAATACTTGAGCTGAATCAAACTACTCACTAATATACGTATATTTTTATTACTCAACCAAGTCTAATATGTAAAAATGATTTACATGTATCCCTCTCTCACAATCAAACACGACATGCATCACTATCACAAGCATTTGTCCTATGCATTTGTCCTTCTTTTTTGCATGTTAAGTTGTGAAAATAATTAATTTTATCTTTAAATGATCTCGAAAAATGAATATAAACATTGTTACAAAAATCATAAGGTACAAAAATTAAAATTGGATAAAATAAAATTCTTAAGGTGAAATCAGTTCGAATTAAATCAACTAATGATGTACAAAAGTTGATTAATCAATTACTTGTTATAATTGATAACTTCTTAGTTATATTTTTAAAATTGTGCTCTTTGCCTAAATTTCATTTATATAAGAAGTTTTGTATATGAAATTTGATTTCAGTTAAATTCATTATGTAACATATTCAATAGTACAAATTTGTGAATTTATGATCTTGTTTTAAATTGCGTAATAAACTAACAGTAGTATGGAACTTAGTACATTAATGAAATTTACTATTAACTAAGTTTAGTAATGATTCAAATAGATTTTAATTTTCATTTATTTAGTATATATAAATTACTTATGATATTAATAGAATAAATGTCTCAAACTGAGTGAAACATGTACGAGTCAATTCCGAGTTAAACAAGTCAAATTCGAGTCAAACATGTATACAACTCGGTTTGAAGTCTCAAACTCATTTACTTACCGAACACATTTTTATCTTTAAGTTCAGTTTCAATTAATACTGAATTCGAAATGTTCAAATTCGATCGAGAACAAAATGCATTTTATTCACAAACAATTATGAATTTATCTATATCACTACCTTCATTCATGTCGTATTCTTACCATGTTTTCTCTTGTGTTGATATATGGTTATACTCATTATAAAATTTAAAATATGTTAAACATAATTTTTAATTTTGTATACTTTTAAAGCTATTAATTAATATTAATTATGTTCTTTCAAAAAAATCAATATTTATGTTTGTTATTCCTAATAATACAATCACAAGATTGTAGAAGTGGAGTTAAATACAATCTTGACTATTTTTTGAAATTCTTTTTATTGAATAGTTTGTAATAATAGCTTATAAATAACAAATGTATAAGTGAACATAAAAAACTCAACACTTTAAAATTTAAGGTGGATTTTTTATGTTCCACCTAAGATATATATTGAAGAAATAATCTGTGATAATTTCACAATTACACAGCTGCAATTTTCAGTATTTTGCTTTACAAGAAATCCTAGACAATTCTAAGCAAAATACTTGTGTTTCTTATTTTGCAAACTATTGTTACATTTGGTTATATAGCCAAAGTTTAAATTTTTTACTATAAACAAAATAATACATTTTTCTAGGTCCAGTAAAAATGCTTTTTCATTCCTTGTATTCATGTAAGCCAAATGTATAGTTTATCTTTGACATAATTGGCTTTGAAATAATCACTCAATTTGCTTGTATAGAAATGAAATGTTTCTTCTTTTTCGAGGTCTCCAAGTTCTGACTTCCATGTACTTGAAATTTTATCAACCCATGTGATCTGTCAGGATTGTCAAGTCAATTTCAACTGCTAAGCTTTGATAGAAATATTATCCATTGAGGTAGTATACTTGACATCCGTTGGAAGTTGATAGTCTTGATATCCGTTGAGAGTTTTATTCCTTCATCCGTTAGTGTTTTTTGACGTTGAAGTATCATTTCATTTATACAGAATAACAAAGCATAAGCTATTTACAATTAGTTAACATATTCAGTATATCCGTTGCTGGTTAATATGACTTATTCAAATGTACCAACTAAGCTTTCAACTGATAATTTGTACATGTTTCACAATTAAAGAACTTATATATTGATAAGTTTCCTTTTAAACTAATGCTATGAAACATGTCATCCGTTGAACAGTTACAAACAATGACTTATACAAAATATGTTTAAGTGTTTTAAATTATCATTAAGAACAATATTATTTCTAACAATATTTAGTTTTTATATCTCAATAGTACATGCTCAATGACTTATACAAAATACGTTTAAGTGTTTTAAGTTATCATTAAAAACAATATTATTTCTAACAATATTTAGTTTTTATATCTCAATAGTACATGCTCAGCAATAACTATATATATTATGAGGAATAAGTAGATAATTATTGTATCATTAATTAAGAATTATTAGGTCCAATAAGTTTGTAGAAGGGGGGTTGAATACAAACGGTACTGTTTACTCGAAATTTGTCCGGATAAATTTAATTTATATTTTGACAAATTTGAGCGGAATTAAATGAAACAAAATTCAAGTTGAATATAAAATTATATTAACTTAAGGGGTTTGTTACAAATACAGTACAGAAATTATATCTAGTTAATAAAAACAAATTAGAAAATTCGAAATGAATTTTTCTAGATTTGTTAATAAAAATCAAGATATAGATTAGGAGTAAAAACTCGCTAATAGTACAAGAGTATCAAGTAATCAAGTTCTATCGGATCAAATATTACAAATAAGATAAACTTGATTTTCTATGAATTTTTCTAGCTCCTGCAGGTTGTGTTCTTGGTGAGAGAGAAGAGAGAAAATTGCCTTTTTTTTAATGTAATATTCTTGTCTGTGTTTGATATGTGTCGCCTGTGTCTCTTGATATAATGTCTACTTCCTCTTTTTCTTCAATTATAACTGTCAAGACAATCGGCAAGACAAACTGTTCTTCCAAGACAATCAATTTTGTACTGCCAAGACAATAGGCAATACAATCTGCAAGACAATCAGGTTCTTCCAAGACAATCGGCAAGACAATCAATTTTTGAGATATTTGTCTTGCTTTATCAATAATTATCAATCTGTCGGAAGATTTTTCTTTTTGATCATTATCAAGACAATCTGATTTGAACTGTCAAGACAATCAAATCAGATTTTTATTCTCCTTTTTTAAAGCTGTCGAGTATAATCATCACCAAGACAATCGGCAAGACAATCAGAGATTGTCTTGCTTTACTGATTTACTTCTTCAAGACAATCAGTGATTGTCTTGTTTTTCTGAACTCCTTCTTCAAGACAATCGGCAAGACAATCACAGATTGTCTTGCTAGTTCATTTTTTCAGTTTTAAATTAAACTGATTAATAAATAATCATTTCAATTTAAACTTACTTAAATAATAATTATTCAGATTTAATTAATTTAATTAATGAATTAATTAATTCTTGATGAATTAATTTATTAATTAAATTGACTACTTGATTTAAATTAATTAAAGAAGAATAATTATATATCCTTGGATTGTCTTAATTCTTTTCTGAATCACTGAAAGTAATAAAGGAATACCACTGAATATTCTGTTGACGTTCCATGCACGGTCTGGTTCATGAACGACTAACTTCAATGACTGTCCTTTAATTTTCACATTAAAAATGTGATTCATTTTTCTTCTCATCTCTTTCTCCTTCTTGTACTCCACTGTATTCTGTCTGAACCTGTCACTCTAGAAATCTCTGTCTTAGAAATAAATCCACTTCTTTGATGCTATACTGAGGCTTGATCAGCAATATGAGCTTCTTCCAGTGTAAAACATCAAAACTATATATTGACTTTACGGTTTTTCTTCTGACAGATAGTATCTTCTGAGATTCCTGTGACAGTTAAAGTTATTTAATTATTACAATCTAAGCTTAAGTTGAGTTGAGTCCTCAAACTACAAATAGGCTGTGTCATATGCCTTTCAAGAATTAATCACATCCATCATGTAACTGAAAATAAATAAATGATTCTCGTTTATTCTTGAAATTTTTCAGAACAGATATTTATTTGTAAGATATATAAGTCAAATTATTAAACAAAATAATTTTGAATAATATGCACGTTATCGGTTATATCGAAGTACTTATCAAAATGCTTATTTATATAATTTACTGCATGTTAATTACTTTTTTAATAACAATTGACATCATTATATTCAGTGAATGATACTGTTTTCTAGGAGAATATTTTATTTTATAAATTGCATATTATATTTCTTTGCAAATAACAATTGTGCTATGAATTTTCTATCCAATGTTTATAAATAAATAAAACTTAGAAGTCATATTATCTTAGTGGCTATAAAAAGAAAAAACAATCGACAGTTATCAAATAATTGCTCGTATTTATAATACCAAATCCGCGTCCAAGATACAATTCATATATGTAATCGTAACTTTTGACAAAAAAAAAAAAAAAAAAAATCCATGCACAAATTATGTTAGAATATTAATTTTGTGTTATTAAATTTTAGAGTAATGTCAGTGATATCAAATTAAATACCAAAAATTCTTCTAACATGACGTGGTGTTGCTGTCATGTAATGTTTTCATTGGTTGATATTTATACGAGCATAGTATATTTAAACATGGTGAACATTATTTTATTATGTTATTGATTTGAAAGATGTCATTTAGAAATAGTTTTTTATAAATAAATTATCTTCTCATTTTTAAGAGTGTAAATCTTGAAATTGTGTTAGGAAATATTTATTTGAAATTATTATTTACATTGCTATTATATGATCAAATATTAAATATTTCGCCATCCTAAATTGAAAAGAGTCTGTAAAGTCAAGATATATAATTTTTTAAGTAGCAAGGCTTACAATTATATATAAATAATTTTATGAATTTGGATGATTCAATCATACAAATGTAAAAATATGTGAATAAAAATATAATATAATTTTTACTATTATGATAATATTTATTTATATTCTATTATCGATAAAAATTGATTATAACTTTTAATTGTTAAAAAAAACCCCAAGTCACTAGTTTATTTGAACTTATATATACAGTTAAAGATAAATGAAAACGTTCGGGATCGAAAAAATTTATTCATTAATCGAAATTATTCATTTATCGAGGTAAAAAATATATTGTTTCTATTATGAAGGAACCGGAAAAAATTCTTCATTTGATAAGGTTATTCGTTTATCGAATATTTATTTATCGAGGTTCTACTGTATCTGTTCTCATATAATATTTTTATTTAGATGAATAAAATTTTAATTAAATAAATAAATAAACCAAATGAAATGAATTATTTGGGCCAAATAAAATGAATATGTAAACAAAGAAAGAAATTTTGTAGCATGACCTTTGAAATTCCCAACCTTCAATATATACTCAAAATGACAAAACTTTTGATATTACCTAACAAATATGACAAGTACTCTGGCCCACTAAGAAAATGTCCTTTTTAAGTCCACATAAGTTTGGACCCAGGTCCAGTTTCATCCCCCTGCTAATATACTACTCCTCCCATAATAACATTTTTCCAGTCCCTGTAGACTGTACTAGTATATAAACAAATCGGATATACACAAAAGCTCCCCCCCCCCTGTCTCTACATTATCTCCGAGTAAACCCTTTGTCGACCTCTTGGTTTCTCTGTAAGTATTCTCCAACAAAACTTTCATATATATACTTACACTTTTTATGCTCTGTTTAGTTTATTCATGTCATGATATGTATGTATGTGTTTTTTTTTATTCTTGATTGTTGGATTTTACATGTTCTTTATTTGTTTCTGTTGATCTGTGTTTCTTGATCGTTTCTTTGTTTACATGTCTCTATCAATCGATCATTCTTGGTTTTTTAAGTATTGACTTTTACTTAACTAGTGTTCTTGTTGGTTATCTTCTTGATTTTACAGTTTAATACATGATGTGTATGATGTGTGTGGTATGTACACGTGTCATTCAGTTATGTGTTATATGTTTACGGCCGTGATGGAGCCAGAAAAGTTTATCGGGTCTAAGATATATTGGGTAAATTTTTACCCTAGTCATGCGGCGCGGCGCTTAATATTTTAACCCTAGGCACGTGACGCTATATATTTATCCTAGTTGTGTGGCGTTATATTTTATTGTATATATTATTGTTGATAAATATTATTATAATATTTTTTGTCTTAGTGGGGCTTCTTTCAGACCCCATTGTGTATATAATTTTTTAATTCTTGCGAGTTTGAATTTTAATGTGCATTTTATAGTTGCTCTTCTCTCATGGATGTTATAGTGCAGTGTTTGTGTTCTTTATGTTGCCTTCAATTATACACATTTTTTTGGTTGAATATAGGTGCTGAGAATTCGTAGGGTTAGTTTTTATTGGACAATTGTTTTGGCAAATCTGGCTTATTTTCTGCTCTCTTTGCTACATCTTCTGTGGATTCTGTAACGCTATGTTCAAATTTTACAGTTTATAGCCAAGATTATTATCTCCAGAACTTGGATATTTGAAATGAAATTTCATTGATTATAGTTTAGGATTAAAGAAATTGGTGCTACCGAGCAGTGAGATGGATCACAGTGATGATGACTCCTACGAATTGATTGGCTCGGATGACTTACATACAGTGCGTACTGGACCTTTTCCACTCTATTTTAAAACATTTATCTTGTAATATATTGGGATAAAAAATTTGTGACTAATGATCCTCTGGTTTGATAATATTCCAGGACAAAAGCGATCATACTGACAATGAGTCGTTCGAATACATTGGTTCTGAAGACATGAATAGCTTGAATGATATGGAAGAACAGGATTTTGCTGGAAATATATCCGAGGGAAATGCATTTGGTATTCTAGATTCGGATATTGCTGATGCCTCCATAAATGTATGTTTTGTTTTCTATAGCCTGTTAATGTTTTAGAGCTATTTTTCATTGAGATTTGTGGTGTAATAAGTTATGATTTGTTTAGGATGAAGATGACATGGACAAACACTCTGATAAATCAAATGACTCTGAGCGTACTTGTTCCGATGAAAGCAACCATCTGCTGGATGCATCACCCATGAGTGAGCCGGATGAGGTGTGTAAGAGTATTTTTATTTTGTTTAAAACGAAAAACTGAGACTATCTTAGACTCTGATAAGTTATGATTCCCCTCCACCCCAGTCTCAAGCTTAGATAAAGTGAATTGAATATGCAATGGGCATTGTGCTTACATTCCAAAGGATCTACCATATTTTAGTAAGAAGATTGAAGTAAAACATTATAGTTGTAAGCTATTGGGAGGGGGTCTACCATATTGTCAGTAAAAGTGAAGTAAAACGTATTTGGATGTTGCTATGCATGAGCTATTGTTTTTTCTATAATGCAGGACCGTATGGATGAGCTAACTGATTTCAGTGAAGCATTCAACATGCCTCCAAATATGATAAAGCTGCCGGAGGATATGGAAATTGAAGATATAGCAAGGGATCGCATATTACCTTTTCTTCCGGCTAAATCTCTTGTGCGATTTAGGTCAGTGTCTAAAGATTGGGATGACAGGATAAGACATCCTTTTCTGGCCCATCTTCAAAGCTACTGCTTCGAAGATATGTCAGGGTTTTTTTGTCAGAATGATTTGAACCATTTTTTTGTGACCCTCGACCAGTCTGCATATGGGGTTCCTAATTCTACTTTGTCATTTCTTCCTCGGAAGTTTAAGATCAGAAGTTCCTGCAAAGGATTGCTTCTCTGTCAAGGAGTTGGTGGCAGAGATGAAGAAAATGAATACTACGTCTGTAATCCTGCAACTAGGGAATTTCATGTGCTGCCTCAGTCTACTTACTATCATGGTCCAGAACCAAATTTGGTACTTGCCTTTGAGCCCTCGCCGCTAAACTGTGGGGAAAATTACAAGGTTATATGTGCCTTTGACATGTACAATGGTTTTCCGATACTTTGCTTTGACATTTACAATTCAGAGACAAGGTCTTGGATCTGCTGCTCTGATCTTGTCTGTCCTGAGTTTGGGGTTCCAAATTTGAAAGATAACGGCCTCTACAAGAATGGAGTTGCATATTGGGCTACCTCAACAGGTGACCTTCTAGCTTTGGATATCAAAAATGATATCTATCAAGTTCAGCCTATATGTTCAGGAACGTTAAAAGGCGAAGGTATCTTAACTGTGGTAGATGGGGAGCTATCTTACATTCAGTCCTACGTTGAGCCGTCTTACCTTGAGAGTGGTACTGTGTGTGATGACACAGAGGATGTGAAAAACACATGCATAATTGAGATGTTTGGGGATGTTACTATGTGCTTAAAACGTCGTGTTACTGTCGAACTAAATATGAAGATTCAGGATGCCCGGTCCTTCAGGGTGTTGTTTGCTCCCAAGAGGGATTTCTGTATTTTCAACATTGACAATGTTCTGTATTCCTGCGATGTGGAAAAAGAGAAATTCGAAGTGATCAGAAGTAGGGGAACCAGCTCGAGAACGACATACATTCCGTATGTGAACAGCCTTGTGCCTTTGGCGTGAACAGCACATATCTTTGTGAGGCAGGGATACTGAGATCATCAATCAAGTCATGTTGCCAGTTTCTTTTCTAATGTTGCGAAACATCTAGTTAGTATGTTCCAAAGCACACAAGAATAGGATTCTGTTTTCTTAATATTTCATAATCAGTATTACTGTGGAACGTGGATGCCTGTTTTGGTTAATTGAACGTTTTTGTTGACTTAATTGTTTTTGGTCAGTTTAAAGTGCTTTGAGTTAATTCAATTTCTTTCAGTATATAAGTTGTTCTGGAAATTTCCATAGGTTAATAACTTTACTCTGCAGAGTATTGGTTTAGCAATACTTGCAATTTATATTGATCAGTTCTAGAGCAGACAGCTAGAATGTCAATCCTTGGGGAGTTGGCTTGATCTTGTGTATGGCATTCTGTACTTATTTTGTATGTTCCTTTTATCTGTTTTTTTTCACAGTTCTTTTTTCTTTCTCTCTTTCTTACATTCTTTCTTGAATGTCCTTGTTCTGACTCTTTTTTTTTGGAGTAAATAAGTAGAACTTATATTGAACACCCATATCAGAAGTCACAACGGAATGCACAGCAGCTGGTATGCTAATGGCAGAGAAGGTACAATCTGACCATAAACGACAGCCCCTAGCAAGACAATGAGCGGCCTCATTTGCAGATCGCTTAACAAAACTGATTTGAACAGTAGTGAGGTAGGAAAGTAAATGCTTACAATCAGAGACAATTAGACCAAGCACTGAAGGCATATTGATGGAACTTTGCAGTGCTTGAATGGCCAGCAGGCAATCAGTCTCCACACAGACCTGTTGCCATCTCTTCCTCTTGATCCAACTTAAAGCTTCTTTAACACTAATGATTTCAGCGATTTCCGGTTGAACATAACCAATATTATACGTAGCAAAAGCTTCAATCACCTGCCCATCATTATCCCGAGCCAGTAGACCAGTACCATGCGCATTCTCGTCTTCAAATATAGCTCCATCAACATACACTCTGATCTTACTAATACCAGGTTTAGTCTAACACTCACAACCACTCTCATAAGTTCCATCTGGAACTAAAAGTGGCTTAACTTTGCGGGTTTGAGCGTGCTTCCATTGATCAAGAACCAGGCGTGCCGAAAAAACTACATTAGTAGTCTAGTAGCAGAACACGGTTTCTTTCTCCAAAACAGGTCATTCCTAGAATCCTAGCCTTCCACATTGGCCAAGACACCATCTCTAAAATCAACTATGTTAGGAGCCGTACAAGTCCACATTGGATATTTTCCAGCAAGAACGAGCAAACGAACAGCCAAGAAAAACATGAGAGATTTATTCCTCCTCCGTGTAAGTAGTAATTATTAATTTTAATATGGTCTCAGGCATTTAGCAAAAGAAAAAATGGTCCCAGGCAGTGTTTCCTTGTTCGAACAAAAATTTCCGTTGCCGGGAATCGAACCCGGGTCTCCTGGGTGAAAGCCAGATATCCTAACCGCTGGACGACAACGGAGTGATGAAGTTCATTGTCTGAAACTACATATATATTATAAGATGATTCCTACAGATTTTTTATGAGAATTTGAAAGTAAAACATTTTACCAACAATTCTCTCTCTTTTGTAAGAAGAAGTACTTTAACCGTTACCTGGTAACACAAAATAATTGTTATATACATTTATTTCACTCACCATAGAAGATTACAAACTTTAAATTATATTTAAATTAGCACTCTACATGTGTTACGTACCGTTTATTAAAATGTATTAATTAATTAATAAAAATATATTATTTTAGTTATTTTTTAGAAAAAAAGATAATTTCATTAAAATGTAAATTAATTTAAGTATAAAAATTACTTATCGCCAATTCAAATCAATTGAGTTAATATTAATATTATCAATTAATTACCAAAACATTTACCAATCCGCATAAAAATTCAAAATTCCTCTTTATTGTTTTAGTTTTCATTTAAATTTATAAACACTTATTTCTCACAACATTAATAAACTAAAGATAATTTCATTAAAATGTTAATTAATTTAAATATAAAATTACTTATCTACCAATTCAAATCAATTGAGTTAATATTAATATTATCAACTAATCACCAAAACATTTACAAGTCCGCATAAAAATTCAAAACCCCTCTTTATTGTTTTAGTTTTCATTTAATTTCATTTAAATTCATAAACACTTATTTCTCACAACATTAATAAATTATTACATTTTCTCTCAAAAAAATGTTGTATATTTCAGCGGTATGAAAAATGATCTCTATTGTGCAGGATCTACGAAAAGAACGTAATTATGACAAAAGAAACTTTCATCAAATTTAGCTATGTATTCGTTCAATATCATTTTTACAAATTATACACCTTTTTATTAGTGAACTGATTTATTATAAAACAAAAAAAATATTATTAACCAGCCAAAAAAGTTCAATTTATTGTACTGTTAGAGTAAGATATGACTGTTAGAGTAAAGTATGACTATTAGAGTTTCTAGTGCTTGTCCTCAGTTTGTTTGTGATGACAACTTAAAATATGGTATTAATGCGAAATATGTGTCATGTTTTCCGGAGAATTTCTAACCTAAAAATTCTAATAATCTATTATATATAGACTAGGTATAAATGTCCATTAGATGTACAATTTATTGATAGTTGATATTTAATTGGTAATTATAATTATATAGCAATGTTATAATTGTCATTACAAAATTTCATTAACATAACATATTACTTCCATCAATTTTTATATGAACATTCAAGTTAGAGCTGTAAACGAACCGAGCCGATCTTTGATCGAATCAAGCTGAGCTTAAATTTTTTTCTGACGACCCAAACCGAGCCAAGCTTTCTTATCTAACAAAATATGTGTTCGAGCTCGTTAATGAACCGAGCCGAGCTCGAGCTTTTATCAAACAAAAATGAGCCGAGCCGAGCTCGAGCCCTTATCGAACAGCTCGTTAACAATTTTTTTTTAAAATTGTCAAAAAAATAAAAGAAATTAACCAAGAAAAAGACTTAAATCCACTAATAGCCCAAGTAAATATCATTCTATCATTTTTTTAACCCATCACAAGCTATATAAAATATATATTATATATTAAATAATATAAATATATATAGACATTATATATAAAAATATAAATATATACAATTTTTTCAAACTCTAACGAGCCGAACAAAATCGAGTCGAGCTCGAGCTGCACATGCTAAAAGCTCAGCTCGTTAGCTTAACGAACACATTTTTGTGTTCGAGCTCGAGTTCTCAACGAACCGAGTCGAATCGAGCCCTTAACGAGCCGAGCTTGAGCTTGTCCACTAGCAGCTAGTTTCATTAACAGCTCTAATTCAAATTATGATATAAATATGTCGTGATATGTGTAGAGAATAGAGGTGCTTTCATTTCAGATACTTCCAATTATTTTATATTATCTGATATGCAAGTTTGATCGAGTCATAATAGAATATTATCACTTAAAGATAATATAAATTGGTCCGGAAACACCAAAACCAATATTCCCAATTTCCTGGCAACAATCACGAGAATCGGACGAAGAATTGTTCAAATTTTGAGAGCTCTTTTCACCGAAAATATCAACAAAACATCAGATGATGAGGAATCGAGATGATTCGTATCGTTGGGGAGGGGATAAGTGTGACGCCCCTAGATCCGGGGTCAGGAATCCAGGTCATCACGATCCAATTTCCATTTTCAATAACATTATATTCTTGACTGTTGAAATATAAATATTTGCTAATACTCACACAATAGACCCCACACTATAACATTACACACCAGTCATATGCTCAGAGAACAACATCCATAATAATAACAGTTTAAAGTTAAAAGAGTTATTACAACCCAGAATCTTACTTAAGTAGTGTTGCTAAATATTACTTCTAGAAGAAGCATTTCAACAACCAAAAGTTATTACACAAGCTTACACACTTAATTTACATATGTCTACTAATACCAATCCGTCCTACAAGAGCTACCTCAGGGATAGGCGCCAGCACTCTCTCAAAAGCCCTTACCCTCTTACGGGGTGTAGTGCGAAGTATCGGCATCTGCCCTAGCTGTTATATAATTAAAAAGCAAGAGTGAGCTATAATAGCTCAGCAAGATAATATTGTAAACCAGAATCAAAGTTAAAACATATATATATATATATGTGTATATATATATATATATATATATATATATTAATAAACGGAAAGTCCACTGTAATAATTAAGAAAATAATTTAATCACTACTTAATCAATACACCATCCATTTTTCAGCAACACTACTTAAGTAGTGTTGCTGAATATTACTTCTAGAAGAAGCATTTCAACAACCAAAAGTTATTACACAAGCTTACACACTTAATTTACATATGTCTACTAATACCCATCCGTCCTACAAGAGCTACCTCAGGGATAGGCGCCAGCACTCTCTCAAAAGCCCTTACCCTCTTACGGGGTGTAGTGCGAAGTATCGGCATCTGCCCTAGCTGTTATATAATTAAATAGCAAGAGTGAGCTATAATAGCTCAGCAAGATAATATTGTAAACCAGAATCAAAGTTAAAATATATATATATATATATATATATATATATATATAAACGAAAAGTCCACTATAATAATTAAGAAAAGAATTTAATCACTACTTATTCAATACACCATCCATTTTTCCTTTATAAAAAATATATAAAACAATATAATATAAGTTTCTCTTTAAATCATATAAGATCAGTTTCTCTTCAAATCATATAATATTAGTCCATCATTTCATAACAACTTTCCTTTCACCTTTCAGTATATCAGTCTATAATCATTATCAATGTTTCCTTTAAAAGTTTTGGGGGTATCCACTGTCGCCTGATACGTTAGGACGATGATCAGTCGCCTAATCGTACATGCTCCTTGTTTACTACTAGTAGAAGGAATGACAATCATCCCTGGAGGAAGGTTCTCCACTACATCCTCCTTCGGCATCCGTTGGGCCGTAATAAAATAATGAGGAAGGTTCTCCACTACTTCCTCATAAAATGATGGATGCTGGACTGTGCTAAATACAGCCACTTACGCAAGTATGTTGTAATCCCCCTTTTTATAACATCATTATTCCATTTAAGAATTTCATTTCCATTTCCACCCTTATCCATACATATATCATTATACTTTAAATATAACTCCCTTTAAAGAAACCTGAGATCATTAACTCAAAAGACAGAAATATTCCAGATACTTTGAAATAAGTTTAGAAATATCCTCCGTATTTAACGAAGTCAAATATGCTTTTAAATACATAACTATTCAATCTATTTTTAAAGTATTAAATGATAATCAAATAATATTTAATAAATCACAAATGTTTAAAAATTATAATTAACAGAATATTATAAACCATATAACCCTAGATAACAACTGATACCATTCTTTTTCATATCTCTTTAAACCATAAGATATATTAGCTCTATCCATATTCATATCCATATCCATATCCCTAATCCATATCCATATCCATAATCCATATCCATAATCCACACCCATAATCCATATCCATTTTCACATTAACTAATCTCAACAAACAGGGAATATCCCTAACCATATAATGATATAAGATTCATATATTATCTAGCAAAACCACTTTTCTTTAAACATAAACAGTTTATCAAAATAAGGATAAAGAAATCTTGCCTCGATCTCTAATCCCAAGAGGAATGATCCGATGTTCGTCTCGAGTATCTATAGAAACGAAAAGGACCACCATCAGAATATATTTCATTTAACCACTTAACCCTTAAATATATATATAAATAAATATATATATATATATATATATATATATATATATATATATATATATATATATATATAATAACACCCTTGACACATAATATAAGTTTAACATACTATTTATAGACCAAAAGTTCCAAGAACTTATCTATTATTAGACTCCATAAAAGTTTCAGTGTTTTTCACCACTTCCTTATTAACCACACATAACTGCAAAATTTCTCATAAATTATCAATTTCGAATTTTGACACAAGGTCAGTGGGGTTTGACTCTCTATTCACCCTACTATATTGTCTCAAAATTTCATAACTTTTAAAGATGTTTAAGTATGGTAATTATAGCCTCAAAGTTGACACAATTGCATTTTCTCGGTTTCCGAACGACTTTCACTAAAACTCACTCTTCTCCTAAACCGTTCATTGGATTTTGACGTACTTTATATTAAAACGATCTATGAACTAAGCTCTATCCTCTAATGGTCAGTTATTACCCTGGACAGAACCCTAACTGTACGAGTATGGTTGTCAAAAACAGGGCATCTTTTGGTTTAACGAAAATCGGGCATTATAACGACTATATTTTCATACTTTCCATAATATAAATCCTCCAAATCCAACATCCAACACATATACCAAATCCTACACCATGTGGTCATCATACCAACCATGGTTACAAGCACTCACAACACCTCCATGATCCATCAAAACACTTATAAACATTTATATAACCATGATTTCATATCTTACACTAACTTATTCCAAAAACCAACCATAAACTCAAGATTCAAGCTAGGGTTTCAAGTAGTATACCTTTCTTGGAGTGTGTACAAGCCTTAATACACCTTGTATAACCTTTATATCACCTTAGTATAGCTTAGATCTTCCAAAGAAACCAAGAAAACTAAAGTTAGTTTCTAAGATATACTATTCATCATCAATCTTGTAAAATTCATAACAAATCGAAAAATAAGAGTTTGGCTCTCAAATTTTTACCACATCTTGGCCTCTTCATAAGATTTGATTTAAGCTATAGATCACCAAAAACAAAGCTTCCTAGTTATGGTTTTGATCCCGTTTTTCCTACTGGACAGAAGCTGTAAAGGACTAGGCAGGTTCGGTTCTTCAACTTGGGGAAGGGATTTGACTAGGCTACACTACTTTGTTGGCCATTAAATTTTGAGCGAATGATACTCATGGAGTGGAGAAGCTATGGTTAAAATTTGGTGATTTTATCATGGATAGAAATGGAGATATGAATTTTTCTTTGTGCTTGGTTCATGCTGGGCAGTTTGGGAGAGTTTTGTGTTTTGCTTTGTTTTCTCTTGGATAATTACCACAAATGTGACATTTATCTCTTAACACCAGTTAGGCAAGTATTTTGTAGTGTGTTTGATGTCCACCAATGAGATTAAAACAATTGTTGATGATCTCATGGACCATTTGTCAAGCTAGAAACATGTTACTCCATTTTGTGGTGTTTTACTTCCATGTCCTTGGCTTTTCAAGACTCCTTCCACCACTATCCTTGCCTTTTGGCTTTCACTATAAGTCACTTGATAAATCAGCTCCTTTATTAGTATTGGGCCGAAATTGGGCTTTCCCCCTTGCTCTAGGGCTTTATGCAAGTTCTTTCGTCATTTCCTTCATCGAATGATTTCTGTGATCGTCTCAGTGGTTTCTTTCTCGTAAATCTCTTGGATATATATAATCCTTTCCCGCATCATATATTAATGTGTTAGGGTGGTTCAAATCCCCAAGTAGATATTAAATCCAATATCCTTGGTATATTCTCTTTATTTCAGAATTTGCTCTCCCGGTTTCTCACGCGTTCTCAAACTAGTTGCATTCTCTTTGCTCTAGGATTATATTCTCAATCCTCTTTCCCTCTCATAATATATCCTCCCTTGGACTTCTAATATTTATTATCCTTAACCCATGATTCGTTCACTTGATCGCTTAATCTCGTTATAAAGTCTCAGCGGTTTCTAGAACGTTCGTTTCACTGTCTCAGCAGTTTTCGTTCTAAATTCTCAAATCAAATATAATAAAATTCCAAAATATTAAATCCTCAATTCCTCAAATTTAATATCTCATTTCCAAGTGGTTATAAATTGTTTAACAATCCAAATTCCTCTGGCATTCCCTTGACTTAATAATCCCCTGGTTTAACCTAATTTCACATGTTCCTCAAAGTATACACCCTTTTCATATTCCATACTCTTTAATATCCAATACAATAGTGCTCAATTGAAATCAAACATCTTAAAAATCTATACTCAGAAATTTTTGAAATCCGTCATCGTTTCGAGTCACTCATTTTCATAGTACGACCCTAATATGGTTTCTGATTATTTATTTTCTGTTTCACTTATAGGGTACCTACATACCATTTCCATAAATCCTCAAAATCACTATTCATTTAAGCACTGTAGCATTTCTAAAGTTAGGGTTATTACAATAAGACTCGTGAGGGATTGAATTGAGGAGGTGGCCAAGATCTAGATCGTCGATGTTGAAGTTCAAAACGTCATCGTAGAAGGTATCAGAGAAGGCTAAGTTGTCGGAGAAAAATTGGTTGTCGGGGATGGGGATGGATAGGGTATCCAGATTAGGAATCGGGTCGTTAAGAGAAAGATTCGCCATTGGGACAGAAGCAACAACTCGTGTCTAGCATAAATTACTCACCTGACTCAGTCATAATTCTTCCCCATTTTATACAGCGTTTTAACTGAAGTAAACGAGTTAATCGAGTATAATTTGGTTATGACTTATGATAGTCAACTAAAATGTCTCAACATGCCAATTTAGTTGGCTATTTTTGTGCATTCATGGGAGTGTCATATTTGATGGATTTTTGGACCATATCTAGTTATCTGTTATCTATCGTTAATGGACGAATTTGTGTCAGTTTAGTGACTTTTATTATGGTTAAATGTCAATTATATTTAATTACCATATTTGGTGAATTTTGATCATAATTGGTGTTATTAGCTATCGTCAGTTGACGAATTTGTGCCATTTTATGTGTCTAATTTTGGTGTTATGAGGTTTCTCCCATATAGTTTTACTCTTGTGGGGTTTTAACGCGACCTTATTTGGTGGATATAAAAGTTCTTATTATTATCTAAATTTCGGAAGAATTTTTTTTTTTTTTTTTATGGATCGGGCGATCCATGGATTGGCTAAGCATACCTTTCGGTTAGATAATGAACTTTTATTATCTCTTGAGATATATTACCTGATTTTATATCAATGAAATGATTTATCATTTTAACAAAAACTAAAAAGTTATGATATAAATACAATATGAAATAACGGTGTTCAGCAGCAAAACATTTAAATATAAGTAAATTCAGTTATAGAATTTTAAAATTCATGTACATAACTTTAGAATTCGGGCGCATAATTTTTAAATTCATTTATAAAATATTAAATTTATTGCAAAAATATAATATGAAATAATATGATTAAATGAAAATATTGTAAAATAAGTAAGTTTATTTGTAAAATTTTATAGTTTATGTGCATAATTTTAAAATTCATCAACTGAACGTGCATTTCTATTAAGAAACAAAATAGGTTATGTATTAGAACTCTCTGATCCCTTGAATATCTTACAAAAAATATTTGATAAAATAAATTAAACTTTTGGGGAAAGAAAAAGTTTTAAAACTGAAAAATCAATTAAAAAATATGTGAGATGAATAATATTAATAAAAAGAAAATATTTTAAAAATGAGTAATTCATTTTCCTTATTTAAGTGAATGGAGTTAATAGTGAATTTTTTTATTCAAGCAATATCCTGAGTTCCTGACTAAAGTTGTATTTAAAATTGAAATGAAAAGTTGATTCGGAAATCCAAGCACTAACAATAATCTTCCGATTCTTTTCACTGGTTGGTTCCCTTTTGAGTAAAGTCGTAAATACAGTAAAACCTCGTTAAATTAATACTCGTTAAATTAATAATTTTATTAAGTTAATAATTTCCTCTTGTCCCAATTTGGGCCAGTTCAAAAAATGATCAATTTCGATATGATAATAAGATAATAATTTTTTGGAAAAAACCTATATAAATATATGATCCCAATAATATTATAAATTAATAAGTCCTTTATAATCATAAAAATATATGTATTACCCTGTTGTGAAATATGATTCTAGGATTCTTAAAATTTGAATTTATATGAAACTCATCCTTAACTCTTTTTGTTGCATCTAAAAGTTCGAATGTGGTGTTTTCATAAAGCATTGAAAGGTTATTAAGCAATATTTTTGATGTCTTGAGTGATTCTTTACGTGCAAAAGGTTCCAAAAATGTTATGTTATCTTTGACATCATCTAAATATACATGAATTTTTACTTTGAATCCCGCAAATACTCTTTGAATTTATAAATCAATGTATATTGAATTAATTATAAAATAATCGTACAATTCATTTTATTTAAATATATATGAGTGGAAATTAATTTTCTTTGATGTCAAAAATTCTCTATAAATTAATAATTATTAATTTATCGATTAATTAATATCTCTCTAAATTAATAGAATTCTCCAGTCCTAACTATATTAATTTATAGAGATTTTACTGTATGTAATTTAAAAAATTTAATGTTTCAAATATTTTATATTAAACACAATTTTATATAATACAAAAAACAATATTCAATTTTTAATAAATTTTAAAAAAATGAAAATCGAATTCGAGACTTGAAAAAATTTAACATAATCCTCAACCTATCCACGATGTTCAATGGGATCACATTTTGTATACGTAACTTGTGAGTTGTGAAAATAACATTCTCTCGATTTTATCCATTTATTTACATTAGGTTAAAACCCGCGCGATGCACGGATTATTTTTAATATTATAAGAATTCTTTTTCATTAATTTAAATTATTTTTTTAAATTATGAATTTTGGAGGCTTAAATTCTTTTATGAGATGATTTGATAATATATATATATATATATATATATATATATATATATATATATATATATATATAGGGGGCTACTCCAATACAAACCTCCTTAAAATACAAACCTACAAACCAAGCATAATCTAATATTTCAAGCTAATCTAATGACCAAACTAGGGGTACCCCAATACAAAAAATGCTTAAAATAATTGGCTCTATCCAACAAAAAAAAAAAAAAAAAAATTCACTGTTGACGTGATGACGTGGCAGTGGATTTCACTGGTTAACGGTGCTTCGCACCTTCTTGTACGGCGCTTCGCGCCATTATCATTCTAAAGTTGTAAGGAATGGCAATCAATGGTAAAGGCAATAGACGATTGACGGGTGTGTCGAGGCCCTCATGACTACCTAACTCATCCGTTTACTGTCTTAAATGCTTCGCATTTCCACGGTAAGTTTTTTTTTTTTTTTTTTATGGATAGAGCCAATTATTTTAAGCATTTTTTGTGAAGGTACCCTTGGCGGGAACCTTAGAATAAATGAAATATAATTAATTTAGTGTTGGTTTGTAGGTTTGTATTTTAAAAGTGGTTTGTATTTGAGCACTTACCTATATATATATGTGTGTGTGTGTGTGTGTGTGTGTTATCCGTGATATTTATAGAAAATGAGGAATTTTAGTTAGAAGATATGAAAAAGATGATAAGTTTTAGTTAAAAAAGGTATTCGGTTAATTAATAGTAATTATTAAATTATTATTTTATTTTATTAAATAGAATGCTCGTGATATGATTGGGAAAATAGAGAATTTAGTTAGATAAAATTAAAAAAATAACATGTTCTAGGTGAAAAAGGTAATTAATTAGTTTATAGCAATTACAATTTAATTACGTTATTTTAGTAAATACAATTACTCGTAATATTTTTAGAAAATGAGAAATTAATATTGTCCGTGATATTTCTATTAAAAGAGGGATTTTAGTTAGAAAATATAAAAAAATGATATGTTTTATCTGAAAAAGGTAATCGGTTAATTACTAATATTATAATATTATTAGTTTATTATATTAAATAGAACCGCTTGTGATATAATTGAAAAAATAGAGATTTTAGTTAGAGAAAATAGAAAGGTAACATGAAAATTAAAAAAGTGACATGACTTATGTGAAAAAGGTAATTGATTAGTTTATAGTAATTATAATTTAATTATGATACTTTACTAAATAAAATTGCTCATAGTGTTTTTAGAAAATGAGATATTAATGTTGCCCGTGATATTTCTAGAAAAAAAGAAAAATTAATTTGGAAAAAATAGAAAAGATAATATGTTTTAGTTGAAAAGGTAATCGGTTAATAATTATGTTAGGAATATGTTGTACTTGATGATAACTTCTCAATCAATCAAATTGTTTAAGGTTTTGTAGCTGTCAACGGATGAGGATTTATAACTCTATCCGTTGACAGGTAGCTCATCAACGGATGAGGTTTTGTAGCATACTGCAAGTATCTCTATGTTATCAGTTGATAGTGTTTTTATCCATAGTCATGTTGACTATCAAAGGATAGGCAGAATAGGGTAGCCAATTGTAAATAAGCTATGCTATGTAATTCTGTCTAAGTGAAAGTGTATCAACGGATGAAGACAAAACTCTATCAACGGATACAACTCAAATCCACTCTATCAACGGATACAGTTCAAGTCTCAATATCAACGGATAGCTCAATACATCATCAACGGATGTCAGGGTACAACATCAACGGATAATCATTGACACTGTCTTCTATGATTAGCTGGGGATTAGCAGTTGATAAGGACATGTTTGACTGACAGATCACATGGGTTGATAGTAGATACAAAAAGCAGTATGGCAGCCATACTTTGGAAACACAGAAGAAAGAAGCATTCCATTTACACTATGAATACAAGAAAGGTGCAGGAAACATGTCTGAACACAAGGACAACCTTTCGGCTACATGTGTATTTGGAGTGTAGTAGCAAGTCAACTAGAATTAGATTAGTATTATCTTATTCCAGTAGTACTTGTAAAACTTGGGATATATAACCAAGTGTAGCAACTCTTTGTAGGTTAAGAAAACAGACATATTTGCTTAGGGTTTCTTGAATATCCTTAGAAGCAAAGAGTTGTAAAACGGCAGCTGTGTACACTTTGTATCACAGAGTTTTTCTTCAAATAAAAGCTTCGGGTGGTGCATATTAACCACCTGATTTTATATGTGTTTGTGTTTAAAATCTTACATTGCAATTATCTCTGCATAAATTTCTGGAGTTCTTATCAGAAATTTATAAATATCAAGAATTGTATTCAACCCCCCCTTCTACAATTATACAAGTGTGTAATCTGGGAATAACAATTGGTATCAGAGCAAGCTTCTAACATATTTGAAGTTTAAAGATCAACACACTTCCAACATGTCTAAGAAGGATTATGGAGTAAAGATTCCAGTTCTTGATAGAGAAAATTACTTTCACTGGAAAGTAAAAATGCGTCTACATCTCTCGTCTATTGATGAGGGTTTTGTGGATTGCATTGACAAGGGTCCTCACGTTCCAATGAAGACAGCAACAAGAGTTGGCCTGGCTGATGATGTGCCTGACACACTCATTCCCAAACCTGTTTCTGAGTGGAGTCTTGAAGATATTGCAGAAGTCCACAAAGACAAAAAGGCCATGAATATTCTGTTCAATGGTCTAGAAACAGACATGGTTGACAATGTTATTAACTGCACTACCGCCAAGGAAGTATGGGACATTATTCAAACCCTGTGTGAAGGAACAGAACAGGTAAGGGAAAACAAGATGCAACTACTAATCCAACAGTATGAACATTTTCACTTTAAGAGTGGAGAAACATTGAATGATACATTTAGTAGATTTCAAAAGCTACTAAATGGTTTGAAACTGTATGGAAGAATCTATCAAGTTAAAGATTCTAATCTCAAATTTCTGAGATCACTGCCCAAGGAATGGAAGCCAATGACTGTTTCTCTAAGAAACACTCAAGAGTACAAGACATTTACTCTTGAAAGGCTCTATGGAACTTTAAAGACCTATGAGCTGGAAATGGAGCAGGATGAAGAGATTGAGAAGTCTCAAAAGAAAAGTGGGTCAGTTGCACTTGTTGCCAACTTGGAGCAAAAGGAGGAAAGGACGGAAACTGCTAGTTCTACACCAAACAGGGAGGTTTGTAATGGTAGAGCAGAATCAAGCAGGAGCAAGGAAAAGGTGTCTGAGGAATTGAATGCTCTTCAGCAGGATGAATTGGAAGAGATAGATGAGCACTTAGCTTTTCTATCTAGGAGGTTCTCTAAGCTGAAATTCAAGAGAAACTCTAGGGTGGCCAAGCCATTTAACAAGGATTTTTCCACAAGCAACTATGTGGATAAATCCAAAATTAAATGCTACAATTGTGGAATTGCTGGTCATATGATAAGTGAATGCAGGAAACCTAGATCTGAGAACAAGGGAAAGCCAACTGAGGCTGTTGACTATAAGAAGAAATATTTTGATCTTCTCAGGCAGAAAGGAAAGGCATTCTTGACCCAAGAGTATGACTGGGCTGTTGATGACAATCATTCTGATGATGATGTTGAGTTAGGCAACCTTGCTTTAATGGCTGATTCTGGAGAGCAGGAAGCAAGTTCAGCTAGCAATCAGGTATTTTCTACTAATCTCTCTGAGCTCACTAAAGAGGAATGCAATAGTGTTATAGATGAAATGTCTACTGAACTATATCACTTAAGTGTTACTCTTAAATCACTTACTAAAGAGAACAATAGAATTAAAGAGTCCAATTTGTTTTTAAGTGATAGAAATGCTGCTCTAGAATCTCAATTTCTAGAATTTGAGAAAATGAGAGTTGATTGCAATAATGCTAAAAGTGAACTTGAAGCTGTGTTAAAAAGAGAACTGATTTTAAAAGACCAGCTTGAAAAAGAACAAGGGATAATTGCTAAATTTCAAAGTTGTAGGAATATTTCTCAAAACATAATAGAAGTTCAGGGAATAGAATCATTTGTGAAGGATACCTGGACTCAAAAGAAAAAGGAGCTAGAACCTGGCCTTGAGGATCTAGAGACTATTTGTGAATCAACGGATAGTGATCATCCGTTGACAGATGAACCGTCAACGGATGAGAGGTATCCGTCGACTAACAAAAAGTCTGTTAGTAAGAAGGAACTTAGGAAACTGGATATCAAGTATGGTCCAGTCAACAAGAATTTTGTTAGTGGTGAGTGCAGCAAAACCAAATCCAGTGGGAAGGCTAAGACAGGTGATTTACACAACAAAAAGGCTGTTGGTAAATCAGACAATGAAAAGGTAGAAATTGAGGGTAAAAAGAAAAAGAACAGAAATGGTAAGATAGGCATCAACAAGAAAAACAATTACTCTCCTGACAAGTTTGCTCCTAGGAAAACTTGTAGTAATTGTAATAGTGTCAATCATCTATCTTCTAATTGCAAGATTGTCAACAAGGCTCCTGTTCATGTACCTCAACCAATGCCATGTATGCCTGCAATGCCTGTTATGCCTGGTTTGTATCAAAATGCTAGTTTTTCAAATCCATATGTGAACATGCCATATGTGTCTAATCCTTACTTTCAATCTATGAATGTGCCACAAATGTCATGGAACATACCTAACATGAATAATATGTATGCCAATTTTCCACACATGCATGCATCCAATATTCATGCAAATGAGCATTTGTCAAACCCCATCACTCAAGCATCTACACCTAAGTTGAAGAATGCTAAGAGTGCAAAGTCAAAGGCTAACAAGAAAGGACCCAAGGAAGCTTGGGTACCAAAATCAACTTGATTTGTTTTTGAAATGTGTGCAGGGAAACAGAAGAAATCTATGGTACCTAGACAGTGGATGCTCTAGGCACATGACAGGAGATTCAACCCTGCTCACAGAATTCAAGGAAGGAGCTGGCCCTAGAATTACCTTTGGAGATGACAGCAAAGGATATACTAAGGGATATGGCCTGATTTCAAAAGACAATGTCATCATTGAAGAAGTGGCTTTAGTTGAAGGTTTGAAGCACAATTTGCTGAGTATCAGTCAGATTTGTGATAAAGACTATGAAGTAAAGTTCACAAAAGAAGCCTGTGTTGTTTCTGCCAAGGAAGACAACAATGTGGTATTGACAGGCTTTAGAAAAGGAAATGTTTACATAGCTGACTTCAATTCAGCATGCTCAGAATCCATTACTTGTCTCTTCAGCAAAGCAAGTAAGGATGAGAGTTGGCTATGGCATAAGAAGCTGTCACATTTGAATTTTAAAGTTATGAATGATTTGGTAAGAAAGGATCTTGCTAGAGGAATCCCTCAATTGGAGTTTGTCAGAGATGGGCTGTGTGATGCCTGCCAATTAGGGAAACAAAAGAAATCATCCTTCAAAAGCAAGACAGAGTCATCCATTGTTAAGCCTCTTCAATTGCTGCATATGGATTTATTTGGTCCAGTAAATGTCATGTCTATTTCAAAGAAGAAATACTGTCTGGTGATTGTAGATGATTTTTCTAAGTTCACATGGACCTTCTTCCTGCATTCCAAGGATTGTGCAAGTGAAATCATCATCAATCACCTCAGAATGCTAAACAATGGTTCTGAAGACAGAGTACAAAGAATCAGGAGTGACAATGGTACTGAATTCAAGAATTCCACAATGAAGATTTTCTGTGAAGAGAATGGAATTGTCCATGAGTTTTCTGCTGCCAGAACACCTCAACAAAATGGGGTTGTTGAAAGGAAAAACAGAACTCTCATTGAAGCAGCTAGAACAATGTTAAGTGAATCAAGGTTACCAACATATTTCTGGGCTGAAGCTGTCAACACTGCATGCTTTACTCAGAATATTTCCTTGGTCAATCAAGCTAGAGGAATGACTCCTTATCAGTTATTAACCAACAAGAAACCAACTTTAGCTTTTCTACATGTCTTTGGATGTAAGTGTTTTGTGCTAAGGAATCATGGAGATAACTTAGGCAAATTTGAAGCAAAGGCAGATGAAGCTATTTTCGTTGGATATGCAGCAGGGAAAGCCTACAAGGTCTACAATCTAAGAACCAACATTGTTATGGAATCTGTACATGTTGTGTTTGATGATCAAAAGATTCTAGGCCTAAATGATGAAGGTTACCATGAAAAGTTGGAATTTGAGAATGAAGGTGAAGGAAGAATGTACTATGATGATAATGAGGAGAATGAAGATCATGACCACAGAGATCCACCTAGAGCTGTTATACCAACTAGAAGTGATGCTTACACTGAAAATGAAGCATCCGTTGACAGTCATTCTGCAACATCCGTTGACACTATTAGAGATGCATCCGTTGACAGATATTCTCAAGCATCCGTCGACAGGCAAAATGATGCATCCATTGACAGTCAACTTCATAACTCAGCAAGGACAACAAACTCAGGGGGGGTTTCTCAAGGTCAAAATTCAATGCTAAATCAACATGATCATGGAAATGAAGCAACCTCATCAAGATCAAACCTTCCACCTGCAAGAAAATGGACTAGAAATCATCCATTTGAGTTAATCATTGGTGAATCAAATTCAAGAGTCCAAACTAGAAGGGCCACTCAAGCAGAATGTCTATATAGTAGCTTCCTGTCTCAAGAGGAACCTAAGAAAGTGGAAGATGCCCTTCTAGATCCAGATTGGGTGTTAGCAATGCAAGAAGAGCTAAACCAATTTGAAAGAAATAAAGTATGGAAACTTGTGCCCAAACCTGATGATAGAAGTGTCATAGGTACTAAATGGGTTCTCAAGAATAAGACAGATGAAAATGGCATAATTGTGAGGAATAAAGCTAGATTAGTGGCAAAGGGCTATTCTCAAGAAGAAGGAATAGATTTTGATGAAACTTTTGCTCCAGTAGCAAGACTTGAGGCAATAAGAATCTTTCTAGCCTATGCAGCACATGCCAATTTCAAAGTCTATCAGATGGATGTCAAAAGTGCCTTTCTAAATGGGGAACTGGAAGAAGAGGTCTATGTCCATCAACCGCCTGGTTTTGAGGATCCAGAATTTCCAGAATATGTATATCTTCTCATGAAAGCACTTTATGGTTTGAAGCAAGCACCAAGAGCCTGGTATGACACTTTATCTCAATTTCTTTTAGAGAACCACTTCACTAGAGGTACAGTAGATAAAACCTTATTTCATAGGGATATTAATGGCTCTTCAATACTTGTTCAAATCTATGTAGATGATATTATTTTTGGGTCTACAGATGAGAAGCTTTGCAAAAAGTTTGCCAAACTTATGCAAAATAGGTATGAAATGAGCATGATGGGTGAATTAACTTACTTTCTTGGCCTACAAGTAAAGCAAGTTAATGAGAGCATTTTCATAAGTCAAACAAAATATATTTATGATCTCTTAAAGAAATTTGACTTAATGGATTGTACATCTGCTAAAACACCTATGGCCACTGCAACTAAGCTTGAGTTGAATACTAAGGAAAAGTCTGTGGACATCTCAAGCTATAGAGGCATGGTAGGTTCACTTCTATACCTAACAGCTAGTAGACCTGATATAATGTTTTCTACTTGTCTTTGTGCTAGATTTCAAGCTGACCCTAGAGAGTCTCACTTAATAGCTATTAAAAGAATTTTCAGATATCTTAAGGGAACACCAAACCTTGGCATTTGGTACCCAAGAGAATCTGGTTTTGATCTAACTGGCTATTCAGATGCAGATTATGCAGGTTGCAGAGTTGACAGGAAAAGTACTACATGTTCCTGTCAATTTCTAGGAAACAGGCTTGTTTCATGGTTCAGTAAGAAACAAAACTCAGTCTCCACCTCAACAGCTGAAGCTGAGTACATTGCTGCTGGAAGCTGTTGTGCACAGATTTTATGGATGAGAAACCAACTCATTGACTATGGTCTAAAAGTTGAGAAGATTCCAATTTTCTGTGACAACACAAGTGCTATTGCCATCACAGGGAATCCAGTGCAACATTCGAGAACCAGGCACATTGACATCAAATACCACTTCATTAGAGAACATGTGATGAATGGTACAGTAGAAATGCACTTTGTGCCAAGTGAAATGCAGCTTGCAGATATCTTCACCAAGCCTCTTGATGAATCCACATTCACAAGATTGGTAGGTGAGCTAGGTATGCTTAACTTGTCATAATTCCTAGTGATATTTGATTTCACTGCATTGAAGCTGGAAATGTGTTTTGATTTACTTGAAAGTTAAAACTTTCAGAAAAATTTTCTGCAGAAATTTTGCCTAAGGCAAAATTAGCTTATCAACGGATATCCTTTTATCCGTTGATAGTATAAACACATTACTAGATTTTTGCATGTCAACGGGTAACAGGCTATCCACGTCATCAACGGATAAACTGTATCTCAACCATTCATTCTATATCCGTTGATATACAATTTTTTTTATATAACCGTTGGTAACCGTGTATATCTAATCATGGCTGTACTTATTCTCTTTTTATTTATTATCTGACAGTTACTTTTGACCAATGGAGTAATTACTTTTAATTATTTCATTTTTAATTCTTGAAAAATATAAAAGGCGGACTTGTACTCTCACATCTCACTTTTATTCATTTTCAAGCATATCAAAAGTTAACTGCATCTTCTTCCCTAAAACTCTCTATAACCAAAGTTCAATCACTTCAATGGCGCCTATTGTTAAAATGATGTCCCCCACTGGGTTTACCTATGAGAAGAACAATTTCGCGGCCTTTGTTGACACAGTGAATGCTCTAGAAGCTTACCACACTTTGATGAGTTTCGTGAAGAAATGCAAACTGTCATATGCTATGACGGCCACCACTCCCTTAATCCACGAGGTAATTGAAGAAATGTGGACATCTGCTGAGTACAATGGCACAGACGGTACAATTGCTTTTTCTTTAAAGGGTAAAAACTATGTGGTTAATTCTGATGTAATAACTGCTTGCTTAAAATTGCCTGAGAATAACTGTCTGAAAGTACCTACTGATGCTGAAATTGTTGCCATGCTTAATTCTATTAATTATGCCCTTAGTACTGGAAACTTAGGGAAAATTGCTAGAAAAGGAATGGTTAAAGAATGGAGCTATTTCTGTGATGCCTTCATTAAAACTTTTTCAGGAAAAATTAGTAATTTTGATGCTGTTACCCAGTCCATGCTAACAATGATGTGTATGCTTTTAAATGATAAATTCTATAATTTTGGCACATTAGTTATGTATGAGATAGCTGCAAAGTTGGGTAAAAAGGGAACTAGGAGCAAGAATATCTACTTTGCTAGATTTTTAATGCTCTTAGCACTGCATGTGTCTGAGAATAAGCTATCCATTGCTAACCCGGATAGCAAGTTCCAATGTTTTGTTCAGGAGAAGAGAGTCTTAAGTGACCTGATTCGAATGAACCTCAATGCAGGAGTACAGTTGGTATATCTACCAATTGTTCAGGTAACTATCTCTAACTCTGAAACCCCTATCTCCAACCCCCAAATTTCTTTGCCTTCTAGTGTCACAATGGAGTCTGTAGTTGTGACCAAACAGGCTCCTACCAAAGTGACCAAATCCAGAGTTCCAAAACCACATTCTAAAAAGCAAACCTCAAGTGTCTCTCAAAAGACACCTGTTGTAAAATTTACCAAACCTCTTGAGGGGAGTGTGAAGGTGGTAGTGAGTGGTGAGGGACAGGGTGAACATCAAAGAAGCCCTAAGGATAAGGAAGGAGAGATGAGTGCAACCACCATTTCAGTCTCTCAAAAGACTACTAATGTAACTACAGGCCAAATTCTAGTTACACTCTCTCAACAGAGTGTGACTACTGAATCAAGTTCCCCACAAGGAACACTGCACAAGAGGGTTAGGGACACATATAGCCCAATCTCAAAAACCTATGGAAGAAGAGTGAAATCTAAAACCACAGGGGAATCACAGGGTGCACACACTGTACAGGAAACTGTACCTTCTCAAACTCAGTTTGATGTGGCTTCAATAAATGTGGAGTCACAGCCCCTTGATCTTAATCTTCAAATCGACACACATTACAATCCACCATCACCAACTCCATCTCTGGATGTGGATATGATATCTACATCAATTCCTGATTCTCCATCTTTAAGATTCTTGGAGAAGCCCCACTCTGTAATTGGTGGTCATCATCTTTTAGACGATTTGTTGGACCATCAATCTTCCCTTCCAGAATTCTCAACACAGACTGTGGCCTCGAACTTAAAATCAATCTCCACAGATTCAGTGTTGGTTTTTTCTTCAACGGATATAATTATTCCTTCCTCAACGGATATCCTTCATCCGTTGACAAGTGTTTCTCCATCAACGGATGCGCCTCTATCTAGCCATCCGTTGACAGCTATAACTACTCCATCAACGGATATTCCTTATCCGTTGATAACTCACTCTACCACTGCTATATCTGACATTCCAGTGTCAAGTGTAGAGGAGTTCTCAGTAGTTGAAACACTTTTAGGATTGAGGGAAGGGAGTGAGAGGCTGCCTTGTGAGCAGGCAAAAGGAGAGATAAATAATGAGAGGCTGGCCATTTCTTCCGGTCAGGCAAAAGGAGAGTTTGAGAGTTCCACCTTAGTAGGTGAAGGTGAGGGTGTGAGAGGTGTGAGCCAAGGGGAGCCCTTGATGCAAGAAAAGAGAGATGAGGGGAGAGAAGGGACTACAGGAGAGATAAGGATGGAAGAAGCAGCCATTGCTAGTGAGTCAATGGGGGTTGAGGATGCATCCAAGGAAATGGAATATCAAAGAGAATATCAGTCCATGATTGACTCCATTTCTTTGGATGCTGAAATCTTTACTCACCCTGTTCCTGCCTATCAAATTCTGGCACAACAGGGCAATGTGGAAGCAGAGGAGGCAATGCACCTAGTGCACACCTCACAGTCTCTACTTAGAGCTAAGGAATCTATAGCAGCTCTGCCAACCACTGCTGAGAGTGATGAATTTGACAATTCTGAAGATGAAGACAACCAGAGCTCTGAAGATGAAGGTGGTAGCAGTATTCATGATTTTGCATTTGCTCAAAACTACACCTATCATCAACTTGATATGGAAATCATAAGGCAATATAAATCTGCCCTGGCTGAGCACCCAGAAGCAGATCCACAGAGAAAGGTTGTTCTTCAACAGGAAATTGACTCCCTAAAGTTACAAAAGATGCAAATGGTGATTCAGAGATCCAACTTAGAGGAGGTCAAACAAGAAATCAAGGATATGAAGATCTCTGTGGATTCCAAGCTAGAGCAACTAGCTCCTACAGCCACTCAGAGGGTGTTGCAACAAAGGTTCCTCAAAGAAGACAACCTGGCTAAGTCTGTGCAACTTCTCAATTCAAGAGTGGAAAAGATGGAATCCCAGATGGAGCAATTTCTTCAACATCAGAAACTGCAAACCCAACTGCTAGAAAAGTTAGTTGCAGCCCCAACTTCTAGTCAAACCCTTGATGCTAACAAAAAGGGGGAGAAAGTGGAAGAGGCTGTGGCAACTACAAGTCAAATCTTAATTTCTGAAAGCAGGGAAGCAGCAAGTCAGGGGGAGCAGCAGCCTACCATAGTGGTCAATCCACAGGAATTCATTGTCACAGCTCCCCCCAGCAAATCCAAACCTGAACAAGTAGCTCTATCTGAAGAGTTTGATCTCTCAAACTTGACAGAAGAGGAAAAGCTAGCCAAAATTGAAGCTCTACAAAAGATGAAAGAGGAAAACTATGAAAGGATAATGAGGACAGAAAGATTGATCAATCAATCTATTGCATCAACTCTGTTCTCTAGCCAAACCTCAGCTCCAACAATATCTACAACAATTCTGAAGGTGCTCACTCCAGCAATTGTGGCTCCTACATTCTATGATGCTGAGCCTTCTCATGTTAAGGAATTTGAACCCTACATCAAATCAAGACCCTTCTCACCACCAAAAGCAAATGGGAAGAACAAGTTACAACTGGACTTTCCATTTCCCAAGGATGATGAAGAGAAGCTGATGGGTAAGGCAATCAAGGAATTCAAGGAGAAGACTAACAGTTGTGTAAGAGAATGGATGGCTGTAATCATAAGGAATGGAAAAGTTCTAAACATATCCAACAGCCATCCTAGATTTGTTGAAGCCAAGAGAGAAGAGACTTCAAGGCTGCTAAGAGAATCTCAACCAAGCACTGAATATCAATATGAAAACTCAGATGAGAAGCAAGCAAGGCTGGCTCAAGAGTTATTGGATGAGGTAGAGGATGAATTGAGGGAACCTGAGGAAGTCCCCAAATTCAAAAAGAAAGGGAAATCAGTCCCCAAAGAGACAGTTGGTTCATCACAACCTATTGATGTAAAAGTATTCAACCCAGATGTGAATTTCCATGGTGAAACTATAGTACCTAAAGAGGAACCAATGAATCTTGACTCCATTGAGGTTCCTTCATTCTTGCTGAAGCCTCAACAGAAGCCTGTACAGAAGAAAAGGAAACCAAGGAAGCAACCTTCAAAGGAACCAATTCAAGTTGCTAGGGTACCTGCTATTGTCAGGCAGCCAATCTTGGAAAACAAGGATGATTTTATCTATCAGGCAGATATTGAAGAATACTCTGGCATGAATCTTTATCTGGATGAATTGTCAGAAGTAAGAGGAATTGACAAATATAGACATTTGCCTGAAAGATTGGTCTTTGTATACAAGGGAGGAATGGAAAGGACATGGCCACTACAAAGGGTTCTTGGAGAAAATTATCATACCTTAACCAAAGTGTTCTCTGCAATCAAGAGATACACAGGATTCTCCAAGATAGCAAAAAGGGAGATACTGGACAGAATAGAACAAATAAGGAGGGATTGGAACTCACCATCAAGTCTACCAAGGAAAATGAAGATCCCATACAATGGACAGAAAATCCACCTCCAACCTTTCTGGATGATGGAGTTCAGGGATGAAGATGGTAACAGGAGATTCTTCAGGTTAGAAGACCAACTACCAAAGGCTAGTTCTCAATACCTGAGATGGCTACAACAAAAGCTAAATCCAAAGGTAGATGAAGAAGATGCCTTCTATAGGCAACTCCAAATACAGATTGAGTCCAACTCTGCCAAGGAAGGAAAATCAAGGGTGATGCCAACAAGAGGAAAGAAACAGTCCTAATCTGCTCAGTCTAGAGGAGCACTTCTCTGTAAATTTCTCAAACTTTCAGTTTTTAATTGTTGTAGCTTAATACAATTTATGCATTGTTCTTTATATATCTTTAGGAATGTTTTGTTATCATCAAGGCCCTGAATTTATGCTTTATTGCCATCAAGTATAAATTGGGGGAGATTGTTAGGAATATGTTGTACTTGATGATAACTTCTCAATCAATCAAATTGTTTAAGGTTTTGTAGCTGTCAACGGATGAGGATTTATAACTCTATCCGTTGACAGGTAGCTCATCAACGGATGAGGTTTTGTAGCATACTGCAAGTATCTCTATGTTATCAGTTGATAGTGTTTTTATCCATAGTCATGTTGACTATCAACGGATAGGCAGAATAGGGTAGCCAATTGTAAATAAGCTATGCTATGTAATTCTGTCTAAGTGAAAGTGTATCAACGGATGAAGACAAAACTCTATCAACGGATACAACTCAAATCCACTCTATCAACGGATACAGTTCAAGTCTCAATATCAACGGATAGCTCAATACATCATCAACGGATGTCAGGGTACAACATCAACGGATAATCATTGACACTGTCTTCTATGATTAGCTGAGGATTAGCAGTTGATAAGGACATGTTTGACTGACAGATCACATGGGTTGATAGTATATACAAAAAGCAGTATGGCAGCCATACTTTGGAAACACAGAAGAAAGAAGCATTCCATTTACACTATGAATACAAGAAAGGTGCAGGAGACATGTCTGAACACAAGGACAACCTTTCGGCTACATGTGTATTTGGAGTGTAGTAGCAAGTCAACTAGAATTAGATTAGTATTATCTTATTCCAGTAGTACTTGTAAAACTTGGGATATATAACCAAGTGTAGCAACTCTTTGTAGGTTAAGAAAACATACATATTTGCTTAGGGTTTCTTGAATATCCTTAGAAGCAAAGAGTTGTAAAACGGCAGCTGTGTACACTTTGTATCACAGAGTTTTCTTCAAATAAAAGCTTCAGGTGGTGCATATTAACCACCTGATTTTATATGTGTTTGTGTTTAAAATCTTACATTGCAATTATCTCTGCATAAATTTCTGGAGTTCTTATCAGAAATTTATAAATATCAAGAATTGTATTCAACCCCCCCTTCTACAATTATACAAGTGTGTAATCTGGGAATAACAAATTAGTATTATGATATTATTATTTTATTTTTTTAAAATAAAATCGCCCATGATATAATTGGAAAAAGAGAGGTTTTAGTAAGAGAAAATAAAAAAGTTAACGTGTTTTGGCTGAAAAAGGTAATTGTCCATGATATAATCGAAAAAAGATAGATTTTAGTTAGAGAAAGGAGAAAAGGTAACATGGCTGAAAATGGTAATTGATTAGTTAATAGTAGTTATAATATAATTACGTTATTTGATTAAACAAAATTGTTCGTAGTGTTTTTAAAAAAGGAGAATTTTTAGTTAGATAAAATATAAAAGATATTGTATTTTACCTGAAAAAATAAATTATTTTGTTTTTGAAAAATAGAAAAGGTAATATGTTTAACCTGAAAAAGTAAATTGATTTATAAAGGAGAAATTTTAGTTAGATAAAATATATATGATATTATATTTTACCTGAAAAAGGAAATTATTTAGTTATTGAAAAATAGAAAAGATAATATGTTTAACCTGAAAAAAGGAATTGATTAGTTAGTAGGATGAGTAAGGGTAAATAAGTAAAATCAACAGGTACTGTACCGACCGACATACCGACCGACCAACCAAATTTTTAATATTTTGGCTTTTATATAATAGTATAGATTATAATATTATTATTTTATTTTTATTAAATAGAACCGCCCGTGATATAATTGGAAAGAGAGAGATTTTAGTAGAGAAAAGGTAACGTGTTTTGGCTGAAAAGGTAATTGCCCGTGATATAATTGGAAAAAAAGAGATTTTAGTTAGAGAAAATATAACGTGTTTTGGTTGAAAAAGGTAATTAATTAGTTAATAGTAATTAAAAATAGGAAATAAAAAAATATACTATTTATCTGTACTATACTTCTATAAGAAAAATAGGGTATAATTAGTTGATTAGTTAAAACCTTTCTAAAAAATTATTCGCATTGATTAGTTAAAAACTTTCTGAAAAATTTATTCGCACCTTCTAAAAAAACAATTAAAATGCATATATTAATTTACTAAAAAACTAAAACACATATTTTACATAAATACATATTCTATTAGTTATACTTCAATTAAAATTCAACTACATACTCTTTTAATTATATTTATAATATAATTTTTTTAATTTGTTATTTTATAGTAATTATAATTAAATTATGTTATTTTACTAAATAAATTACTCATACTTTTTTGAATATGAGAAATTAATGTTGCCCGTGATATTTCGAGAAAAAAGGGAATTTAATTATAAAAAATAGAAAAGATGAAACGTTTTAGCTGAAAAGGTAATCGGTTAATTATTAGTATTATAATTTTACTATTTTGTTTTTATTAAATAGAAATATCCGTGATATAATTGGAAAAAGAGAGGTTTTAGTAAGAGAAAAGAAAAAAGGGTAACGTGTTTTGACTGAAAAAGGTAACCGTCCATGATATAATTGGAAAAAGAGAGATTTTAGTTAGAAAAAAATAGAAAAGGTAACGCGTTTTGGCTGAAAAAAGGTAATTTTAGTTAATAGTAATTATAAAATAATTACTATGAGGTAATATGTTTAACCTGAAAAAGGAAATTGTAATAAAGGAGAAATTTTACTTAGATAAAATATAAAAGATATTGCATTTTACCTGAAAAAGGAAATTATTTATTTATTGAAAAATAGAAAAGATAATATGTTTAACCTGAAAAAGGAAATTGATTAGTTAGTATGATGGATTTTATCTGTAATTGAGTAAGGGTAAATAAGTAAAATCAACAGGTACCGTACCGACTGACCGACCAAACTTTTAATGTTTCGGCTTTTATATAATAGATATTATTATTTTATTTTTATTATATAGAAATGCCCGTGATATAATTGGAAAAAAAGAGGTTTTAGTAAGAGAAAAGAAAAAAGGTAACGTGTTTTGACTGAAAAAGGTAACCGTCCATGATATAATTGGAAAAAGAGAGATTTTAGTTAGAGAAAATAGAAAAAGTAACGCGTTTTGGCTGAAAAAGGTAATTTTAGTTAATAGTAATTATAAAATAATTATTATGAGGTAATATGTTTAACCTCAAAAAAGAAATTGTAATAAAGGAGAAATTTTAGTTAGATAACATATAAAAGATATTGTATTTTACCTGAAAAGGGAAATTATTTATTTATTGAAAAATAGAAAATATAATATGTTTAACCTGAAAAAGGAAATTGATTAGTTAGTATGATGGATTTTATCTGTAATTGAGTAAGGGTAAATAAGTGAAATCAACCGGTACCGTACCAACCGACCAAACTTTTAATGTTTCGGGATTTATATAATAGTATAGATTTGAGTTGGAAAAGGAAGTTAAGGAAATATATAAATTAGTAGAGAAAATAATAAAAGTGAATAAAATAGTATGATTAATTAATATTTAATGTATAAAATAAAAATGATGGATAAAAGTAGTAAATTGTTATAAATATAATATATATAATAGAGAGATAGAGAGAGAGAGAGAGAGAGCTACATAATAGAGATAGAGAGAGAAGAGAGCAATGTTATTATTCATATGTGTAGAACAAATACAAGCAAGGCTTTATATAGCCACAAGTAGATATAGGTTACAATGGAAGTGAAAAGTCAAGAGGTGGTGCATTAATTAGGGTAAGGTGAAAAGCTAAGAGTCATTCATAATTATACATAACACTCCTCCTGGATGACTCGTACAAACGTCATGCCTCGTTAAAACCTTACTAGGAAAAACCCTGTGGGAAAAATCCTAGTGAAGGAAAATGAGTACATGTGTTGTACTAATGAAAAAGAATGTATCGTATATGTCTCCCCCTCATTGCAACATGACTATTAATGTCAACATATATCTCGAAATCTATGCATTCCAATCTTGTGCCTCAATTTCTCGAAAGATGATGTAGGAAGTGATTTTGTGAACAAATCTGCCGAATTTTCACATGAGCGAATTTGATAAACATCAATTTCTCCTCTTTGTTGAAGCTCATGAGTGGTTATAGATATAATATATATAATAGAGAGATAGAGAGAGAGCTACATAATAGAGATAGAGAGAGAGAGGAGAGAGCAATGTTATTATTCATATGTGTAGAATAAATACAAGCAAGGCTTTAGGGCATCTCCAATAGAGGTTGCCAATATAGTTGCCAACTTCTACCACATCATCATATATATTACTTTTTTATTTCTTCTCTCCCCCATCTCATTGTTGGCAACTTTTGTTACAAATCTACTCCAATAGGTGGCAACTTTAAAAGTTGCCAATGTGGTCCCATACATTAATTTTGTATTGTCTTATAAATACATTTAAAATACGAGAGATATAAAAAAGGATAAAGTTAAATACATTTTTGAGGAGTTGTAACTAAATAGGGAAGTTGCCAACTTTTGGCAACTTTGGTGGGCAACTTCTTGGCAACATTGACACTCCAATAGGTGGGCAACCAAGGGTGCCATGCCACATAGGACTTGACAACCTCTATTGGAGATGCTCTTATATAGCCAAGTAGATATAGGTTACAATGGAAGTGAAAAGTCAAGAGGTGGTGCATTAGGGTAAGGTGAAAAGCTAAGAGTCATTCATAATTATACATAACATAAATTTAATTGATATTTATATTATAAAATTTAATATTTCTTGAAAAATTTGAAAATGTAATAAATTAAAAGGAATTCTATAAAAAAATGTAAAAAAAAGGTTGACACACTATTTGCGGAATTGCGGAAGTGTTTTGAAATTCGATGGGCGGACCTCAGGCAGCGTGGCCACTCTCACCACCAAATTTATCGGGCGGCCCAAGAGTTGGCACACTAACCACCTTTGTTGATGCTGTTTTTTTTTTAGAATTTTTTTGAAGTGTGCTGCTTTAAGTCTATTTAAATTTAATTTTTCAAATATTATATATTAACCTATTTTTTTCACTCTTTGAAACAGTAAAAAAGTTTGATTAATTTTTTATAAATTCTGTCTGATTTATTATTAAAGAATTGTTTATTTATTTAAAAAAAGTAATAAAAAAGGCTGTGAGAACAGAAAAATGATTTTAGTCCAAACACGTTCTTATTCGTTTCCAAAATTATAGTGATACACTTTTTCTGTCCATCTCGCCTCTCCCCCCTATTATTTTTCTTCAGCCTCTGCATTTTCCGAGACAAACGATAAACACACATATACATACATACATACATACATATACACACAGACATATCAGCGAAAGATGTGGCGAGCCGTGTCTCGTGGCTTCCGCATTCCGGCGAAGAGATCCGGCGCCGGCGAAGCTATTAAACCTCACAGATTCTTCTCCACTCAAGCGGTAACAATATCATCTTTTCATCAATCTCTTTCTTTTCAGCTTATATATTTTTGTTGTATACTTATGTGTGTGTATATATATTATGTTTTATGTTTATTTTTTATATTTGCCTAATTTAGTTTATGTAAAGTGTGAATGAATCTGTTGTTTTGGTGTTTATGATGGGACTAAAGTGAGGTAGTATGTAGATTGAATAAATAATGTTATTACTCGAGAAATTTTGATAATCTAGGTAAACTATTTGATATCGTGATCAAATAATGACTGTGTTTGTGTATGTTCGTGTTTACGGATTTCTGGATATAAAAACTTTGATAATGTTACAACTGGATAGTTATTAGTACATATGGATTTCGTTTGTATATATGACTTTCGTACCAGCAGTCATTGCGTATTTGCTGTTACTTTTGGTAGTTGTTGCCTAGACTAGACACCGAGAAAGAAAACACACTTCTCAATTTAGAGTACTGAGTTTAATGTTTTTATTAAAATAAAATTAGACTTTTCTTATGGATTTGAGGAATTATTTGTGCTATTGTTCTTTGTTTATTAATAAATTAATTCATTTTTGCTAAATGAGATGATTGTGCAGCCATATTTGAACTAGTATTCTTGTTATGCACATTTTATACTGCATTTAAATTTTACAAAAATTGTGCTTGGTACAAACTAACTTAATGTTTTTTTTTTAAAACAATCGTAACAGAAGGTGGGAGGCTCATCCTATACTATAGTGGATCATACATATGATGCAGTCGTTGTAGGTGCAGGAGGTGCTGGCCTCAGAGCAGCAATAGGGTTGTCTGAGCATGGATTCAACACAGCATGCATAACTAAGCTCTTCCCAACTCGTTCACACACAGTTGCTGCCCAGGTGTGTGTTCTTGCATCTCCTTGTAGTTTCTTTCATTGTGTTTGTATATCATTACTATCTTTCTTAATTAACTTTGTGAATATGTGAATGATTGAGCATTTTATTATCATCATCTGAAATCTGAAGTTAGATATGTATCTGTTTTTGTGCAATGTTGATATAGAAACTTATTGTGCATGAATGTTCCTTGTGATGACTGTATTGCTGTTGTTCAATGGACAAATTCCATTCTTGCTGCAATTGTTGCACTCACTAATCTGACCAGAGTCGGGTCGTCACGTTTCCCCAATGAATATTTAATTGCGATTGCAATTGTGGAAATGACAGAATTACAAGCATAGAAACTCCATAAATTAACTTCACTTTCACCAATGAATAACTAAAGTTACTATGAATATTTTCAAGAGTAGTAACAATTTGAAAAAGCACGAGAACATCAAATTTGCATACTTAAATAAGGTATATAGAATCAATATTATAAAGAAAAGAAAAGGTAGTAAACTTGCATCAATTATCTCTTGTTTGGCCGTAAAGTTCATCCGTTATTTCTTTCATAAGATGAACAATTCTGTTTCAAATATTAAGCCACTTCCTGTATTTCTGCTTGTTTTGTATTCAGGAGCAATCGTAAATCATTATAATACTTGGTTATCTCATTGACAGTAGCGCCACATGTTTACTTCATCTATAAGAGCTCAACATGTCTCAACTAGAATATTTCTTTAATTGTACATGTATATAGGTAATCGATGTCCATAGTGCGGCCGGGAACTTAAGTTATCTCTGGTTCTTGTTTCCTTGACCATTGCATATACTGAACTTGAATGATCCTCGTAGAAACTTTCGCATTATTAATAAAACTCATCTTATACTCCACAACACGTTCTTCCATGCAGTTCTTCGTCCCACTAGTCTAATGATGCGCCACCAGGTTATTTCATTCCTCTCCCTGCCTTCCTCAGTATTCTCCAATGCTACTTTTAAGAAATCATTTCTTCACAACTACCTTCCCCTTTATTCACGGTTACCTTTCTTGGTTCTGCGTCACTCTTATTAGTAACATGAATTCAGCCTAGCACAATTTTACAACGTGCAAACATAACAGCTCCATTAGTTCTCCACTTCATACTGGGTTCTGTGATTTTTTATCAGTAACACACACACACACACACACACGCACACTCACTCACTCATGCTGCAACCTTCATATATGCCTTCTCCTCTCACCAACTAGACTGCTTTGAACCTTTTTAAGGAAAACTTATAGGATGTATGCTCCATTACAAAGTTCTGACCAGCCTGATATCATAATCACAAGATGGCCATCAGGTTTATAAGATGCCAACAACTTGCACTCTCCGACATCATCCAAACATAATACTCTGTTCCCTGCATACCATCATCTCAACTGTCAAATTACATCACCCGACATTTTTCGTATTGTGTCCGTCTCAGTTACATCAGCACCGAGAAAAATACTTCTCAATCCTTATCTCATATCGCTGAAGGATTTAGCCACTGCAGACACTGTACACTCAAGGGATTTACTATTGTTGTTTAATAAGGAGATTACAGAGTATCTTGGATATACTACATCATCCGCTATGGAGATTAATAACCTCCTCCTCTCAAACAATCTCTAATCTGTTTGAACTAGGGAAATATCCTTTCTCAGGTATAGCAAGGAGTAGAAGCCTCTGGGTAATCTCTTGTGCTCTTCCCACAATCTCTTTTAGCCTTGACATTTAGTCTCCTCTCCTCTCGACAAGTCTCCTATCGACAAGTATGACCGTCCCTTTTTTCTGCTTCACTCTATCTTAATTCTCTCCTGTGTAGAAGTGTGGAGTTCTCTTATTTTATAATAGAAGTATATAGAAAATGCTTTTCGTATTTATTCAATTTAAATATATTTAAAACTTTATATTTGTATCATACGGGCTATCACAAATAATAGATCTATCGTGTATTTAGTGTGAGTGAACAATTTTATTAATTTAGAACTTTTACGTCAATAGTATTAGCAGCCATTGTACCTTTTCATTATTATCAAATTCATTACTTGTTAAGAAATTATTGTATTTGCTGTTTTCTTCGCATGTACTTGCATTCACCATACCTTTTTATGTACATTTTATTTTTGTCTGTGCCTTATAATTTGGTAAAATTCGCCTGTAGGGTGGAATAAATGCTGCATTAGGAAATATGAGTGAGGATGACTGGAGGTGGCACATGTATGACACTGTCAAGGGAAGTGATTGGCTAGGTATTGTGCTTTTTAGAAGTGACACTCGTCAACTCTCAAATACTTGTTCAGTACTTTTTTTAATGTGTTTTATACATGCAATCTTTTGTCGAAATCTTTGTATTTTATAAATGTATTGAAATCCTCCTATCTTGTCTGAGGAACATTGTAGGCTCAAGGGCTATGCAGTTTTTATTGTTTCTCTACTTTCTAGATCATCAGCTCTTCAAATTCACTCGATCCAAATTGTGTTACTCTCCTGCTTATCTTCATCTTTTACAGGTGACCAGGATGCCATTCAGTATATGTGCAGAGAAGCTCCCAAAGCAGTTATTGAGCTTGAGAACTATGGCCTACCGTTTTCTAGAACAGAAGAAGGAAAAATATATCAGCGGGCATTTGGTGGTCAAAGTTTAGACTTTGGCAAAGGTACAAAACATATTTTTCTTTTTCTATTCCCCAAAAATATCTTTGTATCTAATTTCGGAGGATAACTGTATAGCTCGTCCTGTTTGTGGTTTCTCTAGGTGGACAAGCCTACCGGTGTGCATGTGCAGCTGATCGAACTGGGCATGCTTTGTTGCACACATTATATGGGCAGGCCATGAAGCATAACACACAATTTTTTGTGGAATATTTTGCTCTGGATCTACTCATGGCTAGTGATGGTATTTTTTATCTTTCTTTTTTTAGCCTTCAATAAATTTTTTTTGTATAGCATAGCCTTTTAGCATGAAAGATGCACAAGAATGCAAGCAGAGCAGTTGCATTCATATTAATATTTCTAGCTGTAATCTACCTGATTTTTTTATTTTTTTTTGCTAAATTAATCTATCTGAAAACTTGTGATTGGCTGTTTGATATTTTGATTAATATACCTTTTATTTTATATTTAAAACATTGATTAATTGGCTAAAGACTGTTCTCTCCATGAAACGAGGAAGTCATCAGTCGTTTAGCATGCCAGTAAATTAAAATTTCTGGTGAAGTTATGTAGTCAGAGTTACGACAAGCAAAATGAGGCAATGTTATATATAAGTACATTTTGTGTGAGTGTATAAGCATTGAGATGTATCTTGAAATGTTGTATGAATTATAATCAATCTTGTAAAAATCGGAACTTGGTTCGACTCGATTTCGTTCCGAAAAAATGAGTAATCGGAACTCGGAGAACTAATCGGATATCGTTTTTTAATTTTTTTTCTCATACATTAAATTTTTTCATTTAAATTTTAGTATAGATGTGTTGAAACTGAAACCCAACAGTAATATATTTTATGTTATATAATATATACTTTTATATTTTATAATAATTATCTAAAAATTATTAATAATTTTATAACACACTAATAATAATATTGTTCAAATGTACATCATGTGCTTCATAAGTTTTAAAACGGGACAATAAAACGATTAGAAAGTCAAGCCCGAGTTTGACTCAGTACTCGGAGTCAAACTGAGTCTTGACTGATTCTCTACAAAATTGGTTTTGGATCCGATTACTCGGAACTCGGATCGGATCAGGGATTAAAAACGAGTACTTGGAAGTCGGATGAGTACTCGGTCGAGTTAACTGGTTTTTGGAACACCGATTTTAATTAAGGTCTGATATTTGAGTTTTTCACCATATCATAAGAACATAATTACATAAGTAATTTTCGCATTTGTATTTTGGTTTTTATTGCGAAAATGCTCTTTGTAGAGATTTTAGTTAATTTCTTATGTTGCACACTATCGTATCAGGTAGTTGCCAAGGTGTAATTGCACTAAATATGGAGGATGGTACGCTGCATCGCTTCCAATCTTCTTCAACAATTTTGGCGACAGGAGTATGTCTCATTTTCCAATGTAAATTGTTGTTTTCAGAAGAGTTGCTATATCACTTATATAATCACTGAATTTTTTTTTGTCAGGGATATGGTAGGGCTTACTTCTCTGCGACCTCTGCTCATACTTGCACCGGGGATGGCAATGCCATGGTTGCTCGTGCTGGGCTTCCTCTTGAGGTTTGTCTCGCTGTCACTTTACATTTCAAGAAATTGTTTCTTTATCGTTATTAATCACTCTTGTCGTCTCTTTGTAGGATCAGGAGTTTGTGCAGTTCCATCCAACTGGAATATATGGTGCTGGCTGCCTCATTACTGAAGGTGGGTGCTTTCTGCCCTACAGCATAAATTATTTATCTAATCCATCTGACTGTAGTGATTGATTCTGGTTTCTTTGTATAGGTTCTCGTGGTGAAGGTGGCATTCTTAGGAATAGTGAAGGTGAGAGATTTATGGAACGATATGCCCCTACGGCCAAGGATCTTGCATCAAGAGATGTTGTTTCAAGATCTATGACCATGGAAATTCGGGAAGGTCGTGGTGTAGGTAGGTCTTATCAGCTGTATTACATTAATAAACTCAAAGAGAAATCTTATAGAGACATCATTCTCCTTATAATATCACAGATGGCATAGAGAATACCTTAGCCTAAAAATGAGCTTCTTTTTGTTGCTCTTATGTTGTAAATTATTGAGAAGGTTATATTAATTATTTTCTAGTATCTTAGACAGAAGTAAGCTCTTAAAGTTATACTCCTATAGACTTAAAGTGTTTCTGGTTTCCAATTTATCTTTACCTGATACCGGTTTTAGGCACTATGCTACTGGACCTTTAATTATTGTTGAGAAAATGTTATTGAAGGATATTTGTAATCATTATTAATATCGTTAGTGAATTCCCTTGCTATTCTATTGTATAATCTTCTTTTTTCAGTTTTGTGCATGTCCTTTTTTATTTTTTTTGTTAGTTATTGTTTGCTAAGCATCGAGTTCAGTTTGCCGTTTATAAGATAATTTCAAATGTAGTCACTATTTAATCTTTGTGGCTTGTGCCTCCCATTTCGAAATATTTACCTCCAAGCAATCATAATTGTTATGTCAGTACCAAGTGTTGAAGCTAAATCTTTACTTAGCTCAACCCCTGACTGAAGTTCTCATGCTACAACTGTCCCGGTCATGACTTGGTTATTTCTTATTGGTTCTCTTTTTGAAAAATTAAACTTCTTAAATTTTCTGTTTTCTGCTTAGATGAATATCGGTGGTTGTTTGGTGAGTAGACTTCCTTTTGCAGTTGATAGAACTTAGAAATTATTTTTTTAGCATTTTGTACTTTGTTTACCTTTGTAGTTTAGGAAGTCCCTTTCGGTGTTCCTCAATTCTTACATTTTTAAAAGAAGTTAAATTAAAGGAAAATCCTGCAACTCACCGGTCCTCAATGAGGCTCATCTATTATATTTATATCATTATGAGCTCAGAGAAAACCTGATATTACCTTTAATGTTGGTTTAAGAAGCTTAATATTGCTGGACTCCTAGTTATTCATGTGATGGAACCATGCTTCTTGTTTAAGCACAAACTCTGATTCTTTTAACTTCTAATATATGCACTTGTTTTGATTGTCAATAGGACCGCAGAAGGACCACATATATCTCCACTTGAATCACTTACCACCAGAGGTCCTAAAGGAGAGGCTTCCTGGTATATCTGAAACTGCTGCAATATTTGCTGGTGTTGATGTTACAAAAGAACCAATACCTGTTTTACCTACAGTTCATTATAACATGGGTGGTATTCCAACAAATCATCATGGAGAGGTAATCGTGTTATTTACTTTAGTTCTTAAGTTTGGATAATAAACTAGTAGATGTTTTGAGTAGTATACTAAGCTCTGTTGCCACAGGTGGTTACAATTAAAGGTGATGACCCTGATGCAATAGTGCCTGGACTTATGGCTGCTGGGGAGGCAGCTTGTGCATCTGTTCATGGCGCGAATCGCCTTGGTGCAAACTCTCTCCTTGACATTGTTGTGTTCGGTCGAGCCTGTGCAAATAGGGTAGCAGAGATCCAAAGACCAGGCAAGTAGCAGGTGTTAACTGTTATAGATGTCATTTCTGAAACAGTGCTAAAAGTATGGTAGCTTCATTTGTCTTCATGCAGGAGCAAAGCAAAAGCCTTTGGAAAAGGATGCTGGTTCCAGAACCATTGAGTGGTTGGAGAAGATAAGAAATTCAAATGGCTCACTTCCAACATCAAAAATTCGATTGAATATGCAACGAGTAATGCAAAACAATGCTGCTGTATTCCGCACACAAGAGACCTTAGAGGAAGGTATACAACATGCTAAATCTCAAATTGCACCCTCAAAAACCTCTATAACAGGGCAAAAAAAAAAAAAAAACTATTAATAGGGCAGTATAGCTCCTTTATATATGAACCCTCAGTAGTGATTAGTGATTGCTCTCTTGGCTGATTGAATCTGTCATTTTTTTTGAATCCAAGATATATGCTTCATTTAAGACTACTGTGATTTGTGACTTCATCATTATTTATCGGCCCCTAAAACAATTCATTTCCATTGTCTATCTATGTCTGGGCTGTTGCAGGGGTTAAATTAATTGACGAAACATGGAATAGCTTTCATGATGTTCAGGTGAAGGACCGAAGTTTGATATGGTAAATCTTTTTAGAACCTTGTCTGGTATTGGCATTAGATCATTGATATATCCAACTTTCATTCACTTTTCTTTCTAATCAAACTATTCCAGGAATTCTGACTTGATAGAGACACTTGAGTTGGAAAACCTGTTGATCAATGCATCTATCACCATGCATTCTGCTGAAGCAAGAAAAGAGAGCAGAGGAGCACACGCACGTGAAGATTTTACAGTTAGTCTACTGACCTAATTACTGAGTAATGCTTGTAATATCTTCTATTAATAACATAATGATTGTTCTGGCTATGTAGAATAGAGATGATGAGAAATGGATGAAGCATTCACTGGGGTAAGTCTTGCTAATTTGGTTTTTTTTTTTTTTTTTTTTTTTTTTGTCGACGGCAAGCATTGTCTTGGTTCTATATAAAACCCGACCAATCCTGACCAATTCTGGCAGGTTACTGGGTCAAGCAGGACCTGGTGCCTAAGTCGGGGTTGGTTTGCGCGTTAACTTAGTTCTGCATTTGACTATTGGTTCTTGTACAAACCTGGTAAATTCTGCACCCGGTTTTGAAGTGACTCAGCTGTTTTATTGTCTTTTTGAACTTTTTTAGTGAAAATTCAAAGCCCGAGCTTGTTGAAGCTCGAATCCTTGTCGTCCTACTTGCATAAACAACCACTAAGCTAGTTATTGTGAAGTATCAACAGTATACTCCAATTCATTCATATGACACATTTTCGATTGTACAAATTATTAAGTATCATAATAACCTTGTTATTATACCATACTTTCTTGGGCGTAGATCTAAATAGGCCTGATACTGAAACTGTAAATAGTTAGGCTATTGAAGTTATAAAAAAATCACTAACGCTTTAAAACTATATATATGATGATTGTACACCTAAACTAATTACCTGTACATAATGTTTATAATATTTAATATTAACAAAAAGTTAGCATAATATATTTATGTTTATGTGGAGTACTAGGTTTGTAAAAAATAATTAGAAAGTACTGTATATTTTTTAAAATGTTTATTAATATTAATTCTGATCTAAGTGGAGGTTGAACCACTAAACCATCAAACCTTTGTTTTGTCGGGTCAGTTGCTGGGCAGATTCTTAAAACAGTGATCTCAAGCATGATGTTTTAGTGTATTTCATAACTTTATCAGAAGTCGTGTGTGATATTTGATTATGAAATTTGAGCAATCTATCAGATTTTGTTTGGGTTAATTAATCTATCCGATTTTTAGTTGCAGAGTAAGCATTTTTTTTTTAAACTGGCCAAAGCTTTGAACGATTGACCAAATACTGTACTATTATCATTTCTTTAAATCCACCCTATAACCTTGTTCTCAGAATGAAATATATAAAATTATTATTACCTGTAAAAGGGTGGCCAAAAAATTAGATATTGGAATTTGGAAAGTTGTTTAGATTCCTGTTTGGCTACGACTTATTTTAAGTCCTTATGAACTTATTTTCGGGTAAAAATTTCATATTTTGATAAAAAAAAAAATTTATACAAGTATTTAATATATGTTTGAGATTCGATAAGTTGCAAAAAAAAGTTAACCTTTTCAGAAAAAACTTAGGAATCTCTAACTTTGTCTTAAAATAAGTTGACTTATTCTGGAAAATAATTTCCCCCAAACACCCCCTAAGTTTTGTTAAATAAATTCTAGGCCAGTTTTAATTTGTGTTGGCACTTTGTACCAGAGAGAAGATAGCATGACCATGACGGTAATAAATCATTGACCATGCAACTTGATTTAGATGCCTAGTTGGTTTGTCAATGAGGATCTGAGATGGGAGTGTACAATAGTGTGATGGAATCTATGTTATACTATTATAAGCGGAATATGGTATATTTTGTTGGTTGTTGGTTTGGTACACACTGAATAACAACCTTTAGATTTTAAGATAGATAAAAAGAACCATTAGATATAATGATAAAAGAATATTCTTTTTATAATATTAAAATACTTCCATAGGTTCAAGGTTTGAATCCCGAGGTTCGATTTCCGTCAACAATATAAACAATATATTTTAGTTTAAAATTTATATTATCTATTTTCACCATATTATTATTAAACATTTATATTATCTTATAAACTACTCAAAGAAATTCAAGGTTCAACTTCCGTCAACAACATATTAAATTTTAAAAGTTATATTATCTATTTTCAATATACAAGCAAAACACTATCGCTTAAAATACTATCAAATATGTCTATGATTTATTTTCCTAGTAATTAAAAAACATATATTAAAATTATGAATAATAAGATAAAAATATTAAAAATCAAGATGAAAATATTAAAAATCGTCCGTGCATCGCACGGGTTATAGGGTAGTATAATGTTATTGCAAAGTCCAGTTTTAGCTATCTGCTAAATTATCACAAACCATTATTTACCTTTTTTCTTCTCTGGATATAACATTTTTTGCTGGAAATTATGTCTTTATTTTTGAAATCGTCTGGTAATCTGCAGATATTGGGAGAATGAGAAGGTACGGCTTGACTACAGGCCTGTTCACATGCACACATTAGACAGTGAGGTTGAGACTTTCCCACCTAAAGCTCGTGTCTACTGAGATATGGTTTTCAAGGTTACATATGGGGAGGCTATATAGGGAGGCAAGAAGATAGCCTTTTCTTCCAAGAAGTTGCAATAAATCATTTAAACTAGAATTCTTTTGCAATAATGGTTGTATGTGTCATCAACCTGCAATCTGGTGTAAGGGAGTATAAGCATTTTGAGTTAGTTTTTTTTTTTTTTTTTTTTTTTTTTTTTTTTTTTTTTTTTTTTTTCTATAGATACCAGTCAGTACTCGGTGCTCTCTTCAAGTTTCGATTGCTCCCCGACTTTGGATTACTGATCCCAAGTTCCCAACAGGAATTAGAAGTTTACTACTATTGTTATTTATTACATTTGTAGACTGTAGCACAGTGGAATTTTGTTGGAACATACTCTATTCTTACAATAGCGGGATAGTATAGTGGGAAACTTTTATATGACTTGAACAAACATTTGCTTATAGTTGGACGTTGGTAGGCGGATGAATGTGAGTAGCTGGATAATATAGTTGGAAACTTTTATTATCTCCAGTATTTTTTTAAAAGATTTTGTGGAATAATAATAATTTATGATTTTAAAAATTATGTTTGAATAATAAATAATAATCTATGATTTTAGAAATTATGTTTGATTTTAATAATACTCTTGTAGATGTGGACATGCTTGAGAGTGTCATATATTGAAGTAGAACTTTGAAGAAACCTTCAAATTTTGCATATATTTTAATGTGATTAAAAAGTTAATTTTCTTTTTAATGTGATTCAATAGTTATAAAAAAATAAAATGCTAGTAAATTCAATTTTGAAAAGAAACAATTGGTCTGAGTTATATATGTATGAGATAAATGGGCGACCAATTGTGCCAAGATCTTACATTCCTAATGAATTTATATTTCGCTAAGAGCATTTCTCACATTAATCAAGGAAACAAATTTGGGATAAATTATCCCAAATTTTGCTACAATTTATATTTCCATAATAGAATTTTTCTCATAATATTCTTTAATGAGAATACAATAAATTTAATGAAAATGGCCATTTTTAAAGACATACACAAAATGTAATAAATAAGAAAATATTTTTTTTGTAGTAAACTATATAAAATAATAATAAAATCACATATTATCGTTTCCACTCTTCAAATTATGATGCTATCTTGAATATTAATTATTACTAGTCGTGCTCGAACGGAGATAAAAATATTAATATTAAATTGATAATAAAAATAATTAATAAGTATTATTTAAATATGTTTGTAGAGAATTGAATAATAAAAGTATTTAATAAATAAACACTATTTAATTATGTAATTATAGAAAATCGAACTCGAGGTGATGTTAAATAAATTAAAATAAATAAATATGATATAATTATGTAATTGCAAGAAATCGAACCCGAATTTAATATAATCAAATTTAGTTTTTGGTATTTTAGTATTACTGCGCGTCAATCGAATTGAGTCTAGTGATAATCAAATTTGATATTTTATTATTTTGATACAATTACGCACCATTTAAACATGATTTTATACATTAATAAAAAGTATAGATTTGTTTCTAGCTCAACCCAAAATTTGGAAAAAGGATAATTAAAAATGTTTAACTTAATGATGATAGTGTGTAGTCCTTGTGCTATTAGTAGCAGGAGAATCTTCAAAAATCTCTTAAATTAATTTTATATATAATGTATAATAATAATTTTTAATAATTTAATGTAAATTTATCTCTAACATTTTTTATATTTATTTTTATTTGTAAGTTAAGTTTTTTAAGTAAGTTACATCCATAAAATGATAAAAATACAAAATGTTGATAAGGAGAATGATTTTTTTATAAAGGTAAAGAGAATCTACGTGACATGCTAGAATAATTCTTTACCTATCCGGCTTAAAATCATGTATTTATCAACTTTTATTAAAATCTAACCGTACCGATGAAAATTTTATGCAAAAATAAGTAGGTATGCAAAATTTTATAAATTTTATGCTTTAAGAATACATTTAATTTAACATGGTATTTTATATATAATTTACAATATGAATGTAACGACTCAAATTCTATATCATTTTTTAATTTAAAATGTATCATATACAAAATCAATTTTTATGTAATTTTGTGTACCGACTAATTTTTGCATATTCTTTTAATTTATACCATTGAATTTTCGTAAAAATTATTGAAAATATGAATTTGAAGCCGCATAGGTAAAGAATTATTCAAAATTATTGAAAATATGAATTTGAAGAGTAGAGAATATGAATTTGAAGCCGCATAGGTAAAGAATTATTCAAAATGATTGAAAATATGAATTTGAAGGGTAGAGAATTATTCCAATGTGTCTGGTAGATTCTCTTTACCTTTTTATAATTGTTTATAATATTAATTAAGAGTTCTTAAATTGAAATCGAGGATAGATAAGGGAGTTTAGTTTAGTCGATTTAAAAACCACTGGATTCTTCAGGAAGCATTGCACTAGTTTCGAGAAATGAGTTAATAACATCAGACCCTTCCCCTACTCTTCTCTCTTCATTTACCCCAACTACTCTGAAAAGCAACACCAACAAACAAGGAAGAAAGAAAAAATGGAGACAACCAGGTAAAGTCTTTGGTTAATTTTAAGAGTAAAGTGCACTTTGTGTACTTCCATTTTGGCCGTGACACCACTTGCAATACCCAACTTCAAAAGTGAGCATACGAAATACTGAAGTTGTTATTTCGTTACATTTTGTGTACTTCCGTTAGTCTGGCGTTAACTCCGTTAAAAAACCAGGGGTATCTTTGTCTTTTCACTGTCATATCTCTGTCTTCTTCCCAGCACTACCTCCACAAGCTGCTCGCGGTGAAATTACAGTACTGAGCACAAGGAACACAGTATAACATATAACTCTACTCCACAAACTGATCTAGTACTTCTCTGTTCTCATCCTTGTATTGACAATTTACAACAAAACTATCTTCCTGTATGCTACCTAATTAATTTATAAAACTGACATGTCCTTGCATCTGGCCGGTAAACAAATAGTACATTTGAGGGCACTTGATCTTCAGAATATGACACCAAATTCTCAGGTGCTTGAGAGCTTCACCATGTGTAGTTCGCAGTAAGGTTCCAAAGCATCTATACATATCGAAATATAATCAGGATAAATGGGTTCTAACTTCTAAAAGGCCAATCTTCTGACTAGAAAATGAAGCAGCCATAATCTCGAGAATGCTTGTTGTTTGAAACATGATTGCCCGATTCTGCAGATTAGCAGGTCATTCACCAATTGTACAAACAAAATCAAGACGCTTTCTTTAGAATGTAGTAATGGTTAATTTGTTGGGATTGAGTGGGGACACCAAAATTCACATAGGCAGATGTAATAAGTTTGGAGAGGTTAGCTATTCATAGTGATGCCAATTGTCAATTCCTGGGTCAGCAGGTTAAATGTAAAATTTCATGTTCCCAGATTACACTTTCCACAAAGAATCACGTCCACCGATCTTCATTTCCCCTAGTCTTTTCTTCTCTTGCTTGTTCTACTCCTCAGCTTACGAAGGTCGGGGGAATCTGATTTAACAGATACGGAAGTTTCTACATGCGAGTTTGAAGGCGATTCTTTGTCTGATCCGCACACATCTGTTAGATTCTCACTTGGAAGATTTTTTTCATAAATTAATGCTGCATCTAACGCATAGATGCGGAGAGCAAGAGCAGAAATCGTGCAAATCTTAGCCATGGCTGATGGTGATGACCAGTACCACCAATCCTTTTTTAAGTAGGCCGTCTTAATCATGTCCTCTAGGACAATTATAGCCTGGCACATCTGAAAGACCATATAAAATAAAGAGTAAACGCCAGTGAAAAGACAAAAATACCCCTGTCTTTTTAACGGAGTTAACGCCAGACTAACGGAAGTACACAACTTGTAACAAATTAACAATTGCAGTATTGCATATGCTCGGTTTTAAAGTTGGGTATTGCAAGTGGTGTCAAGGCCTAAGTACAGGTACACAAAGTGCACTTTACTCTAATTTTAATTTTCAGTAAAATATTTTTAATGCAAATCGTTTTCTTGTTTCAGAGAAATGAATGGAAACGGGGCAGATGACAAGAACCGAGTGAAAACCAACTTGGAGAAATCTTTATCAAATCTCGAAGTTGGTCTCGAAACCCTTTCTGGAAAGATTGAAGATTTGAATGCAACTCATCAGAAGTTCACTGCTACTTTCCAATCCTTTCACTCTGCTATGGAACAAGAGCTCAACCTGTTGAAGGAACAAGTTGCAATGCTGAATGATGAAATTCGTAAAAAAATAAGCTCTTAAGATCTTTGGTATCTTAACCATCCTTTGCTTTTGGTTTCGGTTATGTTACAATGCTTGTGAACTAGTACTTATGTAGGTACTTATGTAGGGTTGTTTATGTTTCCAAGAAGACTTCCCCCCTTGCATGTGGATTTTAAGTATTTGTTAGTTTCGAAGAAGACTTTCCCCTTTTGCATGTGGATTTTAAGTATTTGTTATGACAACTAAGTACTTTGCTCTTGTTTAGTATTGCTGTGTTCTGTTCGTTTTTGTTATGTTTAGTATTGCCATAGCATGTGTCTTCCGTCTTATTATGTTTTGTTATTGTTATATTATGTTTTGTTATTGTTATGTTTAGTATTGCTGTAGCATGCCCTTATGTTCGTTATTGTGATGTTTAGTACTGCTAAAGGAATGGGTATAGTAATAGATGATTTAACTACTTTTATAAGGTTATTAGGAAATCATATGTATGGTCATAATATAAGAAGGATAAATTGATATTTAGGATCATAAGTATTATGTAAACCTAAAGGAGCATGGTAATGAACAAAACTTTAATGCTCGACAAAAGATAACCATAATGTTTGATAATCCTAGTCTACATGTAAGTACGGTAGTACATAAGGTGGTCCTCCCTTTTGAAAGTATCAAATCTGGAGAATGCTAGCCATTAAGAATGAGGATTGGGACTATCTGATTTAAGAAAATGAAAACTTAGTTGAAAAAGAATCAAAATGGCTGGGACTGCTGTCCATTGGAAGGTATGGAAGAAAAAGCTAAGGAGGGGGATGATAATGAAGAAGTTATTGACTATGCTGAATTGCAAAAAGAGGATATGCAGTTTTGGGAAGAACTACAGGTTCCTTTAGACCTGATGGATTTTTATGCTCTTGTTTAGTATTGCTGTGTTCTGTTCGTTTTTGTTATGTTTAGTATTGCTATAGCATGTGTCTTCCGTCTTATTATGTTTTGTTATTGTTATGTTTAGGAATGCATGCATTGACTTGCCTAGAGAACATGAAATTATGGAAGCTACTTCTAAAATTATCATATCTCATAGTCGTGTCGAATCTATAACATACAAAATCATAACATACAAAATCACATCTAGGAGCTTGAACTTGAGGTGCATTTTTTGAAACTTGAGTCCTGTCCCACTTCAGTATATTGTTAAAAGAAGTTTTTCTGTCACATTTCTATCCATTCAATGAAGTTTCTCATATTTTTGTTGGAGCATCCATTGTATTGAGTACCACTTGTAACCATTTCTTGATGGATCAAGGCCCTCTCTTTGAATGCTTTGTCATTTAACAACATTTCCACCTTATTCTTGATTTCTCCTCTAGTGATGATCCCAGTTACATCTTTATCAAGGCTCAGCCCAACCTTCCAAACATCGCAAATGTAGGTCTGATTAAGAAACTGATCAGAAAAATAAGGCCAGCAGAGGAAAGGCACACCATTGCTTACACCTTCCATTGTTGAATTCCAACCTCAATGACTTAAGAAACAGCCTACTGAAGGACGATTCAACAAGGCCTGTTGATGAGTCCATCCCACCATTTGCCCATGCTTGCCTATTCGAGCCATTACTACTTTTAAGAATACTTCATACTTCTCATCCATATTATCAGGACGGACAACCCACAAGAAATGCCATTACAGAGTGTAAACAGAGAAATGCCAACTCGATCTGTTGAATTTGACAGTATGCGCAATTATGAATGAGAAAACTGAATTCAGCAATCATATTGTAAACCAAGTCCTCCCACTAAACATAACATGAAGATAACTGCAGCCACTTAGGTGCACTTCATTCGTCTAGTAGTTTTAAGTTTTAATGTTGGCGAGTGTAAGTTTGATGCATAGGTTTCAAATTTTTTCGGAAGTACAAAACGCGCTTGTGTATGAACTCGGTGTTCACGAATGTAACCTTAGGGGAAATACATGACCTTGAGATGGATACGGTATAGCTAGAATATGCGGATTCCCCATTTTTCTTTTTGCTGTCACAATTTCCATGTGTTTCTTAGTTATTTATTCCTTAACCCAGATTATGAAGTAGATTTATTGGTAACATCTGATTGAGATCTAAAGATGCAGACATTGATTTATCTTGATATGCTTATTTGTCCGATTCCGATAGTATTTATACACTCTCCTTCATCTGTCTATATCTACCCTTGTCCTTTAATTACAGGCCATATTGTCATTTTCCGGTCTTAGAACTAATTTAATCGTCTTAGACAATGTGCTGATGTGAAAGTTGGCAGTAATTATATTAAAAGAGAGAGTTAATTTAAAATATTAAAAATACTGTTAAGCACCTGAGTGTAATCACTACTACATAGGATCACATTTTTTGTTAGAATATTCGGATTATAATGCCTATATATATATATATATATATATATATATATATATATATATATATATATATATATATATATATTTCTATGAGATTTGGTCCACAACCACCGTTGGTTGGACTAGCCACCAGCAGTACCGCAACCTTTCAATGCGGCAGTTGTACCAAAATCGTTCATTGCGGCAGTACTAGCCGCAATCTTACCGCAATCGTTCATTGCGGCAGTACTAGCCGCAATCTTTCATTGCTGCAGTATTTATTAGTTGTTTAATTAAAAATACATAACATTAGTTTGGAGTCGAACTCTTGACCTTTTAGAAATTATACAAAACTTTTCCCACTCCACCAACTTGTACTATAGCAATGTAAACAGTATTATCTTATTTATTATTTAAAATTATTAATTTGAAATATATTTATTTATAAATTTAATAAAAAATAGAAAATTAAAACCATTCGTTTGGATTCAAACTCTTGACCTTTTCCAAATGATACAAACATTTTGCCGCACCACCAACTTCTACTCTTGCAAGTTTAAGCAAAATTATCTTACATATTATTTTACATTATTGTAATTTGATATATATATTTATAAATTAATAAAAAATAGTAAATTAATAGATAATAACATATGAAATGTGTATAGACGGGTTAATGAACATGGGAACGACTTCCAACCACGTGACATTTAAATTATTAATTAATTAATTTTTGAAACAAATTTAGGAAAAAAATGTTATGTAAAGTCAAAACTTGAAAATAATGAAATATATATTATTATAATCTAAAAAATGAAAAAAATAGCATAAAACATTAATGTAAGTTAAAATGAATGAAAGTGTTAAGAAAAAATTTATATTGAATATTTTAAATAGAAAAAATAACAAAAAATGTTACCATCCTGATTCATTTTTCAACAGTTATCTAAGATTGAGATGTACATATCATTCCATCAATATTTAAACTACGTAACATGTAAAAAATATCCATAATACATTATTAAAGATACTTTTAAGTTAAAATTAATATAGTTTATTATTTTGATGCATATTTGAAGATTTAAAAATAAAACAAAAAAAAATAAAAAATCATAAATTACTGCCGCAATGACTCATTGCGGTAGTTTTTCCTGCCGCAATGTTTCATTGTGGCTCAGAAAAATTTTACGGCATTAATTATGGTTGGTGGTTGGTAATAAATGAACCACCTGCAGCAATGTTTCATCGCGGCAGTTGGCATTTAAGGCTTTCTGCCGCAATGAAACAATGCGGCAGGCGTGAAATCTGTTTTCTTTAAGGTAACAGAATTTGTCTTCTTCTTCAATTTATTTTTTTCAAACAGCAGAAAAAACCAACGATTTTCAAGGTTTTGGAGCTAAAAAATTCATCCAAAATTAAGGTTAGTGCTCTATTCAATGGCTTCATTTTTATTTAGCTCTTCTAGTTCATCTAGTGAACATAATGGTGATGATTATGTTACGCCGCCCGTTAAAAAAAATCATGTTTCTCGTAAATTATTTCTTGATGATGTAGATATTGATAATTATTATAGTACTGTTCGTAAACGTAGAGTGAATTACAATGTTCATAAAGATAAAATGAATGTTGATGATGTTGGTGGGAAAAAAAAATGATGGTGGAAAGGGTAAAAACAAGATAATTATTAGTAATGGTGATGATGAAAAAGATGAGAAATTTGGGATGGGAAAAAATGATGATGAAGGAGATGAGGATATTAGGATGGAAAAAATTGATGATGAGGAGGATGTTAGGATGGGAAAAAATGTTGATGATGAGGATGTTAGGATGGGAAAAAATGTTGATGATGAGGATGTTAGGATGGGAAAAAATCATGATGATGAGGATATTGGAAACGAAAATTGTGATTTTACATTTGCGGATGTTAATAAGATTGTGCCTTGTGTTGGAATGATTTTCGATACATTAGATGAGGCAGAAAAGTTTTATAGAAATTATGGTCGAAATGTCGGATTCGAGATAATAATTAGGAATACTCATAAACATCAACGGAGTCATGATCCATCATCCCGTTTGTTTATTTGTAAGAAGGGTGGAAGAGTAGCACCGGAATCGGATTATCTTGATAAAGGAAAACGACGCATTAGGGATGTAGATCCACGAACGAATTGTCGTGCTCGAATGTACGTATGTCACCTAGTAAATGTAAACAAATGGAAGGTAACTTTGGTTGATTTGAAACACAATCATGCCATGGTAACACCGGATAAGAGACAATTTTTTTAAACATCACGCAATATCGATCCGATCACCCGATCATTAATTGAGTTGTTTAACAAATTGGGGATCGAGACGAGTAAAGTGATGAAATATCTAGGTGAGACATGTGGAGGAATTGAAAATTTAGGGTTTTCTAATCAAGATGTACGCAATGTCATACGGGATATTCGGCACCGAGTGTTTGATTCCGGTGATGCGGAGTGTGGCTTGGTCTTATTACGAAAGTTACAACAAGAGAATGCGTTTGGTCATTTCTTCTATCGAGTGGATGTGGATAACGAGAATTGTGTTAAAGATTTGGTGTGGGTTGATCCTCGATGCATGAATGCTTACAAGAATTTTGGTGATGTGGTGACGTTCGATTCAACTTATCGAACGAATAGGTATTGTATGCCTTTCATACCTATTACGGGAGTGAACCACCATTACCAAAATATTTTGTTTGGATTTGCACTCATGAGAGATGAGACCGAGACTTCTTATCAATGGGTTTTAGAAACTTGGTTGGAAGCCGTTGACAACAAACCTCCCACTACAATAATTACCGATCAAGATATTGCTTTGGGAAATGCTATTGCCACGGTTATGCCCGAAACAAAACACTTATATTGTACATGGCATATAAGTAGTAAATTTCCCGAGAAGTTATCTAGTTTGTACACCATATATCCGGAATTCAAAACGGATTTTAATGCATGTGTGTACAAGTCGTTGTCACCCACGGAATTTGAAGGTAGATGGGTGGAATTGGTCGAGAAGTACAAACTTGAGGATCATGTTTGGTTAAATGAAATGTATCGCATTAGACATCAATGGATTGGTGCTTACACAAAGTCGCATTTTGCCGCCGGCATGACCACTACCTCTAGAAGCGAATCAATGAATGCCTTTTTTGATGAATATGTGCAAGCATCTACCGGTTTGAAAGAATTCATTGAGAATTCCCAAAAGGCTTTGGAGGCACAATATCTTAAGGAGGTTAAAAGTGACTACGAGAGCGAAGAAAGGGAAAGGAGACTAGTATTGCAATCATCCTTGGAAATTCATGCATCCGAAATTTACACGAAAGAGATGTTTAGGCGTTTTCAAAAGGAGCTTCTGAAAAGTACATCTTATGTCGTGACGAAAGCTAAAGGTGGGTGTCATTTATTTAAAATGTTCTTGGTTGAGAAGTCTACCGTGCCGGAGGATCGTAGAAGAAGCTATCGGTTGACGGCCCATATTGATGGAAAGATTGAATGTGTTTGTAGGCAATTTGAACATTCCGGGATGATTTGTAAACACATGATCCGTTACCTAGACAAGAAACAAAAAACACGTATACCGAAGGAGTACATCAAGTCTAGGTGGACAAAAAATGGCAACAAAATTGCCGGACCTCTACCTTATACCCCTCCAGTTCTTGGTAATGTTGGTGAATCACAAGCATCAAGATATAGTGCATTGTGCAAATCGTTTCAAAATTTAGGCGCCGTTGGTAGTTGTTCTGTCCCACGTTTCAATTACGTGATGAACTTGATTGAGCGAGAGAGGTGTCACGTGGAAAATGCTTTTCCACAAGAAGATAAGACCGAAAAAATGAACGAGTCGTTTCCTCAAGAAGATTGGGATCATGATCCGATATTCGATTCTCCAATGTCACAAAATAAGGGACGAAAGAAGGCGGCAAGATATAAAAGTGGTATTGAAACGTCAACTTCAACAACCAAACAACGAAAGTGCGGAAAATGTGGGTTGGTAGGAGCAAACCATGATAGAAGAAATTGTCCTGGCAATTAGTTTCAATTTTATTATGTAATATTTGATCAATGCAATTGTAATCTTAATTTTCAATGTAAGGTACAAATATGCAATCCATGCAATTGTAATAATAATAATTAAAAATATTGAAATATATGATATGATAAAATATTGAGTCTTTAATTTTCATTAAAAATGAATTATATTATATGAAAAAAAATATGAAAAAAAAATTAAAAAACAGAACAGGGGAAAACAGGGGAGGAGAGAGAAAAGCTACTGCATTATCTCTATCCGCAACGCCTCATTGCGGATAGCCGCAACCCCTCATTGCGGATGGGTTAAACTCAGTAGCTTTTCTCTCTCCTCTCCTGTTTTCCCCTGTTCTGTTTTTTAAATTTTTTTTTCCATATTTTTTATCATATAAAAAAAATTATTTTTACGAGTAAAACATAAAAAAAAACTATATTCAAAATCATTTGAAAAAATATTTTTTTTTTCATTTTGTTCGAATTTTAAATTTAAATATTACGAATAAAAATTAATTTTTCATTTTTAAGATTTGCACATAAAATATTATGAAATTGAAAAAAAAAAAAAGGCATTCTATCCGCATTGAGCCTTTGCGGCATTGAAAAGTTAGTTTCCATATTGTTTTCTGTAACTTAATAAGCAGATGTGGCATTCCTGGCCGGGTGGATTTATGCTAATTGGAACTCTGTAGTTAAACGTGCTTAAGCTGGAGTAATCTTAGGATGGGTGACCTTCCGGGAAGCCCATTTTTTTTTTAAAGATTCGATTTTTTTTTTATCTTTTCTCATAAAAATCAATTTTTTTTTAGAAATGAAAAATAATATTTTTCTATTTTTCTGGAATTTTAGGATGAAACTATATTTTATTCGTTTTTTTCGAATTTTTAAAAGGAATATTTGGAAAAAGAGATATATTAATTATTATGTTTGACAATTTTAAATTCAAAATTTGGAAAAATATTTTTTTTCATTTTGTTCGAATTTTAAATTAAATATTACGAATAAAAATTAATTTTTCGTTTTTAAGATTTGCACATAAAATATTATGAAATTGAAAAAAAAAGGCATTCTATCCGCATTGAGCCCTTGCGGCATTGAAAAGTTAGTTTCCATATTGTTTTCTGTAACTTAATAAGCAGATGTGACATTCCTGGCCGGGTGGATTTAAGCTAATTGGGACTCTGTAGTTAAACGTGCTTGAGCTGGAGTAATCTTAGGATGGGTGACCTTCCGGGAAGCCTATTTTTTTAAAGATTCGATTTTTTTTATCTTTTTCTCATAAAAATCAATTTTTTTTCTTTTTAGAAATGAAAAATAATATTTTTCTATTTTTCTGGAATTTTAGGATGAAACTATATTTTATTAAACTATATTTTATTTTTCAGGAATATCGTTAGATATATTTTTGTTAATTGAAGTTGAGACACATTTTAAGCTAATAATACAAAATGTTTAGAATAAGCAACAAAACAAGATTTTAATTCATTAATAAATAATTTGGGAGGGGCTAAAACATCAAAATACAATTTTTTTATTTCCATGCCCGTGGTAGATTGGTAGCCTCCTTCTTCTCCCTCTACGGATCTTCGTGCCCGTACAATTTCTTCAAATATGCAATCTCCATTTTAGCCTCTTCCAAGGTTTCTTGGAGATCTTCAACCTTCACCTCCAAATCAATAACTTGATCTTCAAGAACCAAGATCTTTACTTTAGCTTCTTTCAACTTCTTTTGTAAAATAGCCTCCTTTTCATTTTTTGCATCCATGACAAGTTAGGTTGATAAAGAAAATGAAAAACTTAGGTTGGAGAAAAAATTGAAGAAAATGAACTTAGGTGGTTGATAATGAATTAAAGTGAGTATTTATAGAAAAAAATTGAGAGTAAAAATCTTAAAATTCAAAACAAAATTTAATGAACTTGAAAATAACATTTGAATTTTTGGGAATGTAATTTGAATGCCTCGTAAAAAGCTGAGAAAGTTAGACGCAATGACTCAATGCGGCAGTAGATTCCCTGCCGCAACGCCTCAATGCGACAGGTTACGTCAGCTGGCGTCATTTTTGGGAATATAATTTTGACTAGAATAGACGGCCGCAATGTCTCATTGCGGCAGCGTCTACTCATATTCCATTTAATATTTGGAAAAAACGAATAAAACGATGCTTTTTTTTATTTTAATTTCATAATATTCCATTTAATCAGTCATTGCGGATAGGATGCAGAATGCTTTTTTTTTTTTATTTTTAATTTCATAATATTTTATGTGCAAATCTTAAAAACGAAAATGTAATTTTTATTCGTAATATTTAATTTAAAATTCGAACAAATTGAAAAAAAATATTTTTCCAAATTTTGAATTTAAAATTGTCAAACATAATAATTAATTTATTTCTTTTTCCAAATATTCCATTTAAATATTCGGAAAAAACGAATAAAATATAGTTTAATCCTAAAATTCCTGAAAAATATATTTTTCATTTTTAAAAATAATAAAATAGAGTTTAATCCTAAAATTTCCGAAAAATAGAAAAACACTATTTTTATTTCCAAAAAGAAAAAAAATTTGAATTTTATGAGCAAAAGATAAAAAAAAATAGAATCGAGGAAAAAAAATGGGCTTCCCGGAAGGTCACCCATCTTAAGATTACTCCAGCTCAAGCACGTTTAACTACAGAGTTCCAATAAGCTTAAATCCACCCGGCCAGGAATGCCACATCTGCCAATTAAGTTACAGAAAACAATATGGAAACTAAATCTTCACTGCCGCAATCAGTCATTGCGGATAGGATGCAGAATGCTTTTTTTTTTTTTTTAATTTCATAATATTTTATGTGCAAATCTTAAAAACGAAAATGTAATTTTTATTCGTAATATTTAATTTAAAATTCGAACAAATTGAAAAAAAAATATTTTTCCAAATTTTGAATTTAAAATTGTCAAACATAATAATTAATTTATTTCTTTTTCCAAATATTCCATTTAAATATTCGGAAAAAACGAATAAAATATAGTTTAATCCTAAAATTCCTGAAAAATATATTTTTCATTTTTAAAAATAATAAAATAGAGTTTAATCCTAAAATTTCCGAAAAATAGAAAAACACTATTTTTATTTCCAAAAAGAAAAAAAATTTGAATTTTATGAGCAAAAGATAAAAAAAATAGAATCGAGGAAAAAAAATGGGCATCCCGGAAGGTCACCCATCCTAAGATTACTCCAGCTCAAGCACGTTTAACTACAGAGTTCCAATAAGCTTAAATCCACCAGGCCAGGAATGCCACATCTGCAAATTAAGTTACAGAAAACAATATGGAAACTAAATCTTCACTGCCGCAATCAGTCATTGCGGATAGGATGCAGAATGTTTTTTTTTTTTTTAATTTCATAATATTTTATGTGCAAATCTTAAAAACGAAAATGTAATTTTTATTCGTAATATTTAATTTAAAATTCGAACAAATTGAAAAAAAATATTTTTCCAAATTTTGAATTTAAAATTGTCAAACATAATAATTAATTTATTTCTTTTTCCAAATATTCCATTTAAATATTCGGAAAAAACGAATAAAATATAGTTTAATCCTAAAATTCCTGAAAAATATATTTTTCATTTTTAAAAATAATAAAATAGAGTTTAATCCTAAAATTTCCGAAAAATAGAAAAACACTATTTTTATTTCCAAAAAGAAAAAAAATTTGAATTTTATGAGCAAAAGATAAAAAAAAAATATAATCAAGGGAAAAAAATGGGCTTCCGGGAAGGTCACCCATCCTAAGATTACTCCAGCTCAAGCACGTTTAACTACAGAGTTCCAATAAGCTTAAATCCACCCGGCCAGGAATGCCACATCTGCCAATTAAGTTACAGAAAATAATATGGAAACTAAATCTTCACTGCCGCAATCAGTCATTGCGGATATGATGCAGAATGTTTTTTTTTTTAATTTCATAATATTTTATGTGCAAATCTTAAAAACGAAAATGTAATTTTTATTCGTAATATTTAATTTAAAATTCGAACAAATTGAGAAAAAATATTTTTCCAAATTTTGAATTTAAAATTGTCAAACATAATAATTAATTTATTTCTTTTTCCAAATATTCCATTTAAATATTCGGAAAAAACGAATAAAATATAGTTTAATCCTAAAATTCCTGAAAAATATATTTTTCATTTTTAAAAATTATAAAATAGAATTTAATCCTAAAATTTCCGAAAAATAGAAAAACACTATTTTTATTTCCAAAAAGAAAAAAAATTTGAATTTTATGAGCAAAAGATAAAAAAAATAGAATCGAGGAAAAAAAATGGGCTTCCCGGAAGGTCACCCATCCTAAGATTACTCCAGCTCAAGCACGTTTAACTACAGAGTTCCAATAAGTTTAAATCCACCCGGCCAGGAATGCCACATCTGCCAATTAAGTTACAGAAAACAATATGGAAACTAAATCTTCACTGCCGCAATCAGTCATTGCGGATAGGATGCAGAATGCTTTTTTTTTTTTTTTTTAATTTCATAATATTTTATGTGCAAATCTTAAAAACGAAAATGTAATTTTTATTCGTAATATTTAATTTAAAATTCGAACAAATTGAAAAAAAATATTTTTCCAAATTTTGAATTTAAAATTGTCAAACATAATAATTAATTTATTTCTTTTTCCAAATATTCCATTTAAATATTCGGAAAAAACGAATAAAATATAGTTTAATCCTAAAATTCCTGAAAAATATATTTTTCATTTTTAAAAATAATAAAATAGAGTTTAATCCTAAAATTTCCGAAAAATAGAAAAACACTATTTTTATTTCCAAAAAGAAAAAAAATTTGAATTTTATGAGCAAACGATAAAAAAAATAGAATCGAGGAAAAAAATGGGCATCCCGGAAGGTCACCCATCCTAAGATTACTCCAGCTCAAGCACGTTTAACTACAGAGTTCCAATAAGCTTAAATCCACCAGGCCAGGAATGCCACATCTGCAAATTAAGTTACAGAAAACAATATGGAAACTAAATCTTCACTGCCGCAATCAGTCATTGCGGATAGGATGCAGAATGTTTTTTTTTTTTTTAATTTCATAATATTTTATGTGCAAATCTTAAAAACGAAAATGTAATTTTTATTCGTAATATTTAATTTAAAATTCGAACAAATTGAAAAAAAATATTTTTCCAAATTTTGAATTTAAAATTGTCAAACATAATAATTAATTTATTTCTTTTTCCAAATATTCCATTTAAATATTCGGAAAAAACGAATAAAATATAGTTTAATCCTAAAATTCCTGAAAAATATATTTTTCATTTTTAAAAATAATAAAATAGAGTTTAATCCTAAAATTTCCGAAAAATAGAAAAACACTATTTTTATTTCCAAAAAGAAAAAAAATTTGAATTTTATGAGCAAAAGATAAAAAAAATAGAATCGAGGAAAAAAAATGGGCATCCCGGAAGGTCACCCATCCTAAGATTACTCCAGCTCAAGCACGTTTAACTACAGAGTTCCAATAAGCTTAAATCCACCAGGCCAGGAATGTCACATCTGCAAATTAAGTTACAGAAAACAATATGGAAACTAAATCTTCACTGCCGCAATCAGTCATTGCGGATAGGATGCAGAATGTTTTTTTTTTTTTTTAATTTCATAATATTTTATGTGCAAATCTTAAAAACGAAAATGTAATTTTTATTCGTAATATTTAATTTAAAATTCGAACAAATTGAAAAAATATATTTTTCCAAATTTTGAATTTAAAATTGTCAAACATAATAATTAATTTATTTCTTTTTCCAAATATTCCATTTAAATATTCGGAAAAAACGAATAAAATATAGTTTAATCCTAAAATTCCTGAAAAATATATTTTTCATTTTTAAAAATAATAAAATAGAGTTTAATCCTAAAATTTCCGAAAAATAGAAAAACACTATTTTTATTTCCAAAAAGAAAAAAATTTGAATTTTATGAGCAAAAGATAAAAAAAATAGAATCGAGGAAAAAAAATGGGCATCCCGGAAGGTCACCCATCCTAAGATTACTCCAGCTCAAGCACGTTTAACTACAGAGTTCCAATAAGCTTAAATCCACCAGGCCAGGAATGCCACATCTGCAAATTAAGTTACAGAAAACAATATGGAAACTAAATCTTCACTGCCGCAATCAGTCATTGCGGATAGGATGCAGAATGTTTTTTTTTTTTTAATTTCATAATATTTTATGTGCAAATCTTAAAAACGAAAATGTAATTTTTATTCGTAATATTTAATTTAAAATTCGAACAAATTGAAAAAAAATATTTTTCCAAATTTTGAATTTAAAATTGTCAAACATAATAATTAATTTATTTCTTTTTCCAAATATTCCATTTAAATATTCGGAAAAAACGAATAAAATATAGTTTAATCCTAAAATTCCTGAAAAATATATTTTTCATTTTTAAAAATAATAAAATAGAGTTTAATCCTAAAATTTCCGAAAAATAGAAAAACACTATTTTTATTTCCAAAAAGAAAAAAAATTTGAATTTTATGAGCAAAAGATAAAAAAAAAATATAATCAAGGGAAAAAAATGGGCTTCCGGGAAGGTCACCCATCCTAAGATTACTCCAGCTCAAGCACGTTTAACTACAGAGTTCCAATAAGCTTAAATCCACCCGGCCAGGAATGCCACATCTGCCAATTAAGTTACAGAAAATAATATGGAAACTAAATCTTCACTGCCGCAATCAGTCATTGCGGATAGGATGCAGAATGTTTTTTTTTTTAATTTCATAATATTTTATGTGCAAATCTTAAAAACGAAAATGTAATTTTTATTCGTAATATTTAATTTAAAATTCGAACAAATTGAGAAAAAATATTTTTCCAAATTTTGAATTTAAAATTGTCAAACATAATAATTAATTTATTTCTTTTTCCAAATTTTCCATTTAAATATTCGGAAAAAACGAATAAAATATAGTTTAATCCTAAAATTCCTGAAAAATATATTTTTCATTTTTAAAAATAATAAAATAGAGTTCAATCCTAAAATTTCCGAAAAATAGAAAAACACTATTTTTATTTCCAAAAAGAAAAAAAATTTGAATTTTATGAGCAAAAGATAAAAAAAAAATATAATCAAGGGAAAAAAATGGGCTTCCGGGAAGGTCACCCATCCTAAGATTACTCCAGCTCAAGCACGTTTAACTACAGAGTTCCAATAAGCTTAAATCCACCCGGCCAGGAATGCCACATCTGCCAATTAAGTTACAGAAAATAATATGGAAACTAAATCTTCACTGCCGCAATCAGTCATTGCGGATAGGATGCAGAATGTTTTTTTTTTAATTTCATAATATTTTATGTGCAAATCTTAAAAACGAAAATGTAATTTTTATTCGTAATATTTAATTTAAAATTCGAACAAATTGAGAAAAAATATTTTTCCAAATTTTGAATTTAAAATTGTCAAACATAATAATTAATTTATTTCTTTTTCCAAATATTCCATTTAAATATTCGGAAAAAACGAATAAAATATAGTTTAATCCTAAAATTCCTGAAAAATATATTTTTCATTTTTAAAAATTATAAAATAGAATTTAATCCTAAAATTTCCGAAAAATAGAAAAACACTATTTTTATTTCCAAAAAGAAAAAAAATTTGAATTTTATGAGCAAAAGATAAAAAAAATAGAATCGAGGAAAAAAAATGGGCTTCCCGGAAGGTCACCCATCCTAAGATTACTCCAGCTCAAGCACGTTTAACTACAGAGTTCCAATAAGTTTAAATCCACCCGGCCAGGAATGCCACATCTGCCAATTAAGTTACAGAAAACAATATGGAAACTAAATCTTCACTGCCGCAATCAGTCATTGCGGATAGGATGCAGAATGCTTTTTTTTTTTTTTAATTTCATAATATTTTATGTGCAAATCTTAAAAACGAAAATGTAATTTTTATTCGTAATATTTAATTTAAAATTCGAACAAATTGAAAAAAAATATTTTTCCAAATTTTGAATTTAAAATTGTCAAACATAATAATTAATTTATTTCTTTTTCCAAATATTCCATTTAAATATTCGGAAAAAATGAATAAAATATAGTTTAATCCTAAAATTCCTGAAAAATATATTTTTCATTTTTAAAAATAATAAAATAGAGTTTAATCCTAAAATTTCCGAAAAATAGAAAAACACTATTTTTATTTCCAAAAAGAAAAAAAATTTGAATTTTATGAGCAAACGATAAAAAAAATAGAATCGAGGAAAAAAATGGGCATCCCGGAAGGTCACCCATCCTAAGATTACTCCAGCTCAAGCACGTTTAACTACAGAGTTCCAATAAGCTTAAATCCACCAGGCCAGGAATGCCACATCTGCAAATTAAGTTACAGAAAACAATATGGAAACTAAATCTTCACTGCCGCAATCAGTCATTGCGGATAGGATGCAGAATGTTTTTTTTTTAATTTCATAATATTTTATGTGCAAATCTTAAAAACGAAAATGTAATTTTTATTCGTAATATTTAATTTAAAATTCGAACAAATTGAAAAAAAATATTTTTCCAAATTTTGAATTTAAAATTGTCAAACATAATAATTAATTTATTTCTTTTTCCAAATATTCCATTTAAATATTCGGAAAAAACGAATAAAATATAGTTTAATCCTAAAATTCCTGAAAAATATATTTTTCATTTTTAAAAATAATAAAATAGAGTTTAATCCTAAAATTTCCGAAAAATAGAAAAACACTATTTTTATTTCCAAAAAGAAAAAAAATTTGAATTTTATGAGCAAAAGATAAAAAAAATAGAATCGAGGAAAAAAAATGGGCATCCCGGAAGGTCACCCATCCTAAGATTACTCCAGCTCAAGCACGTTTAACTACAGAGTTCCAATAAGCTTAAATCCACCAGGCCAGGAATGTCACATCTGCAAATTAAGTTACAGAAAACAATATGGAAACTAAATCTTCACTGCCGCAATTAGTCATTGCGGATAGGATGCAGAATGTTTTTTTTTTTTTTAATTTCATAATATTTTATGTGCAAATCTTAAAAACGAAAATGTAATTTTTATTCGTAATATTTAATTTAAAATTCGAACAAATTGAAAAAAAATATTTTTCCAAATTTTGAATTTAAAATTGTCAAACATAATAATTAATTTATTTCTTTTTCCAAATATTCCATTTAAATATTCGGAAAAAACGAATAAAATATAGTTTAATCCTAAAATTCCTGAAAAATATATTTTTCATTTTTAAAAATAATAAAATAGAGTTTAATCCTAAAATTTCCGAAAAATAGAAAAACACTATTTTTATTTCCAAAAAGAAAAAAAATTTGAATTTTATGAGCAAAAGATAAAAAAAATAGAATCGAGGAAAAAAAATGGGCATCCCGGAAGGTCACCCATCCTAAGATTACTCGAGCTCAAGCACGTTTAACTACAGAGTTCCAATAAGCTTAAATCCACCAGGCCAGGAATGCCACATCTGCAAATTAAGTTACAGAAAACAATATGGAAACTAAATCTTCACTGCCGCAATCAGTCATTGCGGATAGGATGCAGAATGTTTTTTTTTTTTTAATTTCATAATATTTTATGTGCAAATCTTAAAAACGAAAATGTAATTTTTATTCGTAATATTTAATTTAAAATTCGAACAAATTGAAAAAAAATATTTTTCCAAATTTTGAATTTAAAATTGTGAAACATAATAATTAATTTATTTCTTTTTCCAAATATTCCATTTAAATATTCGGAAAAAACGAATAAAATATAGTTTAATCCTAAAATTCCTGAAAAATATATTTTTCATTTTTAAAAATAATAAAATAGAGTTTAATCCTAAAATTTCCGAAAAATAGAAAAACACTATTTTTATTTCCAAAAAGAAAAAAAATTTGAATTTTATGAGCAAAAGATAAAAAAAAAATATAATCAAGGGAAAAAAATGGGCTTCCGGGAAGGTCACCCATCCTAAGATTACTCCAGCTCAAGCACGTTTAACTACAGAGTTCCAATAAGCTTAAATCCACCCGGCCAGGAATGCCACATCTGCCAATTAAGTTACAGAAAATAATATGGAAACTAAATCTTCACTGCCGCAATCAGTCATTGCGGATAGGATGCAGAATGTTTTTTTTTTTAATTTCATAATATTTTATGTGCAAATCTTAAAAACGAAAATGTAATTTTTATTCGTAATATTTAATTTAAAATTCGAACAAATTGAGAAAAAATATTTTTCCAAATTTTGAATTTAAAATTGTCAAACATAATAATTAATTTATTTCTTTTTCCAAATATTCCATTTAAATATTCGGAAAAAACGAATAAAATATAGTTTAATCCTAAAATTCCTGAAAAATATATTTTTCATTTTTAAAAATTATAAAATAGAATTTAATCCTAAAATTTCCGAAAAATAGAAAAACACTATTTTTATTTCCAAAAAGAAAACAAATTTGAATTTTATGAGCAAAAGATAAAAAAAATAGAATCGAGGAAAAAAAATGGGCTTCCCGGAAGGTCACCCATCCTAAGATTACTCCAGCTCAAGCACGTTTAACTACAGAGTTCCAATAAGTTTAAATCCACCCGGCCAGGAATGCCACATCTGCCAATTAAGTTACAGAAAACAATATGGAAACTAAATCTTCACTGCCGCAATCAGTCATTGCGGATAGGATGCAGAATGCTTTTTTTTTTTTTTTAATTTCATAATATTTTATGTGCAAATCTTAAAAACGAAAATGTAATTTTTATTCGTAATATTTAATTTAAAATTCGAACAAATTGAAAAAAAATATTTTTCCAAATTTTGAATTTAAAATTGTCAAACATAATAATTAATTTATTTCTTTTTCCAAATATTCCATTTAAATATTCGGAAAAAACGAATAAAATATAGTTTAATCCTAAAATTCCTGAAAAATATATTTTTCATTTTTAAAAATAATAAAATAGAGTTTAATCCTAAAATTTCCGAAAAATAGAAAAACACTATTTTTATTTCCAAAAAGAAAAAAAATTTGAATTTTATGAGCAAACGATAAAAAAAATAGAATCGAGGAAAAAAATGGGCATCCCGGAAGGTCACCCATCCTAAGATTACTCCAGCTCAAGCACGTTTAACTACAGAGTTCCAATAAGCTTAAATCCACCAGGCCAGGAATGCCACATCTGCAAATTAAGTTACAGAAAACAATATGGAAACTAAATCTTCACTGCCGCAATCAGTCATTGCGGATAGGATGCAGAATGTTTTTTTTTTTAATTTCATAATATTTTATGTGCAAATCTTAAAAACGAAAATGTAATTTTTATTCGTAATATTTAATTTAAAATTCGAACAAATTGAAAAAAAATATTTTTCCAAATTTTGAATTTAAAATTGTCAAACATAATAATTAATTTATTTCTTTTTCCAAATATTCCATTTAAATATTCGGAAAAAACGAATAAAATATAGTTTAATCCTAAAATTCCTGAAAAATATATTTTTCATTTTTAAAAATAATAAAATAGAGTTTAATCCTAAAATTTCCGAAAAATAGAAAAACACTATTTTTATTTCCAAAAAGAAAAAAAATTTGAATTTTATGAGCAAAAGATAAAAAAATAGAATCGAGGAAAAAAAATGGGCATCCCGGAAGGTCACCCATCCTAAGATTACTCCAGCTCAAGCACGTTTAACTACAGAGTTCCAATAAGCTTAAATCCACCAGGCCAGGAATGCCACATCTGCAAATTAAGTTACAGAAAACAATATGGAAACTAAATCTTCACTGCCGCAATCAGTCATTGCGGATAGGATGCAGAATGTTTTTTTTTTTTTTAATTTCATAATATTTTATGTGCAAATCTTAAAAACGAAAATGTAATTTTTATTCGTAATATTTAATTTAAAATTCGAACAAATTGAAAAAAAATATTTTTCCAAATTTTGAATTTAAAATTGTCAAACATAATAATTAATTTATTTCTTTTTCCAAATATTCCATTTAAATATTCGGAAAAAACGAATAAAATATAGTTTAATCCTAAAATTCCTGAAAAATATATTTTTCATTTTTAAAAATAATAAAATAGAGTTTAATCCTAAAATTTCCGAAAAATAGAAAAACACTATTTTTATTTCCAAAAAGAAAAAAAATTTGAATTTTATGAGTAAAAGATAAAAAAAAAATATAATCAAGGGAAAAAAATGGGCTTCCGGGAAGGTCACCCATCCTAAGATTACTCCAGCTCAAGCACGTTTAACTACAGAGTTCCAATAAGCTTAAATCCACCCGGCCAGGAATGCCACATCTGCCAATTAAGTTACAGAAAATAATATGGAAACTAAATTTTCACTGCCGCAATCAGTCATTGCGGATAGGATGCAGAATGTTTTTTTTTTAATTTCATAATATTTTATGTGCAAATCTTAAAAACGAAAATGTAATTTTTATTCGTAATATTTAATTTAAAATTCGAACAAATTGAGAAAAAATATTTTTCCAAATTTTGAATTTAAAATTGTCAAACATAATAATTAATTTATTTCTTTTTCCAAATATTCCATTTAAATATTCGGAAAAAACGAATAAAATATAGTTTAATCCTAAAATTCCTGAAAAATATATTTTTCATTTTTAAAAATTATAAAATAGAATTTAATCCTAAAATTTCCGAAAAATAGAAAAACACTATTTTTATTTCCAAAAAGAAAAAAAATTTGAATTTTATGAGCAAAAGATAAAAAAAATAGAATCGAGGAAAAAAAATGGGCTTCCCGGAAGGTCACCCATCCTAAGATTACTCCAGCTCAAGCACGTTTAACTACAGAGTTCCAATAAGTTTAAATCCACCCGGCCAGGAATGCCACATCTGCCAATTAAGTTACAGAAAACAATATGGAAACTAAATCTTCACTGCCGCAATCAGTCATTGCGGATAGGATGCAGAATGCTTTTTTTTTTTTTTTTTTAATTTCATAATATTTTATGTGCAAATCTTAAAAACGAAAATGTAATTTTTATTCGTAATATTTAATTTAAAATTCGAACAAATTGAAAAAAAATATTTTTCCAAATTTTGAATTTAAAATTGTCAAACATAATAATTAATTTATTTCTTTTTCCAAATATTCCATTTAAATATTCGGAAAAAACGAATAAAATATAGTTTAATCCTAAAATTCCTGAAAAATATATTTTTCATTTTTAAAAATAATAAAATAGAGTTTAATCCTAAAATTTCCGAAAAATAGAAAAACACTATTTTTATTTCCAAAAAGAAAAAAAATTTGAATTTTATGAGCAAACGATAAAAAAAATAGAATCGAGGAAAAAAAATGGGCATCCCGGAAGGTCACCCATCCTAAGATTACTCCAGCTCAAGCACGTTTAACTACAGAGTTCCAATAAGCTTAAATCCACCAGGCCAGGAATGCCACATCTGCAAATTAAGTTACAGAAAACAATATGGAAACTAAATCTTCACTGCCGCAATCAGTCATTGCGGATAGGATGCAGAATGTTTTTTTTTTTTTTTTTAATTTCATAATATTTTATGTGCAAATCTTAAAAACGAAAATGTAATTTTTATTCGTAATATTTAATTTAAAATTCGAACAAATTGAAAAAAAATATTTTTCCAAATTTTGAATTTAAAATTGTCAAACATAATAATTAATTTATTTCTTTTTCCAAATATTCCATTTAAATATTCGGAAAAAACGAATAAAATATAGTTTAATCCTAAAATTCCTGAAAAATATATTTTTCATTTTTAAAAATAATAAAATAGAGTTTAATCCTAAAATTTCCGAAAAATAGAAAAACACTATTTTTATTTCCAAAAAGAAAAAAAATTTGAATTTTATGAGCAAAAGATAAAAAAAATAGAATCGAGGAAAAAAAATGGGCATCCCGGAAGGTCACCCATCCTAAGATTACTCCAGCTCAAGCACGTTTAACTACAGAGTTCCAATAAGCTTAAATCCACCAGGCCAGGAATGCCACATCTGCAAATTAAGTTACAGAAAACAATATGGAAACTAAATCTTCACTGCCGCAATCAGTCATTGCGGATAGGATGCAGAATGTTTTTTTTTTTTTTTTAATTTCATAATATTTTATGTGCAAATCTTAAAAACGAAAATGTAATTTTTATTCGTAATATTTAATTTAAAATTCGAACAAATTGAAAAAAAATATTTTTCCAAATTTTGAATTTAAAATTGTCAAACATAATAATTAATTTATTTCTTTTTCCAAATATTCCATTTAAATATTCGGAAAAAACGAATAAAATATAGTTTAATCCTAAAATTCCTGAAAAATATATTTTTCATTTTTAAAAATAATAAAATAGAGTTTAATCCTAAAATTTCCGAAAAATAGAAAAACACTATTTTTATTTCCAAAAAGAAAAAAAATTTGAATTTTATGAGCAAAAGATAAAAAAAAAATATAATCAAGGGAAAAAAATGGGCTTCCGGGAAGGTCACCCATCCTAAGATTACTCCAGCTCAAGCACGTTTAACTACAGAGTTCCAATAAGCTTAAATCCACCCGGCCAGGAATGCCACATCTGCCAATTAAGTTACAGAAAATAATATGGAAACTAAATCTTCACTGCCGCAATCAGTCATTGCGGATAGGATGCAGAATGTTTTTTTTTTAATTTCATAATATTTTATGTGCAAATCTTAAAAACGAAAATGTAATTTTTATTCGTAATATTTAATTTAAAATTCGAACAAATTGAGAAAAAATATTTTTCCAAATTTTGAATTTAAAATTGTCAAACATAATAATTAATTTATTTCTTTTTCCAAATATTCCATTTAAATATTCGGAAAAAACGAATAAAATATAGTTTAATCCTAAAATTCCTGAAAAATATATTTTTCATTTTTAAAAATTATAAAATAGAATTTAATCCTAAAATTTCCGAAAAATAGAAAAACACTATTTTTATTTCCAAAAAGAAAAAAAATTTGAATTTTATGAGCAAAAGATAAAAAAAATAGAATCGAGGAAAAAAAATGGGCTTCCCGGAAGGTCACCCATCCTAAGATTACTCCAGCTCAAGCACGTTTAACTACAGAGTTCCAATAAGTTTAAATCCACTCGGCCAGGAATGCCACATCTGCCAATTAAGTTACAGAAAACAATATGGAAACTAAATCTTCACTGCCGCAATCAGTCATTGCGGATAGGATGCAGAATGCTTTTTTTTTTTTTTTTTAATTTCATAATATTTTATGTGCAAAACTTAAAAACGAAAATGTAATTTTTATTCGTAATATTTAATTTAAAATTCGAACAAATTGAAAAAAAATATTTTTCCAAATTTTGAATTTAAAATTGTCAAACATAATAATTAATTTATTTCTTTTTCCAAATATTCCATTTAAATATTCGGAAAAAACGAATAAAATATAGTTTAATCCTAAAATTCCTGAAAAATATATTTTTCATTTTTAAAAATAATAAAATAGAGTTTAATCCTAAAATTTCCGAAAAATAGAAAAACACTATTTTTATTTCCAAAAAGAAAAAAAATTTGAATTTTATGAGCAAAAGATAAAAAAAAATAGAATCGAGGAAAAACAATGGGCTTCGCGGAAGGTCACCCATCCTAAGATTACTCCAGCTCAAGCACGTTTAACTACAGAGTTCCAATAAGCTTAAATCCACCCGGCCAGGAATGCCACATCTGCAAATTAAGTTACAGAAAACAATATGGAAACTAAATCTTCACTGCCGCAATCAGTCATTGCTGATAGGATGCAGAATGTTTTTTTTTTAATTTCATAATATTTTATGTGCAAATCTTAAAAACGAAAATGTAAATTTTATTCGTAATATTTAATTTAAAATTCGAACAAATTGAAAAAAAATATTTTTCCAAATTTTGAATTTAAAATTGTCAAACATAATAATTAATTTATTTCTTTTTCCAAATATTCCATTTAAATATTCGGAAAAAACGAATAAAATATAGTTTAATCCTAAAATTCCTGAAAAATATATTTTTCATTTTTAAAAATAATAAAATAGAGTTTAATCCTAAAATTTCCGAAAAATAGAAAAACACTATTTTTATTTCCAAAAAGAAAAAAAATTTGAATTTTATGAGCAAAAGATAAAAAAAATATAGAATCAAGGGAAAAAAATGGGCTTCCCCAAAAGTTACCCATCCTAAGATTACTCCAGCTCAAGCACGTTTAACTACAGAGTTCCAATAAGCTTAAATCCACCCGGCCAGGAATGCCACATCTACCAATTAAGTTACAGAAAACAATATGGAAACTAAATCTTCACTGCCGCAATCAGTCATTGCGGATAGGATGCAGAATGCTTTTTTTTTTTTTTTTTTTTAATTTCATAATATTTTATGTGCAAATCTTGAAAACGAAAATGTAATTTTTATTCGTAATATTTAATTTAAAATTCGAACAAATTGAGAAAAAGTATTTTTCCAAATTTTGAATTTAAAATTGTCAAACATAATAATTAATTTATTTCTTTTTCCAAATATTCAATTTAAATATTCGGAAAAAAAGAAAAAAATATAGTTTAATCCTAAAATTCCTGAAAAATATATTTTTCATTTTTAAAAATAATAAAATAGAGTTTAATCCTAAAATTTCCGAAAAATAGAAAAACACTATTTTTATTTCCAAAAAGAAAAAAATTGAATTTTATGAGCAAAAGATAAAAAAAATAGAATCGAGGAAAAAAAATGGGCTTCCCGGAAGGTCACCCATCCTAAGATTACTCCAGCTCAAGCACGTTTAACTACAAAGTTCCAATAAGCTTAAATCCACCCGGCCAGGAATGCCACATCTGCCGATTAAGTTATAGAAAACAATATGGAAACTAAATCTTCACTGCCGCAATCAGTCATTGCGGATAGGATGCAGAATGCTTTTTTTTTAATTTCATAATATTTTATGTGCAAATCTTAAAAACGAAAATGTAATTTTTATTCGTAATATTTAATTTAAAATTCGAACAAATTGAAAAAAAATATTTTTCCAAATTTGAATTTAAAATTGTCAAACATAATAATTAATTTATTTCTTTTTCCAAATATTCCATTTAAATATTCAGAAAAAACGAATAAAATATAGTTTAATCCTAAAATTCCTGAAAAATATATTTTTCATTTTTAAAAATAATAAAATAGAGTTTAATCCTAAAATTTCCGAAAAATAGAAAAACACTATTTTTATTTCCAAAAAGAAAAAAAATTTGAATTTTATGAGCAAAAGATAAAAAAAAAATAGAATCGAGGAAAAAAAATGGGCTTCCCGGAAGGTCACCCATCCTAAGATTACTCCAGCTCAAGCACGTTTAACTACAGAGTTCCAATAAGCTTAAATCCACCCGGCCAGGAATGCCACATCTACCGATTAAGTTACAGAAAACAATATGGAAACTAAATCTTCACTGCCGCAATCAGTCATTGCGGATAGGATGCAGAATGCTTTTTTTTTTTTTTTTTTTTAATTTCATAATATTTTATGTGCAAATCTTAAAAACGAAAATGTAATTTTTATTCGTAATATTTAATTTAAAATTCGAACAAATTGAAAAAAAATATTTTTCCAAATTTTGAATTTAAAATTGTCAAACATAATAATTAATTTATTTCTTTTTCCAAATATTCCATTTAAATATTCGGAAAAAACGAATAAAATATAGTTTAATCCTAAAATTCCTGAAAAATATATTTTTCATTTTTAAAAATAATAAAATAGAGTTTAATCCTAAAATTTCCGAAAAATAGAATGCTGTTTTTTTTTTAATTTTGATGCTATCCGCAACGCCTCATTGCGGCAGGGGGGAATGCAGGAGCCTTTCTCTCTCCTCCCTGTTTTCCCCTGTTTTTTTCCTAATAATCGAAAAACTGGAATAGACTAAGAAACATACAGCAAAATAAACTGCAATATGGAGTTTGTTTTTACTGCTTTCCATACATATTTAAAACCTGTTTCAACCACATAAACACAGCAATACCATATCAACACAATCCCAACCAATATAAATACAACAATACAACTAACTACTTTCAGAGCAAAATTAACAAAATAATAATACAATCAAATAAACAAGATCAAAATTAACTAAAGTCCTAGATTCCTCTGTTGTAACCCGGCATTAGTCATTCTTCGCGCTTCCCCTTTAAAAAGCTCCCAAGCTATGCGATATCGGAAAGTCATAACATCATATACAGGGTCCCACCGTGCATCTTTCAATGATATGCCGCCAAGTATAGCATCCATATACTTGCAAACGTACACGCCACAATCAGAGCCGCCTTGTTGCTTCGGTCGTTCCGTAATGAACTTCACATCCATGAAACCATCAGCAGCAAATCTAAAAGGTTCCAAGAAATGAAGCATGCACGGCAATAATTTTTCCTACAAATTTACCACAAAAAATTAAAAACATATTCAAAAAAGAACAAAGAAATAAGTAGGAAAGAAATAGATAACTATGAAGAGCATAGATTACCATGACATAAATCTCCTTGGCGTATGCCTTTCGTAAGTCACAATGTCGAGGGACATGGTCCCGGAGAGGATCAATTAAAAGCAATTTCATTCTTTCAAGGTCCACAACAAACAAAAACCAATGACTACCTGTGCATACGGGGAACAAAGCAATATCACACAAATGTATTGGTGGCCCAAAGTGCTGGTCTTGGTAGGTAAGATAGAACTGTTCCTGGTCTTTCATGGCCTCCGGAGTTTTACAAGTTGGATGCATCTGCAAATAGGAGAAAATTAGTTATGAAATGCAACAGATACACCGAGGAAAATTAGTTATGAAAATTAGTTTTACAGATACCGGGGTAGGCTGTGTAACAGGAGGAGCAGCTGCTGTAGTCTCAACTGTAGTCTCAACCTACAAGATACACCGATCATGCATTTTAGACATTTATTTCTCTATTTCTTGCATTCTAGACCTTTATTTCTTTATTTCTTGCATTTTATAACCTTATTTCTATAATTTTCCATTTTAGAGGAGAGATTACTACCTCAATATGAGCATCAGTGGGGACAGACTGTGTAACAGGAGGAGCAACTGCTGTAGTCTCAACTGTAGTCTCAACCTACAATTATGATAACAAAAATCAAATTACAACTACAATTATCAATGGCATATAAGAAGAAAATCACAAATAGGAGAGATTAGTACCTCAATATGAGCATGATGGGGGACAGATGCCGGGGTAGGCTCTGTCACAGCAGGAATAGTGCTAGCCTGCAACCACAATGAGATAAATACACGAAGAACATATAAAAAGTTGGTATATAAGAAGGAAATTACAGTAAGGAGAGATTAATATGAGCATGAGGGGGATAGATACCGGGGTAGACTGTGAAGGAGGAGAGCTAGATACCGGGGTCGTCTGTGTAACAGGAGGAGCAGCTGCTGTAGCCTCAACCTACAAGATATATCGATCATGCATTTTAGACCCTTATTTCTATAATTCTTGCATTTTAGATCCTTATTTCTATAATTTCTCATTTTAGACCCTTATTTCTATAATTCTTGCATTTTAGACACTTATTTCAATAATTCTTGCATTAAACCAAGCGTTAAGGATTGATACCTCAACTTGGACTATAGGCGGGACAGATACCGGGGTAGGCGAGTCAAGAGCATCTGTAGTCTCAACCTGCAATTATATGTCAAGGAACCGATCATATAGTTATATATATAATTCCTCCTAAGTGACTCGAATTAAACATAGCATTAAGGATTACTACCTGACGAGGACGTTTATAAGAGACATGAGGTGTGGCATCGTGTGTAAGTGAAGCATGACAGTCAACAATCTCAACCTACAATAACATATACAACAATCATACATATATTCAATCCACTACATTCAAAGATAACAAGTATCAAAAGATTACTACCTCACGCAAACGTTTCTGAGAGACGGCTAGTGGAGGCTGCTGTGAAGATGAAGGACCTCTGGGATCAATATACATATCATGTGCACGAGAAGGTCTATCAAAACTAGGTCTGATAAATCCTGGACCCCTCCACTCAGTGTTGATCCGATCATAACGACCCAAAAACTCAGTGATCAAATCAAAGAACCACTCGGGGGGATCACGCTTGTAAATGGCATGTAATGTCCTCATTCCACAATCCAGCTGCATTGAAGTATTAAGATGCAGGAATTAGAGAAATAAAGGTCTAAAGTGCAAAAGTATATAAATAAAGGTCTAAAATGCAGAATTATACAAATAAATGTCTAAAATGCATGAATTGGAGAAATAAAGGTCTAAAATGCATGAATTAGAGAAATAACGGTATAAAATGCATACCGCATCAGCCATGTCCTGCTGGGGATACCAGTCACGAGGCACAATCTTAGCGCGATGCTCAGCCACAAATGGAGCAATCCTTAGCTTACTGATGCGCCTGTACCAATACATGTACTCCTCTGTAGACACGTAATTACCCTCCTCAACAATGGGTATCATGCCATCATTAAAAGCATGCCACTCCTCAACGTAATCTGCCAAGGTCACGGTATGATTGTCCCGCACCCAACGAGATTCTCTCTCCGTCCGCAGTGAAGTAATGTCAACCGGGTCCTGTGGGATATGCTGTAGAATCCCAAACTGTCTCAAGACTCTGTCTGGCATGACATACTCAACAATATCCATGGAAATGAGAGGGACACGACCGAGGGCCATATAGTGAGCATCCATTAGATCGATATTATAATCCACAGAAACATCCTGGATGTCATAAAATCTCTGATAAGGCTGCCATGTCAGCCAACCAAGCTGAAAGCTGTCAAAGTCCCCCCGATAAAGACCTGTATGGTGGTGGGCTTTAACCCTCCTCTCAGCTATCGGCTCAGCCCATGCCAATGCCCTCGGCCAAACAAAATCCGTACGAGGTGATATCTTCGGTGCCCCAGGCAACAACCTCTCGTAAGACCAAAGCTGCAAAAGCATGGTGCATCCATTAATAGCTTTGGCACCCTTCTGAGCAGCATTGGCCAAACCCCTGAACAAATAACTCAACACCGCAGCTCCCCAGGCATAGTCCTTAATCTCATGCACATTCTGGATTAACTGTAAATACCTGTAAAAAATTCAGGAAATGCAAATTAAGGTAAGAATTCAATAATTGGAGAAATTAAGGATGAACATGCAAGAAATGTGAAATTTAAGGTATAAAATGCTAGAATAAGATAAATTTAAGCATAAATTGCAAGGACTAGAGAGAGAAATGAAGTTAAGAAGTACCTAGGATGCACGACGTCTCTGTTCGATGAAGGAAAGAGCACACCTTCAATGATGTAAAAAAGATAAGCCCGGGTGTACACAAGGTCATCATGCTCGATAAACTCGGGAGAAGGCTTCTCCGGTTTCTTTTTATAGATTTCCCTCAATCTATGAAGCTTCACCCCACCTAAATTGCAAAGAAATGAAAATTTAAGGTATAACATGCAAAAATTAAACAAATAAAGGATTAAAATGCAAGAAATTAGAATTTATGGACTAAAATGCAAACCTTTTTTATACATATCTTTGCATTCCTTCTCATTCAACCTCAAATCATGCCACCGTCTTAGCCAATATGGCTTCGGTGTGGAAAGCTCTGTATGAGTAACAGCACGACCACGAACAGGCAAACCCAATATCATGTAAACATCTTCTAGAGTGATGGTAATCTCACCAAATGGGAAATGAAAGGTGTTGGTCTTTGGCCTAAACCTCTCCACCAATGCTGTGATCATTCGGATGTCGTTCTGGGGAATCGAGCGTGGGTTAGTAAACGCTCAGAAACCCCAGTCTGACATCAAACTAACCTGGGTGTCATCAAATACCCAATCGTCGAGGTTGGCTGTCAACTGGCGGACATCCAACTTCTCCCGCTCACCCCCATGCCATATGTGACTGCTAATATGATCATCCTGCATGGTCAAGAGGGACCTATCGAGAGGCCCGCACTGCATATCAATAGCATCTGTAATGTGCAAAATCAAAGAAATAAGTCACATTTCATAAACATGTACCAAAATTGGCTAAAATTATCATTCCATGAAAACATATTTAAAACAAGAATAAATTAACAATGAATATCATTTATCAAATAAAATACAGTACTAATAACATTAATTAATCAAAATTCGAAGTAATAAATCATATTAATTCATAAATTCAAATTTTAAACTCAAAAATTCAAATTAAAATTCAGAAATTCGAATTAAAATTTCCACAATTCATAAAAAAATTTATAATTATAATTTCATAATTATAAACCCTAATAATTCGAATTAATTCATAGTTTTAATAAAAATTCGGATAATAATTCGAAACCTAATTCTAAATTGGGCATTTCGAGCTAATTCAACCTAATTAAATATGAGAAACCCTAATTTCAACTCAATTGAGGGTAAAAGCCCTAATTTCTAACAAATTCAAACCAAAAATGGGCAAAATTCGAACTATGAACCCTAATAATTCGATTTAATTCATGATTTTAACTAAAATGAAGCAAATAAACACCACCCACAGTTAAAAACGAATCAAACCATGTACATATAATCGTGAGTAGCAATGTGTATAGTAGTGCGTGTGTGTATGTATAACTACGTGCATGTGTGTGTAAGTGTCAATTAGAAGATACCTTGAGGAGGAAGATCGCCTGACATTCTTAGATTTGTAAGTAAATCGCCTGAAATCGCCTGAAATCGCCTAAAATCGCCTAAGGTTTGTGCTTAATTAGCATTTGTTTGGGCCGCGGAAACCGCAATGGGTAGTTGTGTACTTTGCGTATACGCATTGTATCATTGCGGCAGCATATTTAAGGGTAAAACAGTAATTCCGATTTTTTATGCATCCGCAACGAGTCATTGCGGCAGCATATTTAAGGGTAAACCAGTAATTCCATAAACTCTATACGCAAGGCCTCATTGCGGCAGGAGAGAATGCAGTAGCCTTTCTCTCTCCTCCCCTGTTTTCTTTCTAATATTCGAAAAACAGGGGAGGAGAGAGAAAGGCCACTGCATTCTCTCCTGCCGCAATGAGGCCTTGCGGCTATCCTAAAAAAAAAACAGCATCCTATATTAAACTATATTTTATTCTTTTTAAAATTGAATATTAGGATTAAATTATATTTTATTCTTTTTAAAAATGAAAAATATATTTTTCAGGAATATTAGGATTAAACTATATTTTATTCATTTTTCCGAATTTTTAATGGAATATTTAGAAAAAAAGATAAATTAATTATTATTCTTGACAATTTAAAATTCAAAATTTGGAAAAATATTTTTTTTTCATTTTATTTGAATTTTAAATTAAATATTACCAATAAATTATACTTTTTCGTTTTTAAGATTTGCAGATTAAATATTACTTTCTGTAAATAACAAGCAGATGTGGCATTCCTGTCCGGGTGGATTTAAGCTAATTGGAACTCTGTAGTTAAACGTGCTTGAGCTGGAGTAATCTTAGGATGGGTGACCTTCTGGGAAGCCCTTTTTTTTTAAAGATTCGATTTTTTTTTATCTTTTTTTCATAAAAATCAATTTTTTTCTTTTTAGAAATGAAAAATAATATTTTTCTATTTTTCTGAAATTTTAGGATGAAACTATATTTTATTCATTTTTTTCCGAATTTTTAAATGGAATATTTGGAAAAAGAAATAAACTGATTAGGATTAAAGTTTTTCTATTTTTCTGGAATATTAGGATTATTGATTTTTTTTTATCTTTTGGTCATAAAAATCAAATTTTTTTTTAAAAAGAATAAAAAATATTTGATTTTTATGAGCAAAAGATAAAAAAAATCCATAATCCTAATATTTCAGAAAAATAAAAAAAAATTATTTTTCATATTTTTTTTGCCACGAATTATTTTTCATTTTTAAAAAGAATAAAATTTTGATTTTTTGAGCAAAAAATAAAAAAAATCGATTTTTTTTAATTATTTCTATATTTCAAATTAACAGCTTTTATTAATTTATCAAATTAACAAATATATTTGGGTTTTTTTGCTGCAGCAATGATTCGTTGCGGCAGCCGCAATGAACAATTGCGGAAGGGTCTTTTTGTTGCCGCAATGAACACTTGCGGCAGTATACGAGTTGGTGGTTGTGAGCCTTTTTTCAACCAACGGTGGCTGTGGAAGGGCACCCTATATATATATATATATATATATTGCCAAGGATTCCTCAGCCTTTTTGTTAGGTTCTTTAGATTATTTAAAAAGAGTTTTGAATTAGATATCTCTTGTCCGTGGTCCATAATACTGTATTGCTCAAGTTCTTGTCCAAGCTACCTTCTTCGACACTACAAACCATTTCAAATGAAGAAGTTATTGGTTTTGCTGAAATGCAAAAAGATGACATGCAGTTTTGGAAGATTTTCGGGCTAGACCTGATGGATTTTCATGCTACTGAACTGGGCAGATGCAGGAAGGTTACATGAAGCTATCAAGGTAGTAATGCAGACCATGCATCAGGAATTTACGTAAGCAGATATATTGCTGCATTTTTATTAATGGAATGACCTCCATTATCTTCAGTGTGAAAGTGTATAAACTTTGTATACATAAAGTGGAATTAACTCTAATCGAAACATAAAACATTAACATAATACACATTGCATATTCTCATTCATTTTGTTACCTCAAGTATTCGATGTAACAATGTATGCATTGGTTTGCCTAGGGAGTATGAAATTATGAAAGATGGTTCTAAAAATATGTCTGAACTTAAAACATACCAAACCACATCCAAAGGCTTGAACTTGAGGTGCATTTCTTGAAACTGAAGTGGTACAACAATGTATGCATTGGTTTGCCTAGGGAGTATGAAATTATGAAAGATGGTTCTAAAAATATGTCTGAACTTAAAACATACCAAACCACATCCAAAGGCTTGAACTTGAGGTGCATTTCTTGAAACTGAATCCTGTACCACTTCGGTAAATTAGTGAAAGAAGTATTTCTGTTACATTGCCATCCATTCAATGAAGTTGCTCATATTTTTCTTGGAGCATCCACTGTATTGAGTACCACTTGTAACCATTTCTTGATGGATCAATGCCCTCTCTTTAAATGCCTTGTCATTCAACAATTTTTCCACCTTATTCTTGATTTCTCGTCTAGTGATAATCCCAGTTTCATCTTTATCAAGGCGCAGCCCAACCTTCCAAACATCACAAATGTAGGTCTGGTTTAGAAACTGGTCAGCAAAGTAAGGCCAGCACAGGAAAGGCACACCATTGCTGACACCTTCCATAGTAGAATTCCAACCGCAATGACTCAAGAAACAGCCTATTGAAGGATGATTCAGCACGGCCTGTTGAGGAGTCCATCCCACCATTCGCCCACGCTTGCCTATTCGAGCCATTACTGCTTTCAAGAATACTTCAGTCTTCTCGTTCATAGTATCAGGACGGACAACCCACAAGAATGGCCTTTTGGTGACCTCAAGTCCAAGAGCCAATTCTTCGAATTGTTTTTGGTCAAAAATTGTGAAACTTCCAAATGCTACATATATAACTGATTGGCCTGGATGTTGGTCTAGCCATGTTAGGCAGCATGCGTCAGCCGTCCAGAAGTAGCCTGATGATTTTCCGAGCTGATGGTCTGCAAGAAGTGGGCCAATGGGTAATATTTCAGGAAAAAAGCCTAATGCAGCAGGCTCTAGCTCATAGGATGTGTTGCAAATAATCCGGTCTTCCAATTTTACAGTTCGGTTAGTTTCTCCCAAAAGGTTGAAGATGATTCTCTCCGTCTTAGAGTTACCAAGAGAGGTCCATGAAAATTGGTTAGGGTTCATTGCGGGCATTTTTGAAGTTAGAGTAATTGTTTCGCTTCTCAAGATAGTTCCTGCATTAAATTTATCAAACGAATTACCAAACTACCAAATTGTACCAAAATAGTGTATACAAATTTGTCTTTGTTACGGTCAATTGAAGATGCACAATGATATAACCATTATTTCACCTTATTTTGGTTACGGCTAATTGAAAAAATTTAGATACTCGAGCCACATGCCTGTATTGAGGTTATAATCCTCAGCTCTTACCATTCACTTCTTTGTGTGATGAATTGAATTTCCTCAATTTTTATACTTTATATGGAATAAGGTGCTGAACTTTAGCTTTCTAGCTTCTTCCTTTGGTAACTGCTGTCATATTTTTCCATCAACTTTACAGACTGTGAAAAGAAAAATCGCCAACTATGTTTTCGGAATTTAATGGTATATGTTATAGCCAAAATTCGGTTCGGATATTTCAAGATGGATTCGGGTCAAATATGGATTCAATTTGGGGAATTCTAAGATTAATTAGGGTTTTGGCAGTAAATAAAGAAGTCAGGACGCACCCTCTCTTTTTCTATAAAGAGGGCGCGCCCTAAATACAAAAACATGGTGACAAATTTATTCAAGTTGATTTTGTGAGAAGACATCGAAGAAATCTCTCCTAGGATTCCACTCAAGTGTGGATTCCACTCAAGCTGGAATTCCAGAAGTTGAAGAATTCCCTCATGTCGTATCTCAGGAGGGGGATGTCCGTTGTAAGAACCCCAAATTTTGGATATAATTAAAACTTTTTATTAAGTAATGATAAAATGAGGAACAATGATTCCGACAACAAGGTCACCAGCTCTAATGAATGGTGGTTTCAAAGAACAATGATTGTAATGAATGGATATTGCTTTGGACAATGATCCTGATGCATTGGTATATTGTCAGAATAGAGTAATTCGATGGTTGAGGACCTAGATAAGAATAATCTACCATCCAGGAAGGAGCTAATGGATCCTTGAAGGGAAATGAGTACGTGCATAGTGTTTCCCATACGTGCATAGTATTTCCCGTACGTGCATAGTATTTCCCGTACGTGCATAGTGTTTCCTGTACGTGCATAGTAATTTGGTGGATGAATAGTGATTTTGTAAGTTGGAAAACTTTTCACGCCACCCTATGTACGGGACGTGATATGGATGTTTCGAAGTCATATTAGTAATACGCGGAGGAAATAAGTGAATGCAGAGACGATCGGAATTCAGAAATTCCAAATTCTTTTTCGGTATAATATTTGACCGGACAGTGGATTAAATATTATTATAATCCAAGAATTGAGATATTAACTTTGAGGATTTGATATTTTGGGATGTTATTATATTTGATTTAAGAATGAAGGTAGGAAACCACTAAGGCAGTGAAACAAGCGTTCTAGAAACCGCTAAAACGTTATAACGTGATTAATCAATAAAGCGAACGAATCCTAGATTACGGATTAAGTTCGTATCGAGATTAAATATCCTACATGGTCATCACGAGGATTATATTAAGGATTGGGGAAGGTATTATGAATATCGAGAAATTTCCCGATAAACCCTAGAGGTGAAACTACTTAGTTATTCGCCCGAACGATCAATCGAAACGAGCAATAACCGGACAAAAGAAACAAGCAGTGGAAGCAAGAGTCATGCATAAGCTACTAGATAAATATCTAGCAACCAAGTGGGCTAAGTAACTAGCATGTTAAGGATTGAACTAGTAGTTAGCCAAATCAAACTCTAGTTAGCCATAAATCAATCCAAGTGCTACACATGCTTTCAAATCTCACCATTCATTCCAAAAGCACTTTAATAAAGTAAAAAGAGATGAGATATCATCCAAGGCTCATCACTTTATGAATTATTATCAAATCAACCAAGCAAACACAAAGAACTCTCCATTTTCCTTTCTTCCTTGAAAAATTCTGCCAAGGTGCTAGAAGTAAGGCTTCCAACCATCATTTGATCTTGAAATATTTATGGTGAGTACTTCATATCATAGCTTAGATCCCCTAGAAATTTCAGCTTCAAATTCATCTTTTTCCATTTTCAAATAAATCATCAAAGATGATGATGAATAGTGTTTTCAAGAACTAATCTTTGTTTTTCTTGTTTTCATGGTTGATCCTAGCTAACTTAAGGCTATCCAAGGACCATACCAAGATTTGTGAGGCTAGTACATACTCCAAGGAAGGTATAATAATTGAAAACCCTAGATCTACTTTGAGTTTTAAGCATGTTCTTGATGGATCTAGCTTAGTTATGATTATGTTCATGTTATAAGCATGCTTAGTTAGTGATTTGATTAACATGATGATTTTGATGCTAAGATCAGTAGCTTCTGGACTTGTTGAGATGCTTATTATGTGTATAAGTTGTTTAGATGCCCTGTGTGGCTTGGGTTGTTGATTACGATTTATGGAACGTCCGATTTATAGCCGTCGTAATGCCCGATTTTTGTTAACCTTAAGAAATCGTGTTTGACAGTAACCATAAATCACTGTCCAGTATCATGTTCTGCCATGGAAAGATAGATCATGTTATAAGCTTCGTTTTGATATAAAGATCATGTGAAACGGACTTACGGTTTAGGAATTATGGCCGATTCACTAAAAGACGTTCGAAACCGTAAGTACGAGTACGTTATTAAAATTGAACCCTCGTAAAATACGTAAGTCAGTGGCGAATCTTGGTAATTAAATACTAGAGGTAAAAAGGAAGGTGTGAGAGAAAACCTCATGTGAAACGGATCGTTTTCCGATTTTATAAAAATGTTCGAATCAAAGTTAATCGCAAACGAACCCCTAAAAACCCGCTTGATTATAACTTCGGTAAAACACTTAGAAAACGGGCGATAAAACTCGGAGCATAATATTGATTTGTAACGATCGACTTTAGAACTTGTATGACTTAAGTATGTCCCAAGTGTAAGTACAATGACATGTCGTATTAACGAACGAATGTCGGGTCGGATCGATGATAAAAGGAATCCACTAAAAGGGGTATAACGAGATAACTCGAGAACGTGTTTCGATTTAAGTATAACTTAACTTTTAAGATGTTAAGTGATTAATCCCGAATGCCTTGGCTATTTATAGATCACCAAGCTGACCCGGGACCCGCTACCACTACCCCTTACCGTACTCGACTACCAGGCAAGTTTCAATTCCCTTCTTTTAGGCTGTTGTTGTGATTGAACATATATATATATATATGTTTTCTGTTGTACATATGCCATAGCATGCATGCCTACTTTCAAGTTATATCATTATGCTTGTTCCCTGATTGTTTATTGGCTTATAAATTAGACAGCTAACGTATCAATTATAAGCCGGTTATTGTAAGACCCTCAGAGAAGTGTGTATATATCTTATTCATCAAATATAGACCGGGAGTCAATATTTCTTGATATATCAAGGGTACCTTGAAGGAAAATATTTAAGTAAATATTTTCCCTTATTCGGGCGACGAATATTATTTGAATATTCGTTCGAGATTATTTATTTAACGATCCTTACTTCAAATAAATATTTGAACGTAACCATTCGACGAATAATATTTTTCAATATTCATTCAGAGTCGAATTGATTATCGATTATTATTTCGAATATTCTCCTAAAGGTTGGACTACTAAATGAATATTATTTGGGTATTCATTTAGAATATTATTCATTAAATGAATATTACTTTTGAATATTCATTTAAGATAGTAATTACCTGATGAATATTATTTTAATGTTCATCTGAAGCTTGATTTATTTATCGAGTCTTATCTCGAATATTCCTTTAAAGCTTGGATTACTAAATGAATATTACTTGATATTCATTTAGAATATTATTCATTAAATGAATATTACTTTTTCAACATTCATTTAAATTCCTAATTAATTATGAATATTATTTTGAATATTCAGCCAGGGTTCTATTTAATCATCGAATATTATTTTAAATATTTTAAATATTCCTTTTAGGTCTTATTAATTAATGAATATTATTTTGAATATTCATTTGAATATTTAATTATGCGATAAATATTCTCTCGATATTTCTTCAAGGATTATTTGAGAAATACTCTGATTAAAGATATTCTTTCATATTCCTAAATATTCTGTAATATATTTTAATTCAATAAATATTCTCTGAATATTTATTCCATACTTAGAATAACCTCGATAAGGTTTATCTTCTTCGATTATTACGGAAAATATTTCGGAGTCATATTATTATTAATCTTATATCAAGAAAGGTTCTCAGACATCATTCTTCTTTGAGTCTATCTCCATAATAATAAGGGAACCTTACTTGGAAAATGTTATTTATCTGGTCGACTTCCCGGTCAATAAAGTATTCTCTTCACTCGCAACTCGGGTGCTATTGACTTATTAAGTCGTTGTGTACCTTCTCATCTTTCGAGGGGTAAGATTGTTGGAACAAGTTGATATTCGTTACCAAGCAGTAGCTTGGAAGTTATTGGTGAAATTTTCCTTTCCAACTAGATACGACTACTTTGTGGAGTCTTATCAACAAGTATTATACTTGGGGAAAGGGGGATGAACGTTACATTCAGAATCATGAATTATATTTGAACTAGGAGTCGTGTAAGAGGCCGAGTAGCGCCGGTCCATCCCCTTTGGCCCAACCGTTGGCCGGGGAGAGCTAGTAAGGCGGTAGACAAGTAAAGCCGTCAGTTCTTCCTTCTACCGGTAGTAAATCTAATTTGAGCTGTACGATCTCGACTGATCATCAAGATTGGAACAACGGGCGCGGTGAATGCTCCATCATTGGTTCATCATCCAAACTTATTTATTTCCTGCAACATGATTACTGTTGGCAGAGCTGGAAAAGTGTTCATAACTGGAATTGCAATCTTTTCATGCAAGTTCCTCTTTTTAATGACAATGAGAATATCTCGCTTACTTTTGATGTAGCAGATATTTCTACAAACAAATATTTTAAGTTACCTTGTAACTTCATCGTTCATATTATACTGGCATCATTTCCGTAAATGCATGGCATATGGTTTGAAAGATACTTTTGAACTGTTATATATTATCGTTCAGTTATATATTATTGTTGGTGGGCTATTGCTCACCCTTGCTTTATTATTATATCACAACAACAGCTAGACCAGATGACTCGCACAAGGCACGCTCGACGCAGGCGAGGACGATGAGACTACCAGAGCTAAAGAAGAAGCTATTGGTATGATAGATTTAGTCTTTCAGTTCCAAGTATATGGTCTAGTATGACTTATGTAAATGGATGGCAAAGAGTATGTATTTATATTGAAATTCTTTTGGATTGTAAGAACTCATAATGTGATTAATAAAAATTTGATTGTTACTCTGGTTTCATCTCTGGGACTATAACGGGTGCGTTTTATATTGTTGTGTTGGGTCATAGAGATGTAATTTATTTTATGTTAAGGAAAGTTCAATTGTTGTGGACAGAATTGGAAACCGTAACCATCGGATCCCGGACCCCGGATCTGAGGGTGTTACAGAAGTGGTATCAGAGCGTTACGTTATAAATCCCAGAGATGAGGCGACGTTAAAACCATAAACTTACTAAGATAATTAGAACTCTTGCCAAGTTCATAGTCGAACTACTTAATGTAGTGCTGACATATAAAACCCTTATGGGAACTCTTAAGTATCATGATAGTAACTTAGCTCGTTCTCGTATCGACTAGTAAGGCGACAGACCTTGAGGCGTACGAGCAGCAGCATGATGATGTTGTATTATATGCTGACGATCGGATTGTGAATTCGATAGAGTACCCTATTGAGGACTCGAAAGAGGTTCCAGCAGAGGAGAATCCTATTGAGGATGAGGAATTTACTCCAAGGTAATGAGGGCTGCAGCCAGAGGGATAGCGAGAGTTAAGATTATAGTGCTCAGAGAAGTGAGCACAAAGAACTGAGATATTATTAAGAGAATTGAAATTTTATGTTGGATTTATAGCCGGACTACGAGAGGTAGTACCAGCAATTAAGACAGATTGGAAGGATTACTTGAGGTCTTATATGGGGATAGATAAAGATCCTTAGAGACTTTCAGATTAATGAGAAAGGAGTTAGAATGATGCATGATTATCAAAGACGTCGATGTAGGACGGGGAGCACCCAGGAGCGGTTGAGATAGAGGCAACAAGTGCCATATTATCGGATAAATGGATTAGTGTGAATATTGTCAATGGTAATTTCATGGGTTATATTTTATGAAACCAAATTGAGATTGTTGAGGTGGTTTTATTCAGCGAGATGTCCATATTATGAATGAACCAGCTTCGAAAGTAAAGATAGTGGAAAGTGATGGCCTGATTGGATAAAGTTATATAAAGTAGTAAGCGAGACGATGATCTCAGAAACTACCAGAGGAAAAGACCAGTGGGTCTATGATGAACTCGTAATATGACTACTATCAGGTACTAAGTATAAGTTTATTTTAACTCAGTAAAATGGTGAATCAGGAACGTTAGATGCATGTGATTCAAAAGAATATTAAATTCTTTCTTTTCCCCGAATGGATTATAGTAGTTACCTTAAGTTTATTCTGACACTGAATTGCAAATGGATCAAGTAATGCGATTAGTGGTTAAGAGGTAATAGAGAATGTTTTAAGATGAAATTGGTAACGACCCGATGTTGGTGTTGCCTAACGGGAGAAGGAAGACTTTATGATACACTATGATGCATCTCATACAGGTTTAGGTGGTGTGCTTATGCAGTACGGCAGAGTAATTGCGGATGCATTCGAACAGCACGGTACACCAGACTAGGATGGCCCTAGTAGTGCTAATTTTTATGAAACGACTAACTCCGACGGTAGTGTTCCTTCTGAAACCTGTGGTCAGGAAGACTGACATTTGATATTATCGACAATTAAGATGTATATGTATCAGGAAGAGGTGGCATGTTTCAGTTTAAAACTTTTGATATCCCTTCTATGGGATATATATAATTGATTCCTCTCCAGTGGTTAAACCTCCAATCTGATGACTATTATTTCGTAAATTATGACTGCTTATGGTTCTACCTGCTTGGAGGTTCATAGAACTATTCTTCAGGTTTCGAAATTGGTCTCCTTAATGTTACCAGTAGGTGAATAGATTGACCAAAATTTCCCTGATTAAAAAAAAAAGGAATTCATCGAATTTTGGCAAATCTTGTCTTTCTGATTATCAGAGAACATCATTGAAGAGAATGGAAACTGGAGCGAACCCTGTGGATTGGGTAAGGTTGCCGTCATATATGGGTTAGTAGACGGACCCTGAGTATTACAATCGATGGTAGAGATAAAATGATGAAGTAAGATTGGACGGAAACAGGAAATGTAAGTAAGAATCCAGTCGGACTAAGAACCTCCGGGATTGACTTAAGTGAAAAGGCTGTTATGCCAGGAATGGTAAGCTTGCGTGGCACGTGGGATTGATAAGAATAGTTGTAAAGATAAAAGTAGAGGAAAGGTGGTCGAAGACGGGCCGAGTAGTCGATTAAGACTTATATGAAGTAAAGTTTTGGAAAGGTAGAAAGGTATCAAAGAAGAAGGCACTATGCCGGCAATTGCTAGAAAAGTAATGCTATTAGCCAACCCCTAAAATCATATATATATATATATATTTTTTGTGGCCAGTTGAGGCCAAGTCACAAAGGATTATCAAGTGACTAGACCAGCAATGAAAGGACAAAACAGGGTTGCTTCTAAGAAAGCACCGACTGCAAGGCCTTCTGATATAAAGGAAACATTAATGAGATCGTAGGAATCTTCTGCTGAACAGCCCATGTTTTGATTGGGAATTCACTAGACCTTTTTGGGATGGGGTCACCCGTACTAAAGTGACTCATGTGTATATGGTTGTCCAAGATTACGAGTAAAATGGGAGTATAATGACTTGAGATGTATGATGTTAGGTTATCATGAATACCATGAATATATTATGACGGAGGAAAGTAAACAATGAAGGTATATGAAGAGAGTATAGAAATGGTCAGAAATTGAACAATATGCTGTAGGAATTTTCTCTGAGGCAAGTACCTTTGCGAAGAACGATAAGCACTAGGAAATTCACGTTGAACTCGACCAATATCTTTCAGAACATCCTTGCTACCATTAACAAGTTCTCTAAGAGAGCAGATAGACATACGTTGTCTTTTGGAAGGTCAAATAGGTTGACCACTATCTGAAAGAAGAAATTAGCAGTAAGCTACCGATCGATTATCAAATAAGAATGATTGAAAAGAGACCCTTATTAAGGATACATGATTTGATTGCCAATTATAGGATGCAGGAATTCCTTGGCAGTTGAATTAAGGATAAGATATCCATAGAGTAAGGCAAACCCTGGGGAATGGACAAGGGATGGCATTACCCCTAATAAAGGACATTGTGAATTTGGATGATATAAACTGAATTGATTAAGGCGACATCAAACTTTGAGGATTTATAAAAAAAAAAGCAGTTTTGAAAGGTATATAGACAGAATTATTATATGATTAATTACTGATATTTTGATGTGCCCTGTACCCAGAAAATACAGGAAGAATGATGAGGATTACCTAAGAAACCTTACAAGGAAAAAGGTAATATTCTGAAGTTCAAAATGGAAGTTTGGTAGGGAATATATGACATAGAAATAATTATGCCAAACGAGGCATGTGTGAAACCATGGGAAAGTATGGATTGAACCAACAAAGGTTGAGATTATCCTAGAATAAGAAAGAACTAAGAGAACAAATATCCTAGGTATGATCGAGAGTAACTTTGATAAAGTTCCCACGGGAAGGTGGAAGCAATGACTTATGGAAAAAAAAAGACTGATAGTTATATTTTCTCCTTCAGCAGAGCTTAATGGAGAATGCTTTAACCCAACAGTGATGGGAATGAGGTAGAAAAGTTTGAGTTGGAATGTATCCAGAGAACATGGATTACAAGAAATTGTTAGTATCAGGAAAGGCCAATGAGGTGGCCGACAATCTAAGTATAAAGGAATAATTACAAATGTTCACACCGAAGAAACAGAATGATATTTGGAAGGACCTTGAAGGTCATATCGGAATGGAGGAATTTACATTCCTTCTGATGACTGTGCAAGAATTGACGGTAATAATAGTTTAAGTAAAGATTCGATTCCTGATGGAGTCTTCAGCATATTACGTACCTTAGAAGGTCCCGTTTTGAGGCAAACCAGGACCATGGTACAAAAATTGATGAAGTAAACCGTTAGGTTTCCAGTCTTTTATGGAAGATGCATAAGTGATAGTTTCATCAACCGGACCTAGCTGCGATGCTTAAAACTCTTCTGCAATTCTATCTACTTCATGTTATATCTACATCAAGTTCAGGAAGTGTTCCTTATGGATAAGGAATAGTGATTACTTTGTCTCCCTAAGGGATTTGAAACCCGTAGGGTTAGCTATTAACGCACTACGTAAACAACAAGCGATGGTGATTCTTCTAAGAAAGTAGATGACAACGTAAAGATAAAGAAAGTGCTGCTATTGATAAACTAAATGGCATGTTGATGAATGACAAGCAAGTTTGTGCTAGTGTATTTCTGCGCAAACCAGATAGAGAATATGAGGTTGATGATTCATGATGCCAAATGTATTCCCGTAGAAAGAATTAATGAGACTTGGAGGGAAGGGCAGTTGAGCCCGAGACTTATTGGGCCATTTGAGAGTTCAAAAGTGTTCTCGAGCAAGCCTTACCCCCAAAACTTATAGCACGGTCATAACGGGTTTTCATGTGGCAAGGCTACGCCAGTAAAATGCAGATGTTCAACAGATGATAGGAGTACGAGCATGTAGATATACGACCTGGTCTGACTTACGAAAGACAACTTGTGGAAAACCACGGATAGAAAAGAACAAGTGATGAGAAACAAGGTTGGCAGAAGTAGATTATATGAATCTAAGTTAAAGGGATCGGGCCAGATTCATTTCCGAAAGTTTAAATTGGAATAACGTGATGATTATAGAATAAATGTGACGGAATACCGATAAGGAGGTACCAAGTGCAAAAAGGTGTCTCAATAAAGAGCTGAAGGTGAAATTAAATAATAGAAATGAGTAAGAATCAGATAATAAGAAGGATGTGATTGATAAAGAAAAGGCTGGGAAAGCAACTATGGAATGAGAAGCAAGGAATGTTATGAATGGGTTTTCTAATGAATTCTCAGGATGACAACCTGATAGTGTCAATATTATAGTTATGAAAAAGCTAGTAACATGATATGGGATGTCAGTAATAATGATGTCAAGTGAGAAATCTAAGATTTAACCTGAAAGATTGAAGGATTTCCCGAATGTGAGTATCGCTAAGATTGAACAAGAGTATTTGTCCATAGAATAATGGACAAAGCAGCAAGATATGTTGTCACGTGAGATTGCGATCAAATAGTATTGGATATAATTATGATTAATTTCTTCTTTGATAAACCTCTATAGTTCAGAGGTAAATTCTGAGTATGATATTCTACAATCATGAAAGCTTTCTATAATCCTTTAGAACTCTGTTCTCTTCTTCTCTCTTATTCATCTTCTTTATGAATTGAGAAGAACAACCCTTTTAGGAGGGGAGGTACTGCTACGTGACTATCTGTCTATGTGATAGAAGTCTAAGTGGAATACCATAACTTGTTTAATTGCTTGTCAAGTACTAAAGGCTGGCCCCTTCTGTACTAACTATGCAATATAACAAATGTTCAATTGATCATAGTGATCTCTCAAAGAATCTTTCCACTTCTCTATATTGATCGAGATTGTGAAGATTAAAGCGATCAGGAAATGCACAGTGCGAGCGAGGTTACCTCCGAATTCGTAGGGTGATAGTGATACCAATGTTACTGCAGGTATCATTAAGGATAAGACTGAGTAAGAGTATAACCCGGATAGTGAGTTGTACGAAAAGTAGCAACGTTGATGGAAAAAGGATACAGTATGGATTGTAGCACTAGAAGATGTGCTGAGGAAGGGTAGAACGACTAAGAATTGACCGGGAAGCTAAAAAGTGAACGACAGGCAAACGACCCTTTGCTTCCTACCTGATTCCGGGACGGAATCCTTTTAAGGAGGGGAGACTGTAAGAACCCCAAATTTTGGATATAATTAAAACTTTTTATTAAGTAATGATAAAATGAGGAACAATGATTCCGACAACAAGGTCACCAGCTCTAATGAATGGTGGTTTCAAAGAACAATGATTGTAATGAATGGATATTGCTTTGGACAATGATCCTGATGCATTGGTATATTGTCAGAATAGAGTAATTCGATGGTTGAGTAAGAATAATCTACCATCCAGGAAGGAGCTAATGGATCCTTGAAGGGAAATGAGTACGTGCATAGTGTTTCCCATACGTGCATAGTGTTTCCCGTACGTGCATAGTATTTCCCGTACGTGCATAGTGTTTCCCGTACGTGCATAGTGTTTCCTGTACGTGCATAGTAATTTGGTGGATGAATAGTGATTTTGTAAGTTGGAAAACTTTTCACGCCACCCTATGTACGGGACGTGATATGGATGTTTCGAAGTCATATTAGTAATACGCGGAGGAAATAAGTGAATGCAGAGACGATCGGAATTCAGAAATTCCAAAATCTTTTTCGGTATAATATTTGACCGGACAGTGGATTAAATATTATTATAATCCAAGAATTGAGATATTAACTTTGAGGATTTGATATTTTGGGATGTTATTATATTTGATTTAAGAATGAAGGTAGGAACCACTGAGGCAGTGAAACAAGCGTTCTAGAAACCGCTAAAACGTTATAACGTGATTAATCAATAAAGCGAACGAATCCTAGATTACGGATTAAGTTCGTATCGAGATTAAATATCCTACATGGTCATCACGAGGATTATATTAAGGATTGGGGAAGGTATTATGAATATCGAGAAATTTCCCGATAAACCCTAGAGGTGAAACTACTTAGTTATTCGCCCGAACGATCAATCAAAACGAGCAATAACCGGACAAAAGAAACAAGCAGTGGAAGCAAGAGTCATGCATAAGCTACTAGATAAATATCTAGCAACCAAGTGGGCTAAGTAACTAGCATGTTAAGGATTGAACTAGTAGTTAGCCAAATCAAACTCTAGTTAGCCATAAATCAATCCAAGTGCTACACATGCTTTCAAATCTCACCATTCATTCCAAAAGCACTTTAATAAAGTAAAAAGAGATGAGATATCATCCAAGGCTCATCACTTTATGAATTATTATCAAAACAACCAAGCAAACACAAAGAACTCTCCATTTTCCTTTCTTCCTTGAAAAATTCTGCCAAGGTGCTAGAAGTAAGGCTTCCAACCATCATTTGATCTTGAAATATTTATGGTGAGTACTTCATATCATATCTTAGATCCCCTAGAAATTTCAGCTTCAAATTCATCTTTTTCCATTTTCAAATAAATCATCAAAGATGATGATGAATAGTGTTTTCAAGAACTAATCTTTGTTTTTCTTGTTTTCATGGTTGATCCTAGCTAACTTAAGGCTATCCAAGGACCATACCAAGATTTGTGAGGCTAGTACATACTCCAAGGAAGGTATAATAATTGAAAACCCTAGATCTACTTTGAGTTTTAAGCATGTTCTTGATGGATCTAGCTTAGTTATGATTATGTTCATGTTATAAGCATGCTTAGTTAGTGATTTAGTGATTTGATTAACATGATGATTTTGATGCTAAGATCAGTAGCTTCTGGACTTGTTGAGATGCTTATTATGTGTATAAGTTGTTTAGATGCCCTGTGTGGCTTGGGTTGTTGATTACGATTTATGGAACGTCCGATTTATAGCCGTCGTAATGCCCGATTTTTGTTAACCTTAAGAAATCGTGTTTGACAGTAACCATAAATCACTGTCCAGTATCATGTTCTGCCATGGAAAGATAGATCATGTTATAAGCTTCGTTTTGATATAAAGATCATGTGAAACGGACTTACGGTTTAGGAATTATGGCCGATTCACTAAAAGACGTTCGAAACCGTAAGTACGAGTACGTTATTAAAATTGAACCCTCGTAAAATACGTAAGTCAGTGGCGAATCTTGGTAATTAAATACTAGAGGTAAAAAGGAAGGTGTGAGAGAAAACCTCATGTGAAACGGATCGTTTTCCGATTTTATAAAAATGTTCGAATCAAAGTTAATCGCAAACGAACCCCTAAAAACCCGCTTGATTATAACTTCGGTAAAACACTTAGAAAACGGGCGATAAGACTCGGAGCATAATATTGATTTGTAACGATCGACTTTAGAACTTGTATGACTTAAGTATGTCCCAAGTGTAAGTACAATGACATGTCGTATTAACGAACGAATGTCGGGTCGGATCGATGATAAAAGGAATCCACTAAAAGGGGTATAACGAGATAACTCGAGAACGTGTTTCGATTTAAGTATAACTTAACTTTTAAGATGTTAAGTGATTAATCCCGAATGCCTTGGCTATTTATAGATCACCAAGCTGACCCGGGACCCGCTACCACTACCCCTTACCGTACTCGACTACCAGGCAAGTTTCAATTCCCTTCTTTTAGGCTGTTGTTGTGATTGAACATATATATATATATGTTTTCTGTTGTACATATGCCATAGCATGCATGCCTACTTTCAAGTTATATCATTATGCTTGTTCCCTGATTGTTTATTGGCTTATAAATTAGACAGCTAACGTATCAATTATAAGCCGGTTATTGTAAGACCCTCAGAGAAGTGTGTATATATCTTATTCATCAAATATAGACCGGGAGTCAATATTTCTTGATATATCAAGGGTACCTTGAAGGATTCGGGCGACGGATATTATTTGAATATTCGTTCGAGATTATTTATTTAACTATCCTTACTTCAAATAATTATTTGAACGTAACCATTCGACGAATAATATTTTTCAATATTCATTCAGAGTCGAATTGATTATCGATTATTATTTCGAATATTCTCCTAAAGGTTGGACTACTAAATGAATATTATTTGGGTATTCATTTAGAATATTATTCATTAAATGAATATTACTTTTGAATATTCATTTAAGATAGTAATTACCTGATGAATATTATTTTAATGTTCATCTGAAGCTTGATTTATTTATCGAGTCTTATCTCGAATATTCCTTTAAAGCTTGGATTACTAAATGAATATTACTTGATATTCATTTAGAATATTATTCATTAAATGAATATTAATTTTTCAACATTCATTTAAATTCCTAATTAATTATGAATATTATTTTGAATATTCATCCAGGGTTCTATTTAATCATCGAATATTATTTTAAATATTTTAAATATTCCTTTCAGGTCTTATTAATTAATGAATATTATTTTGAATATTCATTTGAATATTTAATTATGCGATAAATATTCTCTCGATATTTCTTCAAGGATTATTTGAGAAATACTCTGATTAAAGATATTCTTTCATATTCCTAAATATTCTGTAATATATTTTAATTCAATAAATATTCTCTGAATATTTATTCCATACTTAGAATAACCTCTATAAGGTTTATCTTCTTCGATTATTACGGAAAATATTTTGGAGTCATATTATTATTAATCTTATATCAAGAAAGGTTCTCAGACATCATTCTTCTTTGAGTCTATCTCCATAATAATAAGGGAACCTTATTTGGAAAATGTTATTTATCTGGTCGACTTCCCGGTCAATAAAGTATTCTCTTCACTCGCAACTCGGGTGCTATTGACTTATTAAGTCGTTGTGTACCTTCTCATCTTTCGAGGGGTAAGATTGTTGGAACAAGTTGATATTCGTTACCAAGCAGTAGCTTGGAAGTTATTGGTGAAATTTTCCTTTCCAACTAGATACGACTACTTTGTGGAGTCTTATCAACAAGTATTATACTTGGGGAAAGGGGGATGAACGTTACATTCAGAATCATGAATTATATTTGAACTGGGAGTCGTGTAAGAGGCCGAGTAGCGCCGGTCCATCCCCTTTGGCCCAACCGTTGGCCGGGGAGAGCTAGTAAGGCGGTAGACAAGTAAAGCCGTCAGTTCTTCCTTCTACCGGTAGTAAATCTAATTTGAGCTGTACGATCTCGACTGATCATCAAGATTGGAACAGCGCGGTGAATACTCCATCATTGGTTCATCATCCAAACTTATTTATTTCCTGCAACATGATTACTGTTGGCAGAGCTGGAAAAGTGTTCATAACTGGAATTGCAATCTTTTCATGCAAGTTCCTCTTTTTAATGACAATGAGAATATCTCGCTTACTTTTGATGTAGCAGATATTTCTACAAACAAATATTTTAAGTTACCTTGTAACTTCATCGTTCATATTATACTGGCATCATTTCCGTAAATGCATGGCATATGGTTTGAAAGATACTTTTGAACTGTTATATATTATCGTTCAGTTATATATTATTGTTGGTGGGCTATTGCTCACCCTTGCTTTATTATTATATCACAACAACAGCTAGACCAGATGACTCGCACAAGGCGCGCTCGACGCAGGCGAGGACGATGAGACTACCAGAGCTAAAGAAGAAGCTATTGGTATGATAGATTTAGTCTTTCAGTTCCAAGTATATGGTCTAGTATGACTTATGTAAATGGATGGCAAAGAGTATGTATTTATATTGAAATTCTTTTGGATTGTAAGAACTCATAATGTGATTAATAAAAATTTGATTGTTACTCTGGTTTCATCTCTGGGACTGTAACGGGTGTGTTTTATATTGTTGTGTTGGGTCATAGAGATGTAATTTATTTTATGTTAAGGAAAGTTCAATTGTTGTGGACAGAATTGGAAACCGTAACCACCGGATCCCGGACCCCGGATCTGGGGGTGTTACATCCGTCGCAGAAGGCCTCCAGGGGTTTGCCTGGATATAAGGACCCTTCTTAAACACTAAGGGCGCGCCCTATGGTGGAAAGATGGGGACTTCTGGTGTGTGCTTTGGGAGCTCTGTTCCTGTAGCCAATGGGCGCGCTCTCATTGGGGAACTTCGGAGTAATCCTGTACTTTGCACCCAAAAGCTCTGGATCACCTGTCCTGCTATCTGGTGGGTGCTTCTCATTCGGGGGACAGGGATGCGTTCTGCACATGGGGTAAACCACGGCTATACCTGCATCCTTGAAATCAAGAAATAGCTGGTAACGGATAGGACTAGTCTTCGACGGGGGAAGTTTCCTTATCCGTGAAGTCTTGAGATCTTGGATGAGCCTTGGGCCTTTGTGGTTAGGCCTCATAGTAGAACATTCCGGAAGCTGGTCCGTTATCCAAGCCCATTTGGGTTTCTTGTTCTCCAAGAACTACGTCTGGCTTGATCCCCTATAAATACAGGGGTACGTAGGCCGATTGAGGGGTTGGAAGTCGAGAGCTCTGAATAGCCGCCACTAACCCTATCAATCTCAGCCACCAATTATCTGCAGCCACCACACACCACCACTTTTTTCGGAGAAAAACCATCGTCTAAGGTCTTGTTTCCGGCGACGTACCTCGAAATTTGTTGTTCCCAAATTCCTCCGTCAACAAATTGGCGCTAGAAGGAGGGCCTGGCCAATCAAGATCTACATCTTAGGAGGAAAAGATGTCTCACAATCATGGCAAAGGTTCTCAAGAAGAAGATGGTTACGATTCTGAAGATAGCTTGGGAGATAATCAAGCGCGTCATGAAGCTTATGTCCCGGAAAATTTTGTTGCTCCTCCGCGACATCATGGAACTCCGGCCGCCATCGGTGGACAGCCGCCTGTTCTCATCAGTAATTTGGCATTAATGGAACAGCTGTATGTTATGCAAGATGCCATAAATAGTTTCGGGGCGAGATTGGGTTCTGTGGAGGAAGAGCAAGAATCAAGGAGAAAATCTCGGAGTATCCCACGAAATCATCGCCGATCAGGAAAATCTCCTCACATCGAGGAAGATTCTCGAAGGAGGGAGGAAAGTCACGAAAAGAGATTTCAGCTGGTCACTCCCCGAAGGTTAGATTATTCTGATCCTATTGTTGAACATCCTAGTGAAAATAATTCTGAGCGCAGGTTGATGAATCCTCAAGAGAGGGCGCGCCCTCATCCTCACCGTTCAGGGCGCACTCCTTGTGAGATCCAAAGGGATGAGGAGCAAATGGCTAAAGAAAGGAGAGATTTTTCCAGCTTGAAAGAACGCCTTGGGATAAGGCTTGATGATGATGATTTGAGGATGGTGCTCCTCGAGCTTCAGAAGAAAGACAAGTATATGGAATCGAGGCCCCATGATTCACAGCGCGCGCCCCCTGATAACAGGTTGAGGCCCCTTGAACATGAGCGAGCCCTTCCACAGAGTCATGATCCACAGCGCGCACCCCCTGACAACAGGTCGCGGCCCCTTGGACATGAGCGAACTCTTGCTCGAAATGATAATCCACAGCGCGTGCCCCCTGTTCAAAACAGGTCGCGGCCCCTTGGATTCGAACAAACTCCTCATCGTGATAATGCTGGAAGAAGAAACCGTGATAACGGTGACAGAAGAATGGATTGGTACCAGGGAAATAGGCGCCCCCGTAATCAGGGCGCGCCCTCAGGTGGGAGATCCCCCCACATCCACAAATCCCCTCAAGCACCTCCAGTGAGTCCAGGTCGAGGACGCACTCTCACTCGGGAGGACAGTATCAGAGAGGTTCTCAAGGGAATTCACAACATCATGGAAATTCCGAGGGTCAGCAAACTCAAACTCGAGCGGAAGTTGTAATTCAACCACAAGTAGAGGTTCAAGGAGGCATTCAGACAGCGGCTCCACTGCCGCCTCCACCTCCGGGGGGTACTCAGACTGTGGAACAACCTAATATCTAGAATATTCCTGGAGTGGGAACATTTATAGTAGATGATTTAAGGAAACTCCTTGCTCACCTGGATGGAGGAAGAATATCTGCAACTGCGCCAACATCCTCTCCCTTCTCGACTGAAGTTAGAGAGGCACAGCTCCCTGCTGGGTATAGATCAATGACAAATGATTTGCGATTTCATGGAAATGCAGACCCTGTGGAATTCCTTGGATGTTTCGATATCGAGATGGATGTCTATCAAGTTACGGAATTGGCTAGATGTCGATTGTTGGCGGTAACTTTCAGGGAGAGTGCTCAGCAATGGTTTCAGAAGCTCGGTCCAGGGGTAATTACATCGTGGCAGGTGATAAGGAACTTGTTCTTGACTAAATTCCAGGCCGCAGTAAAATATGCTCCTCCAGTCATAACCTTGGCCAATATCAAGCAAAGGGAAGGGGAGAGTTTGCAATCCTATTTCAAGAGATTCAACTCAGAATCCACTATGGTGAGAGGAGCAACAGATGAAACGCTCAAGAGTTTCCTAATAGCTGGATTGTCAGTAGGAACTGATTTCTGGAAACATCTTCAAGGATGGGATCCACCTACGTTGGCTGATGTGTTTTCGCAAGCTGAGTCTTTCAAGATTGTGGAACAATCCTTGGCGGATAACCGAAAAACTGACAGTCAGAACGGTTCCAAGGGAAAGACCGGTAAAAGGAAGGATAGGTCTCCTAGTCCTACTCGTCGTATAACAACTGGTGCGAACTGGGTAAATTTAGCTGAAACTGGAAGGAATTGGGGGCCACCTGATACATATACTTACGATCAAAGGCTGGGTAACTATACTCCTTTAGCAGCTTCTATTGAACATATCTTCGAGGTGAATAAGAACAAAGGGTTCTTCAGAAAGCCGGAACCATTGACCTCTTGGCAGAGTAAAGATAAGAAAAAGTATTGTGAATTCCATGAATCCTCAGGGCATAACACTCATGAATGTCGTCAGCTCAGGGAACAGATTGAGGATTTGATTAAGGAAGGATACCTGACGGAATGGATTGTTAGGGAGGTGAAGAAGCATAGGGAGAATCCTGACAGGAGAGATGGAGGGCGTGCCCTCCACGGAGATGGTAAGCCGGAAGAGAAAAAATTCATCAAAGAAGGGAGTATTCACACCATCTTTGGGGGACACCATTTAGGGGGAGATAGCAATCACGCTATGGAGAGATATTCCAGAGAAGCGAGGTATCGACCTCTCACAAATGTGAATAGCTTGGAGTTGAGGCCACCTAAGTTGTTCAAGGGAGAATGTGCTGACATTACTTTCACCGAAGAAGAAGCTGGATGGGTACATCACCCTCATAATGACGCTCTTGTAGTAGCAATTCAGATTTGCTCGAAGAATGTCCATCGGGTTTTCGTGGACAATGGAAGCTCGGTGAATATACTATACTACAGTACTTATAAGAAGCTGGGACTCTTAGACAAGGATATGATTCAAGACAACGGATGGATCAATGGTTTTTCAGGAGAATCGATAAAAGTTATGGGAGATATCAAATTACCGGTAACTCTTGGGGAAGGAACTCTTTCTGTGACTCAAATGATGGATTTCATGATTTTGAATGTGGATTCATCACATAATGCTCTGGTAGGACGACCTCTGTTGAAGGAAATGAAAGTTGTGACCTCCATCTATCACCTCGCAATGAAATTTCCTACGCCAAATGGTGTGGGAACTGTACGGGGCTCTCAGCATGACTCAAGAGATTGCTACCATAAGGTGATTAAAGGGTTTAGAAGACAGTAGGATGGAGGGCGCGCCCTACGTGAGAGTGGTTCAGGGGTCATGAGTGTTGTCCCAGAAGAGGTAAAAGCCCATTATCTTGTCCAGGAACCTGAATAGGAAGAACTGCTATACAGGGCGCGCCTTGAAGATGATACCACGGTTCTTGATGAGCTTCAAGAAGGAATTTTGGAAGAAATCGAGGAAGACGCAGAGGAAGTAATCTCATTTGATCTCAAGGGTGAGCAGGTTGAAGGGAGGCGAATGTTACTTAAAGGTTTGGTGCATACCCTTGTCGAGGAAGACTTCCCTCTTAAAGAGGACGTGCCCTCCAAGGATGTAGCACCGGTTGAAGATCCTCGAAGTTTTGATTTCGACCTTGACCCAAGGACACCATAACCGGTGGAAAAGACTGGTCCTGCAGAGGATACAATTTCTATTTTGATAGATGAAAGGGATCCAACTAAGGTTCTGAAGATTGGATCGCAGTTGAACTCCAAGTTAAGAGGCATGCTCACCAATTTCCTTTTAAACAATCTGGATGTTTTTGCTTGGAGTCATGCTGATATGGTTGGGATTGATCCGAAGGTTATGTGTCACCGTCTGAATATAGATCCTACCAAAAGGGGAATTCGCCAGAAACGCCGGCCAGTAAGTGGAGAGAGAGCCATAACATTGAAAGAAAAGGTGGATAGACTTCTAGATGTTGGGCTGATCAAGGAGTCATATTATCCGGATTGGTTGGCTAATCCAGTTCTTTTGAAAAAGCCAAATGGAAAATGGAGGACTTGTGTGGATTTCACTGATCTGAACAAGGCATGCCCGAAGGATAGCTTTCCACTCCCGAGGATTGATCAGTTGGTGGATGCCACGGCAGGACACGCTCTTTTAAGTTTCATGGATGCTTACTCTGGTTACAACCGGATCCTTATGTATGAACCGGATCAAGAACACACTTCCTTTATTACGGATCGAGGATTGTACTGTTATATTGGCATGCCATTCGGGTTAATCAATGCTGGCGCAACCTATCAGAGGTTGGTGAACATGATGTTTAAGGATTTGATAGGGAAAACCATGGAGGTATACGTGGATGATATGCTTGTTAAATCCTTAAGAGCGGAGGACCACGTAAAGCATTTGGAACAGATGTTCAAGATTTTGAGGAAGTTTAGGATGAAATTGAATCCTCAAAAATGTGTCTTCGGGGTTGAATCCGGGAAGTTTCTAGGATTTATTGTCAATCATCGTGGAATCGAGGCAAATCCAACAAAAATAAAAGCTCTTCTTAACATGAAATCTCTGTCTAGTGTGAAGCAAGTTCAGAGTCTCACGGGAAGGATAGCTGCCCTTAATCGTTTCGTATCAAAATCATCGGATAAATGCAGAGAGTTCTTCAAAGCAATAAAGGGGGCAGCCAAAGATTTTGTATGGACATCCGAATGTGAGGAAGCTTTTCAGAGAATAAAGGAGCATTTGGGAAATCCTCCTCTCTTAGCTAAGCCTGTGGAAGGAGAGACGTTAATTTTATACTTGGCCGTTTCGGAACATTCCATCAGTGCGGTATTGGTAAGAGAAGAAGTTGATCATCAGTCTCCGGTTTACTATGTGAGTAAGCGTTTGCTTGATGCGGAAACCAGATACACTAGCATGGAAAAGTTGGTTTATGCCTTAGTTCTGGCATCTAGGAAGCTTCAGCCTTATTTTCAAGCTCACAAGATTGAAGTTCGTACGGCATATCCATTGAGAGGAATTCTCCACAAGCCGGAAACCTCTGGTCGAATGTTAAAATGGGCGATTGAGTTGGGACAGTTTGATTTGGAATATACTCTAAGGACATCTATTAAGGGTCAAGCTCTTGCTGATTTCATTCTTGAATTCAAGTCGGAAAATGAAGAAAAATCAATTATATTGGTTGAGCCTGAAATTCCACTAAAGAGGGCAAGCCCATTTGAAGAAGTTCCTCAACCCTGGTGGAAGCTACAAGTAGATGGAGCTGTCAACAATGGAGGGGCTGGAGCAGGTGTAATCTTGTTTACCCCCGAAGGGAATCAACTCATGAGTGCTATTCATTTCAAATTTCAAGCAACCAATAATGATGCGGAGTATGAAGCCTTGATTAATGGGCTGAAGATGGCTTTGGAGATGAAGGTAGTGAATCTCATTATGTTAAGTGATTCAGAACTAGTGGTTGGACAAGTGAAAGGTGGATTTCAGTGCAGAGGTCCAAGGACAGAGCTTTACATGAGGTGCGCTCAGCGGTTGATTAAAAAGTTTCGAGAAGTACGGGTAGAATGTATTCCACGAGATGAGAATTGTAGTGCAGATGTGTTAGCCAAGTTAGGGTCACAGAAAGATGCTATGCTGTTGGGGACAGTACCTTTGCAAGTACAGGAAGTACCTAGTATCCCAGAGATTGAAGTCATGGAAGTGGAATCTACTCCCAATGTTACTTGGATGACTCCCATTCAAAAATATATCCAAGAAGGTATACTTCCAAGTGAGAAGCTGGAGGCCAGGCGGCTTCAGTATCAAGCAGCTAGATTCGTGGAGTATGATGGGATATTATATAAGAGGGGTTTCAATCAACCACTTCTCAAGTGCATAGATGGAGATGAATGTAATTACATCCTTAGGGAGATTCATGAAGGGATTTGCGGCAATCACTCGGGGGGTGGTTCGTTGGCAATGAAGGTGTTAAGGCAAGGATATTATTGGCCTACCTTGAAGAAGGATGCTTACGAGTTTGTTAAGGCATGTGACAAGTGTCAGAGGTTTGCCAATTATTCTACCAGCCCTGCTACTACTTTGACTTCTTTAATGAGTCCATGGCCATTTGCTATGTGGGGAATAGATCTCATCGGAGAGCTCCCTAAAGCTAAACGAGGAGTGAAGTATGCTGTTGTCGCTGTGGATTACTTTACCAAGTGGGCGGAAGCAATGCCCTTGGCTACAATTACTGCAAGGAAGATTCGAGATTTTGTTTTCAACTCTATTGTGTGCAGGTTTGGAATTCCATATAAACTTGTGTCGGATAATGGAAAACAGTTTGACAGCAAAGAATTGAGAAAGTTGTGTGATGATTTGGGGATAAAGAAGGAATTTGCAGCTGTGTATCATCCTCAAAGTAATGGGCAGACAGAGGCTATCAACAAAATAATCAAGCATACCTTGAAGACGAAGTTGGAAGAAAGCAAAGGGAATTGGCCTGAAGAACTTCCCATGGTCTTATGGTCATATAACACAACTCCAAGAACCACAACTGGAGAATTTCCTTTCATATTGTCTTATGGATGTGAGGCAATGGTGCCAGTGGAAATTGGAGCAGGATCATTCCGAAGGGATTTTTATGACGAAGAATCAAATATGATAAATCAAAGGTTAAATCTTGATTTCCTAGAAGAAATGAGGGCAAATTCGCAGTTGAGGTTGGCAACTTATCAGCAGAGAGCTGCACGGTACTATAACAAGAAGGTGAAGGTTCAGCCTTTTAAGGTGGGTGATTTAGTTCTGCGGAAAGTCATGCCAAATACAAGGGTAGCAGCACATGGAGTCTTTGGTCCCAACTGGGAAGGACCTTACAAGATCAAGTCTATCATCTGGGAAGGGACTTATCATCTAGAAGACTTGGATGGCAACACAATCCCAAGGGCATGGAATGCAGAGCATCTGAGGAAATACTATCAGTAGGCTGCGGCTTTGACCCGCTATTGTATGAAGGCTTATATTTAAGTTATAGACTAGCATAAATAAATCTTCTCCTAGTCTAGGGGGTAGTACACATACGCCTTCTTTAGTTCTAGTCGAGACTTGCTGTTTTTATTCCACGCTTTTTCGAAGTTTATTCTCCTTAGCTCGGGGGGTAATACATGTATGCCTTCCCTTGTTCTGTTGAGATTTGAGTTTATTTGAAGATTAATAAAGTATATCAAGACATTTTTTCAAGTTTTTTTTGAAGATTCTTTTTATTACAAGAGGTCGTGCTCTATGTCTTAGGGCGCGCCCTGTGAAATTCTGTGTAATTACAAGCAATAATTGACAAGTTAAAGGAATCTTGAAAAGGGTAATGCCTTAGGGCGCGCCCTCAACATGTATGAAGATTTTTTGTGCTTTTCTGTAAAGGTTAAAGGTATTTTCTTGAACGAAATTATGAAGAAAAGGTTGTGTCCCAGTTAAGGGCGCGCCCTTATTGGAAAGATTTAACAAGAAAAGTAAAAGCATGGAAAAGTAATAAATATAGTAAGGTTTAAAGGACATAAAAAGTTAAGGATTACAACTTGCAGGGTTTTACAAAGGACCCGCACCTTAGAAGTTTAAAGTAAAAATTCGAACAGAGTTTGAATGTAGAACCCTAGGGCGCGTCCTTGGGAGGTGAAGGGGGCGCGTCCTGGGTATTGTTTGGACGAACAACTGTAAGGGGAGATACATCTTCGGGAGGAGAGCTTGGATTGGGGATAGACGGAGAGCTTGGGTTAGGAATATCCTGGGCTGCTGGAATGTTTTCAGTTGAAGGCGCGCCTTCAGGGTCTTTTTCCAAGCCAAGTTCGATCCTTTTTGCCTTGATGGCATCTGCATGTAGTGTCTTGAATTGCTTAATGTCCTTAGCACTTTCTGGGCCAAACTTTTCTTCCCAATTGTAATCAGGATCGTTTGCAAGAAAACCAAGAAGATAGAAGTCAAACCCAGCTTGGAAATTTCGATCTTCCATGGCTTGCTTCTCATCTTTCCAGCAATCAGTTTTTTCAATTTCAAGAGTGTCCCGCTGCACTTTCAAATCTTCATTTTCCTTTTCCAACTTATCATTTTTATCGGCCAGAAGTTGGCGATGGTTGACAGCATCTTGTAAGTCGTTTTTAAGATCTTGGATAGTAGCATCCTTGGAATCACACTCTTTCTTCCATTTGTTGTCAGCTTCCACAATCATCTTTCCATATTTTCTATTCTCCCCTTCGAGCTTGTTGATGTAGAGCTTCTCTTTATGAATCCTTTGGGCGCGCCCTAAGGATTGAACCAAAAGTTGAGCAGAAGCTTTGATCATGGAGTTTGTCTCATCATCAGCATTCATGTTTTGCCAATGGTCAACCTCCTTTTCGTTGACAAGAGACGCAGCAGCTGGCCCAATAAGGGTTTCAACGTACGAGGGCGCGCCCTCAGTTCTTTGTCTTTTGCCCTTGTCAACAGGAGGGTCTTGGGCCTCGGTGTTCCTCTTCGAAGATCTAGAAGAGGGAGGAATTGCTGGGTTGGACTCTTGCTGCAGCTGAATAGGGCGCGCCCTAGTGTCAAAAGTACCCGCCTTGTCAGTTGACTTTTCTTTGTCATTTTTCTTTCTGGATCCAAAGCCACGAGGAATTTGGGGAGCCATATCTGTACAAGAGAAAAAATAAAAATGTTAAGTCAAAGAATAGGTTACTCATATAACAAGTTACAAGATATATCACAAGAATAGGTTGCAAAATCAAAAGGTTAGGGCGCGCCCTAATTTGAGATTTCATACCTTCATCCTGATCAGAGTCAAAATTTTCGTCATCGCTAGCAGCGGATAGGGGGACGGAAATACCATTTCTAAATTTTCTAAATTTACAAATTGATCCAACCCTATCAGAAATAATTCCAACCCTTTTTAAATTTTCTTCAGTAATTAGGGTTTGGAGGTTAAATTTTTCTGCTACAATTTTGAGGACGGCACTAGCTCGAGATGAGGCCGCGCCCTGAAGAGTTTTTTGGATTCTTCTATCTGTTTTAGTTTAAAAAGATTAATAAGAAGTTAATGAAGATGGAAAGGAAGGACAAGAAGAGCGTAGGGCGCGCCCTTACTTACATGGATTTGTGTTGAATTGAAGACGGACTCTAGGAACATCCCAAACAAAGAAATAGGGTTCTTTCCATCGCTTGATATGGCTAATCCTTCCCTCAGAAAAGCCTTTGTTGTTGTGAAGTTTGTTGATTACTAGATAATAATATCCAATATTTGATTGGCGGATGCTGAAGAAGTAACTAATTTCTGGCATGGAGGGTGCCTCAAATCCCAAGTCACGGTAGAGAATTAACAAACCTAAAACGAGTTTGTAGCTGTTGGGAGAAAGTTGAATTGGGGCTAGATTGTACCATTCGAGGATTTCCCTAAGGTATGGGTGCAAGGGCGCGCCCACACCAAGGGCTACAAGTCTTGGGGTCAAAACCATCCTTGGAATTCTAAAGTTTCCACCATAGTTAAAAATGTGAGGACGGTGGTGAGAGTGTGGAATGGCCCAAAGTCCTTCCTGATCGTAGTATTTCATGGCCCATTCTACTTCGTCATTTGTTGCAGTAGAGGACATGTTCACACAGGCCAATTTGCCTTGTTTCTTTCGGAGTAAATTCTTTTCTTTCTCAGTCATATCTCCATACCTTCCCCATTCGAGGTCAATTTCTTCGTCACGAACTTCCCAGTGTTCAAAGGGAGTTGGGGAAGGTGGTGGAGATGTTGGCTCAGAATTTATTGGGGGGGGGGAAATAGAAGAGGCTGAAGGCGCGCCCTCAGCTGAGTATGTGTCTGATGAATGTGAGTCCCCAGATGTTTCCGAGATTGGAGTAAAATCACTATCCTCTATGGAATTGTAATAATGGTTCACTTCAGGGGGTGTTTGAGATTCTTTGGAAGGTTGAACATTTAATGTGGTGGCATTGAAGGAGTCTTCACTAGAAAAGCTCATGGTGCCGTCTTCAAATTCTTGAATAAGGCGCGTCCTATCTTCTGGCGAGATGAATGAGAAAGGAAGTATGTAGTGATTAGGTGGAAGCGGTGATGGCAAGGGTGAATGGATTCCAAGACGTTTGTTAAATTCCTTAAAAGGATGGAAGGGAGAGGACGCGCCCTTGTCCTCTAGCTGCAAAATTAAATAAAAAGGGACTTAGGGCGCGCCCAAGAGTTTAATAAATTGAGATTAAAGGACATTTGCAATAAATATTCAAAAAGCCTAAGGCGCGTCCTAGTGTATGGTGTTAGCAATATGAAGGCGCGCCCAGGGAGGATTTTCTAAAGTATACTAGAGAGGTCATGAAGAACTAAGTTTCTAAAGCTATATTGTGGTATCAGTGGAGTCCAAGGCGCGCCCTGTGTCAAAGGCGTGCCTAGAGAATTGATTAAATGTATTGTTTTATCAAAAACAGTATGTGGGAGAAAAATTGTAATCAAATAAGATCAAACAACAATACACACATATATACATACAGAAGAAAAATGAAGAACATGGAAGACAACCAACAGCCAACGTACAAAATCGGACAAAATACACGGTGAAATAGCAGGTTAAAGATATAAAAACATACCTTAGAAGTTCTGGAACAAGATGTGTGGAAAGAAATCGAAAGAAACCGTTGATATTGACCGGATTTTTGTTCGGAAAAATGGAGTTCGGTGAGGGTTCGGTATTTGGGAGAGAGAATGGAAAAAGAGTAAAGTAAGAGAGAAGGGAGATATTTATAGGGATTTGAAAAGGTAGTGGATGACAGCTGTAAAATTGTTTGGAATTCTAAGGATGCGCTTTATTTCAGGGCGCGCCCTGAAGGAAATCTTAAGGGAATTTTGGGTTTTATAGAAGAAATTCTGTACATCATCTTTGATTTCATACGGAATTGGGGGGTAGTTGTTATAGCCAAAATTCGGTTCGGGTATTTCAAGATGGATTCGGGTCAAATATGGATTCAATTTGGGGAATTCTAAGATTAATTAGGGTTTTGGCAATAAATAAAGAAGTCAGGACGCACCCTCTCTTTTTCTATAAAGAGGGCGCGCCCTAAATACAAAAACATGGTGACAAATCTTTTTAAGTTGATTTTGTGAGAAGACATCGAAGAAATCTCTCCTAGGATTCCACTCAAGTGTGGATTCCACTCAAGCTGGAATTCCAGAAGTTGAAGAATTCCCTCCTGTCGTATCTCAGGAGGGGGATGTCCGTCGCAGAAGGCCTCCAGGGGTTTGCCTGGATATAAGGACCCTTCTTAAACACTAAGGGCGCGCCCTATGGTGGAAAGATGAGGACTTCTGGTGTGTGCTTTGGGAGCTCTGTTCCTGTAGCCAATGGGCGCGCTCTCATTGGGGAACTTCGGAGTAATCCTGCACTTTGCACCCAAAAGCTCTGGATCACCTGTCCTGCTATCTGGTGGGTGCTTCTCATTCGGGGGACAGGGATGCGTTCTGCACTTGGGGTAAACCACGGCTATACCTGCATCCTTGAAATCAAGAAATAGCTGGTAACGGATAGGACTAGTCCTCGACGGGGGAAGTTTCCTTATCCGTGAAGTCTTGAGATCTTGGATGAGCCTTGGGCCTTTGTGGTTAGGCCTCATAGTAGAACATTCCGGAAGCTGGTCCGTTATCCAAGCCCATTTGGGTTTCTTGTTCTCCAAGAACTACGTCTGGCTTGATCCCCTATAAATACAGGGGTACGTAGGCCGATTGAGGGGTTGGAAGTCGAGAGCTCTGAATAGCCGCCACTAACCCTATCAATCTCAGCCACCAATTATCTGCAGCCACCACACACCACCACTATTTCCGGAGAAAAACCATCGTCTAAGGTCTTGTTTCCGGCGACATACCTCGAAATTTGTTGTTCCCAAATTCCTCCGTCAACAAATTGGCGCTAGAAGGAGGGCCTGGCCAATCAAGATCTACATCTTAGGAGGAAAAGATGTCTCACAATCATGGCAAAGGTTCTCAAGAAGAAGATGGTTACGATTCTGAAGATAGCTTGGGAGATAATCAAGCGCGTCATGAAGCTTATGTCCCGGAAAATTTTGTTGCTCCTCCGCGACATCATGGAACTCCGGCCGCCATCGGTGGACAGCCGCCTGTTCTCATCAGTAATTTGGCATTAATGGAACAGCTGTATGTTATGCAAGATGCCATAAATAGTTTCGGGGCGAGATTGGGTTCTGTGGAGGAAGAGCAAGAATCAAGGAGAAAATCTCGGAGTATCCCACGAAATCATCGCCGATCAGGAAAATCTCCTCACATCGAGGAAGATTCTCGAAGGAGGGAGGAAAGTCACGAAAAGAGATTTCAGCTGGTCACTCCCCGAAGGTTAGATTATTCTGATCCTATTGTTGAACATCCTAGTGAAAATAATTCTGAGCGCAGGTTGATGAATCCTCAAGAGAGGGCGCGCCCTCATCCTCACCGTTCAGGGCGCACTCCTCGTGAGATCCAAAGGGATGAGGAGCAAATGGCTAAAGAAAGGAGAGATTTTGCCAGCTTGAAAGAACGCCTTGGGATAAGGCTCGATGATGACGATTTGAGGATGGTGCTCCTCGAGCTTCAGAAGAAAGACAAGTATATGGAATTGAGGCCCCATGATAATATGTATTTGTAGAGAATTGAATAATAAAAGTATTTAATAAATAAATACTATTTAATTATGTAATTATAGGAAATCAAACTCGAGGTGATGTTAAATAAATTAAAATAAATAAATATGATATAATTATGTAATTGCAAGAAATCGAACATGAATTTAATATAATCAAATTTAGTTTTTGGTATTTTGGTATTACTGCGCGTCAATCGAATTGAGTCTAGTGATAATCAAATTTGATATTTTATTATTTTGATACAATTACGCACCATTTAAACGTAATTTTATACATTAATAAAAAGTATAGATTTGTTTCTAGCTCAACCCAAAATTTGGAAAAAGGATAATTAAAAATGTTTAACTTAACGATGATAGCGTGCAGTCCTTGTGCTACTAGTAGCAGGAGAATCTTCAAAAATCTCTTAAATTAATTTTATATATAATGTATGATAATAATTTTTAATAATTTAATGTAAATTTATCACTAACATTTTTTATATTCATTTTTATTTGTAAGTTAAGTTTCTTAAGTAAGTTACATCCATAAAATGATGAAAATACAAAATGTAGATAAAGAGAATGATTTTTTTATAATTGTTTATAATATTAATTAAGAGTTCTTAAATTGAAATCGAGGAGAAATAAGGGAGTTTAGTTTAGTCGATTTAAAAACCACTGGATTCTTCAGGAAGCGTTGCACTAGTTTCGAGAAATGAGTTAATAACATCAGACCCTTCCTCTACTCTTCTCTCTCCATTTACCCCAACTACTCTAAAAATATTAAATCAAGCAACACCAACAAACAAGGAAGAAAGAAAACATGGAGACAACCAGGTAAAGTCTTTGGTTTATTTTAATATAATGTTTTTAAAGTCGACACCCTTTTCATAATATACATGCTCAATAATAGTATAAAAATAATTGTAATTATAATATTAATTATTTTGACGCAATATAAGGATACATCATGTGTATAACATTTTGACATAATAAAAAATGACGGAATGTGAACAATTTTAAACATTAATTTACATAAAAATAATCTTAATTTTATACATTTAATAAATATTTTATATTGAAATCATAATTATAATACTCAAATAAAGTTTGTCAATCTTTTATATAAATAATATGAAATAAATTTAATATGATATTTATTTAATAAGTGTAATTAATGATTGTTAAAATGTTATTAAAATGCCATTAAGAGCTATTTAATGTAAAAAAAAATCAATAAAAAAAATCAAAAAAGTGAAAATTCAAGAAAAATATCTTGAACGCTTATGGTGCGTTTTCGATCTCCACGCATTATAATATACTAGTTGATGTAGCCGCGCTTCGCGTGGTTAATAATTTTTTTTTTAGCTATTGAAAATAATAAATTAATATAAAAATTAATGGGTGATGGCCCTATCTACCGATTTCCCAGCTTTCATGGTCCGAAGTACCCATATTCAGCATCACTGGCCCTAAATGCCGACCGGATACGCATCTGGTAGATGCGTGTATCGGACACGCATGTGCCAGATGTGTGTCACTTGTTAAATGGAATCACAGCTTGACATACTGATCTGCTGAATAGTAATTAAATTTACTATCACGTGCCCAATTAATTGATAGATGCGTCACGAAAATCTAATGTGTTAATCTCTTGTGAAGTGAAAGTGGGTCTTGAGATTTAGAACTTGCCATGCTAGCATAGGTTCATGATTGTTTATCAACATGATTCGTAGTATGAGATGAAAATACTTATATTGCCCTGTGTGATCTTTATGGATAACTTGTTCTTCAACCGTTATGTTTTCAAATTCTATAGACATATAGGGTCTAAGCATTATTGGTGTCTATTCATCTTCTATCTCTTTTGTGGATGTATGTTTAGTTTGGTATGCGTATGCTGACAGGTAGCATGTACTTGTTTCGTGTTATCCGATCAGATATCATAACCATTGCATATAGTGATTAAAGGCGTCAGATCTAAGCGAAGTATTTAATGAAGATTTTAATTATCATTAGTTAAGTAATTCTTAGTTTAATAGTTTAATCTTAGTTTAATTTAGGTAATCAAACCCCAATATTGTTAATTGTCTTAGCAGTGCATAATAACCATACATTGTTGCATAGGTACAAAACTGAATTAAAACCATAACCAGATCTCTGTGGGAACGAACTCAACTTTATTCTATATTACTTGTGACCGCGTACGCTTACGTGTATTAGTGTAAACAACAAGTTCACTACAAGAAGAATCAAGGAGACAAGTTCACTACAAGAAGAATCAAGGAGACTAGTTCACTACAAGAAATCGAGACAAGTTCACTACAAGAGGAAATTACCTGATTACTTCTCCTCAGCCTTCTTTTTTGCTTCGTTGTCTTTTTTTCGCTTGGCAGCCTCTGCTGCCTTCTTGGCAGCCTCTGAAAGATGTGGCTGCCATCCTTGCTGAATAATTAATTAATACAGTGAAATACTAATCAGTCGAATGAAATGACAAATTTAGGATGGTAATCAGTTTATTAATTTGTTTTATTTTTTGCACAACCATAAATGTTTCAAAAAAACTTATATAAGCAATTAATGACCATACCTGATGTTTGGCCTTTATGTGAGCCTCTTTGTCAAGTTTGGTGTACCAACTTTCACAATATTCGCAGGTCACTGTAGGAGTCTTGAAACATTTTTTATGAATGGCTTTATTATGCTCTTCAATGCCCTTGCTTGTGTAAAAAACTTTTGGGCATACATAGCAATAATATTCCTTCATGTTTTTGCTGTAAATCTGAACAATAACGATTAATACACAACACAGTAAAACCCAGGCCAAAAAATAAATGACAATATATAATCAACGATGCACACAACCCGCACACTAACCTAATTAGCTGTATCTGTAAACCCTAATTGCACGCACCTTTGATTAGATTTCCAAGTGAATCTCGAAGTGAATGAATTGGAAAGGTCAGTGTCATATTTACATCCCAGGCCCAGTCTTAAGCGGCCTTTATTAGGCCCAGTTTTAAATTCATGTTTGTAATCTTTTAAAAAATATTTAATTCTATACGGAATAAAGCATCAACAATTTAAATTATTATACGAAAATATATTTATATATATATTATTAGTGCTTATAATTTTTAATTCATTTTATATATTCAAAATTTTAATAGTAAAATGTAATTTAATTATACTAATTTAATCATATCTTTTACTTTAAATAAATATTAATTCAAAATATTTTTTAGAATAGGTTATTGAATTTAAAATATATATTACATATCATAATTTAGCAAATTAATTTTATGAAATTTGTTAGAAAGTGTATAAATTTATTTTTTTAATAAAAATGAAAATCCCCGATTCCCCGCGGGGATCCCCGTTCCCCGTTCGGGGCGGGGATCGGGAGCAAAATATTTCTCGTTCGGGGATTGGAGCGGGTTCGAGGAGTGGGTAGGGGTTCGGGGATCGCACTCCCCGATCCCGAATGACGCGATGCCCATCCCTAATTGTTCGATACCTTTGGGAAAGCTGGACTTTTCCTTTGGGATTTTTCCTTTTTATTTTATACAAAATTAAACAATTAGTATTTGCTTCTCAATTTCTCGTAGGGTGAAGGCCCTAAATAATCAAAAATAAATAATGCTTTCCTAAAATACTGATCTCCAAATATTTGGACCTAAATACTGACGGGACATGTTTCGTGCTCCGTATTGCTGGGATACGGTGCTCCGTGTTCCGTATTGTAGGGATACGGTACTCCGTGACACGTGATAGACATAGATACGGAGCACGTCCAACGTGATACACATAGCCTATATTTTTCTTCAGTGCATCTGCGTTGTTTGTGTTGTTATGACCACCAATTTTCTAAAATTTGTTCTTACAACCACCCAATCCATTACCAAAACAGACACAAATCATCACAGCCCATTAACTAAACCACCTCAGATTTATAATCTCTTTACTCAACTTGTAGCAAAGATCAAGAACTCAAGAACACAAACAACCCCACTTCACAACCTCATCAAAATTAAATCTTTTTAGGAGAGGCTTGCAATTCAGATCAAAATAAGAAAACCCAATTGAAATTAGCCCAAAAGGTGATCAATAAAGATTGTTTGGATTTAGAGAGTAGGGCTTTAACTGTGAGAAATATGTGGTGGGCTTTAACTATGAGAAGATGTGCCTGGCGGCGCCGGAGAGGATAGTTTTGTAACCGTGAACTTGAGGAAAAGAATCAATTCCTCCTCACTGCATAGGCAATGTTGTTCAACCTTCAAGATTCAACACAATTCGACTGTGTTATGTGTATGCAGTGAGTTGGTGTCCAAGTGGGCGCGATTGTGTCCGTGAGGGTAGGTTGGTGTATGTGGTAGTTTGTGAGTATGAATGTAAGCTGGGTGTATGTATATGCTACGCGTGTGTGTGTTTTAGATGATGAAAGGGAGATGAGAGAAAGTGGCCGAAATATTGAGAGAAAAGAAATGAGCGTAAAGAGAGGAATTAATATTTTGGCTGGGCAATTGAAGATGGAGGATACGGAGGTGATTGTTTGTAGGATGTGAAGTGGGTGGTCTTGGTATTGTGTCTTTAAACTTAGACCTTTACTACATCTAGTATCTTATGAACCCAATCGGGCTTTCAGAACTTAAATGTGATTTCTAAAGCTTAATGCCTATTTTATTATTTATTGATTGATAACCTTTCTTCTAATTATCAAATCATGTTTTATTAACTCAAATACTATTTACTCATGTTTTCTTAAGTTCTATTTTACTGAACCTCTGTTTTAAAAGAACCAGGTTTTTATCAATCAACTTTTTTAAATAATAAAACAAGTGATCAATCACTTACCGAGTGCTAAATTCATACTCTCTACCTCTGCTACATTTATATTTTCAATGCTTGACTTCTTTAAAACTTAACTCTATTCTCATTTTTCAATGCATTTATTAAGGTTATTTATTGAAAAACCTTATCCAACCAATCTTTTTCTTAATATGCATATTTTTTATCCAACCAATCTTTTTCTTAATATACATATATGTTAACTGCCTTTGTAATACGTGGCAACTTCTGCTTCAGTTATAATTTGAGGTCCTCAATTTGGTGGGTCTTGTAAAGTAAAAACATTTTAGTACCGATCCCTCTGTTCTTTCTCCCAAAAAAAAAAGTAAAAATGAGAATAAAAATGACTGCATTATAATGTCCCATATTATTAATGCTCGATTAGGGATATTTAGGAATATTAACACTATTCATATAATCTCATTTTTAAGTCACATAATTAAAGATTGGACCCGAATAGTTTTTTCCATGTTCATGTATTTCAGACCCGTTGTCTGGCGACGAAAGTTCATCGGAGGCCGTCCATATTTTGGCACCATTATGACTTTCGACGTAATCCGAAAACTAATGATTTTTATACCATCGCCCGAATGTATGTATTGATGTAAATTCTGTATAATTTTGAGAAGAGACAAATATGCACTCAAAAAATTAATACTGTTACTAGAAATGGATGGAATGGAATTATTTGTTAAAAAGACATAATTTGCTTCCTATGTTGTCAACATTTATAAAATAGCCTTTTTTTTTATAAAAAACTAGGCAGGCTTTATTATAATTTCGAAGTCCCTTTATGTTTTTTCTTTAGTGATTTGTTTAATTTGTTTTACACAAATTGGTACTCAGAGCAGGTTGTATCGGAGAGGTACCTGTTTTATTGGCAAAGCCTCAGACATATATGAATTTCAACGGAGAATCGGTTTGTACTTTATAATCATTTTGACTCCAATGTTTTGCATTCTAATTCAGCAGGCAATTGCTAAATTTTTTGGTTTGAATACCAATATAAAACTTGTTTATATGGGATTGTATTGGAGTTTTAATTTTATTACGTTTCTTTTGCCGGATTTGACATCCCCAATTCGAACCCTAATTCTCCGATTTCAATTTCCGACGAGCTCCTACACGCCCCTGCGGGACCGGAGGAGAGAAACGGATATAGGATGAGGAAGAAGACCAGTTGCTTGTCCTATGGTGTTTCTGTGGTGGCTGGGATGGTGCTTGGAGAGAGATCGGAAGGAGATTGCCTGAGAGAGAGCTCTTGAGCTCCTGAGAAAGACGACGAGGAAGAGATGATTTCTGGCAGCTACAGTGACCTGGGATACGCATCTCCCACATGCGTATCACGTGGGTAAATCGGGCCAAAATCCCGCCAATCAGTATATCGGGCCTTCTGTTCTCAGATATCGGTACTTTGGGTATTATCTCAAAATTAATAGGTATTATAAAAATTTTGTTAAAAAAGTTAGTTAAAACAGTTTGTATGAATTATTAGTTGGAAATACTCTCATTATATATCAAAAATTTTAACAATCTTAAAAATATTATAAACATGAAAAATAGCAATTACAATATTAAATATAACTAAATAACATTTTTAAAGCCGACACCCCTCTCATAATATACATGCTCAATAAAAGTATAAGAATTTATATAATTAGAATATTAATTTATTTTGACATAATATAATGAAACAACATGTGTACAATATTTTGAAACAATATAAAATGAAGCAATGTGAACAATTTTAAATCGTTAATTTACATAAAAATTATCTTAATTTTATACATATAATTAATATTTCATATTGAAATAATAATTATAATGCTCAAATAAAGTTTGTCAATCTTTTATATAAATAATTTGAAGTAAATTTAATATATATATATATATATATATATTTAATAAGTGTAATTAATGATTATAAATGCCATTAAGATGCCATAAAGAGTTATTTAATGCTCGAAAAGATTTTTATTAAAAAAATAAAAAATACGACAATTCAAGAAAATTATCTTAAACGCTTCTGGTAACTTTCCGATCTCCAGGCATTATAATATATATAGACTAGGTGTTAGGAATATGTTGTACTTGATGATAACTTCACAATCAATAAAATTGTATAAGTATTGTAGCTGTCAACGGATGAGGATTTAAAACTCTATCCGTTGACAGGTAGCTCATCAACGGATGAGGTTTTGTAGCATACTGAAGTATCTCTATGTTATCAATTGATAGTATTTTTATCCACAGTCATGTTGACCATTAATGGATAGGCAGAATAGGGTAGCCAATTGTAAATAAGCTATGCTATGTAATTCTGTTTAAGTGAAAGTGTATCAACGGATATGAAGACAGAACTCTATCAACGGATACAACTCAAATCTACAATATCAACGGATACAGCTCAAACTATCATCAACGGATGACCGTGTACAATGTCAACAGATAATCATTAACACTTACTTCCATGCTAAGCTGGGGATTAGCAGTTGATAAAAACAGGTTTGACTGACAGATCACATGGGTTGATAGTAGATAAAAAAAGCAGTATGACAGCCATACTTTGGAAACACAGAAGAAAGAAGCATTCCGTTTACACTATGAATACAAGAAAGGTGCAGGGGACATGTCTGTTCACAAGGACAACCTTTCGGCTACATGTGTATTTGGAGTGAAGTAGCAAGTCAACTTGAATTAGATTAGTATTATCTTATTCCTGTAGTACTTGTAAACTTGGGATATATAACCAAGTGTAGAAACTCTTTAGAAGCTAAGAAAACAGATACATTTGCTTAGGGTTTTCTTGAATATCCTTAGAAAGCAAATAGTTGTAAAACGGCAGCTGTGTACATTTGTATCACAGAGTTTTCTTCAAATAAAAGTTTCAGGTGGTGCATTTAACCACCTGATTTTATATGTGTTTGTGCATTAATCGTTATACAGCAATTATCTAAGTATAGATTTTTGGAGTTCTTATCAGAAATTTATAAATATCAAGAATTGTATTCAACCCCCCCTTCTACAATTATACAAGTGTGTAATCTTGGAATAACAATTGGTATCAGAGCAAGATTCTATCATATTTGAAGTTTAAAGATCAACACACTTCCAACATGTCTAAGAAGGATTATGGAGTAAAGATACCAGTTCTTGATAGAGAGAATTACTTTCACTGGAAAGTAAAAATGCGTCTACATCTCGTGTCCATTGATGAGGGTTTTGTGGATTGCATTGACAAGGGTCCTCATGTTCCAATGAAGACTGCAGCAAGAGTTGGCCTTGCTGAAGATGCGCCTGACACTCTCATTCCCAAACCTGTTTCTGAATGGAGTATTGAAGATATGGCAGAAGTCCTCAAAGACAAAAAGACCATGAATATACTGTTCAATGGTCTAGAAACAGACATGGTTGACAATGTTATTAGCTATACTACCTCCAAGGAAGTATGGGACACTGTTTAAACCCTTTGTGAAGGAACAGAACAGGTGAGGGAAAACAAGATGCAACTACTAATCCAACAGTATGAACACTTCCATTTCAAGAGTGGAGAAACATTGAATGATACATTTAGTAGATTTCAAAAGCTACTAAATGGTTTGAAACTGTATGGAAGAATCTATCAAGTTAAAGATTCTAATCTCAAATTTCTGAGATCACTGCCCAAGGAATGGAAGCCAATGACTGTTTCTCTAAGAAACACTCAAGAGTACAAGACATTTACTCTTGAAAGGCTCTATGGAACTTTAAAGACATATGAGCTAGAAATGGAGCAGGATGAAGAGATTGAGAAGTCCCAAAAGAAAAGTGGGTCAGTTGCACTTATTGCCAACATGGAGAAGAAGGAGGAAAGGACAGAAGCTGCTTGTTCTACACCAAACAGGGAGGTTTGTAAAGATAGAGCAGAATCAAGTAGGAGCAAGGAAAAGGTGTCTGAAGAATTGAATGTCCTTCAGCAGGATGAATTGGATGAGATAGATGAGCACTTAGCCTTTCTATCTAGGAGATTCTCTATGCTGAAATTCAAGAGAAACTCTGGGGTGGCCAAGCCATTTAACAAGGATTATTTCAAAAGCAACTTTGTGGATAAATCCAAAATTAAATGCTACAATTGTGGAATTGCTGGTCACATGATAAGTGAATGCAGGAAGCCTAGATATGAGAACAAGGGAAAGCCGACTGAAGCTGTTGACTACAAGAAGAAATATTTTGATCTTCTCAGGCAGAAAGGAAAGGCATTCTTGACCCAAGAGTATGACTGGGCTGCTGATGGAAATCATTCTGATGATGATGTTGAGTATGTCAACCTTGCATTGATGGCTGATTCTGGAGAGCAGGAAGCAAGTTCAGCTAGCAATCAGGTATTTTCTACTAATCTCTCTGAGCTCACCAAAGAGGAATGCAATAGTGTTATAGATGAAATGTCTACTGAACTATATCACTTGAGTGTTACTCTTAAATCACTTACTAAAGAGAACAATAGGATTAAAGAGACTATTCTGTTTTTAAGTGATAGAAATGCTGCTCTAGAAGCTCAATTTCTAGAATTTGAGAAAATGAGAGTTGATTGCAATAATGCTAAAAGTGAACTTAAAGTTGTGTTAAAAAAAGAACTGATTTTAAGAGACCAGCTTGAAAAAGAACAAGGAATATTTCACAAAACATAATAGAAGTCCAAGGAATAGAATCGTTTTTGAAAGAGAACTGGACTCAAAAGAAAAAGGAGCTAGAACCTTGCCTTGAGGATCTAGAGACTATTTGTGAATCAACGGATAGTGATCATCTGTTGACAGATGAACCATCAATGGATGAGAGGTATCCGTCGACTAACAAAAAGTTTGTTGGTAAGAAGGAACTCAAGAAACTGGATAATAAGTATGGTCCAGTCAACAAGAACTTTGTTACTGGTGAGTGTAGCCAAACCAAATCTAGTGGGAAGGCTAAGGCAGACGACTTACACAACAAAAAGGCTGTTGGTAAATCAGATAATGAAAAGGTAAAAAGAAAAAGAACGGAAATGGTAAGATAAGCATCAACAAGAAAAACAATTATTCTCCTGACAAGTTTGCCCCTAGGAAAACTTGTAGTAATTGTAATAGTGTCAATCACCTATCTTCTAATTGCAAGATTGTGAACAAGGCTCCTGTTCATGTACCTCAAACTATACCATGTATGCCTGCAATGCCTGGTTTGTATCAAAATGCTAGTTTTTCTAATCCATATGTGAACATGCCATATGTGTCTAATCCTTATTTTCAATCTGTGATATGCCACAAATGTCATGGAACATTCCTAGCATGAATAATATGTATGCCAATTTTCCACAAATGCATGCATCAAATATTCATGCAAATAAGCATTTGTCAAACCCCATCAATCAGGCATCTACATCTAAGGTGAAGAATGCCAAGATTGTAAAGTCAAAGGCTAACAAGAAAGGACCCAAGGAAGCTTGGGTACCAAAATCAACTTGATTTGCTTTTGGATGTGTGCAGGGAAACAGGAGGAATATATGGTACCTAGACAGTGGATGCTCTAGGCACATGACAGGAGATTCAACCCTGCTCACAGAGTTCAAGGAAGGAGCTGGCCCTAGAATTACCTTTGGAGATGACAGCAAAGGATATACTAAAGGATATGGCCTGATTTCAAAAGACAATGTCATCATTGAAGAAGTGGCCTTAGTTGAAGGTTTGAAGCACAATCTGCTGAGTGTCAGTCAGATTTGTGACAAAGACTATGAAGTAAGGTTCACAAAAGAAGCCTGTGTTGTTTCTGCCAAGGAAGACAACAATGTGGTATTGACAGGTTTTAGAAAAGGAAATGTTTACATAGCTGACTTCAATTCAGCATGCTCAGAATCCATTACTTGTCTCTTCAGCAAAGCAAGTAAGGATGAGAGTTGGCTATGGCATAAGAAGCTGTCACATTTGAATTTTAAAGTTATGAATGACTTGGTAAGAAAGGATCTTGCTAGAGGAATCCCTCAATTGGAATTTATCAAAGATGGACTGTGTGATGCCTGCCAATTAGGGAAACAAAAGAAATCATCCTTCAAGAGCAAGACAGAGTCATCCATTGTTAAGCCACTTCAACTGCTGCATATGGACTTGTTTGGTCCAGTTAATGTCATGTCCATTTCAAAGAAGAAATACTGTCTGGTGATTGTAGATGATTTTTCTAAGTTTACATGGACCTTCTTCCTGCATTCAAGGATTGTGCAAGTGAAATCATCATCAATCACCTCAGAATACTAAACAATGGTTCAGAAGACAAAGTACAAAGAATCAGGAGTGACAATGGTACTGAATTCAAGAATTCCACAATGAAGATTTTCTGTGAAGAAAATGAAATTATCCATGAGTTTTCTGCTGCCAGAACACCTCAACAAAATGGGGTTGTTGAAAGGAAAAACAGAACTCTCATTGAAGCAGCTAGAACAATGTTAAGTAAATCAAGATTACCAACCTATTTCTGGGCTGAGGCTGTCAACACTGCATGCTTTACTCAGAATATTTCCTTGGTCAATCAAGCTAGAGGAATGACTCCTTATCAGTTGTTAACCAACAAGAAACCAACTTTAGCTTTCCTTCATGTCTTTGGATGTAAGTGTTTTGTACTAAGGAATCATGGAGATAACTTGGGCAAATTTGAAGCAAAGGCAAATGAAGCTATTTTTGTTGGATATGCAGCAAGCCTATAAAGTCTACAATCTAAGAACCAACATTGTTATGGAATCTGTACATGTTATGTTTGATGATCAAAAGATTCTAGGTCTAAATGATGGAGGCTCTCATGAAAAGTTTGAATTTGAGAATGAAGGTGAAGGTGAAGGAAGAATGTACTATGATGATGATGAGGAAGATGAAGATCATGGCCACAGAGATCCACCAAGAGTTGATGTACCAACTAGAAGTGATGCTCACACTGGAAATGAAGCATCTGTTGACAGTCAATCTGGAGCATCCGTTGACAATATTAGAGATGCATCCGTTGACAGAAATTCTCAAGCATCCGTCGACAGGCAAAATGATGCATCCGTTGACAGTCAACTTCATAATTCTGCAAGGACAACAAACTCAGGGGGAGTTTCTCAGGGTCAAAATTCAATGCTAAATCAACATGATCATGCTCATGAAAATGAAGCAACCTCATCAAGATCAAACCTTCCACCTGCAAGAAAATGGACTAGAGATCATCCATTTGAGTTAATCATTGGTGAATCAAATTCAAGAGTCCAAACTAGGAGTGCCACTCAAGCAGAATGCCTATACAGTAGCTTCCTGTCTCAAGAGGAACCTAAGAAAGTGGAAGATGCCCTTCTAGATCCAGATTGGGTCTTAGCAATGCAAGAAGAGCTAAACCAATTTGAAAGAAATAAAGTATGGAAGCTTGTGCCCAAACCTGATGATAAAAGTGTCATAGGTACTAAATGGGTTCTCAAGAATAAGACAGATGAAAATGGCATAATTATGAGGAATAAAGCTAGATTAGTGGCAAAGGGCTATTCTCAAGAAGAAGGGATAGATTTTGATGAAACTTTTGCTCCAGTGGCAAGACTTAAGGCAATCAGAATCTTCCTAGCCTATGCAGCACATGCCAATTTCAAGGTCTATTAGATAGATGTCAAAAGTGCCTTTCTAAATGGGGAACTGGAAGAAGAGGTCTATGTCCATCAACCACCTGGCTTTGAAGATCCAGAATTTCCAGAATATGTATATTTCTCATGAAAGCACTTAATGGTTTGAAGCAAGCACCAAGAGCCTGGTATGACACTTTATCTCAATTTCTTTTGGAGATTCACTTCACTAGAGGTACAGTAGATAAAACCTTATTTCATAGGAATATTAATGGCTCTTCAATACTTGTTCAAATCTATGTAGATGATATTATTTTTAGGTATACAGATGAGAAGCTTTGCAAAAGGTTTGCCAAACTTATGCGAAGTAGGTATGAAATGAGCATGATGGGTGAATTAACTTACTTTCTTGGCCTACAAGTAAAGCAATTAATGAGGGCATTTTCATAAGTCAAACAAAATATATTTATGATCTTTTAAAGAAATTTGACTTAATGGATTGTACCTCTGCAAAAACACCTATGGCCACTGCAACTAAGCTTGAGTTGAATACTAAGGAAAAGTCTGTGGACATCTCAAGCTATAGAGGCATGGTAGGTTCACTTCTATACCTAACAGCTAGTAGACCTGATATAATGTTTTCTACTTGTCTTTGTGCTAGATTTCAAGCTGACCCTAGAGAGTCTCACTTGATAGCTATTAAGAGAATTTTCAGGTATCTCAACGGAAAACCAAACCTTGGCATTTGGTATCGAAGAGAATCTGGTTTTGATCTAACTGGCTACTCAGATGCAGATTATGCAGGTTGCAGAATTGATAGGAAAAGTACTATAGGCTCCTGTCAATTTCTAGGAAACAGGCTTGTTTCATGGTTCAGTAAGAAACAGAACTCAGTCTCCACTTCTACAGCTGAAGCTGAGTACATTGCTGCTGGAAGTTGTTGTGCACAGATTATATGGATGAAAAATCAACTAATTGACTATGGTCTAAAAGTTGAGAAGATTCCAATTTTCTGTGACAACACAAGTGCTATTGCCATCACAGGGAATCCAGTGCAACATTCGAGAACCAAGCATATTGACATCAAATACCACTTCATTAGAGAACATGTGATCAATGGTACAATAGAAATGCACTTTGTGCCAAGTGAAATGCGGCTTGCAGATATCTTCACCAAGCCTCTTGATGAATCCACATTCACAAGATTGGTAGGTGAACTAGGTATGCTTAATTTGTCATAATTCCTGGTGATATTTGATCTTACTGCTTTGCAGCTAGAAATGTGTTTTGATTTACTTGAGAATTAAAAACTCTCAGAAAAATTTTCTGCAGAAATTTTGTCCAAGGCAAAATTATCTTATCAACGGATATCCTTTTATCCGTTGGTAGTATAAACACATTCCTAGATTTTCGTATATCAACGGATAACAGGTCATCCACATCATCGATGGATAAATTGTCTTTCAACCGTTCATTTCATATCTGTTGATATACATATTTTCTTTTAAATATAACCGTTGGTAAACGTGTATATATATAGGCATGGATATATTTATTTTCTTTTATTAACTGACAGTTACTTTTGACCAATGGATAATTACTTTTAATTATTTCATTTTCAACTCTTGAAAAATATAAAAGGCTGTCTTGTGCTCTCACATCTCACTTTTATCGACTTTCAAGATTCTCTTAAGTAAACTGCATCTTCTCCACTAAAACTCTCTGCAACAAAAGTTCAAACACTTCAATGGCACCTATTGTTAAGATGATGTCTTCCATTGGGTTCACCTATGAGAAGAACAACTTCGCGGCCCATGTTGATATAGTGAATGCCCCAGAAGCTTATCACACCTTGATGAATTTTGTGAAGAAATGTAAACTGTCGTATGCTATGACTGCCATCACTCCTCTAATCCACGAGGTAATTGAAGAGGTTTTGACATCTGCTGAGTACAACGGCACAGACGGTACAATTTCTTTTTCCTTAAAGGGTAAAAACTATGTAGTTAATTCTGATGTGATAACTGCTTGTTTAAAATTGCCTGAGAATAACTGTCTGAAAGTACCCAGTGATGCTGAAATTGTTACCATGCTTAATTCCATAAATTATGCCCTTAGTACTGAGAATTTAGGGAAAATTGTTAGGAAATGAATGGTTAAAGAATGGAGTTATTTTTGTGATGCCTTAATTAAAACTTTTTCAGGCAAAATTAGTAATTTTGATACTGTTACCCATTCCATGCTAGTTATGATGTATATGCTTCTGACTGATAAATTCTATAACTTTGGCACACTAGTCATGTATGAGATAGCAGCAAAATTAGGTAAAAAGGAAACTAGGAGCAAGAATATCTATTTTTCTAGATTTTTGATGCTCTTAGCACTGCATGTATATGAGAATAAGCTATCCATTGCTAACCCGGATAGCAAGTTCACATGTTTTGTTCAGGAGAATAGAGTCCTAAGTGATTTAATTCGAATGAACTCCAATGCAGGAGTACAATTGGTATATCTACCAATTGTTCAGGTAACTATTTCTAACCTTGAAACTCCTATCTCTAACCCCCAAATTTCTTTGCCTTCCACTGTCACAATGGAATCTGTAGTAGTGACTAAACAGGCTCCTACCCAAGTGACTAAAACAAAAGTTTCCAAACCAAAATCTAAAAGACAAACCTCAGGTGCTTCTCAAAAAGCACCTGTTGCAAAAACTACCACAACTCTTGAAGGGAGTGTGAAGGAGGTAGTGAGTGTGAGGGACAGGGTGCAAGCCCTAAGAATAAGGTAGGTGAGGAGAGTGCACCAAATAGCCAAGCCCAAGTTACATCCTCTCAACAGGGTGTGACTACTAGTTCCACAGAAACTCTGCACAAAAGGGTAAGGGACACTAGCCCTCTCTCAAAAACCTATGAAAGAAGAGTAAAATCTAAAACCATAGGGGAATCACAGGGTGCACACACAGTACAGCAAACTGTACCTTCTCAAATTCAGTTTGATGTGACTTCAATAAATGTGGAGTCACAGCCCCTTGATCTTAACCTTCAAATCGATACACATTACAATCTACCATCACCAACTCCATCTTTGGATGTGGATATGATATCTACATCAATTCCTGATTCTCCATCTTTATGATTCTTGGAGAAGCCTCACTCTGCAATTGGTGGTCATCATCTTCTAGATGATTTGTTGGGCCATCAATCTTCCATTTCTGAATTCACAACAAAATCTGTGGCCTCATCTTTAAAATCAATCTCCACAGATTCAGTATTGGTTTTCACTTCAACTGATACAATCTTTCCTTCATCAACGGATATCCTTCATCCATTGACAAGCGTTTCTCCATCAACGGATGCGCCTATGTCTAGCCATCCGTTGACAGCTATAACTACTCCATCAACGGATATCCCTTATCCGTTGATAACTCACTCTACCACTGCTATATCTGACATTCCTGTGTCAAGTGTGGAGGAGTTCTCAGTAGTTGAAACACTTTTAGGATTGAGGGAAGGGAGTGAGAGGCTGCCTTGTGAGCAGGCAAAATGAGAGGTAAATACTGAAAGGCTGACCATTTCTTTAGGTCAGGCAAAAGAAGAGCAAGAGAGTTCTACCTTAGTAGGTGAAGGTGAGGGTGTGAGAGGTGTGAGCCAGGGGGAGCCCCTGATGCAAGAAAAGAGAGATGAGAGGAGAGAAGGGACTACAGGAGAAATAAGGCAGGAAGATCCAGCCATTGCAAGTGAGTTAATGGAAGTTAATGAAGCTTCTAAAGAGATGGAATTTCAACAAGAATATCAGTCAATCATTGACTCCATCTCTTTGGATCCTGAAACCTTTACTCATCCTATTTCTGCCTATCAAGTCATGGCACAACAGAGCAATGTGGAGGCAGAGGAGGCAATGCACCTAGTGCACACCTCACAATCTCTTCAAAGAGCAAAGGAAGCTTTGACAGCTCTACCTTCAGAAGCTGAAAGTGAAGAGTTTGGCAATGATGACAGTGATAGCACAGAAGATGATGAAGAAGTCAATGTGGAGTGTAATAATCCGGATTTTTCAAGAATGATTTTATTATTATTTTGATAATAATAATGTTTTTCCTAAAATGAGGAGGATTTTTTTTTATTTTTTTTATTTTATTTGATGTTATTATTTAATTATGTTAATTAGTATTTAATGTATGGAATTGGATTTGAGAATATCGTTGTGGAATTCAACGATATTTATTGAGTTTATATGAGTATATATTGAGTTATGTGTGCCAATGTGTGCCCCAGTATTTTATTGGTATTTTTATTGATTTAAAAATATTTAAATCAAGTATTATTGATCTTCAAAAATCTTTATTTAATTATTGGAGGGCTTAAAAATCATGAAATCTTTTGTAAAATTATCTTTATATATTTATTGAGTTTTTAAAATTGTTGGGTGGATTAATTTGGGTGGTCGAGTATTTTAAAATTATTTTAAGAGTTTTATTGCAATTAAAGGATCAAAACTTTGAAAATTTATATTTAATTCATTTTTGATCCGAAAAATATTTCGAAAATATTTGGGTGCTCATAATTTTATATTCTTTATTTTAAAAATGAAAATTTTAAATTTTCGAATATTATATTTAAGTATGATTTATAGATTTATAAGTAGTGTTTAATTGTGGCTAGAATGAAGTATTAGTGGTAGTAATATAAGTTTGGGCCTAAGCCCATTAAGCATTAGAAACGCAGCAGACAAAACAGACGGGGAGAGAGAGTAGAGATTGGGGGAAGAAGCAAAATTAGGGTTTATAATTAAATTGGGGGTTTTGGGGATTGAATCAATAGTGCTATATATGTATAAATCGTGTGTGTGTATATATATATACGCCTGTGTGTGTGAGGGTGTGTGTAATCAATCAGTGTGCGTGTGTGTGTGTATATTCGTATGTATAGGTGTGTGAGGTCGAGTTGTGTGTGAGGGTGTGTGTAATCAATCAATCTGTTGAAGATGGCGGCTCTCCGGTGAGCTCCTGGCGGCGGGGTGGTGGCTAGCACAGCAGCAGCAGTAGGCAGCAGTAGAGAGAAGAAGAGAGAACAGCGCAGACGAAGAGAGATTTGGAGATTATCTGGTGGTTCGATCTTTGGTGGGTCGAAATCGAAAGGGTATAAATTTTTATACTCCTAAATTACGTATTTGATTGTGGTAAATTAATTAGTTGTAAAATTGCGAGTATGGATTAATTGTCGTTAGTTAATTGATTTTAAATTGCGAGTTTAATTGTTAATTTTCGTGAATTAGTTGGAGGGTCGATAATTGTTAATTATGATTGATGGTATAAAGTACGAGATGATTGTATTAGTTGGAGTTTATGTGATTTGACTAGTTATAAATGGTCGTCAGAAAATGTTTAAATGCTAAATGCTATAAGTGGAGTCGTAATTGTGGGATGTCATATTTGACAACTACTTGGTGTTGGATGATATATGGTTAAATGGGTATTGGTCATGTATATCGGTTTTACTTATGTAAGTCGAATTATGGATATTGGTGGATGGTGATGTTGGTATTATTTGTGGAGTTATATGAATTGACTAAATGGTAAGTATGGGAATACGTGATACATGTTAAATGTCAAAATCTTATAATAATTAGAATTGTGCTAGGGGTTATGAGAAGATCACAAGTTTCTAAATGTCAATATTTAAAGGACTTGTGTAATTCTTTTCGACTAATCCCTAGGGCTTACGAATATCCATAATTAGCTATCACGGGTATAATTCATATACTTGAGTGGTGTGATCATCGATATAGCGTAAGTAATAGTTAGTGCTAGGGGTTGTTCCTTAGGGCTTACGAACATCAATGATTGATTGTCACGTGTATCATTAAAATACGTGAGAAATACGATCATTGGTGTAGCGTAAGTAGTAGTGTAATATAAATCATTATGTGCTATGTGCCGCATGTCAGGGCGGATACTTTCTTATGTGTTTATTTTATGTTGCTGCAAGTTGAGGCAGCTTATTTTTGCTAAAACAGGGTTGTATTGTATTTGAGGGGCTGTGCCCATAGTCCGATAAACGAATACTTCATGCCGAAATTTTCTGAAAATCCCCTGCGATTAATTATATTTAATTTATTAAATTTCCGTGGTCTAGAGGCATGAAGTGGATGTTAACTGATTATGTGTATATGTGTTAAGTGGTTGAGTTGAGGATTAATTGTTGTCTCGAGGATTTATGTGCTAAGTTAAGTATTAAAAATGGTATTGAGGATCAATGATGCCTTGAGGATTAATTATATATTAAATTGGTTTAAGTCTATTAAATGGATATGAATGTGTTATGTGCATTAAGTGGTATTAGAATAGTTAACTATGGGGAAGACGCCTATAGTTTTTCTTTAAGTGACTTAGTAGTAACTCTGAGTCGGGACTACTCGAGATACGAGGGAGGACTGACACGTACTCGTAACCATTTCAGTACTATTAGGGCGTAATCAAATTGGAGCGACGTGCATCCAAAAAGGAAGATCGAGACGTCAGGTAAGGTCCATGGAATTGCTGGGACGAGGTGCGAAGGATTTGTCCGCGGTTTCTATTTTCTGCTAAGGATCAGAGGCAAGTTTACTATGCATACTCTATTGTTCGGAGTATATTTACTTTAAATATATGAAATGTGTTAAATAAGTTTTCAATCCGTAATCGTGAGTTTTCCAACCTTGTACTTCTTCTTCCAAATCATTGTATTCCTGGCTTTGCCAGCAATATTAAATTCTGCTCGTGTAATAACCGAAACCCCATGGCCTTTAATACTGTTGACGGGCAGTGATGTTTTTATGACTCTATATCTTGATTTATACGGTATATATATATATATATATCTATAAACTTTTCGCACTATGGTAGTGGACTATATGTTATGAGGTATGTATTTATGTATCGGAATAAGAGAGGCTCAGAGGGTAGAGCATGTATTGAGTTTTAGAACTTAGCCGCGTGTCGGGGCTATTCTGTATTGTATGTTTTCGAAAACCCGGGCAAAGCTTTTAAAAAGAATTTCGCAATAATTAACCTAAAGGCAACATCACCAATAAACCAGTGTTTATTTAATTAATAGATGCTTCTGAAAGCATTCACTAATTAAATAAGCCTCATTCGCCTAATTAAATTTATTTAATTAGACGAATATCGTTTTCAAAACGCTTTTTTAAAATCACTTTGTCCCGGAGATATAATAAAATAATTTAATGGAGTGATTCTATCTAGTATATTATCTATCGGAGATAGTTTATTTTCAATACGGATTAAAGATATTCCAATGGTTATAAATTGGTTATTTTCAGCTTAAAACAGCTAGACTGATATCGATATATGTTATTTGAATGATTATTTAAATTGATGAATATTAATTATAATATTCATTAACAAAAAGGGAGAAAGAGAAAAAGGATTTTCAGGCTTATTAATTATTCCTTACTGACCGAGAGTCAGTAGTAGTTATTTGACAAAGTGGCTAAAGTTTGGAGACTGCCGGAGAGATTGTGTCTTGATTTTATTAGAAACATTCCAAGAGTTGTATTTGGGTGTTTCGAGGTTATTAAATATTTCAGTCTTAATAGTAATATTATTTGAATATTATTTAATGAATGAATATTATTTTGAGTATTCTTTTAAAAAGGGATTATTGAATATTTATTATTTGTTACATATTAGTCCAATATTTATTAAATACTTTGAGTGTTCTGAAGATCATAAAACATTATTCAAAGGGTGTCTAAGGACTTTCATAGTCATTTAAAATATCATATTTTGATTCTATCTCGGTAAGTTACTTTTCAAGAACACTTATATATACATGGAATTACCCTGTTGTGTTACAATCTTTATGCGTACCATTTTCCATATGTGAACACAAAACCCTGTGTCGGGATTGATATAGGTATAAGTGTATACCTCTACTCGAACTCTTTCGAACTCAAAATATTTTCGAAAACCCCCGGTCTGATTTTACTTCCTTGCACATTTTTTCAAGAATCATCGGTCGACTGATGTCGAACCTCAACTACTCAGTTTTCAATCAAAATAAAGTTTTAAAGGAAAAAGAAAAGGGACTCTGGCAGGTGTGGGAATCGTTGACGAACGATTCCCGGGATGTGTAAGCGGCCGTGAGCCAGGCGGTCCATCAATTATTATCCCGGCCCAGGTGTTGCCGAAGGATGATTACGGATGTAGTTTTCATCGAGGGTGATTACGGATGTAGTTTTCACCCGGGGATAGTTACGGATGTAGTTTCTATCCTTCTACCGGTAGAGAAGACCCGCGGATTATTGGACTTGGATGTGGCGACTGATCATCGTCAATCCTTGTCAAGTTTTTATGTTTTCTTTAAGTCCCATCCTCCACTTTGGAAAGATGATGATGAAAGATGGTGTTGTTTTCAATTATGAAAGATGATGATGAATTCATGCAGTATCTAGAACTGCAAGAATATTCTAACAATAATGGCACGTGTTTGTGCACTTTTGCAATTATTCAAAAGATGAAAGATGGTTCATCGGTTATTGATGTCAAGTCTCAAATGTTTTGCTTCAAGAGCTTTGACTCGCTTCCTATCAGTTATTTCTGAGTTTAGATTTATCAAGTGGTTAAAGAACTTATACCCGGTACATGATGTTGATCTATGGGGTGTTTGATGAAAATGACATACTTATACGTATATACCTTCAGACTTGAGAAATACTAAAAAATGAAACCTTCTAATGGTTTGGTTTGTATACGATGATAAACAACTGTCTTAACAGCATATTGAACTGCGTATTTTGAAAAGCTTTCTAAAAGATTAACAATACTGTAGTGTATACTATTTCGCTAAGATATGAGGATTGCTATGGTTATTATAAACTTATCTGTTCATTGGATGTTGCGTTAAACGTCATATTTTCCTTATTGAAGTTTCATAGTTATAAATGTTTCGAAAATGATGTTAAGTATTGTTGGATTTTAAAACCCCCGTGTATATTGGATTATATATTGTTAAACTCTATTAATACTTGCTGGGCAATTCTTTCGCTCATACTTGTTTGTTTTTAATATTAACCTTTCAGAGAAAGGTAGGCGGATGATGCTTATATGCATAGCTCGGGAGAAGCAGGTAGTATGCCCTTATGAAGACGATATGATCCAGAAAATCTATAGCTGGAGTAAGTTATATGTAATCATATTGATGTGTAATAATTATATTACTTTGTACAGGATAGCACTAGTTGCTGGTGTACTTCTCATCGAAGCTTTACTAGTAGAATAGGATTTGTAATACACGATGTAATGTAATTGAATGGCTGTAATGAATCGAGTAATGTAAGGATTTTAGTTCTTGTTTCTAGCCCTATAACCCAAAAGATGCTTGGTAGTTGGGGTCTCAATTGTTGTATTTCTGTTAGTAAGTGACTACAAATGGTTTAATATTGATAAACAGGTGATGTGTTATTGAGGATTTCCGCGTGACGACCAAATCCCTGACCCCGGATTTGGGGTGTTACAGAAATGGTATCAGAGCTGAGGTTATAGTAAACTAAAAACGAGAGTGAGTAGGAGTGTGTATAGTTGTGTGAGAACGTCAGAACTCATGTAGAGTTCATGTTGGACTACTGGACGTAGTGCCAATGATTAAGTTAAGATTGGAATGCCATACCGAGGAATGTGTTGGGATAGAATTCACTTCTTGTGGCGATGGATGTCTACTAAAGAATTCTCAGAGACGAGTATTGGTCGGCTGGGGCATAAATCGCCCGAGACCAAAGATTAAGATGATTCTAGGGGATTCATGGACGCAGTTATGTATTCTCCGAACTATAGGAAATTTCAATATGATGATGAAGGACAGAAAGTTGGCATCTAGTATTTTGGCAAGGATGTGTTGAGAACGTGTGCATACTGTTAAAATTACAAAAAGGGAAGCAAAACAAGATCACTATGAAAGATTATTAGTCGAAGTTGCGGATGTTTAAACCTTCTCGAGCTTAATAGAGTTTGAGGTAATATTATGAATGGATTGGTGGACAGACACCGATTGTTTCAATTGATTATAGAAGTAAAATGGTGAAGATGAAATTGGTCAATAAAGATGAAATGTTTTAAGAACGAAGACGGACTGAGAAAGTCTGAGAAAGACTAGTACGAAGGCTGTGATGCCAAGGAGAGATAAGCTTAAGTAGCACATGAAATTGTCATGAGGACAGGAACATGTGGTATAAAGATGGTTGTAATGGTGACTGGATCTAGGTAGGTATTTTCTGGCAATGATCCGGAATATCGTCCATTCGACATGTGGAATTCGTCGTCGCTAGGGGCGACATCGTATCAAAGTCTTCTCAAAGAAAAGAACGGTTGCGTGAGATGCTAGCGCCGAGTCGAATAGAACTCCTTACGATTGTAAAGGTCGATGGTTGAATCTTTAGCGACTATTACGAGTCGACGATGACGTCAGCTATCAAGCACCTTAGAGTGTGCATGGAAAAGAAAAGCTTTAAAATCGAACGATTATCTGTCAGAGGAGCCGATATAAAAAGGCATCCGTGGCGACCTTGGCAATACCCTCCCCATTCGTGAATCATTTGGATTACCTCCCCAATCTGTGAATTATTTGATGTCTCCCCGTTTGCAAATTATTTTGATTACCTCCCTAATCTATGACCTATCTTGACATCTCTCCAAGAGAGAATTTTTAATAAAGAATACATTCCCTTCTCGAAGTTATTCTTTAATACTTGTGTTAAGCCATATTTAATTTCGATTGTGCCAGAAGCTGTCATTATCCCTACTTTCAGGTTTCTGAAGTCCTGATGAACGACGATATTTCAAACTCCCACTTTCCTCCAATAGTGGATGATTCAATGGTGTATAGCTAGCACCACTTGCTTGTTGAATACCAGTATTTTTCTGGTTATCCTTTTCTTTGGAGATCACACCCTTGGAATCCGTTCAATTCTAATCCAAGGTGTCCTTTTTAGAATTTAATTGTCAAATACGATAATCATTAACTTGATTTCGAATTGCTTTCATACTAAACAACTTCCACTGAGACGAACAACCCTATACTTATAGGGGCCACAAGGACTTTCTATCTGTGTGATAGAAGTCTGACGGGACGCCGTCACTTGTGAGTTGTGAAATACAAGAAGGCTAATTACCTTTAGTAATGTCTCAACTGAGACACGCAACGTGAGTTCTTTTGATCATATTGATCTCTCGGTAAATTCTCTTATCTCAAATAAGGTTACTTTAACACTCATAACCTTATGATCATCAATGTGTGGCAATAGCCTTGACCTGACAGCTATCTTTTTAAAAGCTCCATAATTCTTGTTATCTCAAATAAATTTCAAGGGGATGCCAACCAGGTCGGCCAAGTCATAAATTCGTTGATATAAATTAGATTCGAATGGGATCGTCTATGACAAGAGGGAATTCCAAGACGAATAGAATATCAGCGACGTATCAATGGAATTAGTAAATTCTTTCTCTCTCAATGATATTATGTTAATGGAATTAGTGTATTCTCTCTCTCAAGGATGTTTTGTGAATAGAATCAGTGGATTTCTCTCTCAAGGATAGTACGATAACGGAAAGTTGGTCGAGATATATGTGTGAAAGGAATAACGTGGTAAGACTCAAGTGATAACTGTGACAAATAGAGATCCTATGGTTGGATTGAGGTTTCGAAGAAGTTGTTTATGAATGGACACTTTCCGGTTTGGCAGAATAAGTGTTGATGATGAAAGAGTTAAGGAATCCCAGTAGTGGCCTTAGCTGATTCCGTGGACGGAATCATTTTAAGGAGGGTAGACTGTAATAATCCGGATTTTTCAAGAATGATTTTATTATTATTTTGATAATAATAATGTTTTTCCTAAAATGAGGAGGATTTTTTTTATTTTATTTGATGTTATTATTTAATTATGTTAATTAGTATTTAAAGTATGGAATTGGATTTGAGAATATCGTTGTGGAATTCAACGATATTTAGTATTGAGTTTATATGAGTATATATTGAGTTATGTGTGCCAATGTGTGTCCCAGTATTTTATTGGTATTTTTAGTGATTTAAAAATATTTAAATCAAGTATTATTGATCTTCAAAAATCTTTATTTAATTATCGGAGGGCTTAAAAATCATGAAATCTTTTGTAAAATTATCTTTATATATTTATTGAGTTTTTAAAATTGTTGGGTGGATTAATTTGGGTGGTCGAGTATTTTAAAATGATTTTAAGAGTTTTATTGCAATTAAAGGATCAAAACTTTGAAAATTCATATTTAATTCATTTTTTATCCGAAAAATATTTCGAAAATATGTGGGTGCTCATAATTTTATATTCTTTATTTTAAAAATGAAAAGTTTAAATTTTCGAATATTTTATTTAAGTATGATTTATAGATTTATAAGTAGTGTTTAATTGGGGCTGGAATGAAGTATTAGTGGTAGTAATATAAGTTTGGGCCTAAGCCCATTAAGCATTAGAAACGCAGCAGACAAAACAGACGGGGAGAGAGAGTAGAGATTGGGGGAAGAAGCAAAATTAGGGTTTATAATTAAATTGGGGGTTTTGGGGATTGAATCAATTAGTGCTATATATGTATAAATCGTGTGTGTGTATATATATATACGCCTGTGTGTGTGAGGGTGTGTGTAATCAATCAGTGTGCGTGTGTGTGTATATTCGTATGTATAGGTGTGTGAGGTCGAGTTGTGTGTGCGAGATGGAGGAGGCTGTTGAAGATGGCGGCTCTCCGGCGAGCTCCTGGCGGCGCGGTGGTGGCTAGCACAGCAACAGCAGTAGGCAGCAGTAGAGAGAAGAAGAGAGAGCAGCGCAGCCGAAGAGAGATGTGGAGATTATCCGGTGGTTCGATCTTTGGTGGGTCGAAATCGAAAGGGTATAAATTTTTATACTCCTAAATTACGTATTTGATTGTGGTAAATTAATTAGTTGTAAAATTGCGAGTATGGATTAATTGTCATTAGTTAATTGATTTTAAATTGCGAGTTTAATTTTTAATTTTCGTGAATTAGTTGGAGGGTCGATAATTGTTAATTATGATTGATGGTATAAAGTACAAGATGATTGTATTAATTTTTGGTGATTTAATTCGGAGAGGTAGTGGTTAATTTATAATTATTTGGATTAATTGTGGGCCGGTTGTGTGCTCGGGTTTATGTGATGGTTATTGGTTTATTATTGTCGGATTAGTCGTTAATTGCTAATTGCTATGTGGTATAATAAATGGGAGTTTATGTGATTTGACTAGTTATAAATGGTCATCAGAAAATGTTTAAATGCTAAATGCTATAAGTGGAGTCGTAATTGTGGGATGTCATATTTGACAACTACTTGGTGTTGGATGATATATGGTTAAATGTGTATTGGTCATGTATATCGGTTTTACTTATGTAAGTCGAATTATGGATATTGGTGGATGGTGATGTTGGTATTATTTGTGGAGTTATATGAATTGACTAAATGGTAAGTATGGGAATACGTGATACATGTTAAATGTCAAAATCTTATAATAATTAGAATTGTGCTAGGGGTTATGAGAAGATCACAAGTTTCTAAATGTCAATATTTAAAGGACTTGTGTAATTCTTTTCGACTAATCCCTAGGGCTTACAAATATCCATAATTAGCTATCACGGGTATAATTCATATACTTGAGTGGTGTGATCATCGATATAGCGTAAGTAATAGTTAGTGCTAGGGGTTGTTCCCTAGGGCTTACGAACATCAATGATTGATTGTCACGTGTATCATTAAAATACGTGAGAAATACGATCATTGGTGTAGCGTAAGTAGTAGTGTAATATAAATCATTATGTGCTATGTACCGCATGTCAGGGCGGATACTTTCTTATGTGTTTATTTTATGTTGCTGCAAGTTGAGGCAGCTTATTTTTGCTAAAACAGGGTTATATTGTATTTGAGGGGCTGTGCCCATAGTCCGATAAACGAATACTTCATGCCGAAATTTTCTGAAAATCCCCTGCGATTAATTATATTTAATTTATTAAATTTCCATGGTCTAGAGGCATAAAGTGGATGTTAACTGATTATGTGTATATGTGTTAAGTGGTTGAGTTGAGGATTAATTGTTGTCTCGAGGATTTATGTGCTAAGTTAAGTATTAAAAATGGTATTGAGGATCAATGACGCCTTGAGGATTAATTATATATTAAATTGGTTTAAGTCTATTAAATGGATATGAATGTGTTATGTGCATTAAGTGGTATTAGAATAGTTAACTATGGGGAAGACGCCTATAGTTTTTCTTTAAGTGACTTAGTAGTAACTCTGAGTCGGGACTACTCGAGATACGAGGGAGGACTGACACGTAATCGTAACCATTTCAGTACTATTAGGGCGTAATCAAATTGGAGCGACGTGCATCCAAAAAGGAAGATCGAGACGTCAGGTAAGGTCCATGGAATTGCTGGTACGAGCTGCGAAGGATTTGTCCGCGGTTTCTATTTTCTGCTAAGGACCAGAGGCAAGTTTACTATGCATACTCTATTGTTCGGAGTATATTTACTTTAAATATATGAAATGTGTTAAATAAGTTCTCAATCCGTAATCGCGAGTTTTCCAACCTTGTACTTCTTCTTCCAAATCATTGTATTCCTGGCTTTGCCAGCAATATTAAATTCTGCTCGTGTAATAACCGAAACCCCATGGCCTTTAATACTATTGACGGGCAGTGATGTTTTTATGACTCTATATCTTGATTTATACGGTATATATATATATCTATAAACTTTTCGCACTATGGTAGTGGACTATATGTTATGAGGTATGTATTTATGTATCGGAATAAGAGAGGCTCAGAGGGTAGAGCATGTATTGAGTTTTAGAACTTAGCCGCGTGTCGGGGCTATTCTGTATTGTATGTTTTCGAAAACCCGGGCAAAGCTTTTAAAAAGAATTTCGCAATAATTAACCTAAAGGCAACATCACCAATAAACCAATGTTTATTTAATTAATAGATGCTTCTGAAAGCATTCAATAATTAAATAAGCCTCATTCGCCTAATTAAATTTATTTAATTAGACGAATATCGTTTTCAAAACGCTTTCTTAAAATCACTTTGTCCCGGAGATATAATAAAATAATTTAATGTAGTGATTCTACCTAGTATATTATCTATCGGAGATAGTTTATTTTCAATACGGATTAAAGATATTCCAACGGTTATAAATTGGTTATTTTCAGCTTAAAACAGCTAGACTGATATCGATATATGTTATTTGAATGATTATTTAAATTGATGAATATTAATTATAATATGCATTAACAAAAAGGGAGAAAGAGAAAAAGGATTTTCAGGCTTATTAATTATTCCTTACTGACCGAGAGTCAATAGTAGTTATTTGATAAAGTGGCTAAAGTTTGGAGACTGTCGGAGAGATTGTGTCTTGATTTTATTAGAAACATTCCAAGAGTTGTATTTGGGTGTTTCGAGGTTATTAAATATTTCAGTCTTAATAGTAATATTATTTGAATATTATTTAATGAATGAATATTATTTTGAGTATTCTTTTAAAAAGGGATTATTGAATATTTATTATTTGTTACATATTAGTCAAATATTTATTAAATACTTTGAGTGTTCTGAAGATCATTAAACACTATTCAAAGGGTGTCTAAGGACTTTCATAGTCATTTAAAATATCATATTTTGATTCTATCTCGGTAAGTTACTTTTCAAGAACACTTATATATACATGAAATTACCCTGTTGTGTTACAAGCTTTATGCGTACCATTTTCCATATGTGAACACAAAACCCTGTGTCGGGATTGATATAGGTATAAGTGTATACCTCTACTCGAACTCTTTCGAACTCAAAATATTTTCGAAAACCCCCGGTCTGATTTTACTTCCTTGCACATTTTTTCAAGAATCATCGGTCGACTGATGTCGAACCTCAACTACTCAGTTTTCAATCAAAATAAAGTTTTAAAGGAAAAAGAAAAGGGACTCTGGCAGGTGTGGGAATCGTTGACGAACGATTCCAGGGATGTGTAAGCGGCCGTGAGCCAGGCGGTCCATCAATTATTATTCCGGCCCAGGTGTTGCCGAAGGATGATTACGGATGTAGTTTTCATCGAGGGTGATTACGGATGTAGTTTTCACCCGGGGATAGTTACGGATGTAGTTTCTATCCTTCTACCGGTAGAGAAGACCCGCGGATTATTGGACTTGGATGTGGCGACTGATCATCGTCAATCCTTGTCAGGTTTTTATGTTTTCTTTAAGTCCCATCCTCCACTTTGGAAAAATACTCAAACACTGCTTCTTGGGCCTAAGTGCCAAGTTGCCGATAGTGTTGTTTTCAATTATGAAAGATGATGATGAATTCATGCAGTATCTAGAACTGCAAGAATATTCTAACAATAATGGCACGTGTTTGTGCACTTTTGCAATTATTCAAAAGATGAAAGATGGTTCATCGGTTATTGATGTCAAGTCTCAAATGTTTTGCTTCAAGAGCTTTGACTCGCTTCCTATCAGTTATTTCTGAGTTTAGATTTATCAAGTGGTTAAAGAACTTATACCCGGTACATGATGTTGATCTATGGGGTGTTTGATGAAAATGACATACTTATACGTATATACCTTCAGACTTGAGAAATACTAAAAAATGAAACCTTCTAATGGTTTGGTTTGTATACGATGAGAAACAACTGTCTTAGCAGCATATTGAACTGCGTATTTTGAAAAGCTTTCTAAAAGATTAGCAATACTGTAGTGTATACTATTTCGCTAAGATATGAGGATTACTATGGTTATTATAAACTAATCTGTTCATTGGATGTTGCGTTAAACGTCATATTTTCCTTATTGAAGTTTCATAGTTATAAATGTTTCGAAAATGATGTTAAGTATTGTTGGATTTTAAAACCCCCGTGTATATTGGATTATATATTGTTAAACTCTATTAATACTTGCTGGGCAATTCTTTCGCTCATACTTGTTTGTTTTTAATATTAACCTTTCAGAGAAAGGTAGGCGGATGATGCTTATATGCATAGCTCGGGAGAAGCAGGTAGTATGCCCTTATGAAGACGATATGATCCTGAAAATCTATAGCTGGAGTAAGTTATATGTAATCATATTGATGTGTAATAATTATATTACTTTGTACAGGATAGCACTAGTTGCTGGTGTACTTCTCATCGAAGCTATACTAGTAGAATAGGATTTGTAATACACGATGTAATGTAATTGAATGGCTGTAATGAATCGAGTAATGTAAGGATTTTAGTTCTTGTTTCTAGCCCTATAACCTAAAAGATGCTTGGTAGTTGGGGTCTCAATTGTTGTATTTCTGTTAGTAAGTGACTACAAATGGTTTAATATTGATAAACAGGTGATGTGTTATTGAGGATTTCCGCGTGACGACCAAATCCCTGACCCCGGATTTGGGGTGTTACATGGAGGATACTCCAGAATGGCTATTTTCTACTGCCACTGTGGCTGGTGACTTCAATGTGGAGATTATGAAGCAATATCAATCTGCTAGGGCTGAGCACTAGAATGCAGATCCACAGAGGAAGGCTGTCCTTCAGCAAATAATGGACTCCCTAAAACTTCACAAGATGCAAATGGTTTTTCAAAGAACACAACAGGAGGAGGTCCAAACTGCAATCAGAGAAATGAAAGTAGAACTAGATGCCAGGATTGAGGCACTAGCCCCAACTACCACTCAGAAGGTGCTGATTAGCAAAATGTTAAAAGAAGATATCCTGGCCAAATCTATTCAGTATCTTTCCTCGAGAGTGGATAGTATGGAATCTCAAATGCAAATAATCATTGCCAACCAAGCAAAACAGACTGAGCTACTGGAAAGGCTACTTGCAGCCTCTCCTCCAGCCCTTGATGCTAAAAAAGGGGGAGAAAAAGGTAGAAGAGGTTGCAGCTTCTTCTAATCAATTTCAAGCTTCCAGTAGCAAGATAGCACAAATTGAGGGGGAGCAACAGCCAACTATAGTGGTCAATCCAACAGATTTTTCTATAGAGGCTTCCCCTGTGAAGAAACAAATGGTTTTGCCTGAGATTCAGAATCTATCTGAAATCTCAGATGGTGAAAGGCAAGCCAGAATAGAAGCCTTAGAAAAGATTAACAAGGAGGCAAATGCAAGAATTATGAGGACAGAGAGAATGATCAATGAATAAATTGTATCAACTCTGTTCTCTACTCAGTCGTCTGCTCCAACAATATCAACTACAATTCTGAAGGTGCTCACTCCAGAGATTGTGGCTCCTACATTTTATGATGCTGAACCTTCCTTTGTCAAAGAATTTGAACCCTGCATAAAAACTAGAGCTTACTCTCCACCTAAAGCAAATGGGAAGAGCAAGTTACAATTGTACTTTCCATTTCGCAAGAATGATGAAGGGAAGCTAATGGGAAAGCAAATTAAGGAGTTCAAGGAAAATGCCAATAGGAGTGTAAGAGAATGGATGGCTGTAATCATAAGGAATGGAAAAGTCTTAAATATATCCAATAACCATCCTAGATTTGTTGAAGCAAAAAGAGAGGAGACCTCTAGACTTCTCAGGGAAGCTCATCCAAGTGAAGAAAATCAATATGAAAACTCAGATGAGAAGCAAGCCAGGTTGGCTTAGGAGTTATTGGATGAGGTAGATGATGAAATGAGGGAACCTGAGGAAGTCCCCAAATCCAAACCCAAAAGGAGAGTGAAAACAAAGGCAAAGAGGCCTGTCTCTCCATAAAATGAAAGTAATGAAACTATTGGATCACCAAAATCTATTTCTGCACAAGTATTCAACCCAGCTGTGAATTTCCATGGTGACCCTATAATACCTAAAGAGGAACCAATGAATCTTGACTCCATTGAGGTTCCTTCATTCTTGCTGAAGCCTCAACAGAAGCCTAAACAGAAGAAAAGGATACCAAGGAAACAACCTTCAAAGAAACCAATTCAAGTTGCTAGGGTGCCTGCTATTGTCAAGCAGCCAATCTTGGAAAACAAGGATGATTTTATCTATCAGGCAGATATTGAAGAAGACTCTGGCATGAATCTGTATATGGATGAATTGTCAGAAGTAAGAGGAATTGACAAATACAAGCATTTGCCTGAGAGATTGGTCTTTGTATACAAGGGAGGAAAGGAAAGGACATGGCCACTACAGAGGGTTCTTGGAACCTTAACCAAGGTATTCTCTGCAATTAAGAGATACACAGGATTCTCCAAGATAGCAAAAGGGGAGATACTAGACAGAATAGAACAGATAAGGAGAGAATGGAACTCACCATCAAGTCTACCAAAGAAGATGAAGCTCCCATACAATGGACAAAAAATCCACATTCAACCCTTCTGGATGTTGGAGTTCAGGGATGAAGATGGTAACAGGAGATTCTTCAGGTTAGAAGACCAACTATCAAAGGCTAGTTCTCAATACCTGAGATGGTTACAACAAAAGCTAAATCCAAAAGTTGTTGAAGAAGATGCCTTCTATAGGCAACTCCAAATGCAGATTGAGTCCAACTCTGCCAAAGAAGGAAAATCAAGGGTGATGCCAACCAGAGAGAAGAAACAGTATTAATCTGCTCAGTCTAGAGGAGCACTTCTCTGTAAATTTCTCAAACTTTCTGTTTTTGATTTTAGTAGCTTAATACAATTTGTGCATTGTTCTATATATACTTAATTGCACTTTGGTGGCCTGTAGTATAATTTTTTTGCACGGAAATGGCTAAATGTTTATTTGTGCTAGAGTGATGTCTAAATTAATAATTTTGAACCACTATGGGGGCTCCGCCTCCCAGCCGTTAGTTGCTCCGTTTAAAGTTAACAGTCAAAGGGGTAAAATGGGTATACACGGCTTCTAATGGCTAATTTGGTTATATAAATTCCCCTTTCTCAGATTTGCAAGCAAAGACACAAAATCAGGCAACAAATACATGGCTGCTAGGTGTTCTTGCGAGAAATGGAATGCTGGAAGAAAATTGGACTCAATTAAATGCTCTTTCTACCAGCAAAACAACAACCAACATTAAGTTCCAACATCAGGCAACATAGGCCAACATCCAAAATAAGTACTAAAAAGTAACAAGTTTACATGCAAACCAAATTACAAGTTTAATAGATCCCAAAAAAACAGCCAGAAATAAGGAAATAGCACAACTTCAAGGTTTCTTGGCTTTTTTTGCAGCCTCATTCCCTGCCTTTTTGCTCTCTTTCCAGCCTCATTCCCTGCTTCAACAATTGGCCTTTTACCTTTGTCTTGATGTTGTGCAGCATCACCTTCTCCTTGGGCTGCTTGTCCCTCTTTGCTTGCATTCTGGCCCATTCCTTCATCAGGCTGAGCTGTCTCAGGCCTGTGCCAATTTGGCACCTCTTTCTGAACATAAAAACCAACAATTAATTTGGGCCTTAACTAGTTCCTTCCATTCTGAACATAACATTAAACTGTTATACTTACTTCCTTTTTACAAGTCCTAGAATTGTGGCCCTCTTTGCCACAAGTCCCACATTTAACTTTAGTTTTTGTTGTTGTCAGCTGTCTTCCCTCTGCTTTGGCCTTGATCACTTCATCAGATTTCTGCCACAATAAATATAGCATTTAAGGCCCAAATGTTTTAGAGTAAATATAGCATTTAAGGCCCAAATATTTTAGAGTAAATATAGCATTTAAGGCCCTTACCCTTGATCCACAGCCTCTCCAATTATGGCCAGTTCCTTTGCAGTAAGTGCACATTACTTTTGTATTCTGCCTTCTGAACTTAGTTGGGTCTTTAGGAATATCATTTTTGTTGTTTCTTTTCTTTTTGGGCCTTCCAGTGGGAATCTTCACAGTAGGGGGTAAAGGCATGGGCTCAGCTGTATCTTCCCAAAATTCTGGACCAACAATTGGTTCTAGAGTGTGACTGTATAACTGCAAATTAGTAAATAGAGAAATGTGAGTGAATTAGTCAATAAGGATAAAGTAGTAAAAACTTGAGAAAGGTGATACCTTAAGGTAAATATCTTTCTTGTACCAATCACTTATGTAGTGGTCCCATGGCTCATTCCTCATTGCTATACATGCACATGCATGATAGCAAGGGATGCCAGTCAATTCCCATTTTTTGCATGTGCAGCTCCTCTTCACCAAGTCAACAACTAACTCATGCCCAGCTTCACTGCATGTGACACTATAGGCTGAACCACCAGACCAGTTTACAACACAATTTCCAGCAAAATGTATAGCTCTGCACATGAAAATATGTAGAACATATTAAAAAAAATCCATTTGGGCAGACATAGTAAAGGGTCATTCATGTAAAAGAATACTGACTTGTTCAATTTTTTTTGTGCACTAGGGCAGATCACAAGTTGCCTATCCATCATCTTATCCCTCCTTTTCTGTATCCTCTTCATGACAGCAATGTGAATTTGTCTAAACATTGTCAAGATTGGAAGGTCCCTGAATTTCCTTATACTTGAGTTGAACACCTCACAATGATTGTTTACAAACATATCACTTGATGAGGTTGTTCTAAATGCTGACCTGGACCATTGCTCCATTGGCTTTTGCATTAGCCAGTCATGGCACTTAGGTGAAATCTGTTACAATTATGAAGGCATCAATGTTGGAAAACCCTAGACAATTATGAAGGCATATAGGAAGTGAATTTGTTACCTCTTTCATGACATTCATGTGCAGATTGAACTCCAAGATTGTACTAGCCCTAGCTGCTTTCCATAAAAGGTGCCTTAGAGCAATTCCCTTATGCTCTTTATGCATGTTCTGAAATAGATGCATTACACAAAATCTGTGTTCTGCATGGGGAACTACAGTTTCCAATGCATTAATTAAGCCCTAAAAAGGAGAAGTTATTAGAAAAGTACAATATTAATTAAAAAGGAAAGAAAGTGAAAGTGCAATTAAAGTACCTTTTGCCTATCAGAAATGAATGTCCATTCTCTATCAACTAGAATCTTTATGTCTTGGCATAGAAATTGCAGAAACCATGTCCATGCTTCTGTGTTCTCAGCCTCCACCATAGCCCAGGCAACAGGGTACATACCTTCATTTGCATCAATACCAACAGCTGCAAGGAGTTGACCACCATATGGTCCTTTCAGGTGGCAACCATCAAGCCCCACTATCTTTCTGCAATTTTCAGTGAATGCCTTCTTTATTGGTCCTAAACAGACATACAACCTCATAAACCTACCACTTTCAGCACCTGGTTCTGGATCTTCAGTTAAAATCTTGACTGTGGATTCTGGTAGCACTCTCTTTAGTTCATGACCATACTTCCAAACCTGACTGAATTGCTCTGAATGTGTACCATTTATTTTCACAAGAGCCCTTGCTTTTGCTCTATACACAGCATGCTTGCTTACATTGCATTTCATATCATTCACAATTTTCATGTGAAATGAATCAATGGGCCAGGAAGGGTTCATTCTAATATCTTTTTCATAGAACTTGGCAAGCCATGCAGAATTAATTTGCTTTTGGTTGAAAGTCGGCATGCAGGTATGGTGAGGTTTGAAGGTCTTAATCTGGTAAGTTGTACTTCTTCCAGCTGGGGAAGCATAAATCCTCCATTCACATGGAGGTTCACAAACATACTGCACCTTACTCCCAAAATTCCTTGAGTTAACAATGGGTCTCATTTCCATGATTGCATGTCTCTTGACTGCATCTCTAAAAGCTTTCGAATCTTTGAAACACATTCCCACCTCAAAAACTTGATTCACATCAGCTTCCTCATTGTAGACAGGGTACTCAACCACATCTTCCTCATCAGTTGAATTTGATGCCACTCTCTCATCCTCACTGCCTGCATAAACACTAGAATGATCACTTTCATCTTCCCCACAGATCTGACCAGCAAAGCTCTTCTCACCAGTTCCTAAATCATCATCAACATTATCATCGAAGGAGAAATCATCATCACTGTCATCTTTGTTTGATGAGTCAGAATGAAAGCTTTCACTATCACTAGCATCACTCCCCTCTACTGATGCCTGATAACTCTCATCACTCCCATCACTCCCATGTTTATCAATTTCATCAGCAAAAAGCTCTCTAAATTCTTTTTCTGCATTAATTCTGCTTGTGTACTTTCCATGAAATCAAAGTCCCTAAAATTCATCTCCTCCTGACTAAACTCATATGCTTCATCTCTAGGGGTTGGTGGCCTGGGAGGTTCTTTTCCAGGGATTGGTTGCCTAGGAGGTTCATCTACATACTCAAAGTTCACATTTTGAGTATTCAATTCAGGCCGGGAAGACGATAATGGTTGGATGACAACAGCAAATATGTCTACATACTGGTGTACATTTATTGTGCACATTAACATCAGCTCCTCATCATCATACAATTCAAAACAACCCATCTCCATGTTAGTCCCTGGGAGTCTATACCAATATCTGTGATAACCCCCAAATTCCCCTACATCTTTCATCATCCGACCAATATCTAACATGCTAATTTCATCTACATTGCAGTCATCAAAATAATCAACAGTCCCACCAACATAACAGATAGGATCACTTCTCATTTCCCCACCATGGTGTAATTTTATGGTGAAAAACTCAGGATCTACCAAAAAACCAATTAAAACCACAAATTACATAAAAATGCGCAGAATAACACATAAAAATTGGGGCTTTTAGTATATTATACTTTTAATTGACTATTTAACACATAAAACCAACAATATAACTGGGCACAAGTTTAAACCCTAAAAAACAAGAACAATATCAGCCTAAATGCGTAATAATCACTTATAACAGAGAGAGTTGTACAATATTAATATTCATACCAAAATCAACAATATTTACTATATTTATACACACATATATACAAGTAACGCATACATATACACACATATATACAAAAAACCCTAAGTACAAAGTTATACCTCTATATTCGGGACCTTCACGAGGCTTGTAGATCTCAGCATCGTCTTTACTCCGCAGGTACCAACTCATCTCGTTCGATTAGTTAGGGTTTTGATCGCCAACAGAAATGGGTTTGGCACTTAGGGTTTTTATTTCGTGGCCAAGAGCACTGAAGTGAAATTGGAGGGAATCGGGGTGGGCGTATGTAATATATTGTACCCTTTCTGTAAATTTACTAATATGTCCTTGCCAGCTGTTTTTTATTTAACGCCGTTAGTACACAACTAACGGCTGGGAGGCGGAGCCCCCATAGTGGTTCAAAATTATTAATTTAGACATCACTCTGGCACAAATAAACATTTAGCCATTTCCGTGCAAAAAAATTATACTACAGGCCACCAAAGTGCAATTAAGTCTTCTATATATATCTTTAGGAATGTTTTGTTATCATCAAGGTCCTGAATTTATGCTTTATTGCCATCAAGTATAAATTGAGGGAGATTGTTAGGAATATGTTGTACTTGATGATAACTTCACAATCAATCAAATTGTATAAGTATTGTAGCTGTCAACGGATGAGGATTTATAACTCTATCCGTTGACAGGTAGCTCATCAACGGATGAGGTTTTGTAGCATACTGCAGTATCTCTATGTTATCAATTGATAGTATTTTTATCCACAGTCATGTTGACCATCAATGGATAGGCAGAATAGGGTAGCCAATTGTAAATAAGCTATGCTATGTAATTCTGTTTAAGTGAAAGTGTATCAACGGATATGAAGACAGAACTCTATCAATGGGTACAACTCAAATCTACAATATCAACGGATACAGCTCAAACTATCATCAACGGATGACCGTGTACAATGTCAGCGGATAATCATTAACACTTACTTCTATGCTAAGCTGGGGATTAGCAGTTGATAAAGACAGGTTTGACTGACAGATCACATGGGTTGATAGTAGATACAAAAATCAGTATGGCAGCCATACTTTGGAAACACAGAAGAAAGAAGCATTCCGTTTACACTATGAATACAAGAAAGGTGCAGGGGACATGTCTGTTCACAAGGACAACCTTTCGGCTACATGTGTATTTGGAGTGAAGTAGCAAGTCAACTTGAATTAGATTAGTATTATCTTATTCCTGTAGTATTTGTAAACTTGGGATATATAACCAAGTGTAGCAACTCTTTAGAAGCTAAGAAAACAGATACATTTGCTTAGGGTTTTCTTGAATATTCTTAGAAAGCAAAGAGTTATAAAACGGTAGCTGTGTACATTTGTATCACAGAGTTTTCTTCATATAAAAGCTTCAGGTGGTGCATTTAACCACCTGATTTTATATGTGTTTGTGCATTAATCGTTATACAGCAATTATCTAAGCATAGATTTTTGTAGTTCTTATCAGAAATTTATAAATATCAAGAATTGTATTCAACCCCCCCTTCTACAATTATACAAGTGTGTCATCTGGGAATAACACTAGGTAACAAAGCCGCGCTACGCGCGAAACGAAAACATTTTTAAAAATCGTATATGTAACATCATTGTTCGTTGGATTTTGTTATTTGAAAGTTGATAGGATAAATTGAAACTTGTGTAAAATGTTACTAAATTTCAATGTTAAAGAATTATATTGAAAAGAATTAGCAAAAGAAGTAGTAAAAAATTATTTTATTATTTGTAAAGAATTGATAACTATTCAAAGATTTTTCTAAAAAAATCGATTCAAAACCATTTATATGATTTATTAGTTGGACAAATAATCTCATTATATATTTAAATTTTTTTAAATCTTTAAAAATTTCATAAACTTTGAAAGTGGCAATTATAATATGAACATAATTTTTACTATAAAAAGTATAAATATTAATTATATTTATATAACATTTTGGAAAGCCGATACCCCTCCCAGATGAGTAATAGTGTCAAAGTTTATTTAATTAAAATATTTATTTATTTTGGCACAATATAATGGAACAATGGATGTCTAGTTTTTTTTTTTATCGATTTAACCAACTGAGAAAAGGTTTGGATTGGTTCACTTTAATCAAATTGGTCAAATGCCATGCGTAACTTTTTCATGTGCAAAAGCAAAACCTATCAATATTACTTGTATAATTTGTCCATGTGCAAAGTAAAATCCGTTGCCGATATTATTTACTAACAAATTCTAGATGTTAATCAAAAAATTTACTAACTTAGCACGATCCCACAATCATTAATAATGAATTATTAATAATAATCTCACTTTTATGTAAATAATTATTATTTTAGATGAAAATAATTATTATAGTACTCACATAATGGTTGCTAAAATCTCATATAAATAAAACAAAATAAACATATATTTAATATGTGTAATTATTGATTAATAAAGATACCTACCATGAACGATGATTGAGACTGGGATTTTAGGAGTGTACCTCTCCAAGATCTCACGTTCATTTGTGGGTGGTCATGGGCTCATGGCGATGGGATGCTGTGCTCCTACCGGAATTAGTCGAGTTTCTGGGATCTTTTCAGTTTCCTGTTAATTATTTTCCAATTTGCATTCTTTAATAATTTTTTATTAGAATGTATAAACATTGGTACATGAATACTATCCTAACATAAAATAAGAATTCCTTAATATGAAAATTAACTATAAATAAATTCAAATAATTATTTTATGTTAAGTAGTATTTTGTCATAAATTTAATTATTATTATCGATTTAATTATTTAAAATATATTACTATCATGAAGCTACACAAAAAATAATGAAAACAGTGAAATATCTTTATATAGTTATTTCATAAAATAACCATATAAAGATATTTAGTTTCGTAAATATATATATATATATATATATATATATATATATATATATTTGTAGCTCCTTTTTTTTTAAAGATGGATGCTATACATAAAATAACGAAAATAAAGTTTGAGCCGGGGGTTCGATGTCCTGAATGCTCGCGCGCCACCTTCCCAGAAATTCAGTGAATAAGAAAATGAAGAAGTTGTTTTAAAGTGCTTAGAGCATCTCCAAGAGTCTCTTAGTCCACTCCTAAATATATTATAAATTATTAGGCTCTTAGTAACTTAAGACATTGATTTGTGTGCCAACTCCAACAATGCTCCCTATAATTCCTCTTTATTTTATACTTTATTCAAATTTGAATTCCACTAGAACAAACATCCAAATTCAAATATGTACAAGTGACAATTTATCAAATATTCAAGTAGTAACCGATTTGTAATATAATTTTTTTAATTAAAATATTAATATTTTAAATTAACAAAACAAGATATTCATATACTATTTATTAATTTTATGTATCATTGGTGTAATAAACGAGCCACTGGTAATTTTTATACATCATCAAACTAAATAAAAATGTAGTATCAGGTCAAAAAAAATGTAGTATCAAACTAATTTATCTAAATTGTCTTAAAATAAATTAATCTTTATAAATTGAACTTTGTCATTTGTGGAGATGTATTGTGAGTTGCAACGGTTCTTTTTTACCAACGGTACAATATACAGATGTAAATAACTCTGCTTGCATACTATCAGTTCAACTGTCTCCCCAATTTGTATTTTAAATTCTTTTGCAATGGATCCTCAAGACATCATATCATATTTGGTTCAAGAAGAAGAAGAGGATGAAGATGAAATGAATATTGTTGTAGCCACATTTGCTAAATCCAATCGTCATCGAAATAGTTCCAGTGTGGTCCGTCATGGAGGGTCAGTGTTCAACCACCGTGTCATTCACCGTAACAGAGAATTAGGTAATCAACTTATTTATCGTGATTATTTTTGTGATAATCCTACATATCCAGATTATATTTTTCGTAGAAGGTTTCGTATGCGAAGATCATTATTTGTTCGAATTCAAGCTGCAATTGAGTCCCATGATCCCTACTTTGTGCAAAGATTTAATGCAGCTGGAGTTCTTGGTTTATCACCACTCCAAAAAATAACGGCTGCATTAAGAATTATTGCATACGGACTACCCGCTGATGCAATTGATGACTATGTTCGAATTGGTGAAAGCACTGCGATTGAAAGTTTAAGAAAATTTGTGGTGGCGATTGTGCATATATATGGAGAACAATATTTAAGAAGGCCAAATAGTAGTGATATTCAGAGGTTAATGGAGGTTGCTAAGAAGCGTGGATTTCCGGGAATGCTAGGCAGTATAGACTGTATGCATTGGAGGTGGAAAAACTGCCCAACAGCATGGCATGGGGCATTTTCAGGTCGTTACCATGAGCCGACAATTATCCTCGAAGCTATAGCTTCACATGATCTTTGGATTTGGCACGCTTATTTTGGGCTACCTGGATCACTAAACGATATCAACGTATTGGACCGATCTAACTTGTTTTCTGAATGGGCGGAAGGTCGAGCACCCGAAGTTAATTACACTATCAATGGGCATAATTATAGTATGGGATATTACCTTGCCGATGGAATATATCCCCCTTATCCAACTTTTGTGAAGACTATTTCAGCTCCTCAAGGAAACAAAAGAAAACATTTTGCTCAGATACAAGAGTCTCTTAGAAAAGATGTTGAGCGTGCCTTCGGTGTGCTTCAAAGTAGATTTGCTATAGTACGCGGACCAGCTCGTTATTGGGACATTGAAACGCTCAAACATATTATGCTAGCATGTATAATTATGCATAATATGATTGTCGAAGACGAAAGGGATGTTCAGAACTTGGATTATGATTATGAGACATATGATGGAACTCCATCCATCTCAATTTCTCGTGAACAAACAAGCACTTTTATGGAGTTTATGCAGTTTCATCATCGAATTAGAGATAAATCTGCTCACATACAACTCCAAAATGACCTTGTGGAGCACTTGTGGGAGAAACATGGTGGACAAACGTAATTCAGATGAATACTGATTCTGAAATAGAGCTGTTAGTGGTTTAATTTTACTGCTGTACACTTTAATGTTACTGCTGAACTCTTACCTATTGTCCTGGTTATCCTGTATATGTAGACTAGAACTTGTTGATCATGGATACATATCTTCCCTTTTATGCTTCATACAGCTGCTATTGTTACCATCATCTTGCAAAAAATTCTCTTTAGATCCTTTTTACTCGGTAAACTTCTCCACTGTTTTCTTTTAGATCAATAGTGACAATTGTTATCTCTGTTTTACCACTAATGTTTTGTTTATATGAAGTCGACTGTGCCATAAATGTCGCATTCTGTGTAGAATTGCCTTAGAGAATGTACATATAGTGTATCTTGGTAACCTTCAAAACTGCAGCTATAGAATGTAGACAAATCTGCGCCATTGCGTAGCGCGACAGCTTGATGTTTGATTGCTCCTGCTGTGTTCCTAATGGTCAAGTTCACCGCAACAAATCCTTGCCCCACTACAGATGCATTATTGATTATGTGACATAAACAATGATTAATATAGCACTCACATTTTCTTTTTCTAGAAGTAGTTATGGTAAATTAGTTCTAAAATTCTGTTTGAGCTAAGCAGTTTTGTTTCTTATGTTTGTCCCCCGACTAAATTGGGATTGTTCTCTGTTTGTTTATTGCTGTCTCTCTGCAACAAGTATGGAAGCTGTAAATTTTAAAATGTTTAGTATGTTAATATGTTTCAATCAACTAGTCAGAGTTACTACTATAGTTGGGAAAATACGAGACTTCTCTGAAATTTCTAGTGCAATGAAACAAACAACTTAATCGACCAACTAGTAATATAAAGCTACATTCACGGTTCCAAATTATCAATCACGAGCTGATAGTAAATCATTAAATTGTCAAGTACATAGATTGATAAACCAATTTACAAAAGATTTTCCAGATGAAGAATACATTAATTACTTAGCAAGCATACGTCTCCTTTCAATGATTTCTTGTTTCCTCAAGTTAAAATACTCAACTTCAATTTTTCCCATAGAACTTGTATCCATAGCCATAATTTTAGCATCCGCTTCATCTTGTTCTGCAGCTTGTCTTCTCTTCTCACGTTCGTCTCTCTCTTTTGCTAATTGCAACATTTCTTTGAGATACTCGTTTCTTTGTTTTTTAGATTCAATCTGATCAACTCTTATTTTTTCTAAAATAGCAACTCCATCATCATCTCCGCACTCATTGTCAAATTTCTTTCTTTTCTTCTGAATTTCTTTGGCAGCTTTTCTTCCAATAGGCCTTTCAAGGTCTGCGTTTCCAAGCATTACACAATCCGGAGTTGAGGGAGAAGAAGTTGTTGAACTATCCTTTTGAAAAAGTTTTGGCTTCTTTGTAGCAAACTCAGTATTCCATTTAGGCAAATATCTCAATAGCTTCCAGCAGTGCTCAAGAGAGAAGTTGTGTTTGCAAAAGTCTTTGTACATAACCTTTGCACTCTTAATCTGTTGAAACAAAATCACAACTCTTTTATCATTCATTAAAGTTATCTTATATATATCTATATATATTATCAAAAACAAATCAGAGAATGCCATTGCGTAAACGAATTACCGTATCTTCTTCAGAGTACCCACTTTTTCCTTCCATTTGGTTATAAAATCCTTGAAATTTATTGACCGCAAGTTGAATCACAGACCAACGATGCATTAATGAACCCCAAGTACGATCGAATTGAAAGTCTCCGTGCTTCATAAAGTAGCTGTGCACTCTTTGCCAGTAAGTCCCATTTGTTTGATCAACCCCCGCGATGGGATCCAATGATACATTCTGCCATGCTGAAATTAGTAGTTCATCCTCCTGCTTACTAAAGTTTTTTGTTCGTTGTCTTTTCTCCTTAACCTTTTGTGAACAAAAATCTTGAGATGAGATTGATATTACTTCAGCACTCCCTTCTTCATGATTTTGTGTGAGATGATTATTTAAATCTGGTGCTACATAGTCATCATATACAGAACATTCTGCACTAAGCATATCTGGAAAAGAAGGCATCTTTTCACCATAATTCATCCTTAAATGCACCTATCAAGGCAAAAAGAAAAGTGTATGAAGTTGTAAACATCACCAAAAAATTGTGGAACTCAACAATTTAATTAAGAAACAAAAGTTTAAGAAAAAACCTGAGATTGGTGATTCTGGACTGCAACATGAGCATTAGGTGATGAGGGGTGATTATTCAATATATTTGTAAAATCCATCGATTTTTAGTAATCTCAAGTTTAGAGAATTTTGCTAAGAAAATCCATTTGGTAGAAATGAAAAGTCTGATGTTGAGGAACAAAAGTTTAGTCAAGTATTTATTCTTATTCATGTAAACAGTGGAGGGAAAAAGAAAAATAAAAAGAGAGGGAAAGGGAAATAAAAAAGAGGGAAATATTATGGAAGACTTGGAGGGAACCAATATTTTAATAATAAAATATAAGTTAAGAGCTACTAGTTGCTCTTAAAATAGAGGAGAGAGAATGAGCTCTTAACTTTTTAAAGAGCCTCTAAGAGTCTCTTGGAGCTTGATTTTTATTCTCTCTCCTCAATTTTTGAGTTAAGAGCTACAATAGAGAGTCTCTTGGAGATGCTCTTATAGACTTCCACCTATCTCCTCCTTTTATTAGATATATAGATATAGAAGGCTACGCGCGACTTAAAGTTATTTTTTAAAATTTCATAGTTGATAATATTACAAATCATAATTAATTATTTGATAATTAATATGGTAAAATGAAAATCACGTATTAAGTATATAATGTCGTATATTGTGTTATAATATATATACACACAAAAAATGTAATTAAGTAGTAATATTTTAAGCATTATTGAGAAAGAAAATAATGACAACAAATCATGTTTCAGTTAAAGCACATCATATTTCAAATAGTAAAAAAAAATATTTACAAAATCTGTTATTGGATAACATTTATGAATGTATGCAGATCATGTATAGTATGATGAGAGTCATAGGGTGATTGACTTAATTTGTTAGTGAATTTGGTTGTATGGTGAACAGAAGTTTAATGAAAATATGTATTTTACTACATAATTCATGCTTAATTATTTTTTTACTCTCTTAAAGCACTTATATGAACTTTTTTATATGTATGATTAAAGTGTTATTCGAAGACATTCTTAATACCTCCTTAAATCAATTGCATTTTATTATATATATATATTTAAATAATTTTGTCACGCTCTTATCTAAAATCTTATAATAAATGAATCACAAAATAAAAAAATATATAAGAATTATTAGTTGGATAGAACACTCTGATACTTGAAATAGTAATAAATTTAAAAACAAAAATCAAATATGAGGGAATCATGCGCCACATTTTCAGGAGCAAACCTAGTCCAAGAGTAATCATGCGTCACATTTTCAGGAAATGAGGGAATAAGAAAATAAAAAAACTATTTTCAATGGTTTTTAGACCGCCACATATATATAGATATAGATAGATATGTTGATATATATAATCATTTTAAAAATTTAGCCCGGGTTAAAAAAAAAATTTTACTTAATTTTTTCGGTTGGGCTAGCGGCTGGGCTAGCCCCCTTAGTTCCGCCCCTGTTGTTAACAACGGCGTACTCAACTTATTTCTTATTTGCTTGATTTCTTTATTTGTTTAATAATTTATATTTTTATATTTGTATTTTCAAGTAAACTTTTAATTGCAAATACTTGTATTGATATTATTGTGTTAAATAATATTTTTTTAATTTAATTTTAAAAATATTTCATCAACTTATAAGTAAATTTATCTAAACACGTATATAACTTATAAATATTTTGAGACTTATTACTTATATGATATTTATGTTTTTAAGGTAAAAATTACTTAAGATATCACAAACACCCAAAAAATTCTTATAAGTTGGAAAATACATGTATATTTTAACTTGTAAATAATTCAACCAAAGTCCTGCTACTTGTCTTTCTACATTTCAAAATTGTATAGTGCACTTAATCGTTTCAAATTAATGGTACATTTCTACTTTCAATGTGATTTTTCTATAAAAAAATTTTGAAAGTGTCTTTACTTTGTATTTCTATAATACTTTGTCCCTCACATTTCTTTGCACTTTCCTTTTAAAGATGTTCCATAAATTTTTTACATTATTAAAAATAGTAACTTTTAACAATAAAATACATTATTACATCCACTACTTCACTCCATTTTTTCAACACTTTACATTAATACACCCACTACATTACTTATTTTAACAATAAAATAACTATTACACCCACTATTTCATTTATTTTAACAATATTACACTCACTATCTTTGGTTTCCATGCCCAAACCAAATGTAAAGATTTGGCCGGGACGGAGGGAGTAGATTTTTTTCTCATAATGTTCTTTAATGAAAATACAATAAATTTAATGAGCCATTTTTAAAGACATACACAAAATATATTAAAGAAGAAAATAACTTTTTTATTGTAAACTATAACAAATAATTATAAAATCACCTATTATCGTTTCCACTCTTCAAATTATGAAACGAGACTCTATTTTTAGATGTTGACTGAAAAAAAATCCGTTACCTTGGGTATTTTTTTTTAAGTTGATAACTCGTGTGAAGTATGGGTACGGGTTGAGCACGAATGGAAATTAAAGTATTAATATTAATAAATTATCGAGAATAAATTTAACTAATAAATATTATTTAAATATGTATTTCTAGAGAATGAATGATTAATATATTTAATAAATAAATACTGTTTAATTTTGTAGTTATAGATAATCGAAGTCAAAGAATTTAAAGTATATAAATCTGACGTAATTATGTAATTGTAAGAAATCGAATCCGAGTTTAGTAATAATAAAATTTTGGTTTTTGGTATTTTGGTACTATACTGTGCGTCATTTAAACATGATTTTCCATAAATATAATTATGTAGTTGTAAGTAATCGAACCGAGTCTAATTATAACCAAATTTGATATTTGATATTGTAGTACTTTGATACAATTGCGCATCATTTAAACATGATTTTATACATTAATAAAGAATATAGATTTGTTTATAACTCAGCCCAAAATTTGGAAAAAAGATAATTAAAAATGTTTAACTTAACGATGATAGTGTGCGTGCAATTTATAGCAGCAGAATCTCCGAAAATAACTTAAATCAATTTTAAATATGATGTATAGTAATTATTTATAATAATGTAATGTGAATTTTTCTCTAAACTTTTTTATATTCATTTTTATTTTTAATTTTAGGTTTTTAAGTAAATTACATCCATAAAATGTTAAAAATACAAAATATAGAGAAAGAGAATAATTTTTTATAATATTAATTAAGAATTCTTAAAATTGAAATCGAGGAGAAACATGAAAGAAAAAAAAACTAAGAATATGTATACTGAGTGTTTAACAGAGAGGAAAACTACTCATCTTCACATTGATATAAAATAATACGATTACATTGTTTAAATAGAAAAACAATATTCAAGACTCCTATAATCTCTCACCACCTATAATCTCTCAATAATATCTTATCTTATTCTTGCTGCTCAAGACAAACGTATTCAGACTCCTATAATCTCTCAATTACGATTGACCAAATCATGTTGACATATCAACACTTTATTTCTATAACTAGAATAACAGGATATATGTTTGAATTAAACAAAATATCCCAACAATCTCTCCCTTAATTCAAACTATAGGTTTGTTTCTTCTATGCCCGTCTGGCAATCAACTTTGCCCATCTGGCAATCAGCCCGTATGGCTTTCGTCTTGTCCGTCTGACACTACTAACTTGCCCGTTTGGCACTACTTATTCACCAGCCCGTTTGGCTACTACTGTGCCCATCTCACTCTATCTCGTTTTCTACCTTCAGTAAACTTCTCTGGCATCGCCTCGTCTTTCTCGGCAGCCCTATACTACACATGCATCCCATACTACACATGCAGCTTTACCACCATCTTCTGCAACGCCTACCTGAAACTACCTCCTTCCAACAATCTGCACACCATATGCTGCAACAAAAAAACGAGTTCCTCTTCTTCAATAACAAAATCATTCTTCTTCCTGCTCCTCTTACTGAGGAATCCGCCTGTGACCTTCTCAGCTCCTGGAACTTCTTGTTTGAAATCATTTGCTACGCCCCAAGGAACGCTCGCTTTGATACCATGTTGAAAGAAAAAAAAACTAAGAATATGTATACTGAGTGTTTAACAGAGAGGAAAACTACTCATCTTCACATTGATATAAAATAATACGATTACATTGTTTAAATAGAAAAACAATATTCAAGACTCCTATAATCTCTCACCACCTATAATCTCTCAATAATATCTTATCTTATTCTTGCTGCTCAAGACAAACGTATTCAGACTCCTATAATCTCTCAATTACGATTGACCAAATCATGTTGACATATCAACACTTTATTTCTATAACTAGAATAACAGGATATATGTTTGAATTAAACAAAATATCCCAACAAAACAAGGGAGTTTAGTCCAAAAAAAAAAAAAAAGCCATTAAAAGCCACTGGATTCCAGTGGAAGCGTTGCACTAGTTTCGAGAAGTGAAAAAATAACATCAGACCCTTCCTCTACTCTTCTCAGTTCTCTCTTCATTTAAATCCCAACTACTCCAAAAAACTTAAATCAAGCAACACCTACAGTTACAAACAAGCAAGAAAAAATGGAGACAACCAGGTAAAGTCTTTGGTTAATTTTAATTTTCAGTAAAATATTTTTAATGCAAATCGTTTTCTTGTTTCAGAGAAATGAATGGAAACGGGGCAGATGACAAGAACCGAGTGAAAACCAACTTGGAGAAATCTTTATCAAATCTCGAAGTTGGTCTCGAAACCCTTTCTGGAAAGATTGAAGATTTGAATGCAACTCATCAGAAGTTCACTGCTACTTTCCAATCCTTTCACTCTGCTATGGAACAAGAGCTCAACCTGTTGAAGGAACAAGTTGCAATGCTGAATGATGAAATTCGTAAAAAAATAAGCTCTTAAGATCTTTGGTATCTTAACCATCCTTTGCTTTTGGTTTCGGTTATGTTACAATGCTTGTGAACTAGTACTTATGTAGGTACTTATGTAGGGTTGTTTATGTTTCCAAGAAGACTTCCCCCCTTGCATGTGGATTTTAAGTATTTGTTAGTTTCGAAGAAGACTTTCCCCTTTCGCATGTGGATTTTAAGTATTTGTTATGACAACTAAGTACTTTGCTCTTGTTTAGTATTGCTGTGTTCTGTTCGTTTTTGTTATGTTTAGTATTGCCATATCATGTGTCTTCCGTCTTATTATGTTTTGTTATTGTTATATTATGTTTTGTTATTGTTATGTTTAGTATTGCTGTAGCATGCCCTTATGTTCGTTATTGTGATGTTTAGTACTGCTAAAGGAATGGGTATAGTAATAGATGATTTAACTACTTTTATAAGGTTATTAGGAAATCATATGTATGGTCATAATATAAGAAGGATAAATTGATATTTAGGATCATAAGTATTATGTAAACCTAAAGGAGCATGGTAATGAACAAAACTTTAATGCTCGACAAAAGATAACCATAATGTTTGATAATCCTAGTCTACATGTAAGTACGGTAGTACATAAGGTGGTCCTCCCTTTTGAAAGTATCAAATCTGGAGAATGCTAGCCATTAAGAATGAGGATTGGGACTATCTGATTTAAGAAAATGAAAACTTAGTTGAAAAAGAATCAAAATGGCTGGGACTGCTGTCCATTGGAAGGTATGGAAGAAAAAGCTAAGGAGGGGGATGATAATGAAGAAGTTATTGACTATGCTGAATTGCAAAAACAGGATATGCAGTTTTGGGAAGAACTACAGGTTCCTTTAGACCTGATGGATTTTTATGCTATTGGATTGGGCATTGTTGCAGGATTGTAAGACGAAGCTATAGCAAGGTAGTAATGCAGACGATGCATCAGGAATTTACATAAATAGATATATTGCTGCGTATTTATTAGTGGAATGACCTTCATTATCTATAGTGTGAAAGTGTAAACTTTATATAAATAAAGTGGAATAAACTCTAATGAAAACATAAAACAGTTAACATGAAGCATATCCTTCATTTGTTACCTCAAGTTTCCGATATAGGAATGTTAGAATAAATCATGTACATAAATACAACATAATATATATACATGAATCTCCTGATCAAAACTATGAGTATAGATAAATAGCGGAAGCGTACCTGAATCGAAAGAGGCCATTAATGATCTTGAGAGAGTCCGAAGAGCGCAAGTACTTGAGGGCTTTGATCTTCACTATTCTCCTCTATACGTAAGGATCCTCTATACGTAAGGATGGGGTGTGTGTATTTTCTGAATAGTATGAGACGCGTAACTTTTGTTCTCGCATAAGATTCATTATATAGAGGGAATAATGGGACCAACCCTAATGGGCTAAACCCATAACCGTCCATCAAAGTTATGGGCTTGGGTACATAAGCCATTATAAATAAATATATCTAAATAGATATATATTAGATGTAATAATTAAATATATAAATAAGTGCTATTAATATATTTAATTATTCATTAGGCTCAAGTCTTTATTTAAAAGATTAACAATAATACCCGATGGGCCATAAATAAATGAATTGGATCCCGTCGAATCCAACATTCTCCCACTTGGCCAAGGGTCATTATATCTTCAACATACATATAACAAGACTTTTATTATTGAGCATTACATCCCATAAGAAAGGCTAAATTTTACATCATACTAAAATAGAATTAAAGGTAGTATCATACTCGTATAGAGATATGAAACCATCCTCCAGTTACAATCCAAGTATAATTGCAAAACTTAACAAAAGATATAGCTTAAAGTCATGAACAACATAATATATCATAAGCAATAGCAAATCAATATGTCCATGAGGTCCTTACATAAATGTTTGTTCCATAAACTTCGAATGTGCACAATAATAGAAGTAACAAACTAAATACTTTGTCCAAAAACCATAACATAAGGTGATCACAATACTAGTGTCTTACAATAAAATCCATTAATCAATAAGAAAGATTATCAACCAAACCCATGCTAGCAACATGTTCTCGAAAGAGATTGGGCGATAAACCTTTTGTCAATGGATCCGCCAACATAGCAACTGTGCTAATTTGCTCAATAGACACTTGTTGTTTTTGAACTCTTTCTCGTAGTACAAGATATTTTATATCTATGTGTTTTTTCGCATCACTTATCTTGTAGTCTTTAGAGAAAGATACAGCAGCTTTATTATCGCAATAAATTTTCAGTGGTCTAGAAATAGTGTCAACTATTTTGAGATACGTGACGAAATTCCTCAACCATAGAGCTTGCTTCGTTGCCTTATAGCAAGCCACAAATTCAGCTTCCATTGTAGAAGAGGTATGCAACGACTGCTTAGAACTTTTCCATGATATAGCTCCTCCAGAAAGCATAAAAATGTAACCTGAAGTGGATTTCAACTCATCTTTACACCCAGCATAATCAGAATCCGAATAACCAATAACTTCAAGGTTATCCGTCTTTCGATATGTGAGCATAAAATCTTTTGTACCTTGCAAATACCGCATGACCTTTTTAACAGCTTTCCAATGATCCGGACCTGGATTTATTTGGTATCGCCCTAGCATTCCAACAATATATGCTATGTCTGGACGAGTACAAACCTGAGCATACATAAGACTCCCAACTGCCGAAGCATAAGGAATATTCTCCATTTGATCCAATTCCAGCTGATTTTGAGGACATTGTTTCAAGCTAAATTTGTCACCCTTGACAATAGGAGCAACGCTTGGAGAACAATTTTGCATGTTAAAACGTTTGAGAACTTTATCAATATAAGCTCTTTGTGATAAACCCAAAATTCCATGAGATCTATTTCTATGAATTTCAATGCCCAAGACATAAGATGCTTCCCCCAGATCCTTCATATCAAAATTCTTATGAAGGAATCTCTTTGTCTCATGCATTAAATTCATATCACTACTAGCGAGTAGAATATCATCCACATATAGTACTAAAATAATGTACTTGCTCCCACTCACTTTTAGATATATGCATTGGTCAACAAAATTTTCTTTAAACCCAAATTTTCCAATCACATCATCGAATTTAATATACCACTCTCTAGAAGCTTGCCTTAATCCATATATGGACTTCTTTAACCAACATTTCATGTGTTCCTTGCCTTTGACTACAAAACCTTCTGGTTGTGACATATAGACATCCTCATGCAAGTCACCATTAAGAAAAGCAGTTTTAGCATCCATTTGGTGTAACTCTAAATCATAATGAGCTACTAAAGCCATGATGATACGAAATGAGTCCTTACTCGAAACAGGGGAAAATGTATCATTATAATCAATTCCTTTTATTTGTGTGAAGCCCTTTGCAACCAATCTAGCTTTATATCTTTCGATGTTCCCACTAGAATCAAGCTTAGTTTTGTAGATCCATTTGCAGTCTACAGCTTTGACCCCTTGTGGTAACTCAACTAGATCCCATACATCATTATCCTTCATGGATTTCAACTCATCCTCCATGGCTGCAAGCCATTGAGTTGAATGGTTACTAGCAATAGCTTCTTTATAAGAAATAGGATCAGGTCCCATGCCAAGATTAGACTCAATTTCATCTAAATACACAATATAATCATCCGAGATTGCTGATCGTCTTACTCTTTCTGACCTCCTAAGAGGTTCAGTAGTATTATTGTCATCTTGAGGTGGTTCTTGATGTACATTCTCATTTGCACCAATATTTTTATCATCATTTTCTGGTGCACTAATATCTGGAATGATAGGAATAGAGACATTCTCCTGAATCTCTTCCAGATTTATCTTTCGAGATGTACTCCCACTGACTTCAGCATCCTCAAAAAATACTGCATTTCTAGTCTCAACTATTCGAGTGGTGTGTGATGGACAATAAAACCTAAAACCTTTAGATCTTTCAGGGTAACCAATAAAATGACAAGTAATAGTCTTAGGGTCCAATTTCTTGATGTGTGGGTTATATATTTTCGCTTCAGCCAAACAACCCCATACATGCATATATCCAAAACTAAGTTCCCTTTCAGTCCATATTTCATAAGGTGTTTTAGGCACAGACTTACTTGGGACCCGATTAAGGATATGCATAGCTGTTTTAAGGGCTTCAACCCACAAAAATTCTGGCAACGTACTGTGACATATCATGCTTCGAACCATATCCATAAGAGTTCGATTTCGTCTCTCAGCAACACCATTCTGTTGGGGTGTACCCGGCATTGTGTACTGAGGAACGATGCCACATTCTCGCAAAAATAAGGCAAAAGGTCCTGGATTCTGTCCAGATTCAGAGAATTTTCCATAATACTCTCCTCCTCTATCAGATCTAACAACCTTAATATCTAATTTAAGTTGTTTTTCAACTTCTGCTTTATAAATTTTAAACATATCGAGTGCTTCAGATTTTTCATGCAAAAGATAAATGTAGCCATAACGTGAGTAGTCATCAATAAAAGTAATAAAATACTTATGACCACCTATGCCTGGAGTGTATGGTCCACTAATGTCAGTGTGGATTATCTCCAAGCACTTAGTGCTACGAGTTGCACCCTTTTTGTTTGTTTTTACAAATTTTCCTTTAATACATTTAATACATGTGTCAAAATCTGAAAAATCTAATGGATGAAGAAGTCCTTCTTTAACAAGTCTTTCCATTCGACTTTTGGATATGTGACCAAGTCGTTCATGCCAAAATTTTGAGGAATTCTCATCATTTCTTTTTCTCTTTTTAGAACCAGTTGCAACTTCATCTTGCACATTCATTGAAATTAAGGATTCACTAAAAGAAGCATTCAAACATAATCTGTAAAGGTTTCCCTCTAACAGCCCAGAGCCAATATACTCAGAATAAAGAAATAGAGAAAAACCTTTATTTTCAAATTTAAACGAATATCCATAAGCGTCTAACTTTGAAACAGAAATAAGGTTTCTAGTAATACTGGGAACATAAACAGTATCCATTAAATCCAAATTAAAACCACTTTCTAACATAAGTCGGAAAGTTCCTACAGCTTCAATTTGTACTTTCTCTCCATTTCCAACGAGTAAATATCGATCTCCTTTATTTAGCTTCTTCACGGAAAGGAATCCCTGCAATGAATTAGTTATATGCACAGTTGCACCAGTGTCTATCCACCATGTATTTAAAGGAGCTTCAGATGTAAAAGCTTCATAACAAACATAAATAGATGCATTACCTTTCTTATCTAACCACTCGCGAAATTTGGAACACTCTTTCCTTATGTGTCCTTTAGCTCTGCAGAAGTTACATTTAGGACCTCCAAAGTTCTTTGTGCCAGAAGTCTGTCCCTTGTCTTTCGTGGCAGCTGCATCAATTCCCTTTTTCTTTTGACTGTTGCCATATTTCTTTCCTTTTCCTTTAGCGGGTGTCGTGGTCACAACATGAGCACTTTCAACCTTCTCAGACCTAAGGCGTTCTTCTTCTTGAACGCACATAGAAATCAGCTCGCTCATCTTCCACTTTTCTTTCTGCGTATTGTAGTTGATCTTAAAAGGACCAAATTGTGCAGGAAGAGAAGTCATTATGAAGTGAACGAGAAAACCTTCAGAGATTTCCATGTTCATATCCTTTAACTCCTTTAACTGAGAAGCCATATCATTCATTCTCATAATGTGATCACGAACACCGCTTGAACCATTATACTTGAGAGTGACCATTTTCGAGATCAGTGTAGTGGCTTGAGCCTTAGTGGAAGCCTTGAATTGTTCCTCAATGTTCGCTAGGTACTCCTTTGCATTATCAGATTCGGGAATTGCTCCACGAATTGCACTAGTAATGGAGCCCTTAAGAATCATTAAGGAAACACGGTTGCTATGCTCCCATTTTGCATAATCAGCCTTTAGCTCAGCAGAGCTTTCGGCCGTAATGGCAGCAGGTTTTGCAACCCTTATGGCATAATCAAGGGCAGTAACTCCCAACGTAAGATCAATTTGCTCTTTCCACTTCTTGAAATTAGAGCCACTCAATGGTTCAATGTGTGAAAAGTAGTTGGTAAGTGAAACAGGACCAAATGCTGAATCAAGGTTAATCATAATCATGCACATAAGTACAACAAGTACAATAAATATAATCCACATGATGAAAAACAGTTAGTTCACCAAATAACACATAAGTTAAATAAACTGAGGGATAAACAGTTTATCTAAATAGGAAAAATAAAATACACAAAATTTTTTCCTACAATTAAATTAAATTTAATATTAATATCTTCCGTTGGGCCGATTATTAATACTAAATTAATTTTATCAGTAATCATGAGATTACAAAAAGTAAAATATTAAATTATATCACCGTTGGGCAGAAAATAATTTAAATTCTACAATTTGAACTTTAAAAATTCCGTTTACAAAATTAATATACAAATCTTCCGTTGGGCCGATTCGTACATCAACTTGTACACGTACATTAGGTGATTTTTAATTCTCCTAATAATTAAAGTAAAAGATTTTCGTTGGTCCATCCAATACTTTAATAATTAAGAAATCACTACATTAGTCCGAATATTTAATTAATAATTTTCATGATGGACTAATACTTTAATTAATAATCATAAGTATCCCTTTAAAACAATGTAATAAAAATTAAAACTAATGAATACATATCCTGTACGAAACATAATTTCAATATATATGATATGTAAAAATTATTAGTTTTTAAGAATCATAAAAATACATGTACAGTGTCGACAAGGAAAATCAATTATCACATAATTGATGAGGCTGCTGCATCAATACATGTATGGCCACAAAATTCTAATAATTGATAAACTAGTTTCTTGAACTAATATAGCCAATTATCCTATACATGTTATTGCACTGACTCCGAGTAATATATGAAAACCAAACACGTTAACCAAAAACAAGCTATTAATCTGTCACGTGCGAACCGAGGAACATAGGGAAAAGAAAACGTATGGCACATATATCCGAAAGACAAGATCACTGATTCTGTACATGCAATAATAAAAAATACAAAATCTGCAATATATACATATTAATCATATTTTTTTGGATATCAAACAGAATCCGATTCAGATCAAATTATTAAACTCAAGGAATTAATCTAGGAGTCTGCTCTGATACCAATTATTAGAATAAATCATGTATATAAATACAACATAATATATATACATGAATCTCCTGATCAAAACTATGAGTATAGATAAATAGTGGAAGCGTACCTGAATCGAAAGAGGCCATTAATGATCTTGAGAGAGTCCGAAGAGCGCAAGTACTTGTGGGCTTTGATCTTCACTATTCTCCTCTATACGTAAGGATGGGGTGTGTGTATTTTCTGAATAGTATGAGACGCGTAACTTTTGTTCTCGCATAAGATTCATTATATAGAGGGAATAATGGGACCAACCATAATGGGCTAAACCCATAACCGTCCATCAAAGTTATGGGCTTGGGTACATAAGCCATTATAAATAAATATATCTAAATAGATATATATTAGATGTAATAATTAAATATATAAATAAGTGCTATTAATATATTTAATTATTCATTAGGCTCAAGCCTTTATTTAAAAGATTAACAATAATACCCGATGGGCCATAAATAAATGAATTGGATCCCGTCGAATCCAACAAGGAATGCATGCATTGACTTGCCTAGAGAACATGAAATTATGGAAGCTACTTCTAAAAGTATCATATCTCATAGTCATGTCGAATCTGTAACATACAAAATCACATCTAGGAGCTTGAACTTGAGGTGCATTTTTTGAAACTTGAGTCCTGTCCCACTTCAGTATATTGTTAAAAGAAGTTTTTCTGTCACATTTCTATCCATTCAATGAAGTTTCTCATATTTTTGTTGGAGCATCCATTGTATTGAGTACCACTTGTAACCATTTCTTGATGGATCAAGGCCCTCTCTTTGAATGCTTTGTCATTTAACAACATTTCCACCTTATTCTTGATTTCTCCTCTAGTGATGATCCCAGTTACATCTTTATCAAGGCTCAGCCCAACCTTCCAAACATCGCAAATGTAGGTCTGATTAAGAAACTGATCAGAAAAATAAGGCCAGCAGAGGAAAGGCACACCATTGCTTACACCTTCCATTGTTGAATTCCAACAGCAATGACTTAAGAAACAGCTTACTGAAGGACGATTCAACACGGCCTGTTGATGAGTCCATCCCACCATTCGCCCACGCTTGCCTATTCGAGCCATTACTACTTTCAAGAATACTTCAGACTTCTCATCCATATTATCAGGACGGACAACCCACAAGAAATGCCATACAGAGTGTAAACAGAGAAATGCCAACTCGATCTGTTGAATTTGACAGTATGCGCAATTATGAATGAGAAAACTGAATTCAGCTATCATATTGTAAACCAAGTCCTCCCACTAAACATAACATGAAGATAAAGTGCAGCCACTTAGGTGCACTTCATTCGTCTAGTAGTTTTAAGTTTTAATGTTGACGAGTGTAAGTTTGATGCATAGGTTTCAAATTTTTTCGGAAGTACAAGATTTAATAGAACTCAGTTTCTCTGAGATATATGTATAAATATACTTACCTTTAATTCAGTGTCAATGTGTTATGGATATATATATATATATATATATATATATATATATATATATATATATATATATATATATAAAGGGGATTAAGCACCAAAATACTAATACTGAAAAATAGTCACTGAAAAGAAATGCTATGACTTGCAAGTTCTCACCATCGTTGTCTAGAACTCCATCTTGAATCAGATTTGGTATGCTAAATATCGAGGCTAATACTGCAGCTGATGCAGGCCAGAAACTGCTCTCTTAATCTTCATTCTTTCTGCAACTTCCAGTGCCCATCCCAAATTTTCATCAGCTATGATGCATGTAATTTCGGTGTCATCTGTTCGTTTAATATCTTTAACAAGTTTTTCAGGCTCTCCGGGCATGACTCGAAAAATGTCTTGTGACAGCTTGCCAAGATCAATCCTATCTTCCCAAGGTTCCATCCCATCCGGGATTGAAACCAAATTTATAAGCTCTTCTATATTGTCTTCCTTCGATAATGCCTTCAGAACGCGCTTGTGTATGAACTCGGTGTTCACGAATGTAACCTTGAAACCCTGATTAACTAATTGTAAAGAAAGCTCCGTTTGGGGAATTACATGACCTTGAGATGGATACGGTATAGAATATGCGGATTCCCCATTTTTCTTTTTGCTGTCACAATTTCCATGTGTTTCTTAGTTATTTATTCCTTAACCCAGATTATGAAGTAGATTTATTGGTAACATCTGATTGAGATCTAAAGATGCAGACATTGATTTATCTTGATATGATAGTATTTATGCACTCTCCTTCATCTGTCTATATCTACCCTTGTCCTTTAATTACAGGCCATATTGTCATTTACCGGTCTTAGAACTAATTTAATCATCTTAGACAATGTGCTGATGTGAAATTTAATGTTTGCTCAAGAATTTTTGTTAGCCCAGCCTCAAATATGAAACATATAAGAGAGATTACCATCTTCTAACTAGTAGACGTTGAGTATTGATAGAGAGAAAGTTGGCAGTAATCATCAATCTATCAATATATATATATATATATATATATAAAGGAGGATAGCGGGAGTTTAGGTGGCGCTCTAAGATCGTCTCAATCTATTTTTCTAATTTTCTAGAATTTTAGAATTTTAAATATTAATAAATATAAAAATATCAATTAATATATTAAAAGTAGAATAGGTGTTCGAAATTCCCCGGGAGTTTGGTGGAGCTCTAGAATAGCTCAATTCATATTTATCTATTTTCCTAGAGCTCCTCAATTTTAAATAATTAAAATTAAACTTCCTTCTTTAGTTCCTGTTTTTTTAGAAAAGAAGTCAAAACTTACCTATTTTAACATTAACGTTAACATATTTGAAATAAAAAAGGTTTTCGAATTTGTAGAAAACAATATTTCAACTTCCTTTTCTAACATTAATATTAACATATTCGAAATAATAAAGGTTTTTGAATTTGTAAAGAACAATAATTCAAATTTACATTTACGTATTCGAAATAGAAAAGAGGTTTTATATCCCTATATATATACAATCATTGTTCTAATGATCAAATTTTATCACATGTATCCCTTTTCTTGTTTCTGTTTGCTTTTGTTTTCGTCTTTTTTCTTTTAATTTTTTTATTCATTCTTATTTTTTTTTTAATTCTCAATCTACATGGCTATGTATATGTGTCACTAATTTTTTGTGATCTAATACATATTTTTAATTTATGCATGTACTTTTCATTATTATGTATTCAAGATTTTGAAGGCTTAATATTGATTAAATCTTATACTTGGCTATTCAATTATCATCTTTACGATGATTTTTAACCTATTTTTTTGAAAAAATTTCAACGTGCTTCCTAATTAATTGAATGCATGCTAATATTTATTTTGCTTTTTTAATCTTTTTATTTTCTTCTCTTTTCCTCAATTATATATCTTTGTAACGAGGTTGTGTATTTGGAATTCAAAGCAGCATGATAAGGTTGTAAGTATAATGTTATTTTTTTAACTTTTTTATATTGGCATATATTTGTACACCATTAATTTTTGGTTTAATATGATAGTGTAAGTTATACATATTCTCTCAATTCTGTTTATGTTGGCTCAATTCCTTTTTTTATATATACCAAAAGTATTGGTTGATTTTAAAAAGGTTGACTTCCGATAGTATAAATTTGGACATTCTATATCTTTCCTGTGATAATTTGGCACTGAATAATATTAATTAGTTAACACGGATAAGGAGAATCTCCAGGAGCTTTCTATTTTTCTAAAACTATTTTATTTTAAATAATTAAAATCAAAACTTCCTTTTTTAAGCTCTATTTCTTTGAAAAGAAATCAAAACTTCCTTTTTTAATATTAACATTAATATCTTCGAAATAAAAAAGGTTTTCGAATTTGTATGGAAGAAGAAGTCAAATTTATATATCCGAAATAGAAAAAAAAAATTATATCTATATCTTTATTTAATATTATATAAAGGAAATTTCCCGGACATTTGATGAAACTCTGAAATCACTCAAAAACTATTTATCTAATTTTTTAAATTATCTCAATTTTCAAACATAATATATGCAATCAAGGAAATAAATGATGTTATTAAAGACAAGTCTCACCTCAAAATTATATTATAGTTATGATATAAAAAACAAGTTCTAACCTTTTTTTGTAGAACGGTATCTCCCAATTCTAATTGAATCCTATGAAATTTTCACCGGCGTGTCAATCGAAATCAAAGTCAAAAAGAATTTTAGTATTTAAATTTTTATTATTGTGTACGCTTAGTATTTTTATAATATATACAACGGGTGTCAGCCAAAAAACTCGTGAGACAAAATAGGTACAGAAAAATATGTGAATAATTTTTATTCGGTGGAGCCCTGAAATCATTCAAAAGCTATTTATCTAATTTTCTAAATTATCTTTATTTTCAAATATAGAATATCCAATCAAGAAAATAATTGATGTTATTAAAGGTAAGTCTCACCTCTAAATTATATTATAGTTAGGATATAAAAAGCAAGTTTTAACATTTTTTTACAATAGCATTTCCCAAGAAGATCTCACCAAGGTACAAACCAAAACCAAAGTCAAAGAGGATTTTGGTATTTAATTTTTTATTATTTTGTACGTTTGGTATTTTTATAATATATACAACGGGTGTCAGCCAAAAAAATTGTGAGACAGAATTAGTATAAAATGAATAATTTATCATATTATCTGTGTGTATTTAATTTATACAATATTGTGATCGCTAATTGTTATTGATATTTATAGATATATTTTTTTCTATTTTTTTATTAAATAATCTTTATTTAAAATTTAAAAACTTTATAAAAAATAAGTATATAGTTTATTTTGTTATATATATATATATATATATATATAAATTTGTATAATATTTTATTCACGAATTTATTTATAGATATTTCTCTTTTTGATTTCTTTCTTAAATAGTCTATATTTTGAAAATATTAAAAAATATTACAAGGCCGCCGCGAAACGTGGATTATATGTATTTATTACAACGGGTGTCGGCCTAAGAAAACGTGATACAAAATCGACATAAAAAATTATTATATAGTTTATTTAGTTGTCTATATATATTAAAATTTGTACATTATTGTGTTCATTATTTTATTTATAGATAATTTCTTTTCGATTTCTTTCTAAAATTTATATTTTGAATTTTTAAAAAAAATATTACAAGGCCGCAGCGAAGCGCGGCGCTTTGTCAACTAGTATATATATATAAAGGAGGATAGCGGGAGTTTAGATGACGCTTTAACATCGTCTCAATCTATTTTTCTAATTTTCTAGAATTTTAAACACTAATAAATATAAAAATATCAATTAACAAATTAGAAGTAGAATAAGTGTTCGAATTTATAAAGGAGAAGAATTCGAATTTATAGGGAAGACATATGATTAGAAGTTCTAATGGAAGTATAATACATATTTATAAGGCATACGATTAAAAGTTCTATTGAAAGTGGAATAGGAGTTCGAATTTATAGAGAATAGGAGTTCGAATTTATAGAGAAAATATATAAATAAACATTCTACTAGAAGTAGAATAGGTGTTTGAATATATAGAGCTGACATATAATTAAATATTTTATAGAAAGTACGATCTTCTTAAATTATATATTTTTTATATAAGTTAACTATACTTATATTAGGAAATTCTTTTCATAAATCCAATACTATTGTCATAAAAAAAGTCACCATATTTAAAAAGAAAATAAATGATGTGTTAATATAATAAAAGAACAATCTCATGCAAGAATCCTAAATAAATACAGGAGTATCTATAATATAAAGAGAAAATAAGATGTGTTTTCATTTTCTAAAACTCCAAAAAACTTAGAAAGTCTAGAGAAAGTATAAATTTGAATTCACTCTATTTTTTAGGTTTTGATTTTTTAAGGAAAAAAATTGTTGTGTGAGATAAGTATCATCAATAATATGTAATGAAGTTGGAATTTCGATCCCAAACGAGAGCGGCTCGAAATATGTTTAACGGGAATACGGCTCGCTATAAAAGATTGTACTAGCTATTAAAATACCATATTGATGTTATAAATTTTATTTTATTTTAAGGATTTGATATTTATGGATAAACATTATCATACAAGTAATATATGTAAAAGTTAGGTTTTTTGCTTTAACGAGAGAGCGGATCAATAGTAATAACCGTGTTTAACAAGAAAGCGGTTCATTAAATAAGAACGTATAAAAAGTGTTTAAATATATAATACATAAAATAAAATGTTTTATTGGAAGTAGAATACGAGAACGGTGGAGACGTCACATACGATTTTTTAAAAACTATACATCTTTTTTCTTAAAAATCATTTATTTTAACTTTTTTATACAAGTTTATCTATAATATACAGAAAATATAAGATGTATTTTCATCTTTTAAAACTCCATAAATATTAGAAATTTTAAAGAATATAAAAATTGGAATTTACTCTCTTTATATAGTGAAGTTAAAATTTCGGTTTCAAATAAGAGCGGCTTGAAACGTATTTAACGGGAAGACGGCTCGCTACAAAAGATTGTATTAGCTATTAGAATTTGATACTGTAGTCATAATTTTTTTTTATTTTTACGGTTCGATTTTATGGATAAAAAATATTATATAAGTCTTTATAATATATGTTAAAAAGTTGGGATTTCGGTTTTAACGAGAGAGCGGCTCAATCAAAAGAATCGTATTTAACAAGAAATTGATTCATTAGATAAGATTAATTAATTAATAAAATTTAATATTAATATGATAATATAACGTAAATGTATTGAATTTTTTTTAAAAATAAAAATTGAAACGTCGTCGCGAAGCGCGGCTTTATGAACTAGTTATATTAAAAGAGAGAGTTAATTTAAAATATTAAAAACACTGTTAAGCATCTAAGTGTAATCACTACTTAGCTACAGAGGATCACATTTTTTGTAAGAATATTCAGATTATAGTGCCTATATATATATATATATATATATATATATATATATATATATATATATATATATGGATTTTGTCCACAGCTGGTTATAAAATTTTATGCAGCAAACGAATCTGGATCGTTTGTTGAAGCATCCAACGGCTGAGAGATTGTGCCACAGCAATGCTTTATTGCGGCCACCGCTATGTTTCATTGCGGTGCCTCAACGCTCCCGCATTGTTTTATTGCGGTGCCTCACCTTCAACAATTTTTTTTAAAATACAAAACTACCCATATAAATAAAATAAGGTTAGCATGAGATCGAACTCTTGACCTTCTGTACTGTAGTTAGACTGAATAATAATAATAATGAAACAATTTTAACTAATTGAGACGATAGAGCTTACTATATTTTGATGATAAACCTTACTACATGTCCGGATTTCGAAAGTCGTTCGTTATGAATATTTTTTAAAATTGAATTAATTTTACATTTTAATAATAATTATTTAATGGAAAATTTTCATTGCTACAACAAATTTAAAACTACCCTTATATATAAAATATGTTAGCATGGGATCGAACTCTTGACGTTCTGTTGAGAAGGCAAGGCCAACACTTTAACCCCTAACACAACTGAACTTTCTTGATCTTATTCACCAAATGAATCTATATATATTTAAATTTACATTTGATTAAAAAAATGTGTAGTTAGACCAAATAATAATAATAATGAAACAATTTCAACTAATTGAGACGATAGAGCTTACTATATTTTGATGATAAACCTTACTACATGTCCGGATTCCGAAAGTCGTTCATTATGAATAATTTTAAAAATTGAATTAATCTTACATTTTAATAATAATTATTTATTAAATTTTAAAAATTGTTCATAATGGACGAGTTAATGAATAAACCGGGACACAAATGTATATAATTTTATTTTAAACATCACATAATGTTTTTACAAGAAAAATAAATACAATTTTGTATTTTTTTTTAAAAAAATCGAAAATCGAAACCCTAAATCCAAGACGAACACTAAACTTACAATTTCTAATTGTGTTCAAGAATAAATTTATTGAATCTCCTCATAATTGAACATATTTTGGTTTTCGGTTTGGTTATCCTAAGTTTTGGTTTTCGGTTTGGTTATCCTAATTATTAAAATAAATAATTAAATTACAAAAACAACTCAAAAAGCTAATTACTAATGTTAACGTAATTATATTCTGATTAAAATTTCTTCATCCACTTCTACTTGGACTCTTTTTTCTGCTCCAACAACTCAATTATTCATTTTTTCTAAAGATTTTACTTCTAATTAAAACACTTTACCATTTAATTTAAAACTAATATTACACTAATTAATATATATCCAAAATATCACACCATATCTTTCCGTAATTATTTTTAGTAGTAATTTTTGTAATTAAAACATGGAGTACTTTTTAATTTAAAATTAATCTTGCGATCACTAATATACATCCAAAAATATCTAACCATATATACAAATCATTATTTTTATTAATAAATAACAATCGTTAGATCTAATAATAAGATATATTATATGATTAAATTAATTTACTAAAAATTCAAAGTTCGAACCCGTCAACGACATTTTTAATTTAGAATTTTACAAAATAAAATTTAAACCATGCATTTCATTATATAAATTTATATTAAATTAATATTAAAAAATTATTAAAAATAAGGATTATATAAAAACATAATTATAATGTTAAATAAATTTTATAACCTATCAAAAGAAACCCGTGCTTCGCACGGGTTATAAGCTAGTATTATTAAAATCAAAACAACTAAATAATTGTATACAAAATCTACTACATAGAAATTTGAGATATTTTTAAAATGATTGTTTCACATGTCTCCCACTATATTTAGATTAAATATTTTTAATTAGAAAAAAATATTCTTAACTTAACATTGAAGATATTTAAAATTTTAAAATAATTTATTATGATTTCACATGCCTATTTTATTAATTAAACAAAAAAATAAAAAATTTAAAATGGGCTTTGTTCTCCCGCATTGCTTCATTGCTGTGGTCATGTAAATGACATTTTTTCCACCAGCTTTAAGTGTGTTACTTGTAGTTGGTGGTTGGTTCATTGTTCCATTTTAGCACCGCAATGTTTCATTGCTGCCACCTCAATGAAACGTTGCTACCACCGCAATGTTTCATTGAGGTGGTCGTGGGAATCAATTTTTATCTACCAGGTTTTTAAAAGCAACTTTTGCCAAAAGTTTTTTCCCACTTTTCACATATACACACACTTCAAAATATTAAAGGTTTGGAGGTAAAAAAATTTAAAAAAAAGGTTAGCTCTTCCCCATTTTTCACATATACATACACTTCCAAAATTCATATATACACTTCCAAAAGTTAAGGGTTTGAAGGTTCTTGAAGATCAAAAATTCTACAAAAAAAGGTTAGCTCTCTAATTACCATGGAATATTTATTTAGTTCTTCTACTTCATTGAGTGACCATGATAATTTCGATTATGTTACACCCATAAGAAAAAATCCAGTTTTTCGAAAGTTATTTGTTAAAGATGATATTATAGATGTTGATACTTATGATATGGATAAAGAAAAGATGAACGTGGATGATGTTGGTGGAAACAGAAAATGCCTCTGAAACCTCTGACAGTTCTTCAGCTTTAACCTAAATAACAGGCACAACGATTAAAGAAATAGTCAGGTGGGAAAACAAGACGTCAATGAGAAAACCACAGACAACTAACAAAACAACTACAAAGATGCAACAAAAAGCCCTCTCTGCAGTTCCTAAACCAGACCCCATAAGACTCAAACCAGCTGCAAAAAGAACAACTCTGCTACTCCCCACAACAGACCGCAGTAACGTGTCCCTAACCAGCTTGAAACTCAGAGAAAACCAGGTCCTCTGAAAAGCAGAAAATAGGGTATGAACACCCCCAACCCCACCTGGATCGAAAGGAAAGAAAACAAAAAAACGACCTAAACAAATATAACCTAACTCAGCAGAAACCACAACAAAGACCTGCCACCCTTGAGACCGAAAGACGAAACAAAAAATCTTTTCTAAAAACTGAACTCTATCAATCCCACAAACACCCAGCCAACTAGAGAAACCCAAACTCATGACCTTAAGAATCATCAAGCAATCCCAGACCATTAAAAGTACTTATTGCGCAAGGGGAGATCCCACGAAATATTCCACATTCGTAGAGTACTAAACACTGTACTCGAGTTACAAATCTTTAATCCTATAATTTTCATACGAACCGTTTCCACAATGCACTTAATCACCTGATGAGAATTGCGATACTTGTCTTGAAAAATATGATGATTTCTCTCCTGCCAAAGGAAATAGACTAGGCTTCCTAGCACTAGTTTATTAACTACATTAAAGAGAGTTTTGCTTTTCCAATTCGCAGAAGCAAAAACCACTAAGTCTAGCCAGGAAAGATTGCTAGGAAAAGAAACTCCCAACAAAGTAGTCCTTAACTTCTTCACTGAAAAAACACTCAAAGAACAGGTGATTTAGAGGGTCTGGAAGCTGGTTACAAAAGGCACACCTAGAAATGCCCTTACTCTGCCAAGATTGCATTCTATCCTGAGTTAAAAGTTTGCCCCTAACAGCCAACAAAAGAATAAAGGAATGCTTTGGGACCAAGAATCTCATTTTATTCATACCTAAATTCTAATTCTTGGACCAAGAATCTCATTCAAACCTAAACCCCTAAAACCACAAACCATATACAAGACTTACAATTTGAATTAATCAAAAGTTATCAACTTTAAAGTTATCAACTTTAATCACAACCTATGTAAACAAACATCAATAAAGATACATACAAGTGTAGATATATATAAATTACGAGTAAAAACAACAAAGAAAACAAAAGGGTTGATCAAGAAAATCAAGAACTTACAAGAACTGAACAGAAACTTAAAGAATACAAGAAATTTCGAGAAGGTAATGTATCGATATTTTCGAGATTTCAGCTGCTAGTACTTGTTCGAGTTGCGAACGCGAATCGGAAGGTAATATAACGATATTTTGGGGATGAGGAGGGGGAATTAGGGGTTTAGAGTGGTGGTGATTGAGTGAAATAGAGGTTAATTGACCTTCAATAGCGTCGATTGCGGTAGGGGCAAACTCTGTGCGTTTAGAGTGGTCGGGAATTAGGGGTTTCTCTGTGTGTTTGTGTAGCCATTTGTTTGTAAAAAGAAGGGTATAACAGAAATTGCGCAAAATCATGTCTACCGCAATGTATCATTGCGGTAGCGGCTATGTATCATTGCTGGAGATGTTGCTACCGCAATGTTTCATTGCTGGAGCAATTAATCCCAGCCTTACATTTTACAATTTAACGGCCCAGATATGTTGGATGGTTTTTAAAATTCATCCAGCTGAGGTTGTGGAAGGGCACCCTATATATATATATATATATATATATATATATATATATATATATATATATATATATATTGCCAATGATTCCTCAGCCTTTTTATTAGGTTCTTTAGATTATTTAAAAAGAGTTTTGAATTAGATATCTCTTGTCCGTGGTCCATAATACTGTATTGCTCAAGTTCTTGTCCAAGCTACCTTCTTCGACACTACAAACCATTACAAATGAAGAAGTTATTGGTTTTGCTGAAATGCAAAAAGATGACATGCAGTTTTGGGAAGATTTTCGGGCTAGACCTGATGGATTTTCATGCTACTGAACTGGGCAGATGCAGGAAGGTTACATGAAGCTATCAAGGTAGTAATGCAGACCATGCATCAGGAATTTACGTAAGCAGATATATTGCTGCATTTTTATTAATGGAATGACCTCCATTATCTTCAGTGTGAAAGTGTATAAACTTTGTATACATAAAAGTGGAATTAACTCTAATCGAAACATAAAACATTAACATAATACACATTGCATATTCTCATTCATTTTGTTACCTCAAGTATTCGATGTAACAATGTATGCATTGGTTTGCCTAGGGAGTATGAAATAATGAAAGATGGTTCTAAAAATATGTCTTAACTCAAAACATACCAAACCACATCCAAAGGCTTGAACTTGAGGTGCATTCCTTGAAACTGAATCCTGTACCACTTCGGTAAATTAGTGAAAGAAGTATTTCTGTTACATTGCCATCCATTCAATGAAGTTGCTCATATTTTTCTTGGAGCATCCACTGTATTGAGTACCACTTGTAACCATTTCTTGATGGATCAAAACCCTCTCTTTAAATGCCTTGTCATTCAATAGTTTTTCCACCTTATTCTTGATTTCTCCTCTGGTGATAATCCCAGTTTCATCTTTATCAAGGCCCAGCCCAACCTTCCAAACATCACAAATGTAGGTCTGGTTTAGAAACTGGTCAGCAAAGTAAGGCCAGCACAGGAAAGGCACACCATTGCTGACACCTTCCATAGTAGAATTCCAACCGCAATGACTCAAGAAACAGCCTATTGAAGGATGATTCAGCACGGCCTGTTGAGGAGTCCATCCCACCATTCGCCCACGCTTGCCTATTCGAGCCATTAATGCTTTCAAGAATACTTCAGTCTTCTCGTTCATAGAATCAGGACGGACAACCCACAAGAATGGCCTTTTGGTGACCTCAAGTCCAAGAGCCAATTCTTCGAATTGTTTTTGGTCAAAAATTGTGAAACTTCCAAATGCTACATATATAACTGATTGGTCTGGATGTTGGTCTAGCCATGTTAGGCAGCTTTCGTCAGCCGTCCAGAAGTATCCTGATGATTTTCCGAGCTGATGGTCTGCAAGAAGCGGGCCAATGGGTAATATTTCAGGAAAAAAGCCTAATGCAGCAGGCTCTAGCACATAGGATGTGTTGCAAATAATCCGGTCTGCCAATTTTACAGTTCGGTTAGTTTCTCCCAAAAGGTTGAAGATGATTCTCTCCGTCTTAGAGTTACCAAGAGAGGTCCATGAAAATTGGTTAGGGTTCATGGCGGGCATTTTTGAAGTTAGAGTTAGGGTTGAGCAAAACCGAACCGAAACCGAAAAACCGAACCGAAATGTTGAATTTCGGTTCGGTTTGGATTGTATTTTTCTGAAAATTTCGGTTATTCGGTTTTTCGGTTTAAACCGAAATTTATTTCGGTTCGGTTCGGTTTTTTTTTTAAAAAATTCGGTTCAAACCGAAATAACCGAATTATATATATATTTTATTTATATTATATATGTATATATTTATATTATATATATATGCATGATTTAATTATTTCAAAATTAAGTTTAAATATTTAAATTGATAGTTTGTGTTTTATTTTGTTTTAATTGTTACATATTTTAATATAGTTGCTATTAAAATTAATTTTAAAATTAAAAAAAATAATATTATATATAATTTTTTTTAAATCGGTTCGGTTCGGTTTTGGCAAAATATTTCGGTTCGGTTTTTCGGTTTTTTGGTTCGGTTTCTACGGATAAATCGGTTTGGTTCGGTTTGGTATAAAAATCGAATTTCGGTTATTCGGTTTTTGTTATTCGGTTCGGTTAAAAACCGAACCGACCGAATGATCACCCCTAGTTAGAGTAATTGTTTCGCTTCTCAAGATAGTTCCTGCATTAAATTTATCAAACGAATTACCAAACTACCAAATTGTACCAAAATAGTGTATACAAATTTGTCTTTGTTACGGTCAATTGAAGATGCACAATGATATAACCATTATTTCACCTTATTTTGGTTACGGCTAATTGAAAAAATTTAAATACTCGAGCCACATGCCTGTATTGAGGATATAATCCTCAGCTCTTACCATTCACTTCTTTGTGTGATGAATTGAATTTCCTCAATTTTTATACTTTATATGCAATAAGGTGCTGAACTTTAGCTTTCTAGCTTCTTCCCTTGGTAACTGCTGTCATATTTTTCCAAAAACTTTACAGACTGTAAAAAGAAAAATCGCCAACTATGTTTTCGGAATTTAATGGTATATACACGGACGTTAGTGAACAAACCAATTCAGTCATTAAGTTGTGTAAGTCCTTCTACAGTTCTATTATACTTAAACATAACATGTACTGGATATACAAATAAACACATTCTTTTTACATCAGTGTCAATGGGTAAGTGTTATATAACCATAATTTTACAGTTTTACTATAATATAGTTGATAGAAAGAAAAGGTATGACTTATGAGTTCTTACCATCACTGTCTAGAACTCCATCTTGAATCAGATTTGGGATGCTAAATATCAAGGCCAATAATGCAGCTGATGCAGGCCAGAAAGCTACACTCTTAATGTTCATTCTTTCTGCAACTGCTGTAAATTCATAAATTTGCAGAAATGAATAATGGCTGAGAAATGAAAATCATATTGCTAACTGAATTGTTTGTTACAAAAGCTAAACATATCTGTACATCTATTGGTCTATTTATACAAATATACATTTGGCGGGAAAATTGTAACTAACTATCTAGTTGACTATTTGTTGACTATTCTATTTCTATTAACATCTAAACTAACAAACTAATAGAAATAATAGAAATAATTAAGTAATTCCAACACCCCCCCTCAAGTTGGAGGGTAAATTGCTTACACCCAACTTGGACAAAATAAGATTGTGTTGAAGGCCTGTCAAGGGTTTGGTAAAGGCATCGGCAAGCTGTGTGGAAGTAGGAGTATAGCTGAGTGAGATCAAACCAGATAGTAATTTTTCCCGAACAAAATGACAGTCAATGTCAATGTGTTTGGTTCGTTCATGATAAACAGGATTCTTGGCTATATAGATGGCTGCCTGATTGTCACATTTGACAGGAATAGGAATAACATTTGGCACTTCTAATTCAGTGAACAAACGAGACAACCAAGCAAGTTCTGCTGTAATTCTACGAAGAGATCGGTATTCAGCTTCTGCAGATGACAATGAAACTGTGTGCTGTTTCTTTGATTTCCAAGATACAATACTGTCACCTAGGAGAACAACAAATCCACTGACAGATTTCCTTGTATGAGGACAAGCTGCCCAGTCTGCATCACAATATCCTTGTATGGAGAAGGATGGTGAATTGCTAAAGAATAATCCTTGAGAAGGATTATTTTTAAGATAACGAAGTACATGAAGAGCAGCATCCCAGTGTGGTTGTTTGGGGTCAGACATAAATTGGCTAAGATGCTGAACACAGAAAGAAAGATCTGGTCTAGTATGAGTAAGGAAATTGAGTTTTCCAACCAACTTTCTATACTGAGAAGCATCAGTCAATGGTTCACCCTGATCATGTAATAGTTTGACATTCAAATCCAAGGGGCTTACCACTGGTGTAGATTGTGGTGTATCAAATTCTTTAAGCAAGTCTAAAGCAAATTTTCTCTGTGAAAGAATAATTCCAGTAGGAATATGATCAAACTCAATGCCAAGAAAGTAATGAAGTTTCCCTAAGTCTTTGATCTTGAATGTTGAGTCAAGAAACTTCTTAATATCTGTGATTTCATCCATATCATTACCAACCACCATTATATCATCAACATAGACTGCTAAAAATACCACAGAAGATCCATTTTTCTTATAAAATAGAGAATAATCATTCTTTGAAGTTTTGTAACCTCTGGACAGTAGGGCTGAGTGTAATTTGGAATGCCATTGTCTAGATGCTTGTTTAAGACCATAAAGAGATTTCAAAAGCTTGCAAACCAAATTCAAACTCAAATCTGAAACAACAAGGCCTGGTGGAAGTTTCATGTAAACATCCTCATCTAAATCCCCATGAAGGAATGCATTATTTACATCTAATTGTGACATATGCCATCCTTTCTTTACTGCTACAGCAACAAGAGTTCTAATGGTTGTCATTTTAACCACAGGGGAAAAGGTTTCATTGTAATCAATCCCATGTTTCTGGGTAAAACCTTTTACTACCAATCGAGCCTTGTATCTTTCTATAGATCCATCAGCATGATATTTGACCCTAAATACCCATTTACAAGAAATTGGTTTCTTACCAATTGGTAAAGGAACAAGTTCCCAGGTATTATTAGCTTCAAGAGCAGAAAATTCTGCAGCAATAGCTTGTCTCCATTCAGGGTATTGAATGGCTTCTTCATAAGAACTTGGTTCAGTAGGTGGTGAATTCAGAGAAACAACATTATAACATGAAGAAGTAGGAATAATGTGTAAGTTATCAGTCATACAAAGACTTGAAAGTGTACAAGCACAAGTAGCTGTAGCACAATGAGATGACTGATAAGTATGAATATAATCATTGAGATATGATGGAACTTTGGTTTGTCTAGTAGATTTTCTAGGTAAAACTTCAGGTACAGAATGAGAAGTAGAATCTGATTGAAAATTAGAATCTGAATGATGAGATGTAGGAGTGAAAGAATGTGGTGAATATGATGTTATGGTTGTATTTGTATCAGAAATATTTTGTGAAGTGGTTGTATTGTGTGTAGTGTCTAATGATGTAGGATAATCAGGAGTAGATAAAGGAATACAATGTGGTGATTTGGTAAGAAAGTAAGGAAAAATTTGCTCATGAAATATTGCATTTCTAGATATGTGAATGGTTTTAGTTTCTAAATTCAGAAACTTGTAAGCTTTCTTACCATATGGGTAACCTAGAAAAATGCAAGGAGATGCTCTAGCAGAGAATTTATTTCTGTGTGCAGATTGAGTAGAAATGTAACTCAAACAACCAAAAGCTCTAAGATGATGATATATGGGTTTATAGCCAAAAAGAATTTCATAGGGTGACATACCATGAAGCAATTTAGTGGGAAATCTGTTAATCAGATAAGTAGAAGTTAAGATGCAATCTCCCCAGTATTGAATGGGAAGATTAGACTGAAAAAGTAAAGCTCTGGCAGTTTCTAATAGATGTTTGTGTTTTCTCTCCACAACACCATTCTGTTGTGGAGTGTAAGCACAGGAAGTTTGATGAATTAATCCTTTAGAGAGGAAGAATGTAGTAGCTATAGTGCTTGAACCTAGTTCTAGAGCATTATCAGTTCTGATAGATTTAATAACAGTAGAAAATTGAGTTTCTACCATTGCAATGAAATACTTAATGAAGTCAAAAGCATTTCCTTTACAACTGAGAAGATGAGTCCATGTGGTTCTGGAGAAATCATCCACAATGGTTAAGAAGTACTTATACTTGTTATAGGTTTGAACTTGATAGGGCCCCCATATGTCAACATGAATAAGATCAAAACATTTACTAGAATGAATGGAACTTTTAGGAAAAGGCAGTTTATGTTGCCTAGCTTTAGCACAAATTTCACAAGAAAGTAATGAAGTATCATCACATTTATTACAAAGATTAAGATCTTTTAACTTGTAAAGAGGTAAATGACCTAATCTTGAATGCCAAGTAGAAACAGAAACATTACAAGCAGTTTGAATACTATTACAAATAGCATTTGAATTAACAGATGAAAAATGAGCAGTAGATGAGTTGGCTGGAAAGGATGGAATTGAAGCAGCATGAGAAAAGATGTAAAGACCTCTGTGAAGTCTACCAAGAACCAGTGGCATCTTCAGAGAAGAGGCCTGCAGATAACAGTTTTCATGTGAAAACCATATTTGATATTGTAATTGTGTAGTAAGTTTGTGAACAGAAAGCAAGTTGAATTTAAAAAGAGGAACATATAAAACATTGTGCAAAACAATGTTTTCTGATAGAGGAATTGTACCATTATGAGAAATTGTAACAATATCTCCATTAGGTAAAGAGATTGTAATAGGAGTAGATAATGGTTGTAATGAAGTAAATAGGGATTTATGAGCACACATATGATCACTAGCTCCACTATCTATTATCCAAGTAATGCAAGTAGGTGTGGTAAAACAAGCAGTATGAATAGAATTACCAGCAAAATTAGCAGAAGATGGAGTAGAGTTGTCTGAAACTTGTGCTGCTTTTAGTAGATTAACCAGCTGAGAGCATAATTCTGGAGACAATCCATTTAGCATAGTAACATTGGACATTGTGTTGCTCTGATTAGGAGAAACTCCAGAAACACCAGATTGAGTAAAAGTGTCAGAAGTATTGTCTTCCAATGAAGCATTTTGAGCAGAAGAAACAGAGTTTGCAAATCTTTTATTCTTGGTGAACTTGAAATCAGCAGGGAAACCATGAAGTTTATAACATTTTTCAACAGTGTGTCCTGGTTTCTTGCAATAGTTACAGTGAAGATTGGACTTCTTAGAATCAGAAGCAAATCTATTTGTTTGAGTTGAATTGTGGAATCTTGATTGAGCAGCCAAGGATGCTGAGTCTGGCAAAAAATGCACCCCTGAATGAATTTCCCTTTGAGATTCTTCTTGAAGAAGAAGATTATATACTTGACTTATGGTAGGCAATGGTGATCTCATCAAAATAGAACCTCTCATTACAGCATAACTATCATTAAGACCCATAAGTAATTGAATCACTTTCTGATCTTGTTGAAATTTAACCAGTTTCTGTGAAGCACCACATTTGCAACCACAGGTGCATAAAGGAACAAGGCACAAAGCATCAACATCATCCCAAAGTACCTTGAACTTAGTAAAGTAGTCAGCAATGTTACTATTCCCTTGAGATATTTCATTCAATTCTTTGTGCAGTCCAAACATTTGTGTTCCACTTGAAACACCATATCTTTCTTCTAATTCTATCCAGATTTGATGTGCAGTTGTGGCATAGATTACACTACGTCCAATGGATTTAGAAAGAGCTCCAAGAAGCCATGAAATGACCATATCATTACAACGTGACCAACTCTTAAAAGAAGCAGAATTAGCATCAGGTTTAGGAAGAGATCCATCGACAAAACCTAGTTTATTTCTGGCTGAAAGGGCAATTGACACAGATCGTTTCCAATTTGCAAAACCAGTGCCATCAAAAGACTCGCTAACTAACTTCATACCAGGACTATCAGAATTTTGGAGATAAAGTGGATTATCTTGTTGTTGTGAATTCAGATTTGTGTAAAGAAGATTTCTCTCTGTGTGTGTTTCATCATTTTCATGATTATCATCATGAATGTGAACACGAGAGCTTGACGCAGCCATTACCACTTGATTGACAGATATATGAAAGTGTTTGATAAAAATTCACAAAGAACAATATGAAGAGAAAGAAAAACAAACAGAATTAATCAAGAATAGTTGAGAAAACAGTTATGATTAAGGATTAGATTTCCTTATTAAACTGCAATATGTAAAATCGATGAAGAGAAACAATAATCGAGTCAAGATTGAACAGAAAAAGGCTTTAAACAAGATCAATCGGCAAATTGTTTAAGCAAATTGTTGAAAAAGAACAAGAACTAGCAGAAATTGATGTGAAATTGTTAATATGAGATTAAGCAAGACAAACCTAGAAAGAACAACAAAGAAATTGTTGATCAAAGATGAAAATCGTTGATTGAAAATGAAGAACGTTGATCGGAGATGAAGAACGTCGATCGGAGATGAGGAACCTTGATCGGAGATAAAGAATCTTGATCGGAGATGAAGAACCTTGCTCTGATACCATGTAAATTCATAAATTTGCAGAAATGAATAATGGCTGAGAAATGAAAATCATATTGCTAACTGAATTGTTTGTTACAAAAGCTAAACATATCTGTACATCTATTGGTCTATTTATACAAATATACATTTGGCGGGAAAATTGTAACTAACTATCTAGTTGACTATTTGTTGACTATTCTATTTCTATTAACATCTAAACTAACAAACTAATAGAAATAATAGAAATAATTAAGTAATTCCAACAACTGCCAGTGCCCATCCCATATTTTCGTCAGCAATAATGAACGTAATTGCATTGTTATCTGTTCGCTTAATATCGTTAACAAGTTTCTCAAGCTCTCCTGGCATGACTCGAAAAATGTCTTCTGATAGCTTGCCAAGATCACTCCTATCTTCCCAAGGTTCCATCCCATCTGGGAGTGAAACCAAATTTATAAGCTCTCCTACATTGTCTTCTTTCGAGAATGCACTTAAGACGCGCTTGTGTATGAACTCAGTGTTCACGAATGTAACCTTGAAACCATGCTTTACTAATTGTAATGAAAGCTCTATTAGGGGAATTACATGGCCTTGAGCTGGATAAGGTATAGCTAGAATATGCGGATTCCCCATTTTTCTTTCCGCTGTCACAATTTCCAAGAAAAATATGTGTTTTTCAGTTATTTATATTCCTGAACCCAGATTTTGAAGTAGATTTATAGGTAAGATCTGATTGAGATGCCAAAGATGCAGACAATGATTTATCTTGATATTCTTGTTTGTCCAATAGTATATGTACTCTCCTTTTTCTGTCTATATATACCCTTGTGCCATGTAAGTTTGCCTTGTCTTAAACATCTTAGACAATGTTTTTCTACCCTCATTTTTATCAACATCTATTGTTTTCGGCTTTCTTAATTAATTTTTTGTAAGTGGAATAAATTAATATAGATGGCAATCGGCAGGAAGTAGAAAGATAATCAGACAATGTTAATCAGACAATGTTTCGTTACATTTTTATAATGTGCCTTCACCCTACTCTCGGACATAATACAAAAGTTTGAAAGATACTTCTGGCTGGATAATGTGCTAGTGTGAAGTATGAGATCTGTATACTAGCTTGCTGAAATTATTTATCACATGGAATCTGTAATTAAATAATCCTTCAATAACAGATTATTGAATATTTCCCCTGTGCTATATGACAATTGTCGCGGAAATAAAGAATTAATATATATGTCATTAATTAATTTATGTTTGTGTAGTTTAGAGATGAATAATGTATTTATCTATTAGTTTTATATGTGGGGTTAGGAGTTATTCATTAAGTAATTTATTTTTAATAAAACTCAATTGTTTATCGAACTTAGTACATTAGGTTATTTAATTAGGGTTCCTATTTTCTATATAATTATTGTAATCCCCACATTATTATTAAGACTTGATTATTGGAATTTATCTGAATATTATAATTGGGCCTCTTTGCATGGGTTGCAATCCATAGTTTTTCTACCTTTTGCGGTTTTGGGGTTGGGAAACCCTTGGGATAGTGGTTCTTCTGCGGTTGAATCATCCAAGCTTATCGTTGTTCTCGTTTTTAGTTCACATATCCATCTTTCTATAATATGTCCTACATCAAATTGGTATCAGAGTCGAATTCTTGCTAGTTTTCATCGTGTTTGTCCTTCCAGTTCGTAAAAGTCAACTGCTTATGAAATTCAAGTCACTTTCATGGTTTGTGTATTGTTCATCAGGAGTCTGTTCCTATGCCCAGGGGCAGGACCAGCGCTGCTACTCCCCTGGTGCCAGACTGAGCCAGTTGCTGTTACTTTATTGAGCCGGGGTGAAACTCAAAAATTACTTGAGATTTTTTCAGCCATTGTAACATGGATTAATAAATATAGAGAAGAGAAATGAAAGGCATGCCATGACATGTGAATGGTGTAACTGAAAATGACTAAATTGTTTTGGTTAGTTTGTAGATAATGTACTTTGAGCCCATGCATAAGTTGTAATGTTATCCGAGATTTCACTCTATAGTAATTAGTGCATATGCGATTGGGTAATTAACTTTGGTATAATTATCCTGGAGTAGTCTCCAGAACCAGAACTTCTTAATTACTTCGATATTACCAGCTGCTAACTAGTTGACATATTTAGTACTGATCAAGAAAAAATTGGCAGTAAATATTTTTAAAGAGAGTTAATTGAAAGTGTTAAGTAGTACTGTTATGCACTTGAATTATGTCCACTAGAGCACAGAGGATCGGATTACATATTTTTTTAGAATATTTGGATTGTAATGCCTACACATATTGCCAATGATTATTCTGCCTTGTTTTCTTCAGAGCATTAGTAAAAAAGAATTTTGAACTGTAAATCTCTAATCTATTGTCCCATACCATAATACTATATTGCTCAAATTCTAGTCCAAGCTGCCTTCTTCGACACTATACAAAATTTCATCTTTCGAATCCAGATCCATGGTTCTATAATATCCCTCACCAAGTAGGCAAGTAGCAGGCTGACTGCTGTTCAAGCAAGGACACTCAGGCCGAGTTCAGAACCTGGATTACATGTTTCTGCTAATGTCATGCTTTCACAAGTGCCAACGAGAATTTCAAACCAGAGTTTTCTTGTGGCCTCGTCTCTAAAAGCGATTGTTGCGGTACACCTGGTTTGTTGGTGGGCTGGTTTTAGGATATTTGATACCTCGAATATTTAGCAAGCTTTTCTTTCTAAAGGAAAAGATTTAGCAAGTTTATGAAACCATTCATTCATAACATATTGAATGAATCATACCCACCAATTTTAGAATAAAGGCCCAAAATATCACAATTTTAAAGCAATTGGTCCAAAATATCACAACTCAAAATATTGGTCCCAAATATCACTTCAAAACAAAGGATCGTGTAGCGTTTTAAGTTTTTTTTTTTATTACTGGAAACGCTATTGCGTTTAGCGTTCTTATTGTTTTTTCATTTTTTTTTTATTAAAAAAATGTAAAACGCAAGATAGATTAGCATTTCATGTAAACAATTTGTTAAGTAGAGTTTCCTTCCTTTGATGAGTGGTGTTGGGAGTGGCGTTGGGGAGTGGCGTTTTGACATTTTTTTAATTTTTTATTTATTCTAAAAGTACTGCCCAAAGTGCTAAGTGGTGGAACACAATGGTGGAGAAATTTAATCCGAATGGTGCTGATCTGGTCAACTGGTGGAGAAATTTGGGCCTCATTAAAATATTCAATTTTTTATTTAAATGTTTTAAATTTATCTATATTATTTTAGGGTTCAACAATTAATTTTGGGGTTCAACATCTCCATTTTGGGTTTTAGAAATATTCATAACGATGTCTAAACCGTATACGAACTTAGGATTTAGGGTAAACAACTCTAAACCTAGACCCTAAATCCTAACTTATCCTAATTTTTAACCCTCTTATTTCAAATAAAATTCTACCAATATTTCGAGAAAATTATTTCAAATGTACCCTTTTTTTTTCTTAACTCTAAAATATTAGTTTATGATTTGGTTTAATCATAATATGTGAATGGGTTTTGTAATATACGAGGCTTGATATTTTATACATAGTTTAAAAGTGATTAACTGCATAGTTAAAATTTTCTTTCTTGTGAAGTTTAATAGTTATATTAAATTATATATTTTTATTTTTTACTTGCAAAATTATGATTTGAAATTGTAATATTATCACACCCACAAAATGTTTGTAAAACTAAGATATTATATATACGGTCCCGTCCGGAAAAAAATATTGTTATAAAAATCAAATAATTATTTGATAATTTTTTAAGATGTAATGTACTATTTTTTATATGTAATATGAAAATAATAATATTTTTAATAAAAGTTAAAATTGAAATTGTAAAAGTTGCACGCCGATGTAACCAAGAATATGGAACCAATATTCTCAAGAAAAAATAATTTGAAAGAAAACTGAAATTTATCGAACAATTTCTTTTTAGTTGGTTTTGAGTCCCGTATTCTCATTTGCTTATGTGTAGTTTGGTAAATACGGTAACTGTATATGGCGCTGTTCTTTTCTACTCTCTCCTCTGCTTCTCCTTCCTTTTCCTTTTCTTTCCCTCTTTCTTATTCATCATCTACATCTTCTTCTAAGTGCTCATCTTCATCACCTGGCTTCATCATGAATCAAAGCAAACTGATGGAGTTCCCGTACGTGTCGGCCCCACACAGAAATCTGATGGTGGATATTGTATCTAAAGTGGAGGCCCACCTATCCTCTTCCCTACTTCCTTGTACACTCCCGCAGGATGTACAGTACTTTGAGAATCAGACCAGTACTTCACATGCTGCTCTTCTTCTTAGATCTGCCGTACCATCCTCCCAGGTATCAACACTAGCCCATATCATGTGTGTTACTTATACAAGAAATACGGATAATAATAATAATAATTATTATTATTAGCGAAATAGAGAATATTTGCTTGTTCTTTTGATTATCTTTGTTATTGATTAGGTGCTGACTTTATATATAAACAATCGTTATATTTTAAACTAATCAAGGTTTATTTTATCATTATTTCACTCTTGCTTACCATCAATTTTAGTAATTTGTTACCTGGGATTTGCTATCCTGTTAATAATTGATTCCAGTTTAAGCATTACAACCCCCCAAGGCTTATACCACAAAGGGATTGTCTTTTTTTAAGGAATTGTTTTTTTAGATATTTAGGCTTTGGATGCCGGTTTAAATTTTTACAATTGTCTGGTTATCATTATGGATTGTTTTAGAATATTCATTTTGTAATTACTTAATTAAAGACTTGGCTATGGGTACCGGTGACTTGTTCACGATTGTAATTACTTAATTAAAGACTTGGCTATGGGTACCGGTGACTTGTTCACGATTGTAATTACTTAATTAAAGACTTGGCTATGGGTACTGGCAGTGGCGGAGGCAGCTTTTGATTTCAGGGTACTCCAGGGGAAAAAGTTATCTAGGTTTTGTTCGATCCCAGGCCAGGAGTTAATCAATATGTCATATGATCGGTGGCAATTATACTGAAATTTATGTTGGGACTCTAAAAAACCAAAAAAAAAATAAAAAAATTGGTGGACGGGACTCTAAAAAACCAAAAAAAATAAAAATAAAATATTGGTGGACAATGGACTTAAACCGGTGACCACATTGTAAACACACCCTTAATGGCACACTGTGTACCAACTAGGCAAGATACTACATAATCATTAGGAGTTAGATATGACTAAGATATCTAAAATTTCATGGTACGCGGGCCGACCTCTCGGTTCCATGTGGCTCCGCCCCTGGGTACTGGTGACTTGTTCACGCGAATTGCTGCCAGGCAATAATTGTTTCATTATGCCAAGCATAAGAGAAGATGTTAGTTAGGAGAGTTGGAGGAATCCATTTTAGGAGGGAAAGGTATTTAATACAACCAAAAATCTATAATGTATACTTAGAGTAGGTAAAGTAGAGTCAGAAAAATTTATGAGGAGCGACATTGGACTATCTTAAGAAGGGAAGCAGGCCAGTGAATCTGAGATTGAGGGAGTGGAAAAGTAGACTACACTACTGTAAATTAAAGCTTATTTGGCAATGATAGTAAATTAATAATAATACTACTACACATTCCCAAAATAGTTACAGGTGATATTACTCTTAGTTATTAAAGGTGTTGACAATTATCATATTCTTCTATCTACCAGTAAATCAGGATTCAATATTTATGCATATTTCATTGTTTCTCAGATAGATTTCATACTGGGGAGTTGGCTACACTGTGGACTGCCGACGGGAGGAGCATTGAATATAACAAGCTTTTCAGGATACCTTAACTCCTCAACAGATGCACCAAACTTCTTGGTTGAGCTTATCCAGAGCAGCCCAACATCTCTGATTCTTATTCTTGATTTGCCTCCACGCAGAGACCTTGTTCTTCATAGCCAATACCTTAAGACCTTCTACGAAGACACCCAATTGGACGACAAAAGGAAACATCTTGAAAAACTTGCTGAGGTACAACCTTACTACACATCATCTTTGTACATCCGCTCTGTTGTATCTCCTACTGCTGTTATGGTACGTATAGAAACTGGGACTGACAAGGCAGAGCGCTTGGAGGAGATAATTCGTGATTATGTGAGTCCCATTGCTAAGGAAGTATTAGAGATTTGGTTGGAACTCTGTGCTTGTGGAAAAAGAAAAGTGGGAGAGGAGGAGAGGATTGCTCTGGCCAAGAGGGACAAGGTAATTAAAAGCAAGACCATCGAGATTGATCTGGGATCAAACTTACCTCGGTTGTTTGGGGAAGATGTAGCAACCAGGGTTTTAGAATCCTTAAAGGAAGTGTATAATTAGTAGTTACATAGACGAGGCTGTGTGATTTATGCAGATATCTCTTATGGTGATAGGGCAATCGTTGTTACGAGCTTGTACAAAAATATAACTATGCAGACAGAATTTTCTAGATCAAAATAAGTTACTATGATTTTATGATTATATGTTAAAAATAGAGTTCTATCTGAAAATAGTAATAAACTATACACTGAAATGCACATGCCACATAATTTAGGGATACTCGTTAGTTACTAATTCCCCTTCCTGATTCATTTGGTGGAGTTGGAACATGTTCCTCATATATGTATAATCATAGAGAATACCCAAAAAGAAAATTGCTGTAAAGATGCCTTCTTAGTGGAGACAAATGTTACAATTTAAATCATCAGGGGATGGCAAGAACCCCCATTGCCCAGTACGTCAGTACATCACCCTTATTCTTCACTATAAACTTGTATTGTGCACAAGAAAAAAAGTTGTTCAAAAAGAAACAAATGCATAATCACTAGTAATTTATATTGGCTAGAGAAAAGGATTCTCAACTCCAACTTAAAGCTATATAATTTCCAAATGCAGATGAATTTAGTAGCACCAGTACTCAAAGCAGCTGGACCAGCAATCATAGAAGCAAGTGCAACTGCAGCAACCAGCCGAAAAATCACTTAAACGTGGAAGGAAAGAACATCAAACAAAAATATACAAAGAATTATAGCAAATATGATGACTCTAGTCTGCTATTACCAATCATTTCTGCCTTTCTTTTTTTCAGTTTCTGCTAGAGGATTCACTTTGCTGCTGCTGTTGTTGTCCATGGACTGGAGTGTGGGTGCTTCCATCTCTTTGGTTTCTCTCTACACATGTATACACACATGCACCCTCGCTGTCTTTATATATCACACCCTAGGGTGTGGCCATACGACGAGACTCAAAATTTACCAAAGTATAAAATCTGAAAATAGCTTCGATTAACTCGAATATGATCTTTATCATTATTATTATTAGAATTTTATCCCCCACAATGAACAAACCTTTTCTACTTTACCCCAAACTTGGGTAGCTAATGATACTTTGTTTCCTTGTTTTTTACTATGATTAACTGTTCAGGGAAGTCTGATATGCTATTCTATACAGTTAAACCACTACGAAATGTTTGATTCGTTTTCAAATTCGATACAAATCTAATAAAAATACTAAAGATCATGCATAAACAAAAGATCACATCACATATGTAACTGATTTAAAGGCCAGTTCACACTTCTGATGTTAACAAGCCGAAAAATGTTTAGTAAAGGTGTTTGACTAACCTTATTCAGAGAAATTAAGTACTTAATTTTTTTTTTTTTCAAAAGGTAATATGTTCATAGAAGGCATCTTACTATTTTTTTCAGAGAAAATGTTAGGGAATATGTTCATTGTACTAAATCAAATCATCTTCTGTGTGATGATTCCTTATTTATTCGACAAGAACTGTGTGCTTTTGTCTTGAAAATTATATTAGAAAGCAGTATCCTCGTGTTACACACATTATTCAAAATGGTCTTTATCAAATAGCAAGCTCGAGTTAAATCACATGGAGTATATATTGTGCTACTGTGCAAACTGAGAAAGGAATGTACGAACCTGGAGTCCTGCACGTCATTAAATCAAAGTCATAGATGTGCCTTGGTTTGTTCAATTAGTTATATGTAGCTGAAGACTGAAGAGGTCTTTATGGGATCAATGCACCAGCAAGCATCAATATTTGGTAGAATATATTTGCTGGATCAACTAGCCATTTCATTGCCATAAACATTCCTGGTTATGAATGGTCCTGGTTAAAAAGACACTGACAACAATGTCATATTAAATTTACAGAGGATCAATTTCCTACGGCTTCTCCATTTATGTACTGAATAGAATCGTTTAACCGGCTCTTCCGAAAATGCAAAATGTAAAACAGGACTCGTAGCATGTACTAGTAAATTTATCAAACCAATGACCTCATCAATGGTATCTTCCCCTCCTTTTATGGGAGGTGGAAGGTTCCAATCTTGTTAAACACAAGATGTGTGTGTGTGAGTGTGTTAATATTAAAAAAAAAAAAAAAAGTAAAAACTTTCTCAAGTTAAATCGGTAGCCGAAAAATGTAAATGCAAAGCAGAATCACAACAGCTAACTAGACCAGTACAAGTGTACAACTCATATCAATTTCAATTAATTTATAGGGTGTCAACCCCGCATTGGCTTTACAAATTGTTTTTTCACTCAGGGACATGAGAAAAAACTATCAGAGAACATATAATGATACAAGGGAGGATGAGAAACATCTCACATATGCTCACTTGATTGAAATTTTAAATTCTGGCACTAAACAAATTTCTGAATTCCAAGACAGATGAACTAACTATTACATGAGCAAGTGGACTTTCATTCCCCGAAACCAACCCAGTATAGCAAATTTGAGCCTCGCAAACATGAAGTCTCCTTGCAATATGATATAATGCCCCTAGATTGAAGGTTCAGAAACTTCTAATTGTGTTGCCATGATTTTGCACACAGGCAGAGCCTCGTTTTTACTTAGAAGCTTTAGTGATGGATGAACCTGAACATCATGCATGGATACTCTATCTCCAATATCAAGAGTGCTTACATCCACTTCAACTTTCGAAGGAATGTGCTCAGATGGGCAGAGATACTTCAGATTATTTCGTATCTTATTCATATAACCTCCTGCTTTCACAAGGAACTGCATCATTTAGTCTAGATAATCCATGAAATAGACGGGGTTTCCATCAACAATCAGAGGCAGTAGTCATTTCTATAAGTTAAGACATTGCATCAATCCATGAACAAGGTTTAATCTAATGGCGGGAGTAAGGAAATGCTCAACAATGGCAGACAGCCAATATGTAACGCATTAGATAACCTCTCCAAAACTGTATGATATTTAGCACTAGATTAATGACTTAAATTGCTAAATCAACTCAAATCAGCATCTATTACTTATATTCCGTATTTTTCATTTATATAATTACATATGGTTCTTTTCAAAATGCGTCAATTCTAGGGTTGAGCATTTGGTCGGTTCGGTTTGAAACCGAACCGAAATCCTAAAAAATTGCAAACAGAACCGAACCGAAGTACTCTTAGAAACTGAAAACCGAAATTTTAGAAATCTAGCATTTCAATAGTGTTACTGCCTGCTACTTACTACATTAAGGCTGAGCAAAACCAAACCAAACCGGACAATTTCGGTTCGGTTTGGTTTGGGTTTCTTTCAAAATTTCGATCATTTCGGTTTGCAAAACACCGGTTCGGTTAAAAACCGAAAAACCGAATTAAATATATGTTTTTTAAATTATATATAATATAATTTATATGGATAATATAATAATATCGATACATTTAATTTACTTTCTATCTATTATTCCTAAAAAGTAAAAGCAGAACACAAACGTTAGACTATAGAGAATAAGCTAGATTTAATAGCAAGCAGCAGCTGATCTACCCTCACGCCTCCACCATACTCGACCTAGAGTCTCACCTATTCAATTCAATTGCATAAGAACGTATCATTAATTCTTCTTCTAAATTCTTTTCTTCTTTTAAGTTCTAATCAGGTTTAGGATTAACTGTAAATTTTTAAAGTTGCTTTGTATGTATGTATAGAAATATATAATAAGTACTTGCTTGTTTAGTTAATTTACTTGCATTTTTCCTTTTTATATATGTTTGTGTAGAAGTTGTTCACTTGTTTAATGCTTTTTTTCCTTAGTTTTAGCAATGTCACAATCATAACCGGAGCCTGAGATGAGGGACTCCAATTATGTTGCTACAAGGCAAGCTCTGCGAAGGGGAAAAGAAAGCCAATGAAATCAAGGTCGCTGGTATGGGATCATTTTAACAAGTTCACGGTTGTGGACGGCACTTTGAAGTCCATGTGAAAATACAGTGATAAGGTATATTATTATGATAATAGTACAAATGACACTTCACTTAATAATCACCTTAAAGTTTGTTAAAAACTTCCACTTAGTAGTGAATCAAAGCAAACACAACTATCTTTGCAATACATAAGAATAGATGAGAGCATTCTTAAGAAATGGTTTTTTTAATCAAAAAGCTTCTAGACATAAATTAGCTTCCATGATCATTATTGATGAACTTCCATTTAGATTTGTTGAGGGTGAGGGCTTTATTGATTTCATGCAAACTACTCAACCACTTTTTAAGGTGCCCAGTCATTTTGCTATTGCATGAGATTGTTAACAAATTTTTTTGGATGAAAAGAAAAAGTTGACTACATTTTAAGATATCGGGTCAAAGAGCTTTTTCTTTTCATCCAAAAAAATTTGGTAACAATCTCATGCGACGGTAAAACTAGAGGGCACCTTAAAAAGTGGTTGAGTAGTTTGCATGAAATCAATAAACCCCTCGCCCTCAACAAATCTAAATGGAAGTTCATCAATAATGATCATGGAAGCTAATTTATGTGTAGAGCTTTTTGATCAAAAAAACATTTCTTAGGAATGCTCTCATCTCCTCTTACAAATTGCAAAGATAGTTGTGTTTGCTTTAATTTTACCACTAAGTGGAAGTTTTTTACAAACTTTAAGGTGATTTTTAAGTCAAGAAGTGCCATTTGTACTAATATCAGAACGATATATCTTATCACAATATTTGCACCTGGATTTCAAAGTGTCGTCCACATCCGTGAGTTTGTTAAAATGATCTCACACTAGCAACCTTGATATCATAGGCTTCCTTTTCCTCATCGCAGAGCTTGCTTGTGTAGCAGCATCACTAGAATCCTTCATCTCGGGCTCCGATTGTGAATGTGACATTGCTAAAACTAGAAAAAAAAAAAAGGCATTAAATAAATGAACAACTTCTATACAAACATTAAACATATATAAAACATGAAAAATGCAAGCAAATTAACTAAACAAGCAAGTACTGATCATATATTTCTATATAAATAAAAGCTAGGGTGTATTTATTGCGTATTAACTACTAGGGTTTGAGAGCTTCAAGCGTTAATGGTTGTCCTCGTGTTTCGTGACTTAAATCTGTCCTCATAAGATGCATAAGTATCTCAATGAGTGCTGAGAATCAAGTCAGAAAACGTAATTCTGAGAATGAGGGGTCAGGCCTTTTATATAGGCATTTGAGTTTTGGGTGACTTGATGGGCAAGTCACCTCCTTGAGGGTAATTCTAGATCCTTCCTAAGGAAGGCTGATTCCTATTGAATCTGGGTGTCTTAGGCATAGTTACAAGGAACGCGGAACGTGCTAAAGAATCCCGAACCAGTTCGTTTGTCCCAGAACACGGTTCGTTTCCGACCAGATCGTCACCGGTTCGTGCTCTGGTTCGTATTTTCCGGCGAACCTGAAAACTCCAGCGAACTAGCTTCATAATGGAGACAAAAAGCAGATCTAAATCAGGGTAGAAGGAAAGAAAATATGAATGAGGAAAGAAATTGACGGAGAAGAAAAAGAAGGAGAAGATGGAGAAAATAAAGGTACAGAAGGAAGTGAAAGGACTAGTGGAGACTGGAGAGAAGGTGCCTTGAATCCTTGATTACTGTGATGTAGGGACAGCCGTCCATCAACAACTGTTGAGACTTAACATACATCGACTGCATTATTATTGTTTGACTAGTGTACATCTATATTTTATTTAAAATTAATTGTACCTTTTTCTTTCTTGATTTTACTTGTCCTTAGAAGTATAAACAAAGAATTAAAATCAAATTTAAAATTTCATTTAAATTAAATTTAACTTAAACCTTTATTAATTAAATAAAATCACTTAAAAATTAATTACAAAATTATTTTTTATAATAGTAAAAACAATTTTTTTGAAACCAAATCTAATCATTTATTTTAATTTTACGTATATTTTATGTTAACAAAGGAAAATACTTTAAAGCAAAATATTGATCATATAATTATTCTTATGAAAAAAGAAGAATTGTCCCCAAACGTTCCATCGTCCCCTAACGTTCCACCGTCCCCTAACGTTCCATCGTATCGGATTCTTTCAAAATAACATTCCTCGTATCCGTTTTCGTACCCCGTACCGAATCGAACTACGTTCCATGTAACTATGGTCTTAGGGGACTACTCCTCGTAGCAATTTGCTCCTCTTTGGACTCAACAACGGAGTTTAATAATCGGCTGTAATTTTAATTACGAAATTAATATTTAATTAGGATTTTGGGCCTCATTAATGGGCTTCATCTTTAGACCAAACTAGGTTTAATTAATACAACATTGATTGTATCTTTAGGGGTTATTTTAGGCCCATATCAAGATACATACACCAATTAGGCAATTAAAAAATTCACAATTTATCCTAAACCTAATTAGAACTTAGTGAAAGAAAAGAATTTAAAAGAATAATCAGTGATACCTTCTTATGCAATTGAAATGAATAGGTAATACTCTAGGTCGAGTATGGTGTGATGCGGAAAAAGGAATTAAAACATTAATATGTTTCTATTATATGTTATTAATTAAGAATAGATTTGATTGTAGTTTATTAGGTATTAGTTATATTAGATAAATAGATTATTAAGAATATTCTAGATTATAGGAATTGAATAATAAAAAGAAATTATTTCCTTTATTAGAAGATCTTTACTTGATGGCTAAGTTTTAGGATGTATTATACTATAATCAATTGTAATCTTCATTATTATGGAGAGTTGAATTATTATTGAAATTGAGAATTGTTTCTCCTTTGTAATGGATTGCGATCCTAACAAATTCTTCTCTTTTGCGGTTGAGAAACTCTAGGGTAACACCTTAAACGTGGATTTTCTGCGGTTAATCCACAAGTATCTATCCTTTTTATAGTTTTTGTTCCATAAATCCTTGTTTTCAACCCCTGTCCTACATCATGGTGGAGGCGTGAGGGGAGTTCGGCTGCTGCTCACTATTAGATCTAGGTTATTCTCTATAGTCTAACGTCATGTTCTGTTTTTACTTATTAGGAATAAAAAATAGAAAGTAAATTAATTGTATGGACATTACCATATTTTCATATAATATATATTATATATAATTTAAAAAAACAGATCATTATAATTTGGTTTTTCGGTTTTTAACTGAACCGATGTTCTGCAAACCGAACCGAACCGCTTTTATTTCGGTTCAAACCGAATAACCAAAATTTTGAAAAAAACTCAAACCAAGCTGAACTGAAATTGTCCGGTTTGGTTCGGTTTTGCTCCGCCCTATGTCAATTAGACACTATATCAGACTTAATTACTGTCCACCGGTAATCGCATGTTCAATTTATAAAAATCATAGTATCATAGCTTATCAAATATCAAAAGTCTGATTCTCAGGAAAACTACTTAAATGTCACACAATATTCATTACTACATGCAGCATTGCACTAACAGAAATCCGAAAATTACTTTCACAGGAAGTCAAAAACAAGAAATTAAAGAAAAACAGAGAGGCAAAAATCCAACCTTTTTTTATACCAGGACAAACGTTTTCCCCTTTAAAGACAAGAGGCACATCAACCTTTAATATGGAACCTTCATCTGCCCAGACGAATACTAAATTAAAAACCTTTCCCGTATCCGGATCCCTATGAACCTAGTAAAAGAAAAAGAAACTGCCCATAAGCAAATAAAGTCATGTACTCATGTCCCCCTAAAACCATCTCCACCTATAGCTCAAATTAAAGAGATACAAATGAAATGATACTAGTCACCAGTTCGTTGGTTACAAAGGTACAAATCACAGGTCATAATAGTACACATTGTACAATTTACTTAAACTATCGCCCTATCAACAATTGAATAAATGAATAGTTGCGAGGAATTATTAGTTTTCATATTAATTTCGGTTTTTACTTGACAACTTGATATAAAAATATATAGGAACAATCCTCTAGTGAGAACAACTGTGATGCATTTTCGAAAATATGCATAATTAAATAATACCGTTCCGCATATAACACAACAATTACGACAATCATTTACTCAATTGCACACATTTAACTATTTAAGTAATGTATAAAGCTGAATACCTTAATAGGAAGTACATTTCCGGATTCAAGTACAGTAGAAGAACCCGACCGGGCAAGAATGCGGAGATTAAAGATAGTAGAGCAAAAGAAAGGGAGTGGCACAAGCTTAATAAGAGACTGAATATGATCCTTGTCAGCAGTAATGACGTGTCTCCTGGAAAGGGTGTTTGCGACGTCGTCTTGGGCCAAAACGATGCCGGGTATTCGACCTTCGGCTCTTTCCTTGGCAGCTATATTTGATCCAGTCAAGTCTCTTGGTGTGGCTTCGATTGTGTGATACAATCTTGATGATGTATGTATAGCTCTTCGAAGCCCACTGCGCCACCACGTGGACACCATCGTTTGATCGTTGAAATATATGTGTATATTCCGGCAAAGTATGGGTTTGTTTGGTCCAAGATGGCTTAAACAATTTTGGGTTTTTTTTTGAATAATAGTAATACAATTTTGGGGTTTTAGCTTGGTACCGCGGGCATTGCCCAGAAAAAACAGAGCACAAGCATTTCGAACTAGGGGTGAGTGAAAAATCGAATTGAAATCGAAATCGATTAAAATCGAATTGAAAAAACCGAAATCGAAACCGAAGTCGAATCGGCGGTTACGTGATTTTTAAAACCGAGACTTTCGGTTCCGGTTTCGGTTATAGGTTCAAACCGAACCGAAAAAATCCGAAACCGAACCGATTATTTATATAAATAAATATTTATATTATTCATAGATATCTAAAATTAAGCACATTCATATATATATATATATAGGGTCTTGTTCTAATAGAAACTAACTTAGAATAGAAACTAGAAACTGAACCTAAATTAAATATTTCAAGCTAATCTAATGACCAAATTAGGGGTACTCCAATACAAAAAACGTTTAAAATTATTGTCTCTATTCAACAAAAATATAAAAAAATAAAAAAAATTTTAAAAAAAAAGTTACTGTTCACGTGATGACGTGGCACGTGAACAATAATTTTTTTTTTTTTTTTTGTTGAATAGAGCCAAGAATTTTAAACGTTTTTTATGAAGGTGCCCCTAGCGGGGCCATTAAAATAAATGAAATATAATTTATTTAGTGTAGGTTTCTAGTTTCTATTCTAAGGTTGGTTTCTATTTGAACGCTAGCCTATATATATATATATATATATATATATATATATATATATATATATATATATATGTAAAGAGTTTCTACCTGACACTGTAGGAAACTTTTCTACAGTGTCGCCTTAAAATCACGATTTTGCTACACATATGATATACAAACTGATTGTTGAGAGATGGAGAAAAATACATTGAAGTCAGATTTCAAAAAAAAATTCACTAATTAACGGAAAAAATCAAATTAAAAATGGAGGAAATTAGGTGGGATTGTGTGTGAGGATGTATTCGATTTGTGTGTGGTGCCCCTAGCGGGGCCATTGGATTAGATTAATCTATGGCCCAGATTTAATTTAAGGCGATACTGTAGAAAAGTTTCCTACACTGTCAGGTAGAAACTTTTTTTCTATATATATATATATATATATATATATATATATATATATATATATATATATATATATATATATATGGAAGGTAAAGACTTTTATCGATAATTAAAAGAGTAGAGGTAGTATTTCTATTTTTGATATGTGCACAAACTCTGTTTCATAGTCAGACTTTAATATTCTTAATGTTAATGGAGTCTGTGTCGTTTCCATTCCTTATGTTCACAGTCTCAGGTGCAAGTTCATGGCCACATTCTTGTTTTAAAGGCAATTTTTTATTAGTTGTAAAGTGATAGTCCGCTACTTTATCACTATAGATAGATAAGGGATGAGTTTAGCATTGCAAAACAATTTTAGTGGTTCTAACTGCATGCATTATTTTTTATGTTCCGTTCATCTTAAACAATGTTTTTCTTACTATTGGGTAATGAATACTAAAATGTAGTGAAGACTTGATTTATTTTTAGGTCTAATTCTTACATTTTTTTTATTATTCCAAGTTCGGAAAATTGTTGTATGAATATTTTTGGAAGATTTATTTTTTGATGGTAGAACTAATTTTTTAATTAATATGTAATATTTTCTTATTTTTATTTTATCCGGTTTTAAAACTAAAACTGAACCGATAAAAATCGAATCGGAGTTTTAAAACCGAAACCGATGGTTCGATTGCGGTTCCGGTTCTGGTTTTCGATTTTTAAAATCGAGGACTTCCGATTTCGGTTCCGGTTTTACCCAACAACCAAACCGAACCGGGGTTTGCTCTCTCTTATCTGGAACTACAGATGCACCCGAACTCGAGCCAGAGAGGATACGGGCCGGTTTTTAAAATATCATTTTTTTTCTTTTTTTACTACGTACCCTTATACATGAGGGGTGTTGGTCCCATCTATCACAATTTGAAAGAAAATGGCCCCAAATATCATAGCTCAAAAACTTGGCCTCAAATATCACTCCAAAACACAATATAACATAGCGTTTTTTTTTTTCCTTTTTTTTTTTTCTGGAAACGCTAATGCGTCTAGCATTAAAGGGGTTTTTTTTTTTTTTTGTTGAAACGCGAGTTCATACAATGCTTTGGTAAAAACGCTAATTGATATTTGGTTTTCAAGGGGCCAACGCCACTTTATGTGGCGTTGGGGTGTTTTTACTTTTTTTATTTTTTTTTTTCTTGTTTTTTTTTTGGTTTTTTGTTTTCTTCTAAATATATATTTGTAAAAAAATATTAAAAAACTTATTTATAAATCAATTAAAATATAAATTTATATTTTTTAAAGTTCGTATACGGTTTATTCGTCGTTCTGAATATTTCTAAAACCCAAAATGGAAAAGTTGAACCCCAAAAATTAATTGTTGAACCCCTAAATTTAATTAAACTTGTATTTTTTAAATTAAAAAAATTTAATTAAAAAATTGAATCCGGCGCCCTGATTTTTAAACGCTAACACATTTAAAAATCACGATAAGTTAGGGGTATAGGGTCTAAGGTTTAGGGTTGTAAACAACCCTAAACCCTAAGTTCGCATACGATTTATTCGTCATTCTTAATATTTCTAGACCCAACATGGAACTGTTGAATTCCAAAGATTAACCGTTGAAAACTCGAGAAAATACAGATAAAAATAAAAAAATTGAATGCGACGGCCTGATAAAAATGTCATGATAAAATTTTGAATATTTTTTTTATGAATTCATTTATAAAATTATAAATTATAAATGATTTTTTAATTAATTAACTAAAATTAGATAAATTTAAAAATTAAATTAAAATAATATTTATGAAACACAGGGAATATAACAAACCCTTAGTACTCTCATCACTCATCAAACATTCAAACCCAACACGTACAAACAATAGTGTACACAACTCTCTACTATTTATAGATAGATCTTACTGTTGAAAAGAGGTTGCAACTAACCTCCTACTTTTTAGAAGCCACTTAATTTACTGTTGTTTGTGTATAAATTATTTGGTTCCCTAGTATTACTCGTTTATCTTTTTAAAAAAATTGCAGACAATGCCGGAAGAGAAATGGATGGTGAACAGTACTACTTTGGCCTGAAGGCTATTTTTTAGATAAATCAAAGGTGAGATTTTTTGGCTATCATTTTCTAAATTTTTTTACTTGCACATTTTATCGTATCATAATCATATATGGATTATGCAGATATATAGGGCTCTTTTTCAAATTTTTAAAAATTTGAAATTGAAAATTGAAGATTTCCGTTAGGATATTAATTGTGATAAGATATATTTTTGAACAAAATCAGTCTGTCAAGAAAAAACGGATCTCCAAAGATTGGTGGTAAACATGCTTCTTCAAAAACTTTGTTTGAAAGTTGCATATTTACTAGATAAATCTGTAAATGATTTTTAATTACTAAATTATGGACTGATAGTAATAGAAACAGATTTTGAACTTTTCAATTAAGAATCTACATACCATTTATATGTGTAACAAACAATTGATATCTGTATTCAACTTTTTTTTGCAGTTTTGAAAGAGTAACAAGAAGAAACAAGAATGTCCTCCTCAAATTCTCCATGTGCTGGCTGCAAATTCCTTCGCAAAAAATGCACACAAGAATGCGTATTTGCACCATATTTTCCACCGGACCAGCCTCAGAAATTTGCAAACGTTCACAGAGTGTTTGGAGCAAGCAACGTCACGAAACTCCTCAACGATCTAAGCCCTGTGCAACGCGAAGATGCAGTCAGTTCTTTAGCTTATGAGGCAGACGCTCGGCTCCGTGACCCGGTTTATGGTTGTGTAGGGCAGATTTCAATTCTACAACACAAACTCAAACTAGTTCAGGCTGACCTGATTAATGCCAAGAAAGAACTAGCCAATTACATTGGGCCTTCTGCAATGTTACCAATCCTTCAGCACCCAGGCTTGATACAGCAATACCCTAGTAATCCGCAAAATGTTTTACCTTATAATATGCAGCCTGTGTTAGGCTTGTCCACGAATCATTCATACAGGGCAATGCCATTAGGACAGCGTGATCATCATCATCATCATCAGCAGCAGCAGCACATTCTGGAGGCTCAGCAATTATCTGTGGCAGAGAGGGAACAACAAGAATTGATAGGATCTTACGAACAGCAGCAGCATCCAGATCAACAGGTGCAGTTTAATAATGGGTTTGAAACTGGTGGGCAGGTTACTGCTAGTGGGTTTGATCAAGCTATGGCATGTGGTTCGACAATGTCCTTGGCACTGGGGTCTTATGAGGGTCCATATAATCATCAAAGTCATCTAGAACAGCAGCCAGAAGATACTCATATTCATCACAATCAATTGCTTCAAATTCAGCCGCAACTATTACTTCACCAACAGCAGCAGCACATTGCTCAGTCCCAGGTTGTTTCACAGCAGCCGCTGCATCATAGAGAAGGGCGTGAGGAGGGCAGGAGCGTCAGTCCCTGTTGAAAACATTTGAGAATAATTTTATTTTGTTAACATAATATCAATAACTCTAGGTAGGTGAACTCTCTTTTTTTTCCCTCATAATAATTTATGTTTCGTAGCGGACTAGCAAAGCCTTTATATAATCGCTATGGGCAATTTCATAATTTAAATACTCATGCGGCATATATGCATTACGCGATTACCAAGTGAAGTTTAAAAAGGAGCTGATCACGTCCATAAGAGATATCCTTTATATAATCGTTATGGTCAATTTCATAATTTAAATACTCATGCGGCATATATGCATTACGCGATTACCAAGTGAAGCAGTGAAGCTTTAAAAGGGGCTGACCACGTGCATAAGAGATATCCGATAGGTTAAGCCTTTATAAATGTGTCTCAGCATATGTATTAATTGTATGTTTTGATAATTATTAACTCTAAGATTATTACAAAAAGGTACACATAATAGTTGCTCTGCAATTTTGGGGCATGATATTTAATTCCTGCACGTTTGCTAACATCAAAGGAGGCGAGGAAGCCAAATCTAGTCTTTATAACGGGTGTAGCCGTGTAGGCGTGTAGCAGGGGATAGTTAAGAGAATTATTGTCTTTTCACTGCCCAGATGCGTCACCTTTTTGTCATCATAACTTTACTATTTCTACAACCTTCTTTTAAACCTACTCATCGTTTATAAATACCCATACACTCCCATTATTTACTTCCTGGTACTGTATGCTTTGTTAATTTTTACCAACCAGACGTGCATCAATGTTGTAGTTTCGATTGTTGCCAGAGCATTTTTCTCTGGTTCATTTCTTATTGCCAAATAGGTGTTGCATTTTCTTTTTGCCTAGTTAAACACGCTCAAACATCTACCTTATTTTTGACAAGATTTATAAAGAAAGTTAAGAGTTTCAAACCGTTTCAATAAATGTCTCGTGATTAATCAAATTCATGATTGATTAATGATATAATTAATATTTCCTTCCTCCATAATTTAAAAACCAAACCAAACCAAACATACCCAGTATATCTCACACAAAGCAGGGTCTGGAGGGTAAGTTGTACGCAGATCATGCCCCTACTTTTTAGGGTAGGGAGGCTGTTTCCGTGTAGACCCTCGGCTATGTGCACGACAATTAAGGTGAGTGATCAATACTAAAGAATCTAAATGATCTGCGAGAAAGTTCAACGAATACCTGAGCCCATGGCATTCTCCACACGGGCCTTACCTTCCCCGCCCCCTTGATGAACCAGGCTACGCTCCAATGCAACTTAGCCCATTTCTTCTCCCACACCGAGCTAAGCTCCCTGCAAAAATAAAAAAAAAACGAGATAACCAAATCGCACTTCTAAGATAAAGCTAAACGAGATAACCCAACTCTGAGGCTCTCCACCACAGAACCGCTCCCTAGAAGCGAATCCACCACTCTGATATGCCGTTTCCAGGAACCCTTGTTAGCTATCATGGTCTCATTTAAGTTCAAGGCCTTCAGATCCAACTTTAGCTGTTCTTCCCACAACCTCCTCGGTCTGCCCCTCCTCACCCCAACAACCGACAGACTCTCGACCCTCCTCACCGGTGCTTGAGGCAGCCTCCTGCGGACGTGACCGAACCATCTCAACCTCCCTTCCCTCACTTTCGCAGAAAAAGGTGCCACTTCAAGCTCGCTCCGAAACACCCTATTCGGGATTTAATCTAGCATCGTGCGCCTACAGGACCACCTTAACATCCTCATTTCCGCCGCTTCCAACTTGCTTTATACCGCCTTTTTTGCCGCCCAGCACTCCGAACCATATAATAGCGCCGGGCGGATTGCCGTTCTGTAGAATTTCCCTTTCAACTTTAAAAGGACTTTCTTGTCGCACATCACCCCTGACGCTGCCCTCCACTTCAGCCACCCAGCCTTGATACGATGTTTGGCATCGTCATCTACCTCTCCTTCTTTCTGGATGATCGACCTCAGATACTTAAACTTATCCGTACGAGGGACGATCTGGTCTTCAAGCTTAACCTCTACCCCTTCTTCGACGGCCTCCCCGCTGAAGTTACACCAGAGATACTCGGTTTTAGATCGGCTCAAACGCACGCCTTGGGACTCCAAAGTAGATCTCCATAGCTCCAACTTCTCGTTGGCCTCCCCTCTCGACTCCGCCACTAACACGATATCGTCCGCGAAATGCATGCACCAAGGAACGGCCTCCTGGATCCCTCGCGACATGACATCAAGAATAATGGCGAAAAGAAGGGGACTTAAGGCCGACCCCTGATGTAAGCCAACCTCCACAGGGAAAAAACGGGAGTCACCCACTGGGGTTCTGACGCACAAACTAGCATTGGCGTACATGTCTTGGATCGCCCTAATGTAAGACGACGAAACTCTTCGCTCTTCAAGGCTCTTCCAAATAGCTTCCCGGGGGATGCTATCGTATGCCTTCTCGAGATCGATGAACACCATATGCAGGTCCTTGCGACGCTCCCTGAACTTTTCCATAAGGCGTCTGACGAGATGAATGGCCTAGATCGTCGATCTCCCGGGCATAAAACCAAATTATTCTCTAAGATTTCAACTTCTCTTCTAATCCGGCATTCAATCACTCTCTCCCATAGTTTCATAGTAAGACTGAGTAATTTAATACCCCGATAGTTACTACAACTCTGAGCATCGCCTTTGTTCTTGAAAAAAGGGACCACAATACTATGCCTCCATTCAGGTGGCATCTTATCACCCGAGAGGAGAGCATTAAACATATCTGTTAGCCATTGGACGCCCACTTCCCCAAGACAAAGCCATACCTCTATTGGGATCTGATCTGAACCCACCGCCTTCCCTCTAGCCATCTTTAACATGGCACCCTTAACTTCCTCCTTGGTGATACGCTGACAAGAAACGTCAGAACGCATAGACGAAGGAGAGTCCTCTTGATCTACACCTGCACCACTCCTCCTACTCTCATTGAAAAGATTATGGAAATATGAACTCCACCTCTCCTTAATAGCGTCTTCATTAAGTAACACTCGGCCTGAATCATCCTTAATAAACTTAACCGAACCCAGGTCTCGCCTGCCTCTCTCCCTAGCTTTAGCTAGTTTAAAGATATCATTAGCTCCTTCCTTGGTATCTAGGCGCTTGTACATCCCCTCATATGCCTTCTCTTTGGCTTTCGCCACGGCCTTTTTTGCCTCTCGTCTGGCCACCTTGTACGCTTCCCTCTTCAGGCTCCTCTCTGGCCCTGCACTCAACGACAAAAGCTCTCTAAAGAGCGCTAGTTTTGCCTTAACTTTCCTTTTTACCTCTTCGTACCACCACCACGACTCCTTATGCCCACTGACCCTCCCTGAGGAAACCCCCACCACCTTCTCGGCCATGCCCCGAATGGCCTGCGCCATGCTAGTCCACCTACAGTTAACATCTCCTCCTCTCGCGAAACAACCTTCGTTGACCAGGGCCTCCCTGAATTCTACCGCCTTCTCGCCCTTCAAATCTTTCCAAGGATTCTCGGTCTAAACTCTCTTGATCTGTGGGCCGCTCGGCCCCCCAAGACTAGATCCATGGCCAGCAGCCGGTGCTGGGAAGTACACGCCTCACTCCGGAAAACCTTGCAATCCACGCAAGTCGTGACGTCCCGTCTACGAGTGAGTAGGTAATCTATTTGAGTGTTGAGTCCCCCACTACTAAAGGTGATGAGATGCTCGGCCCTCCTCTGGAAAAAAGAATTCACAATTACCAACTCCTGGGCAGTAGCAAATTCCAACAACGCGGACCCCCCGACATTCCTGGCCCCGAAGCCAAAATCCCCATGGGCGCTGGGGTACCCATCAACCCTCTCACCAATGTGACCAATGAAATCGCCTCTTTCTCAGCATCTCCCAGGCCGACTTGCGGGGCGTACGCACAAACCCATGATCCTGTCGTTGCACCTCTTCACTTCCACGACGTTGTCTTTAAGGCCCTCCGCCAAAAGGATGCCCACTCCATTCTTCGAGTTAACAAGGCCAGAGTACCATAATTTGTACCCGTTCGCTACTCTAGAGCGAGCCCCCTTCCACCTGGTATCTTGGATACACGCCACATCCACTCTCCGCTTTTTAAGCACGTCCACAAGCTCCAAAAATTTACCCGATAAGGTACCTAAATTCAAACTGCCGATACGCAAACTACTCGCCATCGTCACAACAAGCGGCCCTACAAATAATATAAAAATAGGAAGAGGCCAAACAAAACAAAAAATCAAAACTACACAAACTAACCAAAAAAGAAAACACCGAGAACGCAAAAAAAGAAAAAACACACAGACGGCAGTAAACAAAACAAAACCACAAAAATAAACACAAAATAGGAGAAAATAGATGCTAAGATTACAAAATAAAATGTAGTTAAAAACCAAATAACAGATGATACTATAAGAAAATAAGTAAACAGTCAAATCTTAAACAAATACTCCAAACAACAAAAACAAGTACAACAGGTGTTAAGGTTGGTTAGATTAAATTACGAAGAAAAAAAACAGGGGAACGGATCTTTAATAAGAAAGAAGAAAGCACAAGAAGGGAGGGGATGCGAGCTAAGAGCGCCGCGCGGGTTTAGGGAAAGAAGAGGAGGGTGGTGGTGGGTTCGACGGAGGAAAAATAGAGACGAGTGGGTCGCAGAAAGAGAGATTGCGAGTACACGAGTTGGTGCTCGGAGACGGAGAAGGAGGTTGGTTGCGATGTACGGTGGACGGAGAAGAGAGGCTGAAGGTGAAGAGTTGGAGGTGATGAATTGGGGTGATTGAGTTGAAGGGGTTGGAGACGGGGACCGATCTACAAAAACTGCTGAACATATACAAAAACAAAAAACAGGGAAGCTATTAGGAGATAAAACTAGGGCTGAGCAAAACCGAACCGAAACCGAAAAACCGAACCGAAATGTTGAATTTCGGTTCGGTTTGGATTGTATTTTTCTGAAAATTTCGGTTAATTCGGTTTTTCGGTTTAAACCGAAATTTATTTCGGTTCGGTCCGGTTTTTTTTTTAAAAACTTCGGTTCAAACCGAAATAAACGAATTATATATATATATATATTTTATTTATATTATATATGTATATGTTTATATTTTATATATGCATGATTTAATTAATTCAAAATTAAGTTTAAATATTTAAATTGATAGTTTGTGTTTTATTTTTATTTTAATTGTTACATATTTTAATATATTTGCTATTAAAATTAATTTTAAAATTTAAAAAAAAAATATTATATATATATATTTTTAAATCGGTTCGGTTCGGTTTTGGCGAAATATTTCGGTTAGGTTTTTTGATTTTTCGGTTCGGTTTCTACTGATAAATCGGTTCGGTTCGGTTTGGTAAAAATCGGATTTCGGTTATTCGGTTTTTGTTATTTGGTTCGGTTTTTAACCGAACCGACCGAATGATCACCCCTAGATAAAACTGAGAGTTGAGCCCAAAACAGGAAAGCTAGTTATGAGTATGTGAATGAATATGCAAATATGCTAGACTGAAATCTGTGTTGATGTTTCCGGCGATCCGCCGATCAGTTGTACCAGGCAAGTTTATGACCGTTGGAGGGAGTGAATTTGTGTACTGGACAAGTTGACCAAAAAATTAAATGTATTATATAATAATATTTTTTTGAAAAAATTTCATAATAAGTTTGAGTACTTTGTTCTATGAACCAACTTAAAAATTTATAAAATCACAAACGAATATTTTCAAATTTTTTATCAAAGTTAGAAAAATTATACTTTGATAAATCAAATTGAGACAATTATTATGGGACAAAGGGAGCATATATATTTTGTGTTGTAAATTTAAAACCAACTATATATAATCAGGCATTTTTATATTGAAGGATACAATTAAATTTTGAAAAAACTGGGCCTGAGGTTGTCCTCAGGTTAAAAGATTTTGTTCCTATAAAACAAGTGGCCGCAGGGGCAATTTTGTAAATATAAATCTTTTTACAGTAATTTACATATAACCTTAAATTTATACTGAAAATCTTCTAGGAGAGAACCCTGACAACAACCTCAGGCACATCAAGCCCTTAAATCTTTATATTTTGGATCAAATTATAAAAGGTCAATCAAGTAAATTATTTCATCAACCATATTATAATCTTTTTTCTGGTCATTTCTAGGCAATATGAAAATTTAAAACCAACTATGTAATCAAGAATTTTTTATATTGAAGTATGCAATTAAATTTTTATTTTTGTATCAAATTATAACAGGGCAATCAAGTATATTATTTCATCCATTATACTCTTTTTTTGTCATTCCTGAAAACTACGAAAATTTAAAACGAAATAATCAAGCATTATTTGTATTAGATAATAACCGTGCGAAGCATGATCCATGGAAATTTATTTAAATTAATTATTAATTTATTATTTTACACAGATCTAGGGGTGAAATTAAAATAAGAATGAAAAAAATTTGGTATCTAAATATCATTAAAATGAAAGTTTAATTAGTAGTAAAGATATTTCATTTATGATATATTTAAGGTTACTTTGAATAATCAAGAAAATATAATATAATGGTTCTAAGAGAGGAAATTCCGTAGAGTTATAAAATACAATTAAAATGGAATTTCATTTAATAATGTTATTTAAGTTAGGATATTTATCAATTATACTACCTTTTTTAGTTTCATTTGTAAATTATACTACCTTTTTTAATTTTATTTGCAAATTTAATAATTTTATACAATAATTTTTTAATTTATTAATTATGCAAGCAAGATGGGCCCCTGCTGACTAGATGCCACGTGGCAGGTGGATTCCACCCCACTGTCATGGTAGGTGGGTCTCACCCTGCTAACGTGGCAGCTGACGGGGTCCCACCCTGTTGACGTGGTAAGTGAATGTAGGTCCCACTCCGTGGCAATGTGATGTGGCAGTGATGTCGTTTTAATAATTTCTGGGTTAGAGTTATATAAAGATGGCATTTTTACAATAGTGATCGTATTTTTGCAATTAAGATGGTAATTTGTAAAACCTCAATTTTATTATTTATTTCAAATTATTTTAATAAAATCAAAAAAATGTAGCATACATTCTACAAGTATCATACTCATATACTCCAAGGCATAAAAAAAAACATAATGTATAAGGTTCGCATAAAGTTAACTCAGTTATAACAAAATATTAATTATTATAATACGATTCTAACAATTTTATTAAAAAATTATAAGAATTTTTGTGAAAATAAAATATAGCAATGAAAATAAAATAAGGATGAAACTAAATTTAATATTGAGAGTATCAAATAATAATTTCACTTACTAATAAATGTTATAAATTGAAGAATGTAATTGAATTTTATATTGGATCAAATTATAACATGGCAATCAAGTATATTTTTCATCAACCATATCCTCACTAATTTTTTTTTGAGGAAACCATATCCTCACTAATTGATCACATAAAATAGTTTCTAACTCAGCAGTATGCTATACTTTCTTTTTGGTCAAATTTTTTTTTTTTGAAATAATCTTTTTGGTCATTTCTATGCAGTATGTAATAATAGTATTGCTATTAAATTTGTTGTATATGATGTGCTAATTTATCATTGTTTTATTTAAATTGATCTTCTTACAATTTAATTGTTGTAGTGTATCATTTGTGATTTGACTATATCAGGTGTGTTCATTGAAGTATTTCTAGCCCAACATGCAATGGAAATGGCCATTTATACTTTCTTACTACGGGCCTGTTTGGCACACCAATATAAGCCTTATAAACCTATTTCAATTTGAAATAATGCCCAAAATATCTATTTTTCCCTACCCATTGTCCAAAATGTCCAGATGCGGAAACACAGATCAAATTGCTTACGGGATGCGTGAAAGGCATATGACTCAGCGTCTCAGCCTATTTGTAGTTAGAGGATCCTAATCAACTTAAACCAAATTGTAATAAGTAAATATACGTATGAACTGTCACAGGAATCTCAAGAAGTGTTATCTGTCAGAAGAAAGAAGAAAAGTCAATCTATAGTTTTGATGTCATACACTGGAAGACGATTCAGTTATCTGATCAAGCCCCAGTACAGCATTGAAGTTAATGGATTCATTTGAACAGTGACAGAGATTTTTTGAGTGATAGTTTGAAGATCAGTTACAGTACAAGAGAATTGAGAGAAGAAACAAACCACAACCTAAAGTCAAAAGTGAAGAAGCATCATTGAAGTTAGTCGTTCATGAACCAGACAGTACATCGAACGTCAACACAAATCAGTGGTAATTCTTTACTACCTTTAGTGGTTTGTAAGAATTAAATTAATTATTGATTTAATTAAATTCATTTATAATTGATATAAATTAATTAGTTGATTTAATTAAATGAATTAATTCTTGAAGAATTAATTTATTAATTAAATTAATTATTGTATCAATTAAATATGAATTAGTTAATCATTAACTAATTAATTGGATCAATAAGACTTAAAGAAAGAAAAATGATTAAGTCTTGGAGGAGGTAAAATTCGGTATGACTTAATTTAAGTCTTACCGACAGAAGCCTTTTCAGGATTAACTCTTACCGACCTGATTTAAGTCCTACCGACCTCTGCCAGCTGTTGTAAGTCTTACCGAAATTCTGGTAAGTCTTACCGACACATTTTAGGTCTTAATGGAGGTTTGTGTAAGTCTTAATGAAGGAAAATCAAGTCTTGGAAGCTGTTTAAGTCATGCTGGAGCAGTTAAATATCCTACAGAAAGCCAGCAAGACCTGTTGCTGATATAAAAGAACAGAACAGACCAGATTAAGTCATAACGGAGAAAACACAACATAAAACATTTCAACAAGACCAGAATTCTCTCTCTCAAGAACACCAAGAACACCAAAGCTTAAACAATTCCCAGAAATTCAAGTTCTTCATCTTTGTGATATTCTATCCGATAGAACTTGTTTATTTGTGATTCTTGTACTACTAGCGAATTAAGTTTCCTAGTTCTTATCTTGATTATTATTAACTAAATTAGAAAAGTTCATGTCGAATTTTCTAATTAGTTATTAACATCTTGATAAGTTGTTATACTGATTTTGTAACACCACATCAAGTTAATATACAGTTATATTCAACTTGAAAAATTGTGTTAAATAATTCCGCAGATAAATTTGTCTTTATCAAATTTAATTTAAAGGACAAATTTCGATAAAAAGGTAAAGATTGTATTCAACCCCCCCTTCTACAATCTTATCGGACCTAACAATTGGTATCAGAGCTGATTGATTGATACACAAATCAAAGATCCCATTTTACTCGATTAAAAATCATCCCCGAATTTTTTAACTCTCTTAAAAAATTCATCATGTCTTCTAAAGTTGGAACTGTGAAAATTCCCATATATGACAAGAATAGTTATGATATGTGGAAGAACAAAATGTTAATGTTCCTCGAGGTTGCAAATCCTAAATACATGAAAGTCTTATCAGAAGGACCAATAATACCTTTTGGAGTAATCCCTGAAGTTGTTACTGATGGAAAAGTTATTTCCCCTGCAAGGTATGTACACAAAGACTCTTCTGATTACACTCTTGCTGAAAGAGAGGAAGCTGGACTTGACATTAATTTGAGACTGATCTTAATAGACTCTCTAGACTCTGTAATGTACAGTCATGTGATTAACTTCAAAACTGCAAAGCAAATGTGGGAAACCATTGAAACTGTGAATGAAGGAACAGAGGAAGTTAGGGAGAATCGACTAGAAATTCTGACATCTGAGTATGAACACTTTCGATCAGCATACAATGAAAGTATTCAAGATGTGTTTGAAAGATATAACAAACTTGTCAACAATTTACAGATGCATGGCAAGTACTACACTCAGAAAGAGATCAACAGAAAATTTCTACTGTCAATGCCTGTTCATCTAGAACATAGAATTACAGCTATCAGAGAGTCTAGGAATCTAAGTGAAATAACTGTAGAAAGACTCTTTGGTGTTTTAAAAACCTATGAACTGGAACAATCTCAACAAAAGGAGATTTATGGAAAAGGAAGAGTTGCTAATACTTCTACAGCTCTTATTGTTGAGAACAAACAGGAAGTGGAAGATAAGGTTATTCAACCTTGTAATGTTGATAGTGGTAAGCTTGAAGTTGAAGTTGGTCAAACGAATGCTAGTCCAGATGAAGGTGACTTCTATTCATTAGAAGAACTAGATCAGTTGGAAGATGAGTCCATGGCTTTGTTGGTAAGGAAATTCAGCAATTTCAGATTCAGGAAGAATCCCAAGTTCAGGTACAAATCTAACTATAACAGGTTCCAGAGAGGAGGTTCTTCATCCTCAAGTAATAGAGGAGGTTACAAAACTGGAACAGTTGAAAGAAGTAAAATTAGATGCTACAACTGTAATGAACTTGGACATTTCGCTACTGAATGTCAGAAGCCAAAACAAAACCAAAGAAAAGACTTTGGATCTGAGAAGAAGAAGACAGGTAGAGCCTATGTGGCTGCTGGAAAGAGTTGGGATGATACAGACTCTGAAGATGAAGAGTATGGCAATCTTGCCCTGATGGCAAAATCTGATAACTCCAGTGGTACTTCATCTGAGGTATCATGTACTGATAGTCAATATATCTATCAACTTAGTGATACACTAGGTAATGCTAATAGAGAGATTGAAAGACTAAATTTGGTAATTACAGATCTTAGTAATCAATTATCAGAATTGCATGATGTACAAAATTGCCATGATAAACAAAAATCAGAAATAAGAATTCTAAAAGAACTTGAGAGATCTCTAGCCGTGATAGTGGCTCAACAACGTGAAACAATAGCCGAGCTAGAAATAAGGGCTAATGCTACTTCTAATTCATGTAAAGTAGCTAAAGAGTTGTTTAACCAACAAACTATTAATCAAACCGTAGGAATTGGGTTTGACTATAATGAGGCTGTTGGTCGAAAAAGCATTATTACCCCTAATCGTGTCAGTGCTGTAGATAGGGGTATACCATTAGTGCTTAAGAGTGTTAGTAATCCACTCTTTAAGACATCCATAGCAGAACCTTTGGATACAACATCTTTAATCATTAAGGAAGAGATGCGCATTGAGGATGTAGCTAATGGCGTAATCTCAGAAAGTAATCAAGTTGTTAAAAATGATAAAGATAGAAAGACTGTGTTTGTAAAAGCAGAAAGAGTTGGTGAGTCTACTAGTTCATTGAAAACTAGTAGCAGAAGTAACAACATGAATAAATGCAACAACAAATCTACCATGCATGCTATTCCTGTTATTGATACTGCTCATAAGAAATGCGATGCTGTTAATTGCATGTCTTACGCTTTTAATATAATGTCTGCTTACTTTAACGGTAATCATGCATGTGTTAATAAGAATGCTCCTAGACATCATATGAGCAGAAATAAACATGTTAGATCCAGGACTGTAACACCACCTAATTCTAAGATTAAGACTTCAAGTCTTTCTCAGGATATGGTGAAGACATGGTTACCCAAGCTTAAACCAAAACAAGTTAAAGCTGTTTACAGGGTTAAATGTCCAGTACCTGAAGAAAATGTTGTTAAGATAAAAAGTGTTGCTTTACCTGATAAAGGTCAATTCTTTAAGTACTCCGGACCCAATCAAATTTGGGTTCCGAAGAAAGTCTAACCAATTTGTCATTGCAGGGTTTGAAACAGGTTGAACGAGTCTTGTGGATTCTGGACAGTGGATGTTCAAGGCATATGACCGGAGATAAAGCCCTGCTAACAAATGTGGTGGAGAAGTCCGGCCCAGTCGTTACCTTTGGAGATAACAGCAAAGGTAAAACTGATGGGCAGATTAGAAGCTGGAAATGTTATCGTTGAAGATGTCTCTTTTGTGAACGGCCTTGAGCACAATTTGCTCAGTATTAATCAATTCCGTGACAAAGGTTATGAAGTTCATTTCAACAAGAAGAATTGTCTAATATCACACAAGAGAAATGAAAGGCCACAGTTGACTGGAGTAAGAAAAGGAAACTTGTACATAGCCAATATGAACTCTGGAAGCACAGAAGAAATTAGATGTTTTTATTCAAAGGCATCCACTGATGAAAGTTGGTTATGGCACAAGAGACTTTCTCACCTAAACTTCAAAACAATGAATTCTCTAGTGAAAAGAGAGTTGGTGAGAGGTTTACCTTCGATTGAATTTACTCAGGAAGGTCTATGTGATGCTTGTCAAAAAGGGAAGTTAAAAAGGGCAACTCACAGGAGCACTAACATATCATCAATAACTGAACCATTACAACTTCTCCATATGGATTTGTTTGGTCCAGTTAGTGTGATGTCTATGTCAAGGAAAAGATATGCACTAGTGATTGTTGATGATTTCTCAAAATTCACATGGGTACTATTTCTGAACTCAAAAGATGAAACTCCACAACTGGTAGTTGATCACATTAAGTTAATTGAGCTGGATTCTAATCGTCCAGTAAGAGCTATAAGGTCAGACAACGGAACTGAGTTCAAGAATGCAGTTCTGAATGACTTTTGCACTGAAAAGGGTATAACTAGACAGTACTCGGCTCCCAGAACTCCTCAACAAAATGGGGTAGTTGAAAGAAAGAATAGAACCTTGATTGAAGCTGCACGTACAATGCTAAGTGAATCAAGGCTTCCATTGAGCTTTTGGGCTGAAGCTGTCAACACTGCATGCTATACCCAGAATCGAACACTTATCAATAAAGACTTAATGAAGACACCATATGAAGCAAAGACTTAATGAAGACACCATATGAAGCTCTACATGACAAGAAACCAACTCTCAAGTACTTCCATGTATTTGGGACAAAATGCTTTGTGCTGAAAGAAGGAGATGATCAAGGTGGTAAATTTGAAGAAAAAGCACATGAAGCAATATTTATTGGTTATACTAGAAGAGCCTATAAGGTGTATCTTATTGATCAACAGAAAACTTTGGAAAGTGTCAATGTTACATTTGATGACACAAAACTCCCAAATATCCAAAATGAAGATCCATCTGAAAAGCTTAAGTTTGATGATATGTCAGACTCGGATTCAGATGATGACAATCAACCTGATGTTGTTGCTGATAATAATAATCCAAATGTTGGTGGTAATGATCAAGGTGATGCTGGTGAAAACAATGATAACTTTCAAGACACCACTGATACTCTTGAACCATCAACAAGTCAAACTGGCAACAACTCAGGGGGAGATAATGAAGGGTCAACAAGTCATACTCAACATCATACTGAAGATCAAGGCGAATCGTCAAGATCAATTCTTCCCAGACAAACTGTTTGGAATAGAGCTCATCCTTTTGAGCTAATTCTTGGTGATCCAGATGTTGGTGTGAAAACAAGAAGAGCTTATCAGAATCAATGTAATTATTCTGGGTTCCTTTCTGTCATGGAACCTAAGAAAGTAGAAGAAGCTCTATCTGATCCTGATTGGGTGATTGCTATGCAAGATGAACTCAATCAATTTAAGCAACTAGAAGTATGGAAGCTGGTACCCAGACCTAAAGATAGAAAAGTGGTGGACACAAGATGGGTATTCAGAAACAAACTAGATGAAGATGGCACGGTGATAAGAAACAAAGCAAGACTGGTAGCTAAAGGTTATTCTCAAGCTGAAGGCATTTGATTATGACGAGACCTATGCTCCAGTGGCAAGACTTGAGGCCATCAGAATATTCTTGGCATATGAATCCTATTCAAGATTCAAAGTTTATCAAATGGATGTCAAGAGTGCCTTTCTGAATGGTAAGCTAGATGAAGAAGTGTATGTAGAACAGCCTCCTGGTTTTGAAGATCAAGATCATCTGGACTATGTCTACTTTCTTTACAAAGCTATCTATGGTCTTAAGCAAGCCCCAAGAAAATGGTATGACACTCTTTCTGAATTTCTATTAGAAAATGGTTTTATAAGAGGTGTCATAGACAAAACGCTCTTCACTAAAAGACATAAGAATGATATAATACTAGTCCAAGTCTATGTGGACGATATTATATTTGGGTCTACTAATGAGCTTCTGTGCAAGAAGTTTTCTAAGTTAATGCAGGGTAGGTTTGAAATGAGCATGATGGGAGAACTGAAATTCTTTCTTGGATTACAAATAAGTCAGAGACAAGATGGAATATTTATTTGTCAATCTAAGTACATCAAGGAGCTTCTCAAGAAATATCACATGGAGGAGTGCTCATCAGCAAAGACACCATCAACTATAGCTGTCAAAATTGGTTTATGTGAAAGTTCTGCCAAGGTAGTTATCACAGGCTATAGAGGTATGATTGGCTCATTGCTTTACCTAACTGCTAGTAGACCAGATATAATGTTTGCCACATGCTTGTGTGCAAGGTTCCAAGCGAACCCTAAAGAAATCCATCTCACTGCTGTCAAAAGAATCTTAAGATATCTAAAGGGTACGCCTAATTTAGGCATCTGGTACCCTAATGAATCTGGTTTTACTTTAATTGGATATACAGATTCTGACTATGCAGGAAGTGTTGTAGACAGGAAAAGTACATCTGGGAGTTGTCAATACCTAGGTGGAAGATTGGTATCCTGGTTCAGTAAGAAACAACAAACAGTTTCTAACTCTACAACCGAAGCTGAATATATAGCTGCTGGAAGCTGTTGTGCTCAGATCTTATGGATAAGGAATCAATTAATGGACTATGGCATTGTATTGGAAAATATTCCTATTTTATGTGATAATACAAGTGCCATAGCAATCGCAAGCAATCCTGTGCAGCACTCAAGGACAAAGCACATTGACATAAGGTATCATTTTATAAGAGAGCATGTAATGAATGGTACAGTGGAACTACTATTTGTAGGATCTGGAGATCAAACTGCAGATATTTTTACTAAGTCGCTTAATGAATCTTCATTCACTAGAATTGTTAGTGAATTGGGTATGTTAAACAGTCCTAGTAATTAATACTGTTAATATCTGAAATTTGATCTTTAATAATTTTGCAAGTGATTATTCTGTGAATATTTGTTGTTTGAAATCACTTGTATTATTATTTTACCATTTGATTTTCTTGTTTGTTTAGTTATTTTTCACTTTGTTTATTCATATTATTTAATACTTCATACTTCTGTATTTTTAGAATATTTGTAAATATTAATTTCTATTTTATTAAATAATTTATCATATGTTTTGTAATGTTTTTCCTGTTAATATTGCTTTGTTTTCGTTAATAGGTTAGCATATGGTATGTATAATTATTTTTATTATTTGTTTAATTTTATATAATATTTTTATTATTTTTATAAGTTAATTGTATATTTTATAGTGTTTTTCATGTTTATTTAAAGTTAATATGACTTAAAAATAGGAAAAACAGTCAATATGACTTAATTTAAAATCGGTATGACTTAAACATGTTAAGTCTTACCGAGATTTTAAATCTAAGTCATATTCGCAGGTCAGTATATATTAAGTCTTAATCACATGTATTTAGTTAAGTCTTAATTAATTATTTTTTAAGTCTTGTCTGTTTTTAAGCTAAGTCTTATTCTCCTGTTTTTAGATTAAGTCTTAATTTTATTAGTTAAGTCTTATTAGTAATAGTGTTTTTAAGTCTTGTTAATATTAAGTCATATTCGAATATATATACATATTAGTTATGTCTTAATACAGTTAAGTCTTATTCAGTTTTAGATAACTTCTTAAGTCTTATTCATCTTAATACAGTTAAGTTTTATTAGTTATATTTTAAGTCTTATTCGGTTAGCTTAGTATATATATGAGAGTTAGTAGTTTTTAAGTCTTATTTCATATTTCTATCAAGTTAAGTCTTATAGAACAACAAAGATACATACAATATACACACAAGAACTCTGTCGAATTCATGCCCATTTTTCGTCTCAAATCTTGCTGTTAATCACGAATTAACCACATATCTGGACTCCTTGCTTGATTATCTTTGTTTTGAGTGGTTAAAATCGCGATTTTGTTCGATTTTGAAGAGTTTATTTTCGAAAAATTCGTTTTCAAGATCTACTTTTGTGGAAAACTGAGTTCGATTTTTGCTAAACAAAAATTATACTTGTGTTTGTGTGTATACAAGGATCGTTGTGTGAATTTTTCAGAATTTTTGAAGAACTTTTAATTATTTCGAATTTTTAATTAATTATTAATTCGAAAAATTAATTTTTAAATTAAAAATTTGTAAAATCTGAAATTTTCAAGGAAATTAAATCTTGATTAAAATGGCTGATCGATTTGAAATTATTAAACATAATTTAATCGGTTATTTTGATCCAGAAAAATGTTCAGTTGGACGTTTTCGACCGTGGATTCGGTTTTTAAATGAAAATTCACTGGTTCGCAATGCTTTGAGATTGGATGCTCCTCTGAAGATTGAACCTTTGCGAATCATGTGTACTACTGCTGTCATTTCTAATGATAACAGATCTTTTGTCTTCTCTGTAGGAGACAATCAGTACACAGTGAATGAAAATACAATAAATACGGTCTTAAATTTTCCAACTGATAATTTCGAAGAATTACCATCAGATCAAGAAATGATAAATTTTTTAATTGGTGTATTCTATCAAGACAGTCCTGATCAAACTGTCTGGAATAAAAAGAACTTCGTTCAGGAATGGGATTATCTATTTGACACACTAGGTAGAGTCTTTGCCAATACTACGAAAGGGAACTTCGGGGTATTACCATCTTTCTTGCAGCATATTGGATATGCAGTTGCACACAACCGAAGAATTAATATTGGCAGACTACTGTGTGTTCCGATGGTTAGAAGAATCATTAATGCAAAGAAGAATTTTTATAATGGACATAAAGTTTCATGTTATTATCCAAGATTCTTATCATTGATTTTTAATCATCTTGTGGAACTAGAAAACCAAGCCCAATTCCTGAATGGAGAGTCACTGGCGTCAGGTAAACCTACTACCAGATTGTTCACTGAGTACAGCAACAAACCAAAATTCACAAACATACCTGTAGTTGTCACCCAATACATGTCAAACTATATACAACTACCTGTTATTGAACCTGTACCAGAACCTGAACAACCAGAACAAAACCCTGAACCACCAGTGGAAAACATACTTGTTGATAATGAAAATCAAGGCAATCAACAAGTTGAACATGCTCAGCAAATTGTTCCTCAGCCAGCTGCTCTTGCTGTTGAACATCCAGTGTAAGAAACTGCATCTGTCCCTGAACCTGATTCAGATCAACCCATCTTATCAGAGACTGTTGCGGAATCAGCTGACCAGGTATTGCCTTCTGTTCCTCAAACTACTGCTTCTCAATCTATTTCTGGAACCCAAATGGTTGGTAGGTCTGACCAAGGGGTTGTAGTACCACAACCTCTAACCAAGGTCGTAGAGCCAAACACTCAACCACCAAAACTCATATCTTTTCACTCCAGAAAGAAATTGCAAGTAAAAAGAAGTCGAATCAGTAGTGGCAGTATGAGTGAACCCACAGCTCTGCCTCTAGAAAAGAAAAGTAGAACTCAAGCTGAGGCAACTGTAAGCCCGTCTGTATCCTCCCAACAGGATATGGAAATTGATATGGCCGTTACACAGTTACTAGAATCATCTTCTCAACAGGATGATTCTATTGAAATTCGCCATAGGGCCGTGGCACCTTGTAGTGAGTCAAGCACACCTCCCCTATTACTCACAATGGGGGAAAACATATCTTTAAATGAGTCTCAGGACACACTGCAAGGAGAGCACGTAGAAAATGTGACAGTGCCTACCATAGTTACGGTAGAAGAGTCTTCACAGGCTTTAGAGGGAAATCTTGGTTCTCAGCCAACTTTAATAGAACCATCATCTCCCCTCCCAGGACAAACACTCCTGGCTCCCACAAGGGATTTTCCACTCGCAGTTTCGACTGGAGAAGGTGGAAGGCAACTTGATCAATCTACTACTGAAGCAATTCAGTCAACAATTTCAAATGTTCAAGTAGATTTGATTAAGGACAGGGATTTGCGAACTCCAATTGCACCACCACTGACCTTCCCAGAGGAGGCTAGGGTGATTTTACATGCAGGTACAAATATGGAAGCAGCTAAGGAATCTGAGAGGAGTGATGTGAGGAATACCATAAAATTGAGTGAAACACATGTACTTCAGGTGAGTGGATCTCAAAGTGAACGTCAGGTGAGCGCACACACTGACATATACACTCTCTCATTATTAGAAAAGATAACTGCTTTAGAGAAAGAACTTGCAGTCAGCAAGGCTGAAACAGAAATCCTGAGAGCACAAGTGGGTGAGCGATCTTCTACATCCACCTCTGTCAACAGTCAGCTTGCTGTAATGAAGAAGGACATAAACTACTTAAAGACATCTTTCACCAAGAAGATAGAATCTCTCGAACTCTCTCATGAAAAGGCACTTGATGACTCTGGAGATATTACTGTTGCTCAAAACATGTTAATTTCTGAGATTTCCTTGAAAGTTGATAATCTACAATCAGAGGTACAGCACAATCAAGAATCTACTGATTCTCGTCTGGACCAGATCGAAAAGCAAAATGCACAGCAGGCTAAAGGGTTAAGACATTTGTTTAATCTTGTAAGTCAAAGTCGCAAACCTACAAATGAAGAAATTGAATTCTTTACAAGTAAGGGTGGTGATGATGATGAACAGGATCCTGAAGCTGGGGCAACTGATAAGTCTGTAGAGGATTCCTCAACTAAGGGGGAGAAATCAAAGGGGTCACAAGATAAAACTACTAAAGAAAGAGAGGGAGGAGAAGGAAAATCTGGTAAATCTGACCAAGGTGAAGATAAGAGGAAGAAAGTAGTTGAACAAACTGAAGAAGATATTCAAGACAAGAACACAGGTTATTATTACACGGGTGAACCGGATAACTTCGATGTTTTTGCTGATCTTGAATTCTCTGATCAAGGTGAAGAATTTCCTGAACCTGATCTTAGTCACTGGGAAGATGAAGGACCAGTGATATCTGAATTTGAAGCTCAACAAGCTGAGAAAGAATCTGAAGAATTATTTGCTCAAAGGGAAGCTAATTTGCAACTGAGAGAAGAAAAACTTCAAAAATCTTTAGAGCAAATTGCACGAAATGAAGAACTTCAGAAAGCTGAACAGCAAGCATTACAACGACTACATGCTATAAATGTTGAGAAGAGAAAAACATATATCAGACTAAAGAGCGGTGACAAATGGGAACGTGCTCAAAGAGCAATTGATTCACCTCAGAGTTCTGATTATGAAGATCGTCGTCTCGGACAAATTCTCGAAGAATTCAAACTGGCAAATCCAATTCATGAAATGTATATAAAGGCCTTACAGGTAGAAGTCATCAGGATAACTACTGCATTTGAACCCAAATCTGATGAGCTGGTAATATTTGTAGATTGTCATAAAGTTGGAACATTCAGAGTATCTATTCAGTTCTTTTATGACAGATCACTGACAGAGATATGGGTACTTAGGCCTAAGGTAAGAACATCTTCTGAGCTAGGTGTATTGTTACATGAAAAGTTCAAAGAATTTGCTGAAAGAGCTGGACCAGAAGTGATTAAGGAACCTCCACAAGTAAAATTTCTTAAGGGAGAGGTACTTCACACAATCAATCTTCAGACAGATGAGCTATACGAACATCATGCAAAGCACTTGGTATATGCTGAATATGCTCTCAGAAATCATGGATACTTGACTGAAGAAAAGGTAATAGCTGCAAGTCACATCCGTTCCTATGCACAAACGAACATAAAAGATTACAAGAAATTTCAAGGTGAACTGAGAAAGAAGCTTGGAATTCCTTTAGTCTTACCTCAAGGATTGTCATCAAGAAGAGAACGTCTTGTTGATTCTGATCTACATATGAAACTTCAAGTCACAGATGAGCCAGAAGAAGGAGAATTCAGAAGGGAAGACAATTGAAGATAAAGAATTGCTCTACATGTTATATCTTTAGAGCCTAGATAAATCTTGATAGGAATATATATCATATGATCAGTCTAGAGGATCATCTATCTTGTATTTATCTTTCATGTTTGAATCTGGCAAATGTTAAATATAAACCAGAACTTTTTTTCATATTTACTTAGTATTTAAAGTTTTATCTTTCATTTGGTTAAGTTGGATTAGTTGAGGTATCCTCTAGGAATTTGCTTGTTATTGTCTAACAAACAAATAGGGGGAGATTGAAAGGCATATGACTCAGCCTATTTGTAGTTAGAGGATCCTAATCAACTTAAACCAAATTGTAATAAGTAAATATACGTATGAACTGTCACAGGAATCTCAAGAAGTGTTATCTGTCAGAAGAAAGAAGAAAAGTCAATCTATAGTTTTGATGTCATACACTGGAAGACGATTCAGTTATCTGATCAAGCCCCAGTACAGCATTGAAGTTAATGGATTCATTTGAACAGTGACAGAGATTTTTTGAGTGATAGTTTGAAGATCAGTTACAGTACAAGAGAATTGAGAGAAGAAACAAACCACAACCTAAAGTCAAAAGTGAAGAAGCATCATTGAAGTTAGTCGTTCATGAACCAGACAGTACATCGAACGTCAACACAAATCAGTGGTAATTCTTTACTACCTTTAGTGGTTTGTAAGAATTAAATTAATTATTTATTGATTTAATTAAATTCATTTATAATTGATATAAATTAATTTAGTTGATTTAATTAAATGAATTAATTCTTGAAGAATTAATTTATTAATTAAATTAATTATTGTATCAATTAAATATGAATTAGTTAATCATTAACTAATTAATTGGATCAATAAGACTTAAAGAAAGAAAAATGATTAAGTCTTGGAGGAGGTAAAATTCGGTATGACTTAATTTAAGTCTTACCGACAGAAGCCTTTTCAGGATTAAGTCTTACCGACCTGATTTAAGTCCTACCGACCTCTGCCAGCTGTTGTAAGTCTTACCGAAATTCTGGTAAGTCTTACCGACACATTTTAGGTCTTAATGGAGGTTTGTGTAAGTCTTAATGAAGGAAAATCAAGTCTTGGAAGCTGTTTAAGTCATGCTGGAGCAGTTAAATATCCTACAGAAAGCCAGCAAGACCTGTTGCTGATATAAAAGAATAGAACAGACCAGATTAAGTCATAACGGAGAAAACACAGCAGAAAACATTTCATCAAGACCAGAATTCTCTCTCTCAAGAACACCAAGAACACCAAAGCTTAAACAATTCCCAGAAATTCAAGTTCTTCATCTTTGTGATATTCTATCCGATAGAACTTGTTTATTTGTGATTCTTGTACTACTAGTGAATTAAGTTTCCTAGTTCTTATCTTGATTATTATTAACTAAATTAGAAAAGTTCATGTTGAATTTTCTAATTAGTTATTAACATCTTGATAAGTTGTTATACTGATTTTGTAACACCACATCAAGTTAATATACAGTTATATTCAACTTGAAAAATTGTGTTAAATAATTCCGCAGATAAATTTGTCTTTATCAAATTTAATTTAAAGGACAAATTTCGATAAAAAGGTAAAGATTGTATTCAACCCCCCTTCTACAATCTTATCGGACCTAACAATGCGCCTTTTGGGAAGGCGCATCTGGTTACTGTTCATCGTCATCTCATCTGTGTTCTCGCGTCGCCGCTATCTCTCTCGCACTACTCTCTCTCTCTCGCACTTCTTTCTACCACCACCACAACCCCATCTCTCCCGTTTCATCTCTCTCCCCGTCTCTGCCCATCTCTATCTCTTTCTGGCCCCGCAGGGGCATACAAACCACCAATCGGAGAAGTTGTTACCTCTTGCCGGAAAATCGTGAATTAGGGTTCAAATTGGGCATTCAGAATCCGGCATATGAAATTGTATGAATTTAGTATAGGCTTGTAGAGGATCGAGAGTCGTTTCTAATGGTATATATGAGATGATGGGAAAATCAAGGAGATCGACGGATGGAGCTTGGCCAGAGTTTCTTCGACAATCGCCTGGAATCGCATGAGGGAGAGAGAGCTGCTGCATTTTTTTTGATTTATGAGGATACGCCCTCATCAGATGCGTATCGTGTGTTACGCCTATGCTTGTGGCATTTTTGGTGATGAAACGTATGTGCCATGAGCGTTTTGTCCGGATGCGCTACCACCATATGCGTATCATATGGATTTACGTTTCAGGCTTAGGCGTGACACATGATACTCCTTGTGCTGGGGCGTGACAGATGGGTAATTTGGGCACCCCTCCGCGCGTGTAGGTATTTTAGGTTCTGGATAATAAAAAGTGGGTATTTTTGTCCTTCACCCTTGAAAACACACCTAGAGGGGGGTGAATAGGTGTATTATGGCTGATAGTGGTTAAATATGAACTGTTTTAATTTTACCCAGAAACGGCTTGCTGAAATGACCTAACAGTTTAATAACAGCAGGCTGAATTTAAATGCAAATGCAGTGCAGAACGAAAAATGCAGAAAATGAAAAATAACACACGATCTTTTAGCCAGGTTCGACCCCTAATCTCCTATGGTCTACGTCCTGGTCCCTTACCAAATTGGTAAGAGAATATATTATTGATCACTATAAAAACCGATTACAAGATCCAACAATATATCTCCCTTTACACCCAGCTGCTTACAATTCGGCTTGCTGAATTTCTGTGTTGAACTAACTCTCTAAGCAATACTTCCCAAGTATCCTTCTATAGTCTAGTTCTAACCACCCAATTCCCGAAGCTAAAACTTGTACAGCAACTACTCTTTACAACATGAACAATACAAGGTATTTGAATAAATACAACTCAACCTAATGAACCCTCTGAAATAATATAGTTGAAATGAATATGAGAGGTTGAAAGGTTTTCAAGAATAAAGCAAGGAAGCTCGAAGTTGTGTTTAAATATATATGATCTTGTTTTTGCACTTGGATTGTTGTTTTGAAACTAAACAAGAACACTTATTTATAGGTGAATAAATTTGATTTGGGATATAGTCTTCATGAAGATTCAAGAGGCTCCTTCTACAGCTTTTACAGAAAATAGTCGTTAGTGTTTAAGACCGTTTGAAAATGAAGTGGAGAGTAATGAAGGAGGAGCTGATTTATTCTCTGGAAATAACGTGCAGGCATGAGAGATATGGAGACAAAGAGAATAAAGATATGGTATAGGTTTGGTTTAGTTAAATAAGGAAAAGGTGACACCTTATTTAATTCTTAAGGAAAAGTTGTCTCCTACTTTACTAAAGTCAAGAATATAGAATGATAGGCATGGGAGAATATTTCAGAGGGTCCCTCACAATAAACCTATCAACAAGATATAACAAGTTTCTAAAAGAAACGAATGTCTTCTTGCTTTCTGTCCTTTCTGCCGCCCAGAATCAGCATGCTGAATTGTACTGAGTTGTATGATCAGCTTGCTGAAATATCATACATTCCATAACAGCTTGCTAAAAATAACTGTAAGTCTGACATGTAATAGCTTGCTGAATTATAAACATAAATGGACACAGCTTGCTGAAATATAATCATCAAAACATAAGGGTTACAATCTCCCCCTTTTTGATGATTATGAACCATTTATTTTAGGAGATAATTCTCCCCCTAAATTCCTGCAATCCTGTAAACTGGATTAAAAGGTCACATGCAGTTATACAATTAATTTAGACGTTTAGATCACATAATCACATAATGCAAGCCAACACATAAAGCGAACCATAACAAAGCACAGAGTGCCATAATTCTAAATAAACCACAGAGTTAAGGTTTTTTAAACTTAAGAACAATTCAAGCAACCAAAGCAAACTAAAGATACTCAAAGTACTAGAGATCAGTTTGAAAACATAACTAAAATAAATTTCTCCCCCTTAATCATAAAAAGGGAACAACATCAGACATCCACATCCACCTCCACGGAGTCATTAGTGTCAGAGTCCTTTTTGGCATTGTCATCAGCAAGAGTAGTTTCACCAGAAGGAACAGCAGCCGGAGGAATCTGATGAGTTGAGGTATTATCCATTTGAGCAGGTTGCTTTGAGGACGGAGTAACAACAGGTACCTCCTTTCCAATCAGCATTGACACCATCGTTTTCAAGACACCGATTTCACCTTCTAGAGCAGAAATTTTGGCAACCAAAGCATTGTGATTTTCTACTATAGTGGCAGTATCCGAAGAAATTTTGCTTACCAATCGAAGTACATTTGGAGGGGCATGAGTAGGAGCATCTTCACTAACATCTTCAGTAGGCTGAGAAGGATCAACAATGTGTTCCAGCTTACCATTAACAATTTTCAGATTTGACTGGGTGAGATTCTTGACATCAATATGCTCTTTAATCATGAGAGAGTCGGAGCCAGTGATATTAACTTTAAAGAACTGAAGAATTCTGGTAATTAGGCATCCATAAGGCAATGCAGAGTTTTGTTTGCCAGAAGCTGCAAACATAGTATCCAGCACTAGTTTGGGAAGATTAAATGGCATTTTGGATAAAATTCTGGCACAAACGCACACATCTTGCCAAGTCAAATTCGACCTACCCCCTGATCTTGGACAAACATTAGCCCAGCAAATTTTAAACACCAAGTGTGCCATTGGATTAAGCAAAGAAGTAGTGGGAGGGGCTAATTCCATGAGTTTATTGGGGGCAACCAGAACATTCAATTGATCTACGTCAGTAAACCCAGGGAAACTTAACGAACCATGAGTAAATGCATCCACAGAAGAATCAACATTAACATCTAGAATCATAGCAAGAAATGGAGGATTTAATTGCATACGCTTCTCATTAACCATTGTTGTTAAGTTACCAAAAGCATCCTTATCTAGATTTGCATAAAACTGACGAACAAGGTCCGGATAATAAACTTTTGGCAAATCAATTAAAAACGAGCGCATCCCCATAGAATCAATGAAGTCTTTAGCACCACATGCAGTAAGAAACTTGAGAGTAACAGGCTTACCGGAAGCAATGGGACGAGTGCCGATGTGATGATCGAAGAATCGAGTCGACAAAGAGTCCGAGATGATATCAAACGCCGGTTTGACCCGTTTGGACGCCGGAGAACCCGTCGGAGTGGAATCAGAGATGTTCGTAGTTTGGGCATCCATCGGAATAATCTCATTGTTGAACTGAGGTAAAGTGGATGAAGATGTTGTAGTTGATTGTTTGGCTCTAGACTTCGTGCGGCGAGTTCGTGAAGACATGATTGAGATTGGAGGAGAGAAACCCTAGATTGTCTTTTGATTTTGGGAGAAGGAAGTGAAGAGTCCGTGTATCCCAATTCACGATATAAGGGAAAGTATTTTAAAATATTCAATGGAAACAAATACCCTCTTAGCATAAAATAAGAAAAAGTTTATCATGGCATACTTTAACAATTAATTCAGTTTAATTAATTTAAGACACACTTAAATCCTCACTTATCATAAATAAACACAGATATACCAAATAAAATCCACACACAAATCTCAGATAGAGTATTTAAATAAGAGAGTTGGAGAAGATTTTACAAGTCATTTATAAAACAGCTTGCTGTTTTATATTTCACACATACCAAGTTCACGCCGAATTAAGTTGAACCTTTCTGTAGCTAGAGGCTTTGTAAAAATATCAGCAAGCTGATATTCTGTAGGGACAAAAATCAGCTTGAACTTTCCTTTAGCAACATTGTCTCTTAGAAAATGATGGCGAACATCGATATGTTTGGTGCGAGAATGATTCACTGGATTTTCAGAGATGTTAATTGTACTTGTATTGTCACAGTTGATTGGAACTTGACCACATTTGATCCCAAAGTCTCGTAAAGTTTGTATCATCCATAGAATTTGCGAGCAACAACTCCCATCAGCCAAATATTCTCCTTCAGCTGTAGATAAGGCCACAGAAGATTGTTTCTTACTTTGCCAAGAAACTAGGCTTTGTCCAAGAATTGCACAAACTCCACTAGTGCTTTTACGATCAGTTTGACTTGCTGCATAGTCCGCATCACTAAATCCAACAAGATCGAAAGAATTTGTGATGGGATAGAACAGCCCAATATTTGTTGTACCATGGAGATATTTGAATATACGTTTAATGGCACTTAGATGAGATTCCTTTGGATTGGCCTGAAATCGAGCACATACACTAACACTATACATAATATCAGGTCTTGAAGCAGTTAGGTATAACAGACTACCAATCATCCCTCTGTATTTACGAATGTCAACACTTTTTCCATTTTCATCCGAAATCAGCTTGCTGTTTTGGCACATTGGAGTAGATTTCGGCTTGACGTTTTCATATCCATACCTTTTCAGAAGGTTGTTGACGTATTTAGTTTGATGAACATAAATACCATCTGGAGTCTGTTTGATTTGGAGTCCCAAGAAGAAATTCAAATCGCCCATCATACTCATACCAAATTCACTATGCATTCGTTTGGAAAACCACTTGCACATTAAATCATTAGTTGAGCCAAAAATAATATCGTCGACATATATTTGCACAACTAAGATATCTTTACCATCCAACTTTGTGAATAAGGTAGGATCAATTTTACCTCTTAGAAATCCATGTTTGAGCAGAAATTCACTTAGCCGTTCGTACCATGACCTAGGTGCCTGCCTTAATCCATATAAGGCCTTCTTCAGCTTCAATACATGGTTAGGAAACTGAGAATTTTCAAATCCAGGAGGCTGTTTTACATAAACTTCTTCTTTCAGCCTGCCGTTTAGGAAAGCACTTTTTACGTCCATTTGGTGAAGCTTAATTTTCTTGAAGCATGCAAAGGAGAGAAGCATTCTGATTGATTCCAGTCGAGCAACTGGTGCATACGTTTGATCGAAATCAATCCCCTCTTGCTGATTGTATCCTTGAGCAACGAGTCTGGCTTTATTTCGAATGACCGTCCCAAATTCATCGACTTTATTCTTGAAGATCCATTTGGTGCCAATGATGGAGACATCTTTAGGTGGTTCCACCAATTCCCAAACGTCACATCTTTCGAATTGACTAAGTTCTTCTTGCATTGCTACGAGCCAATTTTCATCATTTAAAGCTTCCTTTATGTTTTTCGGTTCCTTTTGTGCAAGAAAGGCAGAGAAGGCACAAATATTTGCTTGAGCTTTCCTTGTCTTGATGCCATCTATCTTTTCTCCAATAATAAGCTGTGGAGGATGATTTTTAACCGTCCTAGTGGCTTTAGGAAGAGAGTGTTGAGCTATTACTTCTTGTTCTGCAAGTTTGATCATTTTGTGAGGTTGAATCCCTTGTGCATGAAGTTCCCGTTTTGAACTTAGATTTGCTTCTTGCTCTTCCATCGTTAATTTTGCAAGTTTTTCTGACTCCTCTTCGACAGGAATAGTGGAATCAGCTTGCTGTTTTTCTTCATCAACTGGTGCAGTTTGTGTTTCTTCATTTTGCTTTACTGATGAAATCAGCTTGCTGTTTGTACCTGTTCCTGCATCATCTTCCTCTTCTCTTGGCAGATCATTATTAGTTTCTTGAAAAGATACATTAATTGACTCTTCAACTATTTGTTTAGATAAATTATACACTCTATAAGATTTACTAGTTAGAGAATATCCAAGAAAAATGGCCTCATATGATTTAGCATCAAATTTACCGACACGATCAATTGTTTTGAGAACAAAGCATCTTGATCCAAATATCTTGAAATAGCTGATGTTTGGCTTCCTTTTATTCAGCAATTCATAAGGAGTTTTGTTGAGAATTTGTCTTATAAGAACTCTGTTGAGAATATAGCAAGCTGTATTTACAACTTCTGCCCAAAAATTCCTTGGCAACTTGCTTTCTTGAAGAATAGTCCTTGCTGTTTCTTGTAAAGACCTGTTCTTCCTTTCTACTACCCCGTTTTGTTGTGGAGTTCGGGGTGCTGAAAATTCATGAGAGATACCTCTATCTTTACAATAGGTGATGAACTCCTTTTGAAATTCACCTCCATGATCACTTCGAATCGCTACAAGTCTTGTATTCAACTTATTTTCAAGTAACTTGATTAGATTCTCAAATTCATCAAAAGCACAATCTTTTGTTTTAAGAAACAATACCCATATGAATCTAGAGTAATCATCGACAATAACAAAGGCATATTGTTTACCTCCAATGCTTTTATAAGCTTCTGGACCAAAAAGGTCTAGATGCAAAAGTTCTAAAGGTTTACTAGATGATACCATGTTCTTTGATTTGTGAGGAGTTCGAGTTTGTTTGCCTAATTGGCAAGCTGAACATGTTTCTGTCTTGACATATTTCATTTTGGGCAATCCTCGTACTAGCTTCCTTGAAAGCAGCTTGCTGAGTTGATCCATATGCACATGTCCTAGCCTTCTATGCCATAGACTTGGAGAAGTATCAACTGCTACTAAACAGCAGGCTGTTTTCTGCAACTCAAAATCCAAAATATATATATTTCCTTCCCTTCTAGCAACTAGTGGGATTTTGTTAGTACTGAGATTTATAATGCATTTTTCTTTATCAAAAGCAACATTGTGACCATCATCATATAACTGACTTATGCTAAGTAAGTTATATTTTAAACCTTGAACAAATTGCACTTTGTCAATCGAAAGCATGTCATTACCGATTTTACCTTTTCCAAGTATTTGAAGAGTTTTGTTATCACCAATTGTAACTCTTCCACCCTTTTTCTTTTTGAGAGAGATAAACTGAGATTCATCTCCACACATATGCCTTGTACAACCGCTATCCAAAATCCATTCCTTTGAGCTTGTTTTTGCGGCTAATAAGAATAACTTATCCTTTTGGTACCCAAATTTTGTTGGGTCCAGTATAGTTAGTAGATAGAACATATAAATCATGTAGTTCAGATTTCTTGATCCATTTTTGGATCCATCTTGGTTCGTGGTTTCTTGTTCTTCTTCTGTCATCCTGAAAACGGTAGGCCGTTTTTCCATTTCGGTAGGCTGATTTTATCTGGGTTGTGCAGTGTTGTGAGAGATGTCCCTTCTTTTGACATTTGTTACATATCTTCCAAGGCATTGCATAATCATAAGGAATTCCATGAGTTCCATCATACTGGAGAGCAATTTCTTTTGAAGTTGATGCTAATCCAACACCTTCCTTTTCTATAGGAACTGCAGCCTTCTTCATCATTGATATGAGAGTTTCTTCACCTTGAACAAATTTTCCCATTCCTTTGTTAAGCCTCTTTATCTCCTCCTCGAGTTCTTTTATTTTTTCAGCCTGTTGTATAACTTCTTGTGAAGCTTCTGTTTCTTCTTTCAGCTTGCTGATATGAATATCTTTGAATCCTATTTCATCATTCAACTTGATGATTTGAATTTCTCTGGTTTCAATATCAGCTTTCAGCTCGCTGAGTTGCTTGATTAGAACATCATTTCTTCTGAGTATCACTTTGTTGAGTCCTTCTAATTGAGTTATGCTATCCTTCAACCTTGTAATCATAGATTCATGTTCATCTAGAGCTTTCTCTTCCATCAAATCTCATCAAATCTCTGACTAATTTCTTAAGATGAGTATTTTTCTCTTTCAACTTGTTGTTCTCTGTCTTTACTTTGAGATATTCTTCAGAAGCTTCCTGCATAGTTAGTTTTTCTATAACATAAGTAGTAGGTAAAGAATTAAATGAATTTACCTCACTGTTTTTATCATCTGAGTCTATTTCGTTGCTTTCCACTTCGGTGTTATCCTCTTCATTGAGACCAACCAAAGCTAAATTAACCATGTCATCACTTGAGTCTTCTTCAGAGGTAGAGTCATCACTCCAAGTCATCAACGCTTTAGATTTCTGTTTATCCTTGAATCCAGCTTGCTGTTTTGATTTGTTCTTTAATTTGTAGCAGTCTCTTCGGTAATGTCCCTTCTTGCCACATTCAAAGCATGTTTCTTCTTTGGATTCTCTGAATTCTTTTCTGTTGTTCAAAGAATTTCCTTTCAGTCTCTTCATTTGATTCTTCTTTTCAATAAGTCTTTTAATTCTCCTTGAAATGAGAGCTAAATCCTCATCTGATTCTGACTCTCCTTCATATTCCAGCTTGTTGTTTGCAGAATGAAGTGCTAAATTCTTCATTTTCGCAACTGGAGCTTGTGATGATCTGGCTTGGCTAGCATTAATTTTTGCTTCAAAATGTTCAAGTTCAGCAAAAACAGCCAAAGTATCCATAGTGTCAATTTGTGACGAAGATTCCAATGCTGTTACCTTAGGTGAATAAGACCAAGGTACTGCACTCAATATTTTCATGTTAATTTCAGCTTGAGGAATTGTTTTTCCAAGCAGTTTGAGACCATTCATGGTTTTCTGAAATCTTGCTTGACTTTGCCTTATAGTCTTATCTTCCTTGACAATAAAGCTTCCAAATTCATTCATCAATGTACTGAGTTTAACTTTCTTTAGAGTAGTCGAACCTTCATGATATAGTTCCAAAGTATCCCACATCTCTTTGGCGGATTTGCATGAGGAGACTTTATCACTTTCACTTGCAGAAAGACCATTCATGATAGTATTCATTGCCCTAGTGTTGTAGCTTTCCTTGACCAATTCGGCATCAGTAAGCTCATCAATGTCTTTCGGCTTGTGTTCTTTGTCAAGAAATACATACGGTCCTCTGCTGACAACTCTCCATTCAAGTGGTTCCTTTGACAGGTGCATCTTCATTCTGTCCTTCCACCAGTTGTAGTTTTCAGTGCCGAGCAACAAAGGTGCACGGTTGTTAGATGATCCAAGAGGATAATCGTCAGCCATTTCGATCGATACTATTCCTGTTACAGAACAAATTAGTATACCAAAGCTCTGATACCAATTGAAAACACACCTAGAGGGGGGTGAATAGGTGTATTATGGCTGATAGAGTTAAATATGAACTGGTTTAATTTTACCCAGAAACGGCTTGCTGAAATGACCTAACAGTTTAATAACAGCAGGCTGAATTTAAATGCAATTGCAGTGCAGAACGAAAAATGCAGAAAATAAAAAATAACACACGATCTTTTAGCCAGGTTCAACCCCTAATCTCCTATGGTCTACGTCCTGGTCCCTTACCAAATTGGTAAGAGAATATATTATTGATCACTATAAAAACCGATTACAAGATCCAACAATATATCTCCCTTTACACCCAGCTGCTTACAATTCGGCTTGCTGAATTTCTGTGTTGAACTAACTCTCTAAGCAATACTTCCCAAGTATCCTTCTATAGTCTAGTTCTAACCACCCAATTCCCGAAGCCAAAACTTGTACAGCAACTACTCTTTACAACATGAACAATACAAGGTATTTGAATAAATACAACTCAACCTAATGAACCCTCTGAAATAATATAGTTGAAATGAATATGAGAGGTTGAAAGGTTTTCAAGAATAAAGCAAGGAAGCTCGAAGTTGTGTTTGAATATATATGATCTTGTTTTTGCACTTGGATTGTTGTTTTGAAACTAAACAAGAACACTTATTTATAGGTGAATAAATTTGATTTGGGATATAGTCTTCATGAAGATTCAAGAGGCTCCTTCTACAGCTTTTACAGAAAATAGCCGTTAGTGTTTAAGACCGTTTGAAAATGAAGTGGAGAGTAATGAAGGAGGAGCTGATTTATTCTCTGGAAATAACGTGCAGGCATGAGAGATATAGGAGACAAAGAGAATAAAGATATGGTATGGGTTTGGTTTAGTTAAATAAGGAAAAGGTGACACCTTATTTAATTCTTAAGGAAAAGTTGTCTCCTACTTTACTAAAGTCAAGAATATAGAATGATAGGCATGGGAGAATATTTCAGAGGGTCCCTCACAATAAACCTATCAACAAGATATAACAAGTTTCTAAAAGAAACGAATGTCTTCTTGCTTTCTGTCCTTTCTGCCGCCCAGAATCAGCATGCTGAATTGTACTGAGTTGTATGATCAGCTTGCTGAAATAACATACATTCCATAACAGCTTGCTGAAAAATAACTGTAAGTCTGACATGTAATAGCTTGCTGAATTATAAACATAAATGGACACAGCTTGCTGAAATATAATCATCAAAACATAAGGGTTACAACCCTTTCAATTTATCATGTATTTCTTCCTAATTTATTAACTCAACTTATAACATATAAGTAATAAGTAAGTTAGTAACGATGTATTTTTTTTTTCAATTTACTTTTTATTACTTAATTTTTTTATTTAATATTTTTTATTTTTACATTTGTATTTATAAATGTCATATGCATGTATTGAAATTATTTTATTAAATAATTAATATTCTTTAATTTAATTTAATAAATAGTTCAACAACTAATAAGTAAATTTATCCAAACACTTGTATAATTTATAAGTACTAGCTTAAAACCCGTGCGATGCACAGATTTTTTTTATATTAATATTATATGAATTTTTTTATTTATTTAAATTAATTTTTTAAAACATGAATTTTGGAGACTTGCATTTTTATATGAGATGATTTGATAATAATTATATAAATGTTATCCGTGATATTTCTTGAAATGGAGGAATTTTAGTTAGAAAATATAGTAAAGATGATAGGTTTTATTTGAAAAAGTAATCGGCTAATTATTGGTTATTATAAAATTATTATTTTATTTTATTAAATAGAACGCCCGTGATATAATTGGAAAAAAAATAGATTTTAGTTAGAGGAAATAAAAAAGGTACCTGAAAATTAAAAAGGTGACATGCGAAAAATGTAATGATTAGATTATAGTAATTATAATTTAATAATGTTATTTTACTAAATAAAATTATTTGTAGTATTTTTAGAAAATGAGAAATTAATGTTGCCCGTGATATTTATAGAAAAAAAGGATTTTAATTAGAAAATATTGAAAAGATAGCTGAAAAGGGTAATCGGTTAATTATTAGTATTAATATATTATTATTTTATTTTATTAAATAGAATAGCCCGTTATATAATTGGAAAAAAAGAGATTTTAGTTAGAGAGAAGAGAAAAGGTAACGTTTTAAGGCTAAAAAATGTAATTGATTAGTTAATAGTAATTATAATATAATTATCCGTGATATTTCTAGAAAAAGAGGTATTTAGTTAGAAAATATAGAAAAGATGATAGATTTTAGTTGAAAAGGGTAATAGAATAGATGATAGGTTTTAGCTAAAAAAGATAATCCGTTAATTATTGGCAATTATAAAATTATTATTTTATTTTATTAATAGAATGTCGGTGATATGATTAGAAAAGATAGGATTTAGTCCGAGAAAATTAAAAAGGTAACATGTTCTGGGTGAAAAAGGAAATAGATTAGTTTATAGTAATTATAATTTAATTACATTATTTTACTAAGTACAATTGCACGTAATATTTTTCAAAAATGAGAAATTAATATTGTCCGTGATATGTCTATTAAAAGAAAGATTTTAATTAGAAAATATAGAAAAGATGATACATTTTAGCTGAAAAGGCAATCGGTTAATTATTAATATTAAAATATTATTAGTTTATTTTATTAAATAGAACCGCTCTTGATATAATTGGAAAAAGAGATATTTTAGTTAGAGAAAATAGAAAGGTAGCGAGAAAATTAAAAAGATGACATGATTTATGTGAAAAAGGTAATTGATTAGCTTATAATAATTATAATTTAATTATGTCATTTTACTAAATAAAATTGCTCATAAATTTTAGAAAATGAGAAATTAATGTTGCCCGTGATATTTCTACAAAAAAAGGGAATTTAATTAAAAAAAATAGAAAAGATGATACGTTTAGCTGAAAAGGTAATCGGTTAATTATTAATATTATAATATTATTATTACTATTATTAAATAGAAACGCCTATGATATAATTGGAAAAAGAGAGGTTTTACTAAGAGAAAGGAAAAAAGATAACGTGTTTTGGTTGAAAAAGGTAACCGTCCATGATATAATTGAAAACACACCTAGAGGGGGGTGAATAGGTGTATTATGGCTGATAGTGGTTAAATATGAACTATTTTGATTTTACCCGGAAACGGCTTGCTGATATGACCTAATAGTTTTAATAACAACAGTCTGAATTTAAATACCAATGCAGTGCAGAATGAAAAATGCAGAAAATAAAAATAACACACGATCTTTTAGCCAGGTTCGACCCCTAAACCCCTATGGTCTACGTCCTGGTCCCTTACCAAATTGGTAAGAGAATATATTATTGATCACTATAAAAACCGATTACAAGATCCAACAATATATCTCTCTTTACACCCAGCTGCTTACAATTCGGCTTGCTGAATTTCTGTGTTGAACTAACTCTCTAAGCAATACTTCCCAAGTATCCTTCTCTAGTCTAGTTCTAACCACCCAATTCCCTAAGCAAAAACTTGTACACCAACTACTCTTTACAACATGAACAATACAAGGTTTTTGAATATATACAACTCAACCTAATGAACCCTCTGAAATAATATAGTCGAATGTTTATGAGAGGTTGAAAGGTTTTCAAGAATATAGCAAAGTGGCTCGAAGTTGTGTTTGTATATATGTGGTCTTGTTTTTGCACTTGGATTGATGTTTTTGAAACTGAACAAGAACACTTATTTATAGGTGAACCCAATTGATTTGGGATATAGTCTTTTTGAAGGTTCAAGAGGCTCCTTCTTCAGTTTTTTCAGAATATAACCGTTAGTGTATATATCCGTTGAAGATGAAATGAAGTGGAGAGTAATGAAGGAGGAGCTGTTGCTTTTTAATATGGGAATAACGTGCAAGTATGTGATATAGAAGACAAAGAGAATATAATAAAGAGATGGTATGGGTTTGGTTTGTTTAAATAAGGAAAAGGTGACACCTTATTTAAATGTAAGGAAAAGTTGTCCCCTACTTTACTAAAGTCAAGAATATTGAATGATAGGCATGGGTGAATAATTCAGAGGGTCCCTCACAATATTCCTAACATAATAATATAACAAGTTTCTGAAAGAAACGAATGTCTTCTTGGATTCTGTCCTTTCTGCCGCCCAGAATCAGCACGCTGATTTGAACTGCGTTGTATGATCAACTTGCTGACATATCATATATTCCACAACAGCTTGCTGAAAAATAACTGTAAGTCTGACATGTAATACTTAGAATAGCTTGCTGAATTATAAACATAAATGAACACAGCTGGCTGAAATATAATCATCAAAACATAAGGGTTACAATCTCCCCCTTTTTGATGATTATTAACCATTTATTTTAGGAGATAATTCTCCCCCTAAATTCCTGCAATCCTGTAAACTAGATTAAAAGGGCACATGCAGTTATACAATTAGTTTAGACATTTAGATCACATAATCACACAATGCAAGCCAATACATAATGCAAACCATAATAAAGCACAGAGTGCCATAATCCAAAATAAACCACAGAGTTAAGGTTTTAAACTTAAGAGCAATTCAAGCAACCATAGATACGCAAAGTACTAGAGATAAGTTTTAAAACAGAACTAAAATATTTGGTTTCTCCCCCTTAATAATAAAAAAGGGAACAACATCAGACATCCACATCCACCTCCACGGAGTCGTTAGTGTCAGAATCCTTTTTGGCATTGTCATCAGCAGGAGTAGTTTCACCAGAAGGAACAGCAGCAGGAGGAATCTGATGAGTTGAGGTATTATCCATTGCAGCAGGTTGTTTTGAAGATCGAGTAACAACAGGTACCTCATTTCCAATTAGCATCGACACCATAGTTTTCAAAACACTTATTTCACCTTCTAGAGCAGAAATTTTGGCAACCAAAGCATTTTGATTTTCTACGATAGTAGCAGTGTCTGAAGCAATTCTGTTCACCAATCGAAGTACATTTGGAGAGGCATGAGTAGGAGCATCTTCACAACATCTTCAGCAGGCTGAGAAGGATCGATAATGTGTTCCAGCTTACCATTAACAATTTTCAGATTTGATTGAGTGAGATTCTTGACATCAATATGCTCTTTAACCATGAGAGACTCAGAGCCAGTGATATTAACTTTAAAGAACTGAAGAATTCTGGTAATTAGGCATCCATAAGGTAATGCAGAATTTTGTTTGCCAGTAGTTGCAAACATAGTATCCAGCACTAGTTTGGGAAGATTAAATGGCATTTTGGATAAAATTCTGGCACAAACGCACACATCTTGCCAAGTTAAATTCGACCTACCTCCTGATCTTGGACAAACATTAGCCCAGCAAACTTTAAACACCAAATGTGCCATTGGATTAAGCAAAGAAGTAGTGGGAGGGGCTAATTCCATTAGTTTATTCGGAGCAACCAGAACATTCAATTGATCCACATATGTAAACCCAGGGAAACTTAACGAACCATGAGTGAATGCATCCACAGAAGAATCAGCATTTACATCTAGAATCATAGCAATAAATGGGGGGGTTTAATTGCATACGCTTCTCATTAACCATTGTTGTTAAGTTACCAAATGCATCCTTATCTAGATTAGCATAAAACTGACGAACAAGGTCCGGATAATAAACTTTTGGCAAATCAATTAGGAAAGAATGCATCCCCATAGAATCGATTAAGTCTTTAGCACCACATGCAGTAAGGAACTTAAGGGTAATAGGCTGACCAGAAACAATGGGACGAGTTCCAATGTGATGGTCGAAGAATCGAGTAGTCAGAGATTCCGAGATGATATCAAAAGCTGGTTTGACCCGTTTTGAAGCCGGAGAACCCGTCGGAGTTGAATCAGAGATAGTTTCAGTTTGGGCATCCATCGGTACAATCTCATCGTTTAACTGAGGGATAGTGGATGAAGATGTTGTTGTCAATTGTTTTGCTCTAGTCTTCGTGCGGCGACTGCGAGAGGACATGATTGAGGTTGAAGGAAAAAAGCCCTAGATTTTCTTTTGATTTTGGGAGAAGTGAAGTGAAGAGTCCGTGTATATCCCAATTCAAGATATAAGGGGAAGTATTTTAATTATATTTAACTGAAAAACAAATACCCACTTAGCATAAAAATAGGAAAAAGTTAATCATGGCATTTTTAAGTCACTTTAACAGATAATTCATGTTAATAAATTTAAGACAAAGTTAAATCCGCACTTATCACAAATAAAACAAAGATAGATCATAAATTCATACCAAATAAAATCCTCAATTACCACACAAAAATATCTCAGATAAAGTATTTAAATAAGAGGATTAGAGAAGATTTTACCAGACATTTTCAAAACAGCTTGCTGTTTATATTTCACACATACCAAGTTCATGCCGAATTAAGTTGAACCTTTCTGTAGCTAGAGGCTTTGTAAAAATATCAGCAAGCTAATATTCTGTAGGGACAAAAATCAGCTTGATCTTTCCTTTAGCAACATTGTCTCTTAGAAAATGATGGCGAACATCGATATGTTTGGTGCGAGAATGATTCACTGGATTTTCAGAGATGTTAATTGTACTTGTATTGTCACAGTTGATTGGAACTTGACCACATTTGATCCCAAAGTCTCGTAAAGTTTGTATCATCCATAGAATTTGCGAGCAACAACTCCCATCAGCCAAATATTCTCCTTCAGCTGTAGATAAGGCCACAGAAGATTGTTTCTTACTTTGCCAAGAAACTAGGCTTTGTCCAAGAATTGCACAAACTCCACTAGTGCTTTTACGATCAGTTTGATTTGCTGCATAGTCCGCATCACTAAATCCAACAAGATCGAAAGAATTTGTGATGGGATAGAACAGCCCAATATTTGTTGTACCACGGAGATATTTGAATATACGTTTAATGGCACTTAGATGAGATTCCTTTGGATTGGCCTGAAATCGAGCACATACACTAACACTATACATAATATCAGGTCTTGAAGCAGTTAGGTATAACAGACTACCAATCATCCCTCTGTATTGACGAATGTCAACACTTTTTCCATTTTCATCCGAAATCAGCTTGCTGTTTTGGCACATTGGAGTAGATTTCGGCTTGACGTTTTCATATCCATACCTTTTCAGAAGGTTGTTGACGTATTTAGTTTGATGAACATAAATACCATCTAGAGTCTGTTTGATTTGGAGTCCCAAGAAGAAATTCAAATCGCCCATCATACTCATACCAAATTCACTATGCATTCGTTTGGAAAACCACTTGCACATTAAATCATTAGTTGAGCCAAAAATAATATCGTCGACATATATTTGCACAACTAAGATATCTTTACCATCCAACTTTGTGAATAAGGTAGGATCGATTTTACCTCTTAGAAATCCATGTTTGAGCAGAAATTCACTTAGCCGTTCGTACCATGACCTAGGTGCCTGCCTTAATCCATATAAGGCCCTTTTCAGCTTCAATACATGGTTGGGAAACTGAGCATTTTCAAATCCAGGAGGCTGTTTTACGTAAACTTCTTCTTTCAGCCTGCCGTTTAGGAAGGCACTTTTTACGTCCATTTGGTGAAGCTTAATTTTCTTGAAGCATGCAGAGGAGAGAAGCATTCTGATTGATTCCAGTCGTGCAACTGGTGCATATGTTTGATCAAAATCAATCCCCTCTTGCTGATTGTATCCTTGAGCAACGAGTCTGGCCTTATTTCGAATGACCGTCCTAAATTCATCAACTTTATTCTTGAAAATCCATTTGGTGCCAATGATAGAGACATCTTTAGGTGGTTCCACCAATTCCCAAACGTCACATCTTTCGAATTGACTAAGTTCTTCTTGCATTGCTATGAGCCAATTTTCATCATTTAAAGCTTCCTTTATGTTTTTCGGTTCCTTTTGTGCAAGAAAGGCAGAAAATGCACAGATATTTGCTTGAGCTTTCCTTGTCTTGATGCCATCTGTCTTTTCTCCAATAATAAGCTGTGGAGGATGATTTTTAACCGTCCTAGTGGCTTTAGGAAGAGAGTGTTGAGCTATAACTTCTTGTTCTGCAAGTTTGATCATTTTGTGAGGTTGAATCCCTTGAGCATGAAGTTCCCTTTTTGAACTTAGATTTGCTTCTTGCTCTTCCAAGGTTAATTTTGCAAGTTTTTCTGATGATTCCTCAACAGGAATAGTGGAATCAGCTTGCCGTTTTTCTTCATCAACTGGTGTAGTTTGTGTTTCTTCATTTTGCTTTACTGATGAAATCAGCTTGCTGTTTGTACCTGTTCCTGCATCAACTTCCTCTTCTCTTGGCAGATCATTATTAGTTTCTTGAAAAGATACATTAATTGACTCTTCAACAATTTGTTTGGATAAATTATATACTCTATAAGATTTACTAGTTAGAGAATATCCAAGAAAAATAGCCTCATATGATTTAACATCAAATTTACCGTCACGATCAATTGTTTTGAGAACAAAGCATCTTGATCCAAATATCTTGAAATAGCTGATATTTGGCTTCCTTTTATTCAGCAATTCATAAGGAGTTTTGTTGAGAATTTGTCTTATAAGAACTCTGTTGAGAATATAGCAAGCTGTATTTACAGCTTCTGCCCAAAAATTCCTTGGCAACTTGCTTTCTTGAAGTAGGGTTCTTGCTGTTTCTTGTAAATACCTGTTCTTCCTTTCTACTACTCCGTTTTGTTGTGGAGTTCGGGGTGCTGAAAATTCATGAGAGATACCTTTATCTTTACAATAGGTGATGAACTCCTTTTGAAATTCACCTCCATGATCACTTCGAATCCCTACAAGTCTTGTATTCAACTTATTTTCAATTAACTTGATTAGATTCTCAAATTCATCAAAAGCACAATCTTTTGATTTAAGAAACAATACCCAGGTGAATCTAGAATAATCATCGACAATAACAAAGGCATATTGTTTACCTCCAATGCTTTTATATGCTTCTGGACCAAAAAGGTCTAGATGCAAAAGTTCTAAAGGTTTAGCAGATGACACCATGTTCCTTGATTTGTGAGGAGTTCGAGTTTGTTTGCCTAATTGGCAAGCTGAACATGTTTTTGTCTTGACATATTTCATTTTGGGCAAACCTCGTACTAGCTTCTTTGAAAGCAGCTTGTTGAGTTGATCCATATGCACATGTCCTAGCCTTCTATGCCATAGACTTGGAGAAGTATCAACTGCTGCTAAACAGCAGGCCATTTTCTGCAACTCAAAATTCTATATATATATATTTCCTTCCCTTCTAGCAACTATTCCTTCCCTTCTAGCAACTAGTGGGATTTTGTTAGTACCAAGATTTATAATGCATTTTTCTTTATCAAAAACAACATTATGACCATCATCATATAACTGACTTATGCTAAGTAAATTATATTTTAAACCTTGAACGAATTGAACTTTGTCAATCGAAAGCATGTCATTACCGATTTTGCCTTTTCCAAGTATTTGAAGAGTTTTGCTATCACCAATTGTAACTCTTCCACACTATTTCTTTTTGAGAGAGATAAACTTAGATTCATCTCCACACATATGCCTTGTACAACCGCTATCCAAACTCCATTCCCTTGAGCTTGTCTTTGCGGCTAGGCATACCTATAAAACAAATAAGAATAACTTATCCTTTTGGTACCCAAATTTTGTTGGGTCCAGTATAGTCAGTAGACATTAATTTTTGCTTCAAAATGTTCAAGTTCAGCAAAAACAGCCAAAGTATCCATAGTGTCAATTTGTTAGGAAGATTCCAACGCTGTTACCTTAGGTGAATAAGACCAAGGTACTGCACTCAATATTTTCATGTTAATTTCAGCTTGAGGAATTGTTTTTCCAAGCAGTTTGAGACCATTCATTGTTTTCTGAAATCTTGCTTGACTTTGCCTTATAGTCTCATCTTCCTTGACAATAAAGCTTCCAAATTCATTCATCAACGTACTGAGTTTAACTTTCTTTAGAGTAGTCGAACCTTCATGATATAGTTCCAAAGTGTCCCACATCTCTTTGGCGGATTTGCATGAGGAGACTTTATCACTTTCACATGCAGAAAGACCATTCATGATAGTATTCATTGCCCTAGTGTTATAGTTTTCTTTGTTAAGAAATATATACGGGCCTTTGTTGATAACTCTCCATTCAAGTGGTTCCTTTGACAGGTGCATCTTCATTCGGTCCTTCCACCAGTTGTAGTTTTCAGTGCCGAGCAACAAAGGTGCACGGTTGTTAGATGATCCAAGAGGATAATCGTCAGCCATTTCGATCGATACTATTCCTGTTAAAGAACGAATTAGTATACCAGAGCTCTGATACCAATTGAAAACACACCTAGAGGGGGGTGAATAGGTGTATTATGGCTGATAGTGGTTAAATATGAACTGTTTTGATTTTACCCAGAAACGGCTTGCTGATATGACCTAACAGTTTTAATAACAGCGGGTTGAATTTAAATGCCAATGCAGTGCAGAATGAAAAATGCAGAAAATAAAAATAACACACGATCTTTTAGCCAGGTTTGACCCCTAAACCCCTATGGTCTACGTCCTGGTCCCTTACCAAATTGGTAAGAGAATATATTATTGATCACTATAAAAACTGATTACAAGATCCAACAATATATCTCCTTTTACACCCAGCTGCTTACAATTCGGCTTGCTGAATTTCTGTGTTGAAATAACTCTCTAAGCAATACTTCCCAAGTATCCTTCTCTAGTCTAGTTCTAACCACCCAATTCCCTAAGCCAAAACTTGTACAGCAACTACTCTTTACAACGTGAACAATACAAGGTTTTTGAATATATAAAACTCAACCTAATGAACCCTCTGAAATAATATAGTCGAATGTTTATGAGAGGTTGAAAGGTTTTCAAGAATATAGCAAAGTGGCTCGAAGTTGTGTTTGTATATATGTGGTCTTGTTTTTGCACTTGGATTGATGTTTTTGAAACTGAACAAGAACACTTATTTATAGGTGAACCCAATTGATTTGGGATATAGTCTTTTTGAAGGTTCAAGAGGCTCCTTCTTCAGTTTTTTCAGAATATAACCGTTAGTGTATATATCCATTGAAGATGAAATGAAGTGGAGAGTAATGAAGGAGGAGCTGTTGCTTTTTAATATGGGAATAACGTGCAAGTATGTGATATAGAAGACAAAGAGAATATAATAAAGAGATGGTATGGGTTTGGTTTGTTTAAATAAGGAAAAGGTGACACCTTATTTAAATGTAAGGAAAAGTTGTCCCCTACTTTACTAAAGTCAAGAATATTGAATGATAGGCATGGGTGAATAATTCAGAGGGTCCCTCACAATATTCCTAACATAATAATATAACAAGTTTCTGAAAGAAACGAATGTCTTCTTGGATTCTGTCCTTTCTGCCGCCCAGAATCAGCACGCTGATTTGAACTGCGTTGTATGATCAGCTTGCTGAAATATCATATATTCCATAACAGCTTGCTGAAAAATAACTGTAAGTCTGACATGTAATACTTAGAATAGCTTGCTGAATTATAAACATAAATGAACACAGCTTGCTGAAATATAATCATCAAAACATAAGGGTTACAATAATTGGAAAAAGAGAGATGTTAGTTAGTGTAATATCCGTAAATTTTTCGAATAAAATTTTCTTTCTACTCGATATTTTTATTTAAAAATATTTTAGAAACGATGCACTAGTATATATTTTTTTAATTAGTACGTTTTATAAATTTTTAAAACTTATATATTCGTATTATATTTAAATATTAGTGTTTATTAAAAATTTGAGAAAAATAGTATTTTTAAATTTTGAGTCGTATTTATTTTAAGAAACGAAATTAGAATTTCGTTTTAATTAATTAGACGGGGAAAAACGATATCTTTTCACCAAATATTTCATTAAATATAGACATAATCATTATTTTTATTTTCAATTATTCAACAATTATTTTGTCTCCCATTTTTATTATTTAATTGTCCACTTGAAAACTATAATTAGGGGCACTAAAAATCCCACTTTATATTGTCTCCCATTTTTAATTATTTTTGTTTATTTTATAAAACAAAATAGTTAAATTCAGTTTTGTATTTAACTGAGACAGATTCCTCGTTTTTATCAGAAGTCTTATACATTATTTTGAACACAAAACAGAGCAGGTACTAATTCTTTGTCTTAAACTTCTGTTCGACTATGTGTATTGGGGGGTGGTGGTTAACAGGTAATAGCGGAGAGAGATTAGCGGAGGGTGAAGAAATTGAAGGGGAGGTCGAGAGAGAGAGAGGGGGAGAGAGAGAGAGGGAGGGAGAGGTCGAGAGCGAGAGAGATGTGAGGCAGAGAGAGAGATGGGTCGAGAGGGAGAAAGGGCGGAGGGAGAAAGTCGGGGTGGTTGTTTTGGTGGTGGAGTGTTGTTGTCGAGGAGAGAATGGGGAGAAAGAGGGGAGAAAGGGGTGTTCGGGAGAGAGATAGAGGGGAACCGAGAGAGAGAGAGAGATACTGAGAGAGAGAGAGATGCGAGAGAGGGAGGGAGAGAGAGAGAGAGAGAGAGAGAGAGAGAGAGAGAGAGAGAGGGAGAGAGTGAGGGAGAGAGTTTTTGAGAAGAGAAGAAATCGCAGATGGGGGGTTTCGAACTTGAAGCTCGCAGATGGGGGGTGCGTGGGGTCCACCATGGGGGAGGTGGGGCCCACGGGAATATTTCTGCTAAATTGATAGTTAATAATTTTATTAAAACGAATCAATAACAATTTCTATTTTTATGTTTTGATTTGGAGTTAAATAAAAAGTTGTGTTTTTTTTAATTTAGTTGTTGATTTTAAAACTAGTGATTTGATTAAAGTGTTATTAAAATTTAGAATAGTATATAATGAATAATTAATTAAATTGGTTTATTATTTAAATAAAAAAATATTTTGTTACATAAATTAGTGATTTATGAATTTGAGTATAAAAGAGGGTTTAATTTGTTAATTTGGTATATATTTATAGTTAGATTTTGATTTAAAAAAATATTATGTGATTATTTTCCATAATTTAGAGATTTATTGTTTTATTATTAAAAAGAGGATTAATTTAGAATAAATAGGATTAAAAAGGGGTATAATTTCAAGATTTTATATTTAATATTTCCGAATTATTTTATTAATAGGATAGGACCAGATTATTTTAGAGATTTAAAAATGGATTATTATTATTATTATTACGAGATTTAAAAGGAAAATTAATTAGTGGGATTATTATTAATATTTATGGATTTAAATTGAATAAAATAGATTCTTGAATAATTTTGGTTTTGAGATTTATATTAATTAAATTAGGGATTTTTCTGAGAATTTAGAAGAGATAATTAGAAGTACAATTTGGTTATTTAATCGTTAGCAATCGTTTAGAGATAATTAGTGATTTTCTGTTCGTGATTTATAGACTTAATAATTCGTTAATAAAAAGAGAGATTTTTGGGAATAGATAGAATTAAATGCAGTATTATTTTAGAGGCTGATATTTATTATTGGATTATTTTAATTAGTCAGATTGGGCTTTTAGATTAAAAACCGGGATTTGTACGAAATAGCTGAACCAGGTTTTTAAAAGGTGAAATGTCGGGCTAATAAAGTGAGTTTTATTTGGTTATAGAGAATCAGAGACGTGGAGCCAGGTGAATTATCGTACCGCAGAGCACAGGCAAGTTTACTAATTCGTACTACATTGTTCGGAGTATTTCTATTTTTAAAAATTCATAATTATGCTGATTAAGTTTTCGATTATCAAAATCAAGTATTCTTTCGAGTGATTTATACCAGATTTTTATTCATGCAATTTACATACATATTATTGTTGAGCTGTTATCCAGACATATTATATCATGAGGTGTTCAAACTTATTTCATGAGTTGTTCCATATTGTTGGTACGTTTATTGAGATACTTCATTCGAGTTTATATTTAAGAGTGGGGATATATATAAAGTAAGTTATGTATACTGATATGGGTCACCTCATTTCGACTCCATAATCAGAACAGTTTTTCATAATATTTTCCTCTACTCATTCGAGAGGGAAACTATATTATTGGTGTCTATTGTTCATTGCTTATTAAGGCAAAAGTGACCGGAGTAACGCACCGGCCCAACTGAGTAGTATTTAGGGTGTGATCGAAACTTCGGCACATCCTTCTATCGATAGAAAACGAGTAGTGATAATGGATTGATCATCCATTACTTGAGTAGGCGTTATGAGCAGAAATCCAATCATTGACATCCTATCGGTTAACCGATGCCTGTGTGGTTCTGTTAACTAGGGTGTTGATCTGAGCAGTTGTTATATTATATTATCAATGGAGTAGTTTTGAGAAGTTACTGTTTTATTTTCGAGCAGTATTTTGAGAAGTTATTGATTTATCTCCGAGTAGTATTTTGAGAAGTTATTGATTTATTTTCGAGTAGTATTTTGAGAAGTTATTGAGATATATTGGAGTCGTATTTCGAGATTTATAAGAATTTCCGAGTTGATCTCTTTTCAAAAGTACTTATATTTATAACTCTTATAGAGTAGTATAATCATATTTTGAGTGAGTTGTTGTGTATTATATGATATCTGTATATACTTGCTGGGCATTCTTTGGCTCATTCTTGCTATTTAAATATTATTAATCAGCGGCATCTAAAGACGACTCTAGCATGGCGATCCGTGGCAAAGGGAAGGAGAAGGGCTATTAAATTCAATCCATTAGCCTTATAATATCGAAGGAGGTTACAATATGGAAAGAAGTGTTAATGCTTTATTATTGAGTGTCTTGTATTCTGTAATAATATTTCAGAGATTCTGGGAGGTGAGTTGGTATTGTAATAACTTTTGTATTTTGAGTGCTTGTTTTAAGACTATAACCTGTGGAATAAAGATGGAGTTGTTAAGAATATTGTTGTAGATTATACTATGAGTAGGTGTTCAAGTATTCCGTAAGAGTTGTGACGACCTGGATTCCTGTAAGGGATTTGGGGGCGTTACAGTAATGGTATCAGAGCAGTAGGTTATAAACCTTAGAACGAGAATAGAGAGGAGTTATAGTTATATAAGAGAGAGTTTAGAAGCCAAGGAATCGATAGGTATATAAATAGTAGGATCTCAAGGAATAGTTTGGGTGGAGGCATGACGGTCAATACCGATAGTAGAATCATTTGGAACAAGAAAAGCGCATTTCCATGATTTATTTATTGGGTTTATAATGAGTATATAGAAGTATGTATACGTAAATATATATATATATATATATATATATATATATATATATATATGGATGCATACATATCTATGTATATATACGCATATGTACCGATATATACTGTTTTGTTTTCATAATAAACATCTCATGGATATGCAGTTTTATTGAACGAAATGATTTTTTTTTAGAAAATGCCGCCAAGGCGAAACAGAGCTAACTCCAGAGAAGGTGAGGCTTCTACCAGAGGGAATAACAACCAAAACAATCAAGGACTTAACCAACTCGTAGATTTGTTGAGGCAAACCCTAGACCGTGGACATCAGGATCTTATACCCCATGTAGGGAACCAAACCGCAGCAGCTTTTAAGTCAATTCATCCACCTGAGTTTAAAGGGTTTGGAGAACCAGTTGAGGCTAGATCGTGGCTGAAAGAGATGGAGAAATCATTTAAGATTATAGGAGTAGAAGAAGGGCAGAAGACGATCTTTGCCACCTACTTGCTGAAAGAAGAGGCGAATTTTTGGTGGGAGTCTAAGGAAGCAATGGAACCTACAGGGATAATAACCTGGGAAAGGTTCACTGAGTTGTTTTTGGAGAAGTATTTTCCTGAGCATATGGAGAGTAAGATGGAGATAAAATTCTTGGAACTAAGGCAGTATAATAGGACTGTTGCTGAGTATGAGAAGGAGTTTACTGAATTATCTAGGTTTGTACCACATTTCGTAGATACTGATAAGAAGAAGGCGAGGAGGTTTCAACATGGACTGAGACCATGGATACAAACTAGGGTGGCCGCTTTTGAGCTTACTGAGTATGTTAAAGTAGTGAATAAGGCGGAAGTAATAGAAGCAGGAAGTAATTTTGATCCAAAGGGAAATGAAGGGAAGAAAAGAAAAGCAGAGAGTTGGGGAGGATATCCGACTAGTGGGACATTTCAGAACCAAAATGGTAGGAGGCCCGGGTTTCAGTCTACAAGATTTGGAGGATCCAACCGAGCAGAAAGTGCGGGTAGTGTACAAGTAGGACAACAGGGAAATGAGAGCCAGTTTAGGCAACCAAGACCACCACTGCAAGACTGTGAAGTGTGTGGAAAGAAGCATCCAGGAGCATGTGCAAAATCAGAAGGTAGGTGTCATAACTGTGGTCAAGAGGGGCATAATCGGGCGAATTATCCCAGGAAGGGAGTAGTCTGCTACAAATGTAGAAAGGAGGGTCATATCTCTAGAGATTGTAAAGTGTCAGCAACGGGACCCGCAACATCACGACAAAGCAGTGGAGTTATTAGCAACCAATCAACCGCCAGGGTCTTTAACATGACGTTGGCCGATGGCATGAAAGAGATGGACGAGATAGCAGGTACAAAGTTATTTAAAATATCGTAAATGCGTATATAAATGATGAGCCGGTATTAAAATAGAGGTATGTTAAAATGAAATCTTAGATGGGATCGATAGTCTAGCATGAGAGTTTATAATCGAAATAGGAGAGTATATAATTGGTTTAAGGTGATGAGGGGATATGGGAAAGTAGAGTACGAAATAAGCAACCTTAGTTTTTGCCTACGTTGATTCCGAGGACAGAATCCTTTTAAGGAGGGAAGACTGTAATATCCGTAAATTTTTCGAATAAAATTTTCTTTCTACTCGATATTTTTATTTAAAAATATTTTAGAAACGATGCACTAGTATATATTTTTTTAATTAGTACGTTTTATAAATTTTTAAAACTTATATATTCGTATTATATTTAAATATTAGTGTTTATTAAAAATTTGAGAAAAATAGTATTTTTAAATTTTGAGTCGTATTTATTTTAAGAAACGAAATTAGAATTTCGTTTTAATTAATTAGACGGGGAAAAACGATATCTTTTCACCAAATATTTCATTAAATATAGACATAATCATTATTTTTATTTTTAATTATTCAACAATTATTTTGTCTCCCATTTTTATTATTTAATTGTCCACTTGAAAACTATAATTAGGGGCACTAAAAAACCCACTTTATATTGTCTCCCATTTTTAATTATTTTTGTTTATTTTATAAAACAAAATAGTTAAATTCAGTTTTGTATTTAATTGAGACAGATTCCCCGTTTTTATCAGAAGTCTTATACATTATTTTGAACACAAAACAGAGCAGGTACTAATTCTTTGTCTTAAACTTCTGTTCGACTAAGTGTATTGGGGGTGGTGGTTAACAGGTAATAGCGGAGAGAGATTAGCGGAGGGTGAAGAAATTGAAGGGGAGGTCGAGAGAGAGAGAGAGAGAGAGATTAGCGGAGGGTGAAGAAATTGAAGGGGAGGCCGAGAGAGAGAGAGAGAGAGAGAGAGAGAGAGAGAGAGAGAGAGGGAGAGATAGAGAGAGGGAGGGAGAGGTCGAGAGCGAGAGAGATGTGAGGCAGAGAGAGAGATGGGTCGAGAGGGAGAAAGGGCGGAGGGAGAAAGTCGGGGTGGTTGTTTTGGTGGTGGAGTGTTGTTGTCGAGGAGAGAAGGGGGAGAAAGAGGGGAGAAAGGGGTGTTCGGGAGAGAGATAGAGGGGAACCGAGAGAGAGAGAGAGAGAGAGAGAGAGAGATACTGAGAGAGAGAGATGCGAGAGAGGGAGGGAGAGAGAGAGAGAGAGGGAGAGTGAGGGAGAGAGTTTTTGAGAAGAGAAGAAATCGCAGATGAGGGGGGTTTCGAACTTGAAGCTCGCAAATGGGGGGTGCGTGGGGTCCACCATGGGGGAGGTAGGGCCCACGGGAATATTTCTGCTAAATTGATAGTTAATAATTTTATTAAAACGAATCAATAACAATTTCTATTTTTATGTTTTGATTTGGAGTTAAATAAAAAGTTGTGTTTTTTTTAATTTAGTTGTTGATTTTAAAACTAGTGATTTGATTAAAGTGTTATTAAAATTTAGAATAGTATATAATGAATAATTAATTAAATTGGTTTATTATTTAAATAAAAAAATATTTTGTTACATAAATTAGTGATTTATGAATTTGAGTATAAAAGAGGGTTTAATTTGTTAATTTGGTATATATTTATAGTTAGATTTTGATTTAAAAAAATATTATGTGATTATTTTCCATAATTTAGAGATTTATTGTTTTATTATTAAAAAGAGGATTAATTTAGAATAAATAGGATTAAAAAGGGGTATAATTTCAAGATTTTATATTTAATATTTCCGAATTATTTTATTAATAGGATAGGACCAGATTATTTTAGAGATTTAAAAATGGATTATTATTATTATTATTACGAGATTTAAAAGGAAAATTAATTAGTGGGATTATTATTAATATTTATGGATTTAAATTGAATAAAATAGATTCTTGAATAATTTTGGTTTTGAGATTTATATTAATTAAATTAGGGATTTTTCTGAGAATTTAGAAGAGATAATTAGAAGTACAATTTGGTTATTTAATCGTTAGCAATCGTTTAGAGATAATTAGTGATTTTCTGTTCGTGATTTATAGACTTAATAATTCGTTAATAAAAAGAGAGATTTTTGGGAATAGATAGAATTAAATGCAGTATTATTTTAGAGGCTGATATTTATTATTGGATTATTTTAATTAGTCAGATTGGGCTTTTAGATTAAAAACCGGGATTTGTACGAAATAGCTGAACCAGGTTTTTAAAAGGTGAAATGTCGGGCTAATAAAGTGAGTTTTATTTGGTTATAGAGAATCAGAGACGTGGAGCCAGGTGAATTATCGTACCGCAGAGCACAGGCAAGTTTACTAATTCGTACTACATTGTTCGGAGTATTTCTATTTTTAAAAATTCATAATTATGCTGATTAAGTTTTCGATTATCAAAATCAAGTATTCTTTCGAGTGATTTATACCAGATTTTTATTCATGCAATTTACATACATATTATTGTTGAGCTGTTATCCAGACATATTATATCATGAGGTGTTCAAACTTATTTCATGAGTTGTTCCATATTGTTGGTACGTTTATTGAGATACTTCATTCGAGTTTATATTTAAGAGTGGGGATATATATAAAGTAAGTTATGTATACTGATATGGGTCACCTCATTTCGACTCCATAATCAGAACAGTTTTTCATAATATTTTCCTCTACTCATTCGAGAGGGAAACTATATTATTGGTGTCTATTGTTCATTGCTTATTAAGGCAAAAGTGACCGGAGTAACGCACCGGCCCAACTGAGTAGTATTTAGGGTGTGATCGAAACTTCGGCACATCCTTCTATCGATAGAAAACGAGTAGTGATAATGGATTGATCATCCATTACTTGAGTAGGCGTTATGAGCAGAAATCCAATCATTGACATCCTATCGGTTAACCGATGCCTGTGTGGTTCTGTTAACTAGGGTGTTGATCTGAGCAGTTGTTATATTATATTATCAATGGAGTAGTTTTGAGAAGTTACTGTTTTATTTTCGAGCAGTATTTTGAGAAGTTATTGATTTATCTCCGAGTAGTATTTTGAGAAGTTATTGATTTATTTTCGAGTAGTATTTTGAGAAGTTATTGAGATATATTGGAGTCGTATTTCGAGATTTATAAGAATTTCTGAGTTGATCTCTTTTCAAAAGTACTTATATTTATAACTCTTATAGAGTAGTATAATCATATTTTGAGTGAGTTGTTGTGTATTATATGATATCTGTATATACTTGCTGGGCATTCTTTGGCTCATTCTTGCTATTTAAATATTATTAATCAGCGGCATCTAAAGACGACTCTAGCATGTCGATCTGTGGCAAAGGGAAGGAGAAGGGCTATTAAATTCAATCCATTACCCTTATAATATCGAAGGAGGTTACAATATGGAAAGAAGTGTTAATGCTTTATTATTGAGTGTTTTGTATTCTGTAATAATATTTCAGAGATTCTGGGAGGTGAGTTTGTATTGTAATAACTTTTGTATTTTGAGTGCTTGTTCTAAGACTATAACCCGTGGAATAAAGATGGAGTTGTTAAGAATATTGTTGTAGATTATACTATGAGTAGGTGTTCAAGTATTCCGTAAGAGTTGTGACGATCTGGATTCCTGTAAGGGATTTGGGGGCGTTACAGTTAGAGAAAAGGAAATGTAACGTGTTTTTGGTGAAAAGGGTAATTGATTAGTTAATAGTAATTATAATATAATCATGTTTTTTATTAAACAAAACTGCTCATATTATTTTAAAAAAAAGAGAAATTTTTGTTAAATAAAATGTAAAAGATATTCTATTTTACCTGAAAAAGGAAATTATTTAGGTATTGAAAAATAGAAAGGTAATAAGTTTAACTTGTAAAAGGAAATTGATTAAAGTTAGATAAAATATAAAAGGATATTGTATTTTACTTGAAAAATGAAATGATTTAATTCTTGAAAAATAGAAAAGATAATATGTTTAATCTCAAGAAGTAAATTGATTAGTTAGTAGATCTTTATTGAGTAAGGGTAAATAAGTAAAATTAACAAGTAGATCAACCAAACTTTTAATGTTTCAGTTTTTATAATCTTTCGATTTTTATATAATAGTATAGATTTTAGTACTCCCTCCGTTCCCTTATTCTGTAGGGCAAGTGGCTAAAGGAACCAATCACAGTCCGAGTATTAATCACATTTAAGTTATAAGTTACATAAGATAACCCAAACATCCACTACTTTTTACAGGTGGAACCTGAAAATGGAGATAGCATTAAATTTTTAAAATTAGTTTGAACCGAATATTTGCCCGAGCATCATTATGAATCCTTCTGCACTATAAAAATTAAATTCTATAATTTTCTTTTATAAAGTCAGTGTTTTTTTTTTTGACAAAAAGAATGGATTCATTAAAACAACTGCATTCAGTCGGGACAAACTCCCGTACTACCGAACTAAACAAATAGTCGTTCTGTTTTCAGATCGCTTAACAGATAGAATATTAAAATTCTTCGAATTAAAAAGGTTACAATGATATCCCGATCAATCCTACCAGCATCAGCCCTGAAATTCATAGTAGCACAATTGACCCTCACATAAATGCGTACTGAAGTCCAATGTTCCAAACCTTCAATTGAAGTTGGGGAAGCATAAACCCCTGTAACCGGAACAAACTTTAATTGTGAAATGTGGGCTCTTGTGAATTCCACTACCATCTCAAGAATACTCCAGCTATCTACATGCCGTAAAACAGCTATAGACTTGCCGATACCCCAGCTATCTACATGCCAAAAATCAGCTATAGACATGCCGCAAGTAGCATCGATGCAAGCGTTCAAGATCTCCCAAAATGCCAAATAAATCAATTTCAATGGAGCCATAACAACACCAACAAAAACAGAAACATACACGATAATAACTTAACCGATAATAATCGCACATAAAGCGATACACACGCCAAGAGGCGAGACGAAAACCCAATAAAGATGAGTTTTAATTGCACAAACTAGCTCAAGATCGGAACAGATCTGAGAAAATTTGAAGGAATTTTCGGAGCTTATTGAATAAAAAAATTGTGATAATTGAAAAGGAGAGAAAAAGAGGATGAAGATGGAAGTATGAAGGCCAAGAGGGGGGGGCGCTAGGTTACTCGACTCTCATAAGATAAGAAGGCATAAACACAACCACAAAGTCAGTGTTTAATTATATACAAATCAATATCATTTGTCACTGAATATAACTAATTAATCTGGTTTACAAATTCATCAACAAAACTACGGAGATTAATCTATTATTTAGGACAACTTTCATTAGATACTAAAAATTTGGCAAAAAAAATAAAGGAATGTCAAAGTACCATATATTTCGTCAAAAAAAAGAGTATCATATAACATACTTCAAGAATAATAGAAATGTTAATTAAAACAATAAAAATGTAGATTCATTACATATTACACATAACTTTAATCTTGGAAAACTAAGGACGTCCATATAACATATTTCTAGAGTACATGATAGCTATCCATTATAATAATAAAAATGTCAAATTTTGATTAAAGTTGTTAATTTTTGGTCCTCTTCCAAGACTTAAAAAATGTATACATTTTTCATTAAAAATATGTACTTAATTATCTAATTATAATCACATTTGTACGAGTATATTGACAATTTAATTACTAATCATTAAAACAAATTTTGATTAAACAAATATCAAATATACATGCATGTCTCTACCATTTGTAATAATTTGGAAAAATTATCACCTTTCATTGCTATTTGGAAATATTCTGCAAGAATATTTTACTTAGGTCCCGTTTGGGAAATTTTATTTATCAAAAATTATCACGTAAATATGTATTTTTTTCTGAAATAAGTAACTTATTTTTGCAAGATAACGAATATTGAACTCCCTATACATATTTTTTTCTAAAAAAATTATGTAAATACGAATTTTTTTTCAAAATAAATAACTTATAAATTTGAGTTAAGATTTGTCAAACGGGACCACATTTGCTCAGGACAACTTCTAAAGTCTTCCCTTCTTGGCTTTTTTCTAAAGTCTTCAAGACTCTAACATACTACTGTATATGTTCATGGAACTTTCATGGACATTTCCTTTCCGACAATTCATCTACACAAAGCAGTACTACTTAAAATTACAGAACTTTCAACTAACTTTCCCAGTGTGCCTCACTCGCTTCATACTCCATCCACTGTAATATAAATTCAAGCACACAGTGACTCACTTTGTGTATCAATTTCTAAAATTAAATTTGATCAACTCAAAATGGCTTTCCTATCTGATGCAGCTCTGGGAAGTGGCATAAGTGAACTACTCAAAGTCGTTATACATTTTGCAAAACAAACCAAAAACTTCAAACCCAATCTCAAAACACTTCAGAAAACACTTGAATCAGTTAAGCCCACATTCGACAACATCGGAAAGCTTCACAAACTGTTGGACCGTCCACAACAAGACACTGACCAATTTATCAAGATATTACAAAGTGGTGTTGATCTTGTTAAAAAGTGTAGTACAATTCCTTGCTGGAATGTGTACAAGTCTTGCATTTATTCCAAGAAATTGGTGGATTTAGATCAGTCCATAGTGAAGTTTTTTAATGTACAAGTGCAGGGGTTGGAGTTTCTAGCTAGTTTGCGGACTGAGGTGGGTGTTGAAAAATGTAATGATAAGTTGGATTTGATTCTTCAGAATTTGAAGATATATGATTCGGGTTTTTCGTTCTGGGGAAGTGTCCCGGGTGTTCCTGATGGGATTGTAGGGTTTGATCAACCGTTGAAAGAGTTGAAGGAGATGTTGTTGAAAGATAAAGAGATAGTTAAGGTGATTTCTGCTCCTGGAGGATGTGGTAAGACCACTTTGGCGAAAATGCTCTGTCACGATCCTGATATTCAAAGTAAGGCATCTTCCTCTATGTAATGCGTTGAATGTTATTTCTGTTAATTTGTACTTGTTTATAGTCCTCATTTGCGAAGATTGTACTTAAAAATGAAAGCCCTTAATAATTGGAAGTGGTTCTATGAGACAGTCTGCCAGATAACTCTAGTAGATCGTATTAATAACAGGTAGATTTTGGCCAGACACACATATGTTTATATCGATGTGATTATTTAGACTACGGTTGTTATGAATTTTAGCTTGTTTGATGTATTCCTCTGTGGACAGCATGTTTGGGGAAACATACTCTTTGTGATTATTTAATCTATTATCGTCATGACAGTTTAGCCTGTTTGTTGTATTTCCTCATGTACAGATATATTTGGGAAAAACATACTGTTCGTGACTGTTTCAAAATCGGCCAATATCACTGTCATTGTTGAGAAGATATTTAAATGTCGTCTGCCTGACAGTAAACTGCCTGCCTTCCAAAATGACGATGATGCAATCAATCACCTGGAATACTTGTTGAAGCAAATAAGTCCAAGTCCTATACTGCTAGTGTTGGATGATGTATGGTCTGACTGGGAGTCTCTTATTGACACCTTAGCCTTCTCAATACCATATTATAAGATCCTAGTTACATCCAGATTCTCTTTTCCAAGATTCAGTCCTGTATATGATCTCAAGATTTTGAATGATGAAGATGCCATGACTCTTTTCTGCCGTTCTGCACTTCCAAAAGATGGAAGTTCTAGAATTCCATTCGATCTTGTTGAAAAGGTAACATACAACACACACCTGCATTGTTACTGACCTTTCAACTATTTAATTTTTTGGGTCATACAATCATTTAATATTTTATGGAAAAGTGATGCTAGAACGGTGACTACTATGATGTAGGTTATCTTCACATAAAGAAGTTGATTGTTAACATGTTTGCATATGTCATCTACATATCGACATGTGCATCTGAGTTCCACCTATTAACTAATTTGTTTGGTTATTACTTGTAGACTGTGAAAGGCTGTAAAGGATTTCCATTGGCCCTTACAGTGGTTGGACGGTCACTTTATGGGCATCCGGAGGTGACATGGAGACGTAAACAAAAGAAATGGTCTGATGGTAAATCTATATTGGACACTGACAGAGAATTGCTTGATTGTCTCCAAACCAGTTTAGATTCCCTGGATGAGATAAATGACAGTTCAATAAAGGACTGCTGCCTGGACTTGGGATCATTTCCTGAGGATCAAAGGATTCCAGCCACCACTCTTATGGACATGTGGGCAGAACTGTACAATCTGGATGATAAGGACATGGATACCTTTAGCAATCTTGTCGAACTAGCATTCAGAAATCTTGTTACTCTTGTCTGCACAAGGTACTTCTTATTTGCTCCAAGACCATCCAATTATACATTTATACTAGATGAACTGCAAATTTTCATTTAAATAGTAGTATAATTTTTTAAGTTGCTATCAACTGCATACTATCCATTGTGTTAATTTTCAGTTAGCCAAATTCGAGGTCCAATGCATTTATAATTCTTAAGGTTTGATGTCTACCCTGTACAAAACATGAAAATAAAAATGGAAGAAGCAGTTGTGGTAACTTGGAGGCGAAATGCAATAGTCTTGCAATTTCTTAATTGTGACTTCATGTCAAATGTGATAATGTCATTAAACTTATTCTACATAATGATGAGACTGAAGTATTTCATTGAGATATTGTCTCTGTAAATAAGCACTTTACACTTAAAGTACTGAACTCACTTGAATAAAGAGGGAGAACTAAAATTTTATGCCTTATAAATAATAAGCATAATTTGCTATGGTCATCCTTTGCAATATCAGATATCAAGTATACTTGTCTTAAGACAACTAGGTAACAATGAGCAACACGGTGAAGCCACTATCTTCTGTTAACTAATGAATATGTACCCAGAGATAATTTTTCTTCTCTATAACCATAGTTTGTAAAATGTATCTCTTGTTTAAAACTTCTGGTGTATATTGTTATACATCTTTTTTACTTCAATTAGTCTTTTAAATTAATTATGAATAGAGTTGCTCCTCCTTTATTATACGTTTTGCACTGCATATCAAAAAAATTAATTTGGTACTGGATCAGCTATAAAATTTTAAGATGTATCTAATAGTTGATAAAACTAATTTATTTGCATTACATATTGGTTCAGATGTCTTACCATATCGCTGATATGTTGAGGAATTAACAAACTTAATTTTGATTGCAGGCAAACAGAAAATGAGGTTGACGGCTTCTGTAATGAAAATCATGTCATGCAACATGATCTGCTCAGGGATCTAGTTATCCACCAGAGCAACAAAGAACCCCTAGAAAATAGGCAAAGGTTATTTATAGAGATAACAAGGAACAACTTCCCTAAGTGGTGGACTGAAGAAGTATGCCAACCAATCCATGCACGCCTCTTGTCGATTTCCACAGGTTTTCTATTTTCCTAGCTCCTTCTTGCTCGACCCCATATATATTTTTCCCCAATACTAAAGTGAATCATTTTATTAGTGCTTTGTGTTGTATTGCTTTCTGTTTACACCGACAATGTTTAATGTTTACATTTTCATGTGTAGATAAAAATTTCTCCTCAATCTGGCTTCCTTTGACACTCCCTGCAGTTGAAGTTGTAGTACTGAACTGCTGTTCAGGTCTGTACACTATACCACAGTTTATTAATAAAATGGATCAACTGAAGGTTCTGGTTGTCACAAATTATGGGCCTTCCTTCTCTAAACTATCCAATTTCCATCTTCTTGGAAATTTACCCATTCTAAGGCGTATCAGATTGGAACGAGTTTCATTATTTTCCCTTGACACATCGTTACTTGAAATGGTGAACTTGCAGAAGATATCTTTTACTATGTGTGAGATCGGCAAGGCATTTGAGAATGGTACTATGGACCTACCCCGTGTCTTCCCTAATCTTACGGAGATTGAGATTGACTGTTGTGATGACTTAGTGGAATTGCATGTTGGACTGTGTGAAGTTGTCAGTCTCAAGAGGATCAGCATCACTTATTGCAATGAGCTATCCACACTTCCAGAGGAGATCGGTAGGCTCAGAAATCTTGAAGTGTTGAGGCTCAGTTCTTGTACAAAGCTATTAGAGTTGCCAGAGTCAATTGGAGACCTCCATAAATTGGCAGTTCTTGATATATCTGATTGTTTAAGCATAAGTAATTTGCCTAGAAGAGTAGGCGAGTTGCGTGCTTTGAAAACGTTCCACATGAGAGGTTGCCATGGATTGTCAGACCTGCATGAGGTTCCCTCATCAGTAAAAGATCTGACGCTATTAGAGAAGGTAATATGTGATGAAGGAGCTAGTTATCTTTGGGAATCATATCGAAGTCATTTGAAAAATCTCAAAGTGGAAGAGGTAAAAGAAGATGCATTTGAAAGCCTTATGAGGGTCATCTCACCAATTAAGCATTTTTGAGTTGCTTCTGTTGCTGGAAATCAAAATTGTTTACCACTGGCAACACTTTTGCTCAATGTTTAATATTCTCATTTATTTTTTCTAAGACTGTGGAAGTAGCAGCATAAAAGAGCCGTGTGTGGACATCAATATGCAAATCGTATCAAAAATGGAATTCTTAGTATCATATTCCCTCGATCTCATTTTAGTTGTCATTTTAAGAGAGAAACTAGGGGGAGAAAAATTCTACAATTATGTGCTTAGAACCGCATAATGATACTAGAAAATAGGTGACAAATGAGATAAGCGACAGAATAAATAATTTGGGTGACTTGAATGAAATTCTGTGGAAATTGAAGCAGTGACCACTTAAAAATAACCGAAACTTCAACAACTACAATAAAAATTTAAGATTTAAGACACTACAATATATGAGAGTAGTGAACGTGACATATATCTCAGGTAAGTTCCCTGAAATACCTAATTTTTATATGTAAAAATGGGGTGGGCATTTTAGTAAATTCAGAGATTTTTAATTAGCCCTTCGGGCCCATCTAATTTTAAAGATTATTTTGTATGTATTTTAGGAAAAGTTCGTTGAAATATATCTCAGGGTCCTTTTTCTCACAATATATTAAGCTCTAAAATTAAGCTATTACAAAGAAGTAACTTATAGACGCTATTACAAAGAAGTAACTTATAGACATTTACAAAGAGACATTTACATTAAAAATCAGGTTCAATCAGGTTGACGAAATCGAAGTCAACCTGGAAAACTTCGTAATAAAAATGATAGAACTTCAACAACTTTTACTTTGTTTATTAAAAATGACAGAACTTGCAACGACCTTTCCAACGATTCATCTTAATCCTTCATACTCCACCTATATAATATCCATTGAATATTTTCTCAAGATTGATCAACTCGAAATGGCTTTCATAGCTGATGCAGCTCTAGGAACAGGCATAAGTGAACTACTCAAAGTCGTTATAGCCGTTGCAAAACAAACCATAACCTTCAAAACCAATCTTAAATCTTTAGTTCACACACTTCAATCAGTTAAACCCATGTTCGATGAAATCGAGAAGCTTCACAAAGTTCTTGATCGTCCACAACAAGAGACTGATCAGTTTATCGAGCAGTTATATCGCGGTGCACGACTTGTAGACAAGTGCAGTACGATTCCTTGTTGGAACAAATATAAGTACTACATTTACTCGAAGAAGTTAGTTGACTTGGATAAATCGATTGTAAAGTTTTTCCAAATAGAAGTGCAGGGGTTCACGGCTTTGAATAGTTTGAGGACTGTGGTTGGTGTTAAAGAAAGTAATGATAAGTTGGATTTGATACTTAAGTTTTTGAATATCAATGATTCGGGTTTTTCGTTCTGGGGTAGTGTCCCGGGTGTTCCTGATGGGGTTGTAGGGTTTGATCAACCGTTGAAAGATCTGAAGGAGATGTTGTTGAAAGATAGGGAGATAGTTAAGGTGATTTCAGCTGCAGGAGGATGTGGTAAGACCACGTTGGCGAAAATGCTCTGTCATGATCCTGATATTCAAAGTAAGGCATCCCCCTCTACATATTGCGTTACATTTCATAGTTAGTGTGCTCATTTGCGAAGATCATACAATCAATGAAAACCCTTAATTATTATTGGGAAGTCGAAAAATTAAATGATCAAGCTAAAGACTGTTTGAAAGCACCCATTTTTGCTTTCCTGAAGTTTGAGGATGAGGAAGCTAATTTAGGGAAAAGTTGTAACTTGAATTTTGTGGAGAACTAATATCAATTTTTTCTTTCGAAAATATATAACTGCAGAGGGTTTTCTGGACACAACGGCTGAAGTGGTTCTTTGAGCCAAATAACTCTAATAGATCACATTAATACCAAGTAGATTTTGGGCAGGCACACACATATTTATATGCATGTGATTATTTAGACTATTGTGGTTAAGAATTTCAGCCTGTTTGATTATTGATGTATTCCCTTATGGACAGGAATATTTGGGGAAACATACACTTTGTGACTATTTGATCTAACATTGTCACCAAAGTTCAAGCATCATTGTTGTATTTCTTCATGTACAGATATATTTAGGGAAAACATACTGTTTGTGACTATTTCAAAATCGGCCAACATCACTGTCATTGTTGAGAAGATTTTTAAATGTCGTCTGCCTGACAGTAAACTGCCTGCCTTCCAAAATGACGATGATGCAATCAATCACCTGGAATACTTGTTGAAGCAAATAGGTCCAAGTCCTATACTGTTAGTGTTGGATGATGTATGGCCAGATTGGGAATCTTTTATTGACAATTTAACCTTCTCATTACCAAATTATAAGATCCTAGTTACATCCAGATTCTCTTTTCCAAGATTCAGTCCTGTATACGATCTGAAGATTCTGAATGATCAAGATGCCATGACTCTTTTCTGCCGTTCTGCACTTCCAAAAGATGGAAGTTCTAGAATTCCGTACGATCTTGTGGAGAAGGTAGCATATTAAAATTTGTTGGATGTACAAAGTAATTTAACTCGTAGATTCGACAAAATAATATACAACACACACCTGCATTTTAACAGAGTACGAATATGTTCCTCATAAACTTACCACAAAATTAACTCTTACAAATTTGCATAACTTGACCTTTCAACAATTTCAGTGTTTCAGTCATACAATTATTTAGTATTTTATTGATAAATGATGCTAGAACAGTGACTACTATGATGTAGGATATCTTCACATAAAGAAGATGATTGTTAACATGTTTGCATATGGCATCTACATATCGACATGTGCATATGAGTTCCACCTATATTAACTAATTTGTTTGGTTATTACTTGTAGACTGTGAAAGGCTGTAAAGGATTTCCATTGGCCCTTACAGTGGTTGGACGGTCGCTTTATGGGCATCCGGAGGTGACATGGAGACGTAAACAGAAGAAATGGTCTGATGGTAAATCTATCTTGGACACTGACAGAGAATTACTTGATTGTCTCCAAACCAGTTTAGATGCCTTGGATGAGATAAATGACAGTTCAATAAAGGACTGCTGCCTGGACTTGGGATCATTTCCTGAGGATCAAAGGATTCCAGCCACCACTCTTATGGATATGTGGGCAGAACTGTACAATTTGGATGATAAGGACATGGATACCTTCAGCAATCTTGTTGAACTAGCATTCAGAAATCTTGTTACTCTTGTCTGCACAAGGTACTTCTTATTTGCTCCAAGACCATCCAATTATACTTTTATACTAGATGAACTGCAAATTTTCATTGAAGTAATAGTACAAATTTTTAAGTTTGTATCGTTTGCATACCTCATATTACAGCAACTGAATTCTCTTGTCTATATGAAAATCACAGTTTTTAACGACTCTTTGCTGAATTATTTTGTCGACTATTTGCTGAAGTGATTTTGCAAAACTGACTGACTTACTTCTTATTCTACTATCTAGTCTTTGAGATGGTCCATTAGCATTTGATTGGTGAACTGCAAATTTTCATTTCAATTTCAAGTTTGACATGAGGGATAGAATTTAAGTTTTGACTGAAGAAATTAAATCTCTGGGTTGAGCACATACTAAACCCAGGCACTAGAATTCTCGTGCAGATTTTACGAAGTTATGGTGTTACATTGATAGATATTCCAGATATCTTGGTATTTTCTTCTTAGATGGATGTATCTTGACTTTTAATGTTTCATTAGTCTATGTTCTTTAGAAAAAAATTGTTCATAGTGTTCTATTTCAATTAGCCAAATTTGAGGTCCAAATGCATTTATAATTCTTAAGGTTTGATATCTACCCAGTACAAAACAGGGAAAAAGAAAAGGAAGAAGCAGATGTGGTAACTTTGGGGCACATATTAGAAGTCTTGCATTTTGTTAATTGTGATGTGACTTCATGTTAAATGTGATAATGTTATTACACGTATTCTATATTATGATTTTCATTGTGATCTGTTAATAAGCACTTTACAGTTTACAGTACATCACTCCCTTGAATCATATGTAAGAAATCTTCGGTCGAGCTAAACTTGAAATCATATGCTTTGTAAAAATCACAAGTATGCATAATTTGCGATGATATTGATACATAATTAGCATTATTTACAGACAGTAGATTGTTATGATAAGTGTATCTGTTTTCAGACAAATAGGTAATGCAATGAGCGTCACGAAGAAGTCACTATCTTCTGTTAACTAATAAAATGTATCTCTAGTTAATTTTTCTCCTCTATAATCATAGTTTCTTAAATGCATCTCTTGTTTAAAACTTCTGGATCTGGTATATATTATTATACAACTTAATTTTCATTGCAGGCAAACAGAAAATGAGGTTGATGGCTACTGTAACGAAAATCATGTCATGCAACATGATCTGCTTAGGGATCTAGTTATCCACCAGAGTAACAGAGAACCCGTAGAAAATAGGCAAAGGTTGATTATAGAGATAACAAGGAATGACTTTCCTAAGTGGTGGATTGAAGAATTGTGCCAACCAATCCATGCACGCCTCTTGTCGATTTCCACAGGTTTGCTATTTTCCAAGAGATACTTTCTGGCTTTAAGTTGAAACCGAAAAGTCGTATCTTGCTTGGCCTCATGTATATTTTCCCAAATTCTGAATCAAATCTTTCTATTTGTTCTTTGAGATATTTTGTTTTCTGTTTGTACCGACAATGTTTAATGTTTAAAATTTGATGTCTAGACAAACATTTCTCCTCAAGCTGGCTTCCCTTGACACTCCCTGCGGCTGAAGTTGTAGTACTGAACTGCTGTTCAGGTCTGTACACCATACCGCAGTTTATTGAGAGGATGGAGCAACTGAAGGTTCTGGTGGTCACAAATTACGGGTCTTCCTTCTCTAAGCTATGCAATTTTGATCTTCTTGGAAATTTACCCATTCTAAGGCGAATCAGATTGGAACGGGTTTCATTATTTTCCCTCAACACATCCTTAATTGAAATGGTGAACTTGCAGAAGATATCTTTTACTATGTGTGAGGTTGGCAAGGCATTTGAAAATGGTACTATGGACCTTCCCCGTGTCTTCCCTAATCTTACGGAGATTGAGATTGACTGTTGTGACGACTTGGTGAAATTGCATGTTGGACTGTGTGAAGTTGTCAGTCTCAAGAAGATCAGCATCACCTACTGCAATGAGCTTTTAGCACTTCCGGAGGAAATTGGTAGGCTGAGAAATCTTGAAGTGTTGAGGCTTAATTCTTGTACAAAACTCTTAGAGCTACCAGTGTCAATTGGAAGCCTCCATAAATTGACAGTTCTTGATATATCTGATTGTTTAAGTATAAGTAATTTGCCTAGAAGAGTAGGTGAGTTGCGTGCTTTGAAAATGTTTCACATGAGAGGTTGCCAAGGATTGTCAGACCTACGTAAGGTTCCCACATCGGTAAAAGATCTTACTCAATTAGAGAAGGTAACATGTGATGAAGGAGCTAGTCATCTATGGGAACCATACCAAAGTAATTTGAAAAATCTCAAAGTGGAAGAGGTAAAAGAAGATGCGTTTGAAAGCCTTATGAGGGTCATCTCACCAATTCAGCATTCTTGAGACCACATAAACACAATGTACAGCTTTTAGATGCTTCTATAATCAAAATTCTCTGCATTTGTGAAATAAATATTACAGTTCATCAATATCTGGATGTAGCAGATAATAGTATCCTATAGAATAATCTTCTTTATGTTGTGTTTTTATTTTATGTGAAGTAAGAGCTGGGAAGAGCTGCATTTTGAAAGTCATGTATTTCTTATGCAATTTTTATTCCTATAAAGATTCGCATTTCCAGACGAACCCTATCGAAGGAGAAGCAACGGAAGGGCAGTAATACTGGGATCTTTGTCCCTATTCCACTTCGCGAAACTCTCTCAAAGTTTCTTGATACCAGATAAAATGCATTACTACGATTTGACATTATAAAGAGAATGTAAAAATGAATCAAACAAAATCATCTCCAGGCAATTTGCAGATGTTATGCTTTTGATGTCTGGTTTAAAAGTAAGTACTATGTAAGCTAGTATGCTGTATGCATGGGAACATTTGCTTTTTAATGAACTATAATTCTACTTATTCATCGAAATATCTTGCTCGGTACTACTATATCAGAATTGGTTATAATAAATTTATAACAACGTAAATACATATAGATTAATAAGTGTGTTCGCAATGCCATGAATTGTTTACATAAAATGTTGTTATATAACTTAAGATAAATAAGATCAAATTACATGCTTAAATACATTTATATACAATAGCTTAGAGGTCATAGAAACATATGATGGAGCGGTTCGAAACATCCTCAATTTATAATTTCTATGTGCACAGGGGAAGGGTGAGAGAAAGTCGAATTCAGTAGGCAGAAATTCACCAAGAGGCGTGAGAGAAATTCGCATTTAGTCACCATAGACTATCATAATCATACACAGCCAGGATTCAGATAACCAAATGGAAAAGCTTAATTCATTTTTGTTTGTTTAGGTTGTAAACAGATTTTACGAGTTCAACTTTGGTTCACTGGCTGTATATGCAACGAACGGAGCGAAGAATGTGAAGCACTTCCGTCGCTTAAGTACATACATGAATCGTTGTGAGATGCCCAAAAACAACTCTCAGTTGAAGCTCAAAGTGAACAATGTCATGATATGGTTAAGGTGCGCTTATGACCAAATACCACCAGTGAAAAGCTTAAGTTCCCGTAAGTGTGATCCCAAATTGCTCCATTTTGCAAATCTCGAAGTTAAGCTTGCGTGTTTAGTTAAAGTTTGCCTATAAAATTCAACACTAATGTTCTGTCCATACAAGCTTCTTCTTGTGTCACATTATACACATTTATATATCAGAGTCACACCTACAAATGCACACTTAAGTCATGCTCATTGACAAGATTAAACGTACCACATCTAAAACACATAATCATGACAAACTAATGTAACAAGGAAGCTCAATTGATTCAAGCAATATGAATCTTTTATAATATAAACATTAAACACTACACATGCCGATCATGCAAGACTACAATTCAAGTTTATTGTGTTATTCGCAGAATAAGTGATGTATGCTAATCCCTTTTAATTGAAACTAACTTGAAAGCACGTACGTAATCAACTTGAGAACTTCCCTCACACTTATTAATCAGAACTTATATGTAATACAAAATACAATCTATGACATGCACTTGTTAATTATCTGCAATCTATACCTTTCATAAATGACATGAGATAATCTAACAAAGGGTAAAGACATAGAAATAGTATCACCAACTTTTCCACGTTCATGTTCTATTGTGCAATGGTTACAGTCAAGTTCTGAAATCCTTCTCTTGTAGTTTTGCTAACAAAGGATAGGCCATAGGTGATTCCTGTATATAAATGCTCACGGAATAGTTAAAGCCGTAGACCATAGAACACCTTCGATGTGAAAATTAGTAGCGGTTGTCGGTTGAAGATGAAGGTTGCAAGAAGTAAAAATTATGTGCAGCAAAATTAGGGTAAAATCCTATTCAATGGTACTTCTCAAACGATGCATAAGGTTAAAATTTTAGTTGGCACCCTTTTTAACACCTTGCAGAACAGGGACTGCCACATTTTATAAGAAGAAGGGGACACAACCGGTGAATCATAAGTTAGGATTTAAACACAAACAGGGCACAGTTCACCTGCTTTCATATTGTGCTAAATTCCCTTAATTATATGTTACACTTTCATATCATTTCCGTGTTGCAATTTTTATCATAAAATGGAAAGGACTAGTTATTTGTTTGTGGTCAGTAAAGTATGCGTCCTGTATAGTTACGTAATGTTTGTTCAAATCAATCGATTAATATTCAGTTATACGGATCTATGTTAACATCGATTGTCATGTCATATATAATTTACTATTATACTTGCAAAATAATTCATCTTAAGGAATTTATATTAAATTTATATTATAGGCACATAAACTACAAATTTAAAGAACAACAAGTTTCAAACAGAGTGTGACATGGTAAAGTAACAAATTATTAATTAAGGAACAACAGGAGTTGCTACAGCACGGAGCGGATGAAGCTTGGCTAGAGTGATCCCAAACTTACCCTCCATGTCCAACTCATCCGGTGCGATCCCACCTTCAAGTTCCCAGTCAAAACAATTTATGAGAGAGCCCAACATGATTGGCAGCATTCTCATTGCCAACGGCAATCCAGGACATTTCCTTCGACCCGCGCCAAATGGTATCAGCTCGAAATCATGAACCTCTCCGGTTGAAATGATAATGGATTTTCCCATAGCATAGAATCGCATCCGATAGCATATGCATTGACAAGCACTTGTGAATTCTTAGGAATGGTGTAGCCACAGAGTTCAATGTCTTCGACTACTTGGCGTGGTAGTAAAAAGGGAGCCGGGGGGTGCAACCTTGCAGTTTCTTTAACAATACAACTCAAATATTTCAACTGAGAAATGTCTGCTTCTTCTACAGTCTTGCCTTTTCCAATCACTTGATTGAGCTCAGCTTTCGCCTTGGCCAATATTGTTTCCGGATTTTTTAATACCTCTGCCATCGCCCATTCAAGTGTAGTTGAAGTTGTATCTGTTCCTGCAGCAAATAAGTCCTGCCCATGCATATTTGTAATTTTAATCTTTTTAGATATTACAAGTACACATGCTTCAGAGGAGGTGCAAATCAAGTTATTGTACATTTCGTGAAGGTGCTCGTAATTAACAACCATTTAGTATTGACACCAAGGAAAAAGATTTAACTTACCACGAACAAGTGATTGGTGTGAGGTTTATCAATCTCGTTTGTTTGTAACAATCTTAGCAGTTGGTCAAGCACGTCTGTATCGTCATCAGAGTTTCCCAATCTCTTCAACTCTAAGCGCTCATTTAGCAAACCATCACATATCTTTAATAGCTCCCCAAGATGACCACTCATTCGTCGCCTTATACCTTGTGGATCGATACACCTAAGAATAGGAAAATAATCCGCTATATTAGGCGTACCTGCCCCAAGCATAATTTTCCATACCAAGTCCTTCAACTCCTTAGCGTCCGTACCATGATACGGAACCACCATATCCTTTGAAAAAATAGTATTTGATAAAAGGTTAAGCGAAGTTTGAAAAGCCGCACGACCAATATCTACAGCCTCCCCACACTTATTACAATATCCAACAAGCTCCTCCACCTTGTTAGTTCGAAGATGCTGATTCGCATCCAGCTTGTTGGATGCAAAAATATATGTGCTCAAAATTTTTCTTAGGCTTCTCCACTGACTGGCAACAGGCAACCAAACTACCGAGGAATTGAAATGGTTGCAGGCACGTATAGCATCAGGCAGGGGCCGAGTAGAGAAGGCAAGGTCTTGCTTTTGGAGAACTTGTCGAGCTGCGGTCGATGAAGAAATGACTATAGTGGTTATACGGCCCAATTTTAGACGCATAATCGCGCCGTAAACCTGAGCAAGGCTAGCTAAGGATTTGTGAGGGTGTTTGCTCAGGAGGTGTATGTTTCCTATGATTGGTAGGGGCTGGGGTCCTGGTGGAAGCTTTTGAATAGCTTTGCCTCTGTTTCTTTGTACTAAGAGAAGTAAAAAGGCCAGCAATATGCATAACAAACTGAATATAAAAGTCTCCATATTTTCTGGTTGAACCTATGCAGGAGAGGTAGAAATACTCAAGAAAAATGGAAAATTGATGATGGTTTAGGTTCTTGTTACACTTGCATTTATACAAGATAAAACAGAAAATAGGATCCATTGGCTCTGCAATCAAAAGTACAGATTTGACAGATTTGATTTTTCCATGAAAGTGTATGTGGTTTTTCTTAAGCGAATGAAACATATGTGCCTCCAAAAAGGTTATTGTAACAGAAAAAACTATATGTTTTTTTTTTTTTTGACAAATCTAAATGTTAAATTTAATTAGCCTAGTTCGAGGGTTTGCTGTCGTTCACCAGATTTGTACCAAGGTATATATGATTCTAGTTATTCAAGAAAAAGTTAAGAACTTTAAAAAAGCACGTATTTATTTTGTTATAAATAATATCACGGAAGATTTTAAATATTTTTATTTTAATATTTAATATTTTTATCTGATTATTTATAATTTTAATATTTGCTTTTAATTAGTAAGAAAATAAATTATAGAAGATAATAAAATATAATAATACGTATTTGATAGCATTCTAAATGATAGTTGTTTGCTTTGTACATTGAACATATATAAATAACTTTTTAAATTCAATATGCTGCTAACCGGGAAATGAACCTTGAAATTCTTGAAGTAGTTCATAATATAATATAAATGTTTAATAATAATATGGTGAAAATAGATAATATAAATTTTTAACTAAAATATGTTGTTGAGGGGAATCTTGAACTCCTAGGAGTAGTTTATAAGATGATATAAATGTTTAATAATAATAATATGTTGTTGATGGAATTCGAACCTTGAACCTATAATAATATTTTATATACTAGCTTATAATCCGTGCAATGCACGACTTCTTTTTTAATATCTATAATTATATTAAATTTTATATGTTATTAATTTACATATCAAATTGTTGTTAAAAAATTGATATATGTAAAATTTTACACGTTAGATTTAATATTCACTACACCATAGATTGGATATTGCAACCAAAATTTAGAAAAATGTTGAAAAATCATTGCTATTGATTGACATTTCCATATAACTTTATAAAATTTTGGATGTACTGCAATGCTTTTTTAGTTGGTTGCAATAAATTATGAAAACTATAACAATTCGAAGCTACTGCAATGGTTTTATAAAAACGTTGCTATAGAGTACAAAATTTTCACACCAAATGTTGGCGGGCTGCTGAAATTGGAGCGGACTGTCTAAGCGGGCTTTCAGAGCGGGCTTTCTAATATTTTCACGGACAAAGTAAAAACAAAAAAGAAAAGGAAACCTATACACACAGACACACTTACACAGACGAAAACACATCTCTCACAATACCGCTCAAACAACTCACAATACCGCCGCTCAAAAACATAATTCCACCGCTGCTCTAAGCTTAAGGCCTGTAGATCGAGAATATAGAAGCTCAAAGATAGAAGCACGAGTACTAAAGTTTGCAGATTAAAGCTCAAACACGAGGTATGTTCAACTCGATTTCTGGGGCTTTTGAATATGAAAACTTGAACTCGATTTTGGGGCTTTTAAATATGAAAACTTGAACTCAATTTTGGTTTTAAAGCTCATTAGAGATTGTTTTCATGAAACTTGATTTAATTATGGCTTTTTGTGTTCGATTCAATTAGGGATTTTTTCGTATGAATTAATTATGGGTTTTTTAGTATGAGTTAATTAGGGCATTTTACTCATATTGCTTGTCAAATAGGGGTTGATGTTAAAACTGGGTTGTTGTGTTCGATTTGTTTGTTTGTCAAATAGGGGTTGGTGTTAAATATGTTGAGCCATGTTTTGAATACATTTTTGTGTTTCATATCTGAATTTTGTTAATTTGGTGTGTCCTGTTTTTACTTACATATTAGTCGTACTTTTTTTTTATGAATGTGTGTAGAAAAATCACTAAATTGTCAAGATGATTTGGGTTTTACGTCCGAAGTACAGTGATGATTATCGTAAGGGGGTAGAGGACTTTGTAGAGATGATCTTCCAAGACGACAAATTCCTGTTACGCTTGATAAAGAGCAAGATGTGGAAGTCTAGTGTTTTAGTTTATTTCATTTAATATTTCATGTTTCTTCTTGTAAAATGTTAAACTTCTCCTAGTAATTGTTATGTGAATTCTAGCTTTCCAGTTACTTTCATTGTCAATTTTGATATTTATGGTTGCTTTTAATTAGTTACTTGATACATGTTTATCGCTTTTCCTAGAAATTGATATTTATGGTTGCTAACCTAATGGACTAATATTTTGTGCTTTCATTTAATTTCAGGATTGTATCAAACACATTTTTTTATCTCAGATTCTACCACAAGGGACACTTCAAAAAAACCAAGTACCATTATGGAACATGTACCAAAATCCCTACTGCTATGGAGTCTGATAGATTCTCATACTCTGTACTTATGGAGCATGTCAAGGATGACGTTGGCTATACTGAAATAGGGGGTGTTTATGTGAAGAAACCAGGAGGTGGCTGGAAATTACTAAGTAATCATGTAGAAGTCATGGAGCTTACAAATGGGTTAAAAGTAGGTTCGATGCTAGATCTTTATATTGACACAATTGTTGACAAGGCGATCGAACCTGCAGAGCAGATGCAGCCACATGTAATCATTAGACCAATGACAAGTTTCTTTGAAGGTAAACCTTAATTGATTTTAGGTCAACATATATATGACTTGATATTATTTTTGTGTCCCATATAATTCTTTTAATGACTACTACTTCTGGCATAGGTGAAGATTTCCATGTGAAGCGAAAGTATGTGACAATTCAAGGCCTTTAGGAAGAACAAAAGCAAAAGAAGAAAGCAAATGACGAGGAGCTGCAGTTGTTGGCAGGGAAGTCTTCTGAACCTGAAAAACAAGTGTCAAAAACAAATGTAAACAATGCAAAAGAGAGGGTAACTTATAATTTTCACATTTGTAATGATGGTTTTGTAGGTGTCTAATTGAAAGATTTAATTACTTTTATCAATTTTTTTGAGTTTGTTATAATTTGTGACTCTACCTAGGTTAATATTAATCCCTATGAAGAAGGGAGAAAGAAGCGAGTGGAAGAAAATGAGGCACGCATTAGAGAGCTGGGATTAAGGCAAATGGCAACTGGTCTAAATCCTACAAAGACTACAAAAAAGAAAAAAGTAATTGAGGAATATTCTGATTTGGAATTGCCATTTGATAGGGATTATGTTTCCGGACACGATAGCCTAAGTGAAGATGAAGAAGAGCATTCTTACAGCAAGGTATATACTATTAATTAAGTTAGGACTATGTTTCTGAAGATTTTTGTGGTTTTCTGATTTAGAACATGAATTTTTTATTTAGAAAACCAAGAAAGATTTTACGACAAAGGGGCAATCAGGACCATTAACTCGTTCAAAAGCAGGAAATAATGCTGTGAGTACTCAGGTATAATTTTATGCATTTTATTCATGTTTTTTTAAGTATCATTTTCTGCATTTTATGTGTATAATTTGACATTTTTTTCATCAGGCTGCTGGTGGAGAACCTGTACCGCCTTCCCCACCACCGCAAAATGAACAAGGGAGGATGGTATAAGTTTAATTAATGTTGATTATTTATGCTATTTTCAGTTCAATTTACTGCATTATATATGAAGCATATATTTTCTGCATTTTCTACTTATCATTTTCTTCATTTTATGCTCTTATTTTGGCTTTGTTTTTTATAAGGTTGTTGGTGGAGAACGTATACCGCCTTCCCCACCACCGCCTATTGAAAAATGGAGGATGGTATAAGCAAAATATATTTTTCCTGCATTTTTTAAGTTTCATTTTCTGCATTTTATGTTCTTATTTTGGCTTTATTTTATTTCTCGAGGCTACTGATGGACAACTTGTGCCACCTCCCCCTCCATTGCTTGCTGATCTCCAACAATTTAAACAAATGAAAAGGACACCTTTAAATGATGGAATTGGTTCCATGGAGGCATACCTGAAAATGCGAAAATGCCACAAGGATCGCGAAGAAGCGGGAAAAGAAAAGGAACATGAGGTGATCACTAATACTGAAGTCGGTGAGAATTTCGACAACAATACTACACTTGCAGCAGGTATTTATCAAACCTATACATAGAGGAACTACGATGCAATGACGCAATTATAATTATATATTTTTTTGGTGCTTCGATAGAACCTAAAATCAAAAGGAAGAGAGGACCTACAAAAATGAATTACGTCTTCACCAGGAGACTTGATGAAAGGCCAGTGCTGACCTTGAATAATGAGTTGCAGCCGGTGTCCGAGGATAACAAAGTAAGAGCTGAATTTAGGAGTTTTTTAGGGACAATGTCAAGGGAATGTGTGCCACTTGATTACATTAGTTGGCATGTAATTCCTGATGAACAAAAAGATACTTGGTGGGAATTTATCAAGGTAAAAACTACTGTATCTTTTAGTTACATAATATATGGATTGTTTTAATTATTTGTAACTAACTATATATAATTTTTTTGGTTTTATTTAACAAAAGTACATCATTCCCGACGAAGGTAAAGATTGGGTGATGAAGACTATTTGTGAGTCGTGGAGGACATACAAAAGCCGATTCAAGGCACGGTATTACAGCAAATATGAGACTGATGAGGATCGGCTAAAAAACAGGCCTCGCAGAATTTCATTAGAACAATTCAAGTTGTTGCTGCACTATTGGGGTGATGAACGTGTGCAAGAAATTGCTGGAAAAAATGCAGGAAATCGACGAAAACTTAAAGATGCACACAATTCTGGCCGTAGAAGTTTTGCTCAGATTAGGAACGAAATGGTATGGTAATTAGGGATAACCATGTTCGCATTTTATATAGTAGATAGCAGCAGTTTGGTAATTCTTATATGCATATTACTTGATAATTTTACTAACATAAAATCCTTCTTGCTTCACTCTATATGTTTTTGCTAGAAAATAAAGAAGGGCATGCCTGAAACACCCACGAAGTCACAGATATACCCTAAAACTCGCAAGGGTCATGAGGTAACAACTACTACTTTTATAAATCTATTGTCACAAAATATGTTATGTATATTGAAATTGTTTTACTGTCATATGTTATGTAGGACGATGCTAATGAAGCAGAAGATGTTATGATGGAATTAGATTTTGAAGCTCATGGGCCAAATTGGTTGGTTGGAAAAAGTGGCAGGACAAGGAAAACAAAGAATATTGATGTGCCGAAAAAAGACAGCAAGAAATCAGCAGAATTGGCAAAACTGAGAGAGGAACTTTCTGCTGAAATGGAGGAGAAGATGAACCGTAAACTCAAAAGGATTTTTGAAAAGATAGCAGAACAGAATCCTACTTTGACAATTGCTGTTGATGATAAGTTGGGTGCTACTGATGATGAGGAAGCGGCAGGAGATGGAAATGGAACTACTAATGCCTAAATTGTCGCTTATTATCCTTACTTATGTTTAATATTTGGTGAATGTATGAACTAGCTAGACGACGTTGTGTACGAACTATAATGTCGTTTTATTTTGCACTTAGCTAGATCCTTAGACGTTTAATGGGTTTTATGCCTTTGTATTATTTTGGATCGGTCGTGGGGATGGTCTTGGTATTATTTTGGACATGTGGTATTGATGTACTAGTTGGATTTGTGTTTGTAATGGTGCCAAGTTATTTTGGTGGATTCTAATTCAAACAAGCTAGTCCTGCCCAACTGATTTTAGAAAAGCATTGCTATTTCCTATAAAAATGTTGTCTTTAATTGTTGTTTTTGTTATAGAAACCATTGTTGTTGGACAAAAGATATTGCCAATTTTGGTTTAAAATGTTGTCATAGCCTACATTTTGCAATGTTTAACAAAAAAAAAATACTCATGAAAAGCATTGCAATGCCAAAAATGTGTTGCTATAGGTCTAAAACCATTGCCACATACGGTTTTTGCAATGAATTTTATCGTTGCCATATGGTAGTAAATCCGTTACTACATAGACATATAGTAACCAGACCAAAGTTAACGCCTGATTTTGGCAAAATCATTGCAATAGACTCTACTGCAATGGTTTTAGGTGGTAAAACAACACTTTTAAGTGGTTGCCATATCCAATATATGGTGTAGTGATTTGTACTCTATCTTGATTTCTTAAAATTTGATTTGAACGATTACAACCAACGTAAAATTAACAAAATAATCTTTAATTTAGTGATGGTTAAATAATTTGTTTCTAATTAAATCTACGCGGAAAAAAAGAGAGAAGAAATTGACGATATTTTACTCTGAAAATTCTATTTGATTTATGAATTCTACTTATTATTCGTTTTGATTATCAAAATACCCATGTAATTATTAAAATATAGTTCTACTAATAACCAAATACAATTTTAATAATAAGTGTAAGAGGGATTTTGTCCAAAACTTTGATAATCGGTAGTCTAGTACTCCGTACGACAAAGATCTTAAATAAATAGATGAAAACTATTGGATCTAAAATAAAAAAAATATTTATATTTTAATACGTTATAAACTAAAAAGTGTATTTATATTAAAATATGAAAATATATATGTCAATGATTTAAATCATATATAAATAGGTTTTATAAATTGAATAGCATTATCAATGTAGGACTTGAATAGGATTAATGTAAAAATTCGTAATTGTATTTTCTCTTTAGATTCTGAGTGTTTCCATTTGAATAATAATTATTAAATAATCACTAAATTAAAGATAATTATATGAGTTTCGCGTGGATTCTAAAATCATTCAAATACGATTTCAAGATTTCAAGATAGAGTCCAAATAGTGAATATAATTTTTTTAATACTAATAAAAAAATATTTAAAATTCAATTCTAATTCAACCTTTTTTAATTACATCCTCTTCAGATTATAATTTTCTTTTTAGAATTAAATTCTAATACAACCTTTTTTAATTATATCATTTTTATATTTAATTTTCTTTTTAAAATTCACTTCTAATGCAACCTTTTCTAATTATATCCGTTTTAGATTATAATTTTCTTTTTAATGTGATCTAATCTTGATCGTCTATTTTTAATCCAACGGATCATATGATTTTGGTAGTACAGTGACTAGACCAAACCAAAAATTTGGATAAGATCCCTCTTATACTTATTATATATAAGGATATAATTATAAAAAGAATATTATTTTAGCATTACATCCAACGGTTCTCATTAAACTATCTAAAAATCCAACTGTTTCTATTGAGTGTACAAAAAAGTGTATCAAAATACCAACCAAATATACCCTAGTTTGCTTATAATAGTATAGTCGATACACGGTTGCTTGTAAACTTTTTAATTATATTTTATTATTATAGTTTTAAGTTGTATATATATTTTTATTATTAAAATATTTTTTTAACTTTATAAATCTCATGTATATAAATATTATTAAAATTATTTATTTTGAATTGTTACTTTAACTCAGTTGCTTATTAAATCAGTTGCTTATTGATCTGATAAATATCAGAATAAATATGATGCACCTTCTGTTTTTGAAAATTTTCTCCAATATGTTAAAAATCAGTTTCACACTACTGTTCTTTGTGTGAGATCAGATAATGCTTTGGAGTTAGTTGCTGGTAAAATGAAAGATTTGTTCCTTAAAGAAGGAATTGTTAGTCAAATGACTAGTGCTTACTCTCCACAACAAAATGGAGTTGTGGAGAGGAAACATCGACATTTACTGGAAACTGCCAGATCCTTATATATTCAATCTAATGTTCCAGCTAGATTTTAGGGTGAGTGTGTTTTGTGTGCGACTTACTTAATTAATCGTATGCCACTCAAGAGTATTGATTTTCATTCCCCTTATTACAAGCTTTATAAGGATCAACCTTCTTTGGTGTATTTAAAAAGCTTTGGATGTTTGTGTTATGTTTCCACTTCTAAAGTACAGAGGTCAAAACTTGATCATAGGCCCCGTTTTTCTTGGATATCCTGTTTCTCAAAAAGGTTACAAAGTTCTCAATCTACTTAATAATGAGATCACAGCTTCCAGAGATGTTTCTTTTCATGAAACACATTTTCCCTTCCACTTATTCAATTCCCAATCGACTAGTCTATACCAGAATTCTATCTTTCTTCCAAAAACAACACATAGTTCTATTTTTGATGATATATCTGTTCATCAAAATTCTTCACATAATGATCATTCAAATTCTTCATCTGACTCTATTCCTTTTTCACCACCATCTAACATTTCATCTGATTCTACACCAGTTAGTTCCAGTTCCTCTGGTTCTGCAAATGATTATAGTTCTACAGACTCATCTTATTCTCTGGATCTAAATAACTTGACTCCACCTGTCAGACAATCCATCAGACAAAGAAATCCTCATTCTTCTTTACAAGATTATCACTGTCTTGCCAGTAAATCTACTAGCAATCATTGGTGTAATCTTGTTGCAGCTAATCAAATGCCTTCTGATTTTCATTCTTTTATTTACAAGAATCCTGTCATCACTGAACCTTCTTCTTATCTGGAGGCATCTGCTAGTCCACTTTGGGTGGAGACCATGGAAAAAGAGATCATAGCTTTTCAAGATACTAATACTTGGACTCTGACTGAGTTACCTAAAGGAAAAAAATCCAATTGATTGCCGATGGGTCTATAAGGTGAAATTGAATTCGGATGGATCACTTGAAAGATGTAAAGCCAGGTTAGTGGCTAAAGGGTTCACTCAAAAATATGGTATTGATTATCAGGAGACTTTTTCTCCAGTCATTAAGATGAACACAATTAGGTGTTTAATAGCCTTGGCTGCTCATAAGAAATGGCAATTGTTCCAAATGGATGTAAATAATGCTTTTTTGCATGGAACTTTAAAGGAAGAAATTTATATGAGAGTTCCAGATGGGATACCTCATGGTCCTAATCAGGTTTGCAGATTAAATAAGTCCATATATGGACTGAAACAGGCTTCAAGAGAATGGAATGAAACACTTGTTGATGAGTTGTTGCATCAGGGTTTCTATTAGTCAAAGCTGGATTACAATCTTTTTATCTGCAAAGATGGACTTGAAATTACTATTTGCTGTATATGTAGATGACATTTTAGTCACAGGTACTAATTCTACAAAGATTGAGTCTTTGAAACAGCATCTGCACTCTAAGTTTGGCATCAAGAATCTTGGTGTGATGCGTTATTTTTTTGGTATAGAGGTTTCTTATTCAGCAGAAGGGACAATTCTGAGTCAGGCTAAATATACTAAGGAGATTCTTGATCTTGTCGAGGCTGACTTATCTAAACAAGTTATGACACCTTTGCCACTTCATGTTAAACTAAATACAACATATGGAGAATTGTTTGATAGACCTGAGCTTTATAGATCCTTAGTTGGGAAATTGAATTTTCTCACAAATACAAGACCTGATCTAAGCTACACAATTCAGATGCTTAGTCAGTTTCTTTAATCTCCGAGAGACCCTCATTATGAAGCACTTTTGCATACTTTAAGATATGTCAGATCGACTATTGGACAAGGAATTCTCCTCAAGGCTTCAGATACTTTAACTTTACAGGCTTTTTCTGATTCGGATTGGGCAGCATGCCCTGATACTAGGAGGTCTGTCACGGGATATGTACAGTTATTAGGTTCTTCACCTGTCACATGGAAGTCTAAAAAAACAGTCTACAGTCTCAAGATCTTCCTCAGAATCAGAGTACAGAGCCATGGCGTCTGCAGCATTTGAGGTTGTATGGACAGTTCGACTTTTGGAAGGATTGGGGATTACAAATTTGAAGCCTATCACACTACATTGTGAAAATCAATCCGCTCTCCACATTGCCAAGAATCCAGTCATTCATGAGAGGACTAAACATATAGAAATAGATTGCCATTTTACACGGGACAAAGTTATGGAGGGATTGTTGCAACTTACATATCTTTCTACACAAAGTCAACTAGCAGATGTGTTAACAAAGATTTTACTATCTCAATTGATCTTCTTTCCAAGTTGGGTGTTTCTTTTGCCAATTCTCCTCCCAACTTGAGGGGGGATATTAGTGATATTAAGTCAAGTCAAACTCCAGTCAATGCTAAAATATTAGAAGATAGAAATAGTTCAAAAGTTAGTTACTTCCCGCCTAAAAGTTAGTCAGAGTTTCCTTTCTTCATTTTCTTGTATATATAGAATAACAAACACTGGTTTTAGATTCAGATTGTTGATTGTTTAGTTTTTAGTTTTATCAATGAAATGTTCCGCAAAGTTTCAGACTTTATCATGTGTCACATTATACACATTTATATATCAGAGTCACACCTACAAGCGCACACTTAAGTCATGTACATTGACAAGATTAAACGTACCACATCTGAAACACATAATCATGACAAATTAATGTTACAAGGAAGCTCAATTGATTCAAGCTTATATAAATCTCAACTTCTTAAATATGAATCTTTTTTAACTATAAGCGCTCATTTAGCAAACCATCACATATCTTTAATAGCTCCCCAAGATGACCACTCATTCGTCGCCTTATACCTTGTGGATCGATACACTAAGAATAGGAAAATAATCCGCTATATTAGGCGTACCTGCCCCAAGCATAATGTTCCATACCAAGTCCTTCAACTCCTTAGCGTATGTACCATGATACGGATCCGCCATATCCTTTGAAAAAATAGTATTTGATAAAAGGTTAAGCGAAGTTTGAAAAGCAGCACTTTTACTACACTTAATACAATATCCAACAAGCTCCTTCACCTTGTTAGTTCGAAGATGATGATTCGCATTTATAAGGGATTAGAAATTGTTTTACTAATACAATTTTAATTCAGTCAAATAGTCAAAGGCAGGAAAACAGTTATGTTAACTGTGTTGATTTTCAATTTTAATTTCTATATTTCAGTTGTATAAATACTCAGAATGGGGAAAATAGATGTTATGTTGAATGTCAATTAATCTTTCTATCTCTCTCTGTTTCTATCTCTCTCCCTTTCTCTCTCTATTCTGTTATTCTGTTACTTCTTTGAACATTTCACTTCCATTTCATAATATCAAATAGCTTCACCATCAATGGTATCAGAGCTAACTCTTCTTCTTTAACAACTGATTATTGTGAACGTATAAGTCTGGCACCTAACACTCGTAAAACGGCATCAACTTTAATGGCGAACATGGATGAACAATGGAAGGAACAGACGAAGTCAATTGATCACCGATTTGAAGAACAATCACGTATAATTGCAAATCAATTTGAAGAAAATGATAAGAAACTAGAGGCATTAATGAAGATGATGAAAGAGATGACTGTATTTCGAGCAATGGAAGGTTTGAGAGATGAACCTGTACGGACACCAACTGGAACATCATCTGGAACATCAGCTGGAGGTACTCTTCAAAATGGAGGTAACTGTCAAACTAAACCTCTAGGTTATACTCCGAAGCTTGAGTTTCCTAAGTTTGATGGATCAGGTGTGCGTAATTGGATTAAGAAATGTGTGAAGTATTTTTCGTTGTGTAAAATACCTGATGATCAAAAAGTAGATCTAGCATCTCTGTATATGATTGATAAGGCTGAGGTGTGGGTTTATAACTATCTCTCTATTAAGAAGCGAGTGGATTGGACTGAATTTGTTATCGATCTAAGTGCTAGATTCAAGGATGAGCTAGGAATGAATGTTGTGGAACAGTTTAATAAACTACAACAAACTGCATCTATTGAGGATTACATAGATGATTATGATAATTTGAGATCGTTAATGGAGCAATATCATCATGTATTATCTGATAGCTACTTCCTTGAGAGTTTTGTTGGGGGATTAAAGCTTACTGTTAAGCCATTTGTTAGAGCTTTCAAACCTACGACTGTTACCGAAGCTATTATGTATGCTAGACTACAGGAAGAGTCTATTCAAGCTACCTCACAAAAGACTTTTAAACCAAATTATTCTTCACCTTCTCAAAGAACTGTTATACCTACAGTTTTTAATTCAATAGTTAATAAACCACCTCTATTGCCAACTCCTCAAACAAAACCACTACAAACTGGCCTACCTGGAAAAGTTGTAAAATCTTTTAAATTCATTCCTGCTGAGGTGAGGGCTGATAAAATGGCCAAAGGTTTGTGTTACTATTGTGATCAAAAGTATGAAAAAGGACATAAGTGTCAGTTTAAGGAAACTCAGCTGTTTATAGTAGAAATTCCTTACGGTGGTGAGGTGGTTGATACTGAAAGTGATTGTGAATTTGATCCAGTTGATGGTGAAGTAACTGAACCTTGTATTTCTGTGAGTGCTCTTGCTGGCAGTCAAACGTTTTCTACTATGAGAGTCAAAGGCAGGGTGCAGAATAAGACTCTGTTTATTCTAATAGGTTCAGGCAGCACTCATAACTTTCTGGATTTATAGTTAGCTAAAAGCTTGAACTATGATTTTGAGGAAATACAAGAGCAGGCAATTACAGTGGCAGATGGAAACCATATAGTTTGCAGAAATGTGATCAGAAATTTCTCCTGGCAACTTAATGGTCATCATTTTTCTGCGGAAGTAATGTTGATTGACTTAGGCAGTTGTGATATGGTTTTAGGGGTACAATGGTTGAGTACATTAGGAGTGGTAAAATGGGATTTCAAGCAGCTACTCATGGAATTCATGCTTGGGGAGCAGATTTTTAAACTAAAAGGGATATCTCCAAGTAGGTTAAAGGTTTTAAAAGGGGACTGTTCTCCTAAACTACTGAAGAATGCTGCTCATATATGCCTTTTACAAATTAAGGAGTTGCTTCAAGAAATTTCTTAAGCAAAGGCAATTTTAGAAGGAGTTAATCAGTCTGCATTGTTCAGTGATGAGTTGAGTAAGCTGAAACATCAGTATAAAGATGTATTTGAGGAACCTGATAAGTTGCCACCTAAGAGAGGAGTTTTTGATCATCGAATTCCTCTACAGGAAGGGGCAAATCCTGTCAACATCAGGCCATATAGGTATCCACTTAAACAAAGAGATGTAATTGAACAGATCATTGAGGAGATGCTTGGTAGAGGGATAATTCAGAACAGTGCAAGTCCTTTTGCTTCACCTGTGGTTTTGGTAGGCAAGAAAGATGGCTCCTGGAGGTTATGTGTGGATTATAGGGAATTAAACAAGAAGACTGTTAAGGATAAATACCCTATACCAGTGGTGGATGAGCTTATAGATGAGTTAGCAGGTTCTACTGTTTTCAGTAAGATTGATTTAAGAGCTGGTTATCATCAGTTAAGGGTTCATGATGAGGATGTGTTCAAAACAGCCTTCAAAACTCATAGTGGACACTATGAATTTTTAGTAATGCCTTTTGGCCTTACTAATGCACCAACCTCTTTCCAGGGTTGGATGAATGCTATCTTTAAACCTATGCTCAGGAAATGTGTATTAGTATTCTTTGATGATATACTAATATATAGCAGGTCTAAAGAGGAGCATTGGCAGCATTTAACTACAGTTTTTGAGTTAATGAGAGAAAATTCTTTGTATGCTAAAGATAGTAAATGTTGCTTTGTAATGGACAAGATTGAGTATTTAGGTCACTTCATTTCTGCTCAAGGAGTGGAGACTGATCCAAGAAAAATAAGTGCCGTTGCTGAGTGGCCTGTCCCTACTACTGTCAAAGAACTTAGAAGCTTTTTTGGCGTAGCTGGTTACTACAGGAAATTCATCAAGAGTTATGCTATCATTAGCAAAGATTTGACAGATCAGTTGAAGAAAGGGGTTTTTAAATAGACTAAGCAAGCTCAAATAGCATTTGAAACTTTAAAAGCTGCTTTAGTGTTTGCTCCAGTCTTGGCTCTTCCAGACTTTAGTAAAGAATTTGTTGTTGAAACTGATGCTTCCAAGGAAGGGATTGGTGTAGTTCTTATGGAAGAAGGGCATCCATTGGCATTTTTTGAGTAAGACTTTGGGGCCTAGGTGGCAAAAACTTTCATTTTATGAAAAGGAATTGTTAGCAATTGTTTGTGCAGTGCAGAAGTGGGAGCAGTATTTGTGTAGTGGCCACTTTATCATCAAGACTGATCAAAAGAGTTTGAAGTGGCTGCTGTAACAAAGAATTTCTACCCCTTTCCAGCATTTCTGGTTATCCAAGTTAATGGGTTTTGATTATAAAATCCAATACAAAGGGGGGTAGAAAATAAGGTGGCTGATGCTCTTTCTAGAATGCAAGGATCAGAGTTATTGTGCATGGCTATATCTGTGGTTAATTCTGATTTGAGCCAGAAAATTATTGATAGTTATCACTTGGATGCTCAATTGTTTGTGATGATGCAGCAGTTACAAAATGGTGATTCTCATCCTACCTATCAGTGGCAGCATGGGTTCTTGAGAAAGAAGGGCAAGATTGTTATAGGACATGATGAGCAGTTGAGATTTAACATCATTAAATGGCAACACAATTCTGCAGAAGGTGGTCATTCGGGTAGAGAGGTAACATTACAAAGAATTAAAAGCTTGTTTTATTGGTCTGGTATGACTCAGGATGTGAGAAAATGGGTGAGACAATGCCAAGTTTGTCAATCTTCAAAATTTGATTCTAGTGCTTATCCTGGTCTTCTTCAACCTTTACCAATACCAAGTGAGGTTTGGGTTGATATTTCTATGGATTTTATTACTGGGCTACCTAAGTCTAATGGTAAAGAGGCAATTTTGGTAGTTGTGGACAGATTGAGCAAGTATTCCCATTTTATGGCTTTGCCTCATCACTTCACTACTCCACTGGTAGTTCAAGTTTACTTGGATCATGTCTTTAAACTACATGGTTGGCCGAGGTCCATTGTCAGTGATAGGGATCCTGTTTTCTTAAGCCAATTCTGGAAATCTCTTTTTACTCTCCATGGTACTGAGTTCTTGTTGTCATCTGCTTACCATCCTCAAACAGATGGTCAAATAGAGGTGGTCAATAGATGTTTAGAAATATACTTAAGGTGTATGTGTGCTGATAATCCTAAAGATTGGTTTGTTTGGTTAGCCCTTGCTGAATGGTGGTTTAATACTCACTATCATAGTGCATTGCAGCAGACTCCTTATGAGGTTGTCTATAACCAGGTCCCTCCTTTGCATTTACCTTACTTACCTGGGGAGTGTGAAGTAGCAACTGTATATAGGAGTATGCAGAGGAGAGAACAAATGATTATTACTCTGAAATCTCATTTACTTAAAGCTCAGGTTCGAATGAAGAACCAAGCAGATGCTCATAGAACTGATAGGGTGTTTGCACTTGGTGATTGGGTATGGTTAAAACTACAACCATATAGACAGAGGTTAGTTCAAGTCAGAGAGAATTAGAAGCTAGCTCAGAGGTATTTTGGTCCTTTTCAAGTTACCGGTTGCATTGGAAAGGTGGTATATAGACTTAAACTTCCAGCAGATGCAAAGATCCATGATGTCTTTCATGTTTCTCAATTGAAGCCATATTATGGGGATCTTCCTACTACTTGTTCAATTCCTGATAGGTTTGCTGAGGATGGTAGAGATTCAGTTGTTATGGCTCCAGCTGCTATGCTTGACACTAAAATGGTGAAGGTTAGAAATGCTCCTGAAGTCCGGTATATAGTTCAATGGGAAGGTCATCCTCCATATGAAGCTACTTGGGAGAAATCTGATGAATTTGTGCAGAAATTTTTAGATTTTCCAGTTGTGCAACAGACTTGAGGACAAGTCTTTCAGAAGGGGAAAAATATGATAAGGGATTAGAAATTGTTTTACTAATACAATTTTAATTCAGTCAAATAGTCAAAGGCGGGAAAACAGTTATGTTAACTGTGTTGATTTTCAATTTAAATTTCTATATTTCAGTTGTATAAATACTCAGAATGGGGAAAATAGATGTTAAGTTGAATATCAATTAATCTTTCTATCTCTCTCTGTTTCTATCTCTCTCCCTTTCTCTCTCTATTCTGTTACTTCTTTGAACATTTCACTTCCATTTCATAATATCAAATTGCTTCCCTGCATCACGCATCCAGCTTGTTGGATGTAAAAATATATGTGCTCAAAATTTTTCTTAGGCTTCTCCACTGACTGGCAACAGGCAACCAAACTACCAAGGAATTGAAATGGTTGTAGGCACGTATAGCATCAGGCAGGGGCCGAGTAGAGAAGGCAAGGTCTTGCTTTTGGAGAACTTGTCGAGTTGCGGTCGATGAAGAAATGACTATGGTGGTTATACGGCCCAATTTTAGACGCATAATCGGGCCGTAAACCTGAGCAAGGCTAGCCAAGGATTTGTGAGGGTGTTTGCTCAGGAGGTGTATGTTTCCTATGATTGGTAGGGGCTGGGGTCTGTTATTCCTATGTTTTTAGGATGATGCTTTGAATTGTCTTCGAATTAAATCCTGGAGATTTGATTCTGTGTGCTTATCATTTATCTTGTATATAATTTATTAGTTACCATATTTCTCGGATGCTATATCTATCTAATTGCAGGTTATATATCTCAGGATATATTTCAGGAATAATATGTGATTTGATTTTCATTCAAATCCCTAAACTTATTCTAATGGAGCCGTTATAATTATCCTAATTGATTGCTATCTAATCACTGATTTACATCTGATTGATTCATGTTTCAACAACTATAATTTCAGGAATTCAAACTCTAACGGCTACATCTTCTAGTGCTATATAAAGTCGATCATTTTGCAACAAGAAAGATAACTCGACACACATCTGCAATACAACTTCTTTACAAAGACATTCAAGCTTATATACTGCGTTCAGAAGTTCCATTTCATTGAGTTGTAAACTTTTATTCATTCTACACATACTTGTGCCGGGTTGTGGCAATTAGATAGGATTACAAATCATAAGCCAAGATAGCCAGTGGGCTAGGTAGCAGGTTTGCTAGGTGACAGCTGTGTCAAAGGGAAGGGTTCTTCCAAAAGGCTTTAAATTTGTAATCGGGGAAAACTGTAAGCTTTATATTATTGTTATAATAATATAATCTGTATGCTAGTTGGCATAGGGACTTGGATGTAGGCCATAGATTGGGTAGGGGCCGAACCAAGTGAAAATTCCTGGTGTTCTTGTTTTTTATTCTGTCATTTATTTTCTGCTGCTTATTTATTCTATTAGTTAATTAGGATAACTGTTTACACTAAAAGAGACAGTCTCTTTATCATTTGAGACAGTCTCATTTACTTGATAGTTAAATATATTGTGCTACTTGAATTACATTTGGTATCAGAGCAGGTGCATTTAACCCTTGTTTAAGTGTTTATTTTGTTAGATCCATGGCACAATCAGGTTGGCAAGAACGACACTCAATCAATGTTCTACCACTCTTACTTGGAACAGAAAATTATAATGACTGGAAGTTTCTTATAAAAATATTTCTTTAGAAGGATACATACGAATGGGATGCTGTTGATAATGGCATTACTATTTCCATGAAGGATGGCAAACCCAAACCAGTAAAGGATCTCACTGTTGATGAAGTCAATTCTCTGAATTATAATGCCCGAGCTATGAATTCTTTACTCAATGGACTGTGTGCTACTGAACTTCGAAAAGTGTCAGCATGCACTTCGGCCAAACAAGTTTGGGATACTATTGTAGTAAGTCATGAAGGCACTTCAAAGGTTCATGAGGTCAAGCTTGATCTTCTTCTAAGCGACTATGAAAGCTTCAGATTGGAAAAGGATGAAGGCATAAAAGAAGCACATGGACGGTTTCTTACACTTATGAATTCTATCTCTCTTCTGGAAAGACATATTCCTCAAGCAGAAATTAATAGAAAAATTCTTTGATCTCTCCCCATAAGGTTTGCTCCTAAGGTAACAACTCTGCAGGATTCTTCCTTGATCTCAAAAATGGATACACTCAGGGAAATATTAACAAGGTTTAGAAGCAGTGAAAAAAGAAAGCAATAACAGAGGCATTAAATCAAATCCATTGGAGGAGTTTAAAGATGTCAAGAGATGAAGACAAAGATAGAAAGGATGGGCTTGGCGACTACAAGGAAGGGTTGGTACTTATTGCCAACAAAACGTTCGTCGAAATTATGAAATCAAAGGTAGACAACGTGATAGATAGTAATACTAAGGGCTGGACTTTGGTTCAAAGGAGAAAGTCCAAGGAAAAATCTGATCTCAAGAATGCGGTTAGTACTGTTTTTATGGTAAACATACCTTTAGAAGCTAATGCAAAAGGTATTTGGGATTTCTTCAAAGAATGTGGTAAAATACTAGACATCATTCTACCAAGAAAAAAAGACAAAAATAGAAAGCGTATTGGTTTTATTAAGGCAGCCAATGAGTTCGAAGCTGGTCTAATAATTAACAACGCTAAGGAGAAAGGGGGATTAGCAAGTAAAATCGTGATGAATATTAACAATAAACAAAAGAAGATGGATGGGATTAGTAAGGAACAGAGGAAGAATATAGAGAGTAAAATTGATAGCAAAATCCCTAAAGTTTCAGATCCAAAAGAAGAATGTAGTAAGAAAATGTTTGAGTATATTGAGGCGAAAATTGACGAAGAAGTGGAAGCTGGTCTTTTTCAAAGTATGGTGGGTCTTACTTGGTTTGATGAGACGGCTGAAAGCATCTAAGATAAGATTTTTGATTTGGGTTTTAAACATATTAAGATAGTAGGTTTATCTGAGAGAAAATTTCTGCTTAGAAATGAGTATGATTGGAAGGGGATTGATTTTAAAGCTTTCTCAAAATAGTTTTCGGTTATTAGGAAGTTTAAAGAGGATGATTTGATAATTACAAGAACAACATGGCTTGAATGCATAGGGTTGCCAATGGTAGCATGGTTGGAAGGAAACCTAAAAGCATTCACAGCGAGATTTGGGGAGTGGGTTTCATGGTCTTATCAAAAAGATGACAGCAACGCTTTTTTCAATCCTCTGATTTGCATACAGACAAGGCTTTCAGATCAAATTAATAATGAGATGGGTGTACTTGTTAAAGGTAAAAGTCATAGGATAAAGTTTAAAGAGGTTGAAGGTATTGAACAATATTTGAACAAGTTAGATCCTATGAAGGTGAATGAAACAAATAGTATTAGTTCGAGGGAGGTTCAGGAAAATTCTGAAGTCAAGAAAATTATGAAATATTGAGCAATACTAAAGAGGTTGAGAAGGATAATAAACTCTCTGAAGGAAGTGTACTTAATGGAGAAGTAAATCATATAGATTCTCTGGCTTCTAGAGTTACGGAGACTATTGCTAATGTCAATTCAAATGACATAGTAATAGAGAAAATCTTGAATACTTCGCTTGATAAGGATCAAGGTTATTGTGGTTACAGGAACATGAGGTCTGGTAACGATGAGTTAATTGACACAGATAGCTCTCTTGAAGTATCAAAGGATAAAGAAGGTGGTAGTGTTGAAAATAATCCAAATTTGCAAAGGAGTTCTCAAGTCTCTTTGTGTAACAATGTTGGAAAAATGAACATGGGAGGAAATAGGGGTAGGCCAAGGAAAAAACCTAGGTCAATCAAAAATCCTTTTGATTTGGGGATTAATAAAAAGATTTTTGGTGGTGGCATCTCAAAGAGGAAATTGAAAAGAAAATAGGCTGAAGTTGATGAGAGTGGCAATAACTCATTAAATACTCCTAAGGAAAAAGTTTTGGATACTTTGAACTCTGAGGCAGATTTGATTTTTGAATGTGCAGAAAATTTTGGACTACAGTTATCTAAGGATCTAGCTGGAAGCAGAAACTTGATTGTGGATAAGTTGAGCACAGGTGCTCTCTGATATGTGTATATAGAGAATAGTTATAGTCTCATTAAATTTTATGGATATTACACTTTTATCTTAGAATATAAGAGGATTGGGTAGTAAAGGTGTTTGTAGATTCATTAGGGAATCAATTAGTGAATATAGGGCAAATATTTTTTGTCTTCAAGAAACCATGTGTGATTCCTAGAGTACAAGATTAAAGAATGCAATCTGGGAGTCTGACACACATGGTTGGTATGTGCAAAATTCTAAGGGACATTCGGGTGGTTTAGTAACCTCCTGGGATAAAGATAATTTCACTAGCATTGGTTTATCTCAAGAGGATGGATGGTTATGGGTTTAGCTGGAAAGCAGAAATACTAGAGTAATATTGAATATTGTCAATGTGTATGCACCCCAGAAAGTTAAGATGAAGAAGGAGTTGTGGAATATGTTGAGTTCTTTAGTGAATTTAATTAATCAGGAGCCTTTTTATTTTTCTGGTGATTTTAACTGTGTGAGGTGGGATAATGAGATGGCTAACTGTTTATACAGAAGATTGGATTCTGTATGTTTTAATGATTTTATATCAAGGCATAATGTGCATGATATGGAATTAGAAAACACTATGTTTACATGAATAGGACCTCAAGGCAAGAAGAGCAGGTTGGACAAAGTGCTTGTGAACACGGAGTGGTTTAGTAATGGAGATTGGAAGCTTGTGGCAATACATAGGAAGAAATCGGATCACAAGAGGCCGATTTTCAGTAGAGTCTCCTATAACTGGGGACCAAAACCTATGAAATTTTTTAATTGCTGGTTAAGGGAGGATTCACTCATGAATTTATTAGGAAGTTATTGGTCGCAAAAGCTCAGTGATCAGAAGAGTATTCAAGCTGTTCTAAAGGAGGTTAAATTGGTTATTAAGGGTTGGGCTTTTAATATCAAAAATAGCACTGAAAATGAGATTAAAGTTTTGGAGGCTCTCATAGATAAAGATGACCATTCAGGTGATTTTGAGTTTTTAGAAGGTAGGAGGAAAAGGCTTGAGCATCTGTATGACGTCAAAGACGATATGCTTAGGCAGAACTCTAGGCTCAACTGGCAGGTGCAAGGTGATCGAAATTCAAAGTATTTTCACCAAGTTATTCAAAGAAGAAGAAAGAGAAATACAATTCTTAAAATCCATTGTGGCAACAAGAAGATCACTGAGCCAATTCAGCTTAAGAATGCTTTCCTTCAACATTTTAAAGATCTGTTCGATGATAAGGAAGGTGATCACGTTTTTGGTCTTGGAGATTTTGTGATTAGTAAAATTTCAAAAACTGAAAAATGTTGGTTGGAAAAAAGACTTTGAACTTGAGGAAATTGAATTTACGCTCAACAATTCTGCGAATGAGAAGGCCCCAGGCCCAGACGGATTTAACATGGGGTGTCTTAAAGCTTTGTGGATTCATTTAAAGTGCAGCATCTTTAAGTGCTTCAAGGATTTCACTAGCTCTCTCATCTTTCCTGCAGGTTTTAATTCTTCTTTCATCTCCCTCATACCTAAAAAGGATAATCCTGAGCTTGTATCAGATTATAGACCTATAAGTTTAATAAATAGTACTACAAAGTTGTTTACGAAGATTCTGGAACATAGATTGGGGGAAGTAATTGGGAATATTGTGGGTATGAATCAGTTCGCATTTATCAAAGGGAGACAGGCTTCAGAAAGTATTCTGATTGCTAGTGAAGCAGTTCACCTAATCAAATGTGGAAAAAAGAGTGACTTAATTCTCAAGATTGATTTTAAAAAGGCTTTAGATTCGGTTAACTGGAATTTCCTATTTCAATTTCTAGAAGCCTTGGGGTTTGGTAAAAGATGGATCTCTTGGATTCAGGCTTATTTGCATTCAATGAAAGTCTCCGTACTAGTAAATGGATCTCCGTCAAAGGAATTTGCTCCAAAAAGAGGCCGTCGACAAGGTGACCCGTTGTCACCACTCTTGTATAATATCGTTGCAGAAGTGTTGAATCTAATGATAAAGAGGGCAATATCAAAAGGAATGTTTAGAGGAACGGAATTGGGTGGAGATCATGAGCAATTGTCTCATCTGCAATTTGTAGATGATACACTGATCTTTATAGAGGGATCTTTAGATTCTGTTAAAATTGTTAAGCGTATTCTGCAATGCATTCAATTGTTAACTGGTTTGAAGATAAACTTCCACAAAAGTAGTATCTTCTCTTGTGATAAAAATTGTAGTATGGTAATTGAGGGTGCCAAGATATTAGGTTGTAAGGTAGGCTCATGGCCACTGTTATACTTAGGAGCTCCATTGTAAGAACCTTAAATTTTGGATATAATTAAAACTTTTTATTATATACTGAGGTAATGGTGAATAGTGATTATGAATACGATGTAACGATTGAGATAATGAATGAAAGGAATAGATTTGGATTCAAATGTTTATATGCCATGAAGAATACTATTGGTTGACACTTTAGATAAGAATTATCTATCTCCTAGGGAATTGAGATTTGATAATTCTAAAGGAGAAGATTATTCTTATGTCATCCAAATCGATATCTGTTATTGGTCCAGTGGGTCCGTAAAAAGGTTAAGGAACGATAGAAAGAGATCAGGGACATTTGTACAACCCTAAGAGAATAAGTAAAGAATAAAGTGATGAATAGTATTTTTGGTGGAAATTGGAATATTATTAGACGACACTATATAGAAAGATTCAGAATGGATTTCTGAGTTCGTATTAATGATCTAGGGGCGAAATAAGTGTATGTAAACGATATCAGATTCAGAGAAATAGAACTTTTATTTTCGCCAAGATTTCCCTAGAAACTGAAAGATTTAATGATTTAATAAAAAAAGGTTTGAGGACATATTCACAATCTATGGAATATATAAACGTAAGATTGTCTCGTCATATTATAGAAATTCAAAAATTATTTTTCCCTAAACGGACCAGATTGGACCAGAAATTGAGATGGACTAATTATTTATTCCAGAGAAATATTTCAAAGGCATATTCTCAATATAGGATATATATAAATGTAAGTAGGATTCGTCAGAATTCATAAAAGAGCGAATTGGAGAAAACTAATTTAACGATGTAGAAATGATCAAATGAATGATGGAAAATATCCCGGAATCCGAAAAATCTCAAATTTCAGAGAGAGCTTCATATTAGTAAGTGGTGACTAAGTGCACAATTAGAAAAGTTATTTGAGGAATAGAAATTGAGATTTTTTTAAAGAAAGAGAAGGAAGGGGGACGAGACGCACGGTAGGTTACGGTATACGCTCGCACACGGAACAGAAACTCATTTAGCTTTATTACAACTACACCATAAGTAAATATCACTCATTTCTCCCATCTTCCTCCCTTTTTTTCTCTCCATGGCTGAAGGTCATGCTTGCCAAAGGAAATCATGGCTAGCCTTGTCCGTTTCTTGCGTTCTAGTACTCCAATCGAATCCCTTTCCGAGCTCTACGCATCTACGGTAACCACTCTCTTCACCTCCAACCTTAGCTTGTTCATTTCTCATGATTTATAGGTTGTGCTACAGTGTTTTTAATTTTGAAACTTCTTAGAAATTGAAATTGAAAGCATGGATGAGTAATTAAGGTTATGGGTTAGTCGTTTATGCGTTTAGTTTAGCGATTGCATGAGTTATCGATAGATTTTTAAAAAAATGAAGAACCCACTGATTATGCACGGCTTGAGGTTGTTAATGGAGTATATTTGTTGTTTATGATGGTATATGCCCGGTGTGGCTTGGTTGTGTTGTTATGATTGTTAGAACGTTCGGTTTATAGCCGTCGTAATGCCGAATTTTTGTTAACACTTAGAAACCAAGCATGGCAGTTAATATAATTTCCTGACCTTGGTAATATTGTGACTGGTCCTTGTAGATCTCGAACTATAGATCGTTTTGGTGCGAGAATCGAAACATTCCAACTTACGGTTTAGGAGTTATGGTCAAATTACTAAAATTGGTTCGGAACCGTAAGTAAAAGTTCGTAACTTCAATTGAACCCTCGTAAAGCATGTTACTCAGTGGCGAATCTTGGTAAATAAATACTAGGGGTCATAAGGAAGGTATGAAAGAAAACCACATGTCAAACGGATCGTTTTCCAATTTTATAAAAATGTTGGAATCGAAGTTAAACGCGAACGAACCCCTAAAAAATCCGCTTGGTTATAACTTTGGTAAAACACTTAGAAAACGAACGATAAAACTCGAGGTATAATCTCGATTCGTAATCGATCGACTTTAGAACTTATACGACTTAAGTATATACCGAGTGTGGGTATGATGACATGTCGTAATAACGAACAAATGTCGGATCGTATCAGTAATAAAAAATGTTACACTAAAAGGTGTATAACGAGATAATTCGAAAACGTGTTTCGATTTAAGTGAAGTTTATACCTAGACTTTTAAAATGTGTTAAGTGGTTAATCTCGAATGTTCTGATTGTTTTTAGATCATCGAGCAGACCCAGGACACGCTATCTCTACCCACACCCGATTACCAGGCAAGTGTTCAAAACTTTGAACCTGTTGTTGTGATAATATATATATGTGATTGCCATTTTACATATGCCATAGCATGCATACCTATTGTCAAATTATATTATGATACCTATTCCTTAAATTGATATTTGCTTATAAACTAGATACGAATTATCAGTTATAAGCCGGATTGTTTTGATAAGACCCTTAGCGAAGGGCATATGATATTCATTCTTAAGTATAGACCGGGAGTCGGTATTTTGAGATATAGATAGTCGTGGAAACCCGGAGGGATTCCAACGGCAGATTTTTTTTTTTTTAAGGAATGTTATTATTAAACGTTATTTATATTTCCATAAAGTATCAATTACTTGGAAATATTTCGAGGAATGTTATTCGAGTATTATCTCAGTCGAGAGATATTAAATGAATGTTAGTTTCGAATATTCATTTAGAGTTGATTATTTAATGAATATTATGTTGATATTCATTAGAATGTTATTTATTAAATGAATATTACTTTCGAATATTCATTTAAGGTTTATGTACTTGATGAATATTATTTTAAAATATTCATTGGAAATTCTATTTACTTAAGCAATATTATTTCGATTATTCCTTTAAAGTTTTGATTACAAAATGAGTATTATTTGGATATTCATTTAGAAGATTATTTATTAAATGGATATTAATTTCAAATATTCATTTAAGGTTTGACTTATTTATTGAATATTATTTTAAATAATTATTGGAGTTTAATTATTTAATGAATATTATTTTTGAATATTCATTTAAGGAGGGATTTATTTAGTAAATAATTCTATATATTCATTCGAGGATTACTTACGAGCAATATTATGATTTAATAATATTCGGTAATTATTATTGAGTAATAAATATTCTTGGAATATTTATTTAATTCTTTTAAATTTTTTTAAAATGATTATGTTAGTCGGAGATTATCTGTCACCTCCAGATATTATGTAAAATATTTTGAAGTCTTTTTACGACTATTTTATCAAGGAAAGGTTCCCAACTCTTTATTTTTCATTTAAATCTATCTTAAAAGGATTTAAATGCTCGCTCAAACTTCCATATTATAGGAGAACCTACTTGAGCAATGTTATTTATCTTGTTGACTTTCCGGTCATAAATCTTGTAAAACTATTCGTTTCACTCGCAACTTGGTTGCTGTTTATCAATTGAATCTGTGAGTAACCTTCTCATCATTCGAGGGGTAAGATTGTTGGAACAAGATGGTATCCTCTAATAAGCCGCAGCTTGGGAAATGTTGGTGAATTTTCCTTTCCAACTAGATACGACTACTTTGTGAAGTCTTATCAACAAGTATTTCACTTGGGGAAGGGAGGAAAAACTCTACGTTTCAATGCTGTGGATTTATTCGAACTAGGAGTCGTGTGTAAGAGGCCGAGTCGCGCGGTCCATCACAAGGCCTAACCATTGGCCAGGGAGTTACTATTAAAGGCAATCGACAAGTGGAGCCGTCAGTTCTTCCTTCTACCGGTAGTAAACTATATTGGGCTATACCATCCCCGACTGATCATCAGGGAGTGGGACAGCTGGCGCGTGATAACTCCAATATTGGTTCATCTTCCAAATTGGGAATTCCCTGCAACACGTATCGAAGAGACTTCTTTCAGGTTGACGGTGTCTTTCGCAACACGTATCGAAGAGACTTCTTTCAGGTTGTAGGACTTCGAAAAATGTTAATAACTGGAATTGCAATATTTTCCTTGCAAGTTCCTCTTTATATGATAAATGATAATATCTGGCTTATCTTTGACATAGCAGATATCCCAACCTATATATGCATTTTGAGTTACCTCGTAACTTCATCGTTCATGTTATTCTGGCATCATTTCCGTAAATTCATGGCATATGGTTTGAAAGATACTTTTGAACTGTTATATATTATCGTTTAGTTAAATATTATTGTTGGTGGGCTACTGTTCACCCTTGCTTTATTATTATATCACAACAACAGCTAGACCAGATGATTCGCATAAGGCTCACTCGATGCTGGCGAGGACGATGAGACTACCAGAGCCGAAGAGAAAGCTATTGGTAGGATAGATTCATTCTTTCAGTACCAAATATATGGACTAGTATGACTTATGTAAATGGATGGCAAAGAGTATGTATTCATATTGTAACTCTTTTGGGTTGTAAGAACTCATAACATGTTTAATAAAATTTGATTGTTACTCTGATTTCATCTCTGGGACTATAACGAGTGTGTTTTATATTGTTGTGTTGGGTCATAAAGATGTAAATTATTTTATGTTGAGGTAAGTTCAAGTATTGTGGACAGAATTAGAGACCGTAACGACCGGATCCCGGACCCCGGATCTGGGGGCGTTACAGAAATGGTATCAGAGCGTACGTTATAAACCCCAGAGATGAGGCGACGTTAAAACAATAAATTCACTAAGATAATAAGAACTCTTGCCAAGTTCATAGTCGGACTACTTAATGTAGTGATGACCTATAAAACCCTTATGGGAACTCTTAAGTATCATGATAGTAACTTAGCTCGATATCGTATCGATGAGTAAGGCGACAGACCTTGAGGCATACGAGCAGCAGCGCAATGATGCTTTATATGCTGAAGATCAGCGGGTAATTCGATGGAGTATATTACTGGAGACCCGGAAGAGGTTCCAGCAGATAAGGACAGTCCTGTTAGGATAAGGAGCTTACCCTTGAGGAATGAGGGCCGCAGCCAGAAATACTGTGATGATTAAGGTATGGTGCTCAGAAAGGTGAGCATAAAGAACTGAGCTATTAGCAAGAGAATTGAAGATTCATGTTGGATTCGTAGCCGGACTACTGGATGTAGTACCAGCAAGTAAGACGGATTGAAAGGATAACTTGAGATCTTATACGGGAATAGATAAGAATCCTTAGAGACTTTCATATTAATGAAGACAGAGCTAGAGGGATGTATGATTATCAAAGACATCGATATAGGACACGGAGCAGAGTCCCTAGGAATAGTTGAGAAGGAGGTAGTAAGTGCCATATCATTTGATAAATGAATTATTATGAATATTGTCAGTAATAATTCGCCATGAGAAGGCAGATGTCACAGGTTGTAACTTATGGAACCAAATTGAGGTTAATGAGGTGGTTTTATTCAAGGAAATGTTCATTTTATAAATGAATCAGTTAGAAAGTAAAGACATTGGGAAGTGACAGCATGATTGGATAAAGTTATATAAGGAAGTAGTAGGCAAGACAATGATCTCAGAACCTACCGGAAGACAAGACCAGTGAGTCAAGATGAACTCGTAATGAGACTACTGTAAGAGATTGAGTATAGAGTTATCTCAACACAGTTAAATGATGAACCAGAAATGTTAGATGCATGTGATTCAGAGGAATATTAAATTCTTTCTTTGAATGGATTATTGTAGTTACATTAAGTTTACTCCGATGCAGAATTAAAATGGATCAAGTAATACAATCACCAGTTGAAGAAAAAAAAATGTGAGAAAATCTTCCTGGAGCTAAAAGATGAAATTGGTAATGACCAAGAGTTGGCATTGTTTAATGGAAAAAGGGAGACTTTGTGCTTCCAACGATGCTTCGCATAAAAGGTTAGGATGTGTGCTTGCGCAGCACGACAAAGTACTCGTGGATGCATTCGGACAGCACGGTTCACCAGGTTCGGATGGCCTTAGTAGTGCCAATTTTTGTGGAACAACCAACTCCGACAGTAATGTTCCTTCTGAGACTAGTGGTTAGGTACACTGACATTTGGTAATATTGAATATCAGGACATATAGGTATCAGGACGTTGTGACAGGTTCCAGTTTGAAACTATTGATTCCCTTCTAAGGGATGTATATAATTGGTTCCTCTCCAGTGGTTAAACTTCCAATCTGATGACGATTATTTCGTAAATTATGACTGCTTATGGTTCTACCTGCTTGGAGGTTCATAGAACTATTCTTCAGGTTTCGAAACTGGTCTCCTTAATGTTACCAGTAGGTGGATAGATTGAGCAAAATTTCCCTGATTATGGAAAGAACTTCAACGAATTTTGGCAAACCTTGTCTTTCTGATTATTAGAGAACGTCATGGAAGAGAGTAAAAATTGGAGCGAACCCTGTGATTTGGGTAAGGATGCCGTAAAATGGGTTAGTAGACGGACCCTGAGTATTACAATCGATAGTAGAGATAAAATGATGAAGTGAAATTGGACGAAAACAGGAAATGTAAGTAAGAAACCAGCCGAACTGAGAAACTCCGGGATTGACTTAAGTGAAAAGGCTGTTATGCCAGGAATGGTAAGCTTGCGTGGCACGCGGGATTGATAAGAATAGTTGAAAAGATTAAAGTAGAGGAAAGGTGACCGGAGATGGTGCCGAGTAGTCGATTAAGACTTATATGAAGTAAAGTTTTGGAAAGGTAGTACGGTATCAAAGAAGAAGGCACTATGCCGGCAATTGCTAGAAAAGTAATGCTAAATAGCCAACCCCTAAAATCATATATTTTATTTTAGTGTGGCCAGTTGAGGCCAAGCCACAAAGGATTATCATATGACTAGACCAGCAATGAAAGGACAAAGTCGGGTTGCTTCTAAGTAAGCACCGACTCCATGGGCTTCTGATATAAAGGAAATATTAATGAGATCGTAGGAATCTTCTACTGAACCCTTTGCAACCCATGTTTAGATTGGGAATTTACTAAACTTTTTGGAATGGGGTCACCCGTACTAAAGTGATTCATGTGTATACGATTGTCCAAGATTACGAGTAAAAATAGAAGTATAGTGACTTGAGATGCATGATGTTAGGGTATTATGAATACCATGAATATATTATGACGGGGGAAAGTAAACAATAAAGGTATACGAAGGGAGTATAGAAATGGTCAGGGATTGATCAGTATGCTGTAGAAATTTTGCCTAAGGTAAATACCTTTGAGAAGAACGGTAATCACCAAGAGATTCACGTTGAACTCGACCAATATCTTCCAAAACATCCTTGCTACCATTAACAAGTTCTGTAAGAGAGTAGAAAGACATACGATGTCTTTTGGAAGGTCAAACAGGTTGACAACTATCTGAAAGAAGAAATTAGCATTAAGCTACCGATCGATTATCAAATGAGAATGATTGAAAAGAGACCCTTATTAAGGATACATGATTTGATTGCCAATTATAGGATGCAGGAATTCCTTGGCGGTTGAATTAAGGATTAGATGTCCATAAAGTAAGACAAACCCTGGGGAATGCACAAGGGATGGCATTAACCTTAATAAGTAAGACAAACCCAACGGTGATGGGAATGAGATAGAAAAATTTGAGTTGGAACGTATCCAGAGGACATTGATTACAAGAAATTATTATTATCAGAAAAGGCCAATGAGGTGGCCGACAGTCTAAGTATAAAGGAATAATTACAAATGTTCATACCGATGAAACAAAATGATATTTGGAAAGACCTTGAAGGTCATATCGGAGTGGAGGAATTTACACTCCTTCTGATGACTGTGCAAGAATCGACGGTAATAATAAGTTTAAGTAAAGATTCGATTCCCGATATCGTCTTAAGCAAACTACACACCTTAGAAGGTCCCGTTTCGAGGCAAACCAGGACCATGATGCAAAATTGACGAAGTAAACCATTAAGTTTCAAGTCTTTTATGGAAGATGCATAATTGGTAGTTTCATCAACCGGACCTAGCTGCGATGCTTGAAACTCTTCTGCAATTCTACCTACTTCATGTAATATCTACATCAAGTTCAGGAAGTGTTCCTTATGGATAGGGAATAGTGATTACTTTGTCTCCCTAAAGGATTTGAAACCCATATGGTTAGCTATTAACGCACTACGTAAACAACAAGCGATGGTGATTCTTCTAAGAAAGTAGATGACAACGTAAAGATAAAGAAAGTGCTGCTATTGATAAGCTAAATGGCATGTTGATGAATGACAAGCAAGTTTGTGTTAGTATACTTCTGCGCAAACAAGATAGAGAATATGAGGTTGATGATTCATGATGCTAACTGTATTCCTGTAGAAAGAATTAATGAGACTTAGAGAGAAGGGCAATTGAGCTTGAGACTTATTGGGCCATCTGAGAGTTTAAAAGTGTTCGGTAGGTGGCATTCGAGCCAGCCTTACCCCCAAAACTTATAGCACGGTCATAACGGGTTTTCATGTGGCAAGGCTATGCTAGTAAAATGCAGATGCTCAACAGATGATAAGAGTACGAGCAGGTAGATATACGACCTGGTCTGACTTACGAAGAATGACCTATGGAAAATCACGGGTAGAAAAGAAAAAGTGATGAGAAACAAGGTTGGCAGAAGTAGATCCAAGTTAAAAGGATCGGCCAGATTCATTTCGGAGAGTTTAAATTGGAATAATGTGATGATTATAGAGTAAACGTGATGGGATACCAATAAGGAGGTCCCAAGTGCAAAAGATGTATCAATAAAGGGATGAAGGTGGAAGTAAATAACAGAAGTAAATAAGAATCGGATAATAAGAAGGATGTGATTGATAAGAAAAGATGGGGAAGATAATTATGGAATTTGAAGCAAGGAATGTTATGAATGGATTAATAAATGGGCTTTCTAATGAGTTCTCGGGATGACAACCTGATAGCGTTAGTATTATAAATATGAAAAAGCTAGTAGCGTGACATGAAATGTCAGTAACAATGGTGTCAAGCGAGAAACTAAGATTTAACCTGAGAGGTTCAAAGATTTTCCAAAAGTAAGTGTGCTAAGGTTGAGCCAGAGTATAGGTCCATAGTATAGTGGACAATTCAGCAAGATATGTTGACACATGAGATTGCGATCAAATAGTATTGGATATAATCATGATTATTTTCTTCTTTGATGAACCTCTATAGCTCAGAGGTAAATTCTGAGTATGATATTTTACAATCATGAAAACTTTCTATAATCCTTTAGAACTCTTTTCTTCTCTCTTATTCATCTTCTTTATGGATTGAGAAGAACAACCCTTTAAGGAGGGGAGGTACTGCTACGTGACTATCTGTCTACGTGATAGAAGTCTAAGTGGAATACCATAACTTGTTTAATTGCTTGTCAAGTACTAAAGACTGGCCCCCTTCTGTACTAGCTATGTAATATAACAAATGTTCAATTGATCATAGTGAACTCTCAATAAATCTTTCCACTTTTCTATATTGATCGAGATTGCGAAGATTAAAGCGATCAGGAAATGCACAGTGCGAGTGAGGTTATCTCCGAATTCGCAGCACGATAGTGATACCAAAGCCACTGCGGATATCAATAAGAACAATAAGGATAGGACTGAGTAAAAGCATAACCCGAATAATGTGTTGTACAAAAAATAGCAAAGTTGATGGAGAAAAAAAGGATAAAGTACGTATTGTAGCACCAGTAGATGTGCTGAGAAAGAGGAGAACGACTAAGAATTGACCCAGAAGCTAAAAAGTGAACGACAGACAAACGACTCTTTGCTTCCTACCTGATTCCGGGATGGAATCCTTTTAAGGAGGGGAGACTGTAAGAACCCCAAATTTTGGATATAATTAAAACTTTTTATTATGTACTGAGGTAATGGTGAATAGTGATTATGACTACGATGTAACGATTGCGATAATGAATGAAAGGAATAGATTTGGATTCAAATGTTTATATGCCATGAGGAATACTATTGGTTGACACTTTAGATAAGAATTATCTATCTCCTAGGGAATTGAGATTTGATAATTCTAAAGGAGAAGATTATTCTTATGTCATCCAAATCGATATCTGTTATTGGTCCAGTGGGTCCGTAAAAAGGTTAAGGAACGATCGAAAGAGATCAGGGACAATTGTACAACCCTAAGAGAATAAGTAAAGAATAAAGTGATGAATAGTATTTTTGGTGGAAATTGGAATATTATTAGACGACACTATATAGACAGATTCAGAATGGATTTCTGAGTTCGTATTAATGATCTAGGGGCGAAATAAGTGTATGTAAACGATATCAGATTCAGAGAAATAGCACTTTTATTTTTGCCAAGATTTCCCTAGAAACTGAAAGATTTAATGATTTAATAAAAAAAGGTTTGAGGACATATTCACAATCTATGGAATATATAAACGTAAGATTGTCTCGTCAAATTGCAGAAATTCAAAAATTATTTTTCCCTAAACGGACCAGATTGGACCAGAAATTGAGATGGACTAATTATTTATTCCAGAGAAATATTTCGAAGGCATATTCTCAATCTAGGATATATATAAATGTAAGTAGGATTTGTCAGAATTCATAAAAGAGCGAATTGGAGAAAACTGATTTAACGATGTAGAAATGATCAAATGAATGATGGAAAATATCCAGGAATCCGAAAAATATCAAATTTCAGAGAGAGCTTCATAATAGTAAGTGGTGACTAAGTGCACAATTAGAAAATTTATTTGAGGAATAGAAATTGAGATTTTTTTAAAGAAAGAGAAGGAAGGAGGACGAGACGCACGGTAGGTTACGGTATACGCTCGCACACGGAACAGAAACTCATTTAGCTTTATTACAACTACACCATAAGTAAATATCACTCATTTCTCTCATCTTCCTCCCTCTTTTTCTTTCCATGGCTGAAGGTCATGCTTGCCAAAGGAAATCACGGCTAGCCTTGTCCGTTTCTTGCGTTCTAGTACTTTAATCGAAGCCCTTTCCGAGCTCTACGCAGCTACGGTAACCACTCTCTTCACCTCCAACCTTAGCTTGTTCATTTCTCCTGATTTATAGGCTGTGCTACAGTTTTTTAATTTTGAAACTTCCTAGAAATTGAAATTGAAAGCATGGATGAGTAATTAAAGTTATGGGTTAGTCGTTTATGCGTTTAGTTTAGCGATTGCATGAGTTATCGATAGATTTTTATAAAAATGAAGAACCCACTGATTATGCACGGCTTGAGGCTGTTAATGGAGTATATTTGTTGTTTATGATGGTATATGCCCGGTGTGGCTTGGTTGTGTTGTTATGATTATTAGAACGTTCGATTTATAGCCGTCGTAATGTCGAATTTTTGTTAACACTTAGAAACCAAGCATGGCAGTTAATATAATTTCCTGACCTTGGTAATATTGTGACTGGTCCTTATAGATCTCGAGCCATAGATCGTTTTGGTATGAGAATCGAAGCATTCCGACTTACGGTTTAGGAGTTATGGTCAAATTACTAAAATTGGTTCGGAACCGTAAGTAAAAGTTCGTAACTTCAATTGAACCCTCGTAAAACATGTTACTCAGTGGAGAATCTTGGTAAATAAATACTAGGGGTCATAAGGAAGGTATGAAAGAAAACCACATGTCAAACGGATCATTTTCCGATTTTATAAAAATGTTGGAATCGAAGTTAAACGCGAACGAACCCCTAAAAACCCGCTTGGTTATAACTTTGGTAAAACACTTAGAAAACAAACGATAAAACTCAAGGTATAATCTCGGTTCGTAATCGATCGACTTTAGAACTTATACGACTTAAGTATATACCGAGTGTGGGTATGATGCCATGTCGTAATAACGAACAAATGTCGGATCGTATCAGTAATAAAAAGAGTTACACTAAAAGATGTATAACGAGATAATTCGAAAACGTGTTTCGATTTAAGTGAAGTTTATACCTAGACTTTTAAAACGTTTTAAGTGGTTAATCTCGAATGTTCTGATTGTTTTTAGATCATCGAGCAGACTCAGGACACGCTATCTCTACCCACACTCGATTACCAGGCAAGTGTTCAAAACTTTGAACCTGTTGTTGTGATAATATATATATGTGATTGCCATTTTACATATGCCATAGCATGCATGCCTATTGTCATATTATATTATGATACCTGTTCCTTGAATTGATATTGGCTTATAGAGTAGATACGAATTAGCAGTTATAAGTCGGATTGTTTTGATAAGACCCTTAGCGAAGGGCATATGATATTCATTCTCAAGTATAGACCGGGAGTCGGTATTTTGAGATATAGATAGTCGTGGAAACCCGGAGGGATTCCAACGTCAGATTATTATTTATTTTAAGGAATGTTATTATTAAACATTATTTATATTTCCATAAAGTATCAATTACTTTGAAATATTTCGAGGAATGTTATTCGAGTATTATCTCAGTCGAGAGATATTAAATGAATGTTAGTTTCGAATATTCATTTAAAGTTGATTATTTAATGAATATTATGTTGATATTCATTAGAATGTTATTTATTAGATGAATGTTACTTTCGAATATTCATTTAAGGTTTATGTACTTGATGAATATTATTTTAAAATATTCATTGGAAATTCTATTTACTTAAGGAATATTATTTCGATTATTCCTTTAAAGTTTTGATTACTTAATGAGTATTATTTTGATATTCATTTAGAAGATTATTTATTAAATGGATATTAATTTCAAATATTCATTTAAGCTTTGACTTATTTATTGAATATTATTTTAAATAATTATTGGAGTTTAATTATTTAATGAATATTATTTTTGAATATTCATTTAAGGAGGGATTTATTTAGTAAATAATTCTATATATTCATTCGAGGATTACTTGCGAGCAATATTATGATTTAATAATATTCCGTAATTATTATTGAGTAATAAATATTCTTGGAATATTTATTTAATTCTTTTAAATTTTTTTAAAATGATTATGTTAGTCGGAGATTACCTGTCACCTCCAGATATTATGTAAAATATTTTGAAGTCTTTTTACGACTATTTTATCAAGGAAAGGTTCCCAACTCTTTATTTTTCATTTAAATCTATCTTAAAAGGATTTAAATGCTCGCTCAAACTTCCATATTATAGGAGAACCTACTTGAGCAATGTTATTTATCTTGTTGACTTCCCGGTCATAAATCTTGTAAAACTATTCGTTTCACTCGCAACTTGGTTGTTGTTTATTAATTGAATCTGTGAGTAACCTTCTCATCATTCGAGGGGTAAGATTATTGGAACAAGATGGTATCCTCTAACAAGCCGCAGCTTGGGAAATGTTGGTGAATTTTCCTTTCTAACTAGATACGACTACTTTGTGAAGTCTTATCAATAAGTATTTCACTTGGGGAAGGGAGGACAAACTCTACGTTTCAATGCTGTGGATTTATTCGAACTAGGAGTCGTGTGTAAGAGGCCGAGTCGCGCGGTCCATCACAAGGCCTAACCATTGGCCAGGGAGTTACTATTAAAGGCAATCGACAAGTGGAGCCGTCAGTTCTTCCTTCTACCGGTAGTAAACTATATTGGGCTGTACCATCCCCGACTGATCATCAGGGAGTGGGACAGCTGGCGCGTGATTACTCCAGTATTGGTTCATCTCCCAAATTGGGAATTCCCTGCAACACGTATCGAAGAGACTTCTTTCAGGTTGACGGTGTCTTCCGCAACACGTATCGAAGAGACTTCTTTCAGGTTGTAGGACTTCGAAAAATGTTAATAACTAGAATTGCAATATTTTCCTTGCAAGTTCCTCTTTATATGATAAATGATAATATCTGGCTTATCTTTGACATAGCAGATATTCCAACCTATATATGCATTTTGAGTTACCTCGTAACTTCATCGTTCATGTTATCCTGGCATCATTTCCGTAAATGCATGGCATATGGTTTGAAAGATACTTTTGAACTGTTATATTATCGTTTAGTTAAATATTATTGTTGGTGGGCTATTGCTCACCCTTGCTTTATTATTATATCACAACAACAGCTAGACCAGATGATTCGCATAAGGCGCACTCGATGCTGGCGAGGACGATGAGACTACCAGAGCCGAAGAGAAAGCTATTGGTAGGATAGATTCATTCTTTCAGTACCAAATATATGGACTAGTATGACTTATGTAAATGGATGGAAAAGAGTATGTATTCATATTGTAACTCTTTTGGGTTGTAAGAACTCATAACGTGTTTAATAAAATTTGATTGTTACTCTGATTGGGTCATAAAGATGTAAATTATTTTATGTTGAGGTAAGTTCAAGTATTGTAGACAGAATTGGAGACCGTAACGACCGGATCCCGGACCCCGGATCTGGGGGCGTTACATCCATTAGGGTTGTCTGCCAAAAGAAAGAGCTTCTGGAATCCTCTTATCAAGAAATTTGAAAACAAGTTGGCGAACTGGAGGTGCTCCTCTTTGAACAAAGCTGGCAGATTGGTTCTTTTAAAGTCTAAATTGGATAGCCTTCCAGTTTATTGGTTCAACATTTATAAAGTTCCAAATGGTGTGTGTGCAGAGATTGAAAAGATTAGGAGGAATTTTTTCTAGGGTCATCACAGTGGCAAGAGGAAAATGCATTATATTAGATGGAGTAAGATTACACAACCAAAAATCAAGGGAGGGCTAGGTTTGTCTTCAATCAGTATGAGGAATAAATCTCTATTGGGGAAGTGGCACTGGAAGTGGTTTCTAGAAAGAGATAAGTGGTGGAATATTTGGATTCGGGCTAAATATAACTGCTCTTCTAAGGATCCTCCAAAACTTGTACTTCATAAAAATAAAGTATCAGAGTGCTTCTCGGGGTTTTTGGATGTTGCAAATAATTCAAAACTGAAGGGTCTTCTAAATGCTGATAAGTTCATGTGGCAAGTGAGGGATGGAGAAAGTGTGCTATTTTGGGAAGACAATTGGTATCCTGAAGGAATACTTATGTCTTTGTTTCCGAGACTGTATAATAACTCAAATCTAAAACATATCAATGTTAAAAATCTTAAGGTTTTGGTTGAGTGTTATGAAGTGTATGGTGAGACTTTTTGGTGCAGAAAACTCAGGAATTGGGAATTAGATGAAGTAGACAATTTGATGGTCATATGTTCAAAAGTCATTTTAAAGGAAGGAAGAGATACACTAATTTGGCTCCCTGTAAGTAATGATTATTCAGCTACTAGCAGTTATGCAGTAATGCATGAAGACTTGATGGTCTCAGACGTTAGTTTGAAGTATGTATGGAACTTTAAAATGCCTCCAAAGGTAATTGCTTTTCTTTGGAAGTATTATCAGAATGTACTACCCACAGGTAGCTTTTTAGCAAGCAGACTAAGTGGCTCCACTATTTCAAATATTTGTAAGTGGTGCAACATTGAAGAAGAATCCCAATCTCATTTATTCTGGAAGTGCGAACCAGCAGTATGGGCTTGGAACTTTGTATCAAAATGGTGGAACATTGAAGTCCAACAATGCCATAACCTCATTCTGGTTTAGTCTCAAAAAGTCCAAGTATAAGAGTTGCTTGGGAGATTACTTGGTCAGCAACTTTGTGGACCATATGGTTGTGTAGAAATCAATCCATTTTTCAAGGAGTTAAAATCACTAAAGAAGAACTGCTTTTCCTAGTTGTCCATAGATCACAAAGGTGGTGTCAAGCTGTGAGTCTCATAGACAACTCCACTATATGGAGCTCCAACCCCATACGTCTGATCCTTAGCTCAAGCATATCAAGAAGGAATCAATTGCTGGTTAGTAATGCAGTTTTAATTGGTTTCATAGATGGTGCGTGGAATCCTTCAGTAAATTCAGATTCTCAGTCTGTATTGGAGGGTATGTAAAAGATTCGGAGGGTAATTTGGTATTAATATTTTCTGGTCCGGTCAAAGCAAACACAGCTTTTCATTGTGAATTTGAAGCTATGCTCTTTGTGATAAGGCAACTAGCTTCGAGTCAGTGGAATAGAAGTCACTGTGTTTTATACTCGGACTCCTCAGAACTGATAAAGGAAATTCAGAAAATCAAATATAATATTGATCACCATTTGAAGGACGAGCTCAAAAACTTTTTGCTTTTTTCAAAGATAGAATTTAGAAAGGTGGACAGAGTGCTTAATTATGAAGCAGACAACTTAGCAAAACAGGGCATGTGTAGGAATAAGATACTGTTTGCTTGGTGTTGAAGTGGGCTTTTAGTTACGTTTAGTTTGATTTTAAATGTGGGCCAATTAAACAAGTTTGGGGTGGTCTTTCTTTTGGGCCCTCGCGGAGGAAGGAAAAGGTATTTTCGGTTTTTTAAATATTATTATTAAGAGAAATCTCAATAGTTGGGGATATGTTGTGGTTGCATGGAGTAATGTGCAGTCGCTTTAAACCTAGTCTTCAAGTTTAGTCTTTAAAAGCCTCGGGGTATTAAACTACAGATGGCCTACAAACGGTTTATTGGTATTCTGATTCTCCTCTCTTCAATATGAATAATGTGGATGTTGGGGTTCAATGGACAATGCCACCACTAGGTTTATTAGAACTGGAATAGGATATGTTTTCAGAGATGATACGGGTCGAATTATGAGAATGGTTGGAGGTTCATTAATAATTCAAGAGGCAAGAATAAATGAATTCTATGCTATGTTGATGGCTCTTCGAAGAGCTTACTGGGAAAACTATAATGACTTAATCCTGGAGACAGATAACGCTGCAGCTTTCTGGGAATGGACTTTTATTGACATGGAAGGTGTGGTGCCGGAACATAGGTATGTGGTTAATCAATTGGAGCAAAGAAAGGCTGATAAGAATTTGAGGTTGGATGTCAGAGCAGTTTCTCAGGAATCAAACTTGTTAGCAAGGTATTTGGATCAATACGGAGCCCAACACTGGACTGAGTTGGTGATCATTGAAGCTCCTTTTGGTCGAGTTCGTGAATTGTAGTTCAATGACATGGGGCTTGAGCCTGTGGGTGATCAATTCCAAGAGGTCTGAGAGGGAGATTTGATCGCATATGTGGAAATGCAGGAGGAGGTCGTCGAACAAGAAGAAGACAATTGAAATTTAGTCGCCTTTTATTCCTTAAGTCCAGTCAGTTGTCTTGTGATTTAGTATGTAATGTCTTAAGTAATGATGGTTTCATTGTCATTGGAAAGGTATCTTTAAAGTATTTAGGCATGATTTTGTAAGTTCAGTAGGTATGGTTGGGTTTAAGTTTGTTCAGGGTTTGTAGGGTCGATGTGTTTCTTCAGAGATATTTTGGGTTGTACTCCTATTTCGTTCAATGAATTTTCCTGCTTTTCAAAAAAAAAGGATATAACTAGAAAATGTTGCATTTTTAAAAAGAAAATTATAATTTAAAAGGGTATAATTAAAAAGGTTGTATAAAAATTGAATTTAAAAAAAAATTATAATCTGCAAAAGATAAAATTAAAAAAGGTTGTATTGGAATTCAATTTTATTTATTTATTATTAGTATTAAAAAAATCATATTTACTATTTGGGCTCTTTCTTGAGATCTAGAAATCAGATTTGTATGATTTTACAATTCACGCGAAACTCATAAAATTATCTTTAATTTAGTAATGATGCAATAATTATTATTATTAAAATGGAAACATTTAGAATCTCAAGAGAAAATATCTTTATGAATTTTTACATTAATCCTATTTAATGTAGAAGTCCTACATTGATAATGCTATTCAATGTAGAAAACCTAATTATATATGATTTAAATCATTGACATGCCTTTTACACTTTTTAGTTTATAACATATCAAAATATAATTTTTTATGCTAGATCCAAAGGTTTTCGGCTATTTATTTTTAAATCCTACGGTTCTTATTTATTTTATTGTATGGAGGACCAGACTACCGATTATTAAAGTTTTAGACAAAATTTCTTTGGGTGGGTGCACTAAATACCCACTTTTTAATATTTCCTAACCAAAATGCCAAGATTCGGGGAGTACCGCCCTAAATACCCACCACATACGCCACTGGCACGGGCGTATGTGGTGATACGCCTTTCCAACAAGTGCATCAGGCACGGACGCCACTGCTATAAACATATCTGGCACGACATACGCTCATGGGACAGGCGTATCCAATGATACGCAATTGCCATAGGCGTATCATACGTCAGCATCGTCTTCCCCGATGTCGCGATCTGCAGTCGATTCCGGCTTGTTTTTTGGTCAATTTCCGTGCGTCCACATCCCGACGTTTCCAACCACCTACTATATACCGTTGGAACCGCAATTCGATGCTCTCCAAGACCATACCAGTTTCATAACCTTTCTTTTGCTGGATTTGAAACGCCCAAAATGGCGATAAACAGACACTGAGATGAGTAAGGACAGGAGCTTGTGGTCAGTTGGTGTTCATATGGGGGGTGGACGAGCCTCGTATCGACGAGACGACCGAAATCGAGCAAGTCGCCGGCGACTTGAGCTCTCCACACGACCTGAGATTTGGCAAGTGATAATTGCATTTTTTTGCATATTTTTATTACCTATTTATTGCTTGAACTCGTATTTTAATAAATTATTTTGTTGCAATTCAGAAATTCGAGAAAAATAAAGAAATGACAAAATAAAGAATAAAGTGCAAAGAATAATAGAAGAAGAAGGAAAAAAAGAATTAGGAGTTTGGAGCAAATTGGAATATTTCAAACACACCCCAAAACCTTCATTTGACTTGATTTCTTGTTTTCATATGAAAACAAGATAATTAACAAGCCCTATAAAAGGCCCTTCATTTCATCATCCTGGGGGAATGACTTTACCTTTTGCTACACTTTTGCTTTACTTTCTTTTGTTTGCCGATTCATGCTATTCTCTTCGGTCACATCTTAGTTGTAATTTAGTTACCCTAAATTTTGTAGCCTCCATCTTGTAAACAATTTCATTTTATTTATGCAAATTTTAATTCCCTTTTTATTTTCTTGGGATTCTTCTTCTTGGTTTGAGTTTTTTGGAAAACCCAAATTTTCCGGTTAAAAATAATTTTCCGGTAAAGCTTGGTAATTTTCCGGCCAACTCCATAGATTCCGGTGAGCTTCAACATTAAAATAATTTTTGTTGGATCTTACTTCGAAATATTTTATTAAATTCAAAACAATTTAGAGCTTCATAGTGACATTTTTATTTTATTTTTCTGATAATATGTTAATAATTATGAATTTTAGAAGTTAAGTTTTCTACTCTGTTTTTCATTATCTTGTTCATTGGGTGCCTGCACCATGCCCTTTTCACACCATTTCCTTTTTATCACCCGTAGCTTTTACATTTGTAATAGTATCCTCTTTATTATTTAATCATTAGCCATCATCGTTGGTAATTTGTTTTAATTTTCTTTTTACTTGTTTTTGTTTGTCCCATACTAGTACTTCTTGTTTCACTGCAATGCTAATTTTAGGAATGAATTTGATCTTTTTGTTTATTAAATTTTTTTATGCATGCTTCCCTGAATCTTTATGCGTAATAAATGTGTAATGCTTGTTTATATAACTTTATAAGTTTATATAAATTATTTAGTTTACTCGTACTTAATTATTAATTCATGTTTTTAGCATTATTATTTTACTTTGTTTATTTGTCAAAAATGCGTAGCTAATTTTCTTATCCTAGGATGAAGATGAAGTTAAATTAATTGCTCTTAATTTCTTTTCGTTCCTATTAATTAATTCTCATGATTTTTCTTGGTGCTTAATTGTTCAATTAAAAAATTATTTTGATATATTATTGTTACCGGATTTATTTTTCATAGCCTATGCTTGCTCTTTGAAGTTTTGATAGGTTATTGTTAGATAACAAGTTTCATAGTATATGCTTGTCTCGTTAATTGATATATCTTATTTGTGAAGAAATGAGGATTGATTTTAGGACGAGTTGATATTAATTGTGATTGATTGACGAATTCGGATTCCTATGTTTTCCGTATTATTTGATAATCTTTGCTAATTAGGTTAATTAATTCTCATCTCAAAAGTTAATTGTCTAGTTCGCCTAAATTAAGAGTTAAGGAGTCGCAAAAATTACATAATCTCTGTGGATCGAATCACAAATATTAAAACGATGATCGTGCGCTTACGATTTTAATTGTCATATTTTTAGCACATCAAGTTTTTGACGCCGCTGCCGGGGACTATAATTTTTTTTTTGGCTCCTTAATTTTTAATTTTTCGGATTAGTTTTACTTGTCTCATTTTTATCTCATTTTTTAGGAAAGTTGGAAATTACGGGAATCTTCTCACGGAGCCTGGAACAAATTGGAATTTTTGGAAGCGTGTTTTGGTAACCCGTATTTCTCTCTTTTCTACCTTTTTATTTTTAGAAAATCACAAAAAAAAAATCAAAAAAAGTCAAAAAAAATGGAAAATTGAAAAAAAAAATAGTTAGAAATTACATACTTGTTGCATCATGCATTTAATCACATAGGATCACATCATCTAGATTTTTTCTTGTTTTTAGTTTTTCGTACCTATTAAATTGTAGGAATGGTTCGATAAAACTCACTTTTGGTAACATGACCATCAACCTTAATATCTTTAATGTCGGAAAAGAACCCAACGAGCTTTATGAACAAACTGTAGGGGTTAATCAAATTCATGACATTGTTAATTGGTCAAATCTTGAGGATAGTGCAATTTAGTCTTTTCTTGAGGAAGATGTTTTGTTAGAGTATGAGAGCAATAAAGAACTTCATGAGCGTTATAGAAATTTTTCTTGTGATGAGATGTTAGCTGAATTGAATGCCATTTGTTCTAAGCATGAAACTTAACTTGAGGATATTTCTTTTGATCCTAAGTCCATTTTTAAGACTTCTGTTGGTGGGCCACCCACATTCGTTCCTAATCCATCTATTCCCACTCTTGATCAGTCTTTGGTAGTTGATAATGACACTCATCATGTTCTTTCCAGTGACTTAATTTATAACCAAGAATTTCAAGTGATCAATCTGCTTAAACAACATGAAGAAGTGTCTAATTGGTTATTGAATGATGTTAGTAGTATGAGTTTTATTCTGGTGCATGATCAAGTTTATCTAGAGGTTAATGATATTTTTGTGGATGAGTTTCACATGTATGTTGATTGTGTTACGAATGTTGTTTTCCCTCGATCTGGTATTGGCTAGTATATCTGTTTCATAATGTATCTCCCATATAGCCAAGTTTAGGTATGGGGGAGTGTCAGTATGTGTGTGTGTTTCTTTTGTATATGTTTTGTTTGTGTGTGTTATAGGTATTTTTGTTTCTCCGTCATGCCCTTATCAGGTATTCTCATCCTTTTACTTTGTCATTTTTCTTTCATTTGCATACATTGAGGACAATGCATGATTTAGGTATGGGGAGGTTTTAATGTAAATACATAAAATTGAAAAATCCAAAAAAAATTTGAAAAATTTTAAAAATCCAAAAATAGAGATAATTTAGCTTAGTTATCCTTCCCACTCTTGAACTCTAGAACTAGTTGGTGTTAACTGTTTTTTCAAAATTATATGTATAATGCCTTTAGATAATTTGAACGTAGTCAAGTAAGGTTTTCCTCATGAACTTGTGTCGAACAAATTTTTGCTTAAAAGTCCAAGACGACACATTTGCACAAGACTTTTGATGGAAAAATTGTATAGGAATGTTATTCGATACCTGAGAGAGAACCCACATGTTAGAACAATGTCGAATCAAACCTTTACGAGATTTGTCCCTATAGTGTCTTAAAAAAAGAAAAAAAAAAGAAAAAAAGAAAAGAAAAAAAATGTCAATAAATTTTTGTAATTGTAGAGTGCTAGTGTAATTTTGTAATAATAAATTCTTAGTAGGGAAATCAGCTAGGTCGGGCTCATTGATAACCCGAGTAAGTAAGTCTGAGGGGACTCTGTGCCTAGCAACCTAAGGTCCTTTGTGATCTGGGATTGTTGACCTAAAACTCGCTAAATGGGTATCGATGCAAAAGACTTTTAGGACCTCAACCATTGCACAGTCGGTCTAACTACTAAGAACGTGAAATTTTGCTAGATACTTGTTTTGATAGAGATTGGGTCAGTTCAATATTGGTTGAAAAAGAGAAAATATTCGTATGCACTTATCCATCAAAGGCCTTAAATTCACTACACACCTTGGGATTTTTTATAAACATTTAGATTCGATAGAAATGGATTGTGGGAACCTATAACTTGGCTATTATTAGAATAAACTTTAAGGTATATATTTTCCTACAAAATTGTTTTGTTGACACCAATGAAAGCTAGATTGAAAGAGGAAAGTTGGATACTTGCGGATTTATCTCAAAGATTTTATGGGTATATCTTCTATAAACCCTTAGGAGACAACACTTCTCTTGTAGAGATCGTCTATGAGTTTAACGGGTTGGTAAACCTAAAATTATCCGTGATTCCTACGACAGTGAGTATAGTTTTTTTCATTCTGCATTTTTCTTTTTGTTTTATTCGAGGACGAGCAAAAGATAGGTATGGGGCATTTGATAAGTGCATATTTTTGCATATTTTTATTACCTATTTATTGTTTGAACTCGTATTTTAATAAATTATTTTGTTTCATCTCAGGAAATTCGAGAAAAATAAAGAAATAACAAAATAAAGAAATAAAGTGCAAGAATAGAAGAAGAAAGAAAAAAATAATTAGGAGTTTGGAGCTAATTGGAATATTTCAAACACACCCCAAAACCTTCATTTGACTTTATATTTCAAAAGTTTCAGCAGCTAGCAGTCTTGGATTACGGTGCAGCAATCTTGGAAAAAGAAAGAGTGCAGCATGAGTTAGAGAATCTTGAAAGATGCAGCATGAGATTTGATTTCTTGTTTTCATATGAAAACAAGATCATTAACAAGCCCTATAAAAGGCCTTTAATTTCATCATCTTGGGGGAATCACTTTACCTTTTGCTACACTTTTGCTTTACTTTCTTTTGTTTGCCGATTCTTGCTAGTTGTAATTTAGTTACCCTAAATTTTGTAGCCTCCATCTTGTAAACACTTTCATTTTATTTATGTAAAGTTTCATTCCCTTTTTATTTTCTTGGGATTCTTCTTCTTGGTTTGAGTTTGTTGGAAAACCAAAATTTTCCGGTTAAAAATAATTTTTCGGTGAAGCTTGGTAATTTTCCGGCCAACTCCATAGATTCCGGTGAGCTCCAACATTAAAATAATTTTTGTTGGATCTTACTTGGAAATATTTTATTAAATTCAGAATAATTTAGAGCTTCATAGTGATATTTTTATTTTATTTTTCTGATAATATTAATAATAATGAATTTTAGAAGTTAAGTTTTCTACTCTCTTTTTCATTATCTTGTTCATTGGGTGCCTGCACCATGCCCTTTTCACACCATTTCCTTTTTATCACCCGTAGCTTTTACATTTGTAATAGTATACTCTTTATTGTTTAATCATTAGCAATCATTGTTGGTAATTTGTTTTATTTTTTTTTTACTTGTTTTTGTTTGTCCCGCACTAGTACTTCTTGTTTCACTGCAATGCTAATTTTAGGAATGAATTTGATCTTTTTGTTTATTAATTTTTTTTATGCATGCTTCCCTGAATCTTTATGCGTAATAAATGTGTAATGCTTGTTTATATAACTTTATAAGTTTATATCAATTATTTAGTTTACTCGTACTTAATTATTAATTCATGTTTTTAGCATTTTTATTTTACTTTGTTTATTTGTCAAAAATGCGTAGCTAGTTTTCTTATCCTAGGATGAAGATGAAGTTAAATTAATTGCTCTTAATTTCTTTTCGTTCCTATTAATTAATTCTCATGATTTTTCTTGGTGCTTAATTGTTCAATTAAAAAATTATTTTGATATATTATTGTTACCGGATTTATTTTTCATAACCTATGCTTGCTCTTTGAAGTTTTGATAGGTTATTGTTAGATAACAAGTTTCATAGTATATGCTTGTCTCGTTAATTGATATATCTTATTTGTGAAGAAATGAGGATTGATTTTAGGACGAGTTGATATTAATTGTGATTGATTGACGAATTCGGATTCCTATGTTTTCCGTATTATTTGATAATCTTTGCTAATTAGGTTAATTAATTCTCATCTCAAAAGTTAATTGTCTAGTTCGCCTAAATTAAGAGTTAAGGAGTCGCAAAAATTACATAATCTCTGTGGATCGAATCACAAATATTAAAACGATGATCGTGCGCTTACGATTTTAATTGTCATATTTTTAGCACATCAAGTTTTTGGCGCCGCTGCCGGGGACTATAATTATTTTTTCGCTCCTTAATTTTTAATTTTTCGGATTAGTTTTACTTGTCTCATTTTTATCTCATTTTTTTTAGGAAAGTTGGAAATTACGGGAATCTTCTCACGGAGCTTGGAACAAATTGGAATTTTTGGAAGCGTGTTTCAGTAACCCGTATTTCTCTCTTTTCTACCTTTTTATTTTAGAAAATCAAAAAAAACAAATCAAAAAATAAAAAAAAATGGAAATTTGAAAAAAAAAATTAGTTAGAAATTACATACTTGTTGCATCATGCATTTAATCACTTAGGATCACACCATCTAGATTTTTTCTTGTTTTTAATTTTTCGTACCTATTAAATTGTAGGAATGGTTCGATAAAACTCACTTTTGGTAACATGACCATTAACCTTAAATCTTTAATGTCGGAAAAGAACCCAACGAGCTTTATGAACAAACTGTAGGGGTTAATCAAATTCATGACATTGTTAATTGGTCAAATCTTGAGGATAGTGCAATTGAGTCTTTTCTTGAGGAAGATGTTTTGTTAGAGTGTGAGAGAAAAAAAGAACTTCATGAGCGTTATAGAAATTTTTCTTGTGATGAGATGTTAGATGAATTGAATGCCATTTGTTCTAAGCATCTAACTCAACTTGAGGATATTTCTTTTGATCCTAAGTCCATTTTTAAGAGTTTTGTTGGTGAGCCACCCACATTCGTTCCTAATCCATCTATTCCCACTCTTGATCAGTCTTTGGTAGTTGATAATGACACTCATCATGTTCTTTCCAGTGACTTAATTTATAACCAAGAATTTCAAGTGATCAATCTACTTAAACAACATGAAGAAGTGTCTAACTGGTTATTGAATAATGTTAGTAGTATGAGTTTTATTCTGGTGCATGATCAAGTTTATCTAGTGGTTAATGATATTTTTGTGGATGAGTTTCACATGTATGTTGATTGTGTTACGAATGTTGTTTTCCCTCAATCTGGTATTGGCTAGTATATTTGTTTCATAATGTATCTCCCATATAGCCAAGTTTAGGTATGGGGGAGTGTCAGTATGTGTGTGTGTTTCTTTTGTATGTGTTTTGTTTGTGTGTGTTATAGGTATTTTTGTTTCTCCGTCATGCCCTTATCAGGTATTCTCGTCCTTTTACTTTGTCATTTTTCTTTCATTTGCATATGTTAACTCAAATAACTTGTAGAAGGGGAGGGTTGAATACAAGTTATATAATCGTGTCTGATTTTTACTTGATTATATGAACAAGAATAAACGAATAAATCAAACTTTGTTTGTATTAAAATAATCAAATACAAACTCTACCAAAGGTGTCCAATACCTTTAGCAGCTGCTGACAATATAAACCTCTCTCTCTTTTTGTTTCGAACTCTCGAATACAAAACTTACGAACTCATTCGCTCACCCACTCTTTTTACAATGATATTGAGAGAGTATTTATATTGCTACCTATCAACTAATAACATAATTATAATCTATCTATGACAATGTTCTGCCGTCCAGTTGATAGTTTCCATCAATAGAGAATTCGTTTCCTTCACGATATCTTCTTGCTTGTTTTTCAAAACAAAGATCCTGTTTTATAGCACTTGCCAGTTTCTGTAGCATCCATAATGACATCATCAGTAACACGACTAACATCATCAGTAACACGACTGACATCATCAGTAACACGACTGATATCAGGATTTCCCATTGCATCAAGATCTGATTATCCCATCAGTATTTGATCAGAATCTGACTTAATGTATCAGGATTTGCTCCTCTGTTCCTGACATGTAGTCCCCGATACACTGTTCCTGACATGTAGTCTCTGACGCACTGTTCCTGACTAAATTCCACAGATTACTGTTTAACACATATATCCTATACAAAGTGCTAAATCCTTTATAAGATCAGGATATACAAGAAGTATTAGCAAAATTCTATTCTTAACATCACAACTTATGAATTATTCCTAACAATCTCCCCCTATTTATGCTTTAGAATCTGAAGCATAAATCTAAGTTTTAGATGTCAAAACATATAACAATACAACCAGAATAGAATTTATGAATTCAAGATCATGAAGTTAAGTACCTCCTTCTTCAGATGTAGACATGTATCTAGTACTTAGAAGAAAGAATTCAACTATTTGATGCTTCTTTTCCTTTACCACTTCCATGATGAAATTTACCAACTCTGTCACCCTTAGTTCTGCTCCCAGTCTGTTTATCTCCCCCAATCTGTTGTTGTTGTTGTCTCTGAATTGTCTTTATCTCCCCCTTTTTGACATCAGCAACATTAATTCCAAGAGATTCAGTAACAGAACAAATGAGATTCATCAGAACTGCTTGATTTTCCATAATAGTGACTTGGTTATTTTCAAGAATTAGAAGTCTCGATTGAATATCACTTTGAGATTTCTGAATGTCCTGTAGAATTTCAGAATTGACTTCAATGTTGGAAGTGCTTGTTGTATCTTCAGATTCAGATGCAGAAAAAACATTATCTTCAAGTCTTGTAGAAGAAGTTGCCTGTTGAGAATGATAGTCAAGTAATAATACTTGAGTAGAAGTACAAACATCTTCATGTTTCTGATCTGGAACTGAAGTATGATCATCCTGTCCTTCACCAGTATTCTGTATACTAACATCTACAAATCCTGACTCCTCTTTAGATTGATCAGATATTGTTGATGTCTCAATTCTAGCTGAAATTGGAAGTACAAACAAAGGAATACTAGGATCATTAAGAATTTCTTCTGGTACTGGTTAAGTAGAAGTTTGTCTTAACCTTTCACCTCTTCTGTTAATGATCTCTGCAAGCCTTTCTTTCTGTTTCTGAGCTTTAACTTCTAGCTTTGCATTGTGATGTGCTAAGTCATGCTTCTCATACATCTTGATAAAAGAATAAGTACCAGCATCCATACCAAGATTTTCAGACCAAGATTCAGGAAAAACCTGATCCCAGAAATCAAACGATGGTTGTTTCCTAATTTTCTCTCCCTCACTATGGAGTTGATCATCCATACCCTCATTCTCACTTTGACTATCTAAAGTCAACACTCTTTCTACCTCTCCTTTTGCCTGGTCAGGAGCCAGCCTCTCTGTGTGTGGATTTATATCCATCTTTTCAAGTGTATCACTCAAATTTGGATAAGTGCTCTCATGACCTACAGAAAAATAGGGGTTAGAAGAAGTTTTTATACCTGAACTCACATGGAGAGAGGGTTCCTCATATGACATGGGGCTTGAGGTTTTCTCCAAGGAGTGAGCTGCTATAGTCTCTGAACCCTTACAAACATCTACTTTCATTTCAGAAACTACAGGCTCCAGTATACCACTTTCAGGTTTTACACTAGACTCTGATGTCTTCAGTAATACTTCATTAGACACCATAGCTAATATGCCACCGTCTTTAAGTGTTGGTTGCTGAGACACACCCTCAAGGTGGATAGACTCTGAAAGAACAATATTGGTTTGATCTTCAGAAAAATCAATCAAAGTCATTCCTCCCATATCATAGGATTTCTCACTTGTAATTTCAGTCATCACAGAAGACCTTTCAGCATCATCAATCACAGTTCTTGAGTCATCCAACCTCTGACTAGATGGTTCTTGTGTTGCAGTGGCTGTGATATGATCTATTCTACTATTCACCACTGGTGCAATAGTATCTTCTGTTGACTGCTTCCCTCTATCAACTACCTCCTCTTGTTCACCTTGAGCTGAAGCATCTTCAACAATGACATCCTTGTCAAATAGATATGCATGAAGTGATTGAAGTGCAACATGCTTAGGAAGTCCAAATTTCTTGTGTAACTCCTTTCTGACTGATACATAGAAATATGTCTTCATTAAGTCAAGCCTTTGATGTAACAGTCCATATTCTTCAGGAAATGAAAATTTGGGAACTCTTTCAATCAGAAAATCTAGAATAGGCCTGGAAAGCTTCACTTTCAGAGAAATAAGTTCCATAGCCAGTCTGTATGTCAATGTAGTTTCCCATGAAGAATCAAGATCCAGATCTCTCTTGCCAGATACTGACATGGATACAGCATTATTTGTAGAGACCTGCATAATGTTAGTTGGACTTGACACTATGTGTGTAGGTGACAAATGAATCTTTCTCATTGTTCTCCTAGTATGAGCAACAGATTTGTCTTGAGAAGACTCAAGAGGTGTAGACACAGAAGTAATCTTGGGTGAGATCATTTTTCAATAGACACAGTCTTTTGAGAGACAGTATCCAGTAACTGTTTGCCCTTTTTAAGAACTACAGCCTTTTGAGAGACTACAGCCTGGCTGTGACTAGGTGTTCCATCTCTTTGTCCTAATTTAGAAAGTTGAATTGCAGCCTTCAATTCTGATCTCTCAGCAAGAGATATATTATCATCATCTTCACTAGAACTACTACTTGAAATGACAAATCTTCTCTTCCTTACAACTGATGTCTTTTGAGAAACACCAGAGGTTGGCTTCTTTCAAACAATAGGCTGTGGATCAAAATTTGGTTCTAGAATTGTTTCAGAGACTGTAATGTTTTTGGCTACTTGGGTAGACACAGGGGGGTTCTCCTCCAATTGAGATTCCTGAGTCATTTCACCACCAAAGAAAGAAGAATTATAGATAGTAGGAAGATGAGTTCTTAGAAGTACCTGAACATGATTTGGATAGTGTAACGCAGGTATTTCATCTAGATTCTTTTCACTGTCCTTCTTTGTAATGTCAGAGAAAATTCTTTTTTGCTGTACATAAGAAGAAACACAATACTCTCTACCAAATCTAGCTTCACCATCAGGAATGAAATGGTTAAACAGTTGCATGAATCTGTGATAATAAACCATATTCCTGTCATGATCTCTTGACCCAAGTTTAATACACATCTGATTTAAGATAATGTGACCAAAATTAATTGCTCTGTTATACAGCAAAGCATATGCAATATGTGATGTAACAGCTGTAATTTGTTGAAAAGAACTACATTTACCAGTAAAACATTTAGCAATTTGATCAAAAAAGAAAGACCATTCTTTCCTAAGAAAAGATCTATTTAACTGGCTCATATTATCTAGAGGTCCATCATAACCTAATTTAGATAACATAGTTCTCACATCATCATCAGATGGTACATTCTCAAAATTTGTACGAACAGGTAAGCGAAGTACCGAATTAATAACAGATTCAGTAAGATCAAATGAGTCTTGTCCTAAGTGTAGAACAATCTTACCTGATTGACTCTGAGTAGAATCAATTACCTTAGCATTCTCCCAAGCTTGTGAAACAGCTACTTGATTAATTTGTGGAGATGTTGTCAAGGCATAGCTTAATGGTCCTTTCGCCATAAAGTCCATTATCGGGTGAAAATCAGTTGACACCCCTTCCTTGTTGGTGATAGCTGCAACATGAATGTTCATCATAAAATCAAAGTCACCAAACTTGAAAGCTACTGATTTGGGTAGTCTTCTTTGAGTTGCCATTTTGATCTGAAAAGAACTTAAGAAATCTTTGAAATTGATTAGTGATTTTGAGAACTCGAGAGTGTTTTTGCTTTAGAGAATGAAATTAGAGAAAGCAATTACACGATTAGAGTGTCAAAATAATTGTATTTCAAAAATCCTTCAGACCCATTATCCCACGTTGACACGTAGGTTGACAGGTGTCAGTCCTAATCCAGATGTGAACACACTCGTATTCCTGATCAATATCATCTTGATTCCAGAGACTAAATAGAGTTTTCACATGGCATTTTCTTTTACCTGAAAAAGAAATAACAAGATCAATTGGTTAAATTCATTCAATATTTCTTGAAAATACAAGAAATACATTCACACATAATTATGACTGAATGCATTGATATCTCCCAAGTGACTGTTCAGCTTCCCACATCTTTCTATAAAAGAAACCGATGTCTTATGCCATTCTCCAAAACCTTTACATTCTTTTCTCTTTCCATCATGGCTTTCAACCCAAATCTTCATATGAACCCTAGCTTTTGGTTCATTACTACTGAGAAGTTCTTTACTCTTGATGATCAGGAGCAAGTGAACTATCTCTTAGAAGAGATAACTTTTCTCATCGAGACAAATATGATTAATCTTAATCCAGATGATTTCCACAAATCTCCTCTAAAACATCTACCAGTTGGATACAATCCTCCTCTAATCTCTTCACTCATTGAGGATGAAGAATTTGGTGAAGAGTCTGAGGTTGATCTTGATGGAGATGCTATTCATCTTCTTCAATAAGCATGAAGATGAGTCAGCTGCTCTCATTCAAGTCGCCCAAACAAGGAATTCATTCTTGAGATGCTCCTTGTCCTGAAGTCGATCATTGAGGATTGAAGCAGCAACAACTTTAGACAAGAATAGAATTATCAGTACTAGTTAGACAAAAAGAAGAATTGTATTTCATTTTCATGTATGTAATGCTTTTGATTAATGAAAATACAAGTTTTCTTAATATCTACTTGTCTATCGTTGTTTATTGACTGTCACGAATAATGATATAAATTATCAGTATGTATGTAATAAAACTTGCTAACATAGACTTAACAAAACTCAGAATTGAACCACCAAATAACATGAACTTCAGAATTTGAAACAGTAAGACACACAAATTTCACAATCCTGATACTGACGATACAATCCTGATGTCAATACTGATGACGTCAGCATACTGATAGCAATCCTGATGCTTATTAACAAGTCTATCATACTATAATTTATTAAAGTAAAGTGTTACAACTTAAGCATTTAACAATCAAGTATAGATCCTGACAAAAATATCAAGTTCTATAAGCTGAAACAACATACCTTGCTACTTGTGCAGATGTTAAGGATTTAAAAATTTAACATTCCTAACTCAGTAACCAATCTAATTAATGTAGCCTCATCAAGTGGTTTAGTTAGAATATCTGCAAGCTGTTTGTCAGTAGGAACAAAATGGAGTTCCACAGTACCATTTTCAATATGTTCTCTAATAAAATGATACCTGACATCAATGTGCTTGGTCCTTGAGTGTTGAACTGGATTTTCTGTAATTTTGATAGCACTAGTATTATCACAAAACATAGGAATATTACTAAGTGTCATACCATAATCCTTCAACTGATTTCTTATCCAAAGGAGTTGAGCACAACAACTGCCTGCTGCAATGTATTTAGCTTCTGCAGCTGAGGTTGAAACTGATTGCTGCTTCTTGATTGCCCAAGAAATCAATCTGTTTCCCAAGAATTGACATGTACCTATAGTGCTTTTCCTGTCTATTTTACACCCTTCATAATCAGCGTCTGAATAGCCAATTAGGGAGAAATCAGATTCTCTTGGATACCACAAACTAAGATTTGGAGTTCCCTTGAGATATCTAAAAATTCTCTTCACAGCAATTAAATGAGATTCCTTAGGATCACTTTGGAATCTAGCACATAAACAGGTAGAGAACATTATATCTGGTCTACTTGCAGTTAGATATAACAGTGAACCTATCATGCCTCTATAGCTAGTGTTATCAACACTCTTTCCTTTAGGATCAGAGTCTAACTTAGTGGCTGTTGCCATGGGTGTCTTTGCAATTGCACAATTTTGAAAGTCAAACCTTTTTAAAAGATCTTTGATGTACTTTGTCTGATTAATGAAAATACCAGTCTCAGTTTGTTTGACTTGCAAGCCTAAAAAGTAATTTAGTTCACCCATCATGCTCATCTGATATTTAGACTGCATAAGCTTGCTAAACTTAGCACATAACTTTTCATTAGTAGAACCAAATATAATATCATCAACATAAACTTGAACTAAAAGCAAATCACCTTTTATCTTTCTAAAGAATAGAGTTTTGTCAATTGTACCTCTTGTGAAGCCATTTTCAAGAAGAAATTTAGACAAAGTCTCATACCATGCTCTTGGTGCCTGCTTCAGTCCATAGAGTGCCTTGTCAAGTTTGTAGACATGATTTGGAAACTTTGGATCAACAAAACTAGGTGGTTGTTCCACATACACTTCCTCATCAAGCTTGCCATTTAGAAAAGCACTCTTTACATCCATCTGGTATACCTTGAATTTTGAATGAGCTGCAAATGCAAGAAACATTCTGATTGCTTCCAATCTTGCTACAGGTGCAAAGGTTTCATCATAGTCAATTCCTTCTTCCTGAGAATAACCCTTGGCTACAAGTCTTGCTTTGTTTCTTACAATCATACCAGATTCATCAAGCTTGTTTCTGAAAACCCATTTAGCACCAACAATAGATCTATCTTTAGGTCTTGGTACCAGTTTCCAAACTTTGTTCCTCTCAAACTCATTCAATTCTTTCTGCATTGCTATTACCAAATCAGGATCATGTAAGGCTTCTTCAACCTTCTTAGGTTCATTCTTTGAGAGAAAACAACTGTACAAGCATTCATTTTGAATTGATCTTCTAGTTCGAACACCACTATTTGGATCACCAATTATCAAATCCTCAGTATGATCCCTTGACCATTTTCTAACAGGTGGTAGATTACTCCTGCTAGACTCTCCCCCTAAGTTAGTGGTATTTCTTGTAGAAGAACTTTTTCTGCCTTCAAAAGCTCCCACTTGATCATTAGAATCAGTGGATTCAGTACTGCTGCTAGTTCCTGATCTTCCTTCATTAGACTCTGAAGGATCAGTTCCTGATGAAGTAGACTCTGAATGACCAGTCTGATCCTGATCAGTCCTATGTTCTCCTTGATTGAATTTCTCCTCCTCAGCAGTAGCATTCCTTTGAGAAGCAATAAAGATTTCCTCTGGAGAACCTTCATCATCGCTGGAGGGAATCTCAGAATACTTAAGATTTTCAAATTCCAGATTGTCATGACTTTCATCAGTTTGCAAAATTCCAAACTTCTTATCATCAAATGCAACGTGAATTGATTCCATAACAATGTGAGTTTTGAGATTGTATAATTTGAAGGCTTTTGATGCTGAATACCCTAGAAAGATTGCTTCATCCGATTTGGCTTCAAATTTCCCAAGTTGTTCTGGATGAACTTTCAGGACATAGCATTTGCTTCCAAAGATGTGAAAGTATTTCACACTTTGTTTATTTCCTTTGATCATCTCATAGGGAGTCTTACCATGACCATTTACCAAGGTACAGTTTTGAGTGAAACATGCAGTGTTGATAGCTTCTGCCCAGAAATAGGTTGGAAGCTTTGCATCTGCAAGCATGGTTCTTGCTGCCTCTATGAGAGTTCTGTTCTTTCTTTATACTACACCATTCTACTGAGGTGTTCCGGGTGCAGAAAACTGTTGAGTAATTCCACTGTCTGCACAATACTCCTCCATTGTAGAATTCTTGAATTCTGTACCATTGTCACTTCTGAGCACTTTGACCTTGTACTCAGAGCTATTTTGAATATTCTTGACAAGTTCAATGATTTGCTGAGGAGCTTCATCCTTGTTGTGTAGAAAGAATACCCATGTGAACCTTGTGTAGTCATCCACTATAACTAGAGCATATCTTTTCTTATTGATAGACATAATGTTTACTGGACCAAATAAATCAAGATGCAGCATGTGAAATGGTTCAGTAATTGAATTTTCTATCTTGCTCTTGAAAGTGGTTCTTCTTTGTTTTCCAAGCTGACAAGCATCACAAAGTCCATCTTGCACATAGTTTGCCTGAGGTAGGCCTCTCACCAGATGATGCTTAACAAGTTGATTAAGCTTCTTGAAGTTGAGATGTGAGAGCTTCTTGTGCCAGTTCCAGCTTTCATCATTGGATGCCTTGCTATAAAGACATCTGATAGTTCCTTTAGATGTGTCACTCAAGCTGGCTTCATATATGTTACCATGTCTCTGACCAGTCAGAACAATGTCTCCATTCTTCATATTCAAGATTTTGCATCCCTTATTGTCAAAGATTGATTGGTAACCCTTATCACCCAGTTGACTTATGCTTAAAAGTGTGTGTTTCAAGCCTTCAACCAGTGCTACATTTTTTATGATGACATTCCCCAAAATAATTGAGCCATATCCCAAAGTTTCTTCTTTGTTGCCATCTCCAAAGGATATTACTGGGCCAGCTTTCCTCTCAAACTTTGTAAGCAGGGACTTCTTTCCAGTCATATGTCCAGAGCATCCACTATCCAAGATAATTGAATGCTTCTTTCCAATGCCCTGCAAACAAAAAGTAGCTAGTTAGAATTTTTTAGGACCCAACTTTGATTGGATCCTTTCTTACTAACTTTTGAACCAACGGGCTTTGAAGATTTTGCTTTTGATTTACCTGTTGCAGAGTCAACCTTAGACTTAGATTTCACAAACTGTTTGTGACTAGGAGTTTCAGATTTCAGAGAATAATAGTCATAATACAGTTCATGATATTCCATACACATATAAATGGAATGAAGTAAACTACCAGAATGATAACAAGGTTCTTGTGGTTGGTATTGAATTCTCTGAGTCTTGGGGAATCTGGACTAAGTTTTCCAAGAAGGTTTTTGATTGCAGTCTAGGGCTAAATGATTATGATTTTCACATTTATAGCATTTCTTCCTAGGTGCATCAGGTACATTCTTGTAATTATTTTCTTTGTTAATACCTTCTTTTCCATTTCTATTTCTTCTGATCTTGCTAGACTCTGAAATACTTTCTAGTCTATATTTCAACTGAGACTTAGACAGAAAACCTATGTTGACATCCTTAGGTTTTTCTAACAATCTTTCATCTGAATTGCTATTGTTAATTCTTTTGTGCACAACTGGGGTACCTTTAGAATCAACAAATTTAACATGTTTAGGTTCAGAAACTATCTTCTTACCTTCAGACTTAGATGTGCTAGCTTCAGTTTTACTATCATCATTGATAATAGCTACAGTATTTTCTTGCCTAGCCTTATCAAAACCTAAACCATTAACTTTACCCAAAATTTGATTTTCAATGATTTCCTGAGTCTTTTTACCAGAATTGTTAATGGTTTTAATCACATCTCTCTCTTCCTCTAGTTCTTTTCTGACATAGTCATAAGCCTCAAGAATAACACCATAATTATGCTTAGCTTTATCAGAACTTAACTTATATTCTTCCATTTGAATTAACTCAGATTCAAGAAAATTATTTCTACTAACTAATTCATCATTCTTAGCCTTGAGTTCTTCTTTTTCACTAGCAAGAATTTTGAAATTAGTCATAAGATTCTTAAACTCAACATGAATAGATCTAATATCATCAGAATCTAAGCTATCAAACGAATCAAGAGAGTGAAGTGATACCTTAACAGAAGATGAAGAAGTTTTCTTTGGAGATCCAGACTTGTCTGAAGCACTTGCCATCAATGCAATGTTGTCATAATCCAATTCATCTTCGGAATCATTGGAGTCTGCCCAATCCTTCTGTGTGACCATGAGTGCATTACCCTTTCCTGAATTCCTAGGCTTCTTGCACTCACTAGCAAAGTGTCCAAGCTAACTGCAGTTAAAGCACTTGATCTTGGCTTTATCAAGCTTGATAATTGTACTCTTGCCTTTGTCATTCTTTTTCTCCTCTTTCTTCTGAAAAGTGCCTTTGCTAAATCTTCTCCTGTTGAATCTTCCTTTCTTAAAAGCTTTAGCAAACATAGCAAAGAGTTCTTGCATCTCTGATTCAGAATCATTATCTTCAGAGTCTATATCTGTAGTCTCTGACTCAGAACTTTCTTTGCTCTTCTTCTTCCTCAAGTCTCTTTGAGTAGATTCAGATTTTTCTTCTGGAAGCTTTTTTGATTCAGACTGAGTAGTGAGTGCAATAGTTTTCATCTTTTCTTCACTCCTGCTCTTTTTCTGATGCCTGTCAAGTTCATAAGCTCTCAATTTTCCATAAACTGCTTCTAATGATATCTCATCAAGATCATTAGCTTCCTCAATTGCAGATATCTTCTCATTGTAGAAATCAGGAAGAGCTTTCATGAACTTAGTATTCATATCCTCCAAGTCATAATATTTACCATGCATGGCCATCTCATTGATGAGTTTAGTAAACCTATCAAAGGTGTCAGTAAGTGACTCACTAGACTTGGATTCAAAGTACTCATACTGTTGTATGAGAAGTGTCCTCATATTCTTCCTGACAGGTTTCGTTCCTTCACAGTGAACCTTTAGATTGACCCATATCTCCTTAGCAGTTTTACACGAGAGAACATAGTTAGTGAGAACAGAATCAAGACTGTTGAATAGTATGTTTCTCACTTTAGCATCCTTAAGAACGTTCTCCTTTTCCTTATCTGTCCATTTAGATTTAGGCTACTCTGCTGTATGTTCTGGAACAACTTTTCCTTCGACAGTTGCTTGAGGAACAAGTCTTGGTGGAACAAAAGGCCCATCTCTGATTCTGTCAAGATAATCAGGATCTGTTGCTTCCAAGTGATGCAACATCTTCACTTCCCATAAAGTATATTCGTTTCTCTTGAGCATAGGGATCTTAGTATTACCATCCTTGTAACCAGACATGATTGTAGATCTTTATGATTATTCGAAATCAACCTGCTCTGATACCAATTGTTAACTCGAATAACTTGTAGAAGGGGAGGGTTGAATACAAGTTATATAATCGTGTCTGATTTTTACTTGATTATATGAACAAGAATAAACGAATAAATCAAACTTTGTTTGTATTAAAATAATCAAATACAAACTCTACCAAAGGTGTACAATACCTTTAGCAGCTGTTGACAATATAAATATCTCTCTCTGTTTGTTTCGAACTCTCGAATACAAAACTTACGAACTCATTCGCTCACCCACTCTTTTTACAATGATATTGAGAGATTATTTATATTGCTACCTATCAACTAATAACAGAATTATAATCTATCTATGACAATGTTCTGCCGTCCAGTTGATAGTTTCCATCAATAGAGAATTCGTTTCCATCACGATATCTTCTTGCTTGTTTTTCAAAACAAAGATCCTGTTTTATAGCACTTGCCAGTTTCTACAGCATCCATAATGACATCATCAGTAACACAACTGACATCATCAGTAACACGACTGACATCATCAGTAACACGACTGATATCAGGATTTCCCATTGCATCAAGATCTGATTATCCCATCAGTATTTGATTAGGATCTGACTTAATGTATCAGAATCTGCTCCTCTGTTCCTGACATGTAGTCCCCAATACACTGTTCCTGACATGTAGTCTCTGACGCACTGTTCCTGACTAAATTCTACAGATTACTGTTTAACACATATATCCTATACAAAGTGCTAAATCCTTTATAAGATCAGGATATACAAGAAGTATTAGCAAAATTCTATTCTTAACATCACAACTTATAAATTATTCCTAACAGCATACATTGAGGACAATGCATGATTTAGGTATGGGGAGGTTTTAATGTAAATACATAAAATTGAAAATTCCAAAAAAAAAATTGAAAAATTTTAAAAATCCAAAAATAGAGATAATTTAGCTTAGTTGTCCTTCCCACTCTTGAACTCTAGAACTAGTTGGTGTTAACTATTTTTTCAAAATTATATGTATAATGCCTTTAAATAATTTGAACGTAGTCAAGTAAGGTTTTTCTCATGAAACTTGTGTCGGACAAATTTTTGTTTAAAAGTCCAAGACGACACGTTTGCACAAGACTTTTGATGGAAAAATTGTATAGAAATGTTATTCGATACCTGAGAGAGAACCCACATATTAGAACAATGTCGAATCAAACCTTTGCGAGATTTGTCCCTATAGTGTCTTAAAAAAAAGAAAAAAAGAAAAAAAAGGAAAAAAAAAAAGAAAAAAAAAGTCAATAAATTTTTGTAATTGTAGAGTGCTAGTGTAATTTTGTAATAATAAATTCTTAGTAGGGAAATCAGCTAGGTTGGGCTCATTGATAACCCGAGTAAGTAAGTCTGAGGGGACTTTGTGCCTAGCAACCTAAGGTCCTTTGTGATCTGGGATTGTTGACCTAAAACTCGCTAAATGGGTATCGATGCAAAAGTCTTTTGGGACCTCAACCATTGCACAGTCGATCTAACTACTAAGAACCTAAAATTTGCCTAGATACTTGTTTTGATAGAGATTGGGTCAGTTCAATATTGGTTGAAAAATAGAAAATATTCGTATGCACTTATCCATCAAAGGCCTTAAATTCACTACACACCTTGGGATTTTTTGTAAACGTTTAGAGTCGATAGAAATGGATTGTGGGAACCTATCACTTGGCTATTATTAGAATAAATTTAAGGTATATATTTTCCTACAAAATTGTTTTGTTGACACCAATGAAAGCTAGATTGAAAGAGGAAAGTTGGATACTTGCGGATTTATCTCAAAGATCTTATGGGTATATCTTCTATAAACCCTTAGGAGACAACACTCCTCTTGTAGAGATCGTCTATGAGTTTAACGGGTTGGTAAACCTAAAATTATCCGTGATTCCTACGACAGTAAGTATAGTTTTTTTCATTCTGCATTTTTGTTTTTGTTTTATTCGAGGATGAGCAAAAGATAGGTATGGGGCATTTGATAAGTGCATATTTTTGCATATTTTTATTACCTATTTATTGTTTGAACTCGTATTTTAATAAATTATTTTGTTGCATCTCAGGAAATTCGAGAAAAATAAAGAAATGACAAAATAAAGAAATAAGGTGCAAAGAAGAATAGAAGAAGAAGGAAAAAAAAGAATTAGGAGTTACGAGTAAATTGGAATATTTCAAACTGATAGTGTTAGTGCCCTAGAGACAATGTAATTCTAGGATAGACTATTTTGTTATTCAGTGATTATGTTATATCGATTATTCAACAATAAATTTATTATGTCTTTATTTACTGCGATATAAATATTAGAACAATAAATGTCCTTGGAATATGTAACATGTATTCTATAACTTTAAGTATGTGACTTAAAAATGAGATTATAGGAATAGTGTTAATATTCCTAAATATCCCTAATCGAGCATTATTAATATGGGACAATTATAATGCATAAAGATTAGTATGTTTGTTGACTGATGACCACATCTCATTGGTCATAGGTATAGTGATACTAAAGTCTAGAACATAGGTGCATGTAATATTCTACATGGCACTGGATTGACCCACAGTGAGTTTCTACATGTTGATAATGTCATTAGAAAGACTCACAGTGATAATGGTGTAATGATCCTTAGACTTGAGATCATTATATTTCTATACGAGGATTAATATATTTTGACTACATTAAAAGTTACCTTTGACCGGGTGATGATAAAAATGTCACTACACCACAAATGGTCTTTGCCAACACTGAAAATCGATGTTGCCACGTTAAATGTTGCCTTAGATGCTAAAAATCGAATAAATTTGATATAAGCCAACATCATAACCGGATGTTGCCATTCATGTTGCCTTAAATTCAATTTTATTCCTCAAAGCCAACACATGAATTGGTGTTGCCTTAGAAACCTGAAAAAATGTTAAAAGTTTTGCCGCTATTACTGAAAATAGAAGCCCGCTAAAATTTTCACTTAAAGTTAAAAAGCCCGCTCTCATCTAAAACAAAAGAAAACAAAATAGAACAAAACAAAAACAAAAAAAGCTCATAGTCTCACTCTCACAGCTCCCTCTCATCTCTCTCGGCTCTCATCTCTCTCACTCTCTTCTCTCCCTCTCATCTCTCCAGTGTCCATCTCCGCTATTCATCTCCGCTGTCCATCTCCGCTCATCTCGGCTATCTCTCTCTCTCAATTGATTCGTGCGTGGTATGTTTCTAATTACCTCAATTGATTCGTGCCCTAATTTTTGGGGTTTTTACTGAATCCATTATCGTAATACGATTAGAAGCATTATCTTTATTCATCTCAATTCGATTCTAGGTATTCTTCATCTCTCTCTATCTCTTTCTCCCTCTCTGTACACATACATATATTTATATATATAGTTTGTGTGTATGTTTTAATCTTCTTTCTATTTTTGTGTATATATATGTAATTGTTCTGATTTTGAGTTTCTTCAGTGACATCGTCTATCTCTTTAATGTAATATTTTGTCTGCAGACGGTTGATGAAATTTATAAGGTTGCATCAATATCGCTAAGTCCAAACGTCCCTGGCCAAATATTCGTAAGTTAATTTGAGTTAAATATTCTTACTAATAACATTTAAATGATTAATAGTAGTAATCCTGCTACTATCTACAGATGGGTGTGATGGTCAACCCTCCCAAAGCTGGAGACATCTCATATGATCGGTTTATCAGAGAAAGGTATTAATTTTTGTTTTAAATATATCCATGATTCACATCGGAAGAAAGGGGAGGCGTACCAAAAATCTTATTTCTAATTTACTGTTAGGGGACAACATATTAGTTAATTCAGGAGCTTATGGCCCCTGATAAGCTAATTCTTGAATTGCAACCTACTGAAAAGGGCCAACAAAGTTAACTATTGGAGGCACATTTAGTTGGCGATATATGAGAATGTTATGGGCGCATATCAGATTTTACTTCTACTTATCTTGTAGCATTTTTTATTTTTGCATTATTTGTTCACCTTAAATAATATGAAAGTGAATATTGTCAAAATCTGGCCAGGTTGCTTTTCAGCAAGCAGATTTTGCGGGATGGAATATGTGGGTTGCAATTAACGATTGACCTCTATTATCATTCAGGTGTGGAACTATGCACCCCTCCGATATAAACATAATTATTAGAATTATATCAATAAAGACATGTTTGGACGATCTTTTAGTATGGTTTACTGCAGCTTGAATTATACCTGCTTACTGCTATGTGGTCATTTACATACATTTTCATGAGTTTCTTTTTTTTTTTTTTTTTTTTGAGTAAATTTTCATGAGTTTCTAGTTTAGTCTTATGTTACTGATTCAGTTTTGTTAATTGGTCTAGACATTTCTGACATGCTTATATCTACACGTTACGAGCTGGATCAGAGTGGAGGTATTATTTGCATCTGTATTAGTACTCAACTTTACCTTCATGATGGCACTTACCTATCTTGACCATGAGCTTCAGTCCTGGTTTTATTTATCCGTAATATATTACACAATAAAAAGATAAGCTCACAAGCTATTTGGATCTATCAAGCATTTGTCTTATATAATTTTGATCCAGGTCCCAGAATATATTTTGGATCATATGTGGAGTAAGGGTGAGGCATGTAAAATAGTTTGTACTCAACCAAGGAGAATATCAGCAACATCAGGTATTAACTAGCTGTCTTTGCATGCCACTTTCACTTCCTCTATCTGTGAGAGACAGACACACACACACACATTTTTATTCACAACTCCTTTTAGCCATGAAGAAGACCTTATATATGTCAAGTCAGGTAATGACCTTATTTGTCTAGATATGGCCACATGGGCAAAGTATTCATGTTGTATATATGAAGATTATTCTAATCTTGTTTTGTTGATGAAATTGACAGTGAGCGGACAGGAATGTTGCTAACAAGTGCAGCATATGTTCATCTCAAACACCTGGATGTTTCTAGGCACACCAGGAATCTTTCCCCTGCTAGTAGGGCCATTTTTCTGACAGGGACTGCTGGTATGCTATATGATTCTGTATTCAATCTTTTACAAAATCACCAATTTATTGCCTGATTTGGTTTCAATATTGCTTGAATATGCCTTGTATTATAGAAATTTACCAGAAAATGCTTGCAAAAGCGCTGTCACATTATTTTGAAGCAAAGTTGTTATTGTTGGATGTGCCTGACTTCTCTATGAAGGTATATATAGTAGATTAATAGTTGTCCGCAGGTTCAGGTTTTTAACATATTATTACTCTAATTCTTATAATGGAATCTATCTACAGATGCAGAGCAAGTATGGTTGTTCTAAGAAAGAAGCTGTAAGTAATGTTCCAATGCCCATAATTACTTTTTTGCATTAAGTTCAAATATTTTGTAATCCAAAATGAATCTTGTAGCTTTGTTGTAGAGTAGATAAAATGGTCAGGACATGCATACTAGCAAATTAATTGCTTTTATTCGTTAATGTTGCATTTCACCTACAAAATGATAGTTGAAGTGTTGTCTCGAGTGGATACATTTGAATCATATTATGCTCTCTGCAGCCCTTAAAGAGATCCATCTCATATGTGGCTTTGGAGCAACTGTCCAGTTTGTTTGGTTCCTTCTCAAAATCTTCACCGAGGGAAGGTACCCTATTCAACATGTTTTCTGGATTAAATATTAATTATGCTTTTCAATAAATTAAAGGTTCTTTCTAAGTTCACTTAACTTTCTTCCTTCCACTGGAAACTTTTCCAAACAATCTTTTGTTAAGTGTTCAATAAATTCTGCTGCAGGAATAATGAGTAGGCAAAGCAGTGACTTGGAAGCTAAATTGCGGTACAGTAAATTGGTCTCTTTTTTTTGAACCATCAAGATTCAGCTATTCAACTTAGATTCCTCTTAATTTTCCAGGAGTATGGAAGGCAGTCAAGCTCCTCCAAGACATCGTAGGAATGCCTCTGGATGTTCGGATTTCAGTAGCTTCAGTTCCCAGTCTTGTGCAAATCCAGGTGCTTTGTTTCGACACATTTTATTAGTGGATAAGAAAATAAGAAACTAATCTACTAAACTACTTCTTATATTGATATAACAAGCCTACATCATGTGAAGCATAATGTGTACTTAAGTTAGTCCAACAAGGAAGTAATCAATTCTTTTATTTCGCGCGCACACCTAACTGTATCTACTTATCAATTAATGAAAATCTCAGGTATTTTATGCACAAAATAGACTGTTTTTTCCTTCTGATCATATAATAACAAACTAGACTGTGAAAGAAATTCAGATAGTTTTTCATAAAAGAATATAATATACTGATCCTTGAAAGTTATTTACACGTAGGTGCTTCAAAGTGCATCAGCACCTTGTCCTTCGACGAAAAAGTTTTCTTACAGTCTCTTTACAAGGTATCTATGTTAGTTATTTTAATTATTGATTGCTTTCATTAACTTATCCTTCTATCTATTAACTATTTGTCTACTTTTGAGACTTTTACTTGCTGGATACAGTTTCAGCAAAGAAGTATCTCTTTGAAATGCTGACAAACAGTTTCTTGACTATACCACAGGTTTTGGTTTCTGTTTCTCAAAATAGTGCCATAATACTGTATACCAGTGGCGTCTTCTGGTATTGCTGCCACTCTTCTTCCTGGTGGTAGTTAAAGTTTAGGGAAATACATTTTGTATATATTTTATGGCAGGCACCTTTACAAGCTAGATGTCCACCTTGATCGTATCTTCAGATCAGCGGCAAAGGCTAAGATCACATCTCCTCATCCTCGATCAATTCTCAGAAGCATTCTTATTCAGCTTGCTACATCATCACAGTGCAAGAAAGGAACTTTCAGATCCTGGTTGACAGTGCATTCTTATTCTAATGGAAACAGGAGTTGAATTAAGTCTAGACTTTAGAATATTGTCATGGAGAGGTGACTTGAACCTTATGATAGTGGATGAATGTTGTATTTTATAATGATTTGACTTGTGTAATTAGTAATTTTTTGTAACTGAATTAATGATATATTTTAGTTTTATAAAAGTTGATAAATGTTATTTATTCAAATTATATTTTAGTTTACCTAGATTTGCGTTAATTTTTATTGTATTTGTGAAAATTTGAAGAATATCAAAAGTAAAACAAAATCCAAAAAAATAATTAAAATATAAATTTTTAGAAAATTTATATTAGCTGGTGTTGCTGTAGAGGGACAAAGATGTTGGAATAGGTTATATGACAACATCGCAAGGGTGTTGGTGTTGAGTAGATAGTGTTGCCATAGAGTTTATGCCAACACCGAAAATAGTGTTGCTATCTTGCACAAAATGTTGGCATAAGTGCCTAAGGCAACATGATGTTGATGTTGCCTTAGCTTTGACAAAATGTGTTGGCTTAACCTCTAAGCCCACATGCAAATTCCCAACACCTTCAAAATTGACCAAAGTGTTGCCTTAAATCCTATGGTAACATTTTTCAGCATTTTTAACACTTATTTTGGGTGTTGCCATAGACCATTTGTGGTGTAGTGTGTACATCGGGTATATTATGAGACGTATGAGAAATATGAATGATAGATAAAGGATTTAACCCTCCTATTCTTAGGAGAGATATTATTGGCCTCTTGATTGAGTGAGACTATGAAAATGCATGGCCATGCTCAAATATTGATTTGTTTTTTAATAGTCTACTCATTGATCAAGGAAACCCGGATTAAACATTGATGAGGATGACTAATTACATGCCTCGAGTTTAATCTATAATATATGGTTAAAGGGATTATATTACACGGAAACATTAATCACGAAAGGTTTAATTGGATCACCAATTATTATTACTTGGGTAGCAATGATGTATTACTAGATGCCGCTCATTGTTTATAATTTTATTATTGGATATTAAAATTATTGCCAACGTAATAATAACCTAAAGGGTTACACAATAAGAACGTTTAAAAGGAGTTTTAATTCAAATTTCGAATTTAAATTAATTGATGATAAAATTCGAAATTGGTTATTTAATTAATTAAGTTGGACTTAGTTAATTAGATTTCGAATTTAAATCATTAAAACCCAAATCAGTTTGGTTTTAGTAGAAGCCCAAACCGATTAGAGATAAGCCCAGCTCATTCTCTCTTATAAATACATAGAGATGTATTGGTTTAGGGTTAGACTTTGCCAAAATCGTTTTTAGCAAAAACCCTAGCAGCTCTACATCAAGAGAGGCTAGAGAGAGAGATCGAGATAGAGGGCAGATTACGGCTAGTACCAACTCCGGAGATTGCGGAGACAATCGTGCGTTCGTGTGGACTGATTAGCGAAGCAGATCTCATGAAGAGGGCTGTGTGGTGATCGTTCTTGGACCTCCATCTGTCAACCGAATCGGAAAGCTTTTATAAGGTACAGATTCTGTTCTCCATAATCAGCATGTCTTATACACGGATCCTAGGGTTAGGTTTCGGTTTTATTGTTTATTATCGTTTTTCCGTTGTGCTTGTTGCCCCGAAACCTTTCACAAACACACCGCAAAACCTTCTTTTGACTTTATATTTCAAAAGTTTCAGCAGCTAGCAGTCTTGGATTACGGTGCAGCATGAGTTAGAGAATCTTGAAAGCTGCAGCATGAGATTTGATTTCTTGTTTTCATATGAAAACAAGATAATTGACAAGCCCTATAAAAGGCCCTTCATTTCATCATCCTTGGGAAATCACTTTACCTTTTGCTACACTTTTGCTTTACTTTCTTTTGTTTGCCGATTCTTGCTATTCTCTTCAGTCTCATCTTAGTTGTAATTTAGTTACCCTAAATTTTATAGCCTCCATCTTGTAAACACTTTCATTTTATTTATGCAAATTTTTATTCCCTTTTTATTTTCTTGGGATTCTTCTTCTTGGTTTGAGTTTGTTGGAAAACCCAAATTTTCCGGTTAAAAATAATTTTCCGATGAAGCTTGTTAATTTTCCGGCCAACTCCATAGATTCCGGTGAGCTCCAACATTAAAATATTTTTTGTTGGATCTTACTTGGAAATATTTTATTAAATTCAGAATAATTTAGAGCTTCATAGTGATATTTTTATTTTATTTTTCTGATAATATGTTAATAATTATGAATTTTGGAAGTTAAGTTTTCTACTCTCTTTTTCATTATCTTGTTCATTGGGTGCCTGCACCATGCCCTTTTCACACCATTTCCTTTTTATCACCCTTAGCTTTTACATTTGTAATAGTATCCTCTTTATTGTTTAATCATTAGCAATCATCGTTGGTAATTTGTTTAAATTTTCTTTTTACTTGTTTTTGTTTGTCCCGCACTAGTACTTCTTGTTTCACTGCAATGCTAATTTTAGGAATGAATTTGATCTTTTTGTTTATTAATTTTTCATGCTTCCCTGAATCTTTATGGGTAATAAATGTGTAATGCTTGTTTATATAACTTTATATTAGTTTATATCAATTATTTAGTTTACTCGTACTTAATTATTAATTCATGTTTTTAGCATTTTTTTTTACTTTGTTTATTTGTCAAAAATGCGTAGCTAATTTTCTTATCCTAGGATGAAGATGAAGTTAAATTAATTGATCTTAATTTCTTTTCATTCCTATTAATTAATTCTCATGATTTTTCTTGGTGCTTAATTGTTCAATTAACAAAGTGATTTTGATATATTATTGTTACCGGATTTATTTTTCATAGCCTATGCTTGCTCTTTGAAGTTTTGATAGGTTATTGTTAGATAACAAGTTTCATAGTATATGTTTGTCTCGTTAATTGATATATCTTATTTGTGAAGAAAAGAGGATTGATTTTAGGACGAGTTGATATTAATTGTGATTGATTGACGGATTCGGATTCCTAGGTTTTCCGTATTATTTGATAATCTTTGCTAATTGATAAGTGGATTTTATATCCACTTGGAGCGTTCCATATCGGCTTAAATTGATTGTTTTGGACTCAAGTTTGTGGTGGTTTTGATGTGTTTTGCTTAGTTGTGCAGATTTACGAGAATGTTGACTAAGGTGGATGCTTCTATAATTTTTGGGGAATTAATTGATTAAAATTCGGATTTTTGAGAAGGGTTGCGCAGTCTACACTGTTTTGGCCATATCTTGAGTTCTAGAAGTCCGTTTGAGGCCCGTAAGCAGTCCACGCGAAGATAACGAGATTTTCTATCATTCTAAGGTGGTCCAGAGGTCCAATTACGTTTGGAACGTTCCAGAAAATCTGAAGAAAAGTCAGCCACGAATTTTCCTTAAAAACATAATCAATTTAGGAAACGTATCTTGCAGAAATTCTATTATAATTCTGTTTTTGTATTTTCTTGCTGGGGAAGACTTTTAGAGTCTATTTAAACACATCATACCATTGTAATAGAGATAGACATATTATTAGTTATTATTTTTGTAAGATAGCTTAGATCTGCAAGGGGGAAAAGGAGAGAAGGATTCAACGCTCGTGACAAGTAAAGGATCTAGATCTACTTCAGCCTTTGTGTTATTCTGGATTCTAGATTTGTTTTCTTAACTCTTTGATTATTAATATCATTACTTCTTTTATTCATATCTTGTTTTATATTATGTTTTCATCAAATCCCATGACGATGAACGGTTCAATTATGAGCTAGTCGTTGTCATGGGATTCTAACGGAGTTATCTATGTAGCTTAGTAGTTTATATGCTTTAAAAATTTATGTGTGGTGAATTCTTGATATCCTCGTATGGTTGTGTTTCATGTATTTAGATGCGTTGCGAACATTTAATTTGTTAATCTCTTGCTAAACGAGAGTGGATCTTGAGATTTAGAACTTGCCATGCTAGCATAGGATAGGTTGATGTTTTAACATCATGATTTGTGGCGTAAATAGAGATATTATGCTACCCTATGTGATCTAGGTGGATAACTTGTGCTTAAACCTTTATGTTTTCAAATTCTATAGAGATATAGGGTCTAAACATAATAGGTGTCTACTCATCTTCTATCTCTTTTGTGGATGCATGCGTAGTTTGGTATTAGTATACCGAGAGGTGGCTTTTACTTATTTCATGTTATCCGATCAGATATCAAAACCATCACATGTATTGATTAAAGGCTGCGACTCTAAGTGAAGTAGATAATGAAGTTAGGATTCCATGTTTATTCTCATATAAGTAATTTGTTTTAGATCTCATTAGCTAGTTAATTCTTAAATTACATATTAGTTAAATTTAGTTAATTAAAATCTCAATTAATTACTTGTCTTAGCAGTGAATTAAGATCATACATTGTTGAATAGGTGCATTTACTGAAAAGAACCATAACTTGATCCCTGTGGGAACGAATTTGGACTTAACCTTATATATTACTTGTGACCACGTACGCTTGCGTGTTTTAGTGTAAACAAGTTTTTGGCGCCGCTGCCTGGGATCATCGGTGTTTAATTTAGTTTATGTGCTTGTCATCAGTGGTCGTTAGCGTTCACTGACTCGGATTTCTTATTTAGTTTGTTTGTTTCGTGGTGTTTTCAGGTACTTGAACGTGTATGCGAACACGTTTGCAGGCTCGTAAGGAAAAACTGGCAGAAGAAGAACTTGTAGCAGTAAAAGAGATGGCAGGCTTACCAGCAGCAGTCAAGGCTTTGAAGGACTATTCTCAACCAAAGATCAATGACATACAATCTAGTATTGTCAGGCCAGCTATTGCAGCAAACAACTTTGAGATCAAGCCGAGCATAATTCAGATGGTGCAGAATTCGGTTCAGTTTGGGGGTGCTTCTACGGAGGATCCTAACATGCATATTCGGGACTTTATCGAGATCTGCGACACTTTCAAATTTAATGGTGTGTCGGAGGATGCTATCAAGTTGAGACTTTTCCCATTTTCTTTGAGGAATAAGGCTAAGGGCTGGTTACACTCTCTACCAGCTGGTTCCATTACTACATGGGATGATCTTGCTCAGAAATTTCTTACTAAATTCTTCCCTATGGCGAAAACTGCAGCAATACGGAACCAGTTAACTCAATTTCAGCAGCAATCTGGCGAGTCTTTGTGTGAGGCTTGGGAACGTTACAAGGAGATGCTTCGTAGGTGTCCACATCATGGCATGCCTGATTGGATGGTTATTAATGGTTTTTACAATGGGTTGGGAGCACAGTCTAGGCCTTTGCTAGATGCAGCATCAGGTGGAGCTCTGTGGGCGAAGAGCTATGAGGAAGCTTATGATCTTATTGAGATGATGGCTGCTAATGAATATCAGAATCCAACACAGAGGCTTTCTCAAGGTAAGGTAGCAGGTGTTCTTGAAGTTGACACAGCTTCAGCTATTGCAGCTCAGTTGAAGGCTCTTACGATGAAGGTGGATTCTCTTGCTAATTATGGGATTCAGCAGGTTGCTAGTATTTGTGAGCTATGTGCGGGCGCACATGAGACAAGTCAGTGTGTTATCTCTTCTGAATCAGCACAGTTCGTTAGTAATTTCCAGAGACCTGCTGCACCAGTTCCAGCCACTTATCATCCGAACAACAGGAATCATCCTAACTTCAGCTGGAGCAACAACCAAAGTGCTCAACAACCTCAGTAGTCCTATCAGCAGTTTCAAAGTCAGGAAGCTAGGCCATTCAATCAAGGCTATCAACAGCAGTATGCTCCAAGGGCACCATATCAACCTCCTGGATTTCAGCAGCAACAACCCCAGGCTCATGCGGGGCAATCATCTAATGAAAAATCAGAAATGGATGATATGAGGATGATGTTGAAGAACCTTCAAGCTTCTCAAAAGATCTTGGAAAACCAGATGGGACAGATTACAAGTGCTTTGTTGAACATGCAACAGAGGACTCTTCCTAGTGATACGGAAACAAATCCAGGCAGAAGGGGGAACAAAGAACAGGTTAATGCAGTGACTTTGAGATCGGGAAAGGTTACAGCAGGCCCTCAATCAGCAGCTGAAGAAAATGAAGATGTTCAGAATCAGCAGGTTGAAAAATCTGCAGTGCCAGAAATTGAGAAATCTGATTTAGTGGCTGATCAGCTTGATGGTGAGAAGAGCAAGAAACCTGTTGAAAAGTCTACTCCGGAGCAATCTTCAAAGAATAATCAAATATATCCTCCTCCTCCGTTTCCTCGACGTGTGCAGAAAAGTCAAGAAATTCAGTTTCAGAAGTTTATGGATGTCTTCAAGAAATTGTCCATTAACATTCCTTTTGTTGAAGCATTGGAGCAGATGCCGAGATATGCGAAGTTCATGAAGGATATTTTGTCAAGAAAGAGAAGGTTGGAAGAATTTGAAATAGTGGCATTAACGGAGGAGTGTAGTGCAGTTCTGCAGCAGAAGTTGCCACCCAAACTTAAAGATCCGGGAAGTTTCACCATCCCTTGCACTATTGGCAACCTTTCTTTTAGCAAGTGCTTGTGTGACTTGGGAGCTAGCATCAATCTCATGCCTTTATCTGTGTTCAAGCAACTTGGACTGTCGGAGCCAAAGCCAACCAATATCTCTTTGCAGTTGGCTGATCGATCTATCACATATCCAAGGGGTATAGTGGAGGACGTTTTGGTGAAAGTTGATAAGCTTACCTTCCCAGGTGATTTTGTTATCTTGGATTTTGAAGAAGACAAGAAGATTCCCATAATCTTGGGAAGGCCTTTTCTAGCTACAGGCCATACTTTGATTGATGTGCAAAAAGGAGAGCTTACAATGAGGGTGCAAGATCAGAATGTCACCTTTAATGTTTTCAAGGCTATGAAATTTCCGACAGAGGAGGAAGAATGCTGCAGTGTGGAATTAGTTGATACGGGTCAGAGAAAGAAGTTTGATCAGTTGTTGAGCGAAAAGTCGGACACACACGTACTAAAGCATCACATCAGTGATTCCTTTGACAATTCTTCAATTCGAGATTTTTCGAATGTAAAGCTTGGGAAACTTCCACCACATTTGAGGTATGTCCTTTTGAATAATGAGCTAGTGATTTTTGAAGAGGGGCATGATAACGTGTTACGAAGGTGGAAAGCGGACGATAAGGAAGAAGAAAGTTTTGTGCAGCCGTTCGAGTCGGAGAAGCACATTAGAGGTGTGAAGAAGAAAAAGAAGAGGATTAGGCCGTTGGATAGTAAAATCAGGTTGAGGTCCGAGGGAAGAAATTTGTGGAAAGCCAGCAAACAAGAGGTCAACGTTCGTATGAATGGTCTATCTGTTGAAGACGGTTCAGTTATTCTTTTGAAACCGCCATGAGTTGAGGAAGTAACGTCAAGCTATTGACGTTAAAGAAGCGCTTCGTGGGAGGCAACCCACGCATTAGTGTAGAAAAAAAAATAGAGTGTAGTGTAGAGAGAAGAAAAAAAAATTGAGTGTTGAAAAAAAAAAGAGTGTGAAAAAAATGAGTGTTGTGAGTGTTGTGTGAAAAAAAAACCTGTTGTGAAAAAAAAAAAAAAAATTCGGGCGTTGCGTGACTGTACTGTAGGCTGGCTACGCCTGCTTTAAGCAGGCTGCGCAGGTTCAGTTTTTTTAGCTGATTTTTTTTATTTTGTTTTTTTTCTTTCTTTTCTTCCCTTTGTATATAAAAAAAAAAATTCAAACCCCAAAAAAAAAAAGAAAATCCTTTTCCAATTTTATTCTATCAACCCCAAATTTTATCCTAATCCTATATAAATTCCAAAACCCCCCATCTCTCTTCCAAAATTCTAATCCTATTCTAATTCTTTTTCTTTAATTCATCAAATCCTATTTCTATCTTACATCAAAATTTCATACCCACCCAAAATTTATTCCTCTTCTATTTATTTAAATTCAATTCTAAAGAGGAATTAATTACAAGTTCACCTCATTGATTCGTAATTGGTTTAAATCTTCTCTAATATTATTTTTGTTACGAATTTGTGTTCTTGTAATTGGGGGTTTTGTAGGATTCTTGTTATTTGGGAGGTGGCTAGTCTATGGAGCTCGTACGCATTATCCTCCACCAGATTCATCCGAGGAGGGTTATGATTCAGCTGGTTAGGTATGTTTTCTACTTTCCCTCGTATTTACTTCCATTCAATGCGGACATTGAATATTTTAAGTTTGGGGGTGGTTTGAGGGATTAGTAGTTGTTGTTGTATTATGTGTTCATGTAGGATTTCATGTTTTGCATATTAGTAGTAGTAATTCATGCATGTATGTTCGAATTAATTATGTTTGTTTCATATAGGACATTCTGTTTTTATTTTTCGTATACCATGTGAGTTCATATTAGTTGCATTTGCATAGCATGCATATTTCATGTTCCCTTAGAACGAGCTAATTCTGATTGGTAGGTAGGTGTCTAATTGAGTGTGGTAATGATGAATAGAGGGTTGATTTATAGTTTCTAAGAAATTGACTTATGTGTTGCGGAAACAAAACTAATTACACAGTCTCATTGGGTGCTTTTGGGCTAGGTTGAGGTCATTCCTGTTTGGATGTTTTGAGATTTAATCACTTGTTTATATTTAGAATTTTCGTTATTTCCTTGATGGCCTAGAACACTAAAGTCTAAGTTTGGGGGAAAATAGGAATTTCATGCTAAATTGTAAATAATTGTCAATAATGGCTAGATGTCAAATGGCTAGTAGCCGGCTCATATTTATATGAGTAGTCTAAGGTTGGAATTGAGAATTCTCATTCCAGATTGCATAGAAAAAAATAGAAAAAAAAACAGAAAAAAATAGAAAAAAAAATAGAAGAAAAAAAAGTCAAAAATAAGTTTCAATTGTTTATATGCAAAATTAACTAGGGTGAGCTCTTTAATACTCGAGCAATTAAGTTCGCGGGGACTTTGTGCCTAGTGACCTAAGGTTTTTATAGTCTGGGATCCACTAACCCAACGCTCGTTACATGGATATTATTGTATAAGCCTTTCGGGGTCTCATCCATTGCACGGTTAAATAAGCATGATTGTATATATGTGTCGTAGTAGTTAGTAATAAAGCATGAATTTCTGTCTACCTTGGATAAGGATGGAGGTGTTCCTAGGTTATGAAGTGTCTACAGTCTATTCTATTTATAAACCTGTGATTGTCTTGACGAAGAGCATGTATGATTTTTGACCTAGTTTTGGGAGTATTTCTGATGAGCATTGCACACACGCACTTTTCTGTACATGTATTGTTAGTATACGGGAACTTGGTCGAGCTCTATTTGGATTTAGTTGCATTCTCTAAGATATTTGCTTGTTAGTTGGTTTTGGTTAGTTTGAAGGGGGTCGTTGTATTTTTCATATTAGTTGCATTCATGCATTGCATTGCATTAGGTTAAATGGATTTTGTGGGTACATTCGCTATAGGCCCTCACGAGACCTTACTCGTCCACTGGGGCTGCCTAGGGGTTTAAAGGGCTTGTTGCATATGCCAAATGCAACCGTGATCACCTACGGAAGTGGTACTAGTTAGTTAGTTAGTTGTAATTGTTTATGCTTGAGGACAAGCATTGGTTTAAGTTTGGGGGTGTGATAATTGGATTTTATATCCACTTGGAGCGTTCCATATCGGCTTAAATTGATTGTTTTGGACTCAAGTTTGTGGTGGTTTTGATGTGTTTTGCTTACTTGTGCAGATTTACGAGAATGTTGACTAAGGTGGATGCTTCTATAATTTTTGGGGAATTAATTGATTAAAATTCGGATTTTTGAGAAGGGTTGCGCAGTCTACACTGTTTTGGCCATATCTTGACTTCCAGAAGTCCGTTTGAGGCCCGTAAGCAGTCCACGCGAAGATAACGAGATTTTCTATCATTCTAAGGTGGTCCAGAGGTCCAATTACGTTTGGAACATTCCAGAAAATCTGAAGAAAAGTCAGCCACGAATTTTCCTTAAAAACATAATCAATTTAGGAAACGTATCTTGCAGAAATTCTATTATAATTCTGTTTTTATATTTTCTTGCTGGGGAAGACTTTTAGAGCCTATTTAAACACATCATACCATTGTAATAGAGATAGACATATTATTAGTTATTATTTTTGTAACATAGCTTAGATCTGCAAGGGGGAAAAGGAGAGAAGGATTCAACGCTCGTGACAAGTAAAGGATCTAGATCTACTTCAGCCTTTGTGTTATTCTGGATTCTAGATTTGTTTTCTTAACTCTTTGTTTATTAATATAATTACTTCTTTTATTCATATCTTGTTTATATTATGTTTTCATCAAATCCCATGACGATGAACGGTTCAATTAGGAGCTAATCGTTGTCATGGGATTCTAACGGAGTTATCTATGTAGCTTAGTAGTTTATATGCTTTAAAAATTTATGTGTGGTGAATTCTTGATATCCTCGTATGGTTGTGTTTCATGTATTTAGATGCGTTGCGAACATCTAATTTGTTAATCTCTTGCTAAACGAGAGTGGATCTTGAGATTTAGAACTTGTCATGCTAGCATAGGATAGGTTGATGTTTTAACATCATGATTTGTGGCGTAAATAGAGATATTATGCTACCCTATGTGATCTAGGTGGATAACTTTTGCTTAAACCTTTATGTTTTCAAATTCTATAGAGATATAGGGTCTAAACATAATAGGTGTCTACTCATCTTCTATCTCTTTTGTGGATGCATGCGTAGTTTGGTATTAGTATACCGAGAGGTAGCTTTTACTTATTTCGTGTTATCCGATCAGATATCAAAACCATCACATGTATTCATTAAAGGCTGCGACTCTAAGTGAAGTAGATAATGAAGTTAGGATTCCATGTTTATTCTCATATAAGTAATTTGATTTAGATCTCATTAGCTAGTTAATTCTTAAATTACATATTAGTTAAATTTAGTTAATTAAAATCTCAATTAATTACTTGTCTTAGCAGTGAATTAAGATCATACATTGTTGAATAGGTGCATTTACTGAAAAGAACCATAACTTGATCCCTGTGGGAACGAATTTGGACTTAACCTTATATATTACTTGTGACCACGTACGCTTGCGTGTTTTAGTGTAAAAACTAATTAGATTAATTAATTCTCATCTCAAAAGTTAATTGTCTAGTTCGCCTAAATTAAGAGTTAAGGAGTCGCGAAAATTACATAGTCCCTGTGGATTGAATCACAAATATTAAAACGATTATCGTGCACTAGCGATTTTAATTGTCATATTTTTAGCACATCAAGTTTTTGGCGCCGCTGCCGGGGACTATAATTATTTTTTCGCTCCTTAATTTTTAATTTTTCGGATTAGTTTTACTTGTCTCATTTTCATCTCATTTTTTTTAGGAAAGTTGGAAATTACAAGAATCTTCTCACGAGCTTGGAACAAATTGGAATTTTTGGAAGCGTGTTTCGGTAACCCGTATTTCTCTCTTTTCTTCCTTTTTATTTTTAGAAAATCACAAAAAAAATGGAAAATTGAAAAAAATAAAAATTAGTTAGAAATTACATACTTGTTGCATCATGCATTTAATCACTTAGGATCACATCATCTAGAGTTTTGGTAATACGGAAATTACATACTTGTTTGGGATACGCCGTTCCCAGGGGCGTATCCCGTGGGTAATTTGGCCGGTGTTTTGAAATGTGGGTATTTTGGTAAGTTGGTACCCAAAACGTGGGTATTTAGGGCATTCTTTCAATTTCTTTTACACTTATTATTACTAAAATTGTATTTGGTATTAGTAGAGCTATCTTCAAACAATAATAAGGGTATTTTGATAATCAAAACAAATTATAAGTAGAATTTATAAATTGAATTTTCAACGTAAAAAATCGTTAATTTCTTCTCGATTTTGTTTCTACATAGATTTAATTGGAAAAATAATTGTTAAACCATCAATAAATTAAAGGTTGTTTTATTAATTTCACATGGGTTGTTAAATCGTCCAAATCAAATTTTAAGAATTCAAGATAGTGTACAAATATTAAATCATATATATATATATATATATATATATATATATATATCAATTTTTTAACAAAAATTTGATATGTAAATTTATAACATATAAAATTTAAAAAATTAATATAATTATAGATATTAAAAAAGGAGTCATGCCTGGCACGGGTTATAAGCTAGTTATTATATAATAATCGAAACATTAAAATTTTGTTTGGCCAGTAATTTAAATATAAAATATATTTTATCATTAAATTTAACGGTTCCTATTTATTTATTAAAAATCTAATGATCATTATTCGTTATATGGTTGAATTATTGAACCAAAATAAATAATATTCATGATGTGCTAGAAAATATAGATTTAAATTGCAAGTGCACAATTTCATCATTTTAATACTTGAGATATCGATCCACATAGACTAATATTTTCGCAAACCTTAATATTTAATTTAATTGAACTAGACAATGTTGGGTTTTGGAAAATTCGATTTTATACTATTTAATTACCAAAAGAAAATTAATCTTTTTTAAAGAGGAATTAAATTTATTCTAATTCCAAACTAATTAATAAAAAGAACAAAAGCTAAATTAATCTAAAAATTCTAAATTCGAATTAAACTAAATTTTATTCACAGAAGTTGTTATTTTTTTTTAAAATTTCGACATGATAGCTACTTAAATTGAACTAGCCAAAATTACCAAGAACCGAAACAAACAACAATAAACAACCATAAAACTCACGGAGAACAATTAGCTACGAAAATCAAGCAACGATCGGGATTCAAAGACTCGCAGAACAAAACGAAAATTAAAAATAGAAAACCCATAAACTACAGTAACATTCCCATAGACTACAATAAAACCCAGTAAATAAACAGAACGCGGCAACAAAAACAAACACACAGACTCGTAGCAAAAACTGACAAAAACTCAGTCATAAAATTCGAACCAAAACGAAAACTCAGCTGCACTAATTGATTTACAAAATCAAAACAAACACAGACAGCACACGAACAGCAGGCAGAATTCAGAAGCTCAGAAACCATCGATTCGACTCACAACACAACTCAGCGATTTATCAAAATGGACTCAGCGATTCAACTAGCAAAAACGTATATACGATGAAACAAAAACTCAACAAGCAAAAGCCCGAAACTTGTAAAATCGACAGCCATGAAACTCAAGAACTCGTAACTCAACTTGGCCGAACTCAAAACGCAGAAATTCATTACAAAACTCAGCATAAACGAACTGCAATACAAAACTCGAATTTAAACCAACCAAAAACAGAAACAGCAGCAAATAACGGACAGGAAACCAATAACTCAACTCAAGATCACAGAAACAAACTACGAACTTCAGCGATTATTCGGAAAACAACCCAACAAAGAAAAAAAATAGCAAATTGGACACATAACTCGGCGATTACAGAACACAACACCTGGACTCAGAACTCGCAACGATACAATAAAAAGAAATGAATTCAAACTCAGCAAACCAACAGCAAATTCAGTGAACCATAACTCGACAGTAAATTGCAATCACGGATTCTAATGCGTACACACAGCAAAAATAAACCCAGCACAAAGTAAACAAAACTCAGCTTCAACTCGGCAGAAAAACAACAGACAAATTAAAAATGAAAATAAAAGAGAAGGGGGTTTGTGGGTGTATGTATGAATCGAAGAAAAAGAAAAGAAAAAAAGAAAATGAAGAAGAAGAAATGTGTTGAACTGGGTTGGGGATATTGAGTTTGCAGAAAAGAGGAAAAGGAAAAGAGGGAGAAAGGGTTTTGTGCTTAGAAACGAAAGAATAAGACAGTTTTCTGGTGATTGATCGAATGTAAGGAAAGAATGCGAGAGGAAAAACAAAGAGGGAGAAAAGAAAATGTTGGTTCAACTAAAGCAAAAACAGGGGAATGGGAAAACTACTGTTTCGAATTAAAGCAAATAAAAACGAGAAATTAAGCGCTAAAAATAAAATTAATATTTTTTTGTTTTTTTTCTTATAATTAAATACGAAAATAAAGAAATTAACTACGAAATGAAATTAAGATTACACTAAAACGATTATTTAAATAAAATGCCCACAATAAAATGGAGATTTAAGGGGGCATAACTAAATTAGCAACTAAGAACAAAAAAATAAAAATCGTTACTTTCAACCTCAAGTGGTTAGCATGTCGCTACTTTGTCCACTAATCGGATTTATGAAAATAACGAAAGCAAAGCAACATAAACGAAAGAGCAAGACGAGAAAATAAAGGAAATTTGAAATTGCATTAAATTTAAAAGTAGTGTTTACAAAATTTTGAACTACAAAACAAAAAAAATAAAGAAATTTATACTACCCTAAAACTACCCTACAATCTAAGTTTTTAAATACAAGGGGGGTGAGGTGGTATTTATAGGATAAGAATTAGGGTTTAGAGGTGTGTTGGTTGAATCTCCACCATACACCTTTAAATGTGATGGAGAACATCCAATTGTTTCCTTCCTCCTTAAGCTTTGTTGAGTGGATCTTGGCCATACACTTATTTAGTGTGTTGGAATGATCTCCACCTTCCATGTATCTTGAAAGATTCCTTTTCCTCCAAGCTCCTAACTCTTTTTCCTTTTTTCATTTAAGTCCTTTATCTTCCTCTTTTTCCCTTCCTTGCTCTTTATTTCTTTATTTTGTCATTTCTTTATTTATTCACGAATTTCCTGAAATGCAACAAAATAAATTATTAAAATACGAGTTCAAGCAATAAATAGGTAATAAAAATATGCACTTATCAATTCATGTTTTTGTTTACATGTTTTTAATATCTACACTATATTATTAAAGTTGAAATATTGAAAGTTTTGTCGGTTTATCCTAATTAATGAATAAGAAAATGATATAATTAATGGTAAATAGTCGATTTTTTTTCAAACTAAAATATGTTAATTTTTTATTAAAAGATATTATCTTTTATAAACAATTAACAATATTAATTATCCCATATCTTTCAATCATTAATATTTCTTTCGAATCAAAACAAGTTACCTTTTAATTTAATAAATAATCTTGCAATCATTAATACATACCCAAAAAAATTACATCATATCTTCCAATCTTAACAAAATATATTGTAAACCTGTATACGTTTATAATATGAAAAGTATAATTGTTTTGTATTGATCATTAGATTTTTAGTAAATAAATAAGAACAATTAGATCTAATGATAAGGTATATAATTGTTTGTATTGATCATTAGATTTTAAGTAAATAAATAAGAAAAATTAGATTTAATGATAAGGTATATTAAACATAATCTTGCAATCATTAATATATACCTAAAAATATTACATCATATCTTTCAATCATTAATATAATATATTAAAAACTTGTATACGTTTATACTAAGTAAACATGAATATAATTGTTTATATTTTGGTTCAATGGTTCAACAATAATGACAATTTGATTTTTAGTAAATAAATAAGAATTTTTAGATCTAATGATAAGGTATTTTATATATTTAAATTACTTTACTAAAGATCCAAGATTCCAATCCCTTCAACAACATATTTAAATTAAAAATTTATAATATAAGATTTAAATCATGCATATCATTAAATAATTTTATATTAAATTAAATAAATTAATATTAAAAATAATTTTAAAAATAATGATTATATAAAATAAAATTATAATATAAAAAAAATTTCTAACATATCAAATTAAATCCGTACATCGCTACTATTATATTAAATCCGAAGCATTAAAAGTTTGTCGATTGAATTTTCGATATGATTATCCTAATTATTAAAATTAAATAATAATATTATGTTTACCAATAACTAATAAATTTACCTTTTCACGAAAAACTTTTTTTTAATAAATAATTTCGATTTTCTGTTAAAGTACATTATCTTTTATATTTTATCAAACTAAATTTCTAATATTTTAAAAACAATACGGATAATTCTATCTAATAAAATTAAATAATCATTTTATGATTACTAATACCTAACCAATTACCTTTTGTACCTAAAACTTTCTATTTTATCTAACTAAGACATCTTTTTTTCAATAATATCATGCATATATCTATTTAATAAAATAATAATATTATAATCCACAATTTAACTAAAACGTATCATTTTTAACTAAAATTCCTTATTTTCTAAAATATCACAGGTAACATATATATAATTATTATCAAATTATATTATTTAAAATTCAAGGCTACAAAAATCAAGGTTTAGATATTTCAATTCAAATTTAAAAAATTATATCATATTAGAAAGCCCATGCATGGCACGGGTTTATGTTAGTATTTTATTACTGATTGAAATATATGATGTGACATTTTTTATTATATATTTATGATTGTAAAATTATGTTTAATATACCTTATCATTTGATCTACCTATTATTAATTATATACTAAAAATCTAATATCTAATGATCATTATTATTGTATGGTTGAACTGTTGAACCAAAATAATAATAATTTTATTCATGTTTCCATATTATTATCGATTGGAAGATATAATATGATAATCATACCGAAAACCAAACCGACAAAACTTTTAATGTTTCGGTTTTATTATAGATAAGGCTAGCCACCTGGGGTCTCTCTCCTAAATCATAACATCCATTAAAGATTTTTGAGGGGGCTTCCATCGGTTTTCACCGGTGGAAAGCCCCAACCCCTTTATTTTCCGTTTTCTTTAATAAGTTCCCAATTTATTTGGATTTTTTAGTCTCTTCTTTCGAGAGTTTGGTGTTTGTTTTGTTGTGTTTTGGTGTTTTCCATGGCGAGGTTATAGATCGGCAGATTTTTCATGGGTTTAATTTAGGGATGAAGGTTATTATGGGATCGCATCTATGGTCGATTGCACAAAACGGTCGAGTGAAAGTACGTACATACATTCAAATCATCTTTAAATCGCTTGGTTGCCTCTTCAGGAAGGATTCAACAGCAATATTTTTAAGCGTCTGTCCAATTTTTATTGTACTTGTGGATGTCATATGACTTTTGATTAATGAATTGATTCCTTTTGTCAAAAAAAAAAAAAAAGTTTAATAGTATAGATATATGTAGCTCATCATATTTTAGAAAATGAGAGATTTTAGTTAAAAAATATTGCGTGTTACCTTAAAATGGCAATCAATAAGTTATTAGTAGTTACAATATTAATATTTTATTTCATTAAATAGAGCGGCTATAGTTCAGTAAGTTATTAGTAATTATAACATGACAAAATGACAGTTTGTAACCCCTATGTATATGGGTTTTGTCAAATTGGTCCAGATTTACGTTTTTTAGCACTTTGCAACCCATATCATCAAATCTCGCTTCATATTACAACCCCTATCTTCAAAAATGACAGTTTGTACCCCTTATGTATATAGGTTTTTGACTCATTTTTGCTTGTAAAATAGGTCAATTAGACGGGAGGGGTTGTAATATGAAGCGAGATTTGAAGATAGGGGTTGCAAAGTGTTAAAAAACGTAAATCTGGACCAATTTGACAAAATCCATATACATAGGGGTTACAAACTGTCATTTTGTCTTATAACATTATTATTTTATTTTATTAAATAGAATGGCTCAAGATATTTTTGGGAAAGGAGAGATTATAGATAGAAAAAATAGAAAAAGTAAAGTATTTTAAGTGAAAAAGGTAATTGGTTAGTTATTCGTAATTATGAATTAGAATTGCCCGTAAGTATAAAATAAGATAAAAACTAAATGAATAATAACTAATTAAGTGTATTTAAGTAGAAACACGGAGTACCGTACCAAACAACCGACCAAATTTTTATTGTTTCGGATATTATAATATAGTATAAATTTAGTTATTCTTTACTTTATTTCCTTTATTGTGGCACACATTTATTTTGTATTAATTATAGGCAATTCTATTTTATTAAACAAAATAATGATATTATAGTTTCTAATAACTAATCAAATACTTTTTTCAACTAAAACACATTAATTTTCTAATTTTTCTAACTAACACCTTTGCTTTTCCGAAAATGTCACGGGTCATTTATATAATAAATAAACTAATAATATTATAATTATTAATAACTAACTTTAACACGATATAATGAAACATGTGTATAACCTTTTTTATCGATTTTTTTGGTCGAGAAAATGGTTAGGTTTATTCTGTGCAAAAGTAAAAGCTTGTTGGTATCATTTGTATACAAATTCTAGATTTTAACAGAAAGATTTGTATACTTATATAACTTATATAATTTACGTAATTACTGATAAAAAAATTTGCTTGAGAAGTAAATGTTAGCTAAAGTTAAATATCATTTAACTTTAGCTAACATTTAAATGAATTTTATTTAAAGTTAGCTAAAGTTATAAGTTATAATTTGAAGTTAAATTTTAATGTAAATAATATATATAATTATAATCTATCTTCAGTTTATATAATTTTTAATTAGATTGGGGATATTTAAAAAAATATCTAATTTTTTGAAAATATTTTCAAAAATACTATTTGAAGTTGCAACGGCACTGTGAAAATCGGTTGTAAAATAGATTGCAAATGTGGTTATAAATCAGGTTGCAAATGTTGCGACAGTATTTTTGAAAAAAAAATTTGTAACTTGTGTATTTTTGAAAAAAGCATTAGATTAGATACAATACAATAATATATAATTGATGCAATTTTGACTCTTTACCTTTTAGAACAAATGTTTTAAATCTTTAATTTTAATATATTTTTGATGAGATTCGAACCTTATTTCTTTATATAAAGTAATTTTTATTTTTAATTTGAATATATCGTTGACTTGATTTGAAATTTTAATTTTCGTATAAATTAATTTTTAGTGTAAAATCTAACGAAATTGATCAATTTCATTTTAAAACTTTACAAATTTGATTAAAACATTTAACTGATAATATGTTGTTAGTCAAATAAAAATTTATTTTCTAATTTATTTGTTATGCACAGATAAACGAATACGAACTTATTTAAAATTAGTTTATGTGTTAATTATCTATGTAACTTATCTATAATTTATCTTATCGGGTAATAAACCTAACAATACGAATGAATGTCTAGGACACCAATTTATTATTTACATATATTACACTACACGATTTTTTTTTCATTTATGTGTCGCATTTTAGGAAACGTTATTTTATGTAAAATAAAAAAATCATAAAATACATATATTAATTTTTTTATGAAATTTAATTACAAATTTCAGTTGAAAAATCAAAGACCAAATTACTCAATTTTTTTTATGGAAAACCACTGAAAATTAGTGAAAAAAATTCAAAGTAATTATATAGTAGAATCAAATATATCCATAATGATTTCATAATAGAATCATATTCGAAATCATTTTTTTTTGAATAAAAATTAATTCATTAATGATAAGTCATACGACATCTACAAACAAGATGATATATTTACAAGTACCCTCTTCACCGCATCCATCTGGAGATTTATATGTACTCGCTTTGTTGTGACATCCATCTGAATCTAATCCTGTTTGAGCTATCGATCATGGATGCGATCTCATAAGAACCTTCATCTTTAAACCAAAATCATGAAAATCTTGCCAATCTATACCCTCGATCATGGAACACACCACAACTTAATCAAAACAAAAACCAAACTCTCACAAGGAGAGACTAACACAACCCAAATAAATTGAGAACTTATTGAAATCCAAATAAATTGGGAGTTTTATTGAATGCAAAACAAGATCTGAAAGGAGGAAAAACGAAAAGGAATTGGAGCTTTCCACCGGTGAAAACCGATGAAAGCCCCCTCAACACTTTTTAATGAAGGCTAGAGTTACAAGGGAGAGAGAGAAGGAATATTTTGTTCGATCACTTCAATAAATCAATTTTTTTAAAAAAAGTTAACTACTGAATGTTTTATAATTTATATATCGTTAATATTCTATTTTAAAATAAAATTTATTTTTTGAGAAATATTATTTAGAAATTATTTATGGATTCTGTAATAGAATGATTTTCTCAAGAATTCTACGCAATTAAATTTTCTCTAAAATAATGGCATATTATACATATATCTAACACTATTTTTTTTTTAACACTAAAGCCGTGAGATTAACAAATTAACCGGTAACCTATTTATTTATGCGGATCAATTTAATCCATCTTATAACAATCCCTTACCTATTTAAAGTTCGTTGGAATCGCAGGTCATCCAATATTAGAAAATTATATTAAAAAAAAATTAGAAGAAGAAGAAGAATTCCTTGACAACGTTCGAGTTTTGCTTTGGATACATCTATACTATTATATAAAAATTGTGGTGAATTTACTTTTATATATATATATATATATATATATATATATATATATATATATATATATATATATATATATATAGGCCTTTACTCCATACAGAACACTCTTATATAACAAACAATAAAGAACACTATAAAATCATTTATTCCAATAGATCCATTGGCCCCGCCAGGGGCAACCAATACAAAAAGTTCTTATTTTTTTATCTTCTATGCATTCAGCAAAAAAAAAATTAAAAAAAGTTTTTTGAAAAAAATCACTGTTCATGATGACGTCACTGCTGATGTCATCATGAACAGTGTTTTTCCCCAAAAAAAAAAATTTTTTTTAATTTTTTTTTTGCTAAATGGATAGAAGATAAAAAAATAAGAACTTTTTGTATTAGGTGTCATGACGGAACTCTTATATTGAATTAAATATGAGGTGTTCTTTATTGTTCTTTATATAAGGTGTTCTTCATGGAGTGCAACTCTATATATATATAGGGTCTTGTTCTAATAGAAACTAATTTAGAATAGAAACTAGAAACTAAACCTAAATTAAATATTTCAAGCTAATCTAATGACTAAATTAGGGGTACTCCAATACAAAAAACGTTTAAAATTATTGTCTCTATTCAACAAAAATATAAAAAAAAAATTAAAAAAAAAAAGTTACTGTTCACGTGATGACGTGGCACGTAAACAGTAACTTTTTTTTAAAAATTTTTTTTATTTTTTTTATATTTTTGTTGAATAAAGCCAAATATTTTAAACGTTTTTTGTGAAGGTGCCCCTAGCGGGGCCATTAAAATAAATGAAATATAATTTATTTAGTGTAGGTTTCTAGTTTCTATTCTAAGGTTGGTTTCTATTTGAACGCTAGCCTATATATATATATATGAGTTGCACTCCATAGCAAACACCTTATATAACAAACAATAAAGAACACCGCATATTTAATATAATTTAAGAGTTCCGTCATAGCACCCAATACAAAAAGTTGTTATTTTTTTACCCTCTAGCAAACCAGCAAAAAAAAAAAATTGGAAATTTACAGTTCATTGATGACGTCATCAGTGACGTCATCAGTGAACAGTAATTTTCTTTTTTTTTTGCAGACTTGATAGAGGGTAAAAAAATAACAACTTTTTGTATTGGGTGCCCCTGGCGGGGCCAAAGGATCTAATAGATTTAAGGTGTTCTTTGTTGTTTGTTACTCCCTCTGTCCCATTAGATTCTTTACATTGTTTTAAGATTGTCTGGCACGTATTTTAAGGTGCATATAAAGTATAGTTCCATAATACATTTTTACAATTTTCTTTTTTTGTATAAAAATACAACAATTCAATTTTTATACAAAAAAAGAAAATTTTAAAAATAAGTTATGGAACTATCCTTAAAATGCGTGCCAGACACTCTCCAAACAACGTAAACAAATGACCGGGACGGAGGGAGTATATAAGAGTGTTCTGTATGGAGAAAATGCCTATATATATATATATATATATATATATATATATATATATATATATATATATATATATATATATATAGGGTCCTACTCTACTACAAACTAAAATTAACTACAAACTACAAACTAAACACTAATTCAAAATTTCATGCTAATCTAATTATCAAACTAGGGGTACCCCAATACAAAAAGTGTTTAAAATAATTGGCTCCATTCAGCAAAAAAAAAAATAATAATAATTCACTGTTCACGTGATGACGTGGCAGTGGATTTCACTGGTTAACGGTGCTTCGCACCTTCTTGTACGGCGCTTCGCGCCTTTATCATTCTAAAGTTGTAAGGAATGGCAATCAATGGTAAAGGCAATAGACGATTGACGGGTGTGTCGAGGGCCTGCGGCCCTCATGACTACCTAACTCATCCGTTTACTGTCTTAAATGCTTCGCATTTCCACGGCAAGGGTTTTTTTTTTTTTTTTGGTGGATAGAGCCAATTATTTTAAGCATTTTTTGTGAAGGTACCCTTGGCGGGAACCTTAGAATAAATGAAATATAATTAATCTAGTGCTAGTTTGTAGTTTGTATTTAAGGATTGGTTTGTATTTGAGCAAAAGCCTATATATATATATATATATATATATATATATATATATATATATATATATATATACTATTAAACACTTAAAATAAATAATAATATAATATAATTAATGGTAATTAGTCGATTGTCTTTTTTCACATTTACTTTAAGTTAAAGATATTACCTTTTATAAACACCTAAAAACATCAATCATATCATATCTTCTAATCATTAATATTTTTTCGAATTAAAACAAATTACCTTTTTGATTTAAAAATTATTTTTCAATCATTAATATATACCCGAAAATATCACACCAAGATATTACCTTTTATAAAGAGAAAATGACCAAACTACCTCAAAATGAGGTACCCATGGCCCAAAATACAATTTTTCGGAATGTCGGGCCCTATCTACCCACGGAATGCGCCGTTGGGAGTGGCGCATCTGTGGTACTGTAGCTGCTAGAACTCCCCTCTCCCCCAGGCTTCTCTTTGGCCGGCGACTTTGGCGATTTTCGTCGACTTTGGAGATCTGTCTCACCACATCACTCCCAACCCACAAAAGCACACCTACGTGATCGCAACCTCGTCCCCTTTCCCTTCCCCATGTCCGTTTCTATGCTACGGCCCCGAAGGGGCATGAACGAGCTTGACGAAAAATTGAATCGAAAAATATGGTTGAAATTTGGTTTTTCAAATCTGGTAATTTAAACGTAATAAAATTGGTATGGATGTGTAGAGAATCAAATTGCGATTCTATTGATATATAGTACGTGTTTGGAAAGTTCGTGATGTGGATGAACGAAGTGAAACAAAAATGACGCCGAAATCGCCATTATCGCGAGCTCTGAAGATGACGATGTTGACGTCAGATACGCATTTACAAAATGTGTATCTCCTGATACGCATGTTGTACCGGCGTATCTCAAGCTACTGTTCACTTCTCTCTAACAACGTGACCACGTAACACGGCGCCCATAGTAACGTGTCTGTACGATACTACACTCCCAGTAGCGTGTCTTAAGATGCTCCACCACCAGTAGCGTGTCCCGTGGGTATTTAGGGCCGTCTTTTTGGATCTGGGTATTTTGGTAATGCTCACCCCAAAATGGGGTAGATAGGGCCCTCACCCTTTTATAAACACCTAAAAACATCAATCATATCATTTTTCAATCATTAATATTTCTTTCGAATTAAAACAAGTTACCTTTTTGATTTAAAACTAATTTTTCAATCACTAATATATACCCAAAAATAATTGTAATATTAAATAAAATTTATAACATAATAAAGAAACCCCGTGCATCGTACGGCCATTGAAAGTTTGTCGGTTTGATTTTCGGTACGGTCATCCTAATTATTAAAATAAATAATAAAATAATATGATAAATGGTAATTAGCCGATTGTCTTTTTTATTAAAAAATGTTTACTTTTAATTGATGATATTACTTTTTATAAGCATCTAAAATATCATATTTTGCAATCAATTATATTTTTTCCTAATTAAAACACGTTAACTTTTAATTTAAAACAGAATCTTGCAATAATTAATATATACCAAAAAATATCACACCATATCTTCTAATCACTAACAAAATATAATATAAATCCGTATACTACGAATAATGACCATTAGATTTTTAGTAAAAGAACAAAATCGTTAGATTAATGATTAGATATATTATATGATTAAATTAATTTACTAAAATTTCAAGGTTTGAATTCTATCAACGACATACTTATTTTAAAATTTTATACTATAAATTTTAAATCATGCATGTCATTAATTAAATTTATATTAAATTATGTAAATATAAATTAAAATTTACATAAAATATTGTAAATAATGATTATCTAAAAATATATTTATAACATAAAATAAAATTTAATATATATCAAAAGAAATCCGTGCATTGCACGGGTTATAAGCTAGTTATTTTTAACGTGTTCAGTGATGTTACTCGCTTTTCTTATGTTTACTTAGATTTGTAATGCGCTTCCTGTTAAGAAATAGGAGTAGGCATTATTATGGATTTGGGATTTTTAACGTGTATAATGTATATGTGAACTGTGCAAATAAACGGTGATTGATCGTTGGTTTCAAAAAAAAAAAAATGGTGATTGATCTTGACTCTTAGTTAAGCTCATTTCTTCCTGCTCCTTTGCCCTCTTACCTATCTGAATAGGTTGATCAAAAAGTTAAAACCTCGATCTTAGGTGGAGTAATCCTTAGGTTGGATATTTAAAGCATGCATTATCTTTAAGAATGCATGATGATTTACACAACAATAGCAACTTATGGAGCCACTAACTAAAATATAAATAGTTAAAATTAGTACCACCGTCTGGTTGTGAAAAATGTAAATGCATGAACCAGAAATAAAGTAAATTTCATCTAGTATCAAATTCAATCGGACTTGCTTATACAACAAAATAAAAAATAAAAAAATGCAAACCGTTACAAAACCATTACTAAACTAGAAAGCTCGACCTTTACAGTGTTTTCAATCATCTCTACGAACAGTCTGGAGGGTATGAGAAAACTGAAACCGAGAGACAAAAACAATTGATACATAAGTTTGATCAACTGATTAAATCAGGTTAGAGCATTTTGTGAATAATACAGTTCTTCATCAAATGCATATTCGTTCACATGCAAATATGGATTGGGAAACCCAGGCTTGCTCCATTTTCATGCATCTCAGAATTAGCCACTAGCGTCGCCCAGGTCTACTTTTAGCTCTTGATTTCTGCAAGTAGAAACAGTGAGGACTCAGACTGAGCATCTTAAGCAATCTTCTTAGCAACATGAACAAGACATTCACATAATTAAAAAGTTATAGCCTAAGAAATTTGACCATTATTTACATATTTATACTATAATGACCATCAAACTTCCACTAAACAGTCACGAGAGATATTAACTTCAATCTTAAGGATGTTATGAACATCACATACCCCAACATGCATGTCATATTTTTCTTTATACACACATATAGGCTATACATTGGATAATGTAGTAAGAGCACTAAAGTATCATGAATGAGTGAATACAGAACTATCGTTGTGTTCCCAAGTTGACGAAAGAAAAGAAAAGAACAGAAAATGGGGCATTTTATTCTCTTCATATCTTTGCAAAAGAGGGAAGAAAATTCTTGGGACAAACATATAGAGTTTCTTCACGAATCACTTGATTTTTTTCGTTTCCTTTTTAAATTATCATTCCGTAACAAGAAAAAAAAAATTAAATCTTTCTCTTTATTTATGTTCTGTTCTTTCCAAAAAAATATCTGGAACACAGTGTAAAGGATCATGAATGAGTGAACAAAAACTAATATACTCGATAAATCTTGTAAAATTGAAGAGTGATACTGGACAAAAGATTAAAACGAATAATCAAGCAGAAATTATACAAATCCCATGAATAATTAGTCAATATTATTCTCAAGAAAAAATGACCTAATTAAATAACCTAACAAATGGGCTTATTATACAATCTCATACGTAATGAACTACTAACCCCACATAAAACATATATGTAAATATACTAATTTCTCGCCTACATGTATAAATAAACATATATGTAAATACACTAATTTCATCTTACCCTCTTTTATTTTCGTTAGTAAATTGTTTATTTATATGTATTTATTTGACAATTATCGTCTGGGGATTGATTTATTTTCTTTCCCATTCCTCATCAAAGAGGGTAAGATGAAACATTACATACACGAGATACAGCATTGAACCTGAAATCAATCCCTACACCCGCTCCCATCCCCCGATGATAATTATTTTGCTCCCCAACTCCGTCCCAAACAGGGTACAGGTTCCCCACAAAGAGTCGGGGAATTCTTGTTTTTTTATTCTTCAAAACATCATAATTAAATATTTAATAATACATTTTCTAATAAGAACCTAATTTAATAAACCATAATATATGATTTTTTTTTAATTTAAGCATATTTTAAGCACCAATTTGAATTAACATTTAAGTATGGACTGAAAATTGAAATGATAACAATATGTATATAATATATTTATGCTTGATTATATATGTGATATACATTTATAAATTTATTATGTTTGCAATCTTTCCTCCCAAACTTTCTATGAAATAGGCAAGAGTTATATTGCCTATAAGATCCCACATGATTCAGTCCATGTTGCAACTTGCAACCACATGTGCATGGCATCATCCTAATCTGTCACATCTAACTTTGCTTTTGTACTTTATTATTAAAACGTCATTGCAAGTTTAGTGGTTCCTATAATTAAGTTGCTCTTGCCATAAATCATCCTTGTAGCAGCCCTCCACCTTGGCCATCCAATTTTATCAGGGTGTGTGACATCATCTTCAGGCTCTCGTTCCTTCTAAATGATTGAGCCTAAATATTGTCCTTCAACATTCTATCTATTACTTCCAACTTCCACCCATTCCACAATAGACTCCAAAGTAAGGTTTCATGAGAAATTCGATCTTTAAATGGCTAAGACGCATGCCTAGGAGCTTCCAATGCCTTGCTTCTGGATACATATTAAATTATTGTGTTTAGATACCATCATGACACCAGGACTTCTCCAAATTACTTCATGAGGTACACTATCACACGTACACCACTAAAGTAACCTAGGTCGAAAGGTAAGATATGCTTAATTTCAGTTGCATCTATGTTTTTTGTTTTTCGAGTAAGGTTAAAAGCTGTTATTCTTGGATAAGCGAAAATCGAACCCAAGACCCTGGAAGACGGAGGATAAACCCTGGCCATCCCATCACGCTCAATTGCATTTTGCTGCATTTAGCAGTTCCATAAATCTCAGTTCAACACTGGCTTTCATTTCCATAAACGATAATCGATTGATTAACATTGATACTGCTGACCCGTTAATTATTCACATTGCATTATAGTGCTAAGAATGTTGCCTTTATACGAGTCCTTTTGCAACAAGTTTATACGTCCTAAGCATCATCTTAAACAAAGATTACACACACACATACAAAAGTCGCAGTTTAGACAACAGACCAAATAAATTTAAGGCACAGGGAGTTAGATCTACTCACAGATGCAGTGTTAAAACTTGCCCCTGATCCTGTCACAGGTCCTATTCAACAAAAGAATAAATCAAGACATTAAAGAAGATAGCTAAAATGCAAAACTACGAAACAGTAAATATAAAAGTGGTAGTGGATATTTGTAAAAGTAATAGTAGCAATTGAAATATAAGCTATTTACATACTAACTAAAATAGCTGAAATACAGACTAGAAAACAAGAAAAACAAATGAGACACTGAATATTTAATAACATAACAGTAGCAACTGAAAGAGGGTCTATCTACCAGCTAGTAATTTATTTAAGCTTCACTTTGACAAAATCACCTTCTGAAGGGAATTCTCAAGCCAGAGTTAATTTCTTGTTTCTTTTTGTTTAGGTTTTCCTCTTTTAGGTTCATGGTTTGTCTTAGGCTTATGTCACGGGTATTCCTCTCAGCTAATACTTTACTTTTAAAAAAACCTATTACACAAATAACTCAAAATAGAGCAAGCAGTAAGCTCACAAATGTTTCAGATAAAAGAGATACCTGTAGCAAAAGGTGTTGCAAAAGAAGACACTCCAGCAGCAGGGGTTGAGCCAAATAATGGAGCTGTATTAGTAAAGGAAGGTGTTGACGTAGACAAGGAGCTAAAAAGTGATGTTTGAGGGGAAGCAGATGATGCAAACAAGGAGGACACTGGAGCAGATGTGGTAGGAGTTGCGAACAGAGATGATGATGGTGTGGAGGCAGCTGGAGTATTAAAAAGCGAGGACCCACTCCCCGATGGTGCTGAAGAAAAGCCAGCAGATGTTTGAGGTGCAGCAGATGTTCCAGGAGCTGCTGTGCTTGCAAACAAACCAGCAACCTGAGTCGATGGTTGTGAATTTGCTGGCAAATGCTGCGTTGGGTGAACCCTGCGAGCAGCAGCTTCTTGTTTGGCAGTCTCCCTTCTATCAGCCTCAAGAAAAGGATCATTTATATGGCCCCGGCGCCGCTGGTCAGCAAGATATGCAGTTTTCATAGACTCCATGTATTGATGTATGCTTTCAACCTACATGACATACTTTAAGTAAGACATTTATAATGCACAAGTTAAGAAAGATTATTTCAGAAAAGAACAGTACACAAAGTGGAAACAGCTCAAGGAGAGTCTACGAACATAATTACTATAATTTTATGAAAGGATGGCATGTCATGAATTCATGATAGCGATCTAGAATTTCTTCATATTTAAAAAGAGGATGGGACAGTCATACTGTAATCGGAAGGTTTTGAAAATAAAATTTGCGCAAGTTTAAAAGGTAGATGGGAATATATATATACACAAACGTCTATAGCGTGAAACATTCTCTTTAGATAATCACTCAGATATATGCGATGAAAAGAATTGCTAAAAAAACAGCTTGAATTCAATATAACTATCATGGATTAAAGAGTTAAACACCACAATTTAAACTCAAGTCAGAAACAGAGAAATTTTAGTACGATTTACCTTCGCCGCTACATGTACAAAAAAGTCATGGACATTTGACATGACTTTGGGAAGTGATTGCAATAATGAAGAGCTAGTGTTGTGAGAGTTCTTATCAGAATCTAAACGTAGTAACTGTTCTAACTCTTCAATCCACTGGCGAGACTCTCCAATATACTTCTCAAATGTTGCAACAGTTTGCTGCAGAAATGGAGATGGTTTCTTGGGGAGTCCACTATAAAAATCGTAAACAGGCACCATTGGTGTCCCTGCTGGTTGACCACTTGCACTTGGAGTCATTGCTCCTGTATATTGAGACAACGATGTGGCATTTGAGATAGAACCTCCACTGGAGTGAATAAACCGAGGGCGTAACATCATAAACGAACGAACAGCAACCTCTGTGTTGCGTAACATATCTTTCACAACAACCATTAGCTCTTGTATAACAGCTTTCTGTCGTTCCATTGCTGTACTGATTCCACCAAGTTCCTGCAGATAGAATTACAGATAAGCTTCAGCATACAAGAAAATTCAAATTTTAAAAGAAAATGTGGCATTTAGGGAATTTTCACATCGCTAAAGAAATCAAAAGAGCTCCTATTTAAGTGATACGTGAAAAATTACTTATATCAGAGGTTAGTAAAAAAACAATATAACATGAATTCTGAAAGGACATTTTCTCAGTCATATGATACCGCCAGTATCACTAGCGACATCGTTTACATAACCGGAAAAAGTTTAAATCTTATAAAGTCAAAATCAGAAGATTTCAGCAAGCCATACATTGATGGCCTTCCTGTTTTCAAAAGGTTGATTTTGTAATAAATTCAGGAAAAAAGAAACCCTTAACATCATCTATATGAGTCAACATACTTTGCACATTGCAACATTATCGAAACAGTGTTTGCATACTAACAAGTAAAGACATTTATAAGACATATAGTGCACAATCAAAAAATTGGTAAGAGATTTCCTATTCTTGATAAAGGTTATTCATTATGTAAAGATATCAGCATACTTTGACACTAAGCACGTTAAATTCATTTTATCATATGTTTAACTAACCATAAACCTTGTAACACAATTTATCAGAAACCATATAATATGGAACCGTTCTGACACTTCAAACTGCAGTAAAGAAAAAACGAAAAAAAATACTAGTAGAACAATTTAGTTACAAACATCAAGGTTCTTCTTGCAAGCTTTGAAAAAACCTTAAATCAACAATTCCTTCCATTTATAATTATACTACTTGAATAATTGTATAAAAACAATTTCTTATATACATCAAGATAAACGTATACAAAATAAAGAAAAAAAACAGAGTAACAACCTGAACAACAACGCTAGCATCGAGCTCAAACACGTCATTTGAAACCGATGAATCATAAAGCCTACTACACTGATCCAACCGTTGACTCTCATCTCTGTACTCCAAGATTCTCTCCCTGTATATGTAACACAAAAAAAACTAACAAATAAAACAGATTTCACAAGAATAAAATAAACACCGAAACCGAGAAAACCGACATTCGTAAAAAAGGCCAATAGGCAATAAAAACATACTCAATTTGACGGAGGAATTTCTGAGAATCAGGGTGCAGGTCAGCCCACTTAGTGCCGTAACTAGCCGGAGCCTTATCGTTAGTAAACAGAAACAGCTGATTTTGTTGAAATTGCTGCTGCTGCTGTTGTTGTTGTTGTTGGGGTTGAAAATTGAAGGGAGAGGGTTGTTGTTGAAAAGGGGATTGTTGTTGAAAAGGGGATTGTTGTTGAAAGAGTGATGGAGTTTGTTGTTGTTGAGGAGGTGTGAATGAGAATGACATTGTGTAAGAGTGATGAGGATGAAGCTCTAAATGTGATTCACTGTGTTGATTATGGTCAAAGGTGCGAGTGAATTGAAATTTAAAAATGGGGTAAATTGGAATTAAAACCCTAGCTTGTTGAACCCTAGAGTAGGACAACAAGAGGGCTCCGGGTTTTGTTTTGACCCAGGGATTCCGGTACTCTCACCGTACCAAGTCCATTTTAATTTTGATTAACTTATAGTTCGATTGAAATTTATATCTATCAACATTAAATTTTTAAGAAATATTAAAAATATATTTTATTAAAAAATGTATTACTCTTTCGAGTGATATATATCACTTAAATATTTAATAAAAAATTATTAATTAAGAGGTTTTTTGATAAATATATATAAAAAAGTAAATTTTTGCAATTTTACTTTTATTAAGAAAAGCTAATTGCAATTTTACTATATTAAGTTTCAAAATTGCAAAAATACTACAAATTAGGGCAACCCTCCTTCCCCCCTGCCCAGCTGCCCGCTTGCCTGCCCCAGCCGACTTCAAGCAGATTTCAACACTTTTTTTTTAAGGTGAGGTGCTTTTGGGTTGCAAGTACCCGCAGGGACCATATTCAACTAAAATCAATCACACTCAACTATTCTTCCTTTCGACACTTTTTTCTTTTTTTTTTAAGGTGGGGTGCTTTTGGGTTACAGGGCCCCGCAGGGGCCATATTCAACTAAAATCAACCACATTCAACTGAATGCAACCACATGCAACTAAATTTCTGATTTCAAATTCCATTTTTCAGTTGTCAGTTTCGACATCTTTTTTGAACTATATATATATATATATATACACGCAAGTAATCAAATAGAAACCAAAATTAAAATAGAAACTAGAAACTAATCTTATCCTTTAGATTTATCTAATCTAATGACCCCGCTAGGGGCACCACACACAAATCTAATGCACCCTCACATACACAATCGTACCTAATTACCTTTGTTTTTAATTTGATTTTTCCCGTCAATGGTGTTAGTAGTATTTTTGTGTGTTCGTTCTCAGGGAAGGACTAAATTTAACTCAAAGTTCAGGTTTCTTATCTCTTTACGTCTAGAAGTGTGTGAGAAGAATTTTTGGGTTTGTGTATTAACTAAATTAACCAAGAACTAATTATAAGCACTAAGAATTGATTTTAAACTGAGATTCAAATATGTTGGAAAACAATCTAAGAACTGGGGTTCTTCACTTGGTCTCAATACATGCTCAATATTAATGTGATATCTGTGTTCCTACCTTGCTGAAAACAATTCTTCTAAAGTTATACTGTACCCTCCCAGGCTACAATATAGTGCTTACAGCTACACCCTAATTGTCACTCCCATGATACAATCAAAGTATATCTATAAACTGTTAAATGCCAAGAATTATATGTCTCACAATTCTCCTATTAATCTCCCGATCTAATATTCAAATTATGTCTGTTAAATCATGTACTAAGATTGCAACTTCTCTCCCAAGCTTATTACAATCCCTAGAATACAATCAAAGGTTCATGACTCCCCTAATTGTGTTAAGATCTCATTAACAGATCAGCAAAGCAGAAAATCACATAATCAAGCATGCATGAATACCAAGGAATACTACCCAATCCTTAGATTAGAGAATTAGTTACGCATCTTTAATAAAGAAAACATAATAATAATGATAATGAATGAAAACATAATATTGAAGAAAGAATTGAAGATCGAAAGTACCTTGATACGATTAAAAGCTATGAATTCTTATGATTTACAATGGTAGGATGTGTTTAAATAGGCTCTACAAATCTTGCCCAACAAGAAATTGCCTTCTATTACAATTTGGATTTAAAGAAGGTACCCAAAACTGCCCAGAATACAATTAGAATTAGAAAAAGAGCAAAACAGTAAATTCCCAGTCTTCTTTTGCAAGAACACGTGCGCGATTTAATTCAGCATATTTCTTGCACTTGTTTCCTATCCCAGGTTGTAGGAAATCTCTCAAGCTTCGCGTGGCAGTAAGATCGCTGAAAACGGACTTCTAGAACTCCAGATATGACCAAAACAGTATAAGCTGCGCAGCCTTCCCAGAAAATCCGAATTTTAATCAATTAATTCTCCAAGAACGATAGAAGCATCCACTTTAATCAACATTCTCGTAAATCTGCACAACTAAGCAAAACACATCAAAACTACAACAACTTGTGTCCAAAACAATCAATTTAAGCCGAACTGAGGCATTCGAAGTGGATATAAAATCCACTTATCAAACCCCCAAACTTAAACTGATGCTTGTCCTCAAGCATAAACAATTACAACTAACTAACTAGTACCACTTCCGTAGGTGATCACGGTTGCATTTGGCATATGCAACAAGCCCTTTAAACCCCTAGGCAGCCCCAGTGGACGAGTAAGGTCTCGTGAGGGCCTATAGCGAATGTACCCACAAAATCCATTTAACCTAATGCAATGCAATGCATGAATGCAACTAGTATGAATTATGCAACGATCCCCTTCAAACTAACCAAAACCAACTAACAAGCAAATATCTCAAAAAATGCAACTAAATCCAAATAGAGCTCGACCAAGTTCCCGTATACTAACAATACATGAACAGAAACGTGCGTGTGTGCAATTCTCATCAGAAATACTCCCAAAACTAGGTTAAAAATCATACATGTTCTTCGCCAAGACAATCACAGGTTTATAAATAGAATAGACTGTAGACACTTCATAACCTAAGAACACCTCCATCCTTATCCAAGGTAGACAGCGGCGCCAATTTGTTAGTAGTATTTTTGTGTGTTCGTTCTCAGGGAAGGACTGATATCAATTCTAATTCTGAGTCTTTTATCTCAAGCAGTTCAGAAGTGTGGAAGAATAGATGGGTGATTATGATTATTAACTAAATTAAACTAATAAACAAATAAAAACTATATAATAACGATGAGAGAAAATAATCCAAGATTTGGGGTTCTTCAATTGACTACCAAGAATGTCTAATTTGTGTCTCTTGTTCGTTAAAAACAATCTTTCTAAAGTTTATAAATTCCTCTCCCAAGGTAATTCATAATGCCTACAATCATCCCCTAATCGCCACTCCCATGGTCAATCAAAGTATAATCATAAACTATTAAAACCAAGGATTAACAGTTTCACAATTCTTTTATTAATCTCTCGATTCAATAATTAAATTATGTCTATCATGTCATGTACTAGAATTACAACTCTTCTCCCGATTCGTTATAATCCCTACAGATTCAATCAAAAGTTAGCTACTCTTCTAATTGAATTAAGCCCTCAATGACAGATTAACAATAACAAGAGAAATCAAACAAACTCGAAAAATCAACGAATACTACCCAACTCTTGGATAAAGGGAATTAACTACTCATAATTGAACAAAACAAGTATATATATAAAAACCACAAATCATGAGTTTAGAATTTAAGAACAAAGAATACAAATCTTGAAGTGTCTTGAACTCCGGACGAATCCCTTCGCTCCTTCCTTCAATCTTCTTCTCCAATTGATTCTCTCCCTTTTCTCTCCAATCTCAAAATAGTTCTAGATCTAAAGTATGAATAGTATTGAAAATAGGTTATGAATTACATCCTAAAATAATACCCTAGATGTGTTTATATAGGGCTCTAGACATCTTGCCCAGCAAGAAAATACCAAAACAGAATTATAATAGAATTTCTGCAAAATACGTTTCCTAAACTGATTCTGTTTTTTAAGGAAAATTCGTAGCTGACTTTTCTTCAGTATTTCTGGAATGTTCCAATCATAATTGGACCTCTGGACCACCTTAGAATGATAGAGAATCTTGTTATCTTCGCGTGGACTACTTACGGGCCTCAAACGGACTTCTAGAACTCCAAATATGGCCAAAATAGTAAAAACTGTAATTTTTCAGCACCGCGGGCGTGCAACCTGCGCCCATCAGTCTGTTTGTCGCGCAGCCTGCGCCAACCACGCGCAACCTGCTCGTGCAAGACCTGTCCAAGGTTGTAGAAAATCTCCCAGGCTTCGCGTGGGCAGTAAGATCGCTGAAAACGGACTTCTAGAACTCTAGATATGGCCAAAACAGTGTAGACTGCGCAACCCTTCTCAGAAATCCGAATTTTAATCAATTAAATCTCCAAAAATGACAAAAGCATCCACCATAATCAACATTCTCGTAAATCTGCACAACTAAGCAAAACACATCAAAACTACAAGAAACTTGAGTCCAAGACAATCAATTTAAGCCGATATGGAACGCTCCAAGTGGATATAAAATCCACTTATCAAACACCCCCAAACTTAAACCGATGCTTGTTCTCAAGCATAAACAATTACAACTAACTAACTAACTAGTACCACTTCCGTAGGTGATCACGGTTGCATTTGGCATATGCAACAAGCCATTTAAACCCCTAGGCAGCCCTAGTGGACGAGTAAGGTCTCGTGAGGGCCTATAGCGAATGTACCCACAAAATCCATCTAACTAAACAATGCAATGCATGAATGCAACTAATATGAAAATGCAACGATCCCCTTCAAACTAACCAAAACCAATTAACAAGCAAATATCTCAAAGAATGCAACTAAATCCAAATAGAGCTCGACTAAGTCCCCGTATACTAACAATACATGACAGAAACGTGCGTGTGTGCGATGCTCATCAGAAATACTCCCAACACTAGGTCAAAAATCATACAAATTCTTCGCCAAGACAATCACAGGTTTATAAATAGAATAGACTGTAGACACTTCATAACCTAGGAACACCTCCATCCTTATTCAAGTTAGACAAAAACTCATGCTTTATTACTATACTACGACACTATATACAATATGCATGCTTATTTAACCGTGCAATGAAAGAGACCCCAAAAGGCTTATACAATAATACCCATGTAGCGAGTGTTAGGTCAGCAATCCCAAACCACAAAGGGCTTTAGGTTACTAGGACTAAGTCCCCTCAGACTTAATTACTCGAGTATTAAAGAGCTCACTCTGGTTAATTTTGCATTTAAACAATTAAATATTGACTCTTTTTTTTTTCTTCTTTTTTTTCTTCTTTTTTTCTTTTTTCTTTTCTCTCTTTTGCGATCTGGAATGAGCCTTTCTCATTTCCAACCCTAGACTACTCATAAAATATGAGCCGGCTACTAGCCATTTGACACCTAGCCATTAACACTAAACAACTAGCATGAAATTCCTGGTTTCCCCCAAACTTAGACTTTAGTGCTCCTACGCCATCAAGGGAATAACAAAAATTCTAAATATAATCAGGTGATTAAATCTCAAAGCATCCAAACAAGCATGACCTTAACCTAGCCCAAAAGTACCCAATGAGACTGTGTAATTAGTTTTGTTTCCGAAACACATAAGTCAATTTCATAGAAACTATAAATCAGCCCTCTATTCATCATTACCACACTCAATTAGACATCTACCTATCAATCAGAATCAGCTCGTTCTAAGGGATCATGAAAAATGCATGCCATGAAAATGCAACTAGAATGAACTCACATGGTATACAGAAATAAAAACAGAATGTCCTACATGAAACAAACGTAGATAACACGAACATATATGCATGAATTACAACTACTAATATGCAAAGCATGAAATCCTACATGAACACGTATATACAACAACTACTAATCCCTAAAACCACCCCCAAACTTGAAATATTCAATGTCCGCATTGAATGGAAGTAAATAGAAGGAATAGCATAAAACATACCTAACCAGCTGAATCATAACCCTCCTCGGATGAATCTGGTGGAGGATAATGCGTACGAGCTCCACAGACTAGCCACCTCCCAAATAACAAGAATCCTACAAAACCCCAATTACAAGAACACAAATTCGTAATAAAAATAAGATTAGAGAAGATAAACCAATTACGAATCAAAGAGGTGAACTTGTAATTAATTCCTCTTTAGGATTGAATTTAAATAAATAGAAGAGGAATTGGATTTGTATGTATGGGTGGGTATATATAATGGAGTGATTGGGTGAATAAAATTTGAATGTGTATAGGAGAAATTTTGAGTGGGTAGAAATTTGAGGTAAAATAGAAAAAGGATTTAATAAATTAGAGAAAAAGAATTTGAATTGATATAGGTTTAGAGATTTGAGGAGAAGATAGGGGGTTTTGGAATTTTTATGGAATTAAAATTGGATGTAGAGATGAGAGAAAAAAAAAGTAGAAAAAGAATTGGGATTTTTTTTTGTTTGTTTTTTTTTATATATACTACAGCTAAAAAAATCTGGCAGACAAGGCTGTCACGCAGGTGCAACCTGCGTCACGCAGGCGCAGCCTGCGCGACAAGCAGTAACGCAGGCGCAACCTGCGTCACGCAGGCGCAGCCTGCGTCACTGATCGATTTTTTTTTTTTTTCACACAACACTCACAACACTCATTTTTTTTTTTCACACTTTTTTTTTTCCAACACTCATTTTTTTTTTCTACACTACTGCGTGGGTTGCCTCCCACGGAGCGCTCCTTTAACGTCAATAGCTTGACGCCGATTATACCTAGAAACTTCAATGAGGATAAAAAGCAAACAGATGCACATATCTACGGATTTCTAATATAAGCATATTGTGCAAATAAACCTTAGATTCATTGAAAGGTACGAAAACTTTCAAGAACCTATCATGCTCAAGAGACTTGGAAACATCAAAATAGCTAGAAAAGTCGTCAGAATAATCATTATAAGTACGACTCATATACTCCTCCCAAATCGGATCCTTATACTCTACAGCAAGATTTTCAACTTCCTCAATCTTAACTTCCTTCTCTTTTATAATTGGACACTCATCAATTTTAATCTCGTCTACCAATGTATTAAGCTCAAAATTTTCTAGAATTGGTAGAATTTCAATTGCATCCAAATTATCATTAATGCGCATGGGACAATTATCAACTACACCAGTAGACTCATCAGACACAACATTATCATCAATTGCTAAACAAGAATCATGGCATAGAGGAAAATTGACACAAGGTGGAATTCGATAACAACCGTCATGCCACACTGCTCGAACTTCCCAAATAAAATTATTTAGTTTAGCATTCTCCTCATACCAAGCTATTGAATCACATGGAATATCATTGTCACTAGCAATCTCTAAAGTTGGTTCATCAAAAACTCCCAAAGAAAGTAAGGGAAGATTAGACTGAGTTCCTTGAATCATTTTATTGAGCGCAATCTCCCAATCAGCAAGTAAAGAAGGATTAGACTGAGTTAAACTCGTATCAACATCATTACACATATATGGGTAAACATTATCATGATATTGATTTTCAAACGAATATGAATAATCATTGCTAGGGGCATATGGAGCATAAAATGAGTTCTCAGAATAGAACGAATTCACCTGATATGCATTACAATCCTCATAGGAATTGAATTGTGGGTAAGGATTGAAGTCTTGATATTGTTCCTGACTGTTGTAGAAATTCTGAGCATTGTTCCAACCAAAGTTGTACTCCATCTAGTCTCTCTCCTCAAAACCTGTTTAAGTTGTCTACCTCAAAGAACCTGTAGACACACTAAAGAAAGAAATACAAAAAGAAAGAAAAGAAAAATATATACAAAGATAAAATCCAAACTACAAGAAACAATTAACTCAAAATCAATATTGCTGCCTTCCCCGGCAGCGGCGCCAATTTGTTAGTAGTATTTTTGTGTGTTCGTTCTCAGGGAAGGACTAAATTTAACTCAAAGTTCAGGTTTCTTATCTCTTTACGTCTAGAAGTGTGTGAGAAGAATTTTTGGGTTTGTGTATTAACTAAATTAACCAAGAACTAATTATAAGCACTAAGAATTGATTCTAAACTGAGATTCAAATATGTTGGAAAACAATCTAAGAACTGGGGTTCTTCACTTGGTCTCAATACATGCTCAATATTAATGTGATATCTGTGTTCCTACCTTGCTGAAAACAATTCTTCTAAAGTTATACTGTACCCTCCCAGGCTACAATATAGTGCTTACAGCTACACCCTAATTGTCACTCCCATGATACAATCAAAGTATATCTATAAACTTTTAAATGCCAAGAATTATATGTCTCACAATTCTCCTATTAATCTCCCGATCTAATATTCAAATTATGTTTGTTAAATCATGTACTAAGATTGCAACTTCTCTCCCAAGCTTATTACAATCCCTAGAATACATTCAAAGGTTCATGACTCCCCTAATTGTGTTAAGATCTCATTAACAGATCAGCAAAGCAGAAAATCACATAATCAAGCATGCATGAATACCAAGGAATACTACCCAATCCTTAGATTATAGAATTAGTTAAGCATATTTAATAAAGAAAACATAATAATAATGATAATGAATGAAAACATAATATTGAAGAAAGAATTGAAGATCGAAAGTACCTTGATACGATTAAAAACTATGAATTCTTATGATTTACAATGGTAGGATGTGTTTAAATAGGCTCTACAAATCTTGCCCAACAAGAAATTGCCTTCTATTACAATTTGGATTTAAAGAAGGTACCCAAAACTGCCCAGAATACAATTAGAATTAGAAAAAGGGCAAAACAGTAAATTCCCAGTCTTCTTTTGCAAGAACACGTGCGCGATTTAATTCAGCATATTTCTTGCACTTGTTTCCTATCCCAGGTTGTAGAAAATCTCTCAAGCTTCGTGTGGGCAGTAAGATCGCTGAAAACAGACTTCTAGAACTCCAGATATGACCAAAACAGTATAAGCTGCGCAGCCTTCCCAGAAAATCCGAATTTTAATCAATTAATTCTCCAAGAACGATAGAAGCATCCACTTTAATCAACATTCTCGTAAATCTGCACAACTAAGCAAAACACATCAAAACTACAACAACTTGAGTCCAAAACAATCAATTTAAGCCGAACTGAGGCATTCGAAGTGGATATAAAATCCACTTATCAAATGGGTGACATTTTTTTTTGAAATCTGACTTTACTGTATTTTTCTCTATCTACCAACGATCAGTTTGCATACAATATGTGCTATATTCCGACACGATTTAAATTTTTTTTTTATTTAGTTTCTAGTTTCTAGCCTAATAGTGGTTTCTATTAGAGTAAGACTATATATATATATGTAGTTCAAAAAAGAGGTCGAAAATGACAACTGAAAAATGGAACTTTCTTATGCAACTGAATGCAACCACATGCAACTGAATGCAACTTTCGTTTTTCAGTTGAATAAGGCCCATGGCGGGGCCTTGCAACCCAAATCCACCAAAATCACACCACCTTTTTTAAAAAAATAAAAATTGCATGTGCTTGCATTCAGTTGCATGTTGTTGCTTTCAGTTGCATTCAGTTGAATATGGCCCCTGGCGGGGCCTTGCAACCCAAATCCACCAAAATCACCCCACCTTTTAAAAAAAAAAGTTGCATGTGGTTGCATTCAGTTGCATGTGATTGTTTTCAATTACATTCAGTTGAATATGGCCCCTGGCGGGGCCTTGCAACCCAAATCCACCAAAATCACCTCACCTTAAAAAAAAAGTTGCATGTGATTGCATTCAGTTGTATTCAGTTGAATCTGGGTGCATTCAGTTGCAACCCAAAATCCACCAAAATATCACCCCACCTTAAAAAAAAAGTGTTGAATCGGTTGGGCAAATGGCAAGGAGGAACCCAAATCCACCAAAATATCACCCCACCTTAAAAAAAATTGTCTTGAAGTCCACTAGGCAAATGCTGGGCAGCAAGGAGGAACCCAAATCCACCAGAATATCACCCCATCTTAAAAAAAAGTGTTGAAGTCGGCTGGGAAGAAGGTGGGGGGGGGAGGGGTTGACCTAATTTGTAGTATTTTTGCAATTTTGAAACTTAGTTTAGTAAAATTGCAATTTAGAAAGTATAAGATAGTAAATATGCAATTAATTAAAGAAGATGATATTTTTGTAAATAGTAATTTTAAATCTAGTATTTTTGCTAAATTCTCTTAATTTAATAATAAACTTTATTCATACCCATCATGTATTGACTTCATAAAAAAATATAATCTTGAAATCGAAATTTGTTACATAATTTCCAAGAAAAATAATTTTCAAGAAAAATAATCCAAAAATATATTCACATAACTGTATTAGAAATCGAAATTTGACATATGTTATGGAAAAAAAAATCACTTGGAAAGAGATTATTATTATGAAATAGAAGACATATCAGTTTTAAGGAATACATAATTAAAGTTTTCATTTAATTATATAAATTCTTCGGAAAAAAAAATCATAGATCTACAAATGTTATTACATTTACTTTCCTTTAAGATTCCATTAAACTTATTTTATAAAATTATTTTTATTATAGTAATAATTATTTAATTTTTATTTAGCATTTTGTAAACAAATACTCCACTACAATAATAAATTTTGAGGAGTTTAAGGAGAATCATAACAGATCATTTTTTTTAATTTATCTATATATCTAGGCATGATTGGAACAATTTCTATGTTAAAATAGTGAAAACAATTCAATAACTTTGCAAAATTTTCATATTTTTAAGTTGCACAAGTGCACAACAATATTGTTCCCATGCTATAATATGATACGTGGGCTATTGTTCTATAAACAACTAAATTATATAGAGAATTGTAGCATACCATTTTTTAAAAAAAAAATTTCAAACAAAATATAAAAAGTATTTTCTTTAATTTAAAAAACAAATAAAAAAATCAACCCGATGCCACGTCACCATATCCATGTCATCATCGATGATGTGTCACTACTACCACGTCAACAATGATGTCACCATTGCTGATGTGATAGTGCCATGTCATTACTGTCACAGCATCAATGTTGACGTGTCACGTCATCCGTGATGGCATTACTATTGTTACAGTCATTGTCACGTCAGCATTGATGGCGTAACAGTGATGACGTGGCGACGTCATCATTTGGTTCTATAACAGAATCAGAAAATCGATCTTTTAATTCTACTATATAATCAAAAAATTTGTAGTGTGTTGCATTTCTCTATATAAAAGGTTTTTGGTAGAGTGCTACTCATGATATGTTCATGATATGTGTTCTTAGTAAAATCGTGCATGTATGTTATAGTATAATTAGAGAAAAAGGAACCTGAGATTGACAAGGAACTTTTCCTGAGATATTTGAAAAATATGATTGAGCCCGCAGGGCTAATTAAAAAAATTTTAAAAAAATTCTGATTTTATAAAAATACCTATCCCATATTTACATACAAATCCCATATATCTCAGGAAATTACCTGAGATACATCTCATGTTCCCTAATCTTGTATAATTATGTGTCTTAGTAGAACTTGGTCTTCTATCCATTTATACTATTTATATATAACTGAAACAAACATGTTATAATTTATAATTTGGTTAATATCTTTCTTTTTAATTATCTTTTTCAATTACAACCTTATTTTTTGATTATCTTTTTCCATCACAACACAACCTCTTTTAAATTAAGTTAATGAAACCATTAGATTCAATCATAAAATTATTTTATATAATAATTTCAGTTTTGAATCTTATCAATAATATATATTAATATTAAGCAGATAGATTGGATTTGATATTTAATTGATCTCATGTTCAAATTTGATCAGCAACAATTAAAAATAAAACGTTTATAATATTATAATATTTATAGTATTTTTTAATTATTATATTATAATAAGTAAATTAAAAATATATTTGAAAGTAATCGTGCCTTTCACGAATTATAATCTGGTAATATATTATTAGTGAAATATATTATATTTTTTAGTTGTCAGAGTTTTGTATGATATCGTTGATTAACAAGAATAAATAAATTATATCTAATTACTTGTCGTTTCGATTTGACATTGTTGATTTATAACAATTACGATTGTTACATTTTAAAACAAATAAACGAAAATCACAAAATTAATAAAAATTTATTTTATTTTATTTTAATATTAAAATTACTATGAAAGTTTCAATATTTGAATTTTATCAATAACATAATATATTTAACATATATTATTAATCTTAAAAATACGAACATATACTTGTTGGAATCACTCCAGTAACATATTTTTACATTTTATTTTACTATCTTCTATAATTGATTTTGATATGGGCTGAAAGTAAGCCCTAAAGACACACTTAATGTTGCGTTAATTAAACCTAGATTGGTCCAAGGTTAAAGCCCATTAATGAGGCCCAAAACCCTAATTAAATAATAAATTCGTGGCTAATAAATCAACCAAATAAAAGACTCTGTTGTCGAGTCCAAAAGGAAATCAAATCATCTATGGAGTAGTCTCCAAGGCATACAACTCCTATAGTTATCCACCTCCCTCATGGAAAGATCTAGAATTGGGCCCAAATTGTATAACTTGCCCACCAAGTTACTAAACCCTAATTCCAAGGCTTCTCAAGCCTATATAAAGGGACTAACCCCTCATTCTAAAAGTGAGCATTTTTGGGCAGAGCTCCATACGTCACTCGCCACGTTTTAGGCTTAATCCTCGAATAAGGACATACAAGCCCCTACGTCACTACGCCGCGAGGGCGCATCAAGCCACGTAGGCAACTCTAGAACTACGTTTTGGCTTGATTCTTGATATTCATCAAGGTACGTAGGCATCTTGTTAGGACCGAGTTAGTCCCTGACAACAAGAGCAGCCATCATTAAAGCTCGAAACTCTCAATCCCTAGCAATCAATACACGAATTAATTACACCATACTTTTTATTCCATAACATTTGGCGCCGTCTGTGGGACCAGACGTCAACCATGGAAAATACACGGAGATAAAAAAATGGATGTGACGATCCACCAGCCTCAATACGCATTTTGAACACCTCTATTGGTATGCAATCCACATCTACTATTGTTTAAGGGTTGGATAATCCAGGAACAAGAATTTAAACGAGTCTCCAAGGAGATGGAGTCCAAAGAACGATTCTAAACTCTCCAAGGGCGGATCCCGAATCCCAAGCATGGCTATGCCCATAACAGGGTAGCATGATTACATGTCTCCACCTTGGTGCTTCCATCGCTAACAGATCAGAACCCCAGTTACGGGCTCCCACCCTAACGAGGGGATGATTCGTCACGTATTTCAAGGTTTGAAACCCCCATGTATAGCAGGAGGAAGAAGTCTCAATCCTACACTAGAGACGATGAAAGAACAATCGGACTAATGATCCACTTCCCTCGACTTCCAATCAGGGAACGACTCCCCAGAGACACGTCTCCAAGGGGTGATCCCCAAGGGGTAATCCAAAATCCACTAACCCAAGGAGCGAATCCCCAATTGTAGATGGTGGTTACACCTTTGATTATTGAACCACAAGGAGCACAGATTACCACCACCGTTGTGCTAATCTCAATAACTTAAAACCCCGTTTATGGGTTGTCACCATTCCCAATTGTTAATGGAACCATCGATTTACTCATGAGAAGTATGTACCTCAATACATTGAGGGCTTGGTCCCCTTGTTAGAAGAAAGCAAAGTCTCTCTGAATCATACGCCCAAGATGACTCCTCGTATGAGGAAGATGAGAAAGAGGACGTCTATTCTAACAAGAGATGTCAAGGCAAGTAGCCCACCGTAGGAGCAAGACGTTCTCAACCTTGAGAGACCCAAAGAACGGCTCTTTAGGCCATAACGAAAGGATTTGGGGGTTCAAATTACTCATCCGTAACAGCCGACTGTGGGTTCAATGAATTCAGGGACGAATCCCCTCCGGATAGTGGTGTCATCCCTCTAGCACCGTTAGGAGTATAGATGTCCATCTCCATCGTTACACGACGAACTTAGGTTCCCACCAATAGGACCTCGTTCATCGATGGTAGAAGTGGCCAACAACATGAGGCATTCGTGTCTCAGTGCATTCAAGGCCTAGAACACTAATGAAGGAGTCGTGTTTTTTTTTCGGACCTTATATATATTGTTGACGATTTATAATCCACTGATGAAGATGACTATCTCAGAAAAAGAAGACCAAAACAAGGAGCTCAAAGGAGGGTCAGGGCCTTCGTAGCCCCCAAAGGACCGGATCCCAAGACTTTAGGAAGGAGAAAACACGCTCATGAAGTGTATATCCAAAAAGTGAAGAAGGATCTGGAAATATAATAGCCTAGGCAGCCCCCAAGGACAAGGATCCCTTATGCTATTAATTCAAGTGGTACCCCTATGAAGAGAAGTGTTGATACACAAAGGGATGATCCCGATGATTCTATGCCTCTAGGAGATCATGATGATCCTATCCTATCATTCGCAAACAAGATAATGAATTCTCATATCTCAAGAAAATTCAAGACGCCCACCATTGAGGTGTGTGTTAGGGCAGGAGACCCCACTAATCATGTGAAGACATCCTCCAATGCACCACAAATTTAACCCGTGATTGACGTAGTCAAGTATAGGGCGTTCCCTCAAACCCTGGGGGGCATAACACAATGATGGTAAAGTCGGTTGCCCCCGAACTCAATCAGCTCCTTTAAAGGACTAAGAAGGGCATTCGTCGCCCCGTTTATTGATGGAAAGTTCATGAGAAACGTTTTACATCTCCATGAATGTAGAAAATGAATGAATCCTTGGGGGATTACATGGACCGAATCACTAAGGAAGCCTTGAAGGTCCCGAACTTGGATAATAGAGTAGATATCAAGGTAGATGAAAGAGTAAGGGAAGCCTCAACCCCTGATAGAGGCAATGCAGATAATAACAAGAAGCGAAGGTGGTCACGAGTAGAATGTTAAGGATATATATCCTCGAACAAGTAAAGACTCTTACTCTCCCTGGATGAAGAACAATCAAGGATCGAGGTTCACCGGCTATGCACATTTGTATACTTCAAAGAGCCAAATCCCGATGGACATTAAGAAACACAAGGGTCTATGATGGTTGAAACCACTAAGGACTGATCCCGGGAAGAGAAAAAAGAACCACTATGATCAGTTCCATAAGCCATTTGGGGATAATACTCACGATTTTAAACAGTTGAAACACAAGGTCAAGTTTCTGATCCAAAGAGCAAGATTGAATAAGTTCTCCAAGGATGGCCAATAGGGTAACGTAAGGCAGGATTATGAAGTAGAGATCATGAAAGGAAGGATGGAAATCAAGATTTCAATCCATAACCCCAGAGGGCCGATGATAAACATGATTTCTGAATACCCGATGACGGTCGGGAACACAAGGAGCTCTCATAAAGCTTATGCTCGAGAAGCTATGAACATTGTAGGGGAAGCTCTATAACGAGCAAAAACTGAAAATGGCATTTGCCTTTGATAATTCTGACTTGGAAGGGGTGAGGTGCCTCCATGATGGCCCGTTGGTCATAACACCTGTGATAGGCAACTCGCAAGTGAAAGGAGTCTCGGTAGACAATGGGACTTCAGTGGCTATCTCGAAGATGGGAAACAAAGATTCTCAATTGACCTCCTCCAACATGCCCGTGTATGGGTTCTATAGAGTTGAGTCAAGAGTTAAAAAAACTATTCGACTATCCAGGATAATAGGACAAGAGCCTAGGGAGGCCACTCATATGTCGAAACCTTTTGGTGGTTAAAGCAAATCCCGCTAACAATGTTATCCTTGGTAGGACAGGCTTGCATTCCTTTAAGGCGGTTGCCTCAAGCTAAGACATGAAGATCAAATTTCCTACAAGGAATATAGTTGATGAAGAAAAGAGAGAGCATTGCTATCCGGCCACCTTGAGGCCTGATGAAGTCAGGGGGCAGGTCCTCCCGATTGAAGACATGGATGTCCAAAAAGATCATAAACAAAGAGGAAAACCCACCAAGGGCTCGATCCCCTTTCCCTTAGTTCCTGAAGAACCTGAAAAGTTACCTACGTAGGGCATTGCTGAATGAACCCTTGAAGGGCAAATTGGATGCGTTCCTACAAGAGAACATTATTGTATTTGCTTGGACAGTAGCTGATATATGCCAAGGGTCGATCCCCAATTAATTACGTAAACTAGACGTCCCCCCGAATAGGGAAATGATGAAATGGAAGAAAAGAAACTTTGATTCCAAGAGGCAGGAAAGCCAATAGAGAGTGACAGATGTGCATGGACTTCATTAATATGAATGATGCATGTCTCAGGACTACTTCCCCTTACCAAGGAACGATACATTGACCAATGCAGCAGCTGGTCATGAAATACTAGGATCAAAGTGCATAAAGGTGAAGTCCCGAAGGGGCAACATATCAAAGATAGAGGAATAAGAATTCTGAGCATCTTATTGGGAATACTATAGAAGTCTATGTAAATAACATGTTAATCAAGAGCCTCGATAAGGCACATCACATTGAGCATTCTCATGAGGTGTTTGAGGTGTTAAGACACCACGAGATGATATTGAATCTGACTTAATGCGCCTTCAGCATAAGACCAAGAAAAATCTTGGGTTTGATGGTCTCCATGCATGGAAATTGAGGCCAACTGTAACGCCCCCAAATCCGAGGTCAGAGATTCAGGTCGTCACGTCACCATCCAACCATATCATACCTGTATTAACTTTACAACTCAACAATACATCCATCCAGACCTCTATCTTACACACAAACAAGTTAGAGCCTCAGAAACGATAATCAAAAGTAACACTAAATATTACAATTCATCTGTACAATCTAGAATCTTGCGCACTTCCATTTATACAACTACACTTGAAGACAAGTCTTACTATTACAGTTGAAAACCTATCAGACTTACTCTGTAGTATTTATCAGGAACTAAATCATCTCAGGGGTAAATCTTCTACTCCTCTTCTGCTGGTGCGGAGTTAACCGATCAAATTCTTCTCTTTCTGAAAAGTTTTTATAAAGCAAGAGTGAGCTACATAATGCTCAGCAAGTTCACCATTTTGAAAAATAATAATGTGGTTTATTTTGAAAACATTCCCAACTGTATGGGCATATATCTCAGATTTCAAAACATAATTGGACAATATATATGTCCGAGTTTGAATAAAACATTTATACTCACTAAGGAGCTTTAAGAATAACATATGAACCCTTTATAAGGTTCCCATTTCAACATATCTCAAGTTTTAAAGTATATACATATGAGTATATCATTTTCGGCAAAATACTCTACGGTTAACATACTGTACAGGGAATACATCATTGCAAACCTCTTTCCTTCCATTAGCTTAGAAGGTTTCTCATTCAAAAGCATTTCATTCTTTGAAATAATTGCAAGAGTGCACTAACACGTGCCAATCTTTATAGAAAATCTTGCAGTTCTAGATACTGCACGATGTCAATATTTTTCTTATCAAAAGCCACACTATCGGCAACTTGGCACTTAGGCCCAAGAAGTAGTGTTTGAGAATTTTTCCAAAGTGGAGGATGGGACTGGAAGAAAACATAAAAACCTGACAGGGATTGACGATGATCAGTCGCCACATCCAAGTCCAATAATCCGCGGGTCTTCTCTACCGGTAGAAGGATAGAAACTACGTCCGTAACTATCCTCGGGTGAAAACTACATCCGTAATCACCCTCGATGAAAACTACATCCGTAATCATCCTTCGGCAACACCTGGGCCGAAATAATAATTGATGGACCGCCTGGCTCACGGCCGCTTACACATCCCGGGAATCGTTCGTCAACGGTTCCCACACCTGCCAGAGTCCCTTTTTCTTTTTCTTTTAAAAACTTTATTTTGAATGAAAACTGAGTAGTTGAGGTCCGACATCAGTCGACCGATGATTCTTGAAATCATACAAGAAGCAAACCTGACCGGGGGTTTTCGAAAATGTTTTGAGTTCGAAAGAGTTCGAGTTTGAAAGTGCTAAAGGTATCTTGGATTAGCTTTGTCTTTAAAATAATGAACAATAATTAATAAATTATATTTTAAGATTTAGTATTAATAATTAATAAAATAATTATTTAATTAAATAAACTTTTAATCCAAGATAGGTATTTTGAGTATTTATGAAGATATAAAAATAATTACTTGAGTATACGATACTTCCCGAATGGCCCTTCGGGTTTTTGCAATTTAATTACGATATAATAATATACCGCTCCCCGGTCAATAGTATATACGGACCGCTACGACCTCTATTGCTAGAGTCGTTGTCCGAAGAAAACATTTCATTCTAAGTTCAAGGGGTGCAAACATATATGTACTTATACATCTCAACTTCATCGGTACTTCGATAAACATAAACATTTGATATGATTGAATACTACAAACACAACAGTGAAAGTCCTTGTATATGTAAGTTTTGAAAAGTAAACTTGCATAGGTAGAATCAGGAACATAATATCTTGAAAATAAATGCTTAGGGTTGGAAAACTTGCCTTGGGAAGGTTGGGGTGGTTGGGCTCGTGGAGTGGAGCGACAATCTATAAATATCCAATATTCGCTCGTTAGTATCTTAGCAACACCACTTAATCATAATGTTTTAAAGAATACAAGACCATCTTAGCGACTCCACCATTTGACCCACTAACCCTCCTATATGACCATGTCATCACATTATCACATTCTTTACCCATTCGACTCAAATCTATTCCTCAAACTCGAAACTCAAGTGAATACTCTTAAAACTACTTTAAACTAATCTCCTAAGTGGTTTTTCACTTGCGCGTATTTTACTCCAACATTTCTATAAAATTGAAAAATACATATTTTAATCCAATTCTTTTTGGGTAGCCTTCACCACTTCATGTACTAACTTCTCTAATTTTTCCATGATCCTACATAATTTTTTAGGGGTTTAAACAAGGTTCACAAGGGGACCATTTAGTGCAGTCCGGATTCTAGAAACACATTTCACTTCTCAGGCCATAACTCAAAATATATACATCACCTAGTCATGAACCTTATATTTCTGGAAACTACATTCAAATACCTTTCCAACAATATATATTAGGACTTCAGGGGGAAAGATTTAGGGGTTCAAAACCCTCCTACAAGACAGTACAAGTTCCTGGAAAAATACTCAGCATGCTTATACCACTTAACCAACCAAGAATCTTATATACACATCACAACCATCATCTAATCCACCAAGATCATACTTTATAACATACATGGAGTTACATACACTAACCACAAGCTTAAAAATCACAACCACAACATTTAAACTCAAGATCTACATCATCCATAACTTATATGTCCAAGATTCACACTAATAACCATGGATCTAACATTAAACATCACAAATACTACATGGCCAAGAGGGGTTAGGGTTTTTATACCTTCTTGATGTTCTTACAATCTCAAACAAGCTTGGTTAACCTTGGGGAAGCCTTACTCTATCCTCACCATCTTCAATCTCACCAAAGAAATCAAGAACATGGAAGTGGGTTTCCTGACTGGAAAAACATGCCCCAAAGATCAGCCAAAACGAAGCCCTTGCACTCGTTTTCTGGTCGAGGCTCCTGAATGAAAGTTGTAGAGAGTCTTAACAGCTTTCTAACCATATAAAGAACAAAAAATTTCATTGAGTAATGAAGTCTCTAGGCCCGTTTTAGTGAGCTCCTTTCCTGCTGGGCAGAATGGAGTATTTGGTGTTTGTTTTGTTTGATTAAAGTGATAAAGTGATCAATAATGCTTGATATTTTCACTTGGATGCATCTTATCTTCTTGCCATGTGGTGTCATCTCCTCATTGGTTCATTTGGATTACCTTTATCCATCCATAATTGCAAGGAAGTCCCTTGCTTTATACATATTGTTTCCCAAGTCCTTCCTTCCTTTTCTTATTTGCACCAAGGGGCTTCCCTTCTTGTATATTTACTAAATCAATATGTTACAACTTATATGTTGCACTTCATTGTAATAGTGTGGACCAATACCTCAAACAATCGTTGTGTCCAATTTTCTTTGTATTTTCTCTTTATCTCAGAAAAAAATTCTCGCGGTTTCTCAATTGTTCTCATTTCCTTTAACTCTAGGATTTTATTCTCAATTCCATTTTCCTCTCATAATATATCCTTCCTTGGACTTCTAATATTTACTATCCTCAATTCATGATTCGCTCGCTTGATCGCTTAATCTCGTTATAAAGTCTCAGCGGTTTCTAGAACGTTCGTTTCACTATCTCAGGGGTTTTGGTTCTAAATTCTCGAATCAAATATAATAAAATCCTGACATAATTAAATCCTTAATTCCTCAAAATTAATATCTCATTTCTTGAATATAATAATATATAATTCACTTCCCGGTCAAATATTACACCAGAATACAAATTGGAATTTCTGAATTCCGATCGTCTTTATATACACTTATTTGCTCCGTAAATCACTAATATGACTTCGAAATATCCATACCATGTCTTGTACATAGGGTGGCGTGAAAATTTTCTTGGTCCTTAAAATCACTATTCATCCATAAATTACTATTCACGCATGACAAACACTATTCACGTATATAATTATTCTTAATAAGAAAAGTTTTAATTCTACCGAAAATCTGGGTTCTTACACCAACCCTGATAAGAGTAGAGCAATCCTTGACATGGAACTGCCCCATGTTGACATAACCAAATTACGGAAAGTTATTGTATCTATACTTGGCTGTACTTAATACAGCTTTGAGTGTCGTCCTCGCGAAAAAGGAAAACAAGGTTCAGAAACCCATTTGTTACGGGAAAAAGGTCTTGCATTGGACAAAGTAACCACAATAAATCCCCAAGCACTCACTGACTTCGTGGTTGAATACATCAGTAACAACCAAGAAGTCGGGCAGGGGGGAAGCTTCATAGGGGCCATGGCCCCCCCTAGGGTTCTCGTAATATTATTAATATATATTAAAATTTTATATAAATTTATATTTTCACTTATATATTTTTGTTAAAAAAAATTTGGCCCCTGCTGAATTAAAATTTTGGTCCTTACAAAATAAAATTTTTAGCCCATCAAACTTCTAATATTAATATTTATTAGATTCCTTTCAAAAAATATTTATTAGATTTAATTCAAATTTTTTTTTTTATAAAAAAACCCAATTCAAATTAGAAGTAAATTAAAATAAACAGAGCCCAACCCAAGACATACTTCATACGTTTTTTAAAAAAATTAGGTGTGCCTCTTGACTTCTCCCATCTCTACAAGACGTCAAGACTACAATTACAACCCTGAAGTCCTGAAGACCTGAACCCTGCCTGGCTGCCTTCTCCCGAGGAGTTATCATTTTCTTTGATAATTGTTAACATACGCTGAATCACTCGCAGACTCACTCAAATTCTCAATTCACATTGAATTATTCAGGTAGGTATTATTTTACTTGTTTTGTTTGTGTTAACTCATAACTGCTTGATAAAAGTCTTCTTAGAAATTAGAATTATTGTATGTGATTGACAAGAGCTCTATTACTCTGTTAATTTGTTAATTGTTACTTAATAGTTTGTTAGCTTCTTTTGTACTAATAATATGCTAAATTGCTAATATATTTGTTCACTCTACTGTAGATTATCTCTAATGGCTAAGCAAGTCAAAATTGATTCCTTATTCAAAAGAAGAATAAATCATGGTTTTGAAGTAAATGAGACTCCCTCACATGCCCAAAATGCTGAAATTTCTGAACTTGAAAATCGACCTCAAAAGTCTCAGAGAATGGAACTTGAGCCAACTGAAATTACACAAATTAATTCAGTTGAGCGAGATCCAGGAAAAAGAAAACAAATTTGGGAATACACATTGGAAAAGCGTGATGAAATTCGACGTGCATATTTAAGTCTTGGTCCATATCAACCTAAACTCATTAAGTACAAAAAATCTGGGCCGTCCTCTCATCCTCGTCAATTTCAACCTCACTGGTTTCAATTATTTCCATCACGGTTAGAGTATTCTCCTCAAGTAGATGCAACATTTTGTCTTCCTTGTTTTTTATTCAATAAGTTGGATGGGCATAAAGCTTTCACGGTTGATGGATTTAAAAATTGGAAAAAAGTCAGGGATGGAAAATATTGTGCTTTCTTGAGTCATATTGGAAAGGATCGCGATTCCTATCATAAGCTTTGTGAACAGGCCTACGAGGATTTGAAAAATCAGGCACAACATTTGCCACAAGTCCTTATGAGGCAAACATCAAGCCAAATTGCTGAGAATCGGCTACGGCTTAAAGTTTCAATTGATGCAATTTTGTATCTTGCCTTGCAGGGATGTTCTATGAGAGGTCACGATGAAAGTGCTGAATCAACCAATCGAGGTAATTTTATTGAACTTGTAAAGGCCTTTGCTTCTTACAGTGAGAAGGTTTCCAAAATTGTTCTTGAAAATGCTCCAAAAAATGCCTCCTATATCTCTTCTGATTCACAAAAAGAAATTCTACAAATTGTAGCGGAGAAGGTAAAATGGTTCATTCGTGATGAAATAGGGGCTGAGAACTTTTGCATCATTGTGGATGAAGCTAGTGACAAGTCACGAAAGGAACAAATGGCAATCGTTTTAAGATATGTAGACAAAGACGGGCTAATAAGAGAGAGATTTTTCGGAATTGTTCATGTTCCAGACACCACCTCTTTGACATTAAAGAATAAAATCCTTTCTGTTCTTTCTCACTACAATTTGGATATTAAAAATGTGAGGGGTCAAGGCTATGACGGTGCAAGCAACATGAGAGGGGAATGGAATGGCTTGCAAGCTTTAATCTCTAAAGAATGTTCTTATGCTTACTATATTCATTGTTTTGCACATCGATTACAGTTAGCATTAGTTGCTGCATCTAAAGAAGTCATTCTTGTTTATCAATTCTTTACCAAATTGACATCTATTGTGACTTTTATACTAGGTTCTTGTAAGCGTAGTGATGAACTTAAAGCTGCTTATGCTAGTGAAATTGCTTCTTTGGTCGAAATGGGTGAAATTGAAATTGGTACAGGGCTTAATCAGATTGGTAATTTGCAGCGGCCTGGAGACACTCGATGGAGTTCTCACTTGAAGTCTATTACTAGTTTGATTAAATTTTTCAATGCTACATGTGCCACATTAAGCCGACTTGTAGATGATGGATATGCTGCCTCTCAACGGGGAGAAGCGCATTCAGCTCTTGAGGCCATGAATTCTTTTGAGTTTGTCTTCATATGTTTCTCATGAAGGAAATCATGGTGATTACTGATTCTTTATGTCAAGCTTTACAACGCAAATCCCAGGATATATTAAATGCATTGCATCTTGTTGCAAGCACGAAAGATCTTATACAGAACTTTAGAGATGTTGGATGGGAACTCTTTCTTTCAAAGGTATAATTTTTTTACACATACATTTAATGTATAAGAATTTAGATAACTTCCATTTTACACATTTAGACTCTGATGAACTCTAACAATTACTAAATTTTCTTGTGAAGGTAATTTCATTTTGTGAATCCCATAACATTGATGTTCCTGAGATGACTACATTGTACGTGGCAAGGCGAGGTCGTGCTCGTCATCAAAAAGATAATGTCACTGTTGAGCATCATTATCGAGTGGACATATTTTATGTTGTCATTGATTCTCAATTACAAGAACTGAACCACAGATTTAGTGAAAAATCTGTAGAGTTGCTTGGTTTAAGTTGTGCTCTAGATCCAAGAGAATGGTGTAAAGGCTTTAAAGTGGATGACATATGTAAACTAGTGCATAAATATTATCCAGAGGACTTCACAGAGGTGGAAAAAGAACACTTAAGAGTTCAGTTACATCATTTTGAGAGTGAAATTACAAAATCTGAATTTACTAGCCTATCTAGTATTTCTGAGTTGTGCCGATGGTTGGTACAGTCAAGAAAGTTGGATATTTATCTATTTGTTTATAGATTAATTAAGTTGGTGTTGGTTTTGCCTGTTTCAACGGCTACTACCGAGCGCGCTTTTTCTTCAATGAATATCATCAAAACAAAGCTTCGGAACAAGATGGGTGATGGATTTCTCGATCATTGTATGCTTATCTATATCGAAAGGGAAATAGTCAAAACCTTCAGTACTGATTCAATTATAGATGGATTTCGTGATTTGAAGGAACGTAGAGCGCTACTATAAGTGTTTGAGTAGTACTTTTATGTATTTAATTTTTTGAATACTTTATTGTGTTGATGAAAAAAAAATTTTGGCCCCCCTTGTGAGTGTTTGCTGGCTTCGCCCCTGAAGTCGGGGGCATGAGGTAGCACCCAAGGAGGACAAGGAATTAGAGAAGAAAGATTGAAGAGCAGTACTCAAGAGTATCAGATGCTCAGTTTTGATGGAGAATCAAAAATAAAGTCAGAACATACCCCGATTGGCTCATGCTTGAGTATGCCTCGAAGCTGGATTTCCCAACGACAAACAACGAGGTTGAACGCAAAGCCGTGATAGCCATACTTGGTTTGGCCGGAGCCCCGAGGGTCAAAACCTTAAAGTCTGTGGAGACCCAAGATCGATAGTACCAAAAGTGAATGGTGAGTTCGAGGTCAAGGCCGGATCCGTGACAAAATACTTGAAGCTTGACTCAATCCAATGAGTGTTACGAGGGAGGAAAACGTAAAGGCTGATGTCCTATCTATGTTTCCCTCCTTGGAGATAGAGAATAATGTTGAAAGTTCTTACTTCAAAGTCTTGGAGACCCAAAGCATTGATAGAAAAGATGATAACACCTATAGGTATGAAAAGCCGTTGGATAGATCCTACAGAGGCTCTCCAAGAAACCGGTTGGTTACCCGACAATGCCTTGGAGGCACGAAAGTTGTCAATAAGAACACTGAGGCCTCAACACGCAAATTTATCCTTGAAAGAAACTCATCTGGAAATATGGGGGCAGTACTCGGGGGGGGGGGGGAGGACCCTTGCCCAAAAGATGACCCGATTTGGATTCTACTAGCCAGGCATGATGGCTGATGCCAGAAGTTATGTGCGATCGATATCCAAAAACACGCAACTGTTGATCAATCCCCTAAAATGTTGAAAACCATTTGTTCCACCATTCATAGTGGCAAATGCCCAGAGGAAGTTCCTGATAGTTTCAATTGATACCTTCATGAAGTAGACTGAGGCTAAACCCCAAGCCTAGAAAACCATTAAGTAAATGACACAATTCCTGTGGGAAAGTGTGATACATAGATATGGACTTCCACCAATCCTTGTAGCCAGAAATGGATGACAATTCAAAAAACGAGGCTCTTACAAGCTGGAATTGTTTGAAATAAATGCGGTGCCTAGACTTGGCACACCCCAAACCTCAAGGGTTATCGTATCTGAGCATCCGATTAGGACACTCCACCTGATCAGACTAAGTGGAAATAAGGTTCGATGAAACCACAAGCTTCTAGCTCTAAGGAATTGAAGGCTCTAATAAGCCAATGTTCCATGAAATTGAAGGCGCATCAAGTGAGCAATCAAACTAGGAGAGAATTTGATGTTAAGTACAAGCCTAGGACGACCATCAAGCCCAGGCTCTAGCTAACTTCGTGGTTAAATATACCATTGACAACCAAGAAGTCGGGGGGCAGGAGGTAATAGACCAGGAAGGTCAGCAAGGTGAGAAGCTCCTAGAAGAGGAGAAGAAGTATTGGATGCTCTATTTTGAGGTAATAGACCAGGAAGGTCAGCAAGGTGAGAAGCTCCTAGAAGAGGAGAAGGAGTATTGGATGCTTTATTTTGATGGGGCATCAAAAACAAGAACCAGTGGTACAGGTTTAGTTCTGCAAAGCCCCGATGGGTTCGCAGTCAAGTATGCCTTGAAGTAGGACTTCCAAACAACCTACAACGAGGTAGAGTATGAAGCTCTGATAGCCGGCCTTGGATTGACAAGAGCCCTGAGGGTGAAGAACTTGAAAGTCTGTGGAGACTCAAAGCTGGTAGTCTCATAAGTCGATGGAGAGCTTGAGGATAGAGAAAAGAATATGGTCAAATACTTTAGGGTTGTGAAAGCTGCGATAGCCTAGTTCGACAAGTGCTACATTGAGTATATATCCCAAGGGAGGAGAATACAAAGGTCGATGCCTTATCTCGGTATACTTCTTCAAAGGTCGAGACCCATTCTGGGAGCGTCTACTTCCAAGTTCTGAGAACCCCTACAATTATTCTAAGCTTATTGCCCCTATCGGGATAGAAGGATGCTGGATAGATTGTATCAAAGCACACCTTAAGAATGGCTGGTTGCCAAACGATGCCGGAGGTAGGGAAGCTAGCTGTAAGGAACTAAAGGCTCGAAGAGGCCACGTTCCACCCGACTGAAGGCTCGTAAAGGCCCCACTCCATCCAAATGAAGGCTCGTAGAGACCGTGTTTCGTCCAACCAAAGGCTCGAAAAGACCACGTACCATCCATTTGCATGGAGTTAGAGCTCAAATCGATTCGATATATTGTAAGCTCAAATCGGAGTAACGAGCAAAAAAATATGGATTTTTCAATACTCATGGAATAAGCAGGCCTAATAATCGAGTTAAAGGACAAAAATGTTACCTCAATCCATGTCTTCAGGGGATGGAATTTCAAGTCACGATTGACCTCCTCTAGGTCTCAGAGGTAAGGTTGTGATGACCCAAAACCTAGGACAAACGAGGCTTTAAAAAGACTTCAATCGAGGTCGTAAGCCTCACGACCAGCTCAAAGTAGAGGCCTTATACGACCTCAATCCATGTCTTGGATTGAGGTCTGAAACTTCACGATCTTTGAAAAATTGGGCCAATACACGACCTCAATCCAGCTCTTGGAGTGAGCTGTAAAGCTCCACGATCATGTCAAAATGAAGGCATTTAAAGATCACAATCCAGCTCTTGAATCAAGGTCAAAGCACTTCAAGACCTCAATGTAGGTTATAGTTGAGGTCTGAGCATTCGACGACCTCAATCCAGCTCTTAAATTGAGGTCTAAAGTCTTTCGACCAGCCTCAATTGAAGGCCTTACACGACCTCAATCCAGGTCGTGGATTGAGGTCGTAATCCTCGTGACCAGCCTAAATTGAAGGCCTTACACGACCTCAATCCAGGTCGTGGATTGAGGTCGTAAGCCTCGTGACCAGCCTAAATTGAAGGCCTTACACGACCTTAATCCAGATCGTGGATTGAGGTCGTAAGCCTCACGACCAGGCCTTAGAGCTGAGGTCCTGAAGACCCCAGACCTGGACAATTTGAGGGTTTAGTTAGACCTCAATTCAGGTCTATCAGGGTTAGGACCCCCACACAAATTACAAGAAAATATTATTATTTAATAATAATTTGTAATTTTTTTTTATTTATTAATAAAAATCGATCGGAGTTTATTCAAGCAAAATTTTATCCGGGTAGGACAGCCCTGATTCGGGTATAAAAGTTATTCAAAATTTGAATAAAATAAATAATATTAGTTAATAATATTATTTTTGAAAAAAAAAGGAAAAAGGTCACGACCTCAAATGAGGTCGCAACTGACCTCCAAAAGTGCTACGACCAGGGACAAATTTAAAGCTTGGACGATCTCAAATGAGGTTGGGAGGAAAAGTCCAATTTAGTACCCCCTACTCTTGCCATGTTCATAAAAATAGTCCCTGAAAAATTATGAAAGATACCCGTGGGTACAAGAAAATTCCTAAAATTATAGAAATAATTAAGAAAAATACTCGTGGGTATAAGAAAATTCATAAAATATAAGGAATAATTACGAAAAATAACTGTGGGTACATAAAAATTCCTAAAATATTAGGAATAATTAAGAAAAATACCTGTGGGTACATAAAAATTCCTAAAATATTAGGAATAATTAAGAAAAATACCTGTGGCTACATAAAAATTCCTAAAATATTAGGAATAATTAAGAAAAATACCTGTGGGTACATAAAAATTCTTAAAATAGTAGTAATAATTATGAAAAATACCTGTGGGTACATAAAAATTCCTAAAATATTAAGAATAATTATGAAAAATACCCTTAGGTACAAGAAAATTCCTAAATTATCAGGAATAATTAATAAAAATACCTGTGGTTACAAGAAAATTCCTAAAATATTAGAAATAATTACGAAAAATACCTGTGGGTACATAAAAATTCCTAAAATATTAGGAATAATTAAGAAAAATACCTGTGGGTACAAGATAATTCCTAAAATATTAGGAATAATTACGAAAAATACTTGTGGGTACATAAAAATTCCTAAATATTAGGAATAATTAAAAAAAATACCTGTGGTTACATAAAAATTCCTAAAATATTAGGAATAATTAAGAAAAATACCTGTGGGTACAAGAAAATTCCTAAAATATTAGGAATAATTACGAAAAATATCTGTGGGTACATAAAAATTCCTAAATTATTAGGAATAATTAAGAAAAATACCTGTGATTATACAAAAATTCCTCAAAACATTAGGAAAGGTACAGAAAAATATGAGGAAAATTATAGAAATATTTTCTTGACAAATTGAGCAATAATTTGTGCTAATAGTGCATAAAAGCTCTATGAAAATGTCGAAATTGCTAAAAGCAAGCACAAGTTAAAGCCGCGAATAAGGCAAATCGTCGTAAATGTGTAGGTCGCTTCACACTTTACAATAAGACGATATATGTGAAACACTAGTGTAAACCAAAATCCCTATATAAGGGTAGGAAAATTAAGAAGTCCCAGGTAAGGGATAAAACCCATTAATGAGGCCCAAAACCCTAATTAAATAATAATTGCGTGGCTAATAAATCAACCAAATAAAAGACTCTGTTGTCGAGTCCAAAAGGAAATCAAATCATCTATGGAGTAGCCTCCAAGGCATACAACTCCTATAGTTATCCACCTCCCTCATGGAAGGATCTAGAATTGGGCCCAAATTGTATAACTTGCCCACCAAGTTACTAAACCCTAATTCCAAGGCTTCTCAAGCCTATATAAAAGGACTAACCCCTCATTCTAAAAGAGAGCGTTTTTTGGCAGAGCTCCATACGTCACTCACCACGTTTTAGGCTTAATCCTGGAATAAGGACATACAAGCCACTACGTCACTACGCCGCGAGGTCGCATCAAGCCACGTAGGCAACTCTAGAACTACGTTTTGGCTTGATTCTTGATATTCATCAAGGTACGTAGGCATCTTGTTAGGACCGAGTTAGTCCCTGACAACAAGAGCAGCCTTCATTAAAGCTCGAAGCTCTCAATTCCTAGCAATCAATACACGAATTAATTACACCCTACTTTTTATTCCATAACAGATTTTTTATTAAAAAGGTCTATAATTAAAATATAAATAATACAATAACAAACTTCAAAAATAATCCGCAAATATTAAAAATAATTTGTGTATAGTACAAGTTAAAAGTTAGAAATGCCTTTTAGAATTGGTGAATATTTTATACCCGTTACTATTATTGTTGGAGTTGCTCTTATCCGCTATGGTCATCATAATAGAAGTCTATAAATAGTCTCAAATGTACAAGCATGCATCAAAAAAATTGTAGTCAACTAGAGATCTCTAAGTTTCCTGATATTCATGGGAAAAGTATAGTTGCTGTCTCCATCAAGCAATTGATTGGCAATAATAAGGTTTGCAGCCTCACTAGGGTGGTAAGGATCCCAGAACACATACTTGTCGCGATCCCTACACATACTAGACCCAGGTTTACAAGGCATGATTCCCCCAAGCTTACCATTTCCACAACAAGCTCTACTTGCAGTTTCAAAACCTGCACAGAGTTTATATATACTTAACAAAAATTATTTTATTTGAATTTTACGAGTCTTCTAACAAAGACATTTTACCGACGTAGCAATTTAAAATATTAGCCTACCATATTTTTTATGGTTTGTTATGACATCCATCACTAGATCGTAAACATTTGCAAGAACAAATGTTGCTCCATCGAGAGTTTTGTTTAGCTCAAGCACAAGAGTTTTTAATCTGGCATTGTAGCGACGGGCCATTCTGTTTGGTAATGCCACACACTGAGTTTCATTCAACCAATGTATATTCTTCTGGTAAGGAATGCAACCTATTGGTGCAACATTCCCAATTACAAACTTTCTTGCATCTAGTTGGTAAAGTCTCTGTTGCAAAAATCAGATATGTGAGGTAGATTCAATAACTAAAAAATTAGAAAGCTGGGGATTTTTCAGCACTTACATTAAGTTGTTGTTTCAAATTTTCATTTAGTTCAGCTATGAAAGCATCTGGGCTCGTTAATATTCTTTCGCCTACTGAGAGGATCGGAAGCAGATAGTTGTTTAGAAAATCGTTTGAGCCAACTACTATAGGAAAAACTGAATTTTTCTTAATGAATTGTCTAGCTTTGGTTGTACCCAACAATTCATCAATACGTTTCCTCGTAATATTGAAATAATCAATTTGGGTATGCATTGAAAGCCTATCTATCTGCAAAAACAAAAATGTGTAGCAATATATAATGGCATATTCTTGGACGCAATTTTACAAGTTTTCGTGATGGAGTTTTGAGTACGAACTTACAAATATAGTTCCAGTGGCACTCAAAATTCCACCACCTCCTGATGCATAATTAACTCCATGCAGTATATTTCTGTTGGGAGGATATGGTCCCAGAAATGGCAGAGGATAGTATGGTCGCCCCAGTTTTTCCCCTAAAAGTATTAAAATGTTGAAGAACAGAAAACAATCTCACTAATCATAAAAAGACGAAGAAATTTTATTTACATATTTACAAGAATATCAGATGAAGCAAAAATGCAAATATCAGTTGTTTGTACGATGGCCTACCAACAATGTCCAAAATGGTTCTTCCATTGGTGAACCGGCCAGTGGGAGTTCCCCCGGAAGCTTTGAAATCAATACCATTTGGTCTGACATTAGCCTTAGACAATGTTGCCAGATAGTTATTGTTTCCAGCATCCACCAAAGAATCTCCGAAAATGAATAAAGCTCCATTTTCGAGTTCATCACTTCCCTTCCCGAATAAGCCCAGATAAATGATTATGAAAAAAATAACTGAAGCTACAATATTACAGTTGTCCGTGGCCATGTCTTCTAATTCCAAGAATTTACGTTTCGGGAATCTATGGATAGTAGTTGTAGGTATTACATTAGGCATGACCATGCTCTTGTGAAGCAGCAGCAAATTAATTGAGGAAATTCAAAGAGAGGTAGGTCAGCAACACTAATAATATGTAGTATATGTCAAAACATGCATGGGCCAAGAGAAACTAATTTATTTTACATCAAGCTAAAGCCCACTGCACCACTAAAGATGTAATCTTGATTCTCTTCATTACAGCATGGTTTAGAAGTCCTGAGAAATTTATGCAGAATATGAAAGTGAAAATCTTTAGTTCTGCATTATGAATTCTTGACACATAGGTTTTACGTATACATTTCTTTGTTAATTTTTTTTACCACTTTGGATGTTGTGCACTGAAAATCTGTATACATTTACAGAAACAATAGAATATGTAAATAACTATTGAGCAGTACAAGAACTATTAGTTTGTTTTTTTTTCCTCAACAAATTGAACAAGCTTGATTTTTTTCCCCTTACACTTGGCTAAACAAGGGTACATCATTTTGGTATTGTCAATTGTGAGCTAGAATTCGACAATCTTGATTGCTTTCTTGTAGGTGCTCTGTGTGGTTTTACTTGGCCCTGTCACTGTTTCACCAATTACTGAGTTATTTGAATTTGAAAGCTCCAAGTTGAGTTAGAAAAATTTCTTTTCCTCTTCCTTCCTAGCTTTCTCCTGAAAAATCTGGTATTATCTGTTGTAGGGAGAATTTCGTTACAACACGAAATTGGAGGTTGCTGGATTTATGGAGCAAAATACGGATATTTTGCTATGAACATGAAGAACATGGGAGGAGATTGGTGTTTGTTTGTGGCTGATCTTGTTGATAGATAGTCAGGGGTGAGCTGAGGCGTATCCAAACAAGGTGCCTACGTACCCTATTTATAGGGATCAAGCCATACGTAGTTCTTGGAGAAGATGTTACCTAGGCGGACTAGGGTTTTAAGAGATAAGCCATAGTCCAAGCCCACTCGTTTAGGGCTGACGTGGCAGTGAGCCATCAACCCTATCCGTGATCCATGGCCCAGCTGTGGAAGCCCCTAGTCTCGAATGGATAGAATTGGCTAATAAAGAAGTAACAAGCGCCTTGCATGCGACCTCGAGGAGTCAGGCCATGCGAAGCGAACCCTAGTGTCCAGCTACTCATGCGACCTCGAGGGGTCAGGCCATGAGCCTTCCAGAGTAGAGGAGATAGTGATCTCGCTGTAGTGACCCCGCATTGGAGGTTATGTGCGAAGCGATCCCCGGGTAGCGACCCCGGTAGATGCGACCCCGAGGCTGAGCGGCATGAGAGGCGCATAGGCCTAGCGTGAGAGGCGCAGAGGCCTAGCGTGAGAGGATAGACAAGGTGCTCCTGTAGCGAGGTGGCCTTGTTACGCGAGGTGGCCCTGTAGCGAGGTGGCCCCGTAGCGAGGCGGCCCTGTAGCTAGGTGACCTTGTAGCGAGGCGGCCTGTAGCGAGGTGGCCTTGTAGCGAGGCGGCCTGTAGCGAGGTGGCCTTGTAGCGAGGCGGCCCTATAGATGCGACCTCGAGGCCGGGCTAGCATGAGATGCCTAGAGGCCTAGCGTGAGACGCCTAGAGTAGCAGCAGGAGGTCATAGTGAGGCGACCCCTAGGGCGGGATCATGTCTTCGAGAGATTGTCTTCAAATAATATGATGAGATAAAGGTGAGGCGATCCCTGACCGGGCCTCACGCCTTGTTGATCCTTCTTCAATATTTAAGCCCATTAGTAGATAATTGAGCCCATTAAGAGAGGTGGTTGAGCCCATTAAGAGAGGTGGGCCCCTTGCATAGTCGTTTGAGCCTGTTTAGGATCTATGCCGAGATTCGGGCATAACAACTACCCCCCGATTCCACATTGCCATTATGAATGCAATGTGGAATCAAGTAAAGTGACGCCTTCCAGTTGATGCGAAGCCATGTATATGTTAGTGATGGTGACCTCGAAGGGTTCTTCCAAGCACAATATGGTCCTGCAGGGATCTTGAGAGGCGACCTCATAGGGCCTCGCGGTCATAAATTGTTAAATATGTCTTCTGTTTAGCTGATATATGAGCTCATGCTTTCACTTGTGTCTTCAAGCTCTTCCTAGAATATGATGAGAGGACTCTCCTTCGAGCTTACTCCTTGTTATTATGATGAGAAGACTCCTTATATGATGAAAAGACTCCCTTTATGTTGAGGACTCCTCATAAGTTGAGTGGACTCCCCATAGCCCCATATGTGGAGAGGTCTTCTCTTTCTGATATAATGAGAGAACTCCTCGCAGCCTCATATGTTGAGAGGCCTCCTCCTCGCAGCCTCATATGTTGAGAGGCCTCCTCCTCACAGCCTCACATGTTGAGAGGCCTCCTCCTCGCAGCCTCATATATTGAGAGGCCTCCTCCTCGCAAACTCATAAGTTGAGAGGCCTCCTCCTCGCAGCCTCACATATTGAGAGGCCTCCTCCTCGCAGCCTCATATGTTGAGAGGCCTCCTCCTCGCAAACTCATATGTTGAGAGGCCTCCTTCTCGCAGCCTCACATGTTGAGAGGCCTCCTTGCAACCTCATTTGTGGAGAGGCCTCCTCCTACTGATATAATGGGAGGACTCCCTTAGTGGCTCGCACTTCTCAACCTATGACACTCTGGAGTAACGAGCTCGATCCCGGCTTCGTCCTTATTTGATGACCCATCTCGCATATGAACACAAAGTACTCCTCCTTCGCCTCGCATAATCCATATTGCTGGCTCTAACCCCACCTCACATATGTAGCTGGTGGGCCTTGCATATTTGAAAACTAGTAATTTTGAATTTTCCCAAGTGCTTTGGGATAGCTGATTGAGTCTTCATATGCTCTTATTTGCTTGTAGATTGACTTTAACACATGCCTAGAGATAGCTCCACATTGTATAGACTTACGGATTGACCCATCATCGCCAATGAGGTCAAGTGGCCTTGCATTGTAAGATATCGGGCTTGCGGCCTCGCAACGCTAGGTGATGCCTCGCAACGCTAGGTGCAGCCTCGCAACGCTAGGTGTGGCCTCGCAACGCTAGGTGTTGGCCTTGTCTTGAAAATTTTCAAATGCCCTTCTAGAAGAGGTGTTTATGTAATGCCACTACCCCCCAAGTCCTCATTATCATTGTAGATGTGATGAGGAATCAAAGTGTTTCAGCAATCTTCTTGTATTATTTGGAGTTGACTCCATTTGTAATGAAAGGAATTTGATGTGATCCCGCTATAAGCATACTTGACTCCTTCAACGCTATCCCAGAGCACTTGTACTCTTCACTGTTGTCCCAAGGCACTTGGCCTCATCAACGCTATCCTGGGTCACTTGGACTAATCACGCTATCCCGGGGCACTTGGCCTCGTCATGCTATCCCGGGGCACAAGGTATATGCTTTGTCTACGGGAGAGAGTACACAGTGCAGATGTTAGAACAAGGTATTATCCATCAGTGTTAGAACAAGGTATATGCTTTGTCTACGGGAGAGAGTACACAGTGCAGATGTTATTCGAGTATGTTGCAGGTAGTATTGACATTTCATTTTTTTTTTATGTTACCATATGGTTTGTAAATGGTTATCTAACCGAAAATTAAAATGCAAGCATAACATTTCGATATGCAGTAATGGTGCCACATATCATGTATGTAGATGTACTCAAAGTAAGATTAAAGATAAGAAAATGAGGACAAATATAAGGACATTTCTAAGAATGTTTCGTTCTTCATCTAAGAACAAAATTTTTGCAAGTACTACTAACTTACTGCAGTCTCGCACTACAAGCCCACTTGACGTTAATCTACAACATTGTCGTTCATCCCCCCAAAAGGATGTCAATAAGGTGGTTGTCCAAAGCTCAAACGGACTTCCGATTTGTTGCAGAACGTTAACCAATACAAAATTACAATATGCATAATGTATGTGGGTTCAGGTGGATAATTACAATGTAAAATTACAACTTCTGGACATTTATCAGATGATACTGCTTATAGCCTTATAGGAGCTGCTGCATTGATTTTTTTTTTTTTTTCCTTCTAACAAACTAGTTCTTTCCACTGCTTTTGCTAAAGTGTTGAACAGACGGAACGAATGGTGGTTGATCTTTTTGCTGGGGAGTTTGTATAGGAGCCATATTCGCTGACACCCTCCAGATCTTCACCGACTTATCCAAACTCCCACTGTAAACAACCCACCGCCTATCACCACCAACTTGCTGTTCTTTATCATCTTCAACCGCTAAACATTTCACTGGTCCGGTATGACCACTCAACACAGACAAGCACGAATGCTTGCCTTCTGCATCTCTAGTCCAAACACATATATTTGTATCAGCCGATCCACTAAATATCAGGTTACTAGATGATGCTAAACACAGAACTGCAAGCTTATGGCCCCTTAATACTCCCCCGTGTGACAAAAGGCTTGCACGTTCCCAAAAATTAACAACGCCGTCTGATGATCCACAATATAGAAATGAAGCAAGAGGATCAACTGCCAATGCTGTCACCGCACATTCTTGTTTCAACAATGTCTGTGAGAAAAAATGCTTGGTGCCTTTTCCTTGTAATTCCCGACGCCATACTTTGACAGTTCCATCAGCTGATCCTGTAAATACGAGCCCGTCAAAGCCTGCAACCACGGAATTGACAGCATCTTCATGAGCATTAACAGATTCTAAACATTTTGAATTCGAAACTCTCCAAACTTTAATTGTTCTGTCCCACGAAGCCGAGTACAAAAGTGTTTTATCTTCATTTAAGCTAAGAGACGAAATGGCATCGAAATGTTTAAGCCATATTACATTCCGGCTTCTCCTGTAACTGCTCGGATTCATTGAGCTTTTAAACACAGCTCTAAATGTAGGTAACGATCCCACCCGTTTGTGAATACTTGGATTCTTGGAAGACACTCTCCAGAGACGAATTTTACCATCTTGATGACCGGTAAAAATCTTTTCACCAGCAATAATAATCGCTTTAACGAGTCCACTATTTGATTTAAACCCTGAATACTCCTTCTGGTTTTTCCACACCCTAATGTTCTTGCTGTCAGATCCTGTATATAACAAATCCCCCGTTGCTGCCAAGGAATAAATGTGGCCTTCTTCGCGAACAAGCGACCCCATCAGGCCTGTGTATTTATAAGTATCTTCTTGACTCGAAGAAGGTTCTTCAACATGAGATGACCACGGAGATTTCGATATTGGTGATGTGGCCAATGACTTATCCCAAGGTGTTGAAGTTGGAGGTGATGAAGAAGATGTATGAATATCAACTGATAACGGAGAAGTAACATCTTCATGCGAATGATGTGGATCATTTGTGTTGCTTATTCGAAATGAATATTCTAATTCTTCATCTGTCGAATCTACCTTCACCATTCTGTCATAGCCTTTTCTGCCTTTTACAGAGTTTTGCATCCTTAAATATTTTTCACTATTTACACATGCAGATATTTTGGTGTTTGTTTGTATACAAATGTAACTTTGTCAAAAAAACAACTCGGAGAAATTTGTTGATGAATGAATGTGTAATGTACCTATATAACATTCAAGAAAAACATGCGTAAATTTATGAATCTGGTAATTCGTCGGAGAACTTACTGGAGATTTTTATCGGAAGTGTAGCAATGAAGGTAGAAATTTCATAAAATTGAGGAATAAGAGTGATGAAGAATATGAGTTTCAGAAGAGAGGAAACAGAGTGTAATGCAAAGCGTTAGTTTTTTAGATAAATTTAGTGGTAACACAAAATAATAGGGAACCTTCAACCAATTTTGGTGCTCTGTGGAGCTACATGAATTTAGGGTACATGTTTTGTCTTCTTTGGTAGCGGCTAACCTGAAGGGTGCTAGATTCACCTTCATCCGAAAATAACAAATCTTGTATTTTCATTTCTACAACCCTTTTCTTAAAAGTTAAAACCCATAAATATACCCTTCTAATTTATAAATAACGATTGAATTTGTAATTATTGTGTTCAAAACAGCTGAAGAAATACTCTTCAGTCTTCAGCTTATTGATTATTAAGCATTTTGGTTTTTGTTTTTTCAAAACTACTTTCATAGTATGTGATTGTTACAATCATAGTACAAACATTGTTTTATTTATAAAGCTTTTTCTAGAATATAAGAATTCACACCAATTTTTTCTGTCGGCAAATAATTTATATCCCGTGCAAGGATATAAATTATTTGCCGTGCAAGGATAAGCAATATCAACAGAGTATTAGTTGTTTATATCTCTGTAATAGCCACATACAACCCAAGTTACACAATGGATGGAGACCGCAAACTTGTTGGGAAGTTGGATACTGTAGAAAGTGTGGAGGAAGTAATACAACAATTACAGTTTAGCACAATGCAATAACATATGCAAGAAAATTCTTATGTGAAGTAACACATCTTACTAGATACTAAACAAGCATACAAGCACTTACATGATTAGTAGGAATTCAAACACAAAAACAGTTCAATAAAAAGTCTACAAGAACAGTTCAATACTATGGACTTGACAAGAGATCATCTCCTATGTGGCCAACAACAAGGTTTGTAACCATAGTTCCAAAAGCTTTCTGAATCTCTTGCATCTTTTTAGAACGAAGAGTCTCTAAATCCCTTAATTTAGTTTTAGTATCATCAATTCGAATCTGAAACTCTTGTAACTTACTTTTGGCATCATCAATATGACAGTCAATTTCATGAAGCTCTGAAAGTAGGGGCTGTGAAAACCGGACTTGTTCTATATAGTTCAGACGGCTCACAAGCCAACTCACGTTGAATCCGAATTTCTGCAACTCCGCAAATGCATCCCTGTACTCAGCAATCAACTCAGTATCAACATCAATCATAGAGATTCTGGTAAAGTCTTTCACTGAGGTGCACAACGTATTAAGCTTAATTGTACAAAATTTCTTGTTTTTGGTGGTAAAGTGCTCGAAGGTTTCCGGGTACTTATCCATAATGAGATCGAGTAGACTTACAAACTTGCAGTTAACCTCATGTCCCCGCCATAACCCAATATCACCGTTACCCCCAGAAGAGCTTACCCAATCATTGCCTGTCCTTTCAACAGGAGCACGGACTTGTCTAACCCTGTCAACATCTAATAAGGAATCCTGCCCCACGAGCTCTTCTTGCACTCCTGTGTCTGCAGTGTCAATGCACATGGTTTGATGTATATATTGAGAATTAACCAACACCTTGGTTGGAGCTCCCAAGGGCTCTTGTAGCACCACATTTGGAGGTTTCACACCAACTGCCTCTGTATAAGGAATCATGTTCTGGAAAAATTATCAGAAAGTTTGGTGAAACATTCTAACTGAGAATTAAACGCATGTACCTATTTATCAACAAAAGAGAAGTAAACTGCCTGAATAAATAAAATGAGATATTCTAGTCAACTTCTTCTATAAGGTGAGGCAAAAATATTTAGCTAAATAATTTTAACTGTGAGCCGTTAGTTCTGTAACAGCTAGACCACCTATCAAGCTGGCATTGCTTCAATAGTTAATGTGTAAAAACATAATATAAACATATGTAGGTATATTAGCCTCCTGAACTCAAAGATTGTTTTTCGGCTCTAAGCTAACCCAAGTGATTGTTGTGCCGACCCCTCCATTTAACACTCTTTTCGTTTAGATCCCACTGGCTCCATATTCTTCTTCTTAACTTTGATTGGAATTAGTTCAAATTATACGTTGATTCACATGTTTGTATGTACATGTGTGCGTGAGCTTCTGTGGTATATACCAACACAAGTAAATCCCCGAAGCTCTAATATAATCAAGCATAAGAAGAAATTACTGAAGACTTTAACTCAAGCTAAGATCTACAGCTCTTTTGGGCTTGTAGATCAATCAGTGTTCAACTATGACAAGACCTATTCAAAGAGTTTGGAATTTTATGGATTTTAGTCATAGATCAACATATGGAAACTTGGACAATAATGTTTGCACAAGAAAACACATGGAACCTTAACATATTAATCAGTTGAACAAACCATAATCTAAAACACTGCTAAATACGAAACAAAAAATAGCCACAAATAGGGCCCAAACAATCAAAGCTAAAAATTGTAAGTATACAAATTAAGTCCTATAAATAAAGTTCAAGATCAAAGCATACCTTTAAAAATATGGATTTACGTATTTTCAAGTCTATAAATTAAGGCCTCGTTAGTGTAACCATGTAACTACAACTTCCATGGAACTCAAATTAGTTTATATCTTTGGTTCAATAAAATTTCAACTGGATAAAGTGATTGCAAGTTCCCAGGTATTTATGGTCACATCAAAACAAAGCAACTTAGTTACATATGTACCATGTGGTCACCACAAGTTACATAGTTACATTAGTATTATACAGACTCAATTTAACAAAATTAGCAAAGTTGAAGTTACATATTGTCAAACCAAACACAATGATTTCAATATCCATGGAACTATATGATGTGAGTTAAATCCAAGGAAGTGCAAGTTCCCAAGGCAACTACAAAGTTGACAAAACAACAAGGCCCAAGATCACTCATCATCTTCGAGACTTTTGTTTTCGTGTGTGTGCGTACAAAATCAAAAAGTGAATAAAATTTGACCTCAGTCTCAAGGAGTTAAGAATTTGTCAATACACCTATTCAAGATATTTGGACATGAATTAGCAGGAAACAATGTTTAATGCCTATGTTAATCCATGTCAAGTGTTTATCTTATCTAGTTTCGTAGTAAAATTGTTTGCATTAGACCTAATTGTTCACAGGTCATAACCAATTTACTAAGACCTTCTCATAATAAAACTAGAAGCTAATCTAATTCAACTTCTTTCTGAGGATAATTTGATAGCATTTGTAGCACAAATAAACAAAACTTCAAATCCTTTTACAGAGACTTGAAAATTAAATCTGCAGATCCACCATTTTCTGCTCATGTTCCCCAATCAAAAGAAGTTAATGTAAAGGAAATACACCTAGTATGACTATATAAATGCTACATGCACTGTTTATGCCTATGCGAAAAAACACAATAAATGTATCAAGTTACCAAGAAGAGTAGTCGACATTTTGAATACCTGGGGAATTGCTTTGACAATGGTGGCTGTTGGAGAGCCACCAAGTAAGTAGCTTCTCAGAGTACTAGATACACTTGTCTCATTACATCCCTGTGGCAGCTTTACATACTTCAAGTCATGAAATGGAGAAGTGAAACTTAGAAGAAAGTCGAAAAGCGAGAGAAGTGCCTACGAAATAACAAAGAGTTATATATAAAGATAGTCGAGAGAATTACTGAACACTCTCTTATCTGTAGCTAGAACCACTAACTACAGGCCCAAGATCAGACTTAAGATACTAGGCAGAAATAGCACAGAACACACACACAACTCTGCTGGTTATTTGAGAGAAATGCTTATAATTTTATTCTGAACTTTTACTCTAATATGATACAAATCTGAGATTTTATAGTAGCAGTAGAATATTCTAGATGGTTATTAGATGCAGAAAAAGTACAAGAACTTTCTAGTACATGAAATGCATAAAAGTACTGGAACTTTCTAGACAATGAACCTTCTAGTGCATGAACCATGAATGCATAATTAACTCCTTAATTATTCTAGAACCTTCTGGAAGTTCTGCACAATCTTTCAACACTCCCCCTTTGTGCGAACTTCGGATACCAAGCCAAGTTGTGCTCTAAGAAACTCAAACTTCGCCTTAGGTAATGCCTTCGTAAATATATCAGCAAGTTGTTCTTTTGTATCAACTTTGATGAAGTCAATCTCTTCTTGCAGCACTTTCTCCCGTATAAAATGATAGCGCACTTCAATGTGTTTAGTTCTTGCGTGAAAAACAGGATTTGAGGCTAGGCGAATCGAACTCATATTGTCACAATATAGCTCAACCGGTTCCATTTTAGAATGAGAAATGTCCTTGATCAGTCTCGTTAACCATACACACTCTTGTGCAGCGAGTGTAGCAGCATTATACTCTGCCTCTGTACTTGATAATGCTACAGTTGCTTGCTTCTTGCTACACCACGAGATAGCAGCTGAACCAAGGTCGAAAGTATAACCTGATGTAGAACGTCTTGAGGAGGGATCACCTGCCCAATCTGCATCGGTGAATCCACTAAGAAAAAACTCTGCGCCTTCTTTATACATCAGCCCATAATTCATCGTATGCTTAAGATAACGAAGGATCCTATTTGCCGCATCCAGATGTGGTTTCCTTGGCTTTTGCATAAATTGACTAACAACTCCAACCGGAAATGAAATATCAGGTCTTGTAATTGTCAAATATATTAAGCTCCCAACCAAAGTCCAATACATTTTTCCATTCTTGAGCTCTTTCCCAACATTAGCTCTTAACTTCAAATTCTGCTCCATTGGAGTAGCTGCTGGTCTGCAATTGATCATTTTGAATTTCTCAAGGATCTTTTTAGCATACTGACCTTGAGAAACAAAAATTTTTTTCCGAACCAGGCCCGCGGTGCTTGTGTGAGCCCATAAAGAGCTGTCTTGAGCCGACATACATAACCTGGAAAATTCTTTGATTTAAACCCCAAAGGTTGCTCCATATAAATCTCCCTATCAATGTCTCCATAAAGAAATGCGTTCTTCACATCTAGTTGTCAAAGTTTCCATCCCTTTGAGGCAGCCATGGATAAAATAGCTCGAACGGACGTCATCTTTGCAACTGGACTGAAAGTTTCTTCATAATCCTGCCCATATTTTTGAGAGAAACCACGAGCCACAAGCCTCGCTTTGTATCGATCAATACTTCCATCAGATTTACGCTTGACTTTGTAAACCCATTTGCAAGAAATCGGCTTAACTCCTTTAGGTTTAGGAACTAAATCCCATGTCTCATTCTTATGAAGTGCTGATATTTCTTCCTCCATAGCAGCTTCCCAATTTTGATTGCCTTTAGCCTCTTCATACGCCGATGGTTCAGATTCATCAAATGGGCCAGCAAAGAAACATTCTGTTATTTTATCATAATCAGCTCCTATAGTGTAGTCCTTGTATCTTTCATTCCTCTTGCGTGCTCTTTGTGATCTTCGAGGCGGCTGATCACTTTCTTGAGTTCCATCATTTTCTTCGTTTTCTTCATGAGTTGGCTCACTTTCACTAGCAGAATCATCGTGGGCTGTAGTTAGACTTGAAGGATTTGATTTATCAATGACGTCTTCATTTTCATTGTTTGAAGGATCTGGAATATGTGTTAGTATAGGCTGCACATAATAGGACGATGTTTCATCAAAGACAACATCTCTTGATGTCACAACTTTGAGTGTGTCGGGATCCATACATCGCCATCCTTTTCTATTAGGATCGTAGCCAACAAACACGCATTTCTTTGCCTTGGCATCCATTTTAGCACGCAGCTGATCAGAAACATGGACATAGCATGTAGAGCCAAAAATTCTAAAATATGAAACCGAGGGTTTCTCCTTGTAGAGAAGTTCATAGGGAGTTTTCATGTGAATGACTTTTGAGGGCAATCGGTTTATTACATGACAAGCACATCGCATAGCTTCTGCCCATAGCTCTTGAGGAAGACTTTTAGCATGCATCCAACTTCTACTTACCTCTTGTAAGTGCCTTAATTTTCGTTCAGCAACTCCATTTTGCTGCGATGTTCTTGGACATGTCAATTGTCTTCTTATTCCATGCCTTTCACAAAAATCAGCAAACTCGTTGGATGTAAATTCCCCTCCATTATCAGTTCGCAAGCACTTGATCCTTCTTCGAAGCTCCCCCTCAATCTTCCTCTTGAATTGCTTGAAGATTGAGAATGTGTCAGACTTCTCTTTCATGAAAAACACCCAAGAAAACCTCGTATAATCGTCGACAATGACAAGCATATAGTGAAGGCCACTATAACTTGCTGCATTGCTTGTTAATAAATCAGAATGGATCAGCTGCAAAGGTTTTGTACTTCTTATCGAAGATTTTCCAAACGGAAGACGATGTGCTTTTCCATATTGGCATCCTTCACAAACAACTTCATGATGAAAGCTTCCCAAATTAGGCAGCCCGTTAACAATATCATTTGCTGAAATAATTTTTAGCTTCTCATAGCTCACATGTGCCAAACGAGCATGCCATAATGATGCTTTATCTTGTTTACTTGTTTTCTCCACAAAAGCTTCATTTGCCGACAAAACATAAAGAGATTTGACTCTATTCCCTTTCAGCACTGTATTAGCATCAATGCTTTTGATATTTTCCAAAATTTTGAAATCATTTGGACCAAATAAAACATAACGACCAGAATTTGTAAGTTGAGAAACAGAGATCAGATTTTTAGTCATACCAGGAACATGGTATACACTGGTCAGATTTACAGGTCCTTTTGCTGCCTTCACCTTGACATTTCCTTCGGTCTTGACAGGATGAATGGAGTTGTCCGCTGTCACGATTGTTTTATCTCCCGTGTATTCCTTCTGTGATGAAAGTAAGGAACCATTTCCGGTTAAATGATGAGAACATCCGGAATCAAAGATCCAGTCTTTTGTATAATCAATAGTCGCAAGTCCATCTTCTAAAACACCTTCATCAATAGAAGTTAGTGCAGATTCCTTTACAGAACATTGCATATCTATTGTCTCCGTTGAAAGGCAGGTTCCCCAATCAGCAGAAATTTCCTCCTTATTTTGAGAAATACTTGCATTTCCTTCTACGAGTCTTGATCTGCAAAACTTCTTTATATGTCCAGGTTTGCCACACCTGTTACATATTATATTCTTCCTGGCCTCATATTGCGAATTTTCAGTATTAGTCTCTTTTTGATTGAAATTCCTCCCTGACCAGCTTCCACGATCATTTGAACTTTTCAGCCTCCATTGCTCTCCCCTACTGGAACTCGTTCTTTTCCAATCAGCTGCTCCTTTTGGATTATTTCTGTTCCAGCTTTGGTAATTGTTATGCCTTCGTTTTCCAGCGAACAACGCTTCATCTTTTTCAGAAATTGAAGCTTTTGCCATTTGCATAGCTAAAGCTTCTTGATTAGTAAGTAGATTCTCCAACTCCACGATGCTAGGCTGATTTGCCCATCCTTGAATGGATGTCAAGAATGGGGTGTACTCCCTTTTTATGCCACGAATAAGATATCTGCGCATTCGTGCTTCCTTGATAGGCTCATCAGGATCTAGTTCTGAAATTTCAGCACACAAGCTCTTTATCTTCTGAAAATATTGAGCAATTGACATGCTCCCTTGATTTGTATTTGCCAACTCGTTCTCCAGGAATTGAAGTCTGGCCGTGTTCTTCTTTGTGAAAAGCTTCTCAAGTGTATCCCATACGTCCTTTGGTGACTCCTTGTCTCGAATGTGATCAATCAAATCCTTGTGGATAGAGCCTCGCAATGCAAACAAAGCTTTCCCGCACTTAATCTTCCATTTTCTTCTTGCTTCAGAATTTTCTGGTGTATCCTGAGGCATATCAGTATCACCTCCATCAACAATATCCCAAAGATCTTGTCCTTGAAGATACGCTTTCATGCACATCCTCCAATATTGATAGTTGTTGTTTGTTAGTTTCTCCATTCCAAACTGATTCAATGCTCCACCGTTGATATCCATCTCCTGGAATACGAACACCAGCAACAATAGCAGATTTTCTGCCTTAAACCAATTTTCTGCCTTCCTTTTTCCGAACAGCCTCCACTGAACACAGCAGCTGAAACACAGCTCTGATACCAAGTCGAGAGAATTACTGAACACTCTCTTATCTGTAGCTGGAACCACTAACTACAGGCCCAAGATCAGACTTAAGATACTAGGCAGAAATAGCATAGAACACACACACAACTCTGCTGGTTATTTGAGAAAAATGCTTATAATTTTATTCTGAACTTTTACTCTAATATGATACAAATCTGCTGAGTACATTTTATAGTAGCAATAGAATATTCTAGATGGTTATTAGATGCAGAAAAAGTACAAGAACTTTCTAGTACATGAAATGCATAAAAGTACTGGAACTTTCTAGACAATGAACCTTCTAGTGCATGAACCATGAATGCATAATTAACTCCTTAATTATTCTAGAACCTTCTGGAAGTTCTGCACAATCTTTCAACAAAGATCAGTCGAATGAATTGTAATTTACATTTTTACATCTTTATTTCGAAAGTAAACGGAAGAAAGTAATAATTCAGTAGGCTATGTGTTTCCTTCTTAAGGCATCATATTTCACCTAAGCAACAACTATTTCACCTACCCCATCCAATTGAAGGAAAGTGACTATTTTCTACCCCATGTTTGATCTCTCCCCCGCCCACCCCACACACACCTTAATAAGTACTTTATATCACTAAATTTAAAAGACTAAATTATCAATAAACCCAAAAACCTTGATGGTTTGCTTCACTCACACTTATCATTAGTTTGGATATTACAGAGAAACAAAGGTGACTAATGTGGATATTTAATAAATTGATAATTAGGTTACCTCAATGATATCCAAGTCCAGACTAAGAATCTTGGCACTACCAAGTCCTGGCAACATAATTGTCAATTGTTGATAATATTCTTTCAACTTCTCCCGCGAGAAGTTCTTGTCATCTATCCAGCCCCGTAGGTTTACATTTGCGTAGTTTAACTTACAATCTTCAAACATGATTGGAAAGATACCAACAGAAGTAAAATTGCTCAGTTTTGGAGCAAAAACCACAATTGTACACTTAGGAAACCCATAGTAGCGATCGTAGCGGGTCTTGATCTCCAGATTCACCAATTCAGGACAATGTATTACACAATTTTGTATAGAAACCCTGTTGTAAGATATACTGAGACTTTGTAGATTGGCAAGTGCAGTAAATAGGTCTTTCATATTTTCAGGGAATTCTACATCATCAAGAGTTAGACTCTTTAAAGATGGCAAATTCCAAACTTTAGTGGGCACTTTGCACTTACACAAAACAAGAGTTGTTAATTCAGGTAAACTAAAATCAAAGGACTTTAAATGCCAATTTTCAAGCGACAGATTACGTAATGCAGGCAAGCAGGTCAAATATATTCCAGGAAACTTTTCGTCTACAACCAATAGATAATACATGTAACATGTCAAGCGTACCAAGCGTAGAGTTGATAAAGCGGGTAAATCCCAACAATCCGATTCCCGCATTGAATCTTCAGGTTTCATTTCCAATTCAAGATTCTCAATGGAAGTAGAATTAAAATTTGACAACTTAAAAGGTTTATGATCCGATCGAAACTGAACATTTAAATAGCTAACACGATGTGAAATAGCATATTCGATAAACTTAGCAATTAAACCTGCAGGGAGCAAAGCCATTTCCAAACACGAAAGCTGGGACCCATGGTTTCGATGAGTTAAAACATGACGGGTTAAATTACTTGTATTAGCAGCTGAATAGCGTTGGTCCCATTTAAACTTAAGAAAGGGGAGAGTAGTCCACACAAGCTTCCATCGTTTCGAGAGAGCGCTGGTTTGAACACCCAATTTGGTATCTACAAACTTTAGAATTCGATGAAGCAATTCATCGGGCAGTTTGCTGATTCTATCTTCTCCTTCTTCTTCTTCATTTGTGATTCTTGATTTCTTGTTTTTCTCTAACTCACTGTTCATCTTACTTACTCTTCTCTAACCCTAGGCCCTAATTTGTTATTCACACCAGTAATGCAGAAATGTTACACACTCTCTCTCTTTCTAACCATCCAAAAAAAGTTTACATAGTGGTGCTTTGCACGTTTACTAACATTTTACCACAAGTAATTTTAGTATTTCTTAATTTTTTAGTTTAGTAATCGTAAATTAATTTTGATGTCCTAAAATTATTATTGTTTTCTTTAAAATTCCTAAACAAAAAATATGAATTTTTTGGTAATTTTTTTTTTTTTAACTTTTCACATCACAGTCCTTCTGTTCAAATTTGACTAACGAACACTAGTCTATGCTGATGTAACAATTTCGTGGCAATCGAAAATTTACAGATTCAAGTGAAATTTTGATATATTAATTTAGGAATGATTACAAAAACACAGGTAGTAAAATTTTCGATTTCAAGTTCACTAAGATACGAATTTAAAGTGCAACTTTCTATACGTTAGTGAACTCGAAATCAAAAAATTATACTACCCGTATTCTTGTAATCACTCTTTCTTCCAGATTAACATATCAAAATTTCACTTTAACTCATGAATTTTCGATTACCATATAATTGCCATGTAACATTGACTAACGTCCTTTAGTTAAATTTGGACGGAAGGACTGAGATAGAAAAAGTTCAAAAGTTTGATTAACTAAAAATTCATATTTTTTGTTTAGGAACTTAAAAAAAATGCTAATAATTTAGAAACGTTGGAATTAATTTTTCTTTTTAGTAATTTAGTACATTAACGATGAAATGAAATTTAATATTTTATAATAACTTGATGACAAATTTTAAATAAATGAACCATAATCAATCAAAAATGCAATTAAATGAAATTTGACATTTCTGTTTAATAATATATATAAAGATTAATTTTTAGTTACATTTAAGATGATCATATTTATCACATTATTTTAGTAAGTAATAAATCATTTTTTGTCAGCCAAGTAATATTCTCTTCATTCCTTAGTAACAATCAATTTAGGTATTTCTTAAAATTTCTTTTTATTTGTTACTTTGTATTTTCAGAATATATTTAATGACTAATATTCCATTAACAACCCTGCATTAATAACTACGTTCTCATTTTATTTCTTGGTACATTGAACCATAAATCTATTTAAGTAATTTTATAAGGGTGAGTGTCCTAAATACCCACATTTTAATGTTTCATTACCAAAATGCCAAGATCTCGTAAGCACCGCCCTAAATGCCCACCAGATACGCTTCTAGCACCCACGAATCCTTGTGATACGCCTCTAGAACCAACGCATCCTCAACTTACGCCTCCAGCCAAGGTGGGTGCAAGCCGTGTTACGCCCACACCAGTAGCGTATCTGAAGATACGTTACTTCAACATGCGTATCTGTCGACGTCATCAATCTCAGAAAATTCAGAAAAATGGCGATTCCGGTGGAAAAAGTCGATCACTCCGTTCACTCTCAGGCGTCAATTTCAAGTCACGTTGTACACACCATTCGATTCGCCTTTCCATCCTCTACAACCCTATACCACTTTTTTACCATTTGTTATCACAGATTTTAAACACCCAAAAAATGATTCCGGTGACTTCGAAAAATCCGACTGGCTTTGTTCAAGCCCTTGCGGGGCTGTAGCACAGAAACGGACAATGGGAAGAGGAAGAGGACGAGGTGGAGAACACGTCAACGTGCTGTGGTGGGTTGGACGTTCTGGTATGAGAGAGATCGAGAGAGGCGAGCAAATCGCCCAAAAGTCACTGGCCATCTCTTCCCTCGATTTTCTGGCGAGATTTTCAGTTTTCTGGCGTGCTACAGTAACATCGGATACGCCCATGGGAGTGGCGTATCCCGTGGGTACAGATGTCGGTGTTTTCAGAATTGGGCATTTTGGTTAGTGGGTAGTGAAAATTTAGGCATTTTGGTCATTCTTTCATTTTATAACATAATTAATTACATAAAAATGTATTAACTATACTTTCTTGATCTTTACAAAAAAATTTAAAACGACTAATAAAAAGCAATAGAAGGAGTATATCATTATTTATCACCATAATATATATTGTCCAATATTCACAAGTTATCTCATTTTTTAAAATTTTCCGATAATATATTACCTTTTCTCAGTTATTTAAAAAATATTTATTTGTAAAAGTATTATTATTTTCAAAAATACTAGTGAATAGTCCTATTAAAATTGATTTCTCTATTTTTTATTGTCATTGTTTACTTATATTTTTCTTTTTTGAAAGGTTGCCATTGTATACTATTTTAAGTATTAGGGAATGTATATATTTTTCTTGGAAAATGCTTGGTATCCCAAATTGGTTCTCAAAATATTTTCCAAATGCCAAGTGTTTTATTTTAACGAGCATTTTACCCGTGCTACGCACCGAACACACAATTTTTAAAAATATTAAACAATTACCAAAAATATATATAAGTATCAAAAAATAAATTATTTTGTTATTTTTTTTTCAAATAGTTTATGACATTTTATGCTCTTTTTACGAAAAATTCAGTTCAATATAGCCTTGTATTGAGGACCGGGCATAAAAAATAAAAAAACATAATTTTTAAAATAAAATAAAAAATGTACACATTTTTTCTTCTATTAACACAAACGGAATATGAAGTTCCAACTCTATGGAAGTTGTTGAATAAACATGTTATATTGCTAATTGAACCTCTAATTCGACCTTTGGAGGTTGCCAAATGGTCATTTTATATTGCACATAAGATTTTACAAATGTCCAAAATCGGACCGGACCGGATCGACACAGATCGATCGAAGACCGGATTCTCCCAATTTCTTGGACCAAAGATCAGACCTATTATATTCGGTTTTGGGACCGAACCAGTTAGTTAATTTCTACGTAAAAAATTAATTTTTATAATATAATATTTTTTTAAAAGTTTAAATAGATAAATTATTTTGAAAGTTAATATATGTTTAAAATTGAAGTCCATATCTTATTTTTTTATGAAATAATTGCAATTTCTAAACATGTGAATGCCAATTATTTATCGTATGATGTATGACATTTAATTATTTAGATTATAATGTTATCTCTACTATTTCATCAATTTATTATCTACTAATTTAGTTTGTCAAATTGTGATGTATTTAAATATTTAATATCTATATTATATAATTCAAGAAGTAAAGTAATATAAAAATATTTCTATACACGAACTTCGGTCTGATCCAGATTTTTTCAGGATTTGGACGGACATGACGAAAAATCGGATTTTTTTTATTTAAAGGACCGGAGACCGGACCGCTTATATACGATCTGGTCTGGGTCTTGGATTGATAGACCCGGTCTAGTCTAATTTACCGGTCTGGATCGAAATGTTGTGTAGCCCTAACTGTACTGCACATAAATTACTTCTAGTAACTTGGTTACTTGTTCAATTTTTACTTTATTAATTTCATAAAATAGTCTCGTTGGAATTCAAGAAAAGTCTCAAAAGCCTCAAAATCTTGTTTATAATTTCTTCCCTGTGCAATGGATAAGTTATATTAAGGAAAATAATAAGAAATAAGAAACAGATTGAGTGAGTGATGTAATAAATCTTAAGTCATAAGTTTAGAAGCATTTAAACCCATGAAAAATGAATATTTACATATAAAGTCAAGTAAAATGGAAATTTGATCGTATTGAAGTAGCTTGTTGCCAGTGCCCTTAACACACTAGTAACCGTTCAATCCTTTTATATATAGATGTAATTTCCTAGTTCAATATATCTGCAAGATCGTCAAGTTCCTATAAGACATACATATAGTTATTTAATTTTATGTTATAATATGTCAGATATCAACATAAATATAAGTTTCAAACTCATACATATGTTTGTTATGTCACTAATAGAGATTAAAATAATAAATTTTAATCAAATAAAAAAGTTATATATATTATTCAGTAATTTTCAAACTATTGCTAAGTAAAAATTGCGCTTGACCTTAAAGGTCAGAAAAATATTACAAATATTGTTAACGACACAGGTCAAACAACCATACGTATCATATATTTTCTTACTTTTTCGAATGCAAATGCGGCAACAAAAGTTTGTAGCAATACACCATAAAGTACTTTATAGAGAGCACACATCTCATTGATAACATATCCTTGTTTGTCTTATTTGCATATGTGCTGGTGACCTGCTAATAAAGCAAAGTGGAAAAATATTTTTCCAAAAAATTAAAAATAAAATTCACCTTATATTCTCGTATATGCAATGACAATCATTAACTATGACATGCAATTCATTCACATTTAGGATCAACAAACAATTATGTAAATTCATCAAATATATGAAAAGACTAAAATATTGAACATCTTAGGTTATATAATTTAGTGACTTGAGCTTATAGAGTCCCTATGTTAAAGTTGACTACCAAAGTACAGAAATGATTTTGGAGAATATAGATAGATGGTTTTAATAACTACTCTGACAAAAAAAAAATTGTGGCATAAAATACATTCGACACACGAACAAACATATTAATATAAGTATTAGTAAGTTGAGAAAAGTTATATGCTTTAATTTGGAACATGCATGTGTGTGTGAATAAATGTGTAGGTATTTTTGTTAGTAAGAAAATCAAAAGTAGATATATAAAGTGATTAACTCTTATAAAAAAACATCATTCACAAACATTAACTTTTCTCAATCTTTTTAAATTGACAAATACAAACACTTCGTAGATATACAACTACGGTAGTCATACATAGTTTGAGCAAGGAATAAGGATGTTCACCGTGGTGTGGTATAATCTCAGAAAAGTAGATAAACTGATTTTTTGCAGTAGATTTGTCTGCTAGTCTCACAACAGACCATAAACAAAATTTACAATGATATAGTGTTAACTTATTTTAATTTGTCAAGTTCACGCATATATTTCATATACATCAATTTGATTATCTTGTAAAAGATGGAGGTGAAAAAGGTAAGAAATGAAGAAAAATATGAGACATAAAAAAATATATAATTTTGAAATTTTGAAATTTTGAAATAGTAAAATAATTAAATATATCTTTGAAATCAAGATTATATCTATTGCGAACTTACTAAATAATTAGTTGTACATCTAATTTAATATTATATCTATTGCGAACTTACTAAATAATTGTCTTTATATTTCTAGATTTCATTTAATTAATGGCAAACCACAAACTAAATTTACACACGAATATTTAAAATGATAATAATGAAAAATTAAAGGGATAGTTCTGATTTTGAAAGATAATTATAAAGCATTTATTTAACTATTAGTACATCTAAATTAATATTAATTTTAATGTAAACTTACTAATTAATTGACTTTAAATTCTTGGATTTTTTTAGTAGGAAACCAAAAAACAAATTTAAGGACAAATAATCAAAATGATAATTATAGAAAAAATAATCAAAACGATAATTATATTAAAAAATGGTTCAAAATAAATGACAATTAATGGTTTTAAGATTGTTTCCATACCTTTTCTCCTTGATTCGTGTTGTGAATTCAAGATGCCTTCTGAATGGTTATGACCATTCATTATGTACATTTAAATTTTAAGTTGGTAAAATATCAACATATACAATATTAAATTCATTAGAAATTAAGTTGACGAAGGAAAGAGATTTTTTATTGATGTGTTGAAGAAAAAAACTATAGAATACATTTTCATTGAATACGACTTGTGTGTTTTTCTAAAGGATCAAATTACAGAGGTCTAATTCTGCTTCAGAAGAATCAAGAAACTGATCTTATATGGGCATTGACCCCTTCCAGAAAGGCCATTTGAGGAAAACTATATCGTACTTTTAAATATATGTACAATGATACAATGTATATTTTAGTGATCATGCAGGTAAGTTATGAATGATAACATTGGCAACCCAACTTTGTAAAAAAAACCATTTATCTATAGACACGTCTAATAATGTAAATAATTCGGTGTAATGTGGTAAGGATTGATTCCTACAATTCAGTAAGTCACAGAATTATTGAAGCTGACCAATAAATATTCTAATGGGAAGTAACCTTGGGAGGATTTGGAATGGGGATGATGAAAACCTAAATCGTTTTCAATTATTCTTTTGTCAAAATCGTTTTCTATTGATTTTATTAGATAATTAAAATATAAAACATACGATACATATATATAATCGAAAAAATAATAATCTATCCAAGTATCGTCTGTCATTTAATAAAAAGATACACAGTATTACCTTAACCGAAATTGATATGATTTAAGCAGGAGGAGAATTGATGCAAACACTTAGTTCATCAAAGTTGGTTAGGTTTGATGGGGAATGTTACACCCCTAACCAATAACAAATACAAATACCCGGTAACCCAGGGGAATTTCATAAAAATTCGGCATGAAGTATTCGTAAATCGGACTATCCACCTGTAATTTAACCCAAAGCAAATTCCCAATTAACAAATACAAATAAAACTTAATACACCAACGATTCCTCACCGAGGATCGATTCCAGGTTATGGTATAAAACAAGAATCTAATTAATACAAATTATTACAACTTTTATCTCAGCTCTAATACAAATTTCTATACCATCTACTTCGTAGCTCAATCCAAATCTGTGTTTACCCGCTCTAGCTCCGATATCTATCCTATATAGAATGCCTCATCGCTCTCATTCGCAGGGATAAATGTAGTAGATCCTCGTTAAACCTAACTGCAAAGGGTTAGGTAAAACAAAGCAAGAGTGAGCCAAAGAACGCTCAGCAAGTGCATAATATAGTGAAGAACGATTCTACAATATTTCATTGATGAACAATATCAATGATCAAACTATCTTAAGGGAATAACTCAATTTCTATCATAGCATAAAATTTTCCATTTTTCTTTAAATCATAACCTTTTTCTCAAAAACGTTTCTTTCCATCAAAACATACTTTTCATAAAACTTTTTTTTTAAAAACATTTACGTTGATTGTATTATTATCCTGATTACGGACAATACGGGTGATCAGTCACGTAAAGTCCCCCTTCCTTTGAAATTGGGTTCCCAATTAGGCAACACATTGGCCTTTAATGGTGAACTAGGACCACCCTAGCCTCTTACGCTAAATAAAAGTGCTGGACTAGGACCACCCTAGCCTCTTACGCTTTTCCAATTTACAAAAAAAACTTATTATTAATAATTTAAAACATTTCGCTTTTCAGTCCTTAAACTCACTGATAACAGATCAGCCCAGTATAAGGAATTTTAAAAAAAACATCTTTAATTAATTATTCCATTATAATGAGCGACAATAAAGGATTAAGAATCGGAGAAATAGTCAATATAAGGAATCATAATCAAAGCAGTAAGATGGACTAAGCAGGGTATAGTTCAGCAAGACAGAATTATAAATTAATAAATCAGCAAAGTATCATTAATAAGTTAGAGAACAAGCAATCATTAAGATTCTAGAAATTGAACAGCAATTATAAGGAAATTAAGGAATAAAGTGATCTGAAGTTCAACAATAGATTTTAGTGCTGCACAAGCTATAACCACTTATTTCAAAGGTTACCAGCTGATAAAATTTTCATGGCAAAATTCGAATTTAAATAGAAGATTTGAATAATTTGAAACGAAGATTTAAGAAATTCTCAATTACTCAAAGTCTCACTCTTGTCAGCTAAGCACTCATAGGCTTTAACTGTCAACCTGGCCTGAAAATAATGAGTTGAATAAATAAGAAGATCTCAATTCATTCTTGGTTTTAACCGTCACTGAGGAACACATGCTTCAACGACAGTATAAACCTCGAATCATTTTACATTCATTTATAGCGAAAATAATATCAGAATAAACAGTTGTGCAGTAATTTGTGGAAAACATTCTTTGAAGAGTATTTATTAAGGGAAAATCATAAATCATAATCAGGAATTATACTAAAAGATTTTTATAAAGTTTTAAATCTTGGATTTCCTCTGTTTAAAAATATCATTTAATTACTTTTGAAGAATATAAAATAGTACACGATTGAGGAATCCGGTAACATACAAATGTATTAAAATATTAATGAAAATGAGGAATATTCAAATAAAATAATTTTTAAAAGAATCAACACCTGAATGATAGGTATCGAGCAATCTGATAAAATATCAAGTATTGAAATATTAATACAGGTTAGATATATTTATTTAAAATAATTTAGAAGAGTCCATACCTGAACAATAGGTGGAGGGAATGAACAGTTGTAAAATAATTTGAGAATAAACACTTGAATACCAGTTGAGGGAAATTATCACCTGAAATAAAAGTAAGGGGTATAGACCCTAGCAAAACGATTTGGAAGAAAGCCTCACAATTAATAAGGACAGATTGATATAATTCAAAATAAATATGAAGGGTATAAATGCTTGCAAGAAAAAGATTCGAAAGAACATAATAATAAAACGTAAGGGTTCACATCACTTGAACGATTAGTGAGGGACGGTAAACTTGCCTCAATACATGAAGTTTCCAATTCCAATATCTCAATTCTTTTCTCACTTTACACCAGTCTCTACTTCTTTGTACATTGGCCTCTAATCGATCACACGTCTATCTTTCTTCTATAATTTGTCAGCCGCTACCCAGGCACACTCGCCAATTCCGATAATTCTTTCAATCCTCAATATTCCATTTACACGTGCACTGGCTCTTAGCCGGCCTCCTAGTCGTACCTATAGAAAGGTAAAGTACTACTTCAGTACGCTAATAACAGTAACCTTCTAACTCTGTTCTACCCGAACGCGTCCTAATACGCTTTACAATTTATCACATATAGCTCCTACAAATCATATTCTCGAAGTAGTAACATATAATCACATAATCACATGAGCACTTAGCACTATTATTATCTTACACTTATACCTTATAACACATATAGCACATTGGTTCACAAATAGTTCTTGTTTAATTACTATAAAATTTAGAAAATAATATTAAAGAAAAGTGGACAACACTTCCTTTAAAATATCGTCTAACCTGTCGGAATACAACCGACCTAAATCATGCATCGAACAATCCTTTACTTGCACACAATTCACAGCCATCACCCTTTATACTACTATATAATCTTTACAACTTCTGACACCCCAAGCGTTTAACATTTAATATACACGTACATTTCACTTTAGTACTCCGAATCACTATAATATATTTAATGATAATTTAACAATTATAATAATCACTTAACCAATTTATAAACATGCTAATTAACGCTGACAACTTGCTGACAATTTAAATAATTCAAGATTAATTATCAAAAATCCAAATTACATAATATTCGAAAATTTATGCCCGAAACCAAATGAACTAACATTTAACATGTAAAACCATTCTATACGTAATTTGCACATTATTTCATCAACTACATACCATTCCCAAATCATCAAATCATACTAATACGCACAATCTTGACACTATTACACGAATACATACTAACAATGCAATTTAACGTTTGATAACAACATATTAACGAAACAAAGGAAACCCAACTGCATAACTCGAGAATCAGCAAGACCCGAAGTGAGTTGTTCGAATTTTTCAACATATAACATCACCACACACCACTGGCAACAAGGCAAGAATTCATAACAAAGGCCCCAATCTTGTATCACCTTTGACCATATACACACACCCAATATCCAAACGCGCACACACACACACTGAATTTCAAACACACGCAGCTACACACGACCACATTGATGACAGAACAGGGGACAGGGGAATGGTTCGACTTCTTTTGCAATTAAAATCACCACGGCTTCAAATTAACCACACCCAGCTCGGCAGAAACACACGCACACACAATGACTTACACTCACGCACGCTGCAACATACCATACATACACCCAAATCGACATACTCACACAGCTACATGGCAACCCAGTTGAACAGCAATCGGAAACCCCCATACCCAACACCCCAATTCGCTCCACACCGTTCATACTCATCCACAAGCTCAACTCGACACACACAAAACACACATAACCACAAGCAGCCGCCGGATAATAGAGGGGAAAGTAGTTTAAATTTGTAAAAATACTATCAATCTCAGCCACATATACACACGCCCGACTATATATATATACACATAGTTACGGGATAGAAGAGGGGACGGAGAGACACTAACAAGGGTCGAGAGAGATTTTAGTGATTGAAAAAAAAAACGAGAGAGATTGGGTTGGGAGAGAGATGAGAGCTAAGAGCATCTCCAAGAGCCTCTTCATTTTGGCTCTTAATTATGATTTGAGGAGAGAGAAGAAAAAAATGTGCTCCAAGAGACTCTTAGTCACTCCTAAATTCACTAAAAATGTAATCTCTCTCCTCAATTGTAAGAGCTCCTATCCACTCCTAACTAATATTTTATACTAAATTCATAAGATATATTCTCTCTCTTCCCCACTTTTCTTTTGTCTTTTTATGAATTCCACTTACTTTTAATAATATAAAATTAAATAAGGAGTGAATATAAAGAGCATTGTTGGAGATGAATGTACATTAAATTACTAAGAGCTAATATTTTATATTATATTTAAGAGTGAGTTAAGAGACTCTTGGAGATGCTCTAAAGAGATTTGAGAAAGAACGCTGAAGACTTCTCTGGACACTTCTGGGTTTCTAATTAGAAACAGCAGGGGTAGAATCAAAATATTAAAATGCTGAAATCTACAATTTAACAAATTTTAAATCGTTTCTAAAATCGAAACTAAATGAAAATTAAGTAAAAAAATTAGATTTAAAAATTCTAAAATAAGATTTATGAAGTTACAAACACCCCCATATTTTTAAAATATTTTTAGGATCAAAAATGAATTAAATATACATTTTACAAGTTTTGATACTTTAAATGCAATATAACTCTTAAAATCATTTTAAAATACTTAAACACTCAAAATAATTCACCTAATAATTTTAAAAACTAAGTAATTTCATAAAAATGATACCACAAAAGATTTCGGGATTTTTAAATATTCCGATGATTTTATAAGAATTTCCAAAGATCAATAATACACAATTTAAATAGATTTTAGTCATCAAAATTCCAATAAAAAAACATGGACCCACATTTCACATATAAATCATCATATAAACATGTAAACTTGATGTCACATATATTTTATCTAAAAAAATATATTTCACACCATATAATCCACATTTAATATTAAATAATTAAATAATAATAATAATTACGATATTTTCTAGGGTATTATAGGGAATATGGAATAAGCAGCTTAGATTACCTTAATGATTAAATTGATATAATAATTATATTTTTTAGTTTGTGAGAATTTTATATTCGAGGTATTTTTATTTTATGTAAATTTATTATTAGTTTATCGTTAAAATAAAAATTAATAGTTATTATGTTTAGTTATTTGAGACAAAAAAAAATAAGAATCAATTGTTAATGACTTTAACTTGAGTTGAGTTTAATCTTGGTTGAAACATAGAGCCTATATACATAACTAAAGTATATATAAACATATGTAATTTAATGTTGATGTGGAATAAAAACGAGGGTTTGTATGTATTTAATGCAAAGGGGCTGTTGAGCTTCGAGCTTTAATGGCTGTTTCCGTGTTCGTGACTAATCGGTCCTCACAAAGTACCTACATATCTCTTTATTGAGAATCAAGCCAAGACGTAGTTCTAAGAATAAGGGGTCTGGCCCTTATATAGGCTGCGGGAGCCTTAGAATTATGGTAGGATTCAGAGACTTGGTGGGCAAGCCACCTCCTTGAGGAAGGTTCTAGACTCCTTCCTTATAGGAATCAGTTTCCATGTTGAATTTGGTGTCTTGGAGGCTACTCCTAATGATATTGTTTCCTTGTCTGACTCTTATTGCTGAGCTGTTTACCACCCTTAATATTAAGTACGAAATTAATATTTAATTAGGGTTTTGGACCTCATAAATGGGCCCCACGTTTGGACCATACCGGGTCTAATTAATGCCACATTAAATATGTTTTTTGGGCTTACTTTTAACCCATATAATTTGCCCCCCAACTTCTAGGAAAAATGATCAGGGTTTCCTTGAAGTTTTAACTACCTTTTTCGAGACTTGTGTCAGGGTTTATCGTTGTACACTAGTGTTTCACGAGTATCGTCTTTTGATGTAAAGCGTGGAGCGACCGACGCGTTTACGATGACATTGTAAACTATGCTAAACGACACTAAACGATACTGAACGGTGCTAACTAGCCTTAAACGATGTCTAAACAATGTTACATGGCATAAGACGACACTAAACGGCGTTAATCGGTGCTAATCGACACTAATCGGTGCTAATCAGCACTAAATGGCGCTAATCGGAAAGTTGTTAAACGGCTACCGAGCGAAAGAGGGTCACCAAAGAAACTTCCCGACACAACTGTCTCAGTCAGAGGACTCCCCAGGAGCCTCTCGGCTGATGGGTCTCGGCCAGAGGCCTCCCGTGGGTGTGTCTCGGCCAGTGTGTCTCGGTTAAGGGCCTCCCCGGGTGGGTCTCGACCACTTGGTCTCGGCTGAGGGCTCCTATGGATGCCTCTCGGCCACTTGGTCACGGCGGAGGGCTCCTGTGGGTGCCTCTCGGCTGGTGGGTGTCGGCCAGGGGCTCCTCCGGGTGCCTGTCGGCTGATGCCTGTCGGCCAAGACTTCCCCGGGGAGCCTCTCGGCTGATGGGTGTCAGCTGAGGGCCCCTTGGTGAGCCTCTCGGTTGCTAGGTCACGGCCGGAGGCCTCCCGTTGGTGCCTCTCGGATGATGCCTTCCCGGCTGGAGGTTGTCATCTTTCGATCATCAGCTGTCAACACTTAAACGTCGACGAACAAACGTTCTTAACTCTTTTTTTTTAAGTTTTGGTTAATCCCCTGATTAACATCCCTAATCCTCTTTTGTTTATTAAACTCTCGATTAAGCCTAATTACCTTGTGTCATCCAACCAGCTATTTTATTCCAGCTCCGTGCCGAATATTCATCGCTTCTTTTCCAGAATTATATGAGATATAACGATCTTTTTGTCAATTTTCCACCATTTTTGAGATTTTAAACGACAAATGACCTGTAAACACGAACCGGCCTAAATTTTAACCTGTTCTAGCAGGTCACCAGTTTTTTATAAAAGATGGAGAGAATCCTTCATTTCTCCTCACTTCTTCATTTATCAAACTTTCTTTCAAGTTCTCTAGCTCTCTACTTCTTAAGTTTTGAAGCTCAAGTTCAAGTTCTCGAGATGGCAGACAGCAATCAAACATCCCAAGCTCCTCAAGCACCCCCAGTGTCTATGTCGGAGGCAATGGCCAAAAGGAGCAAAGCTCGATCTCTGAAAGGTAGGAATGAAATTTGGTCTCCCTTATATATTGATCGTCATTTTACTTCGCTGCTAGACTTTTTTAGCACTGTAATGGATATATTTCCCAATAACTCGGAGTTAGACTCCTACCAGAGTGCATGCAAACTGAAGGAACATGATGTTGAGCAGATAAGGAACTTATATGGTTTCTCGGAAGCAATCAAGGTTCGAATGCCCGGTTTAGGTGATAGAACTTGCAACTGGCATCCGGAGAAACTTTGTGTTTACAGAGGTGCTTTGGAGGCGGGGTTCAGGTTTCCCGTGCATCCCTTCATCATAAGGTTGTTAGCTGAACTTCAGGTTCACCCTTGTCAACTGTACCCCAACTCCTGGAGGATTCTTATTATCTTCATTCTAAGATGCCGTGACCTGGACATCTCTCTGAGTACCACTATGTTTCGAAGTATCTTCTTAGTTATAAATTCTGCAAGTACCAAGAAAGGGTTGATCAGGTTTCAACATCGGGGTTTAGTTCCTCATATGGTAAACACGAAGTCCTTCCCGGATTCCCACCATTTCTGGTCGAGGGAGTTCGTTGTTCTTTATTGGAAAGGCGGCGATTGGGGCCAGTTTTTTGTAAAGAATTTTGGTAGTGTGGAAGATAGTTCATACTTCATTCTGGATCTCGAAACTCACGAGCTTCTCAATCGGGACTGACTTTTAGAGGACAACGGCCTTTCTCAATATTGAGCATTTTTAACAGAGAAAAGGCTTGTTGAAGCAGGCCTTAGCATACTTCCCTTCGAGGGTAATTATACTTTCAGTTATATATCTTGAACTATGTTTGTTCTTATTCCGATGTTCTTTCCTTGTATGTTTCAGTTGCTACGGAGCTGGATGCTAGGCCAGAGATGGCGGAGGTCCCTACTGGAAGAATGGTAAAGCAAGCAGATAAGGCTAAGTGGCCAACTGCTCCCAAGTGTCCAACTTTCTTGGAGCAATATACCCAGGGTAAGAGATCTCGAAATGCCGATGGGAACACTAGGTCTCCTTTCATTCCGGCTTGGGGTATATGTGAACAGGACTCCGTCCTCGGGTGCTATGCACTGGCCTTGGACTGGTCCAAATGCTCTATTTCCCCTTCTAACCGTCTAACTGTGTCTTTCGGGGATAAAATTAAGGAGTCCGAGCGTCTCGGGGCTCAAGCCCTCTACCAGGTATGCTATTCACTTTTATGAATTCAATGTCCTTGGTCAACTCAATGCAAAAATGCCTTAACAAACTTCATGTTTTCAGGTAAATGCCTACTTTCAATCCGCTTCCAGCCAAGGTCAGGCTTTTCAGGATGAAAACATGGCATTGAAGAAAGAGAGGAGTATGTTTGAAGATGAACGCAGAAGTTTGGAATCTAGATCCCTCGATGCTGAGAGGGAAGCAAGCTCTTATCAAAGGCAGCTCAGTTCCCTGGCTAGGAAGAAATCCTCGGAATTTGATAAAGTGATCAAAGCTTACCATAAGTCAGATGTTTTTTTTGAAGATTATAGATGATCATGATGATGAGATGCATTCCTACAACATGTTTTTCGGCTGGAACAAAGCCATTAACGTTGTTAGCAACAAGTATCCCACCGTTGTTGATCTGGTGAACTTCCCGTGCCCTGACTGGGCTATTATGCCTCAAACATCGGGCTCTGGCTCTCGGGAAGGCCATCGACACTCCGGCTCTAACTCCAAGGGAGCCGCCCAAACTGTTAGTCAGGACTCATCTTCCTCGGGCTCTCGCGGGAAGAAACCCATGCCTATGAAGAGGAGTGGGATGATTCGTCAGCCAATCCCAGGAAAGAGGAGGCTTCAAAATGAAGCAAGCCCTCCTTCTAGCTCCTCCTCTGACGAAGAAGAGGTGGAGAGGACTGGGGCACAGGTGGCAGCCGAAGAGGGTAGCGGCTCCGACGAGGATGATTCAGATGAGGAGGATTCTGGTGAGGAGGAATCTGGCGAGGAAGAGAGTTCTGATGACGCTCCACAGGAGTAGGTGGCCTTGCATGGCCTTGTTAGCCGCTTCTGGCTTTGTTTATTTTCATTCGGGGTCCTTTGTGGACTTAAATTTTATTTGATAATGTGTAACTTAAACCTTGGCCCTCCGGGGCATCTTATCTATGCAGTTGTTTCCTTTCATTTGTATGTTCTTTTATTTTCGGTACTTGGTCATTCTAGACTTACACTCGACAGGTGCTTGGTACATAATTAAAATCACAGAATCATAGAATGGAAAACAACTTGCATTAATATCGGAAAGGAGTTCAACCCTTACATAGATTATTACTGTCATACTCGGGGCAATGAGCCCTGGAATGGTTTCATTGAACCTTATTTCTACTTCTCCTAGTAGATAGATAAAAAGCTAAGTCTTTACAAGAATAGCTTAAACATAATAAACCTTCAGGTTCAAAGCGTGCCAAGTGCGAGGCACCTCGTTTCCATCCAAGGTTTCCAGCTTGTAGGATCCTTGTCCTAGTGTCTTCCTGACTCGATACGGCCCTTCCCAGTTGGGGGCTATCTTTCCTTTCTGGCCAACTCCGGAGGCCTCTATCTTTCTTAGAACCAAGTCGCCTTGTCGAAAGAACCTCTCCTTAATCCTTTGGTTATTGTGGAAGGATGCCCTTTTCTGATGCTATACATTCCTGGCATTTGCCTCATCCCTAACCTCATCAATCAGATGAAGGGCGAGCCTCATGCCTTCTTCGTTAGTCTCAGGTCATATGCTTCCAATTATGGGGATGCATGTGTTATCTCCAAGGGTACAACAGCCTCGGCTCCATAAGCCAACAAGAACGGGGTTGCTCCAGTGGTCACTTTATAGGTGGTGCGTATGCCTAAAGTATAGGCAACAACTCATCCATCCAAGTGTTTCTTGAACGTTCGACCCTCTTCTTAAGTCCACCACGGATAATCCGGTTTGCTACCTCTGCCTGTCCATTAGCTTGAGGATGAGCCACTGAAGTAAAGCGAAGCTCAATAGCATTCTCCTCACAATATTTCCTAAACTCTTCATTGTTGAACTGTGTCCCATTATTCGTCAAACGGATTCAAGGGATACCATACCTGCAAATTATGATTTCCTAAAAGAACTGAGCGACTTGCTTGGTGGTTATCTTGGCTAAAGGTTTAGCCTCAATCCACTTAGTGAAGTAGTTGATGGCCACTATCAGGAACTTCCTTTGTGTTGAAGCTACAGGGAAAGGTCCAAGTATGTCCATTCCCCACATTGCAAACAGGATAGGAGAGTTAATCGAGGTTAACATCTCAGGCGGCTGCCTTACAATCGGAGCGTGCTTCTGGCACCTATCACACCTCTTGACATAATTATGCGCATCGGCCAACATCTTTGGCCAATAGAATCCCAAACGAGTGATCTTGTGAACTAGGGCTCTGCCCCCCAAGTGTTGCCCACGGATCCCTCTATGGGCTTCCTCTAGTGCTTTCTTTGCCTCCTGGGGCCTGAAACATCTCAAGTATGGAATGATGAAAGACCTCTTGTAAAGGATGCCTTTGATCAAGGCATATCTCAATGCTCTCACCGACAGCTTTCGTGCCTCCTGGGCATCGTCAGGGAGCCATCTAATTTCTAAGTGAGCTTTGATTGGATCTATCCAACAGCTCCCTACATCAATTGGTGCCACCAATTTCGAGTTGACTTCAGGACCTGGAAGTAAACACTCCCTACATAATTCTCTATTTCTGAAGAAGCGAACTTCGACAGGGTATCAGCCTTAACGTTCTCTTCTCTCGGAATGTGCTCCACATAGCACTCGTCAAACTGAGTCATAATAGCTTTCACAACTCTCAAATATTTTGCCATAGTTTCATTCTTGGCTTCAAATTCACCGTTCACTTGCGGGACTACCAGTCTTGAATCTCCATAAATTTTAAGGTTTTTGACCCTCATGATTCTGGCCAAGCCCAATCCAGCTATCAAGGCTTCATACTCAGCTTTGTTGTTGGTTGTTGGGAAGTCCAACTTCAAAGAATACTCAACTGTGAACCTATTGGGGCTTTGCAAAACCATTCCTGTACCACTAGATTTTGTTTTGATGCCCCATCAAAATAGAGCACCCAGTATTCCTTCTGATCTGGTAATAGCTCTTCATCTTTATCCTTACCTTCAGGGGTGGGTACTATCTCCTGCCCCCCGACTTCTTGTTGCCAATGGTACATTCAACCACGAAGTCAGCCAATGCCTGAGCCTTGATCGCTGTCCGAGGCTTGTATGTGATATCAAATTCTCCAAGTTCGACTGCCCACTTGATTAACCTTCTACCGGCCTTCGGGCTGTACAAAATATTTCTCAATTGTTGGTCCGTCAGGACTTCGATCTTGTGTGACTGGAAGTATGGTCGTAGCTTTCTCGAAGCTGTTATTAACGCCAAAGCAAACTTCTCAGTAGGAGAGTAATTCAATTCAGCTCCGTGCAACACCTTGCTCACGTAGTAGTTAGGTCTCTGAACCTTGCTCTCTTCTCGAATGAGAACATCACTCAGGGCTTGTTCAGACACAGCTAGATACAGATACAAGGTCTCCCCGGGACTAGGTTTGGCCAACAACGGGGATTCAGTCATGTACTTCTTCAACTGTTCAAAGGCCTCTTGGCTCTCAGGAGTCCACCCAAAATTTTTCACCTTCTTCAATGCTTGGAAGAAGGGCAAGCATTTGTCACCAGATTTAGAGATAAATCTACCCAGGGTTGCTACTCTGCCCGTTAGCTTCATTTACGTCTCGTATAGAACGGGGTGGTTCCATGTCTAAAATTGCCTTGATCTTATCGGGGTTGGCTTCTATGCCTCGCTTTGAAACCATCAGACCCAAAAATTTTCTTGATCCAACGCCAAAGGCACACTTGGCTGGATTCAACATCATCTTATGGTGCCTCAGCACTTCAAATGCCTCTCTGAGGTGCTTAATGTGATCTGCCGTGAATAGGATTTTGACTAACATGTCATCAACATAGACCACCATGGTTTTCCCAATCAGATGGGCGAATATCTTATTCACCAATCGCTGATAAGTGGCTCTTGCATTCTTTACACCAAAAGCCATAACAAGATAACAAAAAACACCAAATTCAGTTTTGAAAGATACCTTTGGGATGTCATCCTTATGCATCTTAATCTGATTATAGCCACTGAAACCATCCATGAAACACAACATCTCATGCCCAGCAGTGGCATCTATCAGCGTGTCAATCCTTGGTAGAGGGAAACAATCCTTGGGACATGCATCATTCAAATCAGTGAAGTCTATACACATCCTCCACTTTCCATTCGCCTTCTTGACCATCACAGGGTAAGCCAACCACTCGGGGCACTGAATTTCTTCAATGAACCCAGCTTCTAAGAGCTTGTCAACTTCTTGCTTAATGGCTTCTTGCCTTTCAGGAGCAAAATTTCTCTTCTTCTGCTTTATTGTCTTCCGCTTTGGAACGACATTCAACTTTTGAGTTATGAGTTTGGGATCAATCCCTGGTATGTCGGCCGCTATCCAAGAAAACACATCACTATTTTCTTGTAAGAAAGTCGTCAATCTGCCCTTCAATGGTTCCTTCAAAGAAGCTCCAATATACGTAACATTTTCGGGGTCTCAAAGCAGCTACATAACAACTTCTAGCCATTTTCTGATCTCTTCTCTGTTCTCCAACACCATTGAGGGTTGAAAACTTAATCTTCATGTGATAGGTAGAGGCCACAGCCTTAAACGCATGAAGCCCAGTCCTTCCCAGGATTGCATTATATGTTGAGGCTGCCTTGATTACTAAGAAGTTCAGCATCTGAGTAGCCTCCTTAGGTTCCTGCCCAATAGTCACAAGCAGCTGAATGGTTCCTTCAACCTTGGATAGATAGGCATGTTGGTGGGGGTTAGCTGAGACTCATTATATCCCATCTTTATAAACGCATCATGAAACAGAATATCAACAGAAGCTCCATTGTCTATCAAGACTCGTTTTACTTCTGAGTTTCCAATCACAGGAGTTATGACCAACGGGTCGTCATGGGGGAACTTTACCTCTTCCAGGTCTGAATCATCAAAACCAATCACTAGCTCAGTTTTCGCACACTTCGGGGCCTCTTCCACGATGTGCATCATTTCTCTGGCATAAGCCTTTCGAGAGTTCCTTGTCGTGCCGATCGCTGTAGGGCCTCCCCAGATCATATTGATAACCGACCCTTGGGGCTGTGGGTTACGATCACGGTCATTATCCCTACGATCATTGTTCTTCCTGTAATAATGCCTTCTTTGATTTCCACGTTCTTCACCCTTCGTGAACTGGCTTAGTTTCCCTCTTCGGATCAAGAATTCAATCTCGTCCTTGAGTTGTCTACAATCGTCGGTGTCATGTCCCACATCCTTGTGAAAACTACAATACTGATCCTTGTTGCTCTTTGAGAGGTCACCCCTGAGTGGCTTTGACCATCGGAAGTCATTATCCTTCTCGATCTCTAACAAGATCTGACTCCTAGGAGCATTCAACCTTGCATATTCAGAAAATCTTGGTCCCAGACTCTTCTTAGGTGTAGAGTCAGAGTCTTTGCTAGTCCGGGGATATTTGTCCCTAACATCGTACTCTTGCTCTTGCTTTCGCTTCCTAGAGTCGTTGTTGTTCCCTCCATTACCTACCGTGGCCTTCTTCTTCATGCTATCATCAGCTTTAATATACTTATTAGCCCTTTGTTGTAGCTCAGCCATATTCTCAGGGGATGCTTTGCCAATGACCTCTTAAAGAAAAGATCAGTAGTTCTATGCTCCAGGGCTACCATGGCCACCTTATTCTCCAAGTCAGTGATATTCAGTGTTTCCTTAGTGAATCGCTTGAGGTAATCCCTCAGATTCTCATTTTTTCCTTGTACCACATATATAAGAGATGCAGAGCTTTTCTCATGAGTTCTTCCAATAATGAATTGGCTGACAAAAGCGGCACTCAACTTTTTAAAGGAGCCCATCGAATTTGCAGGCAACCGACTATACCATCTTTGAGCCATGCCCGATAGGGTTTGAGGAAACGCCCTACTCATTAGAGCATCACTTGTAGGCTGCAATAGCAGTGCATTTGAGAATGTCCTAACGTGATTTGCGGGATCACCCGTTCCATCATAAGCCTTAATTGTCGGCATCTTGAACTTTTTAGAAATAAGAGCATTCATCACCTCCTCGGTAAACGGGGGTGTGGGATCATCCGGATCTCCAAGAGGCATCAGATCTTTGGGGTTCCCCTTGGGGATTTCCACCCTTGTTGTTCTTCCAGTTGAGGCATCAGCCCTTCTTTGCCTCCTTGAAGGCCTTTCCAAATCAATAAGGGGAATTCCTCCTATAGTCGGAGGAGGTCGATTTTGATTTTGTCTTGCATGCTCTCTTTCCATGTCGTCTTTTAGCTTTAAGATCTCGGCCTCATGAACCATTATCCTCTCAGCAGTTGTTAAAGGGGGTCCATTATGGATACTTCGTGTCCTCCTTAGAGGTTCTTTGCTAGCAGGTCGCCTCCTCGGGGCTTCATCACCATCATCGTCCTCAGATGACGAGTCGTCGGTATAGGAGCTAGAGTAGTCATCATATTCTTAATCACGACCCAACCCCCTATTATAAGGAGGTTCCTGAATCAGCAAGGCATGGCCGCTTGTTCCAACACCTCGAGTAGCAGGAGGGTAGTTAGGCAGACCATACATCGGGTTGATATTTGCGGGGAGATCCGTAGTATGGATCCGTATCCCTGGGATAGCGTGCGATTAACGTTATCAAGAGAAGAAACCACCATCTGAAGAAGGTTGGTTTCTTGGCTTTGATGGACGACCACCGGTAGAGTCCCCTCAACATGGGGAATCGTCCCTGGGGGTTGAGAGACTAGAGGTTGAATGATCGACCCTATTAATGGGGGTATTTGCTCTTCTTCAGTAGTGATAGCCGGATTAGAAGTGACAGGTGGAACAGAGCTAAGGGGTATAGACTCGGTCGAGGCTGATGTTGTCCTTCGTGTTTGAACCATGGTTGATGTTGTTTTCCCACAGATGGCGTCAAATGATGTGGAATAAAAACGAGGGTTTGTATGTATTTAATGCAAAGGGGTTGTTGAGCTTCGAGCATTAATGACTGTTTCCGTGTTTGAGACTAATCGGTCCTCACAGAATGCCTACGTATCTCGTTATTGAGAATCAAGCCAAGACGTAGTTCTAAGACGTAGTTCTAAGAATGAGGGGTCAGGCCCATATATAGGCTGCGAGAGCCTTAGAAAGTTAGAATTATGGTAGGATTTGGAAACTTGGTGGACAAGCCACCTCCTTGAGGAAGGTTCTAGACTCCTTCCTTGTATGAATAAGTATCCATGTTGAATTGGGTGCCTTGGAGGCTACTCCTAATGATATTGTTTCCTTGTCTGACTCTTATTACTGAGCTGTTTACCACCCTTAATATTAATTACAAAATTAATATTTAATTATGGTTTTGTACCTCGTAAATGGGCCCCACATTCGGACCATACCGAGTCTAATTAATGACGCATTAAATGTGTTTATTGGCTTACTTTTAGCCCATATCAACTGTTATGTAGATTTGTAGAAAATATTATTTACCGTTAGTAATGACTTTTTAAAATTAAAAATCATGTGATATACGAATTTATTAAATCAAGATATTACTATATTTACATTAAATTTAACCAACCAATAATTTAGAAGTGAATTATGAGTATCTCTAAAATAATTTTTTTTATTGGTAATTTCTTCACCAACCAATAATAATACTCTTATAACGTATATTTAATAATTTAAATAATTAAAATATATGTAGTGTTGGCTTACATAATTTTAGTAACAAATTTTGAATAAATATATTTTTGAGCTTTTAAATAAAATCGAGTATTTGAAGGTTTGGATTTTATCCAAGTTATTTAAAATCTTATTTCAAATCCGATTTTTTCAAATTTTTAAAAATATTCAAAAATACCTTCAAAACAATTTATAATATATTAAAGAAGCAGATAATGGATTTTTTTTATGTTGGTATCGAGTAATGGATTTTTTCAAAAAGTCAAGAAGCAAATATATTAAAACGGAGGGAGTAATAATATGTTGTTGACGGGATTTGACACTTGAACCTATAAGAGTATTTTATATATTATAAAAAGAATATTCTTTTAGCATTATATCCAACAGTTCTTTTTTTATTTATCTTACAATCTAACGATTATTATTGAATGTACCAAATAAAGTTATTATTGAATGTACCAAATAAAGTGACCAAACTACCAACCAACCAAATAATTTGCTTATAATAATGGATTACAAGGGCTTTTCCATCAATTCTCAGTGAAAAAATCGACATCTCTTCTAACCAAGATGTCAATTTATTTTGTCGACAGGAATAATTATCAAAAGCCAATGAACCAACGTAGAATTCTGATCACTGGTAAAGCAAGTTTCAATCTCATCCTCTAAGGAGAAGACTCAATATATATATATAAAGGAGGATACGCGGGAGCTTAGGTGGCGCTTTAAGATCGTCTCAATCTATTTTTCTTATTTTTTTAGAATTTTTGAATTTTAGATAGTAATAAATTAAAAAAATATCATTTAGATGTTAGAAGTAAAACAGGTGTTCGGATTTGTTGAGGAGAAGAGTTTAAGTAGAAGAGGTGTTCGAAATTGTAGAGGAGAAAAGCTTTATGTAAAATAGGTGTTCGAATTTGTAGAAGAGAAGAGTTCTAATTTATAAACAAATTATTTTTATTAAAAATAATATAAGTATTCGAATTTACGAAGAAGAATATAGGTGTTCGATTTTGTAGAAGAGAAGAGTTCTAATTTATAAACAAATTATTTTTATTAAAAATAATATAAGTATTCGAATTTACGAAGAAGAATATTTGATTGATATTATTTGTTAATTATAGGATAGGTTAATATTATTTTATCCTAATTTAGAATTTTAGAATTTTGAATACTAATAAATAAAAAAATATCTTCTAACATATTAGAAGTAGAATAGGTGTTCGATTTTGTAAAAAGGATATATAATAAAAATTTTATTGAAGGATACGAGCATGAAAATATGTCTAGAATTCTATAATTTTAAATGTCAATAATTTAAATTTCTAATTAACCTATTTAAAATAGAAATGATATTCGAAATTACAGGAAATAGAGTTCTTAACGTACTGGGAGTAGAAAAACTTTCGAATTCATAGCAAACACATGTAATTTGAGCTATAAATTTTTAAGTTGGTTCCTAATACTATACTACCCTAAACAAAATCTTAAATAAAAAAGGTACATTTTTTTTTTCACGTGTTTGTCTTTACTTATCCATTTATATTTTCTGCTCTCTTTTTTATTTTGATCTTCGGCATGCTCCATGATTATTGTTAGTGATTCTATTTAAGTTCATCTTTACTTTTTTTTTTTTGGGACTAATTATTTTACTTCTTAGACTAAAGTTTGAATAATAACAATCTGTTTAGCGCATTGATTAACGCTCAGAAATTTTAACTTTACGCATGAATCATTGAATTATCATCTCTATATATTATCGTGATCACCATTACGCGTACGTGAAAGTGCTTTTTAAGTTATACGCGGAAATTTAGATGGCGTCTCTAACATTGTCTCAATTTATTTTTTTAATTTCTTTAGAGTTTTAGAATTTTAAATATTAATAAATAAATAAATATCTTTTATCATATAAATAGAATATTAGAAGTAGAATAGATGTTCAAATTTTAGAGGATTGGAAGTATAATGAATGTTTGATATATAATTTGAGTTATGTTAGAAGTAGAAGTAGAATATGTATTTGAAATTTATAAAGAAGTACAATTCAAATTTATATAAGGTTACGACAAAACATCTTAATGTCATGATGAAAATCTATATATAACCCAATATTCGTGAATAAAAAGAAAAAAAAGTCATTACAGGCAAGTTGTAACCTATATACAGTTATACACTTTAGCTGAGCACGGATGCATGTTTCTCAACAATTTTATAATTTTATTTATTTAAAATTAGTTAGTTATATATTTTTGAATTAAAATTAGTTAGTTATATCGTGTAGTGCATAAGCTTGATTTGTAATTTAATGCATATTTCATCTAATAAATTGGTTCATGGTTGCAGGCTTTTTGTATGCGGGTAAGTACTAAATAATTTTATGAACTTGATATCAATTTACAATTAATTTATTAATTAATCAATAATTATGCTCATATTATTTTTTAGAGTGTAAGTTGTTCTCGATTTTTTATAATCACGTGCTGCAGGTACCAGAATTGAAGGCTAAAATTCATGTCTTCTTTGGAAAAAAAGGTGTATCTCTTTCACGGTCGGTGGTAGCCTGGGATTTTTTTAAATACATATTTACTTAATTCATCTAGATATATTATGTTTGTCTATTTTTTTATTCACATTATTTTTCATCGTATTTTGTTCTCAAAAGTCATCATAATTAAGTATAGTGGCGCTTCTTAGGTCATCTCATTCTATTTTTCTCAATTTCGTAAAGTTTTAGGTGGTGTCTCTTAGATGTTCACAATCTATTTTTCTAATTCTTAATAATTATAGGATTTAAACACTAATGAATATAAAAATATATTTTAACATATTAGAAGTAGAATAGCTGTTCGAATTTATAGAGGAGAAGAGTTCGAATTTATAGGAAAGACATATAATTAGAAATTTTATTGGAAGTAGAATATGTATAAATATGGCATATGATTAAAAGTTTTATTGCAAGTAGAATACGAGTTCGAATTTATAGAAAATAAGAGTATGAATTTATAGAAAAAACATATTGGAAGTAGAATAGGTGTTCGAATATATAGAGAAGACATATAATTGAATATTTTATTGGAAGTAGAATAGAAGAACAGTTTTGACATCTTTTACGAACTTCTAAAATTATATATTTTTTATATAAGTTAATTATACTTTTATTAGGAAATTCATAAATCCAATACTATTCTCATAAAAAAGAAGTCTTCGTATTTAAAAAGAAAAGAATTGATGTGTTGATATAATAAATGAACATTCTCATATGGGAACACTAAATAAATACAGGAATATCAATTTATAATATAAAACAAAAATAAGATGTATTTTCATTTTCAAAAACTCCAAAAATTTTAGAAAGTTTAGAGAAAGTAAAAATTTGAATTCACTCTATTTTTAGGTTTTGATTTTAAGAAAAAAAACCTGTTGTATAAGATACATATCATCAATAATATGTAATGAAGTTGGAATTTCGATCGCAAACGAGAGCTGCTCAAAACATGTTTAATGGGAAGACGGTTCACTGAAAAAGATTGTATTAGCTATTGGAATTTGATATTGATGTTCTAAATTTTATTTTATTTTTAGGATTCGGTTTTTATGGATAAATGTTGTTATACAATTAACGAATGTAAAAGTTAGGGTTTTGGTCTTAACGAGAGAGCGGTTTAATAGGAATAACCGTGTTTAACAAGAAAGCAGTTCATTAGAGAAGAGCATGTTGAATATTAAAGTTTAATATTGATGATATAATAGAAGATAAATATATTTTGAAATTTTTAGAATTTTAGGATTTTAAATATTAATAACTAAAAAACTATCCTTTAACATATTATAAGCTCAATAGGTATTTGAATTTATAGGGAAAGATATATAATTAAAAGTTCAATTTGAAGTAGAATAGGTGTTATAAGACATATAATTAAGACTTTTATTGTAAGTAAAATAAAAGTTCCAATTTATAAAGAAGATGAGTTTGAATTTATGGAAAATACCTATAATTAAAAATATCATTGGAGGTAGAAAAGATCTTTGAATATATAAAGAATACGTATAATAAAATATTTTACTGGAATTAGAATACGAGGACCGTGGAGACGTCTTATATGATTTTTTTTTAAACTATTTATTTTTTTCCTAAAAATTCTTTATATTAACTTTTTTATACAAGTTAATTATACCTGCATTAGAAAAATATGTCCATAAATTCAATATTATTCCCGTAACGAAAAATCTCCGTATTTAAAAAAAATTGATGTGTTAACATAACTTAAAGACATTCCCATGCAGAAGCAGTAAATAAATACAAGAATATCTATAATATACAGAAAATATAAGATGTATTTTCATCTTTTAAATTCCATAAATATTAGAAAGTTTAAAGAATGTAAAAATTGAAATATAACTTCTTTTAAGGTTTTAATTTTTAAGAAAAAAAGTTATTTTATAAGATAAGTGTCGTCAATAATATATAATGATGTTAGAATTTCGGTTGCAAATAAGAGCGGCTAGAAACGTATTTAACGGAAAGACGGCTCATTAGAAAAGATTGTATTAGCTATTAGAATTTGATACCGATGTCATATTTTTTTTTTTAGGATTCGATTTTTATGGATAAAAATTATTATATAAGTCTTTATAATATATGTTAAAGTTGGAATTTCGGTTTTAACATGAAAGCGATTCAATCGAAAAAATCGTGTTTAATAAGAATACGGTTCATTAGAGAAAAATATGTAACTATTAAAATTTAATATTAATAATATAATATAACGTAAATATGTATTGAATTTTAAAAAAAAATTATAACACCGCCGCGAAGCGCGGCTTTATCTACTAGTATGTAATGAAGTTGGAATTTCGATCCCAAACGAGAGCGGCTCGAAACATGTTTAACGGGAAGACGGCTCTCTATAAAAGATTGTACTAGCTATTAAAATAGCATATTGATGTTATAAATTTTATTTTATTTTTAGGATTTGATTTTTATGGATAAACATTATCATACAAGTAATATATGTAAAAGTTAGGTTTTTGTTCTTAACGATAGAGCGGATCAATAGTAATAACCGTGTTTAACAAGAAAGCGATTCATTAAATAAGACCGTATAAAAAGTGTTTAAATATATAATACATAAAATAAAATGTTTTATTGGAAGTAGAATACGAGGATGGTGGAGACGTCATATACGATTTTTTTTAAAACTATACATCTTTTTTCCTAAAAATCCTTTATTTTAACTTTTTTATACAAGTTTATCTATAATATACAGAAAATATAAGATGTATTTTCATCTATATATAAAGGAGGATAGCGGGAATTTAGGTGGCGCTCTAAGATCGTCTCAATCTATTTTTCTAATTTTCTAGAATTTTAAACACTAATAAATATAAAAATATCAATTAACATATTAGAAGTAGAATAGGTGTTCGAATTTATAAAGGAGAAAAGTTCGAATTTATAGGGAAGACATATGATTAGAAGTTCTATTGGAAGTATAATAAGTATTTATAAGGCATACTATTAAAAGTTTTATTAGAAGTAGAATAAGAGTTCGAATTTATAGAGAATAAGAGTTCGAATTTATAGAAAAATATATAAATAAACATTCTACTAGAAGTAGAATAGGTGTTTGAATATATAGAGCATAAATATAATTAAATATTTTATAGAAAGTACGATATTCTTAAATTTTATATTTTTTATATAAGTTAATGATACTTATATTAGGAAAATTTATTTATAAATTCAATACTATTGTCATAAAAAAGTCACCGTATTTAAAAAGAAAAGAATTGATGTGTTAACATAATAAAAGAACAATCTCATGCAAGAATCCTAAATAAATACAGGAGTAACTATAATATAAAGAGAAAATAAGATGTGTTTTCATTTTCTAAAACTCCAAAAATTTTAGAAAGTTTAGAGAAAGTATAAATTGGAATTCACTCTATTTTTTAGGTTTTGATTTTAAGGAAAAAAATTGTTCTGTAAGATAAGTATCATCAATAATATGTAATGAAGTTGGAATTTCGATCCCAAACGAGAGCGGCTCGAAACATGTTTAACGGGAAGACGGCTCCCTATAAAAGATTGTACTAGCTATTAAAATAGCATATTGATGTTATAAATTTTATTTTATTTTTAGGATTTGATTTTTATGGATAAACATTATCATACAAGTAATATATGTAAAAGTTAGGTTTTTGTCCTTAACGATAGAGCGGATCAATAGTAATAACCGTGTTTAACAAGAAAGCGATTCATTAAATAAGACCGTATAAAAAGTGTTTAAATATATAATACATAAAATAAAATGTTTTATTGGAAGTAGAATACGAGGATGGTGGAGACGTCATATACGATTTTTTTTAAAACTATACATCTTTTTTCCTAAAAATCCTTTATTTTAACTTTTTTATACAAGTTTATCTATAATATACAGAAAATATAAGATGTATTTTCGTCTTTTAAAACTCCATAAATCTTAGAAAGTTTAAAGAATATAAAAATTGGAATTTACTCTCTTTATATAGTGAAGTTAGAATTTCGGTTTCAAATAAGAGCGGCTCGAAACGTATTTAGCGGGATGACGGTTCGCTAGAAAAGATTGTATTAGCTATTAGAATTTGATACTGTAGTCATAATTTTTTTTTTAATTTTTACGGTTCTATTTTATGGATAAAAAATATTATATAAGTCTTTATAATATATGTTAAAAAGTTGGGATTTTGGTTTTTACGAGGGAGCGGCTCAATCGAAAGAATCGTATTTAACAAGAAATTGAATAATTAGAGAAGATTATTTAATTATTAAAATTTAATATTAATATTATAATATAACGTAGATGTATTGAATTTTTTTAAAAATAAAAATTGTAACGCCGCCGCGAAACGCGGCTTTATCAACTAGTTTGTAATGTATGATAATATGATTGTGATTGATTTTATATTAAAAGAGTGGTTGATTAATGAATAATAGTTATAAAATTTAATTTAAAATAGATAATAGTACATATAAATAGTGATTTTTTAGTAATTGTTTTTTATTTAAAAAATACGTATTTATGGATATGTTAAATAAAATCATTATTGTATTTAAATTAAAAGCGTTAACTAACCATGATTAATATGGTCTGATGAGAATGTAAATAAGGAAAATTCTTAATATAACATGATTGGTTTAAAATTTAGAAGTCAGCTCTGATTAGTTCTAAAATAATTCATAGTTTTCTGATTGGATAACTGCGCATGAAGGAAAAGAATTTGTAATGTATGATAATATGATTGTGATTGATTTTATATTAAAAGAGTGGTTGATTAATGAGTAATAGTTATAAAATTTAATTTAAAATATATAATAGTACATATAAATAGTGATTTTTTAGTAATTGTTTTTTATTTGAAAAATATGTATTTATGGTTATGTTAAATAAAATCATTATTGTATTTAAATTAAAAGCGTTAACTAACCATGGTTAATAAGGTCTGATGAGAATATAAATAAGGAAAATTCTTAATATATGATTGGTTTAAAATTTAGATGTCAGCTCTGATTAGTTCTAAAATAATTCATAGTTTTCTGATTGAATAACTGGGATTGATTATAATAAGTGGGCCTGCATTCACACCAAGCTCCCCAATTAAAACTTCCCAATCTTCCACCTCATCTCTATCACATCATTAGAAAACAGTTTTTGGATATCAATTTGAATTACCTAGCATTACTCTTCCATCCATCCATCTTTCTTATTTTGAATTTTCTTCCTTCTACTCGATTACTGGTTAGTCAGAAAATTAAATTTGATTGGATGTTCCCAAATTTTTAACAAATTTTTTTTTTAGATGGTCATCAATTTTTTTTGGTATAAGATAAGAAAATGTGACATTTTCTTAAAAGGTATGTGAGTTTTTTTTTTTCAATCATTCGAAGAAATTTTTGAATAGAAGTTTTTGAAGATTTTCTCTCCCAAACATTTCTCTTTTTTTTTTTTTCACAAAAAAACTCCGAATACAACTTTGAAAAATTTTAAAAAAAATTCTTTCGTTCCCTTCTCTTGTCTCCAAAACTCAACTGGGGAAATCAAAGTTAAACCTAGCAATTATAGTGATACATTTTTGTGTAGAGCAAAGTCGAAATAATCAATTTCACCTTAAACAAACGCACCTTTTTGAATTTGAATAACTTCAAACACATAGATAGCGACTAAATCGAGCCGAAACTAAAAATATATCTATCTATACTATACTATTATAAGCGAAACAGGGTATAATTGGTTGGTCGGTCGGTTGGTTAACACCTTCCTAAAAAGTTTGTTAACACCTTCCAAAAATGAAAATATAAATTAAAATACATATAAAAATTTATTTTACAAAAAATAAACCACATATTTAACTTAATAACAAACTCTTTAAATTACACTTCAATTAATATTCAATTAAATACTCCTTTAGTTATATTTAAGTTAAAATTTTTACTTACACCCAACTTTTTTAGTCTCTTTCAATTACTTGGAAACCAAATATTTTCAAAATCAATTTAAATAATTTTAATATCACAAATTAAGTTAAAATTCTTTACCTACACCCAATTTTTTTTAATTCTTTCAATTACTTGGAAACCAAATATTTTCAAAATCAATTTAAATAATTTTAATATCACATATTTATTAACAAATTTACAACAAATTATAAATCAACAAAGTAAAAACAAACTAAAACTATATAATAAAAATAAAAATTTCACACAATTACAAATTAATATTAAATTCTATTTTAACCAAATATTACATTATGAATTATTATGGAATCATAATTTGAATATGACAATATCAACAAAAATTTGAATGTAAGTATATACGATACTTTCATTTATATTTATATTATTAGAACAAATATATAGTCATAATTCGACCAAATATGTCATATAACTAATTGATTATTATTTAATAATATATATATTTTGTCAATATTATATTAAGTAATATATATGAGATAAATAATTATTAAAATACAAATAAAAGTATTATTTGTTAACACCTTTCTAAAAAGTTTGTTAACACCTTCCAAAAATGAAAATATAAATTAAAATACATATAAAATTTTATTTTACAAAAAATAAACCACATATCTGTACTATACCATACTATTATAAGTGAAATTGGAACACGAAGTCAACAAATACAAAATATTACTAGATCTACAGTATTAGCAAATCAACATGATGTTATGCCAGCAATATAAACTCATACCGTACCATTACAGAAATATGCCAACAGAAAAACATGATTATATTAGCATAACTTAATTTAAATTAAAATCAGATGCAAACGTTCGAGAATCTTAACACGAAATCAAAAAATGCAAAATATTATTAGATCTACGACATTAGCAAATCAACATGATGTTATACCAACAATATTAACTTATACCATTACACCAATATACTAACAAAAACATAACCTAATTGAAATTAAAATCAAACGCAAACGTTCGAGAATCTTAACAAGAAGTTAACATAAGCAAAATATTACTAGATCTACGATATTAACAATCTCATATATCATAGACTCTAATTATCAAAACGAAATTAAAACACCAAAACAATCATATATCATCACAGCAACATAAAGTATACTTACCCACAGACCGAAGTACTCTTTATTTGTGAAATTTTTCAGTGGAATCTTCTCTTTGTCCACAAGAAAGTTTGCCACAACATCATAATCTTCAAAAACATCCTTAGGCTGCAAAATCACCACAACATCAAATCAAACTTGCTGAATAACACAAAAACATCAGATGATCTAGATGTAGTGAGCTTGATGTAATAAATCCATTAAAAGGCGATCAACATGTTTTCCTAATATGACTTATCATCTCCTTATAATCCTCTTCTTTATACGTACATTGACCTATAAATTATTGTATATTCTATATCTATTTTTTTACCTACCTTCTTTTATGGTCTCACTTTTACTCTCAGAAAATTTCATGATCAACTACGTTATAAGAACGACTAAATGAATCGACAATTTCATACCGGAATTTAGCCCAAAACTCATATACTCCAAAATTCGTAACATATATAAAGTAATCAAAATCAGCACATATATAGACACACAAATACAGAAAAATATAACAATATACACGAAGTATAAATGTAGGTGTATAGTGAGAGAGAGAGAGAGAGAGTGTGTGTGTGTGTGTATGTTTGTGTGTGTGTGTGTGAGAGAGAGAGAGAGTGTGAGAGAGTGAGAGAGAGAGAGCCCATTACGCTCTCAGAGAACTTCAATCGCACAGATGGTGAGCAATCAACAAAAACTCAAAATATACATTAAAAAATATGAAGGTTTTGTTCACCTTTAATATCAGATCTGGCTCTAAAAAGTGGTTAGAATAGAGGTGGGTAAACTGAAGATTAGCATTCAAGAGAGGTGGGTTTTGTGAATGAGAAAACCAAAAATGGGTTTGTTAGCTTCAATCGCCGGTGAACAAGGGTTTCCCCAAGAGGGTTTGTTACCCAAATGTTCCCCAAAATTTATTCATGCATGCTCCCTTTTGACATTTTGACTAAAGCGTGACGCACTGAAAGAAGAAGTGACAGCTTTGAAGCTGGAATTAGAGAAAACAGCCGAGGAAGGTGCGAATGCTATGGCGTCGGGCTATCAGGGTTGCTACGACCGTCTTGCCCGGGCGGGAGTTGATCTGTTAGGTCACTCCTTAGACGATTACAGCGCTGATTTGGCTAAGACGATGAAAAATGCAGGTGGAAACGAAGGCAGAGTAGCTTGAAGACCGGGGATGCCACGTGTCTGTTAACACCTTCCAAAAATGAAAATATAAATTAAAATGCATATAAAATTTTATTTTACAAAAAAAACCACATATATAACTTAATAACAAACTCTTTAAATTACACTCCAATTAATATTCAATTAAATATACTATACTATTATAAGCGAAACTGGGTATAATTGGTTGGTTGGTCGGTTGGTTAACACCTTCCTAAAAAGTTTGTTAACACCTTCTAAAAATGAAAATATAAATTAAAATACATATAAAATTTTATTTTACAAAAAATAAACCACATATTTAACTTAATAACAAACTCTTTAAATTACACTCCAATTAATATTCAATTAAATACTCCTTTAGTTATATTTAAGTTAAAATTTTTACTTACACCCAACCTTTTTAGACTCTTTCAATTACTTGGAAATCAAAATTTTCAAAATCAATTTAAATAATTTTAATATCACAAATTTAAGTTAAAATTCTTTACCTACACCCAACTTTTTTAGATTCTTTCAATTACTTGGAAACCAAATATTTTCAAAATCAATTTAAATAATTTTAATATCACATATTTATTAACAATTTTACAACAAATTATAAATCAACAAAGTAAAAACAAACTAAAACTATATAATAGAAAATAAAAAGTTCACACATTTACAAATTAATATTAAATTCTCTTTTAAACAAATATTATATTATGAATTATTATGGAATCATAATTTGAATATGACAATATCAACAAAAATTTGAATGTAAGTATATACGATACTTTCATTTATATTTATATTATTATAACAAATATATAGTCATAATTCGACCAATATGTCATATAACTAAATGATTATTGTTTAATAATATATATTTTGTCAATATTATAATAAGTAATATATATGAGATAAATAATTATTAAAATACAAATAAAAATATTATTTAAATTTTAAAAACCGTGCATCGCACGGGTTATAGGCTAGTACTATATTATAATAAGAAAAGTGGTATAATTTGTAGTTGGTTACCCCTTTTTTTGGTTATCCCTCATTCACAACCGTTAGTTCTCCAACTCAAATAGATCATGACCGTTAGATGCAATAATACTAAAAGTTGTTATATACAGAGGTCTAAGGTTCGATTCCCTTCAACAATATATTAATTTATATTTAATACTAAAAATTATTATTTACAAAGATGTAAGGTTCGAATTTTTCCAATAACATATTAAAATTAATATTTATTATATTATACTATAACATAAGCAAATTATGAAAAATTGAAAAGTAATCCTTGCAAAGCACGGGTTATAAGCTAGTACTACTAACATGTGAACTCGATCGAGTGAATTTATCACTGAAGCGGGATTTAAAAGATTTGACATTCACGGACATTCAACTCGGATACCGGTGCTATTAAAGTATTAATCCATTCACTGTTTTTTTGCTAAATTTGTTGATCCGTTGCTTGATATTTACAATTGTAATGGAATAGTATAATATAAAATTGAAGAAATTCAAATAAAATTTTGTTGTTCATGCATCATTGTCCAAGATGACCCAGTATCTTTATCCTAAAAACCAAAGTAGCCACATAGGACAACATGAAACCAGAGAAATGAGGTCAGAGCAACCAATGAAATAATATCTTATCCTGATCCTTTTATCTTGCTCAAACCTAAGCCACCAATCAACTTAGTTCTTCATCTCCATACAAATCATTTCCTCTACTTGTACAACTAATAAGACTACATCCACAAGCCAGTCCACAAGATAGATTACACAAAACAATGGCAGCCTCACTCCATGCAGCTGCAACTTTCATGCAACACACTAAGGTGGGGAGTATCCAAACTCGACCCACGGTACAACTGAAGTCTTCTCCTAGCCTTTGCAAGGCTTTTGGCATTGAGTCGAGCGGAGCAAGGGTGACTTGCTCCCTGCAATCTGATCTTAAGGACTTGGCTCACAAGTGTGCTGATGCCGCCAAAGTCGCTGGCTTTGCTCTTGCTACTTCTGCTCTTGTAGTTTCGGTATGTGATACTTGGTATTTTTTGTATAACTATTAAGTTGTGTACACGTATTACCTCATTGTTGACCATGCATGACACATGCATAATCCCTGCTTTTTTGAAAGTTGAAATTCGTCGGTGTGTTGCTTTGAGGTCCAGATGCTATAGTTCTGCGACAAAAGAAAGCTAATCATGCGGATTTTACAGGGGGCAAGTGCTGAAGGTGTTCCAAAGAGGCTGACTTATGATGAAATTCAGAGCAAGACATATATGGAAGTAAAGGGAACTGGAACTGCTAACCAGTGCCCAACAATTGAAGGTGGATCAGAAAGCTTTGCGTTCAAGTCTGGAAAATACAATGCCAAGAAGTTCTGTTTGGAACCTACATCATTCACTGTTAAGGCCGAGAGCGTTGGCAAGAATGCCCCTCCTGAATTCCAGAAGACCAAACTCATGACCCGCTTGACCTATACTCTTGATGAGATCGAGGGGCCCTTTGAAGTAGCCTCAGATGGCACCGTTAAATTTGAGGAGAAGGATGGAATTGATTATGCTGCTGTCACAGTTCAGCTTCCTGGTGGGGAGCGTGTGCCCTTCCTCTTCACAATTAAGCAGCTAGTAGCATCTGGAAAACCAGATAGCTTCTCGGGAGATTTTCTTGTGCCATCTTACAGGGGTTCATCCTTCCTTGACCCAAAGGGTAGAGGTGGTTCCACTGGTTATGATAACGCCGTTGCATTGCCTGCTGGAGGAAGAGGAGATGAAGAGGAGCTTGCTAAGGAGAACACGAAGAACACAGCATCTTCAACCGGGAAGATTACATTTAGTGTTACAAATAGCAAGCCGGAGACTGGTGAGGTGATTGGAGTGTTTGAGAGCATTCAACCATCTGATACTGATTTGGGAGCTAAGGTTCCTAAGGATGTGAAAATCCAGGGGGTCTGGTATGCTCAACTTGATTAGTAGGGAATCTATAGAATCAATGTAATAAGTTTCTTGGTTCAGATTTTGGATTTTTTATAAAAGGTGTTCATGATGTCTCCGCTGACCCTGCAATCTTGATAAATTATTAAATCTAATCTAATATAAAACTGACAATAGCTTTAAGTCTGAAGTATTGAGATAATGAGATAATTAACTTAAAGACCTTAATGGAATAGACAATGTAGGCATCATATATTCATATTTTGTGATTTAATTTACTAAACTGTTGGAACCAGATTTCTGCACATGAATAATCAGGTCCTTCGGCCTTCCTGCAAAGAGAAGAATGCGAGGAAATTGTCCCCCCGATTCACTGTGAGAATAAGTTAAACTGTTCTTTTAGTAGGAAGGATAAAACGTACAAGTGCTTGTCAAGTTGTGTGTAAAAAAAGAATTAATTCCTCAAACCTGTTGTTTGTTCATTTATATCTCCCCTTTGGGCGGGGAGCGAGGAACCTGGAAGTGCGGTAGTGGGGATTGTGTTGTGTCCCACATTTGGACGAGGTGCATAACCGATTGGACAGTTACTTGTAACTAGGCTAAGCTGCCTTGGGGCTTCCTCCGGATTTCTTGTACTGGGCCTTCGGCTTGGCCCACTAAGGTGATGGGCCTCCAACATAAACATTTAAATTCAAGGAACCTTTTAGATCCCCTAAAAAAATCCTTTTGGATTCTGCAAGCCACTGACGTTTGATTTAAGAAATGCAAGTAGAGGTCATGGAACGCTTATTGGATTATAGATCGACTAGAAAATGCCATCCGAGTCTGAAAGTTTCAGAGCTAGTAATCAGGCCTTGTAATTGTTGATGCATCAAGATAAGAAACTGGACACGCTTGCCATTTTACCACATTATAGGACTGTTAACCTTCCCAACTCCAAAATTGTCATGACAGTGGCAGACTGGCAGCTGCATCTTCAAGCTTTAATATGGCAAGATCCGCATCTAAGCTGTGAACTATGGTAAAAAAGAATGTATTCTATTTCATGCATCGAATAGGACATTATAATCGTGTTCCAGGCAGTGGTATCTTTTTCTGGCATCAATCTGAAAACTCTACGTGAGAGAACCAGATCACTTCACCACATCTTGCATACATATATATGTACTATAAAGGACAGTGCCTACACGTATTCCCGTGTCTCCCTCATTAAGCTTTGTGACGGAGTGTATTCATTTGAAATTCTGTTGCATTTTAATGGATTCTCAAAATCAGTAGATTTTCAGTTGGAATTTTAAACGATCTTTTAAAATTTGAAGGTATTCAATTCATATTTGAAATAATTTTTCTAAATCTGTGGGTATTCAATTTAGATCAGTAAGTATTCAATTGAGATTTTAAAAATCAAACAAAATCTCAAGTTATTCAAATTAAATTTTAACAAATTTTCAAGAATCAAGGATTTTAAAGGATTTGCAGGAGGTTTTATATATAAATTGAACCACATCAAATCTCTCCCTAGTAGACAAGATTTTGATGGATTACTGGAGTATAACAAATTATTAATTGAAAATATAAAGAGAAAAAGGATCATGAGATTTGATCTCAGGAACTTTTATTGAGATACTTAAAAAATACACTTTAAATTTAATTGGGCTCGCAGGGCTAATTAAAAAATTCTGATTTTACAAAAATACCCACTCCACATTTGCATATAAATCCCATGTATCTCAGGAAACTTATCTGAGATACATCTCAGGCTTTCTAATCTCAAATACAAAATCATAAGTAAAAAGATATGTTGTTAGGATGCTCAACATGACTATTTAACCCGTTATTCATCTTTTCCCTTGCACTCACCATTACTCCTATCTCAAAGGTACATATACCCTACTATCTCTCTCATTTTATTTCTATTATCGCATCCTCTATATGATCATATAATATTTACTAGCTTATAACCCGTCCAACGCACGGTTCTTTTTCTAATATCTATTATATTATTTTTTTTATTATTTATTTGTTATTAGTTTAAGTATCAAATTGTTATGAAATTGATATATATATATATATATATATATATATATATATATATATATATATATATATATATATATATAAGATTTTACACATTCAGTTTATTATGTGTTTTATCTTGAATTACTAAAACTTAATTTGGATGATGTTACAACCTACGTGAAATTAACAAAATAATCTTTAATTTAGTAATGATTTAACAATTTTCTCCAATTAAAAGTACCAAGAAACAAAAGAGAGATGAAATTGACCATTTTTTATATTGAAAATTCTATTCTATTTAGGAAATCTACTTATATTTTGTTTTGATTATCAAAATAACCATCTTATTATTTGAATATAGTTGTACTAACAACCAAATACAGTTTTAATAATAAGTGTAGGAGAGATTTTGTCCTAAACTTTGGTAGTTGGTAGTCTGGTCCTCAGTACGATATTTTCACTTGAGATTCTGAGTGTTTTCATTTGGATAATAATTGTTAAATCTTCACTAAATTAAAGATAATTTTATGAGTTTCGCGTGGACTATAAAATCATTCAAATCTGATTTCTATATCTCGAGATAGAGCCTAAATAGTAAATATGAACCTTTTTTAATATTAATAAATAAATAAAATTCAGTTCTAATACAATCTTTTATATCCTTTTCAGATTATAACTTCTTTTTAAAATTCAATTCTAATACAACTTTTTTAATTATATCCTTTTTAGATTATACTTTTCTTTTTAATATGATATAATCTTGATCGTCTATTTTTAAAAATATTATATTCGACGGTTGAGATTATTTTGGCGGTACAGTGACCAAACCAAAATAATGGATAAGATCTCTCTTACGCTTATTATATATAAGGATATAATATAATATGCTTTTGTTACATATACATGTTGTATGTTTGTGTAACATATACATTGTATTTATATGATTTTAGACTATCTCAAACTATTTATATAAATTATTATTTTTAATTGATATATGGATATTATAAAATAAAAAATATTAAGAAATCAATCCCGTAGAATCTGTGGGAGTTTTTTAATTCCATAAAAATCTTGATAAATCAATCCATTAAAATCTAACAAAATTTGTATAGAATTAAAATAATCTGTGTAGACTATGTTATAGATTTCAAACAATCCATGGATTTACAAAATTCTTTAAAATCTATATATTATTATCAATCCATTAAAATCCAACAAAATCTCAGTTGAATACACCCCGCTAGGCCTGTCAATCGGGTTTGGACCGGATCAACCAGAATCTATATCCAAATCCATCTAAATTTTCGAATCGGATCGGATAAAGTGTCGGAATTTTTTACGATCAATCCATATCTGCTCCATTAGGATCACAGGTAATCGGATCGGATATCCAATCCAATTAATACTTTTAAAAAATAAAATATATATTAATATTAAAATCTAAAATGATAAAACAAATGATTTTAAGATGTAGGAGTACAGATTAACATCTTAATACAAGAAGCAGAGAACATTAAAATCAAAAATAATATCTATCAATCTTGAAATGTACTGGATAAAATTAGAATGATCAAAATATGAACTCTAAACATTAAAATAATTCAAATTAAAGCATAATCCAATTTTATATGCAATATAATGATAACGTATTTTTCACAAACATAATACTTTTTTCAAGTTATAATATAAAATACTACGAAAGGATTTGAATATAATATGATTTGAAAATTATACATTATTTTTATAATTTTAATTATATTTATATTAATATATAATAAAATATATTATTATATAATTACATTTATTCGGATCGGATTCTTAACAGATCGGATCATATCAAATCCATATCCGTATTAAATTTATCGAATTCTTATCGGATTTTTATCCGATCAGATTTATTTGATATAAATCCATATCCGATTATAAGGCCTTGGATCAGATCGAATGGGAGCTCCAATCCATTGACATGCCTACCTAAGGCTGTATTTACTGGGATTGAATGTAATGGGGTGAGAATGTAATGAAATTTGTACCCTTATTTGGGAGAGTTTGGGGGATGTTAGCCGAAATCAACACATATCCCAAATATTTTGCAATTAGTTTCTGGCAGTGATCAGCTTAAATCCCAGACTTCAGGCAATTATTCATTTACCAAATATTGTTTTAGTTAGAAAATTTCCTTTCTTAGGTGATTCTTTTAGATTTTGTCAGTTGAGTTTAGGAGTTAATTCAGCACTTGTAAATGTATAAATGTATGTTACCACATCTAGTAAAGGAAGAGAAATAGAGACATTCATTCTCTGGAAAAGCATCTTCTGATTGACATGTTTATAATTTTATTCCTTCCTTCATTCATTTCCTAACAATTTAAGTTACGAATTCTAACTCGCAAGTTTTAGAAGGAATGCTCCATTCATCTTTTTTATCAATTTTCTCACAATCTTCATCATAAAATATTTTTAATCTCTTATGTTCATTTACTATTCTCTTCCAAATTCTTCTTTTTCCATAAATCTTGTTTATAAATTTCATTTCATTCCTTCCTCATTCCATTCTCAACAAGTGAACACAACCTAAACGTGTACAAACAAGTGATACCCCAATGATAGTGTTCTAATTCGGTTCTAGTCCTGATTCTTGCATATGAATAGTTTTCACAAGTGCATTGTTTTCCTAATTATAAGCAATCCTGAAAGCATACTTCAAAGGTTACAGTTCTCATTTAATTTGAATTAGCAGCTATGTTTTTAAAATCATAATTCATGATATAATGTCCCTCTCACTTCTGAGGCATCACCTTCAGGTAATACCCTGAGTTTATAAGAAGTCCCCATTTAAATACACAAGAGTGAATTTTGTAAATTCAGGAATAATTTCTAATATTTACCAAACTACCATTAAAAATATGTAGGAATATGTTATAACCTCTGGGGAGTTACGAGTTACTAAGATCATTCCAAGGCCCATTTTCTTCTTATTTAATAAATGGCCCATCCATATAAATCTATCATGCTCAGTACATCGTATTTTTAATTCTACTGCAGAAAAGGAGATGTTTTTTGTGAATTATAAAACACTATATTATAACTAATGCGAGTTATATTGTAGTATTTTTAATCTATCATGATCCGTTTCGGTTGTCGACAATTTTAATATTGATTGTTTCTTTGCAAACCATGACACTACCCCACCACTCCTCATAAACAAATAAGCTGATGTACTTCATCGATCATCGGTATCTCCAGCGTAATCACTGTTCGTCTAAGCGAATAATTCTTTGTCACCACCTTTCTTATAGAACACTCCCAACTCCACAGTTTCCTTTAAGTAGAGCAGAACTCGTTTTGCTACCTACAGATGTGATTCTTTAGGATCGGACATGTATCTGCTCAGCAAACTAAATATATACTCCCTCCGTCCCTTTTTAGTTGTCACATTTGAAAAAAAAATGTCCCTAAATAGTTGTCTTATTCTTATTTCAATACATTTTTGTGCCAATTTGTCCATATCTACCCCTCTGTTCCCAATTCCAATGTTTGACTTTATAACTAATCTCATCAATCAATATAATAATTAAGGGCAATACATGAAAACAATTTATAACATTAAATTTTTCTTAATATTTGTGTTTTTTTCCAAATGTGACAATTAAAAAGGGATGGAGGGAGTACATTAAATCTGGCTTCATCTTTGTAATATACATAAAACTTCTAATTAGTTGCTTATATTTTTTTTTTGCCAAAATTAAAGCAGATTTTATTAATAATTTGAAAGTGGCACAGTTGGGACAAACCCCCAACTGACCATGCAACCAGGTTGAAAAACAAATAAATGAGCTAAACAATTAGCCGCTTTATTTCCGAATGGCTTAACAAACTTAATACAAATATTCTGAAAATTAAAAATGACTTCAATGGTCTCCCGAGCTATCCAGCCTACATCTCCCCTGAAAACAATAGTTTCGCAATTGACCCTCACAGTAATTCCGTGAATAATGTGATGTTCAGAGGACTCAGTTGAAAAGACTGAGTTAAGAGGTCTCATGTTATGAACAAACTTTTTTGTGATAGGTGAGCACATGCGATTTTCACCACCGTCCCAAGCACACCCCAGCTATCTATATACCGGACACCAGCTATAGACATGCCGAAAGTGTTGTCGATGAGGGATATCCAGATCTCCCAATACATCATATAATTCATTTTCAATGCAACAAAGACAAGAGCACTGATAAATGGATTTTATATCCACTTGGATCGCTTCAATTCGGCTTAAATTGATTGACTTGGCCTCAAGTTTATTGTAGTTTTGATGTGTTTTGCTTAGTTGTGCAGACTTACAAGAATGTTGATTATGGGTGATGCTTCTATCGTGTTTGGAGGATGAATTGATTTAAATTCGGATTTTTCGGGAAGGTTGCGCAGTCTACACTGTTTTGGCCATATCTGGAGTTCTAGAAGTCCGTTTTCAGCGATCTTACAGCTCACGCGAAGCTTGAGAGATTTTCTACAACCTGGGATAGATAGCAGGTGCAGGGGACGTGCTGAATAAAATCGCGCACGTGTTCTATGATAAGCCATGCAGAAAAATTCCAGTTTTGCCCTTTTTCTAATTCTAATTGTATTTTGGGCAGCTTTTGGTTCCTTAATCGAATTCTAATTGTAATAGAAGGTTATTGCTTATTGGGCAAGACTTCTAGAGTCTATTTAAACACATCCTACCATGTAATTTGTATCAGATTTTTATTATTGTAACGTAGAACTGCAAGAGAGAAGAGTGGAAAAGGATTCAAGCTCGGTGACAAGCAAAGATCTAGATTTACTTCATCTTTTGTATACTTTGGATTATAGATTTGTTCTCTCAACTCTTGTTTTTATTAATATTATTGTTTCTTTCTTTCATATCTTGTTTAATATCATGTTTTCATCTAATCCCATGGTAACGAACGGTTCAATTATGAACTAATCGTTGTCATGGGATCCTAATGGATTTATCTATGTAGCTTAGTAGTTTATATGCTTTAAAGATTTATGTGTGGTGAATTCTTGATATCCTTGTATGGTTGTGCTTCATGAATTTATATGCGTAGCTAACATCTAATATATTAATCTCTTGCTAAACGAGAGTGGATCTTGAGATTTAGAACTTGCCATGCTAGCATAGGATAGGTTGATGTTTTAATATCATGATTTGTGGCGTAAATAGAGATATTATGCTACCCTATGTGATCTATGTGGATAACTTGTGCTTAAACCTCTATGTTTTCAAATTCTATAGAGATATAGGGTCTAAACATAATAGGTATCTACTCATCTTCTATTTATTTTGTGGATGTATGTGTAGTTTGGTGCTAGTATACCGAGAGGTAACTTTTACTTGTTTCGTGTTATCCGATCAGATATCAAAACCATCACATGTATTGATTAAAGGCTGCGACTCTAAGTGAAGTAGATAATGAAATTGGGATTCCATGTTTTATCTCATATAAGTAGTTCATATTTAATTCTCATTAGTTAATTATTCTTAGTTTAATAATTTGCATCCTAGTTAATTTAGATAATTAAAACCTCATTCTTGTTATTTGTCTTAGTAGTGGATTAAAACCAAACATTGTTGCATAGGCATATTTACTGATTTAAACTTAACCAGATCTCTGCGGAATGAACTTTAATTATATTACTTGTGACTACGTGCGCTTGCGTAATTTTGTACTAACAAGTTTTTGGCGCCGCTGCCGGGGATCATCGGTGTTTTGTTTAGTTTATGTGCTTATCATCAGTGGTCGTTAGCGTTCATTGACTCGGATTTCTTACTTAGTTATTTGTTTCGTGGTGTTTTCAGGTACTTGAAAGTATATGCGAACACGTTTGCAGGCTCGTAAGGAAAAACTGGCAGAAGAAGAACTTGCAGCAGTAAACGAGATGGCAGATTTACCAGCAGCAGTCAAGGCTTTGAAGGACTATTCGCAGCCAAAGATTACTGACATACAATCTAGTATTGTCAGGCCAGCTATTGCAGCGAATAACTTTGAGATCAAGCCGAGCACAATTCAGATGGTGCAGAATTCGGTTCAGTTTGGGGGTGCTTCGACAGAGGATCCTAACATGCACATCCGGGACTTTATCGAGATCTGCGACACTTTTAAATTTAATGGTGTGTCGGATGATGCTATCAAGTTGAGGCTTTTCCCATTCTCTTTAAGGGATAAGGTTAAGGGCTGGTTACACTCTCTACCAGCTGGTTCCATTACTACATGGGATGATCTTGCTCAGAAGTTTCTTACTAAATTCTTCCCTATGGCGAAAACTGCAGCAATAAGGAACTAGTTAACTCAATTTCAACAGCAATCTGGCGAATCTCTGTGTAAGGCTTGGGAAAGTTATAAGGAGATGCTACGATAGTGTCCTCATCATGGCATGCCTGATTGGATGGTTATTAATGGTTTCTACAATGGGTTGGGAGCACAGTCTAGGCCTTTGCTAGATGCAGCATCAGGTGGAGCTCTGTGGGCGAAGAGCTATGAGGAAGCTTATGATCTTATTGAGATGATGGCTGCTAACGAATATCAAAATCCAACACAGAGGCTTTCTCAAGGTAAGGTAGCATGTGTTCTTGAAGTTGACACAGCTTCAGTTATTGCAGCTCAGTTGAAGGCTCTCACGATGAAGGTGGATTCTCTTGCTAATTATGGAGTTCAGCAGGTTGCTAGTATTTGTGAGCTATGTGCGGGTGCACATGAGACGAATCAGTGTGCTATCTCTTCTGAATCAGCACAGTTTGTAAGTAATTTTCAGAGACCTGCTGCACCAGTTCCAGCCATGTAACACCCCCAGATCCGGGGTCAGGGATCTGGTGGTTACGGTCTTACATCCATTCATAATACTTGACTTGAGTCCACAATAAATAAATCACATGCTGTGACCCCACAATAATTACCACTCACACACACAACAGTTATAGTCCCAGAGATGAAATTGAAATAAGTCTTACATTAAAGGGTTACGAATAAAAGTTATTACAATCCCAAAAGGATAACATCATAGGTTTAAAAGTTTTGCCGTTAATTACATTAATTATACATATAGTTAAACAGGAAACAAAAGCTGTCTAACTATGCTACCTCAGCAATGGCGGCTAGCATCTCAGCGGGTAGTCCGGTGGGTCGGGTAACCTGCTTGCGCCGAGTGCGCCTGACGCGAGCCATCTGTCCTAGCTGTTGTAGTGACATAATTTGAACAAAGCAAGGGTGAGCGAAAGCCCACCAACAATAATATATATAACTGAACGATAATATAAAACAGTTCAAAATTATCTTTCAAACCATATGCCATGCATTTACGGAAATGATGCCAGTATAATATGAACGATGAAGTTACAAGGTAACTTAAAGTATTTGTTTATAGAAATATCTGCTACATCAAAAGTAAGCGAGATATTCTCATTGTTATTAAGAAGAGGAACTTGCATGAAAAGGTTGCAATTCCAGTTATGAACACTTTTCCAGCTCTGCCAACAGTAATCATGTTGCAGGAAATAAATAAGTTTGGATGATGAACCAATGATGGAGTATTCACCGCGCCCGCTGTTCCAATCTTGATGATCAGTCGAGATCGTACAGCTCAATTTAGATTTACTACCGGTAGAAGGAAGAACTGACGGCTTTACTTGTCTACCGCCTTACTAGCTCTCCCCGGCCAACGGTTGGGCCAAAAGGGATGGACCGGCGCTACTCGGCCTCTTACACGACTCCTAGTTCAAATAGAATTTATGATTCTGAATGTAACGTTCGTCCCGCTTTCCCCAAGTGTAATACTTGTTGATAAGACTCTACAAGGTAGTCGTATCTAGTTGGAAAGGAAAATTCACCAATAACTTCCAAGCTGTGGCTTGGTATCGAATATCAACTTGTTCCAACAATCTTACCCCTCGAAAGATGAGAAGGTAAACAACGACTTAATAAGTCAACAGCACCCGAGTTGCGAGTGAAGAGAATACTTTATGACCGGGAAGTCGACAAGATAAATAACATTTTCCAAGTAAGGTTCCCTTATTATTAGGGAGATAGACTCAAAGAAGAATGATGTCTGAGAACCTTTCTTGATATAAGATTAATAATAATATGACTCCGAAATATTTTTCGTAATAATCGAAGAAGATGAACCTTATTGAGATTATTCTAAGTATGGAATAAATATTCAGAGAATATTTATTGAGTTAAAAATATTTAAAGAATATTTAGGAATATGAAAGAATATCTTTAATCAGAGTATTTTCCAAAATAATCCCTGAAGAAATATCAGGAGAATATTTGTTGAATAAATAAATATTTAAATGAATATTCAAAATAATATTCATTAATTAATAGGACCTGAAAGGAATATTTAAGACAATATTCATAATTAATTAGGAATTTAAATGAATATTCAAAAAGTAATATTCATTTAATGAATAATATTCTAAATGAATATCAAGTAATATTCATTTAGTAATCCAAGCTTTAAAGGAATATTCGTGATAATATTCGATAAATAAATCAAGCTTCAGGTGAATATTAAAATAATATTCATCAAGTAATTAATATCCTAAATGAATATTCAAAAGTAATATTTATTCAATAAAATAATATTCTAAATGAATATCCAATTAATATTCATTTAGTAGTCTCATCTTTAGAAGAATATTCGAAATAATAATCGATAATTAATTCGACTCTGAATGAATATTAAAATAAATATTATTCGTCGAATAGTTACGTTCAAATAATTATTTGAAGTAAGGATCGTTAAAATAAATAATCTCGAACGAATATTCAAATACTATTCGTCGCCCGAATAATGGAAAATATTTACTTAGATATTTTCTTTCGAGGTAATCTCGATATGTCAAGAAATATTGACTCCCGGTCTATATTTGATGAATAAGATGTATACACCCTTCTCTGAGGGTTTTACAATAACCGGCTTATAATTGATACGATAGCTATCTAATTTATAAGCCAATAACAATCAGGGAACAAGCATAATGATATAACTTGAAAGTAGGCATGCATGCTGTGGCATATGTATAACAGAAAACATATATATATATTTATTCAATCACAACAACAGCCTAAAAGAAGGGAATTGAAACTTGCCTGGTAGTCGAGTACGGTAAGGGGTAGTGGTAGCGGGCCCCGGTTCAGCTTGGTGATCTATAAATAGCCAAGGCATTCGGGATTAATCACTTAACATATTAAAAGTTAAGTTATACTTCATTCGAAACACGTTCTCGAGTTATCTCGTTATACCCCTTTTAGTGGATTCCTTTTTATCACTGATCCGACCCGACATTCGTTCGTTAATACGACATGTCACTGTACTTATACTTGGGACATACTTAAGTCATATGAGTTCTAAGGTTGATCGTTACGAACCAATACTATACTCCGAGTTTTATCGCCCGTTTTCTAAGTGTTTTACCGAAGTTATAAAAGAGTCGTCTTTTAGGGGTTCGTTCGCGTTTAACCTCGACTCGAACATTTTTAATAAATCTAAAAATGATCCTTTTGACATACGGTTTTCTTTCACACCTTCCTTTTTACCTCTAGTATTTATTTACCAAGATTCGCCATGACGTTACTGTTAGCACAAAATTACGCAAGCGCACGTAGTCAAAAGTAATATAATTAAGGTTCGTTCCGCAGAGATCTGGTTAAGTTCAATCAGTAAATATGCCTATGCAACAATGTTTAGTTTTAATCCACTGCTAAGACAATTAACAAGAATGAGGTTTTAATTTTCTAAATTAACTCGGAAGCAAATTATTAAACTAAGAATAATTAACTAATGAGAATTTAATATGAATTACTTATATGAGATAAAACATGGAATCCTAATTTCATTATCTACTTCACTTAGAGTCGCAACCTTTAATCAATACATGTGATGGGGATGATATCTGATCGGATAACACGAAACAAGTAAAAGCTACCTCTCGGTATACTAATACCAAACTACACATGCATTCACAAAAGAGATAGAAGATGGGTAAACACCAATTATGTTTAGACCCTATATCTCTATAGAATTTGAAAACATAAAGGTTTAAGCACAAGTTATCCACTTAGATCACATAGGGTAGCATAATATCTCTATTTACGCCACAAATCATGATGTTAAAATATCAACCTATCCTATGCTAGCATGGCAAGTTCTAAATCTCAAGATCCACTCTCGTTTAGCAAGAGATTAACAAATTAGATGTTCGCGACGCATCTAAATACATGAAACACAACCATACAAGGATATCAAGAATTCACCACACATAAATCTTTAAAGCATATAAACTACTAAGCTACATAGATAAATCCATTAGGATCCCATGACAACGATTAGTTCATAATTGAACCGTTCGTCACCATGGGATTAATTGAAAGCATGATATTAAACAAGATATAAAATAAAGAAGTGATAAAATTAATAAAAACAAGAGTTGAGAAAACAAATCTATTATCCAAAGTATACAAAAGTTGAAGTAGATCTAGATCTTGCTTGTCACCGAGCTTGAATCCTTCTCCACTCTTCTCTCTTGCAATTCTACGTTACAATAATAATAATCTAATACAAATTACAAGGTATGATGTGTTTATATAGGCACTACAAGTCTTGCCCAGCAAGAAAATACAAAAAAGAATTATAATAGAATTTCTGCAAGATACGTTTCCTAATTTGATTATGTTTTGTAAGAAAAATTCGTGGCTGACTTTTCTTCAGATTTTCTGGAACGTTCCCCACGTAATTGGACCTCTGGACTATCTTAGAATGATAGGAAATCTCGTTATCTTCGCGTGGACTGCTTACGGGCCTAAAACGGACTTCTAGAACTCAAGATATGGCCAAAACAGTGTAAACTGTGCAACCCTTCTCGAAAATCCGAATTTTAATCAATTAATTCCCAAAAAATTATAAAAGCATCCACCTTAGTCAACATTCTCGTAATCCTGCACAACTAAGCAAAACACATCAAATCTACAACAACTTGAGCCCAAGACAATCAATTTAAGCCGAAATTAAGCGATCCAAGTGGATATAAAATCCACTTATCACACCCCCAAACTTAAACCGATGCTTGTCCTCAAGCATAACAATTACAACTAACTAACTAGCTAGTACCACTTCCGTAGGTGATCACGGTTGCATTTGGCATATGCAACAAGCCCTTTAAACCCCTAGGCAGCCCTAGTGGACGAGTAAGGTCTCGTGAGGGCCTATAGCGAATGTACCCACAAAATCCATTTAACCTAATGCAATGCAATGCATGAATGCAACTAGAATGAAAAATGCAACGATCCCCTTCAAACTAACCAAAACCAACGAGCAAGCAAATATCTCAAAGAATGCAACTAAATCCAAATAGAGTTCGACCAAGTTCCCGTATACTAACAATACATGAACAGAAACGTGCGTGTGTGCAATGCTCATCAGAAATACTCCCAAAACTAGGTCAAAAATCATACATGCTTTTCGTCAAGACAATCACAGGTTTATAAATAGAATAGACCGTAGACACTTCATAACCTAGGAACACCTCCATCCTTATCCAAGGTAGACAGAAATTCATGCTTTTATTACTAAACAACTACGACACATAATATACAAACATGCTTATTTAACCGTGCAATGGATGAGACCCCGAAAGGCTTATACAATAATACCCATGTAGCGAGCGTTGGGTTAGTGGATCCCAGACTATAAAAGCCTTAGGTCACTAGGCACAAAGTCCCCGCGAACTTAATTGCTCGAGTATTAAAGAGCTCACCCTGGTTAATTTTGCATATAAACAATTGACATCATTTTTTTTCTTTTCTTTTTTTTTTTTTTTCTTCTTTCTGCTTTTTTTTTTCTATGCAATCCGGAATGAGAATTCTCAATTCCAACCCTAGACTACTCATATAAATATGAGCCGGCTACTAGCCATTTGACGCCTAGCCATTATTGACAATTATTTACAATTTAAGCATGAAATCCCTGTTTTCCCCCAAACTTAGACTTAATTGTTCTAGGCCATCAAGGGAATAATGAAAATTCTAAATATAATCAAGTGATTAAATCTCAAAACATCCAAACAAGCATGATCTCAACCTAGCTCAAAAGCACCCAACGAGACTGTGAAAAGATTTTGTTTCTGAAGCATGCAAGTCAATTTCATAGAAACTATAAATCAACCCTCTACTCATCATTATCACACTCAATTAGACACCTACCTGCCAATCAGAATTAGCTCGTTCTAAGGGATCATGAAACATGCATGCCATGACAATGCAACTAGAATGAACTCACATGGTATACATAAATAAAAACAGAATGTCCTACATGAAACAAACGTAGATAATACGAACATAACATGAATGAATTACTACTAAGCATGCAAAACATGATATCCTACATGAACACATATATACAACAACAACTACTAATCCCTCAAACCACCCCCAAACTTAAAATATTCAATGTCCGCATTGAATGGAAGTAAATACGAGGGATAGCAAAAACATACCTACTCGTCCTCATCCTCGGATGAATCAGTATCTGGCGGTGGATAAGGTGTACGAGCTCCATAGACAGGCCACCGGGCCTGAATACCCGCATATCTCAAAGCTGTAGCCATATCCTCAGCATACGCTCGGTTACTAGCATGAATAGCATCCATCCGCCTGTACAAACGTCTAAAGTGAGCATCTAAAACTCTTGGAACTCTCTTAGCACGTGGCGGAGCGCCCGCTCCCTGACCACTAGTACCACCACCACGAACATCATACCCAAGCCCCCTAGGATGCGGGATTCCGCCTTGCTATTCCGGCATTCGATCAATAGACACATCAACAATGGACGGCAAAGGTGACTGCAACTCCTCATCCGCACCCCAGGTAACGCCACTAACCATACACAACCCAACTATGATAGAAGCATGGGGCATCGATGACAGTGCACTAGACTTTAAACACCTGCGAATATTCTGCTGAACAATGTGGGCGACATCAATGTATTTTCCCTGTAGAATGCCCCAAAGAATAATCGCTCTATCAGCTGTGACCTCACCCGTATGAGAAGTAGGCATAATATTGGCACAAAGAAATAGATACCATGCTCGTGCAAACTTATTCATAGCAGAAGATAGAAAAGAAAGAGGCTCATTAGTTCCCAATTTATACTTCCAACTTTTACCGGGAACACAAAGTTCACGAACAATCGCCTCCATATCCACATCATCACTAGTCTTCAGCGCCCAATTTTCATCCCCCACAAGCTTAGGTGGTTGTCCCAAAATTGGACGAATAGCATCTGATCTGTAATCCACCCGTTTACCACGAACCATACACACACCATTCTGCTCATCTTTAGCATTAGCATAGAACTCCTTAACCAAATTCACCGGAACCGGAGTAGGTTCCTTACAAATCTCTCCCCAACGTAACTCACTAATCACTTCAACCAACCCATAATGACGAGATGGCAAAAACCCCCTTTCCTTCGCCACCGGCTTTGACAACAACCGATTATACTCTACCTCCACCTCCGGAGAAGAAAATCTCTCCACCCTACTAGAACTACCCCTCATTCGTTTAGGAGCCATAATACCCAAAACCCCACTCAATAATAGCACCACCAACAACCACCAAGAAATATCCCACCAAAAACCACCAAGAAAAATCACACCACAAATACCCAAGTAACAAGAATAATACAAAAACCCCAATTGACAAGAACACAAATTCGTAATAAAATAAAATAGAGAAGAGAAATCCCACTACGAATCAAAGAGGTGAACTTGTACTAATTTTCCCCCAAACTTGAATTTTTAAGAGATGTAGAGGAAGAAGATAATGAATTGGGTGTGTATGTATGGGTATATATAGGCCATGGAGTGATAGGATGAATATAAGAATTTGAATGTGAAAAGGAAAAATTTTTGGTAGAATTTGGAATTTGATGTAGGATAGAAATAGGATTTAAAAAATTTAGGAAAAAGAATTTGAATTGAGATAGGAAAAGAATTGGGTTTAGAATTTTAGGAGAAATTTTGGAGGTTTTGGAATTGAAATTGGTTTAGGATTGATTAGGAGATGATGTTATAAAAAGGGAGAAGGGAGAAAGAAAGATGAGGAGATAGTTTTTTTTTTTTTTATATACAACAGCAAAACAAGCAAACTGCGCGCGGGAAGGGCAGACTGCGTCCAATGCAGTAACGCAGGCGCAGCCTGCGTTACGCAGGTGCAGCCTGCGTTACACCTAATTTTTTTTTTTTTTTTCACACTCACAACACTCATTTTTTTTTCCCTTTTTTCACACAACAACTAATTCCTCACTTGGGTTGCCTCCCAAGAAGCGCTCGTTTAATGTCATTAGCTTGACATTCTTCCGAAAAATCACGAACAAGATAAAACTGCGGCAACCTTCTCGCGGTTGACCATTCCTCCATAATACGGCTTAAGTCTCTGTCCATTTACCTTGAAAACATCATCAATAGAACCCCTAAATATCTCCACTGCCCCATGTGGAAACACGGTTTTGACTGTAAACGGACCCGACCACTTTGATTTGAGCTTACCCAGAAAAAGTTTAAGGCGAGAATTATAAAGCAAAACCTGTTGGCCTGGCACAAACGACTTATGCACCAACTTCCTATCATGCCACCTCTTCACTTTCTCCTTGTACATCTTAGCATTCTCATAAGCCTGCTCACGAAATTCCTCGAGCTCATTTAACTGAAGTAGACGTTTCTCACCCGCAGCTGAAATATCTAAGTTTAACTTCTTCAACGCCCAATAGGCCTTGTGCTCTAACTCTGCCGGCAAATGACAAGCCTTACCAAATACCAACTGATAAGGAGACATACCTAGGGGTGTCTTGTAAGCAGTTCTATACGCCCAAACCGCTTCGTCTAACTTCAAAGACCAATCCTTCCTTGATGGATTTACCACTTTCTCGAGAATTCTCTTGATCTCGCGATTCGAAACCTCCGCTTGACCATTAGTTTGAGGATGATAAGCTGTGGCAACACGATGAGTCACATTATACCTTGCCATCATAGCAGTAAATTGACGATTACAGAAGTGTGTCCCCTCATCACTGATTATAGCTCTTGGAGTTCCAAAACGTGTGAAAATCTGCTTGTGAAGAAAATTCAGCACCACCTTAGCATCATTGGTCGGTAAAGCCTTCACCTCGACCCATTTAGACACGTAATCCACTGCTAAAAGAATGTACTGATTATTGCAAGACGAAACAAACGGACCCATGAAATCAATTCCCCACACATCAAAAATCTCAACTTCAAGGATCGTACTAAGAGGCATCTCGTTCCTCCTGGAAATATTACCAACCCTTTGACATCGATCACAACTCATCACGAACCTATGAGAATCTTTAAACAGAGTTGGCCAATAGAATCCCGCTTGAAGTACTTTCTGAGCTGTTTTATCACCACCGTAATGGCCTCCATATGTGGTAGAATGACAATCATGCAAAATACCTTCCGTTTCACTATACGGAATGCACCTCCTCAAAATCTCATCCACACCAAGCTTAAACAAGAATGGCTCGTCCCAACGGTACCACTTCACATCATGCAGAAACTTCTTCTTTTGAGCATAAGAAAATTCCGGAGGAATAACATTGCTCACCAAATAGTTCACATAATCTGCAAACCATGGCTCTTCACCTTGCACTCCAAAAAGCTGCTCATCTGGAAAAGATTCATTAATAAGAGCTTTGTTATGCGAATCCTTACCGTGGTCCTCTAAGCGTGAGAGATGATCCGCTACTTGATTTTCCGTGCCTTTCCTATCCTTGATTTCCACATCGAATTCTTGCAAAAGAAGCACCCAACGAATCAATCTAGGCTTTGAATCCTTCTTCGACATGAGATATCGAATTGCAGCATGATCCGTATACACAATCACCTTCGTACCAAGCAAATAAGACCTGAATTTCTCGAAACCATAGACAACTGCTAGAAACTCCTTCTCCGTAGTAGTGTAGTTCAGCTGTGCATCATTGAGGGTTTTACTAGCATAGTAAACCACATGAAAAATTCTATCCTTCCTTTGACCAAGCACAGCTCCAACAGCATAGTCACTAGCATCACACATCAGTTCGAACGGTTCTTCCCAATTAGGTGCAGTGATGACTGGCGTAGTAGTCAACTTCTTCTTCAAGAGCTCAAAAGCTGCAAGACACTCATCATCAAACTTGAAAGGAACATCCTTCTCCAAGAGATTGCACAAGGGTTTAGAAATTTTTGAGAAGTCTTTGATGAATCGCCGATAGAAACCCGCATGACCAAGAAAACTGCGAATTCCTTTAACAGAGATAGGTGGAGGAAGATTTTCGATTGTTTCCACCTTAGCCCTATCCACCTCAAGTCCTCTACCAGATACCTTGTGCCCAAGAATAATTCCCTCTCGCACCATGAAGTGACACTTCTCCCAATTAAGCACCAGGTTAGTCCCCGGCAGCGGCGCCAAAAACTTGTTAGCACAAAATTACGCAAGCGCACGTAGTCAAAAGTAATATAATTAAGGTTCGTTCCGCAGAGATCTGGTTAAGTTCAATCAGTAAATATGCCTATGCAACAATGTTTAGTTTTAATCCACTGCTAAGACAATTAACAAGAATGAGGTTTTAATTTTCTAAATTAACTCGGAAGCAAATTATTAAACTAAGAATAATTAACTAATGAGAATTTAATATGAATTACTTATATGAGATAACACATGGAATCCTAATTTCATTATCTACTTCACTTAGAGTCGCAGCCTTTAATCAATACATGTGATGGGGATGATATCTGATCGGATAACACGAAACAAGTAAAAGCTACCTCTCGGTATACTAATACCAAACTACACATGCATCCACAAAAGAGATAGAAGATGGGTAGACACCAATTATGTTTAGACCCTATATCTCTATAGAATTTGAAAACATAAAGGTTTAAGCACAAGTTATCCACTTAGATCACATAGGGTAGCATAATATCTCTATTTACGCCACAAATCATGATGTTAAAACATCAACCTATCCTATGCTAGCATGGCAAGTTCTAAATCTCAAGATCCACTCTCGTTTAGCAAGAGATTAACAAATTAGATGTTCGCGACGCATCTAAATACATGAAACACAACCATACAAGGATATCAAGAATTCACCACACATAAATCTTTAAAGCATATAAACTACTAAGCTACATAGATAAATCCATTAGGATCCCATGACAACGATTAGTTCATAATTGAACCGTTCGTCACCATGGGATTAATTGAAAGCATGATATTAAACAAGATATAAAATAAAGAAGTGATAAAATTAATAAAAACAAGAGTTGAGAAAACAAATCTATTATCCAAAGTATACAAAAGTTGAAGTAGATCTAGATCTTGCTTGTCACCGAGCTTGAATCCTTCTCCACTCTTCTCTCTTGCAATTCTACGTTACAATAATAATAATCTAATACAAATTACAAGGTATGATGTGTTTATATAGGCACTACAAGTCTTGCCCAGCAAGAAAATACAAAACAGAATTATAATAGAATTTCTGCAAGATACGTTTCCTAATTTGATTATGTTTTGTAAGGAAAATTCGTGGCTGACTTTTCTTCAGATTTTCTGGAACGTTCCCCACGTAATTGGACCTCTGGACTATCTTAGAATGATAGGAAATCTCGTTATCTTCGCGTGGACTGCTTACGGGCCTAAAACGGACTTCTAGAACTCAAGATATGGCCAAAACAGTGTAAACTGTGCAACCCTTCTCGAAAATCCAAATTTTAATCAATTAATTCCCAAAAAATTATAAAAGCATCCACCTTAGTCAACATTCTCGTAATCCTGCACAACTAAGCAAAATACATCAAATCTACAACAACTTGAGCCCAAGACAATCAATTTAAGCCGAAATTAAGCGATCCAAGTGGATATAAAATCCACTTATCAGTTACATAGTTTACGAGGGTTCAATTTCAGTTACGAACTTTTGTTTACGGATTCGAACTACTTTTAGTAATTTGGTCATAATTCCTAAACCGTAAATCGAAATGCTTCGATTCTTTCGCCAAAGTGATCTATGTTCAAAAATCTATCAGTAGGGTTCATTAACTTGCCAAGAACAGAGAGTTATGGCTACTGACCAGTTCGGTTTCTTAGTGTTAATGAAAATCGGGCATTACGACGGCTACGAATCGAGCGTTCTAAAATTCATTACGCAACAACCAAGCCACACCGGGCATCTAATCAATTAATACAGTTAATAATCATCTCTTAAAAGCTCAAGAATATCATGCTTCATCAATATATCATCATAAAGCTAATCTAACCACAAAATCATGCTAACATGGTGGTAAAATACTACTAATATCACTTAATCCAAAATCACCATGAATCATGCATAAACTCAAAGTAAAGCTTAGGGTTTGAAATGATTTATACCTTCCTTAGAGAGTAGTATAACCTTCCTAAGCCTTGATCTATCCTTGGATGGTCCTAAGCTAGCTAAATCCACCATGAAAAACAAGAAAAACAAGATTAGTTCATAAATTCACTATTCACCCTCCTTTTTGATGAATTATTTGAAAATGGAAACAAGAGAGTTTGGCTTTGAAATTTTTAGGAGATAACTTTTAGGAAATGTAAGACTCACCATAATTTTTACAAGATCAAAAGATGGTGGGAAGATGGATTTTGTGTTTGGAATTTTGAGAGAAGCCGAATGGGGTGTTAAGCTAGGGGGAGAGAGTTTTGCTTGGTTTCTTTTAATTTAATCTCATCCACTCTCATTTATTATCAAGATAATATCTTGTATAAAGTCACTTTATTAAAGTGATGAGGTGTTGGATGATGAAATGGCAAGACAAGTGTTGGTTTTATGGTGGTTTAGAGCTTAACTAGGTAGTTACTTTGCTAAGTACTTAGTTCTTCCTCTAAGGTGCTAGTTCCTTGATTCTAGTTTAGTTACTAGATATTTTATACTAGTAGCTTGCACAAGACTCTTGCTTCCTCTGCTTGTTTCTGTGTTCGGTTATTGCCCGTTTCGATTGATCGTTCGTAGGAATATTTCACGGATTTCTAATTAGGGTTTACCGGGAATCCTTTTTAATATTAATTCTTTCATTCTCCATCTTTCATTCTAACTTTCCAATTTATATTCCTTAAATCCATTCGTTAAATACTTAAGGCTATTCGTGTCCAGGGAACTCTCGGAGAAAATAAAAGTGCGGTTTTTCAGAATCCGACAGCTTTTACATACACTTATTTTCCCCCTGGATCACTAATACGAACTCGGAAATCCGTTCCTAATGCTTCTATATAGTGTCGTCTCATATTATTATATACTCCCACCAAAACACTATTCATTCTGTATTCTTTACTTGTTCTCTTAGGGTTGTATAATTGTCCGTATTCTCTTTCGATCGTTCCTTAACCTTTTTACGGAACTACTGGATTAACCGTTATCGATCTGGATGACATCAGAGTATTCTCTTGCTTGAAGTTGCCATATCTTATTCCCTTAGAAGATAGATTATTCTTACCTATGTTGTCACCCTTTAGCATTCTTCAAGACATAAACATAATAAAGTCGAATTCCATTCATTCTTTCCAAATATCAATTATTACATTGTAGCCATAACCACTATTCGTTCTTACATCATTAAATACATAAAAGTTTTAATTCCACCCAAAATCTGGGTTCTTACAAGCCACCTATCATCCAAACAACAGGAATCATCCTAACTTCAGTTGGAGTAACAACCAAGGTGCTCAACAACCTAAGCAGCCCTATCAGCAGTTTCAGGGTCAGCAAGCAAGGCCATTCAATCAAGGTTATCAGCAGCAGTATGCTCCAAGGCAATCATATCAGCCTCCGGGATTTCAGCAGCAACAGCCCCAGGCTCATGCAGGGCAATCATCTAATGAAAAACCAGAAAGGGATGATTTGTGGATGATGGTGAAGAACCTGCAAGCTTCTCAAAAGGTCTTGGAAACCCAGGTAGGACAGATTGAAAGTGCCTTACTTAGTAGGCAACAAGGAACTCTTCCTAGTGATACGGAAACAATTCCAGGTAGGAGGGATGGCAAAGAACAGGTGAAGGCTGTGACTTTGAGATCGGGAAAAGTTACAGCAGGCCCTAAATCAGCAGCCGAAGAAGATGAAGATGTTCAGAATTAGCAGGTTGAAAAATCTGTAATGCCCGAAATTGCACAATCTGATTTGGTGGCTGATCAGCCAAGTGGTGAAGTGGAGAAGAGCAAGGAACCTGTTAAAAATTCTGTGGAGCAGTCTACAAAAAACACTCAGATCTATCCTCCTCCTCCATATCCTAGAAGACTCCAGAAGCAGAATTTGGACAAGAAGTTTGCTAAGTTCTTAGAGGTGTTCAAGAAGTTGCAGATTAACATTCCCTTTGCCGAAGCTCTTGTACAGATGCCGAGCTATGCCAAGTTCATGAAGGGGATTCTTTCTCGTAAGTTGAAGCTCGAGGAATTAGAGACCGTTGCTCTAACGGAAGAGTGCAGTGCTGTGTTGCAACAGAAATTGCCTTCAAAACTAAAGGATCCTAGTAGCTTTACTATTCCATGCACTATTGGTAATTTGTCTTTTACGAAGTGCTTGTGTGACTTGGGAGCTAGCATCAATCTCATGCCCTTGTCAGTCTATATGCAACTTGGTCTACCGGAACCAAAGCCTACAAACATCTCTTTGTAGTTGGCTGATCGTTCAGTTACATATCCTAGAGGCATAGTGGAGGATGTGTTGGTGAAAGTTGACAAACTTATATTTCCTGCTGATTTTGTTATCTTGGATTTCGAGGAAGATAAGAAGATTGCCATAATCTTGGGAAGACCATTCTTGGCTACGGGAAAGACTTTGATTGATGTGCAGAAAGGGGAGCTCACCATGAGGGTGCAAGACCAGAATGTCACTTTTAATGTCTTTAATGCAATGAAATTTCCCTCAGATGAAGAAGAATGTTTGAAGGTGGATTGGGTTGACTCTGCAGTTACTATGGAAATGGAGAAGTTGCTTAAGTCAGATTCTTTGGAAAAAGTTTTAGTTGGTGACTCTGATTTTGAAGATGAAGAAATAGCCGAGCAACTTCAGCAGCTAAATTCAGCTCCTTGGAAAAGAAGATTTGATTTGCCTTTTGAATCTCTTGGGTTAGCAGAACTTAAAAATTCGGAGGGGCGCCTAAAACCATCTATTGAGGAAGCTCCTACACTTGAACTCAAACCACTTCCGGAACACTTGAGGTATGTTTTTCTTGGTGATGCATCTACATTACCTGTTATTATTGCCTCTAACTTGTCAGCTAGTGCGGAAGAAAAGCTTTTGCGAATTTTGAGGGAGTTCAAGTCAGCAGTTGGTTGGACTATAGCAGATATCAAGGGAATCAGCCCTTCTTATTGCATGCACAAAATTCTGCTAGAGGAGGGAGCTAATCCTACTGTTGAGCATCAGCGGAGAATTAATCCGATTATGAAAGAGGCGGTGAAGAAGGAAATTCTAAAGTGGCTTGATGCGGGTATTATATATCCTATCTCAGACAGTTCTTGGGTGAGCCCGGTTCAATGTGTGCCAAAGAAAGGAGGCATGACAGTTGTTTCTAATGAAAAGAATGAGCTTATCCCTACTCGAACAGTCACGGGGTGGAGAGTTTGCATGGACTATAGGAAGCTCAACAAAGCCACGAGAAAAGATCATTTTCCTCTTCCATTCATTGATCAGATGCTAGACAGGTTGGCAGGACATGAGTACTATTGCCTCCTTGATGGTTATTCAGGCTACAATCAGATTTGGATTGCTCCGGAAGATCAAGAGAAGACCACATTCACATGTCCTTTTGGTACCTTTGCTTTCCGACGGGTTTCTTTTAGACTTTGTGGTGCTCCTGCCACTTTTCAAAGGTGCATGATGGCTATTTTCTCAGACATGATTGGCTCGAATGTGGAGGTTTTTATGACTTCTCAGTTTTTGGTACTTCATATGACGAGTGCTTGCATAATCTTGGCTTGGTTTTGAAACGTTGTATGGAGACTAACTTGGTGCTTAATTGGGCGAAGTGTCACTTCATGGTGCGAGAGGGAATTATTCTTGGGCACAAGGCATCTGGTAGAGGACTTGAGGTGGATAGGGCTAAGGTGGAAACAATCGAAAATCTTCCTCCACCCATCTCTGTTAAAGGAATTCGCAGTTTTCTTGGTCATGCGGGTTTCTATCGGCGATTCATCAAAGACTTCTCAAAAATTTTTAAACCCTTGTGCAATCTCTTGGAGAAGGATGTTCCTTTCAAGTTTGATGATGAGTGCCTTGCAGCTTTTGAGCTCTTGAAGAAGAAGTTGACTACTACACCAGTCATTACCGCACCTAATTGGGAGGAACCTTTCGAACTTATGTGTGATGCTAGTGACTATGCTGTTGGAGCTGTGCTTGGTCAAAGGACGGATAGAATTTTTCATGTGGTTTACTATGCTAGTAAAACCCTCAATGATGCACAGCTGAACTACAATACTACGGAGAAGGAGTTGCTAGCAGTTGTCTATGGTTTCGAGAAATTCAGGTCTTATTTGCTTGGTACGAAGGTGATTGTGTATACGGATCATGCTGCTATTCGATATCTCATGTCGAAGAAGGATTCAAAGCCTAGATTGATTCGTTGGGTGCTTCTTTTGCCAGAATTTGATGTGGAAATCAAGGATAGGAAAGGCACGGAAAATCAAGTAGCGGATCATCTCTCACGCTTAGAGGACCACGGTAAGGATTCGCATAACAAAGCTCTTATTAATGAATCTTTTCCAGATGAGCAGCTTTTTGGAGTGCAAGGTGAAGAGCCATGGTTTGCAGATTATGTGAACTATTTGGTGAGCAATGTTATTCCTCCGGAATTTTCTTATGCTCAAAAGAAGAAGTTTCTGCATGATGTGAAGTGGTACCGTTGGGACGAGCCATTCGTGTTCAAGCTTGGTGTGGATCAGATTTTGAGGAGGTGCATTCCGTATAGTGAAACGGAAGGTATTCTGCATGATTGTCATTCTACCACATATGGAGGCCATTACGGTGGTGATAAAACAGCTCAGAAAGTACTTCAAGCGGGATTCTATTGGCCAACTCTATTTAAAGATTCTCATAGGTTCGTAATGAGTTATGATCGATGTCAAAGGGTTGGTAATATTTCTAGGAGGAATGAGATGCCTCTTAGTACGATACTTGAAGTTGAGATTTTTGATGTGTGGGGAATTGATTTCATGGGTCCGTTTGTTTCGTCTTGCAACAATCAGTACATTCTCTTAGCAGTGGATTACGTGTCTAAATGGGTCGACGTGAAGGCTTTACCGACCAATGATGCTAAGGTGGTGCTGAATTTTCTTCACAAGCAAATTTTCACGCGTTTTGGAACTCCAAGAGCTATAATCAGTGATGAGGGGACACACTTCTGTAATCGTCAATTTACTGCTATGATGGCAAGGTATAACGTGACTCATCGTGTTGCCACAGCTTATCATCCTCAAACTAATGGTCAAGCGGAGGTTTCGAATCGCGAGATCAAGAGAATTCTCGAGAAAGTGGTAAATCCATCAAGGAAGGATTGGTCTTTGAAGTTAGACGAAGCGGTTTGGGCGTATAGAACTGCTTACAAGACACCCCTAGGTATGTCTCTTTATCAGTTGGTTTTTGGTAAGGCTTGTCATTTGCCGGCAGAGTTAGAGCACAAGGCCTATTGGGCGTTGAAGAAGTTAAACTTAGATATTTCAGCTGCGGGTGAGAAACGTCTACTTCAGTTAAATGAGCTCGAGGAATTTCGTGAGCAGGCTTACGAGAATGCTAAGATGTACAAGGAGAAAGTGAAGATGTGGCATGATAGGAAGTTGGTGCATAAGTCGTTTGTGTCAGGCCAACAGGTTTTGCTTTATAATTCTCGCCTTAAACTTTTTCCGGGTAAGCTCAAGTCAAAGTGGTCAGGTCCGTTTACAGTCAAAACCGTGTTTCCACATGGAGCAGTGGAGATATATAGGGGTTCTATTGATGATGCTTTCAAGGTAAATGGACAGAGACTTAAGCCGTATTATGGAGGAATGGTGAACCGCGAGAAGGTTGCCGCGGTTTTATCTTGTTCGTGAATTTTCGAAAGAATGTCAAGCTAATGACGTTAAAGAAGCGCTTCGTGGGAGGCAACCCACGCATTAGTGTAGGAAAAAAAATAAAAAAAAATTGAGTGTTGGAAAAAAAAAAAAATTGGGCAGAATTTTCTATGCGCCATGGCGCACATTCCAGGATCCAGCGGACCAATTTTTCTGTCCATGAGGTAGTTTACAAGAGTCTGCCATGTTGTGTTTCAAAAAAAAAAGTGTTGTAAAAAAAAAAAAGTGTTGTAAAAAAAAAGTGTTGTCAAAAAAAAAAAAAAAAAAATCGCGCGCCATTGCGCCGAGTCTGCGACGCTACTGTCCAAATTTTCTGTCCAGGAGTTTTTTTGTCCGTGTATACATGTGTTTAACACATGTTTATAAAAAAAAAAATTGGTGCAGCAGAAATTTCCACGCGCCGTAGCGCCCACCTGGCGCAGTATCCCATCAAAATTTCTGTCCATCCAGGTCTGTATCTTGTCCCGTATATGTGTTAACATATATAAAAAAAAAAAAAAATTTCCCCCAAATCAATTCCAACCCCTTTTCTAATTATTTTCTCCACCTAAAATCCTAATTCTAATCCTATATTAATTCCAAATCATTCCCAATTCATCTCCTATTTCATATTTTTTTCCCCAAATCTACTTACCCATCTATATATACACTTATATATACACACCAATCCTACCCCATTCCAATTATATTTTCCTACAATCAATTTCAAGATTCAAGTTTGGGGGGATTTTTAATTGCAAGATTCACCTCTCCAGTTCGTATTTGGGGTATATTTCTTCCTTTTATTTGGATATTACGAATTGTGTTCTTGCATTAGTAGGGTTGTGTGTTCTTGATTATTTGGGGGTATTTGTGAATTCGAATTTTTTGTGGATTTTGGTGAATTTTGTGAGTTGTGTATTGATTTATATGGCACCTAAGCGTCGACGAGGTAGTACTAGTACCAGTCCAACCTCGGATAAGGATGCTAATGGAGGTAATGGGGAGAAATTTATGTCGGTGGAAGCTCAAAACGAGTATGATAGATTGATGAAGAGGTCGATTGCTAGAGAACGGGGGTTTTTGCCGGTTAACCATTCAGAGTTGGTTAGCATGATTCGAGGGCATGGTTTCGAAAGGTTTTGCGAGGCACCTTCTCCAGTTCCTTTGGGTGTTGTTAGGGAGTTTTATGCTAATGCCAAGATGGAGAAGAGTGGTATTTGTATGGTTCGAGGTAAGACAATAGACTATCGGCCGGTGGCTATCCGCCGGGTTGTGGAACAGCCTCCAAAGCCGAGGGGGGTCGTAGATTGGGTAAAGAAGACTAGAGAGGATGTTGATTTGGGTGCTATTGTGGCCGAGATTTGTGTACCGGGTACAGTTTGGAAATTAAGGCCGGGCACTTTTGAGCAGGTTACTTTTCCAGCCTCGGCTATGAACAAGTTCGCACGGGCGTGGAACTCGTTTATTTGTGCTAACATGTTGCCTTCATCTCATCCGGCCGATGTGACTGTGCCGAGAGCCATTATTTTGTGGGGCATTCTTCAAGGCAAGTATATTGATGTGGCTTATTTAGTACATCAGAACATACTTCGGTTTTTTCAAAGTGGTGGGCAGTCCGCTATTCCGCATGCTTCTATTGTATGGGGTTTGTGTATGGAGGCTGGAGTTAGTTGGGATGCAGATGAGCCGTTGCAGATGCCGGCTAATCTGATTGTTGATGCTACGATTGATGCGATGGTGGAATGGCCTGGCGGCATTCCACATCACCATGGTTTAGGTTATCAGGTTCATGGTCCTGGTGAAGCGGGAGTGGATGTTCCTAGGGTTGCTCGAGCAGGTCTTAGCCGTCGAGGTCGAGGTATTGATATGTCAGGGTTGGATGCTCATTTTCGTGGATTGACTAGGAGATTGGATGCTATGACTAGGAGGATGGATACTATACATTCTAGTAATCGGGAGTATGCTGAGGATATGGCTACAGCTTTGAGAGATGCGGGTATTCAGGTCCGGTGGCCCGTCTATGGAGCTCGTACACCGTATCCATCGCCAGATCCAGATTCACCCGAGCAGGGTGATGATTTGGACGAGTAGGTATGTTTTCTGCTATCCCTCGTATTTACTTCCATTCAATGCGGACATTGAATATTTTAAGTTTGGGGGTGGTTTGAGGGATAGGTAGTTGTTGTTGTATTATGTGTTCATGTAGGATTTCATGCTTTGCACATTAGTAGTAGTAATTCATGCATGTATGTTCGTATTAATTATGTTTGTTTCATATAGGACATTCTGTTTTTATTTTTCGTATACCATCTGAGTTCATGTTAGTTGCATTTCATGGCATGCATATTTCATGATCCCTTTAGAACGAGCTAATTCTGATTGGTAGGTAGGTGTCTAATTGAGTATGGTAATGATGAATAGAGGGTTGACTTATAGTTTCTAAGAAATTGACTTATGTGTTTCGGAAACAAAATTAATTACACAGTCTCATTGGGTGCTTTTGGGCTAGGTCGAGGTCATGCTTGTTTGGATGTTTTGAGATTTAATCACTTGATTATAGTTAGAATTTTCGTTATTCCCTTGATGGCCTAGAACACTTAAGTCTAAAGTTTGGGGGAAAACAGGGATTTCATGCTAAAATGTAAATAATTGTCAATAATGGATAGATGTCAAATGGCTAGTAGCCGGCTCATATTTATATGAGTAGTCTAGGGTTGGAATTGAGAATTCTCATTCCAGATTGCATAAAAAAAACAGAAAAAAATAGAAAAAAAAAGAAGAAGAAAAAAGAGAAAAAAAAAAGAAGTCAAAAGTTTCAAGTGTTTATACGCAAAATTAACTAGGGTGAGCTCTTTAATACTCGAGCTATTAAGTTCAAAGGACTTTGTGCCTAGTGACCTAAGGCTTTTATAGTCTGGGATCCACTAACCCAATGCTCGTTACATGGGTATTATTGTATAAGCCTTTCGGGGTTTCATCCATTGCACGGTTAAATAAGCATGCTTTTATATATGTGTCGTAGTAGTTAATAATAAAGCATGAATTTCTGTCTACCTTGGATAAGGATGGAGGTGTTCTTAGGTTATGAAGTGTCTACAGTCTATTCTATTTATAAACCTGTGATTGTCTTGATGAAGAGCATGTATGATCTTTGACCTAGTTTTGGGAGTATTTCTGATGAGCATTGCAAACACGCACGTTTCTGTTCATGTATTGTTAGTATACGGGAACTTGGTCGAGCTCTATTTGGATTTAGTTGCATTCTCTAAGATTTTTGCTTGCTAGTTGGTTTTGGTTAGTTTGAAGGGGATCGTTGCATATTCATTCTAGTTGCATTTAAGCATTGCATTGCATTTGGTTAAATGGATTTTGTGGGTACATTCGCTATAGGCCCTCACGAGACATTACTCGTCCACTAGGGCTGCCTAGGGGTTTAAAGGGCTTGTTACATATGCCAAATGCAACCGTGATCACCTACGGAAGTGGTACTAGTTAGTTGTAATTGTTTATGCTTGAGGACAAGCATCGGTTTAAGTTTGGGGGTGTGATAAGTGGATTTTATATCCACTTGGATCGCTTCAATTCGGCTTAAATTGATTGACTTGGCCTCAAGTTTATTGTAGTTTTGATGTGTTTTGCTTAGTTGTGCAGACTTACAAGAATGTCGATTATGGGTGATGCTTCTATCGTGTTTGGAGGATTAATTGATTTAAATTCGGATTTTCCGGGAAGGTTGCGCAGGCTACACTGTTTTGGCCATATCTGGAGTACTAGAAGTCCGTTTTCAACGATCTTACAGCTCACGCGATGCTTGAGAGATTTTCTACAACCTGGGATAGATAGCAGGTGCAGAGGACGTGCTGAATAAAATCGCGCACGTGTTCTATGTTAAGCCATGCAGAAAAATTTCAGTTTTGCCCTTTTTCTAATTCTAATTGTATTTTGGGCAGCTTTTGGTTCCTTAATCGAATTCTAATTGTAATAGAAGGTAATTTCTTATTGGGCAAGACTTCTAGAGTCTATTTAAACACATCCTACCATGTAATTTGTATCAGATTTTTATTATTGTAACGTAGAACTGCAAGAGAGAAGAGTGGAGAAGGATTTAAGCTCGGTGACAAGCAAAGATCTAGATCTACTTCATCTTTTGTATACTTTGGATTATAGATTTGTTCTCTCAACTCTTGTTTTTATTAATATTATTGTTTCTTTCTTTCATATCTTGTTTAATATCATGTTTTCATCTAATCCCATGGTGACGAACGGTTCAATTATGAACTAATCGTTGTCATGGGATCGTAATGGATTTATCTATGTAGCTTAGTAGTTTATATGCTTTAAAGATTTATGTGTGGTGAATTATTGATATCCTTGTATGGTTGTGCTTCATGAATTTAGATGCGTAGCTAACATCTAATATGTTAATCTCTTGCTAAACGAGAGTGGATCTTGAGATTTAGAACTTGCCATGCTAGCATAGGATAGGTTGATGTTTTAACATCATGATTTGTGGCGTAAATAGAGATATTATGCTACCCTATGTGATCTATGTGGATAACTTGTGCTTAAACCTCTATGTTTTCAAATTCTATAGAGATATAGGGTCTAAACATAATAGGTGTCTACTCATCTTCTATCTATTTTGTGGATGTATGTGTAGTTTGGTGCTAGTATACCGAGAGGTAACTTTTACTTGTTTCATGTTATCCGATCAGATATCAAAACCATCACATGTATTGATTAAAGGCTGCGACTCTAAGTGAAGTAGATAATGAAATTGGGATTCCATGTTTTATCTCATATAAGTAGTTCATATTTAATTCTCATTAGTTAATTATTCTTAGTTTAATAATTTGCATCCTAGTTAATTTAGATAATTAAAACCTCATTCTTGTTATTTGTCTTAGCAGTGGATTAAAACCAAACATTGTTGCATAGGCATATTTACTGATTTAAACTTAACCAGATCTCTGCGGAACGAACTTTAATTATATTACTTGTGACTACGTGCGCTTGCGTAATTTTGTGCTAACAAGCACTCGCATAGAGCGATATAACCCATAACATAAAACAAAAAAACTCGCACAAAGCGATACGAAAATCCTAAGAAGTCAAAGGATGTTATTTCGAAACTTTTGAACAAAAGCTCGATTCTATTAAAAAAACTAGAAAAATAGAAGAGATGGTGGAAGAGCGAAGAGGTTTAATTGGTGAAATAGATGAAGAAGAGTGAATAATAGCAAAAGAGGCGGCTAGAACCCTAAATCTGAAAAATGGGAGTCGACTCTCATTGAGAGAGAATGGCTTGGTTTTTTCTTTTTTGAAATTTTAGTTTCTTACCAAGTTTTGTTAGTTGTTTATATTTAGTAGCACTAGCTTTAGCTACTCCTCCTTTCATTGTTAATTTAGTGCCAGGAACAATAGGATTCATCACTGGGTTACTATTCAGTAAACCAAACTTCTCAAACACAAGCATATTTCTTTTGACTTGTAAATGTACCTTCAGAACTTTGCACAACTTCAACACCAAGGAAATATTTCATTTTCCTAAATCTGTCATTCCAAATTCATTCTTCATGGAGCTTTTGAATTCTTCAAACTTATATTTATCATTGCTAGTAAAGATTAAAATTTTATCTCTTGCATTTGTTTTGACAAATAAACTATACTCATAACTGCATCTTTCAAATCCATCTTTGATGAAGTGTGCTTCAATTTTACTATACTAAGCACGTGACGATTGTCTCAACCCAAACAAAGTTTTCCTCAATTTGTAAACCTTATGTTCCTCATTCTTACGTACATAACCCAATGAATGATCAAAGAACATATCTTCTTGTAATTCATCGTGTAAAAACACACTTTTTACATAAAGCTGATACACATCCCAACCCTTTTGTGCAGCAACCCCTACTACCAATCTGATTGTGTCCCACCTTCTTACTGGTGCAAAAATGTCTGTATAGTCTATTCCTTGTCATTGAGTGTAACCCTTCGCCACAGTCGCGCTTTGTACTTGTCAACCTCACCTTTTTCATTCCGCTTAGTCTTAAAAACCCATTTCACACCAATCTTCTTAGCACCTGAGGGTAATCCATTAAGTTTCCAATTGTTATTTTTTTTCGATGGCCTCAATTTCTTGATTCAATTCTTTTCACCATTTGACATCTTTCACTACTTCAAATGTGCACAGATCATCTTGAATTGTAAAGAACATAAGGTTTACATAATTTTTCCAATCCTCCTCTTCGGATAAACCTTCATCAGAGACATAATCTTGGATCCAGCTTGGTGGCCTTCGATTTCATCTCTCCTCAACAAGTGTAGACCCATCAATTGAGGTACTAGAATCTGGAATTACACCATGATCATCATTGTTCATTGCATCACTTTCAAACTCAATGCCATTTTCAGGCAACTTATTTTGCTCCTGCACTTTATTGCTCTCACCTCAATCTATCATATCAAGCTTTCCTTCATCATTTATCCCCTCCCAATTCCATCCTTTATCTTTTTCAAATACCACATATCTACTCACAACAATTCTTTTATCAACTAGATTATATAATAGGTATGCCTTTGATTCTTCGCCGATTCCCAGTGACAAGCATTTAAAACTCTTATCATCAAGTTTAAGTCTTTTCTGATCAGGTATATGTACATGAGCAAGACACCCAAACACTCGAAAATCGATGACATTAGGTTTGAATCTAATCCACACTTCTACCGGTGGTGGAGTTGTAGAAGTAAGGAATGTTTGAATATTAAAAAGTGCATGCTTGAAAAGTAAGCACATGGGTTGCTTTCAAAAGACCATTAAATAATTCAAAGATTCCTTTACTAAGGAAAGTTGTTTTAGAAAAGCTATTGAATGAAGAGTGTTTTAAATATATATATATATATATATATATATATATCATGAATGAATGTTCAGACCACTCTTGAATTTGAAGACTAATTAAAAACCATATAGTCGAACTTCCCTTTTATATACTGTACAGACTGCCAGCTTGCTGAGATACTTTGTCAGCTAGCTTAGATGTCCTGCCAGCTAGCTGAGATGCCCTGTGTTCTGCTGTGAATTGATGTGAATAATTAACCTACAAAACAATGTTTATCCAGAACATATTTCCAGCTTGCTATCTAGGTATGATCATTGATAAGTGGATTTTATATCCACTTGGATCGCTTAAATTCGGCTTAAATTGATTGACTTGGCCTCAAGTTTATTATAGTTTTGATGTGTTTTGCTTAGTTGTGCAGACTTACAAGAATGTCGATTATGGGTGATGCTTCTATCGTGTTTGGAGGATTAATTGATTAAAATTCGGATTTTCCGGGAAGGTTGCGCAGTCTACACTGTTTTGGCCATATCTGGAGTTCTAGAAGTCCGTTTTCAGCGATCTTACAGCTCACGCGAAGCTTGAGAGATTTTCTACAACCTGGGATAGATACAGGTGCAGGGGACGTGCTGAATAAAATCGTGCGCGTGTTCTATTAGAAGCAAAGCAGAAAAATTCCAGTTTTGCCCTTTTTCTAATTCTAATTGTATTTTTGGCAGTTTTTGGTACCTTAATCGAATTGTAATTGCAATAGAAGGTAATTTCTTGCTGGGCAAGACTTCTAGAGTCTATTTAAACACATCTTACCCTTGTAAATTAGGGAATTAGACAATTAAATATCTTATACATAATATAGCTTAGATTTGCAAGGGAGAAAAGGAGAGAAGGATTCAACGCTCGTGACAAGCAACGGATCTAGATCTACTTCATCTTTTATATCATAGATTTGTTTTCTCAACTCTTTGTTTTATTAATATTATTACTTTCTTTCATATCTTGTCTTCTATCATGGTTTCACTTGATCCCATGATGACGAGCGGTTCGATTATGAAGTAATCGTTGTCATGGGATTCTAACGGATTTACTTATGGAACTTAGTATCTTGATTGCTTAAAGATCTGTGTGTGATGTATATTTGATATCCTCGTATGGTTATGCTTAATTGATAGATGCGTCATGAACATCTAAATTGTTAATCTCTTGTGAAGTGAAAGTGGATCTTGAGATTTAGAACTTGCCATGCTAGCATAGGTTCATAATTGTTTATCAATATGATTCGCAGTATGAGATGAAAATACTTATATTGCCCTGTGTGATCTTTATGGATAACTTGCTCCTCAAACGTTATGTTTTCAAATTCTATCGACATATAGGGTCTAAGCATAATTGGTGTCTATTCATCTTCTGTCTCTTTTGTGGATGTATGGATAGTTTGGTATACGTATGCTGACAAGTAGCGTGTACTTGTTTCGTGTTATCCGATCAGATATCATAACCATTGCATATAGTGATTAAAGGCGTCAGATCTAAGTGAAGTAGATGATGAAGTTAGGATTCCGTGTTTTCTCGCATATAAGTAATTCAATTTTAATTCTCATTAGTTAGTAATTTTTAGTTTGTTAATTTGTATCTTAGTTAATTATAGTTAGTAAAAACTTAATCTTGTTATTTGTCTTAGCAGTGAATAATAATCATACATTGTTGCATAGGTGCATGAACTGAATTGAAACCTAACCAGATCTCTGTGGGAACGAACTTGACTTCTATCTATATTACTTGTGACCACGTACGCTTGCGTGTTTTAGTGTTAACAAGTTTTTGGCATCGCTGCCGGGGATCATCGGTGTTTTATTTTTGGTTTATGTGCTTGTCAATAGTGGTCGTTAAAGTTCACTGACTCGGATTTTTTTCTTAACTATCTTGTTTAGTTCGTTGCGTTTCAGGTACTTGAGTTTGTGAAGATGGCATGCGAGGAGTTGCCATGTTGGGCATATTCGAGGACATCCATGCCTTATCAATGTGAGCGGTGTTTTGGCGTTCATGATCCCTCACAATATTGTTACTACGAAGGAGTTGATCCATATGTCACTTATGAGGAACAACCATATTTTCCATACCATCCTCAACAGTACCAGCAAGATGTTCCAGATAGGTCATATTTCTTTGGAAGTGAAGAGTTTCAACATCAGCAACCTACTCCTACTTTTCAGTCAGATGAGGTTGATGTTATGGAGGAGATTAGGATGCTTGCAAAGAGTTATGAGGAGTCTACCAAATCTATGGGGACACTAATTGCTCAAGTTTTGAGTGCCTTGGAACAAGAGAAACAACAATGCATATTAGAGGCAATTCCAGAAGATAACGGTGACTTGGAGCTAGGTACTACATGATTAATTGAAGAAGACAAATTCCAAGGTGAGGTGAGCGTTCACAAGCCATGTGAGGAATTTGATCAAGCTAGCGAGGTGGATGATTTGGAAAGGGCACAATTCGGGACAGACACTGTTGAGCTGCAGAAATTTCAAGAATTGGTATGTGCGTACCAAGAGGACACTGATGAGCTACGCAAATTTCAAGAATTGGTATGTGCGTTCCAAGAGGTTGATGATCATGGGACAGATACAGGTCTTCTACTTGTCTCAGAGTTTAAAGATGGAGGTAGCGCATTAGAGCCAATGGAGGAAGTTCTTTTTGAGGAACCAAAGGCTTCAGCAACTTACATTTATCCTCCTCCATTATATTCAACCGAAGCCCGCGAAGGTGTGTTGTTCTACAAATTGACAGATTTTGGGTCAACAGAAGAAGGCATTAGAACAGGACATATTTGTTATACGAATAGGCCAAACGAGGAGAAGGGGCAGAAAGTGTGCCGCCGTGATGACGATGAAGTCTCGCGAAGAGAGGACCAGGCAAACTATTATCATCCTTAATGGAGGCTTGGAAGTAACGTCAAGCTATTGACGTTAAACAAGCGCTTCGTGGGAGGCAACCCACGCATTAGTGTAGGAAAAAAAAATTGAGTGTTGTAAAAAAAAAAGAGTGTTGTAAAAAAAAATAAAAAATTGAGTGTTGTATTTCAAAAAAAAAAAATGAAGAACAATGAACAGTACGCAGGCTGCGCCTGCGTTTCTGTCTCTCGGGCAGGTTACGGCTCTGTAACGCAGGCTGCGCCTGCGTTATTGCCTCTCGCGCAATCTGCGCATGGGAAATGCAGGTTGCGCCTGCGTTATAGCATTCAGGAATTTGGGCTATTTTTGGTGTGATATTGCTTGGAGATTATTAGTGGAGCTTCTTGTGAGTTGGGTATTGCTACAGAAAGGGGATTTTTGCTGAACAAGCATGTTGAGTTGCGATGGGGAAGGATTTGTAAAGCGCCTTGCAGGTATGTTTTCTGCTATCCCTCGTATTTACTTCCATTCAATGCGGACATTGAATATTTTATGTTTGGGGGTGGTTTGAGGGATTAGTAATTGTTGTTGTATTATGTGTTCATGTAGGATTTCATGCTTTGCATATTAGTAGTAGTAAATTATGCATGTATGTTCGTGTTATCTACGTTTGTTTCATATAGGACATTCTGTTTTTTTGTTTCGTATATCATGTGAGTTCATATTAGTTGCATTTCATGGCATGCATATTTCGTGATCCCTTAGAACGAGTTAATTCTGATTGGTAGGTAGGTGTCTAATTGAGTGTGGTAATGATGAATAGAGGGTAGACTTATAGTTTCTATGAAATTGACTTATGTGTTCCGGAAACAAAATTAATTACACAGTCTCATTGGGTGCTTTTGGGCTAGGTTGAGGTCATGCTTGTTTGGATGTTTTGAGATTTAATCAATTGTTTATATTTAGAATTTTCGTTATTCCCTTGATGGCCTAGAACACTTAAGTCTAAGTTTGGGGGAAAACAGGGATGTCATGCTTAAATTGTAAATAATTGTCAATAATGGCTAGGCATCAAATGGCTAGTAGCCAGCTCATATTTATATGAGTAGTCTAGGGTTGGAATTGAGAATTCTCATTCCAGATTGCATAGAAAAAAAAAAGAAAAAAAAGAGAAAAAAAAGGGAAAAAAAAGGAAAAAAAAGTCAAAAGTGTCAATTGTTTATATGCAAAATTAACTAGGGTGAGCTCTTTAATACTCGAGCTATTAAGTTCGCGGGGACTTTGTTCCTAGTGACCTAAGGCTTTTATAGTCTGGGATCCACTAACCCAATGCTCGCTACATGGGTATTATTGTATAAGCCTTTTGGGGTCTCATCCATTGCACGGTTAAATAAGCATGCTTGTATATGTGTCGTAGTAGTTAGTAATAAAGCATGAATTTCTGTCTGCCTTGGATAAGGATGGAGGTGTTCCTAGGTTATGAAGTGTCTACGGTTTATTCTATTTATAAACCTGTGATTGTCTTGACGAAGAGCATGTATGATTTTTGACCTAGTTTTGGGAGTATTTCTGATGAGCATTGCACACACGCACGTTTCTGTTCATGTAATGTTAGTATACGGGAACTTGGTCGAGCTCTATTTGCATTTAGTTGCATTCTTTAAGATATTTGCTTGCTAGTTGGTTTTGGTTAGTTTGAAGGGGATCGTTGCATTTTTCATATTAGTTGCATTCATGCATTGCATTGCATTAGGTTAAATGAATTTTGTGGGTACATTCACTATAGGCCCTCACGAGACCTTACTCGCCCACTAGGGCTGCCTAGGGGTTTAAAGGGCTTGTTGCATATGCCAAATGCAACCGTGATCACCTACGGAAGTGGTACTAGTTAGATAGTTAGTTGTAATTGTTTATGCTTGAGGACAAGCATCGGTTTAAGTTTGGGGGTGTGGTAAGTGGATTTTATATCTACTTGGAACATTCTAAATCGTCTTAAATTGATTGCTTTGGCCTCAAGTTTGTGGTAGTTTTGATGTGTTTTGTTTAATTGTGCAGGGTTGAAGGAATATCGATTAAAGGTGTAGTTTCCGTCGTTATTTGGAGTTGATTTATGATATGGAATGAAGAATGGAGGCTAATGTCAACTACCAAGAAGTATACAAGTCATTAAGGATTAAAGACGGAAGCTCATGCAAAAGGAACGAGAAGAAAAAGCTGAAAAATCGAAGAAAAATCAATTTTCGCAGATTGAGGCCGAGCCTGGAGCCTAACTGGCGCTCCTGGCACCGTTTATGCAGATGGAGCTGGCGCTCTAGGCGCCAATGGCGCTCTAGGCGCCAATGGCGCTCCTGGCGCCGCGGGGGCGCTAGGAAAATTTCAGTTTTGCCCTTTTTACGATTTTGGCCATATCTTGAGTTCTAGAAGTCCGTTTTGGACGATCTTACTGTCCACGCGAAGCTAACGAGATTCTCTATCATTCTAAAGTGGTCCAGATGTCAAAACATGACTGGAACGGTCTAGAAATAATGAAGAAAATCAGCTACGAATTTTCCTTCAAAACCGAATCAGTTTAGGAAACGTATTTTGCAGAATTCTATTTTCATAAGGAAATTGCTATAATTCCTACTTCAAATCAGTATGGTAATTGTCCTGAATGGCTAGAAAATTCTAGAATCAGTCTTGAGCATGGATTTTGCAAATCCTATCCCGTTTAAAGATGGAAATTGCTGGTCTTCTATTCCAACTCTAATATGGTAATTGCTTGATGGAGAGGCAACTTGGGACTATAAATACACATCTTGGGGGACAGAAAAAACACACCATTACATATCAATTACTTAGTTTTATTTGTATCTTTTCATACTTTGTTTTTATCATGGTTTCATTAGATCCCATGATGACGAGTGGTTCAATTATGGGCTAATCGTTGTCATGGGATTCTAACGGATTTATTTATGGAGCTTTAGTATCTTGATTGCTTTAAAGATCTGTGTGTGATGTATATCTGATATCCTCGTATGGTTATGTTTAATTGATAGATGCGTCATGAACATCTAATTTGTTAATCTCTTGTGAAGTGAAAGTGGATCTTGAGATTTAGAACTTGCCATGCTAGCATAGGTTCATGATTGTTTATCAACATGATTCGTAGTATGAGATGAGAATACTTATATTGCCCTGTGTGATCTTTATGGATAACTTGTTCTTCAACCGTTATGTTTTCAAATTCTATAGACATATAGGGTCTAAGCATAATTGGTGTCTATTCATCTTCTATCTCTTTTGTGGATGTATGTTTAGTTTGGTATACGTATACTGAGAGGTAGCGTGTACTTGTTTCGTGTTGTCCGATCAGATATCATAACCATTGGACATAGTGATTAAAGGCGTCAGATCTAAGCGAAGTATTTAATGAAGTTAGGATTCCATGTTTTCTTGCATATAAGTAATTCAATTTTAATTCTCATTAGTTAGTAATTTGTAGTTTGTTAATTTGTATCCTAGTTAATTATAGTTAGTAAAAAGTTAATATTGTTAATTGTCTTAGCAGTGCGTAATAACCATACATTGTTGCATAGGTACAAAACTGAATTGAAACCTAAGATCTCTGTGGGAACGAACTTGACTTCTATCTGTATTACTTGTGACCACGTACGCTTGCGTGTTTTAGTGTAAACAATCATAAAAAATTAGAGGGTTTCAATCTCCACCTTTTTGATGATTATTCACCAATTTTAGGAGAAATACAAGACTCCCCCTAAATCTAGCAATCATATTAAAGGCAAATAAATATAAGCTAAAATACCATAGATTTAGGCATAAATCACATTCATCAGAGTTTCAACTACAACCAACATTTTCAAACTTAAACCAACAGAGTCAAATTCGTCAAACACACATAGGCCAAGTTCAGGGAAATAGACTTAAACACACATAAGCAACATAAGCATGTTTATCCTAAAATTTTTCTCCCCCTTAATCATTAAAAAGAGGACATTTAGGGCTCATCATCAATCTCATCGTTCTTTGCTTCAGAAGGCTTAGCAGCAGATTTTGAGCCAGATGCATCCAGAGTGGGATCAACAACACTAACCAACGGCACATTTCCAGCAGCTCTAGCAGCAATGTTGGCAAAATCATGAAGAACAGAGATATCTGCAGATTGAACTCCTGTCCTAGTGGAGGCAGAATTTCGAGAACCAGTTATTGCCTCATGGAGAGATGACATTTCTTCAGCCATTTCTGAAACCTGATCAGTTAACTTCTGAATTGTAGCTTTGAGATGCTTGAAATCCTCAGAATGATCCATTCCAGCCATATTAGCACTCCCAGAAATAACTTGTGTAGAAGAAAGAGGGGTAACAGGTGGAGGAGGAGGAGGATCCATGCGAATAACCTTACCATCAGAGTCAAGTTTGAGATGGGATTGCAATAAACTTTTAGAATCCAAAAACTCTCTAGCCAACTCACAGTCTTCATCCTTGAGATTAAGTCCATACCATTGAAACACCCTTGTCAATAGACAGCCATAGGGCATTGGTGCAGTGTTTGTTTCGAACACATCCATCATATTTTTCAATATGAGACCAACCAAGTTAAAAGGTTTCTCAGATAACAGCATAGACATGACAGATACATCTTGACCAGAAAAGTTCGAACGAGTGCCCGTACGAGGGTTAACATTATCAATGCAAACTTTAAACAACACATGAGCCAAAGGAGTCACAGTGTTAGTTGTTGGAGGGGTGTACTCCATTAAGTCTTCCATCCCACGAATAATTTTCAATTGGTCCAATTCAGAAAAATTATCTAATTCAGTGGGACCCTTTTTAGTACCAATTGACACATTAGAGGGTTGTTCAATGTTCAGAATAGAGCTAAGCACAGGAGCATTCAAAGAAATTCTTTGACCACGAACATATGAGACAAAAAGAGCAGGTTGTTCAGTGACCAAATTCACATAAAACTCATAGACACATGAGGGATAGCATTCTCGGGGTAGGTCTTTGATGAATGACTCAAACCCTAATTTAGCAAAACAACTAATAGCCCTGCATTTAACATAAGAGTTACCTGCAAGTGGTCGACCAAATACAATGCGTCGATTGCCCAAATCAAGTTGCTTGAAACGCGATTCCAAATCCTCAGTAGTGAACGAAATCCCGTACTTGGTTCTTTTTGCGGATACACCATCACGTTGCCCTGATTTCTGAATCTCCGACATCTCATCGCCACTGTCTACTTGAACCCGAGTGATATCGATGTCATCATCTTCATCGAAAAGCCTCTTGTTCTTTCCCTTTTGAGTTTTGGAGACGGTGATTGGAGTTTTCTTGGAAGCTCGAGTTTTCCCCATTGTTTGATTGTTAACAGATGAAGATTTGTGTGTCAATATAGAGAGATATGTGTTTATCGAGAAAAAGCGGCAAGAAACCCTAATCTCAATTTTTGGGGAGTTTAGAAGGTAATAAGAGTGAGAGACGCTAAGTGACCCTCTTTTATTAATTAAGGGGAAAAATCTTATTTTTGGAATAAAATAAAACTAATAAATCCATTCCCGAATAAACTGACTCAATATAATCATATTCTTACAATACAATATCATGATTTTATATAAACTCTAGTAGGCCTAAATTATCAATCACATAAAATGAATTAAATCAACCACTTAAAAAATAAACCACTATTTAGAAAATAAAACAAGTGGACTAGATTTTACAAAATAATCAATATTAAATCTGAAAGAGAAATAATATCCTATGAGAGTGTACCAAACTTCCATAGCAGCTAGCTGGCTAGACATGAAAGTGTTCCAATCTCCCATAGCAGCTAGCTGGCTAGACATTACACATGCCTAATTCGCGACGCAGCACAATGAAACGCTCCTCGGCTAGTGGCTTTGTGAAGATGTCAGCTAGCTGGTTCTGTACTTACAAAAATCAGCTCAATTTTTCCCTTTGCAACATTGTCTCTCAAGAATTGATGTCGAACAACGATATGCTTTGTTCTTGAGTGATTCACTGGATTCTTTGATATGTTGATAGTGCTTGTATTGTCACAATAAATGGGGACCTTGCCACATTTAATTCCAAAATCTCGGAGTGTTTGAATCATCCATAGCATTTGAGAGCAACAACTTCCCGCGGCTAAATACTCCCCTTCAGCTGTGGATAATGCAACAAAAGTTCGCTTCTTGCTTTGCCAAGATACTAAACTCTGTCCTAGAAATGCACACGCACCACTTGTACTCTTTCGATCAGTTTGACAACCTGCATAATCTGCATCACTATACCCAACAAGATCAAATGCATTTGTGATGGGATAAAATAATCCAAGAGTAGTAGTTCCACTCAAATATTTAAAAATTCTTTTAATAGCATTCAAGTGAGACTCTTTAGGTTGAGCTTGAAACCTAGCACAAACACATACACTATACATAATATCAGGTCTAGAGGCTGTAAGATATAATAAACTACCAATCATACCTCTATACTTTCGAACATCTACATCTTTACCTCGTTCATCTACAGCCAGCTTGCTGGCAGAACTCGTAGGTGTAGATTTTGCCTTGATATTCTCATATCCAAACTTCTTTAGCAAGTTCTTGATGTACTTGGACTGATGTACATATATTCCATCTTGAGTTTGCTTGATTTGGAGCCCCAAAAAGTAGTTGAGCTCACCCATCATACTCATGTCAAACTTGCTATGCATACACTTAGAAAACCACTTGCACATATTATCATTAGTTGATCCAAATATAATATCATCTACATATATTTGCACAACTAGAATATCATTACCAGTAAGTTTAGTAAACAAAGTAGGATCGATTTTACCTCGAATGAATCCATTCTTTATCAAAAACTTACTTAGCCTTTCATACCAAGATCTAGGAGCTTGTCGTAATCCATATAATGCTTTCTTCAACTTGAAAACATAATTAGGAAATTGATCACTCTCAAATCCAGGAGGTTGCTTGACATATACTTCTTCTTTCAAGTATCCATTAAGAAATGCACTTTTCACGTCCATTTGATGTAGCTTGAACTTCTTGAAGCATGCAAATGATAGTAGCATTCTTATTGATTCTATCCTTGCAACCGGGGCATAAGTTTCATCAAAATCGATTCCTTCTTGTTGATTATATCCTTGTGCAACAAGCCTTGCTTTGTTTCTAGTAACAGTACCTACTTCATCAACTTTGTTCTTGAAAACCCATTTAGTACCAATGATTGAAGCATCTTTAGGTGGCTCTACAAGTTCCCAAACATCACATCTTTCAAATTGATTAAGTTCTTCTTGCATTGCCATGATCCAATTCTCATCTTTTAGTGCTTCATTGACATTCTTTGGTTCCTCTTGAGATAGGAAGGTAGCAAATGCACAAAAGTTAGCTTGGCTTCTCCTTGTCTTGATGCCTTCTGATTTATCACCAATAATCAACTCTGGAGGATGGTTCTTTTCTGTCCTTGTTGACTTTGGAAAATGATGATGAGCCATAACTTCTTTATTGGCTCTAATTCTTTTAGATGGTGGAGGGGATTCATCCCCATTATAAATTGGCATCTTTTCTTGTGATCTCTGACCTCTAGAATCTTCCAAGGTGAGTTTTGACATCTTATCACATGTTTCATTTACTGGAGGAGATAATTCAGCTTGGTTATCATTGGCTGAACTTGATCCAGTTTCTACTGCAGCTCGCTGGGTTGCTGCATTTTCTGAATCTGCTTCATTGACAGCTAGCTGAGTTGCTGTATTTGACCTTGGCAGCTCGCTGGCATCATCTGAATCTGCAATATCTTCCTCATCTCTTGACAGATCAACATTAGATTCTTGAAATGAAACATCAATTGACTCTTCAACAGTATGTTTAGAAATATTATAAACTCTATATGCCCGACTTGTTGAAGAATATCCCAAAAATATTGCTTCATATGATTTGGCATCAAATTTACCATCTCTATCAATGGATTTGAGTACAAAGCACCTAGATCCAAAGACTTTGAAGTAGCCTATGTTTGGCTTCTTATTCTTCAGTAATTCATATGGAGTCTTGTTGAGAATAGGCCTGATTAGTACTCTGTTAAGAACATAGCTAGTTGTGTTGACTGCTTCTACCCAGAAACTTCTTGGCAACTTGCTCTCTTGCAGCAATGTTCTAGCTGTTTCTTGCAAGGACCTGTTCTTTCTTTCCACAACTCCATTTTGCTGTGGAGTTCTTGGAGCAGAGAATTCATGTGAAATGCATTTTTCTTCACAATATGAAATAAAGTCCTTTTGGAATTCACCACCTCGATCACTCCTTATTCTTACAAGTCTTAACTTAAACTTGTTCTCAAGCAACTTAATTAGCTTCTCAAATTCACTGAAAGCACAATCTTTAGTACGAAGAAACAATACCCATGTATATCTAGAATAATCATCTACAATAACAAATGCATCTTGTTTTCCTCCAATGCTTTTATATGCTTCCGGACCAAATAAATCTAAATGAAGGAGCTCTAAAGGTTTAGAAGTTGATACCATATTCTTAGATTTATGTGGAGTCCTGATTTGTTTGCCTAATTGGCAAGCCGAACAAGTTTCCATCTTGACATACTTCAATTTTTGCAATCCTCTAACTAGCTTCTTTGAAGACAGCTTGCTGAGTAAGTCCATATGAGCATGTCCAAGCCTTCTATGCTAAATTTCTGGATTTGTATCAACTACAGCTAGACAACAAGATGAATCCTGCATTTCAAAGTCCAAAATATATAAATTTCCTTCCCTTCTAGCAACTAGGGGGACTTTGTTAGTGCCAACATTAATAGTACACTTTTCTTTATCAAAAAGAACAGAATGTCCATCATCATACAACTGACTTACACTAAGAAAATTATATTTAAACCTTGAACATATTGTACTTTATCAATAGAAATGACACTATTACCAATCTTCCCTTTCCCAAGAATCTGGAGTGTTTTGCTATCACCAATGGTGACACTTTCACCCTTTTTCTTACTGAGAGTAAGGAATTGAGATTTATCACCACTCATATATCTTGTGCATCCACTATCCAATATCCATTGTTTTGATCTCACTTTGACAACAAGACATACCTACAAAATAAATAAAGAGCCAACTCAACATTTTGGTACCCATACTTGCTTGGGTCCATAATGGTTAGTTGATAGAACATATAGAACATTTAAATCAGATTTCTTGATCCACTTTTGGATCATTTTAGAAGCTGTATTTCTTGTTCCAGCTGTTCCGTTAGCTAGCTGCCTGTGAGGAATCTGTCTGTTCCAGCTAGCTGGATTAGCATTCTGAACTTTGCAATGATTTGCCAAATGACCTTTATTTCCACATTTATGGCATATTCTCCATGGCATGGCATAGTCATAAGGAATTCCATGTTTGCCATCATACTTTAGTCCTGATGTTGAAGCCGATCCAACTCCTTCTCTTTTAGTTGGAACCTTTGCATATTTCATCATAGACTTGAGTGTGTCTTCTCCTTGAACAAATTTTCCCATTCCTTTCTGGAGATTCTTGACTTCAGTTTCCAATTCTTTGATTCTTTCAGCTTGTTGAGATATTTCCACTGAGCATGATTCCCTTGGACTAAATGCTTCTAAACATGCATCTTGAGCCTCTATTTCTGTTCTCAGCTCGCTGAGTTCCTTCATAAGTGTATCATTTCTTTTGACAAGCACTTTGTTTATCCATTCAAGCTGGGATATCTCAGCCTTAAGATCAGTAAGATTTTGAGCATGATTTTTAGCAGGAGTCTTCTCATCCATTAACTTAAATATGATTTTCTTAAGTTGAATATTCTTCTTTTTGAGTTTATCATTCTTATCTTTCAACTCTTCGAGTACCTCATTAGATAAATTACTATGATCCTGCATGGTTAATTCATCTAACATTGAAGAATGAGAATATATATCAGAAACATAATTTACCTCACTATTGTTGTCATCCGAATCCGAGACATCACTATCTACAAGGTCATCTTGAAAAATTCCTTGAGCATCATTCTCATCATCAAGACCAACAAGAGCTAGGTTCACCATCTCATCACTTAATTCATTATCAGAATCTATATCTCCATCATCACTCCATGTCAAAAGTGCCTTAGCTTTCTTTTTGTCTTTAGAGGCAGCTAGCTGCTTCTGCTTATTTTTCAGCTTGTAGCAGTCTCTTTTGTAATGACCTTTCTTGCCACATTCAAAACATGCTTCCTCTTTGACATCTTTCTTTGTTCCAGAAGCTCTACTTTTCTCCTTCTTTAGCTTGTTCCTCATGTCAAGCATTTTCTTGATTTTTCTGGATAAAAGAGCCAATTCTTCATCAGAATCTGATTCTGATTCTGAATCCAGCTCGCTGCTACTGGAATGTAAAGCTAAATTCTTCATCTTTTCAACTGGAGCCTTGACTGATTCCATCTTGCTATTATTGATTTTGCTTTCAAACTGCTCCAACTCAGCAAACACGACCAAGTGATCCATAGAATCAATGGAGGGACTAGATTTCAATGCAGTGACTTTAGCTTCAAATATAAATGGAACTGCACTTAGAACTTTCATGTTGATTTCGTCTTGAGGTATGGTCTTTCCAAGTCTCTTTAGAGTGTGATAGTGACTTGAAACCTTGCTTGGCTTTCTTTGATAGTTTCACCATTCTTGAGCTTGAGATTTCCGAAGTCATTCATTAATTTGCTAAGTTTGACTTTTCTCAAAGTTTTCGAACCTTCATGATATGATTCCAAAGCATTCCACATTTCTTTTGCTGTCATTAGAGAAGATACTTTGTCATATTTAGATTGATCTAGTGCATTCATAATGGAGTTTCTTGCTTCTCCATTATAACCGGATTTGATAATCTCATCGAGAGTAAGATCATCAACATCTTTTGGTTCATTTTTGTCGTTTAGGAATTCGTAGTTTCCTTTCTGCACAACTCTTAGAACCAGAGGTTTCTTGGACAAATAAGTCTCCATTCTGCATTTCCACCAATTGTAGTTCTCCGAGCCAGTGAGAAGAGGTGCTTTATAATCCGACCTTGCTTCAAGATAATTGTCAGCCATTTGATCGATACTTTTCCTGTTACAGAAATATTAGTATACCAAAGCTCTGATACCAAATGAAAATACACCTAGAGGGGAAGGGTGAATATGTGTTATGACTAACAATGATCAAATAAAATTTTCTGCCTAAAATATATAAACTGGCAGTTAGCTGGATACGATAGGCAGCTAACTGGGTTAACCAAATGAAATAGATTAATGAATAGGCAGCTAGCTGTGATATGCAATGCAGAAAGATAAAATTGCAGTAAGTAAAGAACACCAAGAATTTTAGCTAGGTTCGACCCCTAATCGTCTATGGTCTACGTCCTAGTCCCTTACCAACTTGGTAAGAGAATATATTATTGATCACAAGAAAATCCAATTACAAGACTCAATAATATATCTCCCTTATCACCCAGTTACTGACTGCAGCTAGCTGGAACCCTTTGTTTCCTGAACAAAGCTCTCTAAGTTCTATACTTAAACCAAGTATACACTTCTCTAGCCTAGTGCTCCTTGAACCCTTGTTCCACAAGCTCAACAATTCAGCAACTACCAACTTTACAAGTTGAACAATACAATGGATAAAAATAATTACAACTCAAGGATATGAACTCTATAAAAACTCGATGTATATAATATAGTACAGGAGCTCTTTTGAAATGATGTGCAGAGTTGTTTCTTGTATTCTTGAATATAGCTTGAAGGTTCTTCATTTCTTCAGAGGAGAAATATGCAAGCCTTTATAGTGAAGTACAGGAGCTACAAATTGTGAACAATCTTGCAACGGTCTTGAAGATCACTTCTCACGTTTGGCTTTGTTCAAATTAATTGCACTACTAACGTTCACCTGCAGGTTTGATATAAATTAATCTGAAGATATAATGATTCTTATTCAGAGAAATAAAACTAGAGAAAAGAGAGAGATAAGAATGATTAAGCTTGAAGAAAACCGTTAGATAGAAATGAAGAGCATAATGAATTTGATAATAAGTACATGTGTTATCTTTTGATACTTTTCTACTAGACAACTAGTGGTGGAGTTGTAGAAGTAAGGAATGTTTGAATATTAAAAAGTGCATGCTTGAAAAGTAAGCACATGGGTTGCTTTCAAAAGACCATTAAATCATTCAAAGATTCCTTTACTAAGGAAAATTGTTTTAGAAAAGCTATTGAATGAAGAGTGTTTTAAATATAAATATATATATATATATATATATATATATATATATATATATCATGAATTAATGTTCAGACCACTCTTGAATTTGAAGACTAATTAAAAACCATATAGTCGAACTTCCCTTTTATATACTGGACAGACTGCCAGCTTGCTGAGATACTTTGTCAGCTAGCTTAGATGCCCTGCCAGCTAGCTGAGATGCCCTGTGTTCTGCTGTGAATTGATGTGAATAATTAACCTGCAAAACAATGTTTATCCAGAACATATTTCCAGCTTGCTATCTAGGTATGATCATAAAAAATTAGAGGGTTTCAAGGACGAGGTTGATTGACTCCTAACAAATAGGAAAATACTAACTGCAATCTGAAATAGTCAAATCCTAAAGAATATAAAACAAACAAATAAATAAACCTAACAAATTATTCTACCACCATTCTTTTTAATGTTGCCTCCTACACCCACCATGCCACTACCACATTTCCTACTCTTGGAACCACCACCACCACCATATCACCCAGGGTCAATCCTGGAAGGAAGGCAAGGAGGGTGATTGCTTGCGATATTGTGATTTTCGAAGTTAAAATTGCTGAAAAAAAAGATACTTGAGATCATCGATTTCAAAAGAAAGATTGAATGTTCTTGTCGTACTATGTATTGCGAAATATATGTTAGAGAATATTAATGTAGATACAATTATTAACAACTTTACATCTAAAAATGCACAAAAAAGTTATTTCTCGCAATTTTAGTTCCACGATTTTTAGTTGTTTTTTGTCTACAACGTTAGTGTTTACATATTATAATTGTCTATGACGATAAATATTACAATTCATTCGTTTTCATATGAAATAGATGTCTCTTCGTATTTTAGTTTAATTGTATTGCCTAAACTTTCATAAGAAACTTGTAAACTTATCAATGCAACTTGATAAAATTTTAATTATGTTAAAAATGTATTGTCATTATAATTACTAAAGGCCCATTTTTATATTTTGCCCCTAAGACTCCAAAAACGTTCCTCACGTCGCCACCACTACACCATCACCACAAGAAGATTGCCACCACCAACACCAACAAAATCACTATATTCAAAACCAAATCACCACAATTGAAATAACGTCCATCACCACTACATCTACACCATGTATATAATTACCATATTAAAAAAATCCGGGAATACAAAACTAACATCAACGATGTCAGTATGTGAATCATCAAATAAAAAGGATAATTGTTTTATAAAAAGGTGATTTGTGTCCAAATGTTTTAGTTATAATGCTTCGATGGATGATATTTACTAAGTTAGGGATTATTTATTCTGTAACAAGTGTATGTAATTTTATGATTTGGGCTATGAAATAATCAACTGATAATCTGTAATGAAACTCAACGGATAAATAAATATGTAAATCAGCTACTAGCATTGATGACTCAACGAATGTGAAGAACAGGATAGTAAACTGTAAATATTCGAAAGTACAAATTCTCACAAGAGAAATGAACACTCAACTGCTAATTAGAAAAATCAAAGAATAAGCAATAAAGAGTTTTAATGGATGACATGATGGCCGAATCATTGGATAAATGCAATTATAGCTCAACGGATGCAAAGATTAGTCGACTACTAATTCATATATCATATATAAATTGATAGTGACTTAACAGTTCAGAAAAAATAAAATCTGACAAAGCATCTTTGCAAAGATCACATGTAGCTTGGTAGCTGAGTAAAAGAAACTAACTAAGTCATTTTTTGAATAATAGAGCATCCACAAACAAATGGCATTTTAGAAGATAACCAAATAGGAATTGAAGACTTTCAAGGCCCTTTCCAGAATTATCAAGGCAATCCAAATGTTCATGTGACAATGATTTCTGCAATTGTAATTTGTTTTATTTTTCAAAAAAAAAAAGAGGTACTTTGTACAGTTAGTATAAAAGCTAACTTAGAAGCAATGCAATTAGTAGATACACAACTTGTATTCTTGCTTAGGGTTTTTATAGAAAAATATTTAGAAGAGCAAGAATTCACATTGTAAAAGTTTGCAGCTGAGTATCATTTATTCGGGTTCTTCAAGAAATAAAAAAAAACTCTTAGGTGGATTCATTAACATCCACCTGGAACTTTAAAAGCTGTTTTTATTATAAAAAAATATTGTAAAGTTTATTTCATATTTTCTGAGTGTGTTTCAAAATTTCTGAAAAGTCAAAAAGTTTTAAAGATTGCATTTAAACCCCCCTACAATTTCACTGTTAGTTGGGAAATAACAGCCTATATAATAAATAACAGGCTATTGGTGTTAAAACGACTCATTTACTTACCAACAAACTCAGGCCAACTACCAACCTTAAATACCAAACTTTTATTATTTCGAATTTAATAATATGATTTAGATAATATATGTATATTTCAATTTTAAATTTCAAATATTCCATATGATCACATTTAAAATTTAAAAAATTGTATTGGCATGTGATTCACACAGGTTGCCTAGCTAGTTTTAATGTAGTACCATGTTCTTCGTCCTTTAACGGTAATAATTTAAATAAATGAATTGGTGAAACTAAGTGTTAATTGTTCTTCATCGAAAGTTTGTGAGGCAAAGTGTCTAAAATACCAATTTTAGTACCAAAGTTCTATTAAAAAGGATTTCGCTTATTAATAAAGGTTATAGATACACACATACAAAAACACATAAGGAATTCTCTATCATTGTAATTATGATTTATTTATAGAACAGACAACAATTTATTTAGTAGTCATACACGGTATATGATTTTTAAGTGTTTCAAAAGTAAATCGTTGAACATTTATTACACAATCATTTTTAGTTGATAAGACTATAGATTGTGTAGAAAAAATATGAACAAGAGTACAAATATTCAATTATTTCAAGCTTTAAATATTATTTTTTGTGGTTGTTGGGAAGTAGCAGTTGGGAAGTAGCATTAAATCATGTTCTGCCTATAAAATAATTCAAAAGGTGAAGATTTGAACACACCAAGACATATTGCATCTTAAAAATTCAGTATAGAAGAATGAAGTTCGGCAATTTCTTTTGTGTTTTCATTGCACTTTTTGCAGTAAGTACTTAAAGTCTGATCACTCTTAAAAAGTTTATAATATACCGTATATGTATAGATACATCTCATGTATATCTATATAACTAAGTATTTACAAATACCATTTCATGTTGGTTAATAATGCAATTTTCATTTTGTTTTTGCTTGTTTAATGAATCAGTTTTTAGGCCTTGCCTACGGAAGGAAAGAATCCCAAGAGTATGGGAAAGGAGTAATGAATGAAAAACCAGTGCTCGAGGCAACTAAAGATGTCTACTACCATGATTCCGCTTCTCAATCTCACTCCTCAAAGTTTTTTGAAACTATGCCGCAGACTTTTAAAACCCACACCCAAAATCAGATCCAAAAAGATTTTGACACTACACAAGAAGTATTTAAACCCCACAATAATTATCACTTTCAAAAAAAATTTGATGTTTCACCACCAGTATTCATAACCCACAATACCGATCATTTCCGAAACGATTTTGAAACCACGCCACAAATGTTCAAGATCCATAATAATGTTCATCTTTCAAAAGATTTTGAAACCATGCCAAAACAGTTCAAAACCCACAATAGCGATCATTTCCATAAAGATTTTGAAACTGCGCCAAAAATGTTCAAGGTCCGCAGTAATGGTCATCTTTCAAAAGATTTTGAAACCAAGCCGCAAATGTTTATGGCCCAAAACAAAGATTTTCAAAAAGAGTTTGAAACCGCGCCACAAGAATTCAAGACCACCAATAATGTTCATTTTCAAAGAGATTTCGAAACCGCACCACAAATGTTCAAGGTCCATGGTACTGGTCATGTTTCAAAAGATTTTGAAACCATGCCACAAATGTTTGTGGCCCAAAATAAAGATTTTCAGAAAGAGTTTGAAACCGCGCCACAAGAATTCAAGACCCATAACAATGACCATTTTCAAAAATACAGAGGCACAAATGTTCAAAGTGGACATTAAAGGCACAAAGGAAGCTATTGATTCAAAAATCATGAATCCTTACAAATTAAGATCTTTATCAGATTCAGTAATTTGTATTAAAATTTCATGATTTTTAGTTAAATAATGGTTCATGTGATCGAGTTACTAATGAAAAAAATCTTTTATAATCAACTGTCTGAAATTATATTTACTCTTAACGATTTTACTTATCAAAAATTATATATAAAGAATACCACACATAATTAAGATAAAAACGCTATTGAGTAGAATATTATTCGTATTAAGATCAATAGAACAACCACAAATCACACAACAAATAGAACTACAAACTTATAAGATTAAAAATGTTGAACCCCCAAATATAGAATACAATTTGAACGCTTATTCTAGAAAAGTATTTGTATAGGAATTTATCAGGATAGTCCATAAACATAAATCTGACTCGAAAATATCAATCATGTAGCTCTATAAGCTTGTTTTCAATCATTAAACTATCTCTAGTTTTGGGCCATTGGTGTTTCAAATTAATATTTATGTTTTTGTATAATGCTTTGCAGTTATTCATCACACACATGACTCACACATATATAATTGACTCATAATTTAAAAATATCCATTATTTGCTAGTAGGTTTAGGTAGCTTCACCCTTCAATCCCAGATGTATGATATTTATCAATATATACATCAAGAGCATTATCGTAAATATTAGATTATCACCAATTTGATTTAGCTTAAATTGGGTCAAATTCTATTTTTTTTAAAGTCTAGAATTGTAAAAATCCACTTAATTTGTCAAAGATCGGTCTAGTTAGTTAAAATTAGTGAAATTAGTTGGGAAAAAATTAACAACTAAAAATAAGGAAATTTCAATTAAAATAAATCTTATTATCATGTACATAAGTCATATTCTAATTAACTAATTCTTCAAAAAAAAAAAATTGATCTCTCAAATTTAACCACAAATGCAAAAGTTAGATCTCTAATTTTCCCTTTTAGTCCTAATATATCTCAAAATATACTTAATGACCATATATATATATATATATATATATATATATATATATATATATATATATATAAAGTATGATTCCCAAATTTTAGGATACTAATCAAGATTAATGTATATAATTTTAGGACACTAATCAAGATTAATGTATATTAATAATTGCTGAAAAAAAGATACTTGAGATCATCGATTTCAAAAGAAAGATTGAATGTTCTTGTCTTACTATATATTGCGAAATATATGTTAGAGAATATTAATGTAGATACAATTATTAACGACTTTACATCTAAAAATGCATAAAAAGTTATTTCTCGCAATTTTAGTTCCACGATTTTCAGTTGTTTTTTGTCTACAACGTTAGTTTTTAAACATTATAATTGTCTAAGATGATAAATATTACAATTCATTCGTTTTCATACGAAATAGATGTCTCTTCGTATTTTAGTTTAATCGTATTGCCTAAACTTTCATTAGAAAATTGTAAACTTATCAATGTAACTTGATAAAATTTTAATTATGTTAAAAATGTATTGTCATTATAATTACTAAGGGCCCATTTTTATATTTTGCCCCTAAGACTCCAAAATCTCAGGAACGTCCCTGATGTCGCCACCATTAACCATCACCACAAGAAGATTGCCACCACCAACACCACCAAAATTACTATATTCAAAACCAAATCACCACAATTGAAATAACGTCCATCACCACTACCATCTACACCACGTATATAATCACCATATTAAAAAAAATCCGGGAATACAAAACTAACATCAACGATGTCAGTATGTGAATCATCAAATAAAAAGGATACTTGTTTTATAAAAAGGTGATTTGTGTTTCAAAAAAGGTGATTTGTGTCCAAATGTTTTAGTTATAATGCTTCGATGGATGATATTTACTAAGTTAGGGATTATTTATTCTGTAACAAGTGTATGTAATTTTATGATTTGGGCTATGAAATAATCAACTGATAATCTGTAATGAAACTCAACGGATAAATAAATATGTAAATCAGCTACTAGCATTGAAGACTCAACGAATGTGAAGAACAGGATAGTAAACTGTAAATATTCGAAAGTACAAATTCTCACAAGAGAAATGAACACTCAACTGCTAATTAGAAGAATCAACGAATAAGCAATAAAGAGTTTTAACGGATGACATGATGGCCGAATCAATGGATAAATGCAATTATAGCTCAACGGATGCAAAGATTAGTCGACTACTAATTCATATATCATATAGAAATTTATAGTGACTTAACAGTTCAGAAAAAATAAAATCTGACAAAGCATCTTTGCAAAGATCACATGTAGCTTGGTAGCTGAGTAAAAGAAACTAACTAAGTCATTTTCTGAATAATAGAGCATCCACAAACAAATGGCATTTTAGTTGATAACCAAATAGGAATTGAAGACTTTCAAGGCCCTTTCCAGAATTATCAAGGCAATCCAAATGTTCATGTGACAATGATTTCTGCAATTGTAATTTGTTTTAATTTTCAAAAAAAAAAAGAGGTACTTTGTACAGTTAGTATGAAAGCTAACTTAGAAGCAATGCAATTAGTAGATACACAACTTGTATTCTTGCTTAGGGTTTTTATAGAAAAATATTTAGAAGAGCAAGAATTCACATTGTAAAAGTTTGCAGCTGAGTATCATTTATTCGGGTTCTTCAAGAAATAAAAAAAAACTCTTAGGTGGATTCATTAACATCCACCTGGAACTTTAAAAGCTGTTTTTATTATAAAAAATATTGTAAAGTTTATTTCATATTTTCTTAGTGTGTTTCAAAATTTCTGAAAAGTCAAAAAGTTTTAAAGATTGCATTTAAACCCCCCTACAATTTCATTGTTAGTTGGGAAATAACAGCCTATATAATAAATAACAGACTATTGGTGTTAAAACGACTCATTTACTTACCAACAAACTCAGGCCAACTACCAACCTTAAATACCAAACTTTTATTATTTTGAATTTAATAATATGATTTAGATAATATATGTATATTTCAATTTTAAATTTCAAATATTCCATATGATCACATTTAACATTTTAAAAATTGTTTTGGCATGTGATTCACACAGGTTGCCTAGCTAGTTTTAATGTAGTACCATGTTCTTCGTCCTTTAACGGTAATAATTTAAATAAATGAATTGGTGAAACTAAGTGTTAATTGTTCTTCATCGAAAGTTTGTGAGGCAAAGTGTCTAAAATACCAATTTTAGTACCAAAGTTCTATTAAAAAGGATTTCGCTTATTAATAAAGGTTATAGATACACACATACAAAAACACATAAGGAATTCTCTATCATTGTAATTATGATTTATTTATAGAACAGACAACAATTTATTTAGTAGTCATACACGGTATATGATTTTTAAGTGTTTCAAAAGTAAATCGTTGAACATTTATTACACAATCATTTTTAGTTGATAAGACTATAGATTGTGTAGAAAAATTAAGAACAAGAGTACAAATATTCAATTATTTCAAGCTTTAAATATTATTTTTTGTGGTTGTTGGGAAGTAGCAGTTGGGAAGTAGCATTAAATCATGTTCTGCCTATAAAATAATTCAAAAGGTGAAGAGTTGAACACACCAAGACATATTGCATCTTAAAAATTCAGTATAGAAGAATGAAGTTCGGCAATTTCTTTTGTGTTTTCATTGCACTTTTTGCAGTAAGTACTTAAAGTCTGATCACTCTTAAAAAGTTTATAATATACCGTATATGTATAGATACATCTCATGTATATCTATATAACTAAGTATTTACAAATACCATTTCATGTTGGTTAATAATGCAATTTTCATTTTGTTTTTGCTTGTTTAATGAATCAGTTTTTAGGCCTTGCCTACGGAAGGAAAGAATCCCAAGAGTATGGGAAAGGAGTAATGAATGAAAAACCAGTGCTCGAGGCAACTAAAGATGTCTACTACCATGATTCCGCTTCTCAATCTCACTCCTCAAAGTTTTTTGAAACTATGCCGCAGACTTTTAAAACCCACACCCAAAATCAGATCCAAAAAGATTTTGACACTACACAAGAAGTATTTAAACCCCACAATAATTATCACTTTCAAAAAAAAATTGATGTTTCACCACCAGTATTCATAACCCACAATACCGATCATTTCCGAAACGATTTTGAAACCACGCCACAAATGTTCAAGATCCATAATAATGTTCATCTTTCAAAAGATTTTGAAACCATGCCAAAAGAGTTCAAAACCCACAATAGCGATCATTTCCATAAAGATTTTGAAACTGCGCCACAAATGTTCAAGGTCCGCAGTAATGGTCATCTTTCAAAAGATTTTGAAACCAAGCCGCAAATGTTTATGGCCCAAAACAAAGATTTTCAAAAAGAGTTTGAAACCGCGCCACAAGAATTCAAGACCACCAATAATGTTCATTTTCAAAGAGATTTCGAAACCGCACCACAAATGTTCAAGGTCCATGGTACTGGTCATGTTTCAAAAGATTTTGAAACCATGCCACAAATGTTTGTGGCCCAAAATAAAGATTTTCAGAAAGAGTTTGAAACCGCGCCACAAGAATTCAAGACCCATAACAATGACCATTTTCAAAAATACAGAGGCACAAATGTTCAAAGTGGACATTAAAGGCACAAAGGAAGCTATTGATTCAAAAATCATGAATCCTTACAAATTAAGATCTTTATCAGATTCAGTAATTTGTATTAAAATTTCATGATTTTTAGCTAAATAATGGTTGATGTGATCGAGTTACTAATGAAAAAAAATCTTTTATAGTCAACTGTCTGAAATTATATTTACTCTTAACGATTTTACTTATCAAAAATTAAATATAAAGAATACCACACATAATTAAGATAAAAACGCTATTGAGTAGAATATTATTCGTGTTAAGATCAATAGAACAACCACAAATCACACAACAAATAGAACTACAAACTTATAAGATTAAAAATGTTGAACCCCCAAATATAGAATACAATTTGAACGCTTATTCTAGAAAAGTATTTGTATAGGAATTTATCAGGATAGTCCATAAACATAAATCTGACTCGAAAATATCAATCATGTAGCTCTATAAGCTTGTTTTCAATCATTAAACTATCTCTAGTTTTGGGCCATTGGTGTTTCAAATTAATATTTATGTTTTTGTATAATGCTTTGCAGTTATTCATCACACACATGACTCACACATATATAATTGACTCATAATTTAAAAATATCCATTATTTGCTAGTAGGTTTAGGTAGCTTCACCCTTCAATCCCAGATGTATGATATTTATCAATATATACATCAAGAGCATTATCGTAAATATTAGATTATCACCAATTTGATTTAGCTTAAATTGGGTCAAATTCTATTTTTTTTAAAGTCTAGAATTGTAAAAATCTACTTAATTTGTCAAAGATCGGTCTAGTTAGTTAAAATTAGTGAAATTAGTTGGGAAAAAATTAACAACTAAAAATAAGGAAATTTCAATTAAAATAAATCTTATTATCATGTACATAAGTCATATTCTAATTAACTAATTCTTCAAAAAAAAAAAAAATTGATCTCTCAAATTTAACCACAAATGCAAAAGTTAGATCTCTAATTTTCCCTTTTAGTCCTAATCTATCTCAAAATATACTTAATGACCATATATATATATATATATATGTAAAGTATGATTCCCAAAATTTTAGGATACTAATCAAGATTAATGTCTATAATTTTAGGACACTAATCAAGATTAATGTATATTAATAATTGCTGAAAAAAAGATACTTGAGATCATCGATTTGAAAAGAAAGATTGAATGTTCTTGTCTTACTATATATTGCGAAATATATGTTAGAGAATATTAATGTAGATACAATTATTAACGACTTTACATCTAAAAATGCATAAAAAGTTATTTCTCGCAATTTTAGTTCCACGATTTTCAGTTGTTTTTTGTCTACAACGTTAGTTTTTAAACATTATAATTGTCTAAGATGATAAATATTACAATTCATTCGTTTTCATACGAAATAGATGTCTCTTCGTATTTTAGTTTAATCGTATTGCCTAAACTTTCATTAGAAACTTGTAAACTTATCAATGTAACTTGATAAAATTTTAATTATGTTAAAAATGTATTGTCATTATAATTACTAAGGGCCCATTTTTATATTTTGCCCCTAAGACTCCAAAATCTCAGGAACGTCCCTGATGTCGCCACCACTAACCATCACCACAAGAAGATTGCCACCACCAACACCACCAAAATCACTATATTCAAAACCAAATCACCACAATTGAAATAACGTCCATCACCACTACCATCTACACCACGTATATAATCACCATATTAAAAAAAATCCGGGAATACAAAACTAACATCAACGATGTCAGTATGTGAATCATCAAATAAAAAGGATACTTGTTTTATAAAAAGGTGATTTGTGTTTCAAAAAAGGTGATTTGTGTCCAAATGTTTTAGTTATAATGCTTCGATGGATGATATTTACTAAGTTAGGGATTATTTATTCTGTAACAAGTGTATGTAATTTTATGATTTGGGCTATGAAATAATCAACTGATAATCTGTAATGAAACTCAACGGATAAATAAATATGTAAATCAGCTACTAGCATTGAAGACTCAACGAATGTGAAGAACAGGATAGTAAACTGTAAATATTCGAAAATACAAATTCTCACAAGAGAAATGAACACTCAACTGCTAATTAGAAGAATCAACGAATAAGCAATAAAGAGTTTTAACGGATGACATGATGGCCGAATCAATGGATAAATGCAATTATAGCTCAACGGATGCAAAGATTAGTCGACTACTAATTCATATATCATATAGAAATTTATAGTGACTTAACAGTTCAGAAAAAATAAAATCTGACAAAGCATCTTTGCAAAGATCACATGTAGCTTGGTAGCTGAGTAAAAGAAACTAACTAAGTCATTTTTTGAATAATAGAGCATCCACAAACAAATGGCATTTTAGAAGATAACCAAATAGGAATTGAAGACTTTCAAGGCCCTTTCCAGAATTATCAAGGCAATCCAAATGTTCATGTGACAATGATTTCTGCAATTGTAATTTGTTTTATTTTTCAAAAAAAAAAAGAGGTACTTTGTACAGTTAGTATGAAAGCTAACTTAGAAGCAATGCAATTAGTAGATACACAACTTGTATTCTTGCTTAGGGTTTTTATAGAAAAATATTTAGAAGAGCAAGAATTCACATTGTAAAAGTTTGCAGCTGAGTATCATTTATTCGGGTTCTTCAAGAAATAAAAAAAAACTCTTAGGTGGATTCATTAACATCCACCTGGAACTTTAAAAGCTGTTTTTATTATAAAAAAATATTGTAAAGTTTATTTCATATTTTCTGAGTGTGTTTCAAAATTTCTGAAAAGTCAAAAAGTTTTAAAGATTGCATTTAAACCCCCCTACAATTTCATTGTTAGTTGGGAAATAACAGCCTATATAATAAATAACAGGCTATTGGTGTTAAAACGACTCATTTACTTACCAACAAACTCAGGCCAACTACCAACCTTAAATACCAAACTTTTATTATTTCGAATTTAATAATATGATTTAGAAAATATATGTATATTTCAATTTTAAATTTCAAATATTCCATATGATCACATTTAAAATTTTAAAAATTGTTTTGGCATGTGATTCACACAGGTTGCCTAGCTAGTTTTAATGTAGTACCATGTTCTTCGTCCTTTAACGGTAATAATTTAAATAAATGAATTGGTGAAACTAAGTGTTAATTGTTCTTCATCGAAAGTTTGTGAGGCAAAGTGTCTAAAATACCAATTTTAGTACCAAAGTTCTATTAAAAAGGATTTCGCTTATTAATAAAGGTTATAGATACACACATACAAAAACACATAAGGAATTCTCTATCCTTGTAATTATGATTTATTTATAGAACAGGCAACAATTTATTTAGTAGTCATACACGGTATATGATTTTTAAGTGTTTCAAAAGTAAATCGTTGAACATTTATTACACAATCATTTTTAGTTGATAAGACTATAGATTGTGTAGAAAAATTAAGAACAAGAGTACAAATATTCAATTATTTCAAGCTTTAAATATTATTTTTTGTGGTTGTTGGGAAGTAGCAGTTGGGAAGTAGCATTAAATCATGTTCTGCCTATAAAATAATTCAAAAGGTGAAGAGTTGAACACACCAAGACATATTGCATCTTAAAAATTCAGTATAGAAGAATGAAGTTCGGCAATTTCTTTTGTGTTTTCATTGCACTTTTTGCAGTAAGTACTTAAAGTCTGATCACTCTTAAAAAGTTTATAATATACCGTATATGTATAGATACATCTCATGTATATCTATATAACTAAATATTTACAAATACCATTTCATGTTGGTTAATAATGCAATTTTCATTTTGTTTTTGCTTGTTTAATGAATCAGTTTTTAGGCCTTGCCTACGGAAGGAAAGAATCCCAAGAGTATGGGAAAGGAGTAATGAATGAAAAACCAGTGCTCGAGGCAACTAAAGATGTCTACTACCATGATTCCGCTTCTCAATCTCACTCCTCAAAGTTTTTTGAAACTATGCCGCAGACTTTTAAAACCCACACCCAAAATCAGATCCAAAAAGATTTTGACACTACACAAGAAGTATTTAAACCCCACAATAATTATCACTTTCAAAAAAAAATTGATGTTTCACCACCAGTATTCATAACCCACAATACCGATCATTTCCGAAACGATTTTGAAACCACGCCACAAATGTTCAAGATCCATAATAATGTTCATCTTTCAAAAGATTTTGAAACCATGCCAAAAGAGTTCAAAACCCACAATAACGATCATTTCCATAAAGATTTTGAAACTGCGCCACAAATGTTCAAGGTCCGCAGTAATGGTCATCTTTCAAAAGATTTTGAAACCAAGCCGCAAATGTTTATGGCCCAAAACAAAGATTTTCAAAAAGAGTTTGAAACCGCGCCACAAGAATTCAAGACCACCAATAATGTTCATTTTCAAAGAGATTTCGAAACCACACCACAAATGTTCAAGGTCCATGGTACTGGTCATGTTTCAAAAGATTTTGAAACCATGCCACAAATGATTGTGGCCCAAAATAAAGATTTTCAGAAAGAGTTTGAAACCGCGCCACAAGAATTCAAGACCCATAACAATGACCATTTTCAGAAATACAGAGGCACAAATGTTCAAAGTGGACATTAAAGGCACAAAGGAAGCTATTGATTCAAAAATCATGAATCCTTACAAATTAAGATCTTTATCAGATTCAGTAATTTGTATTAAAATTTCATGATTTTTAGTTAAATAATGGTTGATGTGATCGAGTTACTAATGAAAAAAATCTTTTATAGTCAACTGTCTGAAATTATATTTACTCTTAACGATTTTACTTATCAAAAATTAAATATAAAGAATACCACACATAATTAAGATAAAAACGCTATTGAGTAGAATATTATTCGTGTTAAGATCAATAGAACAACCACAAATCACACAACAAATAGAACTACAAACTTATAAGATTAAAAATTTTGAACCCCCAAATATAGAATACAATTTGAACGCTTATTCTAGAAAAGTATTTGTATAGGAATTTATCAGGATAGTCCATAAACATAAATCTGACTCGAAAATATCAATCATGTAGCTCTATAAGCTTGTTTTCAATCATTAAACTATCTCTAGTTTTGGGCCATTGGTGTTTCAAATTAATATTTATGTTTTTGTATAATGCTTTGCAGTTATTCATCACACACATGACTCACACATATATAATTGACTCATAATTTAAAAATATCCATTATTTGCTAGTAGGTTTAGGTAGCTTCATCCTTCAATCCCAGATGTATGATATTTATCAATATATACATCAAGAGCTTTATCGTAAATATTAGATTATCACCAATTTGATTTAGCTTAAATTGGGTCAAATTCTATTTTTTTTAAAGTCTAGAATTGTAAAAATCTACTTAATTTGTCAAAGATCGGTCTAGTTGGTTAAAATTAGTGAAATTAGTTGGGAAAAAATTAACAACTAAAAAGAAGGAAATTTCAATTAAAAATAAATCTTATTATCATGTACATAAGTCATATTCTAATTAACTAATTCTTCAAAAAAAAAAAATTGATCTCTCAAATTTAACCACAAATGCAAAAGTTAGATCTCTAATTTTCCCTTTTAGTCCTAATCTATCTTAAAATATACTTGATGACCATATATATATATATATATATATATATATATATATATATATATATATATATATATATATATATATATATATATATATATTAAGTATGATTCCCAAATCTTAAGATACTAATCAAGATTAATGTATATAATTTTAGGACACTAATCAAGATTAAGGTATTTTAATAATTGCTGAAAAAAAGATACTTGAGATCATCGACTTCAAAAGAAAGATTGAATGTTCTTGTCTTACTATATATTGCGAAATATATGTTAGAGAATATTAATGTAGATACAATTATTAACGACTTTACATCTAAAAATGCATAAAAAGTTATTTCTCGCAATTTTAGTTCCACGATTTTCAGTTGTTTTTTGTCTACAACGTTAGTTTTTAAACATTATAATTGTCTAAGATGATAAATATTACAATTCATTCGTTTTCATACGAAATAGATGTCTCTTCGTATTTTAGTTTAATCGTATTGCCTAAACTTTCATTAGAAACTTGTAAACTTATCAATGTAACTTGATAAAATTTTAATTATGTTAAAAATTTATTGTCATTATAATTACTAAGGGCCCATTTTTATATTTTGTCCCTAAGACTCCAAAATCTCAGGAACGTCCCTGATGTCGCCACCACTACACCATCACCACAAGAAGATTGCCACCACCAACACCACCAAAATCACTATATTCAAAACCAAATCACCACAATTGAAATAACGTCCATCACCACTACCATCTACACCATGTATATAATCACCATATTAAAAAAAATCCGGGAATACAAAACTAACATCAACGATGTCAGTATGTGAATCATCAAATAAAAAGGATACTTGTTTTATAAAAAGGTGATTTGTGTTTCAAAAAAGGTGATTTGTGTCCAAATGTTTTAGTTATAATGCTCCGATGGATGATATTTACTAAGTTAGGGATTATTTATTCTGTAACAAGTGTATGTAATTTTATGATTTGGGCTATGAAATAATCAACTGATAATCTGTAATGAAACTCAACGGATAAATAAATATGTAAATCAGCTACTAGCATTGAAGACTCAACGAATGTGAAGAACAGGATAGTAAACTGTAAATATTCGAAAGTACAAATTCTCACAAGAGAAATGAACACTCAACTGCTAATTAGAGGAATCAACGAATAAGCAATAAAGAGTTTTAACTGATGACATGATGGCCGAATCAATGGATAAATGCAATTATAGCTCAACGGATGCAAAGATTAGTCGACTACTAATTTATATATCATATAGAAATTGATAGTGACTTAACAGTTCAGAAAAAATAAATTCTGTCAAAGCATCTTTGCAAAGATCACATGTAGCTTGGTAGCGGAGTAAAAGAAACTAACTAAGTCATTTTCTGAATAATAGAGCATCCACAAACAAATGGCATTTTAGAAGATAACCAAATAGGAATTGAAGACTTTCAAGGCCCTTTCCAGAATTATCAAGGCAATCCAAATGTTCATGTGACAATGATTTCTGCAATTGTAATTTGTTTTAATTTTCAAAAAAAAAAATGTACTTTGTACAGTTAGTATGAAAGCTAACTTAGAAGCAATGCAATTAGTAGATACACAACTTGTATTCTTGCTTAGGGTTTTTATAGAAAAATATTTAGAAGAGCAAGAATTCACATTGTAAAAGTTTGCAGCTGAGTATCATTTATTCGGGTTCTTCAAGAAATAAAAAAAAACTCTTAGGTGGATTCATTAACATCCACCTGGAACTTTAAAAGATGTTTTTATTATAAAAAAATATTGTAAAGTTTATTTCATATTTTCTGAGTGTGTTTCAAAATTTCTGAAAAGTCAAAAAGTTTTAAAGATTGCATTTAAACCCCCCTACAATTTCATTGTTAGTTGGGAAATAACAGCCTATATAATAAATAACAGGCTATTGGTGTTAAAACGACTCATTTACTTACCAACAAACTCAGGCCAACTACCAACATTAAATACCAAACTTTTATTATTTCGAATTTAATAATATGATTTAGATAATATATGTATATTTCAATTTTAAATTTCAAATATTCCATATGATCACATTTAAAATTTAAAAAATTGTATTGGCATGTGATTCACACAGGTTGCCTAGCTAGTTTTAATGTAGTACCATGTTCTTCGTCCTTTAACGGTAATAATTTAAATAAATGAATTGGTGAAACTAAGTGTTAATTGTTCTTCATCGAAAGTTTGTGAGGCAAAGTGTCTAAAATACCAATTTTAGTACCAAAGTTCTATTAAAAAGGATTTCGCTTATTAATAAAGGTAATAGATACACACATACAAAAACACATAAGGAATTCTCCATCATTGTAATTATGATTTATTTATAGAACAGACAACAATTTATTTAGTAGTCATACACGGTATATGATTTTTAAGTGTTTCAAAAGTAAATCGTTGAACATTTATTACACAATCATTTTTAGTTGATAAGACTATAGATTGTGTAGAAAAAATATGAACAAGAGTACAAATATTCAATTATTTCAAGCTTTAAATATTATTTTTTGTGGTTGTTGGGAAGTAGCAGTTGGGAAGTAGCATTAAATCATGTTCTGCCTATAAAATAATTCAAAAGGTGAAGAGTTGAACACACCAAGACATATTGCATCTTAAAAATTCAGTATAGAAGAATGAAGTTCGGCAATTTCTTTTGTGTTTTCATTGCACTTTTTGCAGTAAGTACTTAAAGTCTGATCACTCTTAAAAAGTTTATAATATACCGTATATGTATAGATACATCTCATGTATATCTATATAACTAAGTATTTACAAATACCATTTCATGTTGGTTAATAATGCAATTTTCATTTTGTTTTTGCTTGTTTAATGAATCAGTTTTTAGGCCTTGCCTACGGAAGGAAAGAATCCCAAGAGTATGGGAAAGGAGTAATGAATGAAAAACCAGTGCTCGAGGCAACTAAAGATGTCTACTACCATGATTCCGCTTCTCAATCTCACTCCTCAAAGTTTTTTGAAACTATGCCGCAGACTTTTAAAACCCACACCCAAAATCAGATCCAAAAAGATTTTGACACTACACAAGAAGTATTTAAACCCCACAATAATTATCACTTTCAAAAAAAAATTGATGTTTCACCACCAGTATTCATAACCCACAATACCGATCATTTCCGAAACGATTTTGAAACCACGCCACAAATGTTCAAGATCCATAATAATGTTCATCTTTCAAAAGATTTTGAAACCATGCCAAAAGAGTTCAAAACCCACAATAGCGATCATTTCCATAAAGATTTTGAAACTGCGCCACAAATGTTCAAGGTCCGCAGTAATGGTCATCTTTCAAAAGATTTTGAAACCAAGCCGCAAATGTTTATGGCCCAAAACAAAGATTTTCAAAAAGAGTTTGAAACCGCGCCACAAGAATTCAAGACCACCAATAATGTTCATTTTCAAAGAGATTTCGAAACCGCACCACAAATGTTCAAGGTCCATGGTACTGGTCATGTTTCAAAAGATTTTGAAACCATGCCACAAATGTTTGTGGCCCAAAATAAAGATTTTCAGAAAGAGTTTGAAACCGCGCCACAAGAATTCAAGACCCATAACAATGACCATTTTCAAAAATACAGAGGCACAAATGTTCAAAGTGGACATTAAAGGCACAAAGGAAGCTATTGATTCAAAAATCATGAATCCTTACAAATTAAGATCTTTATCAGATTCAGTAATTTGTATTAAAATTTCATGATTTTTAGCTAAATAATGGTTGATGTGATCGAGTTACTAATGAAAAAAAATCTTTTATAGTCAACTGTCTGAAATTATATTTACTCTTAACGATTTTACTTATCAAAAATTAAATATAAAGAATACCACACATAATTAAGATAAAAACGCTATTGAGTAGAATATTATTCGTGTTAAGATCAATAGAACAACCACAAATCACACAACAAATAGAACTACAAACTTATAAGATTAAAAATGTTGAACCCCCAAATATAGAATACAATTTGAACGCTTATTCTAGAAAAGTATTTGTATAGGAATTTATCAGGATAGTCCATAAACATAAATCTGACTCGAAAATATCAATCATGTAGCTCTATAAGCTTGTTTTCAATCATTAAACTATCTCTAGTTTTGGGCCATTGGTGTTTCAAAATTAATATTTATGTTTTTGTATAATGCTTTGCAGTTATTCATCACACACATGACTCACACATATATAATTGACTCATAATTTAAAAATATCCATTATTTGCTAGTAGGTTTAGGTAGCTTCACCCTTCAATCCCAGATGTATGATATTTATCAATATATACATCAAGAGCATTATCGTAAATATTAGATTATCACCAATTTGATTTAGCTTAAATTGGGTCAAATTCTATTTTTTTTTTAAAGTCTAGAATTGTAAAAATCTACTTAATTTGTCAAAGATCGGTCTAGTTAGTTAAAATTAGTGAAATTAGTTGGGAAAAAATTAACAACTAAAAATAAGGAAATTTCAATTAAAATAAATCTTATTATCATGTACATAAGTCATATTCTAATTAACTAATTCTTCAAAAAAAAAAAATTGATCTCTCAAATTTAACCACAAATGCAAAAGTTAGATCTCTAATTTTCCCTTTTAGTCCTAATCTATCTCAAAATATACTTAATGACCATATATATATATATATATATATATATATATATATGTAAAGTATGATTCCCAAAATTTTAGGATACTAATCAAGATTAATGTATATAATTTTAGGACACTAATCAAGATTAATGTATATTAATAATTGCTGAAAAAAAGATACTTGAGATCATCGATTTGAAAAGAAAGATTGAATGTTCTTGTCTTACTATATATTGCGAAATATATGTTAGAGAATATTAATGTAGATACAATTATTAACGACTTTACATCTAAAAATGCATAAAAAGTTATTTCTCGCAATTTTAGTTCCACGATTTTCAGTTGTTTTTTGTCTACAACGTTAGTTTTTAAACATTATAATTGTCTAAGATGATAAATATTACAATTCATTCGTTTTCATACGAAATAGATGTCTCTTCGTATTTTAGTTTAATCGTATTGCCTAAACTTTCATTAGAAACTTGTAAACTTATCAATGTAACTTGATAAAATTTTAATTATGTTAAAAATGTATTGTCATTATAATTACTAAGGGCCCATTTTTATATTTTGCCCCTAAGACTCCAAAATCTCAGGAACGTCCCTGATGTCGCCACCATTAACCATCACCACAAGAAGATTGCCACCACCAACACCACCAAAATCACTATATTCAAAACCAAATCACCACAATTGAAATAACGTCCATCACCACTACCATCTACACCACGTATATAATCACCATATTAAAAAAAATCCGGGAATACAAAACTAACATCAACGATGTCAGTATGTGAATCATCAAATAAAAAGGATACTTGTTTTATAAAAAGGTGATTTGTGTTTCAAAAAAGGTGATTTGTGTCCAAATGTTTTAGTTATAATGCTTCGATGGATGATATTTACTAAGTTAGGGATTATTTATTCTGTAACAAGTGTATGTAATTTTATGATTTGGGCTATGAAATAATCAACTGATAATCTGTAATGAAACTCAACGGATAAATAAATATGTAAATCAGCTACTAGCATTGAAGACTCAACGAATGTGAAGAACAGGATAGTAAACTGTAAATATTCGAAAATACAAATTCTCACAAGAGAAATGAACACTCAACTGCTAATTAGAAGAATCAACGAATAAGCAATAAAGAGTTTTACCGGATGACATGATGGCCGAATCAATGGATAAATGCAATTATAGCTCAACGGATGCAAAGATTAGTCGACTACTAATTCATATATCATATAGAAATTTATAGTGACTTAACAGTTCAGAAAAAATAAAATCTGACAAAGCATCTTTGCAAAGATCACATGTAGCTTGGTAGCTGAGTAAAAGAAACTAACTAAGTCATTTTCTGAATAATAGAGCATCCACAAACAAATGGCATTTTAGAAGATAACCAAATAGGAATTGAAGACTTTCAAGGCCCTTTCCAGAATTATCAAGGCAATCCAAATGTTCATGTGACAATGATTTCTGCAATTGTAATTTGTTTTATTTTTCAAAAAAAAAAAGAGGTACTTTGTACAGTTAGTATGAAAGCTAACTTAGAAGCAATGCAATTAGTAGATACACAACTTGTATTCTTGCTTAGGGTTTTTATAGAAAAATATTTAGAAGAGCAAGAATTCACATTGTAAAAGTTTGCAGCTGAGTATCATTTATTCGGGTTCTTCAAGAAATAAAAAAAAACTCTTAGGTGGATTCATTAACATCCACCTGGAACTTTAAAAGCTGTTTTTATTATAAAAAAATATTGTAAAGTTTATTTCATATTTTCTGAGTGTGTTTCAAAATTTCTGAAAAGTCAAAAAGTTTTAAAGATTGCATTTAAACCCCCCTACAATTTCATTGTTAGTTGGGAAATAACAGCCTATATAATAAATAACAGGCTATTGGTGTTAAAACGACTCATTTACTTACCAACAAACTCAGGCCAACTACCAACCTTAAATACCAAACTTTTATTATTTCGAATTTAATAATATGATTTAGAAAATATATGTATATTTCAATTTTAAATTTCAAATATTCCATATGATCACATTTAAAATTTTAAAAATTGTTTTGGCATGTGATTCACACAGGTTGCCTAGCTAGTTTTTATGTAGTACCATGTTCTTCGTCCTTTAACGGTAATAATTTAAATAAATGAATTGGTGAAACTAAGTGTTAATTGTTCTTCATCGAAAGTTTGTGAGGCAAAGTGTCTAAAATACCAATTTTAGTACCAAAGTTCTATTAAAAAGGATTTCGCTTATTAATAAAGGTTATAGATACACACATACAAAAACACATAAGGAATTCTCTATCATTGTAATTATGATTTATTTATAGAACAGGCAACAATTTATTTAGTAGTCATACACGGTATATGATTTTTAAGTGTTTCAAAAGTAAATCGTTGAACATTTATTACACAATCATTTTTAGTTGATAAGACTATAGATTGTGTAGAAAAATTAAGAACAAGAGTACAAATATTCAATTATTTCAAGCTTTAAATATTATTTTTTGTGGTTGTTGGGAAGTAGCAGTTGGGAAGTAGCATTAAATCATGTTCTGCCTATAAAATAATTCAAAAGGTGAAGAGTTGAACACACCAAGACATATTGCATCTTAAAAATTCAGTATAGAAGAATGAAGTTCGGCAATTTCTTTTGTGTTTTCATTGCACTTTTTGCAGTAAGTACTTAAAGTCTGATCACTCTTAAAAAGTTTATAATATACCGTATATGTATAGATACATCTCATATATATCTATATAACTAAGTATTTACAAATACCATTTCATGTTGGTTAATAATGCAATTTTCATTTTGTTTTTGCTTGTTTAATGAATCAGTTTTTAGGCCTTGCCTACGGAAGGAAAGAATCCCAAGAGTATGGGAAAGGAGTAATGAATGAAAAACCAGTGCTCGAGGCAACTAAAGATGTCTACTACCATGATTCCGCTTCTCAATCTCACTCCTCAAAGTTTTTTGAAACTATGCCGCAGACTTTTAAAACCCACACCCAAAATCAGATCCAAAAAGATTTTGACACTACACAAGAAGTATTTAAACCCCACAATAATTATCACTTTAAAAAAAAAATTGATGTTTCACCACCAGTATTCATAACCCACAATACCGATCATTTCCGAAACGATTTTGAAACCATGCCACAAATGTTCAAGATCCATAATAATGTTCATCTTTCAAAAGATTTTGAAACCATGCCAAAAGAGTTCAAAACCCACAATAGCGATCATTTCCATAAAGATTTTGAAACTGCGCCACAAATGTTCAAGGTCCGCAGTAATGGTCATCTTTCAAAAGATTTTGAAACCAAGCCGCAAATGTTTATGGCCCAAAACAAAGATTTTCAAAAAGAGTTTGAAACCGCGCCACAAGAATTCAAGACCACCAATAATGTTCATTTTCCAAGAGATTTCGAAACCGCACCACAAATGTTCAAGGTCCATGGTACTGGTCATGTTTCAAAAGATTTTGAAACCATGCCACAAATGATTGTGGCCCAAAATAAAGATTTTCAGAAAGAGTTTGAATCCGCGCCACAAGAATTCAAGACCCATAACAATGACCATTTTCAGAAATACAGAGGCACAAATGTTCAAAGTGGACATTAAAGGCACAAAGGAAGCTATTGATTCAAAAATCATGAATCCTTACAAATTAAGATCTTTATCAGATTCAGTAATTTGTATTAAAATTTCATGATTTTTAGTTAAATAATGGTTGATGTGATCGAGTTACTAATGAAAAAAATCTTTTATAGTCAACTGTCTGAAATTATATTTACTCTTAACGATTTTACTTATCAAAAATTATATATAAAGAATACCACACATAATTAAGATAAAAACGCTATTGAGTAGAATATTATTCGTGTTAAGATCAATAGAACAACCACAAATCACACAACAAATAGAACTACAAACTTATAAGATTAAAAATTTTGAACCCCCAAATATAGAATACAATTTGAACGCTTATTCTAGAAAAGTATTTGTATAGGAATTTATCAGGATAGTCCATAAACATAAATCTGACTCGAAAATATCAATCATGTAGCTCTATAAGCTTGTTTTCAATCATTAAACTATCTCTAGTTTGGGGCCATTGGTGTTTCAAATTAATATTTATGTTTTTGTATTATGCTTTGCAGTTATTCATCACACACATGACTCACACATATATAATTGACTCATAATTTAAAAATATCCATTATTTGCTAGTAGGTTTAGGTAGCTTCATCCTTCAATCCCAGATGTATGATATTTATCAATATATACATCAAGAGCTTTATCGTAAATATTAGATTATCACCAATTTGATTTAGCTTAAATTGGGTCAAATTCTATTTTTTTTTAAAGTCTAGAATTGTAAAAATCTACTTAATTTGTCAAAGATCGGTCTAGTTGGTTAAAATTAGTGAAATTAGTTGGGAAAAAATTAACAACTAAAAAGAAGGAAATTTCAATTAAAAATAAATCTTATTATCATGTACATAAGTCATATTCTAATTAACTAATTCTTCAAAAAAAAAAAATTGATCTCTCAAATTTAACCACAAATGCAAAAGTTAGATCTCTAATTTTCCCTTTTAGTCCTAATCTATCTTAAAATATACTTGATGACCATATATATATATATATATATATATATATTAAGTATGATTCCCAAATCTTAAGATACTAATCAAGATTAATGTATATAATTTTAGGACACTAATCAAGATTAAGGTATTTTAATAATTGCTGAAAAAAAGATACTTGAGATCATCGATTTCAAAAGAAAGATTGAATGTTCTTGTCTTACTATATATTGCGAAATATATGTTAGCGAATATTAATGTAGATACAATTATTAACTACTTTACATCTAAAAATGCATAAAAAGTTATTTCTCGCAATTTTAGTTCCATGATTTTCAGTTGTTTTTTGTCTACAACGTTAGTTTTTAAACATTATAATTGTCTAAGATGATAAATATTACAATTCATTCGTTTTCATACGAAATAGATGTCTCTTCGTATTTTAGTTTAATCGTATTGCCTAAACTTTCATTAGAAACTTGTAAACTTATCAATGTAACTTGATAAAATTTTAATTATGTTAAAAATTTATTGTCATTATAATTACTAAGGGCCCATTTTTATATTTTGTCCCTAAGACTCCAAAATCTCAGGAACGTCCCTGATGTCGCCACCACTACACCATCACCACAAGAAGATTGCCACCACCAACACCACCAAAATCACTATATTCAAAACCAAATCACCACAATTGAAATAACGTCCATCACCACTACCATCTACACCATGTATATAATCACCATATTAAAAAAAATCCGGGAATACAAAACTAACATCAACGATGTCAGTATGTGAATCATCAAATAAAAAGGATACTTGTTTTATAAAAAGGTGGTTTGTGTTTCAAAAAAGGTGATTTGTGTCCAAATGTTTTAGTTATAATGCTCCGATGGATGATATTTACTAAGTTAGGGATTATTTATTCTGTAACAAGTGTATGTAATTTTATGATTTGGGCTATGAAATAATCAACTGATAATCTGTAATGAAACTCAACGGATAAATAAATATGTAAATCAGCTACTAGCATTGAAGACTCAACGAATGTGAAGAACAGGATAGTAAACTGTAAATATTCGAAAGTACAAATTCTCACAAGAGAAATGAACACTCAACTGCTAATTAGAGGAATCAACGAATAAGCAATAAAGAGTTTTAACTGATGACATGATGGCCGAATCAATGGATAAATGCAATTATAGCTCAACGGATGCAAAGATTAGTCGACTACTAATTTATATATCATATAGAAATTGATAGTGACTTAACAGTTCAGAAAAAATAAATTCTGTCAAAGCATCTTTGCAAAGATCACATGTAGCTTGGTAGCGGAGTAAAAGAAACTAACTAAGTCATTTTCTGAATAATAGAGCATCCACAAACAAATGGCATTTTAGAAGATAACCAAATAGGAATTGAAGACTTTCAAGGCCCTTTCCAGAATTATCAAGGCAATCCAAATGTTCATGTGACAATGATTTCTGCAATTGTAATTTGTTTTAATTTTCAAAAAAAAAAAGGTACTTTGTACAGTTAGTATGAAAGCTAACTTAGAAGCAATGCAATTAGTAGATACACAACTTGTATTCTTGCTTAGGATTTTTATAGAAAAATATTTAGAAGAGCAAGAATTCACATTGTAAAAGTTTGCAGCTGAGTATCATTTATTCGGGTTCTTCAAGAAATAAAAAAAAACTCTTAGGTGGATTCATTAACATCCACCTGGAACTTTAAAAGATGTTTTTATTATAAAAAAATATTGTAAAGTTTATTTCATATTTTCTGAGTGTGTTTCAAAATTTCTGAAAAGTCAAAAAGTTTTAAAGATTGCATTTAAACCCCCCTACAATTTCATTGTTAGTTGGGAAATAACAGCCTATATAATAAATAACAGGCTATTGGTGTTAAAACGACTCATTTACTTACCAACAAACTCAGGCCAACTACCAACCTTAAATACCAAACTTTTATTATTTCGAATTTAATAATATGATTTAGATAATATATGTATATTTCAATTTTAAATTTCAAATATTCCATATGATCACATTTAAAATTTAAAAAATTGTATTGGCATGTGATTCACACAGGTTGCCTAGCTAGTTTTAATGTAGTACCATGTTCTTCGTCCTTTAACGGTAATAATTTAAATAAATGAATTGGTGAAACTAAGTGTTAATTGTTCTTCATCGAAAGTTTGTGAGGCAAAGTGTCTAAAATACCAATTTTAGTACCAAAGTTCTATTAAAAAGGATTTCGCTTATTAATAAAGGTAATAGATACACACATACAAAAACACATAAGGAATTCTCCATCATTGTAATTATGATTTATTTATAGAACAGACAACAATTTATTTAGTAGTCATACACGGTATATGATTTTTAAGTGTTTCAAAAGTAAATCGTTGAACATTTATTACACAATCATTTTTAGTTGATAAGACTATAGATTGTGTAGAAAAAATATGAACAAGAGTACAAATATTCAATTATTTCAAGCTTTAAATATTATTTTTTGTGGTTGTTGGGAAGTAGCAGTTGGGAAGTAGCATTAAATCATGTTCTGCCTATAAAATAATTCAAAAGGTGAAGAGTTGAACACACCAAGACATATTGCATCTTAAAAATTCAGTATAGAAGAATGAAGTTCGGAAATTTCTTTTGTGTTTTCATTGCACTTTTTGCAGTAAGTACTTAGAGTCTGATCACTCTTAAAAAGTTTATAATATACCGTATATGTATAGATACATCTCATGTATATCTATATAACTAAGTATTTACAAATACCATTTCATGTTGGTTAATAATGCAATTTTCATTTTGTTTTTGCTTGTTTAATGAATCAGTTTTTAGGCCTTGCCTACGGAAGGAAAGAATCCCAAGAGTATGGGAAAGGAGTAATGAATGAAAAACCAGTGCTCGAGGCAACTAAAGATGTCTAATACCATGATTCCGCATCTCAATCTCACTCCTCAAAGTTTTTTGAAACTATGCCGCAGACTTTTAAAACCCACACCCAAAATCAGATCCAAAAAGATTTTGACACTACACAAGAAGTATTTAAACCCCACAATAATTATCACTTTCAAAAAAAATTTGATGTTTCACCACCAGAATTCATAACCCACAATACCGATCATTTCCGAAACGATTTTGAAACCACGCCACAAATGTTCAAGATCCATAATAATGTTCATCTTTCAAAAGATTTTGAAACCATGCCAAAAGAGTTCAAAACCCACAATAGCGATCATTTCCATAAAGATTTTGAAACTGCGCCACAAATGTTCAAGGTCCGCAGTAATGGTCATCTTTCAAAAGATTTTGAAACCAAGCCGCAAATGTTTATGGCCCAAAACAAAGATTTTCAAAAAGAGTTTGAAACCGCGCCACAAGAATTCAAGACCACCAATAATGTTCATTTTCAAAGAGATTTCGAAACCGCACCACAAATGTTCAAGGTCCATGGTACTGGTCATGTTTCAAAAGATTTTGAAACCATGCCACAAATGTTTGTGGCCCAAAATAAAGATTTTCAGAAAGAGTTTGAAACTGCGCCACAAGAATTCAAGACCCATAACAATGACCATTTTCAAAAATACAGAGGCACAAATGTTCAAAGTGGACATTAAAGGCACAAAGGAAGCTATTGATTCAAAAATCATGAATCCTTACAAATTAAGATCTTTATCAGATTCAGTAATTTGTATTAAAATTTCATGATTTTTAGTTAAATAATGGTTGATGTGATCGAGTTACTAATGAAAAAAATATTTTATAGTCAACTGTCTGAAATTATATTTACTCTTAACGATTTTACTTATCAAAAATTATATATAAAGAATACCACACATAATTAAGATAAAAACGCTATTGAGAAGAATATTATTCGTGTTAAGATCAATAGAACAACCACAAATCACACAACAAATAGAACTACAAACTTATAAGATTAAAAATTTTGAACCCCCAAATATAGAATACAATTTAAACGCTTATTCTAGAAAAGTATTTGTATAGGAATTTATCAGGACAGTCCATAAACATAAATCCGACTCGAAAATATCAATCATGTAGCTCTATAAGCTTGTTTTCAATCATTAAACTATCTCTAGTTTTGGGCCATTGGTGTTTCAAATTAATATTTATGTTTTTGTATAATGCTTTGCAGTTATTCATCACACACATGACTCACACATATATAATTGACTCATAATTTAAAAATATCCATTATTTGCTAGTAGGTTTAGGTAGCTTCATCCTTCAATCCCAGATGTATGATATTTATCAATATATACATCAAGAGCTTTATCGTAAATATTAGATTATCACCAATTTGATTTAGATTAAATTGGGTCAAATTCTGTTTTTTTTAAAGTCTAGAATTGTAAAAATCTACTTAATTTGTCAAAGATCGGTCTAGTTAGTTAAAATTAGTGAAATTAGTTGGGAAAAAATTAACAACTAAAAAGAAGGAAATTTCAATTAAAATAAATCTTATTATCATGTACATAAGTCATATTCTAATTAACTAAATCTTCAAAAAAAAAAAAAATTGATCCCTCAAATTTAACCACAAATGCAAAAGTTAGATCTCTAATTTTCTTTTTTAGTCCTAATCTATCTTAAAATATACTTAATAACAATATATATATATATATATATTAAGTATGGTTCCCAAATTTTAGGATACTAATCAAGATTAATGTATATAATTTTAGGACACTAATCAAGATTAATGTATATTAATAATTGCTGAAAAAAAGATACTTGAGATCATCGATTTCAAAAGAAAGATTGAATATTCTTGTCTTACTATATATTGCGAAATATATGTTAGAGAATATTAACGTAGATACAATTATTAACGACTTTACATCTAAAAATGCATAAAAAGTTATTTCTCGCAATTTTAGTTCCACGATTTTCAGTTGTTTTTTGTCTACAACGTTAGTTTTTAAACATTATAATTGTCTAAGATGATAAATATTACAATTCATTCGTTTTCATATGAAATAGATGTCTCTTCGTATTTTAGTTTAATCGTATTGCCTAAACTTTCATTAGAAACTTGTAAACTTATCAATGTAACTTGATAAAATTTTAATTATGTTAAAAATGTATTGTCATTATAATTACTAAGGGCCCATTTTTATATTTTGCCCCTAAGACTCCAAAATCTCAGGAACGTCCCTGATGTCGCCACCACTACACCATCACCACAAGAAGATTGCCACCACCAACACCACCAAAATCACTATATTCAAAACCAAATCACCACAATTGAAATAACGTCCATCACCACTACCATCTACACCACGTATATAATCACCATATTAAAAAAAATCCGGGAATACAAAACTAACATCAACGATGTCAGTATGTGAATCATCAAATAAAAAGGATACTTGTTTTATAAAAAGGTGATTTGTGTTTCAAAAAAGGTGATTTGTGTCCACATGTTTTAGTTATAATGCTTCGATGGATGATATTTACTAAGTTAGGGATTATTTGTTCTGTAACAAGTGTATGTAATTTTATGATTTGGGCTATGAAATAATCAACTGATAATTCGTAATGAAACTCAACGGATAAATAAATATATAAATCGGCTACTAGCATTGAAGACTCAACGAATGTGAAGAACAGGATAGTAAACTGCAAATATTCGAAAGTACAAATTCTCACAAGAGAAATGAACACTCAACTGCTAATTAGGAGAATCAACGGATAAGCAATTAAGAGTTTTAACTGATGACATGATGGCCGAATCAATGGATAAATGCAATTATAGCTCAACGGATGCAAAGATTAGTCGACTACTAATTCATATATCATATAGAAATTGATAGTGACTTAACGGTTCAGAAAAAATAAAATCTGACAAAGCATCTTTGCAAAGATCACATGTAGCTTGGTGGTTGAGTAAAAGAAACTAACTAAGTCTTTTTCTGAATAATAGAGCATCCACAAACAAATGGCATTTTAGAAGATAACCAAACGGGAATTGAAGACTTTCAAGGCCCTTTCCAGAATTATCAAGGCAATCCAAATGTTCATGTGACAATGATTTCTGCAATTGTAATGTGTTTTATTTTTCAAAAAAAGAGAGGTACTTTGTACAGTTAGTATAAAAGCTAACTTAGAAGCAATGCAATTAGTAGATACACAACTTGTATTCTTGCTTAGGGTTTTTATAGAAAAATATTTAGAAGAGCAAGAATTCACATTGTAAAAGTTTGCAGCTGAGAATCATTTATTCGGCTTCTTCAAGAAACAAAAAAAAACACTTAGGTGGATTCATTAACATCCACCTGGAACTTTAAAAGCTGTTTTTATTATTAAAAAATATTGTAAATTTTATTTCATATTTTCCGAGTGTGTTTCAAAATTTCTGAAAAGTCAAAAAGTTTTAAAGATTGCATTTAAACCCCCCCTACAATTTCATTGTTAGTTGGGAAATAACAGCCTATATAATTAATAACAGGCTATTGGTGTTAAAACGACTCATTTACTTACCAACAAACTCAGGCCAACTACCAACCTTAAGTACCAAACTTTTATTATTTCGAATTTAATAATATGATTTAGATAATATATGTATATTTCAATTTTAAATTTCAAATATTCCGTATGTTCACATTTAAAATTTAAAAAATTGTATTGGCATGTGATTCACACAGGTTGCCTAGCTAGTTTTAATGTAGTACCATGTTCTTCATCCTTTAACGGTAATAATTTAAATAAATGAATTGGTGAAACTAAGTGTTAATTGTTCTTCATCGAAAGTTTGTGAGGCAAAGTGTCTAAAATACCAATTTTAGTACCAAAGTTCTATTAAAAAGGATTTCGCTTATTAATAAAGGTTATAGATACACACATACAAAAACACATAAGGAATTCTCTATCATTGTAATTATGATTTATTTATAGAACAGACAACAATTTATTTAGTAGTCATACACGGTATATGATTTTTAAGTGTTTCAAAAGTAAATCGTTGAACATTTATTACACAATCATTTTTAGTTGATAAGACTATAGATTGTGTAGAAAAAATATGAACAAGAGTACAAATATTCAATTATTTCAAGCTTTAAATATTATTTTTTGTGGTTGTTGGGAAGTAGCAGTTGGGAAGTAGCATTAAATCATGTTCTGCCTATAAAATAATTCAAAAGGTGAAGAGTTGAACACACCAAGACATATTGCATCTGAAAAATTCAGTATAGAAGAATGAAGTTCGGAAATTTCTTTTGTGTTTTCATTGCACTTTTTGCAGTAAGTACTTAGAGTCTGATCACTCTTAAAAAGTTTATAATATACCGTATATGTATAGATACATCTCATGTATATCTATATAACTAAGTATTTACAAATACCATTTCATGTTGGTTAATAATGCAATTTTCATTTTGTTTTTGCTTGTTTAATGAATCAGTTTTTAGGCCTTGCCTACGGAAGGAAAGAATCCCAAGAGTATGGGAAAGGAGTAATGAATGAAAAACCAGTGCTCGAGGCAACTAAAGATGTCTACTACCATGATTCCGCATCTCAATCTCACTCCTCAAAGTTTTTTGAAACTATGCCGCAGACTTTTAAAACCCACACCCAAAATCAGATCCAAAAAGATTTTGACACTACACAAGAAGTATTTAAACCCCACAATAATTATCACTTTCAAAAAAAATTTGATGTTTCACCACCAGAATTCATAACCCACAATACCGATCATTTCCGAAACGATTTTGAAACCACGCCACAAATGTTCAAGATCCATAATAATGTTCATCTTTCAAAAGATTTTGAAACCATGCCAAAAGAGTTCAAAACCCACAATAGCGATCATTTCCATAAAGATTTTGAAACTGCGCCACAAATGTTCAAGGTCCGCAGTAATGGTCATCTTTCAAAAGATTTTGAAACCAAGCCGCAAATGTTTATGGCCCAAAACAAAGATTTTCAAAAAGAGTTTGAAACCGCGCCACAAGAATTCAAGACCACCAATAATGTTCATTTTCAAAGAGATTTCGAAACCGCACCACAAATGTTCAAGGTCCATGGTACTGGTCATGTTTCAAAAGATTTTGAAACCATGCCACAAATGTTTGTGGCCCAAAATAAAGATTTTCAGAAAGAGTTTGAAACTGCGCCACAAGAATTCAAGACCCATAACAATGACCATTTTCAAAAATACAGAGGCACAAATGTTCAAAGTGGACATTAAAGGCACAAAGGAAGCTATTGATTCAAAAATCATGAATCCTTACAAATTAAGATCTTTATCAGATTCAGTAATTTGTATTAAAATTTCATGATTTTTAGTTAAATAATGGTTGATGTGATCGAGTTACTAATGAAAAAAATCTTTTATAGTCAACTGTCTGAAATTATATTTACTCTTAACGATTTTACTTATCAAAAATTATATATAAAGAATACCACACATAATTAAGATAAAAACGCTATTGAGTAGAATATTATTCGTGTTAAGATCAATAGAACAACCACAAATCACACAACAAATAGAACTACAAACTTATAAGATTAAAAATTTTGAACCCCCAAATATAGAATACAATTTAAACGCTTATTCTAGAAAAGTATTTGTATAGGAATTTATCAGGACAGTCCATAAACATAAATCCGACTCGAAAATATCAATCATGTAGCTCTATAAGCTTGTTTTCAATCATTAAACTATCTCTAGTTTTGGGCCATTGGTGTTTCAAATTAATATTTATGTTTTTGTATAATGCTTTGCAGTTATTCATAACACACATGACTCACACATATATAATTGACTCATAATTTAAAAATATCCATTATTTGCTAGTAGGTTTAGGTAGCTTCATCCTTCAATCCCAGATGTATGATATTTATCAATATATACATCAAGAGCTTTATCGTAAATATTAGATTATCACCAATTTGATTTAGATTAAATTGGGTCAAATTCTGTTTTTTTTAAAGTCTAGAATTGTAAAAATCTACTTAATTTGTCAAAGATCGGTCTAGTTAGTTAAAATTAGTGAAATTAGTTGGGAAAAAATTAACAACTAAAAAGAAGGAAATTTCAATTAAAATAAATCTTATTATCATGTACATAAGTCATATTCTAATTAACTAAATCTTCAAAAAAAAAAAAATTGATCCCTCAAATTTAACCACAAATGCAAAAGTTAGATCTCTAATTTTATTTTTTAGTCCTAATCTTATATATATATATATATATATATATATATATATTAAGTATGGTTCCCAAATTTTAGGATACTAATCAAGATTAATGTATATAATTTTAGGACACTAATCAAGATTAATGTATATTAATAATTGCTGAAAAAAAGATACTTGAGATCATCGATTTCAAAAGAAAGATTGAATGTTCTTGTCTTACTATATATTGCGAAATATATGTTAGAGAATATTAACGTAGATACAATTATTAACGACTTTACATCTAAAAATGCATAAAAAGTTATTTCTCGCAATTTTAGTTCCACGATTTTCAGTTATTTTTTGTCTACAACGTTAGTTTTTAAACATTATAATTGTCTATGATGATAAATATTACAATTCATTCGTTTTCATACGAAATAGATGTCTCTTCGTATTTTAGTTTAATCGTATTGCCTAAACTTTCATTAGAAACTTGTAAACTTATCAATGTAACTTGATAAAATTTTAATTATGTTAAAAATGTATTGTCATTATAATTACTAAGGGCCCATTTTTATATTTTGCCCCTAAGACTCCAAAATCTCAGGAACGTCCCTGATGTCGCCACCACTACACCATCACCACAAGAAGATTGCCACCACCAACACCACCAAAATCACTATATTCAAAACCAAATCACCAAAATTGAAATAACGTCCATCACCACTACCATCTACACCACGTATATAATCACCATATTAAAAAAAATCCGGGAATACAAAACTAACATCAACGATGTCAGTATGTGAATCATCAAATAAAAAGGATACTTGTTTTATAAAAAGGTGATTTGTGTTTCAAAAAAGGTGATTTGTGTCCACATGTTTTAGTTATAATGCTTCGATGGATGATATTTACTAAGTTAGGGATTATTTGTTCTGTAACAAGTGTATGTAATTTTATGATTTGGGCTATGAAATAATCAACTGATAATTCGTAATGAAACTCAACGGATAAATAAATATATAAATCGGCTACTAGCATTGAAGACTCAACGAATGTGAAGAACAGGATAGTAAACTGCAAATATTCGAAAGTACAAATTCTCACAAGAGAAATGAACACTCAACTGCTAATTAGGAGAATCAACGGATAAGCAATTAAGAGTTTTAACTGATGACATGATGGCCGAATCAATGGATAAATGCAATTATAGCTCAACGGATGCAAAGATTAGTCGACTACTAATTCATATATCATATAGAAATTGATAGTGACTTAACGGTTCAGAAAAAATAAAATCTGACAAAGCATCTTTGCAAAGATCACATGTAGCTTGGTGGTTGAGTAAAAGAAACTAACTAAGTCTTTTTCTGAATAATAGAGCATCCACAAACAAATGGCATTTTAGAAGATAACCAAACGGGAATTGAAGACTTTCAAGGCCCTTTCCAGAATTATCAAGGCAATCCAAATGTTCATGTGACAATGATTTCTGCAATTGTAATGTGTTTTATTTTTCAAAAAAAGAGAGGTACTTTGTACAGTTAGTATAAAAGCTAACTTAGAAGCAATGCAATTAGTAGATACACAACTTGTATTCTTGCTTAGGGTTTTTATAGAAAAATATTTAGAAGAGCAAGAATTCGCATTGTAAAAGTTTGCAGCTGAGAATCATTTATTCGGGTTCTTCAAGAAACAAAAAAAAACACTTAGGTGGATTCATTAACATCCAACTGGAACTTTAAAAGCTGTTTTTATTATTAAAAAAATATTGTAAATTTTATTTCATATTTTCCGAGTGTGTTTCAAAATTTCTGAAAAGTCAAAAAGTTTTAAAGATTGCATTTAAACCCCCCCTACAATTTCATTGTTAGTTGGGAAATAACAGCTTATATAATTAATAACAGGCTATTGGTGTTAAAACGACTCATTTACTTACCAACAAACTCAGGCCAACTACCAACCTTAAGTACCAAACTTTTATTATTTCGAATTTAATAATATGATTTAGATAATATATGTATATTTCAATTTTGAATTTCAAATATTCCACATGATCACATTTAAAATTTAAAAAATTGTATAGGCATGTGATTCACACAGGTTGCCTAGCTAGTTTTAGTGTAGTACCATGTTCTTCGTCCTTTAACGGTAATAATGTAAATAAATCAATTGGTGAAACTAAATGTTAATTGTTCTTCATCGAAAGTTTGTGAGGCAAAGTGTCTAAAATACCAATTTTAGTACCAAAGTTATATTAAAAAGGATTTCGCTTATTAGTAAAGGTTATAGATACACACATACAAAAACACATAAGGAATTCTCTATCATTGTAATTATGATTTATTTATAGAACAGAAAACAATTTTGTTAGGAATAATTCATAACTTGTGATGTTGAGAATAGAATTTTGCTTATACTTCTTGTAAATCCTGATCTTATAAAGGATTTAGCACTTTTTATAGGATGTATGCGTTAGACAGTAATCTGTTGAGTTTAGTCAGGAACAGCAGTGCATCAAGGACTACATGTCAGGAACTTGATCTTGAGTGTCCAAGCTCACTGCAGTTAAAGCACTTGATCTTGGCTTTTTCAAGCTTGATAATTGTACTTTTTCCTTTGTCATTCTTCTTATCCTCTTTCTTCTGAAAAGAGCCTTTGTTAAATCTTCTCCTGTTGAATCTTCCTTTCTTGAAAGCTTTAGCAAACATAGCAAAGAGTTCTTGCATCTCTGATTCAGAATCATTATCTTCAGAGTCTATATCTTCAGTCTCTGACTCAGAACTTTCTTTGCTCTTCTTCTTCCTCAAGTCTCTTTCAGTAGATTCAGACTTTTCTTCTGGAAGCTTCTTTGATTCAGATTGAGCAGTGAGTGCAACACTTTTCATCTTTCCTTCACTCCTATTCTTTTTCTAGCTGCCTGTCAAGTTCATAAGCTCTCAATTTTCCATAAACTGCTTCTAATGATATCTCATCAAGATCATTAGCTTCCTCAATTGCAGATATCTTCTCATTGTAGAAATCAGGAAGAGCTTTCATAAACTTCGTATTCATATCCTCCAAGTCATAATATTTACCATGCATGGCCATCTCATTGATGAGTTTAGTAAACCTATCAAAGGTGTCAGTAAGTGACTCACCAGACTTGGATTCAAAGTACTCATACTGTTGTATGAGAAGCGTCCTCATATTCTTCCTGACAGGTTTCGTTCCTTCACAGTGAACCTTTAGATTGTCCCATATCTCCTTAGCAGTTTTACAAGAGAGAACATAGTTAGTGAGAACAAAATCAAGACTGTTGAATAGTATATTTCTCACTTTAGCATCCTTAAGAACGTTCTCCTTTTCCTTATCTGTCCATTCAGATTTAGGCTTCTCTGTTGTATGTTCTGGAACAACTTTTCCTTCGACAGTTGCTTGAGGAACAAGCCTTGTTGGAAAAAAAAGCCCATCTCTGATTCTGTCAAGATAATCAGGATCTGTTGCTTCCAGGTGATGCAACATCTTCACTTCCCATAGAGTATATTCGTTTCTCTTGAGCATAGGGATCTTTGTATTACCATCCTTGTAACCAGACATGATTGCAGATCTTTATGATTATTCGAAATCAACCTGCTCTGATACCAATTGTTAACTCGAATAACTTGTAATATAATCGTGTCTGATTTTTGCTTGATTATATGAACAAGAATAAACGAATGAATCAAACTTGTTTGTATTAAAATAATCGAATACAAACTCTACCAAAGGTGTACAATACCTTTAGCAGCTGCTGACAATACAAATCTCTCTCTCTGTTTGTTTCGAACTCTCGAATACAAATCTTACAAACTCACTCTCTTTTTACAATGATATAGAGAGAGTATTTATAATGCTACCTATCAACTAATAACAGAATTATAATCTATCTATGACAATGTTCTGCCGTCTAGTTGATAGTTTCCATCAGTAGAGAATTCGTTTCCTTCACGATATCTTCTTGCTTGTTTTCCAAAACAACGATCCTATTTTATAGCACTTGCCAATTTCTGTAGCATCCATAATGACATCATCAGTAACACGACTGATATCAGGTTTTCCTATTGCATTAGGATCTGATCATCCCATCAGTATTTGATTAGGATCTGACTTACTGTATCAGGATCTGCTCCTCTGTTCCTGACATGTAGTCCACGACACACTGTTCCTGACATGTAGTCTCTGACACACTGTTCCTGACATGTAGTCTCTAACGCACTGTTCCTGACTAAATTCTACAGATTAATGTCTAACACATATATCTTATACAAAGTGCTAAATCCTTTATAAGATCAGGATATACAAGAAGTATTAGCAAAATTCTATTCTTAACATCACAACTTATGAATTATTCCTAACAATCTCCCCCTATTTATGCTTTAGAATCTGAAGCATAAATCTAAGTTATAGATGTCAAAACATATAACAATACAACCAGAATAGAATTTATGAATTCAAGATCATGAAGTTAAGTACCTTCTTCTTCAGATGTAGACATGTATCTAGTACTTAGAAGAAAGAATTCAACTATTTGATGCTTCTTTTCCTTTACCACTTCCATGATGAAATTTACCAACTTTGTCACCCTTGTTTCTGTTCCCAGTCTGTTTATCTCCCCCAGTCTGTTGTTGTTGTTTCTGAATTATCTTTATCTCCCCCTTTTTGACATCAGCAACATGAATTCCAAGAGATTCAGTAACAGAACAAATGAGATTCATCAGAACTGCTTGATTGTCCATCATAGTGACTTGGTTATTTTCAAGAATTCGAAGTCTCGATTGAATATCATTTTGAGATTTCTGAATGTCCTTAAGAATTTTAGAATTGACTTCAATGTTGGAAGTGCTTGTTGTATCTTCAGATTCAGATGCAGAAAGAACATTATCTTCGAGTCTTGTAGAAGAAGTTGCCTGTTGAGAACGATATTCAAGTAATAATACTTGAGTAGAAGTACAAACATCTTCATTTTTTGATCTGGAGCTGAAGTAAGATCATCCTGTCCTTCACCAGTATTCTGTGTACTAACATCTACAAATCCTGACTCCTCCTTAGATTGATCAGATATTGTTGATGTCGTAATTCTAGCTGAAATTAGAAGTACAAACAAAGGAATACTAGGATCATTAGGAATTTCTTCTGGTACTAGTTGAGTAGAAGTTTGTCTTAGCCTTTCACCTTTTCTGTTAATGATCTCTGCAAGCCTTTCTTTCTGTTTCTGAGCTTTAACTTCTGGCTTTGCATTGTGATGTGCTAAGTCATGCTTCTCATACATCTTGATAAAATAATAAGTACCAGCATCCATACCAAGATTTTCAGACCAAGATTCAGGAAAAACCTGATCCCAGAAATCAAACGATGGTGGTTTCCTAATTTTCTCTACCTCGCTATGGAGTTGATCATCCATACCCTCATTCTCACTTTGACTATCTAAAGTCAACACTCTTTCTACCTCTCCTTTTGCCTGGTCAGGAGCCAGCCTCTCTGTGTGTGGATCTATGTCCATCTTTTCAAGAGTATCACTCAAATTTGGATAAGTGCTCTCATGACCTACAAAAAAATAGGGGTTAGAAGAAGTTTTTATACCTGAACTCACATGGAGAGAGGGTTCCTCATATGGCATGGGGCTTGAGGTTTTCTCCAAGGAGTGAGCTGCTATAGTCTCTGAACCCTTACAAACATCTACTTTCTTTCCAGAAACTACAGGCTCCAGTATACCACTTTCAGGTTTTACACTAGACTCTGATGTTTTCAGTAATAATTCATTAGACACCATAGCTAATATGTCACCGTCTTTAAGTGTTGGTTGCTGAGACACACCCTCAAGGTGGATAGACTCTGAAAGAACAATATTGGTTTGATCTTCAGAAAAATCAATCAAAGTCACTCCTCCCATATCATAGGGTTTCTCACTTGCAATTTCAGTCATCACAGAAGACCTTTCAGCATCATCAATCACAGTTCCTGAGTCATCCAACCTCTGACAAGATGGTTCTTGTGTTGTAGTGACTGTGATATGATCTATTCTACTATTCACCACTGGTACAATAGTATCTTCTATTGACTGCTTCCCTCTATCAACTACCTCCTCTAGTTCACCTTGAGCTGAAGCATCTTCAACAATGACATCCTTGTCAAGTAGATATGCATGAAGTGATTGAAGTGCAACATGCTTAGGAAGTCCAAATTTCTTGTGTAACTCCTTTTGGACTAATACATAGAAGTATGTCTTCATTAAATCAAGCCTTTGATGTAACAGTCCATATTCTTCAGGAAATGAAAGTTTAGGAACTCTTTCAATCAAAAAATCTAGAACAGGCCTGGAAAGCTTCACTTTCAGAGAAATAAGTTCCATAGCCAGTCTGTATGTCAATGTAGTTTCCCATGAAGAATCAAGATCCAGATCTCTCTTGCCAGATACTGACATGGATATAGCATTATTTGTAGAGACCTGCATAATGTTAGTTGGACTTGACACTGTGTGTGTAGGTGACAAATGAATCTTTCTCCTTGTTCTCCTAGTATAGTGAGCAACAGATTTGTCTTGAGAAGACTCAAGAGGTGTAGACACAGAAGTGATCTTGGGATGAGATCCTTTTTCAATAGACACAGTCTTTTGAGAGATAGTATCCAGTAACTGTTTTTCCTTTTTAAGAACTACAGCCTTTTGGGAGACTGCAGCCTGGCTGTGACTAGGTGTTCCATCTCTTTGTCCTAGCTTAGAAAGTTGAATTGCAGCCTTCAAGTCTGCTCTCTCAGCAAGAGATATATCATCATCATCTTCACTAGAACTACTACTTGAAATAACAAATCTTCTCTTCCTTACAACTGATGTCTTTTGCGAAACACCAGAGGTTGGTTTCTTTGAAACAATAGGTTGTGGATCAAAATTTGGTTCTAGAATTGTTTCAGAGACTGTAATGTTTTTGGCTACTTGGGTAGACACAGGGGGGTTCTCCTCCAATTGAGATTCCTGAGTCATTTCACCACCAAAGAAAGAAGAATTATAGATCGTAGGAAGATGAGTTCTTAGAAGTACCTGAACATGATTTGGATAGTGTAATGCAGGTATTTCATCTAGATTCTTTTCACTGTCCTTCTTTGTAATGTCAGAGAAAATTCTCTTTTGCTGTACATAAGAAGAAACACAATACTCTCTACCAAATCTAGCTTCAACATCAGAAATGAAATGGTTAATAAACAGCTGCATGAATCTGTGATAATAAACCATATTCCTGTCATGATCTTTTGACCCAAGTTTGATACACATCTGACTTAAGATAATGTGACCAAAATTAATTACTCTGTTATAAAGCAATGCATATGCAATATATGATGTAACAGCAGTAATTTGTTGAAAAGAACTACATTTACCAGTAAAACATTTAGCAATTTGATCAAAGAAGAAAGACCATTCTTTCCTAAGAAAAGATCTATTTAACTGGCTCATGTTATCTAGAGGTCCATCATAACCTAATTTAGATAACATAGTTCTCACATCATCATCAGATGGTACATTCTCAAAATTTGTACTAATAGGTAAGCGAAGTACTAAATTAACAACATATTCAGTAAGATCAAATGAGTCTTGTCCTAAGTTTAGAACAATCTTACCTGATTGACTCTGAGTAGAATCAATTACCTCAGCATTCTCCCAAGCTTGTGAAACAGCTACTTGATTAATCTGTGGAGATGCTGTCAAGGCATAGCTTAATGGTCCTTTCACCATAAAGTCCATTATCGGGTGAAAATCAGTTGACTCCCCTTCCTTGTTGGTGATAGCTGCAACATGATTGTTCATTATAAAATCAAAGTTACCAAACTTGAAAGCTACTGATTTGGGTAGTCTTCTTTGAGTTGCCATTTTGATCTGAAAAGAACTTAAGAAATCTTTGAAATTGATTAGTGATTTTGAGAACTCGAGAGTGTTTTTGCTTTAGAGAATGAAATTAGAGAAAGCAATTACACGATTAGAGTGTCAAAATAATTATATTTCAAAAATCCTTCAGACCCATTATCCCACGTTGACACGTAGGTTGATAGGTGTCAGTCCCTGAAAAATGCAGTTACCTATGACTTTTGGAAAATAAAATCCAAAAATAATTTCAAGTAAATAAGTCAAGGTAAAATCAAGATAAAAATCAATACTGATCAGCTTCCTTTTCCTGATGTGATCTTTTCATCAGGATAATCACACGATGTGATTTCTGAATAAAAAGAATTATTAATCCTGATGTGAACACACTCGTATTCCTGATCAATATCATCCTGATTCCAGAGACTAAATGGAGTTTCCATGTGGTATATTCTTTTACCTGTAAAAGAAATAACAAAATCAATTGGTTAAATTCATTCAATATTTCTTGAAAATACAAGAAATACAGTCACACATAATTATGACTGAATGCATTGATATCTCCCAAATGACTGTTCAGCTTTCCACGTCTTTCTATAAAATAAACCGACGCCTTATGCCATTCTCCAAAACCTTTTCATTCTTTTCTCTTTCCATCATGGCTTTCAACCCAAATCTTCATATGAACCCTAGCTTTTGGTTCATTACCACTGAGAAGTTTTTTACTCTTGATGATCAGGAACAAGTGAACTATCTCTTAGAAGAGATGACTTTTCTCATCAAGTTAGATATGGTTGATCTTAACCCAGATGATTTCCACAAATCTCCTCTAAAACATCTACCAGTTGGATACAATCCTCCTCTAATCTCTTCACCCTTGAGGATGAAGAATTTGGTGAAGAGTCCGAGGTTGATCTTGATGGAGATGCTATTCATCTTCTTCAATAAGCATGAAGATGAGTCAGTTGCTTTCATTCAAGTCGCCTAGACAAGGAATTCATTCTTGAGATGCTCCTTGTCCTGAAGTCAATCGTTGAGAATTGAAGTAGCAATAACTTTAGACAAGAACAGAAATATCAGTAATAGTTAGACAAAAGAAGAATTGTATTTCATTTCCATGTATGTAATGCTTTTGATTAATGAAAATCCAAGTTTTTTTTATATCTACTTGTCTATCGTTGTTTATTGACTCACATGAATAATGATTTAAATTATCAGAATGCATGTAATAACACTTGCTAATCATGGACTTAACAAAACTCAGAATTGAACCAATAAATAACATGAACTTCAGAATTGGAAACAGTAAGACACACAAATTTCACAATCCTGTTACTGACGATACAATCCTGATGTCAATACTGATGACGTCAGCATACTGATAGCAATCCTGATGTTTATTAACAAGTCTATCATACTGTAATTTATCAAAGTAAAGTGTTACAGCTTAAGCATTTAACCATCAAGTATAGATCCTGACAAAATATCAAGTCTATAAGCTGAAACAACATACCTTGCTACTTGTGCAGATGTTAAAGATCTAAAAATTTAACATTCCTAACTCACTAACCAATCTAATGAATGTAGCTTCATCAAGTGGTTTAGTTAGAATATCTGCAAGCTGTTTGTCAGTAGGAACAAAATGAAGTTCCACAGTACCATTTTCAATATGTTTTCTAATAAAATGATACCTGACATCAATGTGCTTAGTCCTTGAGTGTTGAACTAGATTTTCTGCAATTTTGATAGCACTAGTATTATCACAAAACATAGGAATATTACTAAGTGTCATACCATAATCCATCAACTGATTTCTTATCCAAAGGAGTTGAGCACAACAACTACCTGCTGCAATGTATTCAGCTTCTGCAGTTGAGGTTGAAACTGATTACTGCTTCTTGCTTGCCCAAGAAATTAATCTGTTTCCCAAGAATTGACATGTACCTGTAGTGCTTTTCCTGTCTATTTTACACCCTGCATAATCAGAGTCTGAATAGCAAATTAGGGAGAAATCATATTCTCTTGGATACCACAAACCAAGATTTGGAGTTCCTTTGTGATATCAAAAAATTCTCTTCACAGCAATTAAATGAGATTCCTTAGGATCACTTTGGAATCTAGCACATAAACAGGTAGAGAACATTATATCTGGTCTACTTGCAGTTAGATATAACAGTGAACCTATCATGCCTCTATAGCTAGTGTTATCAACACTCTTTCCCTTAGGATCAGAGTCTAGCTTAGTGGTTGTTGCCATGGGTGTCTTTGCAATTGCACAATTTTGAAAGTCAAACCTTTTTAAAATATCTTTGATATACTTTGACTGATTAATGAAAATACCAGTCTCAGTCTGTTTGACTTGCAAGCCTAAAAAATAATTTAGTTCACCCATCATGCTCATCTGATACTTAGACTGCATAAGCTTGCTAAACTTAGCACATAACTTTTCATTAGTAGAACCAAATATAATATCATCAACATAAACTTGAACTAAAAGCAAATCACCTTTTTTCTTTCTAAAGAATAGAGTTTTGTCAATTGTACCTCTTGTGAAGCCATTTTCAAGAACAAATTTAGACAAAGTCTCATACCATGCTCTTGGTGCCTGCTTCAGTCCATAGAGTGCCTTGTCAGGTTTGTAGACTTGATTTGGAAACTTTGGATCAACAAAACCAGGTGGTTGTTCCACATACACTTCCTCATCAAGTTTGCCATTTAGAAAAGCACTCTTTACATCCATCTGGTATACCTTGAATTTTGAATGAGCTGCAAATGCAAGAAACATCCTGATTGCTTCCAATCTTGCTACAGGTGCAAAGGTTTCATCATAGTCAATTCCTTCTTCCTGAGAATAACCCTTGGCCACCAATCTTGCTTTGTTTCTTACAATAATACCAGATTCATCTAGCTTGTTTCTGAAAACCCATTTAGCACCAACAATAGATCTATCTTTAGGTCTTGGTACCAGTTTCCAAACTTTGTTCCTCTCAAACTCATTCAAATCTTCCTGCATTGCTATTACCCAATCAGGATCCTGTAAGGCTTCTTCAACCTTCTTAGGTTCATTCTTTGAGAGAAAACAACTGTACAAGCATTCATTTTGAATTGATCTTCTAGTTCGAACACCACTATTTTGATCACCAATAATCAAATCCTCAGTATGATCCCTTGTCCATTTTCTAACAGGTGGTAGGTTCCTGCTAGACTCTCCCCCTAAGTTAGTGGTATTTCTTGTAGAAGAGCTTTCTCTGCCTTCAAAAGATCCCCCTTGATTAGTAGAATCAGTGGATTCAATACTGCTGCTAGTTTCTGATCTTCCTTCATTAGACTCTGAAGGATCAGTTCCTGATGAAGTAGACTCTGAAAGAGTAGTCTGATCCTGACCAGTCCTGTGTTCTCCTTGATTGAATTGCTCCCCCTCAACAGTAGTATTCCTTTAAGAAGCAATAGAGATTTCCTTCGGAGAACCTTCATCACCGCTGGAGGGAATCTCAGAGTACTTAAGATTTTCAAATTCCAAATTGTCATGACTTTCATCAGTTTGCAAAATTCCAAACTTCTTATCATCAAATGCAACGTGAATTGATTCCATAACAATGTGAGTTCTGAGATTGTATACTTTGAAGGCCTTTGATGCTGAATACCTAGAAAGATTGCTTCATCCGATTTGGCTTCAAATTTCCCAAGTTGTTCTGGATGAACTTTCAGGACATAGCATTTGCATCCAAAGATGTGAAAATATTTCACACTTGGTTTCTTTCCTTTGATCATCTCATAGGGAGTCTTGCCATGAACATTTACCAAGGTACAGTTTTGAGTGAAACATGCAGTGTTGATGGCTTCTGCCCAGAAATAGGTTGGAAGCTTTGCATCTGAAAGCATGGTTCTTGCTGCCTCTATGAGAGTTCTGTTCTTTCTTTCTACTACACCATTCTGCTGAGGTTTTCCAGGTGCAGAAAACTGTTGAGTAATTCCACTGTCTGCACAATACTCTTCCATTGTAGATTTCTTAAATTCTGTACCATTGTCACTTCTGAGCACTTTGACCTTGTACTCAGAGCTATTTTGAATATTCTTGACAAGTTTAATGATTTACTGAGGAGCTTCATCCTTGTTGTGTAGAAAGAATACCCATGTGAACCTTATGTAGTCATCCACTATAACTAGAGCATATCTTTTCTTATTGATAGACATAATGTTTACTGGACCAAATAAATCAAGATGCAGCATGTGAAATGGTTCAGTAATTGAATTTTCTGTCTTGATCTTGAAAGTGTTTCTTCTTTGTTTACCAAGCTGACAAGCATCACAAAGTCCATCTTGCACATAGTTTGCCTGAGGTAGGCCTCTCACTATATGATGCTTAACAAGTTGATTAAGCTTCTTGAAATTAAGATGTGAGAGCTTCTTGTGCCAGTTCCAGCTTTCATCATTGGATGCCTTGCTGTAAAGACATCTGACAGTTCCTTTAGATGTGTCACTCAAGCATGCTTCATATATGTTACCATGTCTCTGAACAGTCAGAACAATGTCTTCATTCTTCATATTCAAGATTTTGCATCCCTTACTGTCAAAGATTGATTGGTAACCCTTATCACCTAGTTGACTTATGCTTAAAAGTGTGTGTTTCAAGCCTTCAACCAGTGCTACATTTTCTATGATGACATTCCCCAAAATAATTGAACCATATCCCAGAGTTTCTCCTTTGTTGCCATCTCCAAAGGATATTACTAGGCCAGCTTTCCTTACAAACTTTGTAAGCAGGGACTTCTTTCCATTCATATGTCCAGAGCTTCCACTGTCCAAGATAATTGAATGCTTCTTTCCAATGCCCTGCAAACAAAAAGTAGCTAGTTAGAATTTTTTAGGACCCAACTTTGATTGGATCCTTTCTTACTAACTTTTGAACCAACAGGCTTTGAAGATTTTGCTTTTGATTTACCTGTTGCAGAGTCAACCTTAGACTTAGATTTCACAAACTATTTGTGACTAGGAGTTTCAGATTTCAGAGAATAATAGTAATAATACAGTTCATGATATTCCTTACACATATAAATGGAATGAATTAAACTACCACAATGATAACAGGGTTCTTGTGGTTGGTATTGAATTCTCTGAGTCTTGGGGAATCTAGACTCAGTTTTCCAAGAAGGTTTTTGATTGCAGTCTAGGGCTAAATGATTATGATTTCCACATTTATAGCATTTCTTCCTAGGTGCATCAGGTACATTCTTGTAATTATTCTCTTTGTTAATACCTTCTTTTCCATTCCTATTTCTTCTAATCTTTCTAGACTCTGAAATACTTTCTAGTCTCTATTTCAACTGAGACTTAGACAGAAAACCTATATTGACATTCTTAGGTTTTTCTAACACTCTCTCATCTGAATTGCTATTGTTAATTCTTTTGTGCACAACTGGGGTACCTTTAGAATCAACAAATTTAACATGTTTAGGTTCAGAAACTATCTTCTTACCTTCAGACTTAGATGTGCTAGCTTCAGTTTTACTATCATCATTTACAATAGCTACTGTATCTTCTTCCCTAGCCTTATCAAGACCTAAACCATTACTTTACCCAGAATTTGATTTTCAATGATTTCTTGAGTCTTTTTACCAGAATTGTTAATGGTTTTAATCACATCTCTCTCTTCCTCTAGTTCTTTTCTGACATAGTCATAAGCCTCAAGAATAACACCATAATCATGCTTAGCTTTATCAGAACTTAACTTATATTCTTCCATTTGAATTAACTCAGATTCAATAAAATTATTTATACTAACTAATTCATCATTCTTAGCCTTGAGTTCATCTTTTTCACTAGCAAAAATTTTGAAATTAGTCATAAGATTCTTAAACTCAACATGAATAGATCTAATATCATCAGAATCTAAGCTATCAAACGAATCAGGAGAGTGAAGTGATACCTTAACAGAAGATGAAGAAGTTTTCTTTGGAGATCCAGGCTTGTCTGAAGCACTTGCCATCAATGCAATGTTGTCATAATCCAATTCATCTTCAGAATCACTGGAGTCTGCCCAATCCTTCTGTGTGACCATGAGTGCATTACCCTTCCCTGAATTCTTAGGCTTCTTGCACTCACTAGCAAAGTGTCCAAGCTCACTGCAGTTAAAGCACTTGATCTTGGCTTTATCAAGCTTGATAATTGTACTTTTGCCTTTGTCATTCTTCTTCTCCTCTTTCTTCTGAAAAGAGCCTTTGCTAAATCTTCTCCTGTTGAATCTTCCTTTCTTGAAAGCTTTAGCAAACATAGCAAACAGTTCATGCATCTCTGATTCAGAATCATTATCTTCAGAGTCTATATCTTCAGTCTCTGACTCAGAACTTTCTTTGCTCTTCTTCTTCCTCAAGTCTCTTTCAGTAGATTCAGACTTTTCTTCTGGAAGCTTCTTTGATTCAGATTGAGCAGTGAGTGCAACAATTTTCATCTTTCCTTCACTCCTGCTCTTTTTCTGCTGCCTGTCAAGTTCATAAGCTCTCAATTTTCCATAAACTGCTTTTAATGATATCTCATCAAGATCATTAGCTTCCTCAATTGCAGATATCTTCTCATTGTAGAAATCAGGAAGAGCTTTCATGAACTTCGTATTCATATCCTCCAAGTCATAATATTTACCATGCATGGCCATCTCATTGATGAGTTTAGTAAACCTATCAAAGGTAACCAAACAGGCAGAATTATCAAGGCCCTTTCCAGAATTATCAAGGCAATCCAAATGTTCATGTGACAATGATATCTGCAATTGTAATTTGTTTTATTTTTCAATAAAAAAAGAGGTACTTTGTACAGTTAGTATAAAAGCTAACTTAGAAGCAATGCAATTAGTAGATACACAACTTGTATTCTTGCTTAGGGTTTTTATAGAAAAATATTTAGAAGAGCAAGAATTCACATTGTAAAAGTTTGCAGCTGAGTATCATTTATTCGGGTTCTTCAAGAAACAAAAATAAACTCTTAGGTGGATTCATTAACATCCACCTGGAACTTTAAAAGCTGTTTTTATTATAAAAAAAATATTGTAAATTTTATTTCATATTTTCTGAGTGTGTTTCAAAATTTCTGAAAAGTCAAAAAGTTTTAAAGATTGCATTTAAACCCCCTACAATTTCATTGTTAGTTGGGAAATAACAGCCTATATAATTAATAACAGGCTATTGGTGTCAAAACGACTCATTTACTCACCAACAAACTCAGGCCAACTACCAACCTTAAATACCAAACTTTTATTATTTCGAATTTATTAATATGATTTAGATAATATATGTATATTTCAATTTTAAATTTCAAATATTCCACATGATCACATTTAAAATTAAAAAAATTGTATAGGCATGTGATTCACACAGGTTGCCTAGCTAGTTTTAGTGTAGTACCATGTTTTTCGTCCTTTAACGGTAATAATGTAAATAAATGAATTGGTGAAACTAAGTGTTAATTGTTCTTCATCGAAAGTTTGTGAGGCAAAGTGTCTAAAATACAAATTTTAGTACCAAAGTTCTATTAAAAAGGATTTTGCTTATTAGTAAAGGTTATAGATACACACATACAAAAACACATAAGGAATTCTCTATCATTGTAATTATGATTTATTTATAGAACATACAACAATTTTGTTAGGAATAATTCATAAGTTGTGATGTTGAGAATAGAATTTTGCTTATACTTCTTGTAAATCCTGATCTTATAAAGGATTTAGCACTTTTTATAGGATGTATGCGTTAGACAGTAATCTGTAGAGTTTAGTCAGGAACAACAGTGCATCAAGGACTACATGTCAGGAACTTGATCTTGAGTGTCCAAGCTCACTGCAGTTAAAGCACTTGATCTTGGCTTTATCAAGCTTGATAATTGTACTTTTGCCTTTGTCATTCTTCTTCTCCTCTTTCTTCTGAAAAGAGCCTTTGCTAAATCTTCTCCTGTTGAATCTTCCTTTCTTGAAAGCTTTAGCAAACATTGCAAAGAGTTCTTGCATCTCTGATTCAGAATCATTATCTTCAGAGTCTATATCTTCAGTCTCTGGCTCAGAACTTTCTTTGCTCTTCTTCTTCCTCAAGTCTCTTTTAGTAGATTCAGACTTTTCTTCTGGAAGCTTCTTTGATTCAGATTAAGCAGTGAGTGCAACCGTTTTCATCTTTTCTTCACTCCTGCTCTTTTTCTGCTGCCTGTCAAGTTCATAAGCTCTCAATTTTCCATAAACTGCTTCTAATGATATCTCATCAAGATCATTAGCTTCCTCAATTGCAGATATCTTCTCATTGTAGAAATCAGGAAGAGCTTTCATGAACTTCGTATTCATATCCTCCAAGTCATAATATTTACCATGCATGGCCATCTCATTGATGAGTTTAGTAAACCTATCAAAGGTGTCAGTAAGTGACTCACCAGACTTGGATTCAAAGTACACATACTGTTGTATGAGAAGCGTCCTCATATTCTTCCTGACAGGTTTCGTTCCTTCACAGTGAACCTTTAGATTGTCCTATATCTCCTTAGCAGTTTTACAAGAGAGAACATAGTTAGTGAGAACAGAATCAAGATTGTTGAATAGTATGTTTCTCAATTTAGTATCCTTAAGAACGTTCTCCTTTTCCTTATCTGTCCATTCAGATTTAGGCTTCTCTGTTGTATGTTCTGGAACAACTTTTCCTTCGACAGTTGCTTGAGGAACAATCCTTGTTGGAACAAAAGGCCCATCTCTGATTCTGTCAAGATAATCAGGATCTGTTGCTTCCAGGTGATGCAACATCTTCACTTCCCATAGAGTATATTCGTTTCTCTTGAGCATAGGGATCTTTGTATTACCATCCTTGTAACCAGACATGATTGCAGATCTTTATGATTATTCGAAATCAACCTGCTCTGATACCAATTGTTAACTCGAATAACTTGTAAAAGGGGGTTGAATACAAGTTATATAATCGTGTCTGATTTTTGCTTGATTATATGAACAAGAATAATCGTATGAATCAAACTTTGTTTGTATTAAAATAATCAAATACAAACCCTACCAAAGGTGTACAATACCTTTAGCAGCTGCTGACAATACAAATCTCTCTCTCTGTTTGTTTCGAACTCTCGAATACAAGTCTTATGAACTCACTCTCTTTTTACAATGATATAGAGAGAGTATTTATAATGCTACCTATCAATTAATAACATAATTATAATCTATCTATGACAATGTTCTGCCGTCCAGTTGATAGTTTCCATCAATAGAGAATTCGTTTCCTTCACGATATCTTCTTGCTTGTTTTTCAAAACAACGATCCTGTTTTATAGCACTTGTCAGTTTTTGTAGCATCCATAATGACATCATCAGTAACACGACTGATATCAGGATTTCCCATTGCATCAGGATCTGATCATCCCATCAGTATTTGATCAGGATCTGACTTACTGTATCAGGATCTGCTCCTCTGTTCCTGACATGTAGTCCCCGACACAATGTTCCTGACATGTAGTCTCTGACACACTGTTCCTGACATGTAGTCTCTGACGCACTATTCCTGACTAAACTCTACAGATTATTGTCTAACACATATATCCTATACAAAGTGCTAAATCCTTTATAAGATCAGGATATACAAGAAGTATTAGCAAAATTCTATTTTTAACATCACAGCTTATGAATTATTCCTAACAGGCAAATTATGTGCAACATGGACTTTGTGATGCTTGTCAGCTTGGAAAACAAAGAAGAACCACTTTCAAGAGCAAGATAGAAAATTCAATTACTGAACCATTTCACATGCTGCATCTTGATTTATTTGGTCCAGTAAACATTATGTCTATCATCAAGAAAAGATATGCTCTAGTGATAGTGGATGATTACACAAGGTTCACATGGGCATTCTTTCTACACAAAAAGGATGAAGTTCCTCAGCAAATCATTGAACTTGTCAGGAATATTCAGAATAGCTCTGAGTACAAGGTCAAAGTGCTCAGAAGTGACAATGGTACAGAATTTAAGAATTCTACAATGGAGGAGTATTGTGCAGACAATGGAATTACTCAACAGTTTTCTGCACCTGGAACACCTCAGCAGAATGGTGTAGTAGAAAGAAAGAACAGAACTGTTTGCACTAAATCACGCAAGCGCACGTGTTCACAAGTAATATAGAATGAAGTAGAGTTCGTTCCCACAGAGATTGTATAATTTAGTTCTTGTACCTAAGCATCAATGTATGATTATCGTTCAATGCTAAGACAATGGACAAATTGGGTTTTGATTATATAAAATTAACTAATAAGAATTAAATAACAACTAAATTAATTAACTAAGTGATTTCAAATTACTTATGAGATGGAAAACATGGGATCCTAACTTCAATACAAACTTCCTTTAGAGATCATGCCCTTTTATCAACACATGTGGTGGTTACGATAACTAATCGGACAACACGAAATAAGTATACGCTACCTTTCAGTACACGCACACCAATCTACACAATATCCACAAAAGATAGAATCATGTAGGCACCAATTATGCTTAGACCCTATATGTCTATAGAATTTGAAAACATAATGGTTGAAGATCAAGTATCCATAAGATTACATAAGGTAGTATGAGACGGTTAGAAACACACCACAAACATGAATAACATTCATGGACTTATGCTAGCATGGCAAGTTCTAAATCAAAAGATTCACTGTCGCTTCACTTAAGATTAACAAGATAGATGTTAGCTACGCATCTATATGAATTAAATACAACCATGCAAGGATATCGTAAATTCACCACACATATATCAAGTTAGGCAATCAACATCTAAATTCCATAAGTAAATCCGTTAGGACCCCATGACGGCGATTAGTTCATAATCGAACCGTTCGTCATCATGGGGTTTGATGAAAACATGACAAAGATGAAGAGAATAATAATGAATAAACCAATGTTAACAAAGTTATGGAACAAAGTCGAATAATGATCAAGCATCCAAAAGATACGCCTAGTAAGAATACAAGAAAACTATGTCTAGGTCTTCTTGTTGTCACGATCCTCGCCTTGGCTTCTCAATCTCGTGCTAGAAAGTGTGTATGTAATGTGAAGTAATCTGATCTCTGGTGTTGGTGCGTGTAAATCTGACCCCCAAGCATGTGTATTTATAGCTCAATATTGCCTCTTCTCCAAACAATTGCCATTCTTGAGTAGGAATTGAATTTGACAATTTCCATCTTTAAATATGATATAGATTGCAATTTCCCTTGTCAAATAAAGCTTCTGGACTATTCCCACCATCCAAGAATATTTCCATGTCGAATAGGATAAGAAAACGGCAACATTCCTCTTTAAAATCAGAATTGGAACAAGTTCTGGCGGCCCAGTTTTCCCTTGGCGCGGTCGCGCTCTTCTCCTTTGCTTTTACAGCGCGGTCGCGCTCTACCAAATCTGTCAACCCTGCCTAGCGCGGTCGCGCTCTCCTCCAATGTAAACATAGCGCGGTCGCGCTCCTCTAATGCTGTCTCTGCAGAAATTGAGTTAGAAACTAATTCTTCGCGCGCCGTTTTTACACCACAACCACTTCTGTTCCAAAAGTTACAAAACACCATAAATACCTGCAAAAACTTAATTCCTGCACAAACTCCACAAAACACGTTAAACCACACAAATACTCGAGGATTAAGCGATCAATTCAAGCCAAAATAGAACGATCCAAATGGATAAAAATCCACTTATCACACCCCCAAACTTGAACCGATGCTTGTCCTCAAGCATAAACAGATATAAATATATACAACTAACTAGTACCACTTCCGTAGGTGATCACGGATGCATTTAGCATATGCAACAAGCCCTTTAAACCCCTAGGCAGCCCTAGCGGACGAGTAAGGTCTCGTGAGGGCCTATAGTGAATGTACCCACAAAATCTAACTGACACAAACGACACAAACAATGCAATGCATGAATGCAACTAAATATGAATGCAAAGGATCCCCTCAAACTAACCAACACCACTTAGCAAGCAAATATCTCAATAAATGCAATCAATCCAAACAGAGCTCGACTAAATTTCGGTATACTAACAATACATGATCAGAACGTGCGTGTGTGCAATGCTCGACAGATATACTCCCAAACCGGATCAAAATCATACATATTCTTTTCCAAGACAATCACAGGTTTATAAATAGAATGAACGTTAAACTCAAGATCACTTCAGATACACCTCCATACTCCTCTAAAGTAGACAGAAATTCATGCTTTATTATAACTCAAACACAATATGTACACAACACACATGCTTTATTTGATCGTGCAATGGATGAGACCCCTAAAGGCTTATACAATAATACCCATGTAGCGAGCGTTGGGTTAGTGGATCCCAGACTATAAAAAGCCTTAGGTCACTAGGCACAAAGTCCCCAAGAACTTAATTGCTCGAGTATTAAAGAGCTCACCCTGATCAATACTGCATACTCACACTCTCACAACACTCTTTTTTTTTTCTTTTTTTTTCCTTTCTTTTTTCTTGCTTTTTTTTTCCTTGCATTTTTTCTCTTTTTTTTCTTTTCCTTTTTTTTTTCACATGGAATCTGGAATGAGAATTCTCAATTCCAACCCTAGACTACTCATAAACATGAGCCGGCTACTAGCCATTTGACGCCTAGCCAACAAATACAAACACAAACACATTAGCATGAAATTTCTGTTTTCCCCCAAACTTATATTTTGGTGTTCCTTAATCATCAAGAGAATAAAGCAAATTCTATCGATAAACAAGTGATTAAATCCTAAATCCAAACAAGCATGACGCAACCTAGTCCAAGAGCAAACGACGAGACTGTGTAAAAATTTTATTCATGAAACATGCATGTCAATTTCAACAAAATTTAAAATCAGCCCTCTGTTCATCCTTTTCACACCCACATCAACATCTACCTACCTTATGGCATCAGCTTATTCTAAGGGATCATGAAAAATGCATGTAATGCAACTATATGAACTCACATACAAAACTCGACACACATGCAAACAGAATGCTCTATATGACAGGTATCATGCATGAAACTAAACTACACATACAAATATGATGCAATATGAATTCCTACATGCCACAAATATATCACAACAACTACTAATTCCCAAATCCACCCCCAAACTTGAAATTTCCAATGCCCTCATTGGAAGTAAATAAGGGAAAAGTAGAAACATACCTACTGACCACCTGGACCACCCTCCTGAGGAGGAGAATCCGGCGGAGGATAGACTCCATGCGCCCCAAAAACAGGCCAATCCACCTGCACTCCACTGGCAGCAAAAGCAGTACCCAGCGCCTGAGTCAACTCCTATGCAAAACGGCTCTGAGAATCATTCATAGCATCCATGCGGCGCATCAACCGTCTGTACTGAGAGGCAACAGGAATATCCTCGGAAACCTGTGGTGGCGAAACAGCACCAGCAATCTGATAACCCAAACCCCTAGGATGTGGAATGCCGCCCGGCCACTCCACCATCCTCGCAATAGTCCCAGAATCAATAGCACCACTCGGCAACTGTATCGGCTCATCCTCAGCCCATCTCACTCCCACCGCCATACACAAACCAGTAACCACAGAACCATATGGAATCCCCCCTGTAGTACTAGCTCTCAAAAACCTCAAGATATTTTGGTTAATCATATAACCAATGTCAATATAAAAACCATTCAGAATCGCCCACAGCAAAATACCTCTCTCCACATTAACCTCGTGCTGATGTGTGGTAGGCAACAAGTTAGCACAGATAAACAATTCCATGCTCGAGCATACCTGTTCAACGTAGAAGTAGGGAAATGCAAGTGCTCATTACTCCCTGGCTTCATCTTCCACACAGTACCAGGCACACACAACCTAGTCACAATAGCATCCAAGTCAACCTCTGTCCTGGACTTAAAAGTCCAATCCTCAGCACCTGCAGGTCTGGCAGGCAAAGCAAGCAAACGGCTGATGGCAGGCGGTGTGTAGTCCACTGTCAAACCCCTAACCACTGAATAACCATTCCGTTCAGCCTTCGCATTCGCATAGAACTCGCGAACAATAGACAACGGAATATCCATAGCTAACTGACAAATAGGCTCCCAACCTCTCGACTGAATCATCGCCACTAGCTCCCCATCAGCCGGACCAGCTAAAAACATCCTATCCTTGATTACTGTCTTTGACATCAACCTGTTATACTCCGTCCGGGCCTCCACAGAAACAAACTTTTCCCCGGGTCCCTCCGAACTAGAATCAGAATAAGATGAATGATGTCCACTAGAACCACCAGCAAAACGAGTCCTTTTCGGGGCCATTACACAATCTCCAACAAGCAGAAAATATGAACAAATAGCAACCCACAGCAACCTAACAACAATTATCCCAAAATACGCAAACTACAATTCGTAATAACAAGAATAACCAAGACATTACCCAAAACGAATCTGTAGGAGAGGTAGCACTGCGTATCCAGCCTCCAATCGATGAATGAACACGAATTCCAAAGCTCCAAAATCGTGGTTTAGGGTTTTAAGGGTGTATGTATGTATATGTATATGAGAGATGTATAAAAAGATTCGGGTGAGATATATGGTCTGATTAACCACGAAAATTGGGATTTATAGAATGATTAGAAGTGTATTTGGGCTGGGATTAGGGTTTCAAATCGGAATTTGGGCTGAAAATTTGCTCCGGAAATCTTTCTGCACCTTTAGAATTTGAAGTAGCGCGGTCGCGCTCTGTTTACACTGCTAGATAGCGCGGTCGCACTGTCCCAATATATATATATATATATATATTTATAATGAAGATACAAAGAATATACAACAAAAATGATATCCAATCACATGGGTTGCCTCCCACGAAGCGCTCGTTTAACGTCATTAGCTTGACTTGCTGCTCGGTCGTTACGTTTCTGCCAAATCCACGGAATCTGTTTCACGAACCACTGGATCACCTGTAAAATAATGTTTCAACCGCTGACCATTTACCTTGAACGCCAAATCAGGTGACTTTTCAAAAATCTCAATGGCTCCTTGCGGAAATACGGTTTTAACAGTGAATGGCCCTGACCACCTTGACTTAAGCTTCCCAGGAAAAAGCTTGAGGCGCGAATTAAACAACAAAACCAACTGACCAGGCACAAAGACCTTAGGAATCAACTTCTTATCATGCCACCTCTTCACCTTCTCCTTATAAATCTTGTGGTTCTCATACGCCTGAGATCGAAATTCCTCTAACTCATTCAACTGCAATAACCGTTTCTCACCAGCTGCTCTAATATCAAGATTCAACTTCTTAATCGCCCAAAAAGCTTTATGTTCCAACTCCACTGGTAGATGACATGCTTTTCCAAAAACTAACTGATACGGAGACATTCCCAAAGGTGTTTTATAAGCTGTTCTATAGGCCCAAACAGCTTCATCTAACTTCAAGGACCAATCCTTCCTCGACGGATTCACCACCTTTTCTAGGATTCTCTTGATTTCACGATTAGAAACCTCCGCTTGACCGTTTGTTTGGGGATGATATGCTGTAGCAACACGATGTGTCACCCTATACTTCGCCAACAATGCAGTGAATTGACGATTACAAAAGTGAGTCCCCTCATCACTAATAATAGCTCGCGGAGTTCCAAAACGCGTAAAGACCTGTTTATGAAGAAAGTTCAGCACCACCTTAGCATCATTGGTTGGCAAGGCCTTCACCTCAACCCACTTAGAGACGTAGTCCACAGCTAGCAAGATGTACTGATTATTACAAGACGAAACAAATTGTCCCATGAAATCAATACCCCATACATCAAAGATCTCTACCTCAAGGAGCATATTAAGAGGCATCTCATTCCTCCTAGAAATATTACCAACTTTCTGACAGCGATCACATCTCAAAACAAACTGATGAGCATCCTTAAAAACTGTAGGCCAAAAGAAACCTGCCTGAAGAACACGAGCTGCTGTCTTCTCTCCACCATAATGACCTCCATAAACAGTGGAATGGCAATCTCGCAATACACTTTTAGTCTCGCTATAAGGAATGCAACGTCGAATAATCTGATCAACACCCTGTTTGAACAAATACGGCTCGTCCCATCGGTACCACTTCACATCATGTAAGAACTTCTTCCTTTGAGCATAAGTTAAATCAGGAGGGATGATGTCACTAACAAGATAGTTCACAAAATCTGCAAACCATGGCTCTTCCACTTGTACCCCTAAAAGCTGCTCATCCGGAAAAAAATCATTAATCAGAGATTTAGCCTGTGAATTTTTACCATGGTCTTCCAATCTCGAAAGATAATCTGCCACCTGGTTTTCAGTTCCTTTTCTGTCTTTAATCTCCACATCAAATTCTTGGGGCAATAAGACCCATCGAATCAACTTAGGCTTCGAATCTTTCTTTGTCATCAAATATCTGATAGCCGCATGATCTGTGTAGACAATGACTTTCGTGCCAAGTAAATAGGCTCGAAACTTCTCAAATGCATAAACAACAGCCAAAAGCTCTTTTTCCGTGGTGGTGTAGTTCAACTGTGCGTCATTAAGGGTTTTACTAGCATAGTAAACCACATGAAATATTTTCTCCTTTCTCTGACCAAGAACAGCACCAACGGCATAGTCACTAGCATCACACATTAGCTCGAATGGCTCACTCCAATCTGGTGCAGTAATAACAGGTGTGGTAGTCAACTTCTTCTTCAAAAGCTCGAAAGCATCAAGACAAGCTTCATCAAAATTGAAAAGAACATCTTTCTCCAAAAGATTGCACAAGGGTTTAGAGATCTTCGAAAAATCCTTTATGAACCGACGATAGAACCCCGCATGACCAAGAAAGCTGCGAATGCCTCTAACAGAGATAGGAGGAGGAAGCTTCTCAATAGTGTCAATTTTTGCTTTGTCCACCTCGAGTCCCTTGCTAGAAACCTTGTGCCCAAGAATGATCCCTTCTTGCACCATAAAGTGACATTTTTCCCAATTCAGCAACAGATTAGTCTCCACACATCTCTTCAAAACCAGACCAAGATTATGTAAGCACTCGTCATAAGAAGAACCAAACACAGAGAAATCATCCATGAAAACTTCCACATTGATACCAATCATGTCTGAAAAGATAGCCATCATACACCTCTGAAAAGTGGCTGAAGCGCCACACAGTCCGAACGGAACTCGTCTAAATGCAAAGGTGCCAAAGGGACAGGTGAATGTAGTCTTCTCTTGATCCTCAGGTGCAATGCAAATCTGATTATATCCAGAATATCCATCAAGAAGACAATAGTACTCGTGGCCTGCCAACCTGTCTAACATCTGATCCACAAACGGAAGAGGAAAGTGGTCTTTTCTCGTGGCTTTGTTCAACTTGCGATAGTCCATGCAAACTCTCCACCCTGTCACGGTACGTGTAGGGATGAGCTCGTTCTTCTCATTAGCAACAACTGTCATACCCCCCTTCTTCGGCACACACTGTACCAGACTCACCCAAGAACTGTCTGAAATAGGGTAGATAATACCAGCATCAAGCCACTTCAAGATTTCCTTCTTCACCACTTCCTTCATAATAGGATTGAGACGACGCTGTTGCTCCACAGTAGGCTTGCAATTCTCCTCTAGCAGGATTTTGTGCATGCAATACGAAGGACTGATTCCTTTGATGTCTGCTATAGTCCATCCAATAGCTGTCTTAAACTGTCTCAATATCCTCAAGAGCTTCTCCTCTTCACTATCTGTCAAGTTAGCGGCAATGATAACAGGCAAAGTAGATGTTTCTCCCAAAAAGGCATACCTCAAATGCTCTGGTAGCTGTTTAAGCTCAAGTGTATGAGCTTCCTCAATAGATGGTTTGAGACGACTTTGTGACTTTTTAAGCTCCTCCAGCCCAAGTGACTCAACTAGCACTTCAAAACTCTTTCTCCACGGAATTGCCCTTAACTGCTGAATTTGCTCTTCTCTTTCTTCATCTTCAACTACAGAATCTCCTAGCAAAGCTCTCTCTAATGGATCAGCCAACAGTAACTGATCAAAGTTCAACTTCACTGACGACTCCACCAAGTCCACCTGACAACATTCCTCATCATCTGAAGGTAGCTTCATTGCATTGAAAACATTGAAGGTAACATCCTGATCTTGCACCCGCATCGTAAGCTCCCCCTTCTGAACATCAATCAAGGTACGGCCCGTAGCTAGAAAAGGTCATCCTAAGATGATAGGAATCTTCTTATCTTCTTCAAAATCAAGAATCACAAAATCTGCTGGAAAGATGAGTTTATCAACCTTGACCAAAACATCCTCAACGATACCCCTCGGGTATGTAATAGAACGATCAGCTAGCTGTAGAGAGATATTGGTAGGTTTAGGATCTGGAAGACCAAGCTGCATGAAAACTGACAATGGCATGAGATTGATACTAGCACCCAAATCACACAGACACTTGCTGAAAGACAAATTCCCAATGGTGCACGGAATAGTGAAACTGCCTGGATCCTTTAGCTTCGGTGGTAACTTCTGCTGTAAAACGGCACTGCACTCTTCTGTTAATGCTACTGTATCCAATTCTTCAAGTTTCAACTTCTTTGAGAGAATACCCTTCATAAACCTTGCATAGCTCGGCATCTGCTCCAATGCTTCAGCAAAAGGGATATTGATTTGAAGCTTTTTGAATACCTCCAAAAACTTGCCAAACTGTCTGTCATTCTTCTGCTTCTTCAATCTGCCAGGATATGGAGGAGGAGGAAAGATTTTCACGTTCTCTGTAGACTGCTTTGGAGAAACTTCATTAGCAGAATTTTTAGGATTCTCCACCTCGCTAACCAAATGCTCAGCTACTCTATCAGTCTGGACTTGCTCCTTATCTGCAGTAGGTGCCACATGTTGCTCTTGAACTTCTTCTTCTTCTTCAATGGCTGAATTCTGATTACCAGTCACCTTACCCGATCTCAAAGTAACTGATTTGACATGCTCTTTGGTTTCCCTCTTGCCTGGATTGGCTTCAATGTCACTCGGAAGAACTCCAGATGGTCTGTTCAACAGAGCACTAGCAAGCTGCCCGATCTGACTTTCCATGATCTTCATAGATGCCCCCTGACTTTTTACTATCATCCTCAACTCCTCCAGCTCAGCTTTTTCATTAGAAGATTGACCAGCATTCCCCTGAGATTGTTGTTGGAAACCTGGAGGCTGAAACTGTTGTCTGGGCTGGTACTACTGCTGAAAGCCTTGATTGAATTGCCTAGCTCCGAATTGCTGTTGCTGCTGATTACCACCTTGATTGTTACTCCAGCTAAAATTTGGATGGTTGCGGTTATTCGGGTGATAGGTGGCTGGAACTGGCTGTTGTGGCCTCTGGAAGTTACTCACAAATTGTGCTGATTCAGAAGATATGGCACATTGAGTTGTATCATGTGCGCCCGCACACAACTCACAAACACTAGCTACCTGCTGAACTCCCATGTTAGCCAAAGAATCGACCTTCATTGACAAGGCCTTCAACTGAGCTGCAATGGTTGTAGCTGTATCAATTTCAAGAACACCTGCTACCTTGCCTTGAGATAACCTCCCTGTAGGATTCTGATATTCATTAGCAGCCATCATCTCGATCAATTCATAAGCTTCTTCATAACTCTTAGCCCACAAAGCTCCACCTGATGCTGTATCTAGCATGGGTCTCGACTGTGCACCCAAACCATTATAAAAACAATTGATTATCTTCCAATCAGGCATCCCATGATGTGGACACTTCCTTAGCATCTCCTTATATCTCTCCCAAGCCTCGCATAGAGATTCTCCAGACTACTGTGAAAACTGAGTGATAGCATTCCTGATAGCTGCTGTCTTCGCCATGGGAAAGAATTTGGTGAGAAATTTCTGTGCAAGATCTTCCCATGTAGTGATAGAACCTGCTGGTAAAGAGTGTAACCAACTCTTCGCCTTGTCCCTCAGAGAGAATGGAAATAGCCTTAACTTAACAGCATCCTCAGACACCCCGTTGGTTCTGAAGGTATCACAGATCTCTATGAAATCTCGAATATGCATGTTGGGATCTTCGGTAGGAGCACCCCCAAACTGAACTGAGTTCTGGACCATCTGTATAGTGCTAGGCTTGGTCTCGAAGGTATTAGCTGCGATTGCTGGTCTGACAATACTCGATGCAATGTCATTGATCTTTGGCTGCGAGAAATCCTTAAGAGCCTTAGTTGCTGCTGCTGGTTCTCCCATATCTTCTACAACTTGAATCACTGGAACTTCTGTTTCTGTTTCTTCTTTATTTTCCAGCTTCTCCTTATTCGCTTGAGAACGCGTTCGCATACACGCTCAAGTACCTGAAAACACAAAACAACACAAAAACTATAAGTAACCGATCCGAGTCAATGAACTTTAACGACCACTGATGTCAAGCACATAAACTATAACAAATCCCCGGCAGCGGCGCCAAAAACTTGTTTGCACTAAATCACGCAAGCGCACGTGTTCACAAGTAATATAGAATGAAGTAGAGTTCGTTCCCACAGAGATTGTATAATTTAGTTCTTGTACCTAAGCATCAATGTATGATTATCGTTCAATGCTAAGACAATGGACAAATTGGGTTTTGATTATCTAAAATTAACTAATAAGAATTAATTAACAACTAAATTAATTAACTACGTGATTTCAAATTACTTATGAGATGGAAAACATGGGATCCTAACTTCAATACAAACTTCCTTTAGAGATCATGCCCTTTTTATCAACACATGTGGTGGTTACGATAACTAATCGGACAACACGAAATAAGTATACGCTACCTTTCAGTACACGCACACCAATCTACACAATATCCACAAAAGATAGAATCATGTAGGCACCAATTATGCTTAGACCCTATATGTCTATAGAATTTGAAAACATAATGGTTGAAGATCAAGTATCCATAAGATTACATAAGGTAGTATGAGACGGTTAGAAACACACCACAAACATGAATAACATTCATGGACTTATGCTAGCATGGCAAGTTCTAAATCAAAAGATTCACTGTCGCTTCACTTAAGATTAACAAGATAGATGTTAGCTACGCATCTATATGAATTAAATACAACCATGCAAGGATATCGTAAATTCACCACACATATATCAAGTTAGGCAATCAACATCTAAATTCCATAAGTAAATCCGTTAGGACCCCATGACGGCGATTAGTTCATAATCGAACCGTTCGTCATCATGGGGTTTGATGAAAACATGACAAAGATGAAGAGAATAATAATGAATAAACCAATGTTAACAAAGTTATGAAACAAAGTCGAATAATGATCAAGCATCCAAAAGATACGCCTAGTAAGAATACAAGAAAACTATGTCTAGGTCTTCTTGTTGTCACGATCCTCGCCTTGGCTTCTCAATCTCGTGCTAGAAAGTGTGTATGTAATGTGAAGTAATCTGATCTCTGGTGTTGGTGCGTGTAAATCTGACCCCCAAGCATGTGTATTTATAGCTCAATATTGCCTCTTCTTCAAACAATTGCCATTCTTGAGTAGGAATTGAATTTGACAATTTCCATCTTTAAATATGATATAGATTGCAATTTCCCTTGTCAAATAAAGCTTCTGGACTATTCCCACCGTCCAAGAATATTTCCATGTCGAATAGGATAAGAAAACGGCAACATTCCTCTTTAAAATCAGAATTGGAACAAGTTCTGGCGGCCCAGTTTTCCCTTGGCGCGGTCGCGCTCTTCTCCTTTGCTTTTACAGCGCGGTCACGCTCTACCAAATCTGTCAACCCTGCCTAGCGTGGTCGCGCTCTCCTCCAATGTAAACATAGCGCGGTCGCGCTCCTCTAATGCTGTCTCTGCAGAAATTGAGTTAGAAACTAATTCTTCGCGCGCCGTTTTTACACCACAACCACTTCTGTTCCAAAAGTTACAAAACACCATAAATACCTGCAAAAACTTAATTCCTACACAAACTCCACAAAACACGTTAAACCACACAAATACTCGAGGATTAAGCGATCAATTCAAGCCAAAATAGAACGATCCAAATGGATAAAAATTCACTTATCAAGAACTCTCATAGAGGTAGCAAGAACCATGCTTGCAGATTCAAAGCTTCCAACCTATTTCTGGGCAAAAGCTATCAACACTGCATGTTTCACTTAAAACTGTACCTTGGTAAATGATCATGGTAAGACTCCTTATGAGATGATCAAAGGAAAGAAACCAAGTGTGAAATACTTTCACATGTTTGGATGCAAATGCTATGTCCTGAAAGTTCATCCAGAACAACTTGGAAAATTTGAAGCCAAATCGGATGAAGCAATCTTTCTAGGATATTCAGCATCAAAGGACTTCAAAGTATACAAATCCCAGAACTCACATTGTTATGGAATCAATTCATGTTGCATTTGATGATAAGAAGTTTGGAATTTTACAAACTGATGAAAGCCATGACAATTTGGAATTTGAAAATCTTAAGTATTCTGAGATTTTCTCCAGTGATGATGAAGGTTCTCCAGAGGAAATCTCTATTGCTTCTCAAAGGAATGCTACTGTTGAAGGGGAGCAATTCAATCAAGGAGAACACAGTACTAGTCAGGATCAGACTAGTCTTTCAGAGTCTACTTCATCAGGAACTGATCCTTCAGAGTCTAATGAATGAAGATCAGAAACTAGCAGCAGTATTGAATCCACTGATTCTACTGATCAAGGGGGAGCTTTTGAAGGCAGAGAAAGTTCTTCTACAAGAGATAGCACTAACTTAGGGTGAGAGTCTAGCAGGAGCAATGGATAAGGGATCATACTGAAGATTTGATTATTGGTGATCCAAATAGTGGTGTTTGAACTAGAAGATCAATTCAAAATGAATGCTTGTACAGTTGTTTTCTCTCAAAGAATGAACCTAAGAAGGTTGAAGAAGCCTTACAGGATCCTGATTGGGTAATAGCAATGCAGGAAGAATTGAATGAGTTTGAGAGGAACAAAGTTTGGAAACTGGTACAAAGACCTAAAGATAGATCTATTGTTGGTGCGAAATGGGTTTTAGAAACAAGCTAGATGAATCTGCTATGATTGTAAGAAACAAAGCAAGACTGGTGGCCAAGGGTTATTCTCAGGAAGAAGGAATTGACTATGATGAAACCTTTGCACCTGTATCAAGATTGGAAGCAATCAGAATGTTTCTTGCATTTGCAGCTCATTCAAAAATTCAAGGTATACCAGATGGATGTAAAGAGTGCTTTTCTTAATGGCAAGCTTGATGAGGAAGTGTATGTGGAGCAACCACCTGGTTTTTTGTTGATCCAAAGCTTCCAAATCATGTCTACAAACTTGACAAGGCACTCTGTGGACTAAAGCAGGCACCAAGAGCATGGTATGTGTTGAGTATTGAATACAGTAAAAGAATACTGAGGGGGGTGAATGGATTCTTGAACTTTTCTTGGTTCTTGAATCATTGCAGCAAGATATGTGTTGAGTGTGTGAGATATGTAAGTACGGATAACAAAGACAAACACAACACAATGTTACTTTAATCTAATATTTTATTAGATAAAGATTTTTCTACAATCTGTGAATACAAATGATAGTATTCTCAGCTTCGTTTTTCTCAGAGAGATATTTCTTGTGATGTATCTTGAAAAACTTATCTGCTAAGGAAGTGAGGATGTATCCTTATAGACATGGATACACCTACTTACTACAAATAAGGTAGGTAAACAAAAATACTTTCCAGTCTGTCTATCTCATTTGAGTAAGAGTCCAAACGGCTACAGATTTGACTTTGCAAAGCCTGTTCAGATCCACTTCTTTAGCTCCTTGTCCCCTGTCTTATCTCTCCAAGCTTCTTTGTAGGCTTTCCAACGTGCTTTATTGTAAGAACCCTAATTTTTGTAATATTTTTTTTTTATAATATCAGATGACATTGTGAAGTTGGAACCTTTTGAGTCACCATGTTGTTTAATGGAATTGATTATCTGAGAAATTATGTTGTTACATTCACTATGTAAGAAAAAGGGAAGATTGCTGAAGGCAAGAGTCTTATTGCTAGTAAGATTTATAAAACTTGGGATTTGAGAGTTACTATAGTATTAAAAGATTTTTAAGGGATTATGACAAGGAGTTATGGATATTCGAGGAATTTACACAATTAAGTACTTAAGGAATTACAAGGGAAATCTCTACGCGACAAAATATTATTATGAGGAGTTAATTAAGATACGATATGAATTAAAGATTAAGTGACAAGCATTTGTGGAGGAATAATAATACAAGGAAAGATATTACATGCAAGCCTCATGTAACTAGATTGTTAGAAAAGCAAACAAGAATTGCAAAAGCAACTAGAGGAATAGTAACTAGTTAATGGTGCATTGTCCAAGGAGACAAGGAGGCATGGTTGGCACCTAGGAAGCTAGTACTAGACTTGAGATCATGTGACAATGTACATACAACAAATACACATCACAACAATACACCACTTTATTCAAACCACCCAAGCAAAACAACTCTCTCTCTCCCCTTGTTCATAGAGCTCTCGGCCCAAGCACAAAAGGAAGAAGAAGAAAATTTTTTCTTCAACTTTCCATCACTTACAATTCAAGACAAAATTCCTAGGTCCTCTACACTCTATAAAGAAGGTATGCTATGAATTTCAAGCCATTTTAACCACCTATTCTTGAGATATTAATTGATGAAGATTGAGTGAATAGTAACCATGTATGTTTATCTTTTAGATCTTGAAGGATTAAGGGTTGTAGGAGCTCATCTAAGTGTTCTTAGAGGCTATAAAGCTCATCCAAGGTTCCTAGGAACTCAAGAAGGTATACAATCCTCACCCCTCTTAACCATGGATTATTTATGGTGTATAATGTTAGATCCATGAACTTTAGTATGAATCTTGGTTATAAGAGTCATGGATGGTGAAGATCTTGAGTTTAAATGTTGTTGATGTGATTTTTATATTTGTACTTAGTGTATATAACTCCATGTGTGCTATAGAGTATGATCTTGGTGGTTTAGATGATGGTTGTGATGTATACATAGGATTCTTGAATGGTTAAGCATGATAGCAAGCTGTGTAAATTTTCTGGGAACATGTACTGTCTTGTAGGAGGGTTTTGAACCCATAAATCTTGTCTCCTGAGGTCCTAATGCATATGTTTAGAAAGGTATTTGAATGTAGTTTCCAGAAATATAAGGTTCATGACTAGGTGATGTGTAGATTTGGAGTTATGGCCTGAGAAGTGAAGAGTGGTTCTGGAATCCGAACTGCACTAAATGGTCCACTTGTGAGCCCTCTTTAAACCCCTAAAAATTTATGTAGGATCATGGAAAAATTAGGGGAGCTTTTAATTGCAGTGGTGAAGGTTATCCAAAAAGAATTGGATTAAAATATGTATTTTTCAATTTTATAAAAATGTTAGAGTAAAATTCGCGCAAGTGAAAAAGTCGTAAGAGGAGTATGATTTTAAGGAGGGACTAATACGCTTCGAATATGGTAACCAAATTAAGTCGAATAAGTGACGAGCATAATCGAGTGATGGCATGAACCTATAGTGGGGCTAGAGAGCCATAGGACGAAGTCATTAAGTTAATTTTGTGTCCCCTAACACCTTGTAATTAAAAAGATATTGTTAAGGTACTAACGAACGACTATTGGTTATGTATAGATCATCATTCCACTCCGCAAGCTCGACCACCCCAACCTCACCAAGGCAAGTTTACTTTTCAAAACTTACATATATAAGGACTTTCACTGTTGTGTTTGTAGCTTTCAATCGTATTATATGCTTATGCTTATTGAGGTTATGATGAAACTTGAGATATATGCACATATATGTTTGTATCCCCCTTGAACTTAGAATGAAATGTTTTCTTCGGACAACGACTCTATCAATGAATGAAATGTTTTCTTCGGACAACGACTCTATCAATAGAGGTCGTAGCGGTTCAAATATACCATTGACCGGGGAGCGGTGTATTATTATATCGTGATTAAATTGCGAAAACCCGAAGGGTCATTTGGGAAGTATCGTATACTTAAGTATTTATTTTTATACCATCATAAATACTCAAAAATACCTATCTTGGATTAAAAGCTTATTTAATTAAATAATTATTTTATTAATTATTAATATTAAATCTTAAAATACCATTTATTCATTATCGTTCATTATTTTAAAGACAAAGCTAATCCAAGATACCTTTAGCACTTTCAAACTCGAACTCTTTCGAACTCAAAACATTTTCGAAAACCCCCGGTCAGGTCTTGCTTCTTGTACGATTTCAAGAATTATCGGTCGACTGATGTCGGACCTCAACTACTCAGTTTTCAATCAAAATAAAGTTTTTAAAAGAAAAAAAAAAGAGAAGGGACTCGGGCAGGTGTGGGAATCGTTGACGAACGATTCCCGGGATGTGTAAGCGGCCGTGAGCCAGGCGGTCCATCATTTATTATTCCGGCCCAGGTGTTGCCGAAGGATGATTACGGATGTAGTTTTCATTGAGGGTGATTACGGATGTAGTTTTCACCCGGGGATAGTTACGGATGTAGTTTCTATCATTCTACCGGTAGAGAAGACCCGCGGATTATTGGACTTGGATGTGGCGACTGATCATCGTCAATCCCTGTCATGTTTTATGTTTTCTTTAAGTCCCATTCCTCCACTTTGGAAAAATGCTCTGACACTGCTTCTTAGGCCTAAGTGCCAAGTTGCTGATAGTGTTCTATTTTGATGAGAAAGATGTTGGCTTGATGCAGTATCTAGAACTGCGAGTTTACTTTGAAAACAAGGGCACGTATTGGCGCACCTTTGAAATTTATCAATGATGACAAATGATTTTATAACCGATTGATATAAATGAGTTTAATAACTGCTAAACACATGTAATGTTATATTGCTTGCCTTATACATATATTTCTTGCTGAGCTATAGTTGCTCACTCTTGCTTGTTTTCAAATTTACAAACACAATAGTTAAGAGAAATGGCAAGACCCAGACAGACTACCCGAAAGCAGGTGATTAGGCCCGAGGCAGCAGTTGAGATTCCACTGGTAGGCCCCATTAGCCGGATTGGTTGGCAACTTTTGTTAGTACGTTTTATTTATAAGTATGACCTGTGCAAGGCAGTGTACCGTAACAAACATTCAAGCCGCTAACACCGCTTCATATCGAAGTATTGTTGGTAGCATAAATGCTATTTAATTCGGTCTGTAATAACTCTGAAACTTTTACTTTTGCTCAATCAAGTGTATGACGTTTCTGAGGCTCTAACCTGTGTGTGTGTGTGTGTGTGTGCGGTGTGAGTTTTATTGCGGGGTCGATGGCTGTTATATATATTATGTGCAAGAACATGTATGTTATTAATGGAAAATGGACCGTGAGCGCCTAGATCTCCGACCCCGGATCTGGGTGCGTCACAGAAATGGTATCAGAGCGAGGTTACAGTTCTCAGAAATGATAGTAATTTAAGAAAGCAACCCTAATAATAATAATAATAATAATAATAATAATAATAATAATAATAATAATAATAATAATAATAATAATAATAATAATAATAACCCTAATAACAACCCTAATAATACCTAGAACTCTCATCGAGTTCGCAGTCGGGTTATCGGATATAGCCCTAACTCCTAAGGCCCGAAAGGGAACTACTCCTTAAACCTTTTTCTATGGTTAGTGACCCACCTTATTTTCCTTGTGTAGATGTCGGAGATCCTTGAGATACCAGACCCTGAGGCCTATGAGAGAGAGCACGATGAGGCACTGTTGAGAGAGACCGATGACCCGGAGGAGGACATGAGTGATGACCATGAGCTTGGCCCCTGGATTATGCTGTTAGGGGATACTGATGATGAGGATCCCGATGAGGAACCGTTTGAGCCTGAGCCTGTTACCCCCTCCCCTGTAGCCACTGATGAGGGGAGTGCGATCTGGTGAGGCCCGTGTCGTATCACCCCCACCCTTTTCGCAGTCATCGAGTTCCATTTCATCTGATGACGACTCCGAGGAGGATACTTCTGAGGAGGAGGAGCTTGACCCTACCCCTGCTCCTGCTCCTGCCCCTGTTGTACCACCCCCATCGATAGACCTACCCCCGGTGTCGGGCACTGAGCACGCCTATGTTGTGCAGTTCATGACCCGAGACCTACTTTCTGCCCAGGCCAGAATTAATGAGGCGAGGCGGGCACTAGTGGAGGAGCGCGAGGCGCGACTGAGGATTCAGGCTGAGATGAGGACTGCTGTTGCTAGGAGGACTAGAGCTCGACTCCATAGGACTGAGAGGAGGAGTCGCGCGAGGATTATCGGTTTGGGAGTCCGCGGGGGCGGAGTAGTCCAGGCTAGGGATGCTAGGCGTGTTGTGCGTCATGCATTTTCCCGAGTGAGGGCCTTGCTCCGTCGCGGGGCGGCACCATGATGTGTTACGGATAGCTCAGTCCTCTAGGTTCAGATGACATTAGTGTGTCGATTTTGCGGGATAGTTGACTTGTGCAGTGGTATCCTTTCTGACCAGTGGATGAGTAGACTGACCTACAGATATGTATATGTGACTTCAGATAGTATGTACGGATGTAGCCCTGTTTTTGTGTAGCCATAACTATTCAGATGATGTTCTTGGTATTGTTCCACTTTTGTTAGACCTTGATATTGGAACCATGTGTTAAGCTTTAACATCCAAACTATGTGATGACTCTGTATCGTCTTTATCTAGTTCAGTTTCCTTGATATTGTCTCAACTGCCTTACTTTCTGATGCCATGCTTTACTGTTTTGATATACAACTGTGAATATACAATTTCTACAAGCCACAAATACAACCATGCTGTTTTAAATTTCCGACATGCGATTTCAAATTGTTCTCTACAAATTTCCAAAATGTTCCTACAAATTTTAAAACAAATTTTCAAAAAAAAAAATTCGAAGCTTTGAAATCTCGAAAACTCCTGCAAATGTTTTCGCACCCCATAGCGATTTTTCCCCCAAAAATGTTTTGACGTTTTATCACCAGCATCAGGTTATTTAAACTTTTGCAATTTCCACCCTTATGAGGAGGAACGATACGTTCCTGACTCGTGTAAACGCTGTCAGGTAATTGGAAAACCCTAACCCATTCCTTGTTTCATTATCAGAATCATACCACCCAGAAGAATGAACACTCGAGCTCACCCGGTCAGTTCTGAAGGCCAGGGTAGCCACCATGGGACCGGAGGCCACCAGAACCATGAAGGGGAGAACGTGAACCTGAGTGAGGATGAGGGCAACGATTATAACTTGTTTGATAACTCTGAGTATGACGAAGAAGAAGCTGGTGATGACACCCGAGAGGTAGAACATCCAAGGGGAGGCCCTATGGAACAATTCATGGAACTACTTAGGCAGAACTTGGACCGTCCCCCGGTTCAGCAACCACCCAGCAATGCGAATGCAAATGCCTTCCGGAATTTCAAATCCCTAAATCCCCCGGAATTCAAGGGAACCGCAGACCCGGTTGAGGCAAGAGCCTGGTTGAAGGAAATGGAAAAATCTTTCGAGATACTAGGAGTCGCTGAGGGGCAGAAGACTATTTTCGCCACCTACCTCCTGAAAGGTGAGGCAAACTACTGGTGGGAAGCTAAGAAGAATTCGTAGGGAAGAGGTGTGGTGACCTGGGAGAGGTTTAGCGAGCTGTTCTTGGAAAAGTACTTCCCTAGGTTCATGGAGACACAAATGGAGCTAAAGTTTTTGGAACTAAAGCAAGGTAACATGACGGTGGCCGAGTATGAGGCCAAATTTACTGAGTTGTCAAGGTTTGTGCCGGAATATGTGAACACTGAGGCAAAGAGGGCCCGAAGGTTTCAACTGGGGCTAAAACAATGGATTCAGAATCATGTGGCGGTTCTTGAGCTGAAAAACTATGCCACCCTGGTACAGAAAGCATCAATTGTAGAGGCTGGGAGTGAGCAGATGCAGAAGGAGAGGGAAGAAAAGAAGAGGAAGTTTGATAATCGAAAGGGAAACTCTGCGGGTGGGAGCTTTCCGAGCAAATTTAAGCGAGGGGCGATATCCCAGCCCAGCGGAAACTTTGGAACCAAAAGAGCTGAAAGTTAGAGTGTGGGCCAGGGCGGCCGACCACAGGGATCGTCTTACTCTACCCCATCTCGAGCCCTACCCCCGGATTGCAATAAGTGTGGAAGGAAACATGCGGGCGTGTGTAACCTACAGGATGTGAAGTGCTTCAAGTGTGGGCTGACAAGACATTATGCTAACGCCTGTCGAGGAACTAGTAACAACACCAATGCCGGAGGCAATTGCTTCAAGTGCGGAAAACCAGGACATCGCATGAGGGAATGTTTATCATCTGGGCCAGCTGTGTTAAGAGTTAGTGGAACTGCTTCTAACAAGCCCCCTACTGCAAGAACTTTTAACATGACGGTGCAAGATGCCGTGAGGAACACGGATGTGATTGCAGGTACCCTACTACTCAACTCAGTTAAGGCAAATGTTTTATTTGATTCGGGAGCTACCAAGTCTTTCATATCCCTAGATTTTGTATGTCAGTTAGGCCTTAAGGCTGAACCATTGAAAGACAGACTGCAAGTAGAGATAGCTAATCATGAAATTATCCCTGTTAGCCAAGTATATCCAGGTTGTGACCTAAAAATAGAAGGGCGACACTTTCGGGTAGATTTAATACCTTTTAAACTAGGAGAGTTTGACGTAATAGTATGTATGAATTGGTTGACAACCCACGGAGCCGAGATTGATTGTGTAAGGAAGAAAGTAAGCTTGAGACTGCCAGGGGACGAGGAAGTAGTATTTAGCGGAAAATGACAAAACCAAAAGTTCCTAACCGTAATTCAAACTAAAAAGCTGTTGCGTAAAGGATGCGAAGCTTATTTAGCCTATGTGAAGGACACTAAAAGAGAGGCACCCAGCCTACAGGAAATCCCCGTTGTTAATGAGTTCGTCGACGTATTCCCGGATGATCTACCAGGGCTACCACCCGATAGGGACATTGAGTTCGCTATAGACTTAGTTCCTGGTACGACCCCAATTTCGAAAGCCCCATATAGGCTAGCCCCAGTAGAGATGAAGGAGTTGGCCACTCAGTTGCAAGAGCTGTTGGATAAAGGCATGATAAGACCTAGTGTGTCACCGTGGGGAGCCCCGGTGTTATTCGTGAAAAATAAGGATGGCAGTATGAGGTTATGCATAGACTACAGGGAGTTGAATAAGGTAACTATAAAGAATATGTATCCTTTACCTAGGATAGATGACCTGTTTGATCAACTAAAGGACGCAGTTTATTTTTCCAAAATTGATTTGAGGACAAGGTACCACCAGTTAAGAATTAAACCAGAAGATATAACAAAGACGGCCTTTCGCACCCGGTACGGACACTATGAGTTTCTAGTGATGTCGTTTGGGTTAACGAATGCCCCCGCAGCTTTCATGGACTTAATGAATCGAGTCTTCAAGAAGTACTTGGACAAGTGTGTTATAGTCTTCATCGATGACATCTTGATTTATTCCAAGACGAAGGAGGAGCATGCAGAGCACTTGAGGATTGTATTGGGAGCATTGAGAGAAGAAAAGTTGTACGCTAAGTTCTCGAAGTGTGAATTTTGGTTGAGGGAAGTTCAGTTTTTAGGGCATGTGATTAGCGATCAAGGCATCCTAGTGGACCCAGCCAAAATAGAGGTTGTATCAAATTGGGAGAGACCAACCACTCCGACAGAGGTGAGAAGTTTTATAGGATTGGCTGGCTACTATAGGAGGTTTGTCCAACACTTTGCCAGGATAGCAGCCCCTTTGACCCGACTAACTCGCAAGACCGAGAAGTTTGTGTGGACTGAAAAATGCGAAGAGAGCTTTCAAAAGTTGAAAAAGAAGTTGGTGACAGCACCAGTACTAGCCCTACCCGATGATAAAGGAGATTTTGTGATTTATAGTAACGCATCCCATAAAGGTTTAGGGTGTGTGCTTATGCAGCACGGTAAAGTGATTGCATATGCGTCCAGACAACTTAAGGAGTACGAGATAAGATACCCCACCCATGATTTGGAATTAGCGGCGATAGTTTTCGCTTTAAAGATCTGGAGGCATTATCTTTACGGAGAAAAGTGTAACACCCCCAGATCTGGGGTCAGGGATCTGGTGGTTACGGTATTACATCCATTCATAATACTTGACTTGAGTCCACAATAAATAAATCACATGCTGTGACCCCACAATAATTACCACTCACACACCCAACAGTTATAGTCCCAGAGATGAAATTGAAATAAGTCTTACATTAAAGGGTTTACGAATAAAAGTTATTACAATCCCAAAAGGATAACATCATAGGTTTAAAAGTTTTGCCGTTGATTACATTAATTATACATATAGTTAAACAGGAAACAAAAGCTGTCTAACTATGCTACCTCAGCAATGGCGGCTAGCATCTCAGCGGGTAGTCCGGTGGGTCGGGTAACCTGCTTGCGCCGAGTGCGCCTGACGCGAGCCATCTGTCCTAGCTGTTGTTGTGACATAATATAAACAAAGCAAGGGTGAGCGAAAGCCCACCAACAAATATATAACTGAACGATAATTTAAAACAGTTCAAAGCTATCGTTTAAACCATATGCCATGCATTTACGGAAATGATGCCAGTATAATATGAACGATGAAGTTACAAGGTAACTGAAAGTATTTATTTGAAGAAATATCTGCTACATCAAAGTAAGCGAGATATTCTTATTGTTATTAAGAAGAGGAACTTGCAAGAAAAGGTTGCAATTCCAGTTATGACACTTTTCCAACTCTGCCAACAGTAATCATGTTGCAGGAAATAAATAAATTTGGATGATGAACCAATGATGGAGTATTCACCGCGCCCGCTGTTCCAATCTTGATGATCAGTCGAGATCGTACAGCTCAATTTAGATTTACTACCGGTAGAAGGAAGAACTGACGGCTTTACTTGTATACCGCCTTACTAGCTCTCCCCGGCCAACGGTTGGGCCAAAGGGGATGGACCGACGCTACTCGGCCTCTTACACGACTCCTAGTCCAAATAGAATTCATGATTCTGAATGTAACGTTCGTCCCCCTTTCCCCAAGTATAATACTTGTTGATAAGACTCCACAAAGTAGTCGTATCTAGTTGGAAAGGAAAATTTACCAATAACTCCCAAGCTATTACTTGGTAACGGATATCAACTTGTTCCAGTAATCTTACCCCTCGAAAGATGAGAAGGTAAGCAACGACTTAATAAGTCAACAGCACCCGAGTTGCGGGTGAAGGGAATACTTTATGACCGGGAAGTCGACAAGATAAATAACATTTTCCAAGTAAGGTTCCCTTATTATTAAGGAGATAGACTCAAAGAAGAATAATGTCTGAGAACCTTTCTTGATATAAGATTAATAATAATATGACTTCGAAATATTTTCTGTAATAATCGAAGAAGATAAACCTTATCGAGATTATTCTAAGTATGAAATAAATATTCAGAGAATATTTATTGAGTTAAAATATTTAAAGAATATTTGGGAATATGAAAGAATATCTTTAATCAGAGTATTTCTCAAAATAATCCCTGAAGAAATATCAGGGGAATATTTATTGAATAAATAAATATTTAAATGAATATTCAAAACAATATTCATTAATTATTAAGACCTGAAAAGATTATTTAAGGTAATATTCATAATTAATTAGGAATTTAAATGAATATTCAAAAGTGATATTCATTTAATGAATAATATCCTAAATGAATATCAAGTAATATTCATTTAGTAATCCAAGCCTTAAGGAATTTTCGAGATAATATTCGATAATTAAATCAAGCTTCAGATGAATATTAAAATAATATTCATCAAGTATTTAATATCTTAAATGAATATTCAAAAGTAATATTTATTTAATAAAATAATATTCTAAAAGAATATCCAATTAATATTCATTTAATAGTCTCATCTTTAGAAGAATATTCGAAATAATAGTCGATAATCAATTCGACTCTGAATGAATATTGAGAAATATTATTCGTTGAATAGTTACGTTCAAATAATTATTTGAAGTAATGATCATTAAATAAATAATCTCGAACGAATATTCAAATAATATTCGTCGCTTGAATAATAGAAAATATTTACTTAAATACTTTCTTCCGAGGTAATCTCGATATATCAAGGAATATTGACTCCCGGTCTATATTTGATAAATAAGATGTATACGCCCTTCTATGAGGGTCTTACAATAACCGGCTTATAACTGATATATAACTATCTAGCTTATAAGCCAACAATAACCTTCAGGGAACAAGTATATCAATTCAACTTGAAAGTAGGCATGCATGCAATGGCATATGTATATCACCAATCATATATATATATTTATTCAATCACAACAACAGCCTAAAAGAAGGGAATTGAAACTTGCCTGGTAGTCGAGTACGGTAAGGGGTAGTGGTAGCGGGTCCCGGTTCAGCCTGGTGATCTATAAATAGCCAAGGCATTCAGGATTAATCACTTAACATATTAACAGTTAAGTTATACTTAAATCGAAACACGTTCTCGAGTTATCTCGTTATACCCCTTTTTGTGGATTACTTATTATCACTGATCCGACCCGACATTCGTTCGTTAATATGACATGTCACTGCACTTATACTTGGGACATACTTAAGTCATATGAGTTCTAAGGTTGATCGTTACGAACCAATATTATACTCCGAGTTTTATCGCCCGCTTTCTAAGTGTTTTACCAAAGTTATAAAAGAGTCGTCTTTTAGGGGTTCGTTCGCGTTTAACCTTGACTCGAACATTTTTAATAAATCAAAAAATGCTCTTTTTGACATACGGTTTTCTTTCACACCTTCCTTCTTACCCCTAGTATTTATTTACCAAGATTCGCCATGACGTTACATAGCTTACGAGGGTTCAATTTCAGTTACGAACTTTCGTTTACGGATTCGAACTACTTTTAGTAATTTGGTCATAAATCCTAAACCGTAAGTCCGTTTCACGTGATCTTTATATCAAAATGAAGCTTAGAACATTACCTATCCTATCATGGCAGATAAGGTCTCTGGACAGTAGGGGTTCGACATGGAAAATGGCATACAAAACATGGTATTGTAAAATCGGGCATTATAACGGCTGTAAATCGAATATCTATCAATTTCGAATCTTCCCATAAACATAGCATCCAACCCAAACAACATATACATGACTTATATACATGAACTGAGGCCAAGAAATGCCTTTCCGTTCATCTAGCTATTTACATCATTAATCCAAAATCCATACATAATCATGCTTATAACTTTAACATAACCATAACTAAGTTATAACTTATCATAAACATGCTTAAATCTTAAACAAGGGTTAGGGTTTCAAGAGCTTTATACCTTCCTTAGATAGTGATATAGCCTTACTAAGCCTTGTATGGTCCTTAGGAGTGATTATGCTTGCTAGATTAACCATGGAAAATCAAAAAAACAAAGTTAGTATATGATGAACACTATTCACCCTCCTCTTGTTTGATTTTTTTGAAAATGGAAATGGATGAGTTTGAAGCTAAGATTTTGAGGAGATAAGTTTTATGAAATGTAAGACTCACCTTAATTATTTCAAGAACAAACAATGGTGGGAAGGTTGAGTTTGGATTTGGAATTAATGGGTATAGCCGAATGGTTTCTTTTTAAGGGGGGGGGGAGAGAGTTGCTTGGTTCTTTTGATTTTTGTGTTTTAATCTCCTTCACTCTCATCCACTTACCACATAATATCTTGTAAAAGTCACTTTAATAAAGTGATGAGGTGTTGGATGATCAAATGGCAAGACATGTGTTGGTTTTGTGGTGGTTAAAGCCTAACTAGGTAGTTACTTGCTAAGTACTTAGTTCTTCCTCTAAGGTGCTAGTTCCTTGCTTCTAGTTTAGTTACTAGATATTTATACTAGTAGCTTGCACAAGACTCTTGCTTCCTCTGCTTGTTTCTGTGTCCGGTTATTACCCGTTTCGATTGATCGTTCGTGAGAATATTTCACGGATTTCTAATTAGGGTTTACCGGGAATCCTTTTTAATATTAATACTTTCATTCTCCATCTTTCATTCTAACTTTCTATTTTATATTCCTTTAATCCATTCGTTAAATACTTAAGGCTATCAGTGTCCAGGGAACTCTCGGAGAAAATAAAAGTGCGGTTTTTCAGAATCCGACAGCTTTTACATACACTTATTTTCCCCCTGGATCACTAATACGAACTCGGAAATCCGTTCCGAATACTTCTATATAGTGTCGTCTCATATTATTATATACTCCCACCAAAACACTATTCATTCTGTATTCTTTACTTGTTCTCTTAGGGTTGTATAATTGTCCGTATTCTCTTTCGATCGTTCCTTAACCTTTTTACGGAACTACTGGATTAATCGTTATCGATCTGGATGACATGAGAGTATTCTCTTGCTTGAAGTTGCCATATCTTATTCCCTTAGAAGATAGATTATTCTTACCTATGTTGTCACCCTTTAGCATTCTTCAAGACATAAACATAATAAAGTCGAATTCCATTCATTCTTTCCCAAATATCAATTATTACATTGTAGCCATATCCACTATTCATTCTTACATCATTAAATACATAAAAGTTTTAATTCCACCCAAAATCTGGGTTCTTACAGTCTCCCCTCCTTAAAAGGATTCCGTCCCGGAATCAGTTTGAAAACAAATGGGGGTACTTCTCTTGCATTGCGCTTTCAAGTTCCCAGGTGGATTCTTCTACATTGTGGTTCTGCCACAAAACTCTGACTAGCTGAATGACCTTGTTTCGGAGCACTTGTTCTTTCCGGTCTATGATTTCCACAGGTTGCTCCACATAGGTCAGGTCTGGTTGCATGTCCACTTGCTCATACTCTACAATATGCTTTGCATCCGGATTATACTTCCTCAGCATCGAAACATGGAACACATTGTGCACCTGCTGTAGATTCGGGGGCAATGCGAGCTCATAAGCTAGTTCCCCAATCCGTCTCAATATCTCAAATGGTCCAATGTATCTGGGACTCAGCTTTCCTTTCTTCCCAAATCTCATTAAACCTTTCCAAGGTGACACTTTCAAGAACACTAGGTCCCCCACTTCGTATTCCTTGCCTTTCCGAGCTAAGTCAGCATATTTCTTTTGTCGATCCTGGGCTGCTACCAACCGTCCTCTGATTAGATCTGCTGCATCTTTAGTTCGTTGGACCACTTCGGGCCCGAGCATCTTTCGTTCTCCAACTTCATCCCAATACAAGGGAGATCGACATGTTCTTCCATAAAGGGCCTCATAAGGTGGCATCCCAATGCTTGAATGATAACTGTTATTATAGGAGAACTCAACCAATGGCAAGTGATCATCCCAACTTCCCTTGAAGTCTATCGCGCAGACTCTCAACATATCCTCTAGCGTTTGGATGGTCCTTTCACTTTGCCCATCTGTCTGGGGGTGGTAGGCTGTGCTCATGTTCAGACGGGTCCCTACACATTCTTGGAAACTTCTCCAAAACCTGGAGTTAAATCTAGGATCTCGATCGGATACTATTGCGACTGGGACTCCATGTCGCGCCACTATCTCTTTTAAGTAGATGTCCACTAGTCTATCGACCGTGTACCTTTCGTTGATCGGGAGAAAGTGAGCCGATTTCGTCAATCGATCTACAATTACCCATATGGCGTCATGATTAGCCTTGGTCCTTGGTAAACCTACTACGAAATCCATGGCTATATGTTCCCATTTCCATTCTGGAATCTCTAAGGGATGTAGAAGTCCGCTGGGTTTTTGGTGCTCTGCCTTCACTCGTTGGCAGGTCAAGCATCTGCTTACCCACTCCGCTACGTCCTTTTTCATATTGGGCCACCAGTAATACTCCTTCAAATCCCTATACATTTTGGTGCTACCGGGGTGCACTGAGTATCTTGAGTTGTGTGCCTCATTTAAAATTTCATTCTTGAGTTCCTGAACGTTTGGGATCCATATCCTGTATGTGTACCTCATGATCCCTTCCTTGTCTCTTTCGCACTTAATTTCCTCCCCGGTCATTAGCTCTTCTGTGGAGTTCTTTTCTTCCTCCATCATCCGTTCTTGGCACAGTCTAATCTTTTCTAGCAAGGGAGGTTGGATTCTAATTTCCATCAACTTTTCTTGGCCCTCTCCAGGTAACTTAACCTCGATTTCCAACTTCTCAAAATCCTTCACTAGCTCTTTCTCTGAAGTTATCATCTTGAGCTTCTCTTTCCGACTGAGGGCGTCAGCCACCACATTGGCTTTGCCCGGGTGATAGCGAATTTCACAATCGTAATCCTTGATTAACTCTAACCATCTCCTCTGGCGCATGTTAAGCTCTTTCTGAGTGAAAATGTATTTGAGGCTCTTATGGTCTGTGTAAATCTCGCATTTTTCCCCATACAGGTAGTGTCTCCAAATCTTTAAAGCGAAGACTATGGCTGCTAGTTCTAGATCATGCGTGGGATATCTGACTTCATAATCCTTTAATTGCCTCGACGCATACGCTATTACCTTGCCGTGCTGCATAAGCACGCATCCCAGTCCTTTATGCGAAGCATCACTGTAAATCACGAAATCTCCTTTTCCATCAGGTAATGCCAGCACTGGGGCTGTCACCAGCCTCTTCTTTAACTCTTGGAAACTCTTCTCGCATTTCTCAGTCCATTCAAATTTCTCAGTTTTACGGGTAAGTCGAGTTAATGGAGCTGCGATTTTCGCAAAGTCTTGGACAAATCTCCTGTAATATCCGGCCAGTCCAATGAAACTCCTCACCTCGGTTGGAGTAGTTGGCCGTTCCCAGTTTGAAACTGCTTCTATCTTAGAGGGGTCAACCAACACTCCTTCTCTATTGATCACGTGCCCTAAGAATTGTACCTCATTTTTCCAAAACTCACACTTGGAGAACTTGGCATATAACTGCTCTTTCCTGAGTATTTCTAAGGTTATCCTTAAATGTTCAGCGTGTTCGGCCTCTGTCTTTGAGTAGATGAGAATATCATCAATGAAAACTATCACGAATTTGTCCAAATATTCCTTGAACACTCTATTCATTAGGTCCATGAAGGCTGCTGGGGCGTTGGTCAATCCAAATGACATAACTAAGAACTCATAATGTCCATATCTGGTGCGGAATGCAGTCTTCGGGATATCTTCAGGTTTGATTTTCAGTTGGTGATATCCTGTTCTCAAATCAATCTTAGAGAAGTATTCAACTCCTCTTAGCTGGTCAAACAAATCGTCTATCCTGGGCAATGGATACTTATTCTTTATGGTTAACTTGTTCAATTCTCTGTAGTCGATGCATAACCTCATACTTCCATCCTTTTTCTTAACAAACAACACTGGTGCGCCCCAAGGCGACACACTGGGCCTTATCATGCCCTTATCCAAAAATTCCTGTAATTGTTTAGCTAGCTCCTTCATTTCTACTGGGGCTAGTCGGTACGGGGCCTTCGAAACTGGCGCCGTCCCCGGGGCTAATTCGATGGCAAACTCAATTACCCTATCAGGTGGTAGTCCAGGAAGATCTTGTGGGAACACGTCCTCGAACTCATTAACTACCAGAATGTCTTGCAATCTTGGCACTTCCTTCTGAGTATCTATAACGTAGGCTAAATAAGCCTCGTTCCCTTTTCGTAACAATCTCTTGGTTTGCGCCATAGTCAGAATTTTCTGGGTCTGTCGCATCCCCTTAAACACTATTTCTTTCTTCCCTGGGGTTTTCAACTTAACCTTTTTCCCTTTACAATCTATCCGCGCATCATTGCGAGACAACCAATCCATACCCAAAATGACATCGAATTCCCCTAGCTTAAAAGGAATTAAATCGACATAGAAGGATCGTCCTCCTATTTCTAGCTTACAATCGGGGTGAATTTGATTAACCGGTATGATTTCCTGATTAGCTATTTCTACTTGTAAGGAATCTCTTAGTTGCTGGGTTTTAAGTTTCAACTTATGCGCAAAATCTCTAGATATAAAAGACTTAGTTGCTCCTGAATCAAATAAGACATTTGCACTGACTGAATTGAGAGAAAAAGTACCTGCTATCACATCTGTGTCCCTCACGGCATCTTGTACTGACATATTGAAAGTCCTAGCAGTTGGTGGCCTATTTGAGGCAACCTTGCTTGCTCCTGATGCTGCTGGTTTGCTCTTTGGGCAATACTTCCTCATGTGCCCTCGCTGTCCACACTGGAAACAGGTTGTGCTGTTAGGGATGACCGTGGTGCAAGCGGTAGCATAATGCCCAGCTCGCCCACACTTATAACAGTTTATCTGCTTCAGGTTGCACACCCCGGAGTGCCTCTTCCCACAAGTAGCACACAATGGCAATGGAGGTCGAGAAGGGTTGGAACGGGACATTCCTGATTGATGGCCGCCCTGGCTCACACTTACACTCGCAGATGGTTTAAACCCTACATTCCTCCCTGGTAGGGAAACCGCTCCTCGATTGAACTTGGTTGGGGGTTTTCCTCCAGCGGATCTTCCGCCCATACTAACATGCTTTCTCTTTATCCCCCCTTTCTCTCTCTCTCTCTGCATCTGATCACTACCAGCCTCCACAATGGTTGCCTTCTGCACCAAGGTGGCATAATCTGTAATCTCTAAAACAGCCACCCTATTCTGGATCCACTGCTTCAGCCCTTGTTGAAACCTGTTAGCTTTCTTCTCTTCTGTATCTACAAACTCTGGCACAAATCTCGATAGCTCAGTAAATTTGGCCTCATAGTCCGCCACTGACATATTGTTCTGTTTCAGTTCCAAAAACTTAAGTTCCATCTGGGTCTTCATGAACTTCGGGAAGTACTTCTCCAGGAATAATTGTTTGAACCTTTCCCAGGCTATGACAACATCAGTCTCCATGTTTTTCTTGGCTTCCCACCAATAATTGGCCTCTCCCTTTAGTAGGTAAGTAGCAAAAACAGTCTTCTGAGCCTCATTGATACTCAGAATCTCAAAAGACTTTTCCATTTCTTTGATCCAGGCCCTCGCCTCAACGGGATCAGCCGATCCGTGGAACTCTGGGGGCTTAAGGGACTTAAAGGCCCTAAAGGAATTGGCCACTGAAGGGTTGTTGCCTGGTGGTGGCTAGGGGTATTGGTTCAAATTCTGCCTAAGTAGATCCATAAACTGGCCCATGGGGTTTCCGCCCTGGTTCTCCCCTTCCTGTTCTACTTCAGTTTCTCCACCCTCTATTTCCCTTTCAAATTCTTCGGAGTACAGGGGTTCATCCTCTGCTCCATACTGGGAATCTTCTTGCTCATTATAGTCCTGATCTTGTTCCTCACTACTTTCACGGTTTTCCTCGTGTTGGTTGTGACTCTCTTGGTCAGTAGATTCGCGGGGGTTAGCCCTAGTGCCCATTCGTCTTGGAGGCATTTTACTGAAAATTTGGAAAATTATACATTAGGTTCCCTTATCTGTTTTAAAGGATTTTTCCTTGCACATTTCTTTACATGATTGGGTTTAAAATCCCACAGTTTTATATCTCATGGCAACTTAATCGAAAAGTAATACATATGCTAATAAACTCGTGATCACATCCCAACAAAATTGTAATGACTGAAATGGAAACAAATATATACCAGGTACCGAAAAGGTACAACATCCGAGTTACAACGATAGTTTAAAGTACAGCCATCCTAACAACAACAACAAGTCAAAAGTGAAATATGCTGTCGATCTGTCTAGTCTGCAAAAAGGGAAAACAAGTACAAGAAAACCATCCCTACAAAAGCCGGCACTACTATGTCCGTACATGACTAGACAACTAGACCACTGCATCACTACATCTGACATCAGCCGCCACGACGAAACATCCTCCGAACCCTCCCCATGGCGATGCGAAAAACCTCCTCAGCCTCTGCTCTGTCTACCCTACCATGCCCATCAGTAGGCAACTGTCGCACCCTCACCCGAGCCCTCAGCTCGATGCGGGTCACATCCCTATACCCAACTCTGTCACTGATAGTCCTCCTGCCCTGCAACCTCATCCGGGCGGCTCTCTCTGCTGCTAACTCACTCCTAGACTCTGCCAACCTGGCATCTGCCACAGACAACTCTCTACAAAGCCCGTTCACAATCAAGTTGTGAACACATACTGGGACTCCTCCTATCGGGGCATGAGGTGGGCTGGATGGCTCAGCTGGAGCGGCAGTCTCTGTCTGCTGGGGCTCTGGGGTAAGCTCCTCAAACTCGTCGGGGTACGGGCTCACAGGTAGTGGTGGTGGGGTAGGGGCTCTCTCAACAGGGAGGAGTGGCACAAAAAGTCCAGGACTCCCTACAGCACCAACTACTGGCTCATCTATATCTCCCTCAACTCCCTCATCTACCGGCACCACCTGATCCGTGGTCATGTCAGTGTCACCTCCCAAAGTCCTGATCTCAGTCGCAACCCAATAATCATCATCCTCAACCACTAACCCAGCATCCCGTCCTGTCTGGATCCCCTCCGGGTCCTCCTCCCCCTCAGTCTCAACAACATCTGTGTCAGCATCATCCTGGACCTCCTCAGGGTCCTCCTCCTCAGACTCGATCACATCAGTATCAGCATCAACCTGGACCTCCTCAACGTCCTCCTCCTCAGGCTCAGTATCCTCCTCAGGCAAGTGCTCATAGTATGGGTCCCTAGTCCGGAACATGTCCTCATCATGCTGTCTCGCAGCTGCCTCCTGGGCCGACAAGTCGCTCGCCTACACAAGACGAACTATGTTACTATCATGATACTTAAAAAGTTCCCGTAAGGGTTTTAGGTGAACCTGGCAAGGGTTCTTATTATATTATTGAATTTATTATTATATAACGTCGTATCATCTCTTGGGATATATAACTCTCGCTCTAATACCATCTCTGTAACACCCCCAGATCCGGGGTCAGGGATCTGGTGGTTACGGTCTTACATCCATTCATAATACTTGACTTGAGTCCACAATAAATAAATCACATGCTGTGACCCCACAATAATTACCACTCACACACCCAACAGTTATAGTCCCAGAGATGAAATTGAAATAAGTCTTACATTAAAGGGTTTACGAATAAAAGTTATTACAATCCCAAAAGGATAACATCATAGGTTTAAAAGTTTTGCCGTTGATTACATTAATTATACATATAGTTAAACAGGAAACAAAAGCTGTCTAACTATGCTACCTCAGCAATGGCGGCTAGCATCTCAGCGGGTAGTCCGGTGGGTCGGGTAACCTGCTTGCGCCGAGTGCGCCTGACGCGAGCCATCTGTCCTAGCTGTTGTTGTGACATAATATAAACAAAGCAAGGGTGAGCGAAAGCCCACCAACAAATATATAACTGAACGATAATTTAAAACAGTTCAAAGCTATCTTTTAAACCATATGCCATGCATTTACGGAAATGATGCCAGTATAATATGAACGATGAAGTTACAAGGTAACTGAAAGTATTTGTTTGAAGAAATATCTGATACATCAAAGTAAGCGAGATATTCTTATTGTTATTAAGAAGAGGAACTTGCAAGAAAAGGTTGCAATTCCAGTTATGACACTTTTCCAACTCTGCCAACAGTAATCATGTTGCAGGAAATAAATAAATTTGGATGATGAACCAATGATGGATTATTCACCGCGCCCGCTGTTCCAATCTTGATGATCAGTCGAGATCGTACAGCTCAATTTAGATTTACTACCGGTAGAAGGAAGAACTGACGGCTTTACTTGTATACCGCCTTACTAGCTCTCCCCGGCCAACGGTTGGGCCAAAGGGGTGGACCGGCGCTACTCGGCCTCTTACACGACTCCTAGTTCAAATAGAATTCATGATTCTGAATGTAACGTTCGTCCCCCTTTCCCCAAGTATAATACTTGTTGATAAGACTCCACAAAGTAGTCGTATCTAGTTGGAAAGGAAAATTTACCAATAACTCCCAAGCTATTACTTGGTAACGGATATCAACTTGTTCCAGTAATCTTACCCCTCGAAAGATGAGAAGGTAAGCAACGACTTAATAAGTCAACAGCACCCGAGTTGCGGGTGAAGGGAATACTTTATGACCGGGAAGTCGACAAGATAAATAACATTTTCCAAGTAAGGTTCCCTTATTATTAAGGAGATAGACTCAAAGAAGAATAATGTCTGAGAACCTTTCTTGATATAAGATTAATAATAATATGACTTCGAAATATTTTCTGTAATAATCGAAGAAGATAAACCTTATCGAGATTATTCTAAGTATGAAATAAATATTCAGAGAATATTTGTTGAGTTAAAATATTTAAAGAATATTTGGGAATATGAAAGAATATCTTTAATCAGAGTATTTCTCAAAATAATCCCTGAAGAAATATCAGGGGAATATTTATTGAATAAATAAATATTTAAATGAATATTCAAAACAATATTCATTAATTATTAAGACCTGAAAAGATTATTTAAGGTAATATTCATAATTAATTAGGAATTTAAATGAATATTCAAAAGTGATATTCATTTAATGAATAATATCCTAAATGAATATCAAGTAATATTCATTTAGTAATCCAAGCCTTAAGGAATTTTTGAGATAATATTCGATAATTAAATCAAGCTTCAGATGAATATTAAAATAATATTCATCAAGTATTTAATATCTTAAATGAATATTCAAAAGTAATATTTATTTAATAAAATAATATTCTAAAAGAATATCCTATTAATATTCATTTAATAGTCTCATCTTTAGAAGAATATTCGAAATAATAGTCGATAATCAATTCGACTCTGAATGAATATTGAGAAATATTATTCGTTGAATAGTTACGTTCAAATAATTATTTGAAGTAAGGATCATTAAATAAATAATCTCGAACGAATATTCAAATAATATTCGTCGCTTGAATAATAGAAAATATTTACTTAAATACTTTCTTCCGAGGTAATCTCGATATATCAAGGAATATTGACTCCCGGTCTATATTTGATAAATAAGATGTATACGCCCTTCTATGAGGGTCTTACAATAACCGGCTTATAACTGATATATAACTATCTAGCTTATAAGCCAACAATAACCTTCAGGGAACAAGTATATCAATTCAACTTGAAAGTAGGCATGCATGCAATGGCATATGTATATCAGCAATCATATATATATATTTATTCAATCACAACAACAGCCTAAAAGAAGGGAATTGAAACTTGCCTGGTAGTCGAGTACGGTAAGGGGTAGTGGTAGCGGGTCCCGGTTCAGCCTGGTGATCTATAAATAGCCAAGGCATTCAGGATTAATCACTTAACATATTAAAAGTTAAGTTATACTTAAATCGAAACACGTTCTCGAGTTATCTCGTTATACCCCTTTTTGTGGATTACTTATTATCACTGATCCGACCCGACATTCGTTCGTTAATATGACATGTCACTGCACTTATACTTGGGACATACTTAAGTCATATGAGTTCTAAGGTTGATCGTTACGAACCAATATTATACTCCGAGTTTTATCGCCCGTTTTCTAAGTGTTTTACCAAAGTTATAAAAGAGTCGTCTTTTAGGGGTTCGTTCGCGTTTAACCTTGACTCGAACATTTTTAATAAATCGAAAAATGCTCTTTTTGACATACGGTTTTCTTTCACACCTTCCTTCTTACCCCTAGTATTTATTTACCAAGATTCGCCATGACATTACATAGCTTACGAGGGTTCAATTTCAGTTACGAACTTTCGTTTACGGATTCGAACTACTTTTATTAATTTGGTCATAAATCCTAAACCGTAAGTCCGTTTCACGTGATCTTTATATCAAAACGAAGCTTAGAACATTACCTATCCTATCATGGCAGATAAGGTCTCTGGACAGTAGGGGTTCGACATGGAAAATGGCATACAAAACATGGTATTGTAAAATCGGGCATTATAACGGCTGTAAATCGAATATCTATCAATTTCGAATCTTCCCATAAACATAGCATCCAACCCAAACAACATATACATGACTTATATACATGAACTGAGGCCAAGAAATGCCTTTCCGTTCATCTAGCTATTTACATCATTAATCCAAAATCCATACATAATCATGCTTATAACTTTAACATAACCATAACTAAGTTATAACTTATCATAAACATGCTTAAATCTTAAACAAGGGTTAGGGTTTCAAGAGCTTTATACCTTCCTTAGATAGTGATATAGCCTTAATAAGCCTTGTATGGTCCTTAGGAGTGATTATGCTTGCTAGATTAACCATGGAAAATCAAAAAAACAAAGTTAGTATATGATGAACACTATTCACCCTCCTCTTGTTTGATTTTTTTGAAAATGGAAATGGATGAGTTTGAAGCTAAGATTTTGAGGAGATAAGTTTTATGTAATGTAAGACTCACCTTAATTATTTCAAGAACAAACAATGGTGGGAAGGTTGAGTTTGGATTTGGAATTAATGGGTATAGCCGAATGGTTTCTTTGCAAGGGGGGGGAGAGAGTTGCTTGGTTCTTTTGATTTTTGTGTTTTAATCTCCTTCACTCTCATCCACTTACCACATAATATCTTGTAAAAGTCACTTTAATAAAGTGATGAGGTGTTGGATGATCAAATGGCAAGACATGTGTTGGTTTTGTGGTGGTTAAAGCCTAACTAGGTAGTTACTTGCTAAGTACTTAGTTCTTCCTCTAAGGTGCTAGTTCCTTGCTTCTAGTTTAGTTACTAGATATTTATACTAGTAGCTTGCACAAGACTCTTGCTTCCTCTGCTTGTTTCTGTGTCCGGTTATTACCCGTTTCGATTGATCGTTCGTGAGAATATTTCACGGATTTCTAATTAGGGTTTACCGGGAATCCTTTTTAATATTAATACTTTCATTCTCCATCTTTCATTCTAACTTTCCATTTTATATTCCTTTAATCCATTTGTTAAATACTTAAGTCTATCAGTGTCCAGGGAACTCTCGGAGAAAATAAAAGTGCGGTTTTTCAGAATCCGACAGCTTTTACATACACTTATTTTCCCCCTGGATCACTAATACGAACTCGGAAATCCGTTCCGAATACTTCTATATAGTGTCGTCTCATATTATTATATACTCCCACCAAAACACTATTCATTCTGTATTCTTTACTTGTTCTCTTAGGGTTGTATAATTGTCCGTATTCTCTTTCGATCGTTCCTTAACCTTTTTACGGAACTACTGGATTAATCGTTATCGATCTGGATGACATGAGAGTATTCTCTTGCTTGAAGTTGCCATATCTTATTCCCTTAGAAGATAGATTATTCTTACCTATGTTGTCACCCTTTAGCATTCTTCAAGACATAAACATAATAAAGTCAAATTCCATTCATTCTTTCCCAAATATCAATTATTACATTGTAGCCATATCCACTATTCATTCTTACATGATTAAATACATAAAAGTTTTAATTCCACCCAAAATCTGGGTTCTTACAAAAAGTGTGAAATCTACACGGATCACAAGAGCTTAAAGTACATATTCACTCAGAAAGAATTAAACATGAGGCAGAGGAGATGGCTAGAGCTAATCAAGGATTATGATTGTGAGATTCATTATCAACCAGGGAAGGCCAACGTGGTGGCCGATGCACTTAGCCGAAAGGAGAAACTCAAGATGATAACGTCAGCGGACGAGTTGATTAAGGACTTTGAGAAACTGGAGATTGAAGTGAGGTTACCAGTAATTGGACAAGAGAGTCTAAGGGAAATAAGAGTCCAACCACCGCTATTGGAAAAGATTAAGTTATGCCAGGAAAAGAAGATAGAAGAAGAAAAGAATTCGATGGAGAAAATTTTGACTGGCGAGGAAATTAAGTGTGAAAAGGACGAGAATGGAGTTATGAGGTACGCATCTAGGATATGGATCCCGAACGTTCAGGAATTAAAAGATGAGATTTTGCAAGAGGGTCATAGTTCAAGGTACTCAATTCACCCTGGAGGCACTAAGATGTATAGAGATCTGAGAGAATATTATTGGTGGCCAAAAATGAAGAAGGACGTGGTGTGACGCCCCTAGATCCGGGGTCGGAGACCTAGGCGCTCACGGTCCATTTTCCATTAATAACATACCTATTCTTGCACATAATATATAAAACAGCCATCGACCCCACAATAAAACTCACACCGCACACACACACAGAGGTTAGAGTCTCAGAAACGTCATACACTTGATTAAGCAAAAGTAAAAGTTTCAGAGTTATTACAAACCGAATTAAATAGCATTTATGCTACCAGCAACACTTCGATATGAAGCGGAGTTGGCGGCTTGAATGTTTGTTACGGTACACTGCTTTGCACAGGTCATACTTATAAATAAAACGTACTAACAAAAGTTGCCAACCAACCCGGCTAATGGGGCCTACCGGTGGAATCTCAACTGCTGCCTCGGGTCTAGTCACCTGCTTTCGGGCAGTCTGTCTGGGTCTTGCCATTTCTCTTAGCTGTTGTGTTTGTAAATTGAAAACAAGCAAGAGTGAGCAACTATAGCTCATCAAGAAATATATGTATAAGGTAAGCAATATAACATTACATATGTTTAGCAGTTATTAAACTCATTTGTATCAATCAGTTATAAAATCACTTGTCATTGTTGATAAATTTCGAAGGTGCACCAATACGTGCACTTGTTTTCAAAATAAACTTGCAGTTCTAGATACTGCATAGAGTCAACATCTTTCTCATCAAAATAGAACACTATCAGCAGCTTGGCACATAAGCCTAAGAAGCAGTGTCAGAGCATTTTCCAAAATGGAGGAATGGGACTTAAAGAAAACATAAAACCTGACAGGGATTGACGATGATCAGTCGCCACATCCAAGTCCAATAATCCGCGGGTCTTCTCTACCGGTAGAAGGATAGAAACTACATCCGTAACTATCCCCGGGTGAAAACTACATCCGTAATCACCCTCGATGAAAACTACATCAGTAATCATCCTCCGGCAACACCTGGGTCGGAATAATAATTGATGGACCGCCTGGCTCACGACCGCTTACACATTCCGGGAATCGTTCGTCAACGGTTCCCACACCTGCCAGAGTCCCTTTTTCTTTTTCTTTTAAAAACTTGATTTTGATTGAAAACTGAGTAATTGAGGTCCGACATCAGTCGACCGATGATTCTTGAAATCATACAAGAAGCAAACCTGACCGGGGGTTTTCGAAAATGTTTTGAGTTCGAAAGAGTTCGAGTTTGAAAGTATTAAAGGTATCTTGGATTAGCTTTGACTTTAAAATAATGAATAATAATTAATAAATGATATTTTAAGATTTAGTATTAATAATTAATAAAATAATTATTTAATTAAATAAGCTTTTAATCCAAGATAGGTATTTTGAGTACTTATGAAGATATAAAAATAATTACTTGAGTATACGATACTTCCCGAATGACCCTTCGGGTTTTCGCAATTTAATTACGATATAATAATATACCGCTCCCCGGTCAATAGTATATACGGACCGCTACGACCTTTATTGCTAGAGTCGTTATCCGAAGAAAACATTTCATTCTAAGTTCAAGGGGTGCAAACATATATGTGTTTATACGTCTCAATATCATCAATACTTCGATAAGCATTAACATTTGATATTATTGAAAACTACAAACACAACAGTGAAAGTCCTTGTATATGTAAGTTTTGAAAAGTAAACTTGCCTTGGTGAGGTTGGGGTGGTCGAGCTTGCGGAGTGGAACGATCTATACATAATCAATAGCCGATCGTTAGTACCTTAACAATATCTCTTTTAATTGCGAGGTTTTAAGGGGTACAAAATTAACTTAATGACTTCGTCTTATGACCCTCTAGTCCCACTATAGGTTCATACATCACTCGATTACGCTCGTCACTTATTCGATTTAATTTGGTTACCATATCCGAATCATATCCATTACCCCTAAAATTACACTCCACTTACGACTTTTTCCCTTGCGCGAATTTTACTCTAACATTTTTATAAAATTGAAAACTACATATTTTAATCCAATTCTTTTTGGGTAGCCTTCACCACTGCATTTACTAGCTTCTCTAATTTTTCCATGATCCTACATAAATTTTTAGGGGTTTAAACAAGGTTCACAAGGGGACCATTTAGTGCAGTCCGGATTCCAGAAACACATTTCACTTCTCAGGCCATAACTCAAAATCTATACATCACCTAGTCATGAACCTTATATTTCTGGAAACTACATTCAAATACCTTTCCAAAAATATATATTAGGACTTCAGGGGACAAGATTTAGGGGTTCAAAACCCTCCTACAAGACAGTACAATTTCCTGGAAAAATACTCAGCATGTTTTTACCACTTAACCAATCAAGAATCTTATATAATCATCACAACCATCATCTAAACCACCAAAATCATACTCTATAACATACATGGGGTTACATACACTAACCACAAGCTTAAAAATCACAACCACAACATTTAAACCCAAGATCTACATCATCCATAACTTATATGTCCAAGATTCACACTAATAACCATGGATCTAACATTAAACATAATTAAGATCTTTATCAGATTCAGTAATTTGTATTAAAATTTCATGATTTTTAGTTAAATAATGGTTGATGTGATCGATTTACTAATGAAAAAAATCTTTTATGGTCAACTGTCTGAAATTATATTTACTCTTAATGATTTTACTTATCAAAACTTATATATAAAGATTACCACACATAATTAAGATAAAAACGCTATTGAGTAGAATATTATTCGTGTTAAGATCAATAGAAAAACCACAAATCATACAACAAATAGAACTACAAACTTATAAGATTAAAAATTTTGAACCCCCAAATATAGAATACAATTTGAACGCTTATTCTAGAAAAGTATTTGTATAGGAATTTATCAGGACAGTCCATAAACATAAATCTGACTCGAAAATATCAATCATGTAGCTCTATAAGCTTGTTTTCAATCATCAAACTTTCTCTAGTTTTGGGCCATTGGTGTTTCAAATTAATATTTATGTTTTTGTATAATGCTTTGCAGTTATTCATCACACACACGACTCACACATATATAATTGACTCATAATTTAAAAATATCCATTATTTGCTAGTAGGTTTAGGTAGCTTCATCCTTCAATCCCAGATGTATGATATTTATCAATATATACATCAAGAGCTTTATCCTAAATATTAGATTATCACCAATTTGATTTAGCTTAAATTGGGTCTAATTCTATTTTTTTTAAAGTCTAGAATTATAAAAATCTACTTAATTTGTCAAAGATCGGTCTAGTTAGTTAAAATTAGAGAAATTAGTTGGGAAAAAATTAACAACTAAAAATAAGGAAATTTCAATTAAAAAAATCTGATTATCATGTACATAAGTCCTATTCTAATTAACTAAATCTTCAAAAAAATTCAATTGATCTCTCAAATTGAACCACAAATGCAAAAGTTAGATCTCTAATTTTCTTTTTTAGTCCTAATCTATCTTAAAATATAATTAATGACCATATATATATATATATATATATATATATTAAGTATGTGTGAAGTTATATATGTTTCTAGATGATGATAACAAATACCACAATGTAGAAAATGAATCAAGGAAACGAAGCTGACAAATAAATCAGGAAGCTAGCTGAAATGAAGATCAACAAAGGCTACATCTTGTGAATGAGACTATGCAAATAGTTAGGAATTATTTCTTTAACAAGCCACAACATGCTACAATCAGATATCTGTAATTAGAAGAGAGTTTGCCATAACCATGCAGGTACGTTCGAGAAGTCAAGAAAAGGTGAGTTCGAGAAGTCATTCGAGAACTCTAACAAAATGGGTTTATTCGAGAAGTCCTAGTTCGAGAAGTTAGATTGGTCTGTTCGAGAAGTCTGTAATAATAACTATTCAAGAAGTCTATTCAAAAGGCTATTCGAGAAGTCATTCGAGAACTCATAAAGGAACTACTCGAGAAGTCATCATTCGAGAACTCAAGTTTCATCTGTTCGAGAACTCAACCTGGCTTCTTAATAATGCCAGAGTTCTCTAAAGGAACATATCGAATGAAGATTTAGACCCAGACTTACTTTGCAACCCGTGACTTATAGGCAGTGATCAATTACACAGAGGATGTTATGAGTAGGGAGTCAAATTGTAGATATTTGAAGGCTCAAACTCTTCTAAGTGAAAGGTGAAATCAGTCACTGTTTATTCGACTTCAAGGGCAACAATAAGAGTGGAAGCAACCTCCAACATGATTACACTACTACTAAAAAATTCGAAGGATATCTTGATAAGCGCATAAAGATCAGCCGTTATATCTGGGAGGTTTAAGCACATCTCAATAAGCAGAAAAGCTTATTGACTTTCAAAAAGATTATCTTTTTAATTAAAGCTACTTTCAGAGACAAAGCTCCAAAACAAAAAGATCTTTTGCATAAAGCATGACGTGGGCTTGGAAGCTAAGCCATTTGAAGAACTTATTAACTTTTGAAGAAAGAAACATACACTGACTTGAAGCATGCTGGGATTGTCGAAATCAAGGAGAGAAGACTTTCAAGATAATTCCAGAAATGGCTACCACTTCAAGCATGTGTGTGTGACTAGTTATACCAGAAATGTATCATCACATTTCACGTAGTTTTACTTATCTTCGTATAGTTGAAATAAGCTGTATGAGCAGCATAGGTTTAGTAGAGAAGAAAACACTGATCACAAGGCTGATAGCTTTAGGTTTTCTTGTAAACACTAAAACATTGTTACCCGCAGCTGTGTATTCTTACGCAGAGAATTATCTTCAAATACAACCATCGGGTGGACTAAGCAACAAAGCTAACCCACCTGAGATTTTTTATATCTCGTGTTGTATGTGTCTTAGATAATTTTTTTATCTTGTTTTCTTAGTGTTCTCATAACAATCTGTCTTAGACCGCACCAGTACGAAAGAATTTAGTTGAGATTGTATTTATCCCCCTTCTACAATCTCGTGATGCTTAACTGGGAAATAACAATTGGTATCAGAGCAAGCTTCTAGCATACAAGAAGTCTAAAGATCACCACCATGGGATTGAAGGATACAGGCGTGGAAATACCAATCCTCGACAAAGATAATTACTTTCACTGGAAAGTAAAGATGCATCTACATCTCTCATCCATTGATGAAGGTTACGTAAACTGCATAGAGAAAGGTCCTCATATTCCTATGAAGGCCAACACTGAAGTTAGAGAAGTAGCTGGAACAGGAGTTGCTGGAAGGCCTATTCCCAAACTGCCAGCTAAATTCACAGATGGAGACAAAGAGGAAGTCCATAAGGATAAAAAGACCATGAATATATTGTTCAATTGTAACACCCCCAGATCCGGGGTCCGGGATCCGGTGGTTACGGTTTCCAATTCTATCCACAACACTTGAACTTTCCTTAACATAAAATAAATTACGTCTCTATAACCCAACACAACAATATAAAACACACCCGTTATAGTCCCAGAGATGAAATCAGAGTAACAATCAAATTTTTATTAATCACATTATGAGTTCTTACAATCCAAAAGAATTTCAATATAAATACATACTCTTTGCCATCCATTTACATAAGTCATACTAGACCATATTCTTGGTACTGAAAAAAAATAAATATACCCTACCAATAGCTTCTTCTTCAGCTCTGGTAGTCTCATCGTCCTCGCCCGCGTCAAGTGCGCCTTGTGCGAGTCATCTGGTCTAGCTGTTGTTGTGATATAATAATAAAGCAAGGGTGAGCAATAGCCCACCAACAATAATATATAACTGAACGATAATGTAACAGTTCAAAAGTATCTTTCAAACCATATGCCATGCATTTACGGAAATGATGCCAGTATAATATGAACGATGAAGTTATAAGGTAACTTAAAGTATTTGTTTGTAGAAATATCTGCTACATCAAAGTAAGCGAGATATTCTTATTGTTATTAAGAAGAGGAATTTGCAAGAAAAGGTTGCAATTCCAGTTATGACCCTTTTTCCAACTCTGCCAACAGTAATCATGTTGCAGGAAATAAATAAATTTGGATGATGAACCAATGATGGAGTATTCACCGCGCCCGCTGTTCCAATCTTGATGATCAGTCGAGATCGTACAGCTCAATTTAGATTTACTACCGGTAGAAGGAAGAACTGACGGCTTTACTTGTATACCGCCTTGCTAGCTCTCCCCGGCCAACGGTTGGGCCAAAGGGGATGGACCGGCGCTACTCGGCCTCTTACACGACTCCTAGTTCAAATAGAATTCATGATTCTGAATGTAACGTTCGTCCCCCTTTCCCCAAGTATAATACTTGTTGATAAGACTCCACAAAGTAGTCGTATCTAGTTGGAAAGGAAAATTTACCAATAACTCCCAAGTTATTACTTGGTAACGGATATCAACTTGTTCCAGTAATCTTACCCCTCGAAAGATGAGAAGGTATGCAACGACTTAATAAGTCAACAGCACCCGAGTTGCGGGTGAAGGGAATACTTTATGACCGGGAAGTCGACAAGATAAATAACATTTTTCCAAGTAAGGTTCCCTTATTATTAAGGAGATAGACTCAAAGAAGAATGATGTCTGAGAACCTTTCTTGGTATAAGATTAATAATAATATGACTCCGAGATATTTTCCGTAATAATCGAAGAAGATAAACCTTAATGAGGTTATTCTAAGTATGGAATAAATATTCAGAGAATATTTATTGAATTAAAATATTTTACAGATTATTTAGGAATATGAAAGAATATTTTTAATCAGAGTATTTCCCAAATAATTCTTGAAGAAATATCGAGAGAATATTTATTGCATAATTAAATAATCAAATGAATATTCAAAATAATATTCATTACTTAATAAGTCCTGAAAGAAATATTTAAAATATTTAAAATAATATTCGATGATTAAATAGAACCCTGGATGAATATTCAAAATAATATTCATAATTAATTAGGAATTTAAATGAATATTGATAAAGTAATATTCATTTCATGAATAATATTCTAAATGAATATCAAGTAATATTCATTTAGTAATCCAAGCTTTAAAAGAATATTCGATATAATATTCGATAAGTAACTCAAGCTTCAGATGAATATTGATGATAATATTCATCAAGTACTTAATACCTTAAATGAATTTTCAAAAGTAATATTTATTTAATAAAATAATATTCTAAACGAATGTCCACATAATATTCATTTAGTAGTCTCATCTTTAGAAGAGTATTCGAAATAATAATCGATAATCAATTCGACTCTGAATGAATATTGACAGATATTATTCGTCGAATGATCACGTTCAAATAATTATTTGAAGTAAGGATCATTAAAATAAATAATCTCGAACGAATATTCAAATAATATTCGTCGCCTGAATAATAGAAAATATTTACTTAAATATTTTCCTCCGAGGTAATCTCGATATATCAAGGAATATTGACTCCCGGTCTATTTTTGTTTAATAAGATGTATACGCCCTTCTATGAGGGTCTTACAATAACCGGCTTATAACTGATATATAACTATCTAGCTTATAAGCCAACAATAACATTCAGGGAACAAGTATATCAATTCAACTTGAAAGTAGGCATGCATGCAATGGCATATGTATATCAGCAATCATATATATATATTTATTCAATCACAACAACAGCCTAAAAGAAGGGAATTGAAACTTGCCTGGTAGTCGAGTACGGTAAGGGGTAGTGGTAGCGGGTCCCGGTTCAACTTGGTGATCTATAAATAGCCAAGGCATTCGGGATTAATCACTTAACATATTAAAAGTTAAGTTATACTTAATTCGAAACACGTTCTCGAGTTATCTCGTTATACCCCTTTTAGTGGATTACTTTTATCACTGATCCGACCCGACATTCGTTCGTTAATACGACATGTCATTGTACTTATACTTGGGACATACTTAAGTCATATGAGTTCTAAAGTCGATCGTTGCGAACCAATACTATACTCCGAGTTTTATCGCCCGTTTTCTAAGTGTTTTACCGAAGTTATAAAAGAGTCGTCTTTTAGGGGTTCGTTCGCGTTTAACCTCGACTCGAACATTTTTAATAAATCGAAAAAAAGATCCTTTTGACATACGGTTTTCTTTCACGCCTTCCTTTTTACCTCTAGTATTTATTTACCAAGATTCGCCATGACGTTACATAGATTACGAGGGTTCAATTACAGTTACGAACTTTCGTTTACGGATTCGAACTACTTTTAGTAATTTGGTCATAAATCCTAAACCGTAAGTCCGTTTCACGTGATCTTTATATCAAAACGAAGCTTAGAACATTACCTATCCTATCATGGCAGATAAGGTCTCTGGACAGTAGGGGTTCGACATGGAAAATGGCATACAAAACATGGTATTGCAAAATCGGGCATTATAACGGCTGTAAATCGAATATCTACCAGTTTCGAATCTTCTCATAAACATAGTATCCAACCCAAACAACATATACATGACTTATATACATGAACTGAGGCCAAGCAATGCCTTTCCGTTCATCTAGCTATTTACATCATTAATCCAAAATCCATACATAATCATGCTTATAATCTTAACATAGCCATAACTAAGTTATAACTATCATAAACATGCTTAAATCTCAAACAAGGGTTAGGGTTTCAAGAGCTTTATACCTTCCTTGGAGTGTGTAAAGACCTTGCTAAGCTTTGCATAGTCCTTGTATACCCATAACCAAGCTTAGATCATCCTAGAAATCAAGAAAATCAAGAGTTGTTCTTGAAAATCACTATTCACCCTTGTCTTTGATGATTTCTTTGAAAATGGAAACAAAGGAATTTGGGCTTGAAATTTCTAGGAGATTAGTTTCTTGAATTATAGGACGCACCTTAAAATTTACAAGATCAAATGATGGTGGAAGCTTGGACTTTGGATTTGGAATTAAGCAAATAGCCGAATGGATGGAATAATGGGGGGAGGAGGAGTTTTGCTTGGTTGCTCTTGAAAATAATGCATAAAGTGATATGTTTAACATAATATCTCATCCTTGGTTGCTTTAATAAAGTGATGATGCATGGGGTGATGTATTTGGCAAGACAAGTGTTGAGTTTTGGATGGTGCTAAGGCTAACCAAGTGGTTGCTTGTAAAGTACTAGTTTAAATCTCTAAGCATGCTAGTTACTTTAAGCCACTTGGTTGCTAGATATTTATTCTAGTAGCTTGCACAATACTCTTGCTTCCTCTGCTTGTTTCTGTGTCCGGTTATTACCCGTTTCGATTGATCGTTCGTGAGAATATTTCACGGATTTCTAATTAGGGTTTACCGGGAATCCTCTTTAATATTAATACTTTCATTCTCCATCTTTCATTCTAACTTTCCAATTTATATTCCTTAAATCCATTCATTAAATACTTAAGGCTATCAGTGTCCAGGGAACTCTCGGAGAAAATAAAAGTGCGATTTTTCAGAATCCGACAGCTTTTACATACACTTATTTTCCCCCTGGATCACTAATACGAACTCGGAAATCCGTTCCGAATGCTTCTGTATAGTGTCGTCTCATATTATTATATACTCCCACCAAACACTATTCATTATGTATTCTTTACTTGTTCTCTTAGGGTGGTACAATTGTCCGTATTCTCTTTCGATCGTTCCTTAACCTTTTTACGGAACTACTGGATTAATCGTTATCGATCTGGATGACATGAGGGTATTCTCCTGCTTGAAATTGCCATATCTTATTCCCTTAGAAGATAGATTATTCTTACCTATGTTGTTACCCTTTAGCATCCTTCAAGACATAGAAATAATAAAGTCGAATTCCATTCATTCTTTCCAAATATCAATTATTACATTGTAGCCATAACCACTCCTCAGTGGTTTCCTACCTTCATTCTTAATTCAAATATAATAACATCCCAAAATATCAAATCCTCAAAGTTAATATCTCAATTCTTGGATTATAATAATATTTAATCCACTGTCCGGTCAAATATTATACCGAAAAAGAATTTGGAATTTCTGAATTCCGATCGTCTCTGCATTCACTTATTTCCTCCGCGTATTACTAATATGACTTCGAAACATCCATATCACGTCCCGTACATAGGGTGGCGTGAAAAGTTTTCCAACTTACAAAATCACTATTCATCCACCAAATTACTATGCACGTACAGGAAACACTATGCACGTACGGGAAACACTATACACGTACGGGAAATACTATGCACGTACGGGAAATACTATGCACGTACTCATTTCCCTTCAAGGATCCATTAGCTCCTTCCTGGATGGTAGATTATTCTTATCTAGGTTCTCAACCATCGAATTACTCTATTCTGACAATATACCAATGCATCAGGATCATTGTCCAAAGCAATATCCATTCATTACAATCATTGTTCTTTTAAACCACCATTCATTAGAGCTGGTGACCTTGTTGTCGGAATCATTGTTCTTCATTTTATCATTACTTAATAAAAAGTTTTAATTATATCCAAAATTTGGGGTTCTTACATCAATGGTATTGATCAAGACATGTTCGATAATGTCATCAACTGCACCACTACCAAGCAAGTGTGGGACACTATTCGAACACTCTGTGAAGGAACTGAGCAAGTCAGAGAGAATAAGAAACAACTTCTCATACAACAGTATGAACATTTTCACTTTAATACAGGTGAAAACTTAACTGATATATTTAGCAGGTTTCAAAAACTGTTAAATGGGTTAAAGTTTTATGGAAGAGTGTATGAAACCAAAGACTTCAACCTAAAATTTCTGAGGTCTTTACCCAAAGAATGGAAGCCAGCTACAAAGACTATACACTTGAGAGACTGTATGGAATTCTAAAGACATATGAGCTCGAGTTGCAACAAGATGAAGAAGTTGAAAAGAGCCAGAAGAAATGTGGAAATGTAGCTTTGGTGGCCAATATTCCAACCAACCAAGATGGAGAGAAGATGAAGGATGTAGAAGCCACACCAAGTCAAAGAACTTGTGAAGGTGGAGCTGGAACTAGCAAAGGCAAAGGCAAGACAATCGAAGAGGTTGATGCATTGAGTGATGATGAATCTGAAGACCTTGATGAATACTTGGCATTTCTGTCAAAGAGGTTTTCAAAGTTAAGATTCAAGAAGAATTCAGCAGGAGCCGGCCAATTCAAGAAAAGCTATCAACCTAACAAGGGCATGGTTGAAAGGTCAAAGATCAAATGTTATAGTTGTGGAATTGCTGGCCACTTTGCCAGTGAATGCAGAAAATCCAAAGCTGAGAATGAAAAGAAATAGTTTGAGACTGTCGATTACAAAAAGAAATACTTTGACCTTCTCAAGCAAAAGGAGAGAGAATTCGTATCTAGAGATGATGATTGGGCAGCTGGAGGAGACTCAGATGCACAAGAAGAGTTTATCAATCTTGCACTTATGGCAAATGAAAATGATGAAGAGGCTAGTTCAGCAAGCAACCAGGTATACTCTACAAATCTAACTGAGCTTTCCAAAGATGAATGTGCTAATGTTGTTGATGAAATGTCTAATGAATTGTACAACATGCATGTTACATTGAAATCACTTAATAGAGAAAACAACAAGATTAAAGATCTGAATGCTAGGTTAGGTGATTGGAATACTCTGTTAGAGACACAATTAATTGATTTTGAAACAATGAGAAGAGATTACCAGGATGCAAAAGATAAATTACTTGAGGCTTTGAATAGAGAAGATTGTTTAATAGAACAGTTAAAAAAACAACAGGATTTAATTGCTAAGTGGGGAGGATCAAAGGCTAAAACTGAAGAAATTTGCAATACGCAAGGAATTGATTCTTTCTGTAAAATAGCAGAAGAAAAGTTAGAAGTTGATGGGGAGGTTGCATCAGACAGTGACTCAATGGATTAGAAATGTTCATTGGAGTCCAAGACTATTAGCAATGCAACCCTGATTAGATGACATAAGAAGTATGGCCCTGTAAGCAAAAACTTTGTATTGGGAGAGTGTAGCAAAACCAAGTCAATTGAACAAGGAAACATAGGCAACTTGTTCATCAAGAAATTGAAGGATAAGTTAGAAAAGACTGAACCTAAGGCTAAGGCTAGTAAGAAGAATAAAAATGGCAAGGTAGGGATTACCAAACACAGTAACTACACTCCTGATAAGTATGCTCCCAGAAAGGAATGTGTGAATTGTGGTAGTGCTAATCATTTATCTGCCAACTGTAAATCTGTTAAGAATGCTTCTGTGCCTAGTATGCCTAAGTCTGTGCCTATGCTGCCATGAATGCTATGCCAAATATGTTTGTCCAGCGTGCTCATGCATCTAGTCATTATACTAACATGCCATTCATGCATAATCCATATTACAATGCTTATAATATGCCTCGGTTGCCATGGATGATGAATAACATGTTTGCACAGACTATGCCTAATTGTACATCTAGTTTTAATGCATATGATCATGTGAAACAACCTGCTTTTCAGAGACCTACACCAAGAGTTAAGATTGATTTAACTCAACTAGAATCCTTGGATGGTAAGGGTTTGAAAAATAGGAGAAAGGCTAACAAGGCAGGACCCAAGGAAACTTGGGTACCAAAATCAACTTGATTTGATTTTGATGTGTGTAGGGAGACAGAAAGAATCTCTGGTATCTTGATAGCGGCTGTTCCAGACACATGACTGGAGATTCTACCATGCTCACAAAGTTTGAGGAGAGAGCTGGCCCTAGCATTACCTTTGGAGACAACAGCAAAGGATAAACTAGAGGATATGGCTTGATTTCATACGAAATGTGTCATTGAAGAAGTAGCACTGGTTGATGGATTTAAGCATAACTTGCTGAGTATCAGTTAACTATGTGATAAAAATCAAAATGTGTGGTTCACATCTGAAGCTTGTGTTGTTTTCAAGAAGAACGACAACAAGGTAGTGATGACAGGAAATAGAAAAGGGAATGTGTACATTGTTGATTTCAAATCAACAAGTGCCAACTCTGCTACATGCCTCTTCAGCAAGGCAAGCATGGATGAAGGATGGCTTTGGCACAAAAGATTGTCACACTTAAATTTTAGAGCCATGAATGAATTGGTCAAAAAGGATTTGGTCAGAGGCATTCCAAAATTGGAGTTCTCCAAGGATGGACTATGTGATGCTTGCCAGAAAGGGAAGCAGAAGAAAGCCTCTTTCAAAAAAAGTCATTGTCTTCAATCGATCAACCCTTACAGCTTCTGCACATGGATCTGTTTGGACTAGTCAATGTATTGTTGATAGCTAACAAGAAATATTTTCTTGTAATTGTTGATGAATCTCCAAGTTCACTTGGACCTTCTTTCTGTCTTTGAAAGATGAGGCATGTGAAATCATTATCAAGCATATCAAGACAATCAACAACAATCAAATCTTCAAAGTAAGAAGAATTAGAAGCGACAATGGAACTGAGTTCAAGAATTCTGTGCTAAGAAAGTTCTATGAAGAAGAAGAAATCACTCAAGAATTCTCTGCACCAAGAACACCTCAACAAAATGGTGTAGTGGAGAGAAAGAACAGAACCCTTATTGAAGCTGCAAGGACTATGCTTGAAGAATCAAAGTTTCCAACATATTTTTGGGCTGAATCTATTAATACTACATGCTACACTCGGAAAATATCTTTGATCAACCAAGCAAAAGGCATGACACCTTACCAACTATTCAAAGGCAAGAAGCCAACAATTAACTTTCTGCATATCTTTGGATGCAAATGCTTTGTATTGAAAAACTATAGTGAGAACCTTGGGAAATTTGATTCAAAGGCAGATGAAGCTATTTTTGTTGGATACTCAGCTGGAAAATCTTACAGAATCTACAACCTAAGACTTAACATTGTTATAGAATCCATACATGTTGGACAAGAAAATATCTGGCCTTGTAGATGAAGGTTTTCATGAGTCTCTCTCTTTCGAGAATGAGACAAGTGGTGAAGAAAATGAAGATGATGATGAAGAGAGGATAATGATGGGTGTAGAGAACAGACATGGACCATCAAGTGAAGTGAAGAATGGACCAACTGTAGAAGTGCAACTCACACCATCTGATGAAGATCATGTTGAAGCATCTGTTGAGGATCAAAGAGAAATATCTGTTGACAACTCTGTTAGAACTCCACTCTACACGAGGATCATACACTCAGGGGGAGCTTCTCACAGTCAATACTCAATAACGAATCAAAATGGTCAACATTAAGAAAATGAAGTTACCTCATCAAGATCAAGCTTGCCACCACAAAGAAAATGGACTAAGGATCACCCTTTTGAGCTGATAATTAGTGACTCCAATGCAAAAGTCCAGACTAGGAAAGCAACTCGAGAAGAATGCTTGTACAGCAGCTTTCTTTCTAAAGAGGAACCTAAGAAGGTTGAAGATGCTCTTCTAGATCCAGACTGGGTTTTAGCAATGCAAGAGGAGCTAAACCAGTTTGAAAGAAATAAAGTATGGACACGTGTACCCAAGCAAAAAAGACAAATCAGTGATTGACACTAAGTGGGTATTCAAGAACAAGATGGACAAAAATGGCATAGTCACAAGGAACAAAGCTAGACTAGTTGCCAAAGGCTACTGTCAAGAAGAAGGAATTGACTTTGAAGAAACCTTAGCACCAGTGGCAAGGTTAGAAGCAATCAGAATCTTCCTAGCCTATGCAGCTCATGCCAATTTCAAGGTCTATCAAATGGATGTCAAGAGTGCTTTTCTAAATGGTATTCTAGAGGAGGAGGTGTATGTTAGTCAACCTCCTGGCTTTGAAGATCCAGACTTTCCAGAATATGTTTACTACTTGCTCAAGGCACTCTATGGCCTGAAGCAAGAACCTAGAGCCTGGTATGACACTCTTTCACAGTTCCTTATTGAGAATCACTTCATCAGAGGTACTGTAGATAAGACTCTCTTTTATAGATCTGTCAATGGCTTTATGATACTTGTCCAAATTTATGTAGATAATATAATATTTGGGTCTACAGATGAGAAGCTTTGCAAAAGGTTTGCCAAACTTATGCAAAGTAAATATGAAATGAGTACGATGGGTGAATTAACTTATTTTCTTGGTTTACAAGTTAAACAAGTAAATGAGGGAATTTTTATAAGTCAAACAAAATATGTTTTTGATCTATTAAAGAGGTTTGACTTAGCAGACTGCTCTTTTGCAAAAACACCCATGGCCACTGCCACCAAGCTTGAACTGTATACTAAGGAAAAGAAGGTGGACATTTCAAGCTATAGAGGCATGGTTGGATCTCTTTTATATTTAACTGCTAGTAGACCTGATATTATGTTTGATACATGTTTATGTGCTAGATTCCAACCTGATCCTAGGGAATCTCATTTAGTAGCTATTAAAAGGATTTTCAGGTATCTCATGGGGACACCAAACCTTGGCATTTGGTTCCCTAGAGATTCTGGCTTTAATCTAATAGGCTATTCAGATGCAGATTATGTAGGTTGTAAGTTGGATAGAAAAAGTACCATAGGCACCTGTCAATTTCTAGGAAAGAAGTTGGTCTCTTGGTTCAGTAAGAAGCAGAATTCAGTTTCAACTTCAATAGAAGAAGCTGAGTATATTGCAACAGGAAGTTGTTGTGCACAGTTTCTATGGATGAGGAATCAACTGCTTGACTATGGAGTTAAGGTTGATAAAATCCCAATAGTCTGTAATAACACTAGTGCAATTGCAATTTCTGAGAATCCAGTGCAACATTCAAGAACCAAGCACATAGACATCCGATACCATTTCATCAGAGAGCATGTGATGGAAGGTACTGTGGAACTACATTTTGTTCAAAGTGAGAAACAATTAGCAAATATCTTTACCAAAGCTCTGGATGAAGCAACCTTCTCAAGGCTGGTAAGTGAGCTTGGTATGTTGAACTTCTCATAATCTTCAATATCTGTTCAATTTGTTGCAGCCAGTGAATTTTGTTCTCTGGATTTTATTTGATTATTTGCATGATTACTCTGGAGATATTGAACAATTAATTTCCTAGAGATATCGAATGAATATGTGTACCTGTTTGAGTTGTCGAATGGATATTATGCTTGAGATATCGATCAACTAATCTTCTAGAGATATCGAACTAGTCTTCTAACTAGAGATATCGACTAGTCAAAGGTTGCGAGATATCGAATCAGTAATTGTTCAGACAAATCGAATGGTCAGTATTTGAGATGTCGAAAGGAATAATTAATTGTTGATATTATTTAATTGTTTTATCTTTAATCCAGAATACTCGAATGCTTTGTGTACTCTGTACTCTAAAATTATTTGTCTCGAGTCGATTAGACTTAAGCTGTCAGACGTAAATGATTTTGGAACAAATATCACACATAATATTTTACTTTTTATCTTTTCTAAATGATCTGTCAGGATTAGTATAGGACACCGTGATTCTCTTTTGCATGCGTTAGTGTGTATTTAAGAGGTGTGACCTTTGCTTAACCTTGCACCCGATTATTTCCTAGATATTAAGTCGTGTCTTTAGGACTTCTGGGCTTATAAATAGGAAGAGGTAGACATCATTTAGACTCACACTTAACAAAAACAAAACCCTTTCTCCTTTCTTCGTGAAAATCTTTCAACCAAAATGACAAAGAGCATCTTGAAAGTTTTCGTCAAAAAGTTCGAAGCCATGCCGTTCTACGCCAAGGTCCTGGCCCTCCAGGAGAAAATAGATGAGCTTCTCGCCGAGGAGGAGAAGTCCCTCGATGCCATGAGAGCAGCGTTGGAGGTTCTCCGGGCGCGCAACCGGGAGGACTCTGTTGAAGACCCAGCCAAGGCCGCCTAGACGGTGTAGGTGGAGGGGGTCTTAGTTTAAGTTTTTGTTTAAGTTTGTTTTTTTTTAATGGTCTTTTGACCATTGTTAATGTAATTTTTTTTAATGAAATGAAGGTTCCATCTATTTTTATCTTGTTGATTCTATTGTTATGATCTACTTGCATGTCTTTTTAGAACGAGTTGCTGATTAGATTATGTCTCGATTTACATAGAACACTTAGATAAGATTAAGTTGGACTGTCCTTGAATCACCTAATTTGTCTTAATAATCTGATCCCTGCGAATTAGTTTTTCTTAAGTCAACTTACGCGTATTTTTTGTGACGCCCCCAAATTCGAGGTCAGAGATTCAGGTCGTCACGTCACCATCCAACCATATCATACTTGTATTAACTTTACAACTCAACAATACATCCATCCAGACCTCAATCTTACACACAAACAAGTTAGAGCCTCAGAAACGATAATCAAAAGTAACACTAAATATTACAATTCATCTGTACAATCCAGATTCTTACGCAATTCCACTTATACAACTACACTTGAAGACAAGTCTTACTATTACAGTTGAAAACCTATCAGACTTACTCTGTAGTATTTATCTGGAACTAAATCATCTCCGGGGTAAATCTTCTACTCCTCTTCTGCTGGTGCGGAGTTAACCGACCAAATTCTTCTCTTTCTGAAAGTTTTTATAAAGCAAGAATGAGCTACATAATGCTCAACAAGTTCACCATTTTGAAAAATAATAATGTGGTTTATTTCGAAAACATTCCCAACTGTATGGGTATATATCTCAGATTTCAAAACGTAACTGGACAATATATATGTCCGAGTTTGAATAAAACATCTACACTCACTAAGGAGCTTTAAGAATAACATATGAACCCTTTATAAGGTTCCCATTTCAATATATCTCAAGTTTGAAAATATATACATATGAGTATATCATTTTCGGCAAAACACTCTATGATTAACATACTGTACAGGGAATACATCATTGCAAACCTCTTTCCTTCCATTAGCTTAGAAGGTTTCTCATACAAAAACATTTCATTCTTTGAAACAATTGCAAGAGTGCACTAACACGTGCCAATCTTTACAGAAAATCTTGCAGTTCTAGATACTGCACGATGTCAATATTTTTCTTATCAAAAACCACACTATCGGTAACTTGGCACTTAGGCCCAAGAAGCAGTGTTTGAGTATTTTTCCAAAGTGGAGGATGGGACTGGAAGAAAACATAAAAACCTGACAAGGATTGACGATGATCAGTTGCCACATCCAAGTCCAATAATCTGCGGGTCTTCTCTACCGGTAGAAGGATAGAAACTACATCTGTAACTATCCCCGGGTGAAAACTACATCCGTAATCACCCTCGATGAAAACTACATCCGTAATCATCCTTCGGCAACACCTGGGCCAGAATAATAATTGATGGACCGCCTGGCTCACGGCCGCTTACACATCCCGTGAATCGTTCGTCAACGGTTCCCACACCTGCCAGAGTCCCTTTTTCTTTTTCTTTTAAAAAAACTTGATTTTGATTGAAAACTGAGTAATTGAGGTCCGACATCAGTCGACCGATGATTCTTGAAATCACACAAGAAGCAAACCTGACCGGGGGTTTTCGAAAATGTTTTGAGTTCGAAAGAGTTCGAGTTTGAAAGTGCTAAAGGTATCTTGGATTAGCTTTGTCTTTAAAATAATGAACAATAATTAATAAATGATATTTTAAGATTTAATATTAATAATTAATAAAATAATTATTTAATTAAATAAGCTTTTAATCCAAGATGGGTATTTTGAGTATTTACGAAGATATAAAAATAATTACTTGAGTATACGATACTCCCCGAATGACCCTTCGGGTTTTCGCAATTTAATTACGATATAATAATATACCGCTCCCCGGTCAATAGTATATATGGACCGCTACGACCTCTATTGCTAGAGTCGTTGTCCGAAGAAAACATTTCATTCTAAGTTCAAGGGGTGCAAACATATATGTACTTATACATCTCAATTTCATCGATACTTCGATAAACATAAACATTTGATATGATTGAAAACTACAAACACAACAGTGAAAGTCCTTGTATATGTAAGTTTTGAAAAGTAAACTTGCCTTGGTGAGGTTGGGGTGGTCGAGCTTGCGGAGTGGAACGATCTATACATAATCAATAGCCGATCGTTAGTACCTTAACAATATCCCTTTAATTGCGGGGTTTTAAGGGATACAAAATTAACTTAATGACTTCGTCTTATGACTCTCTAGCCCCACTATAGGTTCATGTCATCAATCGATTAAGCTCACCACTTATTCGACTTAATTTGGTTACCATATCCGAATCACATCCATTACCCCTAAAATTACACTCCACTTACGACTTTTTTCCTTGCGCGAATTTTACTCTAGCATTTTTATAAAATCGAAAAATACATATTTTAATCCAATTCTTTTTGGGTATCTTTCCCCACTGCATTTAATAGCTTCTCTAATTTTTCCATGATCCTCTTTAGGGGTTTAAACAAGGTTCACAAGGGGACCATTTAGTGCAGTCCGGAATCCAGAAACACATTTCACTTCTCAGGCCATAACTCAAAATCTATACATCACCTAGTCATGAACCTTATATTTGTGGAAACTACATTCAAATACCTTTCCAACAATATATATTAGGACCTCAGGGGACAAGATTTGGGGGTTCAAAACCCTCTTACAAGACAGTTCAAGTTCCTGGAAAAATCTCAGCATGCTTATATCACTTATCCATTCAAGAATCTTACATACACATCACATCCATCATCTAAACCACCAAGATCATACTTTAAAACATACATGGAGTTACATACACTAACCACAAGCTTAAAAATCACAACCACAACACTTAAACTCAAGATCTACATCATCCATAACTTATATGTCCAAGATTGACACTAACATCCATGGATCTAACATTAAACACCATAAATAATTCATGGCCAAGAGGGGTTAGAGTTTTATACCTTCTTGATGTTCTTACAATCTCAAACAAGCTTGGTTAACCTTGGGGAAGCCTTACTCTATGCTCACCATCTTCAATCTCACCAAAGAAATCAAGAACATGGAAGTGGGTTTCCTAACTCGAAAAACACGCCCCAAAGATCAGCCAAAACGAAGCCCTTGCACTCGTTTCCTGGTCGAGGCTCCTGAATGAAAGTTGTAGAGCGTCTTAACAGCTTTCTAACCATATAAAGAACAAAAAATTTCATTGAGTAATGAAGGCTCTAGGCCCGTTTTACTGAGAGGGTGTTCTGCTGGGCAGAATGGTTTTGTTCTTGGTTTTATGTTCTAATAATGCCATACACTTGATATATATCTATTTTTGGTTGGATGCATCTCATCCTTGCTAGGTGGCAACCTCTCATTGGCTCCTCTAGATTTCTTATCCACTTAAATTGCAACCAAGTCCTTTGCTAATTGCAACCAAGTCCTTGTCTCTTGTTTCTTGCACTTAAGTCCTTTTGTTTTATTTTCTTTTCCACCGCTTTGATTTCCTTGTCGTTTCTTGAATAAAATAAATACGTTACAACTTATACGTTGCATATTATTGCTCTAATATAGCACAATACCTCGAACGAATATAATTCCAACATCCCTTGTTTATTTCTCTTTATCTCAGAAAACATTCTCCCGATTTCTCAAGCATTCTCTTTTCTCAATTCTAGGAGTTTATTCTCAATCCTTTTTCCCTCTCATAATATATCCTTCCTTGGACTCTTAATATACCATATCCTTAATACATGATTCGTTCGCTCAATCGCTTAATCTCATTGTAAAGTTTCAGCGGTTTCTAGAACGTTTGTTTCACTTCCTCAGTGGTTTTCGTTCCAAATTCTCTAATCACTTATAATAAAATTCCAAAATATTAACTCCTCAATTCCTCAAATTAAATATCTCATCTCTTGATATTACTGATATATAATTCACTGATCGGTCAAATATTACACGAAAATAGAATTTGGAATTTCTGAATTCCGATCGCATTTACATACACTTATTTACTCCGTAGATTACTAGTATAACTTCGGAATATCCACACTACGTCTCGTACATAGGTAGCATGAAAAATTTTCTTAATCCTCAAAATCACTATTCATCCACCAAATCACTATTTATTGATGCACTTCATCATAATAGGAAAAGTTTTAATTCTACCGAAATTTTGGGTTCTTACATTTTTGATTTTTTTTTTGTGATTTGGCACACATTTCATTAAGTTATCTTTAATCTAATCAGGATGTTTTGAACTCATTTGAATCATACTGAATAGATTTGGTAACTTAAATATTATTTATGATGTTTTAATTCTAAATTCACACTGTCCTCTAACCCTAAAAGTGAGCCTTAAAAGCTACACAGTTGCATAGTTTTATGTCCCATTGCAGTACTCCAAAGGACTTAAACTCACAACAGAGGATGATGATGATGAAGTGATGGTGTTGACAATGCAAACTTGGTTATTGCATCAACCAGGTTCTCCAATGTTGTCATGTGCCATGTGTAACACACTTAGAATTAGGGCTTAATTTAAAAATAACTAGTCTACACTCTGTCTTAAAACAGGACTTATTAGTTAACTTTAAACACATGAATAAGTACTCTTTATAATTGCTGATTGAACTCAGGTTTCAAATTGACTAACTATGGCATTAGGATTAAGTGCAACATGATTGCAGTTTCTTACAAGAATATTCTTAACGATGTCTGCAAAATTGCTTCTTTTTCCTAAGTACAGCTTCAAGCAAACAGTCAATTTCAATCAAGACAAATGGTGTCCTACATTTCTAAGAAAATAAACCTTCATGTGGAGAAGGCTCTTACAGCAGTACACCTAGCCAAGGTATTGAGTTCTCTCTCATCAGCATATCTCTTTATTGTCCTAAAATCTTTGCCTTGATTTGCTAAAATGAGAATTGCTGGAATGTCCCCCAGATTCTCTACCCAATTAGCACACCATATATTCACAGTCTTCCATCTTTAAAACCTCCTCTACAGTTTCTCAATAAACTGTAGTTGACAATTCTTGTAAATCTTAACTTGAGGGGAGTGATCAGGAGGAAATTGAGGGTGAGGGAAGTGGTGAACATCAATTTGGAAACTTCTATAAATGAGAAGATTCAGCCCCACTCATGGACACCTAATTTGGAAACTGAAGCACTTCATTACCAACTCCAAACACTCTTGATTCTTCACTTCTTTTCATGAAGAAGCCAACAATCAACTTTTCGTTCACTAAGTTTTCTCTAAAACAACTTACTGAACTCCTATTTCTGTTTGGAACATCATTGATAATATCTAATTCTCTTCAATCTATGTGAAATCTCATGGTTTCTCTTTAGGATTGAGGGAAGGGAGTGAAAAACAGGAGAGGCCTGGTTGCTCCAGGGCAAAAGGTGAGTTGTATTCAAGAGTGGTCTCCTATTTCTTCCAGGAGAGCAAAAGGAGAGATTGAGTACCCCTTTAGAAATGGAAGGTGAGTTGTGAGAAGTGAGCCAGGATGAGATCCTGATATAAAAATAGAGAGATTAAAGAGAGAAAATTTTAATGCAAATTCTAGTTTCTCATCCTAACTACTACTACTACTCAGATCTTGCTGATAACAAAAAAGGGGGGAGAAGTTACTCAGCTACTCAACTAGGGGACTCGACACTTGACCAGATTTTTCCCTTCAATATTAAAAGAAAGTCTTTTTCCTCATGTTTCAACAAAGGGGGAACAAAGGGGGAGAAGGGTACCTTCAGACCGATCAGCAAGTGAAGAAACAGAATAGACTCTCAGGATAAATGCTATACATAGGGGGAGCAAGTCTAAGTACTCAAGTGGAGTAAGTAGTACAATCCAGAAACTGTGTCAAAGAAGCTTGATCAATATCTTCTGTACTGCAGAAAGAAAAATATGAAAGAGTGGTTTTTGTTATCATCACTCTCTGGATTTATGTTCTTTTCTCAAAGACATAAATAGGGGAGATTGTTAAGTCATATATGTTTTTAGATGATGATAACAAATACCACAATGAAGAAAATGAATCAGGGAAATGAAGCTGACAAATAAATCAGGATGCTAGCTGAAATGCAGATCAAAAAAAGCTACATCTTGTGAATGAGACTCTGCAAACAGTTAGGAATTATTTCTGTAACAAGCCATAACATGCTACAATCAGATATCTGTAATCAGAAGAGAGTTTGCCATAACCATGCAGGTACGTTCGAGAAGTCAAGAAAAGATGAGTTTGAGAAGTCATTCGAGAACTCTAACAAAAATGGTTTATTCGAGAAGTCCTAGTTCGAGAAGTCAGATTGTTCTGTTCGAGAAGTCTGTAACAATCACTATTCGAGAAGTCTATTCAAAAGGCTATTCGAGAAGTCATTCGAGAACTCATAAAGGAACTACTCGAGAAGTCATCATTCGAGAACTCAAGTTTCATCTGTTCGAGAACTCAACCTGGCTTCTTAATAATTCCAGAGTTCTCTAAAGGAACATATCGAATGAAGATTTAAACCCAGACTTACTTTGCAACCCGTGACTTATAGGCAGTGATCAATTACACAGAGGATGTTACGAGTAGGGAGTCAAATTGTAGATATTTGAAGGCTCAAACTCTTCCAAGTGAAAGGTGAAATCAATCACTGTTTATTCGACTTCAAGGGCAACAATAAGAGTGGAAGCAACCTCCAACATGATTACACTACTACTGAAGAATTCGAAGGATATCATGATAAACGCATAAAGATCAGCCGTTATATTTGGGAGGTTTAAGCACAGTTCAATAAGCAGAAAAGCTTATTGACTTTCAAAAAGATTATCTTTTTTTATTAAAGTTAGTTTCAGAGCAAAGCTCCAAAGCAAAAAGATCTTTTTCATAAAGCATCACGTGGGCTTGGAAGCTAAGTCATTTCAAGAACTTAGTACCTTTTGAAGAAAGAAACATACACTGACTTGAAGCATGTTGGGATTGTCCAAATCAAGGAGAGAAGACTTTCAAGATAATTCCAGAAATGGCTACCACTTCGAGAATGTGTGTGTGACAAGTTATACCAGAAATGTATCATAACATTTCACGTAGTTTTACTTGTCTTCATATAGTTTAAATAAGTTGTATGAGCAGCATAGTTTTAGTAGAGAAGAAAACACTGATCACAAGGCTAGTAGCTTTAGGTTTTCTTGTAAACACTAAAACATTGTAACCCGCAGCTGTGTATTCTTACGCAGAGAATTATCTTCAAATACAACCATCGGGTGGACTAAGCAACAAATCTAACCCACCTGAGATTTTTTATATCTCGTGTTGTATGTGTCTTAGATAATTTGTTTATCTTGTTTTCTTAGTGTTCTCATAACAATCTGTCTTAGACCTCACCAGTTTAAAAGAATTTAGTTGAGATTGTATTCAACCCCCCTTCTACAATCTCGTGATGCTTAACTAGGAAATAACAGTATGATTCCCAAATTTTAGGACACTAATCAAGATTAATGTATATAATAATTGTTTTCTTACCCCTTGCATGTGATCTGATTGTGTTTAGAGTTTTAAAAGAATATTCAGGTACTCGATTAAAATCAAGTGTAGTTAAAAAAATTTATTCTAATAGACAAATGATTCACACCCATTTCACACCCATTTTAAATTTGTCTTTCGAATGTAATTGTAGAGAAATTAGAACCATATGAACCATAATGTTCAAATTAAATTAGGTGCATTAATGATCATTATTGTTGTGCATATACAACCCATGTTTATCTTGACATAAAATATTCTTGATCTATTTAATTAATAAAAGATTACAAGAAAAAAGTTAACTGTTGGATGAGACGGAAAGGATGGCATAGATTTAATCTACGAATCTACAAGTAAAACTGGTTTTCGTTAAACTTCCGCCTATAGATATACAAAAATACATAACAAAATTATCATAGGAATTATGATTTATTTAATAAAAAAAATAGAGATTAATTTAGTTATGAAGTGTATGTGGTTTTAAAGTAAGCTACTGAAAATTTATAACATGTTGATTAATAAAAAAAATTATAGATTATGGAAAAAAAAGATACACCTGAGTATAAAATTAAAATATTTCATGTGTTATATATCTTCTTTTTATTTGCCCGAGAGTCGGGAAGTAGCACTACAATGGATTAGGAAGTAAATGGAGACACGTGAATATAAGATATTAAATGCTTTCACACATCACATAGCATTTTTTTATGCGAGATTAGGTAGTAGCATTAAGTTATTTCGTGCCAACAAAACTAGTCAAATGTTGTAAAGTTGAGTATAATGGGGTATTTGTGGAAACTTTTTTCTAGAATAAATCGACTTATTTTAAGATAAAGTTAAAGATTCCTAACTTTTTTCTGAAAAAAGTCAACTTTTTTTGAAACTTATAGAATCTCAAACATACATTAAATACTTGTATAAAAAAAAATTTATCAAAATATGAAATTTTTACCCGAAAATAAGTCCAAAAGAACTTATTATAAGTTTAGCCAAACAGCCCAAATATCTTAATTGTACTTTTCACTACAAGTAAAGATCTCGCTAAAGATCTTTACTGAAAAATGGTGATAAATGGAAAGCTGATGCCTGAGACAATTAATGATATATGCTACCAAGATTCAACATCTCAATCACATTCCCCCAAGCATTTTGAAATGCACCCCAGACTTTAAAATCCACACCCCAAATCATTACAACCATTACATATCATCTTTTATTTACATGTAGGGTTAGATTCAAATTAGAACTTTATTCTAATTTAGAAACTTAGAACTGATATAAGCCTTAGATATATACATAATCAATGGCTCATTTCGTTCCTCTACAATTAGGGTTGTAAATGAGTCGATACGGACACGAACGGTTCGGTGTCTTGTTCAAAAAAAGTTCGATTTGAGTTCGGTTCGATTTGTAAACGAGTCGAACATGAACACGATTTTGAGGTTCGTCTCGTAAATGAGCTGAATCTGAACATGACATAGTTTGACTCAAAAGTTTGCGAACAAGTTCGATTATATAGTTCATGAACCACATTCATTAATATGGTTCATGAATAATTTTGTGCACAAACTTCGTACATATATATATATATATATATATATATATATATATATATATATATATATATATATATAGGGTCTTGTTCTAATAGAAACTAACTTTAGAATAAAAACTAGAAACTAAACCTAAATTAAATATTTCAAGCTAATCTAATGACCAAATTAGGGGTACTCCAATACAAAAAACGTTTAAAATTATTGTCTCTATTCAACAAAAATATAAAAAAAATAAAAAAAATTTAAAAAAAAGTTACTGTTCACGTGATGACGTGGCACGTGAACAGTAACTTTTTTTAAAAAAAAAATTTTTATTTTTTTTTATATTTTTTTTGAATAGAGCCAAGAATTTTAAACGTTTTTTGTGAAGGTGCCCCTAGCGGGGCCATTAAAATAAATGAAATATAATTTATTTAGTGTAGGTTTCTAGTTTCTATTCTAAGGTTGGTTTCTATTTGAACGCTAGCCTATATATATATATATATATATATATATATATATATATATATATATATATATATATAATTCTAGTTTCTATTCTAAGGTTGGTTTCTATTTGAACGCTAGCCTATATATATATATATATATATATATATATATATATATATATGTATATATATGTCTTTGCTCCATACAGAACACTCTTATATAACAAACAACAAAGAACACCTTAGATCTATTAGATCCTTTGGCCCCGCCAGGGGCACCCAATACAAAAAATTGTTATTTTTTTACCCTCTATCAAGCCTGCAAAAAAAATTGAAAATTACTGTTCACTGATGACGTCATGATGACGTCATCAATGAACAGTAAATTTCCAAAAAAAAAAAAAATTTTCTGGTTTGCTAGAGGGTAAAAAAAATAATAAATTTTTGTATTGGGTGCTATGACGGAACTCTTAAATTATATTAGATATGAGGTGTTCTTTATTGTTTGTTATATAAGGTGTTTGCTATAGAGTGTGCAACTCTATATATATATAGGCAAGTGCTCAAATACAAACCACTTTTAAAATACAAACCTACAAACCAACACTAAATTAATTATATTTCATTTATTCTAAGGTTCCCGCCAAGGGTACCTTCACAAAAAATGCTTAAAATAATTGGCTCTATCCATAAAAAAAAAAAAAAAAAAAAAAAAAAAAAAAAAACTTGCCGTGGAAATGCGAAGCATTTAAGACAGTAAACGGATGAGTTAGGTAGTCATGAGGGCCGAAGGCTCTCGACACACCCGTCAATCGTCTATTGCCTTTACCATTGATTGCCATTCCTTACAACTTTAGAATGATAAAGGCGCGAAGCGCCGTACAAGAAGGTGCGAAGCACCGTTAACCAGTGAAATCCACTGCCACGTCATCACGTGAACAGTGAATTTTTTTTTTATTTTTTTATTTTTTTGTTAGATAGAGCCAATTATTTTAAGCATTTTTTGTATTGGGGTACCCCTAGTTTGGTCATTAGATTAGCTTGAAATATTAGATTATGCTTGGTTTGTAGGTTTGTATTTTAAGGAGGTTTGTATTGGAGTAGCCCCCTATATATATATATATATATATATATATATATATATATATATATATGGTCATACTCTAATAGAAACCACTCTTAGGCTAAAAACTAGAAACTTAATAAAAAAATTTCTAAATCGCGTCGGAATATAGCACATATGGTATGCAAACTGATCGTTAGGAGATGGAGAAAAATACAGTGAAGTTAAATTTCAAAAAAAACTTACCGATAGGCGGAAAATATCAAATTAAAAATGGAGGGAATTAGGTGGGATTGTGTATGTGAGGGTGTATTTAGGGCCTGTTTGGCATCTCATATAGCTGGGAGCTTATGGCTTATAAGCCCATAAGCACTTATGGGAGGTGTTTGTCAAAATAAGTTTTAGCTCAACTTATAACTTATAAACCCATAAGTTGAATGTTAAGAATCCTTAACTTTAAACTTATAACTTATAACTTATTCTCGATATACGCAATATATAATATCCTTCAAATCTTCAAAACCATATATCTCTCGATTCGTTCATTAGAAAATTGATATGTATATATCAAATTTTCCTATTCATCGAAATCTATCCATTGATATCCACTGTTATATATAAAAAACAAATATTTTGAAAATTATAAAAAACAGTTAACTTATAAGTTCTAATTTACCCAAACAGTCTACTAATTATAAGTTCTAATTTACCAAACACTCTACTGACTGCTCTACTTATCACTTATATGACATAAGTGATTATAAGTCATAAACTACTTATTTTAAGATACCCCAAACATACACTTAATTTGTGTGTGATGCCCTTAGCGGGACCATTAGATTAGATTAATCCAAAGGCTAAGATTAATTTTTAGTTTCTATTTTAATTTTGGTTTCTATTTGATCTCTAGCATATATATATATATATATATATATATATATATATATATATATATATATATATATATATATAAGTGCTCAAATACAAACCACTTTTAAAATACAAACCTACAAACCAACACTAAATTAATTATATTTCATTTATTCTAAGGTTCCCGCCAAGGGTACCTTCACAAAAAATGCTTAAAATAATTGGCTCTATCCATAAAAAAAAAAAAAAAAAAAACTTGCCGTGGAAATGCGAAGCATTTAAGACAGTAAACGGATGAGTTAGGTAGTTATGAGGGCCGCAGGCCCTCGACACACCCGTCAATCGTCTATTGCCTTTACCATTGATTGTCATTCCTTACAACTTTAGAATGATAAAGGCGCGAAGCGCCGTACAAGAAGGTGCGAAGCACCGTTAACCAGTGAAATCCACTGCCACGTCATCACGTGAACAGTGAATTTTTTTTTATTTTTTTTTATTTTTTTATTTTTTTTTGTTGGATAGAGCCAATTATTTTAAGCATTTTTTGTATTGGGGTACCCCTAGTTTGGTCATTAGATTAGCTTGAAATATTAGATTATGCTTGGTTTGTAGGTTTGTATTTTAAGGAGGTTTGTATTGGAGTAGCCCCCTATATATATATATAGGCCTTTGCTCCATACAGAAAACTCTTATATAACAACCAACAAAGAACACCTTAGATCTATTAGATCCTTTGGCCCCGCCAGGGGCACCCAATACAAAAAGTTGTTATTTCATCATGACGTCATCAATGAACATTAAATTTTCAAAATTTATTTTTTGCTAGTTTGCTAGAGGGTAAAAAAATAACAACTTTTTGTATTGGGTGCTACGACGAAACTCTTAAATTATACTCCCTCTGTCCCCCTTGGTTCTTTACCTTGGGGGACGTAATTCTGGCACGGATTTTAAGGTGCATTTTGCGGATAGTTTCATAACTTATTTTTAAAATTTTCTTTTTTGTATAAAAATAGAATTGTTCTATTTTTATACAAAAAAAGAATATTTTAAAAATAAGTTATGGAACTATACTTTTTAAAAGCCTTAAAATGCGTGTCAAGCAGTGGAAAAAAAAATTTAAAGAAATGAGAGGGAGAGAGGGAGTATTAGATATGAGGTGTTCTTTATTGTTTGTTATATAAGGTGTTTGCTATGGAGTGCAACTATATATATATATATATATATATATATATATATATATACATATATACATATATATATATATATATATATGTTCATGAAAATATTTTATTAACATTTAACGGGAGTTCTTGAAATCAAGATAATTTGTAAATAATTATATAAGTAAGTGTTACGAAGTAATATGTTAGTTTATTTTGTTTATTCGATTCGAGTTCGGTTCGATTTGTAAAGGAGTTGTACATGAACACGATTTTGAGGTTCGTCTCGTAAATTAGCTGGATCTGAACATGACATAGTTCGACTCAAAAGTTCGCGAACAAGTTCGATTATATAGTTCATTAACAAGTTCTTTAATATAGTTCGTGAACCTTGTTCATAAATATGGTTCATGAATAAGTTTATGAACAAACTTCATACATATATATATATATATATATATATATATATATATATATATATATATATATATATATATATATATATTCATGAACATATTTTATTAATATTTAACGGGAGTTTATTCAAAAAAAAACATTTGAAGGGAGTTCTTGAATTCAAGTTAATTTGTATATAATTATATAAGTAAGTGTTACGAAGTAACATGTTAGTTTATTTTGTTTATTAGTTATATTTTCTTTGGTTAAATTTATACACTATTTTTGTTAATTATAATTAAATTATACATGTGTTACATTATAAATTATAACATTAGTTCGTTATGAATTAACTAAACTTAATCCAAATTTGATTCGTTAATAAGTCTAAATTTGAAGCATTACTCTAATTTTCAAGGTTTCATCCCGCAATTTTATTTTTATTTTAATTGCATTAAAAATTTCTAGAAAAAAAGGTTGAGGTAATCGTGAACACAAGATCATAAACACTATTTATGAGATGTTCGTGAATAGTAGATCGTTAGATATTTTCATGAACTGTTCGCGACCATGTTCGTGAATACAATTTTTCTTAACGAGTCGATACACTAACAAAAATATTGGCTCGATCAAAGTTCGAGCTCGAGTTCGAGTTTGATGTATTTATAATGAGTTGATACACGAACAATTAAGAGAGTTCGGCTCGGTTCGACTCATTTATAGCCCTAGCTGCAGTAAACAATAAACATCGCTCTGTTGTAGTACACAAAGTTTGTCTTATATATTTTAGGATACAATGTTCTTCTGTAGAAAATTGGATTTTTTAAATAAATTAAATATTATTTTGAAAAATAAGTTATTTTATTAGTATGATACGATATTTCTCTTACTTTATAAAAAAAAAATAATTATGGGAAAAAGAAGTTAATAATAAAATAAAGTAGTATGTTCTGAAGAAGGATTTGAATAAGTTCTAATAGTTCTAATGATATGCGGTTCTCTGTGGAAATTAATCTTAGCCTAGAAACTAGAAACTAGTCACGATCACTAAATCACATACTAATACTCACTAAATATAAAAATAATTTGTATAGTAACAATTTTGTGTTGATCACTAAATTATATATTACTAATCACTAAATATAAGCGATCGCTATATTACATATTGTCGATCACTAAATGAGAGGGTAAGATATAAAAATAATTATGACCACTAAATTACACATTACAGATCCCTAAATTACAAACGATCATTAAATTATATATTATTTATCACTAAATAAGTGGGTCCAGGTGGATCGGTGATTTCATGATGATGACATATTAGGGGTGGTGATGTCATACATAGGGTGGTTGATGTCATATATGGGGTGGAGATAGTGATTTCTAGTTTCTAGGCTAAGGACGGTTTCTATTTGATTATTTGCCTATATATATTATAGGCAAGTGCTCAAATGAGAACCAGTCTTAAAATGAGAACTTAGTCCACAAGGCAAATCACCAAAATCCAGCAGAATCACAAAATCGTTAAAATTAATAAAAAAAATAAAAAAACACATCACTGCTTACATCAGCATGATGACTTCACTGCTGACATCAGCATGCTGACGTGGCAGAAATTTTCCAGTCAAAATTTTTCCCTCCAAATTTTTACCCAAAAAAAGACACTTTTTTTAGCATATTTTTTCCCGCCAAAAAAATGGTGCTTTGCCAGGTTTTCCCGCCAAAAAATGGTGCTCCACAAATCAGTATAACTAGCATTTTCCTTAAACACGACAGTTAACCTTTAGGGTTCAACAGTTCCATTTTGGGTTTTAAAAGTATTCAGAATGACGAATAAACCGGATGCGAACTTAGGGTTTAGGGTTGTTACAACCCTAAACCCTAGACCCTAAACCCTAACTTATCCTGATTTTTAAACGCATTAGCATTTAAAAATCAGACCGCCGGATTCAATTTTTTAATTAAATTTTTAAATTTTATTTGTATTCCCTTGGGGTTTCAACGGCTAACCTTTGGGGTACAACAGTTCCATTTTGGGTTTAGAAATATTCGAAATGACGAATAAACCGTATACGAACTTAGGGTCTATGGAAAATCAGGCCGCCGGACTTGGTAAAAACACACAATTTGACTTTTAATAATTTCCCGCCAAAAAATTGTGATTTGTCAAATTTTCCCGCCAAAAATTTGGTGATTTGGCATATTTTCCCGTCAAAACATTGTGATTTGGAAAATTTTCCCGCCAAAAAATTGGTGATTTGGAAAATTTTCCCGCCAAATTTTTTTTTACCCCACAAAAAAAATTGCCCAAAAAAAAATTGTAGGCCCCACTGCCACGTCATCATGCTGACATCAGCAGTGATGCCATGCTGACGTCATCAATGACGTGGCAGTGGAAATAATAAATTTTTATAATTTGGTGATTCTGCTGGATTTTAGTGATTTGCCTTGTGGACTAAGTTCTCATTGTAAGAGGTTCTCACTAGAATAGCTCCCTATATATATATATATATATATATATAGGGTCTTACTCTAATAGAAATCAAATTAGAATAGAAACTAGAAACTAAATCACAATACAACATTTCAAGCTAATCTAATAACCAAACTGGGGGTATCCCAATACAAAAATGGTATAATAATCTACCCTCTATTCAGTAAAAAAAATTAAAAAGAATTAATGTTCACTGCTGACATGGCAATGACATTAGCAGTAAAAAGTAATTTTTTTAATTTTTTTTAATTTTTTTTATTAAACATTGGTAAGTTAATTTATGACATTTTTTGTGAAGGTGCCCTTGGTGGGGCCCTTATAATAAATAAAATATAATATATTTAGTGTTGGTTTCTAGTTTATATTTTAAGGGAGGTTTCTGTTTGATAAGTAACCTATATATATATATATATACTAGCTTATAACCCGTGCGATGCACGGGTTTCTTTTAATATGTTTTAAATTTTATTGAAATTAATATTATATTTTTATATAAACATTATTTTCAATAATTTTTTTAATTTTAAGGATTTATGTTTGATATATTCATGCTTAAGGATTATACTTACGTTTTCTTATTATAAACAATCTATACTGATTTTTAATATATTTTACTAATAATTGAAAGATATGGTACGATATTTTTGGATATATATTAATGATTGCAAAATTAGTTTTGTAAAAGGTAACAGTATAATATAATAGTATAAAATTACCAAAACTTTTAAAACTTTCAATGGTTCGACTTTAATATAATAGTATAAAATTTTTGGATATATATATTAATGATTGCAAGATTAGTTTTAAAGTAAAAGGTAACGTATTTTAATTAGATAGAAGGTAACATGTTTTAATTATATAGAAATATTAATGATTAAAAGATATGGTATGATTTATGTTTTTTTTTTGTCAAAGAATATACATTCTCGTATATGAATTGTACTGAAATACAATACCGGCAAAACCGGAAAAAGGGTTTAGTTTCTTTCATTCAAAAAAGTTTATTATCTAACCGAAAGGCACGCATGTTGCCCCCGGACGTTTAGACAATAGAACCTTTAAGTCCGAAAAAACCACCCAAAGGTAAAAATACAAAAAGGCAAAAACAATAGTAACCAACTAAAAATATAGGGGTCGTTTGGGAAATCTTAAAATAAGTTACTTAACACTTATATGAAGTAAGTAACTTATATGAAGTAAGTAATAAGTTACTTACAACTTATATTTTCGTGTTTGGATGTTTAACTTATAAGTTGGTAAAATATTTATTAAATTAAATTAAATTTTTTAATTATTTAATATAATAATCCCAGTACATGCATATGACATTTATAAATACAAATGTAAAAATATAAAATATTAAACAAGTTAAAAAATCAAGTAATACGAAATAAGTTGGAAAAAAGTACGTCATTACTAACTTATCACTTATCAACTTATTTGACAAAATAAGTCCATTCTACTTATTTTGCCAAACGGTCCGAAATAAGTTGAAACGGACTTAAGCTCAGATAAGTCCATTTTTCGGGGATGCCAAACACGCTCATAATCAACACTCCAAAAGAAGTGTTGATCCAATCTTCAGTTATCACAAAATCCGCCTGTCCACCAGCTCTCCTTAATTACAATTTGTCACCAACATTTACTTCAAAGAAACTTGCACTCCAAAAAAATATATCATGGCCGATCTTCAAAATACTCAACCCAATCAATAGGGACACAAAGGGAACAAAGAAGGGCCTCGTTAAAAACCCACAAGAGCAAAACCCTTTGGGAAAAAAACTCAAGTGGGAAAAGAGTGCCCTCCATGAAACCCAACATCATTGAAACACAGAAAGCTCCCTGAAACAAAAATTAAGACATTCTACAAACTTTCGCTTCTTCCTCCGTCCATCATCTCTTCGCATGTAAACTGCTTCCTGCAAAATTAAACTCAAAACTAAACATTACTCTAGCCAAAAGGAGTATCCCTTTGGCTAGATACCTTAATCCAATAACACTAATTCGTCAACAGATATAATTCGCCAACTGACGATAGATAACAACCACCTATGTAAGGTCCAAAAGCCGACAATTTCGGTACACCCAATAATGGTACAATAGTCAAATAATTATTCAAAATATAATTAATAAAGCAATTAATTAATCAATTATCAATAACTAAGAGAATCAATTTATCAAAAAAGGATTTTGTTGAGTATTGAATACGGTAAAAGAATACAGAGGGGGGGTGAATGGATTCTTGAACTTTTCTTTGTTCTTGAATCTTTGCAGCAAGATATGTGTTGAATGTGTAAAATATGTAAGAACAGATAACAAGGACAAACACAACACAATATCACTTTAATCTAATATTTTATTAGATAAAGATTTTGCTACAATCTGTGAATACAAATGGTAGTATTCTCAGCTTCGTTTTTCTTAGAGAGATATTTCTTGAGATGTATCTTGAAAAACTTATCTCTTCTTTAGCTAAGGAAGTGAGGCTGTATCCTTATAGACATGGATACACCTACTTACTACAAATAAGGTAGGTAAACAAAATACTTTCCAGTCTGTCTATCTTATTTGAGTAAGAGTCCAAACGGCTACAGATTTGACTTTGCAAAGCCTGTTCAGATCCACTTCTTTAGCTCTTTGTCCCTTTGTCTTATCTCTCCAAGCTTCTTTGTAGGCTTTCCAATCTGCTTTATAGTACATAGTCAAATAAAGCGTCTCGGCTTGTTGCAGGTTTCTGACTTGTACAATTCTTCAGTATTTTGTCTCCAAGAATGTATTCGAGAAGTGGCTAAGTGATTGATTCGAGAACTCGAATTGACTTAATCGATAACTCTGAGTTCTCGAATAGTGTTATATTGACATATCGAATCACTTCTCGAATAGCTCTTTTCTCTGGGATTCCTTGAGATATCGAATAGAGCATTTTGACATATCGAATCCCTGAGATGTCGAATAGCTTCTTTAGTCCTTGAGATATCGAATAGATCATTGACTTGTTGACTCTTTGAGAACTCGAATTATGCTTTGACTTGTTGACTCCATGAGTTCTCGAATAGAGTAATAGACATATCGAATCTCTAAGATATCGAATGAGATATCGAACAGTGTATTCAGAGATATCGAATAGTGTCTTCTGAGATATCGAATCTCTAACTTCTCGAATGCTAGACTTCTCGAATAGACAAATGTACTTCTCGAATTGGTACTTAGGCAAATTCTTCATTTCTTCAAATCCCAACTGTGATTATTTGGCAGTCTTTATCTCCTTGCTTGAGGCATGAACCTTGGAACTTCTTTCAAGCATTATTCTTGACTTTATAATTACAGTAACACAACCATAATTTGATGCCTATTACAAGTACAGAACAAATAGAAATTCTACAACTAGAGGTTCCCTCAGTTAAGAGGTCATGTAGGTAATGCATAGCATTACACACACTTAGGCTTCTTATTAGATGTATTCCGGCATGCCTCTGTGACTAACAATCTCCCCCAAATTGTGAGTAAGACCCTTAGTCACAATTTCATGTCTGATAACAAGCCTAACATACATAAAGATAAAACTTGACAGTACATGTATGAATTTTGATTAGCAATGTGGATAGAACTACAGGGAGAGTAATCTTACAGCCTATGATGAAGTACTAGCCATTGTCATTTGTTTCCCTTTCCATAGCTTTGGCTTGCAAATCATCATATGCTTTCTGTCTTCTTTCTTTCTCCTTGTATTCTCATCCATAGCTTTTATTATTTCTGCCATAGCATCCAATTCTTCAAGCAAAATTGAGTCTTTGAAATCTTCAAGTACTGAATTCAGAATGCTTGTAGGATATTGGTTGAGTAGATTCATTCTGATGTGGATCTGATTCCCATTTCTCCTCCTATACTTCACCACATAGGGGTTAAACAGAACTCTACACAATCCCTTTGCCCTTAGCTTTTCTGCTTCAATCTCCAGTCTCTCAATTTCTTTCTCCCTTGCTAGCCATTTCTCAAGACACTCTTTTCTGATTTTCTCCTTATGATCTCTCTTCATCTTCACAAAATCAATTAGCTCCAGCTTCCATACTCTTTCCACTTTATCTTCTGAGCTCAACAATGCAATAATTCTTTCTATGTCATGTAGTTTGCCCCAGTGTTGACATCCTCCTTGTTTGAATTTCTCCTCCCTTCCATCAGTATATTTGATCTCAAGGCAGTTATCAACAATGGCAACATGATAGATTCTTTGAGCTTGTAAGAATTGCAGTTGGTCTTCATCAAAATCTTCATCTAGTGGTTGGAGTTTTAAGCCTGGATAGATTGTCAGAGTCCTTGACTTGGATAGCTTTGGTTTCCTTGCAGCTTGTTTGAATTTGATCCTTTTGACATGGTTGCCTGGCAGTAGCATGTGACCTTTGTTTGTGGACCATTGTAGTATTCCATTAGCAGTATGCTTTTTGAAATGTACAGATGGTTTCTTGACTTGAATCTTCTTCTCTTCTTGAGGTGGTAAAACAGTTGTAGAAACCATGGGATTAGATTTTGGTAGGTCATTACTAACAGCATTCACCCTAGACTTAGAGTCTTATGTTGTGGTGAGATTACTGCTAGCAATGCCTAAGGCTTGCTGTTTTCCATTCTTCCTCTCATAGACTTTGTCTTGGTCATCATCCTTCTTATCCTTGCTGTCTTTCTTCTTCTTCTTCTTCTTATCCTCATCCCCCTTATTACTCCTGTGATGACTTCTTCTCCCATCACTCTTGTCTTCATCTTCATCATCCTTATTTCTCCTTGGCTTGGCCATTTCTGGAATTACACCAGTTGCAATGTATGATCTGAGAATGTGCAGTGCCTCTATCTCTTCAGCAGTACTTGTCCCCTTCAGCAGTACTTGTCCCCTTCTTCCTTTGCAGTAGATCAATGATGGCAATAACGAGTCTGTGATTTCGAGAAGTGAGATCATTGGGAATGACCAATTGTTTAATCTCTTCAATTCTGGTGTCAGACTGATAGATGATGGTCCATGGCTTCTTAATCACTTCTGGCAGCCTTGAAGGTTGGCCATTCCTCAAGTCATCATACAGACTCTTATTGTTTTCATTTACATTCCTCTTCTCTATGAGTTCTATCAGTGCATCTATCTCTGAATGTTTCAAGGCATGTAGAGTTTTGTAGGTTAGATGCCAGATTCTGGATTTTGCTACCATCATTACTTCCTTGAGCCATGAGCTATTAACTTTTCTAGGTACCACAATGAAGTAATCGATCTGATCCTTCAAGCTCCTTAGATACAATTGAGTGTCACCAGCCTGTTCTCTTGAGACTTTCAGAAACTCCAAGAATGCATCATCATGATAAACATTTGAGTTTGCAATTTCTTGTAGCTTGGCCTCAGTGACCACCTTCACTTCTACAGGCTTGGCACTTTTAGATATGGAGAGTGAAGGTTTATCAGATGGCATACTCCCTGCAACCACTGTGGTTGTGATAGTTTGCTTTTGACCACTGGAAGTAGTGATGTGCACAGTTGGTAGAGTGACAACTTGCAGAGAAGTAGGAGGCTCATCAACTTTGTCTTTTCCTTTTCCAGGCACATGAATTAGAGATTTTGAAGTTCTTTGATGAGCACCTTCAGTGATTTTGATGCCCTTTACTGGTGGTTTCTCCCCCTTTGTATTTGAGTTCCTTGATGTCCTCTTCTCCCCCTTAGGCTTGTTGTCAGGCACAGAGGCTGTAGTATTGACCTTTGGGGTTGAAGATTCTTCAGGTAGAGGGAGACCCATGTGCTTCATCATTGCAGACAACATTGATTGTTGATGCAGAAGAACATCAGCTGTGGTGGTGGCTTGAGTGTTCAACTGCTCAGTTAGAGTTTGTACCTTGTTTGTAATATGAGCATTGGACTGAGTGAGAATAGCTACCTCCTTTTCAAGTGCATCTACCTTACTGAATAATGCATTTGATTTGAAGCCAGACATGGATTGTTCTTTAAGTCTCTGCACTTCAAATCTAGACAGCTCATGCACAGGAACCTCAGTTACCAGCTTGTCTCCATATTGATTTGCAAAGAGTGTCCTAAGCATGGCATTGGCATCTGTAGTCTGATCAGATAGAATTTGAAATTTGCTTCCTAGACCTGTGACTGTATCTTTAAGGAGAGCTAGACTATTATCCATCTTGGTGCAGGTGGTGTTGCAGTGTCTTATATCTTTGACCACACTGTTTAGTTGAGGAAATTTGGCATCAAAGGCCCTCTTGATCTCTTCTACTGAAGTGGATGTTTTGTCACTTACTTTGTTGACTTCAGTTTTGACTCCCTTGCCAAGATAGTGTGCAGCCTTGAGAAAACCCTTGCGGGAATCATTGACAGCTTCATACACTTCACTAGGGGACAGGGATTTTGCATTTGAACCCAGTGAAGTGATGTATTCCTCTCTAAGATATTGAAGTGCTTCACTGAGAGTTACATCATACTTTCCTTGCATCCAGGCATCTACATTGCCATCTCTCTCAGCATCATCAATAATCTTGGCCTTCTGCATCTCCACATCATCCCTATGGCATAGTAGGATGGCTTCATAATCTGGATTTAAGATGTTGGAGGTGACAAGGTTCTTGGCTATTTTGACAAACTCAGGAATCTGATCCACAACTTAGCTTTGGAGAGCTTCAATGGACATTTGTGGTGGAACAGACCCTGATCCTGAAGCACTGTCATGTTGCACAGGCTTCAGCCATTGAGACAAAAAGTGAGAGCTAGAGCTAGTCAAGCTAGACTCCTCAGTTACAGATGCAACTTCTGTAACCGGATGAAAAGACTCTACTACTGTTGTCTCCACAGAAGTGGGATGAGTTACAACAGTAGTTGACACAGGCACAGAGTCTCTAGTTAAAACTAGTGAATCCTCTGTGTTTGTGATGGTGTCATTAGGAGATGCCCCAGCATGCATTCCCTAACCATCTAAATGTGGTACCTGGGTGGTGAGCAAGGTGTCATGCACCAAGTCACTTGAATCCATTGGCTCATCAAGAGAAAAGAATTCTTGATGATCAATGCCTTGCTCCTCAATTGCTTGAGTTGCAGGCTCCAAAGAAATATGAGTAGTAGATTCTGGAAGAGAAGTGTGTTGTAGATTAGATTTTGGCAACTCCCCCTGAGAGATAGAGGGAGTTTCAATTATGATGTGCTCTCCACTCAGTGTTGTGCCAGCCTTATCACTCCCATGTGCTGACTCTGTACAAGTAGGTGCATTGGGGAGAATGCTTGATTATATAGATGCACCCTGTTGAGAGGATACACCTAGTGAGCTGTTTGCCCCTGATTTTACAACTTCAGCCATTTGGGTGACTGAAGAGGTGGTTTTAGATTTCTTCTTCTTCTTTGGCCTTAGTAAGGGTGACTCAGGTTCCTCACTTGCTATTCCTAATTCTACAGCCAAGGCTGCTTCAGTTAAGATTTTTAGAGGTTCAGAAGCAACCTGTTTTCTCTTCTTTTTACTAACATCACCCTGTTGAGAGGATGATGTAGTTGTCTCTGTGTTTGGTAAAGTGTTTGGCTGAGAGGGTTGGTTAGCAGGCCCTGGGATAGCATTTTGCTCTACATGCTTGGGCCTAGCTAACTCAGATTTTGAGGCACATATTGGCATGTTGTGGGGGTAAGTCCTAAATAAACTCTCCATAAGGGGAGTTATTTTGAGCCTTACATCCACATCATTCCTAGTCTCCAAGCTACCAAAAATGAGTTTGGTCATGGATTTTGGATAGCCTATTCTATTTTTGTCTAACCCAGGCAATTCAATCAATTTAACATCTATGAAATTAAGTACAGATTGAATAAAGCGAGGGAAGAAAATTTCATTACCTCTCTTGGCTGAGTTCTTACCAAGTCTCCCATACAATTCTTGCATTATGATCAAACCAACATCAATCTTTCTCCCATATGCTAGAGCATATCCTATTTGTTGAACAGGTGTGCTGATTTGATCAAAGCTGGACTTCCTTGTTGTGAAGACTTGAAGAAGAGTGGCAAAGACATAGCTCCATTCCTCCCTCAAGTACTTCCTATTCAAATTTCAAGCTTGATTCTATCTGAGTAGTTGATAAAATCAAAGAAATCTTCCAATTCCTGATCAGTTGCTTGACTGTCATACACTCCTTGTTGTAACCTCAGTGCTTGATTCATATTTTCAGTAGTGATGGTGATTTCCTTGTCCTGAATCTTGCAATAGATTACATATGAAGTTATTGCATTCTCTAGGGCCATGACCTCCACAGTAGCAGTTCTCCAAAACTGTTATAATAAATCTAGATACAGAGTTGGGTTGGCTGAGAGTGCATCCTTGATGTATGATTCAGCCATCCATCGAACGAAGCACTTAAAGTTTGCATTGGGTGCTTCAACATCGTTGGTTATGGCTATGAAATTGGTGTGTTTAGGAATTGTGAGTTGGGTATTTGCCATTGTTACACAGAGAGATGAGAAGAGAATGAAGGTTGAAGAGAAATTTAGCTTTTGACGTTAGGGTTTACAGTGGTTTTGGAACTTTGGCTGCCTGAGAATTCGAATGAAGTGATTTGAACAGTTGTGGAATTGTATATATGTGAGTGACTTGAGTTGTCGATTAGATATAAGTTTTGTATCGACAAGTCAGTCATTCGATAAGTATAAAACAACTATTCGATAAGTCAAGAAAGGCTTATTCGATATCTCAAGCAGTTTGTAACTCATAGCTGGCAGTTATTTAACTCAGAAAATAATTCTAAGCTAAATAAAATATGTTTTTATGAGCGAAATGAAATTTTGAATATAAATCCAAAAAGCGATTAAGTGTCAATGAGAAATCGGCCTTTTCAAATGATTCGATAACTCAAATACAGTATTCGAGAACTCCATCATTAGAGAACTAAAATACTCTATTCGAGAACTCAAAGTGTGCTATTCGATTTCTCAAAAGACACTATTCGAGAACTCAGGAAGGTTCTTGATAGGCCTATTCGAGAACTCGAGCCATGACAAAACAATGAACCATTCGAGAAGTCTGACTTACCGAACTATACTTTTCACTCATAAAATTCAATTTTCACTATCTTTTAAAATTTACCAGAAATATTCACTGAAGAATATTCTACTAAATTAAATAGTGATTCTCTCAAAATTTCACAGAAATTTCAAGCTAAAGATGTATGATTTTCAACATATGCAGCATTGTGGAATATTTATAAATCATAATCCAGCCAATACTTACTTTAAAAATATTGAGCATTTGATAAAGTAAGTATTTACTGCTGCAACAATCTAGTTGATATATTCACTCAGCCAGAATTTGAAGAATTCAGCATTCCAATCTCACTAACCAACCTTGTGAAGGTGGCTTCATCTAATGGCTTAGTGAATATGTCAGCTAGTTGTTTCTCTCTGGGAACATAATGTAACTCAATGGTTCCATTAGTTGCATGCTCCCTTATGAAGTGATATCTGATGTCAATGTGCTTTGTCCTAGAATGATTGACAGGATTGGAAACTATAGAGATTGCACTTGTGTTGTCACACATGATTGGAATTCTTTCCAACACAAGTCCATAATCTCTAAGTTGGTTTCTGATCCAAAGAACTTGAGCACAACAACTTCCAGCAGCTATGTACTCAGCTTCAGCTGTGGAAGTTGACACAGATTGTTGTTTCTTGCTATACCAAGAGACTAACCTTTGTCCAAGAAACTGGCAGCTACCTGAGGTGCTTTTCCTATCCACTCTGCATCCAGCATAATCAGCATCAGAATAACCAACCAGATTGAACCCTGTGTCCTTAGGATACCATAACCCCAAGCTTGGTGTGCCCTTCAGATATCTGAAAATCCTCTTTATTGCTATCATATGTGATTCCTTTGGATTTGATTGAAACCTTGCACACAAGCATGTTGCAAACATGATGTCTGGCCTACTAGCAGTGAGGTAAAGTAGAGAACCAACCATGCCTCTGAAGATTGAGATATCTACCTTCTTGCCCTTACCATCTTCATCTAACTTGGTAGCAGTGGCCATGGGTGTCTTTGCAGGTGAGCATTCTTCTAAGTCAAATTTCTTCAATAGATCCTTGATGTATTTGGTTTGACTTATAAAAATGCCATCATTCCTTTGACTCACTTGCAGCCCAAGAAAGAATGTTAATTCTCCCATCATACTCATCTCATATCTGCTCTGCATGAGCTTAGAGAATTTCTCACACAGCTTCTCATTTGTAGAGCCAAATATGATATCATCCACATAGATTTGAACTAAGATAATATCATTACCATGTTTCTTGTAAAACAGTGTCTTGTCTAGTGTGCCTCTAGAGAATCGATTCTCAAGTAGAAATTGTTACAATGTGTCATACCATGCCCTAGGAGCTTGCTTAAGTCCATACAATTCTTTAAGCAATCTGTAGACAAAGTGAGGGAATTGTGGATCCTCAAAGCCAGGTGGCTGTTGCACATATACTTCTTCTTCCAACTCCCCATTCAGAAATGCACTCTTGACATCCATTTGATAGACCTTGAAATTTGAGTGTGCAGCAAATGCCAAGAAAATTCTGATGGCCTCTAGTCTGGCAACAGGGGCAAAAGTCTAATCATAGTCAATGCCCTCCTGTTGAGAGTATCCTTTTGCAACCAACCTTGCTTTGTTTCTTATGACTACACCATTTTCATCCATCTTATTCCTTAGAACCCATTTTGTTCCAACAATGGTTCTATCCTTTGGTGCAGGCACAAGTTCCCATACTTTGCTTCTTTCAAATTGGTTTAGCTCCTCTTGCATAGCAATTATCCAATCAGGATCCAACAATGCATCTTCAAGTTTCTTAGGCTCAACTTGGGATAGAAAGCAACCATAGAGACATTCATTTAGAGTTGCTCTCCTTGTTCTCACTCCTGTATTTGGATCTCCAATTATCTGATCTGCAGTATGTGATCTATCCCATTTCCTTGTATGTTCAGATTGATTTCTCAGCCTTGATGTTGCTTCATCATCCAGATCATGATCATTTACATTTCCTCCCTCTGTGAAGTTTCCACTAATCACAGGTGTGTCTTGGATGCTTGTTTCTTCATTGTTAGTTGACACAGGTTCTTCATTCGCTTGAGTTTGTTGAATTGTGGGCTCAAATTCAGTTTCAATCTCCTCATCAGAATCATCTAGATCGTCAAACTTCAAAGGATCTTTATCTTCATTATTGGCTTCTTTTAATCCAGGTAGTTTGCTGTCATCAAATGTCACATCTGTGCTTTCCATAACTTTCTTTTGAGTGATGACATAAACTTTGTATGCAATTCTTTCCATAGAGTAGCCAAGAAAAATTCCTTCAATTGCTTTTGCATCAAACTTTCCAACATATTCTGAGTTGTCTTTTAACACAAAGCATTTGCTTCCAAAAGTATGAACATACTTTAGGGTGGGCTTCTTTCCAGTCATCAAGTTGTAAGGTGTCTTTCCAGTGTTTTTGTTGATGAGGGTTATGTTTTGGATATAGCATGCAGTGCTCACAGCCTCAGCCCAAAAACATGTAGGCATCTTTGCAACAAGTAACATTGTTCTAGCAGCCTCAATCAGAGTTCTATTCTTCCTTTCAACAACTCCATTTTGTTGTGGAGTCCTTGGAGCTGAGAATTGTTGAGAAATACCATTTTCTTTGCAGAATGCTTCAAGCATGGCATTTCTGAACTCTGTTCCATTATCACTCCTTAATGCAATCACACTTGCATTGTTGGCCTTTGCTTCCTTGTCAATTTTCTTTATATGCTCAATGATTACTTGGGGAGCCTCATCTTTTGATGCCAGAAATTCTACCCATGTATACCTTGTGAAATCATCAACCATCACCAGAGCATACTTTTTCCTTCCTAGTGACATAATATTGACAGGCCCAAACAAGTCCATATGAATTAGTTGTAGGGGCTTGGTTATTGATGTCACTTTCTTTGACTTGTGGCTTGATCTTTTCATTTTTCCCTTTTGACAAGCCTCACACACTCCTTCTTGACAGAATTCAAGTGTGGGCATGCCTCTTACTAACTCTCTTTTGACTAGAGAATTAATGCCTTTGAAGTTCAAGTGTGATAGCTTCTTATGCCACAACCAACTATCTTCATTTGATGCTTTTGAGTAAAAGCAACAGATTCTGTCCTTGTTTGCAGAGTTCATATTGGCTACAAACAGGCTTCCTTTCCTTACTCCAGATAGAGCAAAGTCACCAGTCTTTTTGTGGGTGATCAAACATTCATCTTTGTCAAAATTCACTTTGAAGCCTCTGTCAGTAAATTGACCAACACTTAGTAGATTGTGCTTGAGTCCCTTGACCAGTGCTACATTTTCAATGATGACATTTCCAATTTCCAACTTGCCATATCCCAGTGTGTTGCCAATGCTGTCATCTCCAAAAGCAACCATTGGGCCAGCCTTCTTCTCATACTGTGATAGCAGGGCCATATCACCAGTCATATGGTTTGAGCATCCACTGTCCAAAATCCACATGACCTTTCTTTCACTTTCTTTGCCCTGCAAACACAAAGGTATTACTTCTCCTTTGGTACCAAAACAAGTTTGGGTCCATGTGGCTTAGCAACAGTCTTATCATAAACAGCATGCTTATCAATTTTCTTGATGTTAGTCTTCTTGTCACTGTTAGAAGTCTTAGAATCAGGGTTCTTAGACTTAGGTGACAGACGCACCTTCCTAACTTTAGGAGGACTTGAAGACTTTGTTCTTGTGTAGTGTGTGTGAACATTGTGACTGATGCATCCTTCCATGAATTGTCTTCTCAAATTAAAGCAACTAGTCATTACATTTATGTTACATGGCATACAATCAAATTTATCACAGAAAGGAGAGTCTCTATGTCTTAAAGGCACAGAGCAATCATAGAACGGTTTAGCAACACTACCAGATGGTTTCTTACATGCATGAATTAAATGATTAGTGCTAAAACAATTTTGACAAACTTTCGTAGGGGCATTTGGCACATAAGCATAATTGTTGTCCTTGTTAATCCCTAATTTTCCATTCCTGTTTTGTTTCCTTTTAGCCACTTTCTTCTCAAGCTCATTATTCCCAGCTGAAACAAACTTCACAAATTTCTCAAGTCTAGGTCTACCTCCTACTGACTCCTTGGCTTTGGTTTTGACATTCTCACTCTTAGAGGATGCTTGTTGTTCATTTGATTGTGCCTTATCTTCATCATCCAACAGTTGCTTAATGAGTAAGGCATCCTCATCAATCTCAAGTGTTGGTGTTTCAAATATTGGGGTCTCAGCATTTTTCAAAACCTGAGGCACTTCCTCTTGAACAACAATGTCATCTTCAATGACTGCATAGCCTTTCCTCTGCTTGAAAGTGTCATAATCAAGTCCAATAGCAACCTTAGGTCTGGCAAGATTTTTCTCATGGTAGGACTGCAATAGACTAGAGGAATTCTTGAATGTTTTCAATTTAAATTCATTTTCAGCTAGTTCATCCCTAAGAGCTTTCTCAACTTGACTAGCACATAGAACCTTATTCTTTAGATATTCGATTTCTTGTTTAAGGTTTTCTATTTGCATGGCAGTTAGTTCTAGTTCCTCATTCCTTTTGTTTAACAGTTCATTCCTAGTAGACAGTTTAGCAATCTCTTCATTAGCAGCAGTCATACTAGTATGAATATTAAGCATCTCAACAGATAGTTGTTCAACCATAGATTTGTATTCAGAAACAGACATGTCTATAGTAGTGAGGGATGGTACCTAAGAGTCTGATTCAGATGGTTCTTCCTTGGAGTTGGCCATCAAGGCATAGTTGCAGAATTCTTGTTCTTCTCCATCACTATCAGAATCATCCCAACACTTCCCTTCAGCTATGTAGGCCTTACCTAGTGCATGCTTCTTTAGCAGAGCCTCATACTTAGCTTCAAGCTCAATAAACTCCTTATCCTTCTTCTTAGGCTTCTTGCATTCACTGGCAAAATGCCCTAGGTCATTGCATCTATAACATCTCACAGATGACCTATCCACATAGCTGGTTTTGAATTTGTTTTTGTTTGCTTTCACAGGTGCCTTGCTCTTGTTGAATGAATGATTTTGAGATCTAGACTTGAAGGGCTGATTCCTCTTAAATCTTATGTTTGGGAATTTTCTAGCCATAAAAGCATATGAAGTGTTTTCCATGGCATCCAACTCTTCAAGAGTATAGAACTCATCTTCTTCCTTTTCATCAACAGGTTCAGTCACTTCTTCTTTAGTCTCTTCATCATCTACTATCTCTTCCATTCTCAGTTGACTTGTAGATGCCTCCAGGTCCTGAACGGATTTGTTGACAATCAAGGCACATGATGTGTTTATCATCCTGCCTTGGTTGGCTTGGATAGCCCTCTTCTGAAGCAACTCAAGCTCATGAGTTTTTAGAACCCCATAGAGCACATCATATGTGACTTTGTTCAAATCTCTTTCTCTTAGAGATATGACCCTTTGCTCTAGATGGTTTGGTGCAGATAGTAGAAACTTCATGTTTAATTCCTTAGTGCTGTAAACCTTCCCATTCATTTGAAGCTCTGTCACCAGTTTGTGAAATCTCTCAAACATATCAGTAATACTTTCTTTGGACTGTGCCATGAAAGCTTCATACTGTGTGACCAGTATCTGTTTCCTATTTTCACTTACCTCCTCTGTCCCTTCACATAACACCTCGATGTGGTTCCACATGTCCTTGGCTGATGTGCATGATGCTATATTAGCAAACATCGACATATCCATGGAGTCTATGATCAGCAACATGAGATGACTGTCTAGGGCAACCTTTTCCTTCTCTGAGTCCGTCCATTTGGATGGCTCTTTTGCAACATATGATCTAGGAATGACTATTGTGCCCACTATAGATTCAGCAATTTCTTGTTGTGGTACAAATGGACCATTCTTGAGGATGTCAGGGTTGAGAGGATTGGCAGCTTTGATGAACAACAACATTTTTATTTTCCAGAGGTTGTAATTCTCTTTATCGAACTTAGGGACCTTCACCGTACCTGTAGTCTTTGGTGTATTCGAACTCATGATCGTTTTCTGTTTAGATTAAGCAGCCTGCTCTGATACCACTTGTTGAGTATTGAATACGGTAAAAGAATACAGAGGGGGTTGAATGGATTCTTGAACTTTTCTTTGTTCTTGAATCTTTGCAGCAAGATATGTGTTGAATGTGTAAAATATGTAAGAACAGATAACAAGGACAAACACAACACAATATCACTTTAATCTAATATTTTATTAGATAAAGATTTTGCTACAATCTGTGAATACAAATGGTAGTATTCTCAGCTTCATTTTTCTTAGAGAGATATTTCTTGAGATGTATCTTGAAAAACTTATCTCTTCTTTAGCTAAGGAAGTGAGGCTGTATCCTTATAGACATGGATACACCTACTTACTACAAATAAGGTAGGTAAACAAAATACTTTCCAGTCTGTCTATCTTATTTGAGTAAGAGTCCAAACGGCTACAGATTTGACTTTGCAAAGCCTGTTCAGATCCACTTCTTTAGCTCTTTGTCCCTTTGTCTTATCTCTCCAGTCTTCTTTGTAGGCTTTCCAATCTGCTTTATAGTACATAGTCAAATAAAGCGTCTCGGCTTGTTGCAGGTTTCTGACTTGTACAATTCTTCAGTATTTTGTCTCCAAGAATGTATTCGAGAAGTGGCTAAGTGATTGATTCGAGAACTCGAATTGACTTAATCGATAACTCTGAGTTCTCGAATAGTGTTATATTGACATATCTAATCACTTCTCGAATAGCACTTTTCTCTGGGATTCCTTGAGATATCGAATAGAGCATTTTGACATATCGAATCCCTGAGATGTCGAATAGCTTCTTTAGTCCTTGAGATATCGAATAGATCATTGACTTGTTGACTCTTTGAGAACTCGAATGATGCTTTGACTTGTTGACTCCATGAGTTCTCGAATAGAGTAATAGACATATCGAATCTCTAAGATATCGAATGAGATATCGAACAGTGTATTCAGAGATATCGAATAGTGTCTTCTGAGATATCGAATCTCTGACTTCTCGAATGCTAGACTTCTCGAATAGACAAATGTACTTCTCGAATTGGTACTTAGGCAAATTCTTCATTTCTTCAAATCCCAACTGTGATTATTTGGCAGTCTTTATCTCCTTGCTTGAGGCATGAACCTTGGAACTTCTTTCAAGCATTATTCTTGACTTTATAATTACAGTAACATAACCAGAATTTGATGCCTATTACAAGTACAGAACAAATAGAAACTCTACAACTAGAGGTTCCCTCAGTTAAGAGGTCATGTAGGTAATGCATAGCATTACACACACTTAGGCTTGTTATTAGATGTATTCAGGCATGCCTCTGTGACTAACAGATTTAATTAAGGACAACAAATAAATAAAAGATTATAAAAACATCCAAATTCTCAAAAAAATAAACAAATCGTCGTTTGTGCCATGGATTCTTCTTCCTCATCAGATCAATACAACCGGTATGCATATCCTCCAACCTGTATATATTTATATATATAATCTGCATAATTAAAGTATTAATAAGTAATAATGAAATTGTGAATTGTTCAAGGGAACAAATTGCATTGGGGCAGCAAAAAAAAAGGGGAGGAGCCCCTATTAAGTTATTGATACCTCTCATCTATGCCCCTGTTCTTCCTCTCAGTATGTTAAATAATTTTAAACAATTTAATTCTTTATGTAACTGATCTAGCACACATTTTATCAAATCACTAACCAAGATTCTATTCCTTATAGTTTTATCATTACACCACATATACTAAAGCCACAATAAGTCTATCTGTCAATTAGTAAATCTGTCTAATCGTATCAGTTTTATTACTATCTTTGTCTAAACCAAGGGTTTGTTCATTTTAACAATACATAAGGACAGGTCTTGTATTATTTATCCGAATTTTTGCTACAACTGTTAAATCAAGTAGATTTATACGAGTATTAAACATGTATGGCACATATATACTATCCCTAATCAGAGTCATCATTCAAATCAGCTAGAAATTATCATAAATTACCAAGAGCATTCAAGAATCAGTTTTATCAATTACTAATCATCACAATTTATCCGAATAACACTTATAAGAAAAAGAGCAAGAAACTTTTATTACAGAACCAACTTGACTCGGTTGAACTCGGACAATTGACTCACTGAGTTGACTCGGCGACTCACTGAGTTTGCACGAGTTGATGGTCGTTTTCATTTGTTCCCTCCGTGTTTCCTCGATTCCTTTTCGAATCTTATCATTTCTTCATGAATCTGCAAGAAAACTCCTTAAAACAGTTAGGGTTTTGAGTGATAATAGAGATACATGACTCACATTCGATATATATATGTATAATCGAATCGATTAGACTATATATATCAAATTCATGAATCGATTGTAGTGTACAAGCTAGGGTTTTGAAAAAGCCCCAATTTAAACAACTGAAATCATGATATATACATGTATACTCTGGCGATTTAGAAGATAAACTCGAGATTTATTTGTTAAATCACGAGTACAATTGCATCTAAAACTCAATTTTTTGTTCCCGGTCCAAAATCTTAGTAAATCATATGATTTGAATGATTTTTTGAGTGTAGTAACGATTATGATTTGAGAAAAGGAATTTATGATAATCGAATGATTGAATATCATCGGAAGAACAGAAGAAATTCTTCGAAAAAAGCAAGAATCGCCGATCTAGGGTTTAAATTTAGAGGTTTGGTTAAGTTGAAAATATCAGAAATGAATGTTTTTAGTTATTTGTGAAGGGTAATATTTTGAACTAAAAGTAAACGTGAAAAAGGCAATCAGCTAATTACCTTTAATTATATTATATTATTATTTATTTTAATAAATAGGAAAAACCAAAACTTTATTTTAATAAATACGATAATCAAACCGAAAATGAAAACTTTTAAAACTTTCAATGTTTCGGCTTTAATATAATAGTATAGATATATATACTATTATATATATATATATATATATATATATATATATATATATACTATTACCCAATCCTCTCTATCTAACCCTATCACCTCACTACCAACTATTACCCTGCCACCTGTACACATCACTACTCCAAGTGGCATAAAGCAAGAAATCATATCTACAGTGGTGCCAAGCACAATTCCAACTGACCAACCTCAACAATCAACCATTATTGAAGATGCTCAGCCAGTTGAAGTCAATGTTGTTACTGAGGCCAAATTGCAAGAGGTTGCAAATTCAAATATATATCATGATGCAGCTTTCTTGAAATTTCTGCAAGCCTCAAGGGCAAGTGTTGGAGGAGACACACTGCTATATAGGAGGAGTCTCAAAGAACAAATCAAATACTTAACTGTGATCCCAAGGAAGATAAATCAAATTTTTCTCAAGGAGATTATGATGGTGACCAATTTCAAAATATGGCACCTATCTTATGACACCTTGCAAAACTTGAAATTCACTGAGATTGATGCTATCCTAGAGTTGATTGAGAAAGTGGGAGAAAACAACAACAGTATATACAATGATTTGAGAAATTGCTAACATTCTAGATTGCCTGAAGTATGTATTAATCCAAGAACCATTCTTTACCAGTCTGGTACAAAAATTGAAGAGGTTGGCCAGCTAGTCATTCCAAAGCATCTCACTCCTAAGAACACAAGGCTAATACATTCAATCATTGATCAACTAAACAAGAAGAAATGATGCAGAACAGCTGAAGAGTTGGAAGCTGTGCATATTCTGAGAACATTCATTGTAACTGGTTTTGTTCTTGAATTAGCCAAAGGAAGGAGAGATAAGGATGATGATGGTGAAGATAAGAGTGATAGGAGAGGAAGACATCACATGAGTGATAAAGGTGATGAAGACAAAAAGAAGAAGGATGGCAAAGGCAAGAAGGGTGGTGATAGCAAGGAAACTGGGCAAGTGTATAAGAGGAAGGGTGGAAGACAACAAGCCTTAGGCATCACTAACAGTACTCCCACCAAAACACAAGGCTCTATGTCTAGGGTGGATACAGTTGGTGATGACTTAACAAAATCTAAATTCATGGCTTCTGAAACTGTCTTAACATCTTTACCAAAGAAACTTCAGTTCAAGAAACCTTCTGTATGTCTCCATAAGCAAACTGCTAATGGTGTACTACAATGGTCAAGAGACAAAGGCTTCAAACTCCTACCTAGTAACAAGATGCAAAAGCTGAAATTCAAGTCTAATGCCATAAAATCAAAGAGAGTGAAGACAGATATATCCCAGGCCATCACAATTGTACCAGGGCTAGATTTGCCACCTCTTGATGAAGATTATGATGAAGATCAATTGGCATTTCTACGAGCATAAAGAATTTATCATGTGGAAATTGTGGATGACTGTTTGGAGTTCAAATATACAGATGGTAGATAATTCAAATTCAAACAAGGGATGTGTCAACGCTGGGGCAAACTATATGACATTGAAAGGATAATTGCATTGTTGGACATTGAAGATAAGGTGGAGAAGGTTTGGAAACTGGAACTCATAGATTTTGTAAAGATGAAGAGAGACCTTGAAGAGAAGATGAGAAAGGAGTGTATGGAAAAATGGATAAAAAAAGAGGAGAAGCTTGATGCACTTGAAGCCAAAGCAGAAGAGTTAAGGGCTAAAGGGTTGTGCAGAGTTCAGTTCAATCCCTATGTTGTGAAGTATAGGAGGAGAAATGTAGATAATGTCAATATCAGAATGAACCTGGTCAACCATTACCCTGCAGATTTATTGAAGCCAGTACTTAAAGATTTTAAGGATTCAGTTCTACTTAAAGAACTTGATGCTATGGCAGATATCATAAAAGCTATGGATGAGAATGCAAGGAAGGATGAAGAAAAGAAAAAGAAGGAATATGATGATCTACAAGTCAACACTCAGGGATAAACTCAATGGAAAATGGCTAGTATTTCTTCATAGTCTGTAAGAATCACTTTGTATCTTATTCATACATTCAATCTATTTCATACCTGTAATTTTCAATTCATATTTTTATGTATGTTAGGCTTGTTATCAGACATGAAATTGTGACTAAGGGTCTTACTCATAATTTAGGGGAGATTGTTAGTCACAGAGGCATGCCTAAATACATTTAATAACAAGTCTAATTGTTTGTAATGCTTTGCATTACTTACATGACCCTTTAACTGGGAACTCTCTAGTTGTAGAGTTTCTACTTGTATTTAGTACTTGTAATAGGCATCAAAGTTCTAGCTGTGTACCTGTATAAATTAAGTCATGAAATAATGCTTGAAAGAAGATCCAGAGATCATGCATCAAGCTTGAAGAACAAGGATGTAGAAATAAACACAGTTGGATTTTTGAAGATTGAAGATTTACCCAAGTACTAATTCGAGAAGTGTTTTGGTCTATTCGAGAAGTCGGGGATTCGATATCTCAAAAGACACTGTTCGAGAACTCAAAAAGTCAACAAGTCAAAGCATCATTCGAGTTCTCAAAGAGTCAACAAGTCAAAGTTACATTCGATATCTCAAGGACTAGGGAAGCTATTCGACATCTCAAGGATTCCATAAGTTAAATCTCTATTCGATAGGTCAAGGATTCCTGAAGAAAAGACTCATTCGAGAAATGATTCGATAAGTCAAGAATTCAATATTCGAGATCTCAGAGTTATCGAGTTAACCAACTCTAGTTCTCAAATTAATCACTTAGTCATTTCTCGAATGGATTCTTGAAGACAAAATACTGAAGATTGTACAAGTCAGACACTTTCAGGACCATAGTACTGTAAAGTGTTTTTGGAAAGTCTACAAAAATCTCAGGGAGTCGTTATAGGAGACAAGCTGCTAAAGAAGTGGATTTGAGCAGGTTAAAGAAAAGTCAAATCTCATGTTGCTTGGGTGTTTACTCGAAAAGGGATAGACAGATTAGAAAGTAATTTTGTCTATCATATTATAGTTGTAGTAAGTAGGCTGTACACATGCTCTATAAGTGTACAACCTCACTTTCTTAATAGCTAAGAGTTTTAGAACAAGTTTTTCATTATCTTAGATAACATCTCTCTGAGAAAAACTGAAGCTGAGAATACTAATATTTGTACTCACGGATTAGATTAAAGTGACTGGTTGTGTTCTTGTGTTTCTTAATTCCGCATTTATATATTCTGATAAACACAAACACACACTCAGCTACAAAACATAAAACAGATTCACACCTTCAAACAAACGTTCTTGAGACTCAAATCAAAAGAAAAGTTTGAAAATACATTCACCCCCCTTTGTATTTTTCTTGTGTGTATTCCATACTCAACATGAATTTTGTAAGTTAAATTTTTAAATAATATGATTTGATAATAATTACATATAGAAAAGGTAACATGTTTTTACCAATAATAAATATTTAACTAAGGATAATTAAGTAAAAAAAGAAAGTTTGAAAATGAGATATTTTAGTTAGAAAATATTGAAAAGATATTACGTTTTAGTTGAATAAGGTGAACAATTAGTTATTAATAATTACAATTTTATTACTCTATCTTATTAAATAGAACGACCCTTGATATTTTTGGATATGAGAGGTTTTAGTTAGAAAAGTTAGAAAAGATAATGTATTTTAGCTAAAAAAAGGTAATTGGTTAGTTATTACAAACTATTATAGCGTTATTTATTTTATAAAATTTTATTACATATTTTTACCAACACTAAATATTTAAGTAAGGATAATTAATTAAGAAAATTAAATTTGAAAATGAGATATTTTAGTTAGAAAATATAGAAAAGATATTACATTTTAGCTGAAAAAGGTAATCAGTTAGTTATTATAGATTGTAATATTATTAGTTTATATCATTGATTAGAACGACCATATTTTTGAAAAAATAGATTTAGTTATAAAAGTTATAAAAGGTAATAGCGTAAAAGGTAAATGGTTAGTTCTTATTTAGGAGAAAATGAGATATTTAGTTAGAAAATGTTGAAAAGATATTACCTTTTAGCATGAAAAGATAATTAGTTAGTTATTAGTAATTATAATATTATTAGTTTATTTCATTAATTAGAACGATCATATTTTTTTAAAAGAAGAAATTTTAGTTAGAATGATTAGAAAATGTAATAACTGAAAAAGGTAATTGATTACTTATTATTTAGCAGAAGTGTTAGGAAGAGTTATGTATAATATTTTGAGAAAAGATTGTGTTTAATTTTTTTCAATCAAGCAAAATAATCAAGGGTAATAAAGTAAAACAGTTAAATAAGGTAAGTACCGTATTGTATTTTTAGGAGAAAATAAGATATTTTAGTTAGAAAATATAGAAAAGATATTAGCTTTTAGTTGGAAAAGATAATTAGTTAGTTATTTGTAATTATAATATTATTATTTAGTTAGTTATTAGTAATTATAATATTAATATTTTATTTCGTTAATTAGGTGAGGAAAGATTATGTTTTGTTTTTTTAATTAAGTAAAATAATTAAGGATAATAAAGTTAAACAATTAAATAAGATAAGTATCGTACCAAAAATTTTAATGTTTCGTCTTTTGTAATAGCTGAAAAAGCTAGTTGGTTTGTTATTATTTAGGGGAAGTGTTGGGAAGAGCTTTGTGATTTTTTGAGAAAAGATTGTGTTTTGTTTTTTAATAAGTAAAATAATTAATAGTAATAAAGTAAAACAATTAAATAAGGTAAGTATTGTACCGTACCATACCATACCAAAATTTTTAATGTTTCGTCTTTTATAATATAGTATAGATAGTATAGAAGTATAGATGCTACATATTTTATATATTCATATATATATATAATATATATATATATATATATATATATATATATATATATATATATATGAGTTGCACTCCATAACAAACAATAAAGAACACCTTAGATCAAATAGATCTAATGCCCCTAGCGGGATCACATAATACAAAAAGTTATTATTTTTTTACCCTCTATCCATCCAGCAAAAAAAATGTTCATGATGACGTCATCAGTGACGTCATCATGAATAGTTTTTTTTTTGTTGGATGGATAGAGAGTAAAAAAATAACAATTTTTTGTATTGGGTGCCCTGGCGGGACCAATGGATCTATTAGATCTAAGGTATTCTTTATTGTTTGTTACATAAGGGTGTTTGTTATGGAGCAATGGCATATATATATATATATATATATATAGGCAAGTGCTCAAATACAAACCACTTTTAAAATACAAACCTACAAACCAACACTAAATTAATTATATTTCATTTATTCTAAGGTTCCCGCCAAGGGTACCTTCACAAAAAATGCTTAAAATAATTGGCTCTATCCATAAAAAAAAAAAAAAAAAAAAACTTGCCGTGGAAATGCAAAGCATTTAAGACAGTAAACGGATGAGTTAGGTAGTCATGAGGGCCGCAGGCCCTCGACACACCCGTCAATCGTCTATTGCCTTTACCATTGATTGCCATTCCTTACAATTTTAGAATGATAAAGGTGCGAAGCGCCGTACAAGAAGGTACGAAGCACCGTTAACCAGTGAAATCCACTGCCACGTCATCATAGAGCCAATTATTTTAAGCATTTTTTGTATTGGGATACCCCTAGTTTGATCATTAGATTAGCTTGAAATATTAGATTATGCTTGGTTTGTAGGTTTGTATTTTAAGGAGGTTTGTATTGGAGTAGCCCTGGGGGCTACTCCAATACAAACCTCCTTAAAATACAAACCTACAAACCAAGCATAATCTAATATTTCAAGCTAATCTAATGATCAAACTAGGGGTATCCCAATACAAAAAATGCTTAAAATAATTGGCTCTATCCAACAAAAAAAATAAAAAAATAAAAAAAATAAAAAATAAATTCACTGTTCACGTGATGACGTGGCAGTGGATTTCACTGGTTAACGGTGCTTCGCACCTTCTTGTACGGCGCTTCGCGCCGTTATCATTCTAAAGTTGTAAGGGATGGCAATCAATGGTAAAGGCAATAGACGATTGACGGGTGTGTCGAGGGCCTGCGGCCCTCATGACTACCTAACTCATCCGTTTACTGTCTTAAATGCTTCGCATTTCCACGGCAAGTTTTTTTTTTTTTTTTTATGGATAGAGTCAATTATTTTAAGCATTTTTTGTGAAGGTTCCATTGGCGGGAACCTTAGAATAAATGAAATATAATTAATTTAGTATTGGTTTGTAGGTTTGTATTTTAAAAGTGGTTTGTATTTGAGCACTTGCCTATATATATATATATAATGTTCAAAAATTTTAAATTTTAAGTGTTGTGGGTCCTAGATGTCGGTAATATTCGTCTGTAGCCGGTAACACGCTTGATTGTAAATTTTAGTAAAAAGGAACTTTAGCGATTTCAATTAACTCGCCATGTAAATCAGAAATAACTTTTGCCAAATTTATAGCTTTCATTTCGTGATTTAACAAATGGAGAACAGGTACGGAATAAGGTATATATGTTTATATAGAGTCCCCTTATAGAGAGAACTTATTAGATAGAGAATTGGAGAGAGCCATATAATTTTTTCTGATTCTACAGTAGAACCAAATGTTTTCTTTAATTTTTTATTGCAATTTTTTTTTTTTCAAATTTCAAATAAAAAAATTCTAACCTGCCACGTCAGCAGTGACGTCATCATTGTTGACGTGGCAGTGCCACGTCAGCAGTGCTGACGTGGCAGTGACACGTCCACGTCAGCAGTGACGTGGCAGTGCTGACGTGGTGGCATTGCCACGTCAGCAGACTTTTTTATAAAAAAAAAAAATTTTTGAAAAATTTGAAATTTAAAAAAAAATTTTTGGTTATTTTACAAAATCAGCAAATTGGTCTTTTTTTAATTATAGAACCAAAAAAAATTGGTATTTTTTTTATAGAACCAAAAAATTAGAACTTTGATTCTATTATATAATCATAAAATTGGTAGTTCTCTCATATTCTCCATATAAGGAGGTACTCTCTAGAATAATGGCCTGTTTATATATATTGATTGATGTATATATTTTGATGCGGAAGTTATGTACTAGCTTTGAAGTCCTAAAATATTCGAATAGTTAATTGTAATTTTATTAATTTTTTTTCTTTTTAATTACATAGATTTATATATTTTACAATTTAGTATCTATTCTAAGATAATTCTCGGAGTGAGCGAGAGTAGAACCCATAATCTGGAATGACAGAGGATACACCCTTTACCACTTGGGCTATTCAATCGCGCTCAGTAATTTAAATTTGCATAAAACGAGTACTTCTTAAACTCATGAACACGTAAATCTTTCATACCTAAACTTCTTCTATTTCTTCAGGAAGCTGCACGTACCTAGTAACGGAGGTGCTGCCATGAATACGCATGGCATATTACATTGATGAATTACAAATTGAGTTAGGTGAAAAATAATTTATTCTTTAAAACAATTACGTATTTTAGAAAATAAATTATTGTGTACTGTATAGATACACTATATTCTCTAATTAAATATGTGCATCGCAATAAAACTAAAATGTCGTGTACAGCAACAGAACGAATAAATCTCAATCATTGTTTACACATAACCCACGGTTGAGATTATTCCTAAGTTTTAATTTAATATAAGGTTCTAATTTGAATATAAGTTGGCGTTGGGGTATTAGAGCAAAATTGTATTTATCAAATATATATTATCCATTATATCTATTATATGTTAACAAGGCTTTTCCACCTATTTAGTAATTTAATAAAATATCCCTAAAATACTTATAATGTTAAAAAATAATGATTTTCAAGGATTCGAACCCATGACCTTCATATACTAAAGTTTATATTTGCATGTATTACCACTACACTAGAACATTTGATGACACATCTTTTCAAATCTCTTATTGCATACATAGACAATCCATTTGCTATTTTTTTTTTTTTAATATGACCTCCATGTACCAAAGTTTTTATGTTCACATGTATTAGTAGTACACTAGAACATTTAATGATACATTTCTTATAATCAATATAATTGTATACGTAGACAATTCACTTGCTAAATTTTTTTTAATATTTATTTTCAAATTTATTCATAATAAAATTAATTAAAATGATAATAAAATGTAAACTATTTTTAAAATGAATAAATAACTGATTAAATGTACATGTATTTAATATAAAATTTTAAATATATATTTTTAATTTTAATTTCTCATACATTTATATTAATATTTTAATGAAAACACCAATTATAATATTTATTTATGTTTGTTAAGTGGTACATATATGAATGAGCATTTCACCATATCTACCCGAACTGGTTCCCTTCCCGTTTGGATTGTGGATTCGGGAAATTTTTCGGGTCAACATGAAATATTATAGAATAAAAGTTTGTGCGAAGGAAATGGGCTCGGGGATTAAGGTATCCCAGCACGATCCCCGTTTCCGTTCCCCGACTGATTATCATATTTAGAAAAAAATATTTTTTAAAATATACATTTACCAGATTATTAAAGAGACTTAAAGTATGTGTATTTAATATAAAATTTTAAATATATAGGCCTCGAATTCACATGATACACGAAATAAGATAAATTCAAATTTTGATTTATGCTACATGTATATTAGTTTTATGTTGTAAAATTATAAATTATATTAGTTGTCTATGTTTGTTATTCTCATAACAAATGAAACTAATTCATGTGAGACACGTATGGATGAGCATTTCATCCTGTGATCTCGATCTGATCCCTTACCCGTTTTTCTTAGGTATTCGATAAATTTTTCGGGACACCATGAAATATTATATAAAAAAATTGGAGGAAGGGAACGGCCTCAGGGAAGGTAACCCAGTCCGATCCAGGTTTTCGGTCCCTAAATGATTATCATATTTATGAAAAATAATTTGTTAAAATATATGTTTACTAGATCATTAAAAATAATATAATTCAAAAATTCAATATTTTTATAAACTTAGAATTTCTGATATAAAATTTAACAAAGTAAAATTTAATTTTAATACTATATTTCATCTTTTTTATTAAAAAAATTAATTCAAATCGCTATTTATAATATAATAATAATTTTATAATGATTTATCAAATTAATTTTATTATCCGATATATTCGAGAATATATACATTTTAAATAAAAAAAATTAAGTATCTCCCATTTTTTGTGGGGATCCTCGTTCCCCCTTCGTGGTAAGAATCATGAAGCAAAATAATTCTCATTCGGGGATCGATACGGGTTCAACGATTATATTCAAAATTTAAATTAAAAAAAAAAATAAAATCCACGATTTTTCGCGGAAATCCCTATTTCCGTTTCGGGGTAGAAATCTAGGAACATAATGATCCTCGTTCGGAAACCGGGACGGGTTCATTGATTATGTTCGAATTCGGGGAGTGTGACGGGTATAACACTACCCGACCCTGAATTGACCGACCTGATGCACATCCCCAAGTATACATACAACATGAATTCGTTTATTGTTAAATTTGGACATCTAGATATGAAATACACTCAACTAAATACCAGCAAAAGAATATGTACATCAATTTTTTTATTAACTTAAAAAAAACGATAATACAACTAAATTGGGTACATTAAAATGTTAATCCAATTTGTTGACAAATATTAAAAGAGTTTAATTGAAATTTAAATAAAATAATGTTAACAAAATAACATTCAAAAAACGTATACATGTTTAATGTGTGAGAGATATGACAATTAATTATTTTATTATAATAACACATATTCAGCTCGTAAAGACAACAATAGTAATTTTATATAAACATGGAAACGTAGGTCGATGAGACGTTGTCAAAGATGAATGGGAAATGATTGGAGAGAGAAAAGACGAACAAACTTAAGGTTGTTAAAGACGAAAGAGAGGTGGTCGGGCAAGATAAATGTGCATATATGATGTCGTTAGAGGAAAGAGCGGATCTTAGAGGTATAATGAGGTGGCAGGATAGTGATCGAAAAAAGGCCGAAGTGAGAGTGCACATGATCAATAATAAATTGGAGTAGATATGAGGTATACATATGAGTAGAAGAGAAAATAGATATTCAAAAAATGTTGTGGCTAAGATTGAAAGTAGTTAAAAGAACTACTATCGTGGTAATTCTTTTAGGATTTTACTGAAAAACAAACTAAAGGACACTATTATCGTGGTAATACTTGATAACTAACGATTAACTCTTCTTGTATACCAATTTTGTCGGTTATCCTTCTCACATTTAACAAGCATCATTATAAATATGATCCTCGAAATTTAGAGTGTGCTAATAATTTGAATTTAGAACGATTATTAACAATTGAATCTTAGTAAACCGTTGCACGTGAAAGGTAAAACACTGACAAGAGGAAATAACGAACTCCATCGCAAATTTGCAAAATATTAGTTAGTGGGATGGATTTTATTTGTAATTGAGTAAGGGTAAATAAGTAAAATCAACAGGTACCGTACCGACCGACCGACCAACCAACCAAACTTTTAATATTTCGGATTTTATATAATAGTATAGACTTTAGTCGAATGGCTATAATATGTTGATTACTAAATTAATACAAAAAATGATAAATAAAGTGTATAACATATTTTTACTCGATATCAGTATAATATTCGATTTTATCTTAATTATTTTTACATTATATCGGTTAATCCTATTAGCATCGGGTAATTTATAGATTTACTAATAAAAAGATTAAAATACCCGTCGGTGTAAAGCAAGTCATGGTATCTAAGGTTGCCGAAAATGGAAGGGGCATAGGAGTGGATGTTGGTGAAGGTTGAGATGTAAATTAGATTTGAATGTGTGATTATGATTAGTTTTCGATTCTCATATCTGTAAATTACGTAGTGTTTAATCATTCCAAGTTATGTTTTTTAAATCGTTAGATGTGATTGTATTGTTATGATCATATATGAAATTCTGGTAAGAAATTTGAGTTATTACTTGTGTCCATAAAAAATATCACACTAATGATGTATAGTGTTTCAAAAATTAAAAATTGTTTATTTAAAAAAAATCAAAACAACATTTTATTAATTTAAATGGTGCCCGTGCTTTGCACGGGCTTTCATGCTAGTTTAAATATAAAACAATAAACAAATATATATTGATAAATACAATTTTGCTCTAATACCCGATAGCCAACTTATTCTTAATTTTGTTAAAAATTTGATTTTCATCAATCGAACAGGACCGAACCGAATTTCTTCATTTTGGTCTAGTTTGGTTCCAAAAATATTAACTCGGTTTATTCGATTCGATCCAGTTCTGGATAGAACCGACCTAATACTGAGCCCTATTTTATGAAAACTTGATATGCACATAGTAGGTACACAAGTATACTTCTACTTAAACTCAAGGGTTTTAAAATCGCAAGGCAGGTCTAGGCGGTTAGACTATCTTTTAACAATTAATCGGCTAGGCGGCGACTAATCGGAACATTAATCGGATGTACTTAAATATTATTTTTTATATAATTTAATTTCAGTATTGAAAATTATCTTTTGTACGAATAAAAATAAAAAAAAAATCTTCATTTTATTATCAAACATGTTGAGTGAATTTACCCTTTCATGTGTACGTTATATTTTTATTAAAAAAATTACATTTTTACAATTGTTTTTAATTTGACCATTTTTTAATATGTTGACCGATTAATCCCAATTAAATTCGATTAATTTCACCTAAATTTTTATCGATTAATCCCGTTTAGATCCGATTAATCGCCGAACTTTTTTTAAAAAAAGAAACAGTTTTTAACCAATTTTCACAAAAATTATACATTTTTCCATAGTCTAGCACCTAGGTGTCAATTAATCGACTATCTAGATCAATTTCTAGAATACTGGACTAAATTAGAGCTACATAAACAGTTATTAACTTTATAATTTATTCATAAAAAAATAATGCACTTTTTGTGGTGGTAGGATATAGAAATTTGCCCATTTTGATGCCAAATAAAGGATAAAGGCCATTTTTACCATTTTTTTTAACACCTCTAACAAGAATACTGACGCGCGTGGGGGTGATCAAAAATACCGACAAATTACGCATTCTGAAATTGGGTAACACATTGAGATTGGGTAACACATGTTTCACATTTTCGGACGGAGTAATCCCTATTTTTTTAGTTTTGTTTTTAAAAAAGGGCAAATACGCATTCCCTATCAGCTTAATACATGTTACGCATTGTCTAAATAGGTATTACATAGTACAATTTTAATTTTATTATTTTATTACCTTGACCATGAATGCGTATTAAATGTCTATTTTTTTTTGCTAAATATGTATTTGCAAATACTATTAAAAAAATTATAATTAAATGGTCAATTCAAATTATGTTTTTTTAATGAGTCCGACGACCTGATTTTTTAAAAATCGGAGGCCAACCCCAATCCCCGATATTTTAAAAATTAGGATATATTAGGGTTTTGGGTCTAGGGTTTTGGGTTGTAAACAAACCTGAATCCTAAACCCTAAGTCCATATACGATTTATTCATCATTTTGAATATTTCTAAAACCTAGAATGGAAAAATTGAACCCCAAAGGTCAACTCTTGAACCCTTAATGAATTACAGATAAATTTGAAATTTTTAATTAAAAAATTGAATATTTTAATGAGTCAGGCATCATGATTTTTAAAATATTGTGGTCAGCCCGATTTTTTAAAAATCAGGATAAACTAGTGTTTTGGGTACTCTAAATCCTAAGTTTGTGTACAGTTTATTCGTCATTTTGAATATTTTTAAAACCCAAAATAGAAAAGTTGAACCTAAAGGTTAATCGTTGAACCCATAAAGGAATACCATAAAGGAATATAGATAAATTTAAAATTTTTAATTAAAAAATTGAATATTTCTAAATACCAAATATTGGAACCAGTTGAAGTCCAAATGGAAACTATTTAACCCCAAATATTGTATATGTGGGTATTATAAGTGTATTTCGCATTTATAATAATTGTAATATAGCAATTACGCATTTGTAGTAAGTGTAATTTAGCCATTACGCATTTTATATTTGGTTATTTAGCTATTACGAACGAGTATTGTATGGGTTGTTTTTTTTTAGTTATGTATTTGACAAATGTGTAACAGGTTTTTTTTTTATGCATTTGACAAATGCGTAACATGTTGATAGTTTTGGCCACCTATTTCGAAAACTATTATTTTGATAAAAAAAAAAGAATAAAAATATAGTAAAAATGTCATTATTTCCCAAAATATACTTCATTAGAGGTCATTTGCTACTGGGTGAATGGGTGATTACGGACTAAACCATTCTTTTTTGAGTTTTTTTCATCTATTCAGATTGTTTAGTTTACGCTTTTATCTAATCAGATTATTTCGTTTACACATTAAATATCTAGACGATTAAAATTGTTCTGGACGAGCGTGGACGAGTGGGCTTCTAAATTTTCAGCAACCATTCAAATTATACGTATTCCACTCGGTTATTTCCATTCTGTGCATATCCAAAAGCAATTGAATATTTTGTTATTCAATACTTGCAGTTACTTATTCCTAAAAACACAAAAAATCTTATTGATTTGCCAAATAAATTAGTTACTTATTGATTGGTGGCCATGGTGTCTCCGTTCGGGCAAAGTAGTGGAGGAGTGTCGCTGCTTGTTGAAGGAGCTAAACAAAATTGAATTGTATTTTATTAAGCGATTTGCTAATATGGCCACTCACCATCTGGTTAGAGGGTCATTTTTTTCCAAAACGAGTCGGAGGAATGTTCCTGATATTATGAAGGTTTTGTTAAGTGATTTGGCTAGTTAATAAAATCACATTATTTGTCAAAAAAAAATACACAAAAAACCTTATTATCCTCGTAGGTAAAGACATGTAGTAGCATTTGTTCTAGTAATAAAATATTGAGGATTTTTAAAATTAAAAAATTTTTATTGAGGGTTTTATTTTTATTTTTTAAAAATATTTATTTCGATTCCTTCTTTTAATAAAACTGACTATAGTATTGAGTATAGCATTGAGAAGATTATTCATTCAAATATATCTTAGTTTGTCAAACAATAATTAAGTATCTAATTATTTGAAATAAAACAATTAGATTCATAAATTACATTTGAAACTCTTAAAAATATAAAATATATTTTATGCATATTATAACTTTAAGACGATTAGAAATTAGATTTACTCATGGTCTATTTTATAACTATATCAAATTATTACATAAAGATAATATATTTAAATTATCAAAAGAAGTGAAGGTTAATATAATCATTCACAATATTTAAATATTTTTATCAAACAATCTTATTCATCACTCTTCAAATTTACTACTCATTCATAAATTTTACGATTCAGAAAATTTTGTTCAATTTAACAAATAAATAGGTTGTTAAATGCAGTAAAATTTTATTGAGAAAAGGTCCCCAATATCACAATTTGAAAACAAATGGTCCCAAATATCACAGCTTAAAAACTTGGCCCTAAATATCACTCCAAGATACATTTTCGTGTAGCGTTTTTATTTTTTTATGAAAACGCTACATCGTGTAGCGTTCTTTTTTTTTTTTTTTTTTTTTTTTTTTTTGTAACGCTACTCTAATTTCTGTTTTGGTGTTGGAAACGTGGGATTAAGTTTTGTTATAGTCCAAAACGCCACTTCAGTGTTTTTCAATTTTTTTTTGTTTTCTCCTAAATTTATATTTTCAAACAATATTAAAAAATTTATAATCAAATTTTCAATTAAAATTGTATTTTTTTAATTTAAAAATTATAATTTAATTAAATTTAGGGGTTCAACAATTAACTTTTGGGATTCAATGTTTCCATTTTGGGTTTTAATAATATTCGGAATGACGAATAAACCGTATACGAACTTAGGGTTTAGGGTTGTTTACAACCCTAAACCCTAACTAATCCTGATTTTTAAACACGTTAGCGTTTAAAAATCAAGCCGCCGGATTCCATTTTTTATTAAAATTTTTAAGTTTAAAAAAACAATTTTAATTAAATTTAGGGGTTCAACAATTAACTTCTGGGGTTCAACATTTCCATTTTGGGTTTTAGAAATATTTAGAACGACGAATAAACCGTATACGAACTTAGGGTTTGGGGTTTAGGGTAAACAACCCTAAACCCTAGACCCTAAACCATAACTTATCCTGATTTTTAAACGCGTTAGCGTTTAAAAATTTGGCCGTCGGATTCAGTTTTTTAATTAAAATTTTTAAATTTTATCAGTATTCCCTCGGGATTTAAACAATTAACCTTTAGGGTTCAACAATTCCATTTTAGGTTAAGAAATATTCAAAACAATCGTATATATTTAGATAAAAAAAAACAACAACAAACGCCACATAAAGTGGCGTTTCCACCACAACACCATTTGATGTTGCATTTTGAAGTTAAAAACCAAACTTTAACTAGCGTTTTACTAGTTGGTTTTAAAAAACAAAAAACAGTTAATGCAATATTAAGTAGCGTTTCCTCTCCCTTTATCCCCCAAAACGCTACACGCATTAGCGTTTAAAAAAAAAAAATTCAAAACGCTACACGCAACTTTGTTATGAAGTGATATTTGGGGCCAAGTTTTTGAGCTGTGATATTTGGGACCATTTCACTACAAGAAATCTGGCAATAGACGACACATATCAGACAACACCCATGGAAAAAAGTGTTGCCCGAAATGATCAGACAACTGTTTTTTTTCTACTCTAGAAAGTATTGTGTAATCCAACATTCACACAATGGGCCAAAACCGTTGTGTGATAAATCTTACCAGACAAGCATTTCTTGACCAGGGGTGTTGTGTAAATGCATAAGTATTTTTAAGATTAGACAAGCGTTAGCAAATAAGTGTTGTGTGAATGCCTGCAACACAATATCCCGGAAAACCGTTGTGTGACAGTGAACCAACACACAACATTTTTTAAAAATATTATGTGAATGAAGCATAGACAATACTTCATAAAAAGTATTGTTAGAATGACAATTTTAGAAAATAACATTTCTGCATTTTTATAACTAAATTTTGGGTTTTAAATAAATAATCAAAATAAAAACAATTATGAAAAGTAAATAAATAATTTTCTTTTTTAAATAAAATGTAATTTAGTAATTATAAGTAAATAAGTTAAAAGGTGAAAAGGTTAAAAACATTTCCATTTTTACCTTTTTACCAAAATAGGATTAAAGCAATACTATTCATCACCATCTTCAAGCTTTCATTCCAAGAACATGAAGAACACGAAGAACACAATAATCAATCTCCAATTTCTATATGTTATGGAACTCAAAATCCAACATATGATATATGAAATTGACCAGAAAAACAAGATCTACAACATAGAATCTTCAGATTTCACAACAAACACTATTTACAAATTGTTTTATTTTTAATCCTAATAATTTCGAAAATAAATCGAATTTAAGAAAAAAAATCAAAATCACCTGCACCACATCTGTTGGCAAAAACACGTAGGGTTCGTTGAGAGCTTCAATTCGACTATAGGAGCGTCAAAATCCGAATTCAATAACGTCTTCGAATTGGACTTTGATCTTCAAGAACAATATTTACCGGAATCTATACTATTACAACGTTTTCGTTTCTCTTAAAATCTTGTACAAGCCGCCTTTTTTATTTTTTGATTATTTTTTATCAACACTAAATGGAACGTTTATTAACATACGTACGATTCGATCGTCGAAGAAATCATTCAAAAAAATTATTCAGTTAATCTGGATCGTGCCTCGCTACGAGAAGCAGCACCATTACTACTTTGTTATTAAAATCTCGTACAACACGACCTTTTTATTTTTAGATTATTTTTTCCCAACACTAAAATGATTGTTTATTAACTTTCGTACGGTTCGATCGTCGAAGAAATCATTCAAAAAAAAATATTCAGCTAATCTGGATCGTGCCTCGTTATAGGAACCAGCACTTTTACTACCTTTTTTTTTAAAATCTCGTACGACCGACCTTTTTATTTTTTGATTATTTTTTCCAAACACTAAAATGATTGTTTATTAACTTTCGTACGGTTCGATTGTCGAAGAAATCATTCAAAAAATTCATTCAGTGAATCTGGCACGCGCCCTTTTACTTGAATCGGTACTATTATCACATTTTTGTTAAGATGCGGCACGACCGAGGCTTTTTAATTTTTGATTATTTTTTCCTAACACTACAATAAGTATCTATTAACATCCGTGCGGTTCGATCGTTGATGAAATCATTTAAAAAAAATCATATAGTGAATCTGGATCGTGCCCGTTACAGGAAGCATCACTTTTACTACGTTTTTGTTCAAATCTCCCGGCCTTTTTATTTTTTGATTATTTTTTCCCAACATTGAAATGAGTGTATATTAACATTCGTACGGTTCGATCGTCGAAGAAATAATTTAAAAAAATCAATCAGTGAATCTGGATCGTGCCCGTTACAGGAAACATCACTTTTACTACATTTTTGTTCAAATCTCGTACAACCCGACCTTTTTATTTTTTGATTATTTTTTCCAACATTGAAATGAATGTCTATTAACATCCGTACGGTTCGATCGTCGAAGTAATCATTTAAAAAAATCATTCAGTGAATCTGGATCCTGCCCCGTTAAAAGAAGCATCACTTTTACTACGTTTTTGTTAAAATCTCGTACAATCTGACCAAATTAATTTTTTATTTTTTTAAAAATTTAATATAAATTTTGAATCTACCAATTTAACAAATAATTAAATTTTTATAAATATTAAATATATTTTAAATAATTTTATTCCCTCATAAATTGTTAATCAAGCCAAAATTTACTTACTCTTATTTTACCGCTCACGGCTCAACCAATAATTCATTTCCCCCCAAATGTAAATTTCATTTCCCTCTTCCCCATCATTTCATTTCCTCTTCTCCTTCCCCCTTATTTTTCAACAGCCGCTTATCTCTTGTTCTCTAACAAACCCAAACACACAGAACTTTTATCTCTTGTTCTTGTCCGCAATAATCTCTCTCTCTCTCTCTCTCTCTCTCTCTCTCTGTATATATATATATATATATATATATATATATATATATATATATATATATATATATATATATATATATATATATATATATATATATACTTGTGGGCGTCAAAGCTTTTCTCTCAATTACTTGATTTAGGGTTCGATTAGTGATTCGATTTAAGTTGGGGCTTCTTAGATTTGGGTTCAGATTAGGGTTTCAATTAGGGATTTTCTTGAATCTGAGTTTCAATTTCAGGTTATATTCTCGTAAGTTCATTTTGTAATTAGTTGAACACTTGAACTTCTACATGAATTATTGCAACCTCTTTGTAGTCTTTTCTATATACATCATTGTGATTTACCATGGGTCTTTACAGAATGTAGAAGAGTTGTTTATACACCAATATTCAATTCAAGTACGTACCATGGGGGAATGTGGTTAATTTACATAACCTACCAGACATTTTGCAGTACTTAGCTGCCGGAGGTTCTCCAAATGCAGTTACAAAACCACTACAATTCCTGAAGACCCTAAGTGTCGCTGGTACAAATATTTCTGATGTCTCTGTGCTTTCTTGCTTACTCTGTTTGATTCGGAGTGGTCCCAACTTGAGCAAACTATAAATCTCGGTGAGTAATTTTCACTAATAACTAATTACCGTTCCCACACCAATCTCTTGTGTTTGAAATATTTGTATATTGCTTTGTCTCTAGGCCTTGACATTAAATGACTCTGATTAAGTCACCGAAGATGAGTGTCTGTTAAAAGATTGGAAAGATTGCACTATTAGCGTGCAAACTGTGGTATTCAAAAATCTCAAAGGTCTTAAAGCCGAGATGCAACTAGTGAAGTTTCTGCTTGCTCACTGCCCTTTTCTTGAAAGAATGGTAATTCACTGGAGTGGGGACGTTGATTGGGACACAGCATCAACAATCCACGAAGCGATATGGGACTTTCCGACACTTTCACCCTCGGCACAAGTAAGGTGTTTCGTATATCAAAATGGTACAGTGTAGCAACTGTTGTTGATATTCTGTTGAACAGTAGGTTATATTAGGGTAAAGGATGGTTGATCTCAATGTTGTTTAAGTTTATTTCGGTACCAGACTTAGTTTCGGCATCGCCATAACTTTTTTGCTTGCTCATGATGCAAGTTGCTTCACATTTGTAGTTTAAACTTTGATTTAGTTCAATTTGTGGATACATTTATGGTTTTTCGAAGAGGATGTCTCTTTTGGGGTCCTTAATCTGCACAAGTGCTCCTCAACAGTGGCAGTCAAAGGATTATATCTGGATGGTAAGCTGATGGAACGAAAATGAGCACTAGCTTTTGTGGTTGCAACAAAGGCTGCCATTTTATTTGCAAGAGGAATTAGATGCCAATGAAACGCTAACTCAAGGTTTGTTTGATAAAACTCTCCCCATGACACCTAAGGATTTATTTGTAGTGTGCATTTATTGTGTTAGTGCTTTCGAAAGAAGAAATTGAAATAAAAATGAAGCAAATGTATACCAAAATTTTACATGTTTAAATGGTTAGTTGTAGTCTGTTTAATGTTAGTCTCATCAATAAGGAAAAAAAAGTGATATTGGCTTCTATTAGTTGTAGTCCTTGTACTATTGTGATGCACAATTGTTTGAACTACATAGGTTTGTTGGCTTCTATAACTCTTTATAACTGAATTACATGAAACATTTTTTTTTGCCTAAGTATTACATGAAGCATTTAATCCCATGAGGATAAGAATTGGAGGATCTTTGGAAGACCAGACTGTTTACTAAGTTGGACTAGTCACCAAATGTCCACACTTCAAAAACAGAAAGAATGTTCGACGTTTTGGATTCTCGAATGGTTGCATTACCATGTTAAAGATGGGATCAGCTCAACCAGCTATTCAACGAAACTAGGTAAATTTTTTCTTCTGTGTGTGTTTTGATGGTAATGTATAAAATCTAGTCTATATGAGTGACTGGCTTGATAATCGTTGCAGGGCGAAAGTGACACTCAGTTTAAATGCTCTTCGAGGAAGGAAATTAGAGAAGAAGAACACCACTCTTTGGGTAGGTAACTGGAACAAATTAAATGCCCATGACTTCATGAAGTACACCATCGAAAAAGATTACAAGATTGATTCGTACGAACTTGGTCAGTAAAAATAGAATTCCAATCTTAACTATTTGAATGCAAGAGTATAAATTTGTTTGGTGCATACATATGTTCCTGATCAGTTTTTAATACATGTAAGTGTGTTAATTGATGTAAAATATGAATAGGAAACGAGCTATCCGGGTCTGGAGTATCTGCAAAGGTTGGGGCATCACAATATGGAAAAGACATAATTGTTCTAAGTAATCTTGTGAAAAAACTGTATGCTAACTCTTCCGAGCAGCCTAAGATACACCTAAGCACTAAATGCCAATGAAGCATAATAAATGCACTAACATAATTTTTGTAAATTAAGATCATGCTCATCAGCAATAAGCTTAAATTAGTTTTTATAATTAAACTAAGGATGCACACTGCAATCTGCAGGAATCATGCTTCATTAATAGATCTTGATCAAAGATCTGAAAAGACAATCTAAATCTTCCTCACATTGTTGCATGTTCATGTCCAATGCACTTAAACACTTTTGTGTTTCTTGAATTTTCAAGAAATCCGATTGCATGTTTATTTTCTGCTTGTACAGAGCTTCCAAGTTAGTTTGCAACTTTTGAACTTCATTGATTTTGTCTTCACTGTCTCCATGTACCGCTGATTTTGCTTTGATGTTTCTTTTGCAGGAAAGACTGATGAAAAAAGGGACTCGAATACCATAATGTTGACTTCTTCTACTTCTCTTAGAAGTCTTACATCTTCAGAATCGCAAGAATGCATAACTGGCAATCGAAGCAAATCATCCAGACACTCACACAAGTCAATGAGGGCATTTAGTTTGTTACATAGTGATGGTGTGGATGTCGCTTCTGATGACCTTATAGTGTAGTTTGGTTTTCTTTACATGTCCAGAACCATTGTTTAAGATACTTTTAGCCAATGTCCACCAATGATTAACACTTGTTGTATTATATATCAAGCAATGCTTTTATTAAAATCCCTTGTGAGAAAATGACTCACACAACAGGAAAATAAAAACTACTTAATGTTAACAGTTGTAAAAAATGCGATCAAACAACATGTACCATTTACCAAAGTAATGTGGGAGAAGAATACACACTGCAGGTTAAAACCCACAAAACTGTTGTCTCTTTTAACAAATAACAATATGTTATACTCTGCAAAACCGTTGTTTGAAATAATTTCAAACAAGAGTTATATACTAAGAAAGTGTTATCCTTCCTACTGTATAACAACATGCCATATGAGATAACATGTTGTACACCTAACCATAAAACAAATGGTTTTTGCTAAGAAACCACTCTCTGTAGTGACATACAACAACAACCCTGATCAAGTAAATGATTGTATCTTTTGCACTTGTAACACCCCCAGATCCGGGGTCCGGGATCCGGTCGTTACGGTCTCCATTACTGTTCACAATACTTGAACTTACTTCAACTCAAAATAAATTACATCTTTATGACCCAACACAACAATATAAAACACACCCGTTATAGTCTCAGAGATGAAATCAGAGTAACTACCAAATTTTATTAAGCACAATATGAGTTCTTACAATCCAAAAGAATTTCAATATGAATACATACTCTTTGCCATCCATTTGCATAAGTCATACTAGACCGTATACTTGGTACTAAAAGAATAAATCTATCCTACCAATAGCTTTCTCTTCGGCTCTGGTAGTCACATCGTCCTCGCCAGCATCGAGTGCGCCTTGTGCGAGTCATCTGGTCTAGCTGTTGTCGTGATATAATAATAAAGCAAGGGTTAGCAATAGCCCAACAACAATAATATTTAACTGAATGATAATATATAACAGTTCAAAAGTATCTTTCAAACCATATGCCATGCATTTACGAAAATGATGCCAGTATAATATGAACGATGAAGTTACAAGGTAACTCAAAAGGAAAATATATGTGGGAATATCTGCTATGTCGAAAATACGCCAGATATTATCATTTATCATATAAAGAGGAACTTGCAAGGAAAATATTGCAATTCCAGTTATTAACATTTTTCGAAGTCCTACAACCTGAAAGAAGTCTCTTCGATACGTGTTGCGGAAGACACCGTCAACCTGAAAGAAGTCTCTTCGATACGTGTTGCAGGGAATTCCCAATTTGGGAGATGAACCAATACTGGAGTTATCACGCGCCAGCTGCCCCACTCCCTGATGATCAGTCGGGGATGGTACAGCCCAATATAGTTTACTGCCGGTAGAAGGAAGAACTGACGGCTCCACTTGTCGATTGCCTTTAATATTAACTCCCTGACAAATGGTTAGGCCTGGTGATGGACCGCGCGACTCGGCCTCTTACACATGACTCCTAGTTCGAATAAATCCACAGCATTGAAACGTAGAGTTTGTGTAATAACCCGGATTTTTCAAGAAATGATTTATTGTTATTTCAATAATAGTAATGTTTTTCCTAAAATGAGGAGTAATTTTTTTTTATTTTTTTATTTAATTATTTTTGGTTAAGTGGAACTAGGACCCTTTTTAAAATTTTATGGACCGAGTAGATATCTCGAGTCAATAAATTATTGGATAAAGCTTTAATTTTGGAGTGTGGAATTATTCAGTAGAGATTTTATTTTAAATTATTGAATAAGCTGGATATTTTAAAATCCTTAGAAAATGATTATTTTAATTATTTGAGGATTTGTAGAAATTGCTCGATTAATATATAAAATCGAGAATTCGAGGTTTTACAAATATAATAATATTTGTGGTATTTTATAAAGCCCTGTAAATTGTAATTTATGAATCAGAATTATTATTTTTATGAATTGTTTTTACAAATTATTAATAAATTGTAAAATGCATATCAATTCAGAAAAATTAGATTTAATTCTAATTCTTTTTCCAAAAGTCTTTAAAAATAATCTAGTATTTAATTATGCTGGAATTATTATTTTTACCGATCGAGATTTTTAATTCAAAAAAATTATTATTTTACCCGAGATATGTTTTGCGGGTTTAAAATTAGAAATGCAGTGTTTAAATAGTATTGGCCCAAAGGCCCATTAGGTTTTAACACAAAAACACACAGCACACCACAATTATACACACAAATACATACATACACACACAAAAAAACACACACAGCCGCACAAAAAAAAGGAATCGGGGGAGGGGGAGAGATTCGCGGGGAGAGAAAGAGAGGAGAAGAGGGGAAGAACAGCAGATCGAAAAAAAGGGGGGGGGGAAGAAGAATTTGGGGTTTTTCTGATCATCCCTATATATATATATATATATATACACGTGTAAGTATGTGTGTATAGGTGTGGGTGCGATGCTGTGGTGTAGCAACAAGCTCGCGGGGGAAGGAGGTTGAGACGGTGGCTGAGCCGCGGTGGTCGGCCGGGCAGTGGCGGCACCGGCAGGAGAGAGAGAGAGAGAGAGAGAGAGAGAGAGAGAGAGAGAGAGAGAGATGGCAGGAGAGAGAAAGGGGAATGGGGCGGATCGAAATCGAACGGTATAATTTTATTTTTAATTATTAATTTTCGTATTTAATTAGTCGCAAATTATAATGTATTGTTTAATTTTTGTAATTTTAATTAGTTGTGAAATTGCGAGTATTGTTTAATTGTTGTAATTAATTAATTGTAAATGGTGAGATTAATGTGTTGATTTCCGAGATTAAATTCAGAGATTATGATTGTCATGATTAATTGTGAGTTTATGGTGTTAATTTTTTTTGTAATTAGATTATGTGGAATTTTGAGTATATGGTTGTAATTTAATTAGTTAAATGGTGAGATTATTGTGGTAATTAAGTTGGATTTAAATGGTAAGTTAATATGCTCATTTTCGTAATTAGATTAATATGGTGGATTATGAATATCGTTTGGATTTCCGTTATTTAATTCGGAGAGCATGATTGTTAATTATAATTATGGAGAAAGATGTGAGTCTGTAATATGTCGGATTAGTATTTGTTAATTGATAATTATTATTGCCGAATATTATAAGTTAAGAATTATTGAGTTGGCTAAGTATAGTTACCTTGTGCTAAATGATTGTTAGTACTAATTGTTATATGTCGTATATTGTTGGAGTTATATGATGAACTAATTGTAAATTGTTAGTTGTTAAGTGCAATTATTATTTGTCATATAATATTGGAGTTATATGAGTTTGTTAATTGTGAATGGGTTATGTGCACTAAATGTATAAGTCGAGTCGTGGTATTTGATGGCTTTACTAATCATGAATGTTATATGTTAAATGTTAGAATTTTATAATAATTAGAACTGTGCTAGGGGTTATGAGAAGATCACAAGTTTTTAAATGTCAATATTTAAAGGACTTGTGTAATTCTTTTCGACTAATCCCTAGGGCTTACGAATATCCATGATTAGCTATCACGGGTATAATTAATATACTTGAGTGGTGTGATCATCGATATAGCGTAAGTAATAGTTAGTGCTAGGGGTTGTTCCCTAGGGCTTACGAACATCAATGATTGATTGTCACGTGTATCATTAAAATACGTGAGAAATACGATCATTGGTGTAGCGTAAGTAATAGTGTAATATAAATCATTATGTGCTATGTGCCGCATGTCAGGGCGGATACTTTCTTATGTGTTTATTTTATGTTGTTGCAAGTTGAGGCAGCTTTATTTTTGCTAAAACAGGGTTGCATTGTATTTGAGGGGCTGTGCCCATAGTCCGAAAACGAATACTTCATGCCGAAATTTTCTGAAAATCCCCTGCGATTAATTATATTTAATTTATTAAATTTCCGTGGTCTAGAGGCATGAAGTGGATGTTAACTGATTATGTGTATATGTGTTAAGTGGTTGATTTGAGGATTAATTGTTGTCTCGAGGGTTATGTGCTAAGTTAAGTATTAAAAATGGTATTGAGGATCAATGATGCTTTGAGGATTAATTATATATTAAATTGGTTTAAGTTTATTAAATGGATATAAATGTGTTATGTGCATTAAGTGGTATTAGACTAGTTAACTATGGGGAAGACGCCTATAGTTTTCTTTAATTGACTTAGTAGTAACTCTGAGTCGGGACTACTCGAGATACGAGGTAGGACTGACACGTACTCGTAACCATTTCAGTACTATTAGGGCGTAATCAAATTGGAGCGACGTGCATCCAAAAAGGAAGATCGAGACGTCAGGTAAGGTCCATGGAATTGCTTGGACGAGGTGCGAAGGATTTGTCCGCGGTTTCTATTTTCTGCTAAGGACCAGAGGCAAGTTTACTATGCATACTCTATTGTTCAGGGTATATTTATTTTAAATATATGAACTGTGTTAAATAAATTTTCAATCCGTAATCGCGAGTTTTCCAACCTTGTACTTCTTCTGCCAAATCATTGTATTCCTAGCTTTGCCATCAATATTAAATTCTGCTCGTGTACTAACCAAAACCCCATGGCTTAAAATACTGTTGACGGGCAGTGATATTTTTATGGCTCTATATCTTGATTTATACGGTATATATATATATATATATATATATATATATATATATATATATATATAAACTTTTCGTACTATGGTAGTGGACTATATGTTATGAGGTATGTATTTATGTATCGGAATAAGAGAGGCTCAGAGGGTAGAGCATGTATTGAGCTTTAGAACTTAGCCGCGTGTCGGGGCTATGTTGTATTGTATGTTTTCGAAAACCCGGACAAAGCTTTTAAAAAGAATTTCGCAATAATTAACCTAAAGGCAACATCACCAATAAACCAGTGTTTATTTAATTAATAGATGCTTCTGAAAGTATTCACTAATTAAATAAACCTTATTCGCCTAATTAAATTTATTTAATTAGATGAATATCGTTTTCAAAACGCTTTCTTAAAACCACTTTGCCCCGGAGAAATAATAAAATAATTTAATGGAGTGATTCTATCTAGTATATCATTTGTCGGAGATAGTTTATTTTCAATACGGATTAAAGATATTCCAATGGTTATAAATTGGTTATTTTTAGCTTAAAACAGCTAGATTGGAATCGATTTATGTTATTTAAATGCTTATTAAAATTGATGAATATTAATTATATTATTCATTAACAAAAAGGGAGAAAGAGAAAAAAAAGGGGATTTTCAGGCTTATTAATTATTTCTTACTGACCGAGAGTCAGTAGTAGTTATTTGATAAAGTGGCTAAAATTTGGAGACTGCCGGAGAGATTGTGTCTTGATTTTGATTAGAAACATTCCCAGAGTTGTATTTGGATGTTTTGAGGGTATTAAATATTTCAGTATTAATAGTAAATATTATTTGAATATTATTTAATAAATGACTATTATTTTGAGTATTCTTTTAAAAAGGGATTATTGAGTATTTATTAATTGATACATATTAGTCAAATATTTATTAAATACCTTGAGTGTTTTGAAGATTATAAAACACTATTCAAAGGGTGTCTAAGGACTTTCATAGTCATTTAAAATATCATATTTTGATTCTATCTCGGTAAGTTACTTTTCAAGAACTCTTATATATATGGAATTACCCTGTTGTGTTACAAGATTTATGCGTACCATTTTCAATATGTGAACACAAAACCCTGTGTCGGGATTGATATAAGTATAAGTGTATACCTATACTCGAACTCTTTCGAACTCAAAATATTTTCGAAAACCCCCGGTCTGGTTTTACTTCCTTGCACATTTTTTAAGAATTATCGGTCGACTGATTTCGGACCTCAACTACTCGATTTTCAACCAAAACAAGTTTTGAAAGAAAAAGAAAAAGGGGACTCTGGCAGGTGTGGGAATCGTTGACGAACGATTCCCGGGATGTGTAAGCGGCCGTGAGCCAGGCGGTCCATCAATTATTATTCCAGCCCAGGTGTTGCCGAAGGATGATTACGGATGTAGTTTTCATCGAGGGTGATTACGGATGTAGTTTTCACCCGAGGATAGTTACGGATGTAGTTTCTATCCTTCTACCGGTAGAGAAGACCCGCGGATTATTGGACTTGGATGTGGCGACTGATCATCGTCAATCCTTGTCAGGTTTTATGTTTTCTTTAAGTCCCATCCTCCACTTTGGAAAAATACTCAAACACTGCTTCTTGGGCCTAAGTGCCAAGTTGCCGATAAAGTTGTTTTCAATTATGAAAGATGATTATGAATTCATGCAGTATCTAGAAATGCAAGAATATTCTAACAATAATGGCACGTGTTTGTGCACTTTTTCAAATATTCAAAAGATGAAAGATGGTTCATCGGTTATTGATGTCAAGTCTCAAATGTTTTGCTTCAAGAGCTTTGACTCGTTTCCTATCAGTTATTTCTGAGTTTAGATTTATCAAGTGGTTAAAGAACTTATACCCGGTGCAGGATGTTGATCTGTGGGGTGTTTGATGAAAATGACATACTTATACGTATATACCTTCAGACTTGAGAAATACTATAAATGAAACCTTCTAATGGTTTGGTTTGTATACGATGATAAACAACTGTCTTAGCAGCATATTGAACTGCGTGTTTTGAAAAGCTTCCTAAAAGATTAGCAATCCTGTAGTGTATACTATTTCGCTAAGATATGAGGATTACTATAGTTGTTATGCACTTACCTGTTCATTGGATGTTGCGTTCAATGACATATTTTTCCTTATTGAAGTTTCATAGTTATAAATGTTTCGGAAATGATGTTAAGTATTGTTGGATTTTAAAACCCCTGTGTATATTGGATTATATATTGTTAAACTCTATTAATACTTGCTGGGCAATTCTTTCGCTCATACTTGTTTGTTTTAAATATTAACCTTTCAGAGAAAGGTAGGCGGATGATGCTTATATGCATAGCTCGGAAGAAGCAAGTAGTATGCCCTTATGAAGACGATATGATCCAGAAAATCTATAGCTGGAGTAAGTTATATGTAATCATATTGATGTGTAATAATTATATTACTTTGTACATGATAGCACTAGTTGCTGGTGTACTTCTCATCGAAGCTAGTATAGGATTTGTAATACACAATGTGATGTACTTGAATGGCTGTAATGAATCGAGTAATGTAAGGATCTTAGTTCTTGTTTCTAGCCCTATAACCCAAAAGATGCTTGGTAGTGGGGGTCTCAATTGTTGTATTTCTGTTAGTAAGTGACTACAAATGGTTTAATATTGATAAACAGGTGATTTGTTATTGAGGATTTCTGCGTGACGACCAAATCCCTGACCCCGGATTTGGGGTGTTACAGAAATGGTATTAGAGCTGAGGTTATAGTAAACTAGAAACGAGAGTGAGTAGGAGTGTGTATAGTTATGTGAGAACGTCAGAACTCATGTAGAGTTCATGTTGGACTACTGGGCGTAATGCCAATGATTAAGTTAAGAATGGAATGCCATGCCGAGGAATGTGTTGAGATAGAATTCACTTCTTGTGGCGATGGATGTCTACTAAAGAATTCTCAGAGACGAGTATTGGTCGGCAGGGGCATAAATCGCCCGAGACCAAAGATTAAGATGATTTTAGGGGGTTCATGGACGTAGTTATGTATTCCCCTAGTTATAGGAAATTTCAACATGACGGTAAAGGATGGAAAGATGACATCCGGTATTATGGCAAGGATATGCTGAGATTGTACTCGTACTGTTAAATTTCCAAGAAAGGGAAGCAAAACAAGATCCCTATGAAGGAGTATTAACTGAAGTTTCGGGTATTTAAATCTTCTCGAGTTTAAGAAGGCTTGAGGTAATATTAGAAATAGATTGGTGGGCAGACACCGGTTGTTACAATTAACGATAGAGGTAAAATGGTTAAGATGAGAGTGGTCAATAAAGACGAAATGTGTTTTAAGAACCAAGACGGACTGAGAAAGTCAGAGAAAGACTTAAATAAGAAGGCTGGCATGCCAAAGGTGTTAGCTTATGTAGCACACGGGATTGATATGAGAAAAGGAATGAGTGGCATAAAGACGGTTATAAAAAGTGACTGGATTTAAGTACGTATTTCCTAACGATGTTCCGGAGTATCGCCAAGTCGAAACGTGGAATTCGTCATTTCTAGGAGCGACACCGGTATCGAAGCCTACTTAAAGAAAAGAACGCTTGCGTGAGATGCTTGCGCCGAGTCGAATAGAACTCCTTACGATTGTAAAGGTCGGTGGTTGAATCTTTACCGACTATTACGAGTCGACGATGACGTCAGCTATCAAGCACCTTAGAGTGTGCATGGAAAAGAAAAGCTTTAAAATCGAACGATTATCTGTCAGAGGAACCGATATAAAAGGCATCCGTGGCGACCTTGGCAATACCCTCCCCATTCGTGAATCATTTGGAGTACCTCCCCAATCTGTGAATTATTTGATGTCTCCCCATTTGCAAATTATGTTTATTACCTCCCCAATCTATGAATTATTTGACACCTCCCCGTGCATAAATTATTTTGATTACCCCCTAATCTATGACCTATCTTGACATCTCTCCAAGAGAGAATTTTTAATAAAGAATACATTCCCTCCTCGAAGTTATTCTTTAATACTTGTGTTAAGCCATATTTAATTTCGATTGTGCCAGAAGCTGTCATTATTCCTACTTTTAGGTTTCTGAAGTCCTGATGAATGAGGATATTTCAAACTTCCACTTTCCTCCAATAGTGGATGATTCTATGATGGTATAGCTAGAACCACTTTCTTGTTGAATACCAGTATCTTTCTGGTTATCCTTTTCTTTGGAGATCACACCTTTGGAATCCGTTCAATTCTAATCCAAGGTGTCCTTTTTAGAATTTAATTGTCAAATACGATAATCATTAACTTGACTTCGAATTGCTTTCATACTAAACAACTTCCACCGAGATGAACAACCCTATACTTATAGGGGTCACAAGGACCATCTGTCTGTGTGATAGAAGTCTGATGGGACGCCATCACTTGTGAGTTGTGAAATACAAGAAGGCTAATTACCTTTAGTAATGTCTCAACTGAGACACGCAACGTGAGTTCTTTTGATCATATTGATCTCTCGGTAAATTCTCTTATCTCAAATAAGGTTTACCTTAACACTCATAACCTTATGATCATCAATGTTGGCAATAGCCTTGACATGACAGCTATCTTTTTAAAAGCTCCATAATTCTTGTTATCTCAAATAAATTTCAAGGGGATGCCAACCAGGTCGGCCAAGTCATAAATTCGCTGATAGAAATTAGATTCGAATGGATCGTATATGACAAGAGCGAATTCCAAGACGAATAGAATATCAGTGACGTATCAATGGAATTAGTAAATTCTTTCTCTCTCAATGATATTATGTTAATGGAATTAGTGTATTCTCTTTCTCAAGGATGTTTTGTGAATAGAATCAGTGGACTTTCTCTCTCAAGGATAGTACGATTATGGAAAGTTGGTCGAGATATATGTGTGAAAGGAATAACATGGTAAGACTCAAGTGGTAACTGTGTCAAATAGAGATCCTATGGTCTGATTGAGGTTTCGGAGAAGTTGTTTACGAATGGACACTTTCCGATTTGGCAGAATAAATGTTGATGATGAAAGAGTTAAGGAATCCCGGTAGTGGCCTTAGCTGATTCCGTGGACGGAATCCTTTTAAGGAGGGTAGACTGTAATAACCCGGATTTTTCAAGAAATGATTTATTGTTATTTCAATAATAGTAATGTTTTTCCTAAAATGAGGAGGAATTTTTTTTTTATTATTTAATTATTTTTGGTTAAGTGGAACCAGAACCCTTTCTAAAATTTTATGGACCGAGTAGATATCTCGAGTCAATAAATTATTGGATAAAGCTTTAATTTTGGAGTGTGGAATTATTCAGTAGAGATTTTATTTTAAATTATTGAATAAGCTGGATATTTTAAAATCCTTAGAAAATGATTGTTTTAATTATTTGAGGATTTGTAGAAATTGCTCGATTAATATATAAAATCAAGAATTCGAGGTTTTACAAAAATAATAATATTTGTGGTATTTTATAAAGCCCTGTAAATTTTAATTTATGAATCAGAATTATTATTTTTATGAATTGTTTTTACAAATTATTAATAAATTGTAAAATGCATATCAATTCAGAAAAATTAGATTTAATTCTAATTCTTTTTCCAAAAGTCTTTAAAAATAATCTAGTATTTAATTATGCTGGAATTATTATTTTTATCGATCGAGATTTTTAATTCAAAAAAATTATTATTTTACCCGAGATATGCTTTGCGGGTTTAAAATTAGAAATGCAGTGTTTAAATAGTATTGGCCCAAAGGCCCATTAGGTTTTAACACAAAAACACACAGCACACCACAATTATACACACAAATACATACATACACACAAAAAAAACACACAGCCGCACAAAAAAAAAGGAATCGGGGGAGGGGGAGAGATTCGCGGGGAGAGAAAGAGAGGAGAAGAGGGGAAGAACAGCAGATCGAAAAAAAAAGGGCGGGGGGAAAGAAGAATTTGGGGTTTTTCTAATCATCCCTATATATATATATACGTGTAAGTATGTGTGTATAGGTGTGGGTGCGATGCTGTGGTGTAGCAACAAGCTCGCGGGGGAAGGAGGTTGAGACGGTGGCTGAGCCGCGGTGGTCGGCCGGGCAGTGGCGGCGCCGGCAGGAGAGAGAGAGAGAGAGAGAGAGAGAGAGAGAGAGAGAGAGAGAGAGAGAGAGAGAGAGAGAGAGAGAGAGAGAGAGAGAGAGAGAGTTGGCAGGAGAGAGAAAGGGGAATGGGGCGGATCGAAATCGAACGGTATAATTTTATTTTTAATTATTAATTTTCGTATTTAATTAGTCGCAAATTATAATGTATTGTTTAATTTTTGTAATTTTAATTAGTTGTGAAATTGTGAGTATTGTTTAATTGTTGTAATTAATTAATTGTAAATGGTGAGATTAATGTGTTGATTTCCGAGATTAAATTCAGAGATTATGATTGTCATGATTAATTGTGAGTTTATGGTGTTAATTTTTTTTGTAATTAGATTATGTGGAATTTTGAGTATATGGTTGTAATTTAATTAGTTAAATGGTGAGATTATTGGGGTAATTAAGTTGGATTTAAATGGTAAGTTAATATGCTAATTTTCGTAATTAGATTAATATGGTGGATTATGAATATCGTTTGGATTTCCGTTATTTAATTCGGAGAGCATGATTGTTAATTATAATTATGGAGAAAGATGTGAGTCTGTAATATGTCGGATTAGTATTTGTTAATTGCTAATTATTATTGCCGAATATTATATGTTAAGAATTATTGAGTTGGCTAAGTATAGTTACCTTGTGCTAAATGATTGTTAGTACTAATTGTTATATGTCGTATATTGTTGGAGTTATATGATGAACTAATTGTAAATTGTTAGTTGTTAAGTGCAATTATTATTTGTCATATAATATTGGAGTTATATGAGTTTGTTAACTGTGAATGGGTTATGTGCACTAAATGTATAAGTCGAGTCGTGGTATTTGATGGCTTTACTAATCATGAATGTTATATGTTAAATGTTAGAATTTTATAATAATTAGAACTGTGCTAGGGGTTATGAGAAGATCACAAGTTTTTAAATGTCAATATTTAAAGGACTTGTGTAATTCTTTTCGACTAATCCCTAGGGCTTACGAATATCCATGATTAGCTATCACGGGTATAATTAATATACTTGAGTGGTGTGATCATCGATATAGCGTAAGTAATAGTTAGTGCTAGGGGTTGTTCCCTAGGGCTTACGAACATCAATGATTGATTGTCACGTGTATCATTAAAATACGTGAGAAATACGATCATTGGTGTAGCGTAAGTAGTAGTGTAATATAAATCATTATGTGCTATGTGCCGCATGTCAGGGCGGATACTTTCTTATGTGTTTATTTTATGTTGCTGCAAGTTGAGGCAGCTTTATTTTTGCTAAAACAGGGTTGTATTGTATTTGAGGGGCTGTGCCCATAGTCCGATAAACGAATACTTCATGCCGAAATTTTCTGAAAATCCCCTGCGATTAATTATATTTAATTTATTAAATTTCCGTGGTCTAGAGGCATGAAGTGGATGTTAACTGATTATGTGTATATGTGTTAAGTGGTTGATTTGAGGATTAATTGTTGTCTCGAGGGTTATGTGCTAAGTTAAGTATTAAAAATGGTATTGAGGATCAATGATGCTTTGAGGATTAATTATATATTAAATTGGTTTAATTTTATTAAATGGATATAAATGTGTTATGTGCATTAAGTGGTATTAGACTAGTTAACTATGGGGAAGACGCCTATAGTTTTCTTTAAGTGACTTAGTAGTAACTCTGAGTCGGGACTACTCGAGATACGAGGGAGGACTGACACGTACTCGTAACCATTTCAGTACTATTAGGGCGTAATCAAATTGGAGCGATGTGCATCCAAAAAGGAAGATCGAGACGTCAGGTAAGGTCCATGGAATTGCTTGGACGAGGTGCGAAGGATTTGTCCGCGGTTTCTATTTTCTGCTAAGGACCAGAGGCAAGTTTACTATGCATACTCTATTGTTCAGGGTATATTTATTTTAAATATATGAACTGTGTTAAATAAGTTTTCAATCCGTAATCGCGAGTTTTCCAACCTTGTACTTCTTCTGCCAAATCATTGTATTCCTGGCTTTGCCAGCAATATTAAATTCTGCTCGTGTAATAACCAAAACCCCGTGGCTTAAAATACTGTTGACGGGCAGTGATATTTTTATGGCTCTATATCTTGATTTATACGGTATATATATATATATATCTATAAACTTTTCGTACTATGGTAGTGGACTATATGTTATGAGGTATGTATTTATGTATCGGAATAAGAGAGGCTCAGAGGGTAGAGCATGTATTGAGCTTTAGAACTTAGCCGCGTGTCGGGGCTATGTTGTATTGTATGTTATCGAAAACCCGGACAAAGCTTTTAAAAATAATTTCGCAATAATTAACCTAAAGGCAACATCACCAATAAACCAGTGTTTATTTAATTAATAAATGCTTCTGAAAGTATTCACTAATTAAATAAACCTTATTCGCCTAATTAAATTTATTTAATTAGATGAATATTGTTTTCAAAACGCTTTCTTAAAACCACTTTGCCCCGGAGAAATAATAAAATAAATTAATGGAGTGATTCTATCTAGTATATTATTTGTCGGAGATAGTTTATTTTCAATACGGATTAAAGATATTCCAATGGTTATAAATTGGTTATTTTCAGCTTAAAACAGCTAGCTTGGAATCGATTTATGTTATTTGAATGCTTATTAAAATTGATGAATATTAATTATATTATTCATTAACAAAAAGGGAGAAAGAGAAAAAAAAGGGGATTTTCAGGCTTATTAATTATTTCTTACTGACCGAGAGTCAGTAGTAGTTATTTGATAAAGTGGCTAAAATTTGGATACTGCCGGAGAGATTGTGTCTTGATTTTGATTAGAAACATTCCCAGAGTTGTATTTGGATGTTTTGAGGGTATTAAATATTTCAGTATTAATAGTAAATATTATTTGAATATTATTTAATAAATGACTATTATTTTGAGTATTCTTTTAAAAAGGGATTATTGAGTATTTATTAATTGATACATATTAGTCAAATATTTATTAAATACCTTGAGTGTTTTGAAGATTATAAAACACTATTCAAAGGGTGTCTAAGGACTTTCATAGTCATTTAAAATATCATATTTTGATTCTATCTCGGTAAGTTACTTTTCAAGAACTCTTATATATATGGAATTACCCTGTTGTGTTACAAGCTTTATGCGTACCATTTTCCATATGTGAACACAAAACCCTGTGTCGGGATTGATATAAGTATAAGTGTATACCTATACTCGAACTCTTTCGAACTCAAAATATTTTCGAAAACCCCCGGTCTGGTTTTACTTCCTTGCACATTTTTTTAAGAATTATCGGTCGACTGATGTCGGACCTCAACTACTCGATTTTCAACCAAAACAAGTTTTGAAAGAAAAAGGAAAAGGGGACTCTGGCAGGTGTGGGAATCGTTGACGAACGATTCCCGGGATGTGTAAGCGGCCGTGAGCCAGGCGGTCCATCAATTATTATTCCGGCCCAGGTGTTGCCGAAGGATGATTACGAATGTAGTTTTCATCGAGGGTGATTACGGATGTAGTTTTCACCCGAGGATAGTTACGGATGTAGTTTCTATCGTTCTACCTGTAGAGAAGACCCGCGGATTATTGGACTTGGATGTGGCGACTGATCATCGTCAATCCTTGTCAGGTTTTATGTTTTCTTTAAGTCCCATCCTCCACTTTGGAAAAATACTCAAACATTGCTTCTTGGGCCTAAGTGCCAAGTTGCCGATAAAGTTGTTTTCAATTATGAAAGATGATGATGAATTCATGCAGTATCTAGAACTGCAAGAATATTCTAACTATAATGGCACGTGTTTGTGCACTTTTGCAAATATTCAAAAGATGAAAGATGGTTCATTGGTTATTGATGTCAAGTCTCAAATGTTTTGCTTCAAGAGCTTTGACTCGTTTCCTATCAGTTATTTCTGAGTTTAGATTTATCAAGTGGTTAAAGAACTTATACCTGGTGCAAGATGTTGATCTATGGGGTGTTTGATGAAAATGACATACTTATACGTATATACCTTCAGACTTGAGAAATACTATAAATGAAACCTTCTAATGGTTTGGTTTGTATACGATGATAAACAATTGTCTTAGCAGCATATTGAACTGCGTGTTTTGAAAAGCTTCCTAAAAGATTAGCAATCCTGTAGTGTATACTATTTCGCTAAGATATGAGGATTACTATAGTTGTTATGCACTTACCTGTTCATTGGATGTTGTGTTCAATGACATATTTTTCCTTATTGAAGTTTCATAGTTATAAATGTTTCGGAAATGATGTTAAGTATTGTTGGATTTTAAAACCCCTGTGTATATTGGATTATATATTGTTAAACTCTATTAATACTTGCTGGGCAATTCTTTCGCTCATACTTGTTTGTTTTAAATATTAACCTTTCAGAGAAAGGTAGGCGGATGATGCTTATATGCATAGCTCGGAAGAAGCAAGTAGTATGCCCTTATGAAGACGATATGATCCAGAAAATCTATAGCTGGAGTAAGTTATATGTAATCATATTGATGTGTAATAATTATATTACTTTGTACAGGATAGCACTAGTTGCTGGTGTACTTCTCATCGAAGCTAGTATAGGATTTGTAATACACAATGTGATGTACTTGAATGGCTGTAATGAATCGAGTAATGTAAGGATCTTAGTTCTTGTTTCTAGCCCTATAACCCAAAAGATGCTTGGTAGTGGGGGTCTCAATTGTTGTATTTCTGTTAGTAAGTGACTACAAATGGTTTAATATTGATAAACAGGTGATTTGTTATTGAGGATTTCCGCGTGATGACCAAATCCCTGACCCCGGATTTGGGGTGTTACAGTTTGTCCTCCCTTCCCCAAGTGAAATACTTGTTGATAAGACTCCACAAAGTAGTCGTATCTAGTTGGAAAAGAAAATTCACCAACATTTCCCAAGCTTTTACTTGTTAATGGATATCAACTTGTTCCAACAATCTTACCCCTCGAATAATGAGAAGGTACACACAGAATTAATGAGTCCATAGCAACCAAGTTGCGAGTGAAAAGGATAAATTATGAGATTTATGACCGGGAAGTCTACAAGATAAATAACATTGCTCAAGTAAGATCCCCTATAACATGGAAGTTTGAGCGAGCATTTAAATACTTTTAAGATAGATTTAAATGAAAAATAAAGAGATGGGAACCTTTCGTTGATAAAATAGTCATAAAAAGACTCCGAAATAGTTTACATAATATTTGGAGGTGAAAGATAATCTTCAAATAATATAAATCATTTTAAAAAGAATTTAAAAGAATTAAATAAATATTCCAAGAATATTTATTAACTCAATAATAATTACGGAATATTATTAAATCATAATATTGCTCGTAAGTAATCCTCGAATGAATATATAGAATTATTTACTAAATAAATCACTCCTTAAATGAATATTCTAAATAATATTCATTAATAATTAGACTCAAATAAGTATTTAAAATAATATTTAATAAATGAGTCAAACTTTAAATGAATATTTGAAAATAATATTCATTTAATAAATAATCTTCTAAATGAATATCCAAATAATATTCATTTAGTAATCAAAACTTTAAAGGAATAATCGAAATAATATTCCTTAAGTAAATAGAACTTCCAATGAATATTTTAAAATAAAATAATATTCATCAAGTACATAAAACCTTAAATGAATATTCAAAAGTAATATTCATTGAATAAATAACATTCTAATGAATATCAAAATAATATTCATTAAATAATCAACTCTAAGTGAATATTCAAAACTAACATTCATTTAATATCTTTCGACTGAGATAATACTCGAATAACATTCCTCGAAATATTTCCAAGTAATTGATACTTTATTGAAATATAAATAACGTTTAATAATAACATTCCTCAGATAATTAATAATCTGTCGTTTGAATCCCTCCGGGTTTCCACGACTATCTATATCTCAAAATACCGACTCCCGGTCTATATTTAATGTTAGGCCGAATACACAATTAATAATCAACTTTGTATGAGAGTTTAACAAGTAAAAGCTTTTATGCACTTAAAAACTTCTTGTATTACGAACCCTCTTTGTGATGTAAATATCACAAAGAGTTGCTAGGTTACAATAAAGATAATTCGTTATCGATACCCTTCTAGGGTTAACCTAACTGTATTTATATAACATACAGCTACGATACAATCTCTAATTGATATTCCTAATAATCAGCTATACAATGATATCAATTACAGATTGTCACACGTCTCCTATGTCAACTCGATCTCTTTGATAGCTATCCAATCTTCAAAGATATCGCTTCCATAATAAATCTTCAATCACTGTTGACCAGTAGACGCTTCCTCCAGACAGAGTTTGACAAATCTGTCGAGCTTCCAACTGTCAGAGTTTACACTAAACTCTGACTGCTTCCAGCTAAACTCTGATAATTCACTGTAACACTTAAACACTGATTAAAACACATCAATTATATTTAACAATCTCCCCCAACTTGTTCATTAGCAAAAATGCACAAGTTAATGACAATAATTGATGATGTCAAAACAAATAAACAAATACAGTGTTTACACAAATTCAGAGTTTAAGCTTCTACTTAATAAAAACTATAGAGAATAAGAAAATCCTTACAGACCTTAATCTCTTATCATTTCAAGATCTGGCATGGCTCTGAGATAATCAATCAGCAATCTTCTTTCTGCATTTTCAAGCTCAATCTTCATAGCTTCTTTGATTTCTCTGAGCTGAGGATCACTTTCATCTGTCTGGTAAATAGCAGCCCTAAGATTATAAATTTTGTTCCTTCTCATCTCATTTCCCAGTCTGATAAATTTGACTTTTTCTGACTGTGAATTGAAATCAAGTACTGTGATTCCCAAATCAGTCTTTAACTTTGCAGTACCTTTCTTCATTTCAATGAGATTTCCTTTGTAATCCCTGTATTTAGGAACATATCTGCTATTATATTTCTCTCCTCTGATTGCCAGATTCTGAGTCATTCTCTTTCTGAGCACATTAGCAACTGATTGAGTCCTTCGACCATTCACCTTGAGAAGATATAGAACATACTCTAGTTCTTCCCAACATTTCAAGCCAATATCATCCTCACCAACTTTAAATACTGTCCCATCAGCCATGAAGTACAAAAGAAAATCCTTGTTTAAACTCTTCTGATGAACTAACTGTACTGATTCCAGTCTGTCCAAACTCTCTTGAGGAACACCACGACCCGGAACAGCCAGTGAAGAAGGATCTCTAGGACCAGTATATTGCCTTTTGTCTCTGTGTGAACCTAGTCCACCCTTATTATTACCAACTTTGCCAGATAAAGCTTTTCCATCAGAAACATTCATAGAGACTCCAGATAATACATTTGGATCAGAAATTGTTCCTTTTCCAAAAACCGATTTCAACTGAGAAGAGTGTAAAGGTGTGATCATTGCTTGTGATGCAACAGAAGTTGTAACTTTCTTCTGTGAACTTTCACCTTCAATGCCTTTTAGCTTGAGTTTAGCCTCTGCTGCAATTTCTTCCTTTGAAAACCGAGAACTTTGACTAACATCAGTCCTTTCTCTGATCACAACACCTTTAACAACAGGTCTAGGAGCTTTTCATCTTTGTACCTTACCAGACTTTAAAGCTTTAAGATTTTCTTCTAGTAAACTCTTTTCTTCAGCTTCAATATCCTCAATCGTAACTCCTTCCTCATTCTCTTCAATAAACAGCTTAACAGCCAATTCTTCATCAGTTTGTGGATTAGAAGGTAACAGCAAACGCTTGGTCTTTGAAGTACCTTGAGTATCAGTCTTTCTCCCAACAGACTGTGATTTTGATGACTTGCTAGTTCTCAGAGTTTGAGCCTCTTCAACCTTGTTCTTTCCTTTACTACTTCCATCTCCAGCACTATCCCTTCTGACAACTCTCTCCCCCTTTTTGACATCATCAGGCATAAGAATAGATGTAATTAACTCCAGGGAAGTAGCAATAGAATCAATTTTAGCAGATAAGTCGGACTGATTCTCTTCAACTTTACTCAGCCTGGCAAAGATATTGTCTTGACCTTTAGAGAATTTTGTAGTCACAAGTTTTGATTCTCTTTCCATTTTCATTTCTCTGGCTACAACCTCATTTCGCAAAGCAGTGATTGCCAATGTAGTATCATCAAATCTTCTATCCAGAGTTTTGACTTGAACTACAGTTGCTTTCAAGCAAGAAAAAATCTCTGGATTGGAGATAGTATCAGCATTTTTCTTAACAAAATCAGCTGCTCTTCCTCGTGGAAAAATACAATCTTCTTTGTAATATTCAGCAGCATTCTTTGCAAATTGTGCTCTCTCAACTTCATGAGAAGTACAAGGTTGAGTGAAAGGTGTATGTTTATTGTCTGTTTGTACTGGTGCAGCATCAGAGTTTGCACTACTTTCACCTTCAGTTTCAACACTTGTAACTTTAGCAGGTTCATCTTCAGCCATAGGTTTATCAATTTCTTCTGTTGGCTTGTCAAGATTTTCTCCATGTTGCTCAGGCTCAGCAACAGGCATTGACTGAGAAGTAACCTTGGTGACCTGATCAATTTCTTCTCCTCCTTCAACAGTTTGATGAGCATCAGAAATTAACTCAGTATGGGATGCCACAGCTTCAGAAAGAACAACCGTAGGTTGATCAGCTACACCAATATCAGAGATAGGATCAGAGAATGGCATAAATGAATCAAGAATATCATTTATTGGAGAAAGGCCATCTCTAGCATCCTCTTCTGCAGGCATTTTGTCCTCTGTAGGCACTTCCTCCTCTGCAGGTATTTCAGCCTCTACAGGTATTGCATCTTTCTCAACTTCAACAGGAAGTGTTTGCTGTGAAACGACCTCTGGAGCTTCAATATCTTCATCCACAGAATCAGAGAATATAAGTTTTCTTCGTTTTGCCAGAGGTACATTATCTGAATCCTCTTCACTAGATGGTGACTTATGCATTTTTGCCCGAACTTTTATTCTTTTCACCCTTCTAGTATAAACAGCTTCAGGAGATTTCCGTTTTGATTTTCTTTGTGTTTCTTTCGCCTGCTTTAGACTTGCATGTCGTTCAGTTACTGCCTTCTTAACTCTTTGTGCTTTAGACTGTGATTCTGGTGGAGATTGTGACGAATCAGAGTTTGTGTGTGGAGTGGGTGAAGGTTGTTTTGTAGGTGCTGAGTGAGCAGGTGATTCAGTGTTTGGTTCTGGTTGAGGTTCAGGGTGTGGTTCAGGTTGTTGTTGTGGTTGTTCAGGTTCAGGTTGTTGTGGTTCTTGTGGTTCAGGTTGTTCTGGTTCTTGTGGTTCAGGTTGTTCTGGTTCTTGTGGTTGATTTAGAAAATTTTGCAGAGCAAGTGGCATGACAAAAGCAGGTAGATTTGCTTTACCAACATCCTTGTTAGTCATATCAGAGAATATTCTCTTATTGACTCTAAAAGGATCAATTTCATCAGCATCATCAATTTCAAGACCAGGTACACAAGCATTAAACAGCATTTGACAAAAACGAGCATAATAAACAGTAGTAGATTCTGACAGTTTATCACCTAAGCTCATCAGAACATGTCGACCAAAATCAAAATTAGTACCATAGAGTAGAGAATACCCGATTTGGAGACTGTCTATCGGAATGGCATCCCAGTTGGTGACTTTCTTCTGGAACGTCCTTGTAATGCAATCAAAGAAGAAGTTCCATTCCTTTCTGAGATTTGGTCTCTTTATACCGCCAAGCTTGTCAAGAGATTCCATGTAACCTATCTCTTGTAGCATCTCTCTCAAATAAGTTTCATTAACCAGAGTATAAGAAGTATGTGTTTCAAATCCCATTGTATCTCGTACAGTCTGTGGAGTAATCACATAGTCTTGGTCTTCATAAGTGAAGATGATCTGGCCTGTTTGGCTCACCTTAATATATGGACTTATGGACTTATTTTCGGGTAAAAATTTTATATTTTGATAATTTTTTTTTATACAAGTATTTAATGTATGTTTGAGATTCAATAAGTTGCAAATATAAGTTGGAAAATAAGTCGGAAAGTTAAGAATCTTAACTTTTAACTTAAAATAAGTTGACTTATTCTGAAAATAAGTTCTCCCAAACACCTTAGATGTTAGGAGTTCCATTCTCTCCTCCATCCACATAAACTGAATTCTGCCAGAATGTAGCAATTTGAGACGCAGAGAGAGTAGCAGGTCCAACCAGAGCCTGTCCAATCTCTGAATCCCTCAAGAAGTTCTGCATTAGATGAAACGATTCTGGAACGCGTTGATGATATAGTGGAGCTTCATAGTTGTTAGGAACAAACCGTAAACCAAGAGCAGTGAATGCTTTAGAAGCCATGGAGTTAAGAAATTTGCAAGAATTTCCAAGAGTAATGTATGTAGAAAAGGTGTTTGCGTGAATGCCCAAGTGAAAATAAGAGAACTGTGAGATGTAAGAATAAAACACAATCGTTTGGACACAAAAGTGATTAAAGTAATTAAAAACCCAATCTCTTATGTAACAAACACTCAATCAGTTCCTTGATTAATGTGTAGTGGGACACGATAATGGGTAAGTGGGACACATTAATGGGCGAGTGGGTCACGTGCGCTTATTTTTAAAAAGAGTATTTTGAAAATTAAAACATTAAAATATTTGATTTAAACAAAAATCAAATAATACTCTTCTAAAATATCTGGACCCAAGTAAAACCAGAATTTGAAGCGTTTACCTGTTGCCTTTAATAACCAGAATACGAAGCGGTTAAGAACTTCGTTCTTACCCATCTCTATTTAAGGCCTAGAGACTTGCTCAGATTAATTCATTAAACCTTTAACCTTTCAGTCTCCCCTGTAAAATCACAAACCCTTCAAACCAAATACTCTGAAAAACAATGGCCAACCTTACCATTAAAGAAAAGAACCTTCATCTTGTCGAGAAGAGGGACATCTTCAGCTATACGCGTGAAGAATTTGAAGCGTTTGAATGGGAAAGGCAGCTTGAAACGCTGTGGCTGCAAATGGATGCCGGTCTGGAAGAGATCGAGAGAGAGAAACCTGCAAGGGTGATCGACATCGATGCTGCCCTCCAAGCAACATTGGCGTGGCTCTCCTCGAAGGCATCCTCATTCAACACCACCAACCATTGTTAATGAATATGTCAGCAAAAATAACCTTATCCCTTCAACTTCCACCCAAATAAAGTGGCAAATATGGGATCTGGGAATTTTTGCTAACAATGGAGTGGTTTGGATTGTCCTTTTATTTTCCTGTTGAATAGATTAGCAGATAGAGAGAACAAAAAGATGTAATATTTGCTTGTAATCTCTTTCTTATCATCAATGAAAAATTTTATTTCTCTAATCTTATTCATTGTGTTCTGCAACTTTTATTTATGTTTTATGAACTGTTCTTCAAGAAAATAAATCAAGAAGAGAATATGAAAACTAATCAAAGTAATCATATAAAGAACACATTCATCAACAATCCACTGATTAATAGTTGTCAAGAACCCTATTTACTCCAAGATTTTCAAATTGTCCAAGTGAAAATTTACCTTAGAGTACAAATCACGAATCAACAGCGTTTGTCAATTCTCCAACTTTCTCACCGAAACCCTTTCATAAATTGCACAGTTGTGAATATGTGTGTGTGAAGCAGAGTTTACTAAATCAATTTTTAGAGCATCTAATTTTTCATAAAATCCATAAAGTAAATCAATAAACACTGGATGCACAAACTGTCATAGTAAACACTGATTGTATGATGAAAGCTAAACTCTGAAGTACTCATACTATTTACAGTAACTTTTATTTTATACCCCCTTTATATACATTTTTTTTTATTTGTATTTTCATCATTTTTTTTATTATTATTTTTTTTATTTTTCATTCCAGTAATCAGAGGTTGGAACCAGTCACCAAAAATTCAAAAATTTTAGCCCTTATCATTTTGATAAGTTCCTGGGTCATCCTAGTATTTAACTAGTCACCAAAAATCAGAGAATTTTAGCACATATTATATACCAATAGGTTCCTGGGTCATCCTAGTATCCAACATAATCTCAAAGGAGTATAACAACCTATATACATTTTCTTTGGGGTATAGCAGTAAGCATTTTATTCTATCAGAGTATAACTAACAAAGTTTAGAGTTCATCAACATCAGTAGTTTTTCATATAAGGTAATGCACACAGTATTTATAGACTTAGAGTTTAGGACAAAATAAACTAAGAGATGCTATAAATATGAGCCAGTATCATGCTTGTGTTAACTTTCTGCACAATCTAAGATTAGATCGCAATAACTCAGAAAGATTCATGATTAATTGCTGAGAATCATGCTTCATACATATTTCTTCATTGGTGATTTCATTCAGACAAAAATCAACTCAGAGTTCACAGAGTTTATCAAACTTATTAACAGTGAGTTACATATAGGCATGCTGACAGAGTTTAACAGAGTATGCATAACAGAGTTTAGTCAACAGAGTTCACTTAGCATTTAACCAAACAGGAAATATGAGTAATACACCACATAAGTAAAATTTGAATCTAACCAACATTCCTAGTCAGAACCAGAGACCATTCCTAGTTCATTGACCAGTCTTGTAAATGTAGCTTCACTCAATGGTTTAGTGAAGATATCTGCAAGCTGTTGTTCTGTAGATACAAAATGTAGTTCAATATTTCCTTCTTCCACATGTTCTCTGATGAAGTGGTACCTTATGCTGATGTGCTTGGTCATTGAATGCTGTACCGGATTACCTGTCATAGCAATAGCACTTTGATTATCACAGTAAATAGGGATATTACTGTACCTCAATCCATAATCCAGCAATTGATTCTTCATCCATAAGATCTGTGCACAACAGCTACCAGCTGCAATATACTCTGCTTCTGCTGTAGATGTAGAGATTGATTTCTGTTTCTTGCTGTACCAGGAAACAAGTCTGTCACCAAGAAATTGACAACTTCCACTAGTGCTCTTTCTGTCTACCTTGCAGCCTGCAAAGTCTACATCAGAATACCCAAGTAGCTTGAAATCTGATTCTCTGGGGTACCACAGACCTAATGATATGGTGCCCTTGAGATACTTGAAGATTCTTTTTACAGCTGTCAGATGTGGCTCTCTAGGATCTGCCTGAAACCTTGCACAAAGACAGGTTGCATACATGATGTCAGGCCTACTAGCTGTCAAGTATAGAAGAGATCCTATCATGCCCCTGTAGTTTGTCATATCCACTGAAACTCCTGTGTCTTTGTCCAATTTAGTTGCTGTTGCCATGGGAGTTGATGCAGATGAACAGTCAAGCATACCAAATTTCTTGAGAAGATTTCTGGTATATTTTTCTTGATTAATAAAAATTCCATCATCTGTTTGTTTCACCTGTAGGCCTAGAAAGTAACTAAGCTCTCCCATCATGCTCATTTGATATCTGGACTGCATGAGCTTGGCAAACTTCTTACAGAGTTTCTCATTAGTAGACCCAAAGATAATGTCATCAACATAAATTTGAACTAAAAGGAGGTCACTTCCTTGATTGAAATAAAACAGAGTTTTGTCAATTGTTCCTTTGTTGAATCCACTTTCTAGAAGAAACTGAGCAAGTGTCTCATACCATGCTCTTGGTGCCTGCTTAAGTCCATATAGTGCCTTATCTAGCCTGTAGACATAATCTGGATATTTGGGGTCCACAAATCCTGGTGGTTGTTCAACAAACACTTCTTCTTCAAGCTTTCCATTCAGAAAAGCACTTTTCACATCCATTTGGAACACTTTGAATTTCTTGTGAGAGGCATATGCTAGAAAAATTCTGATTGCCTCCAATCTTGCAACTGGAGCAAATGTTTCATCATAGTCTATTCCTTCCTGCTGTGAATAGCCTTTTGCTACCAGTCTAGCCTTGTTCCTTGTGATAACACCTTCACTGTTAGTCTTGTTTCTGAAAACCCATTTAGTACCAACAATAGATCTGTTCTTTGGCCTTGGTACAAGAGTCCAAACTTCATTCCTTTCAAATTCATTCAACTCTTCCTGCATTGCTGTTATCCAGTCTGCATCTTGAAGAGCTTCTTCCACTTTCTTTGGTTCATTTTTAGACAAGAATGCATGAAACAGACATTCACTTGCAGTAGCACTTCTTGTCTTTACTTTTGCATCTGGATCACCAATTATCAAATCAGGTGTTTGAGATTTAGTCCATTTCCTAGCAGAAGGTAAATGACTTCTATCAGCATATGATCCTCCCCCTTGATCCATGCTCTCCTGATTTTGTTGTGATCTATCTTCGTTTTCTGAGACTCCCCCTGAACTTGACTGCCCAGAGTCAGAATTTGAATTTTCAGAGTTTGAAGCATCATAGTTTGATCCAGATTTTTCAGTTGACTCAGTATCAGTGTTTGAGTCTTCATCTTGATCATGCTCCCCCTCAACTGGTTCTCCCCTTTGTTGTGACTGAGAAGTTTCTCCAGTGTTTACCAGTAGAGGTTCAGAGTTTGTTTCAACAGAGTCTGTCAGAATTGTTTCATCAGAGTTTCCTTCATCAGAGTTTAAATCTTCATTTTCAAAGTTCAGTTGATCATATTCATCTTTGTCTTCAAGTCCAGTTATCTTCTTATCATCAAAAGAAACATGTGTAGATTCCATGATCACTTTAGTTCTCAGATTGTAAACTCTGAATGCCTTTGTTGACAGTGGATAACCAACAAAAATTCCTTCATCTGCCTTTAGCTCAAACTTGGTCAACTGTTCTGGATGAGTCTTCAAAACAAAACATTTGCACCCGAAAATATGAAAGTATTTCAGGTTAGGCTTCTTTTTCTTCACCATCTCATATGGTGTCTTTCCATGCTTATTGATCAGTGTTGCATTTTGAGTAAAACAAGCAGTTTGAATAGCTTCTACCCAGAAATAAGTTGGCAATTTTGCTTCATCAAGCATAGTTCTGGCAGCTTCAATTAAGGTTCTATTTTTCCTTTCAACTACACCATTTTGTTGTGGTGTACCAGGTGCTGAAAATTCTTGTTTCACTCCATTGTCCTTGCAGAATTCTTCCATTGTTGCATTTCTGAACTCAGTTCCATTATCACTTCTGATGATTCTGACTTTGTTGCTTGATCCTTTGTCCAGAAGCTTCACATGCTCCATCAGAGTTAATGCAGTTTCATCCTTCTTTGCTAGAAAATACACCCAAGTGAATCTAGTGTATTCATCAACAATGACTAAAGCATATTTCTTCCTTGCAATAGATATAACATTTACTGGACCAAAGAGATCAACATGCAGAAGATGATAGGGATCAGTGATAGAAAATTCTGTCTTGCTCTTGAAAGATGACTTCCTTTGTTTAGCCTTCTGACATGAGTCACATAGGCCATCAACATTTAACAGAGCCTTTGGGAGTCCTCTTACAAGATCCTTTCTGATCAATTCATTGATGTTGTTCAAGTTCAAATGTGAGAGTTTCTTGTGCCATTTCCAACTCTCTTCACTAGACATTCTTGTTGACAGGCAAACAGCTTTTCCAACAGAGTCTATTAAAGGCTTGATTTCATAAATGTTGTTTTGCCTGTGACCAACTAGAACAACCTTTCCTGTAGATTTACTGATAACTTCACAATATTCAGGTTGAAAATCTACATGATATCCCTTGTCACAGATTTGACTCACAGATAACAAGTCATGCTTGAGTCCTGGGACATGAGCTACATTGTTGATGATGACATTTCCAAGATTAATATTGCCATATCCCAATGTTCTTCCTACATTGCCATCACCATAGGAAACTTTTGGGCCAGCCTTCTCCTCATATTCTGATAGCAGGGCTTTATTTCCAGTCATGTGTCCTGAACATCCACTGTCCACGACTAGGGTTGCCTCCCTGTTGCCCTGCAATCACAAGCAATTACTGAGGATTAGTTTTAAGGATCCAGACTTGCTTGGATCCTTTGGCATTCTTAACTTTGTTAGCTTTTGCAGCGGAATTAACATTATCAGAGTTTGAGCTAACAGTATCAGTGTTTACACTTGCAGTATCAACTTTAACCCATTTCAGATTGGGTTTCAGTTCATAGTAATTATGATAGATAGCATGATATTTTCTGCAAGTATAAATGGAATGCCAAGTGCTTCCACAGTGTGTGCATAAAGTCTGTGGCCTAGTTCTAGCAAAATCCTTCTTTACCTCAGACTTTGTAGGTAAAGAATTTTTATTTTTATTTTTCTTGCAGAAATTTGCAAGATGCTTAGTACTACCACAGTTATGACATGTCTTTCTTGGAGCATAACTAGCAAGCATTGGTTTATTTCCTGAAGTGATGCCTACTTTTCCATTTCTATTTTTGTTTGACACTTTCTGTTTCTCAACAGATTTTAACTCCTTCAGTTTATGTTTGAGTTGTTTATCTGTCATTGAACCAATATTAACCTGTTTAACACTAGTTTTTACTGGTTTACTTTTGACAGCTTCCTTTTCATTTTCAGACAAAAATTTACTGGTTCCATGAACAAAATGAGTTCTGACTTTAACTTGATTTTGAAATCTAAGTTCATCTCCCTCATTATAACCTAGACCAACAGTGTCTGTTTGAAAAATCTGTTGAGTGTCCTTTCCAGAATTAGTCCAAGTCCTAATTTTATTATTTGCTTCCTCCAACTCTGACTCTAGTTGTTTATACTTCTGAAGCAAATTCTGTTCTTTGCAAACAGCATCATCTCTCTCTTTCTGAACTTGTTGCATGTTTTCAAGTTTTTCTTCAACAAGTTTATTTCTTACCTTAAGTTCAGAATTTTCAGCTTTTATCCTCTCATTTTCTAAAGTCTGATCCCTATAACTTATATGCAATGACTTAAGATAAATTCTTAATTGAGCAATGTCATCAATATTATAAGCATAGGTAGTTAGAGGTACCTGATTTTCAGAGGATTCTGATTCAGTAGTAGCCATGAGAGCATAGTTCACTTCTTCATCAGAATCTGAAGTATCTGCCCAATCTCTGCCTTTAGTGTAGAGTACCTTTCCAGTTTTACCCTTCTTGCACTCAGGAGCATAGTGACCCATCTCCTTACACTTGTAGCATTGAATTTCAGACTTATCCTTCTTCCCTTTAGAATCTCTCTTATCAGACTTCCTGTAGCTTTTCCTGTCTTCATTTGAATTCCTAGAAAACCTTTTTCCTTTCTTGAAATTCTTGAAGCCCATTTTCTTGAAAGTCTTCACCATCAACACAACCATTTTCCTCATTTCTTCTTCATCATCCTCAGAGTCAGATGATTCAGAAGAGTTTGAATCATAATCAGAGTTTGGTGAATCACTTTCTGAATGTATGACCAAAGCTTTTCCCTTCATTTTCCTTCTTGTCGCCTCTTTCTTCTGAGGCTTCTCTTCAACATTAAGAGCAACAGACTTTCCTTTCCTGCTTGATCTCCTGTTTCTCTGCTCCATTTCCAATTCATGAGTTTTGAGCAGTCCATAGATTTCATCAATCTCTGTTTCAGCAAGATCATAGTTGTCTCTAATAGTGGTTGTTTTCACATCCCACTTTTCAGGTAGAGAAAGAAGAAACTTGAGATTCGAGTCTTCTAGATCATACTCTTTGTTGACCAATGACAGATCATTAATCAGTTTACAGAATCTATCAAATGTTTCTGTCATGGTCTCTTCAGGTTTAGCCTCAAAATGCTCATACTCTTGTGTGAGTATGTTTCTCCTATTCTTCTTAATAGCCGCAGTTCCTTGACACCTGACTTCAAGAGCATCCCATATCTCTTTTGCAGTGGTGCAGTTAATGACTTTGTTAGACATAACATTGTCTAAAGCACTATGCAGTAAATGCCTAACTTTTGCATCCTTAGCAATTGATGATAGATCTTCAGGAGTCATGTCCTTCTTTTCCTTTGGAACCATTTTTGCTTCTTCACCAGCAACTGCAACAGATAGCTTTGTAGGATTGTGAGGGCCTTCATAAATCCTGTCAAGATATTCAGGATCTGTAGCCTCCAGAAACATAGTCATCTTGACCTTCCACATAGCATACTCTAATGGCCTCAGAATAGGAACCCTGATTGGTTCATAACGACTCACAGTAGTAGGAGCCTTTTCAGAAACAGTAGGTGTTGGTGGAGGAATTGCTGCCATGATTATTGTTGTGTTTGGATCTTAACCTGTAATAAAGTAACAGATTGGCTCTGATACCACTTGTTAGGCCGAATACACAATTAATAATCAACTTTGTATGAGATTTTAACAAGTAAAAGCGTTTATGCACTTAAAAACTTCTTGTATTACGAACCCTCTTCGTGATGTAAATATCACAAAGAGCTGCTAGGTTACAATAAAGATAATTCGTTATCGATACCCTTCCAGGGTTAACCTAACTGTATTTATATAACATACAGCTACGATACAATCTCTAATTGATATTCCTAATAATCAGCTATACAATGATATCAATTACAGATTGTCACACGTCTCCTATGTCAACTCGATCTCTTTGATAGCTATCCAATCTTCAAAGATATCGCTTCCATAATAAATCTTCAATCACTGTTGACCAGTAGACGCTTCCTCCAGACAGAGTTTGACAAACTCTGTCGAGCTTCCAACTGTCAGAGTTTACACTAAACTCTGACTGCTTCCAGCTAAACTCTGATAATTCACTGTAACACTTAAACACTGATTAAAACACATCAATTATATTTAACATTTAAGAATGAATATCATATACCCTTCGCTAAGGGTCTTATCAAAACAATCTGGCTTATAACTGATAATTCGTATCTAGTCTATAAGCCAATATCAATTCAGGGAACAGGTATCATAAACTAATTTGACAATAGGCATGCATGCTATGGCATATGATAAGTGGATTTTATATCCACTTGGATCGCTTAAATTCGGCTTAAATTGATTTTCTTGGGCTCAAGTTGTTGTAGTTTTGATGTGTTTTGCTTAGTGGTGCAGAATTACGAGAATGTTGACTAAGGTGGATGCTTCAATAATTTTTTGGGAATTAATTAATTAAAATTCGGATTTTCGAGAAGGGTTGCGCAGTTTACACTGTTTTGGCCATATCTTGAGTTCTAGAAGTCAGTTTTAGGCCCGTAAGCAGTCCACGCGAAGATAACGAGATTTTCTATCATTCTAAGGTGGTCCAGAGGTCCAATTACGTTTGGAACGTTCCAGAAAATCTGAAGAAAAGTCAGCCACGAAATTTTCTTACAAAACAGAATCAATTTAGGAAACGTATCTTGCAGAAATTATATTATAATTCTGTTTTTGTATTTTCTTGCTGGGCAAGACTTGGAATGCCTATATAAACACGTCCTACCATGTAATTTGTATCAGACTTTTATTATTGTAACGAAGAACTGCAAGAGAGAAGAGTGGAGAAGGATTCAAGCTCGGTGACAAGCAAGATCTAGATCTACTTCATCTTTTGTATACTTTGGATAATAGATTTGTTCTCTCAACTCTTGTTTTTATTAATATTATTTCTTCTTTATTGTATATCTTGTTTAATATCATGTTTTCAATTAACCCCATGGTGACGAACGGTTCAATTATGAACTAATCGTTGTCATGGGATCCTAATTGATTTATCTATGTAGCTTAGTAGTTTATATGCTTTAAAGATTTATGTGTGGTGAATTCTTGATATCCTCGTATGGTTGTGTTTCATGTATTTAGATGCGTCGCGAACATCTAATTTGCTAATCTCTTGTTAAACGAGAGTGGATCTTGAGATTTAGAACTTGCCATGCTAGCATAGGATAGGTTGATGTTTTAACATCATGATTTGTGGCGTAAATAGAGATATTATGCTACCCTATGTGATCTAGGTGGATAACTTGTGCTCAAACCTTTATGTTTTCAAATTCTATAGAGATATAGGGTCTAAACATATTTGGTGTCCACCCATCTTCTATCTCTTTTGTGGATGTATGCGTAGTTTGGTATTAGTATACCGAGAGGTAACTTTTACTTGTTTCGTGTTATCAGATCAGATATCAAAACCATCACATGTATTGATTAAAGGCTGCGACTCTAAGTGAAGTAGATAATGAAATTAGGATTCCATGTTTTATCTCATATAAGTAATTCATATTAAATTCTTATTAGTTAATTATTCTTAGTTTAATAACTTGCATCCTAGTTAATTTAGATAATTAAAATCTCATTCTTATTATTTGTCTTAGCAGTGGATTAAAACCAAACATTGTTGCATAGGCATATTTACTGATTTAAACTTAACCAGATCTCTGCGGAACGAACTTTAATTATATTACTTGTGACTACGTGCGCTTGCGTAATTTTGTGCTAACAAGTTTTTGGCGCCGATCATCGGTGTTTTGTTTAGTTTATGTGCTTGTCATCAGTGGTCGTTAGCGTTCACTGACTCGGATTTCTAACTTAGTTGTTTGTTTCGTGGTGTTTTCAGGTACTTGAACGTGTATGCGAACACGTTTGCAGGCTCGTAAGGAAAAACTGGCAGAAGACGGTCTTGTAGTAGATAATCAGAAAGAGGAACTTGAAACTACTGTAGAGATGGCAGATTTACCAGCAGCAGTTAAGGCTTTGAAGGACTATTCGCAGCCGAAGATTACTGACATACAATCTAGTATTGTCAGGCCAGCTATTGCAGCGAATAACTTTGAGATCAAGCCGAGCACAATTCAGATGGTGCAGAATTCGGTTCAGTTTGGGGGTGCTTCGACAGAGGATCCTAATATGCACATCCGGGACTTTATCGAGATCTGCGACACTTTCAAATTTAATGGTGTGTCGGATGATGCTATCAAGTTGAGGCTTTTCCCATTCTCCTTAAGGGATAAGGCTAAGGGCTGGTTACATTCTCTACCAGCTGGTTCCATTACTACATGGGATGATCTTGCTCAGAAGTTTCTTAATAAATTCTTCCCTATGGCGAAAACTGCAGCAATAAGGAACTAGTTAACTCAAATTCAACAGCAATCTGGCGAATCTTTGTGTGAGGCTTGGGAACGTTATAAGGAGATGCTACGAAGGTGCCCTCATCATGGCATGCCTGATTGGATGGTTATTAATGGTTTCTACAATGGGTTGGGAGCACAGTCTAGGCCTTTGCTAGATGCAGCATCAGGTTGAGCTCTGTGGGCGAAGAGCTATGAGGAAGCTTATGATCTTATTGAGATGATGGCTGCTAACGAATATCAAAATCCAATGCAGAGGCTTTCTCAAGGTAAGGTAGCAGGTGTTCTTGAAGTTGACACAGCTTCAGCTATTGCAGCTCAGTTGAAGGCTCTTTCGATGAAGGTGGATTCTCTTGCTAATTATGGAGTTCAGCAGGTTGCTAGTGTTTGTGAGCTATGTGCGGGCGCACATGAAACGAATCAGTGTGCTATCTCATCTGAATCAGCACAGTTCGTAAGTAATTTTCAGAGACCTGCTGCACCAGTACCAGCCACCTATCATCCAAACAACAGGAATCATCCTAACTTCAGCTAGAGTAACAACCAAGGTGCTCAACAACCTCAGCCCTATCAGCAGTTTCAGGGTCAGCAAGCAAGGACATTCAATCAAGGTTACCAGTAGCAGTATGCTCCAAAGCAATCATATCAGCCTCCTCGATTTCAGCATCAACAGCCCCAGGCTCATGCGGGGCAATCTTCTAATGAAAAATCAGATGATGTGTGGATAGCGTTAAAGAACCTACAAGCTGGTCAGAAACTCTTGGAAACTCAGATAGGACAGATTGCAAGTGCCTTACTTAGTAGGCCTCAAGGAACTCTTCCTAGTGATACGGAAACAAATCCAGGTAGGAGGGACAGCAAAGAACAGGTGAAGGCTGTGACTTTGAGATCGGGAAAAGTTATAGCAGGCCCTAATTCAGCAGTCGAAGAAGATGAAGATGTTCAGAATCAGCAGGTTGAAAAATCTGCAGTGCCCAAAATTGCTCAATCTGATGTGGTTGCTGATCAGCAAGGTGGTGAAGTAGAGAAGAGCAAGGAACCTGTTGAGAATTCTGTGGAGCAGTCTACAAAGAACACTCAGATCTATCCTCCTCCTCCTTATCCTAGAAGACTCCAGAAGCAGCAGTTGGACAAGACGTTTGCTAAGTTCTTAGAGGTGTTCAAGAAGTTGCAGATTAACATTCCCTTTGCCGAAGCTCTTGAACAGATGCCGAGCTATGCCAAGTTCATGAAGGGGATTCTTTCTCGTAAGTTGAAGCTTGAGGAATTAGAGACCGTTGCTCTAACGGAAGAATGCAGTGCTGTGCTGCAACAGAAATTGCCTCCAAAACTAAAGGATCCTGGTAGCTTTACTATTCCATGCACTATTGGTAATTTGTCTTTTGCGAAGTGCTTGTGTGATTTGGGAGCTAGCATCAATCTCATGCCCTTGTCAGTCTATAGGCAACTTGGTCTACCGGAACCAAAGCCTACCAACATCTCTTTGCAGTTGGCTGATCGTTCAGTTACTTATCCTAGAGGCATAGTGGAGGATGTGTTGGTGAAAGTTGACAAACTCATATTTCCTGCTGATTTTGTTATCTTGGATTTCGAGGAAGATAAGAAGATTCCCATAATCTTGGGAAGACCATTCTTGGCTACGGGAAAGACTTTGATTGATGTGCAGAAAGGGGAGCTCACCATGAGGGTGCAAGACCAGAATGTCACTTTCAATGTTTTTAATGCAATGAAACTTCCCTCAGATGAAGAAGAATGTTTAAAGGTGGATTGGGTTGATTCTGCAGTTACTATGGAAATGGAGCAGTTACTTAAGTCAGATTCTTTGGAAAAAGTTTTAGTTGGTGACTCTGATTTTGAAGACGAAGAAACAGCCGAGCAATTGCAGCAGCTAAATTCAGCTCCTTGGAAAAGAAGATTTGATTTGCCTTTTGAATCTCTTGGGTTAGCAGAACTTAAAAATTCGGAGGGGCGCCTGAAACCATCTATTGAGGAAGCTCCTACACTTGAACTCAAACCACTTCCGGAACATTTGAGGTATGTTTTTCTTGGGGATGCATCTACATTACCTGTTATTATTGCCTCTAACTTGTCAGCTAGTGCGGAAGAAAAGCTTTTGCGAATTTTGAGGGAGTTCAAGTCAGCAATTGGTTGGACTATAGCAGATATCAAGGGAATCAGCCCTTCTTATTGCATGCACAAAATTCTGCTAGAGGAGGGGGCTAAGCCTACTGTTGAGCATCAGCGGAGACTTAATCCGATTATGAAAGAGGTGGTGAAGAAGGAAATTCTAAAGTGGCTTGATGCGGGTATTATCTATCCTATTTCAGACAGTTCTTGGGTGAGCCCGGTTCAATGTGTGCCAAAGAAAGGAGGCATGACAGTTGTTGCTAATGAAAAGAATGAGCTCATCCCTACTCGAACAGGCACGGGGTGGAGAGTTTGCATGGACTACAGGAAACTCAACAAAGCCACGAGAACAGATCACTTTCCTCTGCCATTCATTGATCAGATGCTAGACAGGTTGGCGGGACATGAGTACTATTGCCTCCTTGATGGTTATTCAGGCTACAATCAGATTTGCATTGCTCCAGAAGATCAAGAGAAGACCACATTCACATGTCCTTTTGGTACCTTTGCTTTCCGACGGGTTTCTTTCGGACTTTGTGGCGCTCCTGCCACTTTTCAAAGGTGCATGATGGCTATTTTCTCAGACATGATTGGCTCGAATGTGGAGGTTTTTATGGATGACTTCTCAGTTTTTGGTACTTCATATGACGAGTGCTTGCATAATCTTGGCTTGGTTTTGAAACGTTGTGTGGAGACTAACTTGGTGCTTAATTGGGAGAAGTGTCACTTCATGGTGCGAGAGGGAATTATTCTTGGGCACAAGGTATCTGGTAGAGGACTTGAGGTGGATAGGGCCAAGGTGGAAACAATCGAAAATCTTCCTCCACCTATCTCTATTAAAGGAATTCGCAGTTTTCTGGGTCATGCGGGGTTCTATCGGCGATTCATCAAAGACTTCTCAAAAATTTCTAAACCCTTGTGCAATCTCTTGGAGAAGGATGTTCCTTTCAAGTTTGATGATGAGTGCCTTGCAGCTTTTGAGCTCTTGAAGAAGAAGTTGACTACTACATCAGTCATTACCGCACCTAATTGGGAGGAACCGTTTGAACTTATGTGTGATGCTAGTGACTATGCTGTTGGAGCTGTGCTTGGTCAAAGGAAGGATAGAATTTTTCATGTGGTTTACTATGCTAGTAAAACCCTCAATGATGCACAGCTGAACTACACTACTACGGAGAAGGAGTTGCTAGCAGTTGTCTATGGTTTCGAGAAATTCAGGTCTTATTTGCTTGGTACTAAGGTGATTGTGTATACGGATCATGCTGCTATTCGATATCTCATGTCGAAGAAGGATTCAAAGCATAGATTTATTCGTTGGGTGCTTCTTTTGCAAGAATTTGATGTGGAAATCAAGGATAGGAAAGGCACGGAAAATCAAGTAGCGGATCATCTCTCACGCTTAGAGGACCACGGTAAGGATTCGCATAATAAATCTCTTATTAATGAATCTTTTCCAGATGAGCAGCTTTTTGGAGTGCAAGGTGAAGAGCCATGGTTTGCAGATTATGTGAACTATTTGGTTAGCAATGTTATTCCTCCGGAATTTTCTTATGCTCAAAAGAAAAAGTTTCTGCATGATGTGAAGTGGTACCGTTGGGACGAGCCATTCTTGTTTAAGCTTGGTGTGGATCAGATTTTGAGGAGGTGCATTCCGTATAGTGAAACGGAAGGTATTTTGCATGAATGTCATTCTACCACATATGGAGGCCATTACGGTGGTGATAAAACAGCTCAGAAAGTACTTCAAGCGGGATTCTATTGGCCAACTCTGTTTAAAGATTCTCATAGGTTCGTGATGAGTTGTGATCGATGTCAAAGGGTTGGTAATATTTCCAAGAGGAACGAGATGCCTCTTAGTACGATCCTTGAAGTTGAGATTTTTGATGTGTGGGGAATTGATTTCATGGGTCCGTTTGTTTCGTCTTGCAACAATCAGTACATTCTCTTAGCAGTGGATTACGTGTCTAAATGGGTCGAGGTGAAGGCTTTACCAACCAATGATGCTAAGGTGGTGCTGAATTTTCTTCACAAGCAGATTTTCACACGTTTTGGAACTCCACGAGCGATAATCAGTGATGAGGGGACACACTTCTGTAATCGTCAATTTACTGCTATGATGGCAAGGTATAATGTGACTCATCGTGTTGTGTAAGAACCCCAAATTTTGGATATAATTAAAAAAAAATTATTAAATAATGATAAAATGAGGAACAATGATTCCGACAACAAGGTCACCAGCTCTAATGAATGGTGGTTTCAAAGAACAATGATTGTAATGAATGGATATTGCTTTGGACAATGATCCTGATGCATTGGTATATTGTTAGAATAGAGTAATTCGATGGTTGAGGACCTAGATAAGAATAATCTACCATCCAGGAAGGAGCTAATGGATCCTTGAAGGGAAATGAGTACGTGCATAGTGTTTCCCATACGTGCATAGTGTTTCCCATACGTGCATAGTACTTCCCGTACGTGCATAGTGTTTCCAGTACGTGCATAGTAATTTGGTGGATGAATAGTGATTCTGTAAGTTGGAAAACTTTTCACTCCACCCTATGTACGGGACGTGATATGGATGTTTCGAAGTCATATTAGTAATACGCGGAGGAAATAAGTGAATGCAGAGACGATCGGAATTCAGAAATTCCAAATTCTTTTCGGTATAATATTTGACCGGACAGTGGATTAAATATTATTATAATCCAAGAATTGAGATATTAACTTTGAGGATTTGATATTTTGGGATGTTATTATATTTGATTTAAGAATGAAGGTAGGAAACCACTGAGGAGTGGTTATGGCTACAATGTAATAATTGATATTTGGAAAGAATGAATGGAATTCGACTTTATTATTTCTATGTCTTGAAGAATGCTAAAGGGTAACAACATAGGTAAGAATAATCTATCTTCTAAGGGAATAAGATATGGCAATTTCAAGTAGGAGAATATTCTCATGTCATCCAGATCGGTAACGATCAATCCAGTAGTTCCGTAAAAAGGATAAGGAACGATCGAAAGAGAATACGGACAATTGTACCACCCTAAGAGAACAAGTAAAGAATACAGAATGAATAGTGTTTTGGTGGGAGTATATAATAATATGAGATGACACTATATAGAAGCATTCGGAACGGATTTCCGAGTTCGTATTAGTGATCCAGGGGGAAAATAAGTGTATGTAAAAGCTGTCGGATTCTGAAAAACCGCACTTTTATTTTCTCCGAGAGTTCCCTGGACACTGATAGCCTTAAGTATTTAACGAATGGATTTAAGGAATATAAATTGGAAAGTTAGAATGAAAGATGGAGAATGAAAGTATTAATATTAAAAAGGATTCCCGGTAAACCCTAATTAGAAATCCGTGAAATATTCCTACGAACGATCAATCGAAACGGGCAATAACCGGACACAGAAACAAGCAGAGGAAGCAAGAGTCTTGTGCAAGCTACTAGTATAAAATATCTAGTAACCAAACTAGAATCAAGGAACTAGCACCCTAGAGAATGCAACTAAGTACTTAGCAAGGCAACCATGTGGTTAGGCTAAAACCACCACATTTTCAACACTTGTCAAGGTATTTCCTCATCCAACACCTCATCACTTTAATAAAGTGAATTTATACAAGATATTATCTTGATAATAGATGAGAATGGATGAGATTAAAACAAAATAAACCAAGCAACTCTTTTCCCCCTTGAAAATTCCATTCGGCTATACCCTTAATTCCAAAATCAAAACCCCTCTTCCCACCATCTCTTGATCTTGTAAAAATTATGGTGAGTCTTACATTTCCTAAAAGTAATCCCCTAAAAATTTCAAAGCCAAAATCTCTTGTTTCCATTTTCAAAGAAATCATCAAAGACTAGGGTGAATAGTGATTTTCAAGAACAACTCTTGACTTTCTTGATTTCTAGGATGATCTAAGCTTGGTTATGGGTATACAAGGACTATGCAAAGCTTAGAAAGGTCTTTACACACTCCAAGGAAGGTATAAAGCTCTTGAAACCCTAACCCTTGTTTGAGATTTAAGCATGTTTATGATAGTTATAACTTAGTTATGGTTATGTTAAGATTATAAGCATGATTATGTATGGATTTTGGATTAATGATGTAAATAGCTAGATGAACGGAAAGGCATTGCTTGGCCTCAGTTCATGTATATAAGTCATGTATATATTGTTTGGGTTGGATACTATGTTTATGGGAAGATTCGAAATTGGTAGATATTCGATTTACAGCCGTTATAATGCCCGATTTTGCAATACCATGTTTTGTATGCTATTTTCCATGTCGAACCCCTACTGTCCAGAGACCTTATCTTCCATGATAGGATAGGTAATGTTCTAAGCTTCGTTTTGATATAAAGATCACGTGAAACGGACTTACGGTTTAGGATTTATGACCAAATTACTAAAAGTAGTTCGAATCCGTAAACGAAAATTCGTAACTGTAATTGAACCCTCGTAAACTATGTAACGTCATGGAGAATCTTAGTAAATAAATACTAGAGGTAAAAAGGAAGGCGTGAAAGAAAACCGTATGTCAAAAGGATCATTTTTCGATTTATTAAAAATGTTCGAGTCGAGGTTAAACGCGAACGAACCCCTAAAAGACGACTCTTTTATAACTTCGGTAAAACACTTAGAAAACGGGCGATAAAACTCGGAGTATAGTATTGGTTCGTAACGATCGAATTTAGAACTCATATGACTTAAGTATGTCCCAAGTATAAGTACAATGACATGTCGTATTAACGAACGAATGTCGGGTCGGATCAGTGATAAAAGTAATCCACTAAAAGGGGTATAACGAGATAACTCGAGAACGTGTTTCGAATTAAGTATAACTTAACTTTTAATATGTTAAGTGATTAATCCCAAATGCCTTGGCTATTTATAGATCACCAAGCTGAACCGGGACCCGCTACCACTACCCCTTACCGTACTCGACTACCAGGCAAGTTTCAATTCCCTTCTTTTAGGCTGTTGTTGTGATTGAATAAATATATAGATATGATTGCTGATATACATATGTCATTGCATGCATGCCTACTTTCAAGTTGAATTGATATACTTGTTCCCTGAATGTTATTGTTGGCTTATAAGCTAGATAGTTATATATCAGTTATAAGCCGGTTATTGTAAGACCCTCATAGAAGGGCGTATATATCTTATTAATCAAAAATAAACCGGGAGTCAATATTCCTTGATATATCGAGATTACCTCGGAAGAAAATATTTAAGTAAATATTTTCTATTATTTGGGCGACGAATATTATTTGAATATTCGTTCGAGACTAATTATTTTAACGATCCTTACTTCAAATAATTATTTGAACGTAACTATTCAACGAATAATATTTCTCAATATTCATTCAGAGTCGAATTGATTATCGACTATTATTTCGAATATTCTTCTAAAGATGAGACTATTAAATGAATATTATGTGGATATTCTTTTAGATTATTATTTTATTAAATAAATATTACTTTTGAATATTCATTTAAGATATTAAATACTTGATGAATATTATTTTAATATTCATCTGAAGCTTGATTTAATTATCGAATATTATCTCGAATATTCCTTAAGGCTTGGATTACTAAATGAATATTACTTGATATTCATTTAGGATATTATTCATTAAATGAATATTACTTTTGAATATTCATTTAAATTCCTAATTAATTATGAATATTACCTTAAATATTCTTTTCAGGTCTTATTAATTAATGAATATTGTTTTGAATATTCATTTAAATATTTATTTATTCAATAAATATTCTCCTGATATTTCTTCAGGGATTATTTTGAGAAATACTCTGATTTAAGATATTCTTTCATATTCCTAAATATTCTGTAAAATATTTTAATTCAACCTCAATAAGGGTTATCTTCTTCGATTATTACGAAAAATATTTCGGAGTCATATTATTATTAATCTTATATCAAGAAAGGTTCTCAGACATCATTCTTCTTTGAGTCTATCTCCCTAATAATAAGGGAACCTTACTTGGAAAATGTTATTTATCTTGTCGACTTCCCGGTCATAAAGTATTCCCTTCACTCACAACTCGGGTGCTGTTGACTTATTAAGTCGTTGCTTACCTTCTCATCTTTCGAGGGGTAAGATTACTGGAACAAGTTGATATCCGTTACCAAGTAATAGCTTGGGAGTTATTGGTAAATTTTCCTTTCCAACTAGATACGACTACTTTGTGGAGTCTTATCAACAAGTATTATACTTGGGGAAAGGGGGACGAACGTTACATTCAGAATCATGAATTCAATTTGAACTAGGAGTCGTGTAAGAGGCCGAGTAGCGCCGGTCCATCCCCTTTGGCCCAACCGTTGGCCGGGGAGAGCTAGTAAGGCGGTATACAAGTAAAGCCGTCAGTTCTTCCTTCTACCGGTAGAAAATCTAAATTGAGCTGTACAATCTCGACTGATCATCAAGATTGGAACAGTGGGCGCGGTGAATACTCCATCATTGGTTCATCATCCAAATTCATTTATTTCCTACAACATGATTACTGTTGGCAGAGTTGGAAAAGGGTCATAACTGGAATTGCAACCTTTTCTTGCAAGTTCCTCTTCTTAATAACAATAAGAATATCTCGCTTACTTTGATGTAGCAGATATTTCTACAAATAAATACTTTAAGTTACCTTGTAACTTCATCGTTCATATTATACTGGCATCATTTCCGTAAATGCATGGCATATGGTTTGAAAGATACTTTTGAACTGTTATACATTATCGTTCAGTTATATATTATTGTTGGTGGGCTATTGCTCACCCTTGCTTTATTATTATATCACAACAACAGCTAGACCAGATGACTCGCACAAGGCGCACTCGACGCGGGCGAGGACGATGAGACTACCAGAGCTGAAGAAGAAGCTATTGGTAGGATATATTTATTCTTTCAGTACCAAGAATATAGTCTAGTATGACTTATGTAAATGGATGGCAAAGAGTATGTAATTATATTGAAATTCTTTTGGATTGTAAGAACTCATAATGTGATTAATAAAAATTTGATTATTACTCTGATTTCATCTCTGGGACTATAACGGGTGTGTTTATATTGTTGTGTTGGGTCATAGAGACGTAATTTATTTTATGTTAAGGAAAGTACAATTGTTGTGGACAGAATTGGAAACCGTAACCACCGGATCCCGGACCCCGGATCTGGGGGTGTTACAGAAGTGGTATCAGAGCGTACGTTATAAACCCCAGAGATGAGGTGACGTTAAAACAATAAATTCAATAAGATAATAAGAACTCTTGCCAAGTTCATAGTCGGACTACTTAATGTAGTGATGACATATAAAACCCTTATGGGAACTCGTAAGTATAATGATAGTAACTTAGCTCGATATCGTATCGACGAGTAAGGCGACTGACCTTGAGGCACACGAGCAACAGCGCGATGATGCTTTATATGCTAAAGATCAGTGGGTAATTCGATGGAGTACCCTACTGGAGACCCGGAAGAGGTTCCAGCAGATAAGGAAAATCCTGTTAGGAGAAGGAGCTTACCCATGGGTAATGAGGGTCGCAGCCAGAATGACTGTGATGATTAAGATATGGTGCTCAGAAAAGTGAGTATAAAGAACCGAGATATTATTAAGAGATCTGAAGATGCATGTTGAATTCATAGCCGGACTACCAGATGTAGTACCAGCAAGAAAGAAGGATTGGAAGAATTACTTGAGATCTTATACGGAAATAGATGAGAATCTTTAGAGATTATCATCTCAACAAAGAAAGAGCTAGAGGGATGTATGATTATCAAAGACATCGATTTAGGGCGAGGAACAGAGTCCCTAGGAATAGTTGAGAAGGAGGCAGTAAGTGCCATATCATTTGATAAATGAATTAGTATGAATATGGTCAGTAATAATTCGCCATGAGAAGGCCGGTGTCGTAGGTTGTAAATTATGGAACCAAATTGAGGTTAATAAGGTGGTTTTATTAAGGAAAATGTTCATTTTATGAATGAATCATTTAGAAAGTAAAGACATCGGGAAGTGATAGCATGATTGGGTAAAGTCATATAAGGAAGTAGTAAGCAAGACAATGATCTCAGAACCTACCGGAAGATAAGACCAGTGAGTCAAGATGAACTCGTAATGAGACTACTGCCAGAGACTGAGTATAGAGTTAATTCAACTCAGTTAAATGATGAACCTGAAACGTTAGATGCATGTGATTCAGAGGAATATTAAATTCCTTCTTCTCTTTGAATGGATTATAGTAGTTACCTTAAGTTTACTCCGACACGGAATTATAATAGATCAAGTAATACGATCAGCAGTTAAAGAGAAAAATGTGTGAAAATCTTCCTGGAGCTAAAAGGTGAAATTGGTAACGACCAAGAGCTGGCATTGCTTAATGGAAAAAGGAGACTTTGTGCTTCCAATGATGCTTCGCATAAAGGGTTAGGTAGACCGACATTTGGTAATATTAGATATCAAGACGTATAGATATCAGGACGTTGTGACAAGTTTCAGTTTAAAACTGTTGATTCCCTTCTAAGGGATGTATATAATTGGTTCCTCTCCAGGGGTTAAATTTCCAACCCGATGACGATTATTTCGTTAATTATGACTGCTTACGGTTCTACATACTAGGAGGTTCATAGAACTATTATTCAAGTTTCGAAACTGGTCTCCTTAATGTTACCAGTAGGTGGGTAGATTGATCAAAATTTCCCTGAGTCTGGAAAGGAATTCGGTGAATTTTGGCAAACCTTGTCTTTCTGATTATCAGGGAATGTCATGGAAGAGAGTAGAAACTGGAGCAAACCCTGTGATTTGGGTAAGGATGCTGTAAAATTGGTTAGTAAACGGACCCTGAGCATTACAATCGACGGTAGTGATAAAATGATGAAGTAAGATTGGACGAAAACAGGAAATGTAAGTAAGAAATTATCCGGACGGAGAAACTCCGGGATTGACTTAAGTGAAAAGGTTGTTATGCCAGGAATGGTAAGCTTGTGTGGCACGTAGGATTGATAAGAGTAGTGAAAAAAAATAAAAGTGGAGGAAAGGTGACCGGAGACGGTGCCGAGTAGTCGATTAAGACTTATATGGAGTAAAGTTTTGGAAAGGTAGAAAGGTATCAAAGAAGAAGGCACTATGCCGGCAATTTCTAGAAAAGTAATGCTATTAGCCAACCCCTAAAATCATATATTTTTTTTTATTACGGTCAGTTGAGGCCAAGTCACAAAGGATTATCGAGTGACTAGACCAGCAATGAAAGGACAAAGCAGGGTTGCTTCTAAGAAAGCACCGACTGCAAGGGCTTCTGATATAAAGGAAATATTAATGAGATCGTAGGAATCTTCTACTAAACCCTTTGCAACCCATGTTTTGATGGGGAATTTACTAGACCTTTTTGGGATGGGGTAACCCGTACTAGAGTGACTCATGTGTATATGGTTGTCCAAGATTACGAGTAAAATGGAAGTATAGTGACTTGATATGCATGATGTTAGGGTATCATGAATACCATGAACATATTACGACTAAGGGAAGTAAACAACGAAGGTTTATGAAGAGAGTATAGAAAAGGTCAGAAATTGAACAGTATGATGTAGGAATTTTGTCTGAGGCAAGTACCTTTGCGAAGAACGATAAGTACTAAGAGATTCACGTTGAACTCGACCAATATCTTCCAGAACATCCTTGCTACCATTAACAAGTTCGGTAAGAGAGGAGATAGGCATACGTTGCCTTTTTGGAAGGCCAAATAGGCTGACAACTATCTGAAAGAAGAGGGTGGCATTAAACCACCGATCGATTATCAAATGAGAATGATTGAAAAGAGACCTTTATTAAGGATACATGATCTGATCGCCAATTATAGGATGCAAGAATTCCTTGGCAGTTGAATTAAGGATAGGATATCCATAAATTAAGACAAACCCTGGGGAATGCACAAGGGGTGGCATTAACCCTAATAACGACATTATGACTTCAGATGATATGAGCTGGACTTGCTAAGGCAACAATGACCGGTAAGGATTATTAAAAAGAGTTCTGGAAAGAACATAGATAGAATTATTAGAGTATTGATCAATGACATTTTGATATACCCTGTACCCAGAAAATACAGGAGGAAGGATGAGGATGACCTATGAAACTTTACAAGGAAAAAGGTAATATTCCGAACATCAAAATGGAAGTTTGGTAAGGAATGTATGACATAGTAACAATAATGCCAGATAAGGCATGTATGAAACCCTGAGGAAGTATGGACTGAACCTATAAAGGTTGAGATTATCCTAAGATAAAGAAAGAACTAAGAAAAGAAGTATCCTAAGTAGGATTGGGAATAAACGTGATAAAGTTCCCACGGGTAGGTGGAAGCAATGACTTATGGAAATGACTGATAGTTATATTTTCTCCTTCAGCAGAGCTTAAGGGAGAATGCTTTAACCCAACAGTGATGGGAATGAGGTAGAAAAACTTGAGCTGGAATGTACCCAGAAAACGTGGGTTACAAGAAATCATTATCATCAAGAAAGGCCAATGAGGTGGCCGGCAATCTAAGTATAAAGAAATAATTACAAATGTTCATACCGAAGAAACAGGATGATATTTGGAAGGACCTTGAAGGTCATATCGGAATGGAGGAATTTACATTCCTTCTGATGACTGTGCAAGAATTAACAGTAATAATAGTTTAGTAAAGATTCGATTCCTGATGGAGTCTTAAGCATATTACGTACCTTAGAAGGTCCCGTTTTGAGGCAAACCAGGACCATGGTACAAAATTGATGAAGTAAACCGTTAAGTTTCCAGTCTTTAATGGAAGATGCATAAGTGATAGTTTCATCAACCGGACCTAGCTGCGATGCTTGAAACTCTTCTGCAATTCTATCTGCTTCATGTTATATCTACATCAAGTTCAGGAAGTGTTCCTTATGGATAAGGAATAATGATTACTTTGTCTCCCTAAGGGATTTGAAACCCGTAGGGTTAGCTATTAACGCACTACGTAAACAACAAGCGATGGTGATTCTTCTAAGAAAGGAGATGACAACGTAAAGATAAAGAAAGTGCTGCTATTGATAAGCTAAATGGCATGTTTATGAATGACAAGCAAGTTTGTGTTAGTGTACTTCTGCACAAACAAGATAGAGAATATGAGGTTGATAATTCGTGATGCTAAACGTATTCCCGTAGAAAGAATTAATGAGACTTGGAGGGAAGGGCGGTTGAGCCCAAGACTTATTGGGCCACTTGAGAGTTTAAAGTGTTCGGACGGCGGTATTCGAGCCAGCCTTACCCCCAAAATTATAGCACGGTCATAACGGGTTTTCATGTGGCCAGGCTACGCCAGTAAAATGCAGATGTTCAACAGATGATAGGAGTACGAGCATGTAGATATACGACCTGGTCTGACTTACGAAAGACAACCTGTGGAAAACCACGGATAGAAAAGAACAAGTAATGAGAAACAAGGTTGGCAGAAGTAGATTATATGAATCTAAGTTAAAGGAATCGGGCCAGATTCATTTCGGAAAGTTTAAATTGAAATAACGTGATGATTATAGAATAAATGAGACGGAATACCGATAAGGAGGTACCAAGTGCAAAAAGGTGTCTCAATAAAGAGGTGAAGGTGAAAGTAAATAATAGAAATGAGTAAGAATCAGTTAATAAGAAGGATGTGATTGATAAAGAAAAGGCTGGGGAAGCAACTATGGAATGAGAAGCAAGGAATGTTATGAATGGGTTTTCTAATGAATTCTCAGGATGACAACCTGATAGTGTCAATATTATAGTTATGAAAAAGCTAGTAACATGATATGGGATGTCAGTAATAATGATGTCAAGTGAGAAATCTAAGATTTAACCTGAAAGGTTGAAGGATTTCCCGAATGTGAGTATCGCTAAGATTGAACAAGAGTATTTGTCCATAGAATAATGGACAAAACAGCAAGATATGTTGACACGTGAGATTGCGATCAAATAGTATTGGATATAATTATGATTAATTTCTTCTTTGATAAACCTCTATAGTTCAGAGGTAAATTCTGAGTATGATATTCTACAATCATGAAAGCTTTCTATAATCCTTTAGAACTCTTTTCTCTTCTTCTCTCTTATTCATCTTCTTTATGAATTGAGAAGAACAACCCTTTTAGGAGGGGAGGTACTGCTACGTGACTATCTGTCTATGTGATAGAGGTCTAAGTGGAATGCCATGACTTGTTTAATTGCTTGTCAAGTACTAAAGGCTGGCCCCCTTCTGTACTAACTATGCAATATAACAAATGATCAATTGATCATAGTGATCTCTCAATAAATCTTTCCACTTCTCTATATTGATCGAGATTGCGAAGATTAAAGCGATCAGGAAATGCACAGTACGAGCGAGGTTACCTCCGAATCGTAGGGTGATAATGATACCAATGTTACTGCAGGTATCAATAAGGATAAGACTGAGTAAGAGTATAACCAGGATAGTGAGTTGTACGAAAAGTAGCAACGTTGATGGAAAAAGGATAAAGTATGAATTGTAGCACTAGAAGATGTGCTGAGGAAGGGTAGAACGACTAAGAATTGACCCAGAAGCTAAAGAGTGAACGGCAGGCAAACGACTCTTTGCTTCCTACCTGATTCCGGGACGGAATCTTTTTAAGGAGGGGAGACTGTAAGAACCCCAAATTTTGGATATAATTAAAAAAAATTTATTAAATAATGATAAAATGAGGAACAATGATTCCGACAACAAGGTCACCAGCTCTAATGAATGGTGGTTTCAAAGAACAATGATTGTAATGAATGGATATTGCTTTGGACAATGATCCTGATGCATTGGTATATTGTCAGAATAGAGTAATTCGATGGTTGAGGACCTAGATAAGAATAATCTACCATCCAGGAAGGAGCTAATGGATCCTTGAAGGGAAATGAGTACGTGCATAGTGTTTCCCATACGTGCATAGTGTTTCCCATACGTGCATAGTACTTCCCGTACATGCATAGTGTTTCCTGTACGTGCATAGTAATTTGGTGGATGAATAGTGATTCTGTAAGTTGGAAAACTTTTCACTCCACCCTATGTACGGGACGTGATATGGATGTTTCGAAGTCATATTAGTAATACGCGGAGGAAATAACTGAATGCAGAGACGATCGGAATTCAGAAATTCCAAATTCTTTTCGGTATAATATTTGACCGGACAGTGGATTAAATATTATTATAATCCAAGAATTGAGATATTAACTTTGAGGATTTGATATTTTGGGATGTTATTATATTTGATTTAAGAATGAAGGTAGGAAACCACTGAGGAGTGGTTATGGCTACAATGTAATAATTGATATTTGGAAAGAATGAATGGAATTCGACTTTATTATTTCTATGTCTTGAAGAATGCTAAAGGGTAACAACATAGGTAAGAATAATCTATCTTCTAAGGGAATAAGATATGGCAATTTCAAGTAGGAGAATATTCTCATGTCATCCAGATCGGTAACGATCAATCCAGTAGTTCCGTAAAAAGGATAAGGAACGATCGAAAGAGAATACGGACAATTGTACCACCCTAAGAGAACAAGTAAAGAATACAGAATGAATAGTGTTTTGGTGGGAGTATATAATAATATGAGATGACACTATATAGAAGCATTCGGAACGGATTTCCGAGTTCGTATTAGTGATCCAGGGGGAAAATAAGTGTATGTAAAAGCTGTCGGATTCTGAAAAACCGCACTTTTATTTTCTCCGAGAGTTCCCTGGACACTGATAGCCTTAAGTATTTAACGAATGGATTTAAGGAATATAAATTGGAAAGTTAGAATGAAAGATGGAGAATGAAAGTAATTAAAAAGGATTCCCGGTAAACCCTAATTAGAAATCCGTGAAATATTCCTACGAACGATCAATCGAAACAGGCAATAACCGGACACAGAAACAAGCAGAGGAAGCAAGAGTCTTGTGCAAGCTACTAGTATAAAATATCTAGTAACCAAACTAGAATCAAGGAACTAGCACCCTAGAGAATGCAACTAAGTACTTAGCAAGGCAACCATGTGGTTAGGCTAAAACCACCACATTTTCAACACTTGTCATGGTATTTCCTCATCCAACACCTCATCACTTTAATAAAGTGAATTTATACAAGATATTATCTTGATAATAGATGAGAATGGATGAGATTAAAACAAAATAAACCAAGCAACTCTTTTCCCCCTTGAAAATTCCATTCGGCTATACCCTTAATTCCAAAATCAAAACCCCTCTTCCCACCATCTCTTGATCTTGTAAAAATTATGGTGAGTCTTACATTTCCTAAAAGTAATCCCCTAAAAATTTCAAAGCCAAACTCTCTTGTTTCCATTTTCAAAGAAATCATCAAAGACTAGGGTGAATAGTGATTTTCAAGAACAACTCTTGACTTTCTTGATTTCTAGGATGATCTAAGCTTGGTTATGGGTATACAAGGACTATGCAAAGCTTAGAAAGGTCTTTACACACTCCAAGGAAGGTATAAAGCTCTTGAAACCCTAACCTTGTTTGAGATTTAAGCATGTTTATGATAGTTATAACTTAGTTATGGTTATGTTAAGATTATAAGCATGATTATGTATGGATTTTGGATTAATGATGTAAATAGCTAGATGAACGGAAAGGCATTGCTTGGCCTCAGTTCATGTATATAAGTCATGTATATGTTGTTTGGGTTGGATACTATGTTTATGGGAAGATTCGAAATTGGTAGATATTCGATTTACAGCCGTTATAATGCCCGATTTTGCAATATCATGTTTTGTATGCTATTTTCCATGTCGAACCCCTACTGTCCAGAGACCTTATCTTCCATGATAGGATAGGTAATGTTCTAAGCTTCGTTTTGATATAAAGATCACGTGAAACGGACTTACGGTTTAGGATTTATGACCAAATTACTAAAAGTAGTTCGAATCCGTAAACGAAAGTTCGTAACTGTAATTGAACCCTCGTAAACTATGTAACGTCATGGCGAATCTTGGTAAATAAATACTAGAGGTAAAACGGAAGGCGTGAAAGAAAACCGTATGTCAAAAGGATCATTTTTCGATTTATTAAAAATGTTCGAGTCGAGGTTAAACGCGAACGAACCCCTAAAAGACGACTCTTTTATAACTTCGGTAAAACACTTAGAAAACGGGCGATAAAACTCGGAGTATAGTATTGGTTCGTAACGATCGACTTTAGAACTCATATGACTTAAGTATGTCCCAAGTATAAGTACAATGACATGTCGTATTAACGAACGAATGTCGGGTCGGATCAGTGATAAAAGTAATCCACTAAAAGGGGTATAACGAGATAACTCGAGAACATGTTTCGAATTAAGTATAACTTAACTTTTAATATGTTAAGTGATTAATCCCGAATGCCTTGGCTATTTATAGATCACCAAGCTGAACCGGGACCCGCTACCACTACCCCTTACCGTACTCGACTACCAGGCAAGTTTCAATTCCCTTCTTTTAGGCTGTTGTTGTGATTGAATAAATATATAGATATGATTGCTGATATACATATGCCATTGCATGCATGCCTACTTTCAAGTTGAATTGATATACTTGTTCCCTGAATGTTATTGTTGGCTTATAAGCTAGATAGTTATATATCAGTTATAAGCCGGTTATTGTAAGACCCTCATAGAAGGGCGTATATATCTTATTAATCAAAAATAGACCGGGAGTCAATATTCCTTGATATATCGAGATTACCTCGGAAGAAAATATTTAAGTAAATATTTTCTATTATTTGGGCGACGAATATTATTTGAATATTCGTTCGAGACTAATTATTTTAACGATCCTTACTTCAAATAATTATTTGAACGTAACTATTCAACGAATAATATTTCTCAATATTCATTCAGAGTCGAATTGATTATCGACTATTATTTCGAATATTCTTCTAAAGATGAGACTATTAAATGAATATTATGTGGATATTCTTTTAGATTATTATTTTATTAAATAAATATTACTTTTGAATATTCATTTAAGATATTAAATACTTGATGAATATTATTTTAATATTCATCTGAAGCTTGATTTAATTATCGAATATTATCTCGAATATTCCTTAAGGCTTGGATTACTAAATGAATATTACTTGATATTCATTTAGGATATTATTCATTAAATGAATATTACTTTTGAATATTCATTTAAATTCCTAATTAATTATGAATATTACCTTAAATATTCTTTTCAGGTCTTATTAATTAATGAATATTGTTTTGAATATTCATTTAAATATTTATTTATTCAATAAATATTCTCCTGATATTTCTTCAGGGATTATTTTGAGAAATACTCTGATTTAAGATATTCTTTCATATTCCTAAATATTCTGTAAAATATTTTAATTCAATAAATATTCTCTGAATATTTATTCCATACTTAGAATAACCTCAATAAGGGTTATCTTCTTCGATTATTACGAAAAATATTTCGGAGTCATATTATTATTAATCTTATATCAAGAAAGGTTCTCAGACATCATTCTTCTTTGAGTCTATCTCCCTAATAATAAGGGAACCTTACTTGGAAAATGTTATTTATCTTGTCGACTTCCCGGTCATAAAGTATTCCCTTCACTCACAACTCGGGTGCTGTTGACTTATTAAGTCGTTGCTTACCTTCTCATCTTTCGAGGGGTAAGATTACTGGAACAAGTTGATATCCGTTACCAAGTAATAGCTTGGGAGTTATTGGTAAATTTTCCTTTCCAACTAGATACGACTACTTTGTGGAGTCTTATCAACAAGTATTATACTTGGGGAAAGGGGGACGAACGTTACATTCAGAATCATGAATTCTATTTGAACTAGGAGTTGTGTAAGAGGCCGAGTAGCGCCGGTCCATCCCCTTTGGCCCAACCGTTGGCCGGGGAGAGCTAGTAAGGCGGTATACAAGTAAAGCCGTCAGTTCTTCCTTCTACCGGTAGAAAATCTAAATTGAGCTGTACAATCTCGACTGATCATCAAGATTGGAACAGTGGGCGCGGTGAATACTCCATCATTGGTTCATCATCCAAATTCATTTATTTCCTGCAACATGATTACTGTTGGCAGAGTTGGAAAAGGGTCATAACTGGAATTGCAACCTTTTCTTGCAAGTTCCTCTTCTTAATAACAATAAGAATATCTCGCTTACTTTGATGTAGCAGATATTTCTACAAATAAATACTTTAAGTTACCTTGTAACTTCATCGTTCATATTATACTGGCATCATTTCCGTAAATGCATGGCATATGGTTTGAAAGATACTTTTGAACTGTTATACATTATCGTTCAGTTATATATTATTGTTGGTGGGCTATTGCTCACCCTTGCTTTATTATTATATCACAACAACAGCTAGACCAGATGACTCGCACAAGGCGCACTCGACGCGGGCGAGGACGATGAGACTACCAGAGCTGAAGAAGAAGCTATTGGTAGGATATATTTATTCTTTCAGTACCAAGAATATAGTCTAGTATGACTTATGTAAATGGATGGCAAAGAGTATGTAATTATATTGAAATTCTTTTGGATTGTAAGAACTCATAATGTGATTAATAAAAATTTGATTATTACTCTGATTTCATCTCTGGGACTATAACGGGTGTGTTTATATTGTTGTGTTGGGTCATAGAGACGTAATTTATTTTATGTTAAGGAAAGTACAATTGTTGTGGACAGAATTGGAAACCGTAACCACCGGATCCCGGACCCCGGATCTGGGGGTGTTACATGTTGCCACAGCTTATCATCCTCAAACTAATGGTCAAGCGGAGGTTTCGAATCGCGAGATCAAGAGAATTCTCGAGAAAGTGGTAAATCCATCCAGGAAGGATTGGTCTTTGAAGTTAGACGAAGCGGTTTGGGCGTATAGAACTGCTAACAAGACGCCCCTAGGTATGTCTCCTTATCAGTTGGTATTTGGTAAGGCTTGTCATTTGCCGGCAGAGTTAGAGCACAAGGCTTATTGGGCGTTGAAGAAGTTAAACTTAGATATTTCAGCTGCGGGTGAGAAACGTCTACTTCAGTTAAATGAGCTCGAGGAATTTCGTGAGCAGGCTTACGAGAATGCTAAGATGTACAAGGAGAAAGTGAAGAGGTGGCATGATAGGAAGTTGGTGCATAAGTCGTTTGTGCCGGGCCAACAAGTTTTGCTTTATAATTCTCGCCTTAAACTTTTTCCGGGTAAGCTCAAATCAAAGTGGTCGGGTCCGTTTACAGTCAAAATCGTGTTTCCACATGGGGCAGTGGAGATATTTAGGGGTTCTGTTGATGATGCTTTCAAGGTAAATGGACAGAGACTTAAGCCGTATATTGGAGGAATGGTCAACCGCGAGAAGGTTGCCGCAGTTTTATCTTGTTCGTGATTTTTCGGAAGAACGTCAAGCTAATGACATTAAACGAGCGCTTCTTGGGAGGCAACCCAAGTGAAGAAGTATTTGTTGTATGAAAAAAAAAATGAGTGTTGTGAGTGTGTGAAAAAAAAAAAACTGTTGTGAAAAAAAAAAATAGGTGTCACGCAGGCTGCACCTGCGTAACGCAGGCTGCGCCTGCGTTTCTGTAAGACGCGCAGGCTGCGCCTGCGTTTCTGTAAGACGCGCAGGCTGCGCCTGCGTGACTGCATTAAGCGTAGTCTGCGGCTCCTGCGCGCAGCTTGCCTCAATTGCAGAATGGTTTTGGACGATTTTTTTTTGTATGCTGTTGGCTGTTGCACACCTTTATAAAAAAAAAAAATTTCTCCCCAAATTTCTTTCTCCTTTCTCCCTTTTTATATTATCATCTCCTAAACCAATTTCAATTCCAAAACCTCCCAAATCTCTCCTAAATTTCTACACCCAATTCTTTTCTAATTCTTTTTATATTAATTCTTAATTCTATAAGACGCGCAGGCTGCGCCTGCGTGACTGCATTAAGCGTAGTCTGCGGCTCCTGCGCGCAGCTTGCCTCAATTGCAGAATGGTCTTGGACGATTTTTTTTTTGTATGCTGTTGGCTGTTGCACACCTTTATAAAAAAAAAAAAAATTTCTCCCCAAATTTCTTTCTCCTTTCTCCCTTTTTATATTATCATCTCCTAAACCAATTTCAATTCCAAAACCTCCCAAATCTCTCCTAAATTTCTACACCCAATTCTTTTCTAATTCTTTTTATATTAATTCTTAATTCTATCCTACATCAAATTCAACCCCATTCGAATTTCTCCTTTCCACAATCAAATTTAAATTCATCCTATCACTCCATTATATATATATATACACCTATACATACAAACCCAATTCATTCTCACCATATCTACATCTCTAAAAATTCAAGCTCAAGAAGGATTTAAGTTTGGGGGAAGTTGCAAAAGTTCGCCTCTTTGATTCATAGTGGGTATATTTCTTCTATAATTTTAATTTTTTTTCTATGAATTTGTGTTCTTGTGAATTGGGGGCTTTATAGTAGTCTTGTTATTTGGGTGTTTTTGGTGTGATTTTTGCTTGGTGGTTGTTGTATTGTTGAGTGGGATTTTGATTATTATGGCTCCTAAACGAATGAGGGGTAGTTCTAGTAGGGTGGAGAGATTTTCTTCTCCGGAGGCGGAGGTAGAGTATAATCGGTTGTTGTCAAAGCCGGTGGCGAAGGAAAGGGGGTTTTTGCCATCTCGTCATTATGGGTTGGTTGAGGTGATTAGTGAGTTACGTTGGGGAGAGATTTGTAAGGCCCCTACTCCGGTTCCGGTGAATTTGGTTAGGGAGTTTTATGCTAATGCTAAAGATGAGCAGAATGGTGTGTGTATGGTTCGTGGTAAACGGGTGGATTACAGATCAGATGCTATTCGTCAAATTTTGGGACAACCACCTAAGCTTGTGGGGGATGAAAATTGGACACTGAAGACTAGTGATGATGTGGATATGGAGGCGATTGTTCGTGAACTTTGTGTTCCCGGTACAAGTTGGAAGTATAAATTGGGAACTAATGAGCCTCTTTCTTTTCTGTCTTCTGCGATGAATAAGTTTGCACGAGCATGGTATCTATTTCTTTATGCCAATATTATGCCTACTTCTCATACGGGTCAGGTCACAGCTGATAGAGCGATTACTCTTTGGGGCATTCTAAAGGGAAAATACATTGATGTCGCCCACATTGTTCAGCAGAATATTCGCAGGTGTTTAAAGTCTAGTGCACTGTCATCGATGCTCCATGCTTCTATCATAGTTGGGTTGTGTATGGTTAGTGGTGTTACCTGGGGTGCGGATGAGGAGTTGCAGTCACCTTTGCCGTCCATTGTTGATGTGTCTATTGATCGAATGCCGGAATGGCAAGGCGGAATCCCACATCCTAGGGGGCTTGGGTATGATGTTCGTGGTGCTGTACCAGTGGTCAGGGAGCGGGCGCTCAGCCACGGGTTTTGAGAGTACCTAGGGTTTTGGATGCTCACTTTAGACGTTTGTACAGGCGTATGGATGCTATACATGCTAGTAACCGGGAGTATGCTGCGGATATGGCTACAGCTTTGAGAGATGCGGGTATTCAGGCCCGGTGGCCTGTCTATGGAGCTCGTACACCTTATCCACCGCCAGATACTGATTCATCCGAGGATGAGGACGAGTAGGTATGTTTCTGCTATCCCTCGTATTTACTTCCATTCAATGCGGACATTGAATATTTTAAGTTTGGGGGTGGTTTGAGGGATTAGTAGTTGTTGTTGTATATATGTGTTCATGTAGGATATCATGTTTTGCATGCTTAGTAGTAATTCATTCATGTTATGTTCGTATTAATTATGTTTGTTTCATGTAGGGCATTCTGTTTTTGTGTCGTATACCATGTGAGTTCATATTAGTTGCATTTGCATAGCATGCATATTTCATGATCCCTTAGAACGAGCTAATTCTGATTGGTAGGTAGGTGTCTAATTGAGTGTGGTAATGATGAATAGAGGGTTGACTTATAGTTTCTATGAAATTGACTTATGTGTTTCAGAAACAAAACTAATTTCACAGTCTCATTGGGTGCTTTTGGGCTAGGTTAGGGTCATGCTTGTTTGGATGTTTTGAGATTTAATCACTTGATTATATTTAGAATTTTCATTATTCCCTTGATGGCCTAGAACACTTAAGTCTAAGTTTGGGGGAAAACAGGGATTTCATGCTTAAATTGTAAATAATTGTCAATAATGGCTAGGTGTCAAATGGCTAGTAGCCGGCTCATAATTATATGAGTAGTCTAGGGTTGGAATAGAGAATTCTCATTCCAGATTGCATAGGAAAAAAAAAGAAAAAAAAGCAGAAAAAAAGAAAAAAAAAGAGAAAAAGAAAAAAAAAAGTCAAAAGTGTCAATTGTTTATATGCAAAATTAACCAGGGTGAGCTCTTTAATACTCGAGCAATTAAGTTCGCGGGGACTTTGTGCCTAGTGACCTAAGGCTTTTATAGTCTGGGATCCACTAACCCAACGCTCGCTACATGGGTATTATTGTATAAGCCTTTCGGGGTCTCATCCATTGCACGGTTAAATAAGCATGATTGTATATTATGTGTCGTAGTTGTTTAGTAATAAAAGCATGAATTTCTGTCTACCTTGGATAAGGATGGAGGTGTTCTTAGGTTATGAAGTGTCTACAGTCTATTCTATTTATAAACCTGTGATTGTCTTGACGAAGAGCATGTATGATTTTTGACCTAGTTTTGGGAGTATTTCTGATGAGCATTGCACACACGCACGTTTCTGTTCATGTATTGTTAGTATACGGGAACTTGGTCGAGCTCTATTTGGATTTAGTTGCATTCTCTAAGATATTTGCTTGCTGGTTGGTATTGGTTAGTTTGAAGGGGATCGTTGCATTTTCATTCTAGTTGCATTCATGCATTGCATTGCATTAGGTTAATTGGATTTTGTGGGTACATTCGATATAGGCCCTCACGAGACCTTACTCGTCCACTAGGGCTGCCTAGGGGTTTAAAGGGCTTGTTGCATATGCCAAATGCAACCGTGATCACCTACGAAAGTGGTACTAGTTAGTTAGTTAGTTAGTTGCAATTGTTTATGCTTGAGGACAAGCATCGGTTTAAGTTTGGGGGTGTGATAAGTGGATTTTATATCCACTTGGATCGCTTAAATTCGGCTTAAATTGATTGTCTTGGGCTCAAGTTGTTGTAGTTTTGATGTGTTTTGCTTAGTGGTGCAGAATTACGAGAATGTTGACTAAGGTGGATGCTTCTATAATTTTTTGGGAATTAATTGATTAAAATTCGGATTTTCGAGAAGGGTTGCGCAGTTTACACTGTTTTGGCCATATCTTGAGTTCTAGAAGTCCGTTTTAGGCCCGTAAGCAGTCCACGCGAAGATAACGAGATTTTCTATCATTCTAAGGTGGTCCAGAGGTCCAATTACGTTTGGAACGTTCCAGAAAATCTGAAGAAAAGTCAGCCACGAAATTTTCTTACAAAACAGAATCAATTTAGGAAACGTATCTTGCAGAAATTATATTATAATTCTCTTTTTGTATTTTCTTGCTGGGCAAGACTTGGAGTGCCTATATAAACACGTCCTACCATGTAATTTGTATCAGACTTTTATTATTGTAACGAAGAACTGCAAGAGAGAAGAGTGGAGAAGGATTCAAGCTCGGTGACAAGCAAGATCTAGATCTACTTCATCTTTTGTATACTTTGGATAATAGATTTGTTCTCTCAACTCTTGTTTTTATTAATATTATTGCTTCTTTATTGTATATCTTGTTTAATATCATGTTTTCAATTAACCCCATGGTGACGAACGGTTCAATTATGAACTAATCGTTGTCATGGGATCCTAATGGATTTATCTATGTAGCTTAGTAGTTTATATGCTTTAAAGATTTATATGTGGTGAATTCTTGATATCCTCGTATGGTTGTGTTTCATGTATTTAGATGCGTCGCGAACATCTAATTTGTTAATCTCTTGCTAAACGAGAGTGGATCTTGAGATTTAGAACTTGCCATGCTAGCATAGGATAGGTTGATGTTTTAACATCATGATTTGTGGCGTAAATAGAGATATTATGCTACCCTATGTGATCTAGGTGGATAACTTGTGCTCAAACCTTTATGTTTTCAAATTCTATAGAGATATAGGGTCTAAACATATTTGGTGTCTACCCATCTTCTATCTCTTTTGTGGATGTATGCGTAGTTTGGTATTAGTATACCGAGAGGTAACTTTTACTTGTTTCGTGTTATCAGATCAGATATCAAAACCATCACATGTATTGATTAAAGGTTGCGACTCTAAGTGAAGTAGATAATGAAATTAGGATTCCATGTTTTATCTCATATAAGTAATTCATATTAAATTCTTATTAGTTAATTATTCTTAGTTTAATAATTTGCATCCTAGTTAATTTAGATAATTAAAACCTCATTCTTATTATTTGTCTTAGCAGTGGATTAAAACCAAACATTGTTGCGGAACGAACTTTAATTATATTACTTGTGACTACGTGCGCTTGCGTAATTTTGTGCTAACAGCATATGTAAAATGGCAATCACATATACATATTATCACAACAACAGGTTCAAAGTTTTGAACACTTGCCTGGTAATCGGGTGTGGGTGGAGATAGCGTGTCCTGGATCTGCTCGATGATCTATAAACAATCAGAACATTCGAGATTAACCAATTAACACGTTTTAAAAGACTAGGTATAAACTTCACTTAAATCGAAACACGTTTTCGAATTATCTCGTTATACACCTTTTAGTGTAACTCTTTTTATTACTGATACGATCCGACATTTGTTCGTTATTACGACATGTCATCATACCCACACTCGGTATATACTTAAGTCGTATAAGTTCTAAAGTCGATCGATTACGAACCGAGATTATACCTCGAGTTTTATCGTTCGTTTTCTAAGTGTTTTACCAGAGTCATAACCAAGCGGGTTTTAGGGGTTCGTCCGCGTTTAACTTTGATTCCAACATTTTTATAAAATCGGAAAACGATCCGTTTGATATGTGGTTTTCTTTAATACCTTCCTTATGACCCCTAGTATTTATTTACCAAGATTTGCCACTGAGTAACATGCTTTACGAGGGTTCAATTGAAGTTACGAACTTTTACTTACGGTTCCGAACCAATTTTAGTAATTTGACCATATCTCCTAAACCGTAAGTCGGAATGTTTCGATTCTCGTGCCAAAACGATCTATGGCTCGAGATCTACGAGGACATATCATAATATTACCAAGGTCAGGAAATTATATTTACTTTCATGCTCGGTTTCTAAGTGTTAACAAAAATTCGACATTACGACGGCTATAAATCGAACGTTCTAAAAATCATAACAACACAACCAAGCCACATCGGGCATATACCATCATAAACAGCAAATATACTCCATTAACAGCCTCAAGCCGTGCATAATCAGTGGGTACTTCATTTTTATAAAAATCTATCGATAACTCATGCAATCGCTAAACTAACCGCATAAACGACTAACCCATAACCTTAATTACTCATCCATGCTTTCAATTTCAATTTCTAAGAAGTTTAAAAATTAAAAACACTGTAGAACAGCCTATAATTCATGAGAAATGAACAAACTAAGGTTGGAGGTGAAGAGAGTGGTTACCGTAGATGCGTAGAGCTCGGAAAGGGCTTCGATTGGAGTACTAGAACGCAAGAAACGGACAAGGCTAGCCATGATTTCCTTTGGCAAGCATGACCTTCAGCCATGGAGAGAAAAAGAGGGAGTAAGATGAGAGAAATAAGAGATATTTACTTATGGTGTAGTTGTAATAAAGCTAAATGAGTTTCTGTTCCGTGTGCGAGCGTATACCGTAACCTACCGTGCGTCTCGTCCTCCTTCCTTCTCTTTCTTTAAAAAAAATCTCAATTTCTATTCCTCAAATAACTTTTCTAATTGTGCACTTAGTCACCACTTAGTAATATGAAGCTCTCTCTGAAATTTGAGATTTTTCGGATTCCGGGATATTTTCCATCATTCATTTGATCATTTCTACATCGTTAAATCAGTTTTCTCCAATTCGTTCTTTTATGAATTCTGAAGAATCCTACTTAAGTTTATATATATCCTAGATTGAGAATATGCTTTCGAAATACTTCTCTGGAATAATAATTAGTCCATCTCAATTTCTGGTCCAATCTGGTCCGTTTAGGGAAAAATAATTTTGAATTTCTGCAATCTGACGAGACAATCTTACGTTTATATATTCCATAGATTGGGAATATGTCCTCAAATCTTTTTTTTATTAACTCATTAAATCTTTTAGTTTCTAGGGAAATCTCGGCGAAAATAAAAGTGCTATTTCTCTGAATCTGATATCGTTTACATACATTTATTTCGCCCCTAGATCATTAATACGAACTCAGAAATCCATTCTGAATCTTTCTATATAATGTCGTCTAATAATATTCCAATTTCCACCAAAAATACTATTCATCCTTTATTCTTCCTTTATTCCCTATATTTGTGACAATGTCCTTGTTCTTTCTCGGGCGTTCCTTAACCCTTTCACGGAACCACTGGACTAATCGTTATCGATCCGGATGACATGAGAATAATCTTCTCCTTTAGAATTATCAAATCTTAATTCCCTAGGAGATAGATAATTCTTATCTAAAGTGTCAACCAAAAGTATTCTTCATGGCATATAAACATTTGAATCCAAATCTATTCCTTTCATTCATTATCTCAATCGTTACACCGTAGTCGTAATCACTATTCACCATTACCTTAATACATAATAAAAAGTTTTAATTATATCCAAAATTTGGGGTTCTTACAATCTCCCCTCCTTAAAAGGATTCCGTCCCGGAATCAGGTAAGAAGCAAAGAGTCGTTTGTCTGTCGTTCACTTTTTAGCTTCCCGGTCAATTCTTAGTCGTTCGACCCTTTCTCAGCCCATCTTCCAGTGCTACAATCCATACTTTATCCTTTTTCCATCAACTTTGTCACTTTTCTTACAACACACTATCCGGGTTATGCTTTTACTCAGGCTTATCCTTATTGATACATGTAGTAACATTGGTATCACTATCCCACTGCGAATTTGGAGGTAACCTCGCTCGCACTGTGCATTTCCTGATCTCTTTAATCTTCGCAATCTCGATCAATATAGAGAAGTGGAAAGATTTATTGAGAGATCGCTATGATCAATTGAACATTTGTTATATTGCATAGCTAGTACAGAAGGGGGCCAGCCTTCAGTACTTGACAAGCAATTAAACAAGTTATGGTATTCCACTTAGACTTCTATCACATAGACAGATAGTCACGTAGCAGTACCTCCCCTCCTTAAAGGGTTGTTCTTCTCAATTCATAAAGAAGATGAATAAGAGAGAAGAAAAGAAAAGAGTTCTAAATGATTATAGAAGGTTTTCATGATTGTAAAATATCATACTCATAATTTACCTCTGAACTATAGAGGTTCATCAAAGAAGAAATTAATCATAATTATATCCAATACCATTTGATCGCAATCTCATGTGTCAACATATCTTGCTGCTTTGTCCACTATTCTATGGACTTATACTCTGGTTCAACCTTAGCAACACTTACTTTTGGAAAATCTTTGAACCTCTCAGGTTAAATCTTAGTTTCTCGCTTGACACCATTGTTACTGACATTCCATGTCACGCTACTAGCTTTTTCATATTTATAATATTAACACTAACAGGTTGTCATCCCGAGAATTTATCAGAAAACCCTTTTATTAATCCATTCATAACATTCCTTGCTTCATATTCCATAGTTGTTTTCCCAGTCTTTTCTTTATCAATCACATCCTTCTTATTATCTGATTCTTATTTACTTCTGTTATTTACTTTCACCTTCATCTCTTTATTGAGATATCTTTTGCACTTGGTACCTCCTTATTGGTATCCCGTTACATTTCACATTATTCCAATTCAAATTCTCCGAAATGAATCTGGCCGATCCCTTCAACTTAGATTTAATATAATCTACTTCTTCCAACCTTGTTTCTCATCACTTGCTATTTTCTATCCGTGATTTTCCACACGTTGTTCTTCGTAAGTCAGACCAGGTCGTATATCTACCTGCTCGTACTCTTATCATCTATCGAGCATCTGCATTTTACTGGCGCAGCCTTGCCACATGAAACACGTTACGATCGTGCTATAAGTTTTGGGGGTAGAGCTGGCTCGAATGCCACCTTCCGAACACTTTTAAACTGTTAGATGGCCCAACAATTCTCGGGCTCAACTGCCCTTATTTCTTTCTACGGGAAAACATTTAGCATCATGAATCGTCCACCTCATATTCTCTATCTTGTTTGCGCAGAAGTACACTAACAGAAACTTGCTTGTCATTCATCAACATGCCATTTAGCTTATCAATAGCATCACTTTCTTTATCTTTACGTTATCATTTACTTTCTTAGAAGAATCGCCATCGCTTGTTGTTTACGTAGTGCTTTAATAGCTAACCATACGGGTTTTAATCCTTTAGGGAGACAAAGTAATCACTATTCCTTATCCATAAGGAACACTTCCTGAACTTGATGTAAATATTACATGAAGTAGATAACATTGCAGAAGAGTTTCAAGCATCGCAGCTATGTCAGGTTGATGAAACTATCACTCATGCAACTTCCATAAAAGACTGGAAACTTAACGGTTTACTTCATCAATTTTGTATCATGGTCCTGGTTTGCCTCAAAATGGGACCTTCTAAGGTACGTAATATGCTTAAGACTCCATCAGGAATCGAATCTTTATTTAAACTATTATTACCTTCGATTCTTGCACAATCATTAAAAGGAATGTAAATTCCTCCACTCCGATATGACCTTCAAGGTCTTTCCAAATATCATTTTGTTTCTTTGGTATGAACATTTGTAATTATTCCTTTATACTTAGACTGTAGGCCACCTCATTGGCCTTTCCTGATAATAATAATTCCTTGTAATCCATGTTTTCTGGATACATTCCAATTCAAATTTTTCTACCTCAGTCCCATCACTGTTGGGTGAAAGCATTCTCCCTTAAGCTTTGCTGAAGGAGAAAAATATATTATCAGTCTTTTTCCATAAGTCATTGCTTCCACCTACCCGTGGGAACTTTATCACGTTTATTCCCCATCCTACTTAGGATACTTCTTTTCTTAGTTCTTTCCTTATCTTAGGATAATCTCAACCTTTATGGGTTCAATCCATACTTCCTCAGGGTTTCATACATGCCTCATCTGGCATTATTATTACTATGTCATACATTCCTTACCAAACTTCCATTTTGAAGTTCGGAATATTACCTTTTTCCTTGTAAGGTTTCTTAGGTCATCCTTATCATTCCTCCTGCATTTTCTGGGTACAGGGTATATCAAACGTCATTGATCAATACTTTAATAATTCTGTCTATGTTCTTTCCAGAACTCTTTTTAATAATCCTTACCGGTCATTGTTGCCTTAGCAAGTCCAACTCATATCATCTGAATTCATAATGTCGTTATTAGGGTTAATGCCATCCCTTGTGCATTCCCCAGGGTTTGTATTAATTTATGGATATCCTATCCTTAATTCAACTGCCAAGGAATTCTTGCATCCTATAATTGGCAATCAGATCATGTATCCTTAATAAGGGTCTCTTTTCAATTGTTCCCATTTGATAATCGATTGGTAACTTAATGCCACCCTCTTCTTTCAGATAGTTATCAGCCTATTTGGCCTTCCAAAAGGCAACGTATGCCTATCTGTTCTCTTACAGAACTTGGTAATGGTAGCTAGGATGTTTTGGAAGATATTGGTCGAGTTCAACGTGAATCTCTTAGTACTTATCGTTCTTCTCAAAGGTTCTTGCCTTAGACAAAATTTCTACAGCATACTGATCCATCTCTGACCATTTCTATACTCTCTTCATAAACCTTCATTGTTTACTTCCCTTAGTCATAATATATTCATGGTATTTATAATACCCTAACATCATACATCTCAAGTCATTATACTTCCATTTTTACTCGTAATCTTGGGTAATAATATACACATGAATCACTTTAGTACAAGTGACCCCATTGCAAAAAGTCTAGTAAATTCCCAATCCAAACATGGGTTGCAAAGGGTTCAGTAGAAGATTCCTACGATCTCATTAATATTTCCTTTATATCCGAAGCCCTTGCAGTCGGTGCTTACTTAGAAGCAACCCTGCTTTGTCCTTTCATTGCTGGTCTAGTCACTTGATAATCCTTTGTGACTTGGCCTCATCTGACCAAACTAAAATAAAAATATATGATTTTAGGGGTTGACTAATTAGCATTACTTTTCTAGCAATTGCTGGCATAGTGCCTTCTACTTTGATACCTTTCTACCATTCCAAAACTTTACTTCATATAAGTCTTAATCGACTACTCGACCCGTCTCCGGCCACCTTTCCTCTACTATTATCTTTTCAACTATTCTTATCAATCCCGCGTGCCACGCAAGCTTACCATTCCTGGCATAATAGCCTTTTCACTTAAGTCAATCCCGGAGTTTCTTAGTCCGGCTGGTTTCTTACTTACATTTCCTGTTTCCGTCCAATCTCACTTTATCATTTTATCTCTACCATCGATTGTAATACTCAGGGTCCGTCTACTAACCCATATGACAGCAACCTTACCCAATCCACAGGGTTTGCTCCAGTTTCCATTCTTTTCAATGATGTTCTCTGATAATCAGAAAGACAAGGTTTGCCAAAATACTCCGGATTTCTTTCCAGAATCAGGGAAATTTTGGTCAATCTATCCACCTACTGGTAACATTAAGGAGACCAGTTTCGAAACCTGAAGAATGGTTCTATGAACCTCCAAGAAGGTAGAACCATAAGCAGTCATAATTTACGAAATAATCGTCATTAGATTGGAAGTTTAACCACTGGAGAGGAACCAATTATAAACATCCCTTAGAAGGGAATAAACAGTTTCAAACTGAAACCTGTCACAACATCTTGATACCTATACGTCCTGATATTCAATATTTCCCAATGTCAGTCTACCTCACCACTAGTCTCAAAAGGAAAATTACCGTTGGAGTTGGTTGTTCCACAAAAATTGGTATTACTAAGGCCATCCGAACCTGGTGAACCGTGCTGTCCGAATGCATCCGCAAGTACTTTGTTGTGCTGCGCAAGCACACATCCTAATCTTTTATGCGAAGCGTCTTTGGAAGCACAAAGTCTCCTTTTTTCCATTAAACAATGCCAACTCTTGGTCATTACCAATTTCATCTTTTAGCTCCAGGAAGATTTTCTTACATTTTTCTCTTTAACTGCTGATCGTATTACTTGATCCATTATAATTCCGCATCGGAGTAAACTTAAGGTAACTAATATAATCCATTCAAAGAAAGAATTTAATATTCCTCTAAATCACATGCATCTACGTTTCTGGTTCATCATTTCACTGAGTTAAATTAACCCTATACTTAGTCTCTGACAATAGTCTCATTACGAGTTCATCTTGACTCACTGGTCTTATCTTCCGGTAGGTTATGAGATCATTGTCTTGCTTACTACTTCCTTATATAACTTTATCCAATCATGTTGTCACTTCCCAATGTTTTCACTTTCTAACTGATTCATTCATAAAATGGACATTTTCCTGAATAAAACAACTTCATCAACCTCAATTTGGTTCTATAAATTACAACCTATGACATCTGCCTTCTCATGGCGAATTATTACTGATAATATTCATACTAATTCATTTGTCAAATGATATGGCACTTACTGCCTCCTTCTTAACTATTCCTAGGGACTCTGCTCCTCGTCCTATATCGATGTCTTTGATAATCATACATCCCTCTAGCTCTTTCTTCGTTAATATGAAAGTCTCTAGGGATTCTCATATATTCTCGTATAAGATCTCAAGTAATTCTTCCAATCCGTCTTATTTGCTGGTACTACATCCAGTAGTCTGGCTACGAATCCAACATGAATCTTCAGTTCTCTTGCTAATAGCTCAGTTCTTTATGCTCACTTTTCTGAGCACCATACCTTAATCATCACAGTCTTTCTGGCTGCAGCCCTCATTCCTCAAGGGTAAGCTCCTTATCCTAACAGGATTTTCCTTATCTGCTGGAACCTCTTCCGGGTCTCCAGTAGGGTACTCTATCGAATTTACCCGCTGATCTTCAGCATATAAAGCATCATTACGCTGCTGCTCGTATGCCTCAAGGTCTGTCGCCTTACTCGTCGATACGATATCGAGCTAAGTTATTATCATGATACTTAAGAGTTCCCATAAGGGTTTTATATGTCATCACTACATTAAGTAGTCCGACTATGAACTTGGCAAGAGTTCTCATTATCTTAGTGAATTTATTGTTTTAACGTCGCCTCATCTCTGGGGTTTATAACGTACGCTCTGATACCACTTTGGTAACACCCCCAGATCCGTGGTCCGGGATCTGGTTGTTACGGTCTCCATTACTGTTCACAATACTTGAACTTACTTCAACTCAAAATAAATTACATCTTTATGACCCAACACAATAATATAAAACACACCCGTTATAGTCCCAGAGATGAAATCAGAGTAACTACCAAATTTTATTAAGCACAATATGAGTTCTTACAATCCAAAAGAATTTCAATATGAATATATACTCTTTGCCATCCATTTGCATAAGTCATACTAGACCATATACTTGGTACTGAAAGAATAAATCTATCCTACCAATAACTTTCTCTTCGGCTCTAGTAGTCTCATCGTCCTCGCCAGCGTCGAGTGCGCCTTGTGCGAGTCATCTGGTCTAGCTGTTGTTGTTATATAATAATAAAGCAAGGGTGAGCAATAGCCCACCAACAATAATATTTAACTGAATGATAATATAACAGTTCAAAAGTATCTTTCAAATCATATGCCATGCATTTACGGAAATGATGCCAGTATAATATGAACGATGAAGTTACAAGGTAACTCAAAAGGAAAATATATGTGGGAATATCTACTATGTCGAAAATAAGCCAGATATTATCATTTATCATATAAAGAGGAACTTGCAAGGAAAATATTGCAATTCCAGTTATTAACATTTTTCGAAGTCCTACAACCTGAAAGAAGTCTCTTCAATACGTGTTGCGGAAGACACCGTCAACCTGAAAGAAGTCTCTTCGATACGTGTTACAGGGAATTCCCAATTTGGGAGATGAACCAATACTGGAGTTATAACGCGTCAGCTGCCCCACACCCTGATGATCAGTCGGGGATGGTACAGCCCAATATAGTTTACTACCGGTAGAAGGAAGAACTGACGGCTACACTTGTCGATTGCCTTTAATAGTAACTCCCTGGCCAATGGTTAGGCCTGGTGATGGACCGCGCGACTCGGCCTCGAACACACGACTCCTAGTTCGAATAAATCCACAGCATTGAAACGTAGAGTTTGTCCTCCCTTCCCCAAGTGAAATACTTGTTGATAAGACTCCACAAAGTAGTCGTATCTAGTTGGAAAGGAAAATTCACCAACATTTCCCAAGCTTTTGCTTGTTAATGGATATCAACTTGTTCTAACAATCTTACCCCTCGAATAATGAGAAGGTACACACAGACTTAATGAGTCCATAGCAACCAAGTTGCGAGTGACAAGGATAAATTATGAGATTTATGACCGGGAAGTCTACAAGATAAATAACATTGCTCAAGTAAGTTCCCCTATAACATGGAAGTTTGAGCGAGCATTTAAATACTTTTAAGATAGATTTAAATGAAAAATAAAGAGTTGGGAACCTTTCCTTGATAAAATAGTCGTAAAAAGATTCCGAAATATTTTACATAATATTTGGAAGTGAAAGATAATCTTCAAATAATATAAATCATTTTGAAAAGAATTTAAAAGAATTAAATAAATATTCCAAGAATATTTATTAACTCAATAATGATTACGGAATATTATTAAATCATAATATTGCTCGTAAGTAATCCTCGAATGAATATATAGAATTATTTACTAAATAAATCACTCCTTAAATTAATATTCAAAATAATATTCATTAATAATTAGACTCCAATAAGTATTTAAAATAATATTTAATAAATGAGTCAAACTTCAAATGAATATTTGAAAATAATATTCATTTAATAAATAATCTTCTAAATGAATATCCAAATAATATTCATTTAGTAATCAAAACTTTAAAGGAATAATCATAATAATATTCCTAAAGTAAATAGAACTTCCAATGAATATTTTAAAATAAAATAATATTAATCAAGTACATAAAAACTTAAATGAATATTCGAAAGTAATATTCATTTAATAAATAACATTCTAATGAATATCAAAATAATATTCATTAAATAATCAACTCTAAGTGAATATTCGAAACTAACATTCATTTAATATCTCTCGACTGAGATAATACTCGAATAACATTCCTCGAAATATTTCCAAGTAATTGATACTTTATGGAAATATAAAAAAGGTTTAATAATAACATTCCTCAGATAAATAATAATCTGTCGTTTGAATCCCTTCGAGTTTCCACGACTATCTATATCTCAAAATACCGACTCTCGGTCTATATTTAAGAATGAATATCATATACCCTTCGCTAAGGGTCTTATCAAAACAATTCGGCTTATAACTGATAATTCGTATCTAGTCTATAAGCCAATATCAATTCAGGGAACAGGTATCATAAACTAATTTGACAATAGGCATGCATGCTATGGCATATGTAAAATGGCAATCACATATATATATTATCACAACAACAGGTTCAAAGTTTTGAACACTTGCCTGGTAATCGGGTGTGGGTGGAGATAGCGTGTCCTGGGTCTGCTCGATGATCTATAAACAATCAGAACATTCGAGATTAACCACTTAACACGTTTTAAAAGTCTAGGTATAAACTTCACTTAAATCGAAACACGTTTTCGAATTATCTCGTTATACACCTTTTAGTGTAACTCTTTTTATTACTGATACGATCCGACATTTGTTCGTTATTACGACATGTCATCATACCACACTCGGTATATACTTAAGTCGTATAAATTCTAAAGTCGATCGATTACGAACCGAGATTATACCTCGAGTTTTATCGTTCATTTTCTAAGTGTTTTACCAGAGTCATAACCAAGCGGGTTTTTAGGGGTTCGTCCGCGTTTAACTTCGATTCCAACATTTTTATAAAATCGGAAAACGATCCGTTTGATATGTGGTTTTCTTTCATACCTTCCTTATAACCCCTAGTATTTATTTACCAAGATTTTCCACTGAGTAACATGCTTTACAAGTGTTCAATTGAAGTTACGAACTTTTACTTACGGTTCCGAACCAATTTTAGTAATTTGACCATATCTCCTAAACCGTAAGTCGGAATGTTTCGATTCTCGCGCCAAAACGATCTATGACTCGAGATCTAGGTGGACATTTCATAATATTACCAAGGTCAGGAAATTATATTTACTGTCATGCTCGGTTTCTAAGTGTTAACAAAAATTCGACATTACGACGGCTATATATCGAACGTTCTAAAAATCATAACAACACAACCAAGCCACACCGGGCATATACCATCATAAACAGCAAATATACTCCATTAACAGCCTCAAGCCGTGCATAATCAGTGGGTTCTTCATTTTTATAAAAATCTATCGATAACTCATGCAATCGCTAAACTAAACGCATAAACGACTAACCCATAACCTTAATTACTCATCCATGCTTTCAATTTCAATTTGTAAGAAGTTTCAAAATTAAAAACACTGTATCACAGCCTATAAATCATGAGAAATGAACAAACTAAGGTTGGAGGTGAAGAGAGTGGTTACCGTAGATGCGTAGAGCTCGGAAAGGGCTTCGATTGGAGTACTAGAACGCAAGAAACGGACAAGGCTAGCCATGATTTCCTTTGGCAAGCATGACCTTCAGCCATGGAGAGAAAAAGAGGGAGGAAGATGAGAGAAATGAGAGATATTTACTTATGGTGTAGTTGTAATAAAGCTAAATGAGTTTCTGTTCCGTGTGCGAGCGTATACCGTAACCTACCGTGCGTCTCGTCCTCCTTCCTTCTCTTTCTTTAAAAAAAATCTCAATTTCTATTCCTCAAATAACTTTTCTAATTGTGCACTTAGTCACCACTTACTAATATGAAGCTCTCTCTGAAATTTGAGTTTTTCGGATTCCGGGATATTTTCCATCATTCATTTGATCATTTCTACATCGTTAAATCAGTTTTCTCCAATTCGCTCTTTTATGAATTCTGACGAGTCCTACTCACGTTTATATATATCCTAGATTGAGAATATGCCTTCGAAATATTTCTCTGGAATAAATAATTAGTCCATCTCAATTTCTGGTCCAATCTGGTCCGTTTACGGAAAAATAATTTTTGAATTTCTGCAATCTGACGAGACAATCTTACGTTTATATATTCCATAGATTGTGAATATGTCCTCAAATCTTTTTTTTTTATTAACTCATTAAATCTTTTAGTTTCTAGGGAAATCTCGGCGAAAATAAAAGTGCTATTTCTCTGAATCTGATATCGTTTACATACACTTATTTCGCCCCTAGATCATTAATACGAACTCAGAAATCCATTCTGAATCTTTCTATATAGTGTCGTCTAATAATATTGCAATTTCCACCAAAAATACTATTCATCCTTTATTCTTCCTTTATTCCCTATATTTGTGACAATGTCCTTGTTCTTTCTCGGGCGTTCTTTAACCCTTTCACGAAACCACTGGACTAATCGTTATCGATCCGGATGACATGAGAATAATCTTCTCCTTTAGAATTATCAAATCTCAATTCCCTAGGAGATAGATAATTCTTATCTAAAGTGTCAACCAAAAGTATTCTTCATGGCATATAAACATTTGAATCCAAATCTATTCCTTTCATTCATTATCTCAATCGTTACATCGTAGTCGTAATCACTATTCACCATTACCTCAGTACATAATAAAAAGTTTTAATCATATCCAAAATTTGGGGTTCTTACAGCACTTAAACAATAGGCTTTCTTTTAAAAACCATTGTCTTTACTGCTTAATAACAACAATATATTCGTTAAAAAGTGTTGCGTTATCGAAGTTTTGACAAGAGGTTTCCAAATAAGTGTTGTTGTTTCTGGGTATCAGACAACACTTTTTAGGTGGTTTTTACTTGTCTTTCAACTTTTACACAACAGCTTGCTGTGTGTTGTCTGAGGTGTGTATCAGATGACTTCTTAATAATCAACAGTTTTTGGTATATTCAGACAACACGTTTTGCGTGTTGTCTAAAGCAAAAATCCTTGTAGTGTTTGCTTTCAAATTGTGATATAGAGGGTCAACACCCAATTTTACTTCACACAGTAATGAGTAATTACCATTAAGTCCTTGCTAACTATTTAATGTCCTAGCAACTTAAAAAAACATGGTTGACTAGCTATTTAATATATGTTTCCTAACTTGGTATACTAAACCAGTGGCCTAGGTATTATTATTTCTCCAACTAATAGTTAATTTTAGAAAAAATAATAATTATATTGTTTTATTTTAATTTAAAATTTATTGAAATATAAAATTCACTGATATGGGCTAAAAGTAAACCCTAAAAATAAATTTAATGTGGTATTTAATAAGCCTAGATTGGTCCAAGGTTAAAGCCCTTTAGTGAGGCCCAAAACCTTATTTATGATAATAAATTCGTAATTAATAAATCAGCCAGTTTCAATCTTCAAGATTGAGTCTGAAAAGGAAACTAAATCATACTAGGAGTAGCCTCCAAGGCATACACCTTCAATACTTATCTCCTTATCTCTTGGAAGGCTCTAGAATTGGGCCAACTGAATAACTTGCCCACCAAGTCTCCTATTTCAACTCTAATTCTAGGGTTTTCAACACCTATATAAGGACCTGTTGCTTCACATTCAGAACTACGTTTTTTGGCTTGATTCTTGATATATTGCAAGATACGTAGGCATCTTGTGAGGACCCGAGTTAAGTCACGAAACACTTGATCAGCCATTAAAGCTCGAAGCTCTCCCTAACCCTAACATTCAATACGCAATAAATACACCCTATTTTTCGTTCCACAACATTTGGCGCCGTCTGTGGGAAGAAGATATCAACCATGGTTACCACTCGGAAAACACCAACACTTTCTGAAACCATCACTAACACCACCGCACCCCCGATTGGGGAACAAGTGCCCCCAGGGGCGAATTCTCAACCGCTGGTTACTCGGCCACAAGGAACTGAAGCGCAACCTCATGAGTCGTTACCCCTGGTGACGAATCCCACCACCCAAGGGACGAATCCCCTTCAGATGGTGGTCGCCCCTCTCGGAGGGCAGTCCGCTCCACCCACCGCTCAGATCTCTACTACAGTGATCCCCGCAAGCACGAACCCGATATATGGGTTGCCTAATTATCCCCCGTATCAGGCCGGACCAAGTGGTCACGCCCTCCAGATACACGAGCCGTACAATCCACCTTACATCAGGGGTTTAGGACCCAATCAAGGCCAGCAATACTATGACTACTCAGGCCCGTATTCTGATGATTCATCCTCGGAAGAAGATAGGGATGAAGGCCCGAGAAGACGTCGTCCAAGTAAGGAACCTGTTGGACACCGAAGAACCCATGACCGACCTCCCTTAACGGCTGCTGAAAAAATCAAGGCTCACGAGGCCAAGATCCAAAAATTAAAGAAGGACATAGAAAGGGAACAGCGAAGATAGAATCAGAATCGACCCCCACCAGTGACGGGAGAAGACATTCCTTTTGTTGATTTGGAAAGCACCCCAAGGAGAGAGAGAAGGACCGAAGTCCCTAGAGGTAGAACCACGAGGGTCGAAACCCCCAGAGGCAATCCTGAAGACTTGATGCAACCTGGAGATCCTGATGATCCAACCCCTCCATTCACTGAGGAGGTGATGAATGCGCATATATCACGGAAGTTCAAGATGCCTACCATAAAGGTTTACGATGGAACGGGAGATCCCGCTAATCATGTAAGGACGTTCTCTAACGCATTGCTGTTACAACCCGCCAGTGACGCCTTGAAGTGTAGGGCGTTTCCCCAAACATTAGCGGGCATGGCACAACGTTGGTACAGCCGCCTACCACCAAACTCCATTGCCTCCTTCAAAGAACTAAGCAATGCTTTTGTCAGCCAGTTCATAGGAGGAAGAATTCATGAGAAAGATTCCGCATCTCTCATGACTGTGATACAAGGAAAGAATGAAAATCTCAGAGACTATCTCAAGCGATTCACAAATGAAACACTCAACATTACAAACCTGGAAAACAAGGTAGTCATGGTGGCATTGCAGAATGGAACTTCGAATGTTTATTTCAAAATGTCATTGGCTAAGCATCCCCCTGAAAATATGGTTGAGCTCCAGCAAAGGGCAAGCAAGTACATCAAGGCGGAGGATAGTCTGAAGAAAGATCCAGGAACGGGGAACACCGGAAACGGTGACAACTCTAAGAAGCGGAAGTTGGAACAGGAATATGATGCCAAAGATAAGTACCCGCGCACGGGCAGGGACTCTGATTCAGCCCCTAAAAAGGGGAGTCCCGGGCAAAGGTTTACGGAATACGCAAGACTGAATACTCCAAGAAGTCAAATCCTGATGGAGATAGAAAAAGACAGGGATGTGAGATGGCCGAAGCCACTAAGGACTGATCCTGAGAAAAGAAACAAGAATCAGTACTGTCGGTTCCATAAGGATGTGGGTCACGATACCGACGATTGTAGACAATTGAAGGATGAAATTGAGTTCTTGATCCGCAGGGGAAAATTAAATAAATTCTGCAAAGATGGGGATCGGGGAAACCCAAGGCGGGATTATGATAGGAAAGATGAGGATCGTAATCACAATCAGCAGCCCCGGGGGCCAGTAATCAACATGATCTTCGGTGGCCCGACAGCGGCCGGGACAAGTAGAAATTCTAGAAAGGCGTATGCACGAGAAGTAATGCACATTGTAGGGGAAGCACCAAAACGTGCAAAGACAGAAGTCTCGATTGGATTCGATGATTCGGACCTTGAAGGGGTGAAGTTTCCCCATGATGACCCCCTGGTTATCTCACCTGTGATAGGCAATTCCCAAGTAAAGAGGGTCTTGATCGACAATGGAGCATCGGTGGACATCTTGTTTCATGATGCCTTCTTAAAAATGGGATATGCCGAGTCTCAGTTGACGCCGTCAAACATGCCCATATATGGATTCAACGGAGTAGAGTCGAAGGTCGAGGGAACAATTCAGCTACCCATGACTATAGGGCAGGAGCCACGGGAGGCAACTCAGATGTTAAATTTCTTGGTTATCAAAGCTACATCCACGTACAATGCTATCCTAGGTAGGACGGGACTACATGCTTTCAAGGCGGTTGCCTCTACCTATCATTTAAAGGTTAAGTTCCCAACCAGAAATGGAGTAGGAGAAGAGAAAGGGGATCAAAAGATGGCAAGGAGTTGTTATGTGGCCGCACTGAGGCCGAATGGAACCGGGGGGCAGGTTCTCCCAATCGAAGATATGGATGTTCGGGAGAATGAAGAGCGCAGAGGAAAACCAGCAGAGGAATTGCTTCTCATACCTTTGGAGCTGGGAGATACTGAGAAGGTTACTTACATCGGGGCATCTTTGAAAGACCCCTTGAAGAGCAAATTGATCTCCTTTTTGCAAGACAATAGTGATGTCTTCGCATGGACAGCAGCTGACATGCCAGGGATAGATCCCCAATTGATAACACACAACCTGAATGTGGATCCAAACCGGAAGACAGTGAAACAAAAGAAGAGAAATTTTGCACCTGAGAGGCAAGAAGCCATAAAACAGGAGGTTGACAAACTCCAAGAGGCAGGGTTCATTGAGGAAATCCAGTTCCCGGAATGGTTGGCCAATCCTGTAATGGTCAAGAAGGCTAATGGAAAGTGGAGGATGTGCATAGACTTCACTGATTTGAACGACGCATGCCCAAAGGACTGTTTCCCCTTGCCAAGGATCGATACGCTGATAGATACCACGGCTGGGCATGAGATGTTAAGCTTCATGGATGGCTTTAGTGGCTATAATCAAATCAAGATGCATAAGGATGATATTCCAAAGGTATCGTTCATCACCGACTTCGGTGTGTATTGTTACTTGGTCATGGCTTTCGGACTAAAAAATGCAGGAGCTACCTATCAGAGGTTGGTAAACAAGATCTTCGCTCATCTCATTGGAAAGACTATGGAGGTTTATGTGGATGATATGCTGGTGAAAAGCCTACACATGGCAGATCACATTGAACACCTACGCGAGGCGTTTGAAGTGCTGAGGCACCATAAGATGATGTTGAATCCGGCCAAGTGCGCTTTTGGTGTTGGGTCTGGAAAATTTTTGGGTCTTATGGTCTCAAAACGGGGAATTGAGGCCAACCCCGACAAAATCAAGGCTATTTTGGACATGGAACCACCACGTTCTATAAGGGATGTACAGAAGTTAACTGGGAGGATTGCTGCGTTAGGGAGGTTCATCTCCAAATCCGGGGACAAGTGTTTGCCGTTCTTTAAAACTTTGAAGAAGGTAAAAAACTTTGAGTGGACTGAAGAAAGCCAAGAGGCCTTTGAGCAGGTGAAGAAGTATATGTCTGAGGCCCCGCTGTTGGCCAAGCCAAGTACGGGAGAAATCCTTTATCTTTACTTGGCTATTTCAGGTCAAGCTGTGAGTGCGGTGCTGGTAAAGGAGGAAAACAAGGTTAAGAAACCCGTATACTATGTGAGTAAAGTTTTACACGGAGCAGAATTGAATTACTCCGCTATTGAGAAGTTTGCTTTAGCATTGGTAACTGCCTCTAGGAAACTAAGGCCCTATTTTCAGGCACATGAGATTAAGGTCCTTACAGGACAGCCGTTGAGAAATATTTTGCACAACCCTAAGGCCAGTGGTAGGCTCATCAAGTGGGCGATTGAGTTGGGAGAATTCGATATTAAGTACAAGCCGAGGACGACCATCAAAGCTCGGGCACTTGCTGACTTCGTGGTTGAATGTACCATTGACAACCAAGAAGTCGGGGGGCAGGAGATACCTCAGGAAGGCAATAAGGAAGACAAGGAACCCATAATAGAGGAGAAGGAATTCTGGATGCTCTATTTTGATGGGGCATCAAAAACGAAAACAAGTGGCGCAGGTCTTGTCTTACAAAGTCCCAATGGATTCATAATTGAATACGCCCTGAAGTTAGACTTTCCAACAACCAATAATGAGGCAGAATATGAAGCTCTGATAGCTGGACTTGGCTTAGCAGGAGCCCTAAGGGTAAAAAATCTTAAAGTTTGTGGAGATTCAAGGTTGGTTGTGGCTCAAGTCAATGGAGAGTTTGAGGCGAGGGATGAAACCATGGTTAAATACTTAAGGCTTGTGAAGGCAATAATAACTCAATTTGATGAGTGCTACATTGAACACATTCCGAGGGAGGAGAACACTAAGGCTGATGCCTTATCTAAGTTTTCCTCCTCTGAGATAGAGAATTACTCTGGAAGTGTCTACTTCCAAGTTATGAGAACCCCTACCATCGATTCAAAGTTAATCGCACCTATTGGAGTGAGGGAATGTTGGATAGATCCCATAAAAGCACACCTCGAGACTGGTTGGCTCCCGACTAATGCCATGGAGGCACGAAAATTATCTGTGAGAGCGCTGAGGTGTGCTCTGATTGAGGGGATACTCTACAAAAAATCTTTTGTAATTCCGTATCTAAAGTGTTTAAGGCCCGAACAGGCCAAATCAGCTATTGAGGAGGTCCAAGAGGGAATTTGCGGACAACACCTGGGGGCCAGGGCCCTAGCTCACAAGATAGTCAGGCTTGGATTCTATTGGCTTGAGATGATGGCTGATGCCAAAGAGTATGTGAAAAAGTGTGATCGGTGCCAGAAACACGCACTAGTGGTTAGACAACCACCAGAGATGTTGACATCCATTAGCTCCCCCATCCCATTTGCTATGTGGGGGATGGACATTCTTGGGCCCTTCCCTATGGCCACTGCTCAAAGGAAGTTTCTAGTTGTAGCTATTTACTACTTCACAAAGTGGATTGAGGCCAAACCTTTGGCTAAAATCACAGCCAAGCAAATCATGCAATTCTTCTGGGAGAATGTCATGTGCAGATACAGAATACCACGAATTCTCGTTACGGACAATGGTTTACAATTTAACAACAAAGAGTTCAAGGACTATTGTGAAGAGAATGGGATTGAGCTTCGATTCACCTCAGTTGCCCACCCTCAAGCTAATGGTCAAGCTGAGGTTGCCAATCGAATCATCCTCGATGGACTGAAGAAAAGAGTGGAACGCTCCAGAAATACTTGGGTGGATGAATTACTACCCATAATCTGGGCATACCGAACCACATGCAAGGTGACTACTAGAGAAACTCCATTCATGTTAGCCTACGGGGCTGAAGCTGTAGTACCAGTGGAAATCATGCATGTATCTCCACGGGTGGAGGCCTTTGAACCAGACACCAATGAGGAAGGGATGAGACTAGCCCTCGATCTGATCGACGAAGTAAGGGATGAAGCCCATGCTAGGAATACGGAGCATCAGAAGAAAGCTTCCTTCTACTACAACCTAAGGGTGAAAGAAAGGTTCTTCTGTCAAGGAGACTTAGTGCTCAGAAAGATTGAAGCATCCGGGGTTGGACAAAAAGGAAAGCTGGCACCAAATTGGGAAGGCCCATATCGGGTCAAAAGCACACTGGGTCGAGGATCATACAAGTTTGAGACTCTGGAAGGAATCGATGTGCCTCGCACTTGGCATGCATCGAATCTCAAGGTCTATTATGTTTGATTATCCTATGAAGGACGTAGCTTATATCTATTAGGAAAGTAGAAATAAGGTCGACGAAACCATTTTTGAGTTTTTTAAACTCTGAGTAGGAAGTAGAGTATTATGTAAGGGCTAGGCCCATTTCAAGTTTTAATGCAATTTGGTTTTCTCCTCCTTTAGTTGTTGTTTTATGTCTGTTATGTGTCAAAAGCATATTTAGAATTGCTAGCTAAAGTAAGCCAAAACACAAAAGGCAAAGCAACCAAATAGAAGGAAAAACCACGAAATGTATAAATCAAATAAGCAGAGCCCGGAGGCTATAGTTTCAAGGTTGCTAATTTAAAGAAATCAAAACATCCAAAGACATGCCACGCAGGGCCAACAAAAATAAAATCAAGGTGCCTTAGTCTTCCCAGTACTCCTAGCAGGAGAATCTCTGTCAGTGCTGGTATGGGTAGTCGAATCCCCAGCAACTGAACCGCCAGATTTAGCACGGAGAGGGGAGCGAGCAGGGTTCAAAATCCTGTCAGTAGCATCCTCCCCTTCCTCCTCTTCCTCCTCATCCTCCTCCATGGGGGTGATTCTCTGAGACTCCAGTAACTTGGCCAGCTCCAACGGGGCCTCAGGGCAAGGAATATCACCAATCTGGAACAGCCCGGGGTGCCTCTCAGAAACAGCATCTAGTGCCCCCTTCCAGCCACTAAAGTAGTTGGCTGGATAGATAAGATCATCATGCTTAGCCATAAGCCTCTGAAAGTCCTCGGAGTCCATATAATCATCTATGATATCCTCCTTGCCCTGGCGAAGCTCAGCAATGCTGCCATAGGCTTTCTCCAGCTCCTCCTCCTTCGCCTTCAACTTCTCTTCCAAGCCTGTAACTTGGGCCCTCGACTGGTCAAGATCCTTCTTGTGAGTCCCATCCTGAGTTCGCCAAGACTTGGCATGGTGCATGGCTGCCTGGAAATAGGTGTTGCCCTGAAAAACAACAAGTTAAAAATAGGCGAGAAGTAAAAATCTAAAGTAACGAGGTAAAAACAAATACTTACGGCGGCTGAGCACCCATTAGCTCAACACCCTCCAAATCACGGGAAACGACAATATCGCGATAATCAGCAGGGGTGATTGAGTGGTAGGACCAATCCTTGGAGTGTTTGGTGCTACCTACAACTGAGTCCTGTTTTCTGATGCCCCAAGCAGGACGGAAAACAGAACTCTTAGCAGAGGAGGCAGCCCCACTGACCTCTTCTACATCAGCAGCATCATGAGGCCTTAGAAAGGCAGGCTCTCCGGGCTGTCCCCTAGGGTCCTTTGTAGCTCTTCTCCTCTTCATACGGGGAGTTTCCCCAGCCAAATCTTCCTGGAACTCATTAATGGCCCTCGCAGCTGAAAAATCAAAAGACAAAATTAGTAACAAATGAAACGTAACATGCAAAATGAATGAAAAACTAGGTAAAAGAATGGGGGGTTTACCCTTATCAGTAACAGAAGAAAGACCCACAGACTTGAGGGAAAATTCCACAAGGAGAGTGAAGAAGTGAGTTTCCCCTTTGTCGGCAGTAATGGTGTTGAAAGCAGCTCTTTCGGCATCAGTTAGCTCGATGTCATCTGAATTCCCATCAGTTACCTTCCCAAAGGAGCTGCGAAAGAGGGTGCCCCAATCACCCCCCTCCCACACAAGGTACATGAACTCCTCTTTCCATTTAGGGTTACTATCGGGAATTGAAGAGGGATCGTAGATATTTGGGATCGTAGCACGAAGGCTGATATATACCCAGCCAGGATAAGTGATTGCACTATTCTTAAATTGAAAAATCTTCCTAAAAAGAGAAACAGATAGTGGAAAGTTGTTTTTTAAACAAAGGACCATGAAGCAAAGAATGGCCCTCTAAGCGTTTGGAACTAGCTGACAAGGGTTTATTTGAACATCCGCCAATAAGGTGGGGATGTAATCATGAAAAGGAAAACGAAGCCCAGCCATGATAGCATCCTTGTATATGCACAAGGCATGAGGCTTCCAATAACAAGAACGATCCCCTGGTTCAGCTGGGACTAATTTTAAGGGGGAACGAACATTGAAGAGTTTGTTGAATTTTTTGATTTTCTCAGCATCAAAAAATCTCGAATGATGATTATAAGAATATAATGCAGATACAGAGGGATATTCATCTCCTCTTTGATTAATCATGTCTATCAAGGAAGTATATTTGGAACGTATAGGAGGGAAAGAGGTACCTCGCGATGATGCACTCATCTTGCTCAACCTCCTAGATTCTCTATCATCTGCCATTGATGCTCTTAAGATGAATGCTTGAAAGATGATCTTCAAAGAAAACCCAGAAACCTCCGTGTACAGAAGAGCTTTCGCCGGAAAAATTCTTGCCGGAAACTACTTGAAACTAGGAGCTCTAGAGAGAAATTTTAGTGAAAAGTTTGAGTGAAGTGAGAAATGAGTTCACTTCTCACTCTTTTATACTCAACACAGCCGGTCATTTAGCCGGTTTGAATGTTGTGTAACAGGTTATAGCCGGTTACGGCCCACAGGCCCAAACCAAGGCCCAGAACCTGGAAGCTTATAGAATGATCGAGAATTTCCTAAATAAATAAAACTAAAACTGAAATAAAAATGATATGACTCCAACGACGTCGATCCACCTCGTGAAGTGAGGTCGTAGTTAAGACGACGAGGCCTTATCCTGGTCCTTACACGACCTCGATTCACCTCGCATGATGAGCACGTAAAGCTAACGAGCACTCAAAACAATGGTCCTTACACGACCTCAATTCTGTTCGAAGATTGAGATCGTAGACCTCGCGACCCGACAGTTTTAAAGACCGTACGCGAACTCAAATCACCTCGTAGATTGAGGTCGTAGTCAGCTCGACGAGGCCCTTTTGGTGTCCTTACACAACCTCGATCCACTTCGTAGATTGAGGTCGCAGGTCTCAGGACCTCCTCATTCTGGCGTCCTTACACGAACTCGTTCCACGTCGAAAGATGAGGTCGAGGTTCTCACGACCAGGCCGTTTTTGGAACCATGGACGACCTCCATTTACCTCGTGAAGTGAGGTCGTAGGATTGACGACGAGCCTCATCTGTTGCCCTTACACGACCTGGAACCACCTCGTGAATTGAGGTCGGTTCTTACACGACCTGGGCAATTCTCAGGCCTTACACGACCTCGTTTCAGGTCGGAGAAAAAAAAAAAGAAAAAATAATAATATTTTTTCTGAGAAAAGTTGGAGGTCAAAATTCCAGAAATATGGAAAAATAATTTTATGCTCGAAGCGCCATTTAATATTTTCAAATTAGTGATAATTAGCGCCGTTTAGTGCCGTTTAGTGTCGTTTAGCGCCGTTTAACACCGTTTAGCGTCGTTTAACATCGTTTAAACGTCGTTTAAGGCTGTTTAGTAACGTTTAGTGCCGTTTAGTGCCGTTTAGCGCCGTTTAACGCCGTTTAGCATCGTTTAACATCGTTTAAACGTCGTTTAAGGCTGTTTATTCACGTTTAGTGACGTTTAGTGCCGTCTAGCACCGTTCAATATTGTTGGCATAATCTAACATCGTTGTATACGCGTCAGTCGCTCCACGCTTTACATCAAAACGATATCAAAGATAAACCCTGACCCAAGTCTCGAATAAGGCCGTAATAACTTCAAGGAAAACCTGATCAGTTTTCCTAGAAGTTGGGGGGCAAATGATATGGGCTAAAAGTAAACCCTAAAAATACATTTAATGTGGTATTTAATAAGCCTAGATTGGTCCAAGGTTAAAGCCCTTTAGTGAGGCCCAAAACCTTATTTATGATAATAAATTCGTAATTAATAAATCAGCCAGTTTCAATCTTCAAGATTGAGTCTGAAAAGGAAACTAAATCATACTAGGAGTAGCCTCCAAGGCATACACCTTCAATACTTATCTCCTTATCTCTTGGAAGGCTCTAGAATTGGGCCAACTGAATAACTTGCCCACCAAGTCTCCTATTTCAACTCTAATTCTAGGGTTTTCAACACCTATATAAGGACCTGTTCCTTCACATTCAGAACTACGTTTTTTGGCTTGATTCTTGATATATTGCAAGATACGTAGGCATCTTGTGAGGACCCGAGTTAAGTCACGAAACACTTGATCAGCCATTAAAGCTCGAAGCTCTCCCTAACCCTAACATTCAATACGCAATAAATACACCCTATTTTTAGTTCCACAACATTCACCTTAAGTCATACTGCCAAAAATACTAGCTTTTTAACTTTTTGGCACACATATTTAGTAAACACATAATTTGGTCAATTTTAGATTTTAAATTTTATATCAAATAAATTTGAATTCTAAATTTTGTTTGATATAAAAAAAATTAATTTTATTTCAAATAATTATGTATTTTTTAATCTTAACATGTGTACTAAACGTAAACGAAACTATTATTTCAGATCAAATGGAGTAATATGTTTTTATTTTTTATTTAGAAATATAAATTAAATTTATTCAAAATAATTTAAGTAAAATCAAGACATTTAGACTTATCTTAAAAAAATTACTTTTCACTTATAAAAAAATTCATTACTAAAAATTAAACTCAATTTATATAAATCAATAATGATAGAAATATTTATTATGAAATTTAAATGTTATGATGTATTTTCTTATTTAGACGCTAGAAATGGAAAAAAAAAATAAGTTCTTTTTGTCATTTAATACAATTAAATTAAACAACAGACATATTAAGATATTGCTATAACATGCATTTTTTAAAATAAACAAAGAATATACAATTAATAAAATTTAAATTTTGGTTACTAATTTAATCATAACTAGCATGAAAGCCCGTGCAAAGCACGGGCACCATTTAAATTCATAAAATGTTGTTATTTTGATTTTTTTAAATAGATGTGATTTCTAATTTTTAAAATACTATACATCATTAGTGTGGTATTTTTATGGATACTAGTAATAGCTCAAATTTCTTACCTAAATTTCATATATGTTTATAACAATACAACCACATCTAACAATTTAAAAAACATAACCTAAAATGATTAAACACTACGTAATTTATAAATCTAATCATGATTCAGTAGACTCACGTGTTTATATATAGATAAGTGCTAAATAAGATTTTTATAGATATGAGAATCAAAAACTAATCATAACCACACATTCAAATCTAATTTACATCTTTACCTTCACAAACATCCACTCATATACCCCTTCCATTTTCGGCGACCTTAGACACCATCTGCTTTACACCGTCGTTATCATGACCACCTCATTCCATTTGTCCTCATCATTCATGATATACACACATATGTATAGTGTGTGTGAATGGGTGAGAGAGAGGGGGAGTATGTGTATATACCATCATCACTCTGCGATCTTTTGTTGTCACCAAATCGACCACCACTCCGAAAGTAACTGATGAACATGTTTGTCACAAATTTCAGTCACATTCCTGACCACACCTCCACTAATTCATTCGTCCCTCTCTCAATAGATATAAGTTTGTAATGTCGATCGATGACATTTTTACTCAATTTATTATCATCAACATCATTACCAACAGCTTCGAATATTTACACTATTCTAAATCTGGAATATTCTTGTAATTTGCGTTTAAATTCTTAGTGATTTACGTTTAAGTTTTGGTAACTTTAATTGAATTCCTATTGATTTTGCTTTGATATTGGTGATTCTGGTGGCGGTGTTCATGTTGTTACAGACAAAATTCTGGTAATTTTGGTAGTGGTGCATATCGTGGTCGTGGTAGTGGTGGCGTGGAAGTGGTAATGTGACAATGATTTAATATTCTTGTAATTTATATTAAAATTAACTAAAATTTTGGTTGTATTCATGTACATTGTGATATATTATCTACTAAGTATCATATTTCAATAATACAGTTAGACATTTTAAATCTATTATTTTGAAAAGAGTATCTATAATCTATTTTTTAATAAATATTTTTGACCTAACTATGTGTTTTATCTAAATGTTTATCTAATATATAACATGAAGTTCAAATCTCATCTGCAATAATTTTTGTTTTGTTTTCCTTTAAATATTTTTTTTCTAGTCTATCAAAATTTTTTCTTAATAGCAGTGAGAGTAGGGTGTAATCGAGTCGAGTCGAACATTGGCACACTCGACCTCAAACTCGGCTAAAAAGTTCCGTCGAGCTCAAGTTCAATTTGATCCTTTAATTTTAATCTCGAAACTTGACTCGTAAAGCTTGAAATTTCGAATCGATTTAACCTATTGTGAAAAAAGTTTGAATATAAACTGTTCGACTTATGTTCGACACGGGTTTTCTTGATAAAATATATGAATTTTATAAAATAATGAATATTTACATTGAAAGATATTTATAATATTTAAAAATTTTAAATATTAAAAATCCGATTAGTCTCGCGAACCTCAAGAATCGAGTAATTTAAAACTTGAACTTTGCTCGGTAAAGCTCCGATTAGTCCGATGAACAATTCAACTCAAGTTTGACTATAAAATATATGAATTAATAGAAATATTGAATATTATAATAAATGAGTTCTTAGAGAGGTTATAAAAATTTCTTTGGTGTAGTTGTTGGAGATGTGAAAATAATTCTTTCTTTACATAGAGGTCATGGGTTCAATTCTCATGACAAACATTTTTTTTAATATTAATATGATGGAAGGACAAATTAGTAAATTACTAAATAGGCTTGAAAGACCTTGTTGGCATATAATATATATAAAGGATATTAAATTTTAATTTGGAAAGATTATTGACATAACAAAATGTATATTTAAAATTTAAAAATATAAAATTAAACAAAATAACATAAACACGAAAAGTTTATTGTATCATGATTCCAAAATGTAATGAAGGAAAGTTCATTTAATAACATTGAAAACTTGCAAGTCAATATTCAAGCCTGATAATCAAACTTATTGATTGAGGACAAGATTGTAACTTCAGATTAGTGTGTTAAGCGATTAATTAGTACATTTAGCAATTATGAATTATTCAGTTCTTTTATTTATTTCTTTTTGGCCCGTGATGTACTTCATTTGGTACAAACAAAACTGAATTTGCTAACTTCAATCCAATAATCTGCATATGAGATGAGAGATGCAAAGAATTACCTATTCAAGCAATCAATTTTCCAGATTTTTTAGATAGGATTTCGGAAAGTAAAATCACTGGAAACCCATTGAACGATATTCGTGGACTTTGATCTAAAAAGACCACCTCCATTAAAGACACATAATATAATTAGCATTTCAGAATGAAGAATGATACTTTTAGTATTTTACAAGTTCCTTTTACTAAGCTCTACAAGCTTTTGAAATTTGAAGCCTATTAGAGGACCCGATCCAATAAGCCTTTGGGGGTCCAATCCAATAAACTTTTGGGCTTATAACCGTTAAAACCATATGATCGGACCAGGCCCATCCGAATCATCCAGCTGAAGACAGTAAAAACGGTCGACCGTTGCCAGTGTAATGCCTTACCATTTATCGCCCTCCATAACTGAGAATCAAGAGGATCGTCAACGGTACTACTCATAAACACAATATAAATAGACACAATTATCAGGTGATAAACACAATCACACACACTGGGATACACTGGTTCACATAAGCTTTACGTTTACGTTTCCACTTCATTTTTACTGATTCTCACACCGGAGGTGAATCGGGGGATAACACCCTCGCATTCTTCTCTTTGCAGGAACTACCGAAACCTGTTCTTGGCGTACCGAGGATAGGTTTGGTCGAGGCATAAATCGAGTCCTGACATTTGGCGCCGTCTGTGGGAACGTATAGGCTTCTTTTGTGAATCATGTTACCTCAGGATTCTGAAAATCTCAATATAGAAACTCCTACTTCCGAAGAAATAAGGCTACAGAATGTCAAAGGAAAAGCCACTGAAGAGGAAGGATCCCAGGGGGCAAAAAGATGAGCCTTGCAGAAGAAGGCAGACGAGTTAAGATTAGAAGCCATAAAACTCCGGCGTGAAGAGGTTGAGTTGGAAGAAAAGATGGCGCGAGAAGCCCTTCAAACTGGAGAAGAGGATCCCGTGAGTGAACCTCAAAAAACAGTCTCTAAGGTCAGAAGAGAAAAAAGGTCCCGACCTCACCAAGAGGAGTCTTCAGAATCCGAAACACATTCCTCACACCCGTCCCAAGATCCTTCGGACTTAGAGGAAGAAGAAGCAGGCTTTCAATGGAAAGATAGGCTTCGAAGGATGGAGAAATGTATGTTTGGAGACCAGAAGAGGATGCGTTGGGAGCTCGTTGTAAGTGAAGAAATTGAACAATATAGACCACCCCCAGGTCGTCAGTTCCCGAAAATGACCGAATTTAGCGGCAAGGGAGACCCAGAAGATCATTGTGAAAAATATGAAAGTTTGATGACAGGAATGGGTCATGACGATATCATGCTATGCAAAATGTTTAAAACCTATTTAAAGGGTTCGGCCTCTTTGTGGTATCGATCGATGAGACCTAGGTCCATACCTTCTTATGATCGACTGAAGAGCAAGTTTTTGAGGCTTTATTCGCACCTGTGTCGAAGAGAGAAGGATACCGAATTTCTTATTCATTGTCGGCAAAGATCTGATGAAGAATTGGGTGATTACCTAGCCCGTTTTAAGGAAGAAGCTGGCATGGTGACCAACCTGGATAAGGTCAAGGCGGCAGGATTTCTGATCGCTGGCCTTGACTCAGTTAAAGGAAGAAAGCTTCGGTCGTCCTTATATGATGTTCCCCCGAAGTCACTCAATGACATCTATATCCGAGGAGAAAGTATCAGGAGAAAAATGGAGTCTATCGATGGATACAAAGAATCGTCTAAAGAAAGTCGAAGAAAGGGCAGTCTGGGAAGAACGACCGAAAGAAAGATGATTCTCGGTGAGATGATAAGCGAGATGGTGACCGAAGGGATGATAGAAGAAATGATTCAAAGAAAGGAAGGGAGCCCATGGTGTTTACTCCACTAAACACTCCCATCTCAAAGATACTGAACGAAATCAAAGGCAGGTCTGATTTCCGGAGACCGGCGAAGCTGAGAGTACCTGATCATAAGAAGAATGGGAATAAATACTGTGATTACCATCAGGACAAAGGCCACAACACAAATGAATGTTTTCATCTGAAGAGATTGATAGAGAGAATGGTAAAAATAGGTGACCTAAATCAATTTATTAAAGATTTAAGGGATCGTTTGGAACCAAAAAGGAATGACTCAGGTCCGAAAGAAACCAGAGATCGGAACGAAGAGGATGATAACCCTAGGCAAAGGGAAAGAGACGAAGCCACTCGATATAGAGGGGAGGTAAGAACCATCATGGGGGGTACAGTACTGGATCGATGTAGCAAAACGGCCAAAAAGAGATATGCTCGCCAAGTATACAATCTATATCAACATACTACACAGGGCAAACAGCCATTGCCCATAATTTTTACTGAAGAAGATTATGAAGATGTCATTTGGCCGCACGAGGATCCTTTGGTAGTAAATCCGATCATCGGCCAGAATAAGGTATAGAAAGTACTGATAGATGGTGGTAGTTCGGTCAACATTTTGTATCACCGGACTTATGAAAAAATGAATCTTGGAGGAGAACAGCTGGAATCTTGCAATGAACCCCCACTTTACGGCTTTAGTAACTCACCGGTTCTGATCGAGGGAACGATCACTTTGTCCCTGATACTGGGTAAACCTCCCTGCACTGTAGAAAAGCAGGTGAAATTCTATGTTGTCCGAGTGGATAGCCCATACAATAGCATCCTCGGGCATCCTACTTTAACGGCTTTCCAAGCTATAGCCTCAATACCCCATTTGAAGTTAAAGTTCCCTACCGATCATGGCATCGGCGAAATGAAAGGAGATCAAAAGTCAGCCAGGATCATTATGCTACAAGATCTAGATAGATCCGAAGAAGAAACCGAAGATGAAGGTAAAAAGAAGAGGCGCATGAACGATCAGGCCGGAAGCATTCACTGCATGATGAACATAGAGCTAGAAAAGTTTGAGGACAATCTTTCAAACCCTATAGCCGAACCAGCGGTGGAAACCGAAGAAATCGAGTTATATGCAGGCACTTCGGGTCGAATGATCCGTATCGGGAGAGACATGAACGATGATCTGAAAGCGAAATTGATTGCTTTGATCCGAGAGTACCACGACATATTTGTCTGGGGTCCTAAAGATATGCCCGGACTTGATCCGAGCATTGCCCAACACATTTTAAATGTGAAAGAAGGGGCCAAGCTAGTTAAATAGAAGAAGAGAAATTTCGCCATGGAAAGACAAAAAGTGATTCAGACAGAGGTGGAAAAGCTATTGGAAGCAGATTTTATTGAAGAAATCAAATACCCCAAATGGTTAGCTAATGTGGTAGTGGTCAATAAGGCAAATGGCAAATGGAGGATGTGCGTCGATTACACCGATCTCAATCTCGCCTGCCCGAAAGACCATTATCCACTTCCCAACATCGATCAGCTCATTGATGCTACATCAGGTAATGAAATCCTAAGCTTCCTAGATGCATTCTCAGGTTATCATCAAATCGCCATGAAATCCGAAGACATCCCTAAAACGACATTCATCACCCTGAAAGGAACATATGCCTTCATTGTCATGCCTTTCGGCTTGAAGAACGCGGGGGCCACCTTTCAGAAAATGATCAACAATGTCTTTAAAAACCAGATCGGGAGAAATATGGAATGCTACGTGGACGACATGATAGTAAAATCTTTGTTTCGAGATCATGCCGATGATTTGAGAGAGTGCTTCGAGACGCTAAGAAAAAATAACATGCGGATCAACCAGAAGAAATGCACGTTCGGAGTATTCAGCGATAAATTTCTTGGTTATATGGTGAGTGCTCGAGGCATTGAAGCCAATCCAGAAAAGATAAGAGCGATAATCAACATGGAAGCACCGAAAATGATTCAGGACATTCAGAAACTAACAGGAAGATTGGCTGCCCTATGAAGATTCATCTCCAAATCGGCCGACAAAGCTTTACCCTTCTTCGAGGTATTGAAAGGTACGAAGACCTTTTCATGGGGTCCCGAATGTGAGAAGGCTTTCGAAGTTATCAAGGAGTATTTAACGAAAGTTCCGTTGCTAATGAGACCGGATCCACAAGAAACTTTACAACTTTACTTGGCTGTAAATGATCGGACATTGGGGGCCGTCTTAGTCAAGCAACATAATTGAAACCAATATCCAGTTTTCTACATCAGCCACATGCTAAAAGAAGCAGAAACCAGATACCCGAATGCCGAAAAGTTCGCTTATGGGTTGGTCATGGCCTCAAGAAAACTGAGACATTATTTCCAGGGGAGGAAGATACAAGTCACGACCGATCAACCCCTGAAAAAGATATTACAGAGACCAGAGGCTTCAAGCAGAGTTGTTGCCTGGGCCATCGAGTTGGGGGAATTTGATTTGGAATATGTGCCGAGAACTGTGATAAAAGCACAGGCCCTGGCAGATTTCATAGTAGAGTGTTCGTTCACTGGTTCCGAAGGGTTGCAAAATGAAGGAAAACTGATACAAGCTCCTGGCAAGTGGAAGTTATTTGTTGATGGTTCGGTGGCTGGAAGTAAGTGCGGAGCCGGTCTAATTCTTACAAGTCCTGAAGGTTTTGAGATATGTCAGGCCATCCGATTCACCTTTTCCTTAACCAAAAACGAGGCTGAATACGAAGCACTTCTGGCTGGGATGAATCTGGCAAGAAACCTAGAAGTCAGACATCTTCGGGCATTCAGCAATTCGATGCTAGTAGTGAAGCATTTCTCAGGAGAATATGAACAAAGGGATGCCCGAACCAAAGCCTATGCAGCTAAGGTAAAAGCAAATTCTCTGTTGTTCGAGTCCTTTGAATTAACCAATGTAACCAGGGAAAACAACAATCGAGCAGATGCATTATCTAGACTAGCTTTGGTCGACACTCAAAATCTCACAGGCTCAATCTACCTCACTGAAGTTAAAGTGCCCTCCATCAATAAAAAGGTATGTTTCGAGATTCACCAAGGGGTAGATTGGATGACTCCGATTCGACTATTCCTAGAAAAGGGGACACTACAATTGGAAAAAATCGAAGCCCAAAAAATTAGAAATCGGGCCACCAGGTACACAATTATAGCAGGAAAAATGTACTGAAGGTCGGCTACCAAACCACTGCTGAGATGCCTGGCTCCCGAAGAACAAAAAATAGCTCTAGAAGCAGTTCACGAAGGAATCTGTGGGGAACACTTGGCAGGCCATTCTCTGGCCTTTAAAATTCTAAGGCAAGGATTCTTTTGGCAGACCCTACGAGTCGATGCACTGAGCTACGCGAAGAAATGTAGGCAATGTCAGCTTTTCGGCAAGGTTCTGAAACAACCTCTCGAAGAGATAACTTCAGTCCTAAATCCCATTCCCTTCGCCATGTGGGCCATGGATATTGTCAGAATCCTACCTACCAGCACCAGACAAGCCAGGTATTGCATTGTGGCAATCGATTACATGACCAAGTGGGTAGAAGCACGCCCTTTGTCCTCAATTACCGAAGAAGCTGCCAAAAAATTTATGCTGGAGCAAGTAATCCTCAGATTCGGGATTCCCAAAATATGTGTGTCGGATAACGGGACCCAATTCATCGGAAAGAAGTTCAAGAAATTTCTATCTTTTTTCGGAATTCAACAGAAATTCAGTTCGGTTGGTCACCCACAAGGAAATGGGGCGACAGAGGCCGCAAACAGAGTCATCTTTGATGGGATAAAGAAGAGGCTCGGAGAAGCCAAAGGGTTATGGGCTGAAGAATTACCATATGTACTATGGGCTTATCGCACCACGCCAAGATCTTCGACCGGAGAAACTCCTTTCAGTCTGGCATATGGCACCGATGCAATGGTACCAGTAGAAGTCGGCCTAGAGTTATACCAAAGCGAAGTATTTAATCTCGATACAAACGAGTTGGGTCTCCGAGCTAATGTGGACTTGTTAGAAGAAGCCAGGGAAGTGACATACCTAAGAAATGTCAAGTATCAGCAGCAAACTGCTCAATATTATGACTCGGGTGTAATGAAGAGGTCTTTCAAAGTCGGTGATCTAGTTCTTCGAGAATTAGCAACTTCGATGCTAAACAGGCAAGGGAAACTTCAGCCAAACTGGGAAGGACCCTATGTGATTATTCAAGTCGTACGACCAGGGACTTACAAACTAACTGAGTTCGATGGGAGTCCGATAAAAAACACGTGGCATGCTTCCCGACTACGCAAGTTTTATCAGTAAGCTTTTTGTAAGAAAAATTTCAATTTCAACTATCAATAAAAGCTCAATTTGTTCGCCACATTTGTATTTATTTATCGGACGAACTACCTGAATGGCTGAGGCACTAGTCCTCGGTCAGGAATTATTATAAAACCCCGAAACACAAGTCCCAGTTCACCCCAAGGTCTTCAGGAGGCAGGATTCTCCCAAAACTGAAAGAAGAAACCTTCGGCTGAACTGCGACTCGGGGGCAACAAAGTACTGTAGTCCGAAGTTACTAGGTCCGAAGAGATGAAATTCCGAAAATTACCCCAAGTAAGGGAAATGTCGAAATGTTTCGAATTTTCGAATATTACTTCGAGTATAGGAATCACATAGCCTAAAAATCTATAAGAGGACGGCCAAAAAACTGAAAAATTGTTCAGGCAAAAGAAATACAAGTAACTTAAAAATCCGAAGATTGCATATGCATAGGAAATGAAAAGTGACTTAAATTCAAAATATTGCCCAGTAAACAATTAAAGATAAAATTGCCCGAAGGCTGTAATTCCATTATATTTTAATAAAATTACAAATTAGCTCGAAGGCAGGAAAATACAGGCTAAGGGAACGCACCCTCCGGTTCAGAGTCCCTCATCTGACTTAGCTCGACCTTTCGGCTTTCCATCCAGTCGAGCAGATCTTCTGTATCAGCCATCATCTTGTCATTCTGTTGCCACAAAGCATCATTCTCGCTGAGAAGCGCAGCATTTTCGGCCCAAGCAGAAGAAAGCTTGGATTTCAACTCCTCGATTTCCTTCTCCAACGAAGGAGACATCTGATTAATCTGCTTTCCTTGGTGATAAAGCAGAATATCCTGATTTTTCACCTACTCGGATACGGAAGCGGCCCAAGGGGTAGCCTGAAAAAAAAAAGACGAATTAAAAACTATGTATAAAGACAAAAAGGACAACTTCGGTGAAAAAACACTCCTTACCAGGGTAAGATGCCCCAGAAGATTGGCAGTAGCTTCGGCCGTGTCAGCAGAATCATAAAGGGAACGGTCCTTCGGAAGAATGAAGGACTGGCACATATCCCCAGCAATCTTCTTTGAAGCAGCCGAAGCAGGAGCTCCAAAAGAATCCGACTCCATCACGGCCCATGACGGTCGATAAGAGTTTACATTAAACTCCGTACCCTCAACACGGCCTTTCTTTTCCGAAATGCTCGGAGGATCATTCTTCGGGGAGGAATGAGGAACAAAAAAACCAACAACTGATGTATTCTTAGCGCGTCTCTCCGCTGCCCTCCTTCTCATTTCTGATCGACTCGACACTAGAGCAAAAGGAAAAAGCGTTAATCACTACAAAACATAAGATTAATCACATATCAAGATGAAAGAAACGAACAAGCAATCTTGCTTACTGATTATCCACAAATTCAGAGAGACTGAAGTTCAACGAAAATTAGAGAAAAGATGGAGAAGTCTTGAGCGAAATTGAAGATAGAGTAATATGCGATTAAACTTACAAGTATATTTATAGAGAGAATAAACGACCCTGATGAAGTGCCGCTTGAGCAACCCCTACATAAGATAAAGGCACGTGTCTCCCCAAGAAAGGAGCGGTCAAACTGCCATTAAATGGGGGAAATACCAAAAGTATCGACATTCAAAAAAAAAGAAAAAAAAAGGAAAGAGAAGATATTTTTCATGGCGCAAGTAACCAAGTCCCAGTTCGCCCCAAGGTCTTCGGGAGGCAGGATTCGCCCAAAACCGAAAGAAGAAACCTTCGGCCGAACTGCGACTCGGGGGCAATAAGGTACTGTAGTCCGAAGTGACCTGGTCCGAAGAGATGAAATTCCGAAAATTACCCCAAGTAAGGGAAAAACTTCGAATATAGGAATGAGCTTATGGACCGAAGGAACCTGAAATTCCAAAAATTACTTGGAGTAATGTTTACGAGTTATTTCAAGTGGGATTCATTAATGATTGGGAGATTATTCAGAAGATTACCAAAGATTTGCTACTATATGAAGAGTCATGTCATTCGGAAACAGCAATAATTATTTGGCATAAGGCGCCCGAAGGCAGCTATAAGTAATCGGAGAAACTACAAAAAGTACATTAAAAACCAGTTACTAAGTTCATTTCAAGATAAGCCCGAAGGTAAAATTACATCACAGGCCCGAAGGCATAAGTTCATTACAAAAAAATTAATTTATTCTGAATCGGGATCAGAAGAAACAACTAAAGGCACATCAGGGACCTCCTGTCAAAGGACTGGATCATCTTCAGGGTTGAAAAGGATTTGCTTATAGTCAAAACCTGCCTTGTGAGCAGCAATGACAGCATCATCATATCCCACAGCAAAAACCCTATCTTCGGATCGGGAGATGGTCTTCCTCGCCTTCTTCAGTTCCTTCTTCAAACGGCGCAGCTCCAATCGATTGGCCTCCTTGTCATCGGTCAGCTTCTTCTTCTCCTCGATCAAGGCATCGTTCCGAAGCATAAGATCATTCTTCTCTTGCTGGAGAAGGCCTTCTTTTCATTGAGACTCCGCCAGAAGATCCTCAAGCTTCTTTACCTGATTTTCCAAAGGAATAACCTTATCCTTTAGAGAACCAATCTCTGCGTTAAATCCCCGTATGATGGCAGCCTGATCTTTGACCTTTTCGGTCACAGCTGCGGCCCAAGGGACGGCCTGAAAATGCACCACAAAAGGCATCAAGACGGAGAGATATAAACAAAGGGAAAAATATATATGTCTATTGAAGGGAACTTACCAAACTAAGGTGCCCTAGCATGTTCTCACAAGCCTCCACAGTAGGAGCTGCATCATAAACCAAGCGATCGGCCGGAAGAATAAAAGAACTGCACAAGTCTTGGCATAATTCCTTGACAGGCTTCGAGGCAAGAGCACCGAAAGAATCAGTGTCCACTACACCCCATGAAGGTCGATAAGTCTTCAAGACAGGAATTGATTCATTGGTTCTCCTCTTGTTCTCCGATTTATTTCCATCCAAAGCAGGAGACTCCGAAGGGATCACAGCAACAATGTTACTGGTAGGAACCTCTACTTCTTCGGCCTGCATTGGCGTAATTTCTTGCACAACCAGGGGAGCCTCTACCTCTTATGGAGTCGAAGAAATATTCCCTTGAGAAGCGCTCCCGGATCCACCGGCCAATAAAGCCTTCTTTTCGGCCGCTCTCCTCCTCATATCGGCCACTGCAAACACTGAAAGAAAAGCAATAAAAGGAGGTTAGCTATTAAAAAGCATGAAGCAAGTAAAATAATACTAAAAGTACCTATCATGCTCTTCAGCCAAGCCCCATCTCTAGTAGTAGACAATGGGAATTTGTCTTCGGGAATCAAGGGAGTATTTAGTTTTCGATAAAGAAATTTCTCTTCATCGGAAAGCGCTTTAAGCTTGACCCTATCAGTCTCAACTTCCTTCCACTCCGAAAATCTTTGAAGACCAGGGCCAGTAACATAGCACCAGTGATTGTGCGTCTTCTTATTGCTTGAATTAGTGGCCGCCCAATCGGAACGACCCACTCTTCGGGTAATATTATAAAAACCCGGAGACTTGGCATTTTTTCGAAAGTCATTATGGTGCCAAAAGAGAACTGATAAAGGAGGCACTTCATGCTGTAAACATCAGTATTGGAAAACGTTCATGTGGATGAAACCATTCAGGTCTAGCTGACCGATCGCTATACCCATGTCCCACAGAAGAACTTTTATAAGGGGCAACAAAGGAAATCGGAGCCCACATACGAAGGCAGTCTCCGATACACCTGTGGCGATCTCTTCAGGTTGATCATTGACTGATATGCCCGGGGTGTCGTATATACGATCGGTAGAATCGGGTAAAAAACAATGATAACCTTCGGGAAAATCGAATTTGACCCTAAAAGTATCTAAGTCCTCTTGTTTCAAAACAGAAGATTGATTAGTGGCAGCATATACGGTGCCATCCTCAAAAAGTAAACCAGGAACATGGCCCACGGCATGCCCCGAAGGGCCTGTTTCCGGGTTTGCCATTGAATCTGGAAAAAGAAAGTTGAGTCGTTAGTCCAATACTCGGGGACAGAAAGACAAAATCAAATAATAAACTATAGCCGAAGGAAATCCCTGAGTATGAATAGACCAACGATAAATTGAAAAAGACAAAGAAAAAAGGGACTACGGCGAAGGAAGTTCTTGTACTCAGAATTAAGAAAAGTCGGACACTCGAAGAGACTTTACATGTTGGAAAAATTAAAGCACATTATCCAAAGAGAAAGTACTTTTGAAAGAAAAACATTAAAGATATGCAAAGAAATACGGCAGAAAGGGACTTACTTGTTGAAGCAAGTTATCGACGTTGGAAGTTGAAAGTCCGTTGATTGCTCTGAGGTCTCGCACAAAAAGAATTCTGAAAGCAAATAGAGTAAGCAAGATACAAGGACGAAAATATATATACAGAAATGAATGGATGAGATGTATAGACGGTTCAATACCCTTATCCCAGATAACGACACGTGGAGGACCGTTTAAAACAAAAGGGATGTAAATTGAATACAACTGTCGCCTCAAAAGACGCGCCTTCAAGGGAGATATATCGATCGACTAGACTCTTCGGCCAAGATAGACTTCGGTCTTATTTCCAAACCGACCGAAGCCCGGGGACATGTTAGAGGACCCGATCCAATAAGCCTTTGGGGGTCCAATACAATAAGCCTTTGGGCTTATAACCGTTAAAACCATATGATCGGACCAGGCCCATCCGAATCATCCAGCTGAAGACAGTAAAAACGGTCAACCGTTGCTAGTGTAACGCCTTACCATTTATCGCCCTCCATAACTGAGAATCAAGAGGATCGTCAACGGTACTACTCATAGACACAATATAAATAGACACAATTATCAGGTGATAAACACAATCACACACACTGAGATACACTGGTTCACATAAGCTTTACGTTTACGTTTCCACTACATTTTTACTGATTCTCACACCGGAGGTGAATCGGGGGGTAACACCCTCGAATTCTTCTCTTTGCAGGAACTACCGAAACCTGTTCGTGGCGTACCGAGGATAGGTTTGGCCGAGGCATAAATTGAGTCCTGACAAAGCCCAATTAACAGTTAGCTGCGCTCTGTAGTAATATAAAAAGACAATGCATTGCTCAACAAATACCCCCGAGGAAACTAAGAAATAAATGGTGTCGATACTAATTGAGAACAGCCTTTTGCCGTAGACCGATGCTCGAGAACCAGGACTCAAAAGAATATTTGGAAAGAAAATCAACAAAATCCAACATAGTGGAAGCAAACAAATTTAGAGAAATTTGGAACAAACAAAAAATAAATATTAATGAACATGTAAGACATCAATAATCAAATTATGTTCTCTATCTAGTTGCGACTGGGAATTCCGTCCACTGCATCCCAAGCGGCCAGAATAAATCATTCTTGTGGAATAACAATTTTAAGCGTAATGTAATGGTCAAATATCTTGTGGAATTTGTAGATTATTTCAGATCTTCAGTAATTCTAAGCAAATAGAAGAATTCATTTCTGACTTTTATAATTCCGTAACTTGATATGGAACAACTTTTTTCTTGGTAAACAAGCAATCAAAGCTTATAAAGAATTAGCGCTGGATCACATGCAAAGAGTAATCTGTAAAAAGAGGTCTGCATGCTCGATTGAGTATGATTATTGTTCATCTCCTCATTTAAATTTCAATTTAGAGGATAGGAGCCAACTAAACAAGAATATGGTGACCGGAGGCCAGAAAACCAGTGACAAAGTTCAATATGCAAAACAGGGTTGCACGGGTCATTAGGGTACGTGATCGGGTTCGTGAGACGTTAGTTTCTGTGAATCAGGTACGATGACCCGCGAATCGGATACGCGGGTCGATATGACACTTCTTTTATAGTCATTTTTTTAATAAACATTATGTATATATTTGTTATTGGATGTACAATTTATTTATGTTTTATTTATCGTTATATATTTAAGATATTTATTTTTTATCAAAAACATTATAGATAAGTCGATCAGAAACTGTAAAAATTTTAAATTACAGTAAAGTGGCGAGTACTTCCAATACATATTCTAAACGGTAGTCAAATCAGTTTCGTCTTATCATCCATCTGCATCCAATGCCTGACATGTTTGAAAATCAAACTCCCTAGAAACATAATAAATGAATAAAACAAATAAGGTGGGTGTGTATGAAAAGAAGATTTGTAGCTGGCACTTGTGAAATAGAAAAGCAGTAGCAGTCATGTTTGAATCCTAAAAATAAGCTAGGATGTATGTTTTCCACAAAAATAGCTAAGAGAATATGTAAGCAATGAGGTAAGCAATTTATGAGCCTATAAATAGGCTGGACCTCTGTGATTGTAAATATACCAAGTGAAGTGAAATAAAAGAGAGAAACACAAGAGTTGTTTCCAACATTTGGTAGAGAAACACAAGAGTTGTTTCCAACATTTGGTATCAGAGCTGAGGTCGATATATACATAATTATATATCAAATCGAAGGTCTCTCGGAGAGGAATCCAACGCCACTGAAATCAGCCCAATCGGAGCTCGGACGCGCCCTCACGCGCCTCAAGAAGTAGGTTGCAGAAGAAGAAAAATTCCAAGAAAATTACAGATTTTTTTTGGAGAAGACGAAGTACTGTTCATACAGACGACACTGTTCATACAGATGACACTGTTCACATAGACGACACTGTTCATACAAACGATACTGTTCATAAAGATGACACTATTCATACCGTAGAAGACGAAGTACTGTTCATTGTAAAAATCATGGGAGATTTTACAAACTCTATTCAGAAATTCAACAACAATAATTATGGGTCATGGAGTACTCGTATAAAGTTTTACCTGCTTGGACAGGATTTATGGGATGTTGTAAATGGCAGTGATACAACACCACCAAGGGAGGCTAGAAGCACAGACACGACCTCTGTCACCTCAACCTCAACACCGACACGACCAGATGCTACACCTCAATGACCAGTAGCTGACCCTCAGATCTTAAAGAAATGGAAGGTTAAGGCAGGTAAAGCCATGTACGCTTTAACCGTAGCTGTGGAGGATGAATTTCTACAGCGAATCAAAGACACTCAAACGTCAAAAGAAGCATGGGACATATTAACAAGATTCCAAGAAGAATGACACGAAATTACAACGGCTCAAAAATGAGCTTTTGTCAATCTCCCAGAAAAATATGACCGTGAGTCAATATTTCTCAAAGGTAAAATCTCTGAGTGATGAGATTTCCAAACTAGATCGAGAAAATGGTATTACACCAACCAGGATGAAAAGAATTATCATCCATGGATTATAGCCGGAGTACAAAAGTATTATCACGGCAACTCGGGGCTGGGCCATCGAGCCAACTTTAGCAGATCTGGAGAATTTGTTAATTAACGAAGAGGAACTAGACAAACCCATATCTAGTCAACCAACCATTCGTGAAGAAACGGCTCTTTTCACCAACAGGAGAGACGGTCGAGGACGCGGTCGTGGTCGAGGACAAGGACTTGGCACCGGGAGATTCAATAGTCTAGAAAGAGATGTTCGAGGAAACCAAGATAGAGGTTTCCAGTCAGGAGGGGCTAGAAGAGCTCAGAATAATTGGGGTGGTCAGAACCGGTGGCAACAAAAGGATCGTCAAAGTGAGGAATGTTTTAATTGTGGCAAGAAGAGACATTACGCAAGAAATTGTTGGTCTAAGAAAATTGAAGGAAATGTCGCAACATCTTCTTAGAATGAAGACGCTGGAGAAGAAGTTTGGAACTTCGACACTTCTTTCTTTGTAGAAGAGAAAGACATTGTTGATGCACGAGGGAAAGGCCCAACAGAAGAAAATGCACTTACTGTTGTATGTGAGCAGTCAGTCGACTACAAGAATGATTGGATCGTTGATTCAGGCTGTTCCAATCATATGAGCGGAGATGAGTCAAAATTGTTGAGCATAACAAAGTACATAGGAGATCGTGTTATCGTAACAGAAGATAACACACATTTGCCAATATCCCATGTTGGCAAGACGCAGCTGCCACAAAAGTACAGACATGAAGAAATACAACTAGAAAATGTTTATCATGTCCCAGGGATGAAGAAGAACCTATTGTCAGTACCCCAACTAACAACTTCAGGTAACTATCTACTATTCGGCCCAGATGATGTAAAGGTGTATAAAGAATTAAAAGTCATAGGTACACCTTTCATAGAAGGACCAAAAATGAAGGCTATCTATATGATGTCAGCTGAAGAGGCCTATGTAAACAAGGCCAGAAAGAGTGACACAGGCGACTTGTGGCATGCACGACTCGGGCATGTCAACTACAGCAAATTGAAGATTATGATGCAAAAGTCAATGTTGAAGAGACTCCCACAAATTGAGATCCACCATGATACTGTATGTGTTGGATGTCAATATGGTAAGGCGCATCAATTGCAGTACAAGGAGTCAAAATTTAGAGCAAAGGAGCCGTTGGAGCTGGTGCACTTAGATGTTCTTGGAAAAATCAAACAACCATCAACTCATGGTTATCAATATTTGTTAACCTTCATTGATGATTTTTCGAGGTATGTATGGGTATACTTCTTAAAACATAAAGATGAGGTTTTTGAAAAATTAAGGGAATTCAAGGACATGGTAGAACGCGAGCTCGGGAGAAAAATCAAGTGCCTTCGCACTGATAATGGAGGAGAATACACTTCATGAAAGTCTATGATTTTGATGATCATACATAGTAAGCAAGCTGGATGTTTACATTGGACTAATATTGTTTTGCAGATTTTTCTATCTATATAATTTCATAGCAAAACAGGGTATCTCAGCTAGCTGACAGTACAACACAGCAAGCTGGTAGTCAATCCAGAATATAAAGGGAGTACGTTTTTATAGTAAATATTGTGGAAATCAGTTGTAAGATTGGTCTAATATATTTAAACATGATATTATATATATTAGAACACTACTCAAGTAGAAGTATCATGCTAGACAACTTCCACTCATTAAAGGAATCTTTTTATTACTTTAATGCTCCACTAAAAACATCCCATGTGACTACTTTTCTAGCATGCTAATGAGATTCTCTTTTGTTATAATTATTTACCTCAAAGCTGCTTGTGAACGTTAGAAGAACAATTAAACTAACAAATTGAACGTGAGAATTGATTCAAGACCGTTGCAATTTTGTTATTTAATTTGAGTTCTTCTTTGCTTCACTATATATTACTTGTGTGGTTGTTCTTTTCTTGCAGAGATACTGAACCTTCAAGCAACATTCAAGAACACACAAGAAACAACTCTGCACTTTCTTTCATATTCCAAAAACGAGCTCTAGTACTATATATCGATATATTAGAGAGAGTTCATAGTTTTGAGTTGTGATTCTCTTTATCCAATGTATTGTTCAACTTGTAAAGTTGGTAGTTGCTGGATTGTCAAGCTTGTGAAACAAGGGTTCAAGGAGCATTAGGCTAGAGGAGTTTATACTTGGTTTAGTATAGAACTTAGAGAGCTGTGTTCAGGGAACAAGGGGTTTCAGCTAGCTGCAATCAGTAACTGGGAGAATAAGGGAGATTTATTATTGTATCTTGTAATTGTTATTCATTGTGATCAATAATATATTCTCTTACCAAGTTGGTAAGGGACTAGGACGTAGACCATAGAAGATTAGGGGTCAAACCTAGCTAAAATTCGTGGTGTTCTTTACTTTCTGCAAATTATCTTACTGCACTGCATAACCCAGCTAGCTGCTTATTTGTTAATCTTTTTCATCCAGCTAGCTGTCAGAATAATTTTTAAGGCAGAATTTTTATTTGATCATTTTTAGTCATATCACCTATTCACCCCCTCTAGGTGTGTTTTATCATTTGGTATCAGAGCTTTGGTATACTAATATTTCTATAATAGGAAAAGTATCGATCAAATGGCTGACAATTATCTTGAAGCTAAGTCCGATTATAGGGCACCTCTTCTCACTGGCTCGGAGAACTACAATTGGTGGTAATGCAGAATGGAGACTTATTTGTCCAAGAAACCTATGGTTCTAAGAGTTATGCAGAAAGGAAATTACGAATTTCTAGACGATAAAAACAAGCCAAAAGATGTTGATGATCTCACTCCCGATGAGATTATCAAATGCGGTTATAAAGGAGAAGCTAGAAACTCTATAATGAATGCATTAGATCAAGCTGAGTATGATATCTTCTCTAAAGACAGCAAAAGAAATGTGGGATGCATTGGAATCATATCATGAAGGTTCGAAAACCTTAAGAAAGGTGAAACTTAGCAAGTTAATGAATGACTTCGGGAATTTCAAGCTCAAAAATGGTGAGACTATCAAGGAAAGCCAAGCAAGATTTCAAGTCACTATCAACACTCTAAATAGACTTGGAAAGACCATGCCTCAAGACGAAATCAACATGAAAGTTCTAAGTGCAGTTCCATTTATATTCGAAGCTAAAGTCACTGCATTAGAATCATGTCCCTCCATTGATTCTATGGATCATTTGGCTGTGTTTGCCGAGTTAGAGCAGTTTGAAAACAAGATCAATAACATCAAGGTGGAATCAATCAAGGCTCCAGTAGAAAAGTTGAAGAATCTAGCTTTACACTCCAGTAGCAGCAAGCTGGATTAAGAGTCAGAATCCGATTCTGATGAAGAATTGGCTCTATTGTCCAGAAAAATCAAGAAAATGCTAGACATGAGAAACAAGCTAAAGAAGGAGAAGAGAAGAACTTCTGGAACAAAGAAAGATGTCAAAGAGGAAGCATGCTTTGAATGTGGCAAGAAAGGTCATTACAAAAGAGACTTCTACAAGCTGAAAAATAAGCAGAAGCAGCTAGCTGCCTCCAAGGACAAAAAGAAAGCCAAGGCACTTTTGACATGGAGTGATGATGAAGATTCAGATTCTGATAATGAATCAAGTGATGAGATGGTGAACCTAGCTCTTGTTGGTCTTGATGATGAGAATGATGCTCAAGGAATCATTCCAGATGGCCTTGTAGATAGTGATGTCTCGGATTCGGATGACAACAATAGTGAGGTAAATTATTTTTCTGATATATATTCTCATTCTTCAATATTAGATGAATTAATCATGCAGGATCATAGGAATTTATCTAATGAGGTGTTCGAAGAGTTAAAAGATGAGAATGATAAACTCAAAAAGAAGAATACTCAATTTAAGAAGATCATATCCGAGTTAATGGATGAGAAGACACCTGCTAGAAATCATGCTCAAAATCTTACTGATCTTAAGGCTGGGATATCCCAGCTTGAAGGGATAAACAAAGTGCTTATCAAAAGAAATGATACTCTCATGAAGGAACTCAGAGAGCTGAGAGCAGAAATAGATGCTCAAGATGCATGTTTAGAAGCATTTAGTCCAAGGGAATCATGCTCAACGGAAGTATCTCAACAAATTAAAAGAATCAAAGAATTGGAAATTGAAATCAAGAATCTCCAAAAGGGAATGGGAAAGTTCGTTCAAGGAGAAGATACACTCAAATCAATGATGAGGTATGCAAAGGTTCCAATCAAAAGAGAATGAGTTGGATCGGCTTCAACACCAGGACTAAAGTATGATGGCAAACATGGAATTCCTTATGACTATGCCATGCCATGGAGAATCTGCCACAAATGTGGAAATAAAGGTCATTTGGCAAATCATTGCAAAGTTCAGAATGCCTATCCAGCTAGCTGGAACAGACAGATAACTCACAAGCAGCTAGCTGACAGAACAGCTGGAACAAGAAATACAGCTTCTAAAGTGGTCCAAATGTGGATCAAGAAATCTGATTTAAATGTTCTATATGTTCTATCAACTAACCATTATGGACCCAAGCAAGTATGGGTACCAAAATGTTGAGTTGGCTCTTTATTTATTTTGTAGGTATGTCTTGTTGTCAAAGTGAGATCAAAACAATGGATTTTAGATAGTGGATGCACAAGACATATGAGTGGTGATAAATCTCAGTTCCTCTCTCTCAATAAGAAAAAGGGTGGAAGTGTCACCATTGGTGATAGCAAAACACTTCAAATTCTTGGGAAAGGAAAAATTGGTAATAGTGTCATTTCTATTGATAAAGTACAATATGTTCAAGATCTTAAATATAATTTGCTTAGTGTAAGTCAGTTATATGATGATGGACATTCGGTTCATTTTGATAAAGAGAAGTGTACTATTAATGTTGGCACTAACAAAGTCCCCCTAGTTTCTAGAAGGGAAGGAAATATATATATATATATATATATTGGACTTTGAAATGCAGGATTCATCTTGGTGTCTAGCTACAGTTGATACAAATCATGAAATTTGGCATAGAAGGCTTGGACATGCTCATATGGACTTACTCAGCAAGCTGGCTTCAAAGAAGCTAGTTAGAGGACTGCCCAAATTAAAGTATGTTAAGAAGGAAACCTGTTCGGCTTGTCAATTAGGAAAACAAATCAGAACTCCACATAAGTCAAAGAATGTGGTATCAACTTCTAAACCTTTAGAGCTTCTTCACTTAGATTTATTCGGTCCGGAAGCATATAAAAGCATCGGAGGAAAACAATATGCATTTGTTATTATAGATGATTATTCTAGATATACATGGGTATTGTTTCTTAGTACTAAAGATTGTGCTTTCAGTGAATTTGAGAAGCTAATTAAATTACTTGAGAACAAGTTTAAGATAAAACTTGTAAGTATAAGGAGTGATCGAGGTGGTGAATTCCAAAAGGACTTTATTTCATATTGTGAAGATAGAGGCATTTCTCATGAATTCTCTGCTCCAAGAACCCCACAGCAAAATGGAGTTGTGGAAAGAAAGAACAGGTCTTTACAGGAAACAGCTAGGACTTTGTTGCAAGAGAGCAAGCTGCCAAGTAGTTTCTGGGCAGAAGCAGTCAACACAGCTAGCTACGTTCTTAACAGAATACTAATCAGGCCTATTCTCAACAAGACTCCATATGAACTACTGAAGAACAAGAAGATCGATATATTAGAGAGAGTTCATAGTTTTGAGTTGTGATTCTTTTTATCCATTATATTGTTCAACTTGTAAAGTTGGTAGTTGCTGGATTGTCAAGCTTGTGAAACAAGGGTTCAAGGAGCATTAGGCTAGAGGAGTTTATACTTGGTTTAGTATAGAACTTAGAGAGTTGTGTTCAGGGAACAAGGGGTTTCAGCTAGCTGCAATCAGTAACTGGGAGAATAAGGGAGATATATTATTGTATCTTGTAATTGTTATTCATTGTGATCAATAATATATTCACTTACCAAGTTGGTAAGGGACTAGGACGTAGACCATAGAAGATTAGGGGTCAAACCTAGCTAAAATTCGTGGTGTTCTTTACTTTCTGCAAATTATCTTACTGCACTGCATAACCCAGCTAGCTGCTTATTTGTTAATCTTTTTCATCCAGCTAGCTGTCAGAATAATTTTTAAGGCAGAATTTTTATTTGATCATTGTTAGTCATATCATCTATTCACCCCCCTCTAGGTGTGTTTATCACTTCAAATGAGTTCAACAACTACCTTAAGGAGTTCAACATCCGGAGACAACTCACTTGTGCAAAAACTCCACAACAGAATGGAGTAGCGGAGAGGAAGAATCGCCATCTAGCAGAGACGTGTAGAAGTCTTCTACATGTAAAGAATGTTGATATAAGGTTTTTGGCAGAATGCATGAATACGGTGATCTATATCACTAACAGGCTACCACAACCAAGGTTGGAATTTGTTTCACCATTTCAGAAGATGTATAACTTAAAACCAACTATCAATTATTTCAGGGTATTTGGTTGTGTATGTTATGTGTTTATTGCGGATGAAGACCGTAGTAAGTTTGATAAGAAAGCTATCCGCTGCATTTTTTTGGGATACGACTGTTGTGGAATAAAGACTGGGTTACTAGTATTGCGGCTAGGGTTGATGTATTTAATGCAAAGGTGTGTGAGCTTCGTGCTTTAATGGCTGCTCTTGCGTTCGTGGCTGACTCTGCCTTCACAAGATGCCTACGTACTTTGATGGGTATCAAAGATCAAGCCAAAAAACGTAGTTCTGAGAATGAGGGGTCAGGCCCTTTATATAGGCTGAGAAGCCTTATAATTATGGTAGGATTCAGAGACTTGGTGGACAAGTCTTTGAGGAAGGTTCTAGATCTATTCCTTATAGGAATCAGTTTCCATATTGAATTGGATGCCTTATTGGATAAGTCTGAAGGGGATATTATCCTTATCCAACTCCTATTTGCTGAGCTGTTTATTACCCTTAATATTAATTACGAAGTTAATATTATATATAGGGTTTGGGCCCATCTGGTGGGCCCCACGTTTGGACCATTCCGGGTATAATTAATACCACATTAAAGGTGTCTTTAAGGCTTACTTTTAGCCAATATCATTTGCCCCCCAACTTCTAGGAAAACTGATCAGGTTTTCCTTGAAGTTTTAACTGCCTTTCTTGAGACTTGGGTCAGGGCTTTATACACTAGTGTTTCACGAATGTCGTCTTGATGCAAAGTGTGGAGCGACCGACACGTTTACGACGATATGCCTTATTCGAGGCTAAGCAATTTCCATAACTTCAGTTACAGAATATTTTCCTTCAAGGAATTATCTATGAAATTCCTCGTATTTCCATATTTATCCTATTATGGCACCCAAAGGTATCAAAATTCCATGTCCGTGAAGATTTGATGTCAAAAAATCAATTTTTATAGCAAATTTCGACCAGGATTGAGTATTTTCGACCAGGAATTCGACCAGGAATTTGACCAGAATTCTGGTCGAAATAAGGCCTTCTTTAACTTCCTGATCAAAGAGATTTTCGACCAGGATTCTTGGTCGTTTCGACCAGAATCTTGGTCGAAATAAGGGTCCAATTTTGTTTTGGTCGAAGGGATTTTCGACCAGGATTCCTGGTCGTTTCGACCAGGATCTTGGTCGAAATAAGGGTCCCAGAATAGTTTTGGTCGAAGGGTTTTTCGACCAGGATTCTTGGTCGTTTCGACCAGGATTCTGGTCGAAATAAGGGCGTTTCCAACGCTTTGGTCGAAGGGTTTTTCGACCAGGATTCTTGGTCGTTTCGACTAGGATTCTGGTCGAAATAAGGGTGTTTCCAACGCTTTGGTCGAAGGGTTTTTCGACCAGGATTCTTGGTCGTTTCGACCAGGATTCTGGTCGAAATAAGGGCGTTTCCAACGCTTTGGTCGAAGGGTTTTTCGACCAGGATTCTTGGTCGTTTCGACCAGGATTCTGGTCGAAATAAGGGCCACTTTGGCTTTGGGCCTATTCTTATTGGGCCTCATAGGTTTCTCTTCAGAATGGGCTTGACCTCATGGCTGTTATTGGGCCTGTCCGGGCTATTCAAATCCAAATTTAGGATCTTTTGTCTATGATATTTTTCAAAAATATCTATAATTTTTTCAAAATATCTATGATATTTTTCCAAGATATTTTTCTAAGAATGTCCTAGAGTTGGGCCTTAATTTGGGCCGGTTTCATGGGCTTTTTTGACCTGTCACTGTAGGTTTTCTGACCGTTTGGAGGAATTTTAACCGGCTGAAAAGTTTTATATAAGGGTGAGAGTGGAGAGTTCACTTTCTCATTCTCACTTCTACTCAAACACTCCACTAGAAATTCTCGCTATAGTTCTCTTTATTTCATAGCGATTTCCGGCGAGAGTTTTTATCGAAGCACCTCCCCCTCACGGTGGTTTCTGGGTTTTTTCTTGAAGATTTCTTCATATCTTCATTGTTTCTGGGTTTTCTTTGAAGATTTCTTCAAATCTTCATATTATCTGGGTTTTTGCGGAGCTTCAAACCTTTTTCCAGGAGCATCAATGGAGGACAAAGCTAAATCCCGTCTCGCAAAAATGAATTCTGCCTCCTCCAAAGGTACGATCACCATTCGCTCTTCTTACACATCTCTAGTAGATATGTTAAATCAACGTGGAGATGATTACCCTTCTTTGTCAGAATTAGATGCGTATGACTGCTGTAGTTCGTATCATGATGTTGATGAAATCACTAGATATAACAAACTTTTTAAAATCAAGTCACCTTATAAACTTGTCCCAGCTGAGCCAGGTGACAGACCTTGTCACTGGAAACCCAATTCTTTGTGTGTTTATAGGGAGAGTTTAGTAGCTGGTCTTCGTTTTCCGTTTCATGAATTCATTCCCAGACTTTCAGCTGATGTTCAAATTAGTCCATGTCAACTCCCGCCAAATGCGTGGAGAATCATATTATGTTTCATGGTTTTGTGTCTCAGACAACAACTCCCTTTATCTGTTGCGCTTTTTCGCAAGATTTTTCAATTTTACAATAGTCCTGCCACGAACCCTGGCTGGGTATATGTTAAGTTCCGCCCTAGAGTTCCCCCAATTTTTAACGGCAAGTCAATCCCTGATAATAATACGGGCTGGAAAAATGAGTTTGCATACTTAGAGTGGGATGGAGGTGATTGGGGCACTCTCTTTAGGCAGACATTTTCGAGAGTTTCAGAAGGAAGCGCTAAGGGAATCGTCCTTAGTACCGAGGAACAGGCCGCTTATAATACTTTGACCCAGGCAGACGGTAGTTCTATTACGTGCCTAAGCCTTTTAAATGAGGAATCTCTAAGGGGAGTAGGCCTTTCCAGAGTTTCTGAACGGGGTAATTTTCTTACTAATCTTTACCATTTACTTTTTTACTAAATTTACTCCAACTCTATTTTTGGTTATTCCTGCAGTTGCGAAGTTGATTGTGGAGGCTGCACCCTCTCCTGATGAAGAGACTTCCAGGATGGTTCGAGCTAAGAGGGTTGCTGACCCTCGAGGGAAAAACACAGAGCCTGCTTTTCTACGCCCCCATAAGGTCCAGAAAGGGGACTTGAGGTATGGTGACATAGCTGGATTGGAGGGGAGCTCCCAGGTTAACGTCCAGTCGACAGTTTTTAGGCCTCCCTGGGGCTTCAGAAAGCAGGATTCTGTGGTGGGCTCTACCAAGCACTCCATGGATTGGTCTTTGAACTCAATCACCACTCCTGACTATAAGGACATGGTCCTTAGTGGAGGTATTGGTGAGTCAGAGGCACTTGGTGCTCAGGCTATCGCTGTGGTGAGTCTCGAACTTTGTCTTTCAATACCTTAACGGCTTAGATTCATTATTTGATTTCAATGCTAACCTTTCATGCAGGCTAACGTCCATTTCCAAAGCTTGGTTCATAAAGCCAAAGCTTGGAAGGAGAAGTCCAAAGGTTTTGAGTCTGAGTCTCAGAAGAAGACTCTCCACATTAACTGACTGGAAGAGCAGCTAAAGAAGAAAGATGAAGAGATGGTTGGGATGCATGCGGAGCTGGTTGCCCTGAAGGATGACAAGGAGAAGCATATTGATGATTATCTGGATTCGAATGAGTACAAGACTCTCATGGATCAGCATGATGAGATGCTCTTTCCTAGCCAGTTTACTGATGGGTGGACCAAAGCCCTTGAAGCAGTTCTGAGGCAGCATCCAGGGTTATTCTTGCCTTCTGCTTTTCCTAGCCCTCACCTTCCCAGTGCCTTGACACATGAGCCTGGTTCCAGTGAAGAGCTATTCGGGGAGGATGATGCTTTGGTCAAGGAGCATGCTACCGGCACCACTTCAGCTTTGGATCCCGAGCCTCCTCTAGCTCAGCCTGGTGCTGCTAACTCTGCCGATGAGGGGTCTACTACTGAGACTAGCTCTGAGGATGCTTCTCCTGCTAAGGAGGCCCCTAAGGCCCCTTAAGCTTTATTTATTTATCTTTTGCTTTTCTGAACTCTGGGTTTCCACCATTTGACTTGATAGCCTTCGGGCCTTTGTAATTTTTAACTTAACTATTTATGCAGTTAGTTTCTGTTCATTTTTCTTGTTTTTGCTCATAGTTTGTTAAACTTTAGAATTTTCGAGTACTTGGCCTCCTGGCTGGTACTAAACTCACAAGTTGGTCCAACATTCGTCTTTCGTTTGTTTTAACAAGGAAGGATAACTAATAGAGAAAACAGAATAAATTCCATTATGCTGTCAAAGGACATCAATAAAATGGGTTCAACCCTTACATAGATACTCTATCAACTACTGGGAGCAACATGCTCTATAATGGTTTCATTCGAACCTTATTTATAATAAATAGATAAAGTCCAAGCCTTTGTCAAAAGAACTTAAACATAATAAACTTTGAGGTTCACAGCATGCCAAGTTCGGGGCACCTCAACCCCATCCAAGGTTTCTAACTTGTAGGATCCTCGTCCTAACACCTTTCTAACTAGATACGGTCCTTCCCAGTTTGGTGCTAACTTTCCTTTTTGGCCAACTCCTGAGGCTTCAATCTTCCTCAGAACCATGTCGCCTTGTCGAAAAAATCTTTCCTTAACTCTCTGGTTGTAATGAAAAGAGGCTCTCTCCTGATACTCAGCATTCCTAGCATTAGCTTCATCTCTAACCTCGTCAATTAAGTCAAGGGCAAGTCTCATCCCTTCTTCATTAGTTTCTGGCTCATATGCCTCGACTCGAGGTGATGCTTGAATGATCTCCAAAGGCACAACTGCCTCGGCTCCATAAGCCAGCAAAAATGGGGTTGCTCCAGTTGTTACCTTACAAGTGGTACGATATGCCCAAAGTATGGACAGCAATTCATCTACCCAAGTGTTCCTAGAGCGTTCGACCCTCTTCTTCAGTCCATCAAGGATAATTCGATTAGCTACCTCAGCTTGCCCATTGGCTTGTGGATGTGCCACTGAGGTAAAACGGAGCTCAATCGCATTCTCTTCACAATACTTCTTAAACTATTCATTATTGAACTGTGTTCCATTGTCTGTCACAAGGATTCGTGGGATTCCGTATCTGCAGATGATGTTCTCCCAAAAGAACTGGGAAACTTGCTTGGTGGTTATCTTGGCCAGGGGTTTAGCCTCAACCCACTTAGTGAAGTAATCAATGGCCACTACCAGGAATTTCCTTTGTGCTGAAGCCATGGGAAAGGGTCCAAGTATATCCATCCCCCACATCGCAAATGGAATGGGAGAGTTAATCGAGGTCAACATCTCAGGCGGTTGCCTCACAATCGGGGCATGCTTCTGGCATCTCTCACATCTCTTGACATAGTTTTGTGCATCAGCCAACATCTCCGGCCAATAGAACCCTAAACGAATTATCTTGTGAGCTAGGGCTCTGCCCCCCAAGTGTTGCCCACAGATCCCTTCATGAACTTCCTCCAATGCTTCCCTTGCCTCTTGAGGCCTTAGACACTTCAAGTACGGGATGACAAACGACCTTTTGTACAGAATACCCTCAATCAAAGTATACCTCAATGCCATAACTGAAAGTTTTCGTGCCTCCATGGCATTGTCTGGGAGCCACCCGGTCTCAAGGTGTGCCTTGATAGGATCTATCCAAGAGCCTCCTATATCAATTGGTGCCACTAGCTTTGAGTTAACAGTCGGGGCCTTCAAGACCTGAAAATAGACACTCCCAGCATAATTTTCTATCTCGGAAGAAGCAAATTTAGACAGGGCATCGGCCTTAATGTTTTCCTCTCTTGGAATGTGCTCAACATAGCACTCCTCAAACTGAGACATAACAGCCTTTACCACTCTCAGGTATTTCGCCATAGTCTCATCCTTGGCCTCGAATTCACCATTTACTTGGGATACCACAAGCCGTGAATCTCCACAAACTTTGAGATTTTTGACCCTCATAATTCTAGCTAAACCCAAACCAGCTATTAATGCCTCATACTCCGCCTCATTGTTGGTAGTAGGGAAATCCAACTTTAAAGCGTACTCAACTGTGAACCCATCGGGGCTTTGCAAAACCAAACCTGCACCACTAGATTTTGTTTTTGATGCTCCATCAAAATAGAGCACCCAATATTCCTTCAGATCAGGTGTAAGTTCCTCTTCTTTTTTCTCTTGCCCAGGGGTAGTCATTATCTCTTGCCCCCCGACTTCTTGGTTGTTAATAGTGCATTCAACCACGAAGTCAGCCAATGCCTGAGCCTTGATGGTTGTCCGAGGCTTGTATGTGACATCGAATTCTCCTAACTCAATCGCCCATTTAATTAGCCTTCCACTGGCCTTAGGGCTATGTAATATGTTCCTCAACTGTTGGTTCGTCAGAACTTGAATCTTATGTGCCTGGAAGTAAGGTCGAAATTTCCTTGAGGCAGTTACTAATGCCAAAGCAAACTTTTCTATGGGTGAGTAATTCAACTCAGCCCCATGCAACACTTTGCTCACATAGTAGATAGGTTTCTGGACTTTCTCCTCTTCCCGAATAAGGACAGCACTCAGGGCTTGTTCAGATACCGCCAGGTATAGACAAAGAGTCTCTCCAGGACTTGGTTTGGTCAATAACGGGGCTTCAACCATGTATTTCTTCAATTGCTCAAAGGCCTCTTGGCTCTCAGGGGTCCACTCAAAATTTTTCACCTTCTTCAATGCTTGAAAGAAAGGCAAGCATTTGTCACCAGACTTGGAGATGAATCTTCCTAAAGCCGCTACCCGGCCTGTCAACTTCTGCACATCTCTTATAGAGCGCGGGGGTTCCATGTCTAAGATCGCCTTGATCTTGTCGGGGTTGGCCTCTTTGCCTCTTTTAGAAACCATCAGACCCAAAAATTTGCCTGATCCAACGCCAAAGGCACACTTGGCTGGATTCAACATCATTTTGTGGTGCCTCAGCACTTCAAATGCCTCTCTGAGGTGTTTAATATGGTCTGCTTTGACCAAGCTTTTAACCAGCATATCATCGACATAGACCTCCATGGTTTTTCCAATTAGATGGGCGAATATCTTATTCACCAATCGTTGGTAAGTAGCTCCCGCATTCTTTAAACCAAACGCCATAACAAGATAGCAGAAAACACCAAAGTCAGTTATGAAGGATACCTTAGGGATGTCATCCTTGTGCATCTTAATCTGATTATAGCCGCTGAATCCATCCATGAAGCTCAGCATCTCATGTCCAGTTGTGGCATCTATCAACATATCTATTCTTGGCAGAGGGAAACAATCCTTTGGGCATGCATCATTCAGGTCAGTGAAGTCTATACACATCCTCCACTTCCCATTCGCTTTCTTGACCATCACAGGGTTTGCTAACCATTCGGGAAACTGAATTTCTTCAATAAAACCAGCCTCCAAGAGCTTATCCACTTCTTGCTTAATGGCCTCTTGCCTTTCCGGAGCAAAATTTCTCTTCTTCTGCTGTATTATCTTCCGATTAGGGTCGACATTCAATCTATGAGTTATAAGTTGGGGATCAATCCCTGGCATATCAGCTGCTATCCAAGCGAAAACGTCGCTATTCTTTTGTAAGAACTCTATCAACTTGCCCTTCAGGGGTTCTTTCAAAGAGGCTCCAATATAAGTCACCTTCTCAGGGTCGCCTAGCTCCAGAGGGATAGGTATTAAGTCCTCTGCTGGCTTTCCTCGGTGTTCATCATCACCACGGACATCCATGTCTTCAATCGGGAGTACCTGCCCCCCGGTTCCATCAGCTCTTAAAGCAGCCACATAGCAACTCCTGGCCATTTTCTGATCTCCTTTCTGTTCCCCAACACCATTCCTGGTTGGAAATTTGACCTTCATGTGATAAGTAGAGGCAACAGCCTTGAATGCATGAAGTCCGGTCCTCCCTAAGACTGCATTGTACGTTGAGGCAGCCTTAATTACTAGAAAGTTCAGCATCTGGGTGGCTTCCTTAGGTTCTTGCCCTATTGTCATGGGCAGCTGAATGGTCCCTTCAACCTTGGACTCAACTCCATTAAATCCGTAGATCGGCATGTTAGTCGGGGTTAGTTGAGAGTCAGTATACCCCATATTCACAAAAGCGTCATGAAACAAGATATCGACAGAAGCTCCATTGTCTATCAGGACCCGCTTCACTTCCGAGTTTCCAATTACAGGAGTTATGACCAACGGGTCGTCAAGGGGGAATTTCACCCCTTCAAGGTCTGAATCATTAAAACCAATCACTGTCTCGGTCTTAGCACGCTTCGGGGCTTCTCCTGTGATGTGCATCACTTCTCTGGCATAAGCCTTTCGAGAGTTTCGGGTAGTGCCGGCCGCTGTTGGTCCTCCCCAAATCATGTTGATTACTTGCCCTCGAGGCTGTGGGTTACGATCGCGATCGTTATCCCTCCTATCATTGTCTCTTCTATCATAATCCCTTTTCTGGGTTCCACGGTCTTCACCCTTTGTGAACTTGTTTAACTTTCCCTTCCGGATTAAAAATTCAATTTCATCCTTTAACTGTCTGCAGTCATCTGTGTCATGCCCCACATCCTTATGGAATCTACAATACAGATCTTTGTTTCTCTTTTCGGGGTCACCCCTGAGTGGTTTAGGCCAGCGAAAGTCCTTATCCTTCTCAATGTCCAACAAAATTTGGCTCCTAGGAGCGTTCAACCTTGCATAATCAGAAAACCTTGGCCCAAAACCCTTCTTGGGTGATGACTCGGAGTCCTTGCCAGCCCGGGGATACTTGTCCCTAGCGTCGTACTCTTGCTCTGACTTTCTTTTCTTTGAATCATTAGAGCCCTTGCCATTACCTCCTGTGGTTTCCTTCTTAATGCTGTCCTCAGCCTTGATATATTTATCGGCTCTTCTCTGGAGCTCGGCCATGTTCTCAGGAGGGTGTTTTGCCAAAGACCTTTTGAAGAAGAGGTTAGTGGTTCCGTGTTCCAGGGCTACCATGGCCACCTTATTTTCCAGATCGGTGATATTCAACGTCTCTTTGGTGAATCGCTTGAGATAATCCCTTAAGTTCTCATTCTTTCCCTGCACCACATACATAAGGGATGCAGAACTTTTCTCATGAATTCTCCCACTGATGAATTGGCTGATAAAGGCAGCGCTCAACTCCTTAAAAGAGCCAATCGAGTTTGCAGGTAGACGGCTATATACCTGACAGAGTTTGAGGGAACGCCCTACACTTTAAGGCATCACTAGCAGGCTGCAGCAGCAGTGCGTTTGAGAATGTTCTAACATGATTCGCGGGATCGCCCGTTCCATCATAGGCCTTAATAGTTGGCATCTTAAATTTCCTTGAGATGTGGGCATTCATCACCTCCTCAGTAAACGGAGGTGTGGGATCATCAGGGTCCCCAAGTGGCATCAGATCTTTGGGGTTGCTTCTGGGGGTCTCCACCCTTGTCGATTTTTCGGTTCGGGTATCAGCCCTCCTTTGCCTTCTTGAAGGCCTCTCCAAATTTATAATGGGGATCCTCTCTGCAGTTGGAGGAGGCTGAGTTTGATTCAACCTATCTTGTTCTCTTGCAATATCGTCCTTCAATTTTAAGATCTCCGCCTCATAAGCCTTGATTTTCTCAGCAGTTGTCAAAGGGAGTCCATCATGGATTCTTCGTGTTCTTCTTAGAGGTTCCTTGCTAGCACGTCGCCTTCTCGGGGCTTCATCTCGATCATCATCCTCAGATGATGATGAATCATCAGTATAGGGACCAGAGTAATCATCATATTCTCGATCCCGGATCTGTAAGGCGTGTCCGCTTGGTCCAGGTTCCCTTCGTCGAGGGGGGTAGTTAGGCAGCCCATACATAGGGTTGGTGTTTAAAGGGAGATCCATAGTATGAATCTGTACCCCCGTGCGATCAACGTTACCAAGAGGGGAAACCACCATCTGGAGAGGGTTAGTTTCTTGGCTTTGATGGACAATCACTGAGTGGGTCCCCTCTACATGGGGAGTCGTCCCTGGGGGCTGAATGGGCAGAGGTTGAATGACCGTCCCTGTTGATGGGAGTATTTGTCCTTCCTCAGTGACAATGAGTGGATCAGAAGTGGCTGGTGAAGCAGAATTAAGGGGCACGGCCTCGGTTGATGTTGTTCTTCGTGTTTGAACCATGGTTGATGTTGTCGTCCCACAGACGGTGCCAAATGTTGTGGAATAAAGACTAGGTTACTAGTATTGCGGCTAGGGTTGATGTATTTAATGCAAAGGTGTGTGAGCTTCGTGCTTTAATGGCTGCTCTTGCGTTCGTGGCTGACTCTACCTTCACAAGATGCCTACGTACTTTGATGGGTATCAAAGATCAAGCCAAAAAACGTAGTTCTGAGAATGAGGGGTCAGGCCCTTTATATAGGCTGAGAAGCCTTATAATTATGGTAGGATTCAGAGACTTGGTGGACAAGTCTTTGAGTAAGGTTCCAGATCTATTCCTTATAGGAATCAGTTTCCATATTGAATTGGATGCCTTATTGGATAAGTCTGAAGGGGATATTATCCTTATCCAACTCCTATTTGCTGAGCTGTTTATTACCCTTAATATTAATTACGAAATTAATATTATAAATAGGGTTTGGGCCCATCTGGTGGGCCCCACGTTTGGACCATTCCGGGTATAATTAATACCACATTAAAGGTGTCTTTAAGGCTTACTTTTAGCCCATATCAACGACGAACAAAAGAAAGGTTGGAGATGTTGTGATCCCAATACAAACAAGATATATGTCTCACGAAATGTTGTATTTGATGAGGCATCTTCATGGTACACAAACAAGGTAGCGTTGCCAGATACACAGGAGCTGCAAGAGAAGCTACAAATCAAGTTATAGTTAGATTCATCTCAAAACAATGGCGATACAGAGGAACCACAATCCCCGATGGATCAATTGGACGTACGATCCAAGTCAAGAAGCCCTTGGAGAACAAGTGTTCATGAAACACCAGATGAAGTACAGACTAATCAACCGGAAGAGCAGCAACAAGAGCCTTCACAACATCAAGTACGAAGGTCTAACAGAGATAGATGGCCAAATCTAAAGTATATAGATGATGCCTATGCTGAGGTCAAAGAGCCAACTAACTTTGATGAAGCATCAAAGAGTCCAGAGTGGAGAAAGGCCATGGAAGAAGAGATTTTGGCACTTAAACAAAATCAAACATGGAATTTATTGCCAAAACCTGAAGCTGTTAAACCCATATCCTGTAAATGGGTTTACAAGTTAAAGATTCGCCCAGATGGTACGATCGAGCGATACAAGGCTCGATTAGTTGTTAGCGGGTTTGCTCAGGAATATGGCCTAGATTATGACCAGACATTCAGTCCAGTGGCAAAGATTACTCGGAATGGAAAGTCGAGTTTGAGGGGAGTGTTAGAAAATCAAACTCTCTAGAAACATAATAAATGAATAAAACAAATAAGGTGGGTGTGTATGAAAAGAAGATTTGCAGCTGGCAGTTGTGAAAGAGCAAAGCAGTAGCAGTCATGTTTGAATCCTAGAAAAAAGCTAGGATGTATGTTTTCCACAAAAACAGCTAGGAGAATATGTAAGCAATGAGGTAAGCAATTTATGAGCCTATAAGTAGGCTGGACCTCTGTGATTGTAAATATACCAAGTGAAGTAAAATAAAAGAGAAAAACACAAGAGTTGTTTCCAACATTTGGTAGAGAAACACAAGAGTTGTTTCCAACATGACATTTCTTATACCTTTTAAGGATTAAATTTAAAGAAAATTTTAATCAAGATGGTATCAAGCTATCTTTAATTATTTATTAATTTCTCTCCTTATTACATTCTCTTTCCAACGTAATGATCGTTGGAGTAAAAGGTGGATAGCTAACGAACTGGAGCGCGAACCCAGCGATCTGGGTCAAAAGAGGAATTATGTTCCGGAACGAGCGAATTGGATCGTGGTTCCATAGGCTGACCCACGAACCATGCAACACTAATGCAAAATGCACAGTGAAATACTGTAACACATATGCATAACAGCCATTGATGATTGCGTATCAGGAACTCTTAATTAATAAATATTGATTGTTTCACTGATATATTTGGGTAGCTTTATCCCAATAATTCCGAAAGCCATACATGTGTATGATACTCATTTATAAATTTTAGAAATAATGGTATATGATAATTACATTCAAATTCCTGTGGCCTTGCCTGTAACTCGACTGTGCCTTTAAAAAACTACCAGGTACTTAAAATCAGAATCAAAGCGTAGTTAGATATATTTCTTTTAATAGACTAGCAACACACACTCATTTTAATGGTTCATATCCTCAGACGAAAGAATAGTTACTCGATTTACTAGCATCAAATAAACAACTCATGTGTGAACAGACCAGGCATGTACTTGCATGATCATATTCACCGATAAACACATCACACACCAGCAAATCTTATGTTGTTACCTTTCAAGCCTCCCCTCACCATCAATTACCCTAAGCATCTTAAATGTAATTTTCCAATGCCATGTGTATATATTTGGACCCAATTCCTAGCAACTAGTGTTAAGAAAAAATGGCAAGACTCTTGGCTACTCTCATTATTGTAACTCTTGCTATATCCCACAGTTCATCACACGGGTCCCTGCTCTCATCCGCCACCGCCACGACTCCAGCACTGCAGCTCAAAGCTATTGCACAGGAATACCTTGATGCACATAACAGTGCAAGGGCTGAGGTGGGCGTTCAACCTCTCAAGTGGAGCGCAATACTAGAAAATGCCGCAGGCCTTGTAGTTCAAAACCAAAGAAACGAAAAAGGTTGCAAGTTTGCAGATTTGAATGGCGGGGCTTATGGCTCAAATCAGTACTGGTCAGGTGGACCACTGGTATCGCCAAGAGAAGCCGTTCTAGCATGGGTAGCTAAGAAGAGGAACTATAACTATGCAAACAATTCTTGCTTAGATGACAAGTGCGGCCTCTACACGCAGGTTGTCTGGAAGAAGTCCCTAGAATTGGGATGTGCACAAGCGTCATGTGCAAAATCTGCTTTAACCGTTTGTCTTTATAATCCCCCTGGAAATATTGTTGGAGAGAAACCTTACTAAAGGTTTGTTGTTGGTGATCAGGCTTGTTACTGCTTTTATCAGGCTCCTCATTTAGGCAACATGTCCGACAACTATAGGACAAGAAACAAATGTATAAGATCATTTTCCTTATGATTTTATATAGATGATCAGTACTATCTATATTTTACGTATAGTGTTTCAAAAGTTTAATTGTTGATATGTGCACCCAGCTATGCTAATTATCTATTATCTATTATCTATTATATTATTAATAGCACAACATGAGGTTTTGTGAGACAATTTATTCAGTGTGAAATTATTAATTTAACCTTCATATTATATTAAGGAAAAAAAATGTTTCTTGGGAGAATTGAACCCTTGACCTCAAACTTGTAAGTTAGAATGCTTACCATTATGCTACACATGAGTTTTGAACATATTATAAAACTCATTATTAATATATCATGAGACAACCCTCATATATTATATTAATGATAAAAAAATTCATCCTAGAGAGAATTGAACTCTTGACCTCTAACTTGTAAAAAAGATTCCTTACCACTATATTAGACATCACTTTTGGATATATTAAAAAACTCATTATTAATATATCGTGAGACAATTTAATTATCATGAAATTACTAAATTACCCCTCCTATATTATATCAACGATAAAAAAATTGTTTTCAATGGAAATTTAATCCTTGGCCTCTAACTTAGAAGTGAGATTCCTTATCACTATGATAAATATTAGTTTCGATTATATTATAAAACTTCGAGAATATTTTGAACAGTACATAGTCATGTAGCATTTTTTTATTCTATAATAAAAACAAGTTACTTGGATTTAAAAGATAGATGCTATAATTTGTGTATTAATTTATATCTTACGCATATCTCTTAATCCGGGTCAAAATGCACAAATTGGTTGTGGATGATCAGACAGTCACTACTAATATAAATTCTTATATGCTCATAACTCATTCATTTGAACATTGGTTCATTGAGACTAGCACATTAAAATTTACTTATTTTTAGTGGTACATACATCAATCATCATGAAAAGATAATTTATTAGATATGTTTTGCATATTAAGCATTTACATGTTGCAAGCACCATTTAATTAAAAAACAATATAAATACATAATAACATGATTTTACTAGCAAAGTTCGAGCGGTAAATTGCATGCACATTAACCATAGGGATGGGCGTTGGGGCACTTCGGGGCCCGGGAGTGCTATCCCCGCCCCCATCCCCGAATTCAAACCCGATCCCCGTCCCCGGCCTGATCCCCGTCGGGGACTAATTTTCATTCCCCGTCCCCGGCCCAAACGGGTAACGGGGATCCCCGCGGGGAATCGGGGAATTTTATGTAAAACAAAAAATAATATTAAATAATTTTAAATACTAACTAGTGAGCTCAAATGCATTAAATTAAAATTAAAAAATATTACTTAAAGAAATAATTATAAATAATATGGAAATGAAGTTATTTAACTATTAGAAAGAGAAACATATAAAATTAAAACATCATTTTATTTTCAATATGAAGTATTGAAAATTCGTATATATTAATATATGAATATCAATATATATGTGTGTGTGTGTCTGTGTATATGTATATATTTGAGTGTGATGAAATCGAGTTGGGATGGAAAATTAGGTCGGGTAGAGAAAATCGGGACGGGGGTCGGGGATCGGGCCGGGGAGACATAAAAACCCGGCCCCGGCCCGCTCCCCGATTTTTTTTAAAACTTGTCCCCGCTCCCCGGCCCGTACCCGAAAAAATCCCCGATTCCCCGCCCCGTTCGGTGCGGGGATCGGATCGGGGTCGGGCGGGCCGGGATGAATGCCCATCCCTAATTAACCACCTACATATTAACATATTTAATTATAGTGGAACAGAAAATGCATCGATCCATTATCTCTTTCTTATGACAATATGGGTAGGGGAAGTTCTTCTGTTTGCTCTCTCCATTTTTTAAATTTAGGTTTAGCCCATTCTGGTAATATCAGCTCAAACAAAAAACTGAATCACTAATTTAAGGCACTTGGTTTCATGGTGTTTGGATCACACGGTTGATCCCCAAGCAATTTGGAGCCAGTCTCTCGTATAAATTCTTTCATCGTATCGATCTTTTGCTAATATGCAAGTTCAGAAAAGCCACTATTTATGTAAATACTTTTATACTCCTAACTCATGCAAGTAGTAATCCTAGAAATGAGATTAGCATGCAAATGATACCTTTTTTTAGCTATATAGTTGATATACACCGTGAACACATAATCCCTTTTGGACTTATTTGCATTCTGAGCATCAACACATCGAAAATACTATTTGATTATTTGAATATAGAGCAACACAAATACATATATATTAACATAATTTTGTTAACAAACCCGTGTCTTGCAAAATTTACTATCGCTTAAAAGGTACATGTAACAGATTCATGCATACTCAAGATTGACACTAAGCAATAGCTAACGGAGAAATCTCGCACTCACAACACAACATATATTGCATTACCAAGCTAATATTCAAATATGCGCGAAGTCATTAAGCACATCTAGAGCATACCCGTGCCTCGCACGGGCTATAAAGCTAGTTTACATGTAAGGCAACAACAATCTAGAAATAATGTACTTTTTCATGGCGTGATATGAAAGAGATTTTACAAATTCTGATGCACATTTTTCTGTCTCTTTATGGCATCATCTACTTGTTTGTACAACAAACCCGGTGTTGTGAACTTGAAACTAATAATCTGCCTATGAGCTGAAAGACGCAAGAGTTACATATATATTCAAGCAATAATTTTGCCAGCTTTTCTGAGATAGGATATCGGAAAGTATAATCGAAGGGAAGGAATTGAGTGATCGTCTCTGACGTTTGACATTTTCTTATGCTTTTCCTAATTGAGTGAGGTGAAGATTTTAGGATCATGTTCATTATCCTGTCTAATTGAGTGCAACGAAGGTAGCACTGTTATGTGCATCAAGGCATGTTAAAATGATGCATTTCTATAAATTCTACTGTAATAGTTAGTATTTGTCAAATTCTGTCACAAACAGAGAGCTTGGCTCTGCAAACTTCTGACTACACTCTGGTGACCAATAAACAATTAGCATATAACAAGGCATGGATTTTTTTTTTCCTTTTAAGAAACTGAGTAATTTTGGGAAATTCAACCTCGTAGAATTTAATGAATATGAAAGACATCCATTTTTGGAAGATTCAGTCCTCTTATCTCTTTGTAACTGGATGTCTGGATCACAGCCAACGAAAAGAAATCCTAGTTGTGGAACAAAAATCACAAGCCTGATGTAACTGGTAAAAATCTTCGTCAGCTAGGGTATATGAATAAGTAGAAATGATTGGAGATCTTCAAAAACCAGCCGTGTCAAATAGGTTGCTCATGTACAGCTCAGGTATGGTTTTAAAATTGGCACCATGTAAAAAAACGTAGTAATATTTTCTGTGAGTTCGCATCTTTCTAAAAGTAAAACAAAACTCGAACGATTATTTATCCACATAAATAAAATGTTCTGCAATTATACTTGGTCAAAAAATAACAGTTGGCTTTTAAACAATGATGCTTAACCTTTGGGGGTTAATATTCTGTTTTTGTTTTTAAAGTTACAAGTTGTTATCATCACCACTTCTGTCTCGCATTCCAAAATTTCGGTTAGTTTATATGTAGTTAAAATATTTCCGCATAACTTGTTTAGGCACTCATCCTCTTTCTAATCGAAAAAGAGACCAAGATACTATACCAAAACAACTTGATTGATCACCTGACGCTTACGAACACATACGCTCCACTAGCAAGTCCTAAATGCTATTGCAAATAAAACTTCCTGATAAAGAAGACTGATACACTGGGTCCAGTATTCTTAAACTCATACAAAAGAGAAAATGATTTTTCCCCTCTTCAGAACAGCAAGTCCCCTCTCAGCTCCCTTTGTTTTTATGGATAAGTTAGTGCCCCTCCCTTGTTTTTAGAAATTTCCATTAAATCATATTACCAAATTGACTGTACATCCAAGCTAGAGTATACAACACCAACTGGAGGCCTACTAACCGGTGAGTTACTTGTGCTTTCACCTGTCCCATGCAGAGTCCAATCCACGCTGCAATAAGAGAAAGGCGGTTTCAGTCCCATATCTAAGAAAAAAAATTGGGAAAAGCAAAACCAAACAGCACAGACGAACATATAATGCTGGCAAAAAATATATACAGGCTCCACATCAAAAAACACGGAGAGCATTCAGTCAAATATATACGGGAGCCCCAGTATGATCATGTTGAGGCTTTCGGAAAGGAGATAATAAACCCCTTGAATGTGAAGTACTGTTTGTAGCCTAGGAGATCAAGGGAAACAAAAAGATATATAATATTTAACTAAAAGGAATTCCTTTGGGGGGGGGGGTCCTTGAGTACTCACTGACAGTAAGACCCTTGAATTTCATAAAGAACAACAGCTGAAGAATCACGCATAAAACAATGATGACGTGAGTGCAAATCCCTGATAACAGACAGCTTTATAGAACCTACGTCGTTTAGAATATACTTTACATGAAAAATGGAAAGGGTCGTCTTATCACAGTAGCATGGTCACTAGAACCAAATAACAAGAGTTAATCTCTATGCATAATAAATTTTAAGACAAGAATGTTTGGAGATATTTGCTGAGCTACAAAGAGCAATTCTTCAAATCTCATGGCAAGGCAACCACAAGTTTGAAAGGAAAAATGGTGCAAAGACTTAATCTCTGTGCACAAATATCTGCAGTCATACCGTTGCTGCTAGAACAATTCCAAGGTAGCTATGAAGGTAGTAACACCATATCTGAGATAGGTTTTAGAGCAGCATCGCAACAGTACTTTTTCGCATCAAAGGGCTAGCTTTAAGAGAATGTGGGCTTGAAAGATTCATTGATGCAGGAAAAGGAATACGTGATGCAATATGAAACCAATTACGAAGAACTCGCAAACCGTTTAAGGAGGAAAGTAGTCACTTTGTAATTATCTTCTATTTTGGTCAATTTCATTCAGTAACTATATTGGAAATTTGACTTGGACTAGATTGGCAATCTAGATATACTACAAATAAAATTTATTCTTTGTAATTAGATTATTATTTGAAAATTAATAAATCGCTTGAGGTTGATTGTCTCATCTGAGAAATTGTCAAAAATCTCATAAGCCTAACTTTCCCTGCGATTACCCAGCAGTCATGACCAGTTAAAACAAAATTCTGTACAATACACGCTATTGGACTGGGAGGGGGGAGGGGGGGCTTGGAGAAACTTGCAAGGTATCTATAAGTATATATACTGGCATAGTATTAGACATAATGTAGTGCAATACTCATATTAAAAAAAACAATTACATTGTAGAAAAAAAAATCAAAAAGAAACATAATAATACCCACAATAATGTGGAAGCTTTGTGGTAACCACAGAAAAGGCTTAACATAATACCCACACTTGTATAAAGGCAGCAACGACCAAATCCCAATTGTCATTTTTCCTACATACTAAAAATTAGGTCAAAAGATGAAGAACAATTACAACCAGTGATATCGAAGTTTGTGTGCAATGAGGAGGAACTTAAGTATCGCCTCAGTAGAACTCTACATGCTACTATGCTAGTACTGATCACTGGTAAGGCATTGTAGCAGAAAGTAAGGAATGAATTTGCCAAGATGGAACCCTTGCTTGAACTGACCATTAACCTCCTATTGCTCTTTAGCTCAAGAAAAGAGAAGTGCGCTAACTCGACAAGAGTAAAATTAAAAAAAATATATAAAAAAAATCGTAGCACCTAGCCACAAAGCAACCTTTATAGGAGGCGGTCCTTAATTTCATTATCCTCCTCATTGCACACATCTTTGATATCACAGTTGTTTTATGGTTGTAATGTTAAAAATGACAACTGGGATTTGGGCGTTGCTGCCTTTTAAACAAGTGTGGGTATTATGTTACCTTGTGTTCCACGTTGTGGGTATTATTATGTTTCTTTTTTATTTTTCTCTTCAATGCAGTGTTATTAAACGCAATATGCGCACTGAAGCGCAAAGGCCTCCTGGAGCATAAGCGCAACGCGCAACGCGATATGCACACTTTTTGAATAAAAGCGCAACAATTAATAACATGCATAACATTAAATTTAACATGTTATAAGCAAATTAAATTGTCATAAAACATGTTAAATGATAACCAGATTCAAACATGATAACCAGATTCAAACTAAGGCACAAATACAAAGTTATGGTAATAAAATAAAGATATAGAATCAAGTTCGAGCCCTATAGATTAGTTCTGGTCTTCTCATTAACATAAATAAAAATCATCATTTTTAGGCTCTTCTTGAAGATTTCGAAATCTCATCCTATCCTAGCACCGTTCTCATTCAATCGCCTGCCTTGTATAGTTCGCGTGTGTATGTATGTATGTTTTGTATGTCTTTATCGTTCGTGTGATATGTATCTGTCAGTTGACTTAGGTTTTGGCGCTTTTTTTATGACCAGTTTCTTTAAAGAAGACTCAATCAACAGTCCAGTCATCAAAAACTAATAAAAAGCGCGCTTTTTTTGCGCTTCTTGCACATCGCTTAAGCGCTCAAAGCGCACAAAAGCGCACTTCAGGGAAGTTGTGTCGCATACCCAAAGCGAAGTGCTTCAGCCTAGCATCGCATCGCATCTCACATATGCGAGCGCATATGCGCGCTTTTAATAAAACTGCTTCAATGTAATTTTTTTTTCTTTTTTATAGGAGTAAAAGATTTCATAACCCTAACTTTACCTTCCGTTTACCCAGCACTCATGGCCAGTTAAAACGAAATCTTGTTGAATACACGCTGATGGAATGGAGAGGGGACTTGGAGAAACTTGCAAGGTATATATAAGTATATATATTTGCCTAATATTAAACATAATGTAGGACAATCCGTGATATATTATGAGGTATGACCGCAACTAAAGGAGACATGGTAAATATTAGTTCTGGTAAATATTAATTCATCAAAACCTTTGAATATTCCATAAGAACCTTGGAGAGGAGGCCATGGTCTTTATTACTAAATTCCCTAAACTAAGGAGCTTTTAGGTAAGATGGGTAATGGCAGGCGGAGTTTGAAAAATTAAATGATAATTCTAATTAAGCAAGGCCTTTATTAAAACACTCTTAATGTAGATGTAAAAATCTACCATGTTTCTAAATCTAGATGATAATGAAAATATACTTACTACTATATAAAACAATTTATTTAGTTACTTATTTGTAGATAATGATACAAAACAACAAACAAAATATTTGGACAGCAATATATTTAATTTTTCCGGTTAATCGCTATGTACATTCATCTCATAAGAAATATATGTTGTTCATAGTGGTTGACAATAAGAAGTCAATTATTGCACTTACTTGTGCCAACGATCAACTGAAGATAGCTCAAATGGATGGTTAGTTGCAGACTTTGGGCTTCCACTGGTCAGATCATCTTGACTAGTCCTTTCACTTGGTTTTAAAGTAAACTGGTCTTGACTATCCAACGTCTGCCCAAACAAAGTATTCGGTAACCATGGATCGTTAGTACCACCAGACATCGGGTTACCATATGTCTCTCCATTGCGATAACTGCCAAAAGAAACCTTTTGGGGAGAAAGAGTACCCGAAGGGATATGCTCATCTTTCATAAAAAGTGAAGCCATGGTTTTCGGATGCAAGGGAGTTGCAATTTCTTCCTTTTTGGATCTGTTAAGGTCAGGTAAAAGCCAATTTGCTGGACCACCTGATAAACCCAGACCATCAGGACCAAGGGGAGAAGTATTCCACATCTGCCATGTTCCATTCTCATTTCCATTACACAAACCATCTGCTGATGTACTGTGCACATCCTTAGCATTAGCAGTACCTTTTAAAAGAAAAGAGCTAGCATTTCTTTCATCTTGTAGTCTTAAACGAGATGCTGGAGCTTCAATTGGTGAAGGCCTAATAACTTCAGAAGAAATGGGTATACTTTGTATAGGGCAAGGCTTTTCGGATCCCATGTCTGTTACAAAGCCGAGGTTTAACTGAAAATTGTCAAGTGACTCTGAAACTGGTCCCAGCAAGGATACAGGATCAGGAACATAACATGGGTCTTCAAAAATGTCTGATTCTTCTAGTAAACATTCAGGAAGAGCTTCTCCATTTAAAGGAGACTTGGATTCGGATGACATCTGAATACCTTTACTGCTCATGGATCCACTTGGATTAGTAGATAACGGAAAGGGGGATGGCAACCCAAAATTAATAGGATTGTCATATGGTTGTGTTGTTACCAGACGAGCTGAAAGTGAAGGACTCGTGACTTCTAATGAAGACTCCCCATTTGGTCTGTCCATGACTGCTGAATCGGAAGATGGACGAACAGTTGCTGAACGGGTGAATAACTGCCGCCACGTTTTTTTGGGAGCTTCACAAGGTTGTGCATTAACATGCACCTGCACACAAAATTCTATTAGAAAATATGCAAACCACTTTTATTTTACTGAATCAACAAACAAGGCTACTTATTGATTTTGGCAATATCAATGAATCTGTGAAAACCTTTTCCTAGGATGCACTTAAAAATGTACATGTAATCCCTAGTCCCTACCTATCCGAAATTCTATTAGAAAATATGCAAACCACTTCTATTTTACTGAAACAACCTAGAAAGCAGGGATACTTCACCTGGGTGAAGAACTGCGTATGGGATACTTCGCAGTGCGGGGGTGCGGGGGGGTGCGGCGGGATACGTACGGGATACGCCACATGGCGTATCGGTGACGTCAGAGACGGGGATACGCGGGGATACGTAAATGGGGTGCGGGGATACGTCAGAGTGGCAAAAAAAAAAAAACAAATCGATGAGTTATGTGTATATACGTGTGTGTATATGTGTCTATCGGCTTCTCTGCGTTGTGTGTATATATGTGTGTATATTTGTATATATATGTCTGCTAGCTTGTGTATATATGTGATTTCTTTCAATTTTAGCAGTGTCATATATGGAATCAGAGTAAATGATACGCGGAGATACGTAAATGCATGCATGTATTTGGCTATTTAGGAAGTTCAACTTATTTATTTGATTACTTTGTTTAATTAAAATGTAACTCTTGAATTACACATAAATATATGATATAATATATATAATATATATTTTTAATATTTTAATATTTGCCGTATCCCCCCGCACCCGAATCCCCATATTTATGAATTTGCCGAACTCCCGTATCCCCGTACCGCGCACCCGCACTCATGCTTCCTAGGAAACAACAAACAAGGCTACTTATTGATTTTGGCAATATCAATGAATCTGTGAAAACCTTTTCCTAGGATGCACTTAAAAATGTACATGTAATCCCTAGTCCCTACCTATCCATACCCATGCTCCCAAAATGTCCCTATGCCCTTGCCTATATTGTTTCCATTTGAGGCACAACTACGCGGCGTCAAGTTAGATTTAAGTAAAGCAGATTTGTTACTGTAAAACTTCAACTTGACAAGAGTACTGAAATGCTTGAAAGTTACATTAAATTACGGGATGTTTTCACTAATTCAATTCTAGTTTTTTTATGTTAGCTTCATACACAAACCCACAAATCACATCAGCTATATGCTATGGTATCAAGTACAAAACAATATATAGTATACAAATTTATGTCAAAGACTTACAGATGACAGCTGTAAGCTTTAAGCTTTAATAAGCAATCTTATCAGCCACTCTGTACTTACCATCAAGAGATGATATTTATAAAAATTCGTTTGCCTGGTGTATACACTCGATTTTTTTGTTAAAACTCAAAAGGTAAGTTTTCTTTATAAATGTGGCAAACTGGCAATAACTTAATTTTACCAATGTTATCGGGAACTTGTACAAGTCACATTATTTGGCAAGACTATTCAAGAAGATAAGGCTGTAGTAACACTTTGAAGCAATTCCCGTACGTCCTACATCTATCTATATCAAACAGAAATCATGTCATATCTATCACCAATAGAACTTTACACATGGAATGATGATGAAATTGTTACCGGTACTTATTTTTTATTATTTTTCAAGCAGGCGTGAATTTCTTAATAAATCCTACCTGTTCAACCAGAACAAGTTCAGATCAATATGTATGAGTTCAACCAGAGCACCAAATTGATATATGAGTTAGAGCTAGAACTATCGTATTCACAGGAGGAATGTGGTAGCAGATGGGAATAGAGAACTGGATTCTTGTATAGATACAAATGCTGATAAAAAAAATTTAGTGCACTAATGGCCCATTCTTAATATGAGTGGCATGAGAAAGGGAGGTTCGTTAACATGCCCACACTATGTTAAACAAAAAAAGTAGTTGGGTCACAAGGACTGTTTAGAGTGAAGTCCCTGAATAAATACAAGTCAATGTGGGCATGCACCAACCACATACCTAAAATAAAAATAACTGCACTACAGAAAACAAGATTATCTGAACTCCATCACTATGTAACAACCAGCAACATGAATCAGTTTACAATACAGGAAAACAAAGATTTAATCAGCTAAACTGACAATAAATAGGAACACTACCCACACATACACACACAAACAAACAAGGACAGTTCATATTATCTTTCAAGTTGCAAGACAACTTACAGGAAAATTGACGTTCTTATCATCACCAGCGAAATATGATTTCCCTGATACACGCTCCGGCTGAGATATTTCTCTTCTCGTTACAGGAGTTTGGTAATGATTAACAGGACCATTAAATTTGTGTTCTCTTCCAACAGCTACAGAATTCATAGCACCCTTCACATGGCCGGTAAATGCTCTTGAAGAAGACATAATATTTCCCTTGACACGGTCAAAGTATTTTGTTCCGACAGCTCCACGGCTAGTATTGTTCGTTGGAGCACCCTTAATCATACTGTTACTAAAAGACTTCACAGTTTCTACCCCATGTCTGTGATGATCCCGACGACCGCTCTCACTCTTTCCATTACGTTCACTTTCCTTGTCTGCTCTTTTTTCCAGATCCTCAGCATCTGAGTTGCTTTTACTGGATCCCCTGTCTCTTTCCTTTTTCTTTGACTGACGCTTCTTTTCCGCTTCTTTTTTATTATTATCATCCTTTGCAGGGGTCGACCCTTTTCCACGATCTTTATCAACTTCTATCTTCTCATCCCTTGATCTCCTACGTTCGTCCACTAACCTTAAAACTTCCTCTCTTTGCTTCCTATCTTCTTCCTCGGATTGTTCCTTCACTAACTTAGCTTGCCGCTTCTCTTCAGCTTTTTTACGAGCTTTTTCTCCTCTGCACTCCTGAAAATTTGCACCATTCTCACCTTTCTTACCCATCCTCTTACGCTCCGCGTCAAGTGATGCATCACCTCCAGATGAACCAACTCTAAATATCTTTCTCCAAACCCACATAATACTCAACAAAGTAGCTGTTAGTGCTCTGCCAGCAAATATGAGAACATGAGAATAAGATTTCTCAGTCAAACAATGGTCATCTCGCCCAAAAAAAACACCTCCATGCTTCCGCCAGTAAGTAGCCTTCTGCGGAAAAGATCCACCAACCCAATAACCATTATCTAACCAATCTTGACCACACATCAAACCACCATTATCAGACCAAACCTTCCCATTCCCACTCTTACCTCCCAAATCCTTCAAAATCCCAGGATTCGGAACCCCCATTCCATTCGGTATCGACAAATCCAAAACAGGTCTCTTTGAAATATGCCCACAGTACGAACACATAAACTTCCCTCCCGCAGGATTCTGTTCCCGATACGGTGTCAAACAATTCCTACACCTTCTCGTAGCTGTCTTCTTAAGTTTCTGCAACTCAATAGCTTCAAACCTCTTCCTCTCCCTCAACCTAGCATTTCTCCTTACACGCCACGCAGACAACTTGGGCATCAAAATCTCATACCAAAATAGAGTAACCAACAGCACAAACACGCAAGCCAACCTAGGAGACGTAATCTCAAACCGAAAAGCAGGAGGCAACAACTGAGACAAAGCCCATAGCCCAATAAGCGGAATCACTAACCACGGAAGCATGGTAGCAATTCGTCTGGACCACTTCTGAATTACGCAAAGTATACACATTATCCGATTTGGTTTCCCCAATCCCCAATTATCAATCAAGCTAGCCTTCACTATATAATTTCGATCATAAATTACTTCATTAAGACCTAATTACAACACAAACACAAGGTTTAATTAAACAAATAATAATAACAATAAACAATTAATAAATAAAAAATGAGAAAGAAGAGAGTAAATTAGGGTTTCAAATAATCAGCTGCGAAACAAAGTGATGAAGCAAAGAATAATAAAATATATTAATTGTTTAATTAATAAATAAAGAGAGGGGGGGATGTAATTGAAGAGAGAGCTTACAGTTTGGGAGTGAAATGAATCGACGGACGGCGATTGCTCGGAGGACAAGTCACGGTGTCGGTTGTGATGATTGTGTGAAAATACAAGAGAGAGAAGTAAGAAATAGCTATTTCGGGAATAGATAATTGTTATATGTATCGTGTTTTTTTTTAGTTTATACAGTTGAAAAAAGCATGCCCCAATCTTTCCGTTTATTTAATATTTTATGGGTTTGAAGAATATGTTGGATTTCAAGATAGATGTCAATATATCATTATCAACGTACATATGAAATTTTAATTTTAGAAAGAAAATATTCAAAAATTTTGTAATATCGTATCTATACTATTATATATAAGCCGAAACATTAAAAGTTTGGTCGGTCGATCGGTACGGTACCTGTTGATTTTACTTATTTACCCTTACTCAATTACAAATCTACTAACTAATCAATTTCCTTGTTGAGGTGAAACATGTTATCTTTTCTATTTTTCAATGAATAAATAATTTCCTTTTTCATGTAAAATACAATATCCTTTTATATTTTATCTAACTAAATTTCTCCTTTATTAATCAATTTCCTTTTTTAGGTTAAACATATTACATTTTCTATTTTTCAATAACTAAATAATTTGTTTTTCATGTAAAATAGAATATATTTTACATTTATTTTAATTATTATTTCTCTTTTTAAAAAATAATACGAGCAATTTTGTTTAATAAAATAACATAATTATATTATAGTTACTATTAACTAATCAATTACCCTTTTCACCCAAAACACGTTACCTTTTCTCTTTTCTCTAAATAACAACTCTCTTTTTCCATTATATCATGGACGGTTACCTTTTTCAGCCAAGATACGTTACTTTTTTTTTCTCTTACTAAAACCTCTCCTTTTACAATTATATCTTAGACGTTTCTATTTAATAAAAATAAAATAATAATATTATCTATACTATTATATAAAAGCCGAAACATTAAAAGTGTTGTTGGTCGGTACGGTACCTGTTGAATTTACATATTTACCCTTAATTAATTACAAATAAAATCCATCATACTAATCAATTTCCTTTTTCAGATTAAACATATTATCTATTCTATTTTTCAATAACTAAATATTTTCCTTTTTCAAGTAAAATACAATATTTTTTATATAAATTAAAAGTTTGGTTGGTCGGTACGGTACCTGTTGAATTTACTTATTTATCCTTACTTAATTACAAATAAAATCCATCATACTAATCAATTTCCTTTTTCAGGTTAAAAATATTATCTATTCTATTTTTCAATAACTAAATAATTTTTTTTCAAGTAAAATACAATATTTTTTATATATTATCTAGCTAAAATTTCTCCTTCAGTAATCAATTTCCTTTTTCAGGTTGAACATATTACCTTTTTAATTTTTCAATAACTAAATAATTTCATTTTTCAGGTGAAATACAATATATTTTATATTTTATCTAACTAAATTTCTCCTTTTTCAAAAACACTAAGAGCAATTTTGTTTAATAAAATAACATAATTATATTATAATTACTATTAACTAATCAATTACCTTTTTCAGTAAAAACACGTTACCTTTTCTTTTTTCTCTAATTAAAATCTCTCTTTTTCCAATTATATCATGGGCGGTTACCTTTTTAAGCCTTTTCTCTAACTAAATCTCTCTTTTTCCAATTTTATCACGTGTAGTTCTATTTAATAAAAATAAAATAATAATATTATAATATTAATTATTAACCGATTACCTTTTCAGCTAAAACGTATCATCTTTTTTATTTTTTCTAATTAAATTCTCCTTTTTTCTAGAAATATCATGGGTAACATTAATTTCTCATTTTATAAAAACACTACGTGCAATTTTATTTAATAAAATAAGATAATTAAATTACAATTACTATAAACTAATCAATTACTTTTTTTTACCTAAAACATGTCACCTTTTTAATTTTCACTTTATTTTTTATATTTTATCTAACTAAAATCTCTCTTTTTCCAATTATATCAGGGACGGTTTTATTTAATAAAATAAATAATAATATTATAATACTAATAATTAACTGATTACCTTTTTCAGATCAAACATATCATTTTTTTCTATATTTTCTAACTAAAATCTCTTTTTTTGTAGAAATATCACGCGCAACATTAATATCTCTTTTTCTAAAAACATTACGAGCACTTTTATTTAGTAAACTAACATAATTAAATCATAATTACAATCCCAAAAAAAAAATTACAATAAAAAAATCAATTACTCTTTTCACCTTAAACATGTTACCTTTTTAATTTTCTCTAACTAAGACCTCTCTTTTTCCAATCATATCACGAGGATTCTATTTAATAAAATAATATTATAATTTTATAATTAATAATTATTAACCGATTATCTTTTTTAACTAAAACCTAACATCTTTTCAATATTTTCTAACTAAAATCACTCCTTTTCTAGAAATATCACTAATAATATTTATATAATTATTAGCAAATCATCTCATTTAAAAATTTACGCCTCCAAAATTCATGTTTTAAAAAAATTAATTCAAATTAATGAAAAATTCATATAATATTAAAAAAAATCCGTGCATCGCACGGATTTTAAGCTAGTTTTTTTAAATCTTACTAGCTTATAACCCGTGTAATGCACGGTTGCTTTAAATTTTTTAAATTATATTTGTTAAAGTTTTAAGTTGTATATATTTTTTTATTATTTTTTAAACTTTTTAAATCTCATGTTCAGATATATTTTTTTAATTAGGAGAAAAATAAATTATAAAAGGTAATAAAATATTATAATACATGATTGATAGTATTTTTAATGATAATGTTTTAATTAATAATATGTTGTTCACGGAAATTGATTCTTAAACTCGTTAGAGTAGTTTATAAAATAATATATATGTTTAATAGAGATATGTTTTTGGTGGGATTCGAACTTGAAAACTATAAAAATATTTTAAATATTAAAAAATGAATATTCTTTTAGCATTAGATCCAACTATTCTCGTTTATTTATCTCAAAAACTAACGGTTGTTATTGAATATACCAAATAAAACGAAACTTTACTCAGTTATAATACCACTCAAAGTGGTGTCTGAGGAGGGTTGATGTACGCAGACCATGCCCCTATACAATAGGGAGGCTGTTTCCGAAGGACCCCCGGCCATTACAAATACAGAAAGGAAACCTAATACAAACTAAGAAACTCACGCACACCCAGGAGTCGAACCCCTGACCTCCTTCAAAGGAGGCCAGTGGCTCAACCACTGCACCAACATGTTGAATGTACCAAATAAAGTGGCCAAACTAACAACTAACCAAATATACCCTAGTTTGCTTATAATAGTACTCCCTATGTCCCTCTTATTTCTTTACATTTTTTTTCACTACTTGACACGCATTTTAAGGCTTCTAAAAAGTATAGTTCCATAACTTATTTTTAAAATATTTTTTTTGTATAAAAATAGAACAATTCTATTTTTATACAAAAAAAAATTAAAAATAAGTTATAAAACTATACGCAAAATGCATCTTAAAATCTGTGCCAGAATTACATTCCCCAAGATAAAAAACCAAGGGGACAGAGGGAGTATGGTATAGATAAATGACTAGCATCATTAATTATCGAATCTGTTTTATCTTTTACATTACCAAAATCTTTTATTACCGAAATCTTTTACGTGTAATGTTTTACTGAAATTTAACAATTAATAACCATTTTAAATTTAAATTATTAGCACAATCTAACATCTCATTCCCGAAATTTAAAGAAGAATTAAAGCAAGCAAAGGGTAAAACAATTAACACAATTTTCACTCCTATTTATGCTCTCGCATTTGTTCCTTCTTCCAACCACATCATATCTGCACATTTATTTTGCCCCACCATCTCTCTTTTGTCGTTAACAACCTCAAGTTTGTTTAATCTTCCTCTCTCTAATAATCTCTCATTCATATTTGACAACCTCTCATGGACCTGCATTTTGGTATTTATATTTAATAATTCAAAATAAAATGCATAGTTAATTTTCAAGATAAAACACATAGTTAATTGAACAAAGCTTATATATCAATTTTTAACGATAATTTATATGTAAACTAATAATAAGTAATTATTAGAAATATATATAATCAAAAATATTAGAAAAAGAGTCGGGCGTTGCACGGTTTATAAGCTAATATTATATAAAAATTCATATGTACCTTATTTTACAGTCGAGTTATAGTCTAATTGATCATTATAAATAATTATTGTAGCTTTGTAATATTTATGATTTAAAATTTTAAATATTTTTTTATTTAATTTGAATGTTAATTATATATTTATATTATTTTTTATACACAAAAATAGATCATATTTTTGAGTTCTCATCTTTTTAATACAATTTCAATTATTTTCGTGTATGTTTAAGTATTTATGTTTTTAAAACAATCATATATTTAAATCGTTGAATATATAAATAGTTGGTCGACTAATAAAATGAAATTATTAATTATATATGATTTGATAACTAAAATTTACATATATTTCAAAATTTTAATATCTACATAGAAACGCATGTAAATAAATTTTTTTTTTACTCGGTTACATTTTGCATAATCTAAAATTTTATTTTTATGTCACTTATCTAAAATAACAAAAGAGAATTGTAAAGTATAATCAATCATTTAAAATATTTTTTATAATATTATATATCCAATATTCTAGAAATAATATAAATCTATATTTTATTTACTTAAAAATAAAAATAAAAAATTAAAAGAGGAAGAGATAATAAGAGAAGATTTGGTTTATCTTGCACGATTTTTAAACAAAATTCAAAATTAAGTTTAGCACAGTTGGTAATGGATGAGTGTGACAAAAGAATATTAATGGTTCAATTCCCAATACTAACATAATTTTACTATTTTTTACAAAATTATTAAAGGATGATATTTTTGTAATTTTTAAAAATATAGGAATAAAATCGTAACTTTACAACCATTAAAACGGTAATTTTTGCCCTTATGTTAAAGTTCAATATATACTAATAGATAGACTAATAGATTATTGTTGTGGTTGCAAGCTGCATAGGTATTAAATAATAAACTAATTAATTATCATACCTCTCACACGTTAAACATTTATACGTTCTTCGAATGTTATTGTGTTATTACTATATTTTTTGAATTTCAATTAAACTCATGTAGTATTTGTCAACAAATTGGATTAACATATTATTGTCAACTATTTAGTTGTATTACCTTTTGTTTTTTAAGTTGATAAAAAACTTGATGTAACTATTCTTTTTTTCGTATTTAGTTGAATGTATTTTGTATCTAGATGTCTAAATTTGACACTAAATAAATTCATGTTGTTTGGGGATGGGCATCAGGTCAATTCATGACGAGAAAGTGCTATACCCATCCCGATTCCAAAATTTGAACATAATCGTTGAACCCATCTCGGTCCCGAATGAGGATTATTTTGCTCCCCGATTCTTAGCTCAAAAGGGAAATAAGGATTCCTGCAATAAATCGTGGATTTTAATTAAAATTTCGAACTTAATTTTGAATTAAAATCGTTGAACCCCACCTGTATCGATCCCATAATGATGATTATTTTACTCCTTGATTCCTACCCCGAATGGGGAACAAGGATCCCCGTGAAAAATTGTTGATTCTGATTTTTTTTATTAAAATTTATATATTCTCTAATATATTAGATAGTAAAATTAGTTTGATATGTAAGTACCGAGAATATTAAATTCATATAATTGCTATTTTTGTTTATTGGAATAAAAATATTTTGAATTATTTGTTCCAGTTTGACGAGTCAAGGCGAAGATATTTTAATATAATTTATTTTAGCTTATTTTGAATTTATATGAATATTTTGATTCGGTTTGGCAGATATTTAAAATTGCGAATGTGGGAGAGTATTGTTAATACGAATAAATGGATCAAGAATGATCGTTTAGGACCCTATATGTGTTTAATGATAGTATTATATTCCAGGATAACTATGTTAGGTCCACTATGATTGTAGAAGGGGGGTTGAATACAATCAATATCAATTTCTCAAAATTTATTCGTTAAATAATTTTCACTTAAACGAATATTTTGTGCGGAATAAATTGACTCGGATTTCAAGTTGAATATAACTGTATATTAACTTGATGTGGTGTTACAAAATCAATCCAAACTATTATCAAGTGTTTAATAACTAATTAGAAAATTTGACATGAACTTTTCTAATTTAGTTAATAAATCTCAAGATAAGTACTAGGAAACTTAATTCGCTAGTAATACAAGAATCACAAGTAGACAAGTTCTATCGGATAGAATATTACAAAGATGATGAACTTGAATTTATGTGAATTAATTTGTTCTTGGTGTTCTTGATATTTGAGAGAGAAAGCTGCTGTGTTTTTCCAGGATTTTGCTGTGTTCTGGTCTGTATTCCATTCTGCTGCTTCTGCTGTGTTATATAGGTCTGTACTCATTAGATATGACTTAAACTGCTTCAAGACCTATTAAATCAGCTGTCAGCATGACTTAATCTTGCTCCAAGACATAATTAAACCTTAGATATGACTTATTTTCTGTCGGTATGACTTAGAAAATGTGTCGATATGACTTAATCTTCAACAGTGTGGTCGGTATGACCTAAACACTTTTGTCGGTATGACCTAACACATTTCCAGAAATATCTTGCTTCGGTATGACTTAATTCCCTCGGTATGACCTAGCAGATTTGAGGTCGGTAAGACATAACCATTGCAGCAGCTCGGTATGACCTAATTCTTATGCTTGGTATGACTTAGACTTAAGTCATGTCGGTATGACCTAATTTAAGTCATACCGAACTAAACTTAGTCAAGACATAATTCATTCAGCATTTAATTAAGTCATATTGATCCTTTTAATTAATTAATGATTAACTAATTCATGATTAATTGATACAATAATTAACTTAATAAATAAATTAATTCTATTAGAATTAATTCATTAATTAAATCAATTAAATGATTTATATCAATTAAAAACAAATTAAATTAAATCAATAACTAATTAATTTAATTCTTCCAAACCACGGAAAATAATAAAGAATTACCACTGACTTATGTTGACGTTCGATGTACTGTCTGGTTCATGAACGACTAACTTCAATGATGCTTCTTCACTTCTGACTTTAAGCTGTGGTTTATTTCTTCTCTCAATTTTCTTGTACTTTGATTGATTTTCAATCTATCACTCGAAAAATCTCTGTCACTGTAAATGAATCCATTCACTTCAATGTTATACTGAGGCTTGATCAGATACCTGATACGTCTTCCAGTGTGAAACATCAAAACTATAGATTGACTTCCTTCTTTCTTCTGACAGATATTGCTTCCTGAGATTCCTGTGACAGATCATACGGATATTTACTTATTACAATTTGGTTTAAGTTGATTAGGATCCTCGAACTACAAATAGGCTGATTCCTATGCCTTTCAATATCCCCCTATTTGTTTGTTAGACAATAACAACCAAATACCTAGAGGATACCTCAACTAATTCAACTTAACCAAATGAAAGATAAAATATTAAACGTAAAGCAAATATCAAACAGTTCTGGTTTATATTAAACATTTCCAGATTCAAACAAAATGATAAATACAAGATAGATGATCCTTTAGCCTGATCATATTTAACATATTCCTATCTTGACCTATCTAGCTCTAAAGATAATACATGTAGAGCTGTTCTTCAATTACTGTCTTCTCGTCTAAATTCTCCTTCTTCTGGCTCATCTGTGACTTGAAGTTTCATGTGTAAATCAGAATCAACAAGACGCTCTCTTCTTGATGACAATCCTTGAGGTAAGATTAAAGGAATTCCAAGCTTCTTTCTCAGTTCACCTTGAAATTTCTTGTAATCTTTTATATTCGTTTGTGCATAGGATCGAATATGATCTGCAGCTATTACCTTTTCTTTAGTCAAGAATCCATGATTTCTGAAAGCATATTCAGCATATACCAAGTGTTTTGCATGATGTTCATATAACTCATCTGTCTGAAGATTGATTGAATGAAGTACCTCTCCATTAAGAAATTTTACTTGTGGAGGATCCTTAATCACTTCTGGTCCAGCTCTTTCAGCAAATTCTTTGAACTTCTCATGTAACAAAACACCTAGCTCAGACGATGTTCACACCTTAGGCCTAAGTACCCAAATATCTGTCAGCGATCTGTCATAAAAGAACTGAATAGATACTCTGAAAGTTCCAACATTATGACAATCCACAAATATTACCAGCTCATCAGATTTGGGGTCAAATGCAGTAGTTATCCTGATGACTTCTACCTTTAAGGCCCTTATATACATATCATGAATTGGATTTGCCAGTTTGAATTCCTCGAGAATTTCTCCAAGACGACGATCTTCATAATCAGAACTCTGAGGTGAATCAATTGCTTTTTGAGCACGTTCCCATTTGTCACCACTCTTGAGTCTGATATATGTCTTTCTCTTCTCAACATTTATAGCATGTAATCGTTGTAGTGCTTGCTGTTCAGCTTTCTGAAGTTTTTCATTTCGTGCAATTTGCTCTAATGACTTTTGAAGCTTTTCTTCTCTCATCAGCAAATTAGCTTCCCTCTGAGCAAATAACTCTTCAGATTCTTTCTCTGCTTGTTGAGTTTCATATTCAGATGTCACTGGTTCTTCTCCTTCCCAGTGACTTAAATCTGGTTCAGGTAATTTCTCACCTTCATCAGAAAAATCAAAGTCATCAAAAACATCAAGATTATCCGGTTCACCCGTGTAGAAATATTCTATGTCTTTGACTTGATCATCTACAACAACTTTCTTCTTCCCCTTATTCCTCCTGTCTTCACTGTCTGTATCAGATTTATCTTCTTTCTCCCCTTGTGATTTCTGTGCCTGTTGTGATTTCTCCCCCTTAGTTGAGGAATCCTCTACAGATTTACCGGTTGCACCAGCTCCAGGATCTCGCTCATCATCATCACCACATGTTCTTGCAAAGAATTCTCTTTCTTCAATTGTTGGTGTGCGATTTTAACTTAGCAGATTAAATAAATGCCTTAATCCTTTAGCTTGATGTGCATTTTGCTTCTCAATTTGATCTAGTCGAAAATCAGTATAACGCTGATTTTCATGTACTTCTTCTTGTAGATTGTCAACCTTGTTGGAGATTTCAGCAATAATTTTATCTTGTGCCACAGTGACCTCACCAGAATCATCAAGAGCTTTTTCATAAGAAAGTTCGAGAGTGTTAATTTTATTAGTGAAGAATGTCTTCAAGTTGTTGATGTCACCTTTTATTGAAGTAAGCTGATTATCAACAGAGGTGGATGGAGAAGACTGTTTATCCACTTGTGCTCGAAGTAATCTAGCTTCAGCTTTACTTGTTTCCAGTTCCCTTTCCAGATTTTGTATCTTTTGTAACAATGAGAGAGTGTATGTGTCTGTGTGTGCACTCACCTGAGTTTCACTCTGAATTTCACTCACCTGATGTGCATGTGTATCACTCAATTTTCTGGTGATCCTCACATCACTCCTCTCAATTTCCTTAGCTTTTCCAGAAGCAGTACCTGCAGTTAAAATCACCCTAGCCTCCTCTGGGAAGGTCAGTGGTGGTGCAATGGGAGTTCGCAAATCCCTGTCCTCAATCAATTCTACTTGTACATTTGGATTTGTAATCTGAACTTCAGTAGTAGATTGATCAAGTTGCCTTCCACTTTCTTCAGTCGAAACTGCGAGTGGAAAATCCCTTGAGGGATCTAGGAATGTTTCTCCTAGGAGGGGAGATAATGGTTCCATTAAAGTTGGCAAGGAACCAAGATTTCCCTCAGAAGTCTGTGAAGACTCTTCTACCGTAACTATGGTAGGCACTGTTTCAGACTCAATGTGCTCTCCTGTCAATGTGTCCCTATTTTCATCATAATCTATATGTTCTCCCATTGTTAGTAATAACAAAGGGGTTGTGCTTGACACATTACAGGATGCCATGGCCCTATGGCGAATTTCAATAGTATCATCCTGTTGAGAGGATGATCCTAGTAACTGTTGCATGGCCATATCAATGTCCATATCTTGTTGGGAAGATATGGATGGGATTACAGTTGCCTCTGAATCAGTTCTACTTTTCTTTTGTAGAGGCAGAGCTGTGGGTTCACTCATTATATTACTTCTTTTCTTTGCTCTTTGAAAGGGAATTTTCTTTCTGGAGTGGAAAGTTTTAAGTGATGTAGATTCAGTGTTTGGCTCTATGACCGGGGTTCGAGATTGCGGTCTTACAATCCCTTGGTCAGCCCTATCAACCACTTGGGTTACAGAAGTAGATTGTTCAGCAATAGAAGTTATAGAGAGATTAGAAGTCAATACCTGGTCAGCAGGTGCCGAAGAGATTGCAGCTTGAGTAGTTTGAACCAGTTGTTCTTGAACAGGTTCAATTTGCTGAATAGGTACCTCTTGTTCAGCTTCAGGTTCTGCTTGCTCAGGTAATGGTTCATTTTCCTCGGGTAAAGGTACAGGTGCAATGATGGGTAGTTGTATAAAGTTTGACATGTATTGAGTGACAACTACTGGCACATTTGACAATTTAGGTTTGACACCGTACTCAGTGAATAATCTTGTCGAAGGTTTACCCGACACCATTGCTTCACTATTCAGAAATGGAGCATGATATTGTAGTTCTACCAAATGATTAAAAATCAAGGAAAGAAATCTTGGGTAAAAGCATTGAACTTTATCGCCCTGTCAAAATTTATTTTAGCATTGATTACTCTTCTAACCATAGGTCCACACAGAAGGCTGCCAATGTTGATTCTTCGATTATAAGCAACTGCAAATCCAATATGCTGCATAAAGGAAGGTAAAATTCCGAAGTTGCTTTTTGTTGAATTTGCAAACACCTTGGCTAGTGTGTCGAACACATAATCCCATTCCTGAACTAGAAACTTTTTATTCAAGACAGGAAGATCTGCTCTGTCTTGATAATGAATACCAGCAAAGAAATTAGTTAATTCCTCATCTGACGGATAATCCTCAAAATTGTCATTTGGAAAGTTTAAGACCGTATTAATGACCGATTCATCCACTGTGTACTGATTGTCTCCAAGAGTGAAAACAAACGATCTGTTATCGCTAGAAACGACAGCAGTAGTACACATAATTCGCAGGGGTTCAATTTTTAGAGGAGTATCTAAACTCAAAGAAGTGCGAACTAGTGAATGATCATTCAAAAATCGAATCCACGGTCGAAAACGTTCGAGTGAACATTTTTTGGGATCAAAATATCCGATCAAATTATGCTTAACTATCTCAAATCGATCATTGTTATTACCAGCCATTTTTATCAAATTTTTAACACTTTGAAAATTTCAGATTTTACAAAATAATTAATTAAATTGATTTATTTCGAATTAATAATTAATTAAAAATTCGAAAATAATCAAAATTGTTCAAAAATTCTGAAAAATTCACACAATGATCTTGATACACACACAAACACACCAGTATTTTTAGATTTTGTAAAATCAAAACCAAAAGTTCCGAATTTTAGATCGAAAATCACGATTTTCAGAAATGAAAATCTCGAAAAACTCAACCAAATACGTCGATTAACCAGTCGATTTGAAGATAATTGAACAGAGAATCAATTAACAACCTTGAATATGTATTATGAAGTGATTTGATCGAGTAATTTTGGGCAGCAATTCGATATATGCGTGTGTGTGTATGTGTATATATCTGTTGTGTTCTCTATGACTTAACATGAGAGAATGACCTAAAAATGAAATATGACTTAACTTAACTAATCTGTTATATATATATACTAACCACGAATATGACTTAATGTTATTACTTAGACTTAACTCATTATGACTTAATTCTATATATAGACATAACTGATTATGACCTAATTAAAACTAATACTTGATTATGACCTAATTAAAACTAATACTAATTACTAACGAATATGACTTAACTCATTATGACTTAATTAAAGAAAACTAAGACTTAAACCCTGTTACGATTATGACTTAATAAAATATGATCGAATATGACTTAACACAGTAAACTCGGTAAGACTTAATCTAAATAAGACTAAATCTGTTTACTATGCTAAATAAGTCATACCGACCATTAAAAAACTAACAACAGGTCATAACGCAGTTTTAAACTAATTATAAGTCATATCTACCTAAAATTAATTAAAGAAAATGCAAATAACTTAATTAACACACAATTATTTACAACTATTAATACAGAAAAATATATTAAAAATAATATTATAAATTAAACAATTAATCAAAATAAAATAACTAATATAGATTAATCTGTTAACGGAAATAAAACAATATTAACAGGACAAACATTACAAAACAATAAATAAAATATTCTAATCAAATAAAATAAATACATACAATTATTCTAAAATTATAGAAATATGGTAAATATTTAATTAAACAAAGTGATAAATACAATAACCAACAAGAAAAACAAGTTGATAAAATAATTAAACAAGTGATTTTTTTTTTAAATACAGAAACTAATCACTTGTTAATTATTAAAGATCAAACCTCAGATATTAACTAGATTAATTACTAGGACTGTTCAACATACCCAATTCACCAACAATTTTGGTGAATGTGGATTCGTCGAGTGACTTAGTAAAAATATCTGCTGTTTGTTCTTCAGTGGGTACAAACAGTAATTCCACTGTACCATTCATGACATGCTCTCTAATAAAATGATACCTGATATCTATATGCTTTGTCCTTGAATGCTGCACAGGATTGTTGGAGATTGCTATGGCACTTGTATTATCACACAAAATAGGAATATTTTGTAATACAAAGCCATAGTCCATCAATTGATTCCTAATCCACAAGATTTGAGCACAACAGCTTCCAGCAGCTATATATTCAGCTTCGGCTGTAGAGTTGGAAACTGTTTGTTGTTTCTTGCTGTACCATGAAACCAATCTACCACTTAGGAATTGACAACTCCCAGAGGTGCTTTTTCTATCTACAACACTTCCTGCATAATCAGAATCTGTATATCTAACAAGATTAAAACCAGAATCTTTAGGGTACCAAATACCTAAATTAGGCGTACCCTTAAGATATCTCAGAATTCGTTTAACAGCAATGAGATGAACATCTCTAGGATCCGATTGGAACCTTGCACACAAGCACGTAGCATGCATAATATCAGGTCTACTTGCAGTAAGATAAAGTAATGAGCCTATCATACCTCTGTAGCTTGTAATATCTACCTTAGCAGAACCTTCACATGCTCCAAATTTGACAGCTGTGGATGATGGTGTCTTTGCTGAAGAAGAGTCCTCTATTTGATATTTCTTGAGAAGCTCTTTGATGTACTTGGATTGACAAATAAATATACCATCTTGCCTTTGATTTATTTGTAACCCAAGAAAGAACTTCAGCTCACCCATCATGCTCATTTCGAATTTACCTTGCATTAACTTTGAAAATTTCTTGCAAAGAAGATCATTAGTAGACCCGAATATTACATCGTCCACATAAATTTGAACTAATATTGTGTCATTCTTATGTTTCTTTGTGAAGAGAGTTTTGTCTATGACACCTCTAGTAAATTCATTTTCAAGTAAAAATTCAGAGAGAGTGTCATACCATTTTCTTGGCGCTTGCTTAAGACCATAAATGGCTTTGAAGAGAAAGTAAACATAATCCAATAGATATGGATCTTCAAAACCAGGTGGTTGTTCTACATATACCTCTTCATCCAGCTTTCCATTCAGAAAGGCACTCTTGACATCCCATTGATAAACATTAAAGTTAGAAAATGCTGCAAATGCCAAGAATATCCTAATGGCCTCAAGTCTAGCTACTGGAGCATAGGTCTCATCATAGTCAATGCCTTCAGATTGTGAGAAACCTTTTGCTACCAGTCTTGCTTTATTTCTTGTTACTGTACCATCTTCATCAAGTTTGTTTCTGAATACCCACCTAGTACCAACCATTGTTCTATCTGTAGGTCTGGGTACCAGCTTCCATACTTCTTGTTGTTTAAATTGATTGAGTTCATCTTGCATAGCAATCACCCAATCAGGATCTGTTAGAGCTTCTTCAATTTTCTTAGGTTCCATTTCAGATAGAAACCCTGAATAATTACATTGATTTTGAAAAGCTCTTCTAGTCTTTACACCAACATCTGGATCACCAACGATTAGCTCAAAAGGATGAGCTCTATTCCAAACAGTCTGTCTGGGAAGATTTAGTCTTGATGATTCACCTTGTTCTTCATTGTGATGTTGAGTATGACTAGTAGATCCTTCATTAGCTCCCCCTGAGTTGTTGCCAGGATGATTAGATGAGTGTTCAGAAGTATGAGTGATGTTTTCAATATTATCATTATTTTCACCACTATTATTCTGATTAGACTCATCATTGTCATTGTTGTCATTTGCATCAGCAAAAACATCAGGTGGACTATCGTCATCTGAATCTAGATCTGTCATATCTTCAAAAGATAGCTTTTCAGATGAATCTTCAGTTTGGATACTAGGGAGTTTAGTGTCATCAAATGTAACATTGACACTTTCCATCATCTTCTGATGTTCAATCAAATACACCTTATAAGCTCTTCTTTCATAACCAACAAAAATTGCTTCATGTGCTTTGGCTTCAAATTTCCCACCTTGATCATCTCCTTCTTTAAGTACAAAGCATTTTGCTCCAAATACGTGAAAGTATTTGAGTGTTGGTTTCTTTTCATTCATATCTTCATAGGGTGTTTTCATCAAGTCTTTGTTGATAAGAGTTCGATTATGAGTATAGCAAGCAGTGTTGACAGCTTCAGCCCAAAAATACAATGGAAGCCTTGATTCACTTAACATTGTACGTACAGCTTCAATCAAGGTTCTATTCTTTCTTTCAACTACCCCATTTTGCTGAGGAGTTCTTGGAGCTGAGTATTGTCTGGTTATACCTTTTTCAGTACAAAAGTCATTCAGAACTGCATTCTTGAATTCAGTTCCATTGTCTGACCTTATAGCCCTCACTGGATACTTGGAATCCAACTCAATTAACTTGATGTGATCAATCACCAGTTGTGGAGTCTCATCTTTAGAATTCAGGAACAAGACCCATGTGAACTTTGAAAAATCATCAACAATCACAAGAGCATATCTTTTCTTTGACATAGACATCACATTCACTGGACCAAATAGATCCATGTGAAGTAACTGTAAAGGTTCAGTTATTGAAGACATATCAGTGCTTCTGTGAGTTGCCCTTTTTAGTTTGCCTTTTTGACAGGCATCACATAGTCCTTCCTGTGTAAATTCCATAGAAGGTAAACCTCTCACCAATTCTCTCTTGACTAGAGAGTTCATCGTCTTGAAATTTAGGTGAGAAAGTTTCTTGTGCCATAGCCAACTTTCATTTGTGGATGCTTTAGAATAGAAGCAATTGATTTCTTCAGTGCTTCTAGTGTTCATGTTGGCTACATACAAGTTTCCTTTTCTGACTCCCGTTAGAGATGGTTGTTCACTTCTTTTGTGTGTAATCAGACAATTCTTTTTGTTAAAGTAGACTTCAAATCCCTTGTCACAGAATTGACTGATACTGAGCAAATTATGCTCAAGTCCTTTTACAAAGGACACTTCTTCAATGATAACATTTCCAGCTTCAAGTCTGCCATATCCATCAGTTTTACCTTTGCTGTTATCTCCAAAGGTAACTACTGGGCCGGCCTTCTCCACCACATTTGTCAGCAGGGTTCTGTCTCCAGTCATATGCCTTAAACATCCACTATCCAAGATCCAGGTTACTCGTTCAACCTGTTCAATACCCTGCAATGATAAATGGATTAAACCTTCTTCGGGACCCAAATTTGATTGGGTCCTGCGGATTTAAAGTATTGACCTTTATCAGGCAAAACAACATTTTTAATTTTAACCTCTTTAGTCAATAAACATTTAACCTTATAAACAGATTTGAAAATCTTTTGTTTTATCTTGGGTATCCATGTTTCTGTAGCAGCAATAACACTTGTGTCATTGACTGGACATTTGACCTGGTAAACATTCTTGGTAACCTTTTGTTTAGGCTTAGGTACAAATGTCTCTCTCCTAACTTGAGGAGGAAAAGCAGTCTTTGATCGAACATTATTGTTCCTGTTCATGTGCTGTCGAGGAGCATTCTGTTTAACACATGCATAACTACTATTAAAATAAGCACGCATACTGTTAAAAGCACAAGACATACAATTGATAACACCACATGCTTTATGATTAGAATCAATGATAGGCATGGTATTTTTCTGTTTCAACTTATTACCACCTAATCCAGTCTTAGAAGAACTAGCTGATTTAACAACTTTGACTAGCACTTTAGGTACATCTTTCTTGGATGAAACATTCGTTGTATTAGTGTCCTCAACTGATTTAACCTTAACAAAGACTGTGACATCTTTCTTGGATGAAACATTTTTTGGATTAGTGTTCTTAACAGTTTTATCCTTAACAAAGACTGTGCCATTAGCACTATCCTCAAAGAATATCTGGTGGTCCAGCATCAGATTTTTTAAATAGAGGTTCTTTAACATTTTTGAGCACATGTGGTATTCCCCTTTCTTTAGCACTAACAGGGTTAGGGGAATTTATGCCCAACGATCCAACAGCTTCATTGTAACCATACCCTATACCTGTTGTTCGTTCTACAACTTGATTGTTAAATAACTCTTTGGAAACTTTAACCGAATTATAACAAGCCCTGACCTGTGTTTCAAGTTCAGTAATTCTAGCCATTTGTTTGCCTACAGCTTCTAGAATAGCTTTTTCCTTTTTATAAAGCATTGTTATTTCATCTCTTTGTTGATCTTGATTAATATGCACCTTTTTCAATTCTGACACTTCATTGCCAAGATTAGTGCTTAACAGATCTAGTCTTCTATAATCAGTTTTTGCATTATCTAAAGAATTATAAAGACTACGAATCAACTCAGGATCAGTAACAATTACCGGTTTGTTATGATGATCAGATGCTTCATCATTTGCCACCAGCGCAAAATTTCCATATTCTTCATCTTCGCTGTCCGTGTCATCCCAACTCTTACCAGCCGCAACATAGGCTTTTCCAGGTTTCTTCTTCTCAGCAGCAAAATCTCTTCTTTGAGTTTGCTTCGGTTTCTGACATTCAGTGGCAAAGTGCCCTAATTCATTACAGTTGAAGCAACGAATCTTGCTTCTATCAACAGATCCAGTTTTGTATCCTCCCCTGTTACTAGAGGAAGAAGAGCCTCCTCTTTGGAATCTGTTATTTGACTTAAACCTGTACTTTGGATTTCTTCTGAATCTGAAGTTGCCAAATTGTCTTACCATCAATGCAAGGGATTCATCTTCCAGTTGATCTAACTCTTCCAATGAGTAGAAGTCTCCACCATCCAGAGTAGGTGGTGTTTGACCAAGTTCTACTTCAGTCTTTTCCTTGTCTGAGATGTAAGGTAGAACAACCTTAGCTTCCACTTCCTTAGGTGCCTCAACTACAAGAGCTGTAGATGAACTTGGCACTCTTCCTTTACCAGAGACCTCCCTCTGCTGTACTTGTTCCAGTTCATAGGTTTTCAAAACACCAAACAATCTTTCAAGAGCAATCTTATTCAAATCTCTTGATTCTCTGATGGCTGTTATCCTATGTTCAAGATGAGTGGGCATTGTCAACAAAAACTTCATATTAATCTCCTTCTGTGTATATTGCTTGCCATTAACTTACAAGTTGTTGATAATTTTGTTATACCTTTCAAACACTTCCTGAATGCCTTCATTAGGGCCAGCTCTAAAGTGTTCATACTCAGAGGTTAAAATCTGAAGTCTGTTCCCTGACTTCATCAGTTCCTTCATTGATAGTCTCAATAGTTTCCCACATGTGTTTTGCAGTTTTACAATTTATCACATGACTATACATCACAGCATCCAGGGAATCTATTAAAATAAGTCTCAAATTCTTATCTAGTCCTGCGTCCTCTTTTTCAGCATGAGTAAAAGAATCAGCATGCTTTGGAACAGATGTTGCAGGTGATACAACAATTCCTCCAACAATAGATTCAGATATATGTTCTTTTGGAATTATAAGTCCATTCTGTAGAACACCCAAATATTTAGAATTTGCGACATCAAGAAACAACTCCATTTTATTTTTCCACATTGTATAATTGTCCTTGTTAAACATGGGAATTTTAACAATGCTTTTTGACGACATGATGAATTTTTAAGTGAGTTAAAAATTCGAGATAGATTTTTGGCGGAATAAAATTAGGATCTTGATTTGTATATCAATCAATAGGCTCTGATACCAATTGTTAGGTCCACTATGATTGTAGAAGGGGGGTTGAATACAATCAATATCAATTTCTCAAAATTTATTCGTTAAATAATTTTCACTTAAACGAATATTTTGTGCGGAATAAATTGACTCGGATTTCAAGTTGAATATAACTGTATATTAACTTGATGTGGTGTTACAAAATCAATCCAAACTATTATCAAGTGTTTAATAACTAATTAGAAAATTCGACATGAACTTTTCTAATTTAGTTAATAAATCTCAAGATAAGTACTAGGAAACTTAATTCGCTAGTAATACAAGAATCACAAGTAGACAAGTTCTATCGGATAGAATATTACAAAGATGATGAACTTGAATTTGTGTGGATTAATTTGTTCTTGGTGTTCTTGATATTTGAGAGAGAAAGCTGCTGTGTTTTTCCAGGATTTTGCTGTGTTCTGGTCTGTATTCCATTCTGCTGCTTCTGCTGTGTTATATAGGTCTGTACTCATTAGATATGACTTAAACTGCTTCAAGACCTATTAAATCAGCTGTCAGCATGACTTAATCTTGCTCCAAGACATAATTAAACCTTAAATATGACTTATTTTCTGTCGGTATGACTTAGAAAATGTGTCGATATGACTTAATCTTCAACAGTGTGGTCGGTATGACCTAAACACTTTTGTCGGTATGACCTAACACCTTTCCAGAAATATCTTGCTTCGGTATGACTTAATTCCCTCGGTATGACCTAGCAGATTTGAGGTCGGTAAGACATAACCATTGCAGCAGCTCGGTATGACCTAATTCTTATGCTTAGTATGACTTAGACTTAAGTCATGTCGGTATGACCTAATTTAAGTCATACCGAACTAAACTTAGTCAAGACATAATCCATTCAGCATTTAATTAAGTCATATTGATCCTTTTAATTAATTAATGATTAAATAATTCATGATAAATTGATATAATAATTAAATTAATAAATTAATTAATTCTATTAGAATTAATTCATTAATTAAATCAATTAAATGATTTATATCAATTAAAAACAAATTAAATTAAATCAATAACTAATTAATTTAATTCTTCCAAACCACGGAAAATAATAAAGAATTACCACTGACTTATGTTGACGTTCGATGTACTGTCTAGTTTATGAACGACTAACTTCAATGATGCTTCTTCACTTCTGACTTTAAGCTGTGGTTTATTTCTTCTCTCAATTTTCTTGTACTTTGATTGATTTCAATCTATCACTCGAAAAATCTCTGTCACTGTAAATGAATCCATTCACTTCAATGTTATACTGAGGCTTGATCAGATACCTGATACGTCTTCCAGTGTAAAACATCAAAACTATAGATTGACTTCCTTCTTTCTTCTGACAGATATTGCTTCCTGAGAATCCTGTGATAGATCATACGGATATTTACTTATTACAATTTGGTTTAAGTTGATTAGGATCCTCGAACTACAAATAGGCTGATTCATATGCCTTTCAAACTATCTTTAACTTTTTTGAAAAATGTACAATTCAGATCATCTTTATCCTTTAAAAGTAGTTTTCAAAATCCCTGGGGCTTCGATTTAAAATCAATTTCATATCAACAATCGTCAGACAAATCTAAAAATATTCGAAACTTGTATTTTATTCATTTTATGAGTCTTAAAAATCTTAAGTAATCGATTCGTTATTTTTAGTCAAAATATTTTCGTTCGAGTCGGACCCGTAGTCGATTTAATCGGTACGATCCGGATTGATTAAAAGTTAATTAGGGTTCCGAGCATTTTGGGAACAAAATAATTTTGTAACTTTATTTTTGACCAATCCAATCTTATCCACCTGCACCAGTCATTATCTACAATCCAAAAATTTTAAAGTTCAAAAATAATTTTTATCAAAATTATGAATCTCTTAATCGTTCTTGAAGATTAAATGCAAATTTGAACGTGATTTTGGAGTCCGTTTTCGACGTGCAAATATTCAAATCGAAGCTTTCAATATCAAGATTCATAATCATCAATAAAAAATTGCCCAGGGTAATTTCTTGAATTTTTACAAATTTTAATTTAAAAATTCGAATTTTAGGGTTCTTAAAATTTTAATTTGGGCGAATTTGATTTATTGATTGTTTGTGAAATCTGAGGATGCCATGTTGTAGAGTAGAGTTTGCTGTTCAATTTGGTATATCATATGTTGAATTTTGAGTTTAATAACATATAGAAATTAAGCTTTGGTTTCATGTTCTTCATGTTCTTGATGTTCGTCGGAAAAATTTTAATTTTTGGACTGCTTTTTCGTTAGATTGAATCTGGGCACAAACCAAGGCCCCAGCAGATAGATCGTCGAATTTAGAGTTTATTTGGCTATAGAGTGTAACCGGAGGAGCCCGGAAACTAGCCGCCGGAGTCCGACACAGTCGCGACTTCCCGACGGAGTTCCTACTACTCACGAGTTTTTTTAGAAAAACGGAGCCCAGGTCTGTGTTATACGTGCTTAACAGAGCGTTTTGAAGGTAACTTGGTCGAGTATAATGTCCATTTTAGAGATAGCCGAAATTTATTGCCGGAAGACCTCCATTGACGGCGAGGAGTATTCTTCGTGTTCTTGGCGAAGGTGGTGATGAATAGTAACAGTTTGATTTAGTTTGGTATAAGGGTAAAAACAAAAATTGTTTTAACCTTTTCACTATATAAACTATTCACCTTTAATTATTAATTTACCTTTTCTATTAAAGGTAAATTGTTTATTATTTTACCAATTATTTTTACTTCATTATTTTACTTTAAGTATTTTAATAAATATATGAAATATACATTTATAAATTCAGAATTTAGTTATGAAAGCATTATTTGAAATTCAGAATTATTTCTGAATTATCTATTAATTCTTTAATTTTGAAGAAATCATTAATTTGTTTAAAGTGTAGTTATTTAAAAATAAATAAATGCTTTAATTATTTTAATTAATTTCAAATAATGATTAATTGATTTAGTTATTTAATAAATTTAAATATTTATTAAATAATTTTATTAATTAATTATTAATTGATTTTGATTAATTAATTAAGTTTATTTAATTTCTTTAATTAATTATTTAATAGTTTTCAATGATGTAAAAATGGTAGAAAATTTATAAAAATCCAGAGGATGATTTGCAAGTGTTTTAAAATATCTAGAGCCAAGTTGTGCTTGAAAGCAAGGTCTGTTTATCATTTTAAAAATATATCTGGGGTTCGATAAACCCATAAAATGATTTTAAAATGTTTTAAAATATTCTAAGTCAAGTTTTATGTTGAAACAAAGGTTGAGAGTCGTTTTAAACATGTTTCTGAAGTCGATTAAATGCTAAATGTGAGTAGTATTGTCTGTCTGATGTGTAAATGACGACGTGTTATGTGATTTACGTGCAATAAATGTTAGTGGGTCATTAAGCTGACAAATTGATTTCTAAATTGTTCAAATGCTCTGTTTGAGTCCAGTGAGTTACGAAGGACGTTTATAGTAGGATGATGTCAGTCAGAGGTATGGATATAAGTTCATGGCTATAGAGTCAAGTGGATGATACGAGTGAAAGTCAGTAGTTGATTTGGACGTCCAGACGGATAGACGGGTTAAGCTATAATTATCAGGCAAGTATTTCCTTTCACTTCTTGTTCAAGTGAATTATTCTTTAATTATATTGATGATGAAATCTACCACCCCAATTATTTCTATCGAACTTGTCGATACATGGTGTTATTATTGTTTATTCATTTACAACCCATTGATTGTATCGAACTCACCGATACCCTCTTGAGCTTGTTATTCTATAATTATTACCCAATTATTGTGTCGAACTTGTCGACACTTGTTGATCTTTAATCCTTCATTGACTCTTGAATTATGAGTTGTTGTTCTGGAACGTGATTTTCCAGTTAGTTGGTTGGTTGGCAAAGGTGGTCGATTGTCCCGACACCTAATGCGTTGACTTGGAATTGGAAATGTTTTTAAAATAGATGTCCCTTTGGGGAGACCATATTAATGGTCAACAGATGTCCATTCGGGGAGACCAGATTAATGGTCAGAAGTTAAGGCCAATGTGTGCCATGGATCCATTATAGGACATTGCTGTGTGCGTTTGTCCGGGGTTAGTGCTGACTGATCAACAGCCTAACCTTGTTGTTTTTTTTAAATATATAAAAAAATCCAATTCTAATCCATACATTGAGTTTGAATTGCTTAAAGCCTGATTCCTTTGAAGCCTATGATGTTTATTCTTGTTGATCAGAACTTATTAATGTTCTTTATATTTATACACATTTATACTTGTTGAGCACTGTTGGCTCACTCTTGCATGGTTGTTTTATTTCTCCACTTTACAGAGATTAGTGGACCTTGTGGTCAGATGAGTAGTCTTATTCCTACAGCGATTCCTATAGTGAGAGGTGATGTTCGAGTTGTTGACTTGGTCGAGTAGTGACTTTAGCTTTGTCAGAGGTTGGTTAACTAATTCAACAGATGGAATTAGTTTGTTAGCAATTTGTATAACAATTATATTTTGAGGCTGGATTGTAATAATGTAATTTAATAGCTTGTTTCATACCATAACCTGATGCGATCTTGGATTAGGGGTATTTTATTATCATATTATGTTTATATGCAGGTATGTGTTGTGTGGATTGTGGTTAGTGGCCCCAAATCTGTACCCCGGATTATGGGATGCCACAGTTGGTATCAGAGCAACAGGTTATGCACTGAAACAGATTAGGGGGGATAGGTGTACGTGTCTAAGATAGAAGTTGGGTAGAACGATTTAGGATAAGGTTCGACTTAGGTTATCACGACGAATATTGCGACGTTACGCAGTCTTTCGACATATCGTGCGAATAAGAGTTCGATTCGTTTGAGGATTTGGCTATGAGTGAAATATCTAATTCGGAGCTACATAAGCTAATTGGGCAGTTGGAGCTACCAGTCTGGAAAATATTATTTCGAGGTTTTCACGTATATTCTAGAACTTTTCTACGGTATTAGTTACGATGTGAACGTTATAGAGAGAATACGAGAAGGTTATAAACACGATGTGGAAAGCGATTATTGGCATGGGTTGGAAGTTAGGGCGTAGCTGTGCACCCCTAGTCATTGATCTCATTCAATTTATTTTCTGAGGAAATTGTCAGATGTTCTGAAAATTTTTATTCTCGCTTTGAATTATCATAAATTAACTCCCGGTTTAAATCGTAGTTGAAGCATTTGTTGCGCAACGACGGTTAAAAATTGAGAATGAATTGAGATTTCTTATTTATTCAACTCATTATTGTCTGGCCGGCTTTGGCAGCTAAGTATGCTATGCTTAGTCGACAAGAGTGAGATTATGAATAATTATGAATTTCTTGAATGTTTGTTTAATCGATAGTTAATGCACACGTTTAGTGATCAACTGTCCTTCAGTTGATGATAAGATTTGTAAACCAGATTTACTTACACACAGTCCAATTCTTTCATAAATATCCCTATTTTTCAGAGAATACTTGATCCAACTTTATATATACAAAATCTTGAGACTCTTGAACTCTTTCTATTTTCCCTGAATACTTGATACTCTTTGTTCAAACTCAGATGAACAACCTATGTATATAGGGGATTCAGGGACATCTTATCTCTGTGATAGAAGTCCGGTGGGACGCCACTGATTGTCTTTGTCATGAAAGTACTAAATGTTAGTCATAGAGGCATGCCTGAATACATCTAATAACAAGCCTAAGTTGCTTGTAATGCTATGCATTACTTACATGACCTCTTAACTGAGGGAACCTCTAGTTGTAGAGTTTCTATTTGTTCTGTACTTGTAATAGGCATCAAATCCTAGTTGTGTAACTGTACTTTTAAAGTCAAGAATAATGCTTGAAAGAAGTTCCAAGGTTCATGCCTCAAGCAAGGAGATAAAGACTGCCAAATAATCACAGTTGGGATTTGAAGAAATGAAGAATTTGCCTAAGTACCAATTCGAGAAGTACATTTGTCTATTCGAGAAGTCTAGCATTCGAGAAGTCAGGGATTCGATATCTCAGAGGACACTATTCGATATCTCTGAATACACTATTCGATATCTCAGAGATTCGATATGTCTATTACTCTGTTCGAGAACTCAAGGAGTCAACAGGTCAAAGGTGATATTCGAGTTCTCAAAAGGGTCAACAAGTCAAAGCTACAATTCGATATCTCAAAGACTCAAGATGCTATTCGACATCTCAGGGATTCGATATGTCAAAATGCTCTATTCGATATCTCAAGGACTCCCAGAGAAAAGAGCTATTCGAGAAGTGATTCGATAAGTCAATATAACACTATTCGAGAACTCAGAGTTATCGATTAAGTCAATTCTAGTTCTCGAATCATTCACTTAGCCACTTCTCGAATACATTCTTGGAGACAAAATACTGAAGAATTGTACAAGTCAGAAACCTGCAACAAGCCAAGACGCTTTATTTGACTATGTACCATAAAGAACATTGGAAAGCCTACAAAGAAGCTTGGAGAGATAAGACAAAGGGACAAGGAGCTAAAGAAGTGGATCTGAACAGGCTTTGCAAAGTCAAATCTGTAGCCGTTTTGACTCTTACTCAAATGAGATAGACAGACTGGAAAGTATTTTGTTTACCTACCTTATTTGTAGTAAGTAGGTGTATCCATATCTATAAGGATACAGCCTCACTTCCTTAGCTAAAAAGAGATAAGTTTTTCATATACATCACAAGAAATATCTCTCTGAGAAAAATGTAGCTGAGAATACTATCATTTGTATTCACAGATTGTAGCAAAATCTTTATCTAATAAACTATTAGATTAAAGTGATATTGTGTTGTGTTTGTCTTTGTTATCCGCACTTACATATCTCACACACTCAACACATATCTTGCTGCAAAGATTCAAGAACAAAGAAAAGTTCAAGAATCCATTCACCCCCCCTCTGTATTCTTTTACTGTATTCAATACTCAACACTAAAGACTCGCCATCTTTATGTACTATGGTGGTTGACCAAATGACAAATGCAACCTGATAATTGTTCAAAGATCATTTTGATCTCTCGGTTAAATCCTTTTACAAAAAAAGTTTTATCAAACAAAACCCAGTGTATATTCATACTTGATACTTATTCATTCCACTAAATTCTTTTGTCAGAAACCCTAATGATTTTAGAATTACCAGTAAAGAAGAGCTGCGAAGATAGACGCAATGACATCCTAAGTGGTTGAAACTACGATTACGTTGATGGAGAATTGGTTGAGCAGGTTTGAGAAATTGCGTTAAAAACATAGATTACATAGCAAATTGAATCACTTATTGGATTGATGACACATGAACAAAGATTCTGTATAATTGAGAATTGAGTAAAAGTAAAGAGTAGGTTACAAGAGCACAAGATTGCGGGTTTTATTAAAGATTGAAAAGAGAATGATGATGGAGATGTTTGGCATGTGATAGTTAGTATTGTTGAAAAAAAATATTATGGACATTGGTTTAATTTTGGAGGGAGTAATTAGAATATCATAAGATTTTGAATGTTTTGAAATCCGTTGTTGGGTACAAGATTTTAGAACCGAAGCGGGATAACTTGTGTACAGCGGATCGAAGCAGGACAGATTTGTTTGGAAGAAGTATAAGGAGAAGCTGAAAATTTGAAATAAGAAGTAAGGTGATTGTGTTGGAATTAACAACTTATGTGAGCCTAATATAAAGGATTAAGATTTTCAAGGATAGAAGATAGTTGGTCAAATTGGAACAAGATGATAAGAAGAGGAAGACAGAGAACCAGGAAGTTTTCATAAGCGCTAAAAAAAAATGTGCGATTCAGTTAAGGGAAGAATGTAGAATTTGGAAGATCTAGAGCTGGAAGAGTAAGGGCACAGTAGATGCCTATAGGTGAGAATTAGCAGAGATTAACAAGACCCCGTAGGTGGAAGATAAGATTTTGAGGGAAAGCATGATGAGGTTGTGTTGAGGTAAATGCTGAGAGTTGTAAGTGTAATCGGAAGGATAAGATGGTAATAAGTGATAGAGTCAGAAGTCAAAAGTGGTGTGCCAGAAGTGTGAGAAGATAAGATATTTTGCCATAAATGGTGTCAAGTCAGTCTTAGCGGACCTTATGATGGGAATCATAGAACCGTTTTTTTTATAAATCCCTAGGAAGCTAGAAATTCAGTACGATTATTAATGATGTCAATAAGATTTGAATGTGATGGCAGTGAAAAGAGTTAAGTGTGATTCAATGGATTAGCTAAACTACAAAGTACAAGAAAATTGTGAGGGCAAGAAAGTGAGATTGTGATTCTCAAGAGATGTATAATTAGTATTTTGAGGCTGGAAGCAGACATAGAAGTCTTAACGATCATGCAGACCAATAGAATATTATATCGAGAGTATGAAGTGTTTTACACGGAGGGAAATATCAGAGAGAGGACAGTTAAACCAGAGAAGATTTTAGTGGTTCATAATTTTTAAATGTATATTTTGATGGATTCCAGAAGTGTCATTAGACAAAGATGTAGAGTTTGTTTATTAATTATTTCCAAGCATGGAATCAGTTTCAAGGAATTAATTTCGAATGACATTAATGGAAATGCTAGAGCTAGCAATTTAGTTAAAGAGATTTTCACAAGGGAAGGAGTAGTAATACTCAGCGTATCTCGGGAGAAGGCACCAGGACTGTTTGTGTGAGAAGGAAGAAAGGCAGTTGGAAGTTATACATTGCTCGTTAAAATGGAATTAGTGGGCAAGTAGTAACGAGGACCTCTTTACCGAGGATGGATAATTTATTCAACTAGTTGAATGGTGTCGTATGTTTTGCTTAAAGTTGAACTATGACCAGACTAACATCAATTAAAGGTAGAAAGCATGAGATATTTTTGAAGCAACATTTTGAGTTGATATGAACCCGATGAGTGGTCAGTGGCGATGTTTGGTAACACGAGAACACATATCATGTGATGAAAGAAACAAATGAGATTTCAAGAAGTAAGAGATGAATTTTAATTATTGGTATAGATAACACCTCAAGAGATTGGAAGACTTGTAAAAGGTATGCAAAACCATTGAGAATAACTTTAAGAAAATTTCAAGAAGGAGAGGATTATTATATAAGGAAATGTTATATGAATTTAAGACGTGTGGTTGGAAATAAAGTGATCAAAGTAAATTGATGTGAAATGAAGCAGTAATGAAGTAGGAATGATTATAATGCCAGCAAAGGTTGGAAACTTTGTGAGATTAACTAGAAACTACTGAAGGTTATCGAAGGTAATTTATCGTGACATTTTAGCATAAGTTATCAAAGAATAAAGAGGTACTAAGATGAGGTAATGAACCAGAGTTTAGATGAGTTGACGAGAGACGAATACAATAGTCAAGACAAATAAGTGTTGAGTATGTACTTTGTTTCGTAACATCTCGAAATGCGGGTGATGAATATATGTCACAAGTTATGTAATTAAAATTGGAGCAGTGATAATGCGTAGGGTAAAATTCGAGAACTTGTTGAATATGTAGGGTTACGTTTCAGAAGTTGATTCTTGGAAGATACAGAATAAGCATAGTTTAAATGACTTTCAAGATTGTGAGTTATCTGTTAAGGGCATATAATTGATTTGACATGTGGGGAACCGAATTTCCATGTTTATAAAAGTCAGAGTTTGTTGAAAATGGTGGAGTGAAAGTTATTGTGTGGTTGGTATTGATGGGGGGCTGAGGCCCGAGATGGTAAGTATTACAAACAGCCTATTTTAACGATTTTAATTTAGTGGTTGGTTTTGTCAAAGTCAGGATCATGAATTTTATTAGTTTTTAGAGCTGTAAATATCGTAAATAAAAATGTTTTGAAGATGTTTTGTTTTAAAAAAAACTTTTAAAATGATTTCCAGTGAATAAAAATGATTTTTTTTAATTTGTTTTAAAACAATAAAATCTTCGAGGTTGTATTTCAAACGTTTTAGCAAACCAAATTGTTTTCGACAGAGTAAGAATTGAGTTGTTAATTGAATCATGGTTAACATGTATCTAATGGCGTTTGTGTTTGATTGTAGTATTCGACTTCAAAGACGCGATCGAGAGTAGATGATATAAGGTTTGGAGGACAAATTGGAATTAAGGTATCATGGATTTGTTTGTTTACCTATTTACTGCAAGTCAAGGTAGTTTCCTTTACTTATATGTTTGCTACAAGTCAAGGCAAATTTCATATTAGCATTGTATATGATTGTGAATGGAGGGAGTATGGAGATGAATTGTTTGTGGATGATTGAGTTGGTATTTGAAATGGTTACACAGGGAATAGTCCATCAAACGAAAAGGTCATGCCCGATTTTCTGTAGATCAGGCCATCGTATCCAAATAGTAAATGTTTTAAATTAACGAAATTTGTAAGGAAAGAATCAAGTTTACATTGGAATAGTATGGCTCATATGAGATGCGAATTCAATTCGAGGTTTCAGAAAGGTTGTAAAGAAAGGTATAAATATGGAGTCAGGAGTAAGTAAGACTTGCCGTTCTCAGACAAGACGGTCAAAGCGAAGGGACAATTCAAACCAGCGAAGACATGTTTAGAATATATCCACTTGAATTCGGAAGCGAGTGAGACAATCATTTATCACTGACAAAATTCTCATATAACAACAGTTTCATGCGAGCGTTGGAATCCCACCTTGTAAAGCGCTATTCAGGCGAGAATGTCGATTTCTGGAATATTGAGAGAAGATTGATGAATAGATAGTGGTAGAACCAGAATTGGTACCACCGACAAAAGAAGGAATCAAATTTGTTCAGGAAAGGTTGACGACAGCAAGTTGACAAAAGGGATACGCCAACTTGCCACGAGAAATGTACGTTGTAAAGAAGAAGAACTGAATTTTCGTTGGGACTATCTCAGTAGAAGGGATAAGTGAGATTCGATGAACAAGAAGGTCGAATGTAACATTCGTTAGATCTTTTGAGACGTTGAAGAGAGAGATCCACAATGTGATTCAGGTAATGATGTTAAGAATTATCATTTTGATTTTTGTTGTACTATAGATTATGAATGATAGAAAGTCATAGATAGAGTGTGGAGAAGTCAGTTAATACTATGCTGTCAGTAAGAGTGTGGTGTAAAGAGTCCCGAGAAGGGAGAGTTTTTGGGAACTTAAGAGTGTGATGTCAGAGAAGTTTCCCTACCGGCTGCTTAGCTTGATTCTGAGGACAGAATCCTATTTAGGGAGGAAGACTGTAAGAACCGAGAATATTAAATTCATATAATTGCTATTTTTGTTTATTGGAATAAAAATATTTTGAATTATTTGTTCCAGTTTGACGAGTCAAGGCGAAGATATTTTAATATAATTTATTTTAGCTTATTTTGAATTTATATGAACATTTTGATTCGGTTTGGCAGATATTTAAAATTGTGAATGTGGGAGAGTATCGTTAAATACGAATAAATGGACCGAGAATGATCGTTTAGGACCCTATATGTGTTTAATGATAGTATTAGATTCCAGGATAACTATCTTTAACTTTTTCGAAAAACGTGCAATTCAGTTCATCTTTATCCTTTAAAAGTAGTTTTCAAAATCCCTGGGGCTTCGATTTAAAATCATTTTCGTATCAACAATCGTCAGATTAATCTAAAAATATTTGAAACTTGTATTTTATTCGTTTTATGAGTCTTAAAAATCTTAAGTAATCGATTCGTTATTTTTAGTCAAAATATTTTCGTTCAAGTCGGACCCATAGTCGATTTAATTGGTACGATCCGGATTGATTAAAAGTTTATTGGGGTTCCGAGCATTTCGGGAACAAAATAATTTTGTAATTTTATTTTTTACCAATCCAATCTTATCCACCTGCACCAATCATTATCTACAATCCAAAAATTATAAAGTTCAAAAATTATTTTTATCAAAATTATGAATTTCTTAATCGTTCTTAAAGATCAAACGCAAATTTGAACGTGATTTTGGATTCCGTTTTCGACGTGCAAATATTTAAATCGAAGCTTTCAATATCAAGATTCATAATCATCAATCAAAAATTGCCCAGGGTAATTTATTGAATTTTTACAAATTTTAATTTAAAAATTCGAATTTTAGGGTTCTTAAAATTTTAATTTGGGCGAATTTGATTTGTTGATTGTTTGTGAAATCTGAGGATGCCATGTTGTAGAGTAGAGTTTGCTGTTCAATTTGGTATATCATATGTTGAAATTTGAGTTTAATAACATATAGAAATTAAGCTTTGGTTTCATGTTCTTGATGTTCGTCGGAAAAATTTTAATTTTTGGACTGATTTTTCGTTAGAGTGAATCTGGGCACAAACCAAGGCAACCAGCAGATAGATCGTCGAATTTAGAGTTTATTTGGCTATAGAGTGTAACCGGAGGAGCCCGGAAACTAGCCACCGGAGTCCGACACAGTCGCGACTTCCCGGCGGAGTTCCTGCTACTCACGAGTTTTTTTAGAAAAACGGAGCCCATGTCTGTGTTGTACGTGCTCAGTAGAGCGTTTTGAAGGTAACTTGATCGAGTATAGTGTCCGTTTTGGAGATAGTCGGAATTTATTGCCTAAAAACCTCCATTGACGGCGAGGAGTATTCTTCGTGTTCTTGGCGAAGGTGGTGATGAATAGTAACAGTTTGATTTAGTTTGGTATAAGGGTAAGAACAAAAATTGTTTTAACCTTTTCACTATATAAACTATTCACCTTTAATTATTAATTTACCTTTTCTATTAAAGGTAAATTGTTTAATAATTTTACCAATTGTTTTTACTTCATTATTTTACTTTAAGTATTTTACTAAAAATCTGAAATATACATTTATAAATTCAGAATTTAGTTATAAAAGCATTATTTGAAATTTAGAATTATTTCTGAATTATCTATTAATTCTTTAATTTTGAAGAAATCATTAATTTGTTTAAAGTGTAGTTATTTAAAAATAAATAAATGCTTTAATTATTTTAATTAATTTCAATTAATGATTAATTGATTTAGTTATTTAATAAATTTAATTACTTATTAAATAATTTAATTAATTAATTAAAATCAATTAATAATTAATTAACCTTAATTAATTAATTATTAATTAAAATCAATTAATAATTAATTAATTAAGGTTATTTAATTTCTTTAATTAATTATTTAATAGTTTTCAATGATGTAAAATTGGTAGAAAATTTCTAAAAATCTAGAGGATGATTTGCAAGTATTTTAAAATATCTAGAGTCAAGTTGTGCTTGAAAGCAAGGTCTGTTTATCATTTTAAAAATATATCTGGGATTCGATAAACCCAGAAAATGATTTAAAAATGTTTTAAAATATTCTAAGTCAAGTTTTATGTTGAAACAAAGGTTGAGAGTCGTTTTAAAAATGTTTTTGAAGTCGATTAAATGCTAAATGTGAGTAGTATGGTCTGTCTGATGTGTAAATGACGACGTGTTATGTGATTTACGTGCAATAAATGTTAGTGGGTCATTAAGGTGACAAATTGATTTCTAAATTGTTCAACTGCTCTGTTTGAGTCCAGTGAGTTATGAAGGATGTTTATAGTAGGATGATGTCAGTCAGAGGTATGGATATAAGTTCATGGCTATAGAGTCAAGTGGATGATACGAGTGAAAGTCAGTTGTTGATTTGGACGTCCAGACGGATAGACGGGTTAAGTTGTAATTATCAGGCAAGTATTTCCTTTCACTTCTTGTTCAAGTGAATTATTTTTTAATTATATTGATTATGAAATCTACCACCCCAATTATTTCTATCGAACTTGTCGATACATGGTGTTATTATTGTTTATTCATTTACACCCCATTTATTGTATCGAACTCATCGATACCCTCTTGAGCTTGTTATTCTATAATTATTACCCAATTATTGTGTCGAACTTGTCGACACTTGTTGATCTTGAATCCTTCATTGACTCTTGAATTATGAGTTGTTGTTCTGGAACGTGAGTTTCCAGTTAGTTGGTTGGTTGGCAAAGGTGGTCGATTGTCCCGACACCTAATGCGTTGACTTGGAATTGGCAAAGGTGGAACGCTTTTCTCAATCCCTGAAAAATTTCCGCGAAATGATATTCTCAACCTTACTGTTCCTGCTTTCATACTCTCCCCCACTCAGTCCCAAACTTTTTTGGTTGGACGAATTTTGACTTTTTTGGTGATTAGTTATATAGGGAAATGGAGCTGGCAAAGTCTTGGATTTGATTTGTATTTGTTATTTTATGTTAGGTCGAATACACAATTATAATCAACTAAGTATGAGCGAATAACAATAAGTTCTTAAAAGACTTTAAAAACTGTTTTGGAATTAACTCCTCTCTCAGTGATGTAAAATATCACAGAGAGCTGCTTAGGTTACAATGAAATGATATTGCGTTACACGATACCCTTCTAGGATTAACCTAACTGCATTTATAAAGCTATACAGCTATATACAATCGATAATTGATTTTCCTATAAATCAGCTATACAAATATTATCAATTACGATTGCTACACGTCTTTCTAGTCAGCACAACTTCTTTTACAGCTATCCAATCTTCAAAGATATCACTTCCATAATTATCTTCAATAATTTTGTTACTGACCAGCAAACGCTTCTCTTCAACAGAGTTTAGCTGCTTCCTCTTGTCAGCGTTTAGCAGACTCTGTCGAGCTTCCAACTGTCAGAGTTTAACTAAACTCTGACTGCTTCCAGTTTCAAGTTAAACTCTGTTTTTCCCTGTAAAACTTAAACATTGATATTAACCACATCAATTATATTTAACAATTTCCCCCAACTTGTTCATTAGTAAAAATGCACAAGTTAACAGTAATTGATGATGTCAAAACAATTTTATACAAACACAGTGTTTATTCAAATAAGCAGAGTTTAATCTTGACTTAACAAAATTTACGGAAAATAAGAATTACTTACAGACTTTTTCTACCTAACCTCCTCAACATCTGGTGTTGTTCTAAGGTAGTCTATAAGCACTCTTCTTTCCGCATTCTTGAGCTCTCTCTGCATTATCTCCTTGATCTCTTTCTGCTTAGGATCATCTTCTCCAGTTTGGTGGATAGCAGCTCTCAGAGAATAAATTTTGTTTTTCCTCATTTCATTTCCAAGCCCGATAAAATATGCTTTCTCAGATTCAGAATTGAAGTCAAGCACAGTTATACCCAAGTCAGTCTTCAGTCGAGCACTATTCCTCTTCATTTCAACAAGATTTCCATGATAGTCTCTGTACTTAGGAACATACTCTTCTGTAGCCTTTGAACCAGTAAGTACTTTGGCTTTCTTCATATGTTCTCTATAGAATCAGCAATAAGTGCTGTTCTTCGATTTGTAACCCTGAATAAGTACAGAACATATTGAAGTTCTTCACACAGCTTCAGCTTCATGTCATCTTCATTCACCGTATACACTGTTCCATCCTCCATGAAGTACAGTAAAAAGTATATATCCAAACTATTCTGATGAACCAGCTGAACTAACTCCAGTTTGTCTAGATTTTCTTGAATCATACCAGCTCTAGGAGAAATAAGTGATGAAGGATTTCCAGGACTGTTGTTTATTCTGATATCTTTGTGAGAACCCAAACCAGATGTGTTCTTACCAGGAGGCTTTCCTAAGCAAGCTCTGTCATGCTGAAAAGTATCAACTCCTTTCTTCTGAGCTTGAACAGGAATTGTAGGCTTGGAGAAAAATCTTTGCATTTGAGCAGGCAATGGATTATTTTGAACAGGTAGGGGTTCACTCACAACATGTGTAGCAACAGAGGTTGTATCTACCTTTTTCCCTTTGTCTTCTTGACCCATTATACCTTTAAGCTTCAGCTTGGCATCAAGTGACGATTTTCTTGTCAATTTTCCTTCTTCTTCTTCTTCTTCTTGACTACCAGCAAGATTTTCTTTAATCACTATCCCTTTTAGAACAGGCCTTGGGGCTTTAGCACTTTTCTTGGCCTTTCCAGATTTCATAGCTTTTAAATGCTCTTCTTGCAAGAGTAATTCTTCAGCATGAACATCTTCTAAGGTAGCTCCCTCAGCATTCTCTTCCAAGAAAATCTTAGCAGCAAGCTCTTCATCAGTTTGTGGATTGTCAGAGAATAATAAATCCTTTTGCCTTGAAGTACTCTGTACATTTGTATTCACTGCTGTACTTGATCTTGTAGACTTGCCAGCGTTCAGATTAACACCGGACTTTGATCTCAGCCTCCTCCCTGAATTAGTTCCTTCATCATCAAGATCATCTTTCTTTGTAGTTTGAGGCTGCTGCTTACACTTGGATCTAGCAACTCTCTCCCCCTTTTTGACATCATCAGGGATCAAGATTGAAGTAATTAACTCAAGAGAGTTAGCAATGGATTCGATCTTGTCAGCTAACAAAGTCTGATTTTCTTTAACTTTGCCCAATCTTTGAATCAGAGTCTCCTAAGCCTTTGAGAAGGTTTGAAACAACCTGTTGTTGTCTCTCTGTAGACTCATCTCTCTACTTAAAACTTCATTTCTCAGATCTACAATTGACTTCTGATTTTCATCAAATCTGTGATTCAAGGCCTTAACCTGAATCACTGTGCATTGCAAGCATGTCAGAATGTCTGGATTTGAAATCTTCTTAGAATTATCCTTGAGAAAAGTAGTTGTTCTTCCAGTAGGAAAGATGCAGTCTTTTTTGTACCACTCTGCAGTTTGTTTTGCCAGATAATCATCTTCAATATCTCTTGCAGAAGGTCCAACAAAGTCTATCTTCTCCCCTGTTTTCAGTCCATCAGTCTGAACTTCAACATTTTGAGCAGATCCAACTTCTGCACTCACTTTTTTAGAAAGATCATTTTCAGAATCATCTGCATCTGCAACTGAGGCGGTTTCTTCATTAAGTTCAGGAACAGGTTCTTCTTGAGCAACTTGTTCTTCTTGATTAGCAGAGTTTACCATGACAATCTCTGAAGAGAGAAATTTGGCAGGCTGATCTATTTCTCACCATGATCAGAGACCTGATGTGCATCAGAGAATAACTCTGTGTGAGATGCAACCTCTGTTTCTTCTAGCACCACAGTAGGTTGATCAGCAACACCAGTATCAGCAGAGTTTGTAGCCATGGGTGTTGGAGTAGGATCTTCAACTTCAACAGAGAATGACATGAAATTTTCATCAAACTCTTCCATTGCAGGTAACTCAGTTCTAGCATCTTTTTCAATCTGAACCTCAGCAAGTACAGGTTCATCAATTCTTAGTTCAGGTTCTGCTACTGTAGGTTCTAAGATAACCTCTGTCTCAACAGCAGGAGTCTCCTTAGAGATATCCTCTGGAGCTTCAATATTCACTTCTTTATCATAATCATCAAGAATTAATCTTCTTCTTTTAACCTGAGACACCTCAACTGTCTCTTCTTCAGTAGAATCATCTAAGACAGAAGGTGATAGAGGTCTGTTTGCCATTTCCTTTCTAACCCTTTTAGGTCTAGCAGACTCCTTTTGAACTTTAGCAGAATCTCTTTTTGCCTTAGCCAATCGATGCTGTGTATTTGCTGCGGTGTGTTTTCTTTTACCTCCATGTTTTGGTTTGGATTTGATAATAGATGGTTGTTGTTCAGGTTGAGGTGAAGATTGAGGTTGGGTTTGAGATGGAGGTTGAGGTTGTGAAGTAGCAGCAGCAGTGGATGGAATGGATGTAGATGTAGGTTTAGAGATAGGTTCAGGTGTGGGTTCTGATGTAGGTTCAAGTGCAGGTTCAGGTGCTTGTGCTTGTGGTTCCTGTGGTTGATTGATAAAATTTCTGAGGGCAAGTGGGAAAATAAACTCTGGAACTTGACCCTTGTTTGCATCTTTGTTGGTCAAGTCAGAGAATATTCTCTTATGGACTTGGAAGGGTTGGATGACATCTTCATCAGAAATTTCCACATTAGGCAAACAAGCAGAGTATAAACTTTGACAAAAACGTGAGAAATAGACAGTTGTATCAGACTCTGCTAGTTTTTCACCTAGATTCATAAGAACTAGTCTACCAAAATCAAAATTACTTCCATTGAGAAGAGAATACCCGATTTGAAGACTGTCAGTGGGAATGGCATCCCAGTTGGTGACTTTCTTGCCAAAAGCTCTTATGATGCAATCAAAGAAGAAACTCCATTCCTTCCTGAGCCCTGGCCTTTTAACATTACCAAGCTTGTCTAAAGAACCAGAAAACCTCAGCTGCTGCAACATCTCCTTCAATTCATTCTCACCAGCAACAGTGTATGAGGTGTGAGTGTCAAAACCTATAGTATCTCTAATAGTTGCTGAAGTAATCACATACTCTGTCTCATCATAAGTAAAAACAATTGATGGATACCCATTCTCTCCTCCATCATCATACACAGAGTTAGTCCAGAAGGCAGCAATCTGCGTAGCAGAAAGCGTTTGTGGTTCGACTAGAGCTGTTCCAATCTCTGAGTCTCTCAAAAAGTTCTGAATCAAGTGAAACGCCTCTGGAACTTTTTCATTGTTCAATGGGGCTGCATAATTGTTGGGAACAAACGATAATCCCTGAACAACAAAATGCTTCGATGCCATTAGAACAGTTTAGAAATTTTGAGAAAAGAGAATGTGTAGAAAAGTGTTTGTGAAAATGCCTAAGTGAGAATAACAGAGAAATTGTGTGTAAAGTTGTGTGTTCATGGGTGTAAAAGTGAAAAAGTGAATAATGAACCGATTTTGATTAGATCTTTAATTCAAAATTAAAAACCCAATCATTTTAGACATTAAACACGTAACCAATTTCTTGTTAAGTGTGTGAGTGGGACACGTGTCACGTAAATAGTGGAACAGCCGTTTACACGCGCAGTAATAATCGCTATTATTACTGTTATTCTCTCTCCTATTACCAATACGCTTTAACTGTTTGACACCAATAAACAGTTGGCACATATCACATGCAAATTTCAAAAACTCTTTGTACTCCAAGTATATACTCTGTCTGAAATAAAATATTACCTTAGAGTACTCAACAGAATCCAACAGTGTTTACCAATTCTCCAACTTTATTACTGTAATCCTTTCAAACACTGTACAGTTGTGAATATGAGTGTGTGTATAGCAGAGTTTACTAATTCAGTATTTAGAGCATCTAATATTTTATAAAATCCATAAAATAAATCAGTAAACATTGTTTGCACAAACTCTCATAGTAAACTCTTAATATCTGATGAATGCTAAACTCTGTAGAAGATGAATAATATACAGTAACTCTGAATTTTCCTATACCCCTTCTAACTAATAAATAAATAAATAAATATATATATATATATATATATATATATATATATATATATATATATATTTTCTATTTTTCTTATATACATCATTTTCACTCCTTTTCTCCAGTAATCAGAGGTTGGAACTAGTCACCAAAAATCCAGTAATTTTAGCCCTTATCTTTTGATAAGTTCCTGGATCTTCCTAGTATTTGACTAGTCACCAAAAATTAAAGAATTTTAGCCCTTATTTTTTACTAGTAAGTTCCTGGGTCGTCCTAGTTACAACATAATCTCAAAGGAGTTCTAAATAGCCTATCTATATTTGCTATGGGGGTAGACTATTTAGGAGTCATCAACATCAAAAGTTAATCATGAGAGGTAATGCACACACTGTTTACAGATTCAAATTTTAGGATAGATAACCTAAGATATGCTATAAATATGGAACAGTATCATGCTGTGTTAACTTTCTGCACAGTTTAAGATTAGATCACAGATAACTTAGAAGGATTCATGACTAATTACTGAGAATCATGCTTCATACATATTTCTTCATCGGTGTTTATGTTCAGACAGAAACAGAATTAGAGTCTTATCAGAGTTTAATCATTATTGCAACAGATTTTGACATACAGAGCATGTTAACAGTCATAGTAACACATGAAAAGTTTCTATGTACAGACATGAAATCACAGAAACATGAGCAACATATTTTTCAAGAAAATTTTGAAACTAACTATTATCTCTAATCAAAACCAGAGATCATTCCTAGTTCATTTACCAGCCTTGTAAATGTAGCTTCACTCAAAGGCTTGGTGAAGACATCTGCAAGCTGCTGTTCAGTAGACACAAAATGAAGCTCAATGTTACCTTCCTCTACATGCTCTCTGATAAAATGATACCTTATGCTGATGTGCTTGGTCATTGAATGCTGTACTGGATTACCTGTAATAGCAATAGCACTTTGATTATCACAGAAAATAGGTATTTTGTTATACCTCAATCCATAATCCAGTAATTGATTCTTCATCCAAAGAATCTGTGCACAACAGCTACCAGCAGCAATATACTCTGCTTCAGTTGTAGATGTAGAGATTGATTTCTGTTTCTTGCTGTACCAAGAAACAAGTCTATCACCAAGAAATTGACAACTTCCACTTGTACTTTTTCTGTCTATCTTACAGCCTGCAAAGTCTGCATCAGAATAACCAAGTAGCTTGAAGTCTGATTCTCTTGGATACCACAAACCTAAAGTTATGGTGCCCTTAAGATATTTGAAAATTCTCTTCACAGCTGTTAGATGTGGTTCTCTTGGATCTACCTGAAATCTTGCACAAAGACATGTTGCATACATGATGTCAGGTCTGCTTGCTGTTAGATAAAGAAGAGACCCAATCATCCCTCTATAGTTTGTCATATCCACTGGTGAACCTGTGTCTTTGTCCAACTTTGTTGCTGTTTCTATGGGAGTTGTTGCAGATGAACAGTCAAGCATGCCAAATTTCTTGAGAAGATTTCTGGTATATTTTGCTTGATTGATAAAAATTCCATCATCTGTTTGCTTCACCTGTAGGCCTAGACAATAACTAAGCTCTCCCATCATGCTCATTTGATATCTGGACTGCATGAGCTTGGCAAACTTCTTACAGAGTTTATCATTAGTAGACCCAAAGATTATGTCATTTACATATATTTGAACTAATAACAGATCACTACCAAGTTTGAAGTAGAACAAGGTTTTATCAATTGTACCTCTGTTGAACCCACTTTCCAAAAGAAATTGAGCCAAAGTCTCATACCATGCTCTTGGTGCCTGCTTAAGTCCATAGAGTGCCTTGTCAAGCCTGTAGACATAATCTGGATACTTGGGATCTACAAATCCTGGTGGTTGTTCAACAAACACTTCTTCTTCAAGTTTTCCATTCAGAAAAGCACTTTTCACATCCATCTGAAAAACCTTGAATTTCTTGTGAGAAGCATATGCTAGAAAGATTCTTATTGCCTCCAACCTTGCAACTGGAGCAAAAGTTTCATCATAGTCTATGCCTTCTTGCTGTGAATAGCCTTTGGCCACAAGTCTGGCCTTGTTTCTTGTAACAACCCCATCACTGTCAGTTTTGTTTCTGAAAACCCATTTAGTACCAACAACAGATCTATTCTTTGGTCTTGGTACAAGGGTCCAGACCTTATTTCTTTCAAATTCATTCAACTCCTTCTGCATTGCTGTTATCCAGTCAGCATTTTGAAGAGCTTCTTCCATTTTCTTTGGTTCAGATTTGGACAGAAATGCATGAAACAGACATTCATTTATTGTAGCACTTCTTGTCCTGACTTTTGCATCTGGATCTCCAATTATTAGATCAGGTGTATAAGATTTTGTCCATTTCCTAGCTGAAGGTAAATGACTTCTGTCAACAGTTGATCCTCCCCCTTGATCAATGTTCTTCTGATCATCTTGTTGCCTTTCTTCATTCTCTAAGGCTCCCCCTGGATTTGATCGCTCAGAGTTTAAGTTGTCAGATTTTGAACTATCAGAGTTTGAGTCATCAGAGATTGATCCAGATTTCTCAAGTGACTCACTTTCAGAATGTGAGTCATCAGAGATTTGTTTTGCATGCTCCCCCTCAACTGGTTCTCTCCTTTGTTCTGTCTGTACGATTTCTTCTGTGTGTACCAGTAGAGGTTCAGAGTTTGCATCAACAGAGTTTGTTGGACTGGTTTCATCAGAGTTTATTTCATCAGAGGTTAGATCTTCATTTTCGAAGTGCAACTGATCATGTTCATCAACATCTTCAAGTCTAGTTATTTTCTTGTCATCAAATGACACATGAATAGATTCCATAATCACCTTTGTTCTCAGATTATAAACTCTGAATGCCTTGGTTGACACTGGATAGCCAACAAAAATTCCTTCATCTGCTTTCAACTCAAATTTGGTCAACTGTTCAGGATGAGATTTCAACAAAAAGCATTTGCACCCAAAAATATGAAAATATTTCAGGTTTGGCTTCTTTTCCCTCACCATCTCATATGGTGTTTTTCCATGCTTGTTGATTAGTGTGGCATTTTGAGTAAAATGGGCTGTTTGAACTGCTTCTGCCCAGAAATAGGTTGGCAATTTTGCTTCATCAAGCATAGTTCTGGCAGCTTCTATCAAGGTTCTGTTCTTCCTCTCAACTACACCATTTTGCTGTGGTGTACCAGGTGCAGAAAACTCTTGCTTCAATCCTCTGTTCTTGCAGAATTCTTCCATTGTTGCATTCCTGAATTCAGTTCCATTATCACTCCTGATTATTTTGACTTTGTGTTTTGATCCTTTGTCCAGCAGCTTTACATGCTCCATCAGAGTTAATGCAGTTTCATCCTTCTTTGCTAGAAAATACACCCAGGTATATCTGGTGTGTTCATCAACAATGACTAGAGCATATTTCTTTCTTCCAATTGACAAGACATTCACTGGTCCAAAGAGATCAACATGTAGAAGATGATAAGGATCAACAATTGAAGATTCAGACTTGCTCTTGAATGATGACTTCTTTTGTTTGGCCTTTTGACAGGAATCACACAGTCCATCAACATTTAATAAAGACTTTGGAAGTCCTCTTACAAGATACTTTCTTATAAACTCATTGATGTTGTTCAGATTAAGATGAGAGAGTTTCTTATGCCACTTCCAACTCTCTTCACTAGACATTCTTGTGGACAGGCACACAGCTTTTCGATCAGAGTTTGCCAATAACTTTGCTTCATAGATATTATTGTGCCTGTGTCCAACTAGAACAACTTCTCCTGTAGATTTACTGATGATTTCACAGTATTCAGGCTGAAAATCTACATGATATCCTCTGTCACATATTTGACTCACAGATAGCAGATCATGCTTGAGTCCTGGAACCAGAGCTACATTTGTGATGATGACATTTCCAAGATTGATATTGCCATATCCCAGAGTACGTCCTATGTTGCCATCTCCATAGGAAACTTTTGGGCCAGCCTTCTCCACATACTCTGATAGCAGGGCTTTATTTCCAGTCATGTGTCCTGAACATCCACTGTCCATGACTAGGATACTCTCCCTGATGCCCTGCAATCACAAACAATTACTGAAGATTAGATTTAAGGATCATGACTTGCTTGGATCCTTTGGCTTTCTTAATTTTGTTAGCTTTAGCAGCGGAATTTACACTATCAGAGTTTAAGCTAACTTTATCAGAGTTTACACTTGCAGAATTAACTCTAACCCATTTCAAATTGGGCTTAAGTTCATAGTAGTTATGATAAATGGCATGATAATCCCTACAAGTATAGATAGAATGCCAAGTACTTCCACAATGTTTACATAAAATCTGTGGTCTAGTTCTAACATTATCTTTCTTTACTTCAGACTTGGGAGGTAAAGAATTATTGTTTTTGTTCTTCCTGCAAAAACTAGCAAGATGGTTAGTGCTACCACAGTTATGACATGTCTTGGAGGTAAAGAATTATTGTTTTTGTTCTTCCTGCAAAAACTAGCAAGATGGTTAGTGCTACCACAGTTATGACATGTCTTTCTTGGAGCAAAAGTAGCAAGCATTGGAAAATTACCTTGAGTAATGCCTACTTTACCATTTCTATTCTTCCTAGACACTTTCTGTTTCTTGACACATTTCAACTCCTTAAGCTTATGTTTGAGTTGTTTATCTGTCATTGAACCAATATTAACCTGTTTAACACTAGTTTTTACTGGTTCTTTCTTAACAGCTTCTTTTTCAGCTTCAGACTTAGGTTCATTTATTCCATGAACAAATTTTGTAGATGGGAGATGTGTTCTTATTTTGAATTTGTTTTGAAACCTAAGTTCATCTCCCTCACAGTAACCTAAACCAACTGTGTCTGACTGAAAAACCTCTTGAGTGTCTTTTCCAGAATGAGTCCAAGTTTTAATTATGTGATTTGCCTTCTCTAATTCAGATTCAAGTTGCTTATATTTTCCTAGCAAATCCTGTTCTAGATAAACAGCATCATCTCTTTCTTTCTGAACTTGTTGCATGTTTTCAAGTTTCTCTTCAGCAATTTTATTTCTCACTTTAGTTCAGAATTTTCAGATTTGATTCTCTCATTTTCCAAAGTCTGATCCCTATAACTGATATGTAAAGCCTTAAGATAGATTCTCAACTCAGTTATATCATCAGTATTATAAGCATAGGTAGTTAGAGGTACCTCGTTTTCAGAATCTTCAGATTCATCAACAGTAGTGGCCATAAGAGCATAGTTCACATCCTCATCTGAGTCAGAGGTGTCTGCCCAATCTCTGCCTTTAGTGAAGAGTGCCTTCTCAGTTTTACCCTTCTTGCACTCAGGAGCATAGTGGCCCATCTCCTTACACTTGTAGCATTGAATCTCAGACTTGTCTCTCTTCCCAGATTTGGTATACTTTCTCTCAGATTTGCTGAAATTCTTCCTGTCAGACTTTGAATCATTCTTGGAGAATCTCTTTCCCTTCTTGAAGTTCTTGAATCCCATCTTCTTGAAGGTCTTTACCATCAAAGCAGCCATTTGCATCATTTCCTCATCATCTTCAGAATTCGATGATCCATCTGTGTTTGAGTCAACATCAGAGTTTGATGACTCACTTTCAGAATGAATGACCAAAGCTTTTCCTTTTGCTTTCTTCCTTGATGCTTCCTTCTTTGAGGGTCTTTCTTCAACTCTTAGAGCAACAGACTTTGACTTCCTGTTTGATCTTCTGCTTCTCTGTTCCATTTCCAGTTCATGAGTCTTGAGCAACCCATAGATCTCATCAATATCAGTGTCAGCCAGATCATAGTTGTCTCTAATAGTGGTTGTCTTAACATCCCACTTTTCAGGTAGAGAAAGAAGAAACTTGAGATTTGAATCTTCTAGATCATATTCTTTATTAACCAGTGACAGATCATTGAGTAGCTTACAAGATCTGTCAAAGGTTTCTGTCGTTGATTCTTCAGATCTAGCCTCAAAGTGTTCATACTCTTGTGTGAGTATGTTCCTTCTATTCTTCTTGATTGCAGCAGTTCCCTGACATCTAACCTCCAGGGCATCCCAGATCTCTTTTGCAGTTTTACAATTGATCACTTTGTTAGACATAACATTATCCAATGAACTATGAAGTAGATGTCTAACCTTTGCATCCTTAGCAATGGATGAAATGTCCTCAGGAGTCAAATCTTTCTTCTCCTTTGGAATAGATTTAGCTTCCTATCCAGCAGTAACGATAGATAATTTTGTAGGCTTATGAGGGCCTTCATAAATTCTGTCAAGATATTCTGGATCTGTAGCCTCCAGAAACATGGCCATTTTCACCTTCAAGGTTGAGTATTCTGCTGGACTGAGAATAGGAACCCTGATTGTCTCATATCGGCTCACAGTTGTAGGTTGAGCCTTCTCAGCACTAGAGCCTGTTGTTGGAGGAGGAATTTCTGCCATTGATTATAGTTGTGTGTGTGTGGATCTTAAACTGTATTAAATTAACAGATTGGCTCTGATACCAATTGTTAGGCCGAATACACAATTATAATCAACTAAGTATGAGCGAATAAAAATAAGTTCTTAAAAGACTTTAAAAACTGTTTTGGAATTAACTCCTCTCTCAGTGATGTAAAATATCATAGAGAGCTGCTTAGGTTACAATGAAATGATATTGCGTTACACGATACCCTTCTAGGATTAACCTAACTGTATTTATAAAGATATACAGCTATATACAATCGATAATTGATTCTCCTATAAATCAGCTATACAAATATTATCAATTACGATTGCTACACGTCTTTCTAGTCAGCATAACTTCTTTGACAGCTATCCAATCTTCAAAGATATCGCTTCCATAATTATCTTCAATAATTCTGTTACTGACCAGCAAACGCTTCTCTTCAACGGAGTTTAGCTGCTTCCTCTTGTCAGCGTTTAGCAGACTCTGTCGAGCTTCCAACTGTCAGAGTTTAACTAAACTCTGACTGCTTCCAGTTTCAAGTTAAACACTGATATTAACCACATCAATTATATTTAACATTTTATTATATTATTATTAAGAAACTTATTGAGCTTTCTGGAACATTAATATTTATCATTCTCCACTACCCAAATGGCATTGTATTTTATTTTGGTTTGTTATAGTGGCTTTATTGTGTTGAACTTTTTGACTAACACATTCTAGAAGTTATATTTATGATAAACAGGGTTATTGACTTTGGAATATGACAAATTCGGTTCAGTGTTTTTTTATCTTCTGAGTTGTGTCAGTTCCCCATTTATGCATTGTCTGCTCTGCATCTGCACTAGCAAAGAAATTAAGAGCCCATCTTCTGCTGATTTTGTAGATTTATTAAATTATGTGCTCTCCCTGTTTCCAAAAAATTTGAGACTGAGTGGAGGAGAGTATGTAGCGTTCCGCGGAAATTTTCTGTGGATCGAGAATAACGTTCCGCGGAAAATTTGTGCGGATGAATAGTATTTCACGGAAAATTTGTGCGAAATGGACGAATTTTTTTTTTAAATCCTGGCTGTTGGCCAAGAAACTGATTGTTGGATAAATCGTCCCTGACAATCAATTGTCAGGGACCTGGACCCTTGATAAATCATGATAAATTTTTTAATATATTTTGAATAGTGATTTGAATTAATATTTGTATAATAAAAGATGAAAGATATAATTAAATTTATATAAAAATTTAATTATGAAGTTTTAAATTTATGAAAAATTTGGATTTTTGAACCATATTTGTTTTTAATAATCTAGTAAATATTTATATTTAAATTTATTTTTCTTAATTTAACTAATCAATTAGGGAACGAGAATCGGGGATCAGGCCGGGATACCTTAATCCCCGAGCCTGTTCCCATCCCCCAAATTTTTATTCTATAATATTTTATGTTTCTTATCCCGAATTCGAAAAAAAATTCGATTTTCCAACCCAAACTGAAAACGGAAAAAAGATCAGATCGAATTTGCATAGGCCGGTTGAAAATGGTCATCCATAATTGCACCACGTGAGTTTATTTTGTTTTTATAATGAGCATAGCAAACATAGATAAATATTATAATTTATGATTTCACAAAAAAAATATTATTATACATATACCAGAAATCAAAATTTGAATATATGTCATTTCATGTACCGTGTGGATTCGTGTCGTATGTATTTGAAGTTTTCTATTAAATACACATACATTTAGTTAAAAATAACATACATGTTCTTATCATTTTAATTAATTGTATCTTACAATAAATTTGAAAATTAATATTAAAGGAAATGTAGCAAGTGGATTGGTTGTGTATGCAATTATTGATTTTTAAAAAAATGCATCATTAAGTGTTCTAGTATAGTGGTAATACATGTGAACTCAAAAACATTGGTACATGGAGATCACAGGTTTGAATCCATGGAAGTAATTTTTTTTTAACACTAACATGATTGTAATAAATTAATAAATAGGTGAAAAGGCCATGTTGGCCTAAAATATATATAATTAGCATAATAACCGTGCCTTGCACGAGCTTTTTTCTAGCACTGTGTGTGTCTAAGAATGTAGTTAACATAGTTGAGAGTACCAATTTGTTTGTTTACTCAGATAAGAAAGATGAAAACCATTTACTACCGGGATTTTTAAAACAACCACCAACTCAATAGTACAATACCACAACAGCAGCTCCTCACACAATTCCTATCCATTGAAAAATTTAGCTCAAACAACTTTTCTATGGCTTTTATAAATCTCAACTACAGTACGCAAAATACATAAAATTTATTGACAAAAAACACATGTGATACTAATATTCCGCCAGTAACATCCATGTCTCTGTTTTTTAAACTTAAAATCAACCATTTAAAAGCTATCGGAAAGTGTCTTCTTGATCGGCAAGCATCAACCTTTTGCATTGATAATGTAGACCTTCTCAAAATTCATTAAGTCATAAATTAATGCAACTCTAGTTTGTCGTCAAAGAGGGCTCCCCTTCTTTTACTTTCATTTGCATAAATATACATATAAACCTGAACAATTATAAAACTGCCATAACATAAGAAAAATTAATCACGGTTTGTAAACTTCAATATTCATATTGGATGCATTGTCCAAAGTCCATAAATATGGCAATAGGTATGCATTTATATATATATGATCTGATTCAAATGAGAACCACTTTCTAAAAGAGAACCGGAGAACCATTAGATCCTACTGCAGAACCTATTTTATTTCGTAATAAAAATATAGTGTTCTGCTACTGAATATCAAAGTTATGCACATGAAATAAAATTTTTACAACTGAACTTGCTTCTTCTACAAAATTCTACAACCGAACTTACTTACCATTGAGTTTCACTGCAAATCTTTTTTATTTCGTACTAAAAATATAGTGTTTTGCTACTGAATTTCAAAATTATGCACATGAAATTAAAAGTTCTACAACAGAACTTGCTTTTTCTACAAAGTTCTATAAATGAACTTACTTTTTAAAAAAAACATTCTGCTGCTGAACTTAAAAGTCTGAATTTAAAGTTATGCACATGAAATTAAAATTTCTACAAATAAACTTGCTTCTTCTACAAAATTCTACAACTGAACTTACCATTGAGTTCTATTGCAAAATCTATTTTGTTTCATACTAAAAATATAATTTTTTTGCTACTGAACTTCAAAGTTATGCACATAAAATTAAAAGTTCTACAACCAAACTTGCTTTTTTTACAAAATTCTACGTCTGAACTTACCTTTTTCAACAAACATTCTACTGCTGAACTTAAAAGTTATGCATCTGAATTTTGAAGTCAAACACATGAATTCTAAAGTTCTGTTACTGAACTTATTAGAGTTCTCAGGTTCTCCGATGTGAGTGGTTCTCCATAGAGCGTGATATATATATATATATATATATATATATATATATATATATATATATATATATATATATATATATATATATATATACTATATTTGCATCCAACACAACATGTTACGTTACAAAGAACAACATTGTCAGTTATGGATAAAATATATACAGCTCCAAATTTTTTATTTTAATTTTTACATGAATATATAGTTGAATTGAAGGGTTCATGTAAGCATGCATCAAAATTATAAGCTAAGCTAGTTTAATATACAGATGTTTTCATGCCCCGACTTCCAATTTTTATTACAGATATTAGTACATGTTCAGAATCATATTAAACGAGTTAAAAAATTAGTTTTGTGAGCATCTTTAGTAACATGAAAAGTGATAAAGTATGGGGAGAATAGAGAAAACTAGTATTTATTATAATGAAAACTTGTTCTCAATTACAATAGAAGAGGGGCTTATATAGCCAACATCCAACAAAATTATCCTAACAAGGAAACCAACATAATAATAGAATTATCCAATAATACGTTAATATTATATATGTTAACATCCCCCCTCAAATTCACGATGGGAAATCGAGAGTTTGTCAACAAGAAATTGAGCCACGTATCATCATGAATCCAAACGAGTCCAACACTTCCAAACGAAACCAATACTTCCAAACGTATCAAAAGATGTCAACCAATAATGAACTGAAACAATTTCAAAATTCACACAAATCTGCAACCAAGGAACAAGAAAGAAAGATCCAAACGAACTGCAGCCATAAAAAACAATACCAATACTGAAACCAAAATCGAACACAGTAACCAATCTAAACCAACTCCAAATCCAAACCAAATCTAAAAACAAGAATCGAATCCAAATAGTAAACAAATCCAACCAAATAACTTTATCCAATCTAACCAGCAAATTTGTGTGCAAACTAATATCCAACCAAGACCAAAATCGAATCTAAATCCATATCCAAATTATAACCGAGAAACCAATTTATAATCCTAAACCAGAAGAGAGAAAAAGAGAGAAGAAAGGGTAAAGAAACAATCCTATGACCTAAACAAATATATAGAGAAAGAGAGAGGGAGTCTAAAACCTTAATGTGTCAGAGGAAGGCCCCAACGGGATCTTATGCTACAACATATATTATTTAACAGTCCCCCTCAATCGTACGATACGTTCGCTACAATTGACAAATGACAAACAGATAATGAATACATGAAGGAGACGGACAACAAATAATGAATTAAATAAATGGGGGGTAGAGGGACTCGAACATGAGACCCCTCCTAAGTCGAACTCTATATACCATGTTAAGTAACCAACTCATTTAAAACCTTAAGGTGTCAGAGGAAGGCCCCAACAGGATCTTATGCTACAACATATATTATTTAACAAAAAGCAAACGTTATGTTAGGATTTATTTCGTAGATAATAATTTCTTAAAATAATTGATGGATCGTATAGTGTTGCACGGTTCGTGGATCATTCAGGTACGTGGTACGAGTACGGGTACGTAGAACGTTAGTTATCATGAATCGGGTATGAAGACTCGCGAATCGGGTACGCGGGTCAAAATAAGGAACCTTTTGATAATAATCTTTCATTAAAAATTATACATAAATACTAAAAAAAATTCAAAAATAAAATATGTCCAAAATACTTAAATTTTCAAAATGTAAATATCTGATGCAATACAATAATCAAACCCAAGATGTCGGAACTCCAACTTCTGAAACATGATTAAAATTTCAAAATAAACTTGCAACATAACTGATTCTTCACTCCTCAGTCCTCCTAATTAACATCTTCAAGTCTCACAGCAAAATCTTCTAACAAAGTATTTTTCGGATTAATATCACACTTCCTTGTTGGTCCTTTTTTGTAACTCTTAGAGCAGCGAGATAAAAGGCGAATGTTTGAGTGGATGAAAACCAATTTATCTGCCCTTGTAGGATTCAACTTATTTCTTTTTACAATATGAATATAATTATGGGCTCTAAACTCTTTTAGTAAATGAGTTACTAATGGGATGTGATAGAACTTTCAATAGAACTTTCAGTGCAATTTCAGCTAGCTCCAGAGTTTCTAAACCATAAGTGGACCACCATGAAATCGGATTCATTGTCACTGCATCAGTTCTAGCTGCTGGTGACCCAAATAGTCCTTTCGATTGAAATCTAGAGAGTTGTTGACGCAATAACTTTCTTTCATTGTTTGTCTTCGCCTATCAGGTCAAATGCATCCACAACCTCTGTAACAACCTCCAAATCTTGATTAGGATGATGCCTAGTAATACCACCTGGAGCTTCCACTCATAAGTAACTCACATCATAAAAATACCACATGGAGCTTCCACTTTCAAGTAACTTGCATCATAAAAATGAGGATTAAGACAAAACCCCAAACAATTAGGAAAATTCATTTTCTCCCAATGGTTCAATAAAATTTCTTGCATTTGTTGATAATCACTAACATGATGGTTATTTTTCATCTCATCAGTAATTTCACCTAGCATACACTTTGCTAGTCTTCTCAACAAAATATAATGCGATGCAAATCTAGTTTTAGCTACTTTTAGCAACTCACGTTTAGAATTTGCTCTAAATAATGGAAGGGCAGTTCCAAGATTTTTGATAAATTTAACATCTTTTGCCCTTGTATGTGCATCTTCAATCCAACTAAACTCGATAACAAAATCCTTAAAGATTAGATTAAGGGTATGAACTACGCATGGTGACCAAAAAATATGCTTGTGTACCTTTTGAATTTCTTTGCCTGGTAGTTTACAACTTGCAGCATTATCAGTTACAACCTGGAGAACATTTGATGGTTCAATTTCTTCCACGACTTTAAGCAAAAAAGTTGCTGTTATTTTTCCAGACTTATCTATGCCTGAAAAGAAACAAGTCAGATTATTTTAAAAAAAATAAACAGGATCATATATGAGTTGTAATGCATAATTGCATACTTTCAAAATTTTCAACATATAGAAATATTGAACCACGACTGTTTGCAACATTGACATTAATCAGTGGTTTTTGTTTTATGTTTGTCCAACCATCCGACATGATAGAGATTCCATTAACAAACCAGGTGTCTTTCATCGGGGCTACATTTTTTTCGATATCTCTTTTACACTCATTGAGTAGCGTCATTTTGACTTTGTCATACGAGGGAGGTTTGTAATCTTTGGGAGCATGGTTGACTCCTTTGATCATTGCAATAAAATCAGGACTTCTTAGTACATTGAAAGGTATGCCATTAGCACATAAAGCTATCTCTACAAGCAAATCAATTGAATGACGTTCCATCAGTTTAAATAAGTCTGCTATGGATTTTTCATTTGGAGAAGCATTTTGTGAATTGTTGATGGTGGATCTTATCAAGGAGGGAGAGACACTTTCTCTTCAGCATCTTCAACCATTTTTCTGATTCTTCGTAATTGAACTCAATTTTTCATCAATACAGGACACCGTTGGATTTTTCACCAAGTAAATGATAATGTATCCTAGTGTAAGAACTTGTATAAGTTTTCTTACAGTGGTTACAAGTATCTTTTTGCACCTCCTATATTTTTTCCATCAGCTTTGGCATATGTTTCTACTTCAATGAGCAATGGCTTCAATGTTGGGGTTGACTGCTCTTCATCTTCAATTCTGATTCTTTTTACAGTGGGATGTGATTTTTCATCAGATTGGTGGTCTTCATGGAGTTTCTCATGTTTTTGTGTAGGCTGTTGCTCTTTAGCAACATGTTTCGATCGTTTTCTAAAAGTCATTCTTAGGCCTTGGAATATAGAACAATTATATTTGTTTGAGGTTACACAAAAAATGGGTTTTATATCAAAGTGGCCACTCGTTGCACCAAAATGTCTCACTTAGGCCACCATTCTCAACGGGATCTCATTTGAACCACTAAACTAAGAAAATATATCATTTGCCCCCCCTGCATTCACAAAAATAATACAATTTATGGTGGCCTAAGTGATATACAGGAGGGACAAATAATATGTTTTCTTAGTTTAGTGGTTTAAATGAGACCCCGTTGGGAACGGTGGCCTAATTGAGACATTTTGGTGCAACGAGTGGCCACTTTGATATAAAACCCATGTGTTAATATGATCTGCTTTATAGAATACAACAGGGAGATAATTAAGTAATTTATAATTAAAGATTGCCTTGAAAATGATAAAAGATAGTGCAAGATTATGTGAATCTGACGGTTGATTTGTACATTTTTTGTTATCAATATTTTTTGAATTATTTTAATATCATTGTAAATTATATATACTAGTTTGTATCCCGTGCGATACACGAGTTTTTTTATGTTGTAAATTTTATTTTATATTACAATTATGTTATTATGTAATCATTTTTTCAATTTTTTTTAAAATTTAATGTTTAAAACTTATATTATAAAATTTTAAATTAAATATGTTGTTAATGGGATTTAAACCTTGAATCTTTAGTAAAGTAATTTAATCATATAATATAACTTATCATTATATCTAACTGTTCTTATTTATTACTAAAAATATTCGTTGTATGGTCTATCTGTTGAAACAAGATACAAACAATGACACTTGTGTTTCCTTATTATAAACGACGTATACGGATTTTAATATATTTTATTAATGATTGAAATTTGGAAGATGTTGTGTGATTTTTTTTCGCGAATTTTTTTTAAGGAGCTACTAGTGGAAGTTTCGTGGTATTAGCCGCTTCACGAAAAATTATAGCTGAGTGGTAATTTTTATTTTAAATCTGCACCATCAAATAATTGATCAATGGCTAAGAAGCTAAATGTTATGTAACAGTCTCTGATAATCGATTATCAGGAACCAGGACCCATATTAAAAATTATTAAAAGTAAATAACATAATAACACATGATTTTGTAATAATTTTTTCAAATATTTCTATAACAATTTTAGAATTATACAATGTTTGTATAGTCATTTGGTAATAGAGCTGTAAACGAACCGAATTGTTCGTTAAGCTCGGTTCGTTCGTCCGTGTTCGAGTTCGGTTAGCTAGTCCGATAAGCTTACCGAACTCGAGTTCGAACAAGAAAATATGTTCGGTAAGGTCACCGAACATTGTTCGGTTCGTTAAGATTTCGTCCGAGTTCGTTAAGAGTTCGGTGAGTTCGACAAAAATAATAATATTTACAATTTTTCTTTATATTTTTATTTTTCAAATTATTATATTTATTTGTTATACAATATTATATATATAATTAACGAACTGTTCGTGTTTGGTTCGGTATGTTCGTGAACAGTTCGTGTTCGGTTCATTACCGAACTCGAGTTCGGACAAGAAAAATTGTCCGATAAGCTTACCGAACATTGTTCGGTTCGTTAAGAATTTGTTCGTGCTCGTTAAAAGTTCGTCCGAGTTCATCCGAGTTCGGTTCGTTTACAGCTCTGTTTGGTAATATCACACATTATCATCGTAAAATATATATTTTTTATTTTCTTTTTTATTTTCTTAAATAAAATACATTCTTTTCAAAATGTGTAATTTAATCCGTTCAGAGTCAAACTAGCTGATCCATCAATAAATTTTTGTTTGGGTTAATATTCATTGATGATGGATGGTATGTCAAAATATACAACTTAATTCATGCAAAGTAATCTTGGAAATATGTTTAATAACAATAAGATATATGTATAAGTTTGTCGGGTCTTAAATTCGAAAAAAGCGAAATGAACTTGTTCTTAAAGCGGGGTTTCCTCAAAATAAAACCTTTAATGAAAATAAAAACACTTCATCGGAATAATTTTTTATTGAAGTAAACTTTCATTAAAAATTATCCCGATAAAATTTTCATCGTGAATAGTCCAGAACAATTAGTACATTTAGAAAACTCAATTACGCCTCTATTCCAATACTTGTTGGACTATGTATATAAATAGGTTTACTTGAAATAATTTGAAAATCCAGAATATGCGTGTAATTGAACAATGATTTTTTAGCTCAATTGCAACTCTATTTTTTTAATTGTTGAACTATATTATAAGCAGGATTACTTGAATATTTGTTGTCTATGCCTTGAATTTTAAGATCTTTGTTACACCATATATGTAAATTCTTTGTTCCACTGTTTATAAATAAGCAACAACTTAAGGCTATCTATTGAAGGGGGAGCTTCCTGAATAACAGAATATACGTACGTAATAACAGAATATACATACGTAGTACTGTAGTAGACATATCTTCAGCAAATATCTGTTTTCTTTCATTTTCATCTTCCATTCTTCGTGAGGGTAGACAAAGTCATCATGTACCTAATACGCTTTTGAACAGTGCAACAAAATACCAAAGCAATCCTTTTGATATAAGAAAAGATAGCATAAGCTAAATTGAACATTGTCATCTATTGATTCAGGGACAAGGGCTTCTTCGTGATCAAAGATAAAAAAATCTGGAAATTTCACCTAGCCACTTTTGTGTAAAATAACCTAACTATTTGTTGCAACATCACATTTTGGTACATTTGAGTCATTAAATGATGTTATTTGGGATATTAATCATGTGTGTTAAAGCCTATTGTAGTACATATTGTAAAGCTTTTACTTGAAAACACTATAAGAAAATGCAGTCAACTTTAAATTTAAATTTTGGTATAATTTGAATATTCACATGAGTTTGGTGGTTAAGATTTTTTGTTTTTACTACTTTTTAGGTTGTGCTTAAACTTGAATATATGTGATTTCTTGCTTATATAGGTCATGTTCCATTATTCATTAGCTTGTAATGTAAGTGAGATTTTTTTAAGTGATGTTAAAAAAAACTTTAAGTGAGATTTTTTTTATCATTTAATCTATAGTTATATACGTAGAGTCCCCTTCTAGAGAGGACCTCCTTATTTATACTATACTATAATAAGCGAAATGGGGTATAATTTGTAGTTTGGTTAACCCCTTATTTTTGTTTATCCCCTCTTTTTTGGTTATCCCACATTCACAATCGTTAGATCTTCAGCTCAAATAGATCACGACCGTAAGATACAACAATACTAAAAAGTTGTTATATATAGAGGTCTAAGGTTCGATTCCCGCCAACAACATAGTAATTTATATTTAATACTAACTATTATTATATACAAATATGCAATGTTCGAATTCTTCCAATAACATATTAAAAGTAATATTTATAATATTATTACACTAAACCATAAACAAATTATAAAAAATTAAAAGTAACCCGTGCTTTGCACGGATTATAAGCTAGTATAGAGAATATGAGAGAACCATATATTTTTTTGATTCTACAACAGAACCACTTTTTTTTTAATTTTTTTTTCCCAAAAAAAAAAATCGACATCGCCACGTCACTGCTGACGTGGCAATGCCACATCACCAATGCTGACGTGGCGGTGACATGTAACAGTGCCACGTCAGCTGCCACGTCACCACTGCTGACGTGGCAGTGCCACGTCATTATTGATGACGTGGCACTGCCACATCAGCAACGATGACGTGGCAGTTGACGTCAACACTGCCACGTCATCAGTAGTTCTGTTACAGAATCAGGTTTTTTTTATAGAACCAAAAAAATTGATCTTTTTCTATATAACCAAAAATTAAAACTTTGATTTTACTATAGAATCATATAAAATTAGTAATTCTCTCATATTCTGTATATAAGGAGGTGCTCTCTAGAATAATGGCCTATATACGTAAATGTATCATTTGACATTTGTGAGATTCCAATTCGAGGACGCATAGCATGATCTATTATTTTAAGTGAAAAGTTTATTAATCGTGAATATGATACATCATCATTTAATATAAATTTTGGGAAATTTTTTGAATTTTCCAACATTTTTCAATATTTATATAGATGTTTTAAAAAAATTCAATCTAAAATAAATATTTTATATTACTCATCACATTAGATCAAAAAGTAGACCTAGATAAATCCCTTAATTCAAGAATTCCCATGAACTAATCCTATATAACAGATAAGAAATTTAAATGATTCTAAATAAATTACAAAAACTTAAAATTAAGAGTTTCAAAAAAAACCTAAAATTAATTATAATTATTTTAATAATTATAATAATATACTATATTATATAATTATTTTAATAATTATAAATTAATTATAATTATTTTAATACTATATTATAATAATTATAATAATTTATTCTTACGTAATTATACATAAATCCAAGAAAATAAAACAGCAGTACAGTCACTCCTTTCTTATCAGGTCCCCAACATGACTAGTAAATTAGAAACCCACCTGACCGTGACCCTCTACTTGAACTGTGCTTTTCCCCCATTAAACCCTAACATATACACACAAATTCCCTGTATCTATCTATATCCCCAATCCATCTCTACCCAAATCCCATGGATCCTCGCCGAGCTTCATCACGCACGGTGATAGATCCCAAGGTCCGACAAGTGGGGTTTTTCACACCAGGGGCCCCACCTGACACAACAACACCAACATTACCAACAACAACAACAACAACCACCTTAACATCTCCAGTTGTGTCTCCTTCAGGTAACTCTATTATGTCTCCTGTAATGATTCCACCGCCTACTCACTTTTCAGACAATAATAATAATAATAATAATATTAGTAGTAGTTATTCAGTTGGTGGGGGTGGGATTGGGGTTGAGTCTGTTGCTGTTGGGAGTAGCTATAATCCAGCTAGTGAGTTTTCGGGTTCGAAAGGAGAGTTTTTCGACAAAGGTGTGGCCTCTTCGTTGCCTGTTGGTGGGTTTGAGATGCCACACAAGGTTAGCAAGGGGAGTGGTGGTGTTGTTGCAAGTAGTCTTATGACTGTGTCAATGCTCAGCAGTTCGAATCATTTACTCGGTGAGCTGCCTATTTATTTCTATTTGTGTTTTTATATATGATTAGATGGACATTTGTGTAGATATTGGTGTTACAGCCTCCTTTTGTCTGCTTGTTTATAATTTCCTGATATTATATTTTCCAGGCGTTTGATTCGCTTTGGAAAGTGTTTTCTAAATTCTTTCACGCGGTCATATATATTTTAGTAAAATAACTGATGAGACGAAAATCTCTTTTAAAAATGTTGTATATTTTAGGGAACTGACTCCCCCTTTCGAAAGAGGTCCAGATGGCAAACAAACGGAGTCTTAGACTCTTAGTTATTTCCGAGAACATTGCTTTTGATTTTAATTTTGTGATGCTTCTGCTGTTATTATTACTGTTTATAGTGCTAATTATGTCTCGTTTGTCACATCTTTGTTTCAGCTGAGAATCTACAGTATAGAATTTTCATCTTCTGCACTTTCTTTTAGTTTGACAAGAGCAGAGTTTAGTCAGAAATTTTCTTTCAAGGTTGTCTTTCTTAGCTCCCCAAGTAGTGTAATATTCATTTGAAACACTTTGACCCGTGTACAAAGGCCAAAAGGTTTCTTTTAGTAGTTTTATTTTGTCATTACATAAGTCTTTGATTCAATTCTTTCTCTGTCAATTCATATATTCAAAAAGGAAGGATCTGTTTTGGATTCACCCAAACTGGTATTAGGAACTTGATATAGGATTGTGTTGTAGTCAGTCTTACAGCTTCATATGCAAAATTCGATATGCCCAGTAGTAGGGTCTGTCCGTATCCGACTTTAGATGTAAAAGTAGGATACATGCCGCTTCTGGTCATCTCTTCCACTAGGTCATGGTCTTTAGTTTTAATAAATGGATATATCTCTATATGTGTTATATAAAGAAAATAATAAGGATGAGGATATAATTTGACTTCCACTTCCCTAGACAACTAATAATTATTGTACTGTGTTACGTGTGCAATATTTTTTCAAATTGACAAAGTCAGGTTGTGCTGGAAGAAAAATACAAATATGTCACTGTTTAGCGTTACCTACTTCATATGCTTTCTGTTCCATGTGTCAACGTGAACGGTAAGTTATCTCTTCAAACAAGAGAATCATTGCAACCTTTTATTGTTATGCGGCTTAATACATGTTTCATAAATAGGGAAAGTCCAATTTTTTTCCAAAAGAAAATTGGATTATTTATTTATTTATATAGTTACTGCAGTGGTCTATGGCCATTGTAATGCATGTAACCGTAAAAGCAATGCATAGTCATTAAGACCTAAGGAATTTTCATTAAAGGGATTATCCTAGTATGTTACTAAAATCAGCCTCCGCCATGCTAAACACATGCAGAGATATTTGGCAGTAGTGCAAGTACAATTGAAATATCAGTAGACACTTAGATTAAAGTTAGCATTATTATGTGAAGATTATAAAAAGTAAAGTGAGGAAAAGATGTTATACAAGTACTTTGACATGCCATGATAGATAGTGATGATTGATTGTTTAGTAAAATCTAAATTTGTAGCCAAAGACTGGATCTGTGAATCACCACCCTTACTAAGATATTGACATTAAGTTAACTAAAATCAAGTAGAGGAAGGGGCCCTGGGGGAGGGGGATGTGATTCAGGAAGTTGAAATGGTCATTACATAATATATCTGGAAATAGAAAGATATGCCATCTAATGGTAGAGGTGTAGAGCCATAGAGAGGAAAAATTGTGCTTTTAATGAAGACACTGCGTAGATAGAAATCGTGTTGGGAGTTTTGTAGCACAGTCGATGTTGCAATGCCATAAAGTTTTCTCTAATATGGTATGATCATTACCTTACATTGAATACTCTTATCTAATCTCACAGTAGACTTAAATATTATATATGTGATCAAACTATCCCCTTTTATCTTGATTTTACTAGCCACGAGGCAACAACTTTGGTCGTATAATGAAAATTAATAGAAAATTGAGGTTATATACAAGACATTATGCCCAGTAGGAGAAACCATTGTCTTTTTTCCAATCCCCGTTATTTTGCCATTCATCATTATCATTCATCAAATATGACCAGCCTTATGGATTCATGGGTGACCTATATAATTTATTAGGTTGATCCATATACTTGAACTATCAAACTTTGTGGTTGACACTGTTCCACATATTAAAATGGGCTATTTATTATCCTTTTCACTTCCATGATTATGAATGATAAAAATTGTGTTAGAACCCTGTATCTATTAAACTCTGAAGCTATAATCAATCCTTTGTTCTTACTAGAAACTTAACTTGACATTGATGCCGAGGATGTGATGGAATCTAGTCCAATTGAACAAAGCAGTGCTGAATTTTTAGTAAACTATGATAGAAAATAATTAGTCTGGTATTATTGATCCCTTCATCCAAACATAACTTTTGGATTTTACTTTTAGCACACTATTCTATGATTTCATAATTGACCAAGCACATTAGATACAGTTGAAATTCATTGCATGAACTACTGTTTATAATTACTTTACATTTGCCAACTGCACGTGGTCCATGTAAAAAGCTATTATAAATTGTAATCTCATGTATACATGCATGTGTACCTGTACCATTCTATTTAACAAAAGAAGCTATGTATAAAGAAACTGTAACGCTATTGGCACTGAAAGACGTAAACTAGTTCCATTGTATTTGTTATACACTCACTATGCAGATTATAAAATGAGTGCAAGCATTTTAAAGCTTATGACAAAAATCATTTTCAACTCTTTACATCACTGGGAACCAATCTAGTGCCTATCAATGTATTAAATGAGCCTTAAATTTGTAGGATAACTTTGAAAAGCAAATTAGACACCAAGTATAAATATAGAGTTTAATAAGCTAATTGATTGAGGATTCATCCCAAACTAGCTGAGATAGGATAGAAGATATTATTATGTAATAGCAAACTAAAATCATGTTGAAATTATGGATGTTCACTTTCTGACAACGTGCAAGCAAGTTGGGCCTAAATGTAATGTTTGATTTAATAATTTTTTTAGTTAGATTTGTTACTTGGGTTTTTCATCATCTTTTTATCTGCATATTTAGTTAATAATATGACATTGGACCATGAACTTTATCTTCAATCTAGGAAGAAAAATTAAGCTGCATTGACTGAAGATTACTGACTTCACTTGCAGAAAGGGGTGGACTTTCTACTGGAGCTCAAAATGAAAGCTCTGCAAGTTTGAAGCCTTTGAAGGAGAAAAGTTCAAAGGCTGAAAGGCGTGCTGCTCAGGAGGCTGACCGAGCAGCAAAAGGTGCTGCGAAGTCTTTGAAGGGGACAAGTTCAAAGGCTGAAAGGCGTGCTATTCAGGAGGCTGAACGAGCAGCAAAAGCTGCTGCAAAAGGTACTTATAATGGAAGAGAAAATAATTATTGTACCTACTGACATGTTTTATTTTATGTAGTAAGAGATGCTGGCAGTTATTTGTTTTGTTTTGTTTGTTTTTAAACCAGTGATTTTGGTAGCTTTAGAGCAAGAGAGGTCAGTAATGGGAGACTGCGCTCTATATGCTAAAGCAATGCCCTATCTCATCCCTCTAATCAGTTGGAAGCACAATTCCATCGCTATCAACATAGTCTACTATAAAAATTTAGGACTGGAAAGGCATAAAGCTACGAAAAGGAGATTATATATTACGCTCACATATTTGCTTTGACATTGTGATGATCATACTGAAACACTGGGACCTAATGGTTATGTTTCACATGTGTATGGAATCAGGCTTAAAGGATAACTATTTAACCACTCAATTAGTGTCCATTACTCCATTCCACATTTGATGCCTACCTCAGCTATTACTAACAAGTGCATGCTTGTGAGTTGTGAGTGTGCATGCAAGATGTGTTGTTTGCACTTTGCCTGTACGAGTTGCTGTCTTCTTGTTTTTTTGTCCCCATAGAAATTGTGTCCTTATTTAAATTCTGGATCCAGTGTGTGCAGGTGAGCGGTATTGGATGAGTCTTTAACTTTACTGGTATATATGTTCTTTTGAGTAGGCTGAAACCAAATAAGTTGAAACGCTGGTATTGTATACTTGATAGTTTGGATGGGGTGCACATGACAAACTTTGTGCAGAATGAGGGGAATATTGTCTAAACCATTGTCTAGAATCAGACATCTTGTTAATGGTAGAGAAAGTATACTTTTCTAGAATAAGTGGCTGAGATATGTGTCAAATAAGTATCATGTGGCAGATAATGTGTTATCTCACAGGAAACACGTTTAATTATCAATATCTAGAAGAACAAAATGAAAGAACTGCGGCTTTTTCCAGAAGGGTCATCGCCTTTTGGCAAGACTCTTACGCAGAAGCTTGGAAACAGCTGTACCTTGAGGTTATAGTTCTTCTGGCCACCTATATTGTCATCCTTATTGCTTAAAATGGATTTAATATCCATTTAATTTTTTCAATACCTTTTTAGTTATATATTTCTACAGATTATTGTTCACGTTTCTGTAGAGAAAACGAAACAAGTCTTTTTCTTCCGATATGTTGATGTAGGATGTATCAACCGAATATTCAACTTTTTGAAAGTCTTTGTAATAAACCGGTTTCTAGAAATTAGATAATCTGCAATACGGTTGCAAGTTTTAGCTGTTATAAATATTGCTATCAAATAACCACCCTGTATTCTGTGATCATTTGCACTGTTTTGACAATTTGATTTAAATATAAAACAAGCTGAAGGAAAGAAGGCACCTGCGTCTCCTGGTGTTGCAGCTCCAGCAAATGTGAAAGCCCCCAAAGCTGCTTCACAAAAAAAAGATAGCTCTTCAATTGCGGCAAGTGAGAAAAGGGGAGGTGATCGTGTACCAGATAAAGATAGGAAGAAAGAAGTCCCTCATCCACGCTTGCAGTTTGATGATGAGAGTAGAGTGGAGAAGGCTAAAAAGCGTGCTGTGGTTAAACAAAGAGAGGCAAGGAATCGAGTTGAACTGTTTCGGCATCTGCCTCAGTATGAACATGGTACACGACTTCCTGATCTGGAGTCCAAATTTTTCCACCTTGATCCAGTTCACCCTGCTGTTTATAAGGTACTTGAACAGGAACTATATTACAGTTTAACTTCTTCCCCCACATGCATATCAGTAACTTGTTCACACAATAGGTTAGGGTAATACTGAGACAGTAAGAGAGCTTAGGAAATACAAGAATAATCATTACTTTTTACCTAGAAACTTTAATTCATTTGTCGAATAATTAACAATAGAGTAGAGTCTAAAATAAAATGGAACAAGAGATTGTTAAACCAGCACTCCATTTGTCCTAAGATATGCGGATCACATTCCTCTATGCAAACATATAGCGATATGACATTAAATCTATAACTTATGCTAAAAAATTGAAGCCTTATATTTTTCTAGAATTGATTCTACAAGCCATATCTTCCTTTCACGGGCATTTATCTAGCAACTCTTCTGCATTCTTTGTCAGGTTGGGATAAGGTATTTAGCTGGAGACATATCTGGTGGCAATGCACGCTGCATTGCAATGCTTCAAGCATTCCAAGAATCGATAAAAAGCTATTCAACACCAGTGGAAAAAGCTCTTAACAGAGATTTAACTGCAAAAATTAATTGTTATGTTTCTTTTTTAATAGAATGCAGACCCATTTCGATCAGCATGGGTAATGCAATTAAGTTTGTAAAAGCCAGAATTGCAAACTTACCTTTGACTCTTTCTGAGACAGAAGCTAAAGCAACTCTTCTGTCTGATATTGATCGCTTTATAAACGAGAAAATTATACTGGCTGATCAGGTGATAGTTAATTATGCTGTAACAAAAGTTAGGGATGGAGATGTGCTCCTAACATACGGATCATCATCTGCTGTGGAAATGATACTGCTACATGCACATGAGCTTGGCAAACACTTTCGTGTTGTAATAGTAGATTCACGTCCAAAGCTTGAGGGACGACTCTTACTTCGTAGGTTGGTAGGGAAGGGTCTCAACTGTACTTACACTCATATTAATGCTGTTTCCTACATCATGCATGAAGTTACTCGAGTTTTGTTGGGGGCCTCATCCGTGTTATCCAATGGAACTGTTTACTCAAGGGTGGGGACTGCATCTGTTGCTATGGTTGCTCATGCATTCCGTGTTCCAGTCTTAGTATGTTGTGAAGCATATAAATTTCATGAACGAGTTCAGCTGGATTCAATTTGCTCCAATGAACTGGGTATGTCTATTTGGGGTTTAATACCGTATTATATGTAACATGTTGCTCGGTTGCAAGCTTGATTGTTCTACAAATTGTTTTACGATCTGTAGGTGATCCTGATGCCATTTCGAACGTTTATGGTAGAGATGACCTCAATCATCTGAAGGATTGGGCTAAAAGTGAAAATCTACAACTTCTTAATCTTATGTAAGAAAGAATTAAGTATGTTTATCTACATTATTTGCCAGTTTTGTAGAGATTATTTTTTGATATATAATAATCTGTTTACATGTCAACAGTTATGATGCAACACCTTCAGATTATGTTTCGATGATCATAACAGACTATGGGATGGTAAGTCTTACCAAGTTTTTCAATGTAATGTAGTTCTTTGATTCCAAGTTTAGTATTTGCTTTTCCTGTTGCTGAATCTATATATTATTAGCTTTGTGCGACTCTAAAATATGTTCCATCTGTTTCCCTCCTCCCCTGTATTTTGCTATGTACCATACAGATCTTTTTAACAAATATTAAATCTTAATGTTTTACAGATACCTCCAACAAGTGTTCCTGTTGTTGTTCGTGAATACCGCAAAGAAAATTTATATTTATGAAGTGGTGGTTTGCAAGTCATTGGAAATATACCAAATTTTGCAGTCATACTGGAGATCCATCCTTTTAGCAACCAAGAATAGACAAGAGGACACATGTTTCAATGTTTTTTACTTGTTTCCATTTCTGAAGTTGCTTTTTTGATCTTTTATAATTCTCTTTTGCCAATGCGACTTTGTGAAGAGTGCGACTTCGTCTCTCCGAACAGTCTTGGGCTCTTGGCCTTGTAGTTGTACTATTTTTGTTCTCGCGGTGGATATTACCTTGTAACGTTGAGCAGTTTTTTTGGTGGAGTATCACCATCTAGTGTCAAGATTTTGTTCTCTCACTTCTGCAGAGTAGCCTGGTTTAGTATGGTTGGTTTGAAGAATTTTCACTTTCTCAAGTATTTTGTGCAAGACTGCAAGTAGAAACAGCAAGATGTAGGTGTAGACTCTGAATAATACATGCATACCAAGGAAACAGAGTACCCTCTATATATTTGGAACCTCCTGGTTAGAAGGTTGCAAATACCCACCGTGCAAATTGCAAATTGCAGTGCACAAGGAAAACAGACATCGAGCTAAGCTAAACTATGAGTCAAGCCCATGCACCCATATAAGAAGGCTGGGGATTGTATTGTATTGAAAAGCCTATGGTAAATTGGTAAATACTTAGTACTACTAGTCTATATGTGGACATGTGTCAACAGTAACTACTGTACTCAAATGTACAGAACCAAACACGACACTTTTCTCCACCACCATGATTATAGCCGAGCTTCAGGTTCCATCCTCGCACCCCATACTCTTTGTGTACCAAAGAGTATAAGGAAATTATAAGGAAAATCAACACCTCGGAAATTATCAGGCAAGTACGCGTAACTCGAAAAATTACCAAGATACGTAGTTTTGTTTTTAAATTTCCAGTCGTCCAGATCCACGGTTGAGAAGTGGTATGTTACATATCACATCATTGTCATGTGTCTGACAAAGACCAGCTCCTAATTTTACTATTTTAGGATTTGATCTACACCTTTTGTCACCCATTTTAAACTTGGTCGAACCATTTGACAAATGGCAGAACCATGATTATGAAGCTTACAGCTTTCTTATGTTAAATGTGTAAAATATCAATTGAAGTATTATAAACAGCAGCTAAGTATCTCTTAATGTTCATCATTTGTAAATTTCTTCCAGTACTAACTCTATTAAGTTATTTTACAAACTGAAGGAGCATAAATAAAAATTATGAGGCAACAGCCCCAAAATTCTTTCTTCATAGGCTACTTTTTCTTATAATAAACTTTGTAAATAGACCCGACAAAATAAATTAACTAACTTGATTCACCTATAGTTGATCGGAGAACTTTAAATGTTAATTAGACACTTAGCAGACCCCTATGTTATAAATGAACATACATGTAAATTAATTTGGAGGACATAATTCATTTAAGTAATAGTAATTAATGAAAGGATTATAATGTCATAAAATATGGAGGACATAATTATCATTTTGAATTAATTTGTTCATACAAATCCCTATGTTGTTGTATTATATATATAAAATAGATTCGTTTTTGAGAAAATTTTAGAAGTAAAGTGTTGGATTTTGGATTTAATATGTAATATTATTTTAAGTCTTTCGTAAACTACCAAAATTCAACACTTTACTTTTAAAAAAATTTCAAAAACGAATTTTTAAATTTGAACCCGACCGACCCGACCCAACCCTTCTCAACCCCCAATTCAAATGGTCCTTAAATGTAGGAGTCTCTTGGAGATGCTCTAATCAATGTAAATGTAACTTTCCTAATAATAAAATGAGACCTTCCGTGTATTAATATGCGTCCACAAATGAAATCTCGCCGCATGTCATGGCACTAGTAAAAAAAATTGGGGGAACCTAACACTACTCTTAATTAAATTAGCATTCTACTCGTGCTACGTACCGAACGGTAAAATTTATTAATTAATTAATATAAATATATTATTTTAATCATGATTTACAAAAAAACATAATTTAATTAGAATGTAATTAATTTAAGTACAAAATTACCTATTCGTCAATTTATAACAATTGCATTAATATTAATATTATCGAACAATTATCATAACACTCACACCCCACTGAAACATTCTAAACACCTCTTTATTGCTTTTTCTTTATTTTGTTTTTCATTTGATTTTTCTCATTTTTGAGAATCTTTCTATGAAGTTCATAAGTTTTTTTACTCGTATTTTAAGTTTTATTATTTTGGAAATTCGGTATATTTAAATGTTCAGTATTGTGTGATACGGAACGTGATGTTCTCGTAATAATATGTAGTAAAGACAAATATAAAGTAAACTCTGAATCTCCAAAGATGGAGAAACAAAACTCTAACTCTGAATCTGCGAATGGAGAAACAAAACTCAAACTCTGAATTCACTCCTGAATTCGATTCTCAAAGCTACCGAATAGCCAAAATTTTATTATCAATATCTGTCTCCAAAAGATTACAAGACAATAGTATTTATAGGCTACATAAATAACCTTATTCAGATAGGAATCTAAAAGAAATTCAATATCAGCTAGGAATTTAGCTAATACCTGAACCCAACTAGGAAACCCATCAAAATCCTGATCCAACTTGAAAAATAAAATCCTAAGTGCTTAAAGCAAGAAAAACCCTTTCAAGTGAAAGGTAAAAACTTGCAAGTCAAATATATAATTATATAATAAATAAGTGAATTCTATTTTGTATCGTCCCACAAGACACAGGAAATAGAATATGACTTCCCACCAGAATTAACTTCAAATCCCAAAGCATCAATCATGATCTCCACAGGCTCATACGATGGCACAAGATCAACCACCGTGGTCACGTAAACACTCCCAGACCTTGTTCTTTTAAGAGACTCATCACTCTCCCCTTCTTAAAAAAATTTGTCCTCAAATTCGCATCGTCGATGTACGGAGCTAAATCACCAACATTGAATGTAGAACTTATTCCTCCATACGAATCAGGTAGCTTAATTTTATAGGCACTATCTCCGTATTTCTCTATTATCTTGAAAGGTCCATCAGCTCTAGGCATTAACTTATTTTTCCTCATGTCAGGAAACCTCTCCTTTCTTAGATTAAGCCAAACCAAATCGCCAGGATTGAACACAACTTGTTGTCTCTTCTTATTGGCACGTTCCTTGTATCTAGTATTCATCTTTTCAATTTGCGTTTTAACTTGATCACAAGTTCTAAAGAAGGCTTCTTGACGTTTCTTAGCATCAAAATTCAGGATATCTTTTTTTGCAATAGGAATTAAATCAACAGGAACGTATGGATTTATACCATATATTACCTCAAATGGTGACACTCTTGTTGTAGACGAGGATGTCCTGTTATATGCGAATTCAGCATGTGCCAATTTGATGTCCCAGTCCTTTGTAGTTTTACTCACCAGCCCTCTCAATAATGTCCCAAAAGTTCTATTAGTAACCTCGGTTTGACCATCTGTCTGTGGATGATGTGAAGTACTAAATAGTAACTTTGTTCCTACAAATTTCCATAGGGTCTTCCAAAAATAACTCAAAAATTTAGTATCCCTATCCGACACTATACTTTTAAGGATTCCATGCAATCTCACAATCTCCGTGAAGTACAAATCTGCAATACGACTAGCATCATCCATTTTATGGCAAGAAACAAAGTGAGCCATTTTTGAAAATCTGTCCACTACAACCATAATAGAATCCTAACCCCTAGCAGTACGGGGTAATCCAACAATGAAATCCATACTCACACAATCCCATGGTGCAATAGGAACGGGAAGGGGAGTGTACAAACCCTTATGAAAGTGACTTTTTACTTTTTGGCATGTGGCACATCTCTCTAAAACAGCTTGCACATCTCTTAACATCTTAGGCCAATAGAAGTGCTCAGAAAGTAAGTCGCATGTTTTGTGTATTCCAAAATGACCAGCAATACCACCACCATGTACTTCTCGAATTAATAATTCTCTAACTCCACACTTCGGTACACACAGTTTGTTTCCTCTAAAAAGAAAACCATCTTGTAGCACATACGAATCAGTCGGCGTCGCAAAAATAGAAGAGAAATCAGGGTCAGTCACATACAACTCCTTCAAATGTTCAAATCCCAAAATTCTTGCATCCAAAATTGTAAGCATATAATGTCTCCGAGATAAGGCATCTGCAACAACATTACTTTTCCCATCCTTATACTTGGAAGAAAATGTAAAGGATTTCAGAAATTCAACCCATTTTGCATGTCTTACACTTAACTTTTGTTGCCCATGAATGTGCTTCAAACTCTCATGATCGGAATGTAAAACAAATGGTGAAGGACGCAAATAATGTGCCCAATGAGCCACAACACATACAATCGCATAAAACTCCTTATCATATGTCGAGTAATTAAGTTTAGCACCATTTAACTTCTCACTAAAGAATGCAATAGGCCTTCTTTCTTGCAAAAGAACAGCACCTATACCAAGACCACTAGCATCAGTCTCTACTTCGAATACTTTGTTAAAATCTGGTAAAGCAAGTACAGGTGTCTTACAAAGAAGATTCTTAATTTCCTCAAATGCATTATTTGCACTAGAATTCCACTCAAATTCTTTTTTCTTCATCAGCTCAGTAAGTGGTGCAGTCACAATGCTGAAATTTCGAATGAACCGTCTATAAAATGAGGCCAAGCCATGAAAACTTCGAACATCATGAGAATTTTTAGGCGTAGGCCAAGTAGAAATAGCATCTACCTTAGATGGATCCACTTTCACGCCATCCCCAGCCACAATATAACCAAGAAAAGTAAGACTAAGTACTAGAAAAGTACATTTCTCCATCTTCCCAAACAATTTTTCTTCTCGAAGAACCATAAAAACTTTTCGCAAGTGTTCTAAATGTTTTTCTCTATTAACACTATACACAAGTATATCATCCAAGTAGACAACAACAAAAGAATTTAGAAAAGATCGTAATACCTCATTCATCAATCTCATAAAGAAACTAGGTGCATTGCAGAGGCCAAATGGTAAAACCATCCACTCATAAAGTCCTTGTTTGGTCTTGAAAGCAGTTTTCCATTCATCCCCATCTCGAATTCTCATTTGGTGATATCCACTCCTCAGGTCAATCTTGGAGAAAATAGTTGACCCATGTAGTTCATCAAGCATGTCATCCAAGCGAGGCATAGGAAATCGATATTTTATGGTGATGTTGTTGATTGCCCTACTATCGATACACATCCTCCAAGTACCATCTTTTTTCGGAACTAGTAACGCGGGTACAACACAAGGACTTTTACTTTCTCGTACATAACCCTTATCGATCAACTCCTGAACTCGTCTTTGCAACTCTTTTGACTCTAAAGAATTACACCTATAAGTTGCCTTGTTGGGTAATGGGGCCCCAGGGACAAGGTCTATTTCGTGCTCAATTCCTCTACGTGGAGGTAATCTCATAGGCAGATCATCAGGAAAAACATCTGCAAATTCATCCATTAGCTTACTTAGTTCCAGGTCTTCAATATGAGGCGAATGCTTTTCAACTTCACGAATGTATAAGACATACCCAATTGCACCATCTTCTATATTCTTTTCAAACTCAGCAGCAGTAATCAACATATTGTCCTTCACAGGTTCATGAACCACTTTAGGAGGAAGTGGTTTCAGTTTAAATATTTTTTTCCCGCACAAAACTGAGTATTCATTCTTTTTACCATGAAACATGGCTTCTCTATCAAACTGCCATGGACGTCCTAACAAAAGTGAACAAGCTGTCATAGGAACCACATCACACCATAGTTCGTCTCTATAATTTCCTATTGAAAAAGTCACAAGTGCTTGCTTCTTGACTCTGATTGGTTCGTTGTCATTCAACCAATTCAACTTATAAGGTTTAGGATGGTCCCGGGTTGGAAGTTTTAGTGCATTCACCATCTTAGAAGATGTCACGTGTACGCAAGAACCAGTGTCCACAATCACATTACAAGTTCGATCTCCAACTGCAGCTCTTGTATGGAATAAGTTCTCCCTTTGTTCTTTTTCTTCTACGGGTGTGCAATCAGTTCTAAGAAGTCTTCTCAAGAGGCCAATGTTTTTCTTCTCTTCCTCCGGCCCAATAGACTCGTGGTTTAGATCATCCCATCTCTCAGAATTATCGTACTCAAAATCTGTTTCTTCCTCATCATCATACTCTTGTCCCTGTTGAGCAGAAAGAGTTCTTTCTCGTTCTTCTTGTTCCTCATAAGCTGTCAACAACATGTACTCTTTCCTAGAAAGGGTAACTTTATTCGTACAGTCCTTTGCAAGGTGTCCTAAGCCTTGAAACCTGAAACACCTTTTCTTTGCTAGCGCAGCTTGCTCAGGACTCACTTGGATCTTTCCTTTTGGCTTATCTTTCTTTGAGAATGCATTGGCCCCACTATAAGAAGTACTCTTATAAGCGCCAGAATTTTCACCCTTGAAAGATGTCTTAGAGAATCCTTTGTAAACTGGTTTTGCTTTTTCTTTCTCTTGCTTCTCAATTCGAAGAGCCAGCTTTGTCACATCATCAAAGAACGTGTAAGGAATAAGTTCGACCTTATTGCCAATAGAAGAATTCAATCCCTTGATATAACGACCGATTTTCATCTCTTCTTCTTCTTTCAAGTCACATAGGATACAAAACCTCTCAAATTCTGTAGTGTATTCAGTCACTAAGGTTTCGTTGTTGGAGTTGATTCAGCTTCAAGTAATTATCTTGTGTGTACTCTCATGGAACAAAACGATTCTTTAATTGCCGTTTCATCTCACTCCAAGTTGTGATTCTAGGAGCCTCTTCCCTCATGAGCTTCATCTTCAAATTGTCAAACCATACAGATGCATATCTTGTTAGCTTCATGTTGGCAATTTTATAAGACTTCGGATTATCAAAACCTTTATAATCAAAGATTTTTTCCATCTGTCTCACCCATTCTAAGAAATCCTCGGCATCACTTGCTCCACTAAATTCCGGTACATCCCACTTCAAGCTTTTATCATCGTCATTGTTGTTAGTGGGTGGAGGGTTTCTTATAAAGCCTGTGCGAAGAGGTGTATTTTCTACCGTAGCAATAACCCCCTCAATCCTCTTGCTTGTAACTTGTAAACCATCAATCCTCTCGTTTGTAACTCGTAAACTTGTCTTGATCTCTGCTTGTTGCTCTGCCATGTAAGCAATTTGCTCACTAATATTTCTAAGAGTTAACTTCAAGAAATCTCCATCCGATCCTTCAAGTTTTAAATCTTCATCCCCTGCCATTAACGTGCAACTGTGTCGTGAACAGTGCTGTGAACAGTGTCGTGAACAGTGTCGATGAACAGTACGCGTGAACAGTAATTTTTTTTTTGCGAAAACTCTAGTTCTCCCAACAATTAAGAAATTGATGGAGGAACCTTGGCTCTTGATACCAAATTGATACGGAACGTGATGTTCTCGTAATAATATGTAGTAAAGACAAATATAAAGTAAACTCTGAATCTCCAAAGATGGAGAAACAAAACTCTAACTCTGAATCTGCGAATGGAGAAACAAAACTCAAACTCTGAATTCACTCCTGAATTCGATTCTCAAAGCTACCGAATAGCCAAAATTTTATTATCAATATCTGTCTCCAAAAGATTACAAGACAATAGTATTTATAGGCTACATAAATAACCTTATTCAGATAGGAATCTAAAAGAAATTCAATATCAGCTAGGAATTTAGCTAATACCTGAACCCAACTAGGAAACCCATCAAAATCCTGATCCAACTTGAAAAATAAAATCCTAAGTGCTTAAAGCAAGAAAAACCCTTTCAAGTGAAAGGTAAAAACTTGCAAGCCAAATATATAATTATATAATAAATAAGTGAATTCTATTTTGTATCGTCCCACAAGACACAGGAAATAGAATATGACTTCCCACCAGAATTAACTTCAAATCCCAAAGCATCAATCATGATCTCCACAGGCTCATACGATGGCACAAGATCAACCACCGTGGTCACGTAAACACTCCCAGACCTTGTTCTTTTAAGAGACTCATCACTCTCCCCTTCTTAAAAAAATTTGTCCTCAAATTCGCATCGTCGATGTACGGAGCTAAATCACCAACATTGAATGTAGAACTTATTCCTCCATACGAATCAGGTAGCTTAATTTTATAGGCACTATCTCCGTATTTCTCTATTATCTTGAAAGGTCCATCAGCTCTAGGCATTAACTTATTTTTCCTCATGTCAGGAAACCTCTCCTTTCTTAGATTAAGCCAAACCAAATCGCCAGGATTGAACACAACTTGTTGTCTCTTCTTATTGGCACGTTCCTTGTATCTAGTATTCATCTTTTCAATTTGCGTTTTAACTTGATCACAAGTTCTAAAGAAGGCTTCTTGACGTTTCTTAGCATCAAAATTCAGGATATCTTTTTTTGCAATAGGAATTAAATCAACAGGAACGTATGGATTTATACCATATATTACCTCAAATGGTGACACTCTTGTTGTAGACGAGGATGTCCTGTTATATGCGAATTCAGCATGTGCCAATTTGATGTCCCAGTCCTTTGTAGTTTTACTCACCAGCCCTCTCAATAATGTCCCAAAAGTTCTATTAGTAACCTCGGTTTGACCATCTGTCTGTGGATGATGTGAAGTACTAAATAGTAACTTTGTTCCTACAAATTTCCATAGGGTCTTCCAAAAATAACTCAAAAATTTAGTATCCCTATCCGACACTATACTTTTAAGGATTCCATGCAATCTCACAATCTCCGTGAAGTACAAATCTGCAATACGACTAGCATCATCCATTTTATGGCAAGAAACAAAGTGAGCCATTTTTGAAAATCTGTCCACTACAACCATAATAGAATCCTAACCCCTAGCAGTACGGGGTAATCCAACAATGAAATCCATACTCACACAATCCCATGGTGCAATAGGAACGGGAAGGGGAGTGTACAAACCCTTATGAAAGTGACTTTTTACTTTTTGGCATGTGGCACATCTCTCTAAAACAGCTTGCACATCTCTTAACATCTTAGGCCAATAGAAGTGCTCAGAAAGTAAGTCGCATGTTTTGTGTATTCCAAAATGACCAGCAATACCACCACCATGTACTTCTCGAATTAATAATTCTCTAACTCCACACTTCGGTACACACAGTTTGTTTCCTCTAAAAAGAAAACCATCTTGTAGCACATACGAATCAGTCGGCGTCGCAAAAATAGAAGAGAAATCAGGGTCAGTCACATACAACTCCTTCAAATGTTCAAATCCCAAAATTCTTGCATCCAAAATTGTAAGCATATAATGTCTCCGAGATAAGGCATCTGCAACAACATTACTTTTCCCATCCTTATACTTGGAAGAAAATGTAAAGGATTTCAGAAATTCAACCCATTTTGCATGTCTTACACTTAACTTTTGTTGCCCATGAATGTGCTTCAAACTCTCATGATCGGAATGTAAAACAAATGGTGAAGGACGCAAATAATGTGCCCAATGAGCCACAACACATACAATCGCATAAAACTCCTTATCATATGTCGAGTAATTAAGTTTAGCACCATTTAACTTCTCACTAAAGAATGCAATAGGCCTTCTTTCTTGCAAAAGAACAGCACCTATACCAAGACCACTAGCATCAGTCTCTACTTCGAATACTTTGTTAAAATCTGGTAAAGCAAGTACAGGTGTCTTACAAAGAAGATTCTTAATTTCCTCAAATGCATTATTTGCACTAGAATTCCACTCAAATTCTTTTTTCTTCATCAGCTCAGTAAGTGGTGCAGTCACAATGCTGAAATTTCGAATGAACCGTCTATAAAATGAGGCCAAGCCATGAAAACTTCGAACATCATGAGAATTTTTAGGCGTAGGCCAAGTAGAAATAGCATCTACCTTAGATGGATCCACTTTCACGCCATCCCCAGCCACAATATAACCAAGAAAAGTAAGACTAAGTACTAGAAAAGTACATTTCTCCATCTTCCCAAACAATTTTTCTTCTCGAAGAACCATAAAAACTTTTCGCAAGTGTTCTAAATGTTTTTCTCTATTAACACTATACACAAGTATATCATCCAAGTAGACAACAACAAAAGAATTTAGAAAAGATCGTAATACCTCATTCATCAATCTCATAAAGAAACTAGGTGCATTGCAGAGGCCAAATGGTAAAACCATCCACTCATAAAGTCCTTGTTTGGTCTTGAAAGCAGTTTTCCATTCATCCCCATCTCGAATTCTCATTTGGTGATATCCACTCCTCAGGTCAATCTTGGAGAAAATAGTTGACCCATGTAGTTCATCAAGCATGTCATCCAAGCGAGGCATAGGAAATCGATATTTTATGGTGATGTTGTTGATTGCCCTACTATCGATACACATCCTCCAAGTACCATCTTTTTTCGGAACTAGTAACGCGGGTACAACACAAGGACTTTTACTTTCTCGTACATAACCCTTATCGATCAACTCCTGAACTCGTCTTTGCAACTCTTTTGACTCTAAAGAATTACACCTATAAGTTGCCTTGTTGGGTAATGGGGCCCCAGGGACAAGGTCTATTTCGTGCTCAATTCCTCTACGTGGAGGTAATCTCATAGGCAGATCATCAGGAAAAACATCTGCAAATTCATCCATCAGCTTACTTAGTTCCAGGTCTTCAATATGAGGCGAATGCTTTTCAACTTCACGAATGTATAAGACATACCCAATTGCACCATCTTCTATATTCTTTTCAAACTCAGCAGCAGTAATCAACATATTGTCCTTCACAGGTTCATGAACCACTTTAGGAGGAAGTGGTTTCAGTTTAAATATTTTTTTCCCGCACAAAACTGAGTATTCATTCTTTTTACCATGAAACATGGCTTCTCTATCAAACTGCCATGGACGTCCTAACAAAAGTGAACAAGCTGTCATAGGAACCACATCACACCATAGTTCGTCTCTATAATTTCCTATTGAAAAAGTCACAAGTGCTTGCTTCTTGACTCTGATTGGTTCGTTGTCATTCAACCAATTTAACTTATAAGGTTTAGGATGGTCCCGGGTTGGAAGTTTTAGTGCATTCACCATCTTAGAAGATGTCACGTTTACGCAAGAACCAGTGTCCACAATCACATTACAAGTTCGATCTCCAACTGCAGCTCTTGTATGGAATAAGTTCTCCCTTTGTTCTTTTTCTTCTACGGGTGTGCAATCAGTTCTAAGAAGTCTTCTCAAGAGGCCAATGTTTTTCTTCTCTTCCTCCGGCCCAATAGACTCGTGGTTTAGATCATCCCATCTCTCAGAATTATCGTACTCAAAATCTGTTTCTTCCTCATCATCATACTCTTGTCCCTGTTGAGCAGAAAGAGTTCTTTCTCGTTCTTCTTGTTCCTCATAAGCTGTCAACAACATGTACTCTTTCCTAGAAAGGGTAACTTTATTCGTACAGTCCTTTGCAAGGTGTCCTAAGCCTTGAAACCTGAAACACCTTTTCTTTGCTAGCGCAGCTTGCTCAGGACTCACTTGGATCTTTCCTTTTGGCTTATCTTTCTTTGAGAATGCATTGGCCCCACTATAAGAAGTACTCTTATAAGCGCCAGAATTTTCACCCTTGAAAGATGTCTTAGAGAATCCTTTGTAAACTGGTTTTGCTTTTTCTTTCTCTTGCTTCTCAATTCGAAGAGCCAGCTTTGTCACATCATCAAAGAACGTGTAAGGAATAAGTTCGACCTTATTGCCAATAGAAGAATTCAATCCCTTGATATAACGACCGATTTTCATCTCTTCTTCTTCTTTCAAGTCACATAGGATACAAAACCTCTCAAATTCTGTAGTGTATTCAGTCACTAAGGTTTCGTTGTTGGAGTTGATTCAGCTTCAAGTAATTATCTTGTGTGTACTCTCATGGAACAAAACGATTCTTTAATTGCCGTTTCATCTCACTCCAAGTTGTGATTCTAGGAGCCTCTTCCCTCATGAGCTTCATCTTCAAATTGTCAAACCATACAGATGCATATCTTGTTAGCTTCATGTTGGCAATTTTATAAGACTTCGGATTATCAAAACCTTTATAATCAAAGATTTTTTCCATCTGTCTCACCCATTCTAAGAAATCCTCGGCATCACTTGCTCCACTAAATTCCGGTACATCCCACTTCAAGCTTTTATCATCGTCATTGTTGTTAGTGGGTGGAGGGTTTCTTATAAAGCCTGTGCGAAGAGGTGTATTTTCTACCGTAGCAATAACCCCCTCAATCCTCTTGCTTGTAACTTGTAAACCATCAATCCTCTCGTTTGTAACTCGTAAACTTGTCTTGATCTCTGCTTGTTGCTCTGCCATGTAAGCAATTTGCTCACTAATATTTCTAAGAGTTAACTTCAAGAAATCTCCATCCGATCCTTCAAGTTTTAAATCTTCATCCCCTGCCATTAACGTGCAAATGTGTCGTGAACAGTGCTGTGAACAGTGTCGTGAACAGTGTCGATGAACAGTACGCGTGAACAGTAATTTTTTTTTTGCGAAAACTCTAGTTCTCCCAACAATTAAGAAATTGATGGAGGAACCTTGGCTCTTGATACCAAATTGATACGGAACGTGATGTTCTCGTAATAATATGTAGTAAAGACAAATATAAAGTAAACTCTGAATCTCCAAAGATGGAGAAACAAAACTCTAACTCTGAATCTCCGAATGGAGAAACAAAACTCAAACTCTGAATTCACTCCTGAATTCGATTCTCAAAGCTACCGAATAGCCAAAATTTTATTATCAATATCTGTCTCCAAAAGATTACAAGACAATAGTATTTATAGGCTACATAAATAACCTTATTCAGATAGGAATATAAAAGAAATTCAATATCAGCTAGGAATTTAGCTAATACCTGAACCCAACTAGGAAACCCATCAAAATCCTGATCCAACTTGAAAAATAAAATCCTAAGTGCTTAAAGCAAGAAAAACCCTTTCAAGTGAAAGGTAAAAACTTGCAAGCCAAATATATAATTATATAATAAATAAGTGAATTCTATTTTGTATCGTCCCACACGACACAGGAAATAGAATATGACTTCCCACCAGAATTAACTTCAAATCCCAAAGCATCAATCATGATCTCCACAGGCTCATACGATGGCACAAGATCAACCACCGTGGTCACGTAAACACTCCCACACCTTGTTCTTTTAAGAGACTCATCATTGTGGGTTTCTATAATTTTTATTATATTAATTCATTCAAAAAAATGTATTAAAAATTCATAAACATTTATTTTTCATTACCGTTATAAATCAGTAGATTATCTCTCAAAAAAGATTGCACGTTTATTGCCTTTCAAAAGTTTCAGCAATACGAGAAAAGATCTTTACTATGCAAGATCTATTAAATGAACGTTGATATGATAAAAAAAACTTCCATCTAATATAGTTTCCTACGTGTTCGTTCAATATCATTTTTACAAATTGTATGTTCTTTTATTATTGAATTGATTCACTATAGAAAAATAAACATTATCGGTCAACCAAACATATCCTATATATTTTTTTCTTAGAGTAAGATATGATTGTTAGAGTTTATGTTGATTGCCCTCGGCATATTTTTAATGACAACTTAAAATGTGTATATTCATTTTGGGAGTTTGTATGTTAAATTTTTTATGCTTTTCTATTAGAATATGGTATATTAAATATTAATTTTATTTTACACATAAATAGGAATGACAAATTAATACAATCTGATGGTACCCAATTTGAAACCCAAAATTTTGGATATACCGAACGCGAACCCGAATTTTTGGATTATTTAAATTTTAAACCCGAAATAGTTTCGATTTGATTTAGATTTCAATTGTACCGAACGGATATCCAATCCGAAACCCGATCTAATATCGAAACCCGACACATGAATAATATAAAAATCATAATTTGAAATTATTAAATATAATATTTTAGATATAACACATATAATTTATTTATTTTTATTCAAATATTTCATTAGAAATAGTCAATACTAATTTAGTAATTAGAACTTCTATATCTCTATCTCAAGTTTTATTGAAATATTTAAGAATTTTTTTAATTTACATAAAATTTTCATTTGTGTTGTATACGAAAAATTATTTTTTGGCAAATTTCAAATTTTACTTGGTATGTTAGGTCAATTCGTACAATATGTTACATTTAACTGCTTACTAAATTTAATCATTTTAAATTTTAAGTATTTTATATATATAATAAATATTGTTTGTGTGTAGCAATTTTTGAAATTTGACTACATTATTACTAATTCTGGATGCACGAAAAAATCAGATCTAATCCGAAACCCGACGAATTTGGTTTTGGATATTGAATTTAGGATTTTGATTTGAATTAATTTTTAAAATTTTAAAATATTTGGTTATGGATTTGGATTTTACAAAACTCGAACTAAACCCAATCCGTTGTTATCCCTACGCGTAAAATAGGATATTTGAAAATGAGTATCACATATATTTTTTCCAATTGACTATCATGTTAAAATAGAAAACTATACATGAAATAAAATCAAATGTGTTATATATAAAACATAATCACATTATTTTATATGTGTCCTTATAATTTAATTATCGGGTTAGAAAACACGAAGTTCATTTTTCTTTAACAATGAGTATATATGTTAGAAGAAAGCCTTACGTGTAGACCTGACAAATCGTTTGTGTTGTGTACATTAATTCATGACGTGTGTCTTTGGGATCTTGTATGAAAATGACATGAATTTTTTTTATGTACCCAAAATTTAAACACAAAACACTACTAAACTACACAAATTTTGTTTTGTACACGAAACGAAAATAGTACGTGAAAGAAAAAATGTGACAATCACATATAAAGTTACTTTAAGCCCAAGTTATTTATGTGTGTTACTATATAACTGAAAACAACATTGAGATGCTACAAAACAAAACTAAGAGTAGAGTACATAAAATGAAAGCCTCTTTTTTTTTTTTTTTTAATTATGTTTGTTGTTAATAAATATCTATGTTTGTTTAGAATCTATCTGCCAAGTTATTAATTTTTTTACTTATATATAAGGTTTTATTGATATCAAAGAATGAATATTATCAACCAAACAAACAAATTCGATATGTCTGCTCTTAGATTAAGATATGTAAATTGATTACTATTACTTTTATTCATGAATACAAAATTAAAAAGGGCATATTTTATTAGAAACAATATATAATATTATATTTATCGATCTAATTATAAAAAATAATGATTTTTATAACGAAGGTCGTAGTGGTTTCTCTCTCTCCTCCTCTCCTATAAATATTAAACTAAAGTTTAAGGGTTGTTATCAGCGTTTTGGTTGATGTTAAACCTTCTTTTTATTATTTTCCTTTATTTTGATTTGTTTTACAATTAATATCTCTTTTTACTGAGAGTCTAGTACCCCGTTGGTGGGTTTCATCTATTGATATATTGGATTTTGTACTTTCTCTTTGTGATTGATAACTCCCGTTTCTCAACCTTGATTTTACTTGCTTATAAATAAAAATATCTCTTTATTGAAAATTTTGTATCCCGTTAATGAATTTTGTCTACCCATATTGGGTTACGTTCTTTCTCTTTGTGAGATTAGGTTCTTTTATTCAGGCATCCGGGATCTTAGATCTACAGGATTTTATTATACTGGTTCATTGATTTGGATAATATAGAATCACAGTTATGGTCGATAATACGTTCTAACAAATCAGATATATATTTTCCACACGATTATAATAAATTGTTAGATTATCTCACCAAAATGGCTATATATTTTAGTGATATAAGCGATTGATGTACCACAATTTAAGATCTGATCAACGAGCGTAGTTTGGATGAAGAAAAACCTTGAAATGATCTATTTTAATATTTGTTTGTCCGATCTAGATTATTTTTGTAGATGTTGTATGACCTTTTATTGATGAAATAATTACCTATAAAAACTTGTGATTTATAAGAAAATTTAAAATTTTGATTATTTTTGTAGATGTCATATGTCCTTTTATTGATTAATTAATTATTTATCAAAAAATACTTAATTATAAGATTTTTTGAGCTGAGTTGACCAATTTGTTATGAAAATATCCACTAACAATATTTTCATTAACTTTGTAATGAATTTTATTTTTTAATTGATAACTTACGCACCAAATAATTCTATTTGAGAGTATATTTAGTATTTTGAATAATTCAAACAAATTGTCAGGTCAATTTGTTTGTCCCGTTAATTATAGATGTGCCAGTAAATAATAATATAATTGTGATAACTTATATATATTGGGAAAATCGTTTAATAAATACAAGTTAACTAAACCTAAGCCGAGCTTTACGGCAGCCATGTAATATTTTAAAAAAAATCAAAATAATAACTTAAGAAAGAAATCGAAAAGAAAATACTTATAAATAAAATAATGAACACAACATTGTACAAATTTTAATATATATAAACAAATAAACTATATACTTATTTTTTATGTTGATTTTGTATCACAATTTCTTAGGTCGACACCCGTTGTAATAAATACATATAAGCCGCATGTCGCGGCAGTCTATAATATTTTTTAATTTTTTTCAAAATATAGACTATTTAATAAAGAAATTAAAAAGAAAATATATATAAATAAATTACTGAACACATTATTGTATATATTATATATATATATATATATATATATATATATATATATATATATATATACAACAAAATAAACTATATACTTATTTTTTACGTCGATTTTGTGTCACATTTTCTTGGACCGACACCCGTTGTAATAGATACATATAGATAAAAAAACAGATTTAATTGAATTATTTAAAAGAAGATGTTGGAATATTATCAAGAACAATGAGAAGATAATAAATGATAAATTAACAATTAACAATAAAAAAATAAAGAGGCAATATTAAACGTTCAAATCTTTTGATTTACCGATTTTGCCTCACAATTTTTTCAAAATTTAAATAAAGATTATTTAAGAAAAAAAATCGACAAAAATATATCTATAATATCAATATAAATTGGTGAACACAATATTGTATAAATTAAATATACATAGATAATAAGATAAATTATTCATATATTTTTCTATATCGATTTTGTCTCACGAATTTTGGGCCGACGCCCGTTTGTATATATTAAAAAATACTAAGCATACACAATTATAAAAATTTAAATACTAAAATGATCTTGGACTTTGATTTACCGATTTTGCCTCATAATTTTTTATGCCGACGCCCGTTGTATATATTATAAAAATACCAAGCATATAAAATAATAAAAATTTATATACTAAAATCATTATTAACTTTGATTTCAGTTTGCACGCTGATAAGATGTTCTTAAGATTCAAATAGAATCGGGATATATTGATGTAAAAACAAAAAGGTTAGAAGTTGCTTTCTATATTCTTAAGATTCAAATAGAATCGGGATATATTGATGTAAAAACAAAAAGGTTAGAACTTGGCCCAATGTGACTTGCTTTGTATATCCTAACTATAATATAATTTAGAGCCGACAGAGTTGCCTTTAATAACATCAATTATTTCTATAATTACATATTTTATGTTTGAAATTTGAAATAATTTAGAAAATTAGATAAATAACTTTTGAGTAATTTCAAAACTCCACAAAACGTTTGGGGAATTTCCTTTATTCATATAAAAAGAAAAGATTTTTATAATTCTAATTGATTTTAATTTGAAATATTAATTTATTATAATTTTATTTAACATATGAATATTAAATAAGGAAAACTTTTCAATATTCTTATTGGTTTAAAATTTAGGATTATGATTGATTAACTACATCGAGGTAGACTCATGTATTATTATAAAAGGAAGGAAGAATCACTTGATAGAAATACCCTAACCAAACAGATACGAACCCTAACCAAATCGATATCTCGGTTCAGGTCTGTTGGAAAAAACTAAAATTATATATCGTTCGATTAATTAATTGTAGCCTTTCGCTCAATACTAGAGTCTGACAATTAAACCAATTTCTCCTGACACATTACTAATTCTCCTGGCGTAGATCTATAACACATTACTAATTCTCGCTCCATATAAATCCTTTATTTACATCAATTGTACGCACGCAAGGTGTTTGATAAATTGCCGTTTCAAACATGTCGAAAACAATAGTGCAACCAGTAGGTCAGAAACGGCTTACAAATGTAGCCGTCGTTCGTCTCATAAAACATAGCTGTCGCTTTGAAATTGCTTGCTACAAAAACAAAGTCCTCTCCTGGCGCTCTGGCATGTATGTTTTCTTCACTTCGAATTCGTGTTTTCTATATGTATTTGTATGTGTTTATGCGTGTTAATTAGGTTTTACACTCACTTTTTGCGTAGATGATGATGCTCTATGGTAAAATATATGTTTGTATGTATGTTTGTTGCGTAGATGATGATTATTGATGCTAATTTATGATATTATGGGGGTGTTTGGCCGCTCATATAAGTTAGCTTATATGATCAAAGCCCATTTTAACTTACTTTGAAGTGTTTGGCAAAATAAGTGAATGAACTTATTAACAACTTATATGGGATAAGTTGAATGTTAAGAAATCCTAACATTCAACTTTTAACTTATTCTTATTTCTCGATATACGCAATATATAATATCCTTCAAATTTTCAAAATCATTTATCTTTTGATCCGTTCATTAAAAAATTGATATGTATATGTCAAATTTCTCTACTCATCGAGATCTATCCATTGATATCCACTTACATATATTAAAAAACAAATATTTTAAAAATATTTAAAAAAAGTTAACTTATAAGTTCTGATTTACCAAACATTCTACTGACTTATAATTTTTGATTTACCAAACACTCTATGAACTTATAAGTTCTGATTTACTTATCACTTATATGATACTTATCACTTTAAGTTATAAGTTACTTATTTTAAGATAAGCCAAACAGGCCCTATTATGTATGTTCATTAGGTTTTACGGAGACTATTGGCATAGATGTAGCTTGCTATATGCTTATTTATTATGTATTAGGCTTCATATAATCGATGTTTGCTTTGTGATATGCTAATTGATCATGTATTAAGCTTCGTATAATCGATGTTTTTCTCTTGTAGCTTCGTTCTATGCTATTCTATATGTACGTTTGTTTGTTAGGTTTTACATGGACTATAAGCATAGATGATGATGCTAAATGCTAATATATGATATTATGTATGTTTGTTAGGTTTTATGTGGACTATTGGCATAGATCTAGCTTGTTATATGCTAATTTATTGCGTATTAGGCTTCATGTTATCGAGGTTTTGCTTTGTAGCTTTGTTCTCCATTTGTATACTTCTATGCATACTTGTGTGTGTGTCTCTGTTTGGTGTGTATGGACTATGCTGCGAAACGTGAATCTATTGTTGATAGATTGTTTTCTTTTTTAAAAAAATAATCGGATATATATGTATGTATTCTGTTGGATTTGACATAGGCTATTGATTCGGATGCTGCTGCGATCTGTTGATATGTTATATATTATTGATGTTTGCTTTTGTAGCTTCAATAATCGTTTGCCTATTTCTGTAATAAGCTTGCGTGTGTATGGGTATATATACAGTACTTAGGTTTTACATTAACTAGGCACCGAGGATGCTGCTATATGCTAATCTATTATTAATTCTTTGATAGATTATTCAGTTTCTGTTATTATTATGTTTAATTGGTTACTGATATGATAGTACTTGTTACTTATTAGTGACCTGGTATTATAAATGAAATAATTAATGGTTGTTAAAATGTTTGGTGTCAAGCTATGTGTACAATCTATATTCTCTGGGAATGATGTGTACATTGTTGCTTATTCTGAAGCTCTGAAGATTCAATTGTTGAGTCAAGGTCGGATTAGTGTTACTTAGGGCAGTACATATGCATTGTTTTACATTGATTTAAATCTTGTTATATTTATCTGAACCTTTACTCTGATAAATCAGTAGGTATGCATGTTTTAATCTCATTTTCGTTGCAAATTTAATCACTCGCCTTGACTTGTAGAACTAAATTGCAATTTCACATTCATTTTATTTCTGCACTATATATCCATTTCTGTTAACATGCTAATGTTTTGTATTTCTAAAAATACTTTCTCTATGCTTTTAACCATAGTTTCTGAGTGAAACATTGCACTGTTGAAGTAAATGAACTTTTTTGGGTTCTTTTGTGCAACAAACCTTTGCTACGCACCTTAACCTAATGTCTTTGGTTTTCAAAGTATTAGACCCTATGAGAAAAATATTTTCTGATCTTTCATATATTTCCAATATGTTAACTAGCCATCACTTTTTGTTTTTCTGTTTACTGTTTAAGCCTGTAGAAAAGCTCCTTATCATGTAACATGGTATACTTACAAAATTCTGATGTTTTATCATATAGAGAGAAAGACTTGGATGAAGTATTGCAGTCACATACTGTGTATTCTAATGTTTCAAAAGGAGTCCTTGCCAAATCGAGGGATTTGAAAAAAGCTTTTGGGAATGATGAATACGATGATGAGGAAAAAATCGATTATGAAAAAATTTGTTTGGAGGTTTGTAATAGCTCATATTTTGTTACATCAAGCCTTATGTTATATCAATAGTTTCGTTGTAAATAATTGAGTACTGTACCGGCTCTTCTCTGACAGATTTTGGAAAAAGGAGAGCTACAAGTTGCAGGAAAGGAACGAGAATCGCAGTTGTCAAGCCAGTTTAGGGATATTGCAACAATTGTCATGCAAAAGACCATAAACCCTGAAACTCACCGACCTTATACTATCAGCATGATTGAGCGTTTAATGCATGAAATACATTTTGCAGTTGATCCGCATAACAACTCAAAGAAACAGGTGTGTCGAATGTTCCTACGTATTAGTGTAAAACTATCATCTATGATTATAAACGTTTCTTGAGTTGATAGAACAAAATGATACCCTCTATTCAATTTTTAATGCCATTTTGAAGTTGATTCTTGTTTTCATTTGATTGTGTAGTATTTGTTTTGCAAAATGAGAACAAGTTTTATTATTTATTATGTTCAATCTATCCAGTATATGACTGGTTAATCTAAACTCTATATAGCATTTAGCATAAATCTTATTTGCCAAATTGTTTCTATCTAAGTGCTTGTTTGGTTAATCATGGGTATCTACTTCCCATGAAAGTTACATTTCGTTGATACTTCATTCCTGTATGAAGTTCTTAGGAAGTAGATTTTTTTGTTTGGTTGAAAGGGTGGTATTTGTACTTCCCTGGAAGTGTAACTTACCAAGGAAGGGTGGGTAAGCAACTTCCCCCTTTTGTAGGAATTTCAACTTCCCGTGAAATTTCACTTCCTATTAAAGTGTCAACCAAACACCTTTACATGCTTGCACTTTTGAGATATTTAAAGTTCATGAGTAAGTGAATATTAACCAAACAAGCACTAAAAGTTGACTTTAACATAGTTTGGCTCATTATCTGTTCTTTCTGCAGGCACTTGAAGTGATTCGTGATCTTCAGAAAAACTTTCCCATAAAACGTTCTCCTATGAGATTACGATTGACTGTGCCTGGAGAGGCCTTTTCTTCTGTTTCTGAAAAACTAAATGAATGGAAATCCAGCATTGTTTCGAAAGAAGAATCTGGAAATCAGCTCTCTGTTGTAAGATTTTTTTTTTCTTTATTTTTAATATGATCTTTTCAGTTCTAGAAAAGTGTTACTCTTTAACTGTGATTTATGCAATTGCTTTCCTAATTTGCAATTGACAGTGATTTTAACCTAGTTGCTCCTTATCTTTATATTAGATGTGTAAATATTGGCTAGGGCTGGTAATTTATAATGCTAGATATACAGAGGGAGGGACCTACTAATAAAAATGGAGGGAACAAGTAAATTCCAATTTGTGCTTTGGCAAGGAAACAGTAGTACAAATAAAAATTAACACAAGGTGAACACAAGTTTGTTTATTGGGGGTAAAGTTTTAAAATATCCTTAAAAAAATTATTAAAGTGTGAAATACCACTACAAGAAGGGAAAGTGCCAGGCATATCAATATAAAGTAAAGGTTGACCTATGTCTTATCTTAGGCTCTTAGAAGACTTCCATTAGAGTCCCCTTTCAATTATCTTGTGCTCCCCTTGCACTAGCCATGGCAAGACCTTAAAGGTGTACCTACTGCCTCCCCAGCCTTGGTCCTAAGGGTAAATATTTTCGAACTGTTAATAGCTGTGATTCATTATGTTGCTGTGTTTTGTGTACTCAAAACTATCCATACTTGCAGGGAGGCACGTGCTTACGTATATTTCATAGACAGTAGCCAACTAGCTGTTTAGCTGTAGCCTGTATGTATCAATACGTGTTTCCACCTGTAGGCATTCAAGGAATAGTCTTTGAGTTTAAACAAAATCCAGTTAGTTAAGTATATTTATATCTTGGACTTAAATTAATGTTTTCTACAAAAAAAATCACGTTCGTTTAACTTTTCGTGTCAAGGTATGCGCACTATCTAGTTTTTTGGAATAATAGAAATCGCAACACAGCAACTAGGCATGGTCATAAAATTATCGTTCAAGGCCGTGCCCCCTCTTAGTAACATACTAGAATTGTCTCATTTGCATCTTCAGATTATTAATTTGATGTATTCGGTACTTCTAACTAGTTTGAAGTGCTGTCTGGGACTAGGGCTTCTTCCTACAGATATGTTCGTAAAATTAGATCTATTCCTGTTTATAATTTATTATTATCCAATGGCTGTGCAGATCTGTGAGATGGACCCAGGTTTTTTCCGAGATTGTGATGCTATGGTAAGGAATTTGCAGGGCAGGTTGGAAATACTTGCCATCTCTGTGCATGCAGAAGGGGACACAAATGTGGATCACTTCGATGATCACGAGGAACCTGCATCGAACTTGCCCAAGGCTTCTACAGCTTTTGACAATCAACTGAGTGAAAAATTGCAGAAACAAACAATCTCCGAGAAAAAAGCGGATGCAGTGGGAGATGTAAAGCAGCAGAGCAAATGCAGTACATGCAATGCATTTGTCGGTGATACAAAGCAATACAGGGAGCACTTTAAGAGTGAATGGCACAAGCACAACTTGAGGCGAAAGACTAAGCAACTACCTCCCCTCAGTGCTGAGGAATGCATGGGCGACATGGAGATTAGTGACTCGAGATCAGATTTGAAGGATTATTCCTTTTGAGGTTGGTTTGTATTGATATATGTTTGTCTTAACTCCTATGAAAGACAATTCCCAAGCTTAAAGCTTTAGATTCCTAAAGTTGCAAGTATAAACATGGGACTTATATTAAAAATAGACGGCACCTGTTCTAAAAATTGCAAATATTACACTTTTGATGTTGAACCCCCTAGTTTGTACTTGAGCTTTAAAATATGCAATTGTGTGTGCATGTGCGTGTGCGTGTGCTCGAGCAAGCACCTGATTGCAAGCTCTTCTTCATAATTGACTGGCTTGGCAACTTCAGTGAGGAACTGGACCTAAGCTTAAATAAGTGTAGTGGGTTCATTTGGTGTCTATGATCTAATGGACTCGGTTAAAAAATGCTCGAGTTTGATCTCTTTATACCTTGCCTTTATGTTCAGCTGGACTCTTTTAGAAATATAAATAAATGAATTGTAAAGTAACTCTTTTAGAAATATAAATAAATGAATTGTAATGTAATGATAAGTAAACCAACTTATCATTACATTTTTCAACACCCACGTCAGTCCGCAAACTAGCTAGAAACCCCAACCCCTGCACTTGTACATTAAAAAACTTCACTATAAACTGATCTAAAGCCACCAACTTCTTGGAATAAATGCAAGATTTGTACACATTCCAGCAAGGAATTGTACTACACTTTTTAACAAGTTCTAGACCACTTTGTAATATCTTGATAAATTTGTCAGTCTCTTCTATTTGACGCTCCAACAGTTTGTGAAGCTTTCCAATGTTGTCGAATGTGGGCTTAACTGATTCAAGTGTTCTCTGAAGTGTTTTGAGACTGGGTTTGAAGTTTTTGGTTTGTTTTGCAAAGTGTACAACGACTTTTGAGTAGTTCACTTATGCCACTTCCCAGAGCTACATCAGATAGGAAAGCCATTTTGAGTTGATCAAATTTAATTTTAGAAATTGATGCACAAAGTGAGTCACTGAGGCACACTGGGAAAGTTAGAGCATCTCCAATGACATTAGCTAAAAATGATTGGCTAAATTACATAAAATATTGATTATGTAAAATTTGTCGAACATGTAAGACATTGTGTTCCGAGGGTATTGGCTATAATGATTGGCTATATTTTAAAAATGGTATGTTATTAATATTTCAAGTTGTTATTAATGGAATATATAATTTTAATATAGAAATAAGTGATGTGGCAATTCACTACAGGTCTCTAGAGGTTCGACAAATATAGCCAACGTCAATAGATTATCTATAATTATATTATAGATAACAGTTTTGTCCCATTGGAGTGTAAGAGCATCTCCAATGGTAATAGCTAAAATTATTAGCTATATAATGATTATCTAAAAATTTACTGAACTGTAAGATGTTTTACTCCAATGGTATTAGCTATAATGATTAGCTATATTTTAAAAATAGTATTTTATTATTATTTTAATAATATAAATATATATAAGTAAATAAGATCGATGATGTGTCACGATATAAGTGGAGATAATGGATTATAGATATTATCTATATATTATAGATGTCCTCCAAATATAGAGGATGTCAAGATGATTATCTAAAATTTTACCTAACAGGAAGTATGGTTGGAGAAGAAAAAATATAGATATCATCTAAAAATTGTGCCATGTCATCAAGTTTAGCTAACAGATGTGTAGCATTGGAGATGCTCTAAATTTTTTTACACATTCTTTATAATTCTTATTTATGGTAATTAATTTTAAAATTTACCTAAGGGGTCTCTTCCATTGGAGATGCTCTTAGTTGGAAGTTCTGTAATTTTAAGTAGTGCTTTGTGTAGATGAATTATCGGAAAGGAAATGTCCATGAAAGTTCCATGAACATATAATATCACATCATTGTTATGTGTTTGACAAAGATCAGCTCCTAATTTTGGGGTTTGATCTACACCTTTTGTCACCCATTTTAAACTTGGTCGAACCAATTGACAAATGGCAGAACCATGAGTATGAGGCTTACAACTAGTTTGGCATAGTTTTCATCGTAAATCTTTCTTATGTTAAATGTGTAAAATATCAATTGAAGTATTATAAACAGCAGCTAAGTATCTCTTAATGTTCATCATTTGTAAATTTCTTCCAGTACTAACTCTATTAAGTTATTTTACAAACTGAAGGAGCATAAATAAAAATTATGAGGCAACAGCCCCAAAATTCTTTCTTCATAGGCTACTTTTTCTTATAATAAACTTTGTAAATAGACCCGACAAAATAAATTAACTAACTTGATTCACCTATAGTTGATCAGAGAACTTTAAATGTTAATTAGACACTTAGCAGACCCCTATGTTATAAATGAACATACATGTAAATTAATTTGGAGGACATAATTCATTTAAGTAATAGTAATTAATGAAAGGATTATAATGTCATAAAATATGGAGGACATAATTATCATTTTGAATTAATTTGTTCATACAAATCCCTATGTTGTTGTATTATATATATAAAATAGATTCGTTTTTGAGAAAATTTTAGAAGTAAAGTGTTGGATTTTGGATTTAATATGTAATATTATTTTAAGACTTTCGTAAACTACCAAAATTCAACAATTTACTTTTAAAAAAATTTCAAAAACGAATTTTTAAATTTGAACCCGACCCGACCCAATCCTTCTCAACCCCCAATTCAAATGGTCCTTAAATGTAGGAGTCTCTTGGAGATGCTCTAATCAATGTAAATGTAACTTTCCTAATAATAAAATGAGACCTTCCGTGTATTAATATGCGTCCACAAATGAAATCTCGCCGCATGTCATGGCACTAGTAAAAAAAATTGGGGGAACCTAACACTACTCTTAATTAAATTAGCATTCTACTCGTGCTACGTACCGAACGGTAAAATTTATTAATTAATTAATATAAATATATTATTTTAATCATGATTTACAAAAAAACATAATTTAATTAGAATGTAATTAATTTAAGTACAAAATTACCTATTCGTCAATTTATAACAATTGCATTAATATTAATATTAATATTATCGAACAATTATCATAACACTCACACCCCAATGAAACATTCTAAACACCTCTTTATTGCTTTTTCTTTATTTTGTTTTTCATTTGATTTTTCTCATTTTTGAGAATCTTTCTATGAAGTTCATAAGTCTTTTTACCCGTATTTTAAGTTTTATTATTTTGGAAATTCAGTATATTTAAATGTTCAGTATTGTGTGATACGGAACGTGATGTTCTCGTAATAATATGTAGTAAAGACAAATATAAAGTAAAGTCTAAATCTCCAAAGATGGAGAAGCAAAACTCTAACTCTGAATCTCCGAATGGAGAAACAAAACTCAAACTCTGAATTCACTCCTGAATTCGATTCTCAAAGCTACCGAATAGCCAAAATTTTATTATCAATATCTGTCTCCAAAAGATTACAAGACAATAGTATTTATAGGCTACATAAATAACCTTATTCAGATAGGAATATAAAAGAAATTCAATATCAGCTAGGAATTTAGCTAATACCTGAACCCAACTAGGAAACCCATCAAAATCCTGATCCAACTTGAAAAATAAAATCCTAAGTGCTTAAAGCAAGAAAAACCCTTTCAAGTGAAAGGTAAAAACTTGCAAGCCAAATATATAATTATATAATAAATAAGTGAATTCTATTTTGTATCATCCCACACGACACAGGAAATAGAATATGACTTCCCACCAGAATTAACTTCAAATCCCAAAGCATCAATCATGATCTCCACAGGCTCATACGATGGTACAAGATCAACCACCGTGGTCACGTAAACACTCCCAGACCTTGTTCTTTTAAGAGACTCATCACTCTCCCCTTCTTGAAAAGAATTTGTCCTCAAATTCGCATCGTCGATGTACGGAGCTAAATCACCAACATTGAATGTAGAACTTATTCCTCCATACGAATCAGGTAGCTTAATTTTATAGGCACTATCTCCGTATTTCTCTATTATCTTGAAAGGTCCATCAGCTCTAGGCATTAACTTATTTTTCCTCATGTCAGGAAACCTCTCCTTTCTTAGATTAAGCCAAACCAAATCGCCAGGATTGAACACAACTTGTTGTCTCTTCTTATTGGCACGTTCCTTGTATCTAGTATTCATCTTTTCAATTTGCGTTTTAACTTGATCACAAGTTCTAAAGAAGGCTTCTTGACGTTTCTTAGCATCAAAATTCAGGATATCTTTTTTTGCAATAGGAATTAAATCAACAGGAACGTATGGATTTATACCATATATTACCTCAAATGGTGACACTCCTGTTGTAGACGAGGATGTCCTGTTATATGCGAATTCAGCATGTGCCAATTTGATGTCCCAGTCCTTTGTAGTTTTACTCACCAGCCCTCTCAATAATGTCCCCAAAGTTCTATTAGTAACCTCGGTTTGACCATCTGTCTGTGGATGATGTGAAGTACTAAATAGTAACTTTGTTCCTACAAATTTCCATAGGGTCTTCCAAAAATAACTCAAAAATTTAGTATCCCTATCCGACACTATACTTTTAAGGATTCCATGCAATCTCACAATCTCCATGAAGTACAAATCTGCAATACGACTAGCATCATCCGTTTTATGGCAAGAAAAAAGTGAGCCATTTTTGAAAATCTGTCCACTACAACCATAATAGAATCCTAACCCCTAGCAATACGGGGTAATCCAACAATGAAATCCATACTCACACTATCCCATGGTGCAATAGGAACGGGAAGGGGAGTGTACAAACCCTTATGAAAGTGACTTTTTGCCTTTTGGCATGTGGCACATCTCTCTAAAACAGCTTGAACATCTCTTAACATCTTAGGCCAATAGAAGTGCTCAGAAAGTAAGTCGCATGTTTTGTGTATTCCAAAATGACCAGCAATACCACCACCATGTACTTCTCGAATTAATAATTCTCTAACTCCACACTTCGGTACACACAGTTTGTTTCCTCTAAAAAGAAAACCATCTTGTAGCACATACGAATCAGTCGGCGTCGCAAAAATAGAAGAGAAATTAGGGTCAGTCACATACAACTCCTTCAAATGTTCAAATCCCAAAATTCTTGCATCCAAAATTGTAAGCATATAATGTCTCCGAGATAAGGCATCTGCAACAACATTACTTTTCCCATCCTTATACTTGGAAAAAAATGTAAAGGATTTTAGAAATTCAACCCATTTTGCATGTCTTACACTTAACTTTTGTTGCCCATGAATGTGCTTCAAACTCTCATGATCGGAATGTAAAACAAATGGTGAAGGACGCAAATAATGTGCCCAATGAGCCACAACACGTACAATCGCATAAAACTCCTTATCATATGTCGAGTAATTAAGTTTAGCACCATTTAACTTCTCACTAAAGAATGCAATAGGCCTTCTTTCTTGCAAAAGAACAGCACCTATACCAAGACCACTAGCATCAGTCTCTACTTCGAATACTTTGTTAAAATCTGGTAAAGCAAGTACAGGTGTCTTACAAAGAAGATTCTTAATTTCCTCAAATGCATTATTTGCACTAGAATTCCACTCAAATTCTTTTTTCTTCATCAGCTCAGTAAGTGGTGCAGTCACAATGCTGAAATTTCGAATGAACCGTCTATAAAATGAGGCCAAGCCATGAAAACTTCGAACATCATGAGAATTTTTAGGCGTAGGCCAAGTAGAAATAGCATCTACCTTAGATGGATCCACTTTCACGCCATCCCCAGCCACAATATAACCAAGAAAAGTAAGACTAGGTACTAGAAAAGTACATTTCTCCATCTTCCCAAACAATTTTTCTTCTCGAAGAACCATAAAAACTTTTCGCAAGTGTTCTAAATGTTGTTCTCTATTAACAGTATACACAAGTATATCATCCAAGTAGACAACAACAAAAGAATTTAGAAAAGATCGTAATACCTCATTCATCAATCTCATAAAGGAACTAGGTGCATTGCAGAGGCCAAATGGTAAAACCATCCACTCATAAAGTCCTTGTTTGGTCTTGAAAGCAGTTTTCCATTCATCCCCATCTCGAATTCTCATTTGGTGATATCCACTCCTCAGGTCAATCTTGGAGAAAATAGTTGACCCATGTAGTTCATCAAGCACGTCATCCAAGCGAGGCATAGGAAATCGATATTTTATGGTGATGTTGTTGATTGCCCTACTATCGATACACATCCTCCAAGTACCATCTTTTTTCGGAACTAGTAACACGGGTACAGCACAAGGACTTTTACTTTCTCGTACATAACCCTTATCGATCAACTCCTGAACTTGTCTTTGCAACTCTTTTGACTCTAAAGGATTACACCTATAAGTTGCCTTGTTGGGTAATGGAGCCCCAGGGACAAGGTCTATTTCGTGCTCAATTCCTCTACGTGGAGGTAATCTCATAGGTAGATCATCAGGAAAAACATCTGCAAATTCATCCATCAGCTTACTTAGTTCCAGGTCTTCAATATGAGGTGAATCCTTTTCAACTTCACGAATGTATAAGACATACCCAATTGCACCATCTTCTATATTCTTTTCAAACTCAGCAGCAGTAATCAACATATTGTCCTTCACAGGTTCATGAACCACTTTAGGAGGAAGTGGTTTCAGTTTAAATCTTTTTTTCCCGCACAAAACTGAGTATTCATTATTTTTACCATGAAACATGGCTTCTCTATCAAACTGCCATGGACGTCCTAACAAAAGTGAACAAGCTGTCATAGGAACCACATCACACCATAGTTCGTCTCTATAATTTCCTATTGAAAAAGTCACAAGTGCTTGCTTCTTGACTCTGATTGGTTCGTTGTCATTCAACCAATTCAACTTATAAGGTTTAGGATGGTCCCGGGTTGGAAGTTTTAGTGCATTCACCATCTTAGAAGATGTCACGTTTACGCAAGAACTAGTGTCCACAATCACATTACAAGTTCGATCTCCAACTGCAGCTCTTGTATGGAATAAGTTCTCCCTTTGTTCTTTTTCTTCTACGGGTGTGCAATCAGTTCTAAGAAGTCTTCTCAAGAGGCCAATGTTGTTCTTCTCTTCCTCCGGCTCAATAGACTCGTGGTTTAGATCATCCCATCTCTCAGAATTATCGTACTCAAAATCTGTTTCTTCCTCATCATCATACTCTTGTCCCTGTTGAGCAGAAAGAGTTCTTTCTCGTTCTTCTTGTTCCTCATAAGCTGTCAACAACATGTACTCTTTCCTAGAAAGGGTAACTTTATTCGTACAGTCCTTTGCAAGGTGTCCTAAGCCTTGAAACCTGAAACACCTTTTCTTTGCTAGCGCAGCTTGCTCAGGACTCACTTGGATCTTTCCTTTTGGCTTATCTTTCTTTGAGAATGCATTGGCCCCACTATAAGAAGTACTCTTATAAGCGCCAGAATTTTCACCCTTGAAAGATGTCTTAGAGAATCCTTTGTAAACTGGTTTTGCTTTTTCTTTCTCTTGCTTCTCAATTCGAAGAGCCAGCTTTGTCACATCATCAAAGAACTTGTAAGGAATAAGTTCGACCTTATTGCCAATAGAAGAATTCAATCCCTTGATATAACGACCGATTTTCATCTCTTCTTCTTCTTTCAAGTCACATAGGATACAAAACCTCTCAAATTCTGTAGTGTATTCAGTCACTAAGGTTTCGTTGTTGGAGTTGATTCAGCTTCAAGTAATTATCTTGTGTGTACTCTCATAGAACAAAACGATTCTTTAATTGCCGTTTCATCTCACTCCAAGTTGTGATTCTAGGAGCCTCTTCCCTCATGATCTTCGTCTTCAAATTGTCAAACCATACAGATGCATATCTTGTTAGCTTCATGTTGGCAATTTTATAAGACTTCGGATCATCAAAACCTTTATAATCAAAGATTTTTTCCATCTGTCTCACCCATTCTAAGAAATCCTCGGCATCACTTGCTCCACTAAATTCCGGTACATCCCACTTCAAGCTTTTATCATCGTCATTGTTCTTAGTGGGTGGAGGGTTTCTTATAAAGCCTGTGCGAAGAGGTGTATTTTCTACCGTAGCAATAACCCCCTCAATCCTCTCGCTTGTAACTTGTAAACCATCAATCCTCTCGTTTGTAACTCGTAAACTTGCCTTGATCTCTGCTTGTTGCTCTGCCATGTAAGCAATTTTCTCACTAATATTTCTAAGAGTTAACTTCAAGAAATCTCCATCCGATCCTTCAAGTTTTAAATCTTCATCCCCTACCATTAACGTGCAACTGTGTCGTGAACAGTGCTGTGAACAGTGTCGTGAACAGTATCGATGAACAGTACGCGTGAAAAGTAATTTTTTTTTTGCGAAAACTCTAGTTCTCCCAACAATTAAGAAATTGATGGAGGAACCTTGACTCTTGATACCAAATTGATACGGAACGTGATGTTCTCGTAATAATATGTAGTAAAGATAAATATAAAGTAAACTCTGAATCTCCAAAGATGGAGAAACAAAACTCTAACTCTGAATCTCCGAATGGAGAAACAAAACTCAAACTCTGAATTCACTCCTGAATTCGATTCTCAAAGCTACCGAATAGCCAAAATTTTATTATCAATATATGTCTCCAAAAGATTACAAGATAATAGTATTTATAGGCTACATAAATAACCTTATTCAGATAGGAATCTAAAAAAAATTCAATATCAGCTAGGAATTTAGCTAATACCTGAACCCAACTAGGAAACCCATCAAAATCCTGATCCAACTTGAAAAATAAAATCCTAAGTGCTTAAAGCAAGAAAAACCCTTTCAAGTGAAAGGTAAAAACTTGCAAGCCAAATATATAATTATATAATAAATAAGTGAATTCTATTTTGTATCGTCCCACACGACACAGGAAATAGAATATGACTTCCCACCAGAATTAACTTCAAATCCCAAAGCATCAATCATGATCTCCACAGGCTCATACGATGGCACAAGATCAACCACCGTGATCACGTAAACACTCCCAGACCTTGTTCTTTTAAGAGACTCATCATTGTGGGTTTCTATAATTTTTATTATATTAATTCATTCAAAAAAATGTATTAAAAATTCATAAACATTTATTTTTCATTACCGTTATAAATCAGTAGATTATCTCTCAAAAAAGATTGCACGTTTATTGCCTTTCAAAAGTTTCAGCAATATGAGAAAAGATCTTTACTATGCAAGATCTATTAAATGAACGTTGATATGATAAAAAAAAATTCCATCTAATATAGTTTCCTACGTGTTCGTTCAATATCATTTTTATAAATTGTATGTTCTTTTATTATTGAATTGATTCACTATAGAAAAATAAACATTATCGGTCAACCAAGCATATCCTATATATTTTTTTCTTAGAGTAAGATATGATTGTTAGAGTTTATGTTGATTGCCCTCGGCATATTTTTAATGACAACTTAAAATGTGTATATTCATTTTGGGAGTTTGTATGTTAAATTTTTTAAGCTTTTCTATTAGAATATGGTATATTAATTTTATTTTACACATAAATAGGAATGACAAATTAATACAATCTGATGGTACCCAATTTGAAACCCAAAATTTTGGATATACCGAACGCGAACCCGAATTTTTGGATTATTTAAATTTTAAACCTGAAATAGTTTCGATTTGATTTGGATTTCAATTGTACCGAACGGATATCCAATCCGAAACCCGACAAATGAATAATATAAAAATCATAATTTGAAATTATTAAATGTAATATTTTAGATATAACACATATAATTTATTTATTTTTATTCATATATTTCATTAGAAATAGTCAATACTAATTTAGTAATTAGAACTTCTATATCTCTATCTCAAATTTTATTGAAATATTTAAGATTTTTTTTTAATTTACATAAAATTTTCATTTGTGTTGTATACGAAAAATTATTTTTTGGCAAATTTCAAATTTTACTTGGTATGTTAGGTCAATTCGTACAATATGTTACATTTAACTGCTTACTAAATTTAATAATTTTAAATTTTAAGTATTTTATATATATAATAAATATTGTTTGTGTGTAGCAATTTTTGAAATTTGACTACATTATTACTAATTCTGGATGCACGAAAAAATCAGATCTAATCCGAAACCCGACGAATTTGGTTTTGGATATTGAGTTTAGGATTTTGATTTGAATTAATTTTTAAAATCTTAAAATATTTGGTTATGGATTTGGATTTTACAAAACTCGAACTGAACCCAATCCGTTGTCATCCCTACGCGTAAAATAGGATATTTGAAAATGAGTATCACATATCTTTTTTCCAATTGACTATCATGTTAAAATAGAAAAACTATACATAAAATAAAATCAAATGTGTTATATATAAAACATAATCACATAATTTTTTATGTGTCCTTATAATTTAATTATCGGGTTAGAAAACACGAAGTTCATTTTTCTTTAACAATGAGTATATATGTTAGAAGAAAGCCTTACGTGTAGACCTGACAAATCGTTTGTGTTGTGTACTGTTAGGAATATGTTGTACTTGATGATAACTTCACAATCAATCAAATTGTATAAGGTTTTGTAGCTGTCAACGGATGAGGATTTATAACTCTATCCGTTGACAGGTAGCTCATCAACGGATGAGGTTTTGTAGCATACTGTAGTATCTCTATGTTATCAGTTGATTGTGTTTTTATCCACAGTCATGTTGACCATCAACGGATAGGCAGAATAGGGTAGCCAATTGTATATAAGCTATGCTATGTAATTCTGTCTAAGTGAAAGTGTATCAACAGATGAAGACAAAACTCTATCAACGAATACAACTCAAATCCACTCTATCAACGGATACAACTCAAGTCTCAATATCAACGGATACCACTCAATACATCATCAACGGATGTCAGTGTACAATATCAACGGATAATCATTGACACTGTCTTCTATGATTAGCTGGGGATTAGCAGTTGATAAGGACATGTTTGACTGACAGATCACATGGGTTGATAGTAGATACAAAAAGCAGTATGGCAGCCATACTTTGGAAACACAGAAGAAAGAAGCATTCTATTTACACTATGAATACAAGAAAGGTGCAGGAGACATGTCTGAACACAAGGACAACCTTTCGGCTACATGTGTATTTGGAGTGTAGTAGCAAGTCAACTAGAATTAGATTAATATTATCTTATTCTAGTAGTACTTGTAAAACTTGGGATTTATAACCAAGTGTAGCAACTCTTTGTAGGTTAAGAAAACAGATACATTTTGCTTAGGGTTTCTATTGAATATTCTTAGAAAGCAAAGAGTTGTAAAACAGAAGCTGTGTACTTTTGTATCACAGAGTTTTCTTCGAATAAAAGCTTCAGGTGGTGCATTTAACCACCTGATTTTTTATGTGTTTGTGCATTAATCTTTTTACAAGCAATTATCTTAGTATAGATTTCTGGAGTTCTTATCAGAAATTTATAAATATCAAGAATTGTATTCAACCCCCCCTTCTACAATTATACAAGTGTGTAATCTGGGAATAACAATTGGTATCAGAGCAAGCTTCTAACATATTTGAAGTTTAAAGATCAACACACTTCCAACATGTTTAAGAAGGATTATGGAGTAAAGATTCCAGTTCTTGATAGAGAAAATTACTTTCACTGGAAAGTAAAAATGCGTCTACATCTCTCGTCTATTGATGAGGGCTTTGTGGATTGCATTGACAAGGGTCCTCACGTTCCAATGAAGACAGCAACAAGAGTTGGCCTGGCTGATGATGTGCCTGACACTCTCATTCCCAAACCTGTCTCTGAGTGGAGTCTTGAAGATATTACAGAAGTCCACAAAGACAAAAAGACCATGAATATTCTGTTCAATGGTCTAGAAACAGACGTGGTTGACAATGTTATTAACTGTACTACCGCCAAGGAAGTATGGGACACTGTTCAAACCCTGTGTGAAGGAACAGAACAGGTAAGGGAAAACAAGATGCAACTACTAATCCAACAGTATGAACATTTTCACTTTAAGAGTGGAGAAACATTGAATGATACATTTAGTAGATTTCAAAAGCTACTAAATGGTTTGAAACTGTATGGAAGAATCTATCAAGTTAAAGATTCTAATCTCAAATTTCTGAGATCACTGCCCAAGGAATGGAAGCCAATGACTGTTTCTCTAAGAAACACTCAAGAGTACAAGACATTTACTCTTGAAAGGCTCTATGGAACTTTAAAGACCTATGAGCTGGAAATGGAGCAGGATGAAGAGATTGAGAAGTCTCAAAAGAAAAGTGGGTCAGTTGCACTTGTTGCCAACTTGGAACAAAAGGAGGAAAGGACAGAAACTGCTAGTTCTACACCAAACAGGGAGGTTTGTAAAGGTAGAGCAGAATCAAGCAGGAGCAAGGAAAAGGTGTCTGAGGAATTGAATGCTCTTCAGCAGGATGAATTGGATGAGATAGATGAGCACTTAGCTTTTCTATCTAGGAGATTCTCTAAGCTGAAATTCAAGAGAAACTCTGGGGTCGCCAAGCCATTTAACAAGGATTTTTCCACAAGCAACTATGTGGATAAATCCAAAATTAAATGCTACAATTGTGGAATTGCTGGTCACATGATAAGTGAATGCAGGAAACCTAGATCTGAGAACAAGGGAAAGTCAACTGAGGCTGTTGACTATAAGAAGAAATATTTTGATCTTCTCAGGCATAAAGGAAAGGCATTCTTGACCCAAGAGTATGACTGGGCTGTTGATGACAATCATTCTGATGATGATGTTGAGTTAGTCAACCTTGCTTTAATGGCTGATTCTGGAGAGCAGGAAGCAAGTTCAGCTAGCAATCAGGTATTTTCTACTAATCTCTCTGAGCTCACCAAAGAGGAATGCAATAGTGTTATAGATGAAATGTCTACTGAACTATATCACTTAAGTGTTACTCTTAAATCACTTACTAAAGAGAACAATAGGATTAAAGAGTCTAATCTGTTTTTAAGTGATAGAAATGCTGCTCTAGAAACTCAATTTCTAGAATTTGAGAAAATGAGAGTTGATTGCAATAATGCTAAAAGTGAACTTGAAGCTGTGTTAAAAAGAGAACTGATTTTAAAAGACCAGCTTGAAAAAGAACAAGGGATAATTGCTAAATTTCAAAGTTGTAGGAATATTTCTCAAAACATAATAGAAGTTCAGGGAATAGAATCGTTTGTGAAGGATACCTGGACTCAAAAGAAAAAGGAGCTAGAACCTGGCCTTGAGGATCTAGAGACTATTTGTGAATCAACGGATAGTGATCATCCGTTGACAGATGAACCGTCAACGGATGAGAGGTATCCGTCGACTAACAAAAAGTCTGTTAGTAAGAAGGAACTTAGGAAACTGGATATCAAGTATGGTCCAGTCAACAAGAATTTTGTTAGTGGTGAGTGCAGCAAAACCAAATCCAGTGGGAAGGCTAAGACATGTGATTTACACAACAAAAAGCCTGTTGGTAAATCAGATAATGAAAAGGTAGAAATTGAGGATAAAAAGAAAAAGAACAGAAATGGTAAGATAGGCATCAACAAGAAAAACAATTACTCTCCTGACAAGTTTGCTCCTAGGAAAACTTATAGTAATTGTAATAGTGTCAATCATCTATCTTCTAATTGCAAGATTGTCAACAAGGCTCCTGTTCATGTACCTCAACCAATGCCATGTATGCCTGCAATGCCTGTTATGCCTGGTTTGTATCAAAATGCTAGTTTTTCAAATCCATATGTGAACATGCCATATGTGTCTAATCCTTACTTTCAATCTATGAATGTGCCACAAATGTCATGGAACATACCTAACATGAATAATATGTATGCCAATTTTCCACACATGCATGCATCCAATATTCATGCAAATGAGCATTTGTCAAACCCCATCACTCAAGCATCTACACCTAAGTTGAAGAATGCTAAGAGTGCAAAGTCAAAGGCTAACAAGAAAGGACCCAAGGAAGCTTGGGTACCAAAATCAACTTGATTTGTTTTTGAAATGTGTGCAGAGAAACAGAAGGAATCTATGGTACCTAGACAGTGGATGCTCTAGGCACATGACAGGAGATTCAACCCTGCTCACAGAGTTCAAGGAAGGAGCTGGCCCTAGAATTACCTTTGGAGATGACAGCAAAGGATATACTAAGGGATATGGCCTGATTTCAAAAGACAATGTAATCATTGAAGAAGTGGCTTTAGTTGAAGGTTTGAAGCACAATTTGCTGAGTGTCAGTCAGATTTGTGACAAAGACTATGAAGTAAAGTTCATAAAAGAAGCCTGTGTTGTTTCTGCCAAGGAAGACAACAATGTGGTATTGACAGGCTTTAGAAAAGGAAATGTTTACATAGCTGACTTCAATTCAGCATGCTCAGAATCCATTACTTGTCTCTTCAGCAAAGCAAGTAAGGATGAGAGTTGGCTATGGCATAAGAAGCTGTCACATTTGAATTTTAAAGTTATGAATGATTTGGTAAGAAAGGATCTTGCTAGAGGAATCCCTCAATTGGAGTTTGTCAGAGATGGGCTGTGTGATGCCTGCCAATTAGGGAAACAAAAGAAATCATCCTTCAAAAGCAAGACAGAGTCATCCATTGTTAAGCCTCTTCAATTGCTGCATATGGACTTATTTGGTCCAGTAAATGTCATGTCTATTTCAAAGAAGAAATACTGTCTGGTGATTGTAGATGATTTTTCTAAGTTCACATGGACCTTCTTCCTGCACTCCAAGGATTGTGCAAGTGAAATCATCATCAATCACCTCAGAATACTAAACAATGGTTCTGAAGACAGAGTACAAAGAATCAGGAGTGACAATGGTACTGAATTCAAGAATTCCACAATGAAGATTTTCTGTGAAGAGAATGGAATTGTCCATGAGTTTTCTGCTGCCAGAACACCTCAACAAAATGGGGTTGTTGAAAGGAAAAACAGAACTCTCATTGAAGCAGCTAGAACAATGTTAAGTGAATCAAGGTTACCAACATATTTCTGGGCTGAAGCTGTCAACACTGCATGCTTTACTCAGAATATTTCCTTGGTCAATCAAGCTAGAGGAATGACTCCTTATCAGTTATTAACCAACAAGAAACCAACTTTAGCTTTCCTACATGTCTTTGGATGTAAGTGTTTTGTGCTAAGAAATCATGGAGATAACTTGGGCAAATTTGAAGCAAAGGCAGATGAAGCTATTTTCGTTGGATATGCAGCAGGGAAAGCCTACAAGGTCTACAATCTAAGAACCAACAATGTTATGGAATCTGTACATGTTGTGTTTGATGATCAAAAGATTCTAGGCCTAAATGATGAAGGTTACCATGAAAAGTTGGAATTTGAGAATGAAGGTGAAGGAAGAATGTACTATAATGATGATGAGGAAAATGAAGATCATGACCACAGAGATCCACCTAGAGCTGTTATACCAACTAGAAGTGATGCTTACACTGAAAATGAAGCATCCGTTGACAGTCATTCTGCAACATCCGTTGACAGTCATTCTACAACATCCGTTGACACTATTAGAGATGCATCCGTTGATAGATATTCTCAAGCATCCGTCGACAGGCAAAATGATGCATCCATTGACAGTCAACTTCATAATTCAGCAAGGACAACAAACTCAGGTGGAGTTTCTCAAGCTCAAAATTCAATGCTAAATCAACATGATCATGCTCATGGAAATGGAGCAACCTCATCAAGATCAAACCTTCCACCTGCAAGAAAATGGACTAGAAATCATCCATTTGAGTTAATCATTGGTGAATCAAATTCAAGAGTCCAAACTAGAAGGGCCACTCAAGCAGAATGTCTATACAGTAGCTTCCTGTCTCAAGAGGAACCTAAGAAAGTGGAAGATGCCCTTCTAGATCCAGATTGGGTGTTAGCAATGCAAGAAGAGCTACACCAATTTGAAAGAAATAAAGTATGGAAACTTGTGCCCAAACCTGATGATAGAAGTGTCATAGGTACTAAATGGGTTCTCAAGAATAAGACAGATGAAAATGGCATAATTGTGAGGAATAAAGCTAGATTAGTGGCAAAGGGCTACTCTCAAGAAGAAGGAATAGATTTTGATGAAACTTTTGCTCCAGTGGCAAGACTTGAGGCAATAAGAATCTTTCTAGCCTATGCAGCACATGCCAATTTCAAAGTCTATCAGATGGATGTCAAAAGTGCCTTTCTAAATGGGGAACTGGAAGAAGAGGTCTATGTCCATCAACCTCCTGACTTTGAGGATCCAGAATTTCCAGGATATGTATATCTTCTCATGAAAGCACTTTATGGTTTGAAGCAAGCACCAAGAGCCTGGTATGACACTTTATCTCAATTTCTTTTGGAGAACCACTTCACTAGAGGTACAGTAGATAAAACCTTATTTCATAGGAATATTAATGGCTCTTCAATACTTGTTCAAATCTATGTAGATGATATTATTTTTGGGTCTACAGATGAGAAGCTTTGCAAAAAGTTTGCCAAACTTATGCAAAGTAGGTATGAAATGAGCATGATGGGTGAATTAACTTACTTTCTTGGCCTACAAGTAAAGCAAGTTAATGAGGGCATTTTCGTAAGTCAAACAAAATATATTTATGATCTCTTAAAGAAATTTGACTTAATGGATTGTACATCTGCTAAAACACCTATGGCCACTGCAACTAAGCTTGAGTTGAATACTAAGGAAAAGTCTGTGGACATCTCAAGCTATAGAGGCATGGTAGGTTCACTTCTATACCTAACAGCTAGTAGACCTGATATAATGTTTTCTACTTGTCTTTGTGTTAGATTTCAAGCTGACCCTAGAGAGTCTCACTTAATAGCTATTAAAATAATTTTCAGGTATCTCAAGGGAACACCAAACCTTGGCATTTGGTACCCGAGAGAATCTGGTTTTGATCTAACTGGCTATTCAGATGCAGATTATGCAGGTTGCAGAGTTGATAGGAAAAGTACTACAGGTTCCTGTCAATTTCTAGGAAACAGGCTTGTTTCATGGTTCAGTAAGAAAGAAAACTCAGTCTCCACTTCTACAGCTGAAGCTGAGTACATTGCTGCTGGAAGCTGTTGTGCACAGATTCTATGGATGAGAAACCAACTCATTGACTATGGTCTAAAAGTTGAGAAGATTCCAATTTTCTGTGACAACACAAGTGCTATTGCCATCACAGGGAATCCAGTGCAACATTCAAGAACCAAGCACATTGACATCAAATACCACTTCATTAGAGAACATGTGATGAATGGTACAGTAGAAATGCACTTTGTGCCAAGTGAAATGCAGCTTGCAGATATCTTCACCAAGCCTCTTGATGAATCCACATTCACAAGATTGGTAGGTGAGCTAGGTATGCTTAACTTGTCATAATTCCTAGTGATATTTGATTTCACTGCATTGAAGCTAGAAATGTGTTTTGATTTACTTGAAAGTTAAAACTTTCAGAAAAATTTTCTGCAGAAATTTTGTCTAAGGCAAAATTAGCTTATCAACGGATATCCTTTTATCCGTTGATAGTATAAACACATTACTAGATTTTCGCATGTCAACGGGTAACAGGCTATCCACGTCATCAACGGATAAACTGTATCTCAACCGTTCATTCTATATTCGTTGATATACATTTTTTTATAACCGTTGGTAACCGTGTATATCTAATCATGGCTGTACTTATTTTCTTTTCATTTATTATCTGACAGTTACTTTTGACCAATGGAGTAATTACTTTTAATTATTTCATTTTTAATTCTTGAAAAATATAAAAGGCTGACTTGTACTCTCACATCTCACTTTTATTCATTTTCAAGCATATCAAAAGTTAACTGCATCTTCTTCTCTAAAACTCTCTGTAACCAAAGTTCAAACACTTCAATGGCGCCCATTGTTAAGATGATGTCCTCCACTGGGTTTACCTATGAGAAGAACAATTTTGCGGCCTTTGTTGACACAGTGAATGCTCCAGAAGCTTACCACACTTTGATGAGTTTCGTGAAGAAATGCAAACTGTCATATGCTATGACTGCCACCACTCCCTTAATCCACGAGGTAATTGAAGAAATGTGGACATCTGCTGAGTACAATGGCACAGACGGTACAATTGCTTTTTCTTTAAAGGGTAAAAACTATGTAGTTAATTCTGATGTAATAACTGCTTGTTTAAAATTGCCTGAGAATAACTGTTTGAAAGTACCCACTGATGCTGAAATTGTTGCCATGCTTAATTCTATTAATTATGCCCTTAGTACTGAAAACTTAGGGAAAATTGTTAGGAAAGGAATGGTTAAAGAATGGAGTTATTTCTGTGATGCCTTCATTAAAACTTTTTCTGGGAAAATTAGTAATTTTGATGCTGTTACCCAGTCCATGCTAACTATGATGTGTATGCTCTTAAATGATAAATTCTATAATTTTGGCACACTAGTTATGTATGAGATAGCTGCAAAATTAGGTAAAAAGGTGAAAGGCAGAGTGTGTAAACTTGTAACACTATAACTAACGTAACTCAAACTAAAGGAAAAGATACTTAACCAGAAGACAATCAAGAACAAGAGGTCACAAGAAATCAACACTAAATGAAGACAAGGTAATTGATACAATTCAACATGTTAACTATGATCAATCCAAGAAGAAATCATTGAGAGAAGTTCAAGTCAAAGTTGTTCATGCCTCAGTGATTTGGAAAGCCAAGAATCAAGATCATAACTATCAGTATCAATAAGACCAATTGATTTCAAGTGAACAAGAAGGAAAGCAAATATTGGAAAGCCACATTTCTAATTGGATATGGTAATTTATTCAAGAAGCAAAAACCCTATCAAGACTAGTCACTTATGAATCAGACCATTGCATCAAGTGTCAGGACATTGATGGCAAGTTTATGTCAGTAATAAAGATCCATATTCAAGAGCTTGGTGAAGAATAAAGAAGACATGAAGATATCACAAGTTCAAGATGTGCATTGAAGTTTCAAGTTGAAGACCAGAATATTTTCTAAGTACTAAATATTCTAGATGGCCAAGTAGAAGTTTCTAAGTAGAAGTTCTACTTAGAACTTCGAGATGGCTAAGTAGAAATTCTCAAGTAGAAGTTCTACTTAGAGTGCAGCTTCAACATGACACATGGCATCTTCTGATTGGCAGATTTCCAAGCTTTCAAGATAAGGCAAGATTTATGTGGACATCATTGGGCCACGTACATCTTAGTCTTTGAAGACTACAGGACATAGATTACATGTAGTATAAATAGAAGTACTTGTGTAATGTTTTAGTAAGTGAGCAATTCTAGAGAAAAACACAAGAGAAAAAGAGAGAGTGCATTCACAGAGCTTAGTATCATTCACTTCTCTCTCAACTTCTGTCATACTTTGTAATGAATGTTGTAGCAACCATTTCAAGTTATATATAAGAAATATATTCCTTGAATCTGTGTGTTCATTTATTGCATCGTATTTATTGCTTCTCATATTCGAAAAGTTGTATTCACCCCCCCCTCTACAACACATTTGGACCTAACAATTGGTATCAGAGCTATATGTTTAACATACAAAACATAGATCCTTGTGTTGAGTAGAAGAATCGTGAGTTTTCATTTTTCAGATCTACTTTTCATTTTCTCGAAAAGTGTGTTTTAATTCGTTGGTAGTGAAAACTCATCTGAAAAATTATTTAAATACTCCAGGTGTGATTATTTAGCTTGGGTGTATTTTAACTAATTTTTGTGAATTTATCTGGGTTCGTTCATATTTGGTGTTCTTGAGTGTTCATCATCTGTTCTTATCAAAGAAGACAACCCAACAACTTTTTGATCTCCTTTTCAAAAGTAAAAGAATAAAAAAAGGTGGTTTTGGACTTTTTAATTTGCTTTATTCGGCCGAAAGTATACAGACATACTCAGTACCTAGCATGTGGGTTAGGTGGGTTAGGTGAGTAAAGCATTCAAAGTCAAAAGGTGTTAAAGAGATAATATTGTTTATTCAATATTAAAGTAATCTGCAGAAAAATTATTCTAAGGACAAAAGTTCTACATAGAATTTCTACTTGAGAATTTCTACATAGAATTTCTACTTGAGAATTTCTACATAGAATTTCGACTTGGACAATTTCTACTTGGTGATTTCGACTTGAGCAAAATTTCTACTTAGAGAAATTTCGACTTAGGCAAAAGTTCTACATAAATATTCTACATAGCCTAGTCTTGGGTACTTAGAAACTTTTAGTGACCAGAATTGAGATGGCTCCTAAAAATGCATTCAAGATCCCAATGTTCAACAAAGATCACTATGAAGAATGGGTTTTCAGAATGAGACTATATCTAGAGACTGTTAACCCTGAATATCTGGAAGTCCTTGACAAGGGTAAATTTGTCCCAATGGTAGTTATTCCTTCACATACGGAAGGAGGAGTGGTTATACCACCTCGGTCTGAGCCTAAAAAGGTCTCGGAGTTTTCGGATGCTGATAAGGAACAAATAGCTTGTGATACTGCCGTTCGACAAACCTTGATGGAATCTCTTGATCATGAAATGTTCAACATAGTCAAAGGTCTGACTACAGCGAAGAAGATTTGGGACAAGATAGAAGTTGTCATGGAAGGATCTGCAGAGGTCAGAAGCAACAAAACACTCATACTCAAGATGGAGTATGACACCTTTAGAATAAGGAAAGGAGAAGGCATAACAGATGTCTACCTACGATTCAGTCAGTTGGTATTGGATTTGAATCTGAGAGGTGTAACTCTCCCCATGGTTGAGACTAATACGAGATATCTGAGGAACCAGCCAAAAAGCATTGAACATAGGGTCTACGCAATAAGAGAAACCAGAGATTTGCATACAACTTCTCTGGAAGAATATTATGGAATATTAAAGACCTATGAGCTGGAAACACTTCAAGATCAAGCATGGGACAATGATTCAAAGGGAAAAGAAAGTGCATCAGGATTAGTTGCTGATGAGGAAGAGTCTAAGAAGGCAATGGTTGCAGCAAAGCCTAAATCATCACTTGCACCACATCAAGTTGATAATGATGACGAGTGCGCATCTGACAGTGATGATGACTACTACACCCAAGAAGAGCTGGACAACATGGACGATAGTGTCGTGGCATACATGGCAAGGAAGTTCAGCAACATGAGATTTAGAAAGAGCAACCGACCACAGAGAAAATCTTCATCTTATTATCGGGCTGCTAAGGGTGGTGGTAGTTCGTCAGGCTACAAAGGAAAAGGCAAGAATACCAGCTACAAATCTCCTTTGGATTTCAAAATGAAGTTCAAATGCTATAATTGTGGTGAAGCTGGACACTTTGCCTCGGACTGCAAAAAGCCTAAACAGACTTATCCAAAAGAAACATTTGAAGCTCTCAAAAGCAACTATGAAGCACTGTTGAAGGAAAGACATGGAAAACGAGCTTTATTGGTGACAGAAGGAAGAGCTTGGGATGATTCAGATGAGGAAGATGTTACTCATGTAGCGAACTTTGCCCTCATGGCTGAGACATCAGAGGAATCAGAGGTACCAGTTCTGACTCTTAAAGTAGAAATGTCTATTGATGATTATAAAGAACAGAACGGGGCTCTTAGTGAAGAGATCTATATGTTGTGCAAAAGCCTAGATTCTTCTCAAAAGGAACAGAAAACACTTGTTGCCAAATGCAGAATGCTTGAGGCAAAAGTGGAAGAGCTAGAGGCTGCTTGCACTGTAGATACTTCTCTAAGAGACTTTATTAAATCTCTGGAACACAAGCTCGTCCTTAAGGAAGAAGTAGAAGCATGTCTTAGGAACAATCTAGCTGAGTTAGAAACTAAATGCGAAGCTTACAAACTAGCGGCTAGTAAAGTGTATGTAGATAAGGACACATTTAAGAAAATAACTGGAGTAGGTATAGGACTTGATTATTCTGACCTTCCTTAGAAAGAAGGAAAGAGACCTATTGACCCTAGTTCCAGTGACCTTAAAATGGAAACACCTAGTATTCTTAAATCGGCTGTCAAACCTATCTACAAACATCTTGTTCCTAGAATAGAAGAAGAAGAGACTGAATTGATAGCTAGATATGAGATTGAGATGGAAGATCGCCAGAAAGAACAACCTATAACTCCTATTAAACAAGTGAAAATCAATTTCCCTAGAGATGAATCTAGACTGGGATTAGGAGCTAAGGCTGTTAAACAACAAGGAAAGAAAGAAAAAGGCATAAAAGAGGTTAAGGCTGAACGAATAAAGAAAGCATGTTATCATTGTAAATCTACTGAACATCTTTCTTATGCATGCAAAGCTAACATGAATGTTCCCGCTGCACATGCCATGCCTACCACACATACAATGAATAATCTGCATCAGAATCATGCACAGTGTGGTCAACCTAACTGTATGCCATGCACTTTTAATATCATGCAAACTTTTGTGCATTTAATGAATGCATCTAGCCAGTCATGCTCAAATACTGTTGCTAGTTCAAATATCAAGAAAAAGTATGGTAGAGCCAAGACTGTCAGTCCTCCTAAAGTTAGGAGTGACAAACCTTCTCCTAAGACTGACAAATCTGTCAAGTCTGAGAAAGGAAAGGAGATAGTCGAAAGCTCTAGTAATGTGAAGAAAAGTGCATCTCCTGTTGTTAAATCTGTTGATTCTCGATCTTATCGAAAAGCCGGGCCCAATCAAAGTTGGGTTCCGAAGAATGTCTAACCAATCTATCATTGCAGGGCATTAAGCAGAATAGAAATAAAGTCATATGGGTGCTAGACAGTGGAGCATCGAGGCATATGACTGGAAACAAGTCCCTGCTTACAGAGTTGGTTATAAAGGCTGGCCCTTATGTTACCTTTGGAGATGACAACATAGGTGTGACTAAGGGATATGGCAAACTGAAAACTGGCAATGTCATCATTGAAGATATTTCCTATGTTGAGGGACTAAAGCACAATCTGTTGAGTATAAGTCAATTCTGTGACAAAGGTTACGAAATTGTCTTCAATAAGAAAGGTGTCTCAATCACTCACATCAAGGAAGGCTCACTAGCTTTGAGAGGAGTTCGAAAGGCAGATCTTTTTGTTGCAGATATGGATTCAGCAAATCAGGATGAGGTCACCTGTTTCTACAGCAAAGCCTCGGATGATGAAAGCTGGTTATGGCACAAAAAGCTATCTCACTTAAACTTCAAAACGATGAATGCTCTCGCGAGGCGAGAATTGGTGAGAGATCTACCTCAAATGGAGTTCGCTCCGAAAGGACTCTGTGAAGCTTGTGAAATGGGAAAGTCGAAGCGAGCATCGCATAAAAGCAAAGAAATTTCTAGTATTACTGAGCCTCTGCAACTTCTTCATATGGATTTGTTTGGCCCAGTGAATGTCCTATCTTTGTCTAGGAAAAGATATGCTTTAGTAATCGTGGATGACTTCTCCAAGTATACATGGGTATTGTTCGCAATGACGAAAGACGAAGTATCTTTCTTAATCATTGATCACATCACTCAAATTGAGAATGTTTCAACACTTACTGTGAAGACGATTAGATCAGACAATGGCACTGAATTCAAAAACGCAGTGCTGAATGACTTCTGTGTATCTAAAGGAATACGTCGTCAGTATTCAGCCCCGAGAACTCCACAGCAAAATGGAGTAGTTGAAAGGAAGAATAGAACTTTGGTTGAAGCAGCAAGAACTTTGTTGTATGATTCAAAACTTCCTTTGTATTTCTGGGCCGAAGCAGTGAGTACCGCTTGTTACACTCAAAATAGAACATTGATCATAAAAGATAAAGAAAAGACACCATGTGAGCTAATGAACAACAGAAGACCAACAATCAAATACTTTCATGTCTTCGGAGCAAAATGCTATGTGCTTATAGATGATGAAAATCTAGGCAAGTTTGCAGCAAAAGCTCGTGAAGGAATCTTTGTTGGTTACTCTACAGACGTGGTAGCAGCTTATAGAGTGTTCTTGGTGAATGATCGAAAAGTGACTGAAAGTTACAACGTCAGATTCGACGATACCAAACTCTCATCAATTTCAAGAGATTCTAGTGAACCTGAGTCCCTAAAATTTCAGAATCTGGACTTAGAAGATCTTGAAGATGAACCTGAGTTGGTTGTTCCATTAAATGTTCCAAGCGTACATGAAGAACCTGAGTCTAGTGAACAAGCTAATTCTACAAGATCAGGAGAGACTTCTTCAGTACGAACCGGCAACAACTCAGGGGGAGTAAATAGCAGCTCAAGGACTACTGTTCAAGGCTCAAGCCGAGTTGACTCTAGTTCTGTAGGAGCTGGCACTAACTCAGGGGGAGTTAGTGAAAATAATCAAAGTAGTCAGCACCCCAACTCAGAAAGTCAAGCTGAATCATCAAGACAATTTCCAGGTGAACGAGTATGGAATAGAGACCATCCGTTTGAGTTAATTATTGGTGATGCAGATGCTGGTGTGACTACTAGAAGAACTGCAAGAGCTGACATGGCTAATATCTCCTTATATTCTGGGTTCTTATCCAAGCTTGAACCTAAAGAAATAGAAGAAGCGCTTGGCGATGCTGATTGGGTGATTGCAATGCAAGAGGAACTCAATCAGTTTGAAAGGCAGAAAGTTTGGAAACTGGTACCCCGACCAAAGAACAAATCCGTAATTGGAGCTAGGTGGGTATTCAGAAATAAACTGGATGAAAACGGACTTGTAACACGAAACAAGGCTCGTTTGGTTGCAAAAGGTTATTCTCAGCGAGAAGGAATTGATTATGATGAAACCTATGCACCAGTTGCAAGACTTGAGGCAGTCAGGATGTTCTTGGCATTTGCAGCACATAAGAACTTCAAAGTTTTCCAGATGGACGTGAAAAGTGCCTTCCTGAACGGAGAGTTAGAAGAAGAAGTGTATCTGGAACAGCCGCCTGGCTTCGTTGATCCAGAACATGCAGATTTTGTGTATCTACTCTTCAAATCTGTCTATGGCCTCAGGCAATCCCCAAGGCGATGGTATGAAACCCTATCTCTATTCTTAATTGAAAATGGTTTTGTTAGGGGAGTAATTGATAAAACATTGTTCTATAAAGTTGTGAGAAATGACTTAATACTTGTTCAAGTATATGTGGACGATATTATTTTTGGGTCATCAAATGAGCGCTTGTGCGAGAAATTTGCCAAGCTAATGCAGGAAAAATATGAGATGAGCATGATGGGAGAGCTGTCCTTCTTCCTTGGATTACAGATCAGTCAGAGAAAAGATGGTATCTTTATCTGTCAATCCAAGTACGTCAGAGATTTACTCAAGAAGTATAATCTAGAAGATGCATCAGCAGCTAAGACTCCCATGGCAACAGCCACGAAGCTTGATGAAGACAAATCAGGTAAATCAGTTGACATCACAAGCTATCGAGGTATGATTGGCTCACTCCTCATAATGTTCGCAACTTGTTTATGTGCAAGGTTCCAAGCGGATCCTAGAGAATCACATCTCGTAGCCGTCAAAAGAATTTTTAGGTATCTCAAGGGCACACCAAATCTAGGGATTTGGTACCCAAGAGATACAGGTTTTAATCTTATTGGCTATTCGGATTCAGACTATGCAGGTTGCAGGATTGATAGGAAAAGCACATCTGGTGCTTGCCAATTTCTTGGCAGAAGATTGGTGTCCTGGCAAAGTAAAAAGCAACATACAGTATCTACTTCTACTGCTGAAGCTGAGTACATTGCTGCTGGAAGCTGTGTAGCTCAAATACTGTGGATGAGGAACCAATTGAAGGATTATGGCATGGAGCATAAGAAAATTCCAATCATGTGTGACAACACAAGTGCCATTGCCATAACCAACAATCCTGTAGATCACTCAAGAACCAAGCATATTGACATCAGGTATCATTTCATAAGAGAACATGTCGAGGAGGGGACTGTGGAGCTACATTTTGTGCCCACAATGCAACAAATTGCAGATATATTCACCAAACCTCTTGATGAAGTAACATTCAATAGGTTGGTTGGTGAATTGGGAATGCTTAACACAAGTTAGTAAAGCCTTCTATCTGTAAAATCCATGTTTATGTTTGTATGTGCAAGCTACTCAATCATTATGTGCTTAGACTTTAATATGCCTAATTAATGATTGTTATAGGTTGCATATAGTGTGTTTTTGCATGAATTCTTTGTGTTTTAAGTGTCTTTTATAGCACAAATCTGTGAATTTATGCTTGTTAGATTACATGATCATAGGGGGAGTTAAATTCATAATATTCTAAATATTGCATGATTTTTAGATGAATTTACCTATGAGTTTCATGTAATTAGAGGCCTTAGAATTGAAAAACTTCAAAATTTCGAGTTAGGTTCTATCTCGAAACTCATCTAGAAATTCGACTTGAATTTCGACTTAAGCTGTCAGAGTGAAGTTTTTGTAAAATTCTAAGTCTGGGAAGAATTTCGAGTTGGCTATCTCGAAATTCGACTTAGAGTTCGAGTTCGAGTTACCAGTGTGCCTAGTTCTATCTTCAAAATATTCGAGATAAATTCTATCTCGAATCTTATCTCAAAGGTTGAGATGAGGTTTCCATTAAGGGAATATTTTGAAAAGAACTGAGAATTAACTTCGAGTTAGTCTATCTCGAAATTTATCTCGAAGTTCGACTTGATGTTCGAGATAGAGTTCTTAGTCTATCTCGAAACTCAACTTGAATTTCGACTTGGTGTTCGAGATAGAGTTCTCAGTTAAGCTAAAGGGAATTTTTCGAGTTACACTCCTAACTCGAAACATATCTTGAATTACCCTGTACTTTTTGATTCAAGGGGGTATTTTGGAAAGAATTTGAGATTAACTTCGAGTTAGTCTATCTCGAAACTCAACTCGAATTTCGACTTGATGTTCGAGATAGAGTTCTTAGTCTATCTCGAAACTCAACTCGAATTTCGACTTGATGTTCGAGATAGACTCTAACTCGAAAAGTATCTTGAATTTTCTTTTTTTTTCCAAGTTTACTACAAATCAATAATGTTCAAGATAGTATTTCCCTATAGTTTCTGCTGTAAAGTTGGTTAAAGTGCTTATTTGTGCATGATTGTTCGAGTTACCCTCTATCTCGAACTTTATCTCGAAGTTCGACTTGATGTTCGAGATAGAGATGTTCGAGATAGAGATGTTCGAGATAGAGTTCGACTTAGATGTCCCCTGTATGGACTTAGTACTTTTCACATTTTTTAACAGGGACATTTCTGTCATTTTACAATCTTCTATATATACATCTTTAACCCGATGCCTAATTCACTTTACCTAATTCTAATTTTCACAGCAGCCTCTTCACAAAACAAGGCGATTTCATAACTTCATACCGTTAACCCTTGTTTTTGTGATTAAACTCGTACTAATCACGAATTACTGCCAATTTTTGGACTAATCTTGACTGTGTTATCCTTAATCTTTGTGTGGGTGTGTTTTGTGTTCATCAATATACACGCACATATACATACACACAAACATCAAGTTTTGTGTATCTGTTCCAAAACGCGATTTCACATTCTCCACAAATACACACGATTTCACTGATAAACACACGAATATTCATCCTTGTTGAATATTCAGATCCAGTAATTGGCAACTGTTCATATTCCGTAGTTTAAATTTTCGGATTATCTTTTGATATTTTCGAAAAATTAAAAGGAATAAAACTGATTAATTCGTAATTTATTTGTTTTTCTCCATTAAAATAAAAATTCACATCTTTTAAAAGAAAAACATTTAAATTAAAATGGCTCACCAATTTTCCCTTGCTAAAAACAATTTTTATAATATTTCTACGGAAATTGGTGATCAACTCCCGCGGTTTAAGTTTTGGATACGATTTCTCAATTTGTATTCCAAAGCTAGCCATGCTTTTACTGCTAAACCTACACTAGTACATGATGCTTTACAGCAATTATGGACTAGTGCGGTTACTTTTGGGAGTAAATCAACCCCCTACGGTTTCAGGTTTACCTTAGCGGGTCAGGAATATGAGGTGACCGAACAAATTGTCAACAGAGTTCTGGGATTCCCAATTAAAGATGCCTATGATCCAGAACCTACTGCTGCAGAACGCCTCAGATTCTTTGAAGAAATTGGATGTTATCCTCCAAAAGGCCCAATCACAGGAAATATCCAAAAGCAATTCTTCCATGCGGAATGGAATTACTTTTTCGAGGCCATCACAAGATGTTTTCGGGCACGCGAAAAAGACTTTCATCAAATTCCAATTCCAATGCAAACCTTTGCAGTTGCCCTAGCAAGAGAACTGGATATAAACTATGGACGCATAGTTCTCTCTGAGATAGTGGCCTCAATGGGATCCCTTGCAAGCAGAGACCTCACTACAAATGATGTTGTCTGCTGGTTTCCTCGGTTTCTTCAAATACTGATCAATGACTTAATACCGAAGGATGCTCTTGCTATTAGACAGGGATTTGCCAGAAGCCCCACATCTGAATCGCTAGGGATGGGCACTAAGTCACTTTCAACCATTGCTAATCAGGATAAACATCAAGGTAAACCAATGTCTACTCCTGAAAATATTCAAATGTGGCTTAGATATGATGCAGGAGTTACCAATTTGGAGGCATCATCACAAGTCTCATCACATGCTCAAAATCCATATGTTCATGCTGAGGCATTTGATGAGATTCCTGATGAGGAAAGCGATGATGCACAAGGTAATCAATCAGGTAATCTCTCCCTGCATACTATTCATTCCTCCTCCTATGTTTCTGATTCCGCGACCCAAGAGACTGCTAACCCGCAGGATCTATCCCAGGGTAAGAGCCATATTTCTGACTCTGAGTCTGATACACATTCCTATTCTCTATCACCCCTGTTAACGGAAGTCAGAAAACCAGCACGTATATATATACAAGATGATGAGGAGAGTGAACCCGAAGAGCAACAACTTATTCGCAAGAAAGCCAAACTTTTCCACGCTGCTACTTCACAACCACAGTCAAACCCTAGCGTGTCACACGCAACCACTCCACCTCACGCGAGTGGTTCACCCCTTGAATATTCTGCACATAGGGATTTTGATTTTGGTGAGGATGATGTGCCTCTTGAAGATACTGTTGCTTCAAGAGGACTTGAAGTCTTAAGAACTTCAGCCGTACCTTCACCGGTACGTACTGATGCTGCAAAGAGGATCGGTTCTGATGTCGTACAAGGACACTTTGCAGCCTCTCAGCCTGAGATTCCAACTCAGGAACAAACAGAATTTGATCCCATAACTGTCAACAACATTTCTTATCAATTTTCTGCAGGTACTGCTTCATTATTTGGATCAATCATTGAAGACATACACGAGCGTGAGACAGGGAGTGTGTGTGAGAGGTTAGGGAGAGAGGGACCTTCATTTTCAAGGCCAAAAACCGAGCGTCAAATACCAACAGAACGAGTATTAGAGCGAGGTCACCTAAACCAAACACCGTCCCTTAACACTGAAAATCTTGATACGCGTATGACTTCAATGGAAAATCAGATGAGGCAGTTCGGGCAGACGATGGGGCAGTTTGGGATCAATATTGGAAACAACCAAAGGGCTCTAGACGACTACGCAGCAAGAATGGCAAGTCAAGCTACAGCTTTTGATGATTTGACAAATAAGGTCAATGACTTGGGCCATGCTGGTGGTGTCTTGGGAAGCACTCTCAATGAGAGGATGGGGGCATTGGAGTCTACAATGCATACAATGGTTGTGGAAATCAGTAGATTGATGTTCGCAGTCAGGAGTTTTGTGCCCCCGGAGTGCTTCGAGTCGCAACAACCTCCCCCCGATGCTGGAGCAGGTGGTGCAGGTGGTGCTAGTGGAGCGGGAGCCTCTGGTTCTGGTTTTGGAGGTTCCTATGCAGCTGGTGGATCTGAAGACCATGGTGGAGCTCAGGATAACTCACCTAAGGGGGAGAGTGGAAAGGAGACGAGACAGCAGGCAGTTCACATCGAAGAAATTGAAGAACCCGCTGATCTTGTCAAGGAACCAGAAGTTGAGCCGTCTGTTGATGAAGAGGCTCTGAGGATGAGAAAGGGTAAGGCAGTAATGGTTGATGAACCATTTGTTGATCTGAGTCATCAGGAAACAGTACAGGAGGTACTTGACTCAGATTCTGACATGGAAGACGTACCGTTGGCACACGCTATAAAAAGATCTTTGAAGGAACAAGGTGGAGGTGCTGGGATGTCTTCCGGACTGCCTGAAGAATTTCCTGTTGATGAGGTAACCCTTAAAGCTCAACAGTTAGCCTTGGAACAAGCTCAGTTCCATAAAATGAAGATGATGCAAGAACATGCTGCGTTCCTAGAACAGAAGGTGGAGCTACAAGGGAAGCAGTATGAGTATGAGCTTGCAAGGCTAGCTAATCCTCAAGTTGATCTGGACAAACGAAGGATAGGGCAGAAATGGGATGAAGCAAGGAAGATAATGATGGGACCCTGTGCAAAAGGAGTTCATAACAAGGATGCAGATGATCTGTTCTACAACTTGAATTTGCAGAATCCAATGACTGGGGACTATATAAATACTTTGAAGAGATTAATTTCTAAAGTCAGGGTTGGATACAATGCAAATCTTAAGGAGTGGCAGGTTATCTTCTCTTTGGTAGAAGGAGTCCCAACATCTTTCTTATATGTGGATGACCAATTCATAATGAGAAGATCTGCGTCAGAGTTGTTCTTGCTAGCGACTAAAATTCAGTACTCTCAATCTGAGGAGCTAAGCATTCTGTACAGGGATCAGTTAATGCAGCTAGCAGAGGACAAGGGTCCAGAATTCTCGGCATATCCAAATTTTATCCGGATGGTAGTTGACGGAAAGATGAAGAGGGTTAGCATGGAGGAAAATGATCTAATGGAGCTTTCAGTAGAATCTCTCAAAGCTGTCTGTAGACAAATGATGAGCAAGGGATTCGCTTCTGAGCTTAAAGATAAATCCGTGAAGATCATTGAAAGAGTTATATTCAAGAAGAGCAATGAGGTGTGGAAGTGTGATGTCATTGCTCCAAACCCTCTTGATGACGTGAAGATTGAGCCGGAGCTGATAGAGAAGAAATGGAATATTCTTCAAGCCATGAAGAATGTTGATGAAGCTCTGACTCTTCCTTCTGGAGCACTAGAACAAGGAGAAATAAGGGAGGCTATTGGTGTTCCAGGAAGTGAAAGCGTATACTGGATACATGCTTATGTTGAAGATACAGCTGATGCCTTAGTATTCATAGATGCAGACCAAAATCAAACAATCTTGCATATGAGTAGACAATGGCTGCTACGGACTCAAGATGCTGCATTTCTGGAGAGAGTATTATATGTATTCAAATGGGGCGAAGTGGAAGATAAGTTTGTTGAAGAAAAGCAGAGACTCATGAGTTACCTGTCTGAAGTAGTGGTGGAAAAGAAGAGAATGGAGCGAGATGCGGCCAGTGTCCACAATACTGACCGTGTCAAGGGCTACCCCAAGATGATCTATTGTCAGTTCAAATATGATAAATCTCACTGGAAACCTCAGCTCATCATGAAGAACTTCGAGGATATTCCAAAGATCAGAACTACTCAGGAGGTGGACAAACTCAGAAGGCTTTTCAAACATCCTTATCCAGAGCCCAAGAACCCTCTAGAAATGGAAGCTGTAAGTCTATTGAATGCTAGGTGGAAGCAGCTTAAAGATCCAGTATACAAGAAAGAAAAGCAGCAGAAGGAGAAGAGCAAAAGGCAGAAAGAAGAGAGAGACCAAGCTGCTGAAGCTAGAAAGAGGAAACGGAATTAGGGTTAAAGGTCAGAGTGGTGTGAACTTGAAGTTGGAAAAACTTCATGTCTTTTGGTTGCTTTAACTCACTTGAGGAAAATTCACCTTAGAGTGAATCCAATAAGGTGATACAAGTTTGACTAAAAGGTATGAAATAATCCAGGTGATAGGAATCACTCAAATGATCTTTAATTCGAAGTTCGAATTTTGTTTCTAGTTTAAGTTCTTTGTATTGTTTTCATGTAAATTTCAATTGTAAATTATTCAAGACTGTAATGTTAATTATCTTTTCTCGTCTCATTGTTTAGTTGAGTTATCCTTCATTAATTTGAATGTCATTGTTAGACAATCAAATTGGGGGAGATTGAAAGGCAGAGTGTGTAAACTTGTAACACTATAACTAACGTAACTCAAACTAAAGGAAAAGATACTTAACCAGAAGACAATCAAGAACAAGAGGTCACAAGAAATCAACACTAAATGAAGACAAGGTAATTGATACAATTCAACATGTTAACTATGATCAATCCAAGAAGAAATCATTGAGAGAAGTTCAAGTCAAAGTTGTTCATGCCTCAGTGATTTGGAAAGCCAAGAATCAAGATCATAACTATCAGTATCAATAAGACCAATTGATTTCAAGTGAACAAGAAGGAAAGCAAATATTGGAAAGCCGCATTTCTAATTGGATATGGTAATTTATTCAAGAAGCAAAAACCCTATCAAGACTAGTCACTTATGAACCAGACCATTGCATCAAGTGTCAGGACATTGATGGCAAGTTTATGTCAGTAATAAAGATCCATATTCAAGAGCTTGGTGAAGAATAAAGAAGACATGAAGATATCACAAGTTCAAGATGTGCATTGAAGTTTCAAGTTGAAGACCAGAATATTTTCTAAGTACTAAATATTCTAGATGGCCAAGTAGAAGTTTCTAAGTAGAAGTTCTACTTAGAACTTCGAGATGGCTAAGTAGAAATTCTCAAGTAGAAGTTCTACTTAGAGTGCAGCTTCAACATGACACATGGCATCTTCTGATTGGCAGATTTCCAAGCTTTCAAGATAAGGCAAGATTTATGTGGACATCATTGGGCCACGTACATCTTAGTCTTTGAAGACTACAGGACATAGATTACATGTAGTATAAATAGAAGTACTTGTGTAATGTTTTAGTAAGTGAGCAATTCTAGAGAAAAACACAAGAGAAAAAGAGAGAGTGCATTCACAGAGCTTAGTATCATTCACTTCTCTCTCAACTTCTGTCATACTTTGTAATGAATGTTGTAGCAACCATTTCAAGTTATATATAAGAAATATATTCCTTGAATCTGTGTGTTCATTTATTGCATCGTATTTGAAAAGTTGTATTCACCCCCCCTCTACAACACATTTGGACCTAACAATAGGAAACTAGGAGCAAGAATATCTACTTTGCTAGATTTTTAATGCTCTTAGCACTGCATGTATCTGAGAATGAGCTATCCATTGCTAACCCGGATAGCAAGTTCCAATGTTTTGTTCAGGAGAAGAGAGTCTTAAGTGACCTAATTCGAATGAACCTCAATGCAGGAGTACAATTGGTATATCTACCAATTGTTCAGGTAACTATTTCTAACTCTGAAACCCCTATCTCCAACCCCCAAATTTCTTTGCCTTCTAGTGTCACAATGGAGTCTGTAGTTGTGACCAAACAGGCTCCTACCAAAGTGACCAAATCCAGAGTTCCAAAATCACATTCTAGTAAGCAAACCTCAAGTGTCTCTCAAAAGACACCTGTTGTAAAATCTACCAAAACTCTTGAGGGGAGTGTGAAGGTGGTAGTGAGTGGTGAGGGACAGGGTGAACATCAAAGAAGCCCTAAGGATAAGGAAGGAGAGATGAGTGCAACCACCATTTCAGTCTCTCAAAAGACTGCTAATGTAACTACAAGCCAAATTCTAGTTACACTCTCTCAACAGAGTGTGACTACTGAATCAAGTTCCCCACAAGGAACACTGCACAAGAGGGTTTGAGACACAAATAGCCCACTCTCAAAAACCTATGGAAGAAGAGTGAAATCTAAAACCACAGGGGAATCACAAGGTGCACACACAGTACAGGAAACTGTACCTTCTCAAACTCAGTTTGATGTGGCTTCAATAAATGTGGAGTCACAGCCCCTTGATCTTAATCTTCAAATCGATACACATTACAATCCACCATCACCTACTCCAACTCTGGATGTGGATATGATATCTACATCAATTCCTGATTCTCCATCTTTAAGATTCTTGGAGAATCCCCACTCTGCAATTGGTGGTCATCATCTTTTAGATGATTTGTTGGACCATCAATCTTCCCTTCCAGAATTCTCAACACAGACTGTGGCCTCGAACTTAAAATCAATCTCCACAGATTCAGTGTTGGTTTTCTCTTCAACGGATAAAATTATTCCTTCCTCAACGGATCTCTTCAACGGATAAAATTATTCCTTGTGAGCAGGCAAAAGGAGAGCTAAATAATGAGAGGCTGGCCATTTCTTCCGGTCAGGCAAAAGGAGAGACTGAGAGTTCCACCTTAGTAGGTGAAGGTGAGGGTGTGAGAGGTGTGAGCCAAGGGGAGCCCTTGATGCAAGAAAAGAGAGATGAGAGGAGAGAAGGGACTACAGGAGAAATACGGATGGAAGAAGCAGCCATTGCTAGTGAGTCAATGGAGGTTGAGGATGCAGCCAAGGAAATGGAATTTCAAAGAGAATATCAGTCCATGATTGACTCCATTTCTTTGGATGTTGAAACCTTTACTCACCCTGTTCCTGCCTATCAAATTCTGGCACAACAGGGCAATGTGGAAGCAGAGGAGGCAATGCACCTAGTGCACACCTCACAGTCTCTACTTAGAGCTAAGGAATCTTTAGAAGCTCTGCCAACCACTGCTGAGAGTGAAGAATTTGAAGATTCTGAAGATGAAGACAGCCAGAGCCCTGAAGATGAAGGTGGTAGCAGTATTCATGATTGGAAATTTGCTCACAACTACACCTATCATCAACTTGATGTAGAAATCATAAGGCAATATAAATCTGCCCTGGCTGAGCACCCAGAAGCAGATCCACAGTGAAAGGTTGTTCTTCAACAGGCAATTGACTCCCTTAAGTTACAAAAGATGCAAATGGTGATTCAGAGAACCAACTTAGAGGAGATCAAACAAGAAATCAAGGATGTGAAGATCTCTGTGGATTCCAAGTTAGAGCAACTAGCTCCTACAGCCACTCAGAGGGTGTTGCAACAAAGGTTCATCAAAGAAGACACCCTGGCTAAGTCTGTGCAACTACTCAACTCAAGAGTGGAAAAGATGGAATCCCAGATGGAACAATTTCTTCAACATCAAAAACTGCAAACTCAACTGCTAGAAAAGTTAGTTGCAGCCCCAACTTCTAGTCAAACCCTTGATGCTAACAAAAAGGGGGAGAAAGTGGAAGAGGCCGTGGCAACTACAAGTCAAATCTTAATTTCTGAAAGAAGGGAAGCAGCAAGTGAGGGGGAGCAGCAGCCTACCATAGTGGTCAATCCACAGGACTTCATTGTCACAACTTCCCCCAGCAAATCCAAACCTGTACAAGCAGCTCTATCTAAAGAGTTTGATTTCTCAAACTTGACAGAAGAGGAAAAGCTAGCCAAGATTGAAGCCCTGCAAAGGAAGAAAGAGGAGAACTATGAAAGAATAATGAAGATAGAAAGATTGATCAATGCATCTATTGTATCAAATATGTTCTCTAGCCAAACCTCAGCTCCAACAATATCTACCACAATTCTGAAGGTGCTCACTCCAGCAATTGTGGCTCCTACATTCTATGATGCTGAGCCTTCTCATGTTAAAGAATTTGAACCCTACATCAAAGCAAGACCCTTCTCACCACCAAAAGCAAATGGGAAGAACAAGTTACAACTGGACTTTCCATTTCCCAAGGATGATGAAGAGAAGCTGATGGGTAAGCAAATTAAGGAATTCAAGGAGAAGACTAACAGCTGTGTAAGAGAATGGATGGTTGTAATCATAAGGAATGGAAAAGTTCTAAACATATCCAACATCCATCCTAGATTTGTTGAAGCCAAGAGAGAAGAGACTTCAAGGCTGCTAAGAGAATCTCAACCAAGCACTGAAAATCAATATGAAAACTCAGATGAGAAGCAAGCAAGGCTGGCTCAAGAGTTAATGGATGAGGTAGAGGATGAAATGAGGGAACCTGAGGAAGTCCCCAAATCCAAAAGAAAAGGGAAATCAGTCCCCAGATCCAAATCTAAGAGAATAAAATCAAAGGCAAGGAGGCCTGTCTCTCCAGAAATTCAAAACAAAGAGACAGTTGGCTCATCACAACCTATTTCTGTAAAAGTATTCAACCCAGCTGTGAATTTCCATGGTGATCCTATAGTACCTAAAGAGGAACCAATGAATCTTGACTCCATTGAGGTTCCTTCATTCTTGCTGAAGCCTCAACAGAAGCCTATACAGAAGAAAAGGAAACCAAGGAAGTAACCTTCAAAGGAACCAATTCAAGTTGCTAGGGTACCTGCTATTGTCAGGCAGCCAATCTTGGAAAACAAGGATGATTTTATCTATCAGGCAGATATTGAAGAATACTCTGGCATGAATCTTTATCTGGATGAATTGTCAGAAGTAAGAGGAATTGACAAATATAAACATTTGCCTGAGAGATTGATCTTTGTATACAAGGGAGGAAAGGAAAGGACATGGCCACTACAAAGGGTTCTTGGAGAAAATTATCTGACCTTAACCAAAGTGTTCTCTGCAATCAAGAGATACACAGGGTTCTCCAAGATAGCAAAAGGGGAGATACTGGACAGAATAGAACAGATAAGGAGGGAATGGAACTCACCATCTAGTCTACCAAGGAAGATGAAGATCCCATACAATGGACAGAAAATCCACCTTCAACCCTTCTCGATGATGGAGTTCAGGGATGAAGATGGTAACAGGAGATTCTTCAGGTTAGAAGACCAACTACCAAAGGCTAGTTCTCAATACCTGAGATGGTTACAACAAAAGCTAAATCCAAAGGTTGATGAAGAAGATGCCTTCTATAGGCAACTCCAAATACAGATTGAGTCCAACTCTGCCAAAGAAGGAAAATCAAGGGTGATGCCAACAAGAGAAAAGAAACAGTCTTAATCTGCTCAGTCTAGAGGAGCACTTCTCTGTAAATTTCTCAAACTTTCAGTTTTTAATTTTTGTAGCTTAATACAATTTTTGCATTGGTCTATATATATCTTTAGGAATGTTTTGTTATCATCAAGGTCCTGAATTTATGCTTTATTGCCATCAAGTATAAATTGGGGGAGATTGTTAGGAATATGTTGTACTTGATGATAACTTCACAATCAATCAAATTGTATAAGGTTTTGTAGCTGTCAACGGATGAGGATTTATAATTCTATCCGTTGACAGGTAGCTCATCAACGGATGAGGTTTTGTAGCATACTGTAGTATCTCTATGTTATCAGTTGATGGTGTTTTTATCCACAGTCATGTTGACCATCAACGGATAGGCAGAATAGGGTAGCCAATTGTAAATAAGCTATGCTATGTAATTCTATCTAAGTGAAAGTGTATCAACAGATGAAGACAAAACTCTATCAACGGATACAACTCAAATCCACTCTATCAACGGATACAGCTCAAGTCTCAATATCAACGGATACCACTCAATACATCATCAACGGATGTCAGTGTACAATATCAACGGATAATCATTGACACTGTCTTCTATGATTAGCTGGGGATTAGCAGTTGATAAGTACATGTTTGACTGACAGATCACATGGGTTGATAGTAGATACAAAAAGCAGTATGGCAGCCATACTTTGGAAACACAGAATAAAGAAGCATTCTATTTACACTATGAATACAAGAAAGGTGCAGGAGACATGTCTGAACACAAGGACAACCTTTCGGCTACATGTGTATTTGGAGTGTAGTAGCAAGTCAACTAGAATTAGATTAATATTATCTTATTCCAGTAGTACTTGTAAAACTTGGGATTTATAACCAAGTGTAGCAACTCTTTGTAGGTTAAGAAAACAGATACATTTTGCTTAGGGTTTCTATTGAATATTCTTAGAAAGCAAAGAGTTGTAAAACAGAAGCTGTGTACTTTTGTATCACAGAGTTTTCTTCGAATAAAAGCTTCAGGTGGTGCATTTAACCACCTGATTTTTTATGTGTTTATGCATTAATCTTTTTACAAGCAATTATCTTAGTATAGATTTCTGGAGTTCTTATCAGAAATTTATAAATATCAAGAATTGTATTCAACCCCCCCTTCTACAATTATACAAGTGTGTAATCTGGGAATAACATGTACATTAATTCATGACGTGTGTCTTTGGGATCTTGTATGAAAATGACATGAATTTTTTTTTTATGTACCCAAAATTCAAACACAAAAGACTACTAAACTACACAAATTTTGTTTTGTACACGAAACGAAAATAGTACGTGAAAGAAAAAATGTGACAATCACATATAAAGTTACTTTAAGCCCAAGTTATTTATGTGTGTTACTATATAACTGAAAACAACATTGAGATGCTACAAAACAAAACTAAGAGTAGAGTACATAAAATGAAAACCTCTTTTTTTTTTTTAAATTATGTTTGTTGTTAATAAATATCTATGTTTGTTTAGAATCTATCTGCCAAGTTATTAATTTTTTTACTTATATATAAGGTTTTATTGATATCAAAGAATGAATATTATCAACCAAACAAACAAATTCGATATGTCTGCTCTTAGATTAAGATATGTAAATTGATTACTTTTACTTTTATTCATGAATACAAAATTAAAAAGGGCACATTTTATTAGAAACAATATATAATATTATATTTATCGATCTAGTTATAAAAAATAATGATTTTTATAACGAAGGTCGTAGTGGTTTCTCTCTCTCCTCCTCTCCTATAAATATTAAACTAAAGTTTAAGGGTTGTTATCAGCGTTTTGGTTGATGTTAAACCTTCTTTTTATTATTTTCCTTTATTTTGATTTGTTTTACAATTAATATCTCTTTTTACTGAGAGTCTAGTACCCCGTTGGTGGGTTTCATCTATTGATATATTGGATTTTGTACTTTCTCTTTGTGATTGATAACTCCCGTTTCTCAACCTTGATTTTACTTGCTTATAAATAAAAATATCTCTTTATTGAAAATTTTGTATCCCGTTTGTGAATTTTGTCTACCCATATTGGGTTACGTTCTTTCTCTTTGTGAGATTAGGTTCTTTTATTCAGGCATTCGGGATCTTAGATCTACAGGATTTTATTATACTGGTTCATTGATTTGGATAATATAGAATCACAGTTATGGTCGATAATACGTTCTAACAAATCAGATATATATATATTTTCCACACGATTACAATAAATTGTTGGATTATCTCACCAAAATGGCTATATATTTTAGTGATATAAGCGATTGATGTACCACAATTTAAGATCTGATCAACGAGCGTAGTTTGGATGAAGAAAAACCTTGAAATGATCTATTTTAATATTTGTTTGTCCGATCTAGATTATTTTTATAGATGTTGTATGACCTTTTATTGATGAAATAATTACCTATAAAAACTTGTGATTTATAAGAAAATTTAAAATTTTGATTATTTTTGTAGATGTCATATGTCCTTTTATTGATTAATTAATTATTTATCAAAAAATACTTAATTATAAGATTTTTTGAGCTGAGTTGACCAATTTGTTATATAAATATCCACTAACAATATTTTCATTAACTTTGTAATGAATTTTATTTTTTGATTGATAACTTACGCACCAAATAATTCTATTTGAGAGTATATTTAGTATTTTGAATAATTCAAACAAATTATCAGGTCAATTTGTTTGTCCCGTTAATTATAGATGTGCCAGTAAATAATAATATAATTGTGATAACTTATATATATTGGGAAAATCGTTTAATAAATACAAGTTAACTAAACCTAAGCCGCGCTTTACGGCAGCCATGTAATATTTAAAAAAAAATCAAAATAATAACTTAAGAAAGAAATCGAAAAGAAAATACTTATAAATAAAATAATGAACACAACATTGTACAAATTTTAATATATATAAACAAATAAACTATATACTTATTTTTTATGTTGATTTTGTATCACAATTTCTTAGGTCGACACCCGTTGTAATAAATACATATAAGCCGCATGTCGCGGCAGTCTTATAATATTTTTTAATTTTTTTTCAAAATATAGACTATTTAATAAAGAAATTAAAAAGAAAATATATATAAATAAATTACTGAACACATTATTGTATATATTTATATATATATATATATATATATATATATATATATATAAAACAAAATAAACTATATACTTATTTTTACGTCGATTTTGTGTCACATTTTCTTGGACCGACACCCGTTGTAATAGATACATATAGATAAAAAAAACAGATTTAATTGAATTATTTAAAAGAAGATGTTGGAATATTATGATCAAGAACAATGAGAAGATAATAAATGATAAATTAACAATTAACAATAAAAAAATAAAGAGGCAATATTAAACGTTCAAATCTTTTGATTTACCGATTTTGCCTCACAATTTTTTCAAAATTTAAATAAAGATTATTTAAGAAAAAAAATCGACAAAAATATATCTATAATATCAATATAAATTGGTGAACACAATATTGTATAAATTAAATATACATAGATAATAAGATAAATTATTCATATATTTTTCTATATCGATTTTGTCTCACGAATTTTGGGCCGACACCCGTATTAAAAAATACTAAGCATACACAATTATAAAAATTTAAATACTGAAATGATCTTGGACTTTGATTTACCGATTTTGCCTCATAATTTTTTATGCCGACGCCCGTTGTATATATTATAAAAATACCAAGCGTATAAAATAATAAAAATTTATATACTAAAATCCTTATTAACTTTGATTTCAGTTTGCACGCTGATAAGATGTTCTTAAGATTCAAATAGAATCGGGATATATTGATGTAAAAACAAAAAGGTTAGAACTTGCTTTCTATATTCTTAAGATTCAAATAGAATCGGGATATATTGATGTAAAAACAAAAAGGTTAGAACTTGGCCCAATGTGACTTGCTTTGTATATCCTAACTATAATATAATTTAGAGAGTTGCCTTTAATAACATCAATTATTTCTATAATTACATATTTTATGTTTGAAATTTGAAATAATTTAGAAAATTAGATAAATAACTTTCGAGTAATTTCAAAACTCCACCAAACGTTTGAGGAATTTCCTTTATTCATATAAAAAGAAAAGATTTTTATAATCCTAATTGATTTTAATTTGAAATATTAATTTATTATAATTTTATTTAACATATGAATATTAAATAAGGAAAACTTTTCAATATTCTTATTGGTTTAAAATTTAGGATTATGATTGATTATCTACATCCAGGTAGACTCATGTATTATTATAAAAGGAAGGAAGAATCACTTGATAGAAATACCCTAACCAAACAGATACGAACCCTAACCAAATCGATATCTCGGTTCAGGTCTGTTGGAAAAAACTAAAATTATATATCGTTCGATTAATTAATTCTAGCCTTTCGCTCAATACTAGAGTCTGACAATTAAACCAATTTCTCTTGACACATTACTAATTCTCCTGGCGTAGATCTGTAACACATTACTAATTCTCGCTCCATATAAATCCTTTATTTACATCAATTGTACGCACGCAAGGTGTTTGATAAATTGCCGTTTCAAACATGTCGAAAACAATAGTGCAACCAGTAGGTCAGAAACGGCTTACAAATGTAGCCGTCGTTCGTCTCAAAAAACATAGCTGTCGCTTTGAAATTGCTTGCTACAAAAACAAAGTCCTCTCCTGGCGCTCTGGCATGTATGTTTTCTTCACTTCGAATTCGTGTTTTCTATATGTATTTGTATGTGTTTATGTGTGTTAATTAGGTTTTACACTCACTTTTTGCGTAGATGATGATGCTCTATGGTAAAATATATGTTTGTATGTATGTTTGTTGCGTATATGATGATTATTGATGCTAATTTATGATATTATGTATGTACATTAGGTTTTACGGAGACTATTGGCATAGATGTAGCTTGCTATATGCTTATTTATTATGTATTAGGCTTCATATAATCGATGTTTGCTTTGTGGTATGCTAATTGATTATGTATTAAGCTTCGTATAATCGATGTTTTTCTCTTGTAGCTTCGTTCTATGCTATTCTATATGTACGTTTGTTTGTTAGGTTTTACATGGACTATAAGCATAGATGATGATGCTAAATGCTAATATATGATATTATGTATGTTCGTTAGGTTTTATGTGGACTATTGGCATATATCTAGTTTGCTGTATGCTAATTTATTGTGTATTAGGCTTCATGTTATCGAGGTTTTGCTTTGTAGCTTCGTTCTCCATTTGTATACTTCTCTGCATACTTGTGTGTGTGTCTCTGTTTGGTGTGTATGGCCTATGTTGCGAAACGTGAATCTATTGTTGATAGATTGTTTTCTTTTTTTAAAAAATAATCAGATATATATGTATGTATTCTGTTGGATTTGACATAGGCTATTGATTCGGATGCTGCTGCGATCTGTTGATATGTTATATATTATTGATGTTTGCTTTTGTAGCTTTAATAATCGTTTGCCTATTTCTGTAATAAGCTTGCGTGTGTATGGGTATATATACAGTACTTAGGTTTTACATTAACTAGGCACCGAGGATGCTGGTAAATGCTAATCTATTATTAATTCTTTGATAGATTATTCGGTTTCTGTTATTATTATGTTTATTTGGTACTGATATGATAGTACTTGTTACTTATTAGTGACCTGGTATTATAAATGAAATAATTAATGGTTATGTTAAAATGTCTGGTGTCAAGCTATGTGTACAATCTATATTCTATGGGAATGATGTGTACATTGTTGCTTATTCTAAAGCTCTGAAGATTCAATTGTTGAGTCAAGGTCGGATTAGTGTTACTTAGGGCAGTACATATGCATTGTTTTACATTGACTTAAATCTTGTTATATTTATCTAGAACCTTTACTCTGATAAATCAGTAGGTATGCATGTTTTAATCTCATTTTCGTTGCAAATTTAATCACTTGCCTTGACTTGTAGAACTAAATTGCAATTTCACATTCATTTTATTTCTGCACTATATATCCATTTCGGTTAACATGCTAATGTTTTGTATTTCTAAAAATACTTTCTCTATGCTTTTAACCATAGTTTCCGAGTGAAACATTGCACTGTTGAAGTAAATGAACTTTTTTGGGTTCTTTTGTGCAACAAACCTTTGCCACGCACCTTAACCTATGTCTTTGGTTTTTAAAGTTTAGACCTTATGAGAAAAATATTTTCTGATCTTTCATATATTTCCAATATGTTAACTAGCCATCATTTTTTGTTTTTCTGTTTACTGTTTAAGCCTGTAGAAAGGCTCCTTACCATGTAACATGGTATACTTACAAAATTCTGATGTTTTATAATATAGAGAGAAAGACTTGGATGAAGTATTGCAGTCACATACTGTGTATTCTAATGTTTCAAAAGGAGTCCTTGCCAAATCGAGGGATTTGAAAAAAGCTTTTGGGAATGATGAATACGATGATGAGGAAAAAATCGATTATGAAAAAATTTGTTTGGAGGTTTGTAATAGCTCATATTTTGTTACATCAAGCCTTATATTATATCAATAGTTTTGTTGTAAATAATTGAGTACTGTACCGGCTCTTCTCTGACAGATTTTGGAAAAAGGGGAGCTACAAGTTGCAGGAAAGGAACGAGAATCACAGTTGTCAAGCCAGTTTAGGGATATTGCAACAATTGTCATGCAAAAGACCATCAACCCTGAAACTCACCGACCTTATACTATCAGCATGATTGAGCGTTTAATGCATGAAATACATTTTGCAGTTGATCCGCATAACAGCTCAAAGAAACAGGTGTGTTGAATGTTGCTGCATATTAGTGTGAAACTATCATCTATGATTATAAACGTTTCCCTGAGTTGGTAGAACAAAATGATACCCTCTATTCAATTTTTAATGCCATTTTGAAGTTGATTCTTGTTTTCATTTGATTGTGTAGTATTTATTTTGCAAAATGAGAACAAGTTTTATTATTTATTATGTTCAATCTATCCAGTATATGACTGGTTAATCTGAACTCTATATAGCATTTAGCATAAATCTTATTTGCCAAATTGTTTCTATCTAAGTGCTTGTTTGGTTAATCATGGGTATCTACTTCCCATGAAAGTTACATTTCCTTGATGCTTCATTCCTGTATGAAGTTCTTAGGAAGTAGATTTTTTTTGTTTGGTTGAAAGGGTGGTATTTGTACTTCCCTGGAAGTGTAACTTACCAAGGGAAGGGTGGGTAAGCAACTTCCCCCTTTTGTAGGAATTTCAACTTCCCGTGAATTTTCACTTCCTATTAAAGTGTCAACCAAACACCTTTACATGCTTGCACTTTTGAGATATTTAAAGTTCCTGAGTAAGTGAATATTAACCAAACAAGCACTAAAAGTTGACTTTAACATAGTTTGGCTCATTATCTGTTCTTTCTGCAGGCACTTGAAGTGATTCGTGAGCTTCAGAAAAACTTTCCCATAAAACGTTCTCCTATGAGATTACGATTGACTGTGCCTGGACAGACCTTTTCTTCTGTTTTTGAAAAACTAAATGAATGGAAATCCAGCATTGTTTCGAAAGAAGAATCTGGAAATCAGCTCTCTGTTGTAAGTTTTTTTTTCTTTATTTTTAATATGAACTTTTCAGTTCTAGAAAAGTGTTACTCTTTAACTGTGATTTATGCAATTGCTTTCCTAATTTGCATTGACAGTGATTTTAACCTAGTTGCTCCTTATCTTTATATTAGATGTGTAAATATTGGCTAGGGCTGGTAATTTATAATGCTAGATACACAGAGGGAGGGACCTACTAATAAAAATGGAGGGAGCAAGTAAAGTCCAATTTGTGCTTTGGCAAGGAAACAGTAGTACAAATAAAAAATAACACAAGGTGAACACAAGTTTGTTTATTGGGGGTAAAGTTTTAAAATATCCTTCAAAAATTAGCTAAAAAAATTAATAAAGTGTAAAATACCACTACAAGAATGGAAAGTGCCAGGCATATCAATATAAAGTAAAGGTTGACCTATGTCTTATCTTAGGCTCTTAGCAGACTTCCATTAGAGTCCCCTTTCAATTATCTTGTGCTCCCCTTGCACTAGCCATGGCAAGGCCTTAAAGGTGTACCTACTGCCTCCCCAGCCTTGGTCCTAGGGCAAATATTTTCGAACTGTTAATAGCTGTGATTCATTATGTTGCTGTGTTTTGTGTACTCAAAACTATCCATACTTGCAGGGAGGCACGAGCTTACGTATATTTCATAGACAGTAGCCAACTAGCTGTTTAGCTGTAGCCTGTATGTATCAATCCGTGTTTCCACCTGTAGGCATTCAAGGAATAGTCTTTGAGTTTAAACAAAATCCAGTTAGTTAAGTATATTTATATCTTGGACTTAAATTAATATTTTCTACCGCAACACAGCAACTAGGCATGGTCATAAAATTATCGTTCAAGGCCGTGCCCCCTCTTAGTAACATACTAGAATTGTCTCATTTGCATCTTCAGATTATTAATTTGATGTATTCGGTACCTCTTAACTAGTTTGAAGTGCTGTCTGGGACTAGGGCTTCTTTCTACAGATATGTTCGTAAAATTAGATCTATTCCTGTTTATAATTTATTATTATCCAATGGCTGTGCAGATCTGTGAGATGGACCCAGGTTTTTTCCGAGATTGTGATGCTATGGTAAGGAATTTGCAGGGCAGGTTGGAAATACTTGCCATCTCTGTGCATGCAGAAGGGGACACAAATGTGGATCACTTCGATGATCACGAGGAACCTGCATCGAACTTGCCCAAGGCTTCTACAGCTTCTCACAATCAACTGAGTGAAAAATTGCAGAAACAAACAATCTCCGAGAAAAAAGCGGATGCAGTGGGAGATGTAAAGCAGCAGAGCAAATGCAGTACATGCAATGCATTTGTCGGTGATACAAAGCAATACAGGGAGCACTTTAAGAGTGAATGGCACAAGCACAACTTGAGGCGAAAGACTAAGCAACTACCTCCCCTCAGTGCTGAGGAATGCATGGGCGACATGGAGATTAGTGACTCGAGATCAGATTTGAAGGATTATTCCTTTTGAGGTTGGTTTGTATTGATATATGTTTGTCTTAACTCCTATGAAAGAGAATTCCCAAGCTTAAAGCTTTAGATTTCTAAAGCTGCAAGTATAAACATGGGACTTATATTAAAAAACTTATAATTGTAGAGACGGCACCTGTTCTAAAAATTGCAAATATTACACTTTTGATGTTGAACCCCCTAGTTTGTACTTGAGCTTTAAAATATGCAATTGTGTGTGCATGTGCGTGTGCTCGAGCAAGCACCTGATTGGAAGCTCTTCTTCATAATTGACTGGCTTGGCAACTTCAGTGAGGAACTGGACCTAAGCTTAATAATGCCTAATAAAGAGGTTGAGCTTGAATAAGTGTAGTGGGTTCATTTGGTGTCTATGATCTAATGGACTCGGTTAAAAAATGCTGGAGTTTGATCTCTTTATACCTTGCCTTTATGTTCAGCTGGACTCTTTTAGAAATATAAATAAATGAATTGTAAAATAAGTGCAAACCTGCCTAATTACCCGGAGTTGCTGTGTTTATGTAAAATAAGTGGTCTTACCACATCCTCCAGGAGCAGAAATCACCTTAACTATCTCCTTATCTTTCAACATCTCCTTCAACTCTTTCAACGGTTGATCAAACCCTACAATCCCATCAGGAACACCCGGGACACTTCCCCAGAGCGAAAAACCCGAATCACTTATCTTCAAATTCTGAAGTTTCAAATCCAACTTATCATTACATTTTTCAACACCCACGTCAGTCCGCAAACTAGCTAGAAACCCCAACCCCTGCACTTGTACATTAAAAAACTTCACTATAAACTGATCTAAAGCCACCAACTTCTTGGAATAAATGCAAGATTTGTACACATTCCAGCAAGGAATTGTACTACACTTTTTAACAAGTTCTAGACCACTTTGTAATATCTTGATAAATTTGTCAGTCTCTTCTATTTGACGCTCCAACAGTTTGTGAAGCTTTCCGATGTTGTCGAATGTGGGCTTAACTGATTCAAGTGTTTTCTGAAGTGTTTTGAGACTGGGTTTGAAGTTTTTGGTTTGTTTTGCAAAGTGTACAACGACTTTTGAGTAGTTCACTTATGCCACTTCCCAGAGCTACATCAGATAGGAAAGCCATTTTGAGTTGATCAAATTTAATTTTAGAAATTGATGCACAAAGTGAGTCACTGAGGCACACTGGGAAAGTTAGAGCATCTCCAATGACATTAGCTAAAAATGATTGGCTAAATTACATAAAATATTGATTATGTAAAATTTGTCGAACATGTAAGACATTGTGTTCCGAGGGTATTGGCTATAATAATTGGCTATATTTTAAAAATGGTATGTTATTAATATTTCAAGTTGTTATTAATGGAATATATAATTTTAATATAGAAATAAGTGATGTGGCAATTCACTACAGGTCTCTAGAGGTTCGACAAATATAGCCAACGTCAATAGATTATCTATAATTATATTATAGATAACAGTTTTGTCCCATTGGAGTGTATGAGCATCTCCAATGGTAATAGCTAAAATTATTAGCTATATAATGATTATCTAAAAATTTACTGAACTGTAAGATGTTTTACTCCAATGGTATTAGCTATAATGATTAGCTATATTTTAAAAATAGTATTTTATTATTATTTTAATAATATAAATATATATAAGTAAATAAGATCGATGATGTGTCACGATATAAGTGGAGATAATGGATTATAGATATTATCTATATATTATAGATGTCCTCCAAATATAGAGGATGTCAAGATGATTATCTAAAATTTTACCTAACAGTAAGTATGGTTGGAGAAGAAAAAATATAGATATCATCTAAAAATTGTGCCATGTCATCAAGTTTAGCTAACAGATGTGTAGCATTGGAGATGCTCTAAATTTTTTTACACATTCTTTATAATTCTTATTTATGGTAATTAATTTTAAAATTTACCTAAGGGGTCTCTTCCATTGGAGATGCTCTTAGTTGGAAGTTCTGTAATTTTAAGTAGTGCTTTGTGTAGATGAATTATCGGAAAGGAAATGTCCATGAAAGTTCCATGAACATATAATATCACATCATTGTTATGTGTTTGACAAAGATCAGCTCCTAATTTTGGGGTTTGATCTACACCTTTTGTCACCCATTTTAAACTTGGTCGAACCAATTGACAAATGGCAGAACCATGATTATGAAGCTTACAACTAGTTTGGCATAGTTTTCATCGTAAATCTTTCTTATGTTAAATGTGTAAAATATCAATTGAAGTATTATAAACAGCAGCTAAGTATCTCTTAATGTTCATCATTTGTAAATTTCTTCTAGTACTATCTCTATTAAGTTAATTTACAACCTGAAGGAGCATAAATAAAAATTACGAGGCAACAGCCCCAAAATTCTTTCTTCATAGGCTACTTTTTCTTATAATAAACTTTGTAAATAGACCCGACAAAAGAAATTAACTAACTTGATTCACCTATGGTTGATCAGAGAACTTTAAATGTTAATTAGACACTTAGCAGAAAATGGAAAGGTTAATTAATCAGCATGCTAAAAAAAGTTCTTACATGAATGCATGTTGAACTAATTATGCTTGTACAAGTTGCCTGATACTCATCGGAATGCAAAACTTGTTGTCATTAATACATTGTCTTCCTAGGACTGAATAAATAGCTTCAGTAAGATGGAATCCATCCCAGAAGTAGTGTTTGTCAGCATCGCAGCAAGGCAAGCTCCCAGGAATGCATCCAGACGTTCCATTTTGCCACGTAATACAGCACGGATTGATTGAATCGGTTAATCCTACATGTCATTAGTACATTAACAACAAGAAGAAATTACACATCGGCTTACAACAAAATGTTACAAACAGTTTACGAGATATGAGTTCAGGTTTTGTCAAATTGCACTATAAACATAACACTTCAATTCCTTATTCATTAACTTCTGACACTTTAAAGATGAAGCAGTCAATCTCGAGTTGTTAGAAGTTGCGAACAAATAACCTTATATCCTATTTTTGGGCTATAAAAATGTGCAGCATTATTTACCGTAAGCTTTAGAATTGATAATTGCATCATATCCAAGTCCATTAACATGGCCGAGGATGAAAGCTGAGCCTTTGAGAGTGGAAGTCAATGTTGTTAGTGTTGTGCGAAGCTGATTGTTGAATATATTGACAAGCTGATTGATTTCCTCGACACATTTTCCACTGTGTTTATTTTTCCTCGTAACTGATGGAATGCACCCAATTGGTCCAATCTCGAACATCACCACTTTTCTGGCTCCTAACTTATACAACTTCTGCACACATTTTAACATATTATGTTTAGTATGTCGTACACGTACATAGACGGGATTGCAATCAGCGGAGAACATTTTTAGCGTAATAACATGTGAGAACAACTGCTAAGTACTTTAAAAAAATTGCAGAACAAGATACACAAAAGTGCCTGACATGCAATCATTCTCATCTGTTCCCACGTTAAAACAGTTCTCACCTGAACGCGAGTTTACATATGAAAAAACAATTAACCTGAAAATGTTGGAAGAGAGCATCATTTAGCATTTTAGCAAAGGTTTCAGGAGAGTAGATCAGGCTGGAAGCATAAATATTGGGCTGAAGGAAATTGTTGATGTAGTCATTACTTCCAATGCTGATGACGAATATAGATTTGGACAAATAGTCTTTCATCTTTGCCGAGCTTTCAAATTGTCTTGCCAGATTTACATTCACTGTTCTTTCAAACAAGTTTATCTGATCACCTAAATTTAGGCATTTTCCCTGCAAGCAAAATTATATACATATCCATCGGCATATAAGTACTTTCTTTAAGAGGGTATAACTCAAGTGGTGGTTAGAGCTTATGGGTTCGACTCTCGTTCACGTCCCACATATTAGTTTCAGCATTTTTTTTTTCAAGAACATGCTATCTTAGTTGACTAACATGAGAATCAACAGTTAAAGATCGATGATATCCGTTTTTCATGAGTAACAGAGTAAAATAATTTCGATTCTTTTTTGTATGAATTAGTTTGACTTTCGATTTGATAATTGAATTAACTGCAAATCTCAAAGCCAAGATATGATGAATATTTTTATTAACACGTTTAAACATTAACGTACTAATTAATAGAAGGACGTAGGGCGATTAGTTATCACGTTGAGACCTTGATGCAGAATGATCTGCCTAACACATAATTAGTAGTGGTACTAACATTTACTTTGACTTGTAAATCAACCACACTAGTTATTGTACTACCAATTACATAAATGAGTCGCAATTAATTGATCAGTTTTATTACTGTTTTACCTTTTTTAACTCATCACCTGCATTTACGTTTTCACCTATAACGTACTTTATGAACAGAACTGAAATTAATATGAAAAAGGAAGATGAATTTGAAAAACGCTTGATTCAAACACAAAAAGCCAAATCAAAAGGGTAGTGTGCGGGTGTAAAATGTACGCAGAACTTATCATACGTACAATGTACATTCCAGTCTCCGGTAAAATACCACAGGTGGCAGATGCATAGTTGAAGCCAGTTAAGGTTGACGACCGTCGGAGAGAACTTATGTAAGGCGGAGAATATGGCAGCCCGAGAAACTCAGCTACAGCAATACCATCCCGACAAAAATACGAGAAATAATCAGAAACTTGATACGAAGCAGAAAATTAAGGACACATGTATTTTGTTATTTAAGTTTAAGATCTTCAGGATACTTGCATATATCTAGGGCGCTAGCATTGTCACACAGTGAATACCTTTTTTCAAGTGGTGCTGGTAGCACGGTGTTGGACTTGGATTTCACTTGTAACATAGTGGCATTGTGAATTGTGTGCGGATTTAAATTCATGCTTTCGTAAATTACAAAAAAAAAAAAATTAAAATAAATTATCGTAATGAAAAACCGAGGAGGGGGTGATTAACAGCGTAAATTTTGCATACCTATGAAATCTACGACAGTTCTTCCGTTGGTGAATCTTCCGGTAGAGCCTCTAGCAAAGTTGTGACCATATGGCATGAAATTAGCCTTGGCTAAAGTTGGTAAAAGATTATTATTACCACTGTCGAACAGAGAGTCTCCCATTACATACAATGCCGGTGCAAGTGGAGATTTGGATTCATTAGCAAGAACATGTTGAGGGAAAATGGTAGTGAAGATAATGAAAAAGAAGAAGATGAAGCGCATGCTGAAGGCACAGAGTTCCCTCATACTTAGAAACTGTCAGTTTGTAAATTGTAACAATTGGCCTGAACAATTAAAACAATGTACTTGAAAGATATAAATAGACTATAGAGTATAGATATTTTGAGATGTGGAGCGTGAATATTTTGGTGAATAAAGTAAGAAAGGAAGGAACTGTGGGAGTTGGCAAGTGCATGAAAATACACAGGGGAACATGTGGACAATAAAGGTTTCACCAAGCTCTGCCTCTATGGCTGGATGCTGTTACTCTTATCTGTATTTAAAATTTAGCAGTTTCTCATTCAAGAACAGATAAAAAAATAAATACATTTACCAGTACTTTTTTCCAAGATTTATCAACCAATATCGTATTTAAATCAAATATATTGCGGAGTTTTTTTTTAAAAAAATGTATTAACATATCCTTTTGATATTCCTGAATATACACGTCCAGTTGAGCCATTGATGTTTGGATTTTTCAACAATTTACTTTTAAAAAAATTTCAAAAACGAATTTTTAAATTTGAACCCGACCCGACCCAATCCTTCTCAACCCCCAATTCAAATGGTCCTTAAATGTAGGAGTCTCTTGGAGATGCTCTAATCAATGTAAATGTAACTTTCCTAATAATAAAATGAGACCTTCCGTGTATTAATATGCGTCCACAAATGAAATCTCGCCGCATGTCATGGCACTAGTAAAAAAAATTGGGGGAACCTAACACTACTCTTAATTAAATTAGCATTCTACTCGTACTACGTACCGAACGGTAAAATTTATTAATTAATTAATATAAATATATTATTTTAATCATGATTTACAAAAAAACATAATTTAATTAGAATGTAATTAATTTAAGTACAAAATTACCTATTCGTCAATTTATAACAATTGCATTAATATTAATATTATCGAACAATTATCATAACACTCACACCCCAATGAAACATTCTAAACACCTCTTTATTGCTTTTTCTTTATTTTGTTTTTCATTTGATTTTTCTCATTTTTGAGAATCTTTCTATGAAGTTCATAAGTCTTTTTACCCGTATTTTAAGTTTTATTATTTTGGAAATTCAGTATATTTAAATGTTCAGTATTGTGTGATACGGAACGTGATGTTCTCGTAATAATATGTAGTAAAGACAAATATAAAGTAAAGTCTAAATCTCCAAAGATGGAGAAGCAAAACTCTAACTCTGAATCTCCGAATGGAGAAACAAAACTCAAACTCTGAATTCACTCCTGAATTCGATTCTCAAAGCTACCGAATAGCCAAAATTTTATTATCAATATCTGTCTCCAAAAGATTACAAGACAATAGTATTTATAGGCTACATAAATAACCTTATTCAGATAGGAATCTAAAAGAAATTCAATATCAGCTAGGAATTTAGCTAATACCTGAACCCAACTAGGAAACCCATCAAAATCCTGATCCAACTTGAAAAATAAAATCCTAAGTGCTTAAAGCAAGAAAAACCCTTTCAAGTGAAAGGTAAAAACTTGCAAGCCAAATATATAATTATATAATAAATAAGTGAATTCTATTTTGTATCATCCCACACGACACAGGAAATAGAATATGACTTCCCACCAGAATTAACTTCAAATCCCAAAGCATCAATCATGATCTCCACAGGCTCATACGATGGTACAAGATCAACCACCGTGGTCACGTAAACACTCCCAGACCTTGTTCTTTTAAGAGACTCATCACTCTCCCCTTCTTGAAAAGAATTTGTCCTCAAATTCGCATCGTCGATGTACGGAGCTAAATCACCAACATTGAATGTAGAACTTATTCCTTCATACGAATCAGGTAGCTTAATTTTATAGGCACTATCTCCGTATTTCTCTATTATATTGAAAGGTCCATCAGCTCTAGACATTAACTTATTTTTCCTCATGTCAGGAAACCTCTCCTTTCTTAGATTAAGCCAAACCAAATCGCCAGGATTGAACACAACTTGTTGTCTCTTCTTATTGGCACGTTCCTTGTATCTAGTATTCATCTTTTCAATTTGCGTTTTAACTTGATCACAAGTTCTAAAGAAGGCTTCTTGACGTTTCTTAGCATCAAAATTCAGGATATCTTTTTTTGCAATAGGAATTAAATCAACAGGAACGTATGGATTTATACCATATATTACCTCAAATGGTGACACTCCTGTTGTAGACGAGGATGTCCTGTTATATGCGAATTCAGCATGTGCCAATTTGATGTCCCAGTCCTTTGTAGTTTTACTCACCAGCCCTCTCAATAATGTCCCCAAAGTTCTATTAGTAACCTCCGTTTGACCATCTGTCTGTGGATGATGTGAAGTACTAAATCGTAACTTTGTTCCTACAAATTTCCATAGGGTCTTCCAAAAATAACTCAAAAATTTAGTATCCCTATCCGACACTATACTTTTAAGGATTCCATGCAATCTCACAATCTCCATGAAGTACAAATCTGCAATACGACTAGCATCATCCGTTTTATGGCAAGAAACAAAGTGAGCCATTTTTGAAAATCTGTCCACTACAACCATAATAGAATCCTAACCCCTAGCAGTACGGGGTAATCCAACAATGAAATCCATACTCACACTATCCCATGGTGCAATAGGAACGGGAAGGGGAGTGTACAAACCCTTATGAAAGTGACTTTTTGCCTTTTGGCATGTGGCACATCTCTCTAAAACAGCTTGAACATCTCTTAACATCTTAGGCCAATAGAAGTGCTCAGAAAGTAAGTCGCATGTTTTGTGTATTCCAAAATGACCAGCAATACCACCACCATGTACTTCTCGAATTAATAATTCTCTAACTCCACACTTCGGTACACACAGTTTGTTTCCTCTAAAAAGAAAACCATCTTGTAGCACATACGAATCAGTCGGCGTCGCAAAAATAGAAGAGAAATTAGGGTCAGTCACATACAACTCCTTCAAATGTTCAAATCCCAAAATTCTTGCATCCAAAATTGTAAGCATATAATGTCTCCGAGATAAGGCATCTGCAACAACATTACTTTTCCCATCCTTATACTTGGAAAAAAATGTAAAGGATTTTAGAATTCAACCCATTTTGCATGTCTTACACTTAACTTTTGTTGCCCATGAATGTGCTTCAAACTCTCATGATCGGAATGTAAAACAAATGGTGAAGGACGCAAATAATGTGCCCAATGAGCCACAACACGTACAATCGCATAAAACTCCTTATCATATGTCGAGTAATTAAGTTTAGCACCATTTAACTTCTCACTAAAGAATGCAATAGGCCTTCTTTCTTGCAAAAGAACAGCACCTATACCAAGACCACTAGCATCAGTCTCTACTTCGAATACTTTGTTAAAATCTGGTAAAGCAAGTACAGGTGTCTTACAAAGAAGATTCTTAATTTCCTCAAATGCATTATTTGCACTAGAATTCCACTCAAATTCTTTTTTCTTCATCAGCTCAGTAAGTGGTGCAGTCACAATGCTGAAATTTCGAATGAACCGTCTATAAAATGAGGCCAAGCCATGAAAACTTCGAACATCATGAGAATTTTTAGGCGTAGGCCAAGTAGAAATAGCATCTACCTTAGATGGATCCACTTTCACGCCATCCCCAGCCACAATATAACCAAGAAAAGTAAGACTAGGTACTAGAAAAGTACATTTCTCCATCTTCCCAAACAATTTTTCTTCTCGAAGAACCATAAAAACTTTTCGCAAGTGTTCTAAATGTTGTTCTCTATTAACAGTATACACAAGTATATCATCCAAGTAGACAACAACAAAAGAATTTAGAAAAGATCGTAATACCTCATTCATCAATCTCATAAAGGAACTAGGTGCATTGCAGAGGCCAAATGGTAAAACCATCCACTCATAAAGTCCTTGTTTGGTCTTGAAAGCAGTTTTCCATTCATCCCCATCTCGAATTCTCATTTGGTGATATCCACTCCTCAGGTCAATCTTGGAGAAAATAGTTGACCCATGTAGTTCATCAAGCACGTCATCCAAGCGAGGCATAGGAAATCGATATTTTATGGTGATGTTGTTGATTGCCCTACTATCGATACACATCCTCCAAGTACCATCTTTTTTCGGAACTAGTAACACGGGTACAACACAAGGACTTTTACTTTCTCGTACATAACCCTTATCGATCAACTCCTGAACTTGTCTTTGCAACTCTTTTGACTCTAAAGGATTACACCTATAAGTTGCCTTGTTGGGTAATGGAGCCCCAGGGACAAGGTCTATTTCGTGCTCAATTCCTCTACGTGGAGGTAATCTCATAGGTAGATCATCAGGAAAAACATCTGCAAATTCATCCATCAGCTTACTTAGTTCCAGGTCTTCAATATGAGGCGAATCCTTTTCAACTTCACGAATGTATAAGACATACCCAATTGCACCATCTTCTATATTCTTTTCAAACTCAGCAGCAGTAATCAACATATTGTCCTTCACAGGTTCATGAACCACTTTAGGAGGAAGTGGTTTCAGTTTAAATCTTTTTTTCCCGCACAAAACTGAGTATTCATTATTTTTACCATGAAACATGGCTTCTCTATCAAACTGCCATGGACGTCCTAACAAAAGTGAACAAGCTGTCATAGGAACCACATCACACCATAGTTCGTCTCTATAATTTCCTATTGAAAAAGTCACAAGTGCTTGCTTCTTGACTCTGATTGGTTCGTTGTCATTCAACCAATTCAACTTATAAGGTTTAGGATGGTCCCGGGTTGGAAGTTTTAGTGCATTCACCATCTTAGAAGATGTCACGTTTACGCAAGAACTAGTGTCCACAATCACATTACAAGTTCGATCTCCAACTGCAGCTCTTGTATGGAATAAGTTCTCCCTTTGTTCTTTTTCTTCTACGGGTGTGCAATCAGTTCTAAGAAGTCTTCTCAAGAGGCCAATGTTGTTCTTCTCTTCCTCCGGCTCAATAGACTCGTGGTTTAGATCATCCCATCTCTCAGAATTATCATACTCAAAATCTGTTTCTTCCTCATCATCATACTCTTGTCCCTGTTGAGCAGAAAGAGTTCTTTCTCGTTCTTCTTGTTCCTCATAAGCTGTCAACAACATGTACTCTTTCCTAGAAAGGGTAACTTTATTCGTACAGTCCTTTGCAAGGTGTCCTAAGCCTTGAAACCTGAAACACCTTTTCTTTGCTAGCGCAGCTTGCTCAGGACTCACTTGGATCTTTCCTTTTGGCTTATCTTTCTTTGAGAATGCATTGGCCCCACTATAAGAAGTACTCTTATAAGCGCCAGAATTTTCACCCTTGAAAGATGTCTTAGAGAATCCTTTGTAAACTGGTTTTGCTTTTTCTTTCTCTTGCTTCTCAATTCGAAGAGCCAGCTTTGTCACATCATCAAAGAACTTGTAAGGAATAAGTTCGACCTTATTGCCAATAGAAGAATTCAATCCCTTGATATAACGACCGATTTTCATCTCTTCTTCTTCTTTCAAGTCACATAGGATACAAAACCTCTCAAATTCTGTAGTGTATTCAGTCACTAAGGTTTCGTTGTTGGAGTTGATTCAGCTTCAAGTAATTATCTTGTGTGTACTCTCATAGAACAAAACGATTCTTTAATTGCCGTTTCATCTCACTCCAAGTTGTGATTCTAGGAGCCTCTTCCCTCATGATCTTCGTCTTCAAATTGTCAAACCATACAGATGCATATCTTGTTAGCTTCATGTTGGCAATTTTATAAGACTTCGGATCATCAAAACCTTTATAATCAAAGATTTTTTCCATCTGTCTCACCCATTCTAAGAAATCCTCGGCATCACTTGCTCCACTAAATTCCGGTACATCCCACTTCAAGCTTTTATCATCGTCATTGTTCTTAGTGGGTGGAGGGTTTCTTATAAAGCCTGTGCGAAGAGGTGTATTTTCTACCGTAGCAATAACCCCCTCAATCCTCTCGCTTGTAACTTGTAAACCATCAATCCTCTCGTTTGTAACTCATAAACTTGCCTTGATCTCTGCTTGTTGCTCTGCCATGTAAGCAATTTTCTCACTAATATTTCTAAGAGTTAACTTCAAGAAATCTCCATCCGATCCTTCAAGTTTTAAATCTTCATCCCCTACCATTAACGTGCAACTGTGTCGTGAACAGTGCTGTGAACAGTGTCGTGAACAGTATCGATGAACAGTACGCGTGAAAAGTAATTTTTTTTTTTGCGAAAACTATAGTTCTCCCAACAATTAAGAAATTGATGGAGGAACCTTGACTCTTGATACCAAATTGATACGGAACGTGATGTTCTCGTAATAATATGTAGTAAAGATAAATATAAAGTAAACTCTGAATCTCCAAAGATGGAGAAACAAAACTCTAACTCTGAATCTCCGAATGGAGAAACAAAACTCAAACTCTGAATTCACTCCTGAATTCGATTCTCAAAGCTACCGAATAGCCAAAATTTTATTATCAATATATGTCTCCAAAAGATTACAAGATAATAGTATTTATAGGCTACATAAATAACCTTATTCAGATAGGAATCTAAAAGAAATTCAATATCAGCTAGGAATTTAGCTAATACCTGAACCCAACTAGGAAACCCATCAAAATCCTGATCCAACTTGAAAAATAAAATCCTAAGTGCTTAAAGCAAGAAAAACCCTTTCAAGTGAAAGGTAAAAACTTGCAAGCCAAATATATAATTATATAATAAATAAGTGAATTCTATTTTGTACCGTCCCACACGACACAGGAAATAGAATATGACTTCCCACCAGAATTAACTTCAAATCCCAAAGCATCAATCATGATCTCCACAGGCTCATACGATGGCACAAGATCAACCACCGTGATCACGTAAACACTCCCAGACCTTGTTCTTTTAAGAGACTCATCATTGTGGGTTTCTATAATTTTTATTATATTAATTCATTCAAAAAAATGTATTAAAAATTCATAAACATTTATTTTTCATTACCGTTATAAATCAGTAGATTATCTCTCAAAAAAGATTGCACGTTTATTGCCTTTCAAAAGTTTCAGCAATATGAGAAAAGATCTTTACTATGCAATATCTATTAAATGAACGTTGATATGATAAAAAAAAATTCCATCTAATATAGTTTCCTACGTGTTCGTTCAATATCATTTTTATAAATTGTATGTTCTTTTATTATTGAATTGATTCACTATAGAAAAATAAACATTATCGGTCAACCAAGCATATCCTATATATTTTTTTCTTAGAGTAAGATATGATTGTTAGAGTTTATGTTGATTGCCCTCGGCATATTTTTAATGACAACTTAAAATGTGTATATTCATTTTGGGAGTTTGTATGTTAAATTTTTTAAGCTTTTCTATTAGAATATGGTATATTAAATATTAATTTTATTTTACACATAAATAGGAATGACAAATTAATACAATCTGATGGTACCCAATTTGAAACCCAAAATTCTGGATATACCGAACGCGAACCCGAATTTTTGGATTATTTAAATTTTAAACCCGAAATAGTTTCGATTTGATTTGGATTTCAATTGTACCGAACGGATATCCAATCCGAAACCCGATCTAATATCGAAACCCGACAAATGAATAATATAAAAATCATAATTTGAAATTATTAAATGTAATATTTTAGATATAACACATATAATTTATTTATTTTTATTCATATATTTCATTAGAAATAGTCAATACTAATTTAGTAATTAGAACTTCTATATCTCTATCTCAAATTTTATTGAAATATTTAAGATTTTTTTTTAATTTACTTAAAATTTTCATTTGTATTGTATACGAAAAATTATTTTTTGGCAAATTTCAAATTTTACTTGGTATGTTAGGTCAATTCGTACAATATGTTACATTTAACTGCTTACTAAATTTAATAATTTTAAATTTTAAGTATTTTATATATATAATAAATATTGTTTGTGTGTAGCAATTTTTGAAATTTGACTACATTATTACTAATTCTGGATGCACGAAAAAATCAGATCTAATCCGAAACCCGACGAATTTGGTTTTGGATATTGAGTTTAGGATTTTGATTTGAATTAATTTTTAAAATCTTAAAATATTTGGTTATGGATTTGGATTTTACAAAACTCGAACTGAACCCAATCCGTTGTCATCCCTACGCGTAAAATAGGATATTTGAAAATGAGTATCACATATCTTTTTTCCAATTGACTATCATGTTAAAATAGAAAAACTATACATAAAATAAAATCAAATGTGTTATATATAAAACATAATCACATTATTTTATATGTGTCCTTATAATTTAATTATCGGGTTAGAAAACACGAAGTTCATTTTTCTTTAACAATGAGTATATATGTTAGAAGAAAGCCTTACGTGTAGACCTGACAAATCGTTTGTGTTGTGTACTGTTAGGAATATGTTGTACTTGATGATAACTTCACAATCAATCAAATTGTATAAGGTTTTGTAGCTGTCAACGGATGAGGATTTATAACTCTATCCGTTGACAGGTAGCTCATCAACGGATGAGGTTTTGTAGCATACTGTAGTATCTCTATGTTATCAGTTGATTGTGTTTTTATCCACAGTCATGTTGACCATCAACGGATAGGCAGAATAGGGTAGCCAATTGTATATAAGCTATGCTATGTAATTCTGTCTAAGTGAAAGTGTATCAACAGATGAAGACAAAACTCTATCAACGGATACAATTCAAATCCACTCTATCAACGGATACAGCTCAAGTCTCAATATCAACGGATACCACTCAATACATCATCAATGGATGTCAGTGTACAATATCAACGGATAATCATTGACACTGTCTTCTATGATTAGCTGGGGATTAGCAGTTGATAAGGACATGTTTGACTGACAGATCACATGGGTTGATAGTAGATACAAAAAGCAGTATGGCAGCCATACTTTGGAAACACAGAAGAAAGAAGCATTCTATTTACACTATGAATACAAGAAAGGTGCAGGAGACATGTCTGAACACAAGGACAACCTTTCGGCTACATGTGTATTTGGAGTGTAGTAGCAAGTCAACTAGAATTAGATTAATATTATCTTATTCCAGTAGTACTTGTAAAACTTGGGATTTATAACCAAGTGTAGCAACTCTTTGTAGGTTAAGAAAACAGATACATTTTGCTTAGGGTTTCTATTGAATATTCTTAGAAAGCAAAGAGTTGTAAAATAGAAGCTGTGTACTTTTGTATCACAGAGTTTTCTTCGAATAAAAGCTTCAGGTGGTGCATTTAACCACCTGATTTTTTATGTGTTTGTGCATTAATCTTTTTACAAGCAATTATCTTAGTATAGATTTCTGGAGTTCTTATCAGAAATTTATAAATATCAAGAATTGTATTCAACCCCCCCTTCTACAATTATACAAGTGTGTAATCTGGGAATAACAATTGGTATCAGAGCAAGCTTCTAACATATTTGAAGTTTAAAGATCAACACACTTCCAACATGTTTAAGAAGGATTATGGAGTAAAGATTCCAGTTCTTGATAGAGAAAATTACTTTCACTGGAAAGTAAAAATGCGTCTACATCTCTCGTCTATTGATGAGGGCTTTGTGGATTGCATTGACAAAGGTCCTCACGTTCCAATGAAGACAGCAACAAGAGTTGGCCTGGCTGATGATGTGCCTGACACTCTCATTCTCAAACCTGTCTCTGAGTGGAGTCTTGAAGATATTACAGAAGTCCACAAAGACAAAAAGACCATGAATATTCTGTTCAATGGTCTAGAAACAGACGTGGTTGACAATGTTATTAACTGTACTACCGCCAAGGAAGTATGGGACACTGTTCAAACCCTGTGTGAAGGAACAGAACAGGTAAGGGAAAACAAGATGCAACTACTAATCCAACAGTATGAACATTTTCACTTTAAGAGTGGAGAAACATTGAATGATACATTTAGTAGATTTCAAAAGCTACTAAATGGTTTGAAACTGTATGGAAGAATCTATCAAGTTAAAGATTCTAATCTCAAATTTCTGAGATCACTGCCCAAGGAATGGAAGCCAATGACTGTTTCTCTAAGAAACACTCAAGAGTACAAGACATTTACTCTTGAAAGGCTCTATGGAACTTTAAAGACCTATGAGCTGGAAATGGAGCAGGATGAAGAGATTGAGAAGTCTCAAAAGAAAAGTGGGTCAGTTGCACTTGTTGCCAACTTGGAACAAAAGGAGGAAAGGACAGAAACTGCTAGTTCTACACCAAACAGGGAGGTTTGTAAAGGTAGAGCAGAATCAAGCAGGAGCAAGGAAAAGGTGTCTGAGGAATTGAATGCTCTTCAGCAGGATGAATTGGATGAGATAGATGAGCACTTAGCTTTTCTATCTAGGAGATTCTCTAAGCTGAAATTCAAGAGAAACTCTGGGGTCGCCAAGCCATTTAACAAGGATTTTTCCACAAGCAACTATGTGGATAAATCCAAAATTAAATGCTACAATTGTGGAATTGCTGGTCACATGATAAGTGAATGCAGGAAACCTAGATCTGAGAATAAGGGAAAGTCAACTGAGGCTGTTGACTATAAGAAGAAATATTTTGATCTTCTCAGGCATAAAGGAAAGGCATTCTTGACCCAAGAGTATGACTGGGCTGTTGATGACAATCATTCTGATGATGATGTTGAGTTAGTCAACCTTGCTTTAATGGCTGATTCTGGAGAGCAGGAAGCAAGTTCAGCTAGCAATCAGGTATTTTCTACTAATCTCCCTGAGCTCACCAAAGAGGAATGCAATAGTGTTATAGATGAAATGTCTACTGAACTATATCACTTAAGTGTTACTCTTAAATCACTTACTAAAGAGAACAATAGGATTAAAGAGTCTAATCTGTTTTTAAGTGATAGAAATGCTGCTCTAGAAACTCAATTTCTAGAATTTGAGAAAATGAGAGTTGATTGCAATAATGCTAAAAGTGAACTTGAAGCTGTGTTAAAAAGAGAACTGATTTTAAAAGACCAGCTTGAAAAAGAACAAGGGATAATTGCTAAATTTCAAAGTTGTAGGAATATTTCTCAAAACATAATAGAAGTTCAGGGAATAGAATCGTTTGTGAAGGATACCTGGACTCAAAAGAAAAAGGAGCTAGAACCTGGCCTTGAGGATCTAGAGACTATTTGTGAATCAACGGATAGTGATCATCCGTTGACAGATGAACCGTCAACGGATGAGAGGTATCCGTCGACTAACAAAAAGTCTGTTAGTAAGAAGGAACTTAGGAAACTGGATATCAAGTATGGTCCAGTCAACAAGAATTTTGTTAGTGGTGAGTGCAGCAAAACCAAATCCAGTGGGAAGGCTAAGACATGTGATTTACACAACAAAAAGCCTGTTGGTAAATCAGATAATGAAAAGGTAGAAATTGAGGATAAAAAGAAAAAGAACAGAAATGGTAAGATAGGCATCAACAAGAAAAACAATTACTCTCCTGACAAGTTTGCTCCTAGGAAAACTTATAGTAATTGTAATAGTGTCAATCATCTATCTTCTAATTGCAAGATTGTCAACAAGGCTCCTGTTCATGTACCTCAACCAATGCCATGTATGCCTGCAATGCCTGTTATGCCTGGTTTGTATCAAAATGCTAGTTTTTCAAATCCATATGTGAACATGCCATATGTGTCTAATCCTTACTTTCAATCTATGAATGTGCCACAAATGTCATGGAACATACCTAACATGAATAATATGTATGCCAATTTTCCACACATGCATGCATCCAATATTCATGCAAATGAGCATTTGTCAAACCCCATCACTCAAGCATCTACACCTAAGTTGAAGAATGCTAAGAGTGCAAAGTCAAAGGCTAACAAGAAAGGACCCAAGGAAGCTTGGGTACCAAAATCAACTTGATTTGTTTTTGAAATGTGTGCAGAGAAACAGAAGGAATCTATGGTACCTAGACAGTGGATGCTCTAGGCACATGACAGGAGATTCAACCCTGCTCACAGAGTTCAAGGAAGGAGCTGGCCCTAGAATTACCTTTGGAGATGACAGCAAAGGATATACTAAGGGATATGGCCTGATTTCAAAAGACAATGTAATCATTGAAGAAGTGGCTTTAGTTGAAGGTTTGAAGCACAATTTGCTGAGTATCAGTCAGATTTGTGACAAAGACTATGAAGTAAAGTTCACAAAAGAAGCCTGTGTTGTTTCTGCCAAGGAAGACAACAATGTGGTATTGACAGGCTTTAGAAAAGGAAATGTTTACATAGCTGACTTCAATTCAGCATGCTCAGAATCCATTACTTGTCTCTTCAGCAAAGCAAGTAAGGATGAGAGTTGGCTATGGCATAAGAAGCTGTCACATTTGAATTTTAAAGTTATGAATGATTTGGTAAGAAAGGATCTTGCTAGAGGAATCCCTCAATTGGAGTTTGTCAGAGATGGGCTGTGTGATGCCTGCCAATTAGGGAAACAAAAGAAATCATCCTTCAAAAGCAAGACAGAGTCATCCATTGTTAAGCCTCTTCAATTGCTGCATATGGACTTATTTGGTCCAGTAAATGTCATGTCTATTTCAAAGAAGAAATACTGTCTGGTGATTGTAGATGATTTTTCTAAGTTCACATGGACCTTCTTCCTGCACTCCAAGGATTGTGCAAGTGAAATCATCATCAATCACCTCAGAATACTAAACAATGGTTCTGAAGACAGAGTACAAAGAATCAGGAGTGACAATGGTACTGAATTCAAGAATTCCACAATGAAGATTTTCTGTGAAGAGAATGGAATTGTCCATGAGTTTTCTGCTGCCAGAACACCTCAACAAAATGGGGTTGTTGAAAGGAAAAACAGAACTCTCATTGAAGCAGCTAGAACAATGTTAAGTGAATCAAGGTTACCAACATATTTCTGGGCTGAAGCTGTCAACACTGCATGCTTTACTCAGAATATTTCCTTGGTCAATCAAGCTAGAGGAATGACTCCTTATCAGTTATTAACCAACAAGAAACCAACTTTAGCTTTCCTACATGTCTTTGGATGTAAGTGTTTTGTGCTAAGAAATCATGGAGATAACTTGGGCAAATTTGAAGCAAAGGCAGATGGAGCTATTTTCGTTGGATATGCAGCAGGGAAAGCCTACAAGGTCTACAATCTAAGAACCAACAATGTTATGGAATCTGTACATGTTGTGTTTGATGATCAAAAGATTCTAGGCCTAAATGATGAAGGTTACCATGAAAAGTTGGAATTTGAGAATGAAGGTGAAGGAAGAATGTACTATAATGATGATGAGGAAAATGAAGATCATGACCACGGAGATCCACCTAGAGCTGTTATACCAACTAGAAGTGATGCTTACACTGAAAATGAAGCATCCGTTGACAGTCATTCTGCAACATCCGTTGACAGTCATTCTGCAACATCCGTTGACACTATTAGAGATGCATCCGTTGATAGATATTCTCAAGCATCCGTCGACAGGCAAAATGATGCATCCATTGACAGTCAACTTCATAATTCAGCAAGGACAACAAACTCAGGGGGAGTTTCTCAAGCTCAAAATTCAATGCTAAATCAACATGATCATGCTCATGGAAATGAAGCAACCTCATCAAGATCAAACCTTCCACCTGCAAGAAAATGGACTAGAAATCATCCATTTGAGTTAATCATTGGTGAATCAAATTCAAGAGTCCAAACTAGAAGGGCCACTCAAGCAGAATGTCTATACAGTAGCTTCCTGTCTCAAGAGGAACCTAAGAAAGTGGAAGATGCCCTTCTAGATCCAGATTGGGTGTTAGCAATGCAAGAAGAGCTACACCAATTTGAAAGAAATAAAGTATGGAAACTTGTGCCCAAACCTGATGATAGAAGTGTCATAGGTACTAAATGGGTTTTCAAGAATAAGACAGATGAAAATGGCATAATTGTGAGGAATAAAGCTAGATTAGTGGCAAAGGGCTACTCTCAAGAAGAAGGAATAGATTTTGATGAAACTTTTGCTCCAGTGGCAAGACTTGAGGCAATAAGAATCTTTCTAGCCTATGCAGCACATGCCAATTTCAAAGTCTATCAGATGGATGTCAAAAGTGCCTTTCTAAATGGGGAACTGGAAGAAGAGGTCTATGTCCATCAACCTCCTGACTTTGAGGATCCAGAATTTCCAGGATATGTATATCTTCTCATGAAAGCACTTTATGGTTTGAAGCAAGCACCAAGAGCCTGGTATTACACTTTATCTCAATTTCTTTTGGAGAACCACTTCACTAGAGGTACAGTAGATAAAACCTTATTTCATAGGAATATTAATGGCTCTTCAATACTTGTTCAAATCTATGTAGATGATATTATTTTTGGGTCTACAGATGAGAAGCTTTGCAAAAAGTTTGCCAAACTTATGCAAAGTAGGTATGAAATGAGCATGATGGGTGAATTAACTTACTTTCTTGGCCTACAAGTAAAGCAAGTTAATGAGGGCATTTTCGTAAGTCAAACAAAATATATTTATGATCTCTTAAAGAAATTTGAATTAATGGATTGTACATCTGCTAAAACACCTATGGCCACTGCAACTAAGCTTGAGTTGAATACTAAGGAAAAGTCTGTGGACATCTCAAGCTATAGAGGCATGGTAGGTTCACTTCTATACCTAACAGCTAGTAGACCTGATATAATGTTTTCTACTTGTCTTTGTGTTAGATTTCAAGCTGACCCTAGAGAGTCTCACTTAATAGCTATTAAAATAATTTTCAGGTATCTCAAGGGAACACCAAACCTTGGCATTTGGTACCCGAGAGAATCTGGTTTTGATCTAACTGGCTATTCAGATGCAGATTATGCAGGTTGCAGAGTTGATAGGAAAAGTACTACAGGTTCCTGTCAATTTCTAGGAAACAGGCTTGTTTCATGGTTCAGTAAGAAACAAAACTCAGTCTCCACTTCTACAGCTGAAGCTGAGTACATTGCTGCTGGAAGCTGTTGTGCACAGATTCTATGGATGAGAAACCAACTCATTGACTATGGTCTAAAAGTTTAGAAGATTCCAATTTTCTGTGACAACACAAGTGCTATTGCCATCACAGGGAATCCAGTGCAACATTCGAGAACCAAGCACATTGACATCAAATACCACTTCATTAGAGAACATGTGATGAATGGTACAGTAGAAGTGCACTTTGTGCCAAGTGAAATGCAGCTTGCAGATATCTTCACCAAGCCTCTTGATGAATCCACATTCACAAGATTGGTAGGTGAGCTAGGTATGCTTAACTTGTCATAATTCCTAGTGATATTTGATTTCACTGCATTGAAGCTAGAAATGTGTTTTGATTTACTTGAAAGTTAAAACTTTCAGAAAAATTTTCTGCAGAAATTTTGTCTAAGGCAAAATTAGCTTATCAACGGATATCCTTTTATCCGTTGATAGTATAAACACATTACTAGATTTTCGCATGTCAACGGGTAACAGGCTATCCACGTCATCAACGGATAAACTGTATCTCAACCGTTCATTCTATATTCGTTGATATACATTTTTTTTATAACCGTCGGTAACCGTGTATATCTAATCATGGCTGTACTTATTTTCTTTTCATTTATTATCTGACAGTTACTTTTGACCAATGGAGTAATTACTTTTAATTATTTCATTTTTAATTCTTGAAAAATATAAAAGGCTGACTTGTACTCTCACATCTCACTTTTATTCATTTTCAAGCATATCAAAAGTTAACTGCATCTTCTTCTCTAAAACTCTCTGTAACCAAAGTTCAAACACTTCAATGGCGCCCATTGTTAAGATGATGTCCTCCACTGGGTTTACCTATGAGAAGAACAATTTTGCGGCCTTTGTTGACACAGTGAATGCTCCAGAAGCTTACCACACTTTGATGAGTTTCGTGAAGAAATGCAAACTGTCATATGCTATGACTGCCACCACTCCCTTAATCCACGAGGTAATTGAAGAAATGTGGACATCTGCTGAGTACAATGGCACAGACGGTACAATTGCTTTTTCTTTAAAGGGTAAAAACTATGTAGTTAATTCTGATGTAATAACTGCTTGTTTAAAATTGCCTGAGAATAACTGTTTGAAAGTACCCACTGATGCTGAAATTGTTGCCATGCTTAATTCTATTAATTATGCCCTTAGTACTGAAAACTTAGGGAAAATTGTTAGGAAAGGAATGGTTAAAGAATGGAGTTATTTCTGTGATGCCTTCATTAAAACTTTTTCAGGGAAAATTAGTAATTTTGATGCTGTTACCCAGTCCATGCTAACTATGATGTGTATGCTCTTAAATGATAAATTCTATAATTTTGGCACACTAGTTATGTATGAGATTGCTGCAAAATTAGGTAAAAAGGTGAAAGGCAGAGTGTGTAAACTTGTAACACTATAACTAACGTAACTCAAACTAAAGGAAAAGATACTTAACCAGAAGACAATCAAGAACAAGAGGTCACAAGAAATCAACACTAAATGAAGACAAGGTAATTGATACAATTCAACATGTTAACTATGATCAATCCAAGAAGAAATCATTGAGAGAAGTTCAAGTCAAAGTTGTTCATGCCTCAGTGATTTGGAAAGCCAAAAATCAAGATCATAACTATCAGTATCAATAAGACCAATTGATTTCAAGTGAACAAGAAGGAAAGCAAATATTGGAAAGCCACATTTCTAATTGGATATGGTAATTTATTCAAGAAGCAAAAACCCTATCAAGACTAGTCACTTATGAACCAGACCATTGCATCAAGTGTCAGGACATTGATGGCAAGTTTATGTCAGTAATAAAGATCCATATTCAAGAGCTTGGTGAAGAATAAAGAAGACATGAAGATATCACAAGTTCAAGATGTGCATTGAAGTTTCAAGTTGAAGACCAGAATATTTTCTAAGTACTAAATATTCTAGATGGCCAAGTAGAAGTTTCTAAGTAGAAGTTCTACTTAGAACTTCGAGATGGCTAAGTAGAAATTCTCAAGTAGAAGTTCTACTTAGAGTGCAGCTTCAACATGACACATGGCATCTTCTGATTGGCAGATTTCCAAGCTTTCAAGATAAGGCAAGATTTATGTTGACATCATTGGGCCACGTACATCTTAGTCTTTGAAGACTACAGGACATAGATTACATGTAGTATAAATAGAAGTACTTGTGTAATGTTTTAGTAAGTGAGCAATTCTAGAGAAAAACACAAGAGAAAAAGAGAGAGTGCATTCACAGAGCTTAGTATCATTCACTTCTCTCTCAACTTCTGTCATACTTTGTAATGAATGTTGTAGCAACCATTTCAAGTTATATATAAGAAATATATTCCTTGAATCTGTGTGTTCATTTATTGCATCGTATTTATTGCTTCTCATATTCGAAAAGTTGTATTCACCCCCCCTCTACAACACATTTGGACCTAACAATTGGTATCAGAGCTATATGTTTAACATACAAAACATAGATCCTTGTGTTGAGTAGAAGAATCGTGAGTTTTCATTTTTCAGATCTACTTTTCATTTTCTCGAAAAGTGTGTTTTAATTCGTTGGTAGTGAAAACTCATCTGAAAAATTATTTAAATACTCCAGGTGTGATTATTTAGCTTGGGTGTATCTTAACTAATTTTTGTGAATTTATCTGGGTTCGTTCATATTTGGTGTTCTTGAGTGTTCATCATCTGTTCTTATCAAAGAAGACAACCCAACTACTTTTTGATCTCCTTTTCAAAAGTAAAAGAATAAAAAAAAAGGTGGTTTTGGACTTTTTAATTTGCTTTATTCGGCCGAAAGTATACAGACATACTCAGTACCTAGCATGTGGGTTAGGTGGGTTAGGTGAGTAAAGCATTCAAAGTCAAAAGGTGTTAAAGAGATAATATTGTTTATTCAATATTAAAGTAATCTGCAGAAAAATTATTCTAAGGACAAAAGTTCTATATAGAATTTCTACTTGAGAATTTCTACATAGAATTCCTACTTGAGAATTTCTACATAGAATTTCGACTTGGACAATTTCTACTTGGTGATTTCGACTTGAGCAAAATTTCTACTTAGAGAAATTTCGACTTAGGCAAAAGTTCTACATAAATATTCTACATAGCCTAGTCTTGGGAATTTCGACTTAGGCAAAAGTTCTACATAAATATTCTACATAGCCTAGTCTTGGGTACTTAGAAACTTTTAGTGACCAGAATTGAGATGGCTCCTAAAAATGCATTCAAGATCCCATTGTTCAACAAAGATCACTATGAAGAATGGGTTTTCAGAATGAGACTATATCTAGAGACTGTTAACCCTGAATATCTGGAAGTCCTTGACAAGGGTAAATTTGTCCCAATGGTAGTTATTCCTTCACATACGGAAGGAGGAGTGGTTATACCACCTCGGTCTGAGCCTAAAAAGGTCTCGGAGTTTTCGGATGCTGATAAGGAACAAATAGCTTGTGATACTGCCGTTCGACAAACCTTGATGGAATCTCTTGATCATGAAATGTTCAACATAGTCAAAGGTCTGACTACAGCGAAGAAGATTTGGGACAATATAGAAGTTGTCATGGAAGGATCTGCAGAGGTCAGAAGCAACAAAACACTCATACTCAAGATGGAGTATGACACCTTTAGAATAAGGAAAGGAGAAGGCATAACAGATGTCTACCTACGATTCAGTCAGTTGGTATTGGATTTGAATCTGAGAGGTGTAACTCTCCCCATGGTTGAGACTAATACGAGATATCTGAGGAACCAGCCAAAAAGCATTGAACATAGGGTCTACGCAATAAGAGAAACCAGAGATTTGCATACAACTTCTCTGGAAGAATATTATGGAATATTAAAGACCTATGAGCTGGAAACACTTCAAGATCAAGCATGGGACAATGATTCAAAGGGAAAAGAAAGTGCATCAGGATTAGTTGCTGATGAGGAAGAGTCTAAGAAGGCAATGGTTGCAGCAAAGCCTAAATCATCACTTGCACCACATCAAGTTGATAATGATGACGAGTGCGCATCTGACAGTGATGATGACTACTACACCCAAGAAGAGCTGGACAACATGGACGATAGTGTCGTGGCATACATGGCAAGGAAGTTCAGCAACATGAGATTTAGAAAGAGCAACCGACCACAGAGAAAATCTTCATCTTATTATCGGGCTGCTAAGGGTGGTGGTAGTTCGTCAGGCTACAAAGGAAAAGGCAAGAATACCAGCTACAAATCTCCTTTGGATTTCAAAATGAAGTTCAAATGCTATAATTGTGGTGAAGCTGGACACTTTGCCTCGGACTGCAAAAAGCCTAAACAGACTTATCCAAAAGAAACATTTGAAGCTCTCAAAAGCAACTATGAAGCACTGTTGAAGGAAAGACATGGAAAACGAGCTTTATTGGTGACAGAAGGAAGAGCTTGGGATGATTCAGATGAGGAAGATGTTACTCATGTAGCGAACTTTGCCCTCATGGCTGAGACATCAGAGGAACCAGAGGTACCAGTTCTGACTCTTAAAGTAGAAATGTCTATTGATGATTATAAAGAACAGAACGGGGCTCTTAGTGAAGAGATCTATATGTTGTGCAAAAGCCTAGATTCTTCTCAAAAGGAACAGAAAACACTTGTTGCCAAATGCAGAATGCTTGAGGCAAAAGTGGAAGAGCTAGAGGCTGCTTGCACTGTAGATACTTCTCTAAGAGACTTTATTAAATCTCTGGAACACAAGCTCGTCCTTAAGGAAGAAGTAGAAGCATGTCTTAGGAACAATCTAGCTGAGTTAGAAACTAAATGCGAAGCTTACAAACTAGCGGCTAGTAAAGTGTATGTAGATAAGGACACATTTAAGAAAATAACTGGAGTAGGTATAGGACTTGATTATTCTGACCTTCCTAAGAAAGAAGGAAAGAGACCTATTGACCCTAGTTCCAGTGACCTTAAAAAGGAAACACCTAGTATTCTTAAATCGGCTGTCAAACCTATCTACAAACATCTTGTTCCTAGAATAGAAGAAGAAGAGACTGAATTGATAGCTAGATATGAGATTGAGATGGAAGATCGCCAGAAAGAACAACCTATAACTCCTATTAAACAAGTGAAAATCAATTTCCCTAGAGATGAATCTAGACTGGGATTAGGAGCTAAGGCTGTTAAACAACAAGGAAAGAAAGAAAAAGGCATAAAAGAGGTTAAGGCTGAACGAATAAAGAAAGCATGTTATCATTGTAAATCTACTGAACATCTTTCTTATGCATGCAAAGCTAACATGAATGTTCCCGCTGCACATGCCATGCCTACCACACATACAATGAATAATCTGCATCAGAATCATGCACAGTGTGGTCAACCTAACTGTATGCCATGCACTTTTAATATCATGCAAACTTTTGTGCATTTAATGAATGCATCTAGCCAGTCATGCTCAAATACTGTTGCTAGTTCAAATATCAAGAAAAAGTATGGTAGAGCCAAGACTGTCAGTCCTCCTAAAGTTAGGAGTGACAAACCTTCTCCTAAGACTGACAAATCTGTCAAGTCTGAGAAAGGAAATGAGATAGTCGAAAGCTCTAGTAATGTGAAGAAAAGTGCATCTCCTGTTGTTAAATCTGTTGATTCTCGATCTTATCGAAAAGCCGGGCCCAATCAAAGTTGGGTTCCGAAGAATGTCTAACCAATCTGTCATTGCAGGGCATTAAGCAGAATAGAAATAAAGTCATATGGGTGCTAGACAGTGGAGCATCGAGGCATATGACTGGAAACAAGTCCCTGCTTACAGAGTTGGTTATGAAGGCTGGCCCTTATTTTACCTTTGGAGATGACAGCATAGGTGTGACTAAGGGATATGGCAAACTGAAAACTGGCAATGTCATCATTGAAGATATTTCCTATGTTGAGGGACTAAAGCACAATCTGTTGAGTATAAGTCAATTCTGTGACAAAGGTTACGAAATTGTCTTCAACAAGAAAGGTGTCTCAATCACTCACATCAAGGAAGGCTCACTAGCTTTGAGAGGAGTTCGAAAGGCAGATCTTTTTGTTGCAGATATGGATTCAGCAAATCAGGATGAGGTCACCTGTTTCTACAGCAAAGCCTCGGATGATGAAAGCTGGTTATGGCACAAAAAGCTATCTCACTTAAACTTCAAAACGATGAATGCTCTCGCGAGGCGAGAATTGGTGAGAGATCTACCTCAAATGGAGTTCGCTCCGAAAGGACTCTGTGAAGCTTGTGAAATGGGAAAGTCGAAGCGAGCATCGCATAAAAGCAAAGAAATTTCTAGTATTACTGAGCCTCTGCAACTTCTTCATATGGATTTGTTTGGCCCAGTGAATGTCCTATCTTTGTCTAGGAAAAGATATGCTTTAGTAATCGTGGATGACTTCTCCAAGTATACATGGGTATTGTTCGCAATGACGAAAGACGAAGTATCTTTCTTAATCATTGATCACATCACTCAAATTGAGAATGTTTCAACACTTACTGTGAAGACGATTAGATCAGACAATGGCACTGAATTCAAAAACGCAGTGCTGAATGACTTCTGTGTATCTAAAGGAATACGTCGTCAGTATTCAGCCCCGAGAACTCCACAGCAAAATGGAGTAGTTGAAAGGAAGAATAGAACTTTGGTTGAAGCAGCAAGAACTTTGTTGTATGATTCAAAACTTCCTTTGTATTTCTGGGCCGAAGCAGTGAGTACCGCTTGTTACACTCAAAATAGAACATTGATCATAAAAGATAAAGAAAAGACACCATGTGAGCTAATGAACAACAGAAGACCAACAATCAAATACTTTCATGTCTTCGGAGCAAAATGCTATGTGCTTATAGATGATGAAAATCTAGGCAAGTTTGCAGCAAAAGCTCGTGAAGGAATCTTTGTTGGTTACTCTACAGACGTGGTAGCAGCTTATAGAGTGTTCTTGGTGAATGATCGAAAAGTGATTGAAAGTTACAACGTCAGATTCGACGATACCAAACTCTCATCAATTTCAAGAGATTCTAGTGAACCTGAGTCCCTAAAATTTCAGAATCTGGACTTAGAAGATGATAAGTGGATTTTATATCCACTGGGAATCCCTCCGTTTAGCTTAAATTGATTGTTTTGGACTCAAGTTGTTGTAGTTTTGATGTGTTTTGCTGAGTTGTGCAGATTTACGAGAATGTTGATTAAAGTTGATGCTTTTATCGTTCTTGGAGAATTAATTAATTAAAATTCGGATTTTTGAGAAGGGCTGCGCAGCTTATACTGTTTTGGCCATATCTGGAGTTCTAGAAGTCCGTTTTCAGCGATCTTACTGCCCACGCGAAGCTTGAGAGATTTTCTACAATATGGGATAGGTTTCACACGACCAGGCCGCGTGTGGTGGGCCCAGGAAGCACGACCAGCAGATAGATGGAAGCAGAAAAATTACTGTTTTGCCCTTTTCTAGTTCTAATTGTATTTTGGGCAATTTTTAATACCTGAATTGAATTCTAATTGTAATAGAAGGTAATATCTTGCTGGGCAAGATTTGTAGAGTCTATTTAAACACATCCTACCATTGTAAATCATAACAATTCATAGCTGTAAATCGTATCAAGGTACTTTCGATCTTCAATTCTTTCTTCAATATTATGTTTTCATTCATTATCATTATTATTATGTTTTCTTTATTAAATATGCGTAACTAATTCTCTAATCTGAGAATTGGGTAGTATTCCTTGGTAATCATGCATGCTTGATTATGTGATTTTCTGCCTGGCTGATTTGTTAATGAGATCTTAACACAATTAGGGGAGTCATGAACCTTTGATTGTATTCTAGGGATTGTAATAAGCTTGGGAGAGAAGTTGCAATCTTAGTACATGATTTAACAAACATAATTTGAATATTAGATCGGGAGATTAATAGGAGAATTGTGAGACATATAATTCTTGGCATTTAACAGTTTATAGATATACTTTGATTGTATCATGGGAGTGACAATTAGGGTGTAGCTGTAAGCACTATATTGTAGCCTGGGAGGGTACTGTATAACTTTAGAAGAATTGTTTTTAGCAAGGTAGGAACACAGATATCACATTAATATTGAGCATGTATTGAGACCAAGTGAAGAACCCCAGTTCTTAGATTGTTTTCCAACATATTTGAATCTCAGTTTAAAATCAATTCTTAGCGTTTATAATTAGTTCTTGGTTAATTTAGTTAAAACACAAACCCAAAGATTTTTCTCACACACTTCTAGACGTAAAGAGATAAGATACTTGAACTTGATATTACATTCAGTCCTTCCCTGCGAACGAACAACAAAAATACTACTAACAAATTGGCGCCGCTGCCGGGGAAGGCAGCAATATTGATTTTGAGTTAATTGTTTCTTGTAGTTTGGATTTTATCTTTGTATATATTTTTCTTTTCTTTCTTTTTGTATTTCTTTCTTTGGTGTGTCTACAGGTTCTTTGAGGTAGACAACTTAAACAGGTTTTGAGGAGAGAGACTAGATGGAGTACAACTTTGGTTGGAACAATGCTCAGAATTTCTACAACAGTCAGGAACAATATCAAGACTTCAATCCTTACCCACAATTCAATTCCTATGAGGATTGTAATGCATATCAGGTGAATTCGTTCTATTCTGAGAACTCATTTTATGCTCCATATGCCCCTAGCAATGATTATTCATATTCGTTTGAAAATCAATATCATGATGATGTTTATCCATATATGTGTAATGATGTTGATACGAGTTTAACTCAGTCTAATCCTTCTTTACTTGCTGATTGGGAGATTGCGCTCAATAAAATGATTCAAGGAACTCAGTCTAATCTTCCCTTACTTTCTTTGGGAGTTATTGATGAACCAACTTTAGAGATTGCTAGTGACAATGATATTCCATGTGATTCAATAGCTTGGTACGAGGAGAATGCTAAACTAAATAATTTTATTTGGGAAGTTCGAGCAGTGTGGTATGACGGTTGTTATCGAACTCCTCCTTGTGTCAATTTTCCTCTATGCCATGATTCTTGTTTAGCAATTGATGATAATGTTGTGTCTGATGAGTCTACTGGTGTAGTTGATAATTGTCCCATGCGCATTAATGATAATTTGGATGCAATTGAAATTCTACCAATTCTAGAAAATTTTGAGCTTAATACATTGGTAGACGAGATTAAAATTGATGAGTGTCCAATTATAAAAGAGAAGGAAGTTAAGATTGAGGAAGTTGAAAATCTTGCTGTAGAGTATAAGGATCCGATTTGGGAGGAGTATATGAGTCGTACTTATAATGATTATTCTGACGACTTTTCTAGCTATTTTGATGTTTCCAAGTCTCTTGAGCATGATAGGTTCTTGAAAGTTTTCGTACCTTTCAATGAATCTAAGGTTTATTTGCACAATATGCTTATATTAGAAATTCGTAGATATGTGCATCTGTTTGCTTTTTCTCCTCATTGAGGGATTAGTAATTGTTGTTGTATTATTTGTTCATGTAGGATTTCATGCTTTGCATATTAGTGATAGTTCATGCATGTATGTTCGTGTTATTTACGTTTGTTTCATATAGGACATTCTGTTTTTATTTCTGTATACCATGTGAGTTCATTTTAGTTGCATTTTCATGGCATGCATTTTTCATGATCCCTTAGAACGAGCTGATTCTGATTGATAGGTAGATGCCTAATTGAGTGTGGTAATGATGAATAGAGGGTTGATTTATAGTTTCTATGAAATTGACTTGCATGTTACGGAAACAAAAATAATTACACAGTCTCATTGGGTACTTTTAGGCTAGGTTAAGGTCATGCTTGTTTGGATGCTTTGAGATTTAATCACCTGATTATATTTAGAATTTTCGTTATTCCCTTGATGGCGTAGGAGCACTAAAGTCTAAGTTTGGGGGAAACCAGGGATTTCATGCTAGTTGTATCAATTGTTAAATAATGGCTAGGTGTCAAATGGCTAGTAGCCGGCTCATATTTTATGAGTAGTCTAGGGTTGGAAATGAGAAAGGCTCATTCCAGATCGCAAAAGAGAGAAAAAAAAAAAGAAAAAAAAAAGAAAAAAAAAAGAAGAAAAAAAAAAGAGTCAATAGTTTAATTGTTTATATGCAAAATTAACCAGAGTGAGCTCTTTAATACTCGAGTAATTAAGTCTGAGGGGACTTAGTCCTAGTAACCTAAAGCCCTTTGTGGTTTGGGATTGCTGACCTAACACTCGCTACATGGGTATTATTGTATAAGCCTTTTGGGGTCTCATTCATTGCACGGTTAAATAAGCATGCTTGTATATATGTGTCGTAGTAGTTAGTAATAAAGCATGAATTTCTGTCTACCTTGGATAAGGATGGAGGTGTTCCGAGGTTATGAAGTGTCTACAGTCTATTCTATTTATAAACCTGTGATTGTCTTGGCAAAGGATATGTATGATTTTTGACCTAGTTTTGGAAGTATTTCTGATGAGCATTGCACACACGCACGTTTCTGTTCATGTAATGTTAGTATACGGGAACTTGGTCGAGCTCTATTTGGATTTAGTTGCATTCTTTGAGATATTTGCTTGTTCATTGGTTTTGGTTAGTTTGAAGGGGATCGTTGCATATTTCATATTAGTTGCATTCATGCATTGCATTGCATTAGGTTAAATGGATTTTGTGGGTACATTCGCTATAGGCCCTCACGAGACCTTACTCGTCCACTAGGGCTGCCTAGGGGTTTAAAGGGCTTGTTGCATATGCCAAATGCAACCGTGATCACCTACGGAAGTGGTACTAGTTAGTTAGTTAGTTGTAATTGTTTATGCTTGAGGACAAGCATCAGTTTAAGTTTGGGGGTTTGATAAGTGGATTTTATATCCACTGGGAATCCCTCCGTTTAGCTTAAATTGATTGTTTTGGACTCAAGTTGTTGTAGTTTTGATGTGTTTTGCTGAGTTGTGCAGATTTACGAGAATGTTGATTAAAGTTGATGCTTTTATCGTTCTTGGAGAATTAATTAATTAAAATTCGGATTTTTGAGAAGGGCTGCGCAGCTTATACTGTTTTGGCCATATCTGGAGTTCTAGAAGTCCGTTTTCAGCGATCTTACTGCCCACGCGAAGCTTGAGAGATTTTCTACAATATGGGATAGGTTTCACACGACCAGGCCGCGTGTGGTGGGCCCAGGAAGCACGACCAGCAGATAGATGGAAGCAGAAAAATTACTGTTTTGCCCTTTTCTAGTTCTAATTGTATTTTGGGCAATTTTTAATACCTGAATTGAATTCTAATTGTAATAGAAGGTAATATCTTGCTGGGCAAGATTTGTAGAGTCTATTTAAACACATCCTACCATTGTAAATCATAACAATTCATAGCTGTAAATCGTATCAAGGTACTTTCGATCTTCAATTCTTTCTTCAATATTATGTTTTCATTCATTATCATTATTATTATGTTTTCTTTATTAAATATGCGTAACTAATTCTCTAATCTGAGAATTGGGTAGTATTCCTTGGTAATCATGCATGCTTGATTATGTGATTTTCTGCCTGGCTGATTTGTTAATGAGATCTTAACACAATTAGGGGAGTCATGAACCTTTGATTGTATTCTAGGGATTGTAATAAGCTTGGGAGAGAAGTTGCAATCTTAGTACATGATTTAACAAACATAATTTGAATATTAGATCGGGAGATTAATAGGAGAATTGTGAGACATATAATTCTTGGCATTTAACAGTTTATAGATATACTTTGATTGTATCATGGGAGTGACAATTAGGGTGTAGCTGTAAGCACTATATTGTAGCCTGGGAGGGTACTGTATAACTTTAGAAGAATTGTTTTTAGCAAGGTAGGAACACAGATATCACATTAATATTGAGCATGTATTGAGACCAAGTGAAGAACCCCAGTTCTTAGATTGTTTTCCAACATATTTGAATCTCAGTTTAAAATCAATTCTTAGCGTTTATAATTAGTTCTTGGTTAATTTAGTTAAAACACAAACCCAAAGATTTTTCTCACACACTTCTAGACGTAAAGAGATAAGATACTTGAACTTGATATTACATTCAGTCCTTCCCTGCGAACGAACAACAAAAATACTACTAACAGAAGATCTTGAAGATGAACCTGAGTTGGTTGTTCCATTAAATGTTCCAAGCGTACATGAAGAACCTGAGTCTAGTGAACAAGCTAATTCTACAAGATCAGGAGAGACTTCTTCAGTACGAACCGGCAACAACTCAGGGGGAGTAAATAGCAGCTCAAGGACTACTGTTTAAGGCTCAAGCCGAGTTGACTCTAGTTCTGTAGGAGCTGGCACTAACTCAGGGGGAGTTAGTGAAAATAATCAAAGTAGTCAGCACCCCAACTCAGAAAGTCAAGCTGAATCATCAAGACAATTTCCAGGTGAACGAGTATGGAATAGAGACCATCCATTTGAGTTAATTATTGGTGATCCAGATGCTGGTGTGACTACTAGAAGAACTGCAAGAGCTGACATGGCTAATATCTCCTTATATTCTGGGTTCTTATCCAAGCTTGAACCTAAAGAAATAGAAGAAGCTCTTGGCGATGCTGATTGGGTGATTGCAATGCAAGAGGAACTCAATCAGTTTGAAAGGTAGAAAGTTTGGAAACTGGTACCCCGACCAAAGAACAAATCCGTAATTGGAGCTAGGTGGGTATTCAGAAATAAACTGGATGAAAACGGACTTGTAACACGAAACAAGGCTCGTTTGGTTGCAAAAGGTTATTCTCAGCGAGAAGGAATTGATTATGATGAAACCTATGCACCAGTTGCAAGACTTGAGGCAGTCAGGATGTTCTTGGCATTTGCAGCACATAAGAACTTCAAAGTTTTCCAGATGGACGTGAAAAGTGCCTTCCTGAACGGAGAGTTAGAAGAAGAAGTGTATCTGGAACAGCCGCCTGGCTTCGTTGATCCAGAACATGCAGATTTTGTGTATCTACTCTTCAAATCTGTCTATGGCCTCAGGCAATCCCCAAGGCGATGGTATGAAACCCTATCTCTATTCTTAATTGAAAATGGTTTTGTTAGGGGAGTAATTGATAAAACATTGTTCTATAAAGTTGTGAGAAATGACTTAATACTTGTTCAAGTATATGTGGACGATATTATTTTTGGGTCATCAAATGAGCGCTTGTGCGAGAAATTTGCCAAGCTAATGCAGGAAAAATATGAGATGAGCATGATGGGAGAGCTGTCCTTCTTCCTTGGATTACAGATCAGTCAGAGAAAAGATGGTATCTTTATCTGTCAATCCAAGTACGTCAGAGATTTACTCAAGAAGTATAATCTAGAAGATGCATCAGCAGCTAAGACTCCCATGGCAACAGCCACGAAGCTTGATGAAGACAAATCAGGTAAATCAGTTGACATCACAAGCTATCGAGGTATGATTGGCTCACTCCTCTATTTAACTGCAAGTAGACCCGATATAATGTTCGCAACTTGTTTATGTGCAAGGTTCCAAGCGGATCCTAGAGAACCACATCTCGTAGCCGTCAAAAGAATTTTTAGGTATCTCAAGGGCACACCAAATCTAGGGATTTGGTACCCAAGAGATACAGGTTTTAATCTTATTGGCTATTCGGATTCAGACTATGCAGGTTGGAGGATTGATAGGAAAAGCACATCTGGTGCTTGCCAATTTCTTGGCAGAAGATTGGTGTCCTGGCAAAGTAAAAAGCAACATACAGTATCTACTTCTACTACTGAAGCTGAGTACATTGCTGCTGGAAGCTGTGTAGCTCAAATACTGTGGATGAGGAACCAATTGAAGGATTATGGCATGGAGCATAAGAAAATTCCAATCATGTGTGACAACACAAGTGCCATTGCCATAACCAACAATCCTGTAGATCACTCAAGAACCAAGCATATTGACATCAGGTATCATTTCATAAGAGAACATGTCGAGGAGGGGACTGTGGAGCTACATTTTGTGCCCACAATGCAACAAATTGCAGATATATTCACCAAACCTCTTGATGAAGTAACATTCAATAGGTTGGTTGGTGAATTGGGAATGCTTAACACAAGTTAGTAAAGCCTTCTATCTGTAAAATCCATGTTTATGTTTGTATGTGCAAGCTACTCAATCATTATGTGCTTAGACTTTAATATGCCTAATTAATGATTGTTATAGGTTGCATATAGTGTGTTTTTGCATGAATTCTTTGTGTTTTAAGTGTCTTTTATAGCACAAATCTGTGAATTTATGCTTGTTAGATTGCATGATCATAGGGGGAGTTAAATTCATAATATTCTAAATATTGCATGATTTTTAGATGAATTTACCTATGAGTTTCATGTAATTAAAGGCCTTAGAATTGAAAAACTTCAAAATTTCGAGTTAGGTTCTATCTCGAAACTCATCTAGAAATTCGACTTGAATTTCGACTTAAGCTGTCAGAGTGAAGTTTTTGTAAAATTCTAAGTCTGGGAAGAATTTCGAGTTGGCTATCTCGAAATTCATCTCGAAATTCGACTTAGAGTTCGAGTTCGAGTTACCAGTGTGCCTAGTTCTATCTTCAAAATATTCGAGATAAATTCTATCTCGAATCTTATCTCAAAGGTTGAGATGAGGTTTCCATTAAGGGAATATTTTGAAAAGAACTGAGAATTAACTTCGAGTTAGTCTATCTCGAAATTTATCTCGAAGTTCGACTTGATGTTCGAGATAGAGTTCTTAGTCTATCTCGAAACTCAACTCGAATTTCGACTTGGTGTTCGAGATAGAGTTCTCAGTTAAGCTAAAGGGAATTTTTCGAGTTACACTCCTAACTCGAAACATATCTTGAATTACCCTGTACTTTTTGATTCAAGGGGGTATTTTGGAAAGAATTTGAGATTAACTTCGAGTTAGTCTATCTCGAAACTCAACTCGAATTTCGACTTGATGTTCGAGATAGAGTTCTTAGTCTATCTCGAAACTCAACTCGAATTTCGACTTGATGTTCGAGATAGACTCTAACTCGAAAAGTATCTTGAATTTTCTTTTTTTTCCAAGTTTACTACAAATCAATAATGTTCAAGATAGTATTTCCCTATAGTTTCTGCTGTAAAGTTGGTTAAAGTGCTTATTTGTGCATGATTGTTCGAGTTACCCTCTATCTCGAACTTTATCTCGAAGTTCGACTTGATGTTCGAGATAGAGATGTTCGAGATAGAGTTCGACTTAGATGTCCCCTGTATGGACTTAGTACTTTTCACATTTTTTAACAGGGATATTTCTGTCATTTTACAATCTTCTATATATACATCTTTAACCCGATGCCTAATTCACTTTACCTAATTCTAATTTTCACAGCAGCCTCTTCACAAAACAAGGCGATTTCATAACTTCATACCGTTAACCCTTGTTTTTGTGATTAAACTCGTACTAATCACGAATTACTGCCAATTTTTGGACTAATCTTGACTGTGTTATCCTTAATCTTTGTGTGGGTGTGTTTTGTGTTCATCAATATACACGCACATATACATACACACAAACATCAAGTTTTGTGTATCTGTTCCAAAACGCGATTTCACATTCTCCACAAATACACACGATTTCACTGATAAACACACGAATATTCATCCTTGTTGAATATTCAGATCCAGTAATTGGCAACTGTTCATATTCCGTAGTTTAAATTTTCGGATTATCTTTTGATATTTTCGAAAAATTAAAAGGAATAAAACTGATTAATTCGTAATTTATTTGTTTTTCTCCATTAAAATAAAAATTCACATCTTTTAAAAGAAAAACATTTAAATTAAAATGGCTCACCAATTTTTCCTTGCTAAAAACAATTTTTATAATATTTCTACGGAAATTGGTGATCAACTCCCGCGGTTTAAGTTTTGGATACGATTTCTCAATTTGTATTCCAAAGCTAGCCATGCTTTTACTGCTAAACCTACACTAGTACATGATGCTTTACAGCAATTATGGACTAGTGCGGTTACTTTTGGGAGTAAATCAACCCCCTACGGTTTCAGGTTTACCTTAGCGGGTCAGGAATATGAGGTGACCGAACAAATTGTCAACAGAGTTCTGGGATTCCCAATTAAAGATGCCTATGATCCAGAACCTACTGCTGCAGAACGCCTCAGATTCTTTGAAGAAATTGGATGTTATCCTCCAAAAGGCCCAATCACAGGAAATATCCAAAAGCAATTCTTCCATGCGGAATGGAATTACTTTTTCGAGGCCATCACAAGATGTTTTCGGGCACGCGAAAAAGACTTTCATCAAATTCCAATTCCAATGCAAACCTTTGTAGTTGCCCTAGCAAGAGAACTGGATATAAACTATGGACGCATAGTTCTCTCTGAGATAGTGGCCTCAATGGGATCCCTTGCAAGCAGAGACCTCACTACAAATGATGTTGTCTGCTGGTTTCCTCGGTTTCTTCAAATGCTGATCAATGACTTAATACCGAAGGATGCTCTTGCTATTAGACAGGGATTTGCCAGAAGCCCCACATCTGAATCGCTAGGGATGGGCACTAAGTCACTTTCAACCATTGCTAATCAGGATAAACATCAAGGTAAACCAATGTCTACTCCTGAAAATATTCAAATGTGGCTTAGATATGATGCAGGAGTTACCAATTTGGAGGCATCATCACAAGTCTCATCACATGCTCAAAATCCATCTGTTCATGCTGAGGCATTTGATGAGATTCCTGATGAGGAAAGCGATGATGCACAAGGTAATCAATCAGGTAATCTCTCCCTGCATACTATTCATTCCTCCTCCTATGTTTCTGATTCCGCGACCCAAGAGACTGCTAACCCGCAGGATCTATCCCAGGGTAAGAGCCATATTTCTGACTCTGAGTCTGATACACATTCCTATTCTCTATCACCCCTGTTAACGGAAGTCAGAAAACCAGCACGTATATATATACAAGATGATGAGGAGAGTGAACCCGAAGAGCAGCAACTTATTCGCAAGAAAGCCAAACTTTTCCACGCTGCTACTTCACAACCACAGTCAAACCCTAGCGTGTCACACGCAACCACTCCACCTCACGCGAGTGGTTCACCCCTTGAACATTCTGCACATAGGGATTTTGATTTTGGTGAGGATGATGTGCCTCTTGAAGATACTGTTGCTTCAAGAGGACTTGAAGTCTTAAGAACTTCAGCCGTACCTTCACCGGTACGTACTGATGCTGCAAAGAGGATCGGTTCTGATGTCGTACAAGGACACTTTGCAGCCTCTCAGCCTGAGATTCCAACTCAGGAACAAACAGAATTTGATCCCATAACTGTCAACAACATTTCTTATCAATTTTCTGCAGGTACTGCTTCATTATTTGGATCAATCATTGAAGACATACACGAGCGTGAGACAGGGAGTGTGTGTGAGAGGTTAGGGAGAGAGGGACCTTCATTTTCAAGGCCCGAAACCGAGCGTCAAATACCAACAGAACGAGTATTAGAGCGAGGTCACCTAAACCAAACACCGTCCCTTAACACTGAAAATCTTGATACGCGTATGACTTCAATGGAAAATCAGATGAGGCAGTTCGGGCAGTCGATGGGGCAGTTTGGGATCAATATTGGGAACAACCAAAGGGCTCTAGACGACTACGCAGCAAGAATGGCAAGTCAAGCTACAGCTTTTGATGATTTGACAAATAAGGTCAATGACTTGGGCCATGCTGGTGGTGTCTTGGGAAGCACTCTCAATGAGAGGATGGGGGCATTGGAGTCTACAATGCATACAATGGCTGTGGAAATCAGTAGATTGATGTTCGCAGTCAGGAGTTTTGTGCCCCCGGAGTGCTTCGAGTCGCAACAACCTCCCTGATAAGTGGATTTTATATCCACTTGGAATGCTTCGTATCGGCTTGAATTGATGACTTGAACTCAAGTATGTGGTGTTTTTGATGTGTTTTTAGTGAATTTGTGCAGGAATAAGAGTCGGATGTGGGATGATGTTTTCCATGCTTAAATGGTAGGTTTTGAGCTAAAAGAATAACAGTACATCAAATTGCGAGAGAGCCGAAAGAAACGGAATGAAAATCGGAGTTAAAACGAAGAAAATAGAGCAAAATCAGCCAAAATCAGCTCCCGGCAGCCAAAGGAGCGCAGCCAGCGCACAAACCAGCGCAGCCAGCGCTATGAACAGTAGCTACAGCGCAGCTAGCGCTCCACCAGCGCAGCCAGCGCGCGTAAAAATTCTGCCAGATTTCGGATTTTTGTTTTGGCCATATCTTGAGTTCTACAACTCCGTTTGAGGCCCGTAAGCAGTCCACGCGAAGATAACGAGATTTTCTATCATTCTAAAGTGGTCCAGAGGCCCAATTGCAGCTGGAACGTTCCAGAATTAATGAAGTAAAGACAGCTGCGAATTTCCCTTTAAATCAGCATCAGTTTAGGAAACGTACTTCTATTATAATTCTGATTTGGTATTTTCTTGTTGGGCAAGATGTCTAGAGCCTATATAAACACATCCAACCCTTGTAAAATTGAATAATCATCATTAGGAGTAGAACCATTACATATCAATTACTTAGGTTTATTTGTATATTTTTATACTTTGTTTTTATCATGGTTTCATCAGATCCCATGATGACGAGAGGTTCGATTATGAACTAATCGTTGTCATGGGATTCTAACGGATTTATTTATGGAGTTTAGTATCTTGATGCTTTAAAGATCTGTGTGTGATGTATATCTGATATCCTCGTATGGTTATGCTTAATAGATAGATGCGTCATGAACATCTAATTTGTTAATCTCTTGTGAAGTGAAAGTGGATCTTGAGATTTAGAACTTGCCATGCTAGCATAGGTTCATAATTGTTTATCAATATGATTCGTGGTGTGAGATGAAAATACTTATACTGCCCTGTGTGATCTTTATGGATAACTTGTTCTTCAACCGTTATGTTTTCAAATTCTATAGACATATAGGGTCTAAGCATAATTGGTGTCTATTCATCTTCTATCTCTTTTGTGGATGTATGTGTAGTTTGGTATACGTATGCTGACAGGTAGCGTGTACTTGTTTCGTGTTATCCGATCAGATATCATAACCATTGCATATAGTGATTAAAGGCGTCAGATCTAAGCGAAGTATTTAATGAAGTTAGGATTCCATGGTTTTTCTTGCAGAAGTAATTAGATTTCAATTCTTGTTAGTTAGTTAATTCGTAGTTTTGTTAATTTGCTTTTTAGTTAATTTAGATAGTTTAAAACCATATTTGTTATTTGTCTTAGCAGTGCATAATAGCCATACATTGTTGCATAGGTGCGTTTACTGAATTACGATAACCAGATCCCTGTGGGAACGAATTTGGACTTAACCTTATATATTACTTGTGACCACGTGCGCTTGCGTGATTTAGTGCAAACAAGTTTTTGGCGCCGCTGCCGGGGATCATCGGTGTTTTATTTTTGGTTTATGTGCTTGTCAATAGTGGTCGTTAGCGTTCACTGACTCGGATTTGTTTTTCTTATCTATCTTGTTTAGTTTGGTGCGTTTCAGGTACTTGAGTGTTTGAAGATGGCATGCGAGGAGTTGCCATGGTGGGCATATTCGAGTACATCCATGCCTCAACAATGTGAGCGGTGTTTGGGCGTTCATGATCCCTCACAGTATTGTTACTACGAAGGAGTTGATCCATATGTTAGTTATGAGGAACAACCATATTTTCAATACCATCCTCAACAGTACCAGCAAGATGTTCCAGATATGTCATATTTCTATGGAAGTGAAGATTTTCAACATCAGCAAACTACTCCTACTTTTCAGTCAGATGAGGTTCCTACTAGGGAGGAGATTAGGATGCTTGTGAAGAGTAATGAGGAGTCTCTCAAATCTTTGGAGATTCTAGTTGCTCAAGCTGTGAGATCATTGGAACAAGAGACTCTGGAGGAGATTAGGATGCGTATAAAGAGTAACGAGGCGTCTATCAAATCTTTGGAAACAATAGCTGCTCAAGTTAGGAATGCCTTGGATCAAGAGAATCAGCAATTCATACCAGAGGCAAGTCCAGAAAATAACGGTGACTTGGAGCGAGGTACTGCATGCTTAATTGAGGAAGACAAATTCCAAGGTGAGGTGAGCATTCGCAAGCCATGTGAGGAATTTGATCATGTTAGGATGGTGGATGATTTGGAAAGGGCATTATTTGGGACAAACACTGATGAGCTACGCAAATTTCAAGAATTGGTATGTGCGTTCCAAGAGGCTGATGATCATGGGACAGATGCAGGTCTTCTACTTGTCTCAGAGTTTAAAGATGGAGGTAGCGCATTAGAGCCAATGGAGGAAGTTCTCTTTGAGGAACCAAAGGCTTTAGGAACTTACATTTACCCTCCTCCATTATATTCAAGTGAAGCCCGCGAGTGTATGTTGTTCTACAAATTGACAGATTTTGGGTCAACAGATGAAGGCATTGGAATTGGATATAGCTGTTATACGAATAGGCCAAGCGAGGTTAAGGGGCAGAAAGTGTGCCGCCGTGATGATGATGAAGTATTGCGAAGAGAGGACCAGGCGAACTATTATCATCCTTAATGGAGGCTTGGAAGTAACGTCAAGCTATTGACGTTAAAGAAGCGCTTCTTGGGAGGCAACCCAAGGTATGTTTTCTACTTTCCCTTGTATTTACTTTCCATTCAATGCGGACATTGAATATTCTAAGTTTGGGGGTGGTTTGAGGGATAAGTAGTGTATATTTATGTGATTGATAGTCATTGTGTTCATGTAGGATTTCATGTTTTGCATATTAGTAGTAGTAAATTATGCATTTATGTTCGTGTTATCTACGTTTTTTCATATAGGACATTTTTTTTATGTTCGTATATCATGTGAGTTCATAATAGTTGCATTTGCACCCATGCTTGATAGGAATTTTGTGTTGTTGACGCTTTTGATTGAGAAGTGATATGCTTTGTTCTTGTACACACACATACACTAGGAAGTTGAAGCTAGTAGACTTATTGAATGTTGTAAGTAATTAGAAGGACATGAATATGTGCAAGATGATTTAGTTTTCATGCTTTGAATACAAGTAGGTGCGTTAGAGAGATTTTTGCTTGGGATTGAGTATGTTTTTCCACCAAGTGAGTTTTTGAGCCTTATTGCATATTTGTTGCAATCTTATTCGTTTGCTTGAGTGTCCACGGATTGTTTGCATTGCTAGCAGTTGTTTGAGGTCTTTCTTAAAACGCATGACATTATTTGACGATTAAAATGATAAAGGCATTAGGAATAACCGCATATTTTCCCATATTACCATACCATGTTTACATGATCAATTAGTTAACCCATTGAGCTTAATCCTATTTTTTCGGTGACATACCACATTACTTGCCTAGACCTTTTTCTTGTATTGGCCTTACATTAATTTGAACCCACATTGTCAAAGGCTAGTAGAGTGTTTAAGGGAGTAATAAGGTGTGCAAGGAGGGGTTTATTGTTGGTCTTACTTTTGGGGGAAATATTGAAAATTGGGTTTGTTTACTTGATAGTCGGCATATGTAATAAATTGTGGGATCATTGTTATTGTTATATTATTGTTTTATTTAGCTCTCGAAAAAAAAAAGAAGAAAAAGAAAAAAAAAAGGAGAGAAAAAAAAAGAAAAAAAAGGAAAAATATATTATGAGAGCATGTTTGTATTGTTGTGATCCTATTTCAGTCGACTAGTCGAGTGTTGTTTTAGTAAAAATTATGTGGGGGGAAAATAGGGTGTTGTGTATGATTTATTAAGGTACTTACTAGCTTTTGACACTTCACCTGTTTTGGCTTATTTGACATACCTTGTCCCTAGCCCCGTTACAACCCAAATAAAGACCTTTTGATTATCGTCATTGATGTATGTTGTGTTAAGAGTTAGATTGATACCAAATGTCAAGCATGCTTATGATTTTGTTGGAATTGAGTGATACACTTACCCGTGTTCTTGAGTGAATATTCTTTTGTGAGTGGATTGTGAGTGTTTGCTTGTTTTTGCGTATGAGATCCCAAGTTTTGTCTCGAAGATGTACTCTTGTAGGCTTAGCATGTTTACTAACTTATTCTTACATTTGACATGGGCTTGTGAGAACTTATGCATGTTCATTGAGTAGACTATGTGAATACTTGCACTTTCGACACCAAGACATTGCGTACTTACTTTGATTCTTAAGTTCATATGGCATGAGAGGATTTGAAGGTATGGTAGGATATTAGTACTAGATTAATTACATTTTCATTTAGTTGCATTCATGCATTGCATTGCATTAGGTTACATGGATTTTGTGGGTACATTCGCTATAGGCCCTCACGAGACCTTACTCGTCCACTAGGGCTGCCTAGGGGTTTAAAGGGCTTGTTGCATATGCCAAATGCAACCGTGATCACCTACGGAAGTGGTACTAGTTAGTTAGTTAGTTGTAATTGTTATGCTTGAGGACAAGCATCGGTTTAAGTTTGGGGGTGTGATAAGTGGATTTTATATCCACTTGGAATGCTTCGTATCGGCTTGAATTGATGACTTGAACTCAAGTATGTGGTGTTTTTGATGTGTTTTTAGTGAATTTGTGCAGGAATAAGAGTCGGATGTGGGATGATGTTTTCCATGCTTAAATGGTAGGTTTTGAGCTAAAAGAATAACAGTACATCAAATTGCGAGAGAGCCGAAAGAAACGGAATGAAAATCGGAGTTAAAACGAAGAAAATAGAGCAAAATCAGCCAAAATCAGCTCCCGGCAGCCAAAGGAGCGCAGCCAGCGCTATGAACAGTAGCTACAGCGCAGCTAGCGCTCCACCAGCGCAGCCAGCGCGCGTAAAAATTCTGCCAGATTTCGGATTTTTGTTTTGGCCATATCTTGAGTTCTACAACTCCGTTTGAGGCCCGTAAGCAGTCCACGCGAAGATAACGAGATTTTCTATCATTCTAAAGTGGTCCAGAGGCCCAATTGCAGCTGGAACGTTCCAGAATTAATGAAGGAAAGACAGCTGCGAATTTCCCTTTAAATCAGCATCAGTTTAGGAAACGTACTTCTATTATAATTCTGATTTGGTATTTTCTTGTTGGGCAAGATGTCTAGAGCCTATATAAACACATTCAACCCTTGTAAAATTGAATAATCATCATTAGGAGTAGAACCATTACATATCAATTACTTAGGTTTATTTGTATATTTTTATACTTTGTTTTTATCATGGTTTCATCAGATCCCATGATGACGAGAGGTTCGATTATGAACTAATCGTTGTCATGGGATTCTAACGGATTTATTTATGGAGTTTAGTATCTTGATGCTTTAAAGATCTGTGTGTGATGTATATCTGATATCCTCGTATGGTTATGCTTAATAGATAGATGCGTCATGAACATCTAATTTGTTAATCTCTTGTGAAGTGAAAGTGGATCTTGAGATTTAGAACTTGCCATGCTAGCATAGGTTCATAATTGTTTATCAATATGATTCGTGGTGTGAGATGAAAATACTTATACTGCCCTGTGTGATCTTTATGGATAACTTGTTCTTCAACCGTTATGTTTTCAAATTCTATAGACATATAGGGTCTAAGCATAATTGGTGTCTATTCATCTTCTATCTCTTTTGTGGATGTATGTGTAGTTTGGTATACGTATGCTGACAGGTAGCGTGTACTTGTTTCGTGTTATCCGATCAGATATCATAACCATTGCATATAGTGATTAAAGGCGTCAGATCTAAGCGAAGTATTTAATGAAGTTAGGATTCCATGGTTTTTCTTGCAGAAGTAATTAGATTTCAATTCTTGTTAGTTAGTTAATTCGTAGTTTTGTTAATTTGCTTTTTAGTTAATTTAGATAGTTAAAAACCATATTTGTTATTTGTCTTAGCAGTGCATAATAGCCATACATTGTTGCATAGGTGCGTTTACTGAATTACGATAACCAGATCCCTGTGGGAACGAATTTGGACTTAACCTTATATATTACTTGTGACCACGTGCGCTTGCGTGATTTAGTGCAAACACTCCCCCCGATGCTGGAGCAGGAGAAGAGCAAAAGGCAGAAAGAAGAGAGAGACCAAGCTGCTGAAGCTAGAAAGAGGAAACGGAATTAGGGTTAAAGGTCAGAGTGGTGTGAACTTGAAGTTGGAAAAACTTCATGTCTTTTGGTTGCTTTAACTCACTTGAGGAAAATTCACCTTAGAGTGAATCCAATAAGGTGATACAAGTTTGACTAAAAGGTATGAAATAATCCAGGTGATAGGAATCACTCAAATGATCTTTAATTCGAAGTTCGAATTCTGTTTCTAGTTTAAGTTCTTTGTATTGTTTTCATGTAAATTTCAATTGTAAATTATTCAAGACTGTAATGTTAATTATCTTTTCTCGTCTCATTGTTTAGTTGAGTTATCCTTCATTAATTTGAATGTCATTGTTAGACAATCAAATTGGGGGAGATTGAAAGGCAGAGTGTGTAAACTTGTAACACTATAACTAACGTAACTCAAACTAAAGGAAAAGATACTTAACCAGAAGACAATCAAGAACAAGAGGTCACAAGAAATCAACACTAAATGAAGACAAGGTAATTGATACAATTCAACATGTTAACTATGATCAATCCAAGAAGAAATCATTGAGAGAAGTTCAAGTCAAAGTTGTTCATGCCTCAGTGATTTGGAAAGCCAAGAATCAAGATCATAACTATCAGTATCAATAAGACCAATTGATTTCAAGTGAACAAGAAGGAAAGCAAATATTGGAAAGCCGCATTTCTAATTGGATATGGTAATTTATTCAAGAAGCAAAAACCCTATCAAGACTAGTCACTTATGAACCAGACCATTGCATCAAGTGTCAGGACATTGATGGCAAGTTTATGTCAGTAATAAAGATCCATATTCAAGAGCTTGGTGAAGAATAAAGAAGACATGAAGATATCACAAGTTCAAGATGTGCATTGAAGTTTCATGTTGAAGACCAGAATATTTTCTAAGTACTAAATATTCTAGATGGCCAAGTAGAAGTTTCTAAGTAGAAGTTCTACTTAGAACTTCGAGATGGCTAAGTAGAAATTCTCAAGTAGAAGTTCTACTTAGAGTGCAGCTTCAACATGACACATGGCATCTTCTGATTGGCAGATTTCCAAGCTTTCAAGATAAGGCAAGATTTATGTGGACATCATTGGGCCACGTACATCTTAGTCTTTGAAGACTACAGGACATAGATTACATGTAGTATAAATAGAAGTACTTGTGTAATGTTTTAGTAAGTGAGCAATTCTAGAGAAAAACACAAGAGAAAAAGAGAGAGTGCATTCACAGAGCTTAGTATCATTCACTTCTCTCTCAACTTCTGTCATACTTTGTAATGAATGTTGTAGCAACCATTTCAAGTTATATATAAGAAATATATTCCTTGAATCTGTGTGTTCATTTATTGCATCGTATTTATTGCTTCTCATATTCGAAAAGTTGTATTCACCCCCCCCTCTACAACACATTTGGACCTAACAATAGGAAACTAGGAGCAAGAATATCTACTTTGCTAGATTTTTAATGCTCTTAGCACTGCATGTATCTGAGAATGAGCTATCCATTGCTAACCCGGATAGCAAGTTCCAATGTTTTGTTCAGGAGAAGAGAGTCTTAAGTGACCTAATTCGAATGAACCTCAATGCAGGAGTACAATTGGTATATCTACCAATTGTTCAGGTAACTATTTCTAACTCTGAAACCCCTATCTCCAACCCCCAAATTTCTTTGCCTTCTAGTGTCACAATGGAGTCTGTAGTTGTGACCAAACAGGCTCCTACCAAAGTGACCAAATCCAGAGTTCCAAAATCACATTCTAGTAAGCAAACCTCAAGTGTCTCTCAAAAGACACCTGTTGTAAAATCTACCAAAACTCTTGAGGGGAGTGTGAAGGTGGTAGTGAGTGGTGAGGGACAGGGTGAACATCAAAGAAGCCCTAAGGATAAGGAAGGAGAGATGAGTGCAACCACCATTTCAGTCTCTCAAAAGACTGCTGATGTAACTACAAGCCAAATTCTAGTTACACTCTCTCAACAGAGTGTGACTACTGAATCAAGTTCCCCACAAGGAACACTGCACAAGAGGGTTTGAGACACAAATAGCCCACTCTCAAAAACTTATGGAAGAAGAGTGAAATCTAAAACCACAGGGGAATCACAAGGTGCACACACAGTACAGGAAACTGTACCTTCTCAAACTCAGTTTGATGTGGCTTCAATAAATGTGGAGTCACAGCCCCTTGATCTTAATCTTCAAATCGATACACATTACAATCCACCATCACCAACTCCAACTCTGGATGTGGATATGATATCTACATCAATTCCTGATTCTCCATCTTTAAGATTCTTGGAGAAGCCCCACTCTGCAATTGGTGGTCATCATCTTTTAGATGATTTGTTGGACCATCAATCTTCCCTTCCAGAATTCTCAACACAGACTGTGGCCTCGAACTTAAAATCAATCTCCACAGATTCAGTGTTGGTTTTCTCTTCAACGGATAAAATTATTCCTTCCTCAACGGATCTCTTCAACGGATAAAATTATTCCTTGTGAGCAGGCAAAAGGAGAGCTAAATAATGAGAGGCTGGCCATTTCTTCCGGTCAGGCAAAAGGAGAGACTGAGAGTTCCACCTTAGTAGGTGAAGGTGAGGGTGTGAGAGGTGTGAGCCAAGGGGAGCCCTTGATGCAAGAAAAGAGAGATGAGAGGAGAGAAGGGACTACAGGAGAAATACGGATGGAAGAAGCAGCCATTGCTAGTGAGTCAATGGAGGTTGAGGATGCAGCCAAGGAAATGGAATTTCAAAGAGAATATCAGTCCATGATTGACTCCATTTCTTTGGATGTTGAAACCTTTACTCACCCTGTTCCTGCCTATCAAATTCTGGCACAACAGGGCAATGTGGAAGCAGAGGAGGCAATGCACCTAGTGCACACCTCACAGTCTCTACTTAGAGCTAAGGAATCTTTAGAAGCTCTGCCAACCACTGCTGAGAGTGAAGAATTTGAAGATTCTGAAGATGAAGACAGCCAGAGCCCTGAAGATGAAGGTGGTAGCAGTATTCATGATTGGAAATTTGCTCACAACTACACCTATCATCAACTTGATGTAGAAATCATAAGGCAATATAAATCTGCCCTGGCTGAGCACCCAGAAGCAGATCCACAGTGAAAGGTTGTTCTTCAACAGGCAATTGACTCCCTTAAGTTACAAAAGATGCAAATGGTGATTCAGAGAACCAACTTAGAGGAGATCAAACAAGAAATCAAGGATGTGAAGATCTCTGTGGATTCCAAGTTAGAGCAACTAGCTCCTACAGCCACTCAGAGGGTGTTGCAACAAAGGTTCATCAAAGAAGACACCCTGGCTAAGTCTGTGCAACTACTCAACTCAAGAGTGGAAAAGATGGAATCCCAGATGGAACAATTTCTTCAACATCAAAAACTGCAAACTCAACTGCTAGAAAAGTTAGTTGCAGCCCCAACTTCTAGTCAAACCCTTGATGCTAACAAAAAGGGGGAGAAAGTGGAAGAGGCCGTGGCAACTACAAGTCAAATCTTAATTTCTGAAAGAAGGGAAGCAGCAAGTGAGGGGAAGCAGCAGCCTACCATAGTGGTCAATCCACAGGACTTCATTGTCACAGCTTCCCCCAGCAAATCCAAACCTGTACAAGCAGCTCTATCTAAAGAGTTTGATTTCTCAAACTTGACAGAAGAGGAAAAGCTAGCCAAGATTGAAGCCCTGCAAAGGAAGAAAGAGGAGAACTATGAAAGAATAATGAAGACAGAAAGATTGATCAATGCATCTATTGTATCAAATATGTTCTCTAGCCAAACCTCAGCTCCAACAATATCTACCACAATTCTGAAGGTGCTCACTCCAGCAATTGTGGTTCCTACATTCTATGATGCTGAGCCTTCTCATGTTAAAGAATTTGAACCCTACATCAAAGCAAGACCCTTCTCACCACCAAAAGCAAATGGGAAGAACAAGTTACAACTGGACTTTCCATTTCCCAAGGATGATGAAGAGAAGCTGATGGGTAAGCAAATTAAGGAATTCAAGGAGAAGACTAACAGCTGTGTAAGAGAATGGATGGTTGTAATCATAAGGAATGGAAAAGTTCTAAACATATCCAACATCCATCCTAGATTTGTTGAAGCCAAGAGAGAAGAGACTTCAAGGCTGCTAAGAGAATCTCAACCAAGCACTGAAAATCAATATGAAAACTCAGATGAGAAGCAAGCAAGGCTGGCTCAAGAGTTAATGGATGAGGTAGAGGATGAAATGAGGGAACCTGAGGAAGTCCCCAAATCCAAAAGAAAAGGGAAATCAGTCCCCAGATCCAAATCTAAGAGAATAAAATCAAAGGCAAGGAGGCCTGTCTCTCCAGAAATTCAAAACAAAGAGACAGTTGGCTCATCACAACCTATTTCTGTAAAAGTATTCAACCCAGCTGTGAATTTCCATGGTGATCCTATAGTACCTAAAGAGGAACCAATGAATCTTGACTCCATTGAGGTTCCTTCATTCTTGCTGAAGCCTCAACAGAAGCCTATACAGAAGAAAAGGAAACCAAGGAAGTAACCTTCAAAGGAACCAATTCAAGTTGCTAGGGTACCTGCTATTGTCAGGCAGCCAATCTTGGAAAACAAGGATGATTTTATCTATCAGGCAGATATTGAAGAATACTCTGGCATGAATCTTTATCTGGATGAATTGTCAGAAGTAAGAGGAATTGACAAATATAAACATTTGCCTGAGAGATTGATCTTTGTATACAAGGGAGGAAAGGAAAGGACATGGCCACTACAAAGGGTTCTTGGAGAAAATTATCTGACCTTAACCAAAGTGTTCTCTGCAATCAAGAGATACACAGGGTTCTCCAAGATAGCAAAAGGGGAGATACTGGACAGAATAGAACAGATAAGGAGGGAATGGAACTCACCATCTAGTCTACCAAGGAAGATGAAGATCCCATACAATGGACAGAAAATCCACCTTCAACCCTTCTGGATGATGGAGTTCAGGGATGAAGATGGTAACAGGAGATTCTTCAGGTTAGAAGACCAACTACCAAAGGCTAGTTCTCAATACCTGAGATGGTTACAACAAAAGCTAAATCCAAAGGTTGATGAAGAAGATGCCTTCTATAGGCAACTCCAAATACAGATTGAGTCCAACTCTGCCAAAGAAGGAAAATCAAGGGTGATGCCAACAAGAGAAAAGAAACAGTCTTAATCTGCTCAGTCTAGAGGAGCACTTCTCTGTAAATTTCTCAAACTTTCAGTTTTTAATTTTTGTAGCTTAATACAATTTTTGCATTGGTCTATATATATCTTTAGGAATGTTTTGTTATCATCAAGGTCCTGAATTTATGCTTTATTGCCATCAAGTATAATTTGGGGGAGATTGTTAGGAATATGTTGTACTTGATGATAACTTCACAATCAATCAAATTGTATAAGGTTTTGTAGCTGTCAACGGATGAGGATTTATAATTCTATCCGTTGACAGGTAGCTCATCAACGGATGAGGTTTTGTAGCATACTGTAGTATCTCTATGTTATCAGTTGATGGTGTTTTTATCCACAGTCATGTTGACCATCAACGGATAGGCAGAATAGGGTAGCCAATTGTAAATAAGCTATGCTATGTAATTCTATCTAAGTGAAAGTGTATCAACAGATGAAGACAAAACTCTATCAACGGATACAACTCAAATCCACTCTATCAACGGATACAGCTCAAGTCTCAATATCAACGGATACCACTCAATACATCATCAACGGATGTCAGTGTACAATATCAACGGATAATCATTGACACTGTCTTCTATGATTAGCTGGGGATTAGCAGTTGATAAGGACATGTTTGACTGACAGATCACATGGGTTGATAGTAGATACAAAAAGCAGTATGGCAGCCATACTTTGGAAACACAGAATAAAGAAGCATTCTATTTACACTATGAATACAAGAAAGGTGCAGGAGACATGTCTGAACACAAGGACAACCTTTCGGCTACATGTGTATTTGGAGTGTAGTAGCAAGTCAACTAGAATTAGATTAATATTATCTTATTCCAGTAGTACTTGTAAAACTTGGGATTTATAACCAAGTGTAGCAACTCTTTGTAGGTTAAGAAAACAGATACATTTTGCTTAGGGTTTCTATTGAATATTCTTAGAAAGCAAAGAGTTGTAAAACAGAAGCTGTGTACTTTTGTATCACAGAGTTTTCTTCGAATAAAAGCTTCAGGTGGTGCATTTAACCACCTGATTTTTTATGTGTTTATGCATTAATCTTTTTACAAGCAATTATCTTAGTATAGATTTCTGGAGTTCTTATCAGAAATTTATAAATATCAAGAATTGTATTCAACCCCCCCTTCTACAATTATACAAGTGTGTAATCTGGGAATAACATGTACATTAATTCATGACGTGTGTCTTTGGGATCTTGTATGAAAATGACATGAATTTTTTTTTATGTACCCAAAATTCAAACACAAAACACTACTAAACTACACAAATTTTGTTTTGTACACGAAACGAAAATAGTACGTGAAAGAAAAAATGTGACAATCACATATAAAGTTACTTTAAGCCCAAGTTATTTATGTGTGTTACTATATAACTGAAAACAACATTGAGATGCTACAAAACAAAACTAAGAGTAGAGTACATAAAATGAAAACCTCTTTTTTTTTTTTTAATTATGTTTGTTGTTAGTAAATATCTATGTTTGTTTAGAATCTATCTGCCAAGTTATTAATTTTTTTACTTATATATAAGGTTTTATTGATATCAAAGAATGAATATTATCAACCAAACAAACAAATTCGATATGTCTGCTCTTAGATTAAGATATGTAAATTGATTACTTTTACTTTTATTCATGAATACAAAATTAAAAAGGGCACATTTTATTAGAAACAATATATAATATTATATTTATCGATCTAGTTATAAAAAATAATGATTTTTATAACGAAGGTCGTAGTGGTTTCTCTCTCTCCTCCTCTCCTATAAATATTAAACTAAAGTTTAAGGGTTGTTATCAGCGTTTTGGTTGATGTTAAACCTTCTTTTTATTATTTTCCTTTATTTTGATTTGTTTTACAATTAATATCTCTTTTTACTGAGAGTCTAGTACCCCGTTGGTGGGTTTCATCTATTGATATATTGGATTTTGTACTTTCTCTTTGTGATTGATAACTCCCGTTTCTCAACCTTGATTTTACTTGCTTATAAATAAAAATATCTCTTTATTGAAAATTTTGTATCCCGTTTGTGAATTTTGTCTACCCATATTGGGTTACGTTCTTTCTCTTTGTGAGATTAGGTTCTTTTATTCAGGCATTCGGGATCTTAGATCTACAGGATTTTATTATACTGGTTCATTGATTTGGATAATATAGAATCACAGTTATGGTCGATAATACGTTCTAACAAATCAGATATATATATATATTTTCCACACGATTACAATAAATTGTTGGATTATCTCACCAAAATGGCTATATATTTTAGTGATATAAGCGATTGATGTACCACAATTTAAGATCTGATCAACGAGCGTAGTTTGGATGAAGAAAAACCTTGAAATGATCTATTTTAATATTTGTTTGTCCGATCTAGATTATTTTTGTAGATGTTGTATGACCTTTTATTGATGAAATAATTACCTATAAAAACTTGTGATTTATAAGAAAATTTAAAATTTTGATTATTTTTGTAGATGTCATATGTCCTTTTATTGATTAATTAATTATTTATCAAAAAATACTTAATTATAAGATTTTTTGAGCTGAGTTGACCAATTTGTTATATAAATATCCACTAACAATATTTTCATTAACTTTGTAATGAATTTTATTTTTTGATTGATAACTTACGCACCAAATAATTCTATTTGAGAGTATATTTAGTATTTTGAATAATTCAAACAAATTGTCAGGTCAATTTGTTTGTCCCGTTAATTATAGATGTGCTAGTAAATAATAATATAATTGTGATAACTTATATATATTGGGAAAATCGTTTAATAAATACAAGTTAACTAAACCTAAGCCGCGCTTTACGGCAGCCATGTAATATTTAAAAAAAAATCAAAATAATAACTTAAGAAAGAAATCGAAAAGAAAATACTTATAAATAAAATAATGAACACAACATTGTACAAATTTTAATATATATAAACAAATAAACTATATACTTATTTTTTATGTTGATTTTGTATCACAATTTCTTAGGTCGACACCCGTTGTAATAAATACATATAAGCCGCATGTCGCGGCAGTCTTATAATATTTTTTAATTTTTTTTCAAAATATAGACTATTTAATAAAGAAATTAAAAAGAAAATATATATAAATAAATTACTGAACACATTATTGTATATATATATATATATATATATATATATATATATATATATATATAAAACAAAATAAACTATATACTTATTTTTACGTCGATTTTGTGTCACATTTTCTTGGACCGACACCCGTTGTAATAGATACATATAGATAAAAAAACAGATTTAATTGAATTATTTAAAAGAAGATGTTGGAATATTATGATCAAGAACAATGAGAAGATAATAAATGATAAATTAACAATTAACAATAAAAAAATAAAGAGGCAATATTAAACGTTCAAATCTTTTGATTTACCGATTTTGCCTCACAATTTTTTCAAAATTTAAATAAAGATTATTTAAGAAAAAAAAATCGACAAAAATATATCTATAATATCAATATAAATTGGTGAACACAATATTGTATAAATTAAATATACATAGATAATAAGATAAATTATTCATATATTTTTCTATATCGATTTTGTCTCACGAATTTTGGGCCGACACCCGTATTAAAAAATACTAAGCATACACAATTATAAAAATTTAAATACTGAAATGATCTTGGACTTTGATTTACCGATTTTGCCTCATAATTTTTTATGCCGACGCCCGTTGTATATATTATAAAAATACCAAGCGTATAAAATAATAAAAATTTATATACTAAAATCCTTATTAACTTTGATTTCAGTTTGCACGCTGATAAGATGTTCTTAAGATTCAAATAGAATCGGGATATATTGATGTAAAAACAAAAAGGTTAGAACTTGCTTTCTATATTCTTAAGATTCAAATAGAATCGGGATATATTGATGTAAAAACAAAAAGGTTAGAACTTGGCCCAATGTGACTTGCTTTGTATATCCTAACTATAATAAAATTTAGAGAGTTGCCTTTAATAACATCAATTATTTCTATAATTACATATTTTATGTTTGAAATTTGAAATAATTTAGAAAATTAGATAAATAACTTTCGAGTAATTTCAAAACTCCACCAAACGTTTGAGGAATTTCATTTATTCATATAAAAAGAAAAGATTTTTATAATCCTAATTGATTTTAATTTGAAATATTAATTTATTATAATTTTATTTAACATATGAATATTAAATAAGGAAAACTTTTCAATATTCTTATTGGTTTAAAATTTAGGATTATGATTGATTATCTACATCCAGGTAGACTCATGTATTATTATAAAAGGAAGGAAGAATCACTTGATAGAAATACCCTAACCAAACAGATACGAACCCTAACCAAATCGATATCTCGGTTCAGGTCTGTTGGAAAAAACTAAAATTATATATCGTTCGATTAATTAATTGTAGCCTTTCGCTCAATACTAGAGTCTGACAATTAAACCAATTTCTCCTGACACATTACTAATTCTCCTGGCGTAGATCTATAACACATTACTAATTCTCGCTCCATATAAATCCTTTATTTACATCAATTGTACGCACGCAAGGTGTTTGATAAATTGCCGTTTCAAACATGTCGAAAACAATAGTGCAACCAGTAGGTCAGAAACGGCTTACAAATGTAGCCGTCGTTCGTCTCAAAAAACATAGCTGTCGCTTTGAAATTGCTTGCTACAAAAACAAAGTCCTCTCCTGGCGCTCTGGCATGTATGTTTTCTTCACTTCGAATTCGTGTTTTCTATATGTATTTGTATGTGTTTATGTGTGTTAATTAGGTTTTACACTCACTTTTTGCGTAGATGATGATGCTCTATGGTAAAATATATGTTTGTATGTATGTTTGTTGCGTATATGATGATTATTGATGCTAATTTATGATATTATGTATGTACATTAGGTTTTACGGAGACTATTGGCATAGATGTAGCTTTCTATATGCTTATTTATTATGTATTAGGCTTCATATAATCGATGTTTGCTTTGTGGTATGCTAATTGATTATGTATTAAGCTTCGTATAATCGATGTTTTTCTCTTGTAGCTTCGTTCTATGCTATTCTATATGTACGTTTGTTTGTTAGGTTTTACATGGACTATAAGCATAGATGATGATGCTAAATGCTAATATATGATATTATGTATGTTCGTTAGGTTTTATGTGGACTATTGGCATATATCTAGTTTGCTGTATGCTAATTTATTGTGTATTAGGCTTCATGTTATCGAGGTTTTGCTTTGTAGCTTCGTTCTCCATTTGTATACTTCTCTGCATACTTGTGTGTGTGTCTCTGTTTGGTGTGTATGGCCTATGTTGCGAAACGTGAATCTATTGTTGATAGATTGTTTTCTTTTTTTAAAAAATAATCAGATATATATGTATGTATTCTGTTGGATTTGACATAGGCTATTGATTCGGATGCTGCTGCGATCTGTTGATATGTTATATATTATTGATGTTTGCTTTTGTAGCTTCAATAATCGTTTGCCTATTTCTGTAATAAGCTTGCGTGTGTATGGGTATATACACAGTACTTAGGTTTTACATTAACTAGGCACCGAGGATGCTGGTAAATGCTAATCTATTATTAATTCTTTGATAGATTATTCGGTTTCTGTTATTATTATGTTTATTTGGTACTGATATGATAGTACTTGTTACTTATTAGTGACCTGGTATTATAAATGAAATAATTAATGGTTATGTTAAAATGTTTGGTGTCAAGCTATGTGTACAATCTATATTCTCTGGGAATGATGTGTACATTGTTGCTTATTCTAAAGCTCTGAAGATTCAATTGTTGAGTCAAGGTCGGATTAGTGTTACTTAGGACAGTACATATGCATTGTTTTACATTCACTTAAATCTTGTTATATTTATCTAGAACCTTTACTCTGATAAATCAGTAGGTATGCATGTTTTAATCTCATTTTCGTTGCAAATTTAATCACTTGCCTTGACTTGTAGAACTAAATTGCAATTTCACATTCATTTTATTTCTGCACTATATATCCATTTCGGTTAACATGCTAATGTTTTGTATTTCTAAAAATACTTTCTCTATGCTTTTAACCATAGTTTCCGAGTGAAACATTGCACTGTTGAAGTAAATGAACTTTTTTGGGTTCTTTTGTGCAACAAACCTTTGCTACGCACCTTAACCTATGTCTTTGGTTTTTAAAGTTTAGACCTTATGAGAAAAATATTTTCTGATCTTTCATATATTTCCAATATGTTAACTAGCCATCACTTTTTGTTTTTCTGTTTACTGTTTAAGCCTGTAGAAAGGCTCCTTACCATGTAACATGGTATACTTACAAAATTCTGATGTTTTATAATATAGAGAGAAAGACTTGGATGAAGTATTGCAGTCACATACTGTGTATTCTAATGTTTCAAAAGGAGTCCTTGCCAAATCGAGGGATTTGAAAAAAGCTTTTGGGAATGATGAATACGATGATGAGGAAAAAATCGATTATGAAAAAATTTGTTTGGAGGTTTGTAATAGCTCATATTTTGTTACATCAAGCCTTATATTATATCAATAGTTTTGTTGTAAATAATTGAGTACTGTACCGGCTCTTCTCTGACAGATTTTGGAAAAAGGGGAGCTACAAGTTGCAGGAAAGGAACGAGAATCACAGTTGTCAAGCCAGTTTAGGGATATTGCAACAATTGTCATGCAAAAGACCATCAACCCTGAAACTCACCGACCTTATACTATCAGCATGATTGAGCGTTTAATGCATGAAATACATTTTGCAGTTGATCCGCATAACAGCTCAAAGAAACAGGTGTGTTGAATGTTGCTGCATATTAGTGTGAAACTATCATCTATGATTATAAACGTTTCCCTGAGTTGGTAGAACAAAATGATACCCTCTATTCAATTTTTAATGCCATTTTGAAGTTGATTCTTGTTTTCATTTGATTGTGTAGTATTTATTTTGCAAAATGAGAACAAGTTTTATTATTTATTATGTTCAATCTATCCAGTATATGACTGGTTAATCTGAACTCTATATAGCATTTAGCATAAATCTTATTTGCCAAATTGTTTCTATCTAAGTGCTTGTTTGGTTAATCATGGGTATCTACTTCCCATGAAAGTTACATTTCCTTGATGCTTCATTCCTGTATGAAGTTCTTAGGAAGTAGATTTTTTTTGTTTGGTTGAAAGGGTGGTATTTGTACTTCCCTGGAAGTGTAACTTACCAAGGGAAGGGTGGGTAAGCAACTTCCCCCTTTTGTAGGAATTTCAACTTCCCGTGAATTTTCACTTCCTATTAAAGTGTCAACCAAACACCTTTACATGCTTGCACTTTTGAGATATTTAAAGTTCCTGAGTAAGTGAATATTAACCAAACAAGCACTAAAAGTTGACTTTAACATAGTTTGGCTCATTATCTGTTCTTTCTGCAGGCACTTGAAGTGATTCGTGAGCTTCAGAAAAACTTTCCCATAAAACGTTCTCCTATGAGATTACGATTGACTGTGCCTGGACAGACCTTTTCTTCTGTTTTTGAAAAACTAAATGAATGGAAATCCAGCATTGTTTCGAAAGAAGAATCTGGAAATCAGCTCTCTGTTGTAAGTTTTTTTTTCTTTATTTTTAATATGAACTTTTCAGTTCTAGAAAAGTGTTACTCTTTAACTGTGATTTATGCAATTGCTTTCCTAATTTGCATTGACAGTGATTTTAACCTAGTTGCTCCTTATCTTTATATTAGATGTGTAAATATTGGCTAGGGCTGGTAATTTATAATGCTAGATACACAGAGGGAGGGACCTACTAATAAAAATGGAGGGAGCAAGTAAAGTCCAATTTGTGCTTTGGCAAGGAAACAGTAGTACAAATAAAAAATAACACAAGGTGAACACAAGTTTGTTTATTGGGGGTAAAGTTTTAAAATATCCTTCAAAAATTAGCTAAAAAAATTAATAAAGTGTAAAATACCACTACAAGAATGGAAAGTGCCAGGCATATCAATATAAAGTAAAGGTTGACCTATGTCTTATCTTAGGCTCTTAGCAGACTTCCATTAGAGTCCCCTTTCAATTATCTTGTGCTCCCCTTGCACTAGCCATGGCAAGGCCTTAAAGGTGTACCTACTGCCTCCCCAGCCTTGGTCCTAGGGCAAATATTTTCGAACTGTTAATAGCTGTGATTCATTATGTTGCTGTGTTTTGTGTACTCAAAACTATCCATACTTGCAGGGAGGCACGAGCTTACGTATATTTCATAGACAGTAGCCAACTAGCTGTTTAGCTGTAGCCTGTATGTATCAATCCGTGTTTCCACCTGTAGGCATTCAAGGAATAGTCTTTGAGTTTAAACAAAATCCAGTTAGTTAAGTATATTTATATCTTGGACTTAAATTAATATTTTCTACCGCAACACAGCAACTAGGCATGGTCATAAAATTATCGTTCAAGGCCGTGCCCCCTCTTAGTAACATACTAGAATTGTCTCATTTGCATCTTCAGATTATTAATTTGATGTATTCGGTACCTCTTAACTAGTTTGAAGTGCTGTCTGGGACTAGGGCTTCTTTCTACAGATATGTTCGTAAAATTAGATCTATTCCTGTTTATAATTTATTATTATCCAATGGCTGTGCAGATCTGTGAGATGGACCCAGGTTTTTTCCGAGATTGTGATGCTATGGTAAGGAATTTGCAGGGCAGGTTGGAAATACTTGCCATCTCTGTGCATGCAGAAGGGGACACAAATGTGGATCACTTCGATGATCACGAGGAACCTGCATCGAACTTGCCCAAGGCTTCTACAGCTTCTCACAATCAACTGAGTGAAAAATTGCAGAAACAAACAATCTCCGAGAAAAAAGCGGATGCAGTGGGAGATGTAAAGCAGCAGAGCAAATGCAGTACATGCAATGCATTTGTCGGTGATACAAAGCAATACAGGGAGCACTTTAAGAGTGAATGGCACAAGCACAACTTGAGGCGAAAGACTAAGCAACTACCTCCCCTCAGTGCTGAGGAATGCATGGGCGACATGGAGATTAGTGACTCGAGATCAGATTTGAAGGATTATTCCTTTTGAGGTTGGTTTGTATTGATATATGTTTGTCTTAACTCCTATGAAAGAGAATTCCCAAGCTTAAAGCTTTAGATTTCTAAAGCTGCAAGTATAAACATGGGACTTATATTAAAAAACTTATAATTGTAGAGACGGCACCTGTTCTAAAAATTGCAAATATTACACTTTTGATGTTGAACCCCCTAGTTTGTACTTGAGCTTTAAAATATGCAATTGTGTGTGCATGTGCGTGTGCTCGAGCAAGCACCTGATTGGAAGCTCTTCTTCATAATTGACTGGCTTGGCAACTTCAGTGAGGAACTGGACCTAAGCTTAATAATGCCTAATAAAGAGGTTGAGCTTGAATAAGTGTAGTGGGTTCATTTGGTGTCTATGATCTAATGGACTCGGTTAAAAAATGGTGGAGTTTGATCTCTTTATACCTTGCCTTTATGTTCAGCTGGACTCTTTTAGAAATATAAATAAATGAATTGTAAAATAAGTGCAAACCTGCCTAATTACCCGGAGTTGCTGTGTTTATGTAAAATAAGTGGTCTTACCACATCCTCCAGGAGCAGAAATCACCTTAACTATCTCCTTATCTTTCAACAACATCTCCTTCAACTCTTTCAACGGTTGATCAAACCCTACAATCCCATCAGGAACACCCGGGACACTTCCCCAGAGCGAAAAACCCGAATCACTTATCTTCAAATTCTGAAGTTTCAAATCCAACTTATCATTACATTTTTCAACACCCACGTCAGTCCGCAAACTAGCTAGAAACCCCAACCCCTGCACTTGTACATTAAAAAACTTCACTATAAACTGATCTAAAGCCACCAACTTCTTGGAATAAATGCAAGATTTGTACACATTCCAGCAAGGAATTGTACTACACTTTTTAACAAGTTCTAGACCACTTTGTAATATCTTGATAAATTTGTCAGTCTCTTCTATTTGACGCTCCAACAGTTTGTGAAGCTTTCCAATGTTGTCGAATGTGGGCTTAACTGATTCAAGTGTTCTCTGAAGTGTTTTGAGACTGGGTTTGAAGTTTTTGGTTTGTTTTGCAAAGTGTACAACGACTTTGGAGTAGTTCACTTATGCCACTTCCCAGAGCTACATCAGATAGGAAAGCCATTTTGAGTTGATCAAATTTAATTTTAGAAATTGATGCACAAAGTGAGTCACTGAGGCACACTGGGAAAGTTAGAGCATTTCCAATGACATTAGCTAAAAATGATTGGCTAAATTACATAAAATATTGATTATGTAAAATTTGTCGAACATGTAAGACATTGTGTTCCGAGGGTATTGGCTATAATGATTGGCTATATTTTAAAAATGGTATGTTATTAATATTTCAAGTTGTTATTAATGGAATATATAATTTTAATATAGAAATAAGTGATGTGGCAATTCACTACAGATCTCTAGAGGTTCGACAAATATAGCCAACGTCAATAGATTATCTATAATTATATTATAGATAACAGTTTTGTCCCATTGGAGTGTAAAGCATCTCCAATGGTAATAGCTAAAATTATTAGCTATATAATGATTATCTAAAAATTTACTGAACTGTAAGATGTTTTACTCCAATGGTATTAGCTATAATGATTAGCTATATTTTAAAAATAGTATTTTATTATTATTTTAATAATATAAATATATATAAGTAAATAAGATCGATGATGTGTCACGATATAAGTGGAGATAATGGATTATAGATATTATCTATATATTATAGATGTCCTCCAAATATAGAGGATGTCAAGATGATTATCTAAAATTTTACCTAAGAGGAAGTATGGTTGGAGAAGAAAAAATATAGATATCATCTAAAAATTGTGCCATGTCATCAAGTTTAGCTAACAGATATGTAGCATTGGAGATGCTCAAATTTTTTTACACATTCTTTATAATTCTTATTTATGGTAATTAATTTTAAAATTTACCTAAGGGGTCTCTTCCATTGGAGATGCTCTTAGTTGGAAGTTCTGTAATTTTAAGTAGTGCTTTGTGTAGATGAATTATCGGAAAGGAAATGTCCATGAAAGTTCCATGAACATATAATATCACATCATTGTTATGTGTTTGACAAAGATCAGCTCCTAATTTTGGGGTTTGATCTACACCTTTTGTCACCCATTTTAAACTTGGTCGAACCAATTGACAATTGGCAGAACCATGAGTATGAGGCTTACAACTAGTTTGGCATAGTTTTCATCGTAAATCTTTCTTATGTTAAATGTGTAAAATATCAATTGAAGTATTATAAACAGCAGCTAAGTATCTCTTAATGTTCATCATTTGTAAATTTCTTCCAGTACTAACTCTATTAAGTTATTTTACAAACTGAAGGAGCATAAATAAAAATTATGAGGCAACAGCCCCAAAATTCTTTCTTCATAGGCTACTTTTTCTTATAATAAACTTTGTAAATAGACCCGACAAAATAAATTAACTAACTTGATTCACCTATAGTTGATCGGAGAACTTTAAATGTTAATTAGACACTTAGCAGAAAATGGAAAGGTTAATTAATCAGCATGCTAAAAAAAGTTCTTACATGAATGCATGTTGAACTAATTATGCTTGTACAAGTTGCCTGATACTCATCGGAATGCAAAACTTGTTGTCATTAATACATTGTCTTCCTAGGACTGAATAAATAGCTTCAGTAAGATGGAATCCATCCCAGAAGTAGTGTTTGTCAGCATCGCAGCAAGGCAAGCTCCCAGGAATGCATCCAGACGTTCCATTTTGCCACGTAATACAGCACGGATTGATTGAATCGGTTAATCCTACATGTCATTAGTACATTAACAACAAGAAGAAATTACACATCGGCTTACAACAAAATGTTACAAACAGTTTACGAGATATGAGTTCAGGTTTTGTCAAATTGCACTATAAACATAACACTTCAATTCCTTATTCATTAACTTCTGACACTTTAAAGATGAAGCAGTCAATCTCGAGTTGTTAGAAGTTGCGAACAAATAACCTTATATCCTATTTTTGGGCTATAAAAATGTGCAGCATTATTTACCGTAAGCTTTAGAATTGATAATTGCATCATATCCAAGTCCATTAACATGGCCGAGGATGAAAGCTGAGCCTTTGAGAGTGGAAGTCAATGTTGTTAGTGTTGTGCGAAGCTGATTGTTGAATATATTGACAAGCTGATTGATTTCCTCGACACATTTTCCACTGTGTTTATTTTTCCTCGTAACTGATGGAATGCACCCAATTGGTCCAATCTCGAACATCACCACTTTTCTGGCTCCTAACTTATACAACTTCTGCACACATTTTAACATATTATGTTTAGTATGTCGTACACGTACATAGACGGGATTGCAATCAGCGGAGAACATTTTTAGCGTAATAACATGTGAGAACAACTGCTAAGTACTTTAAAAAAATTGCAGAACAAGATACACAAAAGTGCCTGACATGCAATCATTCTCATCTGTTCCCACGTTAAAACAGTTCTCACCTGAACGCGAGTTTACATATGAAAAAACAATTAACCTGAAAATGTTGGAAGAGAGCATCATTTAGCATTTTAGCAAAGGTTTCAGGAGAGTAGATCAGGCTGGAAGCATAAATATTGGGCTGAAGGAAATTGTTGATGTAGTCATTACTTCCAATGCTGATGACGAATATAGATTTGGACAAATAGTCTTTCATCTTTGCCGAGCTTTCAAATTGTCTTGCCAGATTTACATTCACTGTTCTTTCAAACAAGTTTATCTGATCACCTAAATTTAGGCATTTTCCCTGCAAGCAAAATTATATACATATCCATCGGCATATAAGTACTTTCTTTAAGAGGGTATAACTCAAGTGGTGGTTAGAGCTTATGGGTTCGACTCTCGTTCACGTCCCACATATTAGTTTCAGCATTTTTTTTTTCAAGAACATGCTATCTTAGTTGACTAACATGAGAATCAACAGTTAAAGATCGATGATATCCGTTTTTCATGAGTAACAGAGTAAAATAATTTCGATTCTTTTTTGTATGAATTAGTTTGACTTTCGATTTGATAATTGAATTAACTGCAAATCTCAAAGCCAAGATATGATGAATATTTTTATTAACACGTTTAAACATTAACGTACTAATTAATAGAAGGACGTAGGGCGATTAGTTATCACGTTGAGACCTTGATGCAGAATGATCTGCCTAACACATAATTAGTAGTGGTACTAACATTTACTTTGACTTGTAAATCAACCACACTAGTTATTGTACTACCAATTACATAAATGAGTCGCAATTAATTGATCAGTTTTATTACTGTTTTACCTTTTTTAACTCATCACCTGCATTTACGTTTTCACCTATAACGTACTTTATGAACAGAACTGAAATTAATATGAAAAAGGAAGATGAATTTGAAAAACGCTTGATTCAAACACAAAAAGCCAAATCAAAAGGGTAGTGTGCGGGTGTAAAATGTACGCAGAACTTATCATACGTACAATGTACATTCCAGTCTCCGGTAAAATACCACAGGTGGCAGATGCATAGTTGAAGCCAGTTAAGGTTGACGACCGTCGGAGAGAACTTATGTAAGGCGGAGAATATGGCAGCCCGAGAAACTCAGCTACAGCAATACCATCCCGACAAAAATACGAGAAATAATCAGAAACTTGATACGAAGCAGAAAATTAAGGACACATGTATTTTGTTATTTAAGTTTAAGATCTTCAGGATACTTGCATATATCTAGGGCGCTAGCATTGTCACACAGTGAATACCTTTTTTCAAGTGGTGCTGGTAGCACGGTGTTGGACTTGGATTTCACTTGTAACATAGTGGCATTGTGAATTGTGTGCGGATTTAAATTCATGCTTTCGTAAATTACAAAAAAAAAAAAATTAAAATAAATTATCGTAATGAAAAACCGAGGAGGGGGTGATTAACAGCGTAAATTTTGCATACCTATGAAATCTACGACAGTTCTTCCGTTGGTGAATCTTCCGGTAGAGCCTCTAGCAAAGTTGTGACCATATGGCATGAAATTAGCCTTGGCTAAAGTTGGTAAAAGATTATTATTACCACTGTCGAACAGAGAGTCTCCCATTACATACAATGCCGGTGCAAGTGGAGATTTGGATTCATTAGCAAGAACATGTTGAGGGAAAATGGTAGTGAAGATAATGAAAAAGAAGAAGATGAAGCGCATGCTGAAGGCACAGAGTTCCCTCATACTTAGAAACTGTCAGTTTGTAAATTGTAACAATTGGCCTGAACAATTAAAACAATGTACTTGAAAGATATAAATAGACTATAGAGTATAGATATTTTGAGATGTGGAGCGTGAATATTTTGGTGAATAAAGTAAGAAAGGAAGGAACTGTGGGAGTTGGCAAGTGCATGAAAATACACAGGGGAACATGTGGACAATAAAGGTTTCACCAAGCTCTGCCTCTATGGCTGGATGCTGTTACTCTTATCTGTATTTAAAATTTAGCAGTTTCTCATTCAAGAACAGATAAAAAAATAAATACATTTACCAGTACTTTTTTCCAAGATTTATCAACCAATATCGTATTTAAATCAAATATATTGCGGAGTTTTTTTTTAAAAAAATGTATTAACATATCCTTTTGATATTCCTGAATATACACGTCCAGTTGAGCCATTGATGTTTGGATTTTTCACAGTTTAACCCTTTTGTAATTTTTTTCTACCGATTACGGAAGATACTAGACCAAGTCAATTTGCCACATGACACGAAACGACACAAAAATTTAATGTTTGTGTTTGCATTTTGGGTACACGATACGAAAGTACAGGAACACGAAAGTACATGACCAAGATTAGTATCGATTTCGTGTTTACCCTTTTGTATACTACACGACACGAAGTACATGAAATAAATAGATATTAAAATAAATATAAATATTTATATAGGATATATTTATATTTATATTAAATAAGTTAATATTTATTTATAGAATTGTACATTATTTTATAATGTTGTTTGTAAATATGATGTAAATATATATATTTAGCACATGTTTGTAATAATTTCACCGAAAATATTGATATTTAAATATTTTATTTATTTATTTTAATTTATGTTTTCATTCAAAATTACACGAAAAATAGACAACACAAAATTATACGAACACGAAAGTACACTAATTCTAATTGGATTGTTTTTGGATTTAACATTCAGGTTTACGAAACACAAAAATACACGACACTATACACTCTTTTGATGAATACTTTTATGAGTAGCACTTTAGGGAAGAACCGGCCCTCAACTCCTGATGTAAGTCCTGAAAAAAAATTATAAAATTATACTATGCCTGCAGATAGTAAAAAACATATCCATGTCTACGTAGCTGCTGGTGCAGCAATATAAACAGAACCAGAAGAACAATTTCTTTAAATTCATACTACTATTTGCACATATACAGAAGGAAAACATTACACAATGCTTATTTTCTAAAAGTTATAAAATAAAGATTACAAGTGAAGATGTAGAGTGATAAGATTTAGACTCATTGTAGATTACAGCCCCTTTATTTAGCACGTTGACAAAGAGAAGGCATAAAAGCATCCAAAGCAGGAAGAATAGTCTTTCTTCCCTATGAGATGGATTATCTAGCGAGATACTAGGCACTGTCAGCAGCTGCCACTGAAAAAGCTCTCAGAAAGACTTCGGGTGGTTGTGCACCACTTAACTGGTGCTTCCCATTAATCTGTCAATGACAACAGCTTGGTCACTTTGCTTGAGAAACAAAAGCATCACTTAAGAGAAACAAACAATAGCTAATGCATTTTTTATTTTTAAAAAAAATTTGAACCTACTTTGTAATATGGAACTCCACTGATGTTTGCCGAATACTTCTTAATTTCCTCGTTAACCTTCAATGGTTCCAAAAAAAACATTCAGTACTGTAATAGAACAATAAGAGTAGTTCTGCATTGTGTTGTTGCTTCCAGTTGGAAACTCGTGCGTCTTGAAGAACCAACAAGAAATAAAAATACAACTACAGTAATAATGAAATTCAGTTTTGTTAAAGTCAAGTCTAGGTCATTAAACAAAAGTTTATATGTGTCTCGGTACTCAAGTGAGACGTAGAAGATTTATTCTGACACAATAAATACCTCCTTCCGTCCATTATCAGGATCCTGAAGAAACTCTGCTGCTCCTTCCACTCCAACTTTATTTGCAGATTCCACAAGAAATTGCCTGCGCACACAGTATATATATATACTGGTTACTGTGCTCATCTGCAAGGACTGAACATGATAAAAAAAAAACCTGCACCGATTCTGTATATAATATATAATATTACGAGCCCTGATTCCTAGCTACATTCTAAGTGACGCCTTAAGATGTGTACTTCTTCCTCTAAAAACTCTCTGTTTAGCTCAATCATATATCTCTCTCAGATCACCATCTTCCTACTAATCAAGGCATGCCATGCGGACTGTCTAGTTGTATCCTCTTAATCAATTACTTATCTGGATCCACATTAAAGGGCAGGGTTGGCCCATTACTCCTGCCCCATCTCCTTCTAATTTATCCATTTTTCATCTGTCTTTCTGACCAATTTTATGGATGACTCCTTAATTCTTGCTTTTTTTGTTCTCCTAAATTTTAATTATATCCTTTCACATACTAAAAGACTATGGTGTCACTTGCCACGAAATATGAACTGTAGGAGTAACCATAATCCTCATAGAAGAGTGATAACATGTTTTTGGTCAGAAAGTGCAAGATTTCAAACAGAGATACCTACTCATACACAAAAGTATGAGCTGAATGATACGAAAAATTATTGCAAACGAATATATGTTAACTTAAGCATATATAATACATTGTAAACATATATCATCCAGGAGTTTTACAATCACAAGGGACTATCTTAGCTTACCTGTCACCTATATACTTCCCTTGTGTAAAATATCCAATGAACAACTCCTCCACGAGATCATGTTGTTTACCAAGGTCTTGTTGACCAGCCAAATAAATAAGCCTATGGCTGTCCATACTATTTCCCCTGCATATAATTAAAATCAGTTGTATATGCACATGAAGATCCCTTACCTGTTGATTTGTCTCAATAAAAAGTTGTAATTAATAAACAACATGTGAACTTACGTGAGTCCGGACATGTTGTATTCTAGTCCAACATTCTTAAAAACCTGCATTCACATTATGGCCAAACATAAGGCTTACAAAAACTTCACTCTGTTATTTTATCACTGGTAATTTTCTACTCTAAGCAACTTATTGAACTCTCTAAAATCTGCAAGAATAAAATGGAGTGGTCCGAAGTGTGAAAAGTAAATCATAAGTTTTTCTTTACTAGAACTGCTATGTGTCCTAAAAAACTCAATGTTGGGAGTTGTCCCACATCGATTGTGGGAGGGGCAGATTGCTAGTTAATAAGCAGCCAGATTAACTCCATTAGTATGAGGCCTTTTGGGATGTGCCCAAAAACAAATCCGTGCGGGCTCGGCCCAAAGCGGACAATATCATACAACTGTGGAGTTATGGCTCGCTTGGCAGGCCCAAGAAAATTTAGATGTGGAGTTGACAGATAATTTGCGGCAAGCCAACAATGACAACGATGCTAGGGTGTTGTCATTGCTTTTATGGCAGCTAGGGTGTTGACTAATTCACTCTTGCTATGGATATAAACTCCAGAGTGTGGTCTACAAAGGTTAGGAAAGTTACCTAAGCTTGAAAGAATACCTAGTTTAGGAAAGGTTGAGGACGCACTATAAACTTACCCAATGGACTCATTACAATTCTCTTTAGGTTCCAATTTCTTCTGTTTGTCTTATAGCTGTAAATATATAGATTTTTAACCAACAGACTCTAGTTTAGATGGTATAGAAAAGGGGTTCAGTGAAAATGGACCTTGTTTTGACTGTTGGAACGGACTTATGCAAGGCCAGTTTACTCCGAGCATATTCATAATACAAATTCGAGTACATTACAGATGGAAATTGTAATGCTACTTAAAATTTCATATACTAAAGCTCGGTAGAAGTTCTGTGGGGCAGGAGTTCTGTGTTTGTAAGTAAGACAAAGATTCGCTGGGATCGGAGGCACATAAATAGGGAGGGAGAGAGATATATAGAAGAAACAGGGAGGTAGAGAGAGAGAGAGAGAGAGAGAGAGAGAGAGAGAGAGAGAGAGAGAGAGAGAGAGAGAGAGAGAGAGAGACCTTAAGTATTTTAAGTAATAGGAAATTTCTAGGGTGGCAGCAAACTTGAAACCAATTAGAGGCAGACAGGCAGTGTGAGCAACTTCAGTTAAGTAACTTGAGTTTAATTAACTTTTTGCTAGTTGTAACTAGTAAAAATATAAGTAACGAGGAATATTAATGCCCAGGAATCCAATTGTTAACTAGAGTGGAGTACAGTAGGAAAAAAGCTATTTACTGCCAAAAAAATCAACTGAACGGTAAGGTAGAAATAATAATGGCTAACCTCAGTCATTCGTGAAAACATTTGATCAGCTCGGGATCCAAACTTACTTCTATAGAAATCTTTTTTGTTAACACCTTCTGTAGGGGCTGAGGGATCAAGGAAAAAAGGGTGCCATACAATCTGCAAACAGTTTGTAGATATATCAAAATCAACCACAACTACTTAAAAATATAAGAGTTAAAATTAACATTTTAATTTCAGTTACAGTACTAGTCACCTGTTCGTGGTTCTATTTCTTGTATCACATGCACACAAAGATTGTTCGGTTGAAGACTTGGTGTCTTTCAAGTTATGGATATAAGTATGTTTGTAATTGTATTGTCTCACCCTTAGTTATGAATATAAGACCGATTTAAAAGGAACCGCTTAGTCTTTGCAGTTTGACAGACACATGCTCAAAGATACGCACTTATAGTACATACTTTCACATACCAAATAATATTCATGCCAGTAACAGTCAGCACTAGCCGTTTGGATGATGGGAATACAAACAGTTTAATTGGAATGGGAATGAGATTTTAATACATTTTTGTATTGAAATCTCATTCTCACTCCCATTATCTTTAACTGGGTTGGAATCCCATCATCCAATCGGCACCTAGATATTTGCTCAAACATTCAACAAAATGTCAGCACCTTACAATGATTATTGCAAACAAGTTATAGCTACAAAAGTTCAAGGCCTGCTTGGCTTACCTTAAAAAGAGTTCATTGTTACTTTTTTAGTATTTTTGACTTGTCCGTTTTTTTTTTTTTTTAAATCAGCCTTGTAAATCGGTTTTGACTTCCTATTTTCTAAGTAATTTATTCATAGAAAACAAGTCTCTTAATCAACTATGTTATAACATCAGTGTTTATCAGATAATGGAAAGAGAGAAGATGAATAACCTTGAAATCATAGTGAATCTTTGATGAACCTATAGCATTGTCAAGATTTTTTTTGCCCACACAACACCATGGACACACCGTGTCTGAAGTTATGTCAATTCGAATAAGTTTCTTCACCATATTGTTAGCTGTTGACTGAGCCATGTATGATATCTGCAGTGTTTCACTTCTACATTTCAATAGCACGACCAAAGTGATACAATATGGGAGGGAGGGCCCAAATAGCACGACCAAATGCTACTTGAAACACGTAATGATAAAAAAAACACCGTCCATTGCATGGAACATGCCTCCCACGTGCGCATTTAAGAGACGCTGATCTCCCAATTTTTTTTCATAAGATACACATGTTTGGAATGCATATTACCCTCCTAAATACACTGGTATCCATGTGGTATTTTGGTCATTGACTAGAACTGTGTTTTTCTGGGTAAATTTTCTCACTCGAAAGCCTTAAAACTAAAGAGTTAATCAACGGGAGCCAATCTTTGGGGCAACATTGAACCTTGATGTCCAAATGAAATACTTTGAGAATCTTAGGATTATCTGTAAACTCCATGCCTCCCGTTTAATACTATGTTTAAGTACAGGCTCACATAGGAGTCATGTCCGTAGGCTATGTTTCTTTGCGAGGACTATAGTTCCTTTCACTACCCATGATTTCCCTTGAATTAATGTCATGAATATATTTTGGTTACGTTGTTATGTAAGCGTCACTTACAAGGTATTAAAATCCTTTCGAACAAATTACAGCTAAGTTTGCTTTTAGAGATCAAGTTTGAGATGGGACTATAAACCTTTATATATAGGAATCATTTGTTTTGTAAGAACATACTCGGATTATAGTCCGGGGTTTAGTATGAATTAAAAAATGACTTGTTAGATGCAATTAAAAAAACGGATAGAAATACAGGATCTCCCAAAAACTATTCCCGAAAAGGTTTCCGAATACTTAGGGGTGTCAAATTTAAATTGGCTTTTCCTCTCATAAGCAGATTTGATCCCTCAGGCATAAGAACACCATTACTAAAAAAAACATATCATGTCTCATTTATGAATGAATTTGGTAACTCTAGGCTCTAGCATCCTATAGTTCATATATTTAACTCTTTTAATCCATAGATTGTAATCTCTTTCACAAATTTACAAAACAAACACAGAAAGAAAGATTATAATCCAATACTTAATCCTCTCGAAAAATTATACTGTGAGCAAAACAACCCTTAAATTGAGAAATTTAAAAAACTAGAGCTATGATCATACAAATAAATTATCTTTTTGATTCAATAGTGAGTAAGCATATACAAAAATCCAAAGTTCAGGTAACAGTGAAGTCAATGTACATGAGAATGAGCAAGAATTAGAAGAGGACATGAAAAATATATGTATACACACTAAAAGTACATGGCTAACTAACCTGTGATTGTTTGTCTAGGAGAGAAGCTGAGAAAGCACAAGAATATGATATGAGGCAGTCGCTATGTTGTTCTATATAAGTTTGGAATGTAAATTTATGCCTGTTCTTTTTCCATTTTCATTTCAAAGTCAATGATTTAAATAATTGAGTATCTGACTATCTCAAAGTACCACTTTCTAGATACCATTGCCAATTCCAAGCATTTGACCCAGGGACATAATGGTCAATATGAAAGTGGTCATTTCATCCATCCTGTCCGATCTCAATCTGATCGAATGAAAATTTGAGAATTTTTTCGAGTTTAGGATGGGGAATGGAAAAAGTTTTATAAAAAATTTGGGGATCGGAACGGGGATTAGTGTCTCCTCGCTCCAAACCGTTCCAAAATCTCCCGTTCCTTGACCCGCATCCCATTACCTGATCCCCATATATAATAAAAAATAATATATTTATATATTAAATATTAAAGAAAATATTAAAAATAAATATAAGTTATATATATATATATATAAATTTTTAAAATATTTAACATTTCAATAATTAAAAATTTTAATGTAAGAGTACAGGTATTTTAAGTTATATTATTTGAAATAAATAAATATTAATACAAAATAATGTCTAAAATATGATATAAAATTTTAAAAATATATATTACACATTTTGATATATTTTGAATTTTTTAAAAAATATTTCATATAATATTTATTTATTTTTAGAAAAAAAAAAATTACCCAATTTTTCATGAGAATTCCTATTTCTTGTTCATGGTAAAAATTGGGGAGGAACATAATCATCGTTCAAGAATCGGAATGTATTCAAGAAACAAATTCGGGTTTAAAGACGGGTATTACACTTTCCTATCCCGAAATGATCTAACCCCATCCCTAACTACCACCAAAATGGAGTACATAAGATAATAAGTGTGTATCATAACAATGACAGAATAAAAAGTAAAAATTAGGATTGCAGATTTGAATTCTCAGGACTTGCCATCACCTAAACTTGTTCCTGTAGGTGACATTGTGGTAATTGACAATGAGCCTGTTTGCCTCACCTTATTTTACGGGCTTATGGACTTATTTTCGGATAAAAATTTTATATTTTGAATTTATTTTTTTATACAAGTATTTAATGTATGTTTAAGATTCAATAAGTTGCAAAAATAAGTTGGAAAATAAGTTGGAAAGTTAGAAATCTCTAACTTTGTCTTAAAATAAGTTGACATATTCTGAAAAAAAGTTCCCCCAAACACCCCCAATATTTTCTATTTCTATTTGTTTTTGCAGGATGACTATGGCCCTGTTTGGCAATTAGTTGTTAGATGTTAGTGATTATCGAATTGAGTTAGTTGTTTTGACTAGCGGATTAAGTTAATTGTTTTATATTAAACGGTTTGATAATTAGCTGTTTAAGTTAGCTTTTTGTATATTAACTTTACACATTACAGTTATCTAATTGAAAAAGTTTCTCTAAACAATTTTTTCAAAATTAGTTTTTTGAGTCCAAAATGCTATTTTAATCCGCTAATTAACAAATACTAGTATTAGAGGTTTCATTTGGTCAAACTTCTAATTTGGCTCAAATATCTATTTTTCCTCAAATCTAACATACATGAAAGTATAAAATTTTAGTTAATAACATGGGTAATCAATGGAAATTCAGGATGAAAGAAAGATGAATAAAAATCCTAGATTGTAAGATGGCAAATAGGAACACAAACTGAAATTCCGAATTACTAAAATTATAAAAGTGACTCACGATGAGGAAGAATGGTGTTTGTGTATGTTGCAAATAAATTCAGATCAAAAAAAATTATAGTTGTGTAAATTCCGATGAACCAGAACCATGGACGACAAGAAGAATAGGGGAAGTGGAAAGAAACAAAAACTTGGAAAATTTGGAAATATGACAACTTTTTTTTTTCTTTGGGTTATGTTTGTTGACAGTATCATGATGACGCGTTCAAAAATCTTAGATATATTGGTATATTAGATGTTTAACCATAGCTGTAAGGGTTGCTGTTGCCTGTTAGCATTGCTCCAACATCTAACAGGTTAAAAATGTAAAAGTTTCGATTCAAAAGTCAATCCACCATGAGCTTATTCTCTTCTATGAGATCTAGAAAGTAATACATGGAATTGATCATTTTGTAAATGCAAAAGCATCAATCAAACGTGACCAAGATAAACTGTATAAACTTCGAAACACACTTGGCTGATGATATAAGTATAACACGATAACACTACTGTGATGCGCGCCTAGAAAGACTGTCATTTTTTATCACTTTATCTAATTCTTCACTTGCCCTTGGCCTTGGGTGAATCTTTAGCCGGGTTGAGTTCATCCCAGGCCTCGATCCACGTGACCATGGCATCGCCCAACTTGGTGAAGTATGGGTCTATCTTGCCAAGCTTTTCCTTCACTTGTTTGGACAGCTCAATGTAGCAAGCTTGAACAGTAGTGCACTCCTTTGGAAGCATAGCTGTTTGGAAAAATGGGATGATCTCTTCTTGCCAAAAGATGCCTTTGTACTCCTTTTTCAGGTTCACAAAAGGATTGCTTGCTTTGCTGTGCCAGATGTAAGGAAGCCCTGTCTTCACTCCCAGCCCCAAATGGTCACAAATCACCTATATTAAATTAGATATTAGAGAGTAGCAGTTTACCAATGTTTTTGGAATCGCATTGCTAATACAGTGGGGAAAAAGTAAGGGGCGGAGCTCGAAATGCACCTTAACACACCAACCAGCCCACATATCGTCGTAACGACCAATAGGTTGGCCTTCACCCATAAGACCAAAGTACATAGCAGGACCAATGAGATCACGATCAAAAGCCAAATTCATGCCGCACATGGGAAATAAGGTACCCTTTGGTATTGTCATAACTGCGTCCACATACCTGATTCAGAGGGAAATAATTTATGAAACCATAAAACAGTGCTCTTCAAAGACATGCAAATGTGCGAGTAAAGAACAACAGACCTCTTGTTCCTCTCACTGGGCTTCACAAGTTGTGTAGGCGCATCATAATCCGGAATGTTGAGCCAGAGTCCATGAGAAACAGCAGTTGGAACACCCTCTCGAAGGCTGAAAGGATATCCACGGACGAAATCAGCACCCTCTGCATAGGGATCATACAAGGTGTTGAAGAAGTAGGGAGCGGATGGGCAGAGCAAATTCTTGATGTGCTGTTCCAGTGCATTAATATCTTGGCCAGATGGATTTTTCGCAACCTTAAAACCAATAAATTTCAATAATGTTCTAACATGTCTTACAGAATTTAAAGAACAAATCAGATATATCAAATTTAAGAAAGAATGAAATGCATATATTGTACACTCACAAAGCAGTCATCATCAATGGTGTAAATGTACTTCTTTTTGGAAACCATGTAGCCGAAACAACGACAAGCAGAATCCTTAAAGGAAATGCAAGAAGCCTTAGGACCAAGAAGCTTGTTAATGTCATTACGATTATAGAGATCATACTGAAAACCATCAGGCACTTTGATGGTCTTAGAGGGATCACCATCCTGAACAATAATGAGATGGTAAGGCTGAAAGAAAGGCCTCCACATTTCCAAGAAATCCAAGTTTCGAATGGTCGGGATCACGATATCTAGCTCATCTTTCAAAGGAGGTGGTGGAGTAGCCATAATGCAAAACTATGAATGAGAATGATATGAAAGGAGAGATTAATGAGGGGAGTATAAGTATGAGAAGAGTAGAGAAAAGAGAGAGTTGTATAAATAACATGCTGGAGCGAGTGAAAAGGGTAGCGTGGAGGGTTGTCAAAGGAAAGGGGAGGTGTGTGTGGTGCAGGACTTGTTCTGCTTTCCCGTTTTTGGAGCCGTACCTTATGTGTGTCTTTACTTTTTTCTCACCTTTGTTATTTTCACCTTTTTTTTACACAACAAAAACACTTATTACCACTACTTTTGATCCATAATTTTTTGTCTTAAAGTAGCTAAGATTGATGTGAAGATCAGTTCTTGTCAACAATAAAGAACGTGAAGATCACTTAATCATGGATAAATTTAACGTAAGTTGATGTATCATAACATGTGTTGATGTCCAAATAAAATGCTAAGTACTTCATTTGAAGTCAATGGAAAAAGATTTTTTTTTTTTTTTTTGACAAATGAAAAAAGAATTCTAATTACATACTTTTAAAAATCATGATAATTCAGATTAAATCATGATATATTTTTAAAAAGAATTAGCTTCAATATCCGTGTAAGGCACGGAATTCCTCTAATTTATAATTGGTATTGTAGTTTTTCTTGTTGCATTTTGATATTAATATTAGCAAATGATATTATGACTGTTGTTCGGAGATTTGCTGGGATAGTAGAGCGAAATTATGAGTATGTGGTTGTTTTAGGGGATTAGGGTTTATGAAAAAAGAGGGGGTTGGACTTGGCAGGTCTCGATTTGTCTCGTGTATCGGTCATATCTTCTGTCAAGATGCCTACGTACCTATGTTTACATAGGATCAAGCCCACGTAGTTCTGCGCAATTGTGTCTATCCCTAAGAGACTTTAGGGATAAACTTCGTTAATATGGTAATTACTGATTTTATCTGATTTAATCTTGGCTTTGTATGAGAGTCGACTTTTAGTGCCCCCCCAAATCTCTTCTCCGCCCCTCCCTCCTCCCTCACCACCCATCTTCTCCGACCCTCCCTCCTCCCTTAACACCCAACTCCCCACCTATCGCAACCACCATCTTCCTCCCCGCCATCAATCCCTCTCTTTGCTTCAATAAAATCGAGTTTTTTCCTCGAATCTGTTCTTCTTTGTTTCAATAAGGTTTGATTTTGTTTTCCCGTCTCGTCTTTTGGCGTGTGTTTTAGTACCCAATTTTTTTTGGGTTGTTATGCGTTATTATATTTGTGGTTGTTATGGTTTTGTGTTGTTATCAATGAGAATGATTCAGATGGAATTTTGGGAGATCTGGATTTACCGCATTATTAATACTTTTGGCATGTCTATAGCTGGTTCCCGGCATGTAGATAGCTGGGGTATGCTTGGAACGGTGGCGACCACATGTGCTCACCTTTCACAAATTATAGGTGTTCATTATTCGAGGACTCTTGTTCCTCATAGCTTAGTTTTTGCAACTGAGTCGCCTGAACACTGCAACAGCCATGGAACTATTGTGAAGGTCAATTGTGAAGCTACCATTTTCGGGAGTGATGTAGGCTGGATTACTCGGAAAGCCTTTGTATTCATTTTCAGTTTCAAGAATCTATGGATTCAGTGTGTTAAGCAGTCTGGAAACAATGCGACTATTTGTTTAGCTCATTTATTGTTTAACAACCTGATTGCAATGTCAGTTGGGGGTTTGTCCCGGCTAGATTTGTTTTAATTTAATGGAATGAATTTGCATTTTGTCAAAAAAAAAAAATCTTGGCTAAGTGATATCTTCCTGATTTGAAGAATATCGTTTGGAGATATTTTCTATAATTGATTGTTTGAGATTGATTCTTTCCTCATTTCAGAAAGAGGATAAAACTTGTGCGTTAAGCAATAATTATTAATATGAATTAATAATTAATAGATATTAGAAATTTGGGAGATTATTAGACATGCCAAAAATATGACATAACAACTAGCCCCCAGTTCTTCAGTCTAGCTTGCTGCAGTGGAAAACTAAAAATTCTTCAAGCTTCCAAATTTTGCGAGTCAACTGAAACAACTGAAAATAGCTAGATGATTAGAAAAACACTTAGAGCACCACTGTGCTCGTTAGGCGTATGTGGATGCAAGTGTGATAGCATGCGATAACCATTATAGGATAGATATATTTTTGCCAAGGTTTCAAATGTGCGAGAATACGTAATAATTTTGAAATCCTTTGCGATCCATATTGTCTAGTTAGGACCTTGGCGTTTGTATATATCCCGAATTGGCGTACACGCTTTTCAAGTGTCTGATGCCATCACATAAGGATGTGTCTTCGTTTCTGGCGGGACTGTTAATAAGAGATGTAGATGTAGTTCTGGCGAACTTCGCACGCGTCCCTTGTTGGGTTAGCTGTGCTATGAGTCTTAAAGATAGTTTGCATAGGGATGCCTCCACCCATTCGATATATAGAGATCTCATGGGCCTTCAATAATCCAGAGGGTGCTGCACTTTACTAAGCATGTAGCCTTGCGAGATTTATAGCTTGTCTAGGCTAGCCTACTTGACAATTTAGTTGCAAGTTTGAAAATATTTTTTTTACATATATGTACTATCGCGACGATATATGAAAAATATTTTACAAATCCAAATGCAATAATAAATATGCTCTTTTAAGAATGTCGCGACATTTATTTTCTTCGAAAATAATGCTCCTTTTTTTGTAGAAAATCTTTCTCAAAATTATGCGTCTCGCATATATAATTTTTTCTTCAAAACATGTAGCTCGTACGGGATTGTAAAATATCAACACTACAATTTATCAACATAAATATCTCGTACGATATTTTCTAAATCGCAATAATTTTACAAGCATAAAAATATAGCTCGCACGACTTTTTGAATAATAAATATTTTTTCTCAAAAAATATTTAAAAACAAATCATGGATGCATCATGCATGGCATAATAATTAATTGCAAAAAATTAAAAGATAAATGAAAACTTATCTTTATTTGGAAGCCGGGCCGAACTGATTTCAAGGTGTTGTGCAATTTGTTTGTTGCCGTGTTTTAGCTTCTGGGATCCCACCTTAGAAATAATTTTTAATGCTGCCTGCGTCTTCAATTTCTGATTTTCTGTGCTTTCGCTTCCACCTTTAGTTTTTTTTTTGCCATGCTTAACTTGGGTAAAGAATACTTCAAAATTCCATTTTAAAATTCGAACTATTTAAAAAAAAAATCATACCAAAGAGTTGTATTTTGCTGCCATTTCTTCAAACATAGCAATTGCCAGAAGCCTGAATTCCTGCAACATTTATAAATAAGAAAAAGAAAAATAAATTTATATTTTAAAGATATAATATGATGATATGTTATAAATGGGATCAACAAATCATTGGAACCAACTAAATTTCAAACACCTGTAAAAAAGGATATGTTCAGTTATAAACTTTTAAATTACAGACATGAAGACCGCACACTTTGAAACTACAGACGGGAAAACTTTTCTCAGCTAATTGGAAACAATTAATATATGGCTCTTCTTTAATCATATCGGTGCTCATGTAACATCTTTGTGCTTAAGTAACACTAATGATAAGTGGATTTTATATCCACTTGGAATGCCTCAGTTCGGCTTAAATTGATTGTTTTGGACTCAAGATGTTGTAGTTTTGATGTGTTTTGCTTAGTTGTGCAGATTTACGAGAATGTTGATTAAAGTTGATGCTTCTATTGTTTTTGGAGATTTATTTGATTAAAATTCGGATTTTCCGGGAAGCCTGCGCAGCTTATACTGTTTTGGCCATATCTGGAGTTCTAGAAGTCCGTTTTCAGCGATCTTACTGCCCACGCGAAGCTTGAGAGATTTTCTACAATATGGGATAGGAAGCAGGTGCAAGGAACGTGCTGATTAAATTCGCGCACGTGATCTTTTAAAAGAAGGCTTTAAATTTACTGTTTTGCCCTTTTTCTAATTCTAATTCTATTTTGGGCAGTTTTGGTACCTTCTTTAAATTCTAATTGTAATAGAAGGTAATTGCTTGTTGGGCAAGATTAGGAGTATCTATATAAACACATCTAGGGATCGGAAAAACATGATTAAGTGTTCATTGTTAGAGAGATACAATTTGTGCGCAGCTTTTAGGATTTTTTCTGGAGAACCATTATTTTCTTTGAAGATTGAAGTTAAAAGGTTTCTTTTCTATATTCTTCTAATTATGATTTCTTCTATTAATTCTTGTTTTGTTAATTTAATCATGTGTAACTAATTCTCTAATCTGAGAATTGGGTAGTATTCCTTGGTATTCATGTCTGTTTAATTATCTGTGATTTTCTTGCTTTGCTGATCTGTTATTGAGGGCTTAACGCAATTTAGGGAGTCATGAACCTTTGATTGGATTTTAGGGATTGTAATAACTTGGAAGAGGAGTTGCAATTTTAGTACACGATTTAACAGACAAATTCGAATATTTGATTGGAAGATTAATAGGAGAGTTATGAGACTTATAATTCTTGGTGCGTAATAGTTTATGATTGTACTTTGATTGTATCACAGAAGTGACAATTAAGGTGTAGTTGTAGACACTATATTGTATCTTGGAAGAGAACATTATAACCTTAGAAGAATTGTTTTCAGCAGAGTAAGAACGTAGATGTCACATAGATATTGAATGTGTATTGAAACCAAGTGAAGAACCCCAGTTCTTGGATTGTTTTCCTCATATATATTTTATTCTCGATTGATAATTAGTTTAATTTAGTTTATAAACAAACCAAACATTCTTTTACACTTCTAAATTGTGAGAGATAGGATACTTGAACTTGATATTACATTCAGTCCTTCCCTGCGAACGAACAACAAAAATACTATTAACAAATTGGCGCCGCTGCCGGGGAAGGCAGTATAGTTGAGTTTAGGTTAATTGTTTCTTATTGTTTAGATTTTAATTGGTTCCACAAGTTGTTTTGTTGGTGATTTTCAGGTGTATGCTACGTTCATCTTGCGCTAGAAAATTGGAATTTGACCCTGAAATCGAGCGTACTTTGAGAAAGCTAAGAAAAGTTAAAGCTAAGATGGGAGAGCCAGAACCTCGACCAGCTGTTAATGTTGATGCGACTTCTATTTGGGACCATGAGACACCAAATCCTGCTAATTGCATGTACAAAACTCCAGAGATTGGTGCATCCCAATTTAACATTAATCCAAGCTTAATTCAGATGATCAGCAATCAAGCTTTTGAAGGAGACATTGAATTAGAAGACCCACACAGACATCTAGAGCATTTTGTGCGATGTGTGGCTCATTCAGAATCACTAGCGTTACGAGTGATCAGATTCGTCTCCATATGTTTCCCTACTCTATTAAGGGAAGAGCTTTGGAATGGTTTCAGCAACTTCCAAACACTTCGGTTGCTTATCGGAGGCTTCCTTTTGGTTTGTGTAATGGTCCTTCGACGTTTCAACGGCTCATGAACCACATTTTCTCAGATTTTATAGGGCGAGACATGGAGGTCTTTATGGATGACTTCACGGTTTATGGTTCTTCTTTTGAATTATGTCTAGCCAGTTTATCAAAGGTGTTGCAGAGATGTACTGAAACGAATCTTGTTCTTAACTGGGAAAAATGTCACTTCATGGTGAAGGAGGGCATTGTGCTTGGGCATAAAATCTCTAGTAAAGGCATTGAGGTCGATAAAGCAAAAATTGAAGTTATTGAAAAATTGCCACCACCTTCATCTGTGAAAGGTATTCGAAGCTTTCTTGGGCATGCTGGTTTTTATCGACGGTTTATCAAGGATTTCTCCAAGTTAGCTCGGCCACTCTGCAATCTTCTCGAAAAGGATCGTGTTTTTGACTTTGATGAAAGTTGTCTTGATGCTTTTAACAGGTTGAAGAAGGAACTTACTTCTGCACCCATAGTTACATCTCCTAATTGGAGCTTGCCATTTGAGCTCATGTGTGATGCTAGTGACTATGCCGTGGGTGTTGTTCTTGGACAGAAGAAGGATAAGCAGATGCACGTGATAGCTTATGCAAGCAAGACTCTTGATGATGCACAAATCAACTATTCCACTACGGAGAAAGAGCTACTTGCAGTGGTATTTGCACTTGATAAATTCAGATCATATCTTGTTGGGTCTAAGGTGATTGTCTATTCAGATCATGCAGCGATTCGTTTCTTGATGACGAAGAAGGATGCCAAACCTCGTCTAGTTCGTTGGATTCTTTTACTTCAGGAATTTGATCTTGAGATTCGAGATAAGAAGGGGTGCGAGAACTTGGTGGCTGATCATTTATCTAGGTTGGACCAAGGAGATGGAGAGGTAGGAGGTGAAATACCTATTAATGATAAATTTCCGGAGGAGCAACTTCTAGTTGTGTCTATGTCTACACCATGGTACGCAGATTTTGTTAACTACATTGTGGGAGGAGTTGTGCCTGATAATCTTTCTTATAATCAGAAGAAGAAGTTCTTTTATGATGTGAAGCATTACTATTGGGAGGAACCGCTACTTTACAAAGAATGTGCTGATGGAATGTTTCGTAGATGTGTACCTCATGATGAAGTTCCTCATATTTTTAGGCATTGTCATTCTCTAGAGTGTGGAGGTCATAACAGTAGCATGAAGACAGTTGCTAAGATTTTGCAGTCGGGATTCTATTGGCCAACCATGCATCAGGATGCTAGAGACTTTGTGGCTAAATGTGATAGATCTCAACGAGTTGGGAATATTTCGAGGAGGAACGAGATGCCTTTACAATCTATTCTTGAGGTGGAGATTTTCGATGTGTGGGGGATGGACTTCATGGGTCCATTTCCATCTTCTTATGGAAATCAGTATATTTTGGTGGGAGTTGATTATGTCTCTAAATGGGTTGAAGCGATTGCGTCTCCTACTAATGATGCTAGAGTGGTGAAGAAGTTCCTGAAGAAAAATGTGTTCACTAGATTTGGAGTGCCAAGGGCTATTATCAATGATGGAGGTTCACACTTTTGCAATAAACAGGTGGCTGATCTCTTGAAAAAGTATGGTGTGACACAAAAGGTGGCAACTCCTTATCATCCGCAAACAAGTGGACAAGTTGAGATTTCGAATCGAGAGCTGAAGTCCATTTTGGAGAAGACAGTGGCAAGTTCGAGAAAAGATTGGTCAACAAAGCTTGATGATGCTCTTTGGGCATATAGGACGGCATTTAAAACACCTATTGGGATGTCTCCATATAGGTTGGTGTTTGGGAAGCCATGTCATTTGCCAGTGGAACTTCAGCATAAGGCGTTTTGGGCGACAAGAAATTTGAATTTTGATCTAAAATCCGCGGGAGAGAAGCGTTTGCTTCAACTTGGAGAGCTTGAGGAGATTAGGCTCCAGTCTTATGAAAATGCTAGTATCTACAAGGAGAAGACCAAATTGTGGCATGATAAGCACATTCAGAAGAAGGAATTTGAGGCTGGGCAACATGTTCTATTGTTTAATTCAAGACTCCGTTTATTCCCCGGAAAGCTCAAAGCTCAGATCGCGATGGTTCGGACCTTTTGAGATTGTGAAGGTGTATCCTAATGGGGTTTGTGAGATTACTAGAGAAGGGTCAGATGTATTCAAGGTGAACGGGCAAAGACTTAAACCATACCTGCTAGGAGAAACAGTGGAGCGAGGGATGAGCATTCTTCGCCTCCAAGCCCCTATCATCGGTTGAGAATCGGCGTCAAGGTACTGACGTTAAACGAGCGCTTCTTGGGAGGCAACCCAAGTATTGAGTATGTTGTTGTATATCTTTTTTTCTATATATATATATATATATATATATATATATATATATATATATATATATATATATATATATAGGTGTAACGCAGGCTGCGCCTGCGTTTCTGCAAGACGCGCAGGCTGCGCCTGCGTTACTGCATTGGGCGCAGGCTGCGCCAGCCGCGCGCAGACTGCGCGGTATGCAGAGTGTTTATCCCGTTTTTCAGCTGTTCCCTTATAAAAAAAAAAAATTTTCCTCCCCAAATTTCTTACCCAATTTCTTTTCTCCCTTTTTATATTATCACCTACTAACCCAATCCTAAACCAATTTCAATTCCAAAACCTCCCAAATCTCTCCTAAATTTCTACACCCAATTCTTTTCCAATTCTTTTTCTATTAATTCTTAATTCTATCCTACATCAAATTCAAACCCATTCCAATTTCTCCTTTCCACAATCAAATTTAAATTCATCCTATCACTCCATTATATATATACACCTATACATACAAACCCAATTCACTCTCTCCATATCTACATCTCTAAAAATTCAAGCTCAAGAAGGATTCAATTTTGGGGGAAGTTATACAAGTTCACCTCTTTGATTCATAGTGGGTATTTTTTCTTCTCTAATTTTATTTTTCCTATGAATTTGTGTTCTTGTGAATTGGGGGTTTTTTATTAGTCTTGTTATTTGGGTGTTTTTGTTGTGATTTTTGCTTGATGGTTGTTGGTGGAATTATTGTTGAGTGGGATTTTGATTATTATGGCTCCTAAACGAATGAGGGGTAGTTCTAGTAGGGTGGAGAGATTTTCTTCTTCGGAGGTGGAGATAGAGTATAATTGTTTGTTGTCGAAGCCGGTGGCGAAGGAAAGTGGATTTTTGCCATCTCGTCATTATGGGTTGGTTGAGGTGATTAGTGAGTTACGTTAGGGAGAGATTTGTAAGGCACCTACTCCGGTTCCGGTGAATTTGGTTAGGGAATTTTATGCGAATACTAAAGATGAGCAGAATGGTGTGTGTATGGTTCGTGGTAAACGGGTGGATTACAGATCAGATGCTATTCGTCCAATTTTGGGACAACCACCTAAGCTTGTGGGGGATGAAAATTGGGCACTGAAGACTAGTGATGATGTGGATATGGAGGCGATTGTTCGTGAACTTTGTGTTCCCGGTACAAGTTGGAAGTACAAATTGGGAACTAATGAGCCTCTTTCTTTTCTATCTTCTGCTATGAATAAGTTTGCACGAGCATGGTATCTATTTCTTTGTGCCAATATTATGCCTACTTCTCATACGGGTGAGGTCACAGCTGATAGAGCGATTATTCTTTGGGGCATTCTAAAGGGAAAATACATTGATGTCGCCCATATTGTTCAGCAGAATATTCGCAAGTGTTTAAGGTCTAGTGCACTGTCATCGATGCCCCATGCTTCTATTATAGTTGGGTTGTGTATGGTTAGTGGTGTTACCTGGGGTGCGGATGAGGAGTTGCAGTCACCTTTGCCGTCCATTGTTGACGTGTCTATTGATCGGATGCCAGAATGGCAAGGCGGAATCCCACATCCTAGGGGGCTTGGTTATGATGTTGGTGCTGGTGCTAGTGGTCAGGGAGCGGGCACTCCGCCACGTGTTAGGAGAGTTCCAAGAGTTTTAGATGCCCACTTTAGGCGGTTGTATAGGCGTATGGATGCTATACATGCTAGTAACCGGGAGTATGCTGAGGATATGGCTACAGCTTTGAGAGATGCGGGTATTCAGGCCCGGTGGCCCGTTTATGGAGCTCGTACACCTTATCCACCGCCAGATACTGATTCATCCGAGGATGAGGACGAGTAGGTATGTTTTCTACTTTCCCTTGTATTTACTTCTATTCAATGCGGACATTGAATATTTTAAGTTTGGGGGTGGTTTTAGGGATTAGTAGTTGTTGTATTATGTGTTCATGTAGGATTTCATGTTTTGCATATTAGTAGTAGTAATTCATGCATATATGTTCGTATTAATTATGTTTGTTTCATATAGGACATTTTGTTTTTTTAATTTTCGTATACCATGTGAGTTCATTCTAGTTGCATTTTCATGGCATGCATATTTCATGATCCCTTAGGACGAGCTGATTCTGATTGATAGGTAGATGTCTAATTGAGTGTGGTAATGATGAATAGAGGGTTGATTTATAGTTTCTATGAAATTGACTTATGTGTTTCGGAAACAAAACTAATTACACAGTCTCATTGGGTGCTTTTGGGCTAGGTTGAGGTCATGCTTGTTTGGATATTTTGAGATTTAATCACCTGATTATATTTAGAATTTTCGTTAATCCCTTGATAGCGTAGTAACACTTAAGTCTAAGTTTGGGGGAAAACAGGGATTTCATGCTAAATTGTAAATAATTGTCAATAATTGCTAGAAACAAATGGCTAGTAGCCGGCTCATATTTATATGAGTAGTCTAGGGTTGGAAATGAGAAAGGCTCATTCCAGATCGCAGAAAAAAAAAGCAGAAAAAAAAAAAGAAAAAAAAAAGAGTCAATAAATTGTTTATATGCAAAATTAACCAGAGTGAGCTCTTTAATACTCGAGTAATTAAGTCTGAGGGGACTTAGTCCTAGTGACCTAAGGCTTTTATAGTCTGGGATCCACTGACCTAACACTCGCTACATGGGTATTATTGTATAAGCCTTTTGGGGTCTCATCCATTGCACGGTTAAATAAGCATGATTGTATATATGTGTCGTAGTAGTAATAAAGCATGAATTTCTGTCTACCTTGGATAAGGATGGAGGTGTTCTTAGGTTATGAAGTGTCTACAGTCTATTCTATTTATAAACCTGTGATTGTCTTGGCGAAGAACATGTATGGTTTTTGACCTAGTTTTGGGAGTATTTCTGATGAGCATTGCACACACGCACGTTTCTGTTCATGTAATGTTAGTATACGGGAACTTAGTCGAGCTCTATTTGGATTTAGTTGCATTCTTTGAGATATTTGCTTGTTAGTTGGTTTTGGTTAGTTTGAAGGGGATCGTTGCATTTTCATTCTAGTTGCATTCATGCATTGCATTGCATTAGGTTAAATGGATTTTGTGGGTACATTCGCTATAGGCCTTCACGAGACCTTACTCGTCCACTAGGCCTGCCTAGGGGTTTAAAGGGCTTGTTGCATATGCCAAATGCAACCGTGATCACCTACGGAAATGGTACTAGTTAGTTGGTTGTAATTATTTATGCTTGAGGACAAGCATCAGTTTAAGTTTGGGGGTTTGATAAGTGGATTTTATATCCACTTGGAATGCCTCAGTTCGGCTTAAATTGATTGTTTTGGACTCAAGATGTTGTAGTTTTGATGTGTTTTGCTTAGTTGTGCAGATTTACGAGAATGTTGATTAAGGTTAATGCTTCTATTGTTTTTGGAGATTTATTTGATTAAAATTCGGATTTTCCGGGAAGCCTGCGCAGCTTATACTGTTTTGGCCATATCTGGAGTTCTAGAAGTCCGTTTTCAGCGATCTTACTGCCCACGCTAAGCTTGAGAGATTTTCTACAATATGGGATAGGAAGCAGGTGCAAGGAACGTGCTGATTAAATTCACGCACGTGATCTTTTAAAAGAAGGCTTTAAATTTACTGTTTTGCCCTTTTTCTAATTCTAATTGTATTTTGGGCAGTTTTGGTACCTTCTTTAAATTCTAATTGTAATAGAAGGTAATTTCTTGTTGGGCAAGATTAGGAGTATCTATATAAACACATCTAGGGATCGGAAAAACATGATTAAGTGTTCATTGTTAGAGAGATACAATTTGTACGCAGCTTTTAGGATTTTTTCTGGAGAACCATTATTTTCTTTGAAGATTGAAGTTAAAAGGTTTCTTTTCTATATTCTTCTAATTATGATTTCTTCTATTAATTCTTGTTTTGTTAATTTAATCATGTGTAACTAATTCTCTAATCTGAGAATTGGGTAGTATTCCTTGGTATTCATGCCTGTTTAATTATCTGTGATTTTCTTGCTTTGCTGATCTGTTATTGAGGGCTTAACGCAATTTAGGGAGTCATGAACCTTTGATTGGATTTTAGGGATTGTAATAACTTGGAAGAGGAGTTGCAATTTTAGTACACGATTTAACAGACATAATTCGAATATTTGATTGGAAGATTAATAGGAGAGTTGTGAGACTTATAATTCTTGGTGCGTAATAGTTTATGATTGTACTTTGATTGTATCACGGAAGTGACAATTAAGGTGTAGTTGTAGACACCATATTGTATCTTGGAAGAGAACATTATAACCTTAGAAGAATTGTTTTCAGCAGAGTAAGAACGTAGATGTCACATAGATATTGAATGTGTATTGAAACCAAGTGAAGAACCCCAGTTCTTGGATTGTTTTCCTCATATATATTTTATTCTTGATTGATAATTAGTTTAATTTAGTTTATAAACAAACCAAACATTCTTTTACACTTCTAAATTGTGAGAGATAGGATACTTGAACTTGATATTACATTCAGTCCTTCCCTGCGAACAACAAAAATACTATTAACAACTAACGATTCAACAAAGAAGTTAATTTTCTGTTGGAATATGGATTCGATTATAAATTGAATTCATTGATTCGGTAAAATTAATTTCGTTTTTACTACGGATTTTTTGCCACCGCCTTAACATAATTAATTAACACAGTTAATTAATTAAGGAAATTGCCACCGATTTAATTGATTAGCACGGCTAATTAATTTAGGCAATTGTATTAAGGAAATTGCCACCGATTTAATTGATTAGCGCGGCTAATTAATTAAGGCAATTGTGTAGCGCACAAGTCTTCTCATCCTATAAATACTCATCTAGAGCATTAGGATTAAATACTCGAAAACACACATCCTCTTCTCATATACAGTCTCTTCTCTTCCTCTGGTGATAGTTCTTGCTCGTCTCAAGCTCGCTGAGAGTGACGCTCTTATGTAGCCTCACTGCAATCCGTTTTATCTTGGGAGGCGGTTCGCTCACACATACGGTGGGGGCTAATACGCTTTAAGGAGACAGTCACGCACTGGACTCGGGTTTTTTCGTTCCTTGTCTCCTCTTTTGTCTGTTTTAATTATACACATAACTGTTACTCACACATGCACAAATATTATATTGTTTGTATTTATCGCAGATTGTCTAACAATCTTAAAGCGTATTATTTTATATATCTGTGATATGTACTTACATATTTACTTGTCCGTCACTCTTAAAGCAGTTTTTGTATCATACCAATCTTGTATTTTATTTTTCGATTTTGGTATCAAATAGTTAAGGATTTGTTTGGAAATCAAAAATCATTATTGGGTTTGTTATTACTACCTGCGATGGTTCTGATTAATCATGTTAAAATTTGGTTTTCGTGTATATGCACAAACTTCGATTTTGGATATTAGAAAGCATGAATCTCAGTATGCTTTATAAATTTATTATTGATTATGTGAATCAATTTATGATTGAGTTTATGGTTTTTTGATATCCAATGTGATGTACCGCTGCATGTATTTAAGTCTATATCAAAAGTTAGTGTATCGAATAATATGGCATCACATAAATTTTTTGATATGCATTAAGGTCAAAGTTTGCTATGTTATGATATGACATATGAGTGTTTAATTTATATGACTTGATTTAGCTTGAATAGCCATGTACGCATGTGTAGTACTAATACATTAATTATTGAATGACATTATGACAACATTAATGTTAGTAAAGACATGTGACATGGTTAATGGATTTGGCTAGCTAAATAATTTTAATCATAGGCAAATCTTTTAGTTAGATAACATTTTCACGAAGAATATTTGATTTGTCAATCACGTGTTAGAAATTTGTTGGTGTCGCTGTAATTGGATATTTATATCTCAATTATCTAGCTATACGAATGATGATTTTAGCATCCTTTTATAATTAAATTTATTTAATTATGTTTGATTATTTGCAGGCAATAATCATCCAAGCTAAAATCTTATTAATATTTGTTTAGATATTAATGGGTAATGTGTTTGGCTGATCCTCAAGGTTTACCAAGATTTATATGTATATTTAAATAATTGTGGTATTAATTATTTAAATAATCAGAACGGTTGTATTAATTAAGTAATAATTTTTGAGTGAGAAAATTATTTGCTTAATTATTGATTTAACCGTTTTTTGTTGTTTGTTTGCGAGGAAATTTCTTTGGAATTATCAATCTTGGTCGGATGTTTCGAGATATTGAAAAACCTAACAGGCCTGTTACTTATTAAGTACAGGATGAGGGTCGGCACGAGATTTATAATTTTCTGGTTGGATTCGTTTTTCCAGTTAAATTATATATTCTCTTGTTGGTGTCGGTCTGCTGCGGCAGTGACACACGAGCCTATTATGGTGATCCATGTGATACCTAATACGGCTTTGCGATCAGTTATGTATGCTGAAATTTGGAGAAATCCAGAATGATGGTGACCCTAACGCATCAGTTGATCAAGGATCACTGAATATGGGTTTATTGGAAGTTTATGTTCTTCCTCGAACATCTTTTGGTTATAGTGGTTATACCAGTTGGTGAGCCAGAAAATTAGGTTCTTTTATGAATCAAATTGAAATTTAAGAGAAATTCAGTGGTTGAATTTTTCAGTGAGAAGAACAAGAAAGTTCTTTGAACATGATATTAACACCTGAGAGGTTTTAATAAAAACAAGATAAAATCTGTAATGACTCGAGATTTTATAATTAAACAAAATGATTATGTGATTTATGTGTTTATGAAACACGGAATTAAATACGAATTTTCAATGATTTCGATATGGGGAGATTTTGTCAACAACAGGCCATGCCTGTAAGGAAGTCGGGTATTAAGTGAGACCATGTGTCTTCTCCGACAACCTGGAAATCAAACCATTGGTGAATGTTGATTTGAAGTATTTAATTCAAGAAAAAATTGGGAATCTCTTTATGATGGGATCATGATCGTTTGAAACCTGCTCTAGTGAGAGGTGGTAACAAGTTGTGTAATTACTTTATAGTAATACATTGATTATGTGTACTCATTAAAGAGTAAATATGAAGTTTTATAGAGAAGAATATACTCTATAAGCTCGAGACTGAAAACCAACTTACTACAGAAAATTAAGATGATTAAGAATGATTTTGGTGGTGAATAATCACTGGGTGAATTTTGTTTCATAACGTGAATATTCATGAGGCCACAATACCTTACTCGCACATAAGGTAGATGGAGTAGTTGCAGGCTCAAGTTACGCTCTAATTGGAGATGCATAATGATTGTGATCAGTTCGGTCTATCACCGAATCTGAGGATATTAGTTAAAATGGTAATGATTGATTTTGATACTGAATAACCACTGGGTGATTTTGTTCACAATGTGGATATATTCATGAGGTTAGTGCACATTACTCGCATTATTTTAATGGAGTAAGTGCATGTTGAATTGCTCTCTAATGGAGATGCAAAAGCGATGTTCTTCAATTCAGACTATCACTGAATATGAGGATGTTAGTCGTGTAGAGACTAATTATTTTTTTTTAAACAAGACGAGATACCATGAAAGGAAATAGTTGAATTTCCTGATATTACGGGAATGTAGTGAAACATTTTTAGAAATATTAAAAATGTGGGGGTATCTTAAAGAGAAAATAAGAGAATTTTCTATGAACGAACTCTAGAATGTAACGAAGCATTCCTAGAAATAATTGAATTGTGGGGGTATCTTGAAGATATCTTGATACTGATACCTATAATGGTTAAAAGTGATCCAAAATAATCTAGGTATTTTGGATGGATATAGACAACGATTGTGTCTAATGATATCCTATACATGAATCTAAATAATGAGATTCTAATTTGTATGCAACTACGGAATCTGGGAATGTTTATTTATTAAGCTATGTAGTTCCACATATATTCGTTAGTGATCCAAATGAAATTGGATTAATGTGAGAATGAACCTAAACAGAGCAAAAGACATAGGATAAGAAATTCGATAGTCCCGAATGTCTTAACGATTTGCTTAGTGGTGAACCTCAAAGCTTGAAAAAGCTACGTGTTCCTCTAATAATTCTTTGATGAAAGAAGATATTAAGAGGGAAATTGGCCAAAGTTAAGAAGTCAACGAGTCAAGATTTTCTAACATGTGTGTTAGAAAATGGACTATAGCGTTATATGAACTCTCTATCCCTTGTGGGGGAAAAGGATGTTAAGGAATAGAGAGGGTGGTTGATGTTAAGGAATAGAGAGAGTGGTTCTTTTAAGTTGAATCATGTTTGAAATTATATGGATCTTCTTGCGAGATAGATACCATTAGGACCCAAACAGATTTTTTAAATTGAAAAATAGATACATGGGTAAAGAAAAAGTATGAGGTCAGACTGATAATTATAAATTACAGTCAAAGTGAAGACCTGATATGTTTTGAGATAGTATTTCTCGATTTACGAGAATGAGGTTCATTAAGGTGTTACTTAAAATTATCGTGTTGCGAAATTGAGAAGTATATCAAATGAACATTGAGAAAGTATTATGAAATAGAGATTTAAAAGAAATCTACGTGAGATAACCTGAGGGTTTGTTGCTAAGACAAGCATAGAAAGACTATGACTAGGTGAATTATTTTGTGAATCGAAATAGACACCAAAACAGTGGCATATAAAATTTGATATTGCTACGACAAGCAATGGCTTCAAAATAAATGACTTAGTTTTCCACTTTGAGGACGCTCAAATTTGGTAACTAGATAATGGGTATTACCAGTTTGGGGACGCTTAAACTTGGTAATAAGGTAAACTGAAATTGCCAATTTTTGAAACGCTAAAAATTGGTAATGTCAATGACGAATTGAAGTCTTAGCGGATGACTGGTAAGTAATTACCAAAATGTGACATATGCCAATGTTGAGATGTCAAATTGATAGAAAATCAAAGAATTGACAGGTGTGTATATCTTATTTACACATGAGATAATAAAAGTTATTGCACGTGAGTGATCAAATCATTGTGAGAAGTAATGACAAGATGATCATCTCTAGCAATTTGGATGATACTTAAAGTTTTGATTTTGGAGAATAAAATCTTAAAAACTTTAAAAGTCCAAAAGGATACGTGTCACACGTTGGTGATGTGAATCTTGAAGAGATCAACGTAACTAAATCTAGTATAGCTAGAATGAATATGTATGATGTATCTATCCAAGTATAGATGAACAAGGATCTCTCAAGAATGATTGGAAGTTTTTGTACATTTTAAAATTGTACAAAATTAGACATAGGCTACACAGTGGATAAACTGAGTAGATGCACGAGTCAAATGGAAGTCTCTTGAATGTGATTGCAATGAGACTAAGGTGTTTGAGATATACTCGTGAGTTTGGGCTGCATTGTAAAAGACATCTAAGTGTACTATGCGGATATAGTATGGATGTTAGATGTTTGACTTTAAGAACTTAAAGGTCACTTGTGAATATAGTTCACATTAACGAAAGCAGCCATGTCATGGAATCCTAGATAGACGATTAAACATAGCTCGATTCATGATGGAATACGAGTCTATTGCATAATATATATGCGTGTAAGAGGGTGAATTGGTAGTCACTTTGTAAAGGATATTCCTAAATGAAAAGAAAATGTGTCTTCAATATGCATATTTTATGTAAATAATTTGCAAATTGGGAGATTTCATTGTTGTGTGTGTAATGGTATGTCTCGCCTCTATGACGAAGACATAATATCATTAAACAACTACTCTCAACGAGAATTATCAGGATTGACGATGTAAAGTCAAATGATAATGTTGTGGATCCACTAACCAGATGGTTAAACTGAGATAATCCGGTTAAACCAAGAGAATCTGGTTATACCGAGAGATAGTTGTAAAATCATCGAGAGGGATGGGCCTTAGCCTATTGCTTAACGGTATCATGGTGGACACCAAACCATTGCTGACTGGAGGTCCCAAGAACTTGGTTCAATGGGCCAACTAAATCATGATGACCAAATCACTGTGGGGGTAACCCCTGGCCTATTCCTATGATGAAGAAACAGTGAGACCCGTATGGTACGAGGTTAAGCTTTATGCTTTTAATGATCTTTGACGAATGCACGGAATTCAAGTTTGATTGCATGAAATTCGGTTGAGTAAATGCGGGTTACTCTATAAGATAAAGATCACCTATGTGGGAGAGAAGTGGGGCCGCTTCAAAGGAGAATTGCGAGGCACAATTCTTTAGAAACTCCTGCAGAACCAGGACGATGTTCCATGGCCAAAATGGACATAATCATGAGAGCTGAACGAGTCAGAAAGGATATAGTGATAAATATATCATCGCTTACACAAACGGTCGAACAGTTCAAAGAGCAAACCTCCACTGTCTACCAGTAAGGTCGGTATGCTTACTCAAGCGAAGGTTCAAGGAGCAAACCTCTACCTATCGTATGCTATATCTGATCGAAGAATTATCACCAAATCAAATTCTGTGTCTGTGTCTGGTGTGTGCTACTATGATATCAATCTCATCCATGTGGGGGATTGTTGGAATACGGATTCGATTATAAATTGAATTCATTAATTCAGTAAAATTAATTCCGTTATTACTATGAATTTTTTGCCACCGCCTTAACATAATTAATTAACACGGTTAATTAATTAAGGAAATTGCCACCGATTTAATTGATTAGCACGGCTAATTAATTTAGCCAATTGTATTAAGGAAATTGCCACCGATTTAATTGATTAGCGCGGCTAATTAATTAAGGCAATTGTGTAGCGCACAAGTCTTCTCATCCTATAAATACTCATCTAGAACATTAGGATTAAATACTCGAAAACACACATCCTCTTCTCATATACAGTCTCTTCTCTTCCTCTGGTGATAGTTCTTGCTCGTCTCAAGCTCGCTGAGAGTGACGCTCTTATGTAGCCTCACTGCAATCCGTTTTATCCTGGGAGGCGGTTCGCTCACACATACGGTGGGGGCTAATACGCTTTAAGGAGACAGTCACGCACTGGACTCGGGCTTTTTCGTTCCTTGTCTCCTCTTTTGTCTGTTTTAATTATACACATAACTGTTACTCACACATGCATAAATATTATACTGTTTGTATTTATCGCAGATTGTCTAACATTTTCTACATAAAAACTTGTCTCCTTAAAAATATTAAGAATATATTAAAAAGCATCATGCAGAGTATTAACCGTCTATTTAAATTTCGATAGCTCTTGGCCTCTTCGATGAATGTACAATGTCGACATTATATTCTCTCCTGCACTCTTTTCAGGTTTATTCTTTTTAAAATATCACAGCTGAAAAAAATGGCCCAAAATATCACAGAAAAACGCATCATTATGTTACGTTTCTCAGAAACGCAATGGCGTGTTTCGTTTCTTTTCTCTTTTGTTTTGGAAAGAAATAACGCAACATAAGATTGCGTTAAATCTGGGCACGATGGATAAGATTGCGTTTTCAGTATAAACGCAATATTATAGTTCGTTATTAGTCTGTAAACGCAAAGTAAAATTGTGTTTTCTATGAAAGGCTACATATGCTGCTTTTGCATCTCTTCTTCACATCCTCTCTCTCTCTCTCTCTCTCTCTCTCTCTCTCTCTCTCTCTCTCTCTCTCTCTCTCTCGTATGTGTACTGCGTTTATGCTTCCAGTAAACACATTATGGCTCTTTGATTTTTAAATTAATTTCAATTTTATCGGAGCTAGGTTTCTCATGGAATTGGGTCAATCAAATTTTATATGGGGCTGGATTTACATTGACGGTAATATTCAACAAACTGTACTTGATGTGGGAACTGATTGTTGAACCCTAGCATATGATTACTGTTGTCGTCGCCTCTCTCTATTTGCCGTCGTTTCTCTCTTGCTCCGTCTCACTCTCGCCCCTCTTTTGATGTGAGCTGTTTGTTTTTAAAGTAAAATGGAGTGAAATTGGAAATAAAGTATTAAACCTAATAACACTGTATTATCTAACGTTTGTTTGTTATATTTAGGGCCATATTCCTTACTTGTGATATTTAGGACCATGAAATGTAAAAATGTGATATTTAGGCCCTTTTCTCAAAAAATTGGATCCTTATTCATAACATAATTCGATAGTTCAATACGTAGTTTTAGATAAATGTTTATAAATTTTACCTTTTAATTTAGTATTTTATTTTTAAACTAATTTTTATGATTTTTTACGGGTATTGTTTGTTTTATTTTTAGAAATGAATATTTTATTATCTAAATTTCTGGGAACATCATTGCATCCTCTTTGAATGATGATTTTTTAAAAAATTTCCTTTTTAACGAATATTGTATTTCGATACAATTCTTTGACGTAAAAATCTTCCCTGACAAAAAAAAAAATTCGTCTGAAGAAACGATTTTTTTCGTAAGCAAATATATTGATAACAAGATACACATTAAAATAAAACTGTTAAATAAAGAAATTCTTAGAAATATGATAATTTAAATAAAAGATAAGACACATTTTCATGAATCTTCTATACTATTATATTAAAGTGAAAGTTTGTTAGTTTGGTTATCCTATTTATTAAAATAAATAATAACATAATATAATTAATGGTAATTATCCAATTGCCTTTTTCCCATTTATTTTTAGTTAAATATATTACCTTTTATAAACACCTAAAATTATCAATCGTAATATATCTTTCGATCAATAATATTTCCTTTCTAATTAAAAAGATTGAAAGTTTGTCGGTTTGGTTTTCCTAATTATTAAAATAAATAATAACATAATATAATTAATGGTAATTATCCGATTGCCTTTTTTCCATTTGCTTTTAGTTAAAGATATTACATTTTGTAAACACCTAAAAACGTCAATCATAATATATATTTCCTTTCTAATTAAAACACGTTACCTTTTTGATTTAAAACTAATCTTATAATAATTAATATTAATATAAAAAATATATATTAAAATAAATAATAACATGATATAGTTAATGATAATTAGCCAATTCCCATTTTTCACATTTACTTATAGTTGAAGATATTACCTTTTATAAACACCTAAAAACATCAATCGTACCATATCTTCCAATCATTAATATTTTCTTTCTAATTAAAACACGTTACCTTTTTGATTTAAAACTAATCTTACAATCATTAATATATATAGCTTATAACCCGTGCGATGCACGGATTTTTTTGATATGTAACAAATTTTATTTTATATTATAATTATATTTTTATATAATCATTATTTACAATATTTTATTTTAATTTTAATATTAATAATTTAATATAAATTTAATTAATGATATGCATGGTTTAAAACTTATATTATAAAATTTTAAAATAAATACATTTTTGATAGAATTCGAACCTTGAATATAATATATTTAATCATTAGATCTAACGATTTTTATTTTTTACTAAAAATTTAATGGTCATTATTCGTAGTATACGGATTTTTATTATATTTTGTTAGTGATTAGAATATATGATGTGATATTTTTGGGTATATATTAATTATTGCTAGATATGATATGATTGGAAGATATGATACGATCGATGTTTTTAGGTGTTTATAAAAGATAATATCTTCAACTAAAGGTAAATGTGAAAAAGACAATCGACTAATTACCATAATTGTATTATGTTATTATTTATTTTAGGTGTTTTAATAGTATAGATATAGTATATATTTTTCATTATAATAAAGGTTAAATAAGTAAATTTATGGAATACTAAAAAACATATACAAAAAAATAAGTGCCAAAATTTTTAATGTTTCTGCTAATGTTTTCTTATTATAAACAATGTATACATATTTTTAATATATTTTATTAATAATTGAAAAATATGATGTTATATTTTCGGGGTATATATTAATGATTGTAAGATTAGTTTTAAATTAAAAAGGTAACGTGTTTTAATTTGAAAGGAAATATTAATGATTGGAAGATATGATACGATTGATGTTTTTAGGTGTTAATAAAAGGTAATATCTTCAATTAAAAGTAAATGTGAAAAAAAGGCAATTGACTACTTACCATTAATTTATATTATGTTATTATTTATTTTATGAGTTTTAAAATGTTTTTAGGTGTTTATAAAAGGTAATATCTTCAACTAAAAGTAAATGTGAAAAAGACAATTGACTAATTACCATAATTATATTATGTTATTATTTATTTTAGGTGTTTTAATAACATAGATATTGTATATATTTTTCTTTATAATAAAGGTTAAATAAGTAAATTCACGAAATACTAAAAAATATATACCAAAAAATAAGTGCCAAAATTTTTAATGTTTCGGCTAATGTTTCCTTATTATAAACAATGTATACATATTTGTAATATATTTTATTAATAATTGAAAAATATGATGTTCTATATTCGGGTATATATTAATGATTGTAAGATTAGTTTTATATTAAAAAGGTAAAGTTTTAATTCGAAAGAAAATATTAATGATAGGAAGATTGATGTTTTTAGGTGTTAATAAAAGGTAATATCTTCAACTAAAAGTAAATGTGAAAAAAGGTAATTGACTACTTATCATTAATTTATATTATGTTATTATTTATTTTATGAGTTTTAATAGTATATATATCATATATTTTTTTCTTTATAATGAAGGGTAAATAAGTAAATTCACTACGTACCAAAAAACAGGTACCAAAACTTTTAATGTTTCGGCTTTTATATAATAGTATAGATATCGGAAAAAATCACACCATATTTTCTAATAATTAATAAATTATATGAAAAATCATATGTTGTTCATAATAAGGAACATTAGTATAATCCGTAACATGAATATATTAAATTAAAATTAAAATAATTATTAAATATAACATAATAAAATAAACCCGTGCATTACATGGGCACTGAAAGTTTGTCGGTTCGGATTTCGGCATGCTCATCTTAATTATTAAAATAAATAATAAAATAATATAATCAATGATACTTAGCCAGTTGCATTTTTAAATTAAAATGCGTTTACTTTTAATTGATGATATTATATTTTATAAACACGTAAAATATCGTATCTTCTAATCAATGATATTTCTTTTATAATTAAAACACGTTAACTTTTAATTTAAAACATAATCTTGTAGTAATTTATATATACCTAAAAATATCACAGCATATCTTCTAATCACTTACAAAATATATATAACGAATAATGATCGTTAAATTTTTAGTAAAAAATCAAAACCATTAGATCTAATGTTTAGATATATTGTATGATCATATTAATTACTAAAATTTCAAGATTCGAATTCCGTCAACAACATATTTATTTTAGAATTTTATAATACTAGCTTATAACCCGTGCGATGCACGGATTTTTATGTAATAAATTTATTTTATATTAAAATTATATTTTTATATAATCATTATTTGTAATGTTTTATTTTAATTTTAATTTTAATAATTTAATATAAATTTAATTAATGATATGCATGGTTCCAATGAGTTCCTGGAAGCTTAAGCTTAAATTTGATATAAGAAAATCAAAGTTTTATGTACAATTTGTGTTGGCCGAAAATCGGAATGTGGCCGGAATATTTTAGTTGACGGAGATTCTGATGGACGTTAAGATTCTAAAGGACTCGAACTAAATATTTGAAAAGTTAAAGCACCCGAAATGGAGAATTTTTGTTCATCGATCTGAACTAAAAAACCGAAATAGTTTAGGGACGTATCAATTTATAATCCCTATAAAATTTTAAAATAAATATGTCGTTGATAGAATTCGAACTTTTAAATTTTAGTAAATTAATTTAATCATATAATATATTTAATCATTAGATCTAAAGATTCTAATTTTTAATAAAATCTAATGGTCATTATTCGTAATATACTGATTTCTATTATATCGTAGTATATGGATTTCTATTATATTTTGTTAGTGATAGATTATTGGCCATATCTTTTAAAGCTCTTCAGATCTGTAATAAATGTCATGTCATTTCCCGCCTGTTTTCTTCCCATAATATGACAAAAAAATTAATAATAATAATAATAATATTTTTTTGAAATATAACACGTCATTATAGCCAATCCCCATTGAAGCATAATATATTACAGGTTCAGTGAATTTAGTCAACTATTATTTTTTAAAATTTAACCAATCAACTTAGCCAATATCGTTGGAGATGCTCTTAACTTAATTTTTTAATTACTATAATCTTTTATACGGGTGTTATAATCTTCGATCTCGTAAACATAATTGCCGGAATATTTGTAACATTGTCAAATATTTTTTAAGTTATTTAATACCTTTAATTAGCCTTCTATTAGCTAATTACCCTTTTAGAGCATCTTCAATGGGGAAAAACCCTTAGCTAAAAGTCTCGGTGGAATACCTTAAATAAAAATTATAGAGATTGTGTAAAAAAAATTGCACTCCAACGGTACAAACCCCTTGTGTATAATTTTAGCCAACCCCGTGATATTGGCTATATTTGTCGAACAATAAATACCTGTAGCAAACATGTAGCAAAATTACACGTCATCTATTACCATATTAAAAGAATACATTCTATTTATAACAACTTGTAATAATAATAAAATATTATTTTTAAATTACAGCTGAAAGGCATATGACTCAGCCTATTTGTAGTTAGAGGATCCTAATCAACTTAAACCAAATTGTAATAAGTAAATATACATATGAACTGTCACAGGAATCTCAAGAAGTATTATCTGTCAGAAGAAAGAAGAAAAGTCAATCTATAGTTTTGATGTCATACACTGGAAGACGATTCAGCTATCTGATCAAGCCCCAGTATAGCATTGAAGTGGATGGATTCATTTGAAGAGTGACAGAGATTTTTCGAGTGATAGTTTGAAGGTCAGTTACAGTACAAGAGAATTGAGAGAAGAAACAAACCACAACCTAAAGTCAAAAGTGAAGAAGCATCGTTGAAGTTAGTCGTTCATGAACCAGACAGTACATCGAACGTCAACACAAATCAGTGGTAATTCTTTACTACCTTCAGTGGTTTGTAAGAATTAAATTAATTATTTATTGATTTAATTAAATTCATTTATAATTGATATAAATCATTTAGTTGATTTAATTAAATGAATTAATTCTGGAAGAATTAATTTATTTATTAAATTAATTATTGTATCAATTAAATATGAATTAGTTAATCATTAATTAATTAAATGGATCAATATGACTTAAAGTTTGGAGAAGAAAAATTCGGTATGACCTAATTTTAAGTCATACCGACAGTAGCTTTTCAGGATTATGTCTTACCGACCTGATTAAGTCATACCGACCTCTGCCAGCTGTTGTAAGTCTTACCGAACTTCTGATTAAGTCATACCGACAAGTTTTATGTCTTAATGGAGGTTTGTGTAAGTCTTAATGAAGAAAAATCAAGTCTTGGAAGCAGTTTAAGTCATGCTGGAGCAGTTAAATATCCTACAGAAAGCCAGCAAGACCTGTTACTGATATAAAAGAACAAAACAGAGCAGATTAGGTCATAACGGAAAAACACAGCAGAAAAACATAATATCAGCGGAACAGAATTCTCTCTCAAGAATATCAAGAACACCAAAGCTTAAACAATTCCCAGAAATTCAAGTTCTTCATCTTTGTAATATTCTATCCGCTAGAACTTGTTTATTTGTGATTCTTGTACTACTAGCGAATTAAGTTTCCTAGTTCTTATCTTGATTATTATTAACTAAATTAGAAAAGTTCATGTCGAATTTTCTAATTAGTTATTAACATCTTGATAAGTTGTTATACTGATTTTGTAACACCACATCAAGTTAATATACAGTTATATTCAACTTGAAAAATTGTGTTAAATAATTCCGCACATAAATTTGTCTTTATCAAATATTATTTAAAGGACAAATTTCGATAAAAAGGTAAAGATTGTATTCAACCCCCCCTTCTACAATCTTATCGGACCTAACAATTGGTATCAGAGCTGATCGATTGATACACAAATCAAAGATCCCATTTTACTCGATTAAAAATCATCCCCGAATTTTTTAACTCTCTTAAAAAATTCATCATGTCTTCTAAAGTTGGAACTGTGAAAATTCCCATATATGACAAAAACAGTTATGATATGTGGAAGAACAAAATGTTAATGTTCCTCGAGGTTACAAATCCTAAATACATGAAAGTCTTATCAGAAGGACCAATAATACCTTTTGGATTAATTCCTGAAGGTGTTACTGATGGTAAAGTTATTTCCCCTACAAAGTTTGTACACAAAGATTCTTCTGCGTACACTCTTGTTGAAAGAGAAGAAGCTGGACTTGACATTAATTTAAGATTGATCTTAATAGATTCTCTAGACTCTGTGATGTACAGTCATGTGATTAACTGCAAGACTGCAAAGCACATGTGGGAAACCATTGAAACTGTGAATGAAGGAACATAGGAAGTTAGGGAGAATCGTCTAGAAATTCTGACATCTGAGTATGAACACTTTCGATCAGCATACAATGAAAGTATTCAAGATGTGTTTGAAAGATATAACAAACTTGTCAACAATTTACAGATGCATGGCAAGTACTACACTCAGAAAGAGATCAACAAAAAATTTCTACTGTCAATGCCTGTTCATCTAGAACATAGAATTACAGCTATCAGAGAGTCGAGGAATCTAAGTGAAATTACTGTAGAAAGACTCTTTGGTGTTTTAAAAACCTATGAACTGGAACAATCTCAACAAAAGGAGATTTATGGAAAATGAAGAGTTGCTAATACTTCTACAGCTCTTATTGTTGAGAACAAACAGGAAGTGGAAGATAAGGTTATTAAACCTTGTAATGTTGACAGTGGTAAGCTTGAAGTTGAAGTTGGTCAAACGAATGCTAGTCCAGATGAAGGAGACTTCTATTCGTTAGAAGAGCTAGATCAGTTGGAAGATGAGTCCATGGCTTTGTTGGTAAGGAAATTTAGTAACTTCAGATTCAGGAAGAATCCCAAGTTCAGGTACAAATCTAACTATAACAGGTTCTAGAGAGGAGGTTCTTCATCCTCAAGTAACAGAGGAGGTTACAAAACTGGAACAGTTGAAAGAAATAAAATTAGATTCTACAACTGTAATGAACTTGGACATTTCGCTACTGAATGTCAGAAGCCAAAACAAAACCAAAGAAAAGACTTTGGATCTGAAAAGAAGAAGACAGGTAAAGCTTATGTGGCTGCTGGAAAGAGTTGGGATGATACAGACTCTGAAGATGAAGAGTATGGCAATCTTGCCCTGATGGCAAAATCTGATAACTCCAGTGGTACTTCATCTGAGGTATCATGTACTGAAAGTCAATATATTTATCAACTTAGTGATACACTAGGTAATGCTAATAGAGAGATTGAAAGGATCAATTTGTTAAATACAGATCTTAGTAATCAATTATCAGAATTACACGATGTACAAAATTGCCATGATAAACAAAAATCAGAAATAAGAATTCTAAAAGAACTTGAGAGGTCTCTAGCGTTGATAGTGGTTCAACAACGTGAAACAATAGCTGAGCTGGAAATAAGGGTTAGTGCTACTTCTAATTCATGTAAAGTGGCTAAAGTGTTGTTTAACCAACAAGCTATTAATCAAACCGTAGGAATTGGGTTTGATTATAATGAAGCTATTGGACGAAAAAGCATTATTACCCCTAATCGTGTCAGTGCTGTAGATAGGGGTATACCATTAGTGCTTAAGGGTGTTAGTAACCCACTCTTTAAGACATCCATAGCAGAAACTTTGGATACAACATCTTTAATCATTAAGGAAGAGATGCGCATTGAGGATTTAGCTAATGGCGTAGTCTTAGAAAGTAATCAAGTTGTTAAAAATGATGAAGATAGAAAGTCTGTGTTTAAGAAAACAGAAAGAGTTGGTGAGTCTACTAGTTCCTTGAAAACTAGTAGTAGAAGTAACAACATGAATAAATGCAACAACATATCTACCATGAATGCTATTCCTGTTATTGATACTGCTCATAAGAAATGCAATGCTGTTAATTGCATGTCTTGTGCTTTTAATATAATGTCTGCTTACTTTAACGGTAATCATGCATGTGTTGATAAGAATGTTCCTAGACAGCATATGAGCAGAAATAAACATGTTAGATCCAGGACTGTAACATTACCTAATTTTAAGATTAGGACTCCAAGTCCTTCTTAGGATATGGTAAAGACATGGTTACCCAAGCTGAAACCAAAACAAGTTAAAGCTGTTTACAGGGTTAAATGTCCAGTACCTGAAGAAAATGTTGTTAAAATAAAAAGTGTTGCTTTACCTATAAAGGTCAATTCTTTAAGTACTCCGGACCCAATCAAATTTGGGTTCCGAAGAAAGTCTAACCAATTTGTCATTGCAGGGTTTGAAACAGGTTGAACGAGTCATGTGGATTCTGGACAGTGGATGTTCAAGGCATATGACCGGAAATAGAGCCCTGCTGACAAATGTGGTGGAGAAGGCCGGCCCAGTCGTTACCTTCGGAGATAACAGCAAAGGTAAAACTGATGGATATGGCAGATTAGAAGCTGGAAATGTTATCGTTGAAGATGTGTCTTTTGTGAACGGCCTTGAGCACAATTTGCTCAGTATTAGTCAATTCTGTGACAAAGGTTATGAAGTTCATTTCAACAAGAAGAATTGTCTAATATCACACAAGAGAAATGAAAGGCCACAGTTGACTGGAGTAAGAAAAGGAAACTTGTACATAGCCAATATGAACTCTGGAAGCACAGAAGAAATTAGATGTTTTTATTCAAAGGCATCCACTGATGAAAGTTGGTTATGGCACAAGAAACTTTCTCACCTAAACTTCAAAATAATGAATTCTCTAGTGAAAAGAGAGTTGGTGAGAGGTTCACCTTCGATTAAATTTACTCAGGAAGGTCTATGTGATGCTTGTCAAAAAGGGAAGTTAAAAAGGGCAACTCACAGGAGCACTAACATATCATCAATAACTGAACCATTACAACTTCTCCATATGGATTTGTTTGGTCCAGTTAGTGTGATGTCTATGTCAAGGAAAAGATATGCTCTAGTGATTGTTGATGATTTCTCAAAATTCACATGGGTACTATTTCTGAACTCAAAAGATGAAACTCCACAACTGGTAGTTGATCACATTAAGTTAATTGAGCTGGATTCTAATCGTCCAGTAAGATCTATAAGGTCAGACAACGGAACTGAATTCAAGAATGCAGTTCTGAATGACTTTTGCACTGAAAAGGGTATAACTAGACAGTACTCGGCTCCCAGAACTCCTCAACAAAATGGGGGTAGTTGAAAGAAAGAATAGAACCTTGATTGAAGCTGCACGTACTATGCTAAGTGAATCAAGGCTTCCATTGAGCTTTTGGGCTGAAGCTGTCAACACTGCATGCTATACCCAGAATCGAACACTTATCAATAAAGACTTAATGAAGACACCATATGAAGCTCTACATGACAAGAAACCAACTCTCAAGTACTTCCATGTATTTGGGACAAAATGCTTTGTGCTGAAAGAAGGAGATGATCAAGGTGGTAAATTTGAAGAAAAAGCACATGAAGCAATATTTATTGGTTATACTAGAAGAGCCTACACGGTGTATCTTATTGATCAACAGAAAACCTTGGAAAGTGTCAATGTTACATTTGATGACACAAAACTCCCAAGTATCCAAAATGAAGATTCATCTGAAAAGCTTAAGTTTGATGACATGTCAGATTCAGATTCAGATGATGACAACCAACCTGACGTTGTTGCTGATAATAATAATCCAAATGTTGGTGGTAATGATCAAGGTGATGCTGGTGAAAACAATGAAAATTTTCAAGACACCACTGATACTCTTGAACCATCAACAAGTCAAACTGGCAACAACTCAGGGGGAGATAATGAAGGGTCAACAAGTCATACTCAACATTATACTGAAGATCAAGGCGAATCGTCAAGATCAATTCTTCCCAGACAAACTGTTTGGAATAGAGCTCATCCTTTTGAGCTGATTCTTGGTGATCCAAATGTTGGTGTGAAAACAAGAAGAGCTTATCAGAATCAATGTAACTATTCTGGGTTCCTGTCTGTCATGGAACCTAAGAAAGTAGAAGAAGCTCTATCTGATCCTGATTGGGTGATTGCTATGCAAGATGAACTCAATCAATTTAAGCAACTAGAAGTATAGAAGCTGGTACCCAGACCTAAAGATAGAAAAGTGGTGGACACAAGATGGGTATTCAGAAACAAACTAGATGAAGATGGCACTGTGATAAGAAACAAAGCAAGACTGGTAGCTAAAGGTTATTCTCAAGCTGAAGGCATTGATTATGACGAGACCTATGCTCCAGTGGCAAGACTTGAGGCCATCAGAATATTCTTGGCATTTGCATCCTATTCAAGATTCAAAGTTTATCAAATGGATGTCAAGAGTGCCTTCCTGAATGGTAATCTAGATGAAGAAGTGTATGTAGAACAGCCCCCTGGTTTTGAAGATCAAGATCATCTGGACTATGTCTACTTTCTTTACAAAGCTATCTATGGTCATAAGCAAGCCCCAAGAAAATGGTATGACACTCTCTCTGAATTTCTATTAGAAAATGGTTTTATAAGAGGTGTCATAGACAAAACGCTCTTCACTAAAAGACATAAGAATGATATAATACTAGTCCAAGTCTATGTGGACGATATTATATTTGGGTCTAATAATGAGCTTCTATGCAAGAAGTTTTCTAAGTTAATGCAGGGTAGGTTTGAAATGAGCATGATGGGAGAACTGAAATTCTTTCTTGGATTACAAATAAGTCAGAGACAAGATGGAATATTTATTTGTCAATCCAAGTACATTAAGGAGCTCCTCAAGAAATATCACATGGAGGAGTGCTCATCAGCAAAGACACCATCAACTATAGCTGTCAAAATTGGTTTATGTGAAAGTTCTGCCAAGGTAGATATCACAGGCTATAGAGGTATGATTGGCTCATTGCTTTACCTAACTGCTAGTAGACCAGATATAATGTTTGCCACATGCTTGTGTGCAAGGTTCCAAGCGAACCCTAAAGAAATCCATCTCACTGCTGTCAAAAGAATCTTAAGATATCTAAAGGGTACGCCTAATTTAGGCATCTGGTACCCTAATGAAACTGGTTTTACTTTAATTGGATATACAGATTCTGACTATGCAGGAAGTGTTGTAGACAGGAAGAGTACATCTGGGAGTTGTCAATACCTAGGTGGAAGATTGGTATCCTGGTTCAGTAAGAAACAGCAAACAGTTTCCAACTCTACAGCTGAAGCTGAATATATAGCTGCTGGAAGCTGTTGTGCTCAGATCTTATGGATAAGGAATCAATTAATGGACTATGGCATTGTATTGGAAAATATTCCTATTTTATGTGATAATACAAGTGCCATAGCAATCGCTAGCAATCCTGTGCAGCACTCAAGGACAAAGCACATTTAAATAAGGTATCATTTTATAAGAGAGCATGTAATGAATGGTACAGTACAACTACTATTTGTAGGCTCTGGAGATCAAACTGCAGATATTTTACTAAGTCGCTTAATGAATCCTCATTCACTAAAATTGTTAGTGAATTGGGTATGTTAAACAGTCCTAGTAATTAATACTGTTAATATCTGAAATTTGATCTTTAATAATTTTGCAAGTGATTATTCTGTGAATATTTGTTGTTTGAAATCACTTGTATTATTATTTTACCATCTGATTTTCTTGCTTGTTTAGTTATTTTTCACTCTGTTTTTTCATATTATTTAATACTTCATACTTCTGTATTTTTAGAATATTTGTAGATATTTATTTCTATTTTATTAATTAATTTATCATATGTTTTGTAATGTTTGTCCTGTTAATATTGCTTTGTTTTCGTTAATAGGTTAACATATGGTATTTATAATTGTTTTTATTATTTGTTTAATTTTCTATAATATTTTTATTATTTTTATAAGTTAATTGTATATTTTATTGTGTTTTTTAATGTTTGTTTAAAGTAAATATGACTTAAAATTAGGAAAAACAATCAATAAGACTTAACTTAAAATCGGTATGACTTAAACAGGTTAAGTCTTACCGAGTTTTTTTTTATTTAAGTCATATTCGCTAGTCTGTTAACATTAAGTCTTAATCAATTATAATTTATATATATATTTTTTAAGTCTTGACTGTATATAAATTAAGTCTTATTCACCTGTATATAAGTTAAGTCTTAGCGAGTCTTTTAAACTTAAGTCTTATTCAATTAGGTCTTAGCGAGTTTAAGTATTGTTGAGTTTTAAGTCTTATTAGTTATCTTTTTAAGTCTTATTCGTCTAGTTAGTATATATTTAGTAGTTAGTAATATGTTAAGTCTTATTTCATTTTAAGTCATTCTCGTGTTAAGTTACAGAATCTCTCAGTCGATACATACGATACACACACACAACACTGTCGAACCTCTGCCGGATTTTTGACCGGAATCACTCACCCATTTCACGATCTGATCACATATTTGGATTCCTTGATTGATTATCTACATTTCGAGTATTTACAATCAAGATTTGGTCCAGTTTTTAAAGGTTTTAATTTTCGAAAAATCGGTTTTAAGATCTGATTTTCTGAAAAACTGGGTTCGATTCTTGCAAATCTAAAAATATACGTGTGTTCGTGTGTGTAAGAGGATCATTGTGTGAATTTTTCAGAATTTTTGGAGAAAAGTTAATTATTTCGAATTTTTTAATTAATTATTAATTCAAAAAATTAATTTTTAAATTATAATTTTGTAAAATCTGAAATTTTCAAGGAAATTAAATCTTGATTAAAATGGATGATCGATTTGAAATTATTAAACATAATTTAATCGATTATTTTGATCCAGAAAAATGTTCAGTTGAACGTTTTCGACCGTGGATTCGTTTTTTAAATGAAAATTCACTGGTTCGCACTGCTTTGAGCTTGGATGCTCCTTTGAAAATTGAACCTTTGCGAATCATGTGTACTACTGCTGTCATTTCTAATGATGACAGATCATTTGTCTTCTCTGTAGGAGACAATCAGTACACAGTGAATGAAAATACAATAAATACGGTCTTAAATTTTCCAACTGAAAATTTCGAAGAATTACCATCAGATTAAGAATTGATAAATTTTTTGAATGGTGTATTCTATCAAGACAGTCCTGATCAAACTGTCTGGAATAAAAAGAACTTTGTTCAGGAATGGGATTATCTGTTTGACACATTAGGTAGAGTCTTTGCCAATTCTACTAAAGGGAACTTCGGGGTATTACCATCCTTCTTGCAGCATATTGGATATGCAGTTGCACACAACCGAAGAATTAATATTGGTAGACTACTGTGTGTTCCGATGGTTAGAAGAATCATTAATGCAAAGAAGAATTTTGATAATGGACAAAAAGTATCATGCTATTATCCAAGATTCTTGTCATTGATTTTTAATCATCTTGTGGAACTAGAAAACCAAGCCCAATTCCTGAATGGAGAATCACTGGCGTCAGGTAAACCTACTACCAGATTGTTCACTGAGTACAGCAACAAGCCTAAATTCGCAAACATACCTGTAGTTGTCACCCAATACATGTCAAACTATATACAACTACCTGTCATTGAACCTGTACCAGAACCTGAACAACCTGAACAAAACCCTGAACCACCAGTGGAAAACATACTTGTTGATAATGAAGATCAAGGCAATCAACTAGTTGAACCTGCTCAGCAAATTGTTCCTCAGCCAGCTGCACTTGCTGTTGAACATCCAGTGCAAGAAACTGCATCTGTCCCTGAACCTTAATCAGATCAATCAATCTTATCAGAGACTGTTGCGGAATCAGCGGACCAGGTATTGCCTTCTGTTCCTCAAACTACTACTTCTCAATCTATTTCTGGAACCCAAGTGGTTGGTAGGTCTGACCAAGGGGTTGTAGTACCACAACCTCTAACCAAGGTCGTAGAGCCAAATACTCAACCAACAAAACTCATATCATTTCACTCTAGAAAGAAATTGCAAGTTAAAAGAAGTCGAATCAGTAGTGGTAGTATGAGTGAACCCACATCTCTACCTCTAGAAAAGAAAAGTAGAACTCAAACTGAGGCAACTGTAAGCCCGTCTATATCCTCTCAACAGGATATGGAAGTTGATATGGCCGTTACACAGTTACTAGAATCATCTTCTCAACAGGATGATTCTATTAAAATTCGCCATAGGGCCGTGGCACCTTGTAGTGAGTCAAGCACACCACCCCTATTACTCACAATGGGGGAAGACATACCTTTAGATGAGTCTCAGGACATACTGCAAGGAGAGCACGTAGAAAATGTGACAGTGCCTACCATAGTTTCGGTAGAAGAGTCTTCACAGGTTTTAGAGGGAAATCTTGGTTCTCAGCCAACTTTAATAGAACCATCATCTCCCCTCCCAGGACAAACACTCCTGGCTCCCTCAAGGGATTTTCCACTCGCAGTTTCGACTGGAGAAAGTGGAAGGCAACTTGATCAATCTACTACTGAAGCAATTCAGTCAACAATTTCAAATGTTCAAGTAGATTTGATTAAGGAAAGGGATTTGCGAAATCCCATTGCACCACCACTGACCTTCCCAGAGGAGGCAAGGGTGATTTTACATGCAGGTACAAATCTGGAAGCAGCTAAGGAATCTGAGAGGAGTGATGTGAGGAATACCATAAAATTGAGTGAAACACATGCACTTCAGGTGAGTGGATCTCAAAGTGAACGTCAGGTGAGCGCACACACTGACACATACACTCTCTCACTATTAGAAAAGATAGCTGCTTTAGAGAAAGAACTTGTAGTCAGCAAGGCTGAAACAGAAATACTTAAAGCACAAGTGGGTGAGCGATCTTCTTCATCCACCTCTGTCAACAGTCAGCTTACTGTAATCAAGAAGGACATAAACTACTTAAAGACATCTTTCACCAAGAAGATAGATTCTCTCGAACTATCTCATGAAAAGGCACTTGATGACTCTGGAGATATTACTGTTGCTCAAGACATGTTAATTTCTGAGATTTCCATGAAAGTTGACACTCTACAGTCAGAGGTACAGCACAATCAGGAATCTACTGATTCTCGTCTGGACCAGATCGAAAAGAAAAATGCACACCAGGCTAAAGGGTTAAGACATCTGTTTAATCTTGTAAGTCAAAGTCGCAAACCTACAAATGAAGAAATTGAATTCTTTACAAGTAAGGGTGGTGATGATGATGAACAAGATCCTGAAGCTGGGGCAACTGATAAATCTGTAGAGGATTCCTCAACTAAGGGGGAGAAATCAAAGGGGTCACAGGATAAAACTAAAGAAAGAGAGGGAGGAGAGGGAAAATCTGGAAAATCTGAAAAATCTGGAAAATCTGGAAAATCTGACCAGTGAAGATAAGAGGAAGAAAGTAGTTGAAGAAACTAAAGAAGAAATTCAAGACAAGAACACAGGTTATTATTACACGGGTGAACCGGATAACTTCGATGTTTTTGCTGATCTTGAATTCCCTGATCAAGGTGAAGAACTTCCTGAACCTGATCTTAGTCACTGGGAAGATGAAGGACCAATGACATCTGAATTTGAAGCTCAACAAGCTGAGAAAGAATCTGAAGAATTATTTGCTCAGAGGGAAGCTAATTTGCAAATGAGAGAAGAAAAACTTCAAAAGTCATTAGAGCAAATTGCACGAAATGAAGAACTTCAGAAAGCTGAACAGCAAGCATTACAACGATTACATGCTATAAATGTTGAGAAGAGAAAGACATATATCAGACTAAAGAGCGGTGACAAATGGGAACGTGCTCAAAGAGCAATTGATTCACCTCAGAGTTCTGATTATGAAGATCGTCGTCTTGGACAAATTCTCGAGGAATTGAAACTGGCAAATCCAATTCATGATATGTATATAAAGGCCTTACAGGTAGAAGTCATCAGGATAACTACTGCATTTGAACCCAAATCTGATGAGCTGGTAATATTTATGGATTGTCATAAAGTTGGAACTTCACTCAATCAATCTTCGGACAGATGAGTTATATGAACATCATGCAAAACACTTGGTATATGCTGAATATGCTCTCAGAAATCATGGATTCTTGACTGAAGAAAAGGTAATAGCTGCAGATCACATTCGATCCTATGCACAAACGAACATAAAAGATTACAAGAAATTTCAAGGTGAACTGAGAAAGAAGCTTGGAATTCCTTTAGTCTTACCTCAAGGATTGTCATCAAGAAGAGAACGTCTTGTTGATTCTGATTTACACATGAAACTTCAAGTCACAGATGAGCCAGAAGAAGGAGAATTCAGAAGGGAAGACAACTGAAGAAAAGGAATCGCTCTACATGTTATATCTTTATAACTTAGATAAATCTTGATAGGAATTTGTATCATATGATCAGTCTAGAGGATCATCTATCTTGTATTTATCTTTTATGTTTGAATCTGGAAAATGTTAAATATAAACCAGAACTTTTTTCATATTTACTTAGTATTTAAAGTTTTATCTTTCATTTGGTTAAGTTGGATTAGTTGAGGTATCCTCTAGGAATTTGCTTGTTATTGTCTAACAAACAAATAGGGGGAGATTGAAAGGCATATGACTCAGCCTATTTGTAGTTAGAGGATCCTAATCAACTTAAACCAAATTGTAATAAGTAAATATACATATGAACTGTCACAGGAATCTCAAGAAGTATTATCTGTCAGAAGAAAGAAGAAAAGTCAATCTATAGTTTTGATGTCATACACTGGAAGACGATTCAGCTATCTGATCAAGCCCCAGTATAGCATTGAAGTGAATGGATTCATTTGAACAGTGACAGAGATTTTTCGAGTGATAGTTTGAAGGTCAGTTACAGTACAAGAGAATTGAGAGAAGAAACAAACCACAACCTAAAGTCAAAAGTGAAGAAGCATCGTTGAAGTTAGTCGTTCGTGAACCAGACAGTACATCGAACGTCAACACAAATCAGTGGTAATTCTTTACTACCTTCAGTGGTTTGTAAGAATTAAATTAATTATTTATTGATTTAATTAAATTCATTTATAATTGATATAAATCATTTAGTTGATTTAATTAAATGAATTAATTCTGGAAGAATTAATTTATTTATTAAATTAATTATTGTATCAATTAAATATGAATTAGTTAATCATTAATTAATTAAATGGATCAATATGACTTAAAGTTTGGAGAAGAAAAATTCGGTATGACCTAATTTTAAGTCATACCGACAGTAGCTTTTCAGGATTATGTCTTACCGACCTGATTAAGTCATACCGACCTCTGCCAGCTGTTGTAAGTCTTACCGAACTTCTGATTAAGTCATACCGACAAGTTTTATGTCTTAATGGAGGTTTGTGTAAGTCTTAATGAAGAAAAATCAAGTCTTGGAAGCAGTTTAAGTCATGCTGGAGCAGTTAAATATCCTACAGAAAGCCAGCAAGACCTGTTACTGATATAAAAGAACAGAACAGAGCAGATTAGGTCATAACGGAAAAACACAGCAGAAAAACATAATATCAGCAGAACAGAATTCTCTCTCAAGAATATCAAGAACACCAAAGCTTAAACAATTCCCAGAAATTCAAGTTCTTCATCTTTGTAATATTCTATCTGCTAGAACTTGTTTATTTATGATTCTTGTACTACTATCGAATTAAGTTTCCTAGTTCTTATCTTGATTATTATTAACTAAATTAGAAAAGTTCATGTCGAATTTTCTAATTAGTTATTAACATCTTGATAAGTTGTTATACTGATTTTGTAACACCACATCAAGTTAATATACAGTTATATTCAACTTGAAAAATTGTGTTAAATAATTCCGCACATAAATTTGTCTTTATCAAATATTATTTAAAGGACAAATTTCGATAAAAAGGTAAAGATTGTATCCAACCCCCCCTTCTACAATCTTATCGGACCTAACAATAGCCAACTATTATAGCCAACACCGTTGGAGTACAAAACCTTACAGGTTCAGCAAATACCTTACAGGTTCAGTAAATATTATTTTAGCCAATCATTTTTAGTCAGCCCCATTGGAGATGCTCTTAGTGAGGAACACAATTAAGGGTGACATTTTATATGGAAAGATTTCTATACTTGCCAACTTTGTAAGAATTTTCTTGATTATAAAAACACAGTATTATATAGTGTGATATTTTGAAATTACTTTTATATTAAAAGGGATTGCGATGGATGTTTTTAGATGTTTATAAAAGGTAATATTTTTAACTGAAAATAATTGTGAAAAGGCAATAAGTGTTTATAAAAGATAATATCTTCAATTGAAAGTAAATGTGAAAAAGTTAATCGATAAATTACCATTAATTATATTATGCTATTATTTATTTTTTACCAAAAAACAGATACCAAAACTTGATTGCGATTGATATTTTTAGGTGTTTATGAAAGGTAATATCTTCAACTGAATGTAATTGTGAAAAAGGCAATATGTATTTATAAAAGGTAATATCTTCAATTTAAAGTAAATGTGAAAAAATTAATCGACTAATTACCATTAATTATATTATGTTATTATTTATTTTAGGTATTTTAATAGTATAGATATCGTATATATTTTTTATAATGAAGGGTAAATAAGTAAATTCACTAAGTACCAAAAAACTATAACCTGTGCGAAGCACAGGTTTCTTTTGATAGGTTATAAAATTTATTTAACATTATAATTATGTTTTTATATAATTATTATTTTTAATAATTTTTTAATTTTAATTTAATATAAATTTATATAATGAAATGCATGGTTTAAATTTTATTTTGTAAAATTCTAAATTAAAAATGTCGTTGACGGGTTCGAAATTTGAATTTTTAGTAAATTAATTTAATCATATAATATATCTTATTATTAGATCTAACGATTGTTATTTATTAATAAAAATAATGATTTGTATATATGGTGAGATATTTTTGGGTGTATATTAGTGATCACAAGATTAATTTTAAATTAAAAAGTACTCCATGTTTTAATTACAAAAATTACTACTAAAAATAATTACGGAAAGATATGATGTGATATTTTGGATATATAAATATTAGTTTTAAATTAAATGGTAAAGTGTTTTAATTAGAAGTAAAATCTTTAGAAAAAATGAATAATTGAGTTGTTGGAGCAGAAAAAAGAGTCCAAGTAGAAGTGGATGAAGGAATTTTAATCAGAATATAATTACGTTAACATTAGTAATTAGCTTTTTGAGTTGTTTTTGTAATTTAATTATTTATTTTAATAATTAGGATAACCAAACCGAAAACCAAAACTTAGGATAACTAAACCGAAAACCAAAACTTTCAATGTTTCGGCTTTAATATAATAGTATAGCTAGATAAGTTTTAAACCATGCATATCATAAATTAAATTTATATTAAATTGTTTAAATTAAGAATAAAATAAATTATTAAAAATAATGATTATATATAAATATAATTGTAACATAAAATAGAATTTATTACATATCAAAAAAAATCCGTGCATGGCACTGGTTATGAACGAGTAATGATTTATTGTAAAACATATAAAACTACTCATTTTAAAAAAATAATCCAAGTTGGTAGTGTTAAAATAAAATAGTAATTAGTAATGAGTTAAATAAAAGATAGAGAGAATTACCAAAATGCCTATTTTTCACAAGTTTTTGCCCAAAATACTGATTTTGAAAAAAATGGCCCAAAATACCGACGGGATACGGAGAATCGTCCTCCGTGTTAGCATAATACGGAACACCGTGTTCCGTATTATGCATGATACGGAACACCATCTTCCGTGTTATGCATGATACGGAACACGGTGTTCCGTATCCGTGCATGATACGGAACATGGTGTTCCGCAACACCTCATGATACGGAACACGGTGTTCCGCAACACCCCATGATACGGAACACGGTGTTCCGCAACACCCCTCATATCACGGTAGACGGTGTAGCGTTTTCAGTCAGTAAAAAGGGCCAGCATGGCTCCCATATGAATATTTTGGGCCATCACCCGAAAAGATATTAAAATTGAAAAAAATGATACTACTAACAAAAATCATAGACGATAGCGTGGTAGTCTAGAATCTGGGACGGGGGCGGTGATGATGAGTTCAATGGGCGGAGCATTTAGCAAGACACCTTGTTGTTCTTCGTCCTTAATTTTTACAAGGCCAAGCCCCAGGCTTCCAACAGCAACTAGTAGTAGCTTGTTTAATCTCAAGAGTTTATGTGCGCCAATCGGCAGGAGTAGTTTTGGTGGTGCTGCTTCTCTTTCCACCACCGAAACACAATCCCCCCACCCTAATTCTCCACCACTTCCTTCTCTGGGCCTCGCTACCCGTCCCGATTTCCCTATTCTACACCAGGTATACTTATATTTATATACATATGTTTCAATCCCCCCTCATTTTTTTAATTTACTTTTCGATTAAACTATAATCATCATCATGTTAACCAAATGTTTTATTAGCATCCAATTCAGTGCTCTAATTTAATTTCTACTCCGGAGAACTCAACTAGTCATCATTTATATTTATATATGTGTAATTGAATTGGATGCTATAACAAACTACCGCCTTATAGGAAATTAATGGATCCAAGCTTGTCTACCTTGATAATGCTGCAACGTCTCAGAAGCCAACTGCTGTTTTGAATGCTTTACACAACTATTACGAAGCCTACAATTCTAATGTACACCGCGGTGTTCATTTCCTTAGGTCATCAATCTTTAACAATTACTACTTAATACTCCGTATCTCTTATTTTCCTTTATTATTACCACTACTGAGTGTTTTAACTTTGTTTCTTGTTGCCATCTAGTGCAAAGGCAACCGATGCATATGAATTAGCAAGAAAAAAGGTTGCTACTTTCATTAATGCTTCTGATTCTGGAGAGATTGTGTTTACAAGAAATGCCACAGAGGCTATCAACCTTGTAGCATACTCTTGGGGACTTACAAATCTCAAGCCAGGCGACGAGGTACTTCTCTTCAACTACACTTGGTTCGTGCTCAAAACATTGTGCTTTGTCTGTATGTTAAGAAAACGGAAGTCTTACTGGATGTTCACTTTATTACTGTAGCCTTGGTTTTTCGTTCTAAAATGTTTTTTGTGCAAATGACATGGAATGATCAGATTGAACGAACCACTGTGATGCTTGAATTGTTAACTGTAGTGTTTTTTTTGTTTGATTGGCATATTATTGAGTAGAGGTCTAATACAAATTTCACATTAAGAAAATTTTATTTCTAGCCACCTAGTATCATAGGATGGAACAAAATTTCAACTTCTCAATGACGTGGAACTATTTGCAAATTTGTTTTTGTTTTAAATCCCTTGTGGACCTCATGATCTTCTTCTATTCTCTCTTTTTTCTTTGTTCCGTTAGTAATCAATACCATATATTTTTCCTATCAGCTACCGCATTTTGTTGGCTTGTGCTAACGGGCCTTAGTCCATTAGATTATTTATAATATGCCAAAGTATTAACGGGCCTTAGTCCATTGGGTTATATTATTAGGGTATCTATTCCCTCTTTAACTGATGTAATCCCCACATTATTTATACTTGATTAATATACTGTGTGATTTTTTGTCAATATCGATTTGGGTCTCGTATATGGGTTGCAATCCATAACTTTTCCCTTCTGCAGTTGGGAAATCCTTGGGTTAGTGGGTTTTCTGCAGTTAAGCTACACAAGTTTATCGTTATTCTTGATTTTATTCAATAAATCATTATTTCACCAAGTTGTCCTGCATCATTAGCTATCTGGCAGGAATAAGAAAAATAGTGATTCATTCATTAATGACAATAGACACACCCTTTTAGCTTTGCTCCTATACAAGATCACTTGAACAAACCATCTTTAATTTTGTTATTCTAGTAATTTTGATTTACTTTGAACAAAATTTGTCTATGTCTCTACTTGTATTCCTCTATGTGGCGGTGGCAGATATATTTCTTAATTTCTGATTATGGTTTTCATAAAGTTAACTGCCTTGTATATTACTGAAATTTCTAATTTTATTGCAGGTTGTGCTCACAATTGCTGAACACCACAGTAACGTTGTTCCATGGCAGATTGTGGCCCAAAAGACTGGCGCTGTACTAAAGTTTGCGAGTCTTACTGACGATGAAGTACCAGATGTGGAAGCGTTGAGGGAATTGTTATCCAAAAACACAAAACTAGTAGTCCTTCACCATGTCTCAAACATGCTTGGTAAGTACGTAAAATGTGTCTTGAACTGCAATTTGTATGTTTAATTGTGCAAGGACCACTGCACAAAAACCTCTATTAACCAAACCAAGCCAAAAATAAGCGGTGTACCCTGCTTGGAGGGTAAGATACACGCAGACCTTGTTTTTTCAAAGATTCCCCAGCTCGAACAGCGCAAATGAACACCTCTTTGTCACAGGTTATTAAGAGGCCTCAATCATCAAACACTATAAGAACTGATGCGTTGTTAAGATGATGCATACTGTGTTGTCAATGGATTTTTGTTTTAAGATGTTGAATTAATTAGCAATAAGATGAATGCTCGCATACTATGTTACTCAGGCTCGGGTACGGAGCGTTGGACACAACGCATATCCGAGTGTTCGGACTAAGAAAATTGGCGACATGTTTTGCGGCGACACATTATTATTGATGTAGGACAGGGGTTGAAAACAAGTAAATGGATAGGTAATTGTGTGGATTAACCGCAGAAAATCCACACTCTAAGGTGATCCAACCGAAGAAGAACCAAGAAGAACCGCTACCCCTAGGTTTTCTCAACCGCAGAAGAGAAGAGTTATCATGGATCGCAACCCATAACAAGAAAGAAAGAATTCTCAATTCAATAATTAATCCCTAAACTTAGTCGCCAAGTAAAAAGCTTCTAATAAAGGAAACAAATCCTTTTTATTATTCTAATCCTATGATCTAGAATATTCTTAAAAATCTATTCATCTAATATAACTAATACCTAATAAAGTAAAATTAAATCTATTCTTAATTAATAACATAAAATAAAAACAAATTAATATTTTAATATCTAGTTCCGCATCAATTATTTTATTTTTTTTCTCAAAAATGCACTTAATTTGGATTGCTAAAGTAGTTTACGACTTTACGTAGAGGTACTGGAAAAGGTCAGTGTGAATTTTTTAACTAATGAGAACGAATATACAATTCTGTGACATGTTGTCGATGGATTTTCTTAAGCTTGGCTTCTGTTCCTGGTAAAGAGATTTGATCACTGATTCTAGTTGAAGTTAATATCATTTTCTCTCTCAATTATGTAAACACACTTTATTCATTTATCAAAATTATTTTCCTCTTTTTAGCTTCTGTCCTTCCAGTTGAGGAGATCGTGCTTTGGGCTCATGATGTTGGGGCAAAGGTTCTGGTTGATGCTTGTCAAAGTGTTCCACACATGGTGGTGGATGTTCAAAGCCTCAATGCTGATTTTCTTGTTGCTTCTTCTCACAAGGTAGGTTTTTAAATACACTCTGTGATATTAGTGTTGTTGGAAAGTAATTAAATTAAAGGAATAAACATGCTTCAGATGTGTGGGCCTACAGGCATTGGATTCTTATATGGTAAAAGTGAGCTGCTTGCTGCCATGCCTCCTTTCTTAGGTGAGACGTTTACATAAAAGTTATCTATTCTAGATTCTTAGCAAGGTGTGTCGTGTAAACTTTTTTTTACCAAGTAAGATCTTTGTGGTGTCCGGTTTTCATTTTATCCCTTTGTCGAATGGTATGAAAGGTTGTAATGGAGAAGTTGGCTCGAAGGGAGGGGTGCTAGAGCATTAAGAAAATGAGATCTGAGGTAGAGGGCGCATAGATGTATCAAACTTTTTAATTTGGAATAGTAAATGGAGTGGAGTAAAGGATAGGCAACTCATGTCCCAGAGATGAGTGATGCATAATTAGTTGTGTTGAATGGAGAAGATTAGGAATTGCTATATGCTTAGATGTAAACTACATACCATTGTAAAATTTGCAAATTGAATGTGAACTAGATATGCTTAGAAAATTCATTCTATTTTTTAAAACAAAGGAAGACTAATTGTACGCAATGGAATTAAGGATTACTTGTGCAAGCATATTAATGCCCTTGCTACGTTATTTTGAATAACAGGTGGTGGTGAAATGATAGCTGACGTATATTTAGATCATTCCACCTATGCTGAACCTCCATCCAGGTAAGTAGTCTTTTATACCTCTGGCATGATTTTTTTTTGTTGTATCCATATTATATATCATCTATGGAGATTGGAGGCCCCTTTAATATATTCTAGTCAGTATTATGTATTGATGCAGGACAAAATATTATAAAGATAATAAGCAATGAATTATACAAATCCCAAGAATAATCGATCAAGTTTTATTTCCAAGAAAGAGTGTTTAATCAAAGCTAAGTAATATGTGGGGGATTACATCACTTATATAGAAAATTTAAACCCTAATATTAAACTTAATGGACTAAGGCCCGTAAACAATTGGGCTTTATTATAAATGAACTACTTAATTAATAAAATCCTAACCCCAAATATAAAACATATAAAAATATAATTTTAATTCTCTCTAAACTAAATACAAATAAACCTATTAATAACATATATAAAAAGTCTTCAATCGTGTTCCTCATCATTCTCCCCTTGGAGAAAACTCGGCCACGAGTTTTGTAGAAGTCAAGAACCAGGCAAGACTGAGCTGGAACGAACAAAAAGTGTTTCCATTCGAAGAAGCACGAATTAGATGCAAAGAACTTTGAAAACTGACTAGCAAGTGAAGGAGGTTTAGGCAAGTACTCTGGAACCTCAATAATATGATCAACTACTTTATGCCCTCAATAGTTTGAAAGCAGTCAGGTTGTTTAGCTTCTTCTACTTGCTTTTCACTAACAATCTCAGCTTATTTAACCTCCTCAATTAGATCTTCCATAACTTGTTTAACCTCCTTGTAGCCACTTCTTTAACATGCTGCTCAATTTCCGTCACAATTTCACCCCTTTTGACCTTTTTCGCATTCTCCTCTGATACCAATTTGATGCAGGACAGAATATTAAAAAGATAATAAGCAATGAATTATACAAATCCCAAGAATAATCAGTCAAGTATTATTCCCAAGAAAAAATGTATAATCAAGGCTAAATAATATGTGGGGGATTACATCACTTATATAGAAAATTTATACCCTAATATTAAACCTAATGGACTAGGGCCCGTAAACAATTGGGCTTTATTATAAGTAAACTACTTAAATAATAAATTCCTAACCCCACATATAAAACATATAAACAAATAATTTTAATTCTCTCTAAACTAAATACAATAAACCTATTAATAACATATATAAAAAGTCTTCAATCCCGTTCCTCATCATGTATTAGTTGAGAAATTGCCATTTTTTGAAAAATACTTGATGTTATGTTCTGTAGTTGTCCATGTTTGTGAATTATTCAAGTCTTTTTGTACAATTCATATTACCAGATTTGAGGCTGGAACCCCAGCAATTGGTGAAGCTGTTGGGTTGGGAGCAGCAATTGATTATCTTTCGGGTATTGGCATGCAAAAGATTCATGAATATGAGGTAAGTTTTGATGTGTTGTGCTTTGCAATTCAGTAGATATCCGCGGTGCTTGGCCTAATTTTTAGTTGATTTTAACTAGCAGCCCTTTTTTCTTTGAACAATTGGAACTAGCAACCTTGACACATATGCATACATGTATGGCTAGAACTCTCTGCTTGTCTGTGTATGGTTAGTTTAAGTAAGCATGATGCCGTCTGAGGCGTTGAAGTTTCTGAAGGCCTCGTAACACCAAGGCACATTCTATGGGTCGTCTTGCGCCTTGGACGTTTTTCGGGCACTTCATGTACTTACTTCACTTTAAATGGTCCTGATGCACTGCCTTGGTGGCTTGGCTGCCTCAAGGGTGTGGCGTAATTTGAATAAAGCCAGATTGAGCCAGGCAGGGTCATGTACTGTAGCTTATGTCGAGTTAGATTATTAAGCAACCGAGCTTGGACTTTTTTAGTGTGTATTTTAAGCAAGTTCATGCTTGGTTGATTCTTTGCTCACATATAGACATAGTGTTTATGATCAACTTATTTAAGGGCAATTCAAGGCTTACAAGGATTTGCATTTGTTCTGTTTAATAAAATAGTCTCTAACTTGTTATGTTAACCTGTACTAGAACTTGCATGATTAGGAGTTTGGGACTTTTCAAGAAGATGGTACTTTATGCAGCTTAACGTTTTCTATAGTAAGTAACAAATAGTTCAGTTACCAAGTTCTACATGTTCCAGAGTTTTCGTCCCCTCCAGTGTGATGTGTGAAACAAGTGTTCTAATACAAATAGGGAGGAAAGAAAGGATGTTTCTGGAAACTTAACTTTTAACTTTTAGACATCTGGTGATATAGTGAAAATGAGAAGTATGTTATCACCAAATTTACCTGTCTTTGGAATGAAACTTTGCTTATTAAATTTGTTTGTAATATAAATCTTACTTATAGGTAGAGCTGGCTAACTATCTATATGGAAGTCTTCAAGAGGTGCCAAATGTCCGAATATATGGTCCTGCACCTTCAGAAACTGTTACTCGGGCTGCTCTTTGTTGTTTCAATGTAGAAGATATTCACCCAACTGATATTGCGACTTTCCTTGACCAACAGGTCTGAACCAAATTGTAGGATCGTACTGTAATCTATTTATGCATTTTCTATTTCCTCTTATTACTGTTGATGCAACTTACAACAGTCAGAAGTAATAGATATATGAGGGGTATTTTCATGGCTGATATTAATGTTTGTTTCAGCATGGTGTCGCTATAAGATCAGGTCACCACTGTGCTCAGCCTCTACATCGCCACTTAGGCATTAATGCTAGTGCACGTGCTAGTCTATACTTCTATAACACGAAACAGGATGTTGACGACTTCATCAATGCGCTAAAAGACACAATCAGCTTCTTTGGTTCCTTCAAATAAAGGTCCGTCTCCTTGTAATGTTGTACAGCCTGTTCAACTACATCCCAAAACAGATGTATAATATTCTTAAGAGGCTGCTTTTTTATATTTTGAGATTGTATGTACTATGTAGAGCAGTTCTGTAAAACTTTTTGTCATTTGTTTAGTTCTTTTTATTATCATATATATATATATATATATATATATATATATATATATATATATATATATATATATATATATATATATATATGAGAAAAAGGACCCTGAGATTGATCTCAAGGAACTTTTCCTAAGATACTAAAGAAATATACTTTAAATCTGATTGGGCCCGCAGGGCTAATTAAAAATTTTTGATTTTACAAAAATGCCCATACTATAAAAATTCTGATTTGCATATAATTCACATGTATCTCAGGAAATTTATCTGAGATACATCTCAGGTTCCCCAATCTCTATATATATATATGAGATTAAGGAACCTGAGAAGTATCTCAGGGAATTTACCTGAGATACATGAAATTTATATGCAAATCAGAATTTTTATGGAGTGGGCATTTTTGTAAAATCAAAATTTTTTAATTAGCCCTGCCGGCCCAATCAGATTTAAAGTATATTTTTTAAGTATCTTAGGAAAAGTTCTCTGAGATCAATCTCAGGATCCTTTTTCTCTCTCTCTCTCTCTATATATATATATATAAAGATCTTCCCAGTGATGAAGAAAGTATCATAGCAGGGTCATCCATTAACCCGGGCTTGTATTCGACCAGAAAATCTGATACATTTACCATATTCATTCAATATATGATACGGGGTAAAAAAAATCAAAGCCAAATAAAATGTTAGCCCAAATATTAGTACTGTTTGTAATAGGTATTGTTAGGCTTGGCAATTTGAGTCATTTGACACGTGAACACGACACGAATCGACATGAAAAATATGGTTTTGGATTTTGATTTTTGGAATAAGAAACATGAAAATATATGAACACGAAATTACACGAAATAATTAGTGTCGGATATGGGTTTTCATTTTGGGTACACGAAATATTATATATAATTTTTGTTTTTTATATATCATAATATATATTATATACGTATTTTATTTTAGGTATTCATTAGGATTTCGTGTTTTTTTAATCACTCATTTCACATATTTTGTATTATTTCGTGTATTCGGATATAATCATTTCGGGTTGTTTCGTGTAAATTTGTGCACTTCCGTTTTGACACGAAATATTTCGTTTCGTGTTCGGATTAGGTAGGCAAGTACACGAAATGATTTCGGATTGTTTTCGATTTTAGTTATGAATACGCGAAAATACACAAGTATACAAGTATACGACAGAAAAGTACACGTCGGACCTAGGTATTATACTAAAATTAAATAAACCGTACTTGAAATTGGTCAATGTTTTATATGCAGTTAAAAATTCGGGTCAGGTCCGTTAATATTCATCGGTATCGGAGGATAAATCAAAAATTGTTTCTTTGTATATTGTAGTTGTAGATACTAATACATTATTATAATTTATATATTTTAAAGTTCATATTTGAATATGAACCGCTTTTGTAGATCATTTGGTTTAAAAAAAAGAACTATTAATCCTGCTAAAAACATATTATTTGATTCAGCTGGATTAAGATGACACTTCTAATTTAAACTTTAAGATAAACTAAAATTGTTAACATTACTCACTCTTAGGAGACTTGTCTGGTCCTCAAGTCTCACAAGAACTTCATCAATTAGAAAGTCTGCAAATTGCTTAAGAGAGTATTCTGCAATTGTTCTTCTCTGATTAATCATCAAGAATTTTGCCAAATCAAAATCAGAAATCCGAACATCGCAGTATACATCAAAAAGTTATTTATATACTTAAATTACGGTCCTATGAGGATATGTAAAGTTTTAAAGAAAATATGACAAAAATAACTTGATTTTTAAGTGTTTTAACGAAAATAACCATTTCTAAAAAAGTGGCCAATAATAACCGTTCTAATACATTACCGGCATATGCGTATCTATATAAATTATAATTCCTGATGACTAAATGCCATTGATTTTACCTTTGTAGCCCTTACCTTTTTGCTATGCTACTGCTTTTACCAGTACAAAACAACGTATTCATGTTCATTGTAGTACAAATCTTTGTATTATACATTAAAATTCTACTTTTTCCTACGTATTAGTCAGACTATACCAGTATAATACTGGTACAATACGTTTTTCACGTTGGTAGACATGCCTGGTGCTTTGAACTTGTTGCTTTGATATGTGTAGCCACTTGTGTAAACAATGAAAACCTGCTGTCTTCCCACGTGCTCCTGTCAAAGTTGTACCTTGAGTACATTTGAATTTCAAATGTTACAATATCTTTTGTGGCATGTCTCTCTCTCTGTACCTCTTTCTCTTTCCGTGAGCCTCTCTCTTTCTCTCTCTCTCCCCCTCTCTTTCTCTGTTAATATTTTTGTTTGTCTGTTTTTTTATTTCAATTTGTATGTTGTTGTTTGTAATTTGTTGGAATTTATTCATGTATGCCTTTGTTGGTTTGTAATTGTTTGATGAAAGTTGTTACAAAGCTTTTTCTTAATTTGTTTGCAGATCTGGGTTTCTGGGAAAGGGTTATCATCTGATGAGATCTATATTGAGGTATTGACTTTGCAGGAAATTGCAAACCCTGGCAAACACAGCCATTATTCTGAAATTTTTGGAAATGATTCATTAACCCTTTTGTTGGTTTGTAATTGTTGGTTTCTGAGGCTTTTTCCAGCGGTGGACTTGTGGGAAAGGGTAATCATGTCATCAAATACTGTTCAGGTGATTACTTTGCACGATGTAGCAAACCCTAGGTATTTACTACTATTTCAGTTGTTTAGTTGAGTAATTTGACATGAAGAGTTCTGTATGATTTCTGCAGGTTTTACCAATATGATGAAGGGTTTTTCAAGGAGTACAAATTTTTAAGTCTTAATCGTCATGTGAGAGTGGATGTTACAAGGAATGTTAAGCACGATATGTGCAACAGAAAATGCTTTGTTATGTTAAATTCTTTTCAATACAAAGTGTTGACAAAAGGTTCATTTTTTTATGACTTCTACTCTTGAGTTACGTTTATTGTTTCTATAAAAATTATTTGATGTCTATTTTCATTTCAAGTTATTTGGACTTGTTCAAGCTATTTGGAGTTCTATTTTCCTTCAAGATTTATGTAAGACAAAATGTAAGGTAACACTAATAGAGGTAATCAGAAACCAGTTAAGCTTCGAAGCAAGAGTACATTCTACAATAACAGTAACAGAGTACATTCTACACGATTGAGATTTTGAATCGTAATTTAGGTCCAGGTACAAATTCAAATTGTAGCCTTTGTCCAATGACAAAAGTATTGTCCTTTACAAAGTCATCCCATCCTTTACCTAATCTTAATGCCTTGCCCACTGGATTTGCCTTCACTTCCCATTCTTTTCCTTGATAATCAAGTGTCACTTTGATTCGGTTGTTAAGCTTGCGATGAAAGAGTTTGAAGCTACTACGAACGTACTACAAGAAGAAGTTAATTTGTTTCAGAATGAAAGAGCTGATTGTTTTGTTTAATAGTGGAATTGAGGTTAATATGAACCAAATATGTAATACTCACCACACCATGATATTTCTTATCGAAATGTGAAGTTCGAAGCACTACAGTGAAATGCTGAGATATGTTTCTTGAATTTGCACGACCTAGGAATGTAGACAATCAATTGCTAGCAATTGCTGAGATCTGTTTTTACCAATAAATGGAAATGCTGAGAAATGCAAAGATGTGAAAGCAAATAGATGAAGTACCTTGAGTTGCATCAGAGTGATTGGAATATTGTGTTACATCATGACCCGTGTTTGGTACAACAACATCTTTCAGGAGCATTTTATCTTTTAAATCGCTAAGAATATCAACTCCGCTGGATGAAAATATTGATAGGTAGAATGTAGATGCTCCAATGTAATGTAAGAGGAAGATGGAGTTTGTAGGAATGGAATAATTTTTAAGCAACCTTTCCAAGCCAAAGACACAGTGGTCCTTCTTGCAGAAAGAAGCTATCCAAATATTATTATTGGCCATCCAAAGTTGAACGCAATCACTGATGTTCTGACCATATTTCTCCATGAAAACCCTCGGAAAATTCTACACATTTTCACAACTTTGTTAACTTTGGAATAGGTAGAACTTTAAAATGAAGTTGTGGAGAGAGTATGTTTGTTATAGAACATACAAATCAAGTTTTCGATTTGCTTACCAGTTCTGCTTTGAGTAGAGATTGTTCATCCATGATTTTAAAGAACCTGGTCTTTGCTATGGTGTGTTGTTCGGCTGGGCAAACGCAGAGAAAACAATTAGTTGTTATATATAACTATAAGTTAAGAAGCATATAAGTTGTCTACATACCATCATACAAATTCCATTTTGATATCATTTTCATATCAAAGACCGCAACTTCCACTTTATTGACAGTGTCTGTTGTTTGAAGAATACAAATATCGTCCTCACTTAAATTTGCCTCTTTTGCAAATTGATTCCAGCCTTTCCCTAATTGTACTTGACCCTTATGCGTGTTAAATGTAATTTTCCACGTCTTTTTTTCAAAGGCAAGATCCATGCATTCCAATGTTTCATCGATATTCAGTGCATGAAATTCTTCTTTTGTTAATATCTGCATTCAAATACGAGGTTAAATAGCTAAAATATTTTAATCTATTGTAGAATACACGTAAAGGGTTTGTAGAATAACCTCATTGTTTGCTTTTCTCTTCAAGTGTTCCCTTCCAATCTTTAGTTCATGTGTTTGACGAAACGGGTTTTATATCAAACGGGCCACTGATCTCATTAAAAAGTATCAAGTAGCTCCCCAGTCTCCACGGGGACTCATTTAAGCCACTAAACTAAGAAATATATCATTTGCCCCTCTGCATTCATAAAAATAATACAATTTATGGTGGTCTAAGTGTCTTGGATAAAATTTATGGTGGCAAAAAAAAGTTCAATCTTGGATAGATTGTATTATTCTCACTTAGGCCACCATAAATTGTATTATTTTTGTGAATGCAGGGGGGCAAATGATATATTTCCTAGTTTAGTGGCTTAAATGAGTCCCCGTGGAGACTGGGGAGCTACTTGATACTTTTTAATGAGATCAGTGGCCCGTTTGATATAAAACCCTTGACGAAACTGGTTAAAGGCATTAAATTTGAAAGCCATCTGAAATTTATCTGCTTCGATTTCATACATATTTTGGGCAGCATGGCTTCTGAGAGATGATATTTTCAATGGTATGTAGCGAGAGGGGTAATCTATTTCCATGGCATAGCAGTTGAAAATATGTAGGTTGAAATTTGGTCCACCAACATATTGCATCACAGTTAAATTGTATGTTTTCATATGATAAAAAGAAACCATACTTTCTATATCATCAATGCTTCCAGTGTCTTTGTTAAATTTAGCAATCCATACAACTCCGGAAGGTACATTCAGGTAGACTTTTTCAGGTAAGTTTTGTCCAAATTTGGAAGTGAATTCCAAAGGTAATAGCTGCAAGAAACAATTTTCAATGAATAACAGTCATAGATAAAACATTTTAGAGTTGAAAGGTGTAGAAATTACCAATCTACCGTCCTCATAAGATGACTGCCAGTTGAGCGATATAAAGTTTATTTCCAATGGTTGTGTAGAGATATCCATATTCATAAACGGAGCAAGAAAATCAATGTATAAGAAATTTGCAAAGAAGTGAAATATGCATAGAGATATGTCAACGAAGTGTGTTATATGCGTATGATAAATACCTCAACATAAATTTAGTATTTACTCCTCTGTTGATCACATTTACTCCCTCATTACTACAAACGTTTAGGTAGTTGGATAGGTGTAATAATCTGCAATGGGCTTCTTATCTATGCAATGTGTCTCACTTAATATGTATCGATATTTTAAAGTCAACTTTAAAAAGTTAGAAAGAGAATTATAGTCTAAATTAGACAAACAACTGAAACTGTAGAAGCTCGGCAAATGTTTTGTATGCAGTTTTATTTGTAGACCTGGGAATTCTTTCGTTTCGTGTACTTTCGTGTAGTGTAATTTATATCTATTCATATAAATTAAATAAAATTATTTCAGTATTAATGTATTTTGTGTATTTTCAACACGTGTTGTGAACCCAGGGGTAAACCCAAAAACGACACTAAATTCATCCGTGTAATTTTGTCTTCGTGTACTTTTGTATTTGTCCACTGCAAACGTCAACTGAAACCCGTAATTTTGTCGACGTTTTCGTGTCGTGTTTTCATGTCGTGTTCGAAATTGCCGGTTCTATTTATTTGAATAAAAATTTTAATTAATCGATTAATTCTTTGTCAAGACTGATCTTTATTAAAGTATTAATGTACTTTGTGTATTTTCAACATGTGTCCTGTACCAAGGGGTAACCAAAAACCCACACTAAATTCATCCGTATAATTTTGTGTTTGTGTAATTTTGTGTTCGTGTACTGCAAAGGTCAACTGAAACCCGTAAAAATGGAGTCGTGTTCCAAATTGCCGGCTCTATTTATTTGAATAAAAGTTTTATTTTATCGATTAATTCTTCAAGAATGATCCTTATTAAAGATGGGAATAATATACACGCCATTCATGTATTTGATTGATCCTCGATTAAGCGTTTTTAAGGTAATGAACCGATTACATTTCTGAAATGTGAATAATCTTATGAATTTAATTGAAAAAACCTATAATCCTTGCGATTTATCTTTATTTTTGTAATTAATCTGAAATTGGTATCTTAACCGATTTATACCGATTTTTACAACCATGGTGTTCGATTGTTAATTCATACAATCTCTGCAATTTTGTAAACATATTTGTCTTTGTGTTGTACAATATAGTGTCTTCATTATGTAAGGATGGGTAAGTAATTATATGTAAGAAGGTTATTACTTTATCGAATATTAATTTGCCGACATTGAACTGTATTAAACTTCTGAATAATAAACATGCCATTCATTTATTTGGTTGAAACTAATATTTATCAAGTGTAGAGAGAATTATGAAACTGAAATTTGAAGTTATTTCCTATTTATCTTATGTGAAAATTATATATGAAATATTATTTTAAAATATGTATCCATATAATTTAAATAAAAAATTATTTAAGTATTAATGTTTTTTGTGTATTTTTGACATGTGTTGTGACATGTGCTGTGTACCCAGGGTAAACCCAAAACCGACACTTGGAATTCATCCGTGTAATTTAGCTAACGTGTACTTTTTGTGTTCGTGTACTGAAAAGGTCAACTGAAAGCCGTAATTTTTGTGTCGTGTTCCAAATTGCCGGCTCTATTTATTTGAATAAAAAATGTATTTTATCGATTAATTCGTCAAGAATTATCTTTATTAAAGATGGGAATAATATACACGCCATTCATGTATTTGATTGATCCTCGATTAATCGTTTTTAAGGTAATCAAACGTTTACATTCCTGAAATGTGAATAATCTTATGAATTTATCTGAAAAAACATATAATCCTTGCGATTTATCTTCATTTTTGTAAATAATGTTAAATTGGTATCGTAATCGATTTATACCGATTTTTACAACCATGGTGTTCGATTGTTAATTCATACAATCTCTGCAAATTTTTTAAACATATTTGTCTTAGTGTTGTACAATACAGGGGCTCCATTATGTAATGATGGGTAAGAAATTATATGTAAGAAGGTTATTACTTTATCGAATATTAATTTGCCGATATTGAACTGTATTAAACTTCTGAATAATATACATGTCATTCATTTATTTGGTTGAAACTAATATTTATCAAGTGTAGAGAGAATTATGAAACTGAAATTTGAAGCCCTTACCTTTTTATCTTATGTGAAAATTATATATGAAATCTTATTTTAAAATATGTATTCATATAATTTAAATAAAAAATTATATTTAATCCGTGTAAAGTATAAATGTATTTTGTGTATTTCTGACATGTGCTGTGACATGTGCTGTGACATGTGCTGTGTACCCAGGGTAAACCCAAAACCGACACTTGGAATTCATCCGTGTAAATTAGCTAACGTGTACTTTTGTGTTCGTGTACTGCAAAGGTCAATTGAAAGCCGTAATTTTCGTGTCGTGTTTCAAATTGCCGGCTCTATTTATTTCAATAAAAGTTTTATTTTATCGATTAATTCTTCAAGAATTATCTTTATTAAAGATGGGAATAATATACACGCTATTCATGTATTTAATTGATCCTCGATTAATCGTTTTTAAGGTATTCAAACGATTACATTTCTGAAATGTGAACAATCTTATGAATTTAACTGTATTAATCACCACGTATACGATTATTTTTAGGGAAACAGCTAGGTCAACTATTGCTACGTAGATTAGTCATGTTCATTGGATTTTACGAAAAATTCAAAGACGTGAAAATGAGTTGCATTAAACAATTAAAAGATTTAAAGATGAAGAAAATATTCGATGGACCGATTAGCATTACATAATTCCGAGTAAATGACTTGCAAAATGGTCGAGAATTATTCAGAAGGTCATACGATTTATAGATTAGAAAATGTAAGCCGAAATTTTCATATTATAATGACAGAAAACATAGTACAGAAGCCTTTTGTACTATTACTCTTGGGCCACATTAGGAGATCCAATATCATGTACTAACCATTCACCAACACCATTAATCTCATCCTCTATTTCCTGCTGCTGCTGTTGCCAATATTCTTCTTCTTCCAACAAATCAAATTCTCCACCCACAAATCCCAAGCCCATGTCCAAATGCCATATCTCTCTAACTCTTCCGAATGGTCGGCGGAAAACTACCAATCTATTTCTATTTTGAGCTCCATCTGCTGCAAGATATCTAGCTAATGTATTCTGACTTTGTTGGATGACCTTAACTTGAAGGACACAATTTTTGTCATTTTTACGGTTTTCAAGTTGCTCAATGACTCTGTGGTGGTTTGGGTCAACAAACCACCTCCAGTCGTCCCACTCCCTTACTGCTTCTGCGCTTTCAGTTTCAAGCACCACCTTTTTTCTCTTTTCGTAAAATGAACAACGCAAAGCTATTAGCATTGCCCATAATTCATTAGCCCTTGCCGTTAAATTTCGTAGAGTACCAGATACAATCAAAATGATCTTTCCAGTATGATCCCTTAGAACCACTCCCAAACCTGAATCGTTACCGATTGCATTTGCCTGACCGTAGTTTTCTGTATGAACATTGGCTTTGATAAAGCCATTCCAATGTAAATGTTTTTACAGCTTCCACACTATAAAACGATGTTTAGAGTGTTGTTCATTAAAGTTAAGTTTTTACCAAGTAGTAACTGTTGAATGATCAAATGGTTTAGTTGTTTATGCCCGTTGACGTTTCCTGATTTTCGGAAAGTTTTTTTTTCTTGATATACTTTGACTAATTTGTCCAAAATTATAAAATATTTTCGTTCGTATTTTATAAAATTCGTGAAATATCAAATATATTAAATTTCATGACTAATTTTATACATAACTATTTCATCATGTAGAATACATATACGTTTGTTGAATTAATTTTAGGCTCAATTCGAGTATTTAACGAAAATATGAATCTTTCCAAAAAATAAACGATAAAAAATAAAAAGTATACGAATTATAGTTAATTTGAGATTTCTAAGAGTAAAGATAAATTTATTCCATTGTAGGCGTTAAAGCATATATTATTATAATAGTAATAATTTTCTTATTTAATAGATAACTATTTCATCGTACATCAATATATGTAATGGTACTACTTTTTCTAAATTCATTTTAGGGTCAATTCGAGTATTTAAGAAAGGGTGGTGATTTATGCATACCTCATACTTATTTATGCACACGCTACATTTATTCTGGACCCAAATACCCTTAATCTTAATCTATGTCATTGGTTGAGATTATTCATTAACCGAACATTCATTTATCGAGCTTCTACTATATTTTGCAATTTTTTTTTCATATTAACATATTTTATCAATTTTAAAATTGAATTTTAGTTATTAAATTTTTATAACTCTTCGTAATTTTATTAGTTCAATTATATAACTTACTCCATCAGTCCCAACAAATTGTTTACTTTCTGATACAGTGTTCGACACACATTTTAATATGCATAAAAAATATATTTGTATAACTTAATTTTTAATATATCTTTTTCCGAATAAAATATAAACATTGTACTTTTATTTAAAATAATAAAATTGGAATAATAAGTTACGGAACTATATTTTATATGCACCTTAAAGTGCGTGTCAGAGATTAAAAATAAAATGTACGCAAATGGGTGGGACGGATGGAGTACTATAAATATATAAATATGAATTTCCAAATATTAACTAATAGATAATTACGAATTAACTAATAGATATTATGAAAAAGAATATTTAGTTCAAATATATTTTAATATTTACCACAAGACAATGAGTTATTCTTCTAATAGTAATGTATGAAAATAAATATAATAAAATAAGTAAACAAATGCAAACAAATTTATATCAGTATTTCATAATTACTATTATATTTCTAAAATAATATTCTTCTAAATGGCTAATACAAAAGTTATATTTCAATCCAAATTTTAATGATTTTGAATTTGAACTTTCCTATATTTCATATTTTTGAATGGATATATGTTATTTAAACTTTTATAAAAATATAAAAAATAAATTTATGAAAAACAAAACTAATTTTAACAATTCGCTCTTGATAAATTGTTCAAACTTAATGACGTGAAAATGAAAATAAAATGTTGTGTGACCGTATTATTATAACATATTTATTAAAATTAATGTTTATAATAATGATAAAAGAATAAAAAAAATATAATATAATAAATGAATGGTTCTCATTGGTAGTAAACCAAAAGATTAATATTGTAGTAAATTTGTTAAAAGATGAGGATATTTTAATCAAATTAATCAGAAAAGGTGTGCAAAAATAAGTTTAGGGTGTGCATAAATCAGCACCCTTAAGAAAAATGTGATTCTTTATCGCAGTTTTCATCTTTGTTACTCCCTCCGTTCCTTTTTAATAGTCGCTTTCACTTTTTGCACGTATTTTAAGGTGTAAAAATATCGTGACCTTATTATTATCAAAGAAAAAATGTAAGTCATTTTTACCGATTTTGGGAAATTTGTATTTTTTATAATATATTTATTAAAATTAATGTTTATAATAATGATAAAAGAATAAAAAAAATAATATAATAAATGAATGGTTGTCATTGGTAGTAAACCAAAAGATTACTAATAAAAAAAAATAATATAATAAATGAATGTTTATAACTGTATTGTGAATTACTAATTTTTACTCATAATTGAAAATTGCATTTCAAAGTTACAAAAAACTCATATTATAATACTCTGTTTACTCAACAAAACATTTTTTCTTTGGTTTGAAAACATTTTCGCACTAAAATAGTGTCACGTAATTAACACAAGCCATATTTCGAATGACAGTAAAATTTGCAAGAACTATTCTAATAATGCAAATCATATTGATGACATTAATGTTGAAGTACACATTTTTATGTTAAATATTGTTGTTCCATTTAATATAAGTTATAGTATATGAAATGGAATTCATTATAATCCATAATTATATACGGAAATGAAATTCATGTTATAAATTAATTATTCGAAATAAGAAATTCTATGATATATCTAAATTTTATGTATGTAAGGAATAATCAAGTTTAATAAACAGAATAGCCATATTATGATTTTAGTAGGCATACTATAGTTAAGTAGCAAAATTGTATTTTGTCCCTCAATATACCAGATTTTTTGTTAAATGCCTAAGAACGTTAAAGAACTCTAATTATCTTCGGTATCTGAAGCATAAACAGTTACTGAGATAATAAGTTTAGGACTGCAAATAACAATTATTTACTTTTAATTTAAAACATCATTTTAAAATATAAAAATGATTTGCATTTTTCGTTATTTGAAGCATAAAAAGTGACTGATATTAAAATTTTTAGTATTCATTATATTTTTATTTTCATTTTTAGTAACTGTATTGCGAATAACTATTTTTTACTCATATTATAATACTCTGTTTACTCATAAAAACATTTTTTCTTGCAGTTGGAAAACATTGTGCAATCAAATAGTCTCACATAATTAACACAAGCCATAATTAACACAAGCCAGTTTTTCAATGGCAGTAAAAATTTGAAAGAACTATAATAATAATGCAAATCATATTGATGAACTTAATGTTCAAGTGATCATTTGTATGTTAAACATTGGTGTCCCTCAATTTGATACAATTTTTGTCATATTCCTAAGAACGTTAAAGAAATGTAAATATTTTTTGGTAATTCAAACGTGATTTGAAAATTGAGTGTGTACGTGTGCTTGATTGCATTGTTGACTTTCAAACTTTTGTTCAAAAACAAACCTGAGTTACTTTCTTGCAAATAAAATGTACTTCATCGCAAATTTCAAAATCTAAAGCGCTAGGGCGCCGTATCACGCTTTTTTGGTACCTATTTTAAACATTACCTTCAAATTTAAGAGGGATAGCTTTGGACTCTAAGCATATCGTATTATCAGTTTGCAAACATTAACTGCTAGATCTTGCAACATTTAAGAGGGATACATTTCTACTTGAATTCAAAGCATAAATAGTTGATGATATTATAAATTTACTGACGATAACTCTTAACTCATATTATAATACTCTGTTTACTCATCAAAATATTTTTTCTTTGGTTTGCAAACATTTCGCACTAAAATAGTGTCACGTAATTAAGACAACCCACATTTCGAATGGTAGTAAAATTTGCAAGAACTATTCTAATAATGCAAATCATATTGATGACCTTAATGTTGAAGTACACATTTTTATGTTAAATATTGTTGTTCCATTTAATATCAGTTATAGTATATGAAATGGAATTTATTATAATCCATAATTATATACGGAAATGGAATTCATGTTATAAATTAATTATTCGAAATAAGAAATTCTATGATATATCTAAATTTTATGTATGTAAGGAATAATCAAGTTTAATAAACAGAATAGCCATATTATGATTTTAGTAGGCATACTATAGTTAAGTAGCAAAATTGTATTTTGTCCCTCAATATACCAGATTTTTTGTTAAATGTCTAAGAACGTTAAATAACTCTAATTATCTTCGGTATCTGAAGCATAAACAGTTATTGAGATAATAAGTTTAGGACTGCAAATAACAATTATTTACTTTTAATTTAAAACATCATTTTAAAATATCAAAATGATTTGCATTTTTCGTTATTTGAAGCATAAAAAGTGACTGATATTAAAAATTTTAGTATTCATTATATTTTTATTTTCATTTTTAGTAACTGTATTGCGAATAACCATTTTTTACTCATATTATAATACTCTGTTTACTCATAAAAACATTTTTTCTTGCAGTTGGAAAACATTTTGCAATCAAATAGTCTCACATAATTAACACAAGCCATAATTAACACAAGCAAATTTTTCTATGGCAGTAAAAATTTGAAAGGACTATATTAATAATGCAAATCATATTGATGAACTTAATGTTCAAGTGATCATTTGTATGTTAAAAATTGGTGTCCCTCAATTTGATACAATTTTTGTCATATGCCTAAGAACGTTAAAGAAATGTAAATATTTTTTGGTAATTCAAACGTGATTTGAAAATTGAGTGTGTACGCATGCTTGATTGCATTGTCAACTTTCAAACTTTTGTTCAAAAACAAACCTGAGTTACTTTCTTGCAAATAAAATGTCCTTCATCGCAAATTTCAAAATCTAAAGCGCTAGGGAGCCGTATCACGTTTTTTTGGTACCTATTTTAAACATTACCTTCAAATTTAAGAGGGATAGCTTTGGACTCTACGCATATCGTATTATCAGTTTGCAAACATTAACTGCTAGATCTTGCAACATTTAAGAGGGATACATTTCTACTTGAATTTGAAGCATAAATAGTTGATGATATTATAAATTTAGTGACGATAACTCTTAACTCATATTATAATACTCTGTTTACTCATCAAAATATTTTTTCTTTGGTTTGCAAACATTTCGCAATCAAATAGTCTCACGTAATTAAGACAACCCACATTTCGAATGGTAGTAAAATTTGCAAGAACTATATTAATAATGCAAATCATATTGATGACCTTAATGTTAAAGTGATCATTTTTATGTTAAATATTGTTGTTGCATTTAATATCAGTTATAATATATGAAATGGAATTCATTATAATACATAATTATATACGAAAATGGAATTCATGTTATAAATTAATTATCCGAGATAAGAATTTCTATGATATTTCTAAATTTTATGCATGTAAGGATTAATCAAGTTTAATAAACAGAATAGGCATATTATGATTTTAGTAGGCATACTATAGTTAAGTAGCAAAATTGTATTTTGTCGCTCAATAAACCAGAATTTTTGTTACATGCCTAAGAACGTTAAAGAAATCTAATTATTTTTGGTATATGAAGCATAAATAGTTACTGATATAATAAATTTCTACCGCAATTAACCATTATTTACTTATAATTCAAAACATCATTTTAAAATATCAAAAGGATTTGCACTTTTCATTATTTGAAGCATAAAAACTTAATGATATTAAAAATTTTAGTATAGATTATATGTTTATTTCATGTTTAATAACTGTGTTGCGAATAACTACTTTTTACTATATTAATAATATAAATCATATTGATGAACTTAATGTTGAAGTGATCATTTGTATGTAAAATATTTTTGTTGAATTTAATATCAGTTATAATGTATAAAATGGAATTCATTATAATCCATAATTATATACCTAAATGGAATTCAGAAAAATAGTCTCACGTAATTAAGACAACCCACATTTCGAATGGTAGTAAAATTTGCAAGAACTATATTAATAATGCAAATCATATTGATGACCTTAATGTTAAAGTGATCATTTTTATGTTAAATATTGTTGTTGCATTTAATATCAGTTATAATATATGAAATGGAATTCATTAGAATACATAATTATATACGAAAATGGAATTCATGTTATAAATTAATTATTCAAAATAAGAAATTCTATGATATATCTAAATTTTATGTATGTAAGGAATAATCAAGTTTAATAAACAGAATAGCCATATTATGATTTTAGTAGGCATACTATAGTTAAGTAGCAAAATTGTATTTTGTCCCTCAATATACCAGATTTTTTTGTAAAATGCCTAAGAACGTTAAATAACTCTAATCATCTTTGGTATCTGAAGCATAAACAGTTATTGAGATAATAAGTTTAGGACTGCAAATAACAATTATTTACTTTTAATTTAAAACATCATTTTAAAATATCAAAATGATTTGCATTTTTCGTTATTTAAAGCATAAAAAGTGACTGATATTAAAAATTTTAGTATTCATTATATTTTTATTTTCATTTTTAGTAACTGTATTGCGAATAACTATTTTTTACTCATATTATAATACTCTGTTTACTCATCAAAACATTTTTTCTTGCAGTTGGAAAACATTTTGCAATCAAATAGTCTCACATAATTAACACAAGCCATAATTAACACAAGCCAGTTTTTCAATGGCAGTAAAAATTTGAAAGGACTATATTAATAATGCAAATCATGTTGATGAACTTAATGTTCAAGTGATCATTTGTATGTTAAACATTGGTGTCCCTCAAATTGATACAATTTTTGTCATATGCCTAAGAACGTTAAAGAAATGTAAATATTTTTGGGTAATTCAAACGTGATTTGAAAATTGAGTGTGTACGCGTGCTTGATTGTATTGTCGACTTTCAAACTTTTGTTCAAAAACAAACCTGAGTTACTTTCTTGCAAATAAAATGTCCTTCATCGCAAATTTCAAAATCTAAAGCGCTAGGGAGCCGTATCACGTTTTTTTGGTACCTATTTTAAACATTACCTTCAAATTTAAGAGGGATAGCTTTGGACTCTACGCATATCGTATTATCAGTTTGCAAACATTAACTGCTAGATCTTGCAACATTTAAGAGGGATACATTTCTACTTGAATTTGAAGCATAAATAGTTGATGATATTATAAATTTAGTGACGATAACTCTTAACTCATATTATAATACTCTGTTTACTCATCAAAATATTTTTTCTTTGGTTTGCAAACATTTCGCAATCAAATAGTCTCGCGTAATTAAGACAACCCACATTTCGAATGGTAGTAAAATTTGCAAGAACTATATTAATAATGCAAATCATATTGATGACCTTAATGTTAAAGTGATCATTTTTATGTTAAATATTGTTGTTGCATTTAATATCAGTTATAATATATGAAATGGAATTCATTATAATACATAATTATATACGAAAATGGAATTCATGTTATAAATTAATTATCCGAAATAAGAATTTCTATGATATTTCTAAATTTTATGCATGTAAGGATTAATCATGTTTAATAAACAGAATAGGCATATTATGATTTTAGTAGGCATACTATAGTTAAGTAGCAAAATTGTATTTTGTCGCTCAATAAACCAGATTTTTTGTTACATGCCTAAGAACGTTAAAGAAATCTAATTATTTTTGGTATATGAAGCATAAATAGTTACTGATATAATAAATTTCTACTGCAATTAACCATTATTTACTTATAATTCAAAACATCATTTTAAAATATCAAAAGGATTTGCACTTTTCATTATTTGAAGCATAAAAACTTAATGATATTAAAAATTTTAGTATAGATTATATGTTTATTTCATGTTTAATAACTGTGTTGCGAATGACTACTTTTTACTATATTAATAATATAAATCATATTGATGACCTTAATGTTGAAGTGATCATTTGTATGTAAAATATTTTTGTTGAATTTAATATCAGTTATAATGTATAAAATGGAATTCATTATAATCCATAATTATATACCTAAATGGAATTCATGTTACAAATAATGTATTCAAAATAAAAATTTATATGATATTAATAAATTTTATGCACGTAAGTATTATTAAAATTTAAGTCTAAAAATTCATATTATGACTTCAGTAGGCATATTATAGTTAAGTACCAAAATTGTATTTTGTCTCTCAATTGACCTTATTTTTTGTTATATGCCTAGCAACGTTAAAGAAATCTAAGTATTTTTTTGTAATTCAAACGTAATTTGAAAATTGAGTGTGTATGTGTGCTTCATTGCATTTTCGACTTTGAAAATTTTGTTCAGAAACAAAACTTTTGTTCATATTTGAGAGGGATAGATTTGGATTGTAAGGATATCGTGTTATCAGTTTGCAAACATTAAGTGGTAGATCTTGCAACATTTAAGAGGGATAGATTTGGACTTGAATTTGATACTTTTCCAAACATTTAGTGGGAGATTGTGCAACAATTTTCGTAATTTGAAGCATAAATAGTTAATGACATTATAAATTTAGTGATGATAACCCTTAACTCGTATTATAAAACTCTGTTAATGACATTATAAATTTTCAAAACATTTTTGCTTTGGTTTGAAAACATTTTGCAATTAAATAGTCTCTGTCAATATACCAGATTTTGTGTTACATGCCTAAGAACGTTAAAGAAATCTAATTATTTTCCGTATATGAAGCATAAATAGTTACTGAGATAATAAATTTAGTACTGCAAATTGACCACAATTGGTCACAATTTTTTTTATATGCCTAACGACAATATTTTAGTATTATTCAAATTGAATAAAAAAAAGTCATATTATGACTTTAGTAGACATACTATAGTTAAGTACCAAAATTGTATTTTGTCCCTCAGTTGACCACAATTTTTGTTATATGCCTAACAACGTTAAAGAAATCTAATTATTTTTTTTGTAATTAAAACGTAATTTGAAAATTGAGTGTTCATGCGTGCTTCATTGCATTTTCGACTTTCAAACTTTTGTTCAAAAACAATAGCTATAACGTTAGGTAGCCGTATCAAGGTTTTTTTTTTAACTAATTTAAACATTATCTTCAAATTTAAGAGGGATAGATTTGGGCTGTAAGCATATCGTAGTATCAATTTGCAAACATTTAGTGGTAGATCCTGCAACATTTAAGAGGGATAGATTTGGACTTATAATTTGATAATTTTCCAAACATTTAATGCGAGATTATGCAACAATTTTCATTATTTGAAGCATAAATATTTAATGATATTATAAATTTATTGATGATAACTCTTTTTTTTTTATGTTCACAGTTAAAATTTTTAAAATTTTTTGTTTTAAGGATTTTAACCCGAGATAAACCTATTTTTTAAAAAATAATTACGATGCGAACCCAATGATACTTTTAACCAAATTTGCCCGTACTGTATTTAGTTGGACCAGTGTACTTCTACTATGAAATATTACAGGCAACGAAGCTCCTATCCCAAGGCGACAAGCTCATGTGCGTACGTTGAAAGTTTGATTTGATTGTAAAAACTGACGGCCGCTTCTGAGAGTTGAAAATTAGCATTACGTTTGCTGTATATGATGTGATGTTGGATGGATAGCTTTTGTAAATCACAAAGCTTACTTTGGAAGCCTTTAGGTTTACAGTGCAATTTGTAAATATTTGAACTAAACTTTGTAACGTATTTGTAAGTCAAATTTATACCTTTGAATCTTTCATATGGTAAAGCAAATATTTGCAACCGAAGCATTACAGTTACCAATACTAAATCAGACGAGTAACTAAAATAACAATAAACAAATATTCAGAACTTGCATGATACTTCATACGTACAAGTCAAATTTTCAAACTTTTTGTAGGTTTTGGCTCTTAGTTGACGCGCCAAACCATTCCTTCGCTTATATTTGTTCTTTTGATCTTTTTTATACTTTTATTATCTTGTGGTGAAGTAATATGGATTTTAATTATGGAGAGCTTCATAATGGTCAAATTCCTTTACGTTATCATCCTGTATTACAACATGTTAATCGTAAAAGTTCATCATATGCAGTGGGGAAAGAAAATGCAAAGCCATTTAATGTTGAAAAACAGAAGATATGCAACAAACAAAACAGTGATAGGTTGCCTTTACGTGAGCACCCTTTTTTTTCTAACAATGTAGAGAAACAAAAGGAGAAATTCCCAGCATATAAGCAGAAGGTGAGTGATACATTATTCATGTTCTTGAAGTTGGCTTATTAAGTTTTGTCAATCTTCAATTCATTGCACCAGGAATTTACCTTTGTAATGTTTGCTTATGATTAGGTAAGTGTGTTTACATATCATTCTGGTAAGAGGCTTTTAACAACTTGCTATTACTTTAGTTGCTTCCACTTTTAGCCTTTTCCTTACCGTATTATGTACACAAATGTAACTTTTTGAAATCCTTTTATATGTAGTTTCAAAAAGCGATAAGCAAAGTAATCATGGCCAGGAGTTTTATACTCCAATGTCAAGTCTTCACTTTAATTCGGAGTCGAACAGTAATTTAGGTATGCAAATCTACATTGATATCAAACTTCTCAATTTGTTGTGAAATTATCTGCTAATCTAGATTGTTATTACTGTGTTGGCAAATTTCAGATAGGTTTAATCCAGGTTTTAACTATGGGAATAAGCCTTCTAGGACGTCGTTTAAGAGAAAGTTTGTTCAGTCAGATTCTGAACTAAGTCGATTTTTATTTTCAAATGATTTATCATCAACTTGCAATGAACGTATTGATACGGATTACTCACAAATTGGTTAGATTATTTGCACTTACGTATAATCTTGGTTTTATGACAAATATATAGTTTATGGTACATTTACATTTCAGAAATAACTGATTTTACAGAGAGTTCCTATATTCCTGGTTACGATTTGGATGACGATGATATTTTTAGTGACAACGAAACGGATTCTTCCATAGGTAATTGTCCAGTGGTGGATGATTATTGTGTAAAGTCTTTTTTAAAATATTAATTTTAGATATTTGAATACTGTTGTAATGGTTGGCATACTTGCAGATTGCTTTGCTGAGATTGATTTGGACGAGGAAGATGATGTAAATAGTAGGACAGGTATGCTACTATTCTATATTTATGTGTTCAAATGTTAAAATTTAAAAATACATTTTTATTATGTTAACAACATTTCATAGTTCCTGCGGAGTATGCAACACTGGGAGCTCCTTCGGTAAAATGTCAGTTCTGTAAAGCATATATATGGAAGGAAGAAAGAGTAAATAAAAGAACAAGTAAAGGAACTCCTCTATTCTCTATATGTTGCCGAAAAGGAAGTCTTAAGTTACCAAAAACTCCTCCAACTCCGTCTTACCTCTGGCAACTGTATACTGACCCCATTAAAGGTCCTGCATTTCAAAAATGCTCCCGTATGTATAATAGCATGTTTGCTTTCACATCAACCGGTGGTAGTGTTGATCACTCAATAAATAATGGAGGAGGTCCATATGTTTATCGCTTAAATGGTCAAAATCACCATGTATTTGGAGCCTTAATTCCTGATGATGGAGATACTCCTAAGTTCTGTCAACTTTACATTTACGATACTGAGAATGAACTTTCAAATAGAATGCAATGGATTGATCTGAAAGAAGGTGACAAGGTTGATTCCGAAATAGTTGCAGGTTTACTAAATATGTTGGATAAACACAATGAATTGGTGAAAGAGTTTCGTATTGCTCGTGATCGTTTCAAAGATTCTCCTTTTGTTGATCTTAAAATTGTTTTAAAAGTTTGTCGTTCGGAAAGTGGTAGGGAAAATAATGTTGGTCCATCAAATGAAGTTGCTGCAATAATGGTTGGTGATTTTGAAGACCCTTCTCCTTCTCGTGACATTATAATTGAAAGCAAGACAGAGGGTCTGCAGAGAATTACCAATATTCATCCAAAGCTAATGGCATTGCAATATCCATTACTCTTTCCTCGAGGAGAAGATGGATATCATAATGATATTAAGTATGTACAAGGAGCAGAAAATAAAAGGAAGAAACGGCAGAAATGTACTATGATGGACTTCTATTCTTACAAGTTTCAAGTAAGAACAAGTGAAGGTAAATTGTCTTTTGTACAAAGTTTATGATTCATTAGGTTTTGTTGCTATATGTTTAAGCCGTTCTTAAAATTTATAATTATTTCACAGGGATGACTCCGCGTTTAGGTGGTCGGCTTTTTCAACAATATATTGTTGATTCTTTCTCAGCTATTGAACAATCTAGGTTGTGGTGGTTTCGCACTCACCAAACAACCTTGAGAAATGATTTGTATAGTAACATATGTGACTACTTACGGAAGGGTGATGCAGACGCATCTAATATTGGTAAAAGCTTTATCCTTCCGGCAGGTTTTGTTGGTTCAAAGAGATATATGCAACAAAACTTTCAAGATGCTCTTGCTGTTTGCCGACATATTGGGCATCCTGACATTTTTCTTACGATGACATGCAATCCTCTTTGGGATGAAATTACACAGATGTTGAAATTAATTCCCAATGGCATAGCTGTTGATAATCCTGACATTGTTGCTAGAGTTTTTCGATTAAAACTTGACCAACTTTTGGATGACATTCAGAACAAATCTGTTTTTGGTGTGTGCAATGGAGGTAAACGTTCGGAACAACATATTATTTAATGGCAATATAAAATTTATCATATTCTTAAATGGCAATTTACCATGAAGTTTATGTCGCAGTCATGTATGTGGTTGAGTTTCAAAAACGTGGACTTCCCCATGTTCACATGTTGATATGGCTTGATGCTGTTTCTAAGAAGAATTTGATGGAGAACGTAGATGATTTTGTCTCTGCCGAAATTCCAGATCCTACGAAAGATCCTGCTGGGTATGCTGCAGTGAAGTTGTTTATGATACATGGGCCTTGTGGACCTGAATTTCCAAAATCTCCATGCATGAAAGATCATAGATGCTCTAAGCACTTTCCAAAGAAGTATGTGGTCTTCAATATTTTCTTTGATATTAGCTTAATAGTACGAAACATCTCCTAAAATTGTGGTATAAATCTTTATACAACATTTGCAGGTATCGTGCTTCTACTACGTTTGATGAATCTGGATTTCCTCTATACATGCGTCGAAATACGGGTAATACCGTAAAGGTACGCAAGGCTGAGCTTGATAATCAATATGTGGTTCCTTTCAATCGGTATTTGTTGGTGAAGTATCAATGCCACATGAATGTTGAGATTTATTGTCATGCTAGAAGCTTAAAATATTTGTTTAAGTACTGTTTGAAAGGCCATGATCGAGCGACAGTGGAAGTAAGAGGTAAACGAAGAAATACAATGGACAAAAGTGAAGAAGTTGTTGATGAAATTCAAGCTTTTTTTGATGGAAGGTATATATGTGGATCAGAAGCTTCTTATCGTACATTTGGCTTTCATATACATCACCGTTCCATATCTGTTTTGCGTCTTTCTTTTCACCTTCCTGGCAAGAAAAATTGCACATTCAAATCAAATGAATCTTTGAAGAAAGTTACAGAAAGATTAAAGCATAAATCAAGCATGCTTGAAGCATTCTTTGACTTAAATAGAATGGATATTGAAGCACGTCAGTACACTTATGATGAAATTCCTCGGCATTACGTTTGGAATGATACAGCTTCCATATGGACAAAACGCAAGAAAGGATTTCAAATTGGTCGCTTGGTTTATACACATCATAGTGCTGGTGAAGTGTGGTATCTGCGTTTGTTGCTTTCAAAGATTCATGGACCTACTTCTTTCAACTCACTAAAAACATTCAAAGGTGTTGAGTATTTAACATTTCAAGAGGCTTGCAACAAGTATGGTCTACTTGATGATGACGAAGAATGGCATCAGGTTATCAGTGAATCTTCGAAATGTGGCTTTGCTTCTCAAATTCGTCAGTTATTTGTTCACTTAATGGTTAATTGTAATGTTAGTGATCTGAAAGATTTGTGGGTGAAGAATTGGCAAGTAATGTCTGATGATATTCTTTATAATAAACGTCGTTCATTATGTGATGCTCAAATTTCGTTGACAGATGAACAAATTCAGTACCATTCACTTGCTGGTTAGTAATTTCTTGTTTTCAACCTATGTAAATTTCTTCAAATAAACTCATTTTTGTTCTTCTTGTTTTGCAGAAATTGATTATTTGTTGAAGTCACTTGGAAAAAGTTTAAAAGACTTCCCACAGATGCCTCAACCTCCTGCAAGTTATTTGCAAGCATGTATAAACACTTTGATAATGGAAGAAACAAATTATGATATGGAGGAAATGGAAAAACAATACAAGGATCTTCTATCTAAGTGTAACGAAGAACAGTTCAAAGTATATGATGCGGTGTTAAACTCTGTTGAAAGTAATCAAGGTTCTCTTTTCTTTGTTTATGGAAGTGGTGGTTGTGGCAAGACATATCTTTGGAGAACCTTGATTTGCAAGTTAAGATCTTGTGGTAAAATTGTGTTACCTGTTGCTTCATCTGGGATTGCTGCAACTCTTCTTCCAGGAGGTAGGACAGCTCATTCGCGTTTTAAAATGCCTATAGTACTTGACGACTTTTCATTGTGCACTATAGCTCATAACTCTGATGAAGCTGAGCTTATTAGACGTACAAGTCTAATTATATGGGATGAAGCGCCAATGCAACATCGATATGCCTTTGAGTGTTTAGATCGTTCCTTAAGAGACCTAATGAGAAGTGTTGATTCTAAACGTTTTCACATGCCATTTGGGGGCATAACTGTTCTACTTGGTGGCGATTTCAGACAAATTCTTCCAGTCATTCCATATGCTTCTCGTGCTGATATTGTATCTGCTTCAATAACTCGATCAAAATTGTGGTTGGTATCACTACGCCATATATGGGCTATCGGAACATATTTTTCATGGATGTTGCTAGAATATGTTACCTTAGCATGTTACTTTGGACCTAACATAACATTTTATTTTTTATGTTACCTTAGCCACAAACTTGATGTTACCTTAGCTTTAAAGTGTTGGATGTTAGCAACATACATGATATGTTACCTTAGATCATTAATAAATTTAATTTTAATTTTTTTATTAAAAGTTAAATATTTTTTTAAAAATTACGTTTACCTTTAAATTAGTTGACTCTTATAAAAATAAGAGCTTACCTTTAAATTATTAAAAGATAAATATATTAAACTTTTAAGATTTAAAAGTTTATAAATAAGATATTGGATGGTATACAAATCTTATAAATAATAAATTCATACAATTCTAAAATAGGAATTTTAAAAGTAATAAAAATGTAAAATATGAATTAAAAAATAATATTAATATACGAATAATATGAATCTCCCCCAACTTTAATATGAATATTGATATTTTATTCAACATAATTATGAATTTTAAAATTTTATAAACGAATTTAACAAATACAAAATCATGAAATGTAAAAATATAAATTTCTAAAATAATAAATATTAAAATTTGAATAAATAAATTTCTAAATTAATAAAATACATAAAAATAATTAATAAATTTTCTTTTAAATAATTAATAAATGTATCGAATGAAAAAATGATAAAAAAAACACATAGTATCAACTGCAAGCACTGTATTAATTGGAAGAGCGCAATCTTTCCGCCCAAAATTTCACCCAAATTTTCACCAATTCCCTCTCCCTCTTACCTTAATCTCTCATACACCTCTCTGACTCTTTGACTCTAACACCTCTCTCTCTCTCTCTCCCCCAACTTTCAATATCTTGGCTTCGTACCTAATTGATTTTGAGATTTTGGTTTGAGGGTTTCGCTCGAGACTTTGGTCTTCAAAACAGGACTTCTTCAAATTAGGAGTTTTAATATTGAGTTTAATTGATTCTATTTTTTCACTTAAACGTCAACTAATCGATCTCAATCTTTGGTTTTAGGGCTTCTTCAATTTGGGTTTTGCATTTTAGGGCTTTGAATTCAGTGGATTTAGGCTTTTCTTCGGTTTGAGCTTTGAGGTTTGTACTTCGATTTTAAATCTACTCTTCTCCGACAGGTCATCTCTCTCTCTCTCTCTCTCTCTCTCTCTCTCTCTCTCTCTCTCTCTCTCTCTCTCTCTCTCTCTCTCTCTCTCTCTGTTTCTCTCTTAAAGAACTAGTCTCTTCAATCTTTATCAACCTTCTCTGGTAGAAAATATTAGTAGTATGAATAATTATTGTAATAGAGATAATAAGGGTGGTTGCTATTTTCATCCAACAGAAGTTGTTATAGGAGTATGTCATATGTGCTTACATGAAAGGCTAACAGTTTTGGCTTCAAAGCAAACTCATCATAGACAGAGCAGGAGCACTGTTGTAAGAAACCACAGTTTCAGTCATGACCAGAAGCCTCTGGCCAACGTTACTACTTTACGAAAGATCTTTGCTATAGGTTCTTTGCTCAACCGTTTCGAATTTCGAAACCGAAAATCTGATGATCAGGACTTTAGTGATGCATCCTCCAGTCATGAAGGTTGGTCCATTTAGTTTTAATCAAAATCTTTCTACTATCTATATTTTCATTGTATATGATTCCCTTGTGAAGTTCTTGTGTTTCTGCTAGCTCAGGAAATTGGTTTAAAATTACAGATATTTTTTGTTAATGTAGAGTAACAAAATGTGAAATTATGTTGAAACTGTAAATGTAATTGTTCTCTAATAGTTAGAAGGATTAAACATGATCCCTACATTTATAGGGGATCAGGTAAAAACTCAACATTATTTGATACTATATTTAGTTCTTGTCATCAGCTTTTTGGTCATGTTGAAACAAATTATGAATATAGAAATGTACATCATTCACGTCCTATATTACACTCTTACATTTATTACCAAACCAAACATAGCCGGTGTATCCTGCTCGTAGAGCTGGTGAATGGTCTGGTAGAATACGTTTAATCCTATCTTCCTAAATGTGAGTATTCACTTTAAGAGATTACTTTGCATATAAGAATGTGATCAAGTCAAAACAATTTCAAGGTTACAGAAAATTTACAAACTTAAGGCAATAGTTTTTCGAATAAATGTAAAGGAGATAGTATACATGATTCTGATTAGCCAATATAGATTTAGTTACTAATTCCTTATTGAAATTGTTAGATTGATACATTATTAAGATTTTCGGTTGAGAATGCAAATTAGTTATTTAGCAAAAAAAAAAAAGAATGCAAATTAGTGATACTTAATTTAACCATCTCCTGTTTGTAAAGCAACAGGGTAAGAGGCTAAAGATAGTTGACATTTTTTTAATTCACCGTCTCCTTTTCCCTTTCCGGGGTTAAAGATTTTTGGATGAGAATGCAAATTAGTGATACTTAATTTAATCATCTCCTGTTTGTAAAGCATAGTGTAAGTGACATGTATCAGCTATGATGGTATAAGTAGGCACGCGGAGCTTTCTCTAATGAAAAATTAATTATTGAAGAACCAGTTGGGATAGGCAAGGAGTCCATTTAATGTATGAAATTGACAGTTGCAACATAGAAAGCAATTTTGATGAATAGCTGTATATAAGTTACAATTGCTAATTTATGTGCAAATTAAAGGCTTGTCCAGAACCGAAGCAGCAGGCATATAATATCGGATTTTTGGATAAACTAAAGTACATTGTTTATGACAGGACAATAGAATATGTGCATATTTAGCAGATGAAGTAAATACTCTTAACGACTTCTATTCATTAAGCTTTTGACCTTGTGCAGGCCTACGATGGAATTATTGTAGGCGAGCATTCACGAGATACTGATCTTGATGTAAGGAGCACATTTGTTTTTCTCGTATCACTGTGTATTGTCAAGGCGACTGACCTTATGTACTTTCTCAGGTCAATCCAGTAAAGAATAAGGAACTCTCGAATATGAGGTCAGCAAATAAGGATGAGACAGTGAAGCTATCTCCTCCTTGCCTGGTATGTTCTGTTTAGCCACCAGCAAATTTCCTCGATTGCGCTTTTCAATTTTATGTTGTCATATTTAATTTTCTAAATAGTAATTGTCACCAAATTGCACTTGGGTAAGTCGTATGCAATTGTAAAAGCAGATGCATCACAGTGATGCAAGCAACAATGTTGATAACCCATAATATCAAAAGGTTCAGCTAATAAAAATACAAAAGGGTGTCTCATAGTATTTGTAAGACAACTATAAAGCTACATACAAAAACTCAGGAGAATCACACCTCCTCTGTATGTCAAGATATATATTACAATCTTGTGTCTACCTATACAGAAACAGAACCATCCATATTCATCCCTTAGCTTACCAAGCAGTGTATAGGTTAAGACTTTTATCAAAATAAAAGGCAATTAACTTGAACTTGGCATCAGGAGTTCTGTCCGCAGGAAAGAACTGTGAGATGGAACATTTAGCAAAAGATTTTGATCAAATTGTTCATAAACCGGAAAGAATCCAGCGTTAAATAGGTATTATCATGAGGCAAGGCCAATAGGCTTTTTGGACTGAAGCAAGCTTTCTGTATCATGCAGATTTCTTCAAAGACCTGAAACAGATCAAGCAACTGTACAAAGGATAAGAGACGCAATCAAAGAATGGAAATTACGGTGCAATTAATCAACTACACGAAGAGTGGTGAGCAATTGTTTTCAGCTGATTCTCTAACATCTAGAATTTTCTTTTTTCTCATGAGCTTGGAATTATTTCTTCTTTGCACAATATCAAAAATTAAAGGGAAGACAATTGCATCCGCTGGCCTTTTCTGTTGCCTGTTTCCCTGAACATTGTCTCTCCTATAATTAACATATATTGCTCTTCTTTATTTTTATTGCAGACCAAGGCCGGAGATGCCGCCAAGGGTGGAAAAGAAGAAATGAGCATTAGGATTTTTCTTTACCATCTTTTTTGTACTTAGAAACTATTTATTTTTGTCCAATGTGATGATATTAGGGTAATACTTATGACATTGGAAGATTACCATTTTCGGATGAACAGGATATTTATTTTGGGATGCATAATTTGTATGTGCAATTTTTTTCAATTTTTTCTTGAAATGATGTTGCATTAGCTAATGGAAATGTTGATAAATAAAAGCTAATGTAGCAAAAAAAATGTTGCACTAGGTCAAATAATGTTGCCAACAAATGTGGCTACAACAATGGGGGCCCATAGTGGTATCAGAGTGGATCCTAATGTGGGCCCTTGTGGGTCCCACTGTGGGCCCCAATTTTTTTAAAAAAAATCTCTAAGGTAACACATATATTAAGTTGCCGTAGAACTCAATTTTGTTGCTATAGCAAGCTACGGTAACATAAAACTGCATGTTACCTTAGGGATCAAAGATGTTACCTTAGACACCTAAGGCAACATGCTGAGAGCTATCACCAGAAAAATGTTACCTTAGCTACTTCATGGGCCTAAGGTAACATATAATGTACCTGCTGTAACATTTTTTTGGTGTTACAGTAGGCTGTTTATGGTGTAGTGTATGTAGAGTTTTTGTTTTGGTAGAAAATATGCGTCTGAAAAAAAACAACGAAGAAGCTAATATTGAAGCACTTAGGGCATTTGCCAAATGGGTACTTGATATTGGCGACGGGAAAATACTCCGACCATGTAACGCTAAGTCTGCCTGTGATGAATTTGATGTATGGATTCCTTCTCCATTTTGCAATGTCGATGTGTCCAATAACGTGGACAATATGATACTTAGCATTTATCCAAGATTTTTAGAGTATTTCACTTCTCCTTCTTATTTAAGTGAAAGAGCTATTTTGACACCAACAAATCAAACAGTTTCTCATATAAATTCGCTCATCGTTGAGAAAATTCCAGGAGACGCTATATCATACTTTAGTGTTGACAAAGCCGAAGAATTTGGTGGGACTCAATCTGAGCTTCAGTTTGCTTTTCCAGTAGAATATTTAAATTCCATAAATATCCCAGGTTTGCCACATCATGAGTTGAAGTTGAAAGAAGGTGTTGTGGTTTTGCTCATGAGGAATTTAAATCAAACTCTTGGTTTATGCAATGGAACAAGAATGATTGTAAGAAAATGCTTGAAACATTGTGTTCAATGTGAAGTTATATGTGGAAGCTTTGTTGGAACACATCATTTTATCCCTCGAATGGAATGTTGTCCAAGCGACACTAAACTTCCTTTCAAGCTTCTTCGCAAACAAATGCCATTGCAAATATCATATGCTATGACAATCAACAAATCTCAAGGTCAATCGCTTGAGAAGGCAGGTGTTTACTTACCAAACTCCGTTTTTACTCATGGCCAGTTTTATGTAGCCATTAGTAGAGTTACTTCACTTGAAGGCTTGAAGGTTTTTATTGATGACGAAAACGGTTGTAGCACCAATATCACTAAGAATGTTGTGTATCAGGAGGTATTTTACAATGTACCTTCTGTGTAAGTTTTTTCAAATGTTAAAGTTGCTATAAGGTGTTAACAGAATACAATTATTTGTAATTACATATATGAAGCAAAGAAAGCAATACACAACATCACAGAATCTACATACATCAACCCAGAAAGCAATACACAATATCACAGAATCTACAACCAAATATATAACTAAATGTGACCTATGAAATCATGCAAGCATACACGAAGACTGGCCCTCTGTTCAACAATATGCTCTGCCTCCTTCTTTAGATCAACAAGTTTCCCACGCATTTTTGTACTGAATTCCTCAAGATCCGTCATCATAGTATTAATGTTTTCCACAAAAGTAGATGTGTAGTTATTCAAAGAACAGGTTGTATCATCGATAAACTTCTTAGTATTAGTAGAATAGGAAGGAGGAAGTTCGGTTTTCTGTGTAGATGTTTGCCCAATAGTAGAGAGGTTTCCACCATTCAACAGCCCAATCAATTCTCTAAAGAAAAGTTAGTTTTTTTGGTCAGTATAAACATGATGAACCATACATATTATGAAAATTATAAGTACATAAAATCTTTACCCATATTTTTCGTCAAGGCCAAGTGATTGTGCAAATATCTCTGAATGTCTGTCCTCGATGCTTTTGAAGAAAGACCTAAAGTCTTCAATTGCTGCTTGGACTTCAGAATCATTTTCCATAGATTTGACTGATAAATTGTGTAATTCATTTACCAAACTGTCTTTAATTTGAGAACATCATTTCCTCTTAGCCGAACGAGAAGCCATTTGCGTTTATATAAAAGAAACAGTCAACAATGTAGCGGAATGAAATCAATCAAAACTCTTATATACAGAAATAACTAACAAATCAGTTACATGATACGGTTTCGTTTCGTTTTTAACAATCTAACTGCAACATACAACTGATCATGTTTGAATTTCATTACATTGAGTCATGCACTTATGCAGTTACATTTTCAAATTTATTAATTATTTATAGAAAAGAAATTATGAATTTGGGATAAAATATCTTCATCAATAAATTCAAATCAAAAATTACATAATTTGTTACACATTTCAAACGTTGTCATTGTTCGATAGATAAATTAATATGTTCTATTATGGGAATCGAAACGTAGACCTCTACATATTATCATTTTTACTATAGTATATAGTACAAAGTGATAACCAAAAAATGATAAACGAAACTACAAATTATACCTCCTTTGAATTATTATAGTATATAGTACAAATTATACCCGCTTCAAATTATTATAGTATATAGATAGTATATATAGTATAGATATATAGTATAGATACCGTATATTAGAAAAGCAAATAAATTTGAAATAAACTACATTTAATAGTATTACTTAGTACAATAAATTAAGAAAGGCTATATAGAGTACTCCGCCATTTGTAAATATGTTTCATGTTTCCTTTGGACACTTTTGCAAACGCACACTTTTATTTTTTTAAAACTTCAATTCCGTATAATTAATAAATTTAAAAACGTCACTGTATTAAAGTTCTCATAAAATGTCACTTATGCCTATATTTGCTCTTACAGATTATCCGTAAATAACTAATTTGTCACTTTATGAATAGTCTCGAAATTTTTAATGATAAACACAATACGAGATCGGTACTAAACTTGCACGTATACGTATAGCTACCTGGCAAATGAGATAAATTGCTTATGACAGCATTCTTCTGTTACAATAAAAATATCTAAATAGCCATAATCTCTAGCTATGTTGTTACCATAAGAGCATCTCCAATGGGGTTGGCTAAAGTGATTGACTATAATAATATAAAATAATGATTGGCTATAATTTGCTGAATCTGTAAGGTGTTGTGTTCCAACGGAATTGGCTATAATGGTTGGCTATATTTTGAAAATAATGTATTATAATTTCAAACAATACTTTTTAATAAAATTTAAATGTTAATAATAATATTACTACTACTTGATCCTAAATTTTGGTCATACATATTTAGAAATTTAAATTAAAAATTTATTAAAATTTAATATATTAGTATATTAATATCAACCACAATACAACATATGTCACTTTTTTAATATATGTTTATAAATTATACCAAGCCTCTCCCCGTGTTTACCCACACCTACGTGAAAAATTAGGACAAAACAAATTAAATGAAAATACGTGCATTAGCTTGCAAATAAATACAGAGAGGAGAAGCACGGACACAAGGAGAGAAAAAAAAAAGCAAAAAAAAGCGTGAGAAGTGATGTGGCAATCCTTACAGATCTGTAGCCATTCAACAAATATGGCCAAGCAAATGCGAGTGGCTATATTTATTGCTAAAGGTAACCAACGGTTGGAGAGGTACAAATGTGGGACGTTGGCTATAATGCCACTATTCACATGCCAGGTGTAGTTTTTTAGCTAACAGTTATCGAGGGTTGGAGATGCTCTAAGTTGATTTAGCCAATTCATACCAATTTATAACTCATAAATTCAAAAAGTGATATTGTATTCTTCCATTTACTTCCATTAATGTGTGCCGTCAGTATACTTTGATACTTATCCCACAAGTACCTATGGCTCTAGCACCATTCGTATCACTACAAATCAAGCAGCATGCGCAGACACACTGCATTGTCATTGAAGTAGAACATTAAATGAAGTCCTTTACGAACTAACCTGATTGATGATGCCTACTTTTTTCTACCATAATAGTTCCACTACCAGTTACAAGTACTCCCAAAGTTACATCAATTTACATGTAATATCCAAGCTGCATGTATATTCTAATTTGTTACGTAGTTCATATATTTACACTATAAACCAACTACACTTTTCCTAAAATTATTGCTCCAGTCCACTTACTCTACCAACATAATAATTATTATTATTAATAATTTCGTGGAAATTTACTTCCACAATCCTATAAAGAACTTTTAGTCTCTCCTTTTTTGTAACCCAACAACTCAACTTTCAGAATCATGTACCCAAACAACATGAGCTTCAATCTTTACGATCCTATTACGAGCCTCAATGGTACCAAGATCAAGTGGAATCTTAGAGTCAGAGCTCAGGCTATATGGAAAGGAATAACTCGTGAAACTAATGAATTTCGTGGCATAAACTTGATACTGGTTGATGATTCCGTAAGATCTCCTCATATCTAAAATAAATTTCATGTTTTTTAAACTTTGAGTAGTCGTTTGAGTTTACATAATTTGTTGATGTAGAGTTGTCGCATACACGCATTTATCAATGCAAAATTTTCTTACCTGTTTGATAACAAGCTTGAAGAAGGTCAGATCTACAACATATCCAACTTCGTCGTCCAAGATTACACTGGTGTTGAGTTTCATCGATGTGTCAGATACGACAAACATATTTATTTCGCTGAGTATACAAAGGTTGTAAAAGGTTCAGAACTTGGTCTGGAAATACCTCCTTGTCCATTTGATTTCTTCAATCTTGTGGATCTTCAAAATATGGAAGCTGACAAACGATTCTTATGCGGTAAAAATAGTTCTTAGCCATATAATTAAGCATACATTTTTCTTTAAAGTGTGTTATGTAAATCATGAACTGATATCTTACTTTTTACAAATGCGAGATGTTGTGGGAATTATAAAAGAAAACACAGCAATCAGAGATTATGTCAATGAGAATCAGCAACAAAAAAAACAGAAAAATTTTACAATCACTGATGGCAGGTTGGAAAAATTCTCTATTTGGACATATGTACATTAGTATCAACTTGGAAACGCATTTACTCATCTATAAATACTACTAAAAAACATTCTTTAGCAGCTCCACTGTTAAAGTTACTTTTTTTGATGACTGCGCTCAATCCTTGGAAGATGCTCTGCAGAAACAAGCTTCTGAAGATATTATAATAATAATATCGAGTGCCAAAATTGGGAATTTTCAAGGTAACTCATATCCAAATTTTCTGTATTTTGAGCCATATCCAGTACATAATTTATTCACTGATCTTAGCTAAATTTGTCTTATCAATTTGTAAATTAGGTGATTTGACCTTAACAAATTATCCGGCAACAAGATTTTATCTCAACTATAATCACAATGTTGTCAACAAACTAAGAATTGGGTATAATTTCAAGTACCTCCTCAAATATTTTACATTGTTATTAGTGTGTATGCAGATTTCATATCCATTACATGTACATAACAATATCTTTTACAAAAGGTCAAAAGTTCCAGGATTCTTCAAAGATATTACCCTCAAGGAAATTGTCAATGGTGAAATGAAAACGGTGAAAGAAATTAAGCAGCTAAATTCTGAATATGTTGACGTAAGCAACAGACAAATTGCTCATTTCCTTTATAAAAAGTGTCATATGTTGGAAACATCTTCTAACTTCCTACTATTGAACAATGTTGTAGAGACATGTTCTTTGTCGACTAACTGTGAAAAAAGTGGAAGATCAGCTACAATGGTACGATAGTTTCTGCCGAAATTGCGATGTTATAATAAATCTTCAAGATGGAAGATATAAATGTAGCAAATGTGGACGACATTACACTTTGCCACCGCGAAGGTTAAATCGTACTTAACTCAATATCTATAAACTATTGACTAATGTAAAAAATTGAAACAAATGAAAGTGTCTTCTTCTATTAGATTCCGAATTGCTGCTTTATGTTCAGATTCCACTGGTGGCCTACCAATCATTCTTGGAGATCTTGAAGTTCGGAAATTAACAGGAAAAACTGTGTTTGACGTTGAACTCGATCTGGTTGAGGTTTGTATATTTCACATTATGATACAATTTATTTTCAATTTGTTTAAATTGTGCCGCAAAGAAATTTACACATGCTTCATGTTATAGGGACAAGACGAACTCCAATTCCCGCCTATGCTTAAATCCTTTGTCAACAACGAATACTATATCACATTGAAAATCACAGCTGATAATGTGAACCAAAAAATAGATGTTTATGAAGCATGTGACATTTCTGTTCAACCTGCTGAGTATTTTACAACTAACACAACTCTGAACGAGCAATCGTTTGAAGCAGAGGATGACGGAACACTGACGGTAATGCCAATTTTATTAACTAATAAGTATGAAGTATGAGAAATTGTAAACAACATCTAACGAATTGTTACTTGTTACAAAGGAAAACACACCTGCTATAACACAAAAACAGAAAACCAAACTTGATACAGTCCGAAGAACTGGGAAAGGTAGGATCAGGAAAACTCCAGAGAAGTATCGCAAGCAAGATGAAGAGTTCTTTGGCAAACCTTTCATTACTCCCAAAACTACAAAGGTATCCTATTGCATGTATTCCATTCAATTTTCTACCGGTTTTTGTATACATTTTTCTGCATGTTTCAAATTTCAACTTGTGCAATACAGACGAAACCGCATGCTAACATTCCAAACAAAGTTAAGACACCGAAAACAGGAAACTCTACCACAAACAAGGCCATGATCCAAGCAACAAACGATGAAGATATTTCAGACGAGCACCTTTCTCTGAAACAGCTGCGAAACAAAAAGAAAAAATAGGTAACAGATTCCCATTTTTTTTACAATTTCTCATTGTTCAGTCAATATAAAATAATAATGACAAATTTTTTTCCAACACAGATAAATGACATGTCACTAAAATCAAGTCATCATAATCTCGCATAAAGACTTGATTGTGTTCAGCATTTTGTACTATATTTTGTGCGACTTATTTGGAACCATCTTGGGTCTTCAGTTACAAAACTGCAGACATTTTGTAGTGAATTTTGTGTTGAACTAATATTCCATATGATTTTGTACTATTTCCATTTGGATACCAATTTCCTTTTATGTTTACATTTCCACTTTATATCAAATACTGGTCTAACTAATAAACTTCGAACAGTGAAACAAGCAACTACTACTAATGCAAGTTGTAAAGTGGACATCCAATCAAATCAAATCAGTAAATCATGTTTCCCTACTTCAAAGACATCAACTTTTATTAACTCTTTACTTCACACCTAACTACTCCTACATAAGTGTTTTTCTAATATTCAATTTTCTATTTGCCTTATTTACCTTCATATACAACTATAACTCTTCTACATTCTTTCATCATACAAAATGTCTTCACACAACTTCCACCATCTAAGAGATTTGAACCCAGCAAGCTACAATTGGAATGTAAAAGTTAGAGTAATAAGATCATGGAGAGGGATTTCAAAGACTGGAGAAGCCTTCAAAGGGTTGAACATTTTATTGCTTGATGAGAAGGTATGGCAATATGAAATCGTTACTTGCTTAAGCTATTTCATAAATAAGTGATTCAATGAAACGTAACTTATATTTCAGAGTGATAGGATCCACGCCTTTATTCCTGGGAATTTAATTGAAAATCATGAGGAAAAGTTGAATGAGGGTAACATTTGTACAATTGCCAATTTCTCTGTCAAAGATTACAGAAGTGATGAGAAGTTTCGATGTGTCAATGCCGAAAGGCAAATACTTTTCACCACCTACACAGAAGTTCGTAAACTTGATGTAGATGATAAATTAATTCCAAAGAATATGTTTGACTTCTACGATCTAAGCGATTTGATGGACATAGCAAATGAAAACGTTTTTCTCACGGGTAAATTTTAATGGATTTTACAATTATTTCGGCTTATCTAAAACCAATAACTACATATATTATAAAACTTCATTCTTTTCGATCCAACATTCAGATGTTATTGGAGTCATACAGAGAGATATGCCTCTATCAAATTTGATTAACAGATTGGGCCAGGCACAAACTCAGATAAAATTCACTATAGTTGACGGAAGGTAAATATGTTAACAATTTTTTGTGTAGTCTATTACGGAAAGATGAGAATTGCTTTTATACGAAATATTTGTTGGTGTGCTGTTTCTGTACCGATCTTCAGTAAATGTCACATTTTGGGATTCGCTTGCAGAGGAGTTTGCATATGCCAAAAGCCATGCCGAAGAGCATCCTTGCATTATTATTATAGCAAGTGCCAAAATCACATCTTGGAAAGGATCTCACCAGAGCATTCCACAAGTAGAGATTTCGAATGCAACAGCTACCAAATTTTATCTCAACTATGATCATCCACATGTGTATCATCTAAGGAAAATGTAAAATCCACTTTGTTTCATTATTCAACAAATTTGTTGTAAACATATCAATTTTATTCTCGCAAAACAATTAACATTTTCTCCCGCAATAGGATACCAACAAAACTTTTCTCAAGCTACGACTTCTCAAGCCAGATACCTCCAAAAATTCATCATGTTACGATTGCTGAAATTAAACATGCACCAATTCAATATCTAGAGGTAATATTTTGCTCCAAACTTTTTCTTTCTTCCAAATATTTGTTCTAAAGACTTATATTCTCTAATCATAGTTAACTTCATGGAATGTCAATCTAGGAACAAGTCATCTGTTCAGGAAAGATAAAAACTGTCTTCCAGAATGACCAATGGTACACATTTCACTGCCCCTCATGCTACAAAGAAATCAAAATTAACGGTGGGAATTTAAAATGCTACAGATGCAACAACCGCAATGTACCTCATCCTTACAAAAAGTTAGAACATTCAATCACTCTCATCATATCATAATATTCAATATTGTATAATAGTAACTTAGAACATAACTTTCATACTAATATCAGGTGGCGGATATACGTCCAGTTAGAGGACCATTCAGGCAGCATCGATGTTGTCCTGTCAGATCGTGAAGTTAGGAGTTTGATTCCAGTGAATGCTTCAGACTTTGAAGTACAGGTACTTCTACTTTGAACTTAAGATTCTTACTACATTTCAAAAACATAATTGATATTTGTACAAATTTCTAAATAGAGTAATGGAGGTTGCCCTGATATTATTCAATCTCTGAACGAAAAATATGTAACTATGCTGTTGGAGATCAAACCGGCTAACACTGGAAATGATGAATCATCCTACTCTGCATTGGCCATATGTGATGATACCAGCAATCAGACTATAATAACAGATCCTATGCAAGATTCAATGACGCAGGTAGAAAATATTATCATGCATCAATTTGTTCTTTATAGTCCCTAAAATTTTATTCATATTCAATGTACATACTTCAGGCTTCAACTTCTTCAATCCATTTGGATGATTTCTCTCAATTGAACGTTCAAAGTGTGGAAGTAAAGAAGAAAGGGAAGAAGATTTACAAGAACAAGCAGAAGTGAAAAGCTTCATTAGTTGTCCTACCAAATCAAATATGTTGGTGGTTAAAACATTTAAATATCATGTGTTTGTTGTTAAACAAAATTAAGACTTTTGTTGCGATCTTATGAAAAAGTAATTTTCTTCATCATTTTCACATATTTTCATTCATCGCAAAATAATTTTATCGCATTCAAAATTAAACGTAACCAGAATATATTTTAGAACACCAAGTTTATATTTTTTCCTTGCAACAAATATGATTGTCCTTTACAAAATAAATCGAAACACACAATCTTGCCTAACAGAAAATATTCAATCCAATAATTGATAAGGAAACTACTTATCCGTCGCACTTCACGGTAAGTAAATATACATTCCTACAAATCCAATGGTGTATAATCTAAAACAACTATTTTCATATTATGTATGCTAATTTTTTTAGCAAGTATCCAAGCCTATATACACACTACAACGTGCTCTTTACAGTATTTCCAATCACATCAGTTTGACCAATACAGTTCACAACTAATAAACCTCCAATATGAAGTATGCAAGTTCGATAATTCACTTTATTTTCTACAGCTGCTAAACAGAAATAAAATGAATAGAACACAGTTAATATCTCTCACTGAGCTTCAAGCCACACCACAAATCAACTGCAAAATCAAAATTTCAATATCAAGAAAATGGAAAGACTACATTACCTCTAATGGAAGAGATCATGGCTTCAATATCATTGTCGTGGACGAACAGGTAACAACTTTTGATTCCTGTACTATATTTATCCAAATTGCAAGCTCACATGAATATCGAATTTACTTATTTGTTGCTGATTATCTAAGTGTTTCCCAGGATAATCGTATGCACGCTTGGATCCCCTTCCAGTTAGTAGATCGTTACAATCATTTGTTATTGGAGGGCCACTCTTATGAAATATCGAATTTTCATGTGACTAATTTCCTTGGCAAGTATAAATGCTTGAAACATGAGATGCATATACAATTTTCAGATCGAACCAAAGTGGTAGAAGTACCTCCACTATATTACATTACTCTTGAAGAGGTATTTAAATTTACAGACCTTGCAAGTATAGATGAAGCGAACTTCCAAGACTCATACTGTATTGGTAAACAATTCTTACTCTTGACGAGGTATTTGAATTATTTCTAAGCTGTCATTAATCCATAATCTGCTCTCTGTTAGATGTGGTTGGAGTTGTTATATCGCGGCAATGTGTGAGATCAATTACTAACAGAGATAACGAAGCACAAACCTATCTAGACTTCGTTATTACGGACACAATGTAAGCATTGCCCAAAATATAACATTATTTCCAGTTATCTATTCTACCAATATTTGTGATTCAAGATTGATAATTTTGGAAAACAAATTATCCTTAATGCAGCACAAACGTCAATGTTAAATTCTGGGAAGACTGTGCTATATCATGTAGTAGTGCGTTGAATTACGCAGCGTTGCAATTAGTCCAACCAATTGTGATTATCATTTCTAGCTGCAAAATTATTCTTTATCAGCACACAGGTGAAACAACTTTATATGATGCACCATCAACAAGGTTCTTCATCAATCACAACAATCCTAAAGTTCAACAGCTATGTTATAGGTATTGTTTTGGATACAAATTCATAGTACAGTTGTGCAAATCACAGTACTCATGTTTTGGTTAATTTTCTAGGTTTCTTCAAATCAAAGGACCAAATGCTTTCTGAGAAGACCTTCAAACGATGCGACACAGAGTGCTAGACACAAAATCCTTTGGTTTCAATCTAAATATCTGTAATTTGTGATCTCTGCACTACTTTAAAAAGGCTTTTCTATTTTTCTATTTGGTATGATGTACAGTTTTTTTGAAACATAATGTCATAATAAGCGATTTTCCTAAGGCGGCATCTTTAGAGTATATCCAAATAATAAAACATGTCTTCTACGAATCTCTCAACTCAATTTCAACCAATCAAACACAGAATATACGAAAGAAAAAGTCTACAAAATCATTTTACTACAATACCAAAGAAGTTTAAATTTCACACATAAATCCACATAACATTACAACAAACATAATAAATAAAACAAATTTAGAGCTTAAGGAACTTTCTTATAGACCTCAACGTTGAACCTTCGATGACTTTTGCCTCTTTTGAAAACACAGAAATCGCCATTACGTAGATGTAAATCTCTCCTGAAATCACACCATCCTCCGTGTATTTCTACCCGATTATCTCTTTTCTTCACTTCAAGGCACCACTGCCGACTTCCATGAGAAACTTTGATACGATCATACATGTTCCATTTCTGACATAATTTGTGAAACTTAACAAGAATGTACTACAAATACAAAAAAATGACAAATATTATTAGCTGTTCAAAATGTAACGTTGAAAACATACATAACAACTTAAACAACTACTTACAACACCATAGCAATATTGCAGAGTGTGAGAAGGTTTAATTTCAATTTCAAAAAAATCCAATCTGTTCCCTGGAAAATCAAAAAATTACTCTCAAAGAACATAAAATGGCAATAACGTAGTCAACATTTGAAAACACCAACGTCAGAGAGACACAAACCTAAGTACAGAGATTCGTCATTGATAGCTTTCTCCACACAACTACCACTAAAAGCAGATACATCAAAAACACCATCCCCATAATATGTGAACAATAGGATGTCCAAAACAGACATTGAAAGAAGTCTAAAAACTTGCTGCAATCCAACAATCCCTTTACTAACGTTATCAAAATAACCTTCAACCACTGTACCATTCCTTAGACAAAATAGCAACTGCCTTGGAATTTGATCACCAAACCTCTCAAGAAATTCAGCAGGACATGCCTTCAAAAAGGTAGAAAAATAATTTTTACATAATGGAATTATAAGCACTTGAATACCTTACATTCAAGATTCTGGAATTATAAGCACTTGTAATAAGAATATGATTAACTAACCACTATTCCCCAGCTAGCAGAAAAAGAAAGCAAAATCTTCACAAATTTACAACCACCATCATCTAATATAGCTGCACATATTAAGTAGTTTTTCCAGTCAAAAAATCTAAACGATTAAACATAGATAACATCTTCTAAAATTTATATACTGCTTACGTGCTTCCAACTCTGTTGATGTGGCAATACTAATTGCATGAGCCCAAAAATTGTCTCCTCCATTGTATTGAAAAGCAATGCTCAAACCATTGCTACAATCGAAATGGTCAAAGAATTGATGCATTCCTACAAATTGATCTAATTCATAACCAACTTGCACCTCTTCTCCGTTTCTCAACACTAAAGTAACTTTTGGGGGAATAAATTCTCTATACTTCTCGCAAAAAGCAACTGGCAAATTCTACAACCAAGAAAAAAAATTGAAATAACATTCAATAGACAGCAAAAAAGACATTATGTACTCAGTGCCTAGAACAAATTTTCTCATACCATGGTAGTAATTCGAGTTTTCTCCGCGATCAAGAACTTCATAAACTTTGCTGGGAAACTAATATTTTCTTCCATCTATGCAACATACTGTCACACAGTTTAGGATTTCATAGTTGACAATATCTATTACGGTTTCAAAAAATTTTCAACAGTTTTACAACCAAATAAAACAAACAAAGTATCATAATAGCCAAGAACAGAAAACCATGATAAAGTTTCATTAATTACATCAAATAACCTACATATAGAAATGTAGAGACTCACAAAATATAGATCGCCAGGAACAACAGCTCTAATCAAAAACAGCCAAACAGCGAAGCACACTCACAACTGGAAAAGCAGATGCACTACCAAAAGAAGAAAAATCTAGGTTGCAGTTGAAACAACATTTAATAACGATGACCTCAGTTACATCACGTGCTACACCAAACCAATTGGCCCATTTCGTACTTACGTTCACAAAAAAAAATTACAATAATGTTACAGTTTATTATTTCTTATACTTTTTTCCTCACAATGATACACCGCATCCTTTGTTGTAATTTTCGTTAAACTTTTTAAAAATAATATAACGCTTTATTATTTCTTATAATTTTTGCATAACCGTTCAACACCACATCCTTCGTTGTAAATTTTGATAATTAATATCAACCACTTGATCTACCGATTTCAAATTATTCGGGTATCGGTAATTCATATACAATACTATTTCAACTATTAAACAACTATTATAGTAATATTCAATATATTATTCTAATATGTTATTAAAATTTTAATTGTAATACATTTAATCATATTCCAGTTAAAATACTTAAAACATATCTACCATCCTCATTATTGTTCACGTTTATACAAGCACATAAAGACAAATAGGAAGTACTTCCAAACGTCTCCCACCAACGATTCTTCAAGGGATGATGCGATGCACTCACACCCACAAATATTTGTGAATTCTTCAGCGAAATTGCAAATCAATTGATAAACTGATGTTCTTTCCAATAGTGCAATATAATTGCACACTGCGTTGAAAGAAGACAGAAACAACTTCAAACAACTTGCAAAGCAAGTGAACAACACCTTGCAATCAACTAAAGTTACCCATCAGAACTCATTTTTTTTGATTAATATATATTTGTTTTCAATTTCATATTTTTGCGTTTGTATTATGAAACTATGCTTCTGGATCGATGGTATCCTTTTAATTATGAGCTTCTATTTCAATTCATCATAACCTAATCTATGGCTTCTTCAAATTAAATTTAGGTCTTTACATCACATAGATTTTATATGTTTTTAAACCTTTGTTTAGTAAATAGCCATTTGTGCATACACCGCTAATAGCCATGAATATAACAACCAACAACTATGGCCAGAAAAACTTATTTAGACATGACTGCTACCCACCCTGTCTTCAAATGGTATATTTTGCTTCTCGATTAAACTTTCTTAGTCGATAACTAAAGAAGATATTATGCAACATAAAATATTAAAAACCACGAAAAAATTAACTCTACACAAAACTTCTTCATTCATATTATCAACTATAATTGTTCAGCAACTGAATAAAAAAAAAGGCTGCGGCAGCGGGCACAATCCTAGTTCTGTATATATGTGATTGTGCGTTGAGATCAGTGTTAGGAATCTGCCCGATTCCCGGTGAATGCGGAAGCGATTTGGTAAATATGTGTGCTTAGATCCCACAAATATACGTGATAGTAATAAAGCAACAAACCAACAATACAGTAAAAGAGACAAGAGATTTAACGTGGTTCGGCTCGGCCTACATCCACAAGAGTAACAACTTCACACTAGATAAAAGAGATTACAATATCCGGATATCCGGCCCCTGAATTTTATACACAAATTCAGCCCTACGATACCTATTATGTATATCCCCAACTCACTGAAGTGTTTATCTCAAAACCTCCCCTATCACTGTTTCCCGACAACCTTTCCTTCTCTCCCTCTCCCAACACGGACAGTGCCACACAACCTGATAGAAAGACCTCTGCAGCGGGACCACCTCTGATGGCTGCAGTCAGACCCAAGTACCCTAAGGAATAGTTTAGGCACGATGACCTTCTATCCCGACACTTCCTGAAAGCGGGCTAAACCGGCTTTCCTACTAGACGGACTATCTAGCAGCTAATGAGAGAAGAGAGAAAAGTGAGAGGTGTATTAACTAATGTAGGGGAGAGGGGTATTTATAGGATGGGGTTTGTAGTAGGTGAGGGATTGGTGGTAGGTGTAGTTGGTGAAGTTTGGCAAGAATATGGATGGCTACCTAACAATATCATTACGGCTGCTTAACAATCTCCCCCTCTTTCCAAACTTACAGCTCTTCACTTGCACTCCATACCTGCGCCCTGTTGGCACAACTCCAACTTTTCCGCGATCCGTATCATTCCCTACGACAAAACTCCCCCCGAGTCCAAGACTCCAAACTATACCCTAGTTTGCACATTCATTCTCGAATGCCCACTTGCTATACGCACAAGTGTACCATTGACCTCTATTTATCCAACTACATACATGTGAAGCAATCTGTTGTATACACACATACTCACTTGATTCACGTCGGCCAATCCTATATGTAGTCCATCACACACGCAAGTGTGACCATCACACACACAAGTGTAGAATTAAAACTTTTCTTATTGTGGTTAAAGAGCACTAATGAATGGTGGTTTCAAAGAACAATGATTGTAATGAATGGATATTGCTTTGGACAATAATCCTGATGCATTGGTATATTGTCAGAATAGAGTAATTCGATGGTTGAGGACCTAGATAAGAATAATCTACCATCCAGGAAGAAGCTAATGGATCCTTGAAGAGAAATGAGTACGTGCATAGTGTTTCCCATACGTGCATAGTGTTTCCCGTACGTGCATAGTATTTCCCATACGTGCATAGTGTTTCCCATACGTGCATAGTGTTTCCCGTACGTGCATAGTATTTCCCATACGTGCATAGTGTTTCCCGTACATGCATAGTGTTTCCTGTATGTGAATAGTAATTCGGTGGATGAATAGTGGATTTTGTAAGTTGGAAAACTTTTCACGCCACCCTATGTACGGGACGTGATATGGATGTTTCGAAGTCATATTAGTAATACGCGGAGGAAATAAGTGAATGCAGAGACGATCATAATTCAGAAATTCCAAATTCTTTTTCGGTATAATATTTGACCGGATAGTGGATTATATATTATTATAATCCAAGAATTGAGATATTAACTTTGAGGATTTGATATTTTGGAATTTTATTATATTTGATTTTAGAAATTAGAACGAAAACCACTGAGACAGTGAATCAAGTGTTCTAGAAACCGCTGAAACTTTACAATGAGATTAAGCAATTAAGCGAACGAATCAGGGATTAAGGATCAAGATTGTGACAAGATTAAATATCCTATATGATCATCAAGAGAATTATATCGAGTGGATTAAATTACTTAATCAAGGATTAAATCAAAACAATTTAGGAGTTAAGTGATTTAAATCACTTAAATCAAACAAGAAACAAAACAAATATCTACCAAGCTTCTCCAAGACTCTTTGCACAAGCCCCAAGGTGAGCCACCAGCCACACACATCCAATAATATCTAGATATTATGATCAAAAGGGTGAAGAAAGGAAAAAAGCAAGCAAAAACACATTTCTCCAAAAACTGCCCAGCAGAACCAAGCTTAAGAAAAAATTTCATATCTCCATTTCTATCCATGATAAAATCACCAAATTTTAACCATAGCTTCTCTACTCCATGGGAAAGATTCGTTCCAAATTTCATGGAAATCCAAGTAGTATAGCCTAGTCAAATCCATGCTTAAAGTTGGAGGACCAAAACTGTCCAGGTTCTGATCAGAAGAAAGATGGGGCTCAAAACCCTAGCTCCCATGGTTGGATTCTTGTGTTCTATAGCTCAAAAGAAAGCCCTTGAAGAGTAGAAGGTGTGGTAAAAATTTTAGAACCAAACTCTTAGTTTTTGATTTTATATGATTTTTACAAGATTGACGATGAATAATGGATCTTAGAAACTAATTTTGTTTTCATGATTTCTTTGGATGATCTAAGGTTTGATTAAGCTAGACAAGGACCATACCAAGCTTATTAAGGTTATATCATACTCCAAGGAAGGTATATCTCTTGAAACCCTAGCATTTGATTTGAGATTTATGAATGTTTTTGATGGATTTAGCTTGGTATGATTATAGTGATAATTATAAGCATGATTATGTAATTATTTATATGATTTAAGATGCATGATGATTTTGATGCTAAGATCAGTAGCTTCTGGACTTGTGAGATGATTATTATGTGTATAAGTTGTATTGATGCCGGTGTGGCTTGGGTTGTTGATTGCGATTTTTGGAACGTTCGTATTATAGCCGTTATAATGCCGAAATTTCGTTAATCATTGAAAACCGTGCATCACAGTAGGTCTAATTGCTGAAACTGGACAAGTATCTAACATGCCCTTGTAGATCTTGAGTCGTAGATCATTTTGGAAAAAGAATCGAATCAAACAGACTTACGGTTTAGGATTTATGACCGATTTAATAAAAGTAGTTCGAATCCTTAAACGAAAGTTCGTAACTGAAATTGAACCCTCGTAAAATGTGTCAAGTCATGACGAATCTTGGTAAATAAATACTAGAGGTAAAAATAAAGGTGTGAAAGAAAACCGTATGTCAAAAGGATCGTTTTTCGATTTATTAAAAATATTTGAGTCGAGGTTAAACGCGAACGAACCCCTGAAAGACGACTCTATTATAACTTTGGTAAAACACTTAGAAAACGGGCGATAAAACTCGGAGTATAATATTGGTTCGTAACGATCGACTTTAGAACTTGTATGACTTAAGTATGTCCCAAGTGTAAGTACAGTGACATGTCGTATTAACGAACGAACGTCGGGTCGGATCAATGATAAAAGGAATCCACAAAAAGGGGTATAACGAGATAACTCGAGAAAGTGTTTTGATTTAAGTATAACTTAACTTTTAAGATGTTAAGTGAGTAATCCCGAATGCCTTGGCTATTTATAGATCACCAAGCTGACCCGGGACCCGCTACCACTACCCCTTACCGTACTCGACTACCAGGCAAGTTTCAATTCCCTTCTTTTAGGCTGTTGTTGTGATTGAATATATATATATATATATATATATATATATATATATATATATATATATATATATATATATATATATATGTTTCCTGTTATACATATGCCATAGCATGCATGCCTACTTTCAAGTTATATCGTTATGCTTGTTCCCTGATTGTTTATTGACTTATAAATTAGATAACTAACGTATCAATTATAAGCCGGTTACTGTAAGACCCTCATAGAAGGGGGTATACATCTTATTCGTCAAATATAGACCGGGAGTCAATATTTCTTGATATATCGAGATTACCTCGGAGGAAAATATCTAAGTAAATATTTTCCATTATTCGGGCGACGAATATTATTTGAATATTCGTTCGAGATTATTTATTTAACGATCCTTACTTCAAATAATTATTTGAACGTAACTATTCGACGAATAATATTTTTTTTATATTCATTCAGAGTCGAATTATTTATCGATTATTACTTCGAATATTCTTCTAAAGGTTGGACTACTAAATGAATATGATTTGGATATTCATTTAGAATATTATTCATTAAATGAATATTACTTTTGAATATTCATTTAAGATAGTAATTACCTGATGAATATTATTTTAATGTTCATCTGAAGCTTGATTTATTTATCGAGTCTTATCTCGAATATTTCTTTAAAGCTTGGATTACTAAATGAATATCACTTGATATTCATTTAGAATATTATTCATTAAATGAATATTACTTTTTCAATATTCATTTAAATTCCTAATTAATTATGAATATTATTTTGAATATTCATCCAGGGTTCCATTTAATCATCGAATATTATTTTAAATATTTTAAATATTCCTTTCAGGTCTTATTAATTAATGAATATTATTTGGAATATTCATTTGAATATTTAATTATGCAATAAATATATGCAATAAATATTCTCTCGATATTTCTTCAAGGACTATTTGAGAAATACTCTGATTAAAGATATTCTTTCATATTCCTAAATATTCTGTAAAATATTTTAATTCAATAAATATTCTCTGAATATTTTTTCCCTACTTAGAATAACCTAAATAAGTTTATCTTCTTCGATTATTACGGAAAATATTTCGGAGTCATATTATTATTAATCTTATATCAAGAAAGGTTCTCAGACATCATTCTTCTTTGCGTCTATCTCCCTAATAATAAGGGAACCTTACTTGGAAAATGATATTTATCTTGTCGACTTCCCGGTCATAAAATATTCTCTTCACTCGCAATGCGGGTGCTATTGACTTATTAAGTCGTTGTGTACCTTCTCATCTTTCGAGGGGTAAGATTGTTGGAACAAGTTGATATTCGTTACCAAGCAATAGCTTGGAAGTTATTGGTGAATTTTCCTTTCCAACTAGATACGACTACTTTGTAGAGTCTTATCAACAAGTATTATACTTGGTGATGTGCTAGAAAATGTTTACAATTTAATATCGCAAGCGCACGATCATCGTTTTAGTATTTATGATTCGATCCACAGGAAATAATTTTTATTTCGCGATCCTTAACTTTAATTTAGGCGAATTAGAACAATTTTGATTTTTTTGAGAATATGGATTTTAAACTATTTAATTCCTAAAAATATTAAAGGAAAATTAAATTTATTCTAATTTTAAACTAACTAAATTAAAAATGAAAAGAAAAGGAATTAAATTATTCTAAAATTTAAATTCGAATTAAAACTAGATTTTATTTATTGGAAATTATTTACAGAAAATTCGGACATGACTCGTTCGTAATTCTAACTTAGCCAACAACAAACCAAATTACCAATAACCAATCTCATAATTCAAATAAAACAAAATTCTATTTATTTTATTTTATTTTATTTTATCTCTTTTTTTTTTAGAAAATTTTGACACGTAGTACAAGTAATATTAATCTAGCCAACAAACCAGCTACCCTATCTACCAAATATGAACAATTCAACAAGAGAAGCTTTAGTTTAATAAACACGTATCATAATCAAACAAATTCCCCCAACAGTCTTAACACCAGCAAAATAAGTAAAAAGAAGACATCCAAATCACGGACTAAACAAACAAGACCAACTAGAACTCGGTAGTACTCAACCAGTTGACTCACCCAGTTAACTCACAATATCAAACTCGGAAACAAGACAATCAAGAAAACGATTAAATGAAACGTGACAGCATAAACATAAGCTCAACGGACGCAGAAACAAAAAATCAAAACCAAACGAAATTCATTACCAAACTTCAACCGTGGACTCGACAAATAATAACAGTAACTCGCAAATCAAAACTCGAATAAACAAAACTCAGTTACACAACGAAATTAACTAAAAACTCAGTAAATTTCAGCGAACTTAGGACAACTGCAACTCATCAGTACTAACTCAGAAACGCAGCAAAATAGACGACAAAACCAAGTGATTCAGCCTAGAAACTAAGAAACCGAAAACAAAATTTAGAACTAATAACGGCAAAACACAATCAAGAACTCAGTATTATCTGCAATACCACACATAACGCAGCTATTGAGTCAAAATCAAGAACTCGGTAATTACAGAACACAAAACCCAAACACAAAACCCAGCACAAACACAGAAAATTCATCACAAAAAAAAATCGAAACTCGCAGCCATTTCATTTAACAACACGGTGACTCGGTAATCGATTCAGAAATCTAAACAGAAATCGCAGCATAAGACTTTAACGACTACAACTGCTACGAGTTTATCGTGAAGAAGAAGACGAGATTAAGGGGGAAAAGAAAAGAAAAAAAAACAAGAAGTGATTGTTTATATCTTTGAAAACGAAAAGGAACAGGGGAGGGTGGGCTATGGCTGCGTATAAATAAAAAAAATGTGAGAGAGAGAGAGAGAGAGGGATTTGGGTGTGAAGGGGATGAGGTTTATGTTTGCTGCGATTAAAAACCTATACAGGGGAGAGGTTGGTTTTGTTCTAAAATAAGAAGACACAGAGATGTACTTAATTTCTGGGCAAGCAGAGGAAAAAATAATATTTGAAGCTTCGAATTAACTTAATTAGGGCAAGAAAAATAAAAACGTAATAAAAAAAATAAAAATATTTATTAAGAGCTGCAAAAGAAATTTTTACAATTATGAATTTAGGAGAGTTCTAAAACTAATTCTAATCCTAATTCTAAGTGTTTTTACAAGAGAGAAAAATTAATCTATTTATAGGAAATAGATTGAGATTTGTGGTTGGTGTGGATTAATCCCCACCATTCATTTTTGTTTGGTGGGATTAAATCCTAGCCCTCCATTTTTATTTATTTTTTTATTTTTTATTTTTTTTTCTTTTTAGTTTTTAAATGAAAATTCAGCTTTTGCACCAAACTCCTTCTTCTTTCCTTTTCTTCTATTTTGGTCCTTCTTCTTCTTCTTTTTCTCTTCTTTGACCTTTATTTCTTTATTTTGCAATTTCTTCAATTTTTCTTGAATTTCCTGAAATACAACAAAATAATTTATTAAAATACGAATTCAAACAATAAATAGGTAATAAAAATATGCAAAAATATGCACTTATCAAATGCCCCATACCTATCTTTTGCTCGTCCTCGAGTAAAACACAAAAAAAAAAAGCAGAATGAAAAACCTATACTCACTGTCGTAGGAATCACGGGTAATTTTAGGTTTACCAACCCGTTAAACCTATAGACGATCTCTACAGGAGGAGTGTTGTCTCCTAAGGGTTTACAGAAGATATACCCATAAAATCTTTGAGATAAGTCAGCAAGTATCCAACTTTCCTCTTTTACTCTAGCTTTTATTGGTGTCAACAAAACAATTTTGTAGGAAAATACATGCCTTAAAGATCATTCTAATAATAGCCACGTTATAGGTTCCCACAATCCACTTGATTAGACTCTAAAAATTTACAAAAAATCCCAAGGTGTGTAGTGAATTTAAGGCCTATGATGGATAAACTGCATACGAACATTTTCTCTTTTTCAACTAATATTGAACTGACCCAATCTCTATCAAAACAAGTATCTAGCCAAACTTCACGTTCTTAGTAGTTAGACCGACCGTGCAATGGTTGAGGTCCCAAAAGACTTTTGCATTAATACCCATTTAGCGAGTTTAGGTCAATAATCCCAGATCACAAGGGACCTTAGGTTGCTAGGCACAAAGTCCCCTCAGACTTACTTACTCGGGTTATCAATGAGCCCAACCTAGCCGATTTCCCTACTAAGAATTTATTATTACAAAATCACACTAGCACTTTACAACTACAAATATTTATTGACTCTTTTTTTTTCTTTTTTCTTTTTTTCTCTTTTTTTTTTGATAGTATAGAAGCAAAATCCCGCAAAGGTTTGATTCGACATTGTTCTAACATGTGGGTTCTCTCTCAGGTATCGAATAACATTCCTATACAAATTTTCCATCAAAAGTCTTGTGCAAATGTGTCGTCTTGGACTTTTAAGCAAAAATTTGTTCGACACAAGTTTCATGAGGAAAACCTTACCTGACTACGTTCAAATTATCTAAAGGCATTATACATATAATTTTCGAAAAATAGTCAACACCAACTATTTCTAAAAATTAAAGAGTGGGAAGGACAACTATGCTAAAATATCTCTATTTTTGGATTTTTAAATTTTTTAAATTTTTTGGATTTTTCAATTTTTATGTATTTACACTAAAACCCTCCCCCATACCTAAATCATGCATTGTCCTCAATGTATGCAAAATGAATGAAAATAAAAGAGAAAGGAGGAAATACCTGATAAGGGATGACGGAGAATGACAAACTGCTGAAAAACTACGAAAGAAAACAACTCACGCACGCACACAGATCCTCCCTCATACCTACATTCTACGGTGGGAGGTACAAAACAAATATTTACTAACCAATACCTACTCTCGGAAAAACTATCTTTGTTACACAACCAACATATTTCAGAAACTTACCCACAAAAATAGCATAGACCACTCGAACGATCCGATTAGGCGCAAGAATAAAACTCATATTCCTAATTTCATCCATAGACCACGAAGATGCTTCTTTTTGTTGTTTAAGCAAATTAATTACGATAAGATGCTAGTCATGAATATCCTGAGTTTCTATGAAAGATGGAGCACGAGTGGAAAATGAGGAAATAGAAACGGGTGGGGGTGGCTCTTCGAAAAATGTTTTACCAACAGAATTAGGATCACAAGAACTATCCTTATGTTGGGTTTCCCATTTGGAACAAATATTCATCATCTCTCCAAACATCTCTTCCGAGGTCAAATCCTTAAAAGATTCGTGAAGCTCTCGATTGGTCTCGTAATGCAATTGAAAATCTTGTTTAAGAAGAGACTCAATCTCATGATCGTCCAAATTTGACCTTGAAACAACCTCCTGAACTAGATCAGCTCCTATTGGTTGAGTATGAAGTTCTTTGGGTTTTTCGGGAAGAGGTTTGGAAGATGAAAGGAAAAGTTCACTAGAAGAAGATGGTGGTTGTCTAGGTGAAGCCACAAACTCAGAATCATCGGGATTCTTTGTTTGACCTAGGGAAAGAATGATGCTAGCATCAGAATCTTCTTCGTGTGAATCACCACCGAAAGGAGTGTCAACTTGAACATTAGACCTAGGAGAAATGATATCATCGAAAGTATTGATAGGTCTTTGAGTGATAAGAAACTCAGGGTTGACCTCAGGTGGTTTCGGGGTGGTTATCGTCTCACACTCACACATAGTGGCTAATTGATTCATTTGAAATTCTAACTTAGATAAGGCTTGAGCATTAGAGTTCAAAATTTGCCTATCTTGGGTCACGGTTTGCATGAAGTCTGCTTGAGAAATCAATAAAGCCTCGATACTCTTTTCTAAGGTGTCAAGTTTCCCACTCGAATCATGAAATCCGGGTGGGTGTGCGGTGGTTTGAATTGAACTTGAATAAGGAACTTGACTCAGAATTGGATAAGAGTTCGGTTCTTGAAAATGTGGAGGCAGAGTTTGATAGTTATGACCTTGGTTCCATGAGAGATCGGGATAATCTCTCCAACCGGAGTTAGAAGATGATGTAAAATGGTCATTCCGAGAGGTTGGTTGAAACATGGCGTTGACTTGATAAGAGTCGGGGCCGTGTTGAAAATCGAGACTCGGAGAGTTGAAATTTGGGTGCCAAGACGTGTGTGAAGGGCCTCTAAGGGTTTCTAAGGCTTCGAGTCGTCTAGTAAGAGCATCTAATTCAGAGTCGATTGCAATATCGTTTTCACTATAATGCAGATCACTAAAAGTAGACGCGTTATATACACTAGGTTCCCTAGTTGACTCATACCACATCGTATTATCCGCTAACTCCTCGTCAAAATCCCAACCTTGGTAATAACGATCCCTAAATGCTACGTACATGGTAAAGATTGATCAAAAATAAAACCACGTAGCAAGTAAGTGCGAAAATGAAACACAAAAAATAAATGGTGAAAAATCAAAAGAAAAATCTAACCTAGGTTCCCTAAATAAAATAACTAGACATTGCTCACATAACGTTAAGACACACTAAAAAAAAAATTTCGTAAATTAAGAATTATTCAGACCGATTCGGCCAGATTAGAGCAGGCATTGCCAAGAGGCCAAACTCGTCACTTAGACACCAAATCTTAACAGCCAGGCGAACCTTAGACACTGAAGGTCGTGAATAAGTCTTAATTACGTTTATTTGATGCAACAAACAACGAGATATATACAAAAACGATAAACAATTATGGATGCTTTACACTACGTGTTCTAAACTAAAGAAAAGAAGAATTTAACGTACCTCGGTCCGCCAGCAATCATCACAATTTATAAGGTACGAAAAATTAAAAACAAGAAATTAAAAATCTAGATGATGTGCCCTAAGTGATTAAATGCATGATGCAACAATTATGTATTTACTAGCTAATTTTTTTTTTGATTTTAAATTTTCAATTTTTTTGTGATTTTTGATTTTTTTGTGATTTTCTAAAAATAAAAAGGCGAAAAGAGTGAGATACGGGTTACCGAAGCACGCTTCCAAGAATTCCAATTCGTTCCGAGCTCCGTGAGAAGATTCCCGACATTCCAAACTTTCCTTAAAAAAATGAAATAAAAATAAGGCAAGCGAAAGAAAACTAATCCGAAAAATTAAAAATTAAGGTGCGAAAAATAATTAGTCCCCGGCAGCGGCGCCAAAAACTTGATGTGCTAGAAAATGTTTACAATTTAATATCGCAAGCGCACGATCATCGTTTTAGTATTTATGATTCGATCCACATGGAATAATTTTTATTTCGCGATCCTTAACTTTAATTTAGGCGAATTAGAACAATTTTGATTTTTTTGAGAATATGGATTTTAAACTATTTAATTCCTAAAACTATTAAAGGAAAATTAAATTTATTCTAATTTTAAACTAACTAAATTAAAAATGAAAAGAAAAGGAATTAAATTATTCTAAAATTTAAATTCGAATTAAAACTAGATTTTATTTATTGGAAATTATTTACAGAAAATTCGGACATGACTCGTTCGTAATTCTAACTTAGTCAACAACAAACCAAATTACCAATAACCAATCTCATAATTCAAATAAAACAAAATTCTATTTATTTAATTTTATTTTATTTTATCTCTTTTTTTTTAGAAAATTTTGACACGTAGTACAAGTAATATTAATCTGGCCAACAAACCAGCTACCCTATCTACCAAATGTGAACAATTCAACAAGAGAAGCTTTAGTTTAATAAACACGTATCATAATCAAACAAATTCCCCCAACAGTCTTAACACCAGCAAAATAAGTAAAAAGAAGACATCCAAATCACGGACTAAACAAACAAGACCAACTAGAACTCGGTAGTACTCAACCAGTTGACTCACCCAGTTAACTCACAATATCAAACTCGGAAACAAGACAATCAAGAAAACGATTAAATGAAACGTGACAGCACAAACATAAGCTCAACGGACGCAGAAACAAAAAAAATCAAAACCAAACGAAATTCATTACCAAACTTCAACCGTGGACTCGACAAATAATAACAGTAACTCGCAAACTCGCAAATCAAAACTCGAATAAACAAAACTCAGTTACATAACGAAATTAACTAAAAACTCAGTAAATTTCAGCGAACTTAGGACAACTGCAACTCATCAGTACTAACTCAGAAACGCAGCAAAATAGACGACAAAACCAAGTGATTCAGCCTAGAAACTAAGAAACCGAAAACGAAATTTAGAACTCATAACGGCAAAACACAATCAAGAACTCAGTATTATCTGCAATACCACACATAACGCAGCTATTGAGTCAAAATCAAGAACTCGGTAATTACAGAACACAAAACCCAAACACAAAACCCAGCACAAACACAGCAAATTCATCACAAAAAAAATCGAAACTCGCAGCCATTTCATTCAACAACACGGTGACTCGGTAATCGATTCAGAAATCTAAACAGAAATCGCAGCATAAGACTTTAACGACTACAAACTTCTACGAGTTTATCGTGAAGAAGAAAACGAGATTAAGGGGGAAAAGAAAAGAAAAAAAAACAAGAAGTGATTGTTTATATCTTTGAAAACGAAAAGGAACAGGGGAGGGTGGGCTATGGCTGCGTATAAATAAAAAAAATGTGTGAGAGAGAGAGAGAGGGATTTGGGTGTGAAGGGGATGAGGTTTATGTTTGCTGCGATTAAAAACCTATACAGGGGAGAGATTGGTTTTGTTCTAAAAGAAGAAGACACAGAGATGTACTTAATTTCTGGGCAAGCAGAGGAAAAAATAATATTTGAAGCTTCGAATTAACTTAATTAGGGCAAGAAAAATAAAAACGTAATAAAAAAAATAAAAATATTTATTAAGAGCTACAAAAGAAATTTTACAATTATGAATTTAGGAGAGTTCTAAAACTAATTCTAATCCTAATTCTAAGTGTTTTTACAAGAGAGAAAAATTAATCTATTTATAGGAAATAGATTGAGATTTGTGGTTGGTGTGGATTAATCCCCACCATTCATTTTTGTTTGGTGGGATTAAATCCTAGCCCTCCATTTTTATTTATTTTTTTATTTTTTTTCTTTTTAGTTTTTAAATGAAAATTCAGCTTCTGCACCAAACTCCTTCTTCTTTCCTTTTCTTCTATTTTGGTCCTTCTTCTTCTTCTTTTTCTCTTCTTTGACCTTTATTTCTTTATTTTGCAATTTCTTCAATTTTTCTTGAATTTCCTGAAATACAACAAAATAATTTATTAAAATACGAATTCAAACAATAAATAGGTAATAAAAATATGCAAAAATATGCACTTATCACTTGGGGAAAGGGGGACGAACGTTACATTCAGAATCATGAATTCTATTTGAACTAGGAGTCGTGTAAGAGGCCAAGTAGCGCCGGTCCATCCCCTTTGGCCCAACCGTTGGCCGGGGAGAGCTAGTAAGGCGGTAGACAAGTAAAGCCGTCAGTTCTTCCTTCTACCGGTAGTAAATCTAATTTGAGCTGTGCGATCTCGACTGATCATCAAGATTGGAACAGCGGGCGCGGTGAATACTCCATCATTGGTTCATCATCGAAACTTATTTATTTCCTACAACATGATTACTGTTGGCAGAGCTGGAAAAGTGTTCATAACTGGAATTGCAATCTTTTCATGCAAGTTCCTCTTTTTAATGACAACGAGAATATCACGCTTACTTTTGATGTAGCAGATATTTCTACAAACAAATACTTTAAGTTACCTTGTAACTTCATCGTTCATATTATACTGGTATCATTTCCGTAAATGCATGGCATATGGTTTGAAAGATACTTTTGAACTGTTATATATTATCGTTCAGTTATATATTATTGTTGGTGGGCTATTGCTCACCCTTGCTTTATTATTATATCACAACAACAGCTAGACCAGATGACTCGCACAAGGCGCACTCGACGCGGGCGAGGACGATGAGACTACCAGAGCTGAAGAAGAAGCTATTGGTAGGATATATTTATTCTTTCAGTACAAAGTATATGGTCTAGTATGACTTATGTAAATGGATGGCAAAGAGTATGTATTTATATTGAAATTCTTTTGGATTGTAAGAACTCATAATGTGATTAATAAAAATTTGATTGTTACTCTGATTTCATCTCTGGGACTATAACGGGTGTGTTTTACATTGTTGTGTTGGGTCATAGAGATGTAATTTATTTTATGTTAAGGAAAGTTCAAGTGTTGTGGACAGAATTGGAAACCGTAACGACCGGATCCCGGACCCCGGATCCGGGGGTGTTACAGAAGTGGTATCAGAGCGTACGTTATAAACCCCAGAGATGATGCGACGTTAAAGCAATAAACTCACTAAGATAATAAGAACTCTTGCCAAGTTCATAGTCGGACTACTTCAAGTAGTACTGACATATAAAACCCTTATGGGAACTCTTAAGTATCATGATAGTAACTTAGCTCGTTCTCGTATTGACTAGTAAGGCGACAGACCTTGAGGCGTACGAGCAGCAGCATGATGATGTTTTATTATATGCTGACGATCGGATTGTGAATTCGATAGAGTACCCTATTGAGGACTAGAAAGAGGTTCCAGCAGAGGAGAATCCTATTGAGGATGAGGAGTTTACTCCAAGGAAATGAGGGCTGTAGCAAGAGGGATAGCGAGAGTTAAGATTATAGTGCTCAAAGAAGTGAGCACAAAGAACTGAGATATTATTAAGAGAATTGAACTTTTATGTTGGATTTATAGCCGGACTACGAGAGGTAGTACCAGCAATTAAGACAGATTGGAAGGATTACTTGAGGTCTTATATGGGGATAGATAAAGATCCTTAGAGACTTTCAGATTAATGAAAAAAGAGTTAGAATGAGGCATGATTATCAAAGACGTCGATGTAGGACGGGGAGCACCCAGGAGCAGTTGAGATAGAGGTAACAAGTGCCATATTATCGGATAAATGGATTAGTGTGAATATTGTCAATGGTAATTCGCCATGAGAAGGTGGATTTCATGGGTTATATTTTATGAAAATTGAGATTGTTGAGGTGGTTTTATTCAGTGAAATGTCCATATTATGAATGAACCAGCTTCGAAAGTAAAGATAGTGGAAAGTGATGGCCTGATTAGATAAAGTTATATAAAGTAGTAAGCGAGACGATGATCTTAGAAACTACCAGAGGAAAAGACCAGTGGGTCTATGATAAACTCGTAATATGACTACTATCAGGTACTAAGTATAAGTTTATTTTTAACTCAGTAAAATGGTGAATCAGGAACGTTAGATGCTTGTGATTCAGAAAAATATTAAATTCTTTCTTTTCCCCGAATAGATTATAGTAGTTACCTTAAGTTTATCCTGACACTGAATTGCAAATGGATCAAGTAATGCGATTAGTGGTTAAGAGGTAATAGAGAATGTTTAAAGATGAAATTGGTAACGACCCGACGTTGGTGTTGCCTAACGGGAGAAGGAAGACTTTATGATACACTATGATGCATCTCATACAGGTTTAGGTGGTGTGCTTATGCAGCATGGCAGAGTAATTGCGGATGCATTCGAACAGCACGGTACACCAGACTAGGATGGCCCTAGTAGTGCCAATTTTTATGAAACGACTAACTCCGACGGTAGTGTTCCTTCTGAAACCTGTGGTTAGGAAGACTGACATTTGATATTATCGACAACTAAGATGTATATGTATCAGGAAGAGGTGGCATGTTTCAGTTTGAAACTTTTGATTTCCCTTCTATGGGATATATATATTTGGTTCCTTTCTAATGGTTAAACTTCCAACTTTATGTCAATAATTCCGTTATTATAACTGCTTATGATTCTACCTGCTTGGATGCTCATAGGACTATTCTCTAGGTTTCGAAATTGATCTTCATAGTGTTACCGGTGGTTGGATAGATTGACCAAAATTTCCTTGATTCTGGAAAGAAATTCAATGAATTTTGGCAAACCTTGTCTTTCTGATTATCAGAGAACATCATGGAAGAGAGTAGAAGCTGGGGCGAACCCCGTGAATTGGGTAAAGTAGCCGCTGTATGGGTTGGTGGATAGACCCCGGTTATCGCGATTGATTGTAAAAATACAATGATGAAGTGAGATTGGACGAAAACAGGAAATGTAAGTAAGAAACCGGCCGGACTGAGAAACTCCGGGATTGACTTAAGTGAAAAGACTGTTATACCATGAATGGTAAGCTTGCGTGGCACGTGGGATTGATAAGAATAGTTGAAAAGATAAAAGAGGAAGAAAGGTGACCGGAGACGGTGCCGAGAAGTCGATTAAGACCTATATGGAGTAAAGTTTTGGAAAGGTAGAAAGGTATCAAAGTAGAAGGCACTATGCCAGCAATTGCTAGAAAAGTAATGCTAATTAGCCAACCCCTAAAACCATATATTTTTATTTTAGTGTGGTCAGTTGAGGCCAAGTCACAAAGGATTATCAAGTGACTAGACCAACAATGAAAGGACAAAGCAGGGTTGCTTCTAAGTAAGCGCCGACTGCAAGGGCTTTTGATATAAAGGAAATATTAATGAGATCGTAGGAATCTTCTACTGAACCCTTTGCAACCCATGTTTGGATTGGGAATTTACTAGAATTTTTGGAATGGGGTCACCCGTACTAAAGTGATTCATGTCTATATGATTGCCCAAGATTACGAGTAAAAATAGAAGTATAATGACTTGAGATGTATGATGTTAGGGTATTATAAATACCATGAATATATTATGACCAAGGAAGTAAACAATGAAGGTTTGTGAAGAGCGTATAGAAATGGTCAGGGATGGGTCAGTATGCTGTAGAAATTTTGTCTAAGGCAAGTACCTTTGAGAAAAACGATAAGTACTAAGAGATCCACGTTGAACTCGATCAATATCTTCCAGAACATCCTTGCGACCATTACCAAGTTCTGTAAGAGAGCAGATAGACATACGTTGTCTTTTGGAAGGTCAAATAGGCTAACAACTATCTGAAAGAAGAGGTTAGAATTAAGCCACCGATCGATTATCAAATGAGAATGATTGAAAAGAGACCCTTATTAAGGATAAATGATTTGATTGCCAAGTATAGGATGCAAGAATTCCTTGGCAGTTGAATTAAGGATAGGATATCAATAAATTAAGACAAACCCTGGGGAATGCACAAGGGATGGCATTAACCCTAATAACGACATTATGAATTCAGATGATATGAGATGGACTTGCTAAGGCAACAATGACCGGTAAGGATTATTAAAAAGAGTTCTGGAAAGAACATAGATAGAATTATTAGAGTATTGATCAATGACATTTTGATATACCCTGTACCCAGAAAATACAGGAGGAATGATGAGGATGACCTATGAAACCTTACAAGGAAAAAAAAAAGTAATATTCTGAACTTCAAAATGGAAGTTTGGTAAGGAATGTATGACATAGTAACGATAATGCCAGATGAGGCATGTATGAAACCCTGAGGAAGTATGGATTGAACCTATAAAGGCTGAGATTATCCTAAGATAAGGAAAGAACTAAGAAAAGAAGTATCCTAAGTAGGATTAGGAATAAACGTGATAAAGTTCCCACGGGTAGGTGGAAGCAATGATTTATGGAAAAAAAACTGATAAATATATTTTTCTCCATCAGCAGAGCTTAAGAGAGAATGCTTTCACCCAACAGTGATGGGAATAAGGTAGAAAAGTTTGAATTGGAATATATCCAGAGAACAAGGATTACCAGAAATTATTATTATCAGGAAGGGCCAATGAGGTGGCCGACAGTCTAAGTATAAAGGAATAATTACAAATGTTCATACCGAAGAAACAAAATGATATTTGGAAAGACCTTGAAGGTCATATCGGAGTGGAGGAAGTTACATTCCTTTTGATGATTGTGCAAGAATCGAAGGTAATAATAGTTTAAGTAAAGATTCGATTCGTGATGGAGTCTTAAGCATATTACGTACCTTAGAAGGTCCCGTTTTGAGGCAAACCAGGACCATGATACAAAATTGACGAAGTAAACCGTTAAGTTTCCAGTCTTTTATGGAAGTTGCATGAGTGATAGTTTCATCAACCTGACATAGCTACGATGCTTGAAACTCTTCTGCAATTTTATCTACTTCATGTAATATCTACATCAAGTTCAGGAAGTGTTCCTTATGGATAAGGAATAGTGATTTCCAGAGAACCTACCCAGGGTACCACTCGATCGAGAGATTTGATTCCTTTCGAATTAGGGAGAAATTGATAATATAATAATGATGGATTAGTTGATACCCAATGGAACCAAATTGATTATGAGGGAAATAATTTAAGGATAAAGACGCAGTCAGAGATTTTGGAATCTAGTTCAGACTAAGAGATTATGACGCCAGAGATATGAGGCTTGATTAGCTCATATGGTTGACCCCGAGGAAAAAGACACCAAGTATAATTATAATGATTTTGGGAGGTTGTACAAGGTTTTAATAAGCTACCAGATATCGATTTGGATGACATAATAATGAATATCGAGTGTTCAGAGCCTAGTGCTGCATTTCCCGTTAGCCCAGTAGGAATAAAAGAATTATCAACTCAGATGCGAGGATTGTTGAATAAGAGTGCGATGAGACTCAGTGTGCCACCGTGAGGAACCGGTGTGTTGTAAGAAAGAAATATGTTAGCACAAGATTGTGCATCGAACCTCGAGAGTTGAATGAGTCAACATTGAGTATAGGTACTGTTGTAGAAGATTGTCTGAGCAGCACAGGGACGCTGTGTATTTTCCAAACTTATTAGGAAATGGGACATCACCGGTTGGAAGTTAAAAATCGAGGATATACCCAAGATTGTGAATCGCACTAGGTATAGACACTATGAAATTGTAAGTGATGTCATTTTGGGTTGACTATTGCACCCACAACTTTTTGGAATTTAATGAATTGGCTGTGAGATATCTGAGATAGTTTTCGCCCTAAGTATATCGAAACATCGTATATATGAAGGAAAGGTGCGAAATCAAAAAGGATCAAACATGATCGACTTTCAGACCTATCAGATCTAAAAATATGTGTGCTTGTGTGTATATGAAGATTATGATTTGTGATAAAAGGATTAAGAGTCCTCGAACCAGACAACATTCCCCGCAAACAAATTCCCCAAGAGATTCGCCTTTCTTTCGGAAAGGAGAAGAGATGAGATAATAGAGAATGATTGAATGAACACAGGAGGTAGATTGCATTATGTGAGATGATTAAAGAAGAGGTTGGAACACCGGGGGTGATAGTAGTTAACAATGAGATAGCGAGGCCAAAACAGTGATGGCCGACGAGCTCGTTTCTAGACATCAAGAGTTACTCGAATCGGTTGTTAGAATACTCGAACTACTTTCAATACGGAGTACCCCGTCGACAATAGAGTTGACATTTATACAATGGAATTGGGAAATATCTAGAATTAATAGAGGATTCTGACAAGCAAGTTTTTGTTGATGTATTTCTGTGCAAACAAGATAGAGAATATAAGGTTCGAGATTTGTAATAAGAAAAGGTATCCTCGTGGAAGGAATTAACAATTTTAGAATGAAAGGAAGTTTAGCCCAAGATTCATTGGGCCATCTGAGAGTTTAAACGCGTCAGGAAGGTGGCCTATGAGCCAGCCTCACCCAAACCAGTAAATGGTCATAACATGGTTCATGCGTATGTGCCTCATCAGTATACTATAGATGCCCGACATATGACAGAGTACGAGCAGATAGATATACATAATCGAATCTGAACTACGAAGGACAACCTGTGGAAATTATGAATAGAAAAGAGCAAGCGCTAAGGGATAAGGTTGTCAAGCTAGTGAGAGATTTGAAGAAAATCAAGAAGTGGAAGAATCCACCTGAGAAATAGAAAGTGCAATGGGATAGAAGTAACCCCAGTTATTCCTAAACTGATTCCGAGGACGGAATCCTTTTAAGGAGGGGAGACTGTAATAACCCGAATTTTGGGTAGAATTAAAACTTTTCTTATTGTGGTTAAAGAGCACTAATGAATGGTGGTTTGAAAGAACAATGATTGTAATGAATGGATATTGCTTTGGACAATAATCCTGATGCATTGGTATATTGTCATAATAAAGTAATTCGATGGTTGATGACCTAGATAAGAATAATCTACCATCCAGGAAGAAGCTAATGGATCCTTGAAGGGAAATGAGTACGTGCATAGTGTTTCCCATACGTGCATAGTGTTTCCCGTACGTGCATAGTATTTCCCATACGTGCATAGTGTTTCCCATACGTGCATAGTGTTTCCCGTACGTGCATAGTATTTCCCATACGTGCATAGTGTTTCCCGTACGTGCATAGTGTTTCCTGTACGTGAATAGTAATTCGGTGGATGAATAGTGGATTTTGTAAGTTGGAAAACTTTTCACGCCACCCTATGTACGGGACGTGATATGGATGTTTCGAAGTCATATTAGTAATACACGGAGGAAATAAGTGAATGCAGAGACGATCGGAATTCAGAAATTCCAAATTCTTTTTCGGTATAATATTTGACCGGACAGTGGATTATATATTATTATAATCCAAGAATTGAGATATTAACTTTGAGGATTTGATATTTTGGAATTTTATTATATTTGATTTTAGAAATTAGAACGAAAACCACTGAGACAGTGAATCAAGCGTTCTAGAAACCGCTGAAACTTTACAATGAGATTAAGCAATTAATCGAACGAATCAGGGATTAAGGATCAAGATTGTGACAAGATTAAATATCCTATATGATCATCAAGAGAATTATATCGAGTGGATTAAATTATTTAATCAAGGATTAAATCAAAACAATTTAGGAGTTAAGTGATTTAAATCACTTAAATCAAACAAGAAACAAAACAAATATCTACCAAGCTTCTCCAAGACTCTTTGCACAAGCCCCAAGGTGAGCCACCAGCCACACACATCCAATAATATCTAGATATTATGATCAAAAGGGTGAAGAAAGGAAAAAAGCAAGCAAAAACACATTTCTCCAAAAACTGCCCAACAGAACCAAGCTTAAGAAAAAAATTCATATCTCCATTTCTATCCATGATAAAATCACCATATTTTAACCATAGCTTCTCTACTCCATGGGCAATATTCGTTCCAAATTTCATAGAAATCCAAGTAGTATAGCCTAGTCAAATCCATGCTTAAAGTTGGAGGACCAAAACTGTCCAGGTTCTGATCAGAAGAAAGATGGGGCTCAAAACCCTAGCTCCCATGGTTGGATTCTTGTGTTCTATAGCTCAAAAGAAAGCCCTTGAAGAGTAGAAGGTGTGGTAAAAAGTTTAGAACCAAACTCTTAGTTTTTGATTTTATATGATTTTTACAAGATTGACGATGAATAGTGGATCTTAGAAACTAACTTTGTTTTCATGATTTCTTTGGATGATCTAAGGTTTGATTAAGCTAGACAAGGGCCATACCAAGCTTATTAAGGTTATATCATACTCCAAGGAAGGTAGATCTCTTGAAACCCTAGGATTTGATTTGACATTTATGAATGTTTTTTATGGATTTAGCTTGGTATGATTATAGTGATAATTATAAGCATGATTATGTAATTAGTTATATGATTTAAGATGCATGATGATTTTGATGCTAAGATCAGTAGCTTCTGGAATTGTGAGATGATTATTATGTGTATAAGTTGTATTGATGCCCGGTGTGGCTTGGGTTGTTGATTGCGATTTTTGGAACGTTCGTATTATAGCCGTTATAATGCCAAAATTTCGTTAATCATTGAAAACCGTGCATCACAGTAGGTCTAATGGCTGAAACTGGACAAGTATCTAACATGCCCTTGTAGATCTTGAGTCGTAGATCATTTTGGAAAAAGAATCGAATCAAACAGACTTACGGTTTAGGATTTATGACCGATTTACTAAAAGTAGTTCGAATCCGTAAACGAAAGTTCGTAACTGAAATTGAACCCTCGTAAAATGTGTCAAGTCATGATGAATCTTGGTAAATAAATACTAGAGGTAAAAAGAAAGGTGTGAAAGAAAACCGTATGTCAAAAGGATCGTTTTTCGATTTATTAAAAATATTCGAGTCGAGGTTAAACGCGAACGAACCCCTAAAAGACGACTCTATTATAACTTCGGCAAAACACTTAGAAAACGGGCGATAAAACTCGGAGTATAATATTGGTTCGTAACGATCGACTTTAGAACTTGTATGACTTAAGTATGTCCCAAGTGTAAGTACAGTGACATGTCGTATTAACGAACGAATGTCGGGTCGGATCAATGACAAAAGGAATCCACAAAAAGGGGTATAACGAGATAACTCGAGAACGTGTTTTGATTTAAGTATAACTTAACTTTTAAGATGTTAAGGGATTAATCCCGAATGCCTTGGCTATTTATAGATCACCAAGCTGACCCGGGACCCGCTACCACTACCCCTTACCGTACTCGACTACCAGGCAAGTTTCAATTCCCTTCTTTTAGGCTGTTGTTGTGAGTGAATATATATATATATATATATATATATATATATATATATATATGTTTTCAGTTATACATATGCCATAGCATGCATGCCTACTTTCAAGTTATATCGTTATGCTTGTTCCCTGATTGTTTATTGGCTTATAAATTAGATAACTAACGTATCAATTATAAGCCGGTTATTGTAAGCCCTCATAGAAGGGCGTATACATCTTATTCGTCAAATATAGACCGGGAGTCAATATTTCTTGATATATCGAGATTACCTTGGAGGAAAATATCTATGTAAATATTTTCCATTATTCGGGCGACGAATATTATTTGAATATTCGTTCGAGATTATTTATTTAACGATCCTTACTTCAAATAATTATTTGAACGTAACTATTCGATGAATAATATTTTTTTTATATTCATTCAGAGTCGAATTATTTATCGATTATTACTTCGAATATTCTTCTAAAGGTTGGACTACTAAATGAATATTATTTGGATATTCATTTAGAATATTATTCATTAATTGAATATTACTTTTGAATATTCATTTAAGATAGTAATTACCTGATGAATATTATTTTAATGTTCATCTGAAGCTTGATTTATTTATCGAGTCTTATCTCGAATATTCCTTTAAAGTTTGGATTACTAAATGAATATCACTTGATATTCATTTAGAATATTATTCATTAAATGAATATTACTTTTTCAATATTCATTTAAATTCCTAATTAATTATGAATATTATTTTGAATATTCATCCAGGGTTCTATTTAATCATCGAATATTATTTTAAATATTTTAAATATTCCTTTCAGGTCTTATTAATTAATGAATATTATTTGGAATATTCATTTGAATATTTAATTATGCAATAAATATTCTCTCGATATTTCTTCAAGGACTATTTGAGAAATACTCTGATTAAAGATATTCTTTCATATTCCTAAATATTCTGTAAAATATTTTAATTCAATAAATATTCTCTGAATATTTATTCCCTACTTAGAATAACCTCAATAAGGTTTATCTTCTTCGATTATTACGAAAAATATTTCGGAGTCATATTATTATTAATCTTATATCAAGAAAGGTTCTCAGACATCATTCTTCTTTGCGTCTATCTCCCTAATAATAAGGGAACCTTACTTGGAAAATGATATTTATCTTGTCGACTTCCCGATCATAAAATATTCTCTTCACTCGCAATGCGGGTGCTATTGACTTATTAAGTCGTTGTGTACCTTCTCATCTTTCGAGGGGTAAGATTGTTGGAACAAGTTGATATTCGTTACCAAGCAATAACTTGGAAGTTATTGGTGAATTTTCCTTTCCAATTAGATACGACTACTTTGTAGAGTCTTATCAACAAGTATTATACTTGGGGAAAGGGGGACGAACGTTACATTCAGAATCATGAATTCTATTTGAACTAGGAGTCGTGTAAGAGGCCGAGTAGTGCCGGTCCATCCCCTTTGGCCCAACCGTTGGCCGGGGAGAGCTAGTAAGGCGGTAGACAAGTAAAGCCGTCAGTTCTTCCTTCTACCGGTAGTAAATCTAATTTGAGCTGTACGATCTCGACTGATCATCAAGATTGGAACAGCGGGCGCGGTGAATACTCCATCATTGGTTCATCATCCAAACTTATTTATTTCCTGCAACATGATTACTGTTGGCAGAGCTGGAAAAGTGTTCATAACTGGAATTGCAATCTTTTCATGCAAGTTCCTCTTTTTAATGACAATGAGAATATCACGCTTACTTTTGATGTAGCAGATATTTCTACAAACAAATACTTTAAGTTACCTTGTAACTTCATCGTTCATATTATACTGGCATCATTTTCGTAAATGCATGGCATATGGTTTGAAAGATACTTTTGAACTGTTATATATTATCGTTCAGTTATATATTATTGTTGGTGGGCTATTGCAGAACGCTTAAATAGAATATTTTTCACTTGATCGACGAATAAAAATCTCTAACAATTATAATTTTTAAACTCCTATCGGTTAGTTCAAACGAGGAACTAACAAAAAGATAATCAATAAATAACGATTGGATTTGTACAATAAATTCAATCGAAAAGAATAAATTTAACTATCTCAGACGAATGAGATTAGTTTCACTGAATCAAAATAATAGTCGTCTCGAATTAATGAGATCGACCCGATAGCAACTAAATTATTTCTACGCTTATAGGGATTATAATACTCATTAAACTAAATTAACAGCATAATAATATTTAACGAGAAATAATGCTCAAAAGAAATTATTTCATCATACGAAGCAACAGATAAATCTCAACATATAATATCTCGAAAATAATTAAAGAATTAAATAATACGAACAGAAATTCACAGTTTCCAAAGGTTTGGGTAGGAATGAACTTGCCTCGATCTCGAAGTGCAAATGAATGCAGATAAAAATTATACTCTACCCGTGAACTTGGCGTCGATCTACGTCTCGAGAATTATTCTCTAAAAAATGGCAACCAGAAATACGTGAGCGATTCTTCAGAATAAAATATTCCCGATCCGATAATATAATATGGTAATTCAGTCACTAGGCGACAATTCTAATATTCTATAAACGCTTATAAACTCAACTCGAACGTATTAACCATGCTTCAATTAGGAACTCTCGAATCAGTATCTATGAAATGTATACAACTAACACACTGAATATCCAAACCAAAATTCTTGTCGTCGATACCTAACATTTTAATTTGTTCTCTCCTTTGAAACAGGGTATTCTCTTCAAAATCTCTGAATGAAATCCACTTGATTAAATAGTACATCTCGATACGGTCGTGTCCATATTTTATACGTAAATTTCCGAGTTCAGGAAGTATTTTAATTAATTAAAATACTCTTGGCTCCTTAGAAATGACCATTTAATACTCTATTTTCTAGTAAAATCCATAACTCCATTGATCTTCATTGTTAAATCAAAATAAAAATCTCCATAAAACTTCTAACATTATCCCAAAGCCAAATAAAATTACTTCCTTCGAAAATCAAACCTCCCACCATTTATAAGAATTCCTCAAAGCTTCCATTTTAACCATTTTTCTGAATTTAATAACTAATTCATCCGATTACTCCTACCACTCACAAATATCTTAGAAATTACTACATTTCCTTCTTGATTTAATAACCAAATTTCAGAATTTTTCACCATATCCATTAATTAATATAATTCAACCAAGTCTCCAAATTCCACAAAGTAACTTAACAAATCATATTATTCTATTCTTAAACTAAAATTCATATCTCCATTTCCACTTGTCATAAAAATATCCAAAATTATCATAATGTTCCTCATAAAATCCTCTAGCCAAATAAAATTATAATTTCCAAAATCTAACTTCCCCGCTATTTTATAAAATCATCCAAAATCCTATTTTTTATTCATTTTACCAAATTTTTAAACTAACATCCCAAAATCCATTTTATTACCTAATAAACTAATCAAATACTATGTCATTTTCTCAATTTATCCACAAATTCTCAAACACAAAATCTTCACCAATTATCAACTAAAATTTCCAAAAGTTCACTCTAAATATTCAAACATTAATTTAATAAAAATATAGTCTTACAATCATCACCTTGGGTGGTGGCTTCCCCTCCCTCTTGTCCGATTTTTCTCTCCTTCCTCTCTTTCTTTATTTCTTTCCTTTTCTCAGCCTCTCCCTTGCCCCAACAACACAACCACATACATATACACTCTCACAGACACACACACCAGGCCCGCACAATCAAACATGTACACTCACCAGCACACAACCTGACAACCACACGCACAGATCCATACTCTTGTATCAAAATGCCCCGACATAATGTACCAAACCTGCACACCCTCTTATACAACTCCTCTGCACTCCCATGGTCACCACGGTCCAGGAATACTAAACACACATCCCCTGCACCACCTTTGTATCTTTCTCCCTTTGTAATCTACCACTCACCAATTACTTTACTTCATACTAAGACAAATAACTTACACACACAGATGTAGACCATCACCCACACTAACTCACACACTCCATTAACATAATCACACGAACACAACAAAAACTCACATACCATTACACAACCCACTGCTTCTCTTAATCTCCCCTATCTCCTTACCTTAGCAATCTTAGCACACACCCACTTGGACTTGTTCGAACATAACCTAAACACACACACACACGGTTACCCAGTAGCCTACACACACTCTGCTCGTCTTCTTCACACCCAACACTCATAGCAGCCGATGATAGGAGGAACAGGGATATAGTTATACACGTACACACCAATCTTTCCTTCCCTTTAACTCCAATTCAACCACATCTACACCACCGATTCAACCACCAACAATCTCCTCCTTTCTCCGCTGCAAAACCCCGACCACATCACCGCACAAAGCCACACGCACACCCTCACCTCCTCTCCGTCATCCTCCACTCTCTCTTCCTTTCTCACACGACAACACCCACGGCCACAACAAACTGGTCTCGACAATACCCCCCAGTTTCTCAAATCACAAAAATAAAGGACAACAAAAAAGAAAAAAAAATATTGAATCGAGAGAAAAAAGGTAACTACCTTGGCTGCTATTTTGGGTTTTTGGCAGGGACAAGGATGGGGAAGAAGAAAAAAAAATCTGTGGTTTTGTATAGATAATATGACTCGAGTATTTTGTTTTGGTTTAGAAGAGATAGAAATGGGTCTCTTTTACAAGAACAGAAATGACAAAACTGATCCATCCCTGAAAATATATGACGGGTTTTATGTTATTTGATTAAAAATATTAGTGTTCCACGAAACACAATGATGTATCTGTTTAGTGGATATAAAAGAAACAATTATGGAGGACAAAATCATTGTAACATTTTTAGTGGCCATAATGCCTAATTATTATTTTGTAAGTGGTAATTATTAATTTAAAAGAAATAAAAATGGGGGACAAATTGAAATGATATCATGATGAAAATATTTAATATAATTATTTAGTAAAAAGATTTCGTTTATTTTTTTTTCTTTCTCCCGCTGACTAATTAAAACGAGACTCTAAAATTCGGCTCAAAATTAAAATATTATTCGAAAATTCGTGGTTATTACATGAGGTCCATGCAACTTCCAGAGATAGTCGTTTAGTTTCATCAGGTATGTTCTAATGATGATCGCGCTCCTTGACATACCACCAAATCATCAATTGATTTTAATCAAGCAAATTCTCTCTCTCCATACCCTTAAAGGCACAGTCATCTTCACTAATTTCGCAATCGTTGACAACATACTCCAATAAATACAGAAGCTTTTTGGTGATTACAAAGTCTCTATCCTCGCATAGGCATTACATCATGCATCTTCAAAATTAAAATTCCAAATTTGTTAGTGATTGACAGACCAATATGCCAAAATAGCTTTGTTGTCCTTACCCAAAAACGATTTTTAATCATGAAACCAAAATTCTCAAGTATGATCAAGTGATGCTGCAAAAATTGGGAAATCTTGATGCAACCAAAACTTGCTAAGAATTGTTAATAAATGGTAAATTAGTTTCACAGCCATTCTTCAAAGGTTCACAATTAAATCTAATTTAATTAAATAAACACTATACTTAAAAGAACATACATGATGCTTCCCATATGATGCTTCCCGTGATGCTTCTGATTAATAATTTAAGGGTCTCAAAGTTTGTACCTTTAAAAAGATCTGGTTCCGCGTGCAGTACCCTTGTCGCCTTATTCGCAGGTACTTGAATAACCCATTATTGTCTACCAGAACCTGTAAATTTATCAGAATATCATAATTCAAATTATTTGTAAAATATCATATAACATAACATATTGTATAAACATAATCATCGGAATCACTAAAAATCAGATCATGTAACATGTTGTATCAACATAATTATCTTAATCAAAACAGTGCTATGGTGATAAAAATCGTTAGAAGCTTGTATATATATAAGAAAATAAAATTTCTTTTCTATTTCGAATATATAAAATTGGCTTTTTCTTTCCTACAAATTCGAAAACCTTTTTTATTTCGAAGATGTTAATGTTAAAAAAGGAAATTTTGACTTCTTTTCTAAAAAATAGAAACTGAAGAAGGAAGTTTTGATTTTATTATTTAAAATAGAGGAGCTATAGAAAAATAGATAAATATGAATCGAGCGATTCTAGAGCTCCACCAAACTTCGGGGGAATTTCCTTCATATATATAATAGATAGATAGATAGATAGATAGATAGATAGATATCGACCTATCTAGTTATCAATAATAGTGATTTTTTATAATGAAGGTTGTAGTTGTTCCTCTTCTTCTTCTTCCTCCTCCTCCTCCTCCTCCTCCTCCTCCTCCTCCCTACTAAATTAAAGTTTAGAGGCTGACATCAGCGTTTTGGTTTATGATAATTCCCATTTTTATTGTTTTCCTTGATTTTTCAATAAATATATCTCTTTATTGAGAGTCTAGTATCTCGTTGGTGGATTTTATCAATTGATACAATGGATTTTGTGCTTTTTTTTCTTGTGAATGACAATGCACGTTTCTTTTCCTTGATTTTGCTTTATTTTCAATAAATTTATCTTTTTATTGAGAGTCTATTAATCCGTTAGTGGATTTTGTCAACACATATATTGAGTTTTGTTCTTTCTTTTTGTGAGAGTATGTTCTTTTATTTTGGTATCTGGGATCTAATTATATATAGGATTTTATTATATTGGTTCACTGATTTGGATAGTACAGAATCGTAGTTATGGTCGGTTGTTCGATTACGTTCTCACAAAATATATACTTTCCACCCGATTACAATAAATTGTTTGATTTTCTCGGCAAAAAGGATATATATTTTAGCGAGATAAGCGAAGAATGTATCACAATTTAAGATATGATCAACGATCATAGTTTGGATGAAGGAAACCTTGCTATAATCTATTTTAATGTATTTATCTAATCTTGATTATATTCGTTAAATATATATAGCAAGGTTTGTAGTTTGGATGAAGGAAACCTTGCTATAATCTATTTTAATGTATTTAATATTGAAATTATATATGTTATTAATATTTAATATTGAAATAATTATTTTAATGCTCAAATAAAGTTTTATAATTTTTTTTAATAAATAATATTAATTAACTTTAATACATATTTATTAGGTATAATTAATGGCTAATTAATGTGTCATTAAGAGCCATTTAATACAAGAAAATGATTTTAATAAAAAAATCAAAAAAATGAAAATTCAAAAAAAATATCTTAAATATTTCCAGTAACTTTCCAATCGTCCATCGCTATAATATATATAAATTTTTGGAAAATACTCAATTTCCAATTGCACAAACATCCAACATTTAATATATGTAATTTGTAATTGATCTTGGCCCCCAAAAAAATGATATAAAACTAGCTTTGTTCATTTTTTGGAAATATATTTTTCGAATATTATGATAATTGTTAGTATTCAGAAAGATATTTTTTTTGTTTTTTTTTGAATCAGGAAAATTTAATATTCTTTTAAGAGAGGACTTTCATGAGAAAAGTCACAATTTCCCCTTTCGAAATGGAAACATATTTTCTGAAATATATTTTTTTTCCTTTTTATTTCATAATAACAAAATTATTCAAAAAAGTTTTACCAAAATTATTTTCAAAAAAGATATAATGTGAGCTGGGTTCAGGGTCGTGAGACAGTTCGGTCCATATCCGCATGAATATATATTTTATGAGAACAAGATTAAAAAAAGTAAAATTATTTTTCAACAAACAAATTTAAAATACTTTTCATGGTAATTGGGTTTAAACCCGAATACGCAAGACTACAAAAAGCTTGGGTTTTCATTCCAGTTGCAAACCCAATTTAAAATATTTTTCATGGTAATTGGGTTTTCATGGTGATTAAAGACTGCAAAAAAAAAATTTAAAATACTAGTTCATTCTCAGTTGCACTCTTAACATTCCTTCAGATATTCCGGGGCATCCTGGTGGACACGACCTAAGAATTATTCTTGAGTTTGTTTGCACTGAAAATCAACATGTAGCCGAAAAATTACTGCTTAAAAAGTAACTCACAACTTATGTTTAACTCGATGTGGGACAAAACTTCAATCTCATATCAATACTGCATTGCTCTATCACAAAACTTCAATCTCACATCAATACTGCATTGCTCTATCACAAAACTTCAATCTCACATCATTACTGCATTGCATTGCTCTATCATAAAATGTCTAAAAGGTAAGGTTGTTTTACCAACACATACGTAAGTGTTAATTACAAGAATTAAACTATTACTCTGTTTACTATATCTATACTATTATATTAAAGCCGAAACATTAAAAGTTTTGGTTTTCGGTTTGTTTATCCTATTTATTTTGGTTTTCGGTTTGGTTAATTTAATTTTTAATTAATTTTAAATATAAAATAAATCAATTTTAATATCGTATCTATCTATACTCTTTATTAAAAGCAGAAACCCCCTGTAAATGGTATGCCATGTATACAACGGTATGCACGGTATGCCATTAAATATTAATTAATTTAATTAATTAAAATTGTAATATTATATAATAATTTAATTTAATAATGAAAGCATATACTGAAATTATATACTATGAGTTTATTAACTAAAAATTGAAATAAAAGTCATGAATATAGTATCAAATAGAACTTAGGACTCCTTTAATTAATAAAAAATCAGGAATATAGTATTAAACAGAACTTCTCTAAAAACATTACGTGTAATTGTATTTATTAAAATAACATAATTAAATTATAATTACTATAAACTAATTAATTACCTTTTTCACCTGCAACATGTTACCATTGTAATTTTCTCTAACTAAATTCTCTTTTTTTCCAATCATAACACGGGCATTCTATTTAATAAAATAAAATAATAGTTTTATAATTACTAACAATTAACCGATTACCTTTTTCAACTAAAACCTATCTTCTTTTCTATATTTTCTAACTAAAATCCCTCATTTTCTATAAATATCACGGATAGCATATGTATATTTATTATCAAATCATCTCATAAAAAAAATTTAAGCCTCCAAAATTCATGTTTTAAAAATAATAATTTAAATTAATGAAAAAAATTCAAATAATATTAAATAATCCGTGCATCGCACGAGTTTTAACATTGAAAGTTTTGGTTTTCGGTTTGGTTATCCTATTTATTAAAATAAATAATAACATAATATAATTAATGGTAGTAAGTTGATTGGTAGTAAGATGATTGGCTTTTACACGTTAACTTTCAGTTTAAAATATTACCCTTTATAAACAACTAAAAACATAAATCATACCATATCTTTTAATCATTAATATTTCTATCTAATTAAAATATGTTACTGTGACGCCCCCAAAATTCACCATCTGTGGACTTGGGTCGCCACTTACCGTCAATACCTGTCTTAATCCAAGAAACATTACAATACATAATAGTCATAAAGGATTTATCGAACAACAGCGGTTCCATCCCACAAGTCCAAGCATCGAAAAATCTCTGAATAGTACAACATAATAATAATTATACAAGATATCGATAGATACGCCAAACATAGGCAGTCTTTGACAGGGTCGTCGCCTTAGCGGAAAGCATACTAGTTTGACTTCGTGCTCTGGTGCATTATCTCCTTCCCCTTGAAACGAGAGGTTTCGCCTTTTTCCAACTTTACTGAAAAACAATATTAACAACAAGAGTGAGCAACTAGGTGCTCAGCAAGTCCACTGACTCGCTCTCTCACTAACAAAGGAAAATGGAAGGAAATCGACTCTGATTAAGAAAGATTCTCATTTGCAGGCAATGTGACTTGATAAAGATAACACTTACTGATCGACAATAACAATCTTTCTCAGAACAAAGAAGTTGAAATTGAAAAGCTTGAGATACTGGTCTTCCGCCTCTACGATACCCCACAGCGCGATCAACCGCTGTGTCGCAAGTACCGCACACCCGTGATACCCCATAGCACGATCACTACTATGTCGCAAGTATCACAATATCATTCTGCTAGCGTAAAGGTGGTTGAAAAGTCAACCTGGCAACATTTGTGCCAAAATATAAACATTCTCTTTCGATGCCATGAGTTTATTTTCCCGTGTTGATCTGAAAGAAACCCATGGGCCATCTCCCATGTTGACCAGTGGATTATACGATTATTCCTCCGAATAAAATTTGATTGATTTGGATTCATATTCACTTCTGGCCGATCGCCAGTCTACACTTTGAACAAAACCGACCTGGACAATAGGCCGTCACAATAATCTCAAAAGGAATTAATTTATTTTATTGACACAAACAATATGTCAATTCAAGACAATAAAGTAGCAACCTTGAACAAGAAAGGTTTGCGGATCAGAATAAATCTTGTGGAGTCGTCTTGAAATAATAAGAACGACCTGATACGGAATGAAACTTCTAAATACGTTGGAGTAGGTAATTTAGAGGAACTTCTGATGATATACCCTACATCTCTTCACTATTCAGCGTATATCTACTTTGATTCGAACAATGAATCAATTTTAAATTATCGAAATAAAGTTTAACGGATATGAACAATAAATCCGTTTGAAGTCAATAAAGATTTAACTACCTCGATATATGAGTGTAATTATAACTGAATAATATTTAAGGGTCATCTCGAACAATAAGGTGCCCTAGAATTCAATCAAATTACGTTCTATGAATTTTAGAGAGCATTTCTATAATTTTCTAAATAAATATTTGATAACAGAATATTTTATCACGAACTAGCAATTTAAACAGATAATTCAAAATCATAATATCTCAGCATATCTCGAAATTTTTCAAAAGGAGTGAGGGTCAGAAGGAACTTGCCTCGATCTCGAAGTGCAGAAAAATGCAGATTAAATTATACTCTACCCGTGGGCTCGACTTCGGTCTACGGCTCGAGAATTAGGCACTAACAATGTCAACCAGAAAATACGTGAGCGAAATCGTCAAAATGGAATATACCTGATCCGATAATATAATATTTAAATACTAAAATATTTTCCCGAAAATCTCTAACGTATTTAACGGAAATTAAAACCCCGGGTAAAACTCTCTTTCAAACTCATAATCCTTTAATATCCGAAAATCCTGCCCTAAACGCTCGTAAGGGAATTTCCTAAATAAAAAGGGTCTCTAAATATCTCTAAATAATCAATCACAATTAATAACGGAAGTAAACCATTTTAAATAAATAAATCTTATTCTGATTTAACCCATAGAAATAATCTGAAAATATTTATTATCAGTTATCCAAAATATAACCTTATTTAACTCCATTTTATCAACTAATTATTAAATCACTAATTTATGCCCAATAGATCACAAATATTTCTGTTTAATTAATAACTCAATTTAAATCCAAAATTATTACTTATTACCAACAAGTCAATTACCATTTTAATATTCCACTAAATAAATAAATTACCATTTTTACTAACAATTTATTAAAACCAATTTTAAAACACAAAATCATTTATTTCCTATTTATCCACAATTATTTCTCTATTTATCGACAAATCAATAAATCTCCAATTTTTATCCAAAATCATTAAATGATTACTTTTAACAAATTGATAAATAAATACTCAATTTTTATCCAACTCCTTTTTATTTTATTAAGAAAATTCTCATTTCTCACAATTTAGATAATAAACTATTTTTTAACATTTTTCACCCTTTTTCATTATTAATTAATCATTTCTCTCAATTTAATAATTTCTAACCTCTTTATTTAATTAATTACTATTTTATTAAACTCTTTTTATTCTTACGATTTAATAAACCAAATATTAATACAATTTGTAAATCAAACACCTCTTTTATTTAATTAATTATCTCATTATTAGTTTTATTATTATGTATGTATATTTATTTATATTTCATTTTATCTGCATATTAGTATATCCCTTTTTATCTCCGTTAAACAGTTTTGATAGAATGACACGACTCCCACGCGCCATAGCAATTCACATCACTGCGAAACAATTCCCGGTTTCTCCTTACGACAGCCTCCTTTCCTACCTCTATTCGACACCAACTACACACACACAGCTTTGGCAGTACACACTCAATAAACACACCCACAAATACACACTACTACATCTCTGTCGCGTCCCTCTCCTCTACTCGACGACACCATACCCTGCACCCCCCTTTTCCCCAAATTCCGATTCCCACACCCAAACCAAGCAACACGGTTAACCTCTAATCTCTCTTCACTCTTTCTCCGTCAACACCACAACATCCATACATCCCTCTATTAATCTCTCTCGCTTTCTCTGGTTCGACACCAAGCGCCACCACCATTCACAACAACATCCTCACTGCGGTAACAGTAAGGTCGAGACAAGGAATTAACGCCACACTTGCACGCCCAGTCACCAACAACCAACCACACAATCAACATCAAACAATTATCCCCCTCCCTTATACCTCCGATAGCAACAAGCACCACACCAAAACTCCATCCTCACTCGAGTTCGTGTCTCTCGACACACCACCAGTCAAAACCACCAACCCAACAATACACTACACGGCAATATCATACACACCAGTCTCCTTCACATCCTCCATTCCGTCCCACCAACACATACCCAATCGACAAAACAATAATCCCTCCCCCTTCAATTCCTCAACCGTACACCACCCATCACCACTCTCAAACACACCAGCCATAACCACGGGAACAATTTACTTCACTACCTACCCGGGTCTCATCACTCCCATGGGTGCCACTCCAACAACAACCACAAAACAACATACCACTTAAATCTCATACCGAATGTTGTAGAATTAAAGGAAGAGATTTTGAGCGAAGCTCATAATTCGAGGTACTCTATTCATCCCGGGAGCACGAAGATGTATCAGGATATCAAGCAAAACTATTGGTGGCCAAATATGAAAAGAGAGATTGCAGAATGGGTAAGTAAGTGTTTAACCTGTCAGAAAGTGAAGGCAGAACATCAACGACCAAGTGGACTTTTACAACCCTTAGAGATACCCGAATGGAAATGGGAGCATATTACCATGGATTTTGTCGTAGGATTGCCCCGAACTAGAGCCAGCCATGATGCAATTTGGGTTATTGTTGACCGACTCACTAAGTCTGCGCATTTCCTACCAATCAGTGATAAGTACTCTGTTGAAAGATTGGTGAACCTATACCTAAAAGAAATTGTGGTTCGTCATGGGGTGCCCGTCTCAATTGTATCTGATAGGGATGCCCGTTTTACTTCTCGATTTTGGAAAAGCTTTCAGGAATGTCTTGGCACGAAGTTGAATCTGAGTACTGCATATCACCCCCAGACCGATGGACAAAGTGAAAGAACAATTCAAACAGTTGAGGATATGTTAAGAGCCTGTGCACTTGATTTTAAAGGAAGTTGGGATGAGCATTTGCCCCTAGTCGAGTTTGCTTACAACAACAGTTACCACTCCAGCATAGGCATGGCACCATACGAAGCGCTATACGGAAGAAAGTGCAGATCACCGTTATACTGGGATGAAGTAGGGGAAGGAAAGATACTAGGGCCAGAACTACTTCAACAAACTAAGCAAGCAACCGAAGTGATTCGAAAAAGGTTAGTTGCAGCTCAGGATCGACAGAAGAAGTATGCGAATCAAAAGAGAAAGGACAAAGCATTCGAAGTGGGAGATAAAGTGATGCTGAAGGTTTCACCTTGGAAGGGAGTTTTGAGATTCGGAAAGAAAGGCAAATTGAGTCCCAGATATATAGGACCTTTTGAGATTCTCAAGAAGATAGGACCACTAGCTTATCAGTTGGCCCTACCTCCAGACCTCCAGCATATTCATGACGTATTTCATGTTTCTGCGTTAAGAGAATACCATTCCGATTTCAGACACGTCATAACCTACGATCCAGTGGAAATTCGTCCTGACCTGACATACGAAGAGCAACCAGTACAGATTCTAGATCACAAGGTGCAAGAGTTAAGGACTAAGCAAATAAATCTGGTGAAAGTACTTTGGAGAAATCATCAAGTGGAAGAAGCTACGTGGGAATTAGAAAGCGAAATGCGGATTAAGTATCCTGAATTGTTTAGTGCGTAGTTTTGATTCCGAGGACGGAATCCTTTAAGGGGGGAAGGCTGTAATAACCGAAAATTTCCGAATAATATTTTTCTACTCGTTATTTAAATTATTTAAGGACGATGCATTAATATATTTAATTAGAGTATTTTTGGATTAATTTTTTAAAATTTTATATTTGTATGTATATTTATATTTATTATATCTATTTATTTATAATTATTAGGTATTTATTAGAATTAGAAAATTTAGGAAAAATAGGATTTTAATTTTAGACGGATATTAATTTATATCGCAGAATTTATTTTAGGAAGCGAATTTGGGTCTCGTTATAATTTTCCAGCAGGAAACGACGATATTAATGTTTCGGTTTTAACTGATCGGGTCGTTAAACACGAGAAGAGACAGCATTTCTCGATCGCAGAAAACGAGCTTTATTCTCACAAGACACGATATTTCTTTCAGCAGACACGAAAATATTCTCACAAAACACCACTTTCTTTCCACAAACCCAAAACATTCCTATATATATTTTTTTCGTTTTATTCCCATGTTTTGTCGGACACAGGTCATCTAACTACATTTTATTTCTCCTCCTTACTAACACAACACAGGTAGACTATTTCTCACACTTCTTGTTTTTCCTCTTTACAAAAACAAAACACAACACAGTCTTATTCTCTCTGCAAAACCAAATTCTCTCCCTTTTATTTCTCTAACACCGCCAGAAACACAAAACCAGTTCATTACTCTCTAATAACAAAACTCGAACCATATATATATAACCAAGAGTATCCAACAGGTAGTCTATTCTTTATCTTCTTGTTTTTCCCCTTTTCGTTTTTTTTTCCTTTCTTTCTTTTCTTTTCCCGTTTACTTCCTTTCGGTCCATTCAATACCTCTTAGTTTGGAGAATTCGATTTGTACTGTCAATTCCGACTTGTATCGTGAGAATTATCGTGTCGTATATGGGTGTGGTTATAATCGAAAACAGAGTGATGGTGGTGAGTGTGTAGTGGTCGTGTATGTGGGTTTGTGTTGTGGTCGTGAGAGGACGAGAGAGACGAGAGGAGTGTGGTTAGAGTCGAGTGAAGGGAGAGTTTACTGGGTTGTGTTGATTCGGACTAACAGGAGAAGAGATGGCCGGAGGTATAAGGGAGGAGGAACAATTGTGGGTTGTGTTCGGTTAAGTTTGAAGAGGGGGATGAGTAGTATCGATGTTGCTGTGTATTGTTTTTGTATGGGAGATGTTGTGTCGTTGAGTGGTAGTCGGCGTGGTGTATCATCAAAACTGTCCGTGAGTCTTGTTGTGTTGGTATGTGCTGGATGGCAGTAGAAACGGAGGGGGGAAAGAACTGTTTTGTGGATGGGCTGCGTGTGTGACCGGAGTGATAAGGAGGTATTGTCGAGGGGGATGATAGAGAGGAGCAGAGAGAAGAGAGACGGGGGTGAGAGTCATAGTGGTGGTGTGTTTTGGTATCGATGTCGAATAGAGGGGAGGTTCGAGTTAGAGTTTGTGAGTGGTGTTGGCTGAGATTGAAGGGGGGATGGGTATTATCGTTGCTGCGTTTTGTACTGTGCTGAGTGGTGTCCATTTGGTGTTGTAGTCGGTTTGTAATCGGGAAACAAGGGGTTGTAAACGGAGATAAAAAGGGGTATACCATTATGCAGATAAAATGAAATATAAATAAATATATATACATAATAATAAAACTAATAATGAGATAATTATTTAAGTAAAAGAGGTGTTTGATTTACAAATTGTATTAATATTTGGTTTATTAAATCGTAAGAATAAAAAGAGTTTAATAAAATAGTAATTAATTAAATAAAGAGGATAAATATTATTAATTGAGAGAAATGATTAATTAATAAAATGTAAAAGGGTGAAAAATGTTAAAAAGTAGTTTATTTCTAAATTGTGAGAAGTGAGAATTTTCTTAATAAAATAAAAGGAGTTGGATAAAAATTGAGTATTTATTTATCAATTTGTTAATAGTAATCATTTAATGATTTTTGGATAAAAATTAGAGATTTACATAAAAAGGAGAAATAAATTGTGGATAAATAGGAAATAAATGATTTTGTGTTTTAAAATTGGTTTTAATAAATTGTTAGTAAAAAAAATGGTAATTTATTTATTTAATGGAATATTAAAATGGTAATTGACTTGTTGGTAATAGATAATAATTTTGGATTTAAATTGAGTATTAATTAAGCAGAAATGTTTGTGATTTATTGGACATAATTTAGTGATTTAATAATTTGTTGATAAAAAGAGAGATTTATTTGTGAATAAATGGAGTTAAATAAGGATTTATTTTTGGATAAATGATAATAAATATTTTCAGATTATTTTAGTGAGTTAAATCAGAATAAGATTTATTTATTTACGAGGTTTAAAAATGGTGAGAGTAATAATATTAATTGCGGATTAAATTGAATAAAATTTGGATTGTCGGATTATTTTAAGAATAATTAGAAAGTTAATTTATTTACGAGACGTAAGGCACGGGGTATCGTCGGAGCCGTATTTCTTATTAAGTCGGATTTATGATTAATATTACGGGTTTATTTTATGGATCGAAGAGAGATTTATCCGGGGTTTATTATCCGTTAATTATCGAACAGATTTTCGAGAGTTATGTTTTTATTATATTTAATTATTATTATCGGCTGAGAAGTATTTCATTTTGACGATTCGCTCACGTATTTTCTGGTTGACATTGTTAGTGCATAATTCTCGAGCCGTAGACCGAAGTCAAGCCCACGGGTAGAGTATAATTTTATCTGCATTTTTCCGCACTGCGAGACCGAGGCAAGTTCCTTCTGACCCTCACTCCTTTTGAAAAATTTCGAGATATGCTGAGATATTATGATATTGAATTATCTGTTTAAATTGCTAGTTCGTGATAAAATATTCTGTTATCAAATATTTATTTAGAAATTATAGAAATGCTCTCTAAAATTCATAGAACGTAATTTGATTGAACTCTAGGGCGCCTTATTGTTCGAGATTACCCTTAAATATTATTCAGTTATAACTATACTCATATATCGAGGTAGTTAGATCTTTATTGACTTCAAACAGATTTATTGTTCATATCCGATAAACTTTATTTCGATAACTAAATTTGGTTCATTGTTCGAATCAAAGTAGATATACGTAGAATAGTGCAGAGATGTAGGGTATATCATCAGAAGTTCCTCTAAATTACCTACTCCAACGTATTTAGAAGTTTCATTCTGTATCAGGTCGTTCTTATTATTTCAAGACGACTCCACAAGATTTATTCTGATCCGCAAACCTTTCTTGTTCAAGGTTGCTACTTTATTGTCTTGAATTGACATATTGTTTGTGTCAATAAAATAAATTAATTCCTTTTGAGATTATTGTGACGGCCTATTGTCCAGGTCGGTTTTGTTCAAAGTGTAGACTGGAGATCGGCCAGAAGTGAATATGAATCCAATTCAATCAATTTTATTCGGAGGAATAATCGTATAATCCACTGGTCAACATGGGAGATGGCCAATGGGTTTCTTTCAGATCAACGCGGGAAAATAAACTCGTGCTATCGAAAGAGAATGTTTATATTTTGGCACAAATGTTGCCAGGTTGACTTTTCAACCACCTTTACGCTAGCAGAATGATATTGTGATACTTGCGACATAGTAGTGATCATGCTATGGGGTATCACGGGTGTGCGGTACTTGCGACACAACGGTTGATCGCGCTGTGGGGTATCGTAGAGGCGGAAGACCAGTATCTCAAGCTTTTCAATTTCAACTTCATTGTTCTGAGATAGATTGTTATTGTCTATTAGTAAGTGTTATCATTATCAAGTCACATTGCCTGCAAATAAGAATCTTTCTTGATCAAAGTTGAATTCTTCCATTTTCCATTGTTAGTGAGAGAGCGAGTCAGTGGACTTGCTGAGCACCTAGTTGCTCACTCTTGTTGTTAATATTGTTTTTCAGTAAAGTTGGAAAAAGGCGAAACTTCTCGTTTCAAGGGGAAGGAGATAATGCACCAGAGCACGAAGTCAAACTAGTATGCTTTCCTCTAAGGCGACAACCCTGTCGAAGACTGCCTATGCTTGGCGTATCTAGCGATATTTTGTATAATTATTATTATGTTGTACTATTCAGAGATTTGTCGATGCTTGGACTTGTGGGATGGAACCGCTGTTGTACGATGAAGCCTTTGTGATGATTATGTATTGTAATGTTTCTTGGATTAAGACAGGTATTGACGGAGTGGCGACCCAAGTCCACGGATGGTGAATTTTGGGGGCGTCACAGCTTGGTATCAGAGCGTTAGTTATATTTTTAGGAATCGTACGAGCCTAGAATTATAACGCGACGTGAGAATTTAGAGATATAGTACAACGTTGATATTTTAGCACTAAGTGCCCTACGCCGTTATATTTATACCTTTATCTAAATCGATTTGGAACCTGGTTATAATTGAGACTTTTTGTACCTTTTGTAGATGTCGACATCCGGACCAGCTGACATTCGTTCCAGCCGAGATAGATCCCCTACACCTTACCCGCACGGGTTACGAGATTCCAGTTCAGGTTCAGACAGTGATCCATCAGAGGAGTACATGCCGCTTGATAGCGTTTCGGAGGACTCTTCGGTTCAGATCCTTACACCTTCTCCTCCGCAGGTGATAGATATAGCAGATTCTCCAGACCAGATCATAGAGGTAGTCGATTCACCTATTCCGGTGACTGTTGTAGAGACTCCTACTCTTGTTACTGAGCAGCCTGCTCGGACTCCAGCTCCTGAGGCGTACAGGCATGAGACACCCGAGCCGTTTCTATCCGAGCCGATTGTGGAGGGCCAGTTTTCGCCCATTCGCACCGGAGTAGCAGCACCTACTTCATCTGTGCCAGTCTATGTGATGACTTCAGCAGCTGCTACCATACCAGATTACATGCTTCCATCAGTCGGAGATGCTCCAGCTTGTGACACGGCTCCACCTGCACCTACCATCCATGTCCCGGCTCCAGTGGTGATGATATCTTCTGCTCCAGCTTTTCCAGCTCAGCCTGCCGGTATGCCTACACAGCCTATAGTAGGTAGAGAGCCAGTGCCCTGGATTGTTCATGATCACCTTTATCAGCAGTTTTGCTGGGTTTGGGCGCGCTACGAGGAGATCTTTGCTACGAGGGATGCCATTCTGCGATTATTGTCAATGGATCCTATTACAGTTCACGGAGGTGGTAGTCTACTTGTGAGGGATGTATCCATGGAGATCGTACATCAGATCTCTATTTCTATCTTGACAGGGCTGCAGACTGATATCACAGCCTTACCATCTTCCAGCACCGGAGCTGTGGACCGTAGCACTATTGCCGACATGATCACTAGAGCAGTTGAGGAGTTTCACAGGCGGGTCATGGAGATGTTCGGTCATTGAGATCACTACCGATGTTTTAGCTTGGGTTTTTCACTATGTTGGGAGGATAGACTTCTGTTAGGGTGCTTATGTTTGTATCTAGTTGTCATAGATAGATCTGCACCCTGTTGATTTAGTAGTTGGATGTATTAGTTGACTTGAGGACTTTGATTGTACCCTTTGATCTTACCTGATGTACCAGTTGAACTTATATGTTGATATCGTACTTTTACGCTTTTATCTGTTTCAGATTTATTATTACTGTTGCTCTCTATTAGTAGTACCTCTGTTTAAAAAAAAATGATGATGATCTGTTTATATGTCGCATAAGATAAATTTTCCGTAATTCCAGAAATCGATATATAACCTTGGGGATTTACAGCACCAATATTGATACTCTGATCTGTATATATATCTCACTCTGTTTAACTAGACTCTATATTTTAATCTTAATAGAAAAAGATGCCAAGAGGTAGACCTCGCAAGAACCAAGAGGTACCCCCAGCAGAGAACCAGCATGAAGCTGATCCTCAAGCAGAAACCCAAACAGAACCTGAACCAGGGCGAGTACCCGCAGCGCAACCCAGTCCAAATGAACCTATGAATTTACTTGTGGAATTCTTGAGGCAATATACACAGAACCCTCCACCAAGGCAAAGAACACCCCAAATCAGAGTTGATCAACCCCCTGCACCACCAACTAATAATGCAGTTACCTTTAAATCCTTCAAATCCTTAAACCCTCCTGAGTTCAAAGGTACCACTGATCCGATTGAAGCAAGGATCTGGTTGCGAGAGATAGAAAAGACCTTTGAGATTGTAGGAGTGGAGGAAGAAAAGAAAACCATCTTTGCAGCTTTCATGCTAAAGGGAGAAGCAAGTTATTGGTGGGAGTCAAAAAGAGCCATAGAAGGGAATGCAGCCATACCTTGGGCTAGGTTCACCCAACTATTTCTGGAAAAATATTTTCCTAAGTATTTGGAAAACCAGATGGAAATCAAATTTTTGGAACTGAAGCAAGGCAATATGACTGTGGCTGAGTATGAAGCCAAATTTTCGGAACTCTCAAGATTCGTTCCTTACCATGTGGATACCGAAGAAAAGAGGGCTAAACGTTTCCAGCTAGGGCTGAAACCGTGGATCCAGAATCGAGTTGCGGTACTAGAAATCACCGACTATGCGACTTTGGTTCAGAAAGCATCCATTGTTGAAAGTGGTTCTGAATTGTACTCGAAGGATAAGGATATCAAGAAAAGAAAGTTTCAGAATCATGGACCTAGTTTTGAGAGAAAGACTGATGATCGAAATGCAAAGAAACCGTTTGTGAGACGGGAAGAGAGAAGCAATGCCGTAAGGAGATTTGGAAATCAGGACACTAGGGGAACAACCAGAAGTTCAGACCCCCTCAGACAGCGAATTTACTTCAAGGAAGGCCGCCATTACCTGAATGCGGCACTTGTGGAAGGAAGCACCCAGGACCGTGTAACCTTGCCAGCATTGTGTGCTACACTTGTGGACAGAAAGGCCATTATTCTTCCAACTGCAAGGAGAGAGAGAAGGCAACTACTTGTTTCAAATGCGGGAAGAAGGGACACATAGCACGAGATTGCAGGTCACCACCAAAGGAGACCACTGTACCTAGATTGATGGCACCTCCTAGCAACAAGCCAACTGCCCGTACTTTCAACATGACAGTGAAGGATGCTATTGCCGATAACGATGTGATTGCAGGTACGCTTTTGGTAAATTCTGTAGATGCATGTGTTTTAATTGATTCGGGAGCAACAAGATCTTTCTTATCGGAGAGTTTTATGAACAAGCTAAATATTCAGTCTGTACCGTTAGGAGAGACCTTGATTATAGAAGTAGCAAATCAGGAAAAAGTTCCTGTAGATCAGATATGCCCAGATTGCGGAATCGAAATTCAAGGACAACGCTTCGATGCAAATCTTCTTTCCTTTAACCTAGGGGAGTTTGATATAATTCTTGGAATGGATTGGTTAGCACGATACGATGCGCAAATCAACTGTCGGCGTAAGTGGGTTAGTTTAAAGGCTTCGGACGGCAAAAGAATACATTTTCGCGGAAGGAAACCGACCCGTAATTTTCTGACTATGATCCAAGCAAAGAAGCTGCTAAGGCAAGGTTGTCAAGCCTACTTAGCTCATGTGGTTGATAGCGAGAAGCAAGCCCCTGCTATTGACGAAATTCCTGTAGTGAATCAATTTGAAAATGTCTTTCCTGAAGAATTACCAGGATTACCTCCTGACCGAGAAATAGAATTCACTATCGATCTTGCCCCTGGAACTGCACCAATTTCAAAAGCACCATACCGAATGGCCCCGATTGAGATGAAGGAGTTGGCCACACAACTACAAGAACTATTAGACAAAGGCGTAATTCGACCCAGCGTGTCCCCTTGGGGAGCTCCAGTGTTATTTGTGAAGAAGAAAGACGGATCTATGAGATTGTGCATAGATTATCGAGAACTAAACAAGATGACGATCAAGAATAGATACCCCTTGCCACGAATTGATGATTTGTTCGATCAGCTTAAGGGAGCAGCTTATTTTTCTAAGATTGATCTTAGATCGGGTTATCACCAGTTGAAGATCAAACCCGAAGATGTACCAAAGATGGCCTTTAGGACTCGCTATGGACATTACAATTTCTAGTGATGCCTTTTGGATTGACGAATGCTCCAGCTGCTTTCATGGATTTGATGAATCGCGTATTCAAGAAATATTTGGACAAGTCCGTGATTGTATTTATTGATGACATCTTGATTTACTCTAAGAATCAAGAAGAACACGCAGAGCACCTCCGAATAGTGTTAGAAACTTTACGCAAGGAAAGGTTATTTGCAAAATTCTCTAAGTGCGAAATTTGGCTAAGTTCAGTGCAATTCCTAGGACACATTGTGAGCAGTGAAGGAATTTCGGTTGACGCTGCGAAAGTGGAGGCTGTTGCAAATTGGGAAAGGCCAAAGACTCCAACAGAAGTAAGAAGCTTTCTTGGACTAGTAGGATATTATCGGAGATTTGTAATGGATTTTTCAAAGATAGCTACACCATTGACTAAGCTTACCAGAAAGAATGAGAAGTTTGAATGGACTCCCAAGTGTGAAGAAAGTTTTCAAGAACTTAAGAGACGATTAACATCTGCCCCGGTTTTGACGTTACCAGACGATACGGGAAATTTTGTAATCTATAGTGATGCTTCCCATAAGGGATTAGGATGCGTATTGATGCAGCATGGAAAAGTAATTGCTTATGCTTCTCGACAGCTAAAAGATTATGAGATAAGATACCCAACTCACGATCTCGAATTAGCTGCGATTGTTTTTGCATTAAAGATCTGGAGACACTATTTATATGGAGAAAAGTGTGAGATTTACACGGATCATAAGAGTCTAAAATATATCTTCACCCAGAAAGAACTGAGTATGAGACAGAGGCGGTGGTTAGAATTAATCAAGGACTATGATTGTTCGATTAATTACCATCCAGGGAAGGCCAATGTGGTGGCAGACGCGCTGAGTAGAAAAGAAAGACTTAAGATGGTAGTATCGTCAGCGGAATTGATCAAAGAAATTGAGAGATTTGACTTGGAGATTAAGATTCCTGTTCAAACCAATGAAAGAGTATATGAAATCTCCTTACAACCAGAATTAATCGAAAAGATTCGTCGTTGTCAAGAGAAAGTGATGGAAGAAGAGAGGGATCAGTTAACAGGAGAAGAATTTCAAAGTCCAAAGGATGTCAAGGGAATTAAAATATTTGCTTCTAGAATTTGGATACCGAATGTTGTAGAATTAAAGGAAGAGATTTTGAGCGAAGCTCATAATTCGAGGTACTCTATTCATCCCGGGAGCACGAAGATGTATCAGGATATCAAGCAAAACTATTGGTGGCCAAATATGAAAAGAGAGATTGCAGAATGGGTAAGTAAGTGTTTAACCTGTCAGAAAGTGAAGGCAGAACATCAACGACCAAGTGGACTTTTACAACCCTTAGAGATACCCGAATGGAAATGGGAGCATATTACCATGGATTTTGTCGTAGGATTGCCCCGAACTAGAGCCAGCCATGATGCAATTTGGGTTATTGTTGACCGACTCACTAAGTCTGCGCATTTCCTACCAATCAGTGATAAGTACTCTGTTCAAAGATTGGTGAACCTATACCTAAAAGAAATTGTGGTTCGTCATGGGGTGCCCGTCTCAATTGTATCTGATAGGGATGCCCGTTTTACTTCTCGATTTTGGAAAAGCTTTCAGGAATGTCTTGGCACGAAGTTGAATCTGAGTACTACATATCACCCCCAGACCGATGGACAAAGTGAAAGAACAATTCAAACAGTTGAGGATATGTTAAGAGCCTGTGCACTTGATTTTAAAGGAAGTTGGGATGAGCATTTGCCCCTAGTCGAGTTTGCTTACAACAACAGTTACCACTCCAGCATAGGCATGGCACCATACGAAGCGCTATACGGAAGAAAGTGCAGATCACCGTTATACTGGGATGAAGTAGGGGAAGGAAAGATACTAGGGCCAGAACTACTTCAACAAACTAAGCAAGCAACCGAAGTGATTCGAAAAAGGTTAGTTGCAGCTCAGGATCGACAGAAGAAGTATGCGAATCAAAAGAGAAAGGACAAAGCATTCGAAGTGGGAGATAAAGTGATGCTGAAGGTTTCACCTTGGAAGGGAGTTATGAGATTCGGAAAGAAAGGCAAATTGAGTCCCAGATATATAGGACCTTTTGAGATTCTCAAGAAGATAGGACCACTAGCTTATCAGTTGGCCTTACCTCCAGACCTCCACCATATTCATGACGTATTTCATGTTTCTGCGTTAAGAGAATACCATTCCAATTTCAGACACGTCATAACCTATGATCCAGTGGAAATTCGTCCTGACCTGACATACGAAGAGCAACCAGTACAGATTCTAGATCACAAGGTGCAAGAGTTAAGGACTAAGCAAATAAATCTGGTGAAAGTACTTTGGAGAAATCATCAAGTGGAAGAAGCTACGTGGGAATTAGAAAGCGAAATGCGGATTAAGTATCCTGAATTGTTTAGTGCGTAGTTTTGATTCCGAGGACGGAATCCTTTAAGGGGGGAAGGCTGTAATAACCGAAAATTTCCGAATAATATTTTTCTACTCGTTATTTAAATTATTTAAGGACGATGCATTAATATATTTAATTAGAGTATTTTTGGATTAATTTTTTAAAATTTTATATTTGTATGTATATTTATATTTATTATATCTATTTATTTATAATTATTAGGTATTTATTAGAATTAGAAAATTTAGGAAAAATAGGATTTTAATTTTAGACGGATATTAATTTATATCGCAGAATTTATTTTAGGAAGCGAATTTGGGTCTCGTTATAATTTTCCAGCAGGAAACGACGATATTAATGTTTCGGTTTTAACTGATCGGGTCGTTAAACACGAGAAGAGACAGCATTTCTCGATCGCAGAAAACGAGCTTTATTCTCACAAGACACGATATTTCTTTCAGCAGACACGAAAATATTCTCACAAAACACCACTTTCTTTCCACAAACCCAAAACATTCCTGTATATATTTTTTTCGTTTTATTCCCATGTTTTGTCGGACACAGGTCATCTAACTACATTTTATTTCTCCTCCTTACTAACACAACACAGGTAGACTATTTCTCACACTTCTTGTTTTTCCTCTTTACAAAAACAAAACACAACACAGTCTTATTCTCTCTGCAAAACCAAATTCTCTCCCTTTTATTTCTCTAACACCGCCAGAAACACAAAACCAGTTCATTACTCTCTAATAACAAAACTCGAACCATATATATATAACCAAGAGTATCCAACAGGTAGTCTATTCTTTCTCTTCTTGTTTTTCCCCTTTTCGTTTTTTTCCTTTCTTTCTTTTCTTTTCCCGTTTACTTCCTTTCGGTCCATTCAATACCTCTTAGTTCGGAGAATTCGATTTGTACTGTCAATTCCGACTTGTATCGTGAGAATTATCGTGTCGTATATGGGTGTGGTTATAATCGAAAACAGAGTGATGGTGGTGAGTGTGTAGTGGTCGTGTATGTGGGTTTGTGTTGTGGTCGTGAGAGGACGAGAGAGACGAGAGGAGTGTGGTTAGAGTCGAGTGAAGGGAGAGTTTACTGGGTTGTGTTGATTCGGACTAACAGGAGAAGAGATGGCCGGAGGTATAAGGGAGGAAGAACAATTGTGGGTTGTGTTCGGTTAAGTTTGAAGAGGGGGATGAGTAGTATCGATGTTGCTGTGTATTGTTTTTGTATGGGAGATGTTGTGTCGTTGAGTGGTAGTCGGCGTGGTGTAACATCAAAACTGTCCGTGAGTCTTGTTGTGTTGGTATGTGCTGGATGGCAGTAGAAACAGAGGGGGGAAAGAACTGTTTTGTGGATGGGCTGCGTGTGTGACCGGAGTGATAAGGAGGTATTGTCGAGGGGGATGATAGAGAGGAGCAGAGAGAAGAGAGACGGGGGTGAGAGTCATAGTGGTGGTGTGTTTTGGTATCGATGTCGAATAGAGGGGAGGTTCGAGTTAGAGTTTGTGAGTGGTGTTGGCTGAGTTTGAAGGGGGGATGGGTATTATCGTTGCTGCGTTTTGTACTGTGCTGAGTGGTGTCCATTTGGTGTTGTAGTCGGTTTGTAATCGGGAAACAAGGGGTTGTAAACGGAGATAAAAAGGGGTATACCATTATGCAGATAAAATGAAATATAAATAAATATATATACATAATAATAAAACTAATAATGAGATAATTATTTAAGTAAAAGAGGTGTTTGATTTACAAATTGTATTAATATTTGGTTTATTAAATCGTAAGAATAAAAAGAGTTTAATAAAATAGTAATTAATTAAATAAAGAGGATAAATATTATTAATTGAGAGAAATGATTAATTAATAAAATGTAAAAGGGTGAAAAATGTTAAAAAGTAGTTTATTTCTAAATTGTGAGAAGTGAGAATTTTCTTAATAAAATAAAAGGAGTTGGATAAAAATTGAGTATTTATTTATCAATTTGTTAATAGTAATCATTTAATGATTTTTGGATAAAAATTAGAGATTTACATAAAAAGGAGAAATAAATTGTGGATAAATAGGAAATAAATGATTTTGTGTTTTAAAATTGGTTTTAATAAATTGTTAGTAAAAAAAATGGTAATTTATTTATTTAATGGAATATTAAAATGGTAATTGACTTGTTGGTAATAGATAATAATTTTGGATTTAAATTGAGTATTAATTAAGAAGAAATGTTTGTGATTTATTGGACATAATTTAGTGATTTAATAATTTGTTGATAAAAAGAGAGATTTATTTGTGAATAAATGGAGTTAAATAAGGATTTATTTTTGGATAAATGATAATAAATATTTTCAGATTATTTTAGTGAGTTAAATCAGAATAAGATTTATTTATTTACGAGGTTTAAAAATGGTGAGAGTAATAATATTAATTGCGGATTAAATTGAATAAAATTTGGATTGTCGGATTATTTTGAGAATAATTAGAAAGTTAATTTATTTACGAGACGTAAGGCACGGGGCATCGTCGAAGCCGTATTTCTTATTAAGTCGGATTTACGATTAATATTACGGGTTTATTTTATGGATCGAAGAGAGATTTATCCGGGGTTTATTATCCGTTAATTATCGAACAGATTTTCGAGAGTTATGTTATTATTATATTTAATTATTATTATCGGCTGAGAAGTATTTCATTTTGACGATTCGCTCACGTATTTTCTGGTTGACATTGTTAGTGCATAATTCTCGAGCCGTAGACCGAAGTCAAGCCCACGGGTAGAGTATAATTTTATCTGCATTTTTCCGCACTGCGAGACCGAGGCAAGTTCCTTCTGACCCTCACTCCTTTTGAAAAATTTCGAGATATGCTGAGATATTATGATATTGAATTATCTGTTTAAATTGCTAGTTCGTGATAAAATATTCTGTTATCAAATATTTATTTAGAAATTATAGAAATGCTCTCTAAAATTCATAGAACGTAATTTGATTGAACTCTAGGGCGCCTTATTGTTCGAGATGACCCTTAAATATTATTCAGTTATAACTATACTCATATATCGAGGTAGTTAGATCTTTATTGACTTCAAACGGATTTATTGTTCATATCCGATAAACTTTATTTCGATAACTAAATTTGGTTCATTGTTCGAATCAAAGTAGATATACGTAGAATAGTGCAGAGATGTAGGGTATATCATCAGAAGTTCCTATAAATTACCTACTCCAACGTATTTAGAAGTTTCATTCTGTATCAGGTCGTTCTTATTATTTCAAGACGACTCCACAAGATTTATTCTGATCCGCAAACCTTTCTTGTTCAAGGTTGCTACTTTATTGTCTTGAATTGACATATTGTTTGTGTCAATAAAATAAATTAATTCCTTTTGAGATTATTGTGACGGCCTATTGTCCAGGTCGGTTTTGTTCAAAGTGTAGACTGGCGATCGGCCAGAAGTGAATATGAATCCAATTCAATCAATTTTATTCGGAGGAATAATCGTATAATCCACTGGTCAACATGGGAGATGGCCAATGGGTTTCTTTCAGATCAACGCGGGAAAATAAACTCGTGGTATCGAAAGAGAATGTTTATATTTTGGCACAAATATTGCCAGGTTGACTTTTCAACCACCTTTACGCTAGCAGAATGATATTGTGACACTTGCGACATAGTAGTGATCGTGCTATGGGGTATCACGGGTGTGCGGTACTTGCGACACAGCGGTTGATCGCGCTGTGGGGTATCGTAGAGGCGGAAGACCAGTATCTCAAGCTTTTCAATTTCAACTTCATTGTTCTGAGATAAATTGTTATTGTCTATTAGTAAGTGTTATCATTATCAAGTCACATTGCCTGCAAATAAGAATCTTTCTTGATCAAAGTTGAATTCTTCCATTTTCCATTGTTAGTGAGAGAGAGAGTCAGTGGACTTGCTGAGCACCTAGTTGCTCACTCTTGTTGTTAATATTGTTTTTCAGTAAAGTTGGAAAAAGGCGAAACTTCTCGTTTCAAGGGGAAGGAGATAATGCACCAGTGCACGAAGTCAAACTAGTATGCTTTCCTCTAAGGCGACAACCCTGTCGAAGACTGCCTATGCTTGGCGTATCTAGCGATATTTTGTATAATTATTATTATGTTGTACTATTCAGAGATTTGTCGATGCTTGGACTTGTGGGATGGAACCGCTGTTGTACGATGAAGCCTTTATGATGATTATGTATTGTAATGTTTCTTGGATTAAGACAGGTATTGACGGAGTGGCGACCCAAGTCCACGGATGGTGAATTTTGGGGGCGTCACACTTTAAAATCCAGTGCACAGGCTCTTAACATATCTTCAACTGTTTGAATTGTTCTTTCACTTTGTCCATCGGTCTGGGGGTGATATGCAGTACTCAGATTCAACTTCGTGCCAAGACATTCCTGAAAGCTTTTCCAAAATCGAGAAGTAAAACGGGCATCCCTATCAGATACTATTGAAACGGGCACTCCATGACGAACCACAATTTCCTCTAGGTATAGGTTCACCAATCTTTCGACGGAGTACTTATCACTGATTGGTAGGAAATGCGCAGACTTAGTGAGTCGGTCAACAATAACCCAAATTGAATCATGGCTGGCTCTAGTTCGGGGCAATCCTACGACAAAATCCATGGTAATATGCTCCCATTTCCATTCGGGTATCTCTAAGGGTTGTAAAAGTCCACTAGGTCGTTGATATTCTGCCTTCACTTTCTGGCAGGTTAAACACTTACTTACCCATTCTGCAATCTCTCTTTTCATGTTTGGCCACCAATAATTTTGTTTGATATCCTGGTACATCTTCGTGCTCCCGGGATGAATAGAGTACCTCGAATTATGTGCTTCACTCAAAATCTCTTCCTTTAACTCTGCAACATTCGGTATCCAAATTCTAGAAGCAAATCTTTTAATTCCCTTGACATCCTTTGGACTTTGAATTTCTTCTCCTGTTAACTGATCCCTCTCTTCTTCCATCACTTTCTCTTGACAACGTCGAATCTTTTCGATTAACTCTGGTTGTAAGGAGATTTCATATATTCTTTCATTGGTTTGAACAGGAATCTTAATCTCCAAGTCAAATCTCTCAATTTCTTTGATCAATTCCGTTGACGATACTACCATCTTAAGTCTTTCTTTTCTACTTAGCGCGTCTGCCACCACATTGGCCTTCCCTGGATGGTAATTAATCGAACAATCATAGTCCTTGATTAATTCTAACCACCGCCTCTGTCTCATATTCAATTCTTTCTGGGTGAAGATATATTTTAGACTCTTATGATCCGTGTAAATCTCACACTTTTCTCCATATAAATAGTGTCTCCAGATCTTTAATGCAAAAACAATCGCAGCTAATTTGAGATCGTGAGTTGGGTATCTTATCTCATAATCTTTTAACTGTCGAGAAGCATAAGCAATTACTTTTCCATGCTGCATTAATATGCATCCTAAACCCTTATGGGTGGCATCACTATAGATTACAAAATTTCCCGTATCGTCTGGTAACGTCAAAACCGGGGCAGATGTTAATCGTCTCTTAAGTTCTTGGAAACTTTCTTCACACTTGGGAGTCCATTCAAACTTCTCATTCTTTCTAGTAAGCTTAGTCAATGGTGTAGCTATCTTTGAAAAATCCATTACAAATCTCCGATAATATCCTGCTAGTCCAAGAAAGCTTCTTACTTCTGTTGGAGTCTTTGGCCTTTCCCAGTTTGCAATAGCCTCCACTTTCGCAGGGTCAACCGAAATTCCTTCACTGCTCACAATGTGTCCTAGGAATTGCACTGTTCTTAGCCAAAATTCGCACTTAGAGAATTTCGCATATAACCTTTCCTTGCGTAAAGTTTCCAACACTATTCGGAGGTGCTCTGCGTGTTCTTCTTGATTCTTAGAGTAAATCAAGATGTCATCAATAAATACAATCACGAACTTGTCCAAATATTTCTTGAATACGCGATTCATCAAATCCATGAAAGCAGCTTGAGCATTCGTCAATCCAAATGGCATCACTAGAAATTCGTAATGTCCATAGCGAGTCCTAAAGGCCGTCTTTGGTACATCTTCGGTTTCCTTCCGCGAAAATGTATTCTTTTGCCGTCTGATGCCTTTAAACTAACCCACTTACGCCGACAGTTGATTTGCGCATCGTACCGTGCTAACCAATCCATTCCAAGAATTATATCAAACTCCCCTAGGTTAAAGGAAAGAAGATTTGCATCGAAGCGTTGTCCTTGAATTTCGATTCCGCAATCTGGGCATATCTGATCTACAGGAACTTTTTCCTGATTTGCTACTTCTATAATCAAGGTCTCTCCTAACGGTACAGACTGAATATTTAGCTTGTTCATAAAACTCTCCGATATGAAAGATCTTGTTGCTCCCGAATCAATTAAAACACATGCATCTACAGAATTTACCAAAAGCGTACCTGCAATCACATCGTTATCGGCAATAGCATCCTTCACTGTCATGTTGAAAGTACGGGCAGTTGGCTTGTTGCTAGGAGGTGCCATCAATCTAGGTACAGTGGTCTCCTTTGGTGGTGACCTGCAATCTCGTGCTATGTGTCCCTTCTTCCCGCATTTGAAACAAGTAGTTGCCTTCTCTCTCTCCTTGCAGTTGGAAGAGTAATGGCCTTTCTGTCCACAAGTGTAGCACACAATGCTGGCAAGGTTACACGGTCCTGGGTGCTTCCTTCCACAAGTGCCGCATTCTGGTAATGGCGGCCTTCCCTGAAGTAAATTTGCTGTCTGAGGGGGTCTGAACTTCTGGTTGTTCCCCCTAGTGTCCTGGTTCCCAAATCTCCTTATGGCATTGCTTCTCTCTTCCCGTCTCACAAACGGTTTCTTTGCATTTCGGTCATCAGGCTTTCTCTCAAAACTAGATCCATGATTCTAAAACTTTCTTTTCTTGATATCCTTATCCTTCGAGTACAATTCAGAACCACTTTCGACAATGGATGCTTTCTGAACCAAAGTCGCATAGTCGGTGATTTCTAGTACTGCAACTCGATTCTGGATCCACGGTTTCAGCCCTAGCTGGAAACGTTTAGCCCTCTTTTCTTCGGTATCCACATGGTAAGGAACGAATCTTGAGAGTTCCGAAAATTTGGCTTCATACTCAGCCACAGTCATATTGCCTTGCTTCAGTTCCAAAAATTTGATTTCCATCTGGTTTTCCAAATATTTAGGAAAATATTTTTCCAAGAATAGTTGGGTGAACCTAGCCCAAGGTATGGCTGCGTTTCCTTCTATCGCTCTTTTTGACTCCCACCAATAACTCGCTTCTCCCTTTAGCATGAAAGCTGCAAAGATGGTTTTCTTTTCTTCCTCCACTCCTACAATCTCAAAGGTCTTTTCTATCTCTCGCAACCAGATCCTTGCTTCAATCGGATCAGTGGTACCTTTGAACTCAGGGGGGTTTAAGGATTTGAAGGATTTAAAAGTAACTGCATTATTAGTTGATGGTGCAGGGGGTTGATCAACTCTGATTTGGGGTGTTATTTGCCTTGGTGGAGGGTTCTGTGTATATTGCCTCAGGAATTCCACAAGTAAATTCATAGGTTCATTTAGATTGGGTTGCGCTGCGGGTACTCGCCCTGGTTCAGGTTCTGTTTGGGTTTCTGGTTGAGGATCAACTTCATGCTGGTCCTCTGCTGGGGGTACCCCTTGGTTCTTGCGGGGTCTACCTCTTGGCATCTTTTTCTATTAAGATTAAAAGATAGAGTCTGGTTAAACAGAGTGAGATATATATACAGATCAGAGTATCAATGTTGGTGCTGTAAATCCTCAAGGTTATATGTCGATTTCGGAAAATTTATCTTATGCGACATTTAAACAGATCATCATCATTCATTTTTTTTTATTAAACAGAGGTACTACTAATAGAGAGCAACAGTAATAATAAATCTGAAACAGATAAAAACGTAAAAGTGCGAATATTAACATATAATCTCAACTGGTACATCAGGTAAGATCAAAGGCTACAATCAAAGTCCTCAAGTCAACTAATACATCCAACTACTAAATCAACAGGGTGCAGATCCATCTATGACAACTAGATACAAACATAAGCACCCTAACAGAAATCTATCCTCCCAACATAGTGAAAAATCCAAGCTAAAACATCGGTAGTGATCTCAATGACCGAACATCTCCATGACACGCCTGTGAAACTCCTCAACTGCTCTAGTGATCATGTCGGCAACAGTGCTACGGTCCACAGCTCCGGTGTAACGCCCCCAAATCCGGGGTCAGGGATATGGGTCGCTACCGCGGGAAACCTTAACAACCAAACAATCAACTGCCAATAGAAAATCTAAAACAAGACATCCGACCCCTAACTACCAACAATCTTTTCAGGTTATAGACTTGGAAACAAGAAATCCAAAAATGCTTATAATAACTTATAATTAACTTAGTACAACAATTCTCTTATACAGTCCTATGTTGTTAGTATCACCTTGACATAAGGTATACAACAACCACAATATTCTAATACAACAAATATTATAACTCAGAAATATGAATACCATATCAGTCTAACTAAACCTCTGGTAAACAAACTCAAAATACAGAATCACTCTGCGCCGATCATCAACTCGATCCATGACTTCCCTGCTTCGAGCTAAACTAAGTCAACTGCATCCACTATCTATCTCTGAAAAAATAAGATTTAAACAAAAGCAAGAATGAGCGAAAGACGCGCTCAGCAAGTATATAATAGAGTATAGTAAAATACTTTTGGAAAACTTTGAAGGTTTTAAAAAATCCAACTTTGAGGATGATACCATTCTTGAAATATTCATAACGCTAATTTCTCAATAGTAAGGAGTTTTATAGAATTCAACAAGAAGTTCACCTCGACAGCTTTATACACGATTTTGATATTTAACTCAACAATTTTTATAGCGATTTCCGATCAAAACTTTGAATAACTGAGCAACGGATGCTTCAGCTACTAAGAGATAACATTTAAGAAATTCACGAAGATCCATCGACTCTCAATTAAACAAACATTCAAGAAATTCGCAACTATTACAATCTCATTATTGTCCACTAGGCACCCATATACCTAGCTGCCGAACCGGCCTGACAATAATGAGTTGAATAATTGAGAAGATCTCAATTCATTCTCGATTTTTAACAGTCACTGTGCAACAAATGCTTCAACGACAGTCTGAATCTCGAATTAATTTAGAACAAATCAAAAAGATTTGACGCTTGATTCTCAACGAAGAAAAAATATGATTTTACAGGCAATGTGTCTTGATAATGATAACACTTACTGATAGACAATAACAATCCATCTCAGAATAAGGAAGTTGAAATTGAAAAGCTTGAGATACTGGTCTTCCGCCTCTACGATACCCCACAGCGCGATCAACCGCTGTGTCGCAAGTACCGCACTCCCGTGATACCCCATAGCACGATCACTACTATGTCGCAAGTACCACAATATCATTCTGCTAGCGTAAAGGTGGTTGAAAAGTCAACCTGGCAACATTTGTGCCAAAATATAAACATTCTCTTTCGATACCACGAGTTTAGATTTTCCCCGTGTTGATCTGAAAGAAACCCATGGGCCATCTCCCATGTTGACCAGTGGATTATACGATTATTCCTCCGAATAAAATTGATTGAATTTGGATTCATATTCACTTCTGGCCGATCGCCAGTCTACACTTTGAACAAAACCGACCTGGACAATAGGCCGTCACAATAATCTCAAAAGGAATTAATTTATTGTATTGACACAAACAATATGTCAATTCAAGACAATAAAGTAGCAACCTTGAACAAGAAAGGTTCGCGGATCAGAATAAATCTTGTGGAGTCGTCTTGAAATAATAAGAACGACTTCCAATATGATAATGATATTTCAAAAGGAGAATTCACATTCCCAACAGATATTGAGGTGTGTCATAATCATGACAGAATATAAAACAGTTCTTATAGGGTGAAGAACAATTGTAAACTTTATAACACAATGGATAAAATCACAAGTGGGATAAATTGAAAGCAGTTATAAAACTGATTAAAAAGACTTGAACGATTTCCCACGAATTTAAGAGTTTTAAAAATAAGGCATTTGCAGAATTTTCATTTTTAAGAAAGCATAATACTACACTAGAGCATTCGTCATAGATATTTTAAAAACATGCATACTCTGAATGAAAGAGCACGGTTAGTAGACTTGCAATACATGCAACATACTTTCGATATAATATACATATACTGAACAATAGAGCATAAATTAAATAATTTGAAATCATGGATTTAAATCGAGTTCGCACATTTTATATATTTTAAAATACGAATACTCTGAACGATAGAGTATGTATAGATAAACTTGCCTCTGGTCCTGAGCATAAAGCAGAAAATATCGAATAAATCCTTCGCACCTTGTCCAAGCAATTCCGTGGAGGTAACTTGCCTTTCTTCATACGACGTCTCGATCTCGAAGTGTGGGAAAATGCAGAAAAGATTTATACTCTACCCGTGGGCTCGACTTCGGTCTACGGCTCGAGAATTAGGCACTAACAATGTCAACCAGAAAATACGTGAGCGATTCGCCAGAATAAAATACTTCTCAGCCGATAATAATAATAATTAAATATAATAATAACAAAACTCTCGAAAATCTGCTCGATAAATAACGGATAATAAACCTCGGATAATAAATCTCTCTTCGAACCACAAAAATAAACCCGTAATATTTATCGTAAATAAGAAATACGGCCCCGACGATACTTCGTGTCTAACGTCTCGTAAATAATCTAACTTAATTATTCTCAAAATAATCCGACAATCCATTTTTATTCAATTTAATCCGTTATTAATATTATTTCTATTTTTTAGGAAAAGATCGAACATCCATTAACAGAAAACCCTAATTTTATTCCATGTCGTTAGTTAATTTCTCTTTCGTTTTTAATCTCGTAAATAAATGTATCTTATTCCGATTTAACCTACTAAAATAATCTGAAAAATATTTATCAACATCAATCCAAAATAAAACCTTATTTAACTCCATATTATCAACTAATTATTAAATCTCTAAAATTAAGCCCAATAATTCACAAATATTCCTGATTAATAAATAACTTATTTAATTAAATCATTTTTAATATTCCACTAAATAAATAAATTACCATTTTTAATAAATTAATTATTAACACTATTTTAATCACTCCATATTCCCATTTATTCACAATTATTCCTCCTTTTTATGTAAATCTCTAATTTTTATCCAAAAATCATTAAATGATTATTTTTAACAAATTAATAAATAATTACTCCATTTTTATCAAACTCCCTTTTATTTTATAAAAAAAAATATTCTCATTTCTCACAATTTAGATAATAAACTAACTTTAACATTTTTCACCCTTTTTCATTTTATTTCCTCATTATTATTATTATTATTATTATTATCATTATTATTATTATTATTATTATTATTATTATTATTACCATATATATATATATATATATATATATATATATTAGTATCTTCTTTTTCACACCTACGACCACTGAATAACAACACCACCACTACTGCCCATTACAACCCAGTTGCTTCGACCAATCTTCCACCATTCCTGATACAACCAGCGGCTCGGGGACAAAGCAGCACTTGCACTGTGGAGTGCTTGAAAAAAAACGTCTTGTTTCCTCATCATGAGTTTGCATAATTCCTTCCGTCTTATAGCCCAAAATGCTCCTTGAGGTAGGATCATCCCATACAAGGAGCAGCACTCTGACGCCTTCCTGTGACTTAGTCTTAAGAAGGGTTCCCAATGAGGTATCCGTTTTATCATATCATTATCACGAACAAGTCTGACCAGATGATACACTGACCACCCAGTAATGTAAACAAGACGACGAGCCTGACTTATAGCTGTAAAGATATCACGCCAGCAACTTCCATGCACAAACACAGCACACAGAGCTCCATTAACGCCACCATAGTTGTTTACTCACACCCACGGCATCATACCCTCAGCACACATGCACGCATACACTTGTAATTCACACCCACGCACACACTGCACTCTCATCTCTCTATCATCATCACACACGACAACACTTACCACACAATGCATTACCAAAGCAACAAAGTTCCAAATGGTACAAAACGGGAACGGGGAAAACAATTAACAGAGGAAAAAAAAAGAAACAATCTACCTTGGTTAAGCTCTGCGTGCAGAGAAGGAAGGAAAACAAAGAAAAGTGGTTTGCCTGAGCTGCTTGGTTTCGTTAGAGAGAAATAAGGAGAGAAAAGAAAAGGTTTGTAAGGCCGGTTCTGTTTTTGTGAATATATGTAGCTGGGTTTGGTGTTTAAAGAGATAGGATAGTAGTGTTTGTTTTTGAACAAATGATGTAGCTGTTGTAATTACATAAGTATATGGCTGGTTCTGTTTTGCATGGGGACAAAACGTGGAGACAAGCATAGGGACTAGGAAAGAAAAAAAAATGTTGGAACATTTAGTGTTATGTGAAAAGCAGTTGTGTTTTGTAAAAGAACATTGTGTTTTGTAAAGGAATAAATTGTGTTTAGTAAGGAATGTCGGGTGTTTGTACAGAATATGTTGTGTTCCGAAAAAATGGAATTTGCTGTCTCCTCCTTCGTATTTAACGACCCCGATCAATTAAAACCGAAACTTTAATATCGTCGTTTCCTGCTGGATAATTATAACGAGACCCAGATTCGCTTTCTAAAATAAATTCTGCGATTTAAAATTAATATCCATCCAAAATTTAAAATTCTATTCTCCTAAATTTTCTAATTTTAATAAATACTTAATAAATATAAATAAATAGACATAATAAATATTTATTTACATATGAATATAAAATTTTAAAATTTAACCAAAAATACGCTAATTAAGTACATTACTGCCTTGATCCTTAAATAAATTAAATAACGAGTATAAAATATTATTCGAAAATTTGCGGTTATTACATCCGGTGCTGGAAGATGGTAAGGCTGTGATATCAGTCTGCAGCCCTGTCAAGATAGAGATAGAGATCTGATGTACGATCTTCATGGATACATCCCTCACAAGTAAACTACCACCTCCGTGAACTGTAATATGATCCACTGACAATAATCGCAGAATGGCATCCCTCGTAGCAAAAATCTCCTCATAGCGTGCCCAAACCCAGCGAAACTGCTGATAAAGGTGATCATGAACAATCCAGGGCACTGGCTCTCTACCTACTATAGGCTGTGTAGGCATACCGGCAGGCTGAGCTGGAAAAGCTGGAGCAGAAGGTATCATCACCCCTGGAGCCAGGATATGGATGGTAGGTGCAGGTGGAGCCGTGTCACAAGCTGGAGCATCTCCGTCTGATGGAAGCATGTAATCGGGTATGGTAGGAGCTGCTGAAGTCATCACATAGACTGGCACAGATGAAGTAGGTGCTGCTACTCCGGTGCGAATGGGCGAAAACTGGCCCTCCACAATCAGCTCGGATATAAACGGCTCGGGTGTCTCATGCCTGTACGCCTCAGGAGCTGGAGTCTGAGCTGGCTGCTCAGTAACAAGAGTAGGAGTCTCTACAACCGTCACCGGAATGGGTGAATCGACTACCTCTATGATCTGGTCTGGGGAATCTGCTATATCTATCACATGCGGAGGAGAAGGTGTAAGGATCTGAACCGAAGAGTCCTCCGAAACGCTATCAAGCGGCATGTACTCCTCTGATGGGTCACTGTCTGAACCCGAACTGGAATCTCGTAACCCGTGCGGGTAAGGTGTAGGGGATCTATCTCGGCTGGAACGAATGTCAGCTGGTCCGGATGTCGACATCTACAAAAGGTACAAGAAATCTCAGTTATAACCAGGTTCCAAATCGTTTTGATAAAGGTATAAATATAACGGTGTAGGGCACTTAGTGCTAAAATATCAACGTTGTACTATATCTCTAAATTCTCACGTCGTGTTATAATTCTAGGCTCGTACGATTCCTAAAAATATAACTAACGCTCTGATACCAAGCTGTGACGCCCCCAAAATTCACCATCTGTGGACTTGGGTCGCCACTTACCGTCAATACCTGTCTTAATCCAAGAAACATTACAATACATAATAGTCATAAAGGATTTATCGTACAACAGCGGTTCCATCCCACAAGTCCAAGCATCGACAAATCTCTGAATAGTACAACATAATAATAATTATACAAGATATCGATAGATACGCCAAACATAGGCAGTCTTTGACAGGGTCGTCGCCTTAGCGGAAAGCATACTAGTTTGACTTCGTGCTCTGGTGCATTATCTCCTTCCCCTTGAAACGAGAGGTTTCGCCTTTTTCCAACTTTACTGAAAAACAATATTAACAACAAGAGTGAGCAACTAGGTGCTCAGCAAGTCCACTGACTCGCTCTCTCACTAACAAAGGAAAATGGAAGGAAATCGACTCTGATTAAGAAAGATTCTCATTTGCAGGCAATGTGACTTGATAAAGATAACACTTACTGATCGACAATAACAATCTATCTCAGAACAAAGAAGTTGAAATTGAAAAGCTTGAGATACTGGTCTTCCGCCTCTACGATACCCCACAGCGCGATCAACCGCTGTGTCGCAAGTACCGCACACCCGTGATACCCCATAGCACGATCACTACTATGTCGCAAGTATCACAATATCATTCTGCTAGCGTAAAGGTGGTTGAAAAGTCAACCTGGCAACATTTGTGCCAAAATATAAACATTCTCTTTCGATGCCACGAGTTTATTTTCCCGTGTTGATCTGAAAGAAACCCATGGGCCATCTCCCATGTTGACCAGTGGATTATACGATTATTCCTCCGAATAAAATTTGATTGATTTGGATTCATATTCACTTCTGGCCGATCGCCAGTCTACACTTTGAACAAAACCGACCTGGACAATAGGCCGTCACAATAATCTCAAAAGGAATTAATTTATTTTATTGACACAAACAATATGTCAATTCAAGACAATAAAGTAGCAACCTTGAACAAGAAAGGTTTGCGGATCAGAATAAATCTTGTGGAGTCGTCTTGAAATAATAAGAACGACCTGATACGGAATGAAACTTCTAAATACGTTGGAGTAGGTAATTTAGAGGAACTTCTGATGATATACCCTACATCTCTTCACTATTCAGCGTATATCTACTTTGATTCGAACAATGAATCAATTTTAAATTATCGAAATAAAGTTTAACGGATATGAACAATAAATCCGTTTGAAGTCAATAAAGATTTAACTACCTCGATATATGAGTGTAATTATAACTGAATAATATTTAAGGGTCATCTCGAACAATAAGGTGCCCTAGAATTCAATCAAATTACGTTCTATGAATTTTAGAGAGCATTTCTATAATTTTCTAAATAAATATTTGATAACAGAATATTTTATCACGAACTAGCAATTTAAACAGATAATTCAAAATCATAATATCTCAGCATATCTCGAAATTTTTCAAAAGGAGTGAGGGTCAGAAGGAACTTGCCTCGATCTCGAAGTGCAGAAAAATGCAGATTAAATTATACTCTACCCGTGGGCTCGACTTCGGTCTACGGCTCGAGAATTAGGCACTAACAATGTCAACCAGAAAATACGTGAGCGAAATCGTCAAAATGGAATATACCTGATCCGATAATATAATATTTAAATATTAAAATATTTTCCCGAAAATCTCTAACGTATTTAACGGAAATTAAAACCCCGGGTAAAACTCTCTTTCAAACTCATAATCCTTTAATATCCGAAAATCCTGCCCTAAACGCTCGTAAGGGAATTTCCTAAATAAAAAGGGTCTCTAAATATCTCTAAATAATCAATCACAATTAATAACGGAAGTAAACCATTTTAAATAAATAAATCTTATTCTGATTTAACCCATAGAAATAATCTGAAAATATTTATTATCAGTTATCCAAAATATAACCTTATTTAACTCCATTTTATCAACTAATTATTAAATCACTAATTTATGCCCAATAGATCACAAATATTTCTGTTTAATTAATAACTCAATTTAAATCCAAAATTATTACTTATTACCAACAAGTCAATTACCATTTTAATATTCCACTAAATAAATAAATTACCATTTTTACTAACAATTTATTAAAACCAATTTTAAAACACAAAATCATTTATTTCCTATTTATCCACAATTATTTCTCTATTTATCGACAAATCAATAAATCTCCAATTTTTATCCAAAATCATTAAATGATTACTTTTAACAAATTGATAAATAAATACTCAATTTTTATCCAACTCCTTTTTATTTTATTAAGAAAATTCTCATTTCTCACAATTTAGATAATAAACTATTTTTTAACATTTTTCACCCTTTTTCATTATTAATTAATCATTTCTCTCAATTTAATAATATCTAACCTCTTTATTTAATTAATTACTATTTTATTAAACTCTTTTTATTCTTACGATTTAATAAACCAAATATTAATACAATTTGTAAATCAAACACCTCTTTTACTTAATTAATTATCTCATTATTAGTTTTATTATTATGTATATATATTTATTTATATTTCATTTTATCTGCATATTAGTATATCCCTTTTTATCTCCGTTAAACAGTTTTGACAGAATGACACGACTCCCACGCGCCATAGCAATTCACATCACTGCAAAACAATTCCCGGTTTCTCCTTACGACAGCCTCCTTTCCTACCTCTATTCGACACCAACTACACACACACAGCTTTGGCAGTACACACTCAATAAACACACCCACAAATACACACTACTACATCTCTGTCGCGTCCCTCTCCTCTACTCGACGACACCATACCCTGCACCCCCCTTTTCCCCAAATTCCGATTCCCACACCCAAACCAAGCAACACAGTTAACCTCTAATCTCTCTTCACTCTTTCTCCGTCAACACCACAACATCCATACATCCCTCTATTAATCTCTCTCGCTTTCTCTGGTTCGACACCAAGCGCCACCACCATTCACAACAACATCCTCACTGCGGTAACAGTAAGGTCGAGACAAGGAATTAACGCCACACTTGCACGCCCAGTCACCAACAACCAACCACACAATCAACATCAAACAATTATCCCCCTCCCTTATACCTCCGATAGCAACAAGCACCACACCAAAACTCCATCCTCACTCGAGTTCGTGTCTCTCGACACACCACCAGTCAAAACCACCAACCCAACAATACACTACACGGCAATATCATACACACCAGTCTCCTTCACATCCTCCATTCCGTCCCACCAACACATACCCAATCGACAAAACAATAATCCCTCCCCCTTCAATTCCTCAACCGTACACCACCCATCACCACTCTCAAACACACCAGCCATAACCACGGGAACAATTTACTTCACTACCTACCCAGGTCTCATCACTCCCATGGGTGCCACTCCAATAACAACCACAAAACAACATACCACTTAAATCTCTCATCTCCCTATCTTACACTACTCAATACCAACAACAAGATTAACATTACCAATTCGAACCACACAGTACAAAACCCACACGACGCAGTCAACCAAAGAAAAAGAAACGTAAAAGAGAAAGGAAAAAAAAGAAACAAGGAAGAAAAAGAATGAAGGAAGAAATAAAAGAAGGACAAAATTAATCTACCTGATGGTTTTAAAACAGTGGCCGGTTTTTGTTTCGGAGAATAATGATTTGGGTTTGGTGTTTCCGGCTGTGTAGAGAAATGGAAGAGGGGATTGGTTTTGTTTTTTATCACAGAGCTTTTGTTTTGGCTTTGCAGATAGAGAGATAGAGAATAAGACTTGTGTTGTATTTGTTTATGAAACCAACTAAAGGCATGCACTCTGTTTTAATCCAGTGTGTAACAACCGTGGTCTTTGGCAGACAAAACGTGAAGTTTAGAAAAATAAAAAAGGAGTACTGAAACATTTTGGTTTTATAAAAAGAGTGTGGTGTTTTGTGGTAGAATGTATCGTGTTTTGTACAGAATAATTTTGTGTTTTGTAAAGAATGAATCGTGTCTGGTGAAATAAATGTCGTGTTCCGAAAAATGGAATTTGCTGTCTCCTCCATCGTAATTAACGATTCGAACAATTAAAACGGTGCCATTAATATCGTCGTTTTTCCTGCTGGATAATTATAACGAGACCCAAATTCGTTCTCTAAAAATAAATTCTGCGATAAAATTTAATATCCGTCCAAAATTAAAATCCTATTTCCCTAAATATTCTAATTCTAATAAATACCTAATAATTATAAATAAATAGATAAAATAAACATTTATTTACATACGAATATAAAATTTTAAAATTTAACCAAAAATACGCTAATTAAATATATTAATGCATCGTCCTTAAATAAATTTAAATAACGATTATGAAATAAAATTCGAAAATTTGCGGTTATTACAGTTACCTTCTATCTAATTAAAACACGTTATCTTTTACTTTAAAACTAATGTTGCAATCATTAATATATACAACTAGATACATAAATCATACCATATCTTTTAATCATTAATATATCTATCTAATTAAAACATGTTACCTTCTATCTAATTAAAACACGTTACCTTTTTACAATCATTAATATATACTAGCTTAAAGCCCGTGCGATGCACGGATTTTTTTAATTTTAATATTATGTAAATTTTTCATTTATTTAAATTAATTTTTTAAAAGATGAATTTTGGAGGCTTACATTATTATATCAGATGATTTGATAATAATTATACAAATGTTATCCGTGATATTTCTAGAAATGGAAGGATTTTAGTTAGAAAATATAGAAAAGATGATAGGTTTTAGTTGAAAAAGGTAATGGATTAATTATTGGTAATTATAAAATTATTATTTTTATTAAATAGAATGCATGTGATATGATTAGAAAAAGATAGAATTTAGTTAGAGAAAATTAAAAAGGAAACATGTTATAGGTGAAAAATATAATTGATAAGTTTATAGCAATTATAAATTAATTACCTTATTTACTAAATACAATTGCACGAAATATTTTTAGAAAATGTGAAATTAATATTGTCCGTGATATATCTATTAAAAGAAGGATTTTAGTTTAAAAAATATAGGAAAGATGATACGTTTTAGTTGAAAAAGGTAATCGGCTAATTATTAATATTAAAATATTATTAGTTTATTTTATTAAATAAAACCTCCCTTGATATAATTGGAAAAAGAGAGATTTTATTTAGAGAAAATAGAATGGTAACGTGAAAATTAAAAAAAAATGACATGATTTATGTGAAAAAGGTAATTGATTAGCTTATATAATTATAATTTAATTATGTCATTTTACTTAATAAAATTGCTCATAGTTTTTAGAAAATGAGAAATTAATGTTGCCCGTGATATTTCTAGAAAAAAAGGGAGTTTAATTAGAAAACATAGAAAAGATGATACGTTTTAGCTGAAAAGGTAATCAGTTAATTATTAGTATTATAATATTATTATTTTATTTTATTAAATAGAAACATCTGTGATATAATTGGAAAAAGAGAGATTTTAATAAGAGAAAAGAAAAAAGGTACCGTGTTTTGGTTGAAAATGGTAACCGTTCATGATATAATTGGAAAAAGATAAATGTTAATTAGAGAAAAAAGAAAAGGTAACGTATTTTGGGTGAAAAAGGTAATTGATTAGTTAATAGTAATTATAATATAATTACGTTATTTTATTAAACAAAACTGCTCGTACTATTTTTAAAAAAAGAGATATTTTAGTTAAATAAAATGTGAAAGATATTCTATTTTACTTGAAAAAGAAAATTGTTTAGTTATTGAAAAATAGAAAAGGTAATATGTCTAACTTGAAAAAGGAAATTGATTAATAAAGGAGAAATTTTAGTTAGATAAAATATAAAGGAATATTATATTTTATCAGAAAAAGGAAATTATTTAGTTTTTAAAAAAGAGAAAAGATAATATGTTTAACTTGAAGGGAATTTATTAGTTAGTAGAAAAGGTAATATATATGACCTGAAAAAGGAAATTGATTAATAAAGGAGAAATTTTAGTTAGATAAAATATAAAAGGATATTGTATTTTAGGAAATTAGTTAGTTAGATAAAATATAAAGGGATATTATATTTTATCATAAAAAGGAAATTATTTAGTTTTTGAAAAAGATAAAAGATAATATGTTTAACCTCAATAAGGAAATTGATTAGTTAGAAATTGATTAGTTAGTAGAAAAGGTAATATGTCTAACCTGAAAAAGGAAATTGATTAATAAAGTAGAAATTTTAGTTAGATAAAATATAAAAGGATATTATATTTTAGGAAATTAGTTAGTTCTTGAAAAATAGAAAAGATAATATGTTTAAACTCAATAAGGAAATTGATTAGTTAGTTTATCTGTAATTAAGTAAGGGAATTTATTAGTTAGTAGAGAAGGTAATATGTCTAACCTGAAAAGGGAAATTGATTAATAAAGGAGAAATTTTAGTTAGATAAAATATAAAAGGATATTGTATTTTAGGAAATTAGTTAGTTAGATAAAATATAAAGGGATATTATATTTTATCATAAAAAGGAAATTAGTTAGTTTTTGAAAAAGAGAAAAGATAATATGTTTAACCTCAATAAGGAAATTGATTAGTTAGTAGAAAAGGCAATATGTCTAACCTGAAAAAGGAAATTGATTAATAAAGTAGAAATTTTAGTTAGATAAAATATAAAAGGATATTATATTTTAGGAAATTAGTTAGTTCTTGAAAAATATAAAAGATAATATGTTTAAACTCAAAAGGAAATTGATTAGTTAGTTTATCTGTAATTAAGTAAGGATAAATAAGTAAAATTAACAGTACCGACCGACCGACCAACCGACCGACCGACCGACCGACTAACCAAACTTTTAATGTTTCGGCTTTTATATAATAGTATAGATATCCAAAAATCTATACTTCTATACTATTATATTAAAGCCGAAACATTGAAAGTTTTGTTTTTCGGTTTGGTTATACTATTTATTAAATTAAATAATAACATAATATAATTAATGGTAGTAAGTTGATTGGCTTTTTCACTGTTAATTTTTAGGTTAAAATATTACCCTTTATAAACAACTAAAAACATAAATCATACAATATCTTTTAATCATTAATATTTCTATCTAATTAAAATATGTTACCTTCTATCTAATTAAAACACGTTACCTTTTACTTTAAAACTAATGTTACAATCATTAATATATCCAACTAAATACATAAATCATGCCATATCTTTTAATCATTAATATATCTATCTAATTAAAACATGTTACCTTCTATCTAATCATAACACATTACCTTTTTACAATCCTTAATATATATATTCAAAAATATTGCACCATATCTTTCAACCATTAATAAACACCTAAAAACATGAATCATACATATCTTTCAATCATTAATATTTTTTTTCTAATTAAAACACGTTACCTTTTAATTTAAAACTAATCTTGCAATCATTAATATATATATATATATATCCAAAAATATCACAACATATATTTCAATTATGAATAAAATATATTAAAAATCAGTATACATTTTTTATAATAAGAAAACATAAGTATAATCCTTAAACATGAATATATCAAATTATATTAAATTAAAATTAAAAAAATTATTGAAAACTAACGTTTATATATAAATCTATACTATCTATACTATATTATAATAAACGAAAGAGGGTATAATTTATAGTTTCGTTATCCCCTCATTTTTTTTTGTTATCCCTTCACAACCATTATATCTTCAACTCAAATAGATGATAACCATTAGATATAACAATAATAAAAGTTGTTATATATAAAGATCCAAGGTTCGATTCCTGCAAACTACATATTAATTTGTATTTAATACTAAAAATTATTATATACAAAGATGTAAGGTTCGAATTTTTTCAATAACATATTAACATTAATATTTATAATATTATACTATACTATAAATAAATTTTAAAAAATTAAAAGCAACCCGTGCTTTGCACGGGCTATAATTAATAAAAAATCAGGAATATAGTATTAAACAGAACTTCTCTAAAAACATTACGTGTAATTGTATTTATTAAAATAACATAATTAAATTATAATTACTATAAACTAATTAATTACCTTTTTCACCTGCAACATGTTACCATTGTAATTTTCTCTAACTAAATTCTCTTTTTTTTCCAATCATAACACGGGCATTCTATTTAATAAAATAAAATAAAATAATAGTTTCGTAATTACTAACAATTAACCGATTACCTTTTTCAACTAAACCTATCTTCTTTTCTATATTTTCTAACTAAAATCCCTCATTTTCTATAAATATCACGGATAGCATATGTATATTTATTATCAAATCATCTCATAAAAAAAATTTAAGCCTCCAAAATTCATGTTTTAAAAATAATAATTTAAATTAATGAAAAAAATTCAAAAAATATTAAAAATAATCCGTGTATCGCACGAGTTTTAACATTGAAAGTTTTGGTTATCCTATTTATTCAAATAAATAATAACATAATATAATTAATGGTAGTAAGTTGATTGGTAGTAAGTTGATTGGCTTTTACACGTTAACTTTTAGTTTAAAATATTACCCTTTATATTATATTATATTATATTATATTATATTATATTATATTACATCCTATATCTATACTATTTATTTATCTATCTATCTATCTATACTATTATATTAAAGCCGAAACATTGAAAGTTTTGGTTTTCGGTTTGGTTAATTTAATTTTTAATTAATTTTAAACATAAAATAAATAAATTTTAATCCGTTATTGGCCATGGTCCCAAAGACACAATAGTATTTTATATTTACACCATTACTAATACAGCTAAACTTAAAACCTCCGTTGCCTTCACGAACACTGCGCACAGAACTCTATTCTTTTATATTAAAGTCGAAACATTAAAAGTTTTGAAAGTTTTGGTTATATAATTATCTTAATTATTGAAATAAATAATTAAATTACAAAAACAACTCAAAATTGGTTATCCTAATTATTAAAATAAATAATTAAATTACAAAAACAACTCAAAAAGATTATTACTAATGTTAACGTAATTATATTCCGATTAAAATTCCTTCATCCACATTGAACTTCTACTTGGACTCTTTTTTCTGCTCCAACAACTCAATTACCCATTTTTTCTAAAGATTTTACTTCTAATTAAAACACTTTACCATTTAATTTAAAACTAATATTACAATAATTAATATATATCCAAAATATCACACCATATCTTTCCTTAATTATTTTTAGTAGTAATTTTTGTAATTAAAACACGTTACTTTTTAATTTAAAATTAATTTTGCGATCACTAATATACACCCAAAAATATCTCACCATATATTCAAATCATTATTTTTAGTAATAAATAAGAATCGTTAGATCTAATAATAAAATAAATTATATGATTAAATTAATTTAATAAAAATTCAAAGTTCGAACCCGTCAAAGACATTTTTAATTTAGAATTTTACAAAATAAATTTTAAACCATGCGTATCATTATATAAATTTATTTTATATTAAAATTAAAAATTTATTAAAAATAAGAATTATATAAAAACATAATTATAATGTTAAATAAATTTTATAACCTATAAAAACAAACCCCAACTTAGGTAGTTCCCTCTTTTATTTTTCTGGATGTGGGACTTAAAACTTACTCACCTTATATAATAACTGGACCCCCGACAAAGTGCTGAGCTGATGCGGTTTTACCACATCGAAAGTTTTATTAAACCCAATACAGTTTGTATAGATATATACATGGTAATATGCAGGTAATGATCATTCAACAACTTGTCTCAAACGCGCATTGTAACATATTCTCTCTCTCTCTCTGATAAAATCAATCTCTCTCTCTCCTCTCTACTTTCTCTCTCTCTCCTCTCTCGATGGCGGAAAGATCTCTCCTCCCCACTCTACTTTCTCTCTCGATGGCAGATAGATTAAAAGTAGCTCCTGGATTCCGGTTCTGTCCGACCGATCATGAGCTTATTACTGAGTATTTGAAGCCCAAGGTTCTTGGAGATAATTCGTGCAGTTTTATTAAAACCCTGGAATTGTATGGCCCTAAATCGACCCCATGGCAACTGTTTGATCTGAATGACGATAAATTTTGGACTGATTCTTCTCAAGCTACATTAAAGGAGAAGTATTTGTACGTGTTTACTAAGCTATCTAAGTTACGTTGCTCGGAGAGTAGTAATAAGGGGAGCATTAGAGAGAATACGGATAAAAAGGCTGGCTGTGGAACCTGGAAAGCAAGAACAAAGAGGAAACCGATCAAGGGTCAGAAGGATAATGTTGTCATTGGGGAGCAGCGAATGCTTGTGTTTGTGATTAACAAAGTTGGTGATCAGTTTGATCTTGGGAAGGCAGGGCACTTTAGAATGCATGAATACTCATTATCTGGGATCAATAAGGGGCTTAAATCTGCTGATGGTGATGATATTGTTCTCTGTAAGATCACGTTCAGTGCTTCTAAGGAACCTGTTTTTATATTGGATTCCAAAAGTACTAATCATGGTCCAACAAAAAGAGGTAAGGGTCAAGACAGAAAACAGAACAAGGAGATTCTTGAGGAGAGTGGTAGGGATAACCTTGAGGGAAACATGAATTCAACATCAACAACTGGGGTTGAGATAAATAGCGGTGTTGCTGAAAATATTGAGGGCAGTGAGTGTTTAACTGCAGAAAATTTGTTTGTGATGGATTGTGGTGTTGGTGATTCCATGGATTATCTTGCTGCTGATCAATTTGATGATGGTTCACTAGAGTTAATTGAGTCTGGTTGGGATTCCAGTTTTATGGATGATTTCATGGGCTTGCTGAATTCTGAAGAAGGGGTAGTTGAGGATATCGGCCAACTTGGAAAGAGAAAAATCGAAGAGGAGAGTTTTTGTAGGAGTAAGAAGATGTGTTTTTGATCATTGTTAGCGATAGCTTCGGATGTATGCATTCCAATGATCTGTTATTAACTACGAATCTCTTAGTTCTTTTTAGTCGTGTTTGTTCAGTTGATTGGTTTTTCTGCATATGTATAAATTTGTTTGCAAGGCAAAAGAAAAGATGTACAAATATTCTGGAAATATTTTGAATTTTTAACTATATGTATGCTTGCCTGGTATTTGCTGCTGCAAACTTTTGGTATGACTGTTTCTTCTTTTCTTTCTTTTTTCTTTTTGCTAAATTTTGGGATTAGTGTTTCATAATCTGTGCTTTTGTAAAACAAAATTTGGAGTAAGATAGAAACAGAAGTTAAGCTACCTACTGGTACTGGCGAGAAACCCCTGGGAGCACAAAATGTACCCTTTAAGTAGTAGTCTCTCTTTTTCTGTATTGGCCAATGTGGTTATTTTGAATTGTTTGCACATGATGCATTACAAAAGTTGGTTATTGTCATTGATATCTCGTAATTATTTGCATTTGTCTCTGCCTTCATTACAAATTCAACTTGTAGTTCAATATTCGAAGCCTTTTTTGGAATCCATTAACTCTTCATCTAGGAAGAAAAGGGAAGTTTTCCGGCCAAGAAGAGAACATTACAATTTACAAGCGCGCGAGAAGGCTGATAACTCCGAACAAAATGTCCAGATCCCCTTATGGCCACGAATGTCAAATTTTCATACTCAACTGCATATCCTCCCACCTTAAACAAATTCTTTAAAGAAATTAAACAATTTTTGACAATAGATGAAAGTGAGACTTTGTTAAAAAACTAGGACTTATGTTAGTGGTGGTCTTGAAACTCGATTTGAGTGAGACCACAAGCCACAATGTGTTAGTGTAGATTCGTATGTGTTCCTCGAAGATCTCAGATCATATTTTACGTTCACCAATGTTATGCTGCTCTTTCTCTGATCTCATTACATTCCATCTCTGATTTCTAACGTCTCTTCTGCAACAAGACCGGATAGGAAGCTTTGCAGTTGCTGAAGTGATTTGTCATAAGTGGGATCAGCTATGCAAAACATCTGCACAAACAAATAATATAACAGTGACTTATTTGTATTAGTACTTGGGTGATTCATACCTAAATCATTGTACAACTGGGTGTTAAGTTTAAAGTTTATTACCTTGAGAGTATTGTAAATAAGATCCACGGCCATGCTTCCAAAATTCGTCAGCATCCCAGTAATAAATTTCTAGAGTCCAAAACCAAATTGCAGTCAGAATTATAGGTGAGAAGTTGGATTACTACATATTGTGAAAAAGCTGGAAATAAATGCTAACAAAGCCAAATCGCAGTGTTCAATATAAAAAATATTTTCCTTTACATATAAAATATACCCATAACCAGTGAACAGTGAACAAGTTACATAGAATATTGCAAAGTTGAATTTTGAATACCCCCATTATCAGAGATTAATAATAGCTAACAGGTGTACATGCGTGACATACCCTCATACACCATCATTTCTTTACGTAATTGATCCTCAACTGAGGCCACAGACCTATCTCCATCCTTGTCAGCAGCCAGCTCCTCACAATTTCCACTATTGATACCAGTCTTGCCATTGTCAACCATGTCATCGACCAGGTTGAATACATGGTCACTAGAATCAGTTTCAAAGGACTCCGCCAGAATTCCCTAATTGACAAAAATAACGTCCAATTTAGGAATTTATTGCGACTTTAATTACCAATATGGCATTAAAGGACATGGGTCAATTTGTCCTTTTGAAAGGAAATGATGACTTCAATTATAATTTTGCCCATTCTAATGTCACGAAATGACAAAAACTAAGACAGAAATTTATTGATTGAGTTTACAAATGCAAAAACCTGTTAATTTAAAATGTTTAAAATTTTACATCTGCCCTGGCCCCTGGAAGATGACCAGAATCCATATCAATATACAAAACTTCCAAATACATATGACATTTAATAGTGCCAACTAACACTGAGAAAAATGAAGGAAATAGCATGCATTGATAGTTACAGTAGTAGAACTTACCTTGCTTATCCAAAAACTAACTCTCCTAATAAGCACATCTACGGGTACCCCATTAGCAGTTGCAAGATCCTTTGCGGTCCAACTGAAGAAAAAATTCATATTATGATTACCATGTCAAGCCCCAATAAGCCAAAAAAATAAAAAAGAAAGAAAGAAGCTATTTCTTGATACATGTAAATGGTACTGTGATAAGCAAACCTTGTCTGTTCTTGAATTTTAATATGATCGAAGCATGTATAGGGGTGACCGTGAACTGAACCTCTCTATCTTCAAATTGCAACTCCAACTATATTTTTTATAAAAGAAAATTTAATTTAAGCTAAATACTTTCAACACCAAGTAGTAGGGAGTCGCATATTTGAAAAAACAAAAGCACCTAACCTTGACAGTACCAAGATTTTTCTTCCAAAGTAGCTTACGAGGGGTCTTAATCTCATTAAACCGTGTAGCATAATCATTTAGAAGCTTATCCACTGTCCCAGGTATGTTAAGGGCCTCCTCCTGCAATTTCACCACACGGTTTATTGAGCAAAACCATAGACCAAAGGATCGTTGTGAAAAGCGCGACTACACGCTTACTCACATTTCGGAAGTAGGCACAAGATTTGCGAATCTGAACATAGCAACACATCTACTAGCTTGAATGAACAATAATTTTCAGAGTGATAATTTGAGGGTGAATTTAAAACTAAAATTTTGTTTCAAATTTACTGGCGTCATTGAACAATAATGCGCATTAACTATAAACGGTTAGAAATTTAAAACTAAACACATGCTTCAAATTACAATAAAATAGACCTTTGAGAAGTTTCATGGATGCTGTAAAACCAAAACAGAAATATGCGGCAGCAAGAAAAGAGCTGCACTGTGAATCGAACTTGAGAGAGAAGTGCATGATGAAGCCTCAATATTAAAAACATCTCCAGTCAATTTTCACGTTATTCACTGTTAAGTGTTCACTTGAGGTATTCAAGGTATTCGAGATTGTCAAAATGTAAACTCATTATCATACCTGGATCGGTGGCCAAAAATTCGAAGATATGATTGTAGCATCAGACACATCCATAGGTATTTCATTTTCTCTAATGTCGACACCTGTCACTCATAAAAAGGTATATAGAAATTTTCATGAATTCACTCATATGTATTTACAACTACCAATGATCAGGAAAATGTTTCCTTTTCATACTTACCAATATAATTATGAAAAGAACTAAGTTTGGAAAGAACCTGATTGCAGTTTCTGTTTTATCTTTGCTTTTACATTTGTGTTTGTTCTTTTAGAATCAATTAAGTCATTGAGGATTATTTCACACTTCTGCATGCTGCTTTCTCCAAAATGTATCTGGAAACAACACACCAGAGCTAAACATAAGAATACAATAAGCTGAAACCAGCTGAACTTTAGATACCAGGATGAAGAGCACCAAGTAGAAATAACCACCATTAACAAGAATTCAACTGTTAAAGATCCCCTGACCTTGAGGAGTTCTAAAGTACATATTTCGGAGTCAATGTCATAATTCGTTTTATTCAAAAGCTTTTCCGCAAGCATGACACGGTACTCGTTAACTAGCTGATCCTTTGAACCAATAATGCTAACAATCATCCCAAGTATATCAATATTTCTTCTACACCTGCTACTCTTCAGTGGATCAGCCTCAACAGGATCAGGTTCCTATCTGAATGGAGTATTTAGTTATAATACTTGCTAGAGTCTAAAGTCAAGTAACAATTTTAATCATAAAGTCTGAAAATAGTGTAAACCACAAAATAACAGCACATATACCATTCAGCATCTATTCAAGCTTGCTTGTCATCAGTGCTTATTTCAACATCTACACCAGAACCATCTTGGTTTTCTTCATCTCTGTTTATTTCTTCAAGAAGGCTATCTCCAACACTTCCAGGCCCACTGGTTCCATCAGTAAGCATTGTTACAATGCATTTAATAGTATCTTTCCTCCCTTTCAGATATTCCCTTATTGGTTCGCCAACTGCTTCAAGGAATACACCAGCTGGGTCTATTGTCCTGAGTGCTTTGATAGTTGAAACATATTGCTGCAGTATATCATTTGTAGAGGCACCTGCTGTAAGCAAATGATATTGCAGTGCTGAGATGAATGAATCTACCAGCTTTGAATTTTGCCCTGTGTATTCAAGACATTGTTTCAAGTCTTCAATAGCTGCCGAGCTGTAATCCATAATTCCATAATCATTACTCGTAAATAAAATGTTACTGGAAAGTAAATAAGATTGGTAATATATGCGAACCACGGTACTATTTTGGTTATGTTATGAGAATAAACTACTTCATACTCCCAAGACAAGTACAGTAACGCACAGTATAAACAAAATGGAAACAAATAGTAAATGGAGTAAGTGGCTTAAGGAATGTAAAATGACAAAAATTCACCAAACCCATAAACCAACATGTTCCCCAACTTTAAGTATATATCCTAATCTTTGTCTGAACTCAAAGTAAAATCAATAGGTGATATGCCAATATTAATACAACAATCAAGAAATTAGAGTCTAGATTTAGGTAAAAGATGACAATATATAAGAATCACCTATCGGGGTAGTCCACAATAATCTCAAAAAGTTTTGCTATTCTTAAATCTTGCAAGGTTTCATAAGCAAAATATTCCAATCGTAACTGTGAATTAAATTAAATTGGAGAATATGTGCATATGAAGACAATACCTTGCCTCCTTACCCATTATGCTTGCCCATGTAAGAACATGAAGCTATACCTAGCTTGTCCATGTTAACACTCCAATAGATGCTAGTTAGGATGCTATATAAAGATGTATTAAGTCATTGTAATAACAACCACCAACAAAATACACAACAAATTGGTATCAAGAGCAGGTGTCGTGTTCATTCGCACAAATGGCCGGAAACCTTCTCGGACAGCTGCCCGTATTGAAGTTACAAAAAGGAGAGTACGAGCGATGGAGCATTCAGATGCGGACGCTCCTTGGTGCACAAGGCGTCTGGGACGTCGTTCAAGAAAGGTTCGAGGAACCCGCCGAAGGAGCAGTGCAGACCATCGCACAACGCAAATAGTTGAAGGAGACGAAGCAGCGTGACAAGATGGCGCTGCTATGGATGTTCCAAGGCCTGGACAGTGCTGGGTTTGAAAAAATCGCCGACAGCAAGTCCGCAAAGGAGGCCTGGGCAACTTTGGTGAACACATATAAAGGCGCCAACCGTGTAAAACAGGTGCGGCTACAGACGCTCAGAGGCGAGCTTGAAGGTATGCGAATGAAGGAGACAGAGACCGTCACCGACTACATCGGTCGGGTGACATTTGTTACAAATCAAATAAAGAGGAACGGTGTGACACTCACCGAGAGCCGAGTATGCGAGAAGATACTTCGGTCATTGACGGACAGGTTTGAGAACGTGGTGTGTGCGATCGAGGAAAACAAAACCATCGATGAACTCACATTGGACGAGCTCACGGGTTCGTTGGAAGCCCACGAAAAGCGAAAGATGAAACGACAGGAGGCGCTCGAGGAAGCCATGCAGAAACAAGTAGTCATCAAGGATGACACTATGTTGATGGCTCAGCAATCACGAGGCCGAGGTCGTGGTCGAGGACGAGGCCGAGGCAGAGGTCGTGTCCAAGTAGAACAACGGTATAATGATGGAGCTGATCAACAACGGCTGACCAACAGAGGTCGGGGCCGAGGACGAGGACGAGGTCGAGGCGGTCGTGGAGACCGGGCTGATAAGTGCTTTAATTGTGGAAAGCATGGTCACTTTGCGCGTGATTGCTGGTCTCCTAGAAGGACGGACGAGCAAGTCAATGTTGCCGAGCACGTGGTCGACAGACACGAAGAGGGTGTTCTGTTATTGGTAAACAACGATGGCAGTCCAACATCGGATGCCACGTGGTACATGGACACGGGTGCAAGCAACCACATAACTGGTTACAAGCATCTATTCACAGAAATGATTGAGTTCCAGGGAGGAAGCATTACATTCGGAGACGGATCGAAGATCGACGTGAAGGGAAAAGGCAAAGTTCGGTTCTTACAGAAGAACGGACAAGAAGGCGTGATCGAAGATGTTTATTATGTTCCAGACATAAAGACAAACATAATCAGCATGGGTCAACTAATGGAGAAGGACTACACGGTTGACATGCGAGAGAAGGTGATGAGCATGAAGGATAAAGCAGGCCGAACAGTTGCACGAGTACAAATGGCAAGCAACCGCATGTTCAAACTCGACCTAAGGACGGTAAACCACAAATGTTTGAAAATCGACCTGACAGACAAGTCCGATCTGTGGCACCAACGGTTCGGCCACTTGCACTACGGAGGATTGACCGAGCTGAGCAAGAAGGGGATGGTGCACGGGTTGCCTGAAATGGACTACCCGAAGAAGTTTTGTGAAGGATGTGTGCTGGGAAAGCACGCAAGGCAAAGCTTTCCCAAGAAAGCCAAGTACCGAGCGAAGGCACCGCTAGAGACAGTTCACACAGATATCTGTGGACCGGTCACACCAGGGTCCTTCAGTGGTCGGCGTTACTTCATGACATTCGTTGACGACTACACGAGAAAGACCTGGATATATTTTTTGAAGGAGAAATCGGAAGCGCTGAGCACATTCCGAGCATGGAAGGCAGAAGTGGAGAAGAGGACCGAACACAAGGTGAAGGCGTTAAGGTCTGACAGAGGTGGTGAGTACACCTCACAACTGTTTAAACTCTTTTGCACGAACGAAGGAGTAAGAAGGTACATGGAAAATCCCCGACAAACGCATTGGAAGGCAATCAAGAGGATCCTCAGATATGTCCAAGGCACCAAGTCGGTCGGTTTATTCTATGAGAGGTCAGCCGAGCCAAGCTTGGTGGGCTATTCGGATAGTGACTGGTGTGGAGACGTTGATGACCGGAAGAGCACTACTGGGTATGTGTTTACACTTGGAAGCTCGGCGTTCACATGGATGAGCAAGAAGCAGCCGATCGTGACGCTCTCAACCTGCGAGGCAGAGTACGTGGCTGCATGCTACGGAGTTAGACATGCAGTATGGCTAAGGAGAATGATGACCGAGCTGGAGCTCGGCCAGGACGAGCCGACCGTGATCAATGTTGACAACAAATCAGCGATCGAACTCGCCAAGAATCCGGTGCATCACGAGCGGAGCAAGCACATAGACGTGCGTTTTCATTTCATCAGAGAGCAAGTGAAGAAAGGAGAGGTGGAGCTGAGTTATATCCCAACCAAGGAGCAGAAGGCGGATATTTTCACAAAGGCATTACCAAGCAACTTGTTCGAGCACGGCAAGTTTGAGCTCGGACTCAGAGATAAACGCCAATTGAATCTTAAGGGAGGAATTTTTGAATTAAATTAAATTGGAGAATATGTGCATATGAAGACAATACCTTGCCTCCTTACCCATTATGCTTGCCCATGTAAGAACATGAAGCTATACCTAGCTTGTCCATGTTAACACTCCAATAGATGCTAGTTAGGATGCTATATAAAGATGTATTAAGTCATTGTAATAAAAAACAACCAACAAAATACACAACAGTAACTGCCATCTAACAAGCCTTTCAGATGCAGCATCAGTACCAGGATAGCATGAATTTGGATGAGATGCTAACGGTAATCTCAAAATTGAAGAATGTTGCCCATTGCCAACAGTATCACCAAGATAAGCAAGAAGTGCCTGCAAGAACTGGAGAGGCACAACCTGAGTTATACCATCACTGTTGGAAGTCATTCTCCATAACATTGATTAAATGACATTTGACAACACTCACGAAGAAAAAGCAAGCACATAAAGATAATGGGCAATTCAGCATTATTTCTCTACAATATATATTTTTAGTTGGCATTACCAAATGCCAAAGCGAGAGCACACATCCCAGTCACCACATATAACATTAAAATCTTGCCCTAGCCTTAAAAAGTGGTTTTGCAGTTTAATCAAGCTTATTACTTAGATGAATCTCACACTTTGTTCCTTATGACGGTTCCTTCAAATTAAGTTATAACTTGGTTATGACGGTTACTTCAGATTTGGCTTATAATTTCTCCCCATCAAATGATAATGACAGCGCTTGAAATATACATGATCACGAAAAATATAGATATCGTCATCCAAGTTCTTTGTGGCCCATGTCTATGAATTTTTCATTAGCATTTGTCACATTGATAATACTGAAATCATGATGGGAACAAAAGGGTATCCAAGGCAAATAATGAAAGCATTACACAAAAGAGTTATAACTGTATCCAAATTCCAACCTTTAATGGCCTCCAAAACAGAACCCTATAGTCATCCCCAGCCAACTCATTAACTTTAGCCTGCAATCAACTTGATAAAATTGATATGAGAATCTATAAGTAAGATATCAAGATACATCAAGTTAACCTGGTGTATGTATGCGTGGTTAGGATTTAGCACGCAAAATTCTATCGACAAGTCTTATTAATACGGAAGCTGATTATTTTATAAATCTCACAAACACAAAAAATTGGAAGACAGAAGGATTAAATGATTTAGGTAATATAATAGATGCAGCAATGACACATACTTACCTTTAGAAGCATAAATATAGCAGAAGCATAGGCATCTTCAGCTAGAGATGTGAATCCCAGACTTCGAAGATCATGAACAACCTTTCCAATGTTCTTTACTAAATTATTATTCTTCAGAAACTTTCCTTGAGGATAGGACTTGTCACTTCCCATTTCGCCTTTTTCATTAGAGAATTTATTTTTACCATCTAAATCCATGTCTTCTTCAGCTTGCAATCTGTCAAGATCTTGTTACTCCTCATCCAAACTTGTATTTAATTCTTCAAGTCGCCCCTTAAAATACCAGTGCAGTATCTCTAAGAACATAATATGTTAGAAAATATTTGGTGACTAATCATTGTGTACAATGAACAGAAAAGATAGTTTTGATTAAGCTTCCTGAGAAGACCTCTATAAATATTTCTAATTAACTTCGTGACGCATTATAAAACCATGCAAGAAAATGTGATCAGAATAGTAGGTATCTGCCTCTTTACATTTCTCTTAGTCATATTTAATTGCAAGGATTAAATGCTTTTGAGAAACACTGACTAGTGGGAATGAGGAAATATAAATTCTCCTAAACACATATAAATTATATAAAACTAATATTTGGTAACCTCATTTCTCAAATAAAACGGGATTGAGGAAATAGGTAATTAGGTAACTTAGTAGCGTTACGTGCCATTAGTGACGGAGGGAGGGGGTCGAGGCCCCCATAGATTTCCAATATGAACAATAGTAGTACTCATTTTGTAGGTATTGCTTTGTAGGTGAGCGGACAGTCAAGGTGGTTTTTCACTCCATCAACCAGGGTTCGATTATGAGTTTGTGTTTTTTTTTGGGTGAAAGACAAGAATACCCGATTTTCCTAACACTTACGAGAATAACCAGTTTCATCAGTTATGACAAAATACCCGGCGGATTACGCATTTTCCAGTGGAGTATTCTTATTACGCATGTTCCAGTGGAGTATTATTAGTTTATTAATATTACTTTATACTAAATACGCAATTCGAATTTGGGTATTGACTGAATAAGCATATTCATTATGCGTGTCTCTTGCAAAGCAAATTGTGGTGGTTGGCACATATTTGTATTCTGATTGACACGCGGGTGGGGTATAGCTACAATTGTGAAAGATACGCATTTGCCCAATGCGTATCCCAATTACCCATTTGATAAATGCGTAATTTTGCGCACTTTTTCAGAATAGGATATTTTCACCAAATTTTTTCAGAAATCAATCAATTTTGTCATTTTTTTTTGTTTTCCAACTTTTAACTTTATTTTTTGTAGTTTCTTCTAAAAATACCATTTAACATTATTTTATGTAGTTTTTCTATCAAAAATTTCACCTTTTATACTTTTAACACATTTTATGTTTATTTTACAATTAAAAATTAAAATTAATATTCATATTATAATTATATAATATCGGCCTCCTAGAAATGATGCCTCCATCACTGTGTCCAATATAATGTAATTGTATCAAGTAATGTGGAAAAAACTCTACTTAATGAAATCAAATTCAATACAATGACTTTTTATATTAAATAAGTTACTTTAAATATATTTACGAAAAAAGTACTGTTAAATTGATATATGTCCCCGATATTTTTGTCAAATAATTTTAGATATTTAAATGAATTTTTTAATAATAATTAGAATATTAATTGACAGAAAGTTAAAATTGAAAAATGTAAAGAAAGTAGAAATATTATGCTCAAATAAAATATTTCAGAACACAAACTTGCCCCAAAGTTAGGGTAATTAAGACATATCCTAGTCTAGCAGTTAATTTATCCTAGTCCAGCTGTTAATTGACATAATCATGGTCCTCTATACAGGGACGGGCGTCGGGTCACTTCGGGGTTGGGGAGTGCAATCCCCGCCCCCGATCCCCGAATCACTACCCGCTCCCCGTATCCGCCCCGATCCCCAAATGGGGAATATTTTGCTCCCCGATCCTCGCCCCGAACGGGAAACGGAGATCCCCACGGGGAATCAGGAATTTTTATTTTTATTAAAAAAATAAATTTAATACATTTTCTAACAAATTTCATAAAAATAATAAATTGCTAAATTATGATATATAATATATATTTTAAATTCAATGACCCATTTTAAAAAATATTTTGAATTAATTTTTATTTGTACTAAAAAATATAATTAAATTACTATAATTAAATTAAATTTTACTATTAAACCTTTGAATATGTGGAATGAATTAAATAAATTTAAGCACTTATAATATACATAAATATTTTTACTTATAATAATTTAATTATATACATACATAAATATATATATATATATATATATATATATATATATTAAAAATAAAAGCGGGGATCGGGGCGGGCATCGGGGATCGGGGCGGGGATCCCCTAATCCCCGACCTCGCCCCGATCCCCGAATTATTTTTAAAATATTCCCCGCTACACGCCCCTAACCCGAAAAAATTCCCAAATTCCCGACCCGAACGGGGCGGGGATCGGATCGGGGTCGAGCGGGACAGGTGAAATGCCCATCCCTATCCATATATAATCAACACATTGAGCGATGCTTGATTTCATTCTCTAATCTCTCTCTATGTGGAATCTCTCTCTCTCTATAATCTCTCTCATTCTTCATTCTCCCTCCTCTCTCTCTTTGTAATCTCTCTTATTCTCGCTCCTCTCTCTCTGTAATCTCTCTCTTTCTCTTTCATTCTCTTTGAAATCTCTCACGTACTAATGATTGATGTGATTGATGGAGGAGAATAAAAGGAAGCCCTTCATAAGTTTTGCTATTCTTAAATCTTGCAAGCTTTCATAAGAAAAATATTCCAGTCGTAACTGCCATCTAACAAGCCCTTCAGATGCAGCATCAGTACCAAGATAACATGAATTTGGATGAGATGCTAACGGTGATCTCAAAATTGAAGAATGTTGCCCATTGCTAAAAGCATCACCAAGATAAGCAAGAAGTGCCTGCAAGAACTGGAGAGGCACAGCCTGAGTTATACCATCACTGTTAGAAGTCATTCTTCATAACATTGATTAAATGACATTTGACAACACTCACGAAGAAAAAGCAAGCATATAAAGATAATGGGCAATTCAGCATTACTTTCTCTACATATATATTTTTAGTTGGCATTACCAAATGCCAAAGCGAGAGCACACATCCCAGTCATCACATATAACATTAAAATCTTGCCCTAGCCTTAAAAAGTGGTTTTGCAGTTTAACCAAGCTTATTACTTACATGAATGTCACACTTTGTTCCTTATGCCGGTTCCTTCAAATTAAGTTATAACGTGGTTATGACGGTTACTTCAGACTTGGCTTATAATTTCTCCCCATCAAATGATAATGACAGCGCTTGAAATATACATGATCACGAAAAATATAGATATTGTCATGAAGGTTCTTTGTGGCCCATGTCTATGAATTTTTCATTAGCATTTGTCACATTTATAATACTGAAATCATGATGGGAACAAAAGGGTATCCAAAGCAAATAATGAAAGCATTACACAGAAGAGTTATACCTGTATCCAAATTCCAACTTTAATGGCCTCCAAAACAGAACCCCTATAGTGATCCCCAGCCAACTCATTAACTTTAGCCTGCAATCAACTTGATAAAACTGATAGGAGAATCTATAAGTAAGATATCAAGATACATCAACTTAACCTGGTGTATGTATGCGTGGTTAGGATTTAGCAAGCAAAATTCTATCGACAAGTCTTATTAATACGGAAGCTGATTATTTTATTAATCTCACAAACACAAAAAATTGGAAGGCAGAAGGATTAAATAAAAACACAACACAACGTCTCAGTATATCCCGCATGAGCGGGGTCTGAGGGGGGTAGGATGTACGCAATCATGCCCTTACACAAAGGTAGAGAGATTGTTTCCGGTTTTTTGACCCCCGGCAGGAGTCGAACCCGTGACCTCAAGGTTCACGGATTGGGCACTTACCACTGTGCCAACTCAACCCCTTTAAGGCAGAAGGATTAAATGATTTAGGTAATATAATAGATGCAACAATGACACATACTTACCTTTAGAAGCATAAATATAGCAGAAGCATAGGCATCTTCAGCTAGAGATGCGAATCCCAGACTTCGAAGATCATGAACAACCTTTCCAATGTTCTTTACTAAATTTTTATTCTCCAGCAACTTTCCTTGAGGATAGGACTTGTCACTTCCCATTTCGCCTTTTTCATTGGAGAATTTATTTTTACCATCTAAATCCATGTCTTCTTCAGCTTGCAATCTGTCAAGATCTTGTTACTCCTCATCCAAACTTGTATTTAATTCTTCAAGTCGCCCCTTAAAATACCAGTGCAGTATCTCTAGAACATAATATGTTAGAAAATATTTGATGACTAATCTTTGTGTACAATGAACAGAAAAGATAGTTTTGATTAGGCTTCCTGAGAAGACCTCTATAAATATTTCTAATTAACTTCGTGACGCATTATAAAACTATGCAAGAAAATGTGACCAGAATAGTAGGTATCTGCCTCTTTACATTTCTTTTAGTCATATTTAATTGCAAGGATTCAATGCTTTTGAGAAACATTATAACTTCCTGCCAGACCTGACAAGAAACTATGATAGAAGAAAGAACATTTGAAATTCAAAAATTGCTCTTTGACAGGTGATGCAAATAAATATTACATAACTACATATTAAAAACGAGGTCTTTCCTTGTGAGAAGAAAGCAGAAAAAGATATGTGACCCAGTTCACTACATGTAAATCTGTAGACTTACGAGGAAAATGACGAGGAAGAGTGATCATTAGTGTTGAAGACTCTATTAACTACAGTAATATTTGGAAGAAAGGCATCCTGCGTCGTTTTCTGACTTTGTGATCCCTCTGATGTAGTATCTTTGCAGGACTGTAAATCATGAGTGAGCATGGCCAAACATCTCTCATGTTTATGTTTTTCCAATGTGATCTCTTCCAAAGCCGCATGTAGAACTTGCTGAACCTCATCCTCGTGAGTCTATTGAACCTCTTAGTCCCTGAACTCTTAATAATCTATTTGCTGGAAGGAATGAAATTGGGTCAAACAAAATGTGATTTGCTTATAATTTTTGGACTGGGTAGACAATTATAGTGTTCATGCCTTCCTCCATTCTATTCGAAACAATATATACAAGAGTTTTTTTTTTTTTTTTTGTTAAATTATATACAAGAGTTCTATCCTAATATATGGAAAATGAATGTTAATTTCTCCTTCCAGCTAATTTCTTCACAAACCTTAGCACATAAAATTTAAACATTTTTCGTTTTATTTACTCTTTTCCTCAACCTTTCATTTTATTGAAATTTTTTTATTAATTTATACTTTATTGTTTTCCTTACAACCAAGTGCAGCACTAGGATTGTTAGAAGCTTAGAGTTAGGTTCGTAGTCTTAACGTGAAGTAGTACTTTAACGAATCATAAGTTCCTCACTCCATCCTTCTGCCTTCCAAAAACAGACACAATTTTTTAAAAAATTGCATCGAAATGAAAAATTACAAGCAGCACAGCAGTAGGATTGTTAGAATTGGGTCCGTAGTCTTAAAGATTTGGTAAAGTAGTACTTTAAACAATAATAAGTTCCTCACTCTATCTTTCAAAAAAAAAAGGCACATATTAAAAAAAAATTACAATGAGGTGAAAGTTACGCGGAACTAAAAGGGGGCACTTTTTTTTTTTTTTTTTTGATCAAGGGGGGTACTTATTCTATATTATTTCTAGGGCCATCTTTCCTTAAACATAAACGAAAACGTATTTAACTTAAACATACAAGTTCTTATTCAATATAGCAACCCATAAATTTCCATCACAACATAATTACCCGAAGCTAAACATTGTAATAAACGGACGAAACCAACAATGTGGGTATCCAATGTAGTCGAAAACATACCTGGATAACATCAAAATGCTGCCAGAACCTAGAAACTGCATTTTTCTCGAAAACTTGCTGAACAACACAAACATAAAATATTCATAAACAAAGTACTTAACAAAACACAAACATACACTGACACAATTACACAAACATTACACAAACATTACACATACTAGAGCCAAAATCGAAACAGCCCAGGTTAAAATCATACCTGAATGACACTCAAAAAATGATCTTGGAGTCTTGGACCAGTAATTGAAGCCCATTGTTGCTGAGAATTTCAACTTGAGAAACAAAATTATTATTATTATTATTATTATTATTATTATTATTATTATTATTATTATTATTATTATTATTATTATTATTATTATTATTATTATTATTATTATTATTATTTAGAACAAGCGAGTGTGCCAAGTGAGTGATAACTCGGTGAGTGAACCAGGAGGATGACTCAGCGAGTCCAGTATTCTCAAGTTACACACTGCTGACGTGGCATCAACCGTCATCGCCGCCGCCGGAGGAGTATTATCAACAATCCATCAAATGTTGTCTGTCCCCCAGTTCCATGTTTGTCCGATCCTCGCACCGAACGGGTCGGGGAATCGGGGATTTTTTCGTGTATGGACCGGGGAGCGGGGACAATTTTCAAAAAAAAACCGGGGAGCGGGTCGGGCCCGGAATTTTATGTCTCCCCGGCCCGATCCCCGTCCCCCGTCCCGATTCTCAATCCCTGACTCGATTCCACTACATTATTATATATATATATATATATATATATATATATATATAAAATATTAATAATCATATATTAATATATACGAATTTCCGATACTTTATATTGGAAACAAAATGATATTTTAATCTTATATGTTTATCTTTCTATTAGTTAAATAACTTCATTTCCATGTTACTTATAATTGTTTATTTAAGCAATATTTTTTTTATCTTAATTTAGCGTAGATTTCAAAAAGAAATTTTAAGAGGTAACATAGATGCATGTGAATATGAAGATATATTTATTATGAGATTAATGGTGATGAAAAGACGTTGTAATTTAACATCTAATCTATCTATTGTTATTAATTTCGCTATATATCACAAAAAAAAAAATTATTCAAACTCAATAATTAGTGTTTAAAAATGCTTAAAATATTATTTTTCGTTTAAAATGAAATTCCCCGATTCCCCGCGGGGATCCCCGTTACCCATTCGGGCCGGGGAATAAAAAATAATCCCCGACGGGGATCGGGCCGTGGACGGGGATCGGGTTTGAATTCGGGGATGGGGGCGGGGATAGCACTCCCGGCCCCGAAGTGCCCCGATGCCCATCTCTATATAGTACGCATTCATTGCGGCTAGGAATTTTGATAATTAAATAAAAATAAGAAAAATTGTTAAAAAATTATATAAAAAAAAAATTAAAATTTAATTTAAAATTTATACACATTCAAGTATTCATGCTAAATAATTTTTTAATAATTTGATTTTTTCCTCATTTTTTAGTAGTTTGTATAATTACTTGATAAATAAAATAAAATTAGGAAAAAATTCAAAATTTGATTTAAAATTCATACACAATCAAGTAGTCATAAAAACTATTTTGTGATGAATTTTACCTCACTTTCACTAATTTTCCAATAATTTGATTTTTCATCCATTTTTAATAAGCTTTTAAAATAAGTAAAAATATTAAATAAAAATAAAAAAAAAACAAAATTTGGATAAAAATTCATACACATCAAAGTAGTCATACTCACTATGAACGCTACAAAACAATTAAAAATAATAGTATTAATAGCAATGAAAGAACAGATTTTAGCAAGAGAAGAAGAAACAGATCCAACTCAAATTAAAATTTAAACAATAACGATGTTATGAATAGCACCAGAGATCAAATAAAAGGGTACTCAATAGGCTTGATCAACCTATCAATATTATCAATTACAAGGAGATTGGATGAATTTAATCTTGAACAAAATTAGAAATTTTAAATTTAGTGGTCAACAAGGGTTTAAGATTTCGACTTTTTTAAAAAATATTTCTAGTCGATCCAACCGTACGGATGTCAAGTTCAATCCTTTTTAATGTTATTTCAAAAATTTCGGAAAAAAACAAATTTATTTGATTTGGTAATTTGACGGTCAACTAGTATTTTGACTATGTACCCCTAAATAGGGTTTTGTTTCTGATTCGTGTTATAATTTTTTTCAAAATACTTCTCGACGATCCAACTGTACGGATGTCAGGATTCATCATTTTTAATGTTATTGCCAAAATTTTTAAAAAATATATATATAATTTGCTAATTTAATGGTCAACTATTGCTTTGACTAATACCCCTAATCAGGGTTTCATCCCTGATTCGTGTTTCGTTTTTTTAAAATATATTTCTCGATGGTCCAACCATGCAGATGTCAAGATCCACCCTTTTTAATATTATTTTCAAAAATTTCAGAAAAAATTAAATTTATTTAATTTGGTAATTTAACGATCAAAAAGAAAAAAATAGGAAAAAAATCCTAAATTTAATATAAGCTAACTATTTTTGTGATGAATATTACCTAATTTTTTAATAATTTGATTTTCCCCTCATTTTTAAGTTGTTTGTAGAATTACTTGATAGGTAAACTAAAATTAGGAAAAAAAGTGCTTGTATTAAAATTGAATTTTAGAAAGAAATTATAATCCGAAAAGAATATAAAAGGTTACATTAGAACTGAATTACATTTATTTATTTATTAATATTAAAAAAAGTTTATATTTAATATTCAAGCTCTATTTCGAGATTTAGAAATCGGGATGATTTTACTGTCCACGCGAAACTCGTAAAATCATCTTTAATTTATTGATGATTTAACAATTATTATCCAAATGTAAAATACTCAGAATCTTTAGAGAAAATATAATTACGAATTTTTACATTAATCCTATTAAGTGTATAGGACCTATATTAATAATCCTATTCAATATAGGAAACCGAATTATATATGATTTAAATCATTGACATGCACTTTTTCGTATTTTCATATTAATACACTTTTTAGTTTAAATGTTAAAATATAAAATTACTTTTATGCTAGATCCAACATTTTTCATCTATTTACTTTAAGATCTAACGGTTCTTGTTTATTTTGTCGTATTAATGACAGACTTCCGACTATCAAAGTTTTGGACAAAACTCCCCTCACACTTATGGGTGAGTGCCCTAAATACCCATTTTTAAGCTTTCTTAACCAAAATATCCATTTTAGGGAGGCAGCGAGCTCTGGCGACAACCATAACGATTTTCTGACAAAGCCTTTTCATCTCCGTTCAATTCTTTTTTGTTAGTCACAGAGGCATGCCTGAATACATCTAATAACAAGCCTAAGTTGTTTGTAATGCTATGCATTACTTACATGACCTCTTAACTGAGGGAACCTCTAGTTGTAGAGTTTATACTTGTTTTGTACTTGTAATAGGCATCAAATTCTAGCTGTATAACTGTACCTATTAAGTCAAGAATAATGCTTGAAAGAAGTTCCAAGGTTCATGCCTCAAGTAAGGAGATAAAGACTGCAAAATAATCACAGTTGGGATTTGAAGAAATGAAGAATTTGCCTAAGTACCAATTCGAGAAGTACATTTGTCTATTCGAGAAGTCTAGCATTCGAGAAGTCAAGGGTTCGATATCTCACAAGACACTATTCAATATCTCTGAATACACTGTTCGATATCTCATTCGATATCTCAGAGATTCGATATGTCTATTACTCTGTTCGAGAACTCAAGGAGTCAACAGGTCAAATGTGGTATTCGAGTTCTCAAAGGGTCAACAAGTCAAAGCTACATTCGATATCTCAAAGACTCAAGATGCTATTCGATATCTCAGGGATTCGATATGTCAAAATGCTCTATTCGATATCTCAAGGAGTCCAAGAGAAAAGAGCTATTCGAGAAGTGATTTGATATGTCAAGATAACACTATTCGAGAACTCAGAGTTATCGATCAAGTCAATTCTAGTTCTCGAATCATTCACTTAGCCACTTCTCGAATACATTCTTGAAGACAAAATACTGAAGAATTGTACAAGTCAGAAACCTGCAACAAGCCAAGAAGCTTTATTTGACTCTGTACTATAAAGCACGTTGGAAAGCCTACAAAGAAGATTGGAGAGATAAGACAAGGGACAAGGAGCTAAAGAAGTGGATCTGAACAGGCTTTGCAAAGTCAAATCTGTAGCCGTTTGGACTCTTACTAAAATGAGATAGACAGACTGGAAAGTGTTTTTGTTTACCTACCTTATTTGTAGTAAGTAGGTGTATCCATGTCTATAAGGATACAGCCCCACTTCTTTAGCTAATATGTTTTTGAAGTTTTTCATATACATCACAAGAAATATCTCTCTGAGAAAAACGAAGCTAAGAATACTATCATTTGTATTCACAGATTGTAGCAAAATCTTTATCTAATAAAATATTAGATTAAAGTGATATTGTGTTGTGTTTGTCTTTATTATCCGCACTTACGTATCTCACACACTCAACACATATCTTGCTGCAAAGATTCAAGAATGAAGAAAAGTTCAAGAATCCATTCACCCCCCTCTGTATTCTTTTACTGTATTCAATACTCAACAAGTGGTATCAGAGCAGGTTGTTTAATCTAAACAGAAAACGATCATAAGTTCGAATACACCAAAGACTACAGGTACGGTAAAGGTCCCTAAGTTCGACAAAGAGAATTACAACCTCTGGAAAATAAAAATGTTGTTGTTCATTAAAGCTGCCAATCCTCTCTACCCTGACATCCTCAAGAATGGTCCATTTGTACCACAACAAGAAATTGCTGAATCCACAATGGGCACAGTAGTCATTCCTAGATCATATGTTCCAAAAGAGCCATCCAAATGGACGGACTCAGAGAAGGAAAAGGTTGCCCTAGACAGTCAACTCATGTTGCTGATCATAGACTCCATGGATATGTCGATGTTTGCCAACATAGCATCATGCAAATCAGCCAAGGACATGTGGAACCACATCGAGGTGTTATGTGAAGGGACAGAGGAGGTAAGAGAGAATAGGAAACAGATACTGGTCACACAGTATGAGGCTTTCATGGCACAGTCCAAAGAAAGTATTACTGATATGTTTGAGAGATTTCACAAGCTGGTGACTGAGCTTCAAATGAATGGGAAGGTTTACAGCACTAAGGAATTAAACATGAAGTTTCTACTATCTGCACCAAACCATCTAGAGCAAAGGGTCATATCTCTAAGAGAAAGAGATTTGAACAAAGTTAGTCACATATGATGTGCTTTATGGGGTTTTAAAGACTCATGAGCTTGAGCTGCTTCAGAAGAGGGTTATCCAAGCCAACCAAGGCAGAATGATAAACGCATCCTGTGCCTTGATTGTCAACAAATCTGTACAAGACCTGGAAGCATCTACAAGTCAGCTGAGAATAGAAGAGATAGTAGATGATGAAGAAACTGAAGAAGAAGTGACTGAACCTGTTGGTGAAAAGGAAGAAGATGAGTTCTACACTCTTGAAGGGTTGGATGCCATGGACAACACTTCATATGCTTTTATGGCTAGAAAATTCCCAAACATCAGATTTAAGAGGAATCGGCCCTTCAAGCCTAGATCTCAAAATCATTCATTCAACAAAGCAAGGCACCTGTGAAAGCAAACAAAAACAGATTCAAAACCAGCTATGTGGATAGGTCATCTGTGAGATGTTATAGATGCAATGACCTAGGGCATTTTGCCAGTGAATGCAAGAAGCCTAAAAAGAAGGATAAGGAGTTTCTTGAGCTTGAAGCTAAGTATGAGGCCCTTCTAAAGAAGCATACACCAGGTAAGGCCTACATAGCTGAAGGAAAGTGTTGGGATGACTCTGATAGTGATGGAGAAGAACAAGAATTCTGCAACTATGCCTTGATGGCCAACTCCAAGGAAGAACCATCTGCATCAGACTCTCAGGTACCATCTCTCACTACCATAGACATGTCTGTTTCTGAATACAAATCTATGGTTGAACAACTATCTGTTGAGATGTTTAATATTCATACTAGTATGACTGCTGCTAATGAAGAAATTGCTAAACTGTCTACTAAGAATGAACTGTTAAACAAAAGAAATGAGGAACTAGAGCTAACTGCTGTGCAAGTAGAAAACCTTAAACAAGAAATTGAATATCTAAAGAATAAGGTTCAATGTGCTAGTCAAGTTAAGAAAGCTCTTAGGGATGAATTAGCTGAAAATGAATTTAAGTTGAAAACATTTAAGAATTCCTCTAGTCAATTGCAGTCCTACCATGAGGAAAATCTAGCTAGACCTAAGGCTGCCATTGGACTTGATTATGACACTCTTAAACAGAGGAAAGGCTATGCAGTCATTGAAGATGACATTGTTGTTCAAAAGAAAGTGCCTCAGGTTTTGAAAAAGACTGAGAACCCAATATTTAAAACACCAACACTTGAGATTGATGAGGATGCCTTACTCATCAAGCAAATGTTGGATGATGAAGATAAGGCACAATCAAATGAACAACAAGCATCCTCTGAGAGTGAGAATGTCAAAACCAAAGCCAAGGAGCCAGTATGAGGTAGACCTAGACCTGAGAAATCTGTGAAGTTTGTTTCAGCTGGGAATAATGAGGTTGAGAAGAAAGTAGCTAAAAAGAGACAAAACAGGAATGGCAAATTGGGGATTAACAAAGACAACAACTATGCTTATGTGCCAAATGCCCCTAGGAAAGTTTGTCAAAACTGTTTTAGCACTAATCATTTAACTCATGCATGCAAGAAACCATCTGGTAGTGTTGCTAAACCATTCTATGATTGCTCTGTGCCTTTAAGACATAGAGACTATCCTTTTTGTGATAAACTTGATTGTATGCCATGTAACATGAATGTAATGACTAGTTGTTTTAATTTGAGAAGAAAATTCATGGAAGGTTGCATCAGTCACAATGTTCACACACACTACACAAGGACAAAGTCTTCAAGTCCTCCTAAAGTTAGGAAGGTACCTCTGTCACCTAAGTCTAAGAACCCTGATTCTAAGACTTCTAACAGTGACAAGAAGACTAACATCAAGAAAACTGATAAGCATGCTGTTTATGATAAAATTGTCACTAAGTCACATGGACCCAAACTTGTTTGGGTACCAAAGGAGAAGTAATACCTTTGTGTTTGCAGGGCAAAGAAAGTGAAAAGAAGGTCATGTGGATTTTGGACAGTGGATGCTCAAACCATATGACTGGTGATATGGCCCTGCTATCACAGTATGAGGAGAAGGCTGGCCCAATGGTTGCTTTTGGAGATGACAGCATTGGCAACACACTGTGATATGGAAAATGTAGCACTGGTCAAGGGGCTCAAGCATAATCTACTGAGTGTTGGCCAATTTACTGACAGAGGCTTCAAAGTGAATTTTGACAAAGATGAATGTTTGATCACCCACAAGAAGACTTGTGACTTTGCTCTATCTGGAGTAAGGAAAGGAAGTCTGTTTGTAGCCAATATGGACTCTGCAAACAAGGATAAAATTTGTTGCTTTTACTCAAAAGCATCAAATGAAGACAGTTGGTTGTGGCACAAGAAGCTATCACACTTGAACTTCAAAGCCATTAATTCTCTAGTCAAAAGGGAGTTAGTGAGAGGCATGCCCACACTTGAATTCTGTCAAGAAGGAGTGTGTGAGGCTTGTCAAAAAGGAAAAATGAAAAGATCAAGCCACAAGTCAAAGATAGTGACATCAATAACCAAGCCCCTACAACTAATTCATATGGACTTGTTTGGGCCTGTCAATATTATGTCACTTGGAAGGAAGAAGTATGCTCTAGTGATGGTTGATGATTTCATAAGGTATACCTGGGTAGAACTTCTGGCATCAAAGGATGAGGCTCCACAAGTGATCATTGAACACATAAAGAAAATTGACAAAGAAGCAAAGGCCATCAATGCAAGTGTGATTGCATTAAGAAGTGATAATGGAACAGAGTTCAGAAATGCCATGCTTGGAGCATTCTGCAAAGAAAATGGTATTTTTCAACAATTATCAGCTCCAAGGACTCCACAACAAAATGGAGTTGTTGAGAGAAAGAATAGAACTCTGATTGAGACTGCTAGAGCAATGTTACTTGATGCAAAGATGCCTACATGTTTTTGGGATGAGGCTGTAAGCACTGCATGCTATATCCAAAACAGAACCCTCATCAACAAAAATACTGGAAAGACACCTTACAACTTGATGACTGGAAAGAAGCCTACTCTAAAGTATGTTCATACTTTTGGAAGCAAATGCTTTGTGTTAAAAGACAATTCAGAATATGTTGGAAAGTTTGATGCAAAAGCATTTGAAGGAATTTTTCTTGGCTACTCTATGGAAAGAATTGCATACAAAGTTTATGTCATCAGTCAAAAGAAAGTTATGGAAAGCACAGATGTGACATTTGATGACAGCAAACTACCTGGATTAGAAGAAGCCAATGATGAAGATAAAGATCCTTTGAAGTTTGACAATCTAGATGATTCTGATGAGGAGATTGAAACTGAATTTGAGCCCATAATCCAACAAACTCAAGTGAATGAAGAACCTATGTCAACCAACAATGAAGAAACAAGCATCCAAGACACACCTGTGAGTAGTGGCAACTTCACAGGGGGAGGAAATGTAAATGATCGTGATCTGGATGATGAAGCAACATCAAGGCTGAGAAATCAATCTGAACATACAAGGAAATGGGATAGATCACATACTACAGATCAGATAATTGGAGATCCAAATGCAGGAGTGAGGACAAGAAGAGCAACTATAAATGAATGTCTCTATGGTTGCTTTCTATCCCAAGTTGAGCCTAAGAAACTTGATGATGCATTGTTGGATCCTGATTGGATAATTGCTATGCAAGAGGAGCTAAATCAATTTGAAAGGAGCAAAGTCTGGGAACTTGTGCCTGCACCAAAGGATAGAACCATTGTTGGAACAAAATGGGTTCTAAGGAATAAGATGGATGAAAATGGTGTAGTCATAAGAAACAAAGCAAGGTTGGTTGCAAAAGGATACTCTCAACAGGAAGGTATTGACTATGATGAGACTTTTGCCCCTGTTGCTAGACTAGAGGCCATCAGAATTTTCTTGGCATTTGCTGCACATTCTAATATCAAGGTTTATCAAATGGATGTCAAGAGTGCATTTCTGAATGGGGAGTTGGAAGAAGAAGTATATGTGCAACAGCCACGTGGCTTTGAGGATCCACAATTCCCTCACTTTGTCTACAGATTGCTTAAAGCATTGTATGGACTTAAGCAAGCTCCTAGGGCATGGTATGACACAGTATCACAATTTCTACTGGAGAATCAATTCACTAGAGGCACACTGGACAAGACACTATTTTACAAGAAACATGGTGATGATATTATCTTAGTTCAAATCTATGTGGATGATATCATATTTGGCTCTACAAATGAGAAGCTGTGTGAGAAATTCTTTAAGCTCATGCAGAGTAGATATGAGATGAGTATGATGGGAGAGTTAACATTCTTTCTTGGGCTCCAAGTTAGTCAAAGGAAGGATGGCATTTTTATAAGTCAAACCAAATACATTAAGGATCTACTGAAGAAATTTGACTTGGAAGAATGTTCACCTTCAAAGACACCCATGGCCACTGCCACCAAGTTATATGAAGATGTTAAGGGCAAGAAGGTAGATATTTCAATCTACAGAGGCATGGTTGGTTCTCTACTCTACCTCACTGCTAGTAGGCCAGACATCATGTTTGCTACATGCTTGTGTGCAAGGTTTCAATCAAATCCAAAGGAATCACATATGACAGCAATAAAGATGATTTTTAAATATCTGAAGGGCACACCAAACTTGGGGTTATGGTATCCTAAGGACATAGGGTTCAATTTGGTCGGTTATTCTGATGCTGATTATGATTGATGCAGAGTGGATAGGAAAAGCACCTCAGGTAGCTGCCAGTTTCTTGGACAAAGTTTAGTCTCTTGGTACAGTAAGAAACAACAATCTGTGTCAACTTCCACAGCTGAAGCTGAGTACATAGCTGCTGGAAGTTGCTGTGCTCAAGTGCTTTGGATTAGAAACCAACTTAGAGATTATGGACTTGTGTTGGAAAGAATTCCAATCATGTGTGACAACACAAGTGCAATCTCTATAGTTGTCAATCCTGTCAATCATTCTAGGACAAAGCACATTGACATCAGATATCATTTCATTAGAGAACATGCAAATAATGGAACCATTGAGTTGCATTATGTCTCTACAGATAAACAACTAGCTGACATATTCACTAAGCCATTAGATGAAGCCACCTTCACAAGGTTGGTTAGTGAGATTGGAATGCTGAATTCTTCAAATTCTGGCTAAGTGAATATACCAATTAGATTGTTGTAGCAGTAAATACTTACTTTATCAAATGCTCAATATTTCTGAAGTAAGTATTGGCTGGAGTATGATTTATAAATATTCTATAATGCTGCATACGTTGAAAATCATACACCTTTAGCTTGAAATTTCTATGAAAATTTTGAGTAAATCACTATTTAATTTGGTAGAATATTCTTCAGTGAATATTTCTGGTAAATTTTAAAAGATAGTGAAAATTGAATTTTATGAGTGAAAAGTATAGTTCGATAAGTCAGACTTCTCGAATGGTTCATTGTTATGTCATGGCTCGAGTTCTCGAATAGGCCTATCTAGAACCCTCTTGAGTTCTCGAATAATGTCTTTTGGAGAAATCGAATAGCACACTCTGAGTTCTCGAATAGAGTATTTTAGTTCTCTAATGATGGAGTTCTCGAATACTGTATTTGAGTTATCGAATCATTTGAAAAGGCTGATTTTTCGCTGACACTTAATCGCTTTTTGGATTTATATTCAAAATTTCATTTCGCTCATAAAAATATATTTTATTTAGCTTAGAATTATTTTCTGAGTTAAATAACTGCCAGCTGTGAGTTACAAACTGCCTGAGATATCGAATAAGCCATTCTTGACTTATCGAATAGTTGTTTCATACTTCTCGAATGACTTGTTGATACTGAACACATATCTATCGACAACTCAAGACATTCATATATATACAATTTCACAACTATTCAACTCATTTCGTTCGATTTCTCAAGCATCTAAACTCCTGAAACCTCTGAAAAAAGCTAACTGCGAATCTCTTCTTCTACCATTAATTTTCTTCTCTTCTCTACCCAAATGGCAAACACTCAACTCACCATACCATCTCAAACCAATTTCATCACGATTACCAGTGATGTAGAAGCACCAAATGCTAATTTCAAGTGCTTTATTCGATGGTTGTTTGAATCTTACATCAAGGGTGCACTCTCAGCCAACCCAACCCTGTACCTAGACTTATTGGAACAATTCTGGAGGACAGCTACTGTGGAGGTCATCGCTCTTGAGAATGCTATCACCTCATATATTGTTCACTGCAAGATTCAAGGAGAGGATATTACTATCACTACCGCATACATGAATCAAGCCTTGGATATGCAGCAAGAGACATATGACACTCTGGCCACCAATGCTGAGTTGGAAGAATTCTTTGAATTTATCAACTACTCCGATGCTATTAAACTTGGGAAGCTGAATAGGAGGTTCTTGAGAAAAGAATGGAGCTATGTGTTTGCTACACTCCTTCAAGTATTCACTGCACGGAAATCAAGCTTTGATCAGATTAGTACACCTGTGCAGTAGCTTGCCTATGCCTTGGCTCATGGGAGAAAGATAGATGTTGGACATCTCATCTTACATGAGCTCTATGGGAGACTTGGTCAGAACACAGCCAAGAGAGGTAATGAAATCTTCTTTCCTCGCTTTATTCAATCAGTACTTAATTTTAAAAATGCATCATTGATTGAATTACCTGGAATAGATAAAAGTAAAATAGGTTATTCTAAGTCCATGACCAAACTCATTTTTGGTAATTTGGAGAATGTAAGGCTTAAAATAACTCCCCACATGGAGGGTTTGTTTAGGTCTTACCCCCACAACATGCCAATATTTGATTCGAAGCCACAGTTAGCACAGCCTAAGCAAGAAGAACAAAATGCTAACCCAAGGCTTGCTAACCAACCCTCTCAGCCAAACACTCTACCAAGCAAAGAGCCAACTACATCATCCTCTCAAAAGGGTGATGTTAGTAAAAAGAAGAGAAAACAGGTTGCTTCTGAACCTTTAGAAATCTTAACTGAAGCAGCCTTGGTTATAGAACTAGGGTTAGAAAGTGAGGCACCTGAGTCACCTGTCATTATCCTAAAGAAGAAGAAGAAGTCTAAAACCACCTCTTCAGTCACCCAAATGGTTGAAGTTGTAAAATCAGGGACACACAGCTCACTAGATGTATCCTCTCAACAGGGTGAATCTATAGAATCAAGCATCCTCCCCAATACACCTATCTGTAAAGAGTCAGTATAAGGGAGTGATAAGGCTGGCACAACACTGAGTGAAGAGCACATCATACTTGAAACTCCCTCTATTTCTCAGGGGGAGTTGCCAAAATCTATTCTACAACACACTTCTCTTCCAGAATCTACCACTCATATTTTTTGAAGCCTGCAACTCAAGCAATTGAGGAGCAAGGCATTGATCATCAAGATTTCTTTTCTCTTGATGAGCCAATGGATTCAAGTGACTTGGTGCATGACACCTTGCTCACCACCCAGGTACCACATTTAGATGGTCAGGGAATGCATGCTGGGGCATATCCTAATGACACCATCACAAACACAGAGGATTCACTAGTTTTTACTAGAGACTCTGTGCCTGTGTCAACTACTGTTGTAACTCATCCCACTCCTGTGGAGACAACAGTAGTAGAGTCTGTTCATCCGGTTACAGAAGTTGCATCTGTAACTGAGGAGCCTAGCATGCCTAACTCTAGCTCTCACTTCATGTCTCAATGGCTGAAGCCTGTGCAACATGCCAGTGCTTCAGGATCAAGGTCTGTTCCATCACAATTGACGGTTGAAGCACTCCAAAGCTTAATTGTGGATCAGATCTCTGAGTTCACAAAGATTACTCAGCACCTTCTCACTGCAAACATGCCTGATCCAGACTATGAAGCTATTCTCTTATGTCACAAAGAGGATGTAGAGATACAGAAGGAAAAGATCATAGATGAAACTGAGAGAGATGGGAATATAGATGCTTGGCTGCAAGGAACAAATGCAATCCCTCTCTCAGAAGGTCTCCAGTACCTCAGAGAAGAGTACATCACTTCACTAGGGTCCAATGCCAAATCTCTCACCCCTACTGATGTGTATGAAGCAGTGAATGACAGCTACAAGGGCATTCTCAAGGCTGCACACTACCTTGGAAAAGGTCTAAAGACAGAAATTAATGAAGTGTGTTCAGCCACAACCAAGGAGGTGCATGAGATAAAGAGGACTTTTGATGCTAAATTCCCTCAATTGGAGACTGTTCTCAAGGACATTCGAACCTGCAATGCTACTTGCACCAGGATGGACAATGGTTTGGCTATTCTCAAGGATGTTGTCACGGGTCTGGGGCACAAATTTCAATCCTTATCAGATCAGACAACTGAGGCCAATGCCATGCTCAGGACCCTCTTTGCAAATCAATATGGAGACAAGCTGGTCACTGAGGTCCCTGTGCATGAGATGTCAAGGTTTGAAGTGCAGAGACTGAAGGATCAATCCCTATCTAGTTTTAAGGCCAATGAGCTCTTCACTAAAGTGGATACTCTTGAAAATGAGGTAGTCTCTCTCCACAAGTCCAATGCTCATCTTACAGACACTGTAACAACTCTGACTGAGCAGTTGAACACTCAAGCCACCACCACAGCTGATGTTCTTCTGCATCAACAATCAATGTTGTCTGCAATGATGAAACACATGGGTCTCCCTCTACCTGAAGAATCTTCAATCCCAAAGGTCACTCCCACAGCCTCTATGCCTAACAACAAACCTAAGGGGGAGAAGAGGACATCAAAGAACTCAAATCCAAAGGGGAGAGACCACTAGAAAAGGGCATCAAGATCACTGAGGGTGGCCATCAAAGAGCTTCAAAATCTGCAACTCATGTGCCTGGAAAAGGAAAATTCAAAGTTCACGAGCCTCCTACTTCTCTGCCAGTTGTCACTCTACCAACTGTGCACATCACTACTTCTGATGGTAAAAGGCAATCTATCACAACCACAGTGGTTGCAGGGAGTATGCCATCTGACAAACCTCAAATCTCCATATCTAAGAGTGCCAGGACAATAGAAGTGAAGGTGGTCACTGAGGCCAAGCTAAAAGAAATTGCAAACTCAAATGTCTATCATGATGATGCATTCTTGGAGTTTCTAAAAGTCTCAAGAGAACAGGCTGGTGATGCTTTGTTATATCATGGGAGTTTGAAGAGTCAGATTGACTATCTCACTGTAGTACCAAGGGGAGTTGATGGCCTATGGCTCAAAGAGATAATGATGGTAAGAAAGAATACGATATGGCACTTAACCATCAACACTCTACAGGGTCTAAAGCACTCAGAAGTGAATGTGTTCCTTGGACTGATTGAAAGAGGGAATGAGAACAACAAGAGTCTTTATGATGACTTAAGGGATGGTCAACCTTCAAGGCTACCTGAAGTATTCACAAATCCCAGAACCATTATCTACCAGGGTGGAACAAACATTGAAGATATCAAGCAGCTGGTCATCCCAAAGCATCCAACTCCTCAAAACAAAACTCTCATCATTGCCATCACTGAGAAACTGAACAAGAAGAAGGGTTCAAGAACAGCAGAAGAATTAGAAGCTATATCTTATCTCAGGTCATACATTGCAACTGGCATTGTATCTGAGACTGCTAAGTTCAACCCAAGCAAGGATGGTGATCAAGACAAGGATGGAGATAAAAGTGATGGAAGAAGAAGACATCACAGGAGTAATAAGGGTGATGAAGATAAGAAAAAGAAGAAGGATGATGAGGAGAAGAAGAATGATGATGACCAAGGTAAAGGCTTTGAGAGGAAAAGTGGAAGACAACAAGCCTTAGGCATTGCTGACAGTAACCTCACCACAACACAAGACTCTAAGTCTAGGGTGAATACTGTCAGTAGTGACCTTCCAAAATCTACATCTATGGCTTCTGCAACTGTCATGCCACCTCAAGAAGAGAAGAAGATTCAAGTTAAGAAACCATCTGTATGTTTCAAAAAGCAAACTACTAATGGAATACTACAATGGTCTACAAACAAAGGTCACATACTGCTGCCAAGTGATCATGTAAAAAGAATCAAATTCAAGCAAGCTGCAAGGAAATCAAAGCTATCCATATCAAAGACCCTGACAATCTATCCAGGCCTAAAGCTCCAACCACTAGATGAAGATTATGATGAAGACCAACTGTAATTCTTACAAGCTCAAAGAATCTACCATGTTGCTATTGTTGATAACTGCCTTGAGGTTAAATATACTGATGGAAGGGAGGAGAAATTCAAACAAGGAGGATGTCAACACTGGGGTAAGCTACATGACATAGAAAGAATCATTGCATTATTGAGCTCAGAAGATAAAGTGGAGAGAGTATGGAAGCTGGAGCTAATTGATTTTGTGAAGATGAAGAGAGATCATGAGGAGAAAATCAGAAAAGGGTGTTTTGAGAAATGGCTAGCAAGGGAGAAACAAATTGAGAGATTGGAGATTGAAGCAGAAAAGCTAAGGGCAAAGGGAATGTGTAGAGTTCAGTTCAACCCCTATGTGGTGAAGTATAGGAGGAGAAATGAGAATCAGGTCAACATCATAATAAACCTACTCAACCACTATCCTGCAAACATTCTGGAACCAGTACTTGAAGATTTCAAATACTCAATTTTTCTTGAAGAATTGGATGCTATGGCAGAAATAATAAAAGCTATGGATGAGAATACAAGGAAGGAGAAAGAAAGAAGAGAGAAAGCATATGATGAATTTCAAGCCAAAGCTGTGGAAAGGGAAACAAAAGACAATGGCTAGTACTTCATCATAGGCTGTAAGATTACTCACCCTGTAGTTCTATCCACATTGCTAATTAAAATTCATACATGTACTGTCAAGTTTTATCTTTATGTATGTTAGGCTTGTTATCAGACATGAAATTGTGAGTAAGGGTCTTACTCACAATTTGGGGGAGATTGTTAGTCACAGAGGCATGCCTGAATACATCTAATAACAAGCCTAAGTTGTTTGTAATGCTATGCATTACTTACATGACCTCTTAACTGAGGGAACCTCTAGTTGTAGAGTTTCTACTTGTTTTGTACTTGTAATAGGCATCAAATTCTAGCTATATAATTGTACCTATTAAGTCAAGAATAATGCTTGAAATAAGTTCCAAGGTTCATGCCTCAAGCAAGGAGATAAAGACTACCAAATAATCACAGTTGGGATTTGAAGAAATGAAGAATTTGCCTAAGTACCAATTCGAGAAGTACATTTGTCTATTCGAGAAGTCTAGCATTCGAGAAGTCAGGGGTTCGATATCTCAGAAGACACTATTCGATATCTCTAAATACACTGTTCGATATCTCATTCGATATCACAGAGATTCGATATGTCTATTACTCTGTTCGAGAACTCAAGGAGTCAACAGGTCAAATGTGGTATTCGAGTTCTCAAAGGGTCAACAAGTCAAAGCTACATTCGATATCTCAAAGACTCAAGATGCTATTCGATATCTCAGGGATTCGATATGTCAAAATGCTCTATTCGATATCTCAAGGAGTCCCAGAGAAAAGAGCTATTCGAGAAGTGATTCGATATGTCAAGATAACATTATTCGAGAACTCGGAGTTATCGATCAAGTCAATTCCAGTTCTCGAATCATTCACTTAGCCACTTCTCGAATACATTCTTGAAGACAAAATACTGAAGAATTGTACAAGTCAGAAACCTGCAACAAGCCAAGATGTTTTATTTGACTCTGTACTATAAAGCACGTTGGAAAGCCTACAAAGAAGCTTGGAGAGATAAGACAAGGGACAAGGAGCTAAAGAAGTGGATTTGAACAGGCTTTGCAAAGTCAAATCTGTAGCCGTTTGGACTCTTACTAAAATGAGATAGACAGACTGGAAAGTGTTTTTGTTTACCTACCTTATTTGTAGTAAGTAGGTGTATCCATGTCTATAAGGATACAGCCTCACTTCCTTAGCTAATAAGTTTTTGAAGTTTTTCATATACATCACAAGAAATATCTCTCTGAGAAAAACGAAGCTGAGAATACTATCATTTGTATTCACAGATTGTAGCAAAATCTTTATCTAATAAAATATTATATTAAAGTGATATTGTGTTGTGTTTGTCTTTATTATCCGCACTTACGTATCTCACACACTCAACACATATCTTGCTGCAAAGATTCAAGAACGAAGAAAAGTTCAAGAATCCATTCACCCCCCTCTGTATTCTTTTACTGTATTCAATACTCAACACTTTCCAGTTATTTTCCGTTCAAGTCATATATATCATGAGATTCTTTCAAAGTTGTACAATCCTATACCAATTTAAACGAGTTGTATTGCCGGATTGTAAACCCCCAATTCGACCCAAAAACCTAATTTTTCGCAGAACAAGTTTTTCCTCTACTTGACCATCTCCGTTTACTTTCTGTTGATGTTTTATAGCCCATTAAATTTGTCTTTCGACGATCTACAAACCTATACCAGTATTATAACGTTTTTTATTGCCGAAATTACAACCTCCCCAAACGATGCTTGAATGTCGGGAAGAGAGAGAGAGAGAGAGAGAGAGAGAGAGAGAGAGAGAGAGGAAGAGAGACACGACAGAGCTACAGGACATGGGATACGCCTCTCCCAAAGGCGTATCATGTGGGTATTTTATGCGGTGTTTTGAAAAACGGGTATTTTGGGTAGTGGGTAGTAAAAAAGTGGGTATTTTGGGCAATTTTTCCACATTTATTACTTAAACTGTATATGATTGTTAGTACAATTATTTTCAAATAATAAGATGGTTATTTCTATAATTAAAACGAAATATAAATGGTTAAATATCAAAGTGGTCACTATTTATTTACTATAAATAGTAAATAATTTTTTTAATCTAAATAAATTATCTAAAATATTTGAATTTATAACTTTTCATTTGGTTGCGGAAACATTCAAGAAAAATCTGCAAAAACAAAGATTATTTTTATTTTTCAAACACATATTTAAAGGTATTTGTTTGATATTTATAATGATTTCAAATCATACCCCATTAAAATCAATGAGCAAAGTGATATATGGGTTCACTTAAGTGATCATTTTGATATTTAACCCGAAATATAAGTAAAATTTTTAAATCGAATAGAATTTTCAATGCAAAAAAATCGTCAATTTCATCTCTTTATGTTTCTTGGTAATTTAATTGGAGAAAATCACTAAATTTAAAATTATTTTGTTAATTTCACAGTAAATCCGTCCAAATCAAATTTTAAGAATTCAAGATAAAATACATAGTATACTGAATGTGAAATTTTTTTATATATATCAACTCTTAACAACAATTTGATATGTAAACTAATTACAAATAACTATTTAAAAATTAATATAATTTAAATATTAGAAAATAAACCATGCATTGCACGGGTTATAAGTTAGTACGTTAAAACATCCATGTCATAGATAAAAACACAAAATCCGGTACTTTGATATCCCAAAAATTAGCTAGATTTGATGATGTATACTAACAAAACTATCCTTGTCTAACTTAAAACTGGACTTACTGTATTTATTTTAGGTTTTTTCTCTTTTCTCACAATAGCCGCTTCCCTTATATGTTCTTTAACCGGGGCTTCCACCGATTTTTCCTATGGAAAGCCCCAAATTCTTTATTTTGTTTTGTTTGATTTGTCTCTTTCAATAATCTCCCTTTTAGGGTAAGGATTTCTGTCTTTTTGTTTTGCTTTGGATTGTTTTCTAGATATACATTATCGGAGCTTTTGATTTTCTTTCTTCTTCGATTTAAGTGGAGCTTGTTGGATTTGAGAGTTAACCTCCTATCTTGTGTTTTCGTTTGTCAGATCTAAGTTTTTTTGGATTTTTTTTTCATTTTCAGTTTATTTTTATTTCGGTTTTCGGCTTGTATTCTTGAGTTTGGTTTCTCTCTTTTATGAGAGGTTTGTTAATATTAGCTTCTTTATTGTGAGCAGGGGTCTTGATTTAGTAATAAAATTTTGTATGGGATGTAGTTCTGATCAATAACTTAAACGATAGATACATCGGGGCATGATGAAGAGGGTACTAGCAGTTCAATGAGGATGCATGAAATGGGTACTTATCTGTATATACATTATCTTCAAAATATCGTTTTACTGTCTTTTCATGAGAACAGACAATTGCAATTTACTGTTTGTTCGATTCGATCATTGGTGTACATGCTGTATGGCTTTTTGTTATTGAATTAACACCTTTGTTTTTTTAAAAAAAAACTATCCCTGTCTCACACGTCATACGTCCCTGGTTGAAGTCGAACCTTGTCAATTTTAATTAGTAAACAAAATGAATGAAAAAAAATCATGTAGAATTTTTAAGAGAAATTATCAAAAATACTCATACTGAGAAAAAAAACGGTTTATAATCAAAATTAACCAAGTACAATTATTTTTATGAAAAAAAATTTAAAGTTGCTTTTGGTTGCGCAGCAGATTGCAACCAGTTGCTTTTGATTGCAAATCGTATTTTCCTAAATTATCTTTTAGGAAAAAAATATTTTTACAATTATTTCAGAAAAATTGCAATTTTGCAAAAATGAGAAGATATTCTTGCAAAAACTTTTTATATTATGGGTACTAGCCAACTTATCCGCGCTTCACGCGGTTCGTAACTTTTCATTTTAAAATAATGAAAATAGATGAATTACTTTTTATTATTTTTAAAAATCGATTGGTCTTTTAAGAATTTTTAAAAGAATTGATTCAAAATAATTACATGAATCATAAGTTTGAAGATACTCTCTTCATATACCTAAAATTTTCATAATCACTAAAATATCATAATCATAAAATGTAGCACTTATAATACAAACGTAATATTTACGATCAAAAGTTATAAATTTTATATATAATAACACTTTTTAAAGCCGACGCCCCTCTCATAACATTCAATAGCAGTATAAGAATTTATTTAATTAGAATATTAATTTATTTCGATAAAATATAATGAACAACAGATGTACAACTTTTTTATCGATTTAATCTATCGATAGAATTGGGTTTTTTTCAATTTAATCGGTTTGGTCATAACCCATGTTTAATTTATTCAAATGTAAAAATAAAAAACTATTTGTATTATTTTTACTAGCGTTCTACCCGTACTACGCACCGAATGATAAAATTTATTTATTAACTAATATAAATATATTATTTAGAAAAAAAAGATAATTTCATTAGAATGTAATTAATTTAAGTATAAAATTACTCATTCGTCAATATATACCAATTTAATTAATATTAATATTATCAAACAATTATCATAACATTTACATACCCACTAAAACGTTCTAAGCTCCTCTTTATTATTTTTTCTTAATTTTGTTTTTCGTTTGATTTGTCTCATTCTTTAGAACCTTTCTACCAAGTTCATAAGTTTTTTATCCTTATTTTAAATTTTATTCTTTTGAAAATTTGGATGGTACACTAATTCGATCTGATGATACCCGATCTAAAACCCAAAATTTTGGATATACCGAACCGGAATTTTTGAATTTAGTTTTGGATTAAAATTTTAAACTCAAAATAGTTTCAATTTGAATTTGGATTTTAATTGTGCCAAACCAATACCAATCTGAAATCTAAAATCCGATCCAATATCGAAACCCAAAACATAAATAATGTAATATCATAATTTGAAATTATTATATTTAATATTTTAGATGTAAGACATATTATTTTTTTTTAATTCAAACATTTCATTAAAAATAGTCAATCCTAATTTAGTAATTAGAACTTCTATTTCTTAGTCGCAAGTTTTATTTATATATTTAAGATGTAATTTTCTTTGTTTTACATAAAATTCTCATTTGTGTTGTATACGAAGAATTATTTTTATAAATATTGGTTTTCTTTTACCCATAAACTGGGATGGCAAACTACTTCGATATGATGATACCCGATCTGAAACCCAAAATTTTGGATATACCAAACCCGAATTTTTGGATTTAAATTCTTAACTCAAATAGTTTCAATTTGGATTTAAATATTGTTGTACCGAACCGATATCCAACCCGAAATTCGATACATAAAAAAATAATATCAAACATTGAAATTATTATGTGCAATATATTAGATGTAAGACATATAATTTATTTAACTTTATTCAAATATTTTATTAGAAATAGTCAATACTGATTTAGTAATTAGAACTACTATTTCTCAATCTCAAGTTTTATTGAAATATTTAAGTTGTGATTTTCTTTGCTTTACATAAAATTTTCATTTGTGTTGTATACAAAGAATTATTTTTTGACATATTTTCAATTTTACATAGTATGACAATTCGTACAATGTGTTACATTTGACCACTTACTTTATTATATATGTGTCCTTGTAATTTAATTGTCGGGTTAAAAAACATGAAATTCATTTTCCTTTAAGAGTTAGTATATTTTTCCGACATATATTAGAAGAAAGCGCTTAAGTATACTATATACCTGACAAATTGTTTGTGTTGCGTACATTAACATCGAATGTCTTTGGGGTTCTTGCATGAAAATGACATGAAATTATTTATGTACCCAAAAATTGAACACTAAATGCAACTACACTACACGAATTTGTTTTGTACAAGAAACAAAAATAATACGCGAAAAGAAAAAATTTGACAACTACATGTAATGTTACTCTCGGCCTAGCTTATCTAAGTATGTTACTATATAACTGAATACAACATTGAGATGCTACAAACAAAATTAAGAGTATAGTACATAAAATGAAGCCCTCATTTTTTCTTATTTATTTTTTTTTGTTTCTTGTTAATAAATATCTCTGTTTGTTTAGAATCTCTCTACCAAGTTATTAAGTTTTTTTTACCTATATTTAAGGTTTTGTTGATGTTAAAAATATTATCAACCAATCATGCAAATTCGATATGTTAGCTCTTAGATTTGTAAGAGCAAATAATTCGATATTAAAAATATTATCAATCAAGCAAGCAAATATTATATATATATATATATATATATATATATATATATATATATATATATATATATATATCGACCTATCTAGTATCTAGTTATCAATAATAGTGATTTTTTATATTGAAGGTTGTAGTTGTTCCTCTTCCTCCTCCTCCTCCTCTCCCTACTAAATTAAAGTTTAGAGGCTGACATCAGCGTTTTGGTTTATGATAATCCCCATTTTTATTGTTTTCCTTGATTTTCCTTTATTTTTCAATAAATGTATCTCTTTATTGAGAGTCTAGTATCTCGTTGGTGGATTTTATCAATTGATACAACGGATTTTGTACTTTTTTCCTTATGAATGACAACGCACGTTTCTTGTCCTTGATTTTGCTTTATTTTCAATAAATTTATCTTTTTATTGAGAGTCTAGTAATCCGTTAGTGGATTTTGTCAACCTATATATTGGGTTTTGTTCTTTCTTTTTGTGAGAGTATGTTCTTTTATTTTGGTATCTGGGATCTAATTATATATAGGATTTTATTATATTGGTTCATTGATTTGGATAGTACAGAATCGTAGTTATGGTCGGTTGTTCGATTACGTTCTCACAAAATATATACTTTCCACCCGATTACAATAAATTGTTTGATTTCTCGGCAAAAAGGATATATATTTTAGTGAGATAAGCGAAGAATGTACCACAATTTAAGATCTGATCAACGATCGTAGTTTGGATGAATGAAACCTTACTATAATCTATTTTAATGTATTTATCTAATCTTGATTATATTCGTCAACAATATTTTCATAGACTTTGTAATAAATTTTATTTTTTGTTTGTAATTTATGCACCAAAATGTCTAATACTAATTGAGAATGTATTTAGTATTTTGAATAATTCAAGTATATTGTCTAGTCAATTTGTTTGTAACATTAATTATTGTACAACAAAAAATATCAATAAGTAAAATGTTAAAGATAATTGGTTAAAATTTCATTTTAATATTTTAAATTTGTTAAATCTTGGTTTTTTTATAAATTTTGTAACGCCCCCAAATCCACCCTGACAGGGGACCCGGGTCGTCACATTGTCTCAATATCCTGTAGCACAAGTTACTCAATAATGAAGCAAAATATATATAATACAACGGAGCATAAAATGTCCCACTCCGCAGATCCAAGATCGTCTTCACAGTATAATACAAAACAACTTGATACATCTCGAATTAATATGTTACAAAGTTCACTACAGTAGAAATATAAGGATTCCAACTGGATCTTCTAATTGTTGACGCCATAGCCTTGCGCTTTCCCTTTGCCTTTATAACCCTGGCTGGACGTCTCGCCTTTCTCCGTCTTGACAGCTGAACAAAATGTTGTAAAGCAAGAATGAGCAACTATAGTGCTCAGCAAGTTCTTTTCTCGCTCGGTATATAAATATAATAAGGTTTACCGACATAAGTACTCAAAATTTAATATTGAAAATCACAATAAGATTTGGCTCAAATTCATCTTGAAAATATCATACTCGAAAAGCTCAAAACTCATCTCAAAACAGAATACTCAAAAGACTCATTTGATATAACTCTGATAACTCATGATTTAAGAATGAACTGGTCTTCCACCTCTCCGTATCTCGGTGGGGCGATCAACTAACCAACCAAGAATAACGGCCTCCGATGACACCGCACTTCGCCCGATCACGGCTACAATACGATATCAACTATAATATATATGTATGAATGCTAGCATCATAATGGTTATCAATTCAACCAAGGCAACGAATGCCTAAATATTCTCGGGTCCGTAAAACGGTACACGAGTCTCTCTTTCTCTATAATGGGCCTCTTGCCCAAAATTGACCAGTAGAATACAGAATTCCCGAATATTTGGGGTACAGATAACTTGAGATAACTCATTCAGAAAATATTTACAAATCTGGCGGACTGCCAGTATGACTCAATTTCACCACCAATCCGAACAATGGACTGATGTAAATTCTCAATAATAATTTATCGGTTGACATGAACAAAATGCCAAACCTTGACAATAAAATCGACTATCTCGAACCTATGAGAATAGTCCTAAGATTAAAGTAATTGGGAGTCGTACTGAACAAATAGTACTTCTCGATATTTATAATACTCAACATTGATGAACGTTTAAATAGAATATTTTTTACTTGATCGACAATAAAAATCTCTAATAATTATAATTTTAAACTCCTATCGGTTAGTTCAAACGAGGAACTAACTGAAAGATAATCAATAAATAACGATTGAATTTGTACAATAAATTCAATCGAAAAGAATAAATTTAACTATCTCGGACGAATGAGATTAGTTTCACTGAATAAAATAATAGTCGTCTCGAATTAATGAGATCGACCCGATATCAATTAAATTGTTTCTACGCATATAGGGATTATAATTCTCAAAAGAAATTATTGCATCATATAGAGCAACAGATAATCTCAATATATAACATCTCAAAAATAATTAAGAAAATAAATAACACGAACAGAAATTCACAGTTTCCAAAAATTAGGGTAAGAACGAACTTGCCTCGATCTCGAAGTACGAATGAATGAAGCTAAAATATATACTCTACCCGTGAACTTGGCGACGATCTACGTCTCGAGAATTATTTTCTAAAAATAGCAACCAGAAATACGTAAGCGATTTTTCAGAATAAAATACTCCCGATCCGATAATCTAATTAATAATAATATAATATCTCATAAAAGTTCCGGAATAAATAACAGAAATAAATCCCGGAATAAATAAATATTTATTCGAACACAGGAATTAAACCTGGGGAATATATCCTATTTTTAATATCTGGAAATCTAAATTCTTACTCAAAATGAAAAATTCAAACATCCGTTTTTATTCAATTTAAAACCATATTTATTATTCTCATTTTTAAACTAATTGTCAAAGAATTCTAATTTACTAAACTCATTAATATAAAACAAATATTAAATCTCTAAATTAAATCTGACTTGATCCGATTTAATTAAAAATAAACCGGAAAATATTAAAACAGCTGTTCCAAATAAAACATATTTTATTCTATTTATTTCACAAATATTCTTCTTTTTATCAACAAATTATTAAATCTATAATTTTCGTCCAAAAATCACAAAATGACTCTTTTTAACAAACAAATAATTAATCCATTTTATTAAACCCTTTTTATTGCAAATTAATAAATATCTAATTTATTTTCAAAATTACATAACAATACTTATTTAATTAATAAAGAAATAAATTCTAAATTACATCTAAAATCTTATTTAATTAATTAATTAACTAAACCAATTTAAATAAATTATTAATTACTAACCAATTTAATTAATAATCCATTTTTAACGAAACAATTAAATCTCGATTATTATACTATAACGAATCAAAAATACGTTAATAATACATTTTAACAGCAATTTCACATTGATGTGGGTCCCACCGTGTGGGCCCCACCTTTTTCATTTCCCCTTCCCTGCACCTTCTCTCATTTGCACTCAAACTCCCAAATCTCTCCTCTCTCAACCTCTCTCAACCTCTCTCTCTCTCTCTCTCTCTCTCTCTCTCTCTCTCTCTCTCTCTCTCTTTTCTCTATCTCTCTCCCTCAACCTTTCCCGTATCTCTCTCCGCCACCTCTCTTTCCGACCATCTCTCTCTGCGTCACTCTCCCAGCCTCCCTGCACTCTCAATTCATCTCTCTCTACTCGATCTCTAATCTCTCACTCGACAATACCCAATTCAACAATACAAAACAACAACAATTCTCTCATCCCCTTCCTCTCCCTAAACTCCTTTCTCCCTCTAATTCCTTCTCTCTTTTCGCCTTCGACCACACACCAACGCCGTTCGATACACACACCACCAATCCTTATAACTCCGATACACACACACGATCTCTTCTCTCCCTCACCATTTTCTCTCCCGCCGCCGTCGAACACCACACAACAAAACACTCCAAATCGAACAACACAACACTAATCAAGCCAACCAGTCAATAACACGAAAATAGAACAAACAAAATCGAAAAGGGAAATAAAGAATATAACAGGAAGAAAATAAACAAAACAAGCTACCTGCTATGCTTATGTGGATGGGCTTGATTTTGGGTTTTTGTTAAAAGAGACAGACCTGTGTTTTATATGATTTGTGTGTGTGTATAAATGGGACAAAGATTTTGGGTGAAAAGCAAAGACAAGAGCTGGGTTGAATTGTGTGTTTTGTTCGGTGTATATGTATATAAGGCCGGGTGCTTTTGGTTAAGAAAGAAAGAAAACACATGTGTGGTGTGTTTTTTCTTTTAGTGACCTGTTTTGTACCAATATAAAGAAGTAAGTGATAGTATGTTTATGTCATTTTAGGAAACAAAAACGTGGGGACAAAAGAATGTGCCCTGAAAACAAGCTCCATGTTTTGTGAAAATCATTGCTGTTTTCTTTTGAATTTAACCTCCATTAATAATATTTAATCCACTTCTTCCCTGCCGGTCAATTAAAACGAGGCTCTAATTTCGCTTCCGAAAATAAATTCGACTCAAAATAAAAAATCTAATTTTCCTAAATTTCCTAATTTTAACAAATACAAATAAATATAAATAAATAGATATAATATAATATTTAATCACCTATGAATAAATAAAATTTTAAAAACTCACAAAAACACACTAATTAAAAAAAATATTAGTGCATCGTTCTTAAATAAAATTTAAATATCGAATGGAAATATTTATTCTAGGATTTACGGTTATTACAGTCTTCCCCCCTTATAGGATTCCGTCCTCGGAATCAAAACTATGCACTAAACAATTCAGGATACTTATTTCGCATCTCGTTTTCTAATTCCCACGTGGCTTCCTCAACTTGGTGGTTTCTCCAAAGTACTTTCACTAAATTCACTTTCTTAGTTCTTAACTCTTGCACTTTGAAATCTAGGATCTCTACAGGCTTTTCTTCGTATGTCAAATCTGGACGAATTTCCACCGGTTCGTAGGTTATAACATGCCTGAAATCAGAATGGTACTCTCTTAACGCAGAAACATGAAACACGTCATGGATATGCTGAAGGTCTGGGGGTAGGGCCAACTGATAAGCTAGTGGTCCTATCTTCTTAAGAATCTCAAAAGGTCCTATATATCTGGGGCTTAACTTGCCTTTCTTTCCGAATCTCATTACTCCTTTCCAAGGTGAAACTTTCAACATCACCTTATCTCCCACTTCAAATGCTTTGTCCTTCCTCTTTTGATTTGCATACTTCCTCTGTCGATCTTGAGCTGCAACTAATCTTTTTCGAATAACCTCGGTTGCTTGCTTAGTTTGTTGAAGTAATTCCGGTCCTAGTATCTTTCTTTCTCCTATTTCATCCCAATATAACGGTGATCTACACTTCCTTCCGTACAAAGCTTCATAAGGTGCCCTACATATGCTCGAATGGTAACTATTGTTGTAAGCAAACTCGACTAGGGGCAAATGTTCATCCCAACTTCCTTTAAAATCAAGTGCACAGGCTCTTAACATATCTTCAACTGTTTGAATCGTCCTTTCACTTTGTCCGTCGGTCTGTGGATGATAAGCAGTGCTCAGATTTAACTTCGTGCCAAGACATTCTTGAAAACTTTTCCAAAATCGTGAAGTAAAACGGGCATCTCTATCAGAAACAATCGAAACAGGCACTCCGTGACGAACTACAATCTCCTTCAGGTATATGTTCACCAATCTCTCAACGGAATACTTATCACTAATTGGTAAGAAATGCGCAGATTTCGTGAGTCGGTCGACAATAACCCAAATAGCATCGTGGCTGGCTCTAGTTCGGGGCAATCCTACGACAAAATCCATGGTAATATGCTCCCATTTCCACTCGGGTATCTCTAAAGGTTGTAGAAGTCCACTTGGTCGTTGATGTTCTGCCTTCACTTTCTGACATGTCAAACACTTACTTACCCACTCTGCAATCTCCCTCTTCATATTGGGCCACCAATAATTCAACTTGATGTCTTGATACATTTTTGTACTCCCTGGGTGAATGGAATATCTCGAGTTATGCGCTTCGCTCATGATTTCTTCCTTCAACTCTGTAACATTAGGAATCCATATTCTCGATGCAAATCGCTTAATTCCCTTTTCATCTTTCGAACTTAGAAATTCTTCTCCGGTCAATTCTGATCTTCTTTCTTCCATCACTTGCTCTTGACAACGTCGAATCTTCTCGAGTAACTCTGGTTGAAACTGAATGTTGTAAACTCTTTCATTGTTTTGGACTGGGATCTTGACTTCCAATTCCATTTTCTCAAATTCTCTGACCAATTCTTCTGAGGTTGTCAACAGGTTAAGTCTCTCCTTTCTACTTAATGCATCAGCTACAACATTAGCCTTCCCTGGGTGGTAGTTTATCGAGCAATCATAGTCTTTGATCAACTCCAACCATATTCTTTGTCTCATGTTTAATTCCTTCTGCGTGAATATATACTTTAAACTCTTGTGATCCGTGTAAATTTCGCACTTCTCTCCATAAAGGTAATGTCTCCAAATCTTGAGTGCGAAAACAATAGCAGCAAGTTCCAAATCGTGAGTAGGGTAACGGGACTCATACTCCTTCAGTTGCCGAGAGGCGTAAGCTATTACTTTTCCGTGTTGCATCAAAACACATCCCAAACCCTTGTGAGAAGCGTCGCTGTAAATTACGAAATCGCCTTTCTCATCGGGTAAGGTCAACACCGGGGCAGTAGTCAACCTCTTCTTCAATTCTTGAAAGCTATCTTCGCATTTGGGTGTCCATTCGAACTTCTCACTCTTTCTGGTAAGTCGAGTCAGTGGCGTTGCTATCTTTGAGAAGTCCTTCACGAATCTACGATAGTATCCAGCCAATCCGAGGAAACTTCTAACTTCGGTTGGAGTCTTGGGTCTCTCCCAATTTGCTACGGCTTCTATCTTTGCGGGGTCTACAGAAATCCCTTCGCCGCTTACAATGTGTCCCAAAAATTGAACTTCTTCTAGCCAGAACTCACACTTTGAGAATTTCGCATATAACTTTTCCTTCCGCAGCGTTTCCAGAACTAAACGGAGGTGTTCAGCATGTTCCTCAGGAGACTTCGAGTATATCAGGATGTCATCAATAAATACAATCACGAACTTGTCCAAGTACCTCTTGAACACACGATTCATCAAATCCATAAAAGCAGCTGGCGCATTCGTCAATCCAAAAGACATGACTAAGAATTCGTAATGTCCATATCGGGTTCTAAAGGCAGTCTTAGGAATATCTTCAGGCTTGATCTTTAGTTGGTGATAGCCGGATCTCAAATCAATCTTTGAAAAACATCTAGCTCCCTTAAGTTGGTCAAACAGATCGTCGATTCGAGGTAGAGGGTACTTATTCTTGATGGTCATCTTGTTCAACTCACGATAATCAATGCATAGTCGCATAGATCCGTCCTTCTTCTTCACGAACAGCACTGGAGCTCCCCACGGGGATACACTTGGTCTGATTACGCCTTTGTCAAGTAGTTCTTGCAGTTGGGTAGCCAACTCCTTCATCTCAACTGGAGCCATTCGGTATGGTGCTTTGGAAATTGGTGCAGTTCCCGGGGCAAGATCGATATTGAATTCTATTTCTCTGTCGGGTGGCAATCCAGGTAACTCTTCAGGAAAAACATCTTCGAATTGATTCACTACAGGGATTTCATCAATGGCAGGGGCTTGCTTCTCGTTGTCAACCACATAAGCTAAGTAGGCTTGACACCCACTCCTTAGTAGTTTCTTCGCTTGAATCAAAGTCAGAAAATTACTAGTAGGTTTCCTTCCGCGAAATTGTATTCTTTTACCGTTGGGTCCCTTTAAACTAACCCACTTACGCCGACAATTGATTTGAGCATCATAACGTGTCAACCAATCCATTCCCAGAATTATATCAAACTCCCCTAAATTAAAAGAAAGAAGGTCTGCTTCGAAACGTTGTCCTTGGATCTCGATTCCACAATCTGGACATATCTGATCTACAGGGACTTTTTCCTGATTTGCTACTTCTATACTCAATGTCTCCCCTAATGGTACGGACTGAATATTCAATTTATTCCTAAAATTCTCCGATATGAAAGATTTTGTTGCTCCCGAATCAAACAAAACACATGCATCTACGGAATTGACTAAAAGCGTACCTGCAATCACATCACTATCGGCAATAGCATCCTTCACCGTCATGTTGAAAGTACGAGCAGTTGGCTTGTTGCTGGGAGGTGCCATGAGTCTAGGTGCAGTTGTCTCCTTTGGTGGTGACTTGCAATCTCGTGCAATATGTCCTTTCTTTCCGCAATTGAAACAAGTAACGGCCTTATCCTTGCAGTGAGAAGAATAGTGCCCTTTTTGTCCACAGTTGTAACAAACAATGTTGGCCAGATTACATGGTCCTGGGTGCTTCCTTCCACACGTTTTGCATTCGGGTAGCGGTGGCCTTCCTTGAATTAGATTGGCTGCCTGAGGGGGTCTGGACTTTTGATTGTTTCCCCTAGTGTCTTGATTCTCAGTTCTCTTCGTATCATTGCTTCTGTCCTCCCGCTTCACCAAAGGTCTCTTTCCATTCCGATCGTCCGGCTTTCTTTCAAAATTATTTCCACGATTCTGAAACTTCCTTTTCTTCATATCCTTGTCCTTTGAGTACAACTCAGATCCACTTTCCATAATAGATGCTTTTTGAACCACAGTAGCATAGTTGGTGATTTCCAGGACCGCAACTCGATTCTGGATCCACGGCTTCAGCCCTAGTTGAAAACGTTTAGCTCTCTTTTCGTCCGTATCCACATGGTAAGGCACAAACCTAGAGAGTTCAGAAAACTTGGCTTCATATTCAGCTACAGTCATGTTGCCTTGCTTGAGTTCCAGAAACTTGACCTCCATTTGGCTCTCCAAGTATTTAGGAAAATATTTCTCCAAAAATAGCTGCGTGAACCTAGTCCAGGGTATGACTACGTTCCCTTCCATTGCTTTCTTTGATTCCCACCAATAGTTCGCTTCACCTTTTAACATGTAGGCTGCAAAGATGGTTTTCTTCTCTTCTTCTACCCCTACGATCTCAAAGGTCTTCTCTATTTCACGTAACCAGATTCTAGCTTCCACTGGGTTAGTGGTACCTTTAAACTCAGGTGGACTCAAGGGTTTGAAAGATTTGAAACTCACAGTAGTTTGGGTCAGTTGAGCTGGAGGTGGATTCCCTCCTACATTCTGGTATAGCTGGGGCTGAGGGTTCTGGGTATGCTGAATAAGAAAGTTCATAAGTAGACTCATCGGGTTATTTTCTTGGTTGGGACCTCGAGCGAGTTGTGGTTCCGGGTTTGGAACTTGGTTCTGAGGTGGAACCTCATTCCCTGGATTCACCTCGGGTTGAGGACGAGGATTTCTTGCGGGTCTTCCTCTCCTTGGTGGCATCTTTTCTATAAGAGCGAAAACAATAAGGTATGTTATATTTCGGATATGCAATTCTCAAACACCACTGCTGGCACAATTGAAATTGGTATTCATAAATATCCACTCGGTCAAAATTTATGGTTCCTCACAATACTCACAATCACGACTCTCTCTTATCTCTTTATAAGCAGTTACTCAATAATTCAATCATCATAAATCTCTGGTTCTCGAAAATTCTTTTTAAGCCGTAGTATCGGAAAAGAAATTGTTAACTAATTCAGGGATAACATGGAAATTATTCTAACATGCTATTCTAATATAACGCAGATCTATAATAAACAAAATGAGATAACTGTACTATAGCAGATCACAACATAATACTGATTAGATTCCATACTGGTGAAATTCAAGTCATGGTACTGAATACAAACTGGTCGCTGATAATAAATACATCGTAAAAGTAACTAGCCAACATACTAGTCTAGTAGAGATAACAAAGGTTACTACCCAACAGGCTGGGCATCGAATCTAAAATACAAGGATCAACATAATATATGCACCCTACTACAGAAGGGTCTATCTCGACGTCATCACTGAAGAAACATCTCATCCACTCTCCGATGGAACTCTCTGATAATGTCTGAAACCAGGGTGGCAACTCTGGCCTGATCAATCTGTCCTGTGCTGGATGATGGTAATGCGGCTAAATCAGTCTGAAGCCCGGTCAGAACAGTCAGGGCAATCTGGTGCATAATCTCCATGGGTACGTCTCTTACCAACAGACTCCCTCCATGATGCACGGCAAGAGGTTCTGAAACTGACAACAGTCGAAGAATACTATCCCTAGTAGTGAAAATCTCCTCATAACGTGCCCACAACCAACGGTAATGCTGGAACAGTGTATGGTGGACATGCCAAGGGACCATCCCTCCGGCCACATCAGGATGCTCAGAAGGAACAGGTGGCATAGCAACAGTAGTAGCAACCACAGTGGGCTGAGCAGGAGCAGGTGCGGGTATGGTAGGTGCAGATGGAGTAGTATCACAAGCAGGCATGGCACTGACAGGTGGAAACATGTAGTCAGGCACGGTAGGGACTGCCGGCGTCGAAGCATAGACGGGAACAGGTAAAGTAAACAACTCGGCAAGAGCTGCTACTCCTGTAGGTATATCAACTCCGGATGCTGGAGCTGACAAGCTAGGTACAACCTCAATACGGACGGGTGAAAGCTGGCTCTCATCAACTGGATCAGTAATCTCGGGCACTGGGGTCTCAACTCTGAACGTCTCAGGGGTAGGAGCCTCTAAATCAATCACTGGTGGAGGAGAATCGGCTATCTCAATGATCTGGTCAGGAGAATCTACTAAATCTATCACAGGTGGAGGAGAAGGTGTAAGGATCTGAACTGAAGAATCCTCCGTGTCACTAACCATCAGCATAAACTCTTCAGACGGGTCACTGTCTGAACCTGAGCTAAGTGGTCCATGCGGGTAAGGTGTAGGAGATCTATCTCGGGTAGAACGGAAATCTGCTGGTCCAGAAGTAGACATCTACAAAAGTACGAAAAATCTCGGTCAGGTTTCGATCGACTAGATATGCCTATAAATATATATAAAGGCGTAAGGCGCTTAGTGCCAAAATCTCAACATCGTATCATATATCTCTAAATTCTCACGTCGCGTTATAGTTCTAGGTTCGTATTACATCTCTAAATTCTCGCATCGGGTTATACTCCAAGGCTCGTACGATTCCTAAAAATATAACTAAAGCTCTGATACCAAAACTGTAACGCCCCCAAATCCACCCTGACAGGGGACCCGGGTCGTCACATTGTCTCAATATCCTGTAGCACAAGTTACTCAATAATGAAGCAAAATATATATAATACAACGGAGCATAAAATGTCCCACTCCGCAGATCCAAGATCGTCTTCACAGTATAATACAAAACAACTTGATACATCTCGAATTAATATGTTACAAAGTTCACTACAGTAGAAATATAAGGATTCCAACTGGATCTTCTAATTGTTGACGCCATAGCCTTGCGCTTTCCCTTTGCCTTTATAACCCTGGCTGGACGTCTCGCCTTTCTCCGTCTTGACAGCTGAACAAAATGTTGTAAAGCAAGAATGAGCAACTATAGTGCTCAGCAAGTTCTTTTCTCGCTCGGTATATAAATATAATAAGGTTTACCGACATAAGTACTCAAAATTTAATATTGAAAATCACAATAAGATTTGGCTCAAATTCATCTTGAAAATATCATACTCGAAAAGCTCAAAACTCATCTCAAAACAGAATACTCAAAAGACTCATTTGATATAACTCTGATAACTCATGATTTAAGAATGAACTGGTCTTCCACCTCTCCGTATCTCGGTGGGGCGATCAACTAACCAACCAAGAATAACGGCCTCCGATGACACCGCACTTCGCCCGATCACGGCTACAATACGATATCAACTATAATATATATGTATGAATGCTAGCATCATAATGGTTATCAATTCAACCAAGGCAACGAATGCCTAAATATTCTCGGGTCCGTAAAACGGTACACGAGTCTCTCTTTCTCTATAATGGGCCTCTTGCCCAAAATTGACCAGTAGAATACAGAATTCCCGAATATTTGGGGTACAGATAACTTGAGATAACTCATTCAGAAAATATTTACAAATCTGGCGGACTGCCAGTATGACTCAATTTCACCACCAATCCGAACAATGGACTGATGTAAATTCTCAATAATAATTTATCGGTTGACATGAACAAAATGCCAAACCTTGACAATAAAATCGACTATCTCGAACCTATGAGAATAGTCCTAAGATTAAAGTAATTGGGAGTCGTACTGAACAAATAGTACTTCTCGATATTTATAATACTCAACATTGATGAACGTTTAAATAGAATATTTTTTACTTGATCGACAATAAAAATCTCTAATAATTATAATTTTAAACTCCTATCGGTTAGTTCAAACGAGGAACTAACTGAAAGATAATCAATAAATAACGATTGAATTTGTACAATAAATTCAATCGAAAAGAATAAATTTAACTATCTCGGACGAATGAGATTAGTTTCACTGAATAAAATAATAGTCGTCTCGAATTAATGAGATCGACCCGATATCAATTAAATTGTTTCTACGCATATAGGGATTATAATTCTCAAAAGAAATTATTGCATCATATAGAGCAACAGATAATCTCAATATATAACATCTCAAAAATAATTAAGAAAATAAATAACACGAACAGAAATTCACAGTTTCCAAAAATTAGGGTAAGAACGAACTTGCCTCGATCTCGAAGTACGAATGAATGAAGCTAAAATATATACTCTACCCGTGAACTTGGCGACGATCTACGTCTCGAGAATTATTTTCTAAAAATAGCAACCAGAAATACGTAAGCGATTTTTCAGAATAAAATACTCCCGATCCGATAATCTAATTAATAATAATATAATATCTCATAAAAGTTCCGGAATAAATAACAGAAATAAATCCCGGAATAAATAAATATTTATTCGAACACAGGAATTAAACCTGGGGAATATATCCTATTTTTAATATCTGGAAATCTAAATTCTTACTCAAAATGAAAAATTCAAACATCCGTTTTTATTCAATTTAAAACCATATTTATTATTCTCATTTTTAAACTAATTGTCAAAGAATTCTAATTTACTAAACTCATTAATATAAAACAAATATTAAATCTCTAAATTAAATCTGACTTGATCCGATTTAATTAAAAATAAACCGGAAAATATTAAAACAGCTGTTCCAAATAAAACATATTTTATTCTATTTATTTCACAAATATTCTTCTTTTTATCAACAAATTATTAAATCTATAATTTTCGTCCAAAAATCACAAAATGACTCTTTTTAACAAACAAATAATTAATCCATTTTATTAAACCCTTTTTATTGCAAATTAATAAATATCTAATTTATTTTCAAAATTACATAACAATACTTATTTAATTAATAAAGAAATAAATTCTAAATTACATCTAAAATCTTATTTAATTAATTAATTAACTAAACCAATTTAAATAAATTATTAATTACTAACCAATTTAATTAATAATCCATTTTTAACGAAACAATTAAATCTCGATTATTATACTATAACGAATCAAAAATACGTTAATAATACATTTTAACAGCAATTTCACATTGATGTGGGTCCCACCGTGTGGGCCCCACCTTTTTCATTTCCCCTTCCCTGCACCTTCTCTCATTTGCACTCAAACTCCCAAATCTCTCCTCTCTCAACCTCTCTCTCTCTCTCTCTCTCTCTCTCTCTCTCTCTCTCTCTCTCTCTCTCTCTCTCTCTCTTTTCTCTATCTCTCTCCCTCAACCTTTCCCGTATCTCTCTCCGCCACCTCTCTTTCCGACCATCTCTCTCTGCGTCACTCTCCCAGCCTCCCTGCACTCTCAATTCATCTCTCTCTACTCGATCTCTAATCTCTCACTCGACAATACCCAATTCAACAATACAAAACAACAACAATTCTCTCATCCCCTTCCTCTCCCTAAACTCCTTTCTCCCTCTAATTCCTTCTCTCTTTTCGCCTTCGACCACACACCAACGCCGTTCGATACACACACCACCAATCCTTATAACTCCGATACACACACACGATCTCTTCTCTCCCTCACCATTTTCTCTCCCGCCGCCGTCGAACACCACACAACAAAACACTCCAAATCGAACAACACAACACTAATCAAGCCAACCAGTCAATAACACGAAAATAGAACAAACAAAATCGAAAAGGGAAATAAAGAATATAACAGGAAGAAAATAAACAAAACAAGCTACCTGCTATGCTTATGTGGATGGGCTTGATTTTGGGTTTTTGTTAAAAGAGACAGACCTGTGTTTTATATGATTTGTGTGTGTGTATAAATGGGACAAAGATTTTGGGTGAAAAGCAAAGACAAGAGCTGGGTTGAATTGTGTGTTTTGTTCGGTGTATATGTATATAAGGCCGGGTGCTTTTGGTTAAGAAAGAAAGAAAACACATGTGTGGTGTGTTTTTTCTTTTAGTGACCTGTTTTGTACCAATATAAAGAAGTAAGTGATAGTATGTTTATGTCATTTTAGGAAACAAAAACGTGGGGACAAAAGAATGTGCCCTGAAAACAAGCTCCATGTTTTGTGAAAATCATTGCTGTTTTCTTTTGAATTTAACCTCCATTAATAATATTTAATCCACTTCTTCCCTGCCGGTCAATTAAAACGAGGCTCTAATTTCGCTTCCGAAAATAAATTCGACTCAAAATAAAAAATCTAATTTTCCTAAATTTCCTAATTTTAACAAATACAAATAAATATAAATAAATAGATATAATATAATATTTAATCACCTATGAATAAATAAAATTTTAAAAACTCACAAAAACACACTAATTAAAAAAAATATTAGTGCATCGTTCTTAAATAAAATTTAAATATCGAATGGAAATATTTATTCTAGGATTTACGGTTATTACAAATTTATTAATTTAAAATTTTATAAAACTTAAATTTTGAAAGTGTCTTTAGAATAGAGTGCTAAATATTTTTTAATTTTTAAAATTTTGAATTCAATAAATATAAATTTATTCAAAGTTGATTGCATTTTATGATAGTAGATTGAGAGTTTGAAATTTATACATGGAGAGGGCCAGAGGGGCACAAAGAACAAATACCCATTATATAATAATATAATTATGATTAATTTTAAATCAAAAATTGAGATTAATTAGTTAATAATTATTTATGAAAATTATTCTATAATATATAATTATATATTATAGTATGACTGTAGTTGATATTTGTGAAAATTAGCTCGTAACATATAATAGTATAATTTTGATTGACTCAAAATTAACAGATTAATAAGTTAGTAAATATTTTGTCATTTTAAAAAATATGTAATTTATGCATATACTAAATAAAAAACTTTTATTTCAAAAAAATTGTTAAATAACCATGATAAATAAATTAGGATAAGAATGATATGATTAATTTAATTTTAGTGATAAATTCTGATCGGCTCTGTTGTGGAATAAAAACGAGGGTTACGAATACTGCGGCTAGGGTTTGTGTATTTAATGCTAGGGTTCGTGAGCTTCGTGCTTTAATGGCTGCTTCTGCGTTCGAGACTAAGCGGTCCTCACAGAATGCCTACGTATCTCTGTATTAGAGAATCAAGCCAAGAAAACGTAGTTATGAGAATGAGGGGTCAGGCCCTTTATATAGGTTGAGAAGCCTTAGAATTATGGTAGGATTCGGAGACTTGGCGGGCAAGTCACCTCCTTGAGGAAGGTTCTAGACTCCTTCCTTGTAGGAATCAGTTTCCAAGTTGAATTGGATGCCTTGGAGGCTACTCTTTGGAGAGATAATATCCTTATTTAACTTGTACTTCTCAGCTGTTAATTATCCCTCAATATTAATTACGAAATTAATATTTAAATAGGGTTTTGGACCCTGTTGGTGGGCCCCACGTTTGGACCATACCGGACCTAATTAATGCAACATTAAATGTGCCTTTAGGGCTTAATTTTAGCCCATATCATTTGGCCCCCAACTTCAAGGAAAACTGATCAGGTTTTCGTAGAAGTTATATTTGCCTTAATCGAGACTCGGGGTCGCTTTTATCCCTTACCCGGGACTTCTTAATTTTCCTACCCTTATATAGGAATTTTGGTTTACACTAGTGTTTCACGAGTATCGTCTTGATTGTAAAGTGTGGAGCGACCTACACATTTACGACGATTTGCCTTATTCGAGGCTTTAACTTGTGCTTGCTTTTAGCAATTTCGACACTTTTATATAGCTTTTATGCATTATTAGAATAAATGATTGCTCAATTTATCAAGAAAATATTTCTATAATTTTCCTCGTATTTTTCTGTACTTTTCCTAATATTTTAGGATTTTTTATGTACTCACAGGTATTTTTCTTAATTATTCCTAATAATTTAGGAATTTTTATGTACCCAGGGGTATTTTTCGTAATTTTTCCTAATAATTTTAGAAAATTTTAGGTACCCACAGGTATTTTTCGTAATTATTCCTAATAATTTAGAAATTTTTATGTACCAACAGGTATTTTCCTTAATTATTCCTAATAATTTAGGAATTTTTATGTACCCACGGGTATTTTTCGTAATTATTCCTAATAATTTAGGAATTTTTATGTACTCACAGGTATTTTCCGTAATTTTTCCTAATGATTTAGGAATTTTTATGTACCCACGGGTATTTTTCGTAATTTTTCCTAATGATTTAGGAATTTTTATGTACCCACGGGTATTTTTCGTAATTATTCCTAATAATTTAGGAATTTTTATGTACCAACAGGTATTTTCCTTAATTATTCCTAATAATTTAGGAATTTTTATGTACCCACGGGTATTTTTCGTAATTATTCCTAATAATTTAGGAATTTTTATGTACCAACAGGTATTTTTCTTAATTATTCCTAATAATTTAGGAATTTTTATGTACCCACGGGTATTTTCCGTAATTATTCCTAATAATTTGGGAATTTTTATGTACCAACAGGTATTTTTCTTAATTATTCCTAATAATTTAGGATTTTTTATGTACCCACGGGTATTTTTCGTAATTATTCCTAATAATTTAAGAATTTTTATGTACCAACAGGTATTTTTCTTAATTTTTCCTAATAATTTAGGAATTTTTATGTACCAACAGGTATTTTTCTAAATTATTTCTAATAATTTAGGATTTTTTTTTTTTTTAGTATCAGGAACCATTTTGCAAATGGCCAAAACTTCAGGTACCTAATTGCACTTTAGCCATTCAACCTCGTGATAGAGGCTTGGCGGGGGTACACCCGCGTACTAAGCATTTTCCTAGTCCACGCCTAGGTGTATTGGCCTGGGTGGCGTGGGTGAATATTTTTCCTTTTTTTTTCTTCTTCTTTTTTTTTTTTTTTTAACCTTCAGGTTTTATACATTTTATTTTCGATAATTTTTACCAAAAATAAAATATTGGGCCTCATGCCTCAGAAATAATTTTATAAATTATTTCCTTATTTTTTCTTGATTTAATAGGTATTTTTACCTATTTTTATCATCATTTCTAGCCTATTTTCAAAATTTTTAAGGATTTTATTCCTTTTTTAATTTCTGAAAAATGGCATGTCGTTTGAAGAGGAGCCCTGGGCGCGGGTACCCCCGCCAAGGAGACCTTCTCCATAGGCACGCCAAGGAAGTTGGTCTCCTGGGCGTGGGTATTTCATGCTTTCAATTTTCAAAATTCGTTCCGGGCGTGGGTACCCCCGCCAAGGAGACCTTCTCCTTAGGCATGCCAAGGAAGTTGGTCTCCTGGGCGTGGGTATTTCATGCCTTCATTTGTACAACCACTCTAAGCGTGGGTATCCCCGCCAAGGAGATGTTTTTGCCAACCACGTCTAGGAAATTTGGCTTCCTGACCGTGGGTATTTTTTCACCCTCAATTCGTACAACCTTGGCGTGGGTACCCCCGCCAAGGAGGCACTTTGTGATACCTTGTCTTATGATTTTAAGTCTTCTTGGCATGGGTACTTTAATACCCTTCATTTGTTACTCCAGCCTTGGCGTGGGTATCCCCGCCAAGGAGGCTTTATTTGATCCAACGCCTAGGAGATTTAGCTTCTTGGGCGTTGGTGTTCTAGGCTCCTATGCTTTGGGCCAATTTTCATTTGTGGACCGTTTCTTTGGCTTTTGTCGGGCTCTCAGCGTTATTATTTTCGAATTTTTGAGATTCCTGCAGAACCTTGAAACGAGCCGTTTCTTAGCTTTCGTGACCTTCAGGGCCTTAATTCGTTTGCTGAGTCCTTGATTCGAAAACGAGAATTCATTCGTGGTTGTTGGTTATCATCAACCATTCAACCTTTAACTCTCATTCTAAGATGTTGAAATGATGGAGTCCCTTAGTTTTTGCCCCCTTGCTTCATATAGTGGGGGTCTTGCTTCTCGGTTGATCGTTCAAGAAGTTCACTTGCCACTGAGCACTTGACTTCAAGTCTGGTGTGCCTTGGCTGGTTGTCAACCCTCTATCTTACTTCTAGGTTTCCAACCTTCTTCTTATACTTGTAGAACCTTGGCTAGGTTTTAAGTAGCTTGATGCCTCTTGTCAGGTTCGTTTGGAGGCAGATAACCTTGTTGGCCATCAAGGCTCGAATTTTGAGATTTGAAGTTCAAGACCTCAAGTGTGGAATTATAAAGGACTTCTTATCTCAACACTCTCATTAACAGTTTCCGTGCTTTCAGGAAATATCAAGGAGCCAACCAGTCTTAAGATGAGTTTTGATAGGGTCTATCTGACAGCTTCCTACATCAAACGGTGCCACCAACTTCGAATCGATGGTGGGGGTCTTCAGGACTTGGAAGTAGACGCTCCCAGAATGGGTCTCGACCCTTGAATTGAGATAAGGCATCAACCTTTGTATTCTCCTCCCTTGGGATATACCTGGCACTCATCTAACTGGGCTATCGCAGCTTTCACAATCCTCATGTATTTGGGCATATTCTTTTCTCTAACCTCAAACTCTCCATTGACTTGTGAGACTACCAACTTTGAGTCTCCACAGACTTTCAGGTTCTTGACCCTCAGGGCTCTTGTCAGTCTAAGGTCGGCTATCAGAGCTTCATACTCTGCCTCATTGTAGGTTGTTTGGAAGTCCAACTTCAAGGCATACTCGAGTGTGAACCCATCGGGGCTTTGCAGAACTTAACCTGCACCACTGGTTTTTGTTTTTGATGCCCCATGAAAATAGAGCTTTTTGTTTTTGATGCCCCATCAAAATAGAGCATCCAATATTCCTTCTTCTCTTCCAGGGGTTTCTCACCTTGCTGACCTTCCTGGTCTATTACCTCCTGCCCCCCGACTTCTTGGTTGTCAATGGTATATTCAACCACGAAGTCAGCTAGAGCCTGGGCTTTGATGGCCGTCCTAGGCTTGTACTTAACATCGAATTCTCCTAGTTTGATTGCCCATTTGATGAGCCTTCCATTGGCTTTCGGGCTATGCAATATGTTTCTTCAGCGGGTGTTCCAACAGGACTTCAACGTTTGTCTTTATCCAGGGTCCTTCAAGGACTTAAACTCTTATCTGCTGTAACCTAACTCTACCCTTCGGGGTATGCATTTGTTTGTTTTCATTCGTGTATTCTTTTATTTTCGGTACTTGGTCTTCTTTGACTCACACATCAGGTGCTTGGCACATAAATAAAATCACAATCAATGAATGGAAAACAAACTTGCATTAATAACTTGAAATGGGTTCAACCCTTACATAGAGTACTACTGTCCTACTCGGAGCAACATGCTCTGCAATGGTTTTAATAAACCTTATTTCTACTTCTACTATATAAATATGAAGCTAAGTCCTACTAGGATAACTTAAGCCCAATCGAGCCTTTTCAAGACTAGGTTTGCACCACTTGATTTTGTTTTTGATGCTCCATCAAAATAGAGCACCCACCACTCCTTCTGGTCTCCTCATTCTTATTCTGCAATTCACTTCCTGCTCGGGGTACTACCTCCTGCCCCCCGACTTCTTGGTTGCCAATGGTACACTCAACCACAAAGTCAGTTAATGCCTTAGCCTCAATGGCTGTCCGAGGCTTCTGTGTGATGTCCTCGGTTGACCTTTCTTTGTGTTGCTTACCACTGTAGACATCCATGTCTTCAATCGAAAGGACCTGCCCCCCGACTCCATCAGGCCTTAACGAGGCTACATAACAGCTTCGTGCCATCTTCTGATCACCTTTATGTTCTCCAACACCATTCCTGGTAGGGAACTTGATATTCACATGATAGGTTGAGGCAACAGCCTTGAATGCATGAAGTCCAGTCCTTCCAAGGATAGCGTTGTACGTTGAAGCCGCCTTTATTACCAGGAAGTTCAACATCTGAGTGGCCTCATTGGGCTCTTGCCCGATAGTTACAGGCAGCTGAATAGTCCCTTCAACTTTGGATTTTACTCCATTAAATCCGTATATAGGCATGTTATTGGGGGTCAACTGAGAATCAGTGTATCCCATCTTCACAAACGCATCATGAAACAGAATGTCAACGGAAGCTCCATTGTCTATCAAGACTCGCTTCACCTCCGAGTTTCCAATCACAGGAGTTATGACCAACGGGTCGTCATGGGGGAACTTCACCCCTTCCAAGTCTGAGTCATCAAAGCTAATCGCTACCTCACTTTTTGCACGCTTCGGGGCCTCTCCCACGATGTGCAACACCTCTCGGGCATAAGCCTTTCGAGAGTTCCTAGTTGTCCCGGCCGCAGTCGGGCCTCCTGAGATCATGTTGATTACTGGCCCTCGGGGCTGTGGGTTGCGATTTTGATCGTCATCCCTTCTATTATAGTCTCTTCTCTGATTACCACGGTCTTCACCCTTAGTGAAGTGCCTCAGCTTCCCTCTACGGATCAAAAACTCGATCTCATCTTTGAGTTGCTTGCAATCGTCAATGTCATGCCCCACGTCTCTATGGAATCTGCAATACTGATTCTGGTTTCTCTTTGCAGGATCACCCCTGAGTGGCTTCGGCCATCTGAAATCCTTATCATTCTCAATGTCCAACAAGATTCGACTCCTAGGAGTATTCAACCTTGCATACTCAGTGAACCTTGACCCTTGGTTCTTCTTAGGGGCAGAGTCGGAGTCCTCGCTAGTTCGGGGATACTTGTCCCTAGCATCATACTCTTGATCATCATAGTCCTGGTCTTGCTTTCGCTTCTTGGAGTCATTGTTACCTCTTCCTCCACCTACGGTGGTTTCTTTCTTCAAGCTATCCTCAGCTTTAATATACTTATCAGCCCTTCGTTGGAGCTCAGCCATGTTCTCGGGGGGATGCTTCGCCAATGATCTCTTGAAGAAGAGGTCAGTGGTTCCGTGTTCCAGGGCTACCATTGCCACCTTATTTTCCAAATCAGTGATATTCAGGGTCTCCTTAGTGAATCGCTTGAGGTAATCCCTCAGATTTTCATTCTTTCCCTGTATTACATACATAAGGGATGTGAAGGTAGTGTTTTTCGAAGTTCGTTCACGGGGAAGTACTCTCAATATCGATTCCGAGTAGATTATCTCTTACAATTTAGAAGTGTGTAAATGAGGGGGATTTTGAGTTTGGTTGAGGTGTTCTATCAAACACCTTGCATACAATAAATAAATTACTACAAAGATACAACTATGTTAATGACAAACATCCAAATTTACCAACACAACACAATGAGGGAATTAGCAAGATATAGAGTTATTTGACCCAAGGATTAATGCAAATCAAGCACTTCAACCCAACAAGCAAAATATATCCAACTCTACCTAACCAAGATAATTGGTGAAGCACACAATCACTTATTTCTCTTCTATTATAAACACTAATTTAATGAAGCACATAAATTAGCTCTCTTGACACTAGCAACCAATAATGAAGCACTATCAATTTAACCAAGTCAAGGAATTAAACAAAGAGAGGCTAGGACAAACCCAAGGATGAGAAGCTCAACCTAGGTATTTGCACTTGAATCTTGAGAATTTAGGTACACTAAACTTGTGCTACTATAATGAATGTACTAACAATTACGGATTAGCACAAACAATTAGCAATTGATATTACAAGAAGAGCAAATTGAAGCAACTTACAATTCTCCAAGCAAAATCATAAACAATACAACTCAAGAATTCAAGATAGAGTGAAATAGATCTTACTTAAATTGAATGGGTTTAGTACAAGAGATGCTTCCTTGAGCCAAATATATGGAGTTAGTTACTCATAATCAATGCTAGATTACAAGTAATTAGTGTCTCCTCTCTAATTCCTACTAACCCTAATTGTGTTCTTGAAGAGGCTAAGATGAGAGGAAAATAAGATGTGAAGATAAGATTGGAAGTTGTAGGTTAGAAGTCCTCAAGATAAGATGTTATGAGCCTTATTTTAATACACAGCAGCTTTGAACGGCCGTACAGCTGCCCGTACGAAAATTCTGCTCCTTTGAACGGCCTGTCGAACGGCCGTACAGCTGCCCGTACGAGATAAACTCTTCAATATAATGCATTAAACACCTCCCGACATCACGAGCTTGCATCTTCTAACTTCCCTCTTGAATAATCTTCGCTTTCATGCCCAAATTAAGCCATCTTTTCAACAATTAAGCACGAGGCACTGAAAGATGAAAAACATAACAAATATTAATAAAACAACATTCGAAACTAACAAAAATGCAAGAGAATAAAAGACAAAACGTGTATAAAATACACATTATCAAATGTTCCCCCACTTGAACTTTGCTAGTCCCGAGCAAACTAAAATTAACATAACCATATACTCCTAACTAGTACCACTTCCGTAGGTGATCACGGTTGCATTTGGCATATGCAACAAGCCCTTGGAACCCCTAGGTAGCCCTAGTGGACGAGTGAGGTCTCGTGAGGGTTTATAGATGATGTACCCACAAAATCACAAAAATCACCAATAAACAAAAAACTAACAATACCTACTAAATAAGCTAACTACTACACTCACATGTCCGAGCCGTCTACTTGTAACTAAAATCAAACATATAGAGCTATTCACCTTGTCATCCACTAAAACGAGCTAACAACCAATTCAAGAATCAAGATGACACACCTTGTGCAAAATGTAACCATGACATTAAAGATGGAATGAATGCACTTCAATCGTGAACACTAGACAAGATTATCACAAAGCATACATGGCCTCGCATTAAGAAGATGAAATTGTATGGTGAAAAATCTCACATCTCTCAATTATGTATCACACAAGTATGGGCTAGAGATTTCACTCAACTCCAAGTCTAAATGCATGCGCTCTACTTGACCTTGCATGTTCACCTAAATTCCAGATTGCACCAAAAACAAGGAATTCATAAAATGGGTAGGGTGAAGGTGTGAAAATTTAAGTTCAATGAAGGTGTAAAAGTCTCGCTAGTTGAGTCAAAATGACGCTTGCTCGCTTCATCCACCAAATTCTCAAACTAAATAAATGTCTTCACTCATTTAAAATTACAAAACACAACCACATTTACCAAGAAAATTGAAACAAAATAAAGTACAAAGATTTATTGTTTTTTTTTCTATTTCTCTTTTTTTTTTCTTTTCTTTTTTTTTTTTTTTTTTTTTTACATCCCCTTTATTATTATTTTTTAGCAAAGGGAATGCATAACATAAATAAATACTACAAAGAACTTTGAACCACATCTAGATATACACATCAAACTAGTTCCCACTTACAATAAATAGAATTCTTCGTCTTCACAATTTCTCCAAATTCACATACTCATCAATCAATTCTTTCCAAGACTCAACTAGCTCAACTAGGTCGAGAGTGAAGTATTTGGCTATGACTCATGTATAAAAGGGAAAGTGTCGAAGAAAAATATGGATATAAGCTTCAAAGGGGGTAACTAGGGATTATTTTCCATGGTTCACAAGCTAAAAAGGCCAAAATGGTTATCCTAAAAAGAATTTCCTTATTATGGTGCATCCATGAATAAAGGTTTAATGCAAGCCCTAGAGCAACAAACACACATAAAGAGGGAGCAACACACAAGCAAAAGAATCATCGTTCAAGGCCTCACAAGGTTTAAGTTGTAATAACATCTTCTCAATTTGATTCTATGCATTCTAAGAGATAATCGTCATGCTCACAATTTAATTACAACAATCTAGACTTTTCATGTCATTTTAAGAGTGTGTGTGTGTGCAAAAGAGGTGCATCAAACTTATAGATTCACATCAAATTGGTAATGCTAGGCACGAAATAGGAGAAAACAAGGCTGCAAGCTCACAATGTCTTAAATTTCACAAACAAGTAAACACGCTCATGACTAAACTTATTTCCCACATGCAAACAAAACGGACATCAAATGAAGGAAAAAAAAATTACTAATACTAGCTACGCATACTATACAAGGATGAACATAGCAATCCTTCCCCCACTTAAAACAAGGCATGTCCTCATGCATGACAAATAAAAATGAGGGAGAAGCAAAGTGAAAGAAAACTCCCCTAAAAATAAGCAACGAGGATCGGGAGCACCATCATATTTGCCCAAATCCAACTCCGAAATTTGCACGCCAAGAATTGAGCTAGTGCCGAGCACCACAATCAACTCAACAAAATAACCGACAAGCCAAAATCCAACACCCCTCAAAGCCCTGCAATAAACTAATTAAGGAAATACAAATAAAAAATAATAATAAAAAAATATTTGCTTTTGTTTTTTTTTTCAAAAAGAAAATAGAATAAAATAAAATAAAATAACTAACCAATTAAAAAAATAAAATTAATTAAAATAAAAATCAAATCAAATTTAAAACTGAAATAATAATAAAAGAAAAAATCAAATTTAAAACTAAAATAAACTAAAATAAAATAAAATAAAATAACTAAGTAATTAATAAAAAATAAAAAAAATAAAAAAAAATCAAATTTTAAAACTAAAATAATAATAAAATTAAAAATCTAATTTAAAACTAAAACCAAAATAAAATAAAATAATAAAAAAAAATTAAAAAAAATCAACTTGAGAATTAAAATAAAATAAAATAAAAGAACTAACAAATTAATAATAAAATCAAAATCAAATCCTAAAGTGAAATAAAATTTATTCTTGAATTTATATAAATAGCTTAGTTTTAGAAAATGAAAAACTAAAATAAAAATTAAAAAGAATTAAATTTTGTTTTTTTTTAAAATAAAATAAAATAAAATGAAATGAAATAAAAATAATTTTTTTTTAAAAAAATTCAATAAGAAGAATAATAATAATAATAATAATAATAATAATAATAATAAACAAACAAATTAATAACAAATCAAAATCAAATTTTAAAACTAAAATAAAATAAAATAACTAAGTATTTAATAATAAAATAAAAAAAAATCAAATTTTAAAACTAAAATAATAATAAAATCAAAAATCAAATTTAAAACTAAAACTAAAATAAAATTAAATAACTAAGGAATTAATAATAAAATCAAAAATTCAAAAATCAAATTCAAAGTGAATTTAAATTGATTTCTGAATTTGTAAAATATGTTTAGTTTTAGAAAAGTATAAACAGAAAAACAAAATTAAAAATAAAGAAGGGAATGAAAATAAATAAAAGAAATAAAAGTAAAATAAATTAAAAACAAATTAAAAACAAAAATGAAACTTATTTCAAAAACAAAAAAAAACAAAAATGAAACAAAAAAAAAACTAAACTAAAGAATGGGTTTGGAAAACACGGGGGGGGGGGGGGTGTTAGTTTTGGAAAAAAGAAAAAGGGGGGGGGGGAAGGGAATCAGGAGGGAAAAGGTGAATTGGGTTGGAATGGACGGGTGGAAATGGTGGTGAGGTGTTGTGCGTGGTTTGCAGGAGAGGTGGGGGGGTTGATTGGAGCTGTGGAGAAGGAAAATGGAGGCACAGCTAACGGGGTGGAGGGAGAGAGGCTGAAGTGGTGACGGAATATGGTGGTCGAGAAAAGTGCAGGTGGCGTGGTGAACAGCGGGGATTGTGATGGAGAACTGATGGAAATCGAATTGTTGGGAGAGTAGATGAGAGGGAGGACACTGTGATTCGATGGAGGAAGTGTGGTGTTGTGAAGCAACAGGGGAGAAGGAGAAAGAATTTGTTTGAGCTCTGTTTTTGCTGCCCTTTTTTTATGAGCTGTACTGCCAGTACAAGAAGTGGGTACAAATTTAAAACACCCCCTTATTTTGAACTAACAAACCGGCAGAAGGAGGAAAAAATTGCACGGGCTGCGGAACGGCTTGCTGCACGGCTTGCACCCCGTACGACAGCCCGTACAGCCCTGAAATTTTATAAAAAATATTTTTTTTTTCTTTTTTTTTTAGAAAATTCACACAAAATCCTTGAATGCTTGAATAAAATACTAATTCCTGAAAACATGAAACAAACACATCAAGGCACAAGTGGGAAAAAAAATATAAAATCATAAAAATGAGAATTAACGATACTAAATATTATTGAGCGGGGCATTATTATTACAATTTTTTTTTTTGAAAATCTATTATAAAATTCATTAATCAAACCACAAAAATACATTATTTTTTTTTGGATATTTTCTTAGAATTAAAATAGATGAAAAATGGAATCCCCACTCACTAATATTTAGATCAATCCTCAAATCCACAATATGAATAACACCCTACATAAATGCAAGAAATCTAAAACACGCATAAAAAATATATAAATACATACGTACCTTGGGTTGCCTCCCAAAAAGCGCTTTGTTTATTGTCGTTGGCTCGACTTATTTATACAAGTATTATAACTAATGAGGTGAAAAAGCAAATAAATGCACATACCTACGAATCAATAATAAGAATAAGGTGTGCAAATATACCTTTGATCCATAAAAATATAAAAATATTTTTAGGACCTTCACATCTTCAAGGGACTCTGAAAAATCAAAGTAGCTGGAAAAATCGTCAGAATAGTCATTATAACTACGACTCAAAAATTGTTCCCAAATTGGATCCTTTTATACCCAAGCAAAAATTTCAACCTCATCAATCTTAAGCTCAAATTTCTTCTCAATTTCAATTGGACATTCATCAATTTTTATCTCATCTACCAATTCATTAAGCACAAAAGAATTTTCTAAATTTGGTAGATCCTCAACTACATCCAATTTATCATTATCAAGCTTAGGGCAATCGTCAACTAAACAAGCAAATTCATCATGCACAACATTTTCATTAATTACAAAACAAGAATCGTGATTAGTAGGAGAATTGACCTCCTCTAATCGATTCACGGTTTCGGCTAGTTGACTCATTTGCTCTTCCAAGTTGGATAAGCTTTGAGAAGTGTTCTTTTCCATTTGAGAAGTGATCTTTTCCAAGTTGGATATACTTTGAAAAGTGGTGTTTTGAAATTGGAGGTTGTTTGCCGCCATTTGCTTCATCATTTCTTCAAGTGATGACAATGTAGATGAAGAAGACCCTTGATGGTCTTGGGAATTATATTGCGGATCATAGCATCGATTTTCAAAAGCAAGTTGGAGGTTGTTTGCCGCCATTTGGTTTATCATCTCCTCTAATGATGATAAGGAAGATGAAGAAGACCCTTGATGGTCTTGAAAATTATATTGCGGATCATAACATTGATTTTCACAAGCATATGAGTAATCGATGCTAGGAGGGTAAGGAGCATAGCATGAGTTTGTAGAATAGAAAGAATTAACCTGATATGCATTTAAATTCTGAAAAGATTTAAAATCTTGATATCGTTCTTGATCATATGTGAAATCTTGAGCGTTATTCCAACCAAAATAGTTATCCATCGTCTCCTGAAAGAGTTAGTTCATGTCTATATACAATAAACATGAAGACACACCAATAACAAAAAACAAACAAAGAAAGAAAAAATTATATACAAAGATAAAATCTAAAATATAAGAAACAATTAACTCGAAATTAATATTGTTGCCTTCCCCGGCAGCGGCGCCAATTTGAAGGTAGTGTTTTTCGAAGTTCGTTCACGGGGAAGTACTCTCAATATCGATTCCGAGTAGATTATCTCTTACAATTTAGAAGTGTGTAAATGAGGGGGATTTTGAGTTTGGTTGAGGTGTTCTATCAAACACCTTGCATACAATAAATAAATTACTACAAAGATACAACTATGTTAATGACAAACATCCAAATTTACCAACACAACACAATGAGGGAATTAGCAAGATATAGAGTTATTTGACCCAAGGATTAATGCAAATCAAGCACTTCAACCCAACAAGCAAAATATATCCAACTCTACCTAACCAAGATAATTGGTGAAGCACACAATCACTTATTTCTCTTCTATTATAAACACTAATTTAGTGAAGCACATAAATTAGCTCTCTTGACACTAGCAACCAATAATGAAGCACTATCAATTTAACCAAGTCAAGGAATTAAACAAAGAGAGGCTAGGACAAACCCAAGGATGAGAAGCTCAACCTAGGTATTTGCACTTGAATCTTGAGAATTTAGGTACACTAAACTTGTGCTACTATAATGAATGTACTAACAATTACGGATTAGCACAAACAATTAGCAATTGATATTACAAGAAGAGCAAATTGAAGCAACTTACAATTCTCCAAGCAAAATCATAAACAATACAACTCAAGAATTCAAGATAGAGTGAAATAGATCTTACTTAAATTGAATGGGTTTAGTACAAGAGATGCTTCCTTGAGCCAAATATATGGAGTTAGTTACTCATAATCAATGCTAGATTACAAGTAATTAGTGTCTCCTCTCTAATTCCTACTAACCCTAATTGTGTTCTTGAAGAGGCTAAGATGAGAGGAAAATAAGATGTGAAGATAAGATTGGAAGTTGTAGGTTAGAAGTCCTCAAGATAAGATGTTATGAGCCTTATTTTAATACACAGCAGCTTTGAACGGCCGTACAGCTGCCCGTACGAAAATTCTGCTCCTTTGAACGGCCTGTCGAACGGCCGTACAGCTGCCCGTACGAGATAAACTCTTCAATATAATGCATTAAACACCTCCCGACATCACGAGCTTGCATCTTCTAACTTCCCTCTTGAATAATCTTCGCTTTCATGCCCAAATTAAGCCATCTTTTCAACAATTAAGCACGAGGCACTGAAAGATGAAAAACATAACAAATATTAATAAAACAACATTCGAAACTAACAAAAATGCAAGAGAATAAAAGACAAAACGTGTATAAAATACACATTATCAGGATGCAGAGCTTTTCTCATGAATTCTTCCGCTAATGAATTGACTGACAAAAGCGGTACTCAACTCCTTGAAAGAGCTAATCGAGTTTGGAGGTAAACGACTATACCAACGTTGCGCCATACCCGACAGGGTTTGGGGAAACGCCCTACACTTAAGGGCGTCGTTAGCAGGCTGTAGTAACAATGCGCTCGTAAACGTTCTCACATGAGTTGCGGGATCCCCCGTTCCATCGTAAGCTTTGATTGTGGGCATCTTAAACTTCCTAGAGATGTGAGCATTCATCACTTCCTCGGTGAACGGGGGTGTTGGATCATCAGGATCTCCGAGAGGCATCAGATCTTTGGGGTTTCCCTTGGGAATTTCCATCCTTGTGGTTGTTCTTCCGAATGAGGCATCAACCCTTCTTTGTCTCCTTGAAGACCTCTCCAAATCAATGATGGGAATCCTTCCTGCAGTTGGAGGAGGCTGAGTTTGATTTAGCCTAGCTTGTTCTCTTGCCATATCTTCCTTCAATTTTAAGATCTCGGCCTCATAAGCCTTGATCCTTTCAGCAGTTGTCAAAGATTGTCCATCACGGATGTCTTGAGCCCTCCTTCGAGGTTCTCTACTAGCACGTCGCCTCCTCGGGGCTTCATCTCGATCATCGTCTTCAGATGACGAGTCTCCAGTATAAGGACCAGAGTAATCATAGTATCCTGGTTCAGGAGGGGCCGGGTCTCTAAGATAAGGCGATTGTTGTTGCCCATGGATCAGCCGAGCATGACCGCTTGGTCCCGGATCCCTTGGATCTTGGGGGTAGTTAGGCAGCCCATACAGTGGGTTGGTGTTGACAGGGAGCGAAGAAGTGGAGTGACTGTGAGGCGGCGGGCGGCTACTCAGAGGGAGAGGAGAGACTATCATCTGGAGCGGGTTAGTCTCTTGTCCTAGAGGGACGATTACTGGCTGAGGTCCTTCAACAAGGGGATTCGTCCCTTGTGGTTGAGAGATCTGAGTATGAGGGTTTGTTTCCGTCAACGGGGGTACAGACCCTTGCTCTGTACCAACAGGAGGAGCAGTGATTGTTGGAACGACGGTTCCAGAGGTAGCCTCGGTTGAGACCGGTGTTGTTCTTCGTGTTTGAACCATGGTTGATGTTGTCTTCCCACAAACGGCGCCAAATGTTGTGGAATAAAAACGAGGGTTACGAATACTGCGGCTAGGGTTTGTGTATTTAATGCTAGTGTTCGTGAGCTTCGTGCTTTAATGGCTGCTTCTGCGTTCGAGACTAAGCGGTCCTCACAGAATGCCTACGTATCTCTGTATTAGAGAATCAAGCCAAGAAAACTTAGTTCTGAGAATGAGGGGTCAGACCCTTTATATAGGCTGAGAAGCCTTAGAATTATGGTAGGATTCGGAGACTTGGCGGGCAAGTCACCTCCTTGAGGAAGGTTCTAGACTCCTTCCTTGTAGGAATCAGTTTCCAAGTTGAATTGGATGCCTTGGAGGCTACTCTTTGGAGAGATAATATCCTTATTTAACTTGTACTTCTCAGCTGTTAATTATCCCTCAATATTAATTACGAAATTAATATTTAAATAAGGTTTTGGACCCTGTTGGTGGGCCCCACGTTTGGACCATACCGGACCTAATTAATGCAACATTAAATGTGCCTTTAGGGCTTATTTTTAGCCCATATCAGGCTCTTATATATATTAATAAAAATAAATTCGTAATATATAATAATGTAATTATGATTAATTGTAAATTAAAAAAGTGGAAAATTAATATTGCGAAAATCATTTAATATTATGTATTTGTATAATCTTGATTGATTTTAATTTATAATATTAATTTATTATGATTCCTTTTTTACCTTAAAAAAATATGTAATATATGGATATGTTAAATCAAGTAACTATTATATTTAAATTTGAATTTTTAACTAACCATGGTTAGTATAATAGGATGAGAATAGTAAATAAGGAAAGTTCTAAATATATTATGATTGATCTAAAATTTAGGAATGATATCTGATTGGTGCTTAAATAATTCATAATTTTCTGATTGGTTAACTGTATCTAACTCTATACCTGGGTAGAGTCCGGTATTATAATATAGGATTACAGGTGTTAAACGAAGATTTATATATACTTTTAATTTATTACAATTTCCATAATCATAAATAATAAAGATTGCTTGAGAAATTATGGGTCGTCTGTACTACAATTGTCCGAAAATAAATTGGAATGGTATTCGATAGGGAATAAAAAAGGATGAAATGCAAACAACTTTTAGTCATCATTTTACCTAAAAATAAACTTAATTATATATGTAATTAATATTTAATATTGAAATAATTATTGTAATGCTCAAATAAACTTTTTTCATTTTTTAATAAATAATATAAAATAACTCTAATACATATTTATTAGGTATAATTAATGACTAATTAATGTGTCATTAAGAGCCATTTAATACAAGAAAATAACTCAAGAAAAATCTGAAGTGATTCAAATCATACCCCATTAAATTCAATGAGAAAAGTGATATATGGGTTCAATTAAATGATCATTTTGATATTTAACCCAAAATTTAAGTAAATTTTCTAAATCAAATAGAATATTCAATGTAAAAAAATCGTCAATTTCATCTCTTTATGTTTCTTGGTAGTTAAATTGGAGAAAATCACTAAATTTAAAATGATTTTGTTAATTTCACAGTAAATTCGTCCAAATCAAATTTTAAGAATTCAATATAAAATACATAGTAAACTGAACGTGAATTTTTTTATATATATATCAACTTTTAACAACAATTTAATATGTAAACTAATTATAGATAACTATTTAAAAATTAATATAATAATAAATATTAGAAAATAAACCATACATTGCACGGGTCATAAGTTAGTACGTTAAAACATCCATGTCATAGATAAAAACACAAAATCCAGTACTTTAATATCCCAAAAAATTAGCTAGCTTTGATGATGTTTACTAACAAAACTATCCTTGTCTAACTTATAACTGGACTTACTATATTTATTTTAGGTTTTCTCTCTTTACTCACAACAGCCGCCTCCCTTCTCTGTTCTTTAACCGGGGCTTCCCCCGACTTTTCCTATGGAAAGCCCCAAATTCTTTCTTTTGGTTTGTTTGATTTGTCTCTTTCAATAATCTCCCTTTTGGGATAAGGATTTATATCTTTTTGTTTCGCTTTGGATTGTTTTCTAGATCTACATTATCGGAGCTTCCGATTTTCTTTCTTCTTCGATTCAAGCGGAGCTTGTTGGATTTGAGAGTTAACCGCATATCTTGTGGTTTCGTTTGTCAAATCTAAGTTTTTTTGGGTTTTCTTTTGCATTTTCAGTTTATTTTTATTTCGGTTTTCGGCTTGTATTCTTGAGTTTGGTTTGTCTCCTTTATGAGAGGTTTGTTAATATTAGCTTCTTTATTGTGAGCAGGGGTCTTGATTTAGTGATGAAATTTTGTATGGAATTGTAGTTCTGGTCGATAACTTAAACGATAGCTACATCGGGGCACAATGAAGAGGGCACTAGCAGTTCAATGAGGATGCATGAAATGGGTACTTGTATCTGTATCCACATTATCTTCAAAATATCATTTAACTATCTTTTCATGAGAACAGACAATTGCAATTTACTGTTTGTTCGATTTGATCATTGGTGTAGATGCCGTATGGCTTTTTTATATTAAATTAACACCTTTGTTTTCTTATAAAAAAAACTATCATTTTCTCACACGTCACACGTCCCTGATTGAAGTCAAACCTGGTCAATTTTAATTAGTAAACAAAATGAACGAAAAGAAATCATGTAGAATTTTTAAGAGAAATTATCAAAAATACCCATACTTAGAAAAAAACGGTTTATAATCAAAATTAACCAAGTACAACTTGTTTTTATGAAAAAATAATTAAAGTTGCTTTTGGTTGCGCTGCAGATTGCAACCAGTTGCTTTTGATTGCAAATCATATTTTCCTAAATTATCTTTTAGGAATTTTTTTTACAATTATTTCAGAAAAATCGCAATTTTGCAAAAATGAAAATATATTTTTTCAAAAACTTTTTATGTTATGGGTACTAGCCAACTTATCCGCGTTTCACGCGGTTCATAACTTTTCATTTCAAGATAATGAAAATAGATGAATTACTTTTTATTATTTTCAAAAATCGATTGGTCTTTTAAGAATTTTTTAAAAAATTGATTCAAAATAATTGCATGAATCATAAGTTTGAAGATACTCTCTTTATATATCTAAAATTTTCATAATTACAAAAATATCACAAATATAAAAAGTAGCACTTATAATACAAACGTAATATTTACGATCAAAAGTTATAAATTTTATATATAATAACACTTTTTAAAATCGACGACCCTCTCATAACATTCGATAGCAGTATAAGAATTTATTTAATTAGAATATTAATTTATTTCGATAAATATAATGTACAACAGATGTATAACTTTTTTATCGATTTAATTTATCGATAGAATTGGGTTTTTTCAATTTAATCGGTTTGGTCATAACCCATGTTTAAGTTATTCATATGTAAAAGTAAAAATTTATTTGTATTATTTTTACTAGCGTTCTATCCGTACTACGTACCGATTGATAAAATTTATTAATTAACTAATATAAATATATTATTTTAGTTATTATTTAGAAAAAAAGATAATTTCATTAGAATATAATTAATTTAATTATAAAATTACTCATTCATCAATATATACCAATTGAATTAATATTAATATTATCAAACAATTATCATAACATTTACATACCCGCTGAAACGTTCTAAGCTCCTCTTTATTATTTTTCCTTAATTTTGTTTTTCGTTTGATTTATCTCGTTTTTAGAACATTTCTACCAAGTTCATAAGTTTTTTATCCATATTTTAAATTTTGTTCTTTTGAAAATTTGGATGGCAAATTAATTCGATCTGATGATACCCGATCTAAAATCCAATATTTTGGATATATCGAACCCGAATATTCGGATTTATTTTTGGATTTGAATTTTAAACTCAAAATAGGATTTGAATTTGGATTTTAATTGTGCCAAACCAATACCAATCTAAAATCTAAAATCCGATCCAATATTAAAACCCAAAACATAAATAATGCAATATCATAATTTGAATGTAATATCATAATTTGAAATTATTATATTTAATATTTCAGATGTAAGACATATTTTTTTTAATTCAAACGTTTCATTGAAAATAGTCAATCCTAATTTAGTAATTAGAACTTCTATTTCTTAGTCGCAAGTTTTATATTAATATTTAAGATGTAATTTTCTTTACTTTACATAAAATTTTCATTTGTGTTGCATACGAAGAATTTTTTTTTTTAAATATTGGTTTTTTTTACCCATAAATTGGGGTGACAAACTAATTCGATCTGATGATACCCGATCTGAAACCCGAAATTTTGGATATACCAAACCCGAATTTTTGGATTTAAATTATTAACTCAAGTAGTTTCAATTTGGATTTAATTATTGTTGTACCGAATCAATATCCAACCCGAAATTCGATACATAAAAAAATTGTATCAAACATTGAAATTATTTTGTGCAATATATTAGAGGTAAGACATATAATTTATTTAACTTTATTCAAATATTTTATTAGAAATAGTCAATACTGATTTAGTAATTAGAACTACTATTTCTCAATCTCAAATTTTATTGAAATGTTTAAGTTGTGATTTTCTTTGCTTTACATAAAATTTTCATTTTTGTTGTCTACAAAGAATTATTTTTTGACATATTTTAAAATTTAATTAGTATAACAATTCGTACAATGTGTTACATTTGACTACTTACTTTATTATATATGTGTCCTTATAATTTAATTGCTGGGTTAAAAAACATGAAATTCATTTTCCTTTAAGAGTTAGTATATTTTCTCGACATATATTAGAAAAAAGCGCTTAAGTATACTATATACCTGCAAAATCATTTGTGTTGCGTACATTAATATCGAATGTCTTTGGGGTTCTTGCATGAAAATGACATGAAATTTTTTATGTACCCAAAATTTGAACACTAAACGCAACTACAACACACGAATTTGTTTTGTACACGAAACAAAAATAATAGGCGAAAAGAAAAAATTTGACAACTACATGTAATGTTACTATCGGCCTAACTTATCTAAGTATGTTACTATATAATAAGTTACTATATAACTGAATACAACACTGAGATGCTACAAACAAAACTAAGAGTAGAGTACATAAAATGAAGCCCTCATTTTTTATTATTTATTTATTTTGTTTCTTGTTAATAAATATCTTTGTTTGTTTAGAATCTCTCTACCAAGTTATTAAGTTTTTTTTAAACCTATATTTAAGGTTTTGTTGATGTTAAAATATTATCAACCAATCATGCAAATTCGATATGTTAGCTCTTAGATTTGTAAGAGCAAATAATTCGATATTAAAAATATTATCAATCAATCAATCAAGCAAATATATATATATATATATATATATATATATATATATATATATATATATATATACTAGTCGACTAAGCCGCGCTTCACGGCGGCCTTAAATCATTTTTTTAAAAAATTATTTAATAGAAAAATCGATAAAATTATTATGTCATATAAATTAGTGGAAATAATATTGTACAAATTCAATATACATAACAATTATATGTCTTCGTTATAAATTTCAAATTTGTTTATATAAATTTAATTGTCTTTTGTATTTCATTTATGTAATTAAATAAACGTAGAAAACAAAATAGAATATTTACATATTTTTCTGATTTATACATACTTGTGCCACATTTTATTAGGCCGACACCCGTTGTAATATATATATATATATATATATATATATATATATATATATATATTTGGAAAAAAAAATTTAAAAAATATCTCATTTTGTCATATTAGGTATACAAAATAGTTTGATCCGACTTGTACCCGTCTCGTTCGCAACCGAATTAAATTTTACGGTACCCAAAATTGTGAATTTAGATTTAGAGTTGAATTTGAATTTATTTTTTCAAATTCAAAAGAGTGTGAACTTTGATTTGAATTTGAATATGTTTATTTTTTAAATAGTTGTCTTTTATAATTATTTCCTTCCCTAAAAATTAGGACATTAGAAAAGAATATTTAGTTTTCAATATTTGAATTAGAGATAAATTAGGACTAAAATACAGAATATTAGATGTATGCTAATATTTTAGGGCTAAAATATTAGCACATAACATTATGGTCTGTCCGTTATAATATTTAAAGCTATTAAACAAAAATGAACTCATAAATGTCCATTTCTTTTTGTAATTGCATGTCCAAATTATATAGGGTGTTTCATGATACCAAACTCACCGAATGGTACCAGGATATTATAAAATGTGTATGTGACTATGTGGGCAAGCCCTCCGAGTTGTAAAACTCCAGTTTGTGGCTTGTAGACCACTAATGTCACGACACATATATCTAATAGGTGTTAATACCAACTTATGTTTTTATGGTGCAGAAGGCTGGGGTGATCCAAGAGCCACATTTGTATTGGTTGCCTGACCAGCTGAAATAATCCAAACTGGCATGATCACATTTGTACTTGCCCTCCACTCCATCTTCTTCAACTATTTTCTTCCAACGTAGAGGCTCAACGAAGAGATGAGCACTCAAGATCATCATATAATCATATTTGGTGAAAAGGTTGCCACTTCTTCGTTTAGACCAGTCAAATAATGAAGTGTCACCATCTTCAAAGCAAGGTGCAGAACCTGTCTCTACAATGCAAAAAGCTTTTTGCAGAAGAGCATGCTGTTGTAGAAATCAGTGCTTCGTTCATAGAAGACACATCCTTAAAGTATGTGTCTTCTATTGACATGTTAGGATCACGTCCAAGTTTAGAACTATCAATTCTTTCTCCACGATTATAAGAATCACCTAATTATTGTGTTAGATGGAAGCCTTATTTTATATATAGCTTTAATGGTCAAACTTGAGGTCCATGCAACTTCCAGAGATAGTCGTTTAGTTTCATCAGGTATGTTCTAATGATGATCGCGCTCCTTGACATACCACCAAATCATCAATTGATTTTAATCAAGCAAATTCTCTCTCTCTCCATACCCTTAAAGGCACAATCATCTTCACTAATTTCGAAATCGTTGACAACATACTCCAACAAATACAGAAGCTTTTTGGTGATTACAAAGTCTCTATCCTCGCATAGGCATTAGATCATGCATCTTCAAAATTAAAATTTCAAATTTGTTAGTGATTGACAGACCAATATGCCAAAATAGCTTTGTTGTCCTTACCCAAAAACGATTTTTAATCATGAAACCAAAATTCTCAAGTATGATCAAGTGATGCTGCAAAAATTGGGAAATCTTGATGCAACCAAAACTTGCTAAGAATTGTTAATAAATGGTAAATTAGTTTCACAGCCATTCTTCAAAGGTTCACAATTAAATCTAATTTAATTAAATAAACACTATACTTAAAAGAACATACATGATGCTTCCCATATGATGCTTCCCGTGATGCTTCTGATTAATAATTTAAGGGTCTCAAAGTTTATACCTTTAAAAAGATCTGGTTCCGCGTGCAGTACCCTTGTCGCCTTATTCGCAGGTACTTGAATAACCCATTATTGTCTACCAGAACCTGTAAATTTATCAGAATATCATAATTCAAATTATTCGTAAAATATCATATAACATAACATATTGTATAAACATAATCATCGGAATCACTAAAAATCAGATCATGTAACATGTTGTATCAACATAATTATCTTAATCAAAATAGTGCTATGGTGATAAAAATCGTTAGAAGCTTGTATATATATAAGAAAATAAAATTTCTTTTCTATTTCGAATATATAAAATTGGCTTTTTCTTTCCTACAAATTCGAAAACCTTTTTTATTTCGAAGATGTTAATGTTAAAAAAGGAAGTTTTGACTTCTTTTCTAAAAAATAGAAACTGAAGAAGGAAGTTTTGATTTTATTATTTAAAATAGAGGAGCTATAGAAAAATAGATAAATATGAATCAAGCGATTCTAGAGCTCCACCAAACTCCCGGGGAATGTCCTTTATATATATAATAGATAGATAGATAGATAGATATCGACCTATCTAGTTATCAATAATAGTGATTTTTTATAATGAAGGTTGTAGTTGTTCCTCTTCCTCCTCCTCCTCCTCCTCCTCCCTACTAAATTAAAGTTTAGAGGCTGACATCAGCGTTTTGGTTTATGATAATTCCCATTTTTATTGTTTTCCTTGATTTTTCTTTATTTTTCAATAAATATATCTCTTTATTGAGAGTCTAGTATCGCGTTGGTGGATTTTATCAATTGATACAATGGATTTTGTACTTTTTTTCTTGTGAATGACAATGCACGTTTCTTTTTCTTGATTTTGCTTTATTTTCAATAAATTTATCTTTTTATTGAGAGTCTATTAATCCGTTAGTGGATTTTGTCAACACATATATTGAGTTTTGTTCTTTCTTTTTGTGAGAGTATGTTCTTTTATTTTGGTATCTGGGATCTAATTATATATAGGATTTTATTATATTGGTTCACTGATTTGGATAGTACAGAATCGTAGTTATGGTCGGTTGTTCGATTACGTTCTCACAAAATATATACTTTCCACCCGATTACAATAAATTGTTTGATTTTCTCGGCAAAAAGGATATATATTTTAGCGAGATAAGCGAAGAATGTATCACAATTTAAGATATGATCAACGATCATAGTTTGGATGAAGGAAACCTTGCTATAATCTATTTTAATGTATTTATCTAATCTTGATTATATTCGTTAAATATATATAGCAAGGTTTGTAGTTTGGATGAAGGAAACCTTGCTATAATCTATTTTAATGTATTTAATATTGAAATTATATATGTTATTAATATTTAATATTGAAATAATTATTTTAATGCTCAAATAAAGTTTTATAATTTTTTTAATAAATAATATTAATTAACTTTAATACATATTTATTAGGTATAATTAATGGCTAATTAATGTGTCATTAAGAGCCATTTAATACAAGAAAATGATTTTAATAAAAAAATCAAAAAAATGAAAATTCAAAAAAAATATCTTAAACATTTCCAGTAACTTTCCGATCGTCCATCGCTATAATATATATAAATTTTTGGAAAATACTCAATTTCCAATTGCACAAACATCCAACATTTAATATATGTAATTTGTAATTGATCTTGGCCCCCAAAAAAATGATATAAAACTAGCTTTGTTCATTTTTTGGAAATATATTTTTCGAATATTATGATAATTGTTAGTATTCAGAAAGATATTTTTTTTGTTTTTTTTTTTTGAATCAGGAAAATTTAATATTCTTTTAAGAGAGGACTTTTATGAGAAAAGTCACAATTTCCCCTTTCGAAATGGAAACATATTTTCTGAAATATTTTTTTCTTTTTATTTCATAATAACAAAATTATTCAAAAAAGTTTTACCAAAATTATTTTCAAAAAAGATATAATGTGAGCTGGGTTCAGGGTCGTGAGACAGTTCGGTCCATATCCGCATGAATATATATTTTATGAGAACAAGATTAAAAAAAGTAAAATTATTTTTCAACAAACAAATTTAAAATACTTTTCATGGTAATTGGGTTTAAACCCGAATACGCAAGACTACAAAAAGCTTGGGTTTTCATTCCAGTTGCAAACCCAATTTAAAATACTTTTCATGGTAATTGGGTTTTCATGGTGATTAAAGACTGCAAAAAAAAAAAATTAAAAATACTAGTTCATTCTCAGTTGCACTCTTAACATTCCTTCAGATATTCCGGGGCATCCTGGTGGACACGACCTAACAATTATTCTTGAGTTTGTTTGCACTGAAAATCAACATGTAGCCGAAAAATTACTGCTTAAAAAGTAACTCACAGCTTATGTTTAACTCGATGTGGGACAAAACTTCAATCTCACATCAATACTGCATTGCTCTATCACAAAGCTTCAATCGCATTGCTCTATCACAAAACTTCAATCTCACATCATTACTGCATTGCATTGCTCTATCATAAAATGTCTAAAAGGTAAGGTTGTTTTACCAACACATACGTAAGTGTTAATTACAAGAATTAAACTATTACTCTGTTTACTATATCTATACTATTATATTAAAGCCGAAACATTAAAAGTTTTGGTTTTCGGTTTGGTTATCCTATTTATTTTGGTTTTCGGTTTGGTTTATTTAATTTTTAATTAATTTTAAATATAAAATAAATCAATTTTAATATCGTATCTATCTATACTCTTTATTAAAAGCAGAAACCCCCTGTAAATGGTATGCCATGTATACAACGGTATGCACGGTATGCCATTAAATATTAATTAATTTAATTAATTAAAATTGTAATATTATATAATAATTTAATTTAATAATGAAAGTATATACTGAAATTATATACTATGAGTTTATTAACTAAAAATTGAAATAAAAGTCATGAATATAGTATCAAATAGAACTTAGGACTCCTTTAATTAATAAAAAATCAGGAATATAGTATTAAACAGAACTTCTCTAAAAACATTACGTGTAATTGTATTTATTAAAATAACATAATTAAATTATAATTACTATAAACTAATTAATTACCTTTTTCACCTGCAACATGTTACCATTGTAATTTTCTCTAACTAAATTCTCTTTTTTTCCAATCATAACACGGGCATTCTATTTAATAAAATAAAATAATTGTTTTATAATTACTAACAATTAACCGATTACCTTTTTCAACTAAAACCTATCTTCTTTTCTATATTTTCTAACTAAAATCCCTCATTTTCTACAAATATCACGGATAGCATATGTATATTTATTATCAAATCATCTCATAAAAAAAATTTAAGCCTCCAAAATTCATGTTTTAAAAATAATAATTTAAATTAATGAAAAAAATTCAAATAATATTAAAAATAATCCGTGCATCGCACGAGTTTTAACATTGAAAGTTTTGGTTTTCGGTTTGGTTATCGTATTTATTAAAATAAATAATAACATAATATAATTAATGGTAGTAAGTTGATTGGTAGTAAGTTGATTGGCTTTTACACGTTAACTTTTAGTTTAAAATATTACCCTTTATAAACAACTAAAAACATAAATCATACCATATCTTTTAATCATTAATATTTCTATCTAATTAAAATATGTTACCTTCTATCTAATTAAAACACGTTACCTTTTACTTTAAAACTAATGTTACAATCATTAATATATACAACTAGATACATAAATCATACCATATCTTTTAATCATTAATATATCTATCTAATTAAAACATGTTACCTTCTATCTAATTAAAACACGTTACCTTTTTACAATCATTAATATATATATATCCAAAAATCTATACTTCTATACTATTATATTAAAGCCGAAACATTGAAAGTTTTGTTTTTCGGTTTGGTTATCCTATTTATTAAATTAAATAATAACATAATATAATTAATGGTAGTAAGTTGATTGGCTTTTTCACTGTTAATTTTTAGGTTAAAATATTACCCTTTATAAACAACTAAAAACATAAATCATACCAAATCTTTTAATCATTAATATTTCTATCTAATTAAAATATGTTACCTTCTATCTAATTAAAACACGTTACCTTTTACTTTAAAACTAATGTTGCAATCATTAATATATACAACTAAATACATAAATCATGCCATATCTTTTAATCATTAATATATCTATCTAATTAAAACATGTTACCTTCTATCTAATCAAAACGCATTACCTTTTTACAATCATTAATATATATATTCAAAAATATTGCACCATATCTTTCAACCATTAATAAACACCTAAAAACATGAATCATACATATCTTTCAATCATTAATATTTTTTTTCTAATTAAAACACTTTACCTTTTAATTTAAAACTAATCTTGCAATCATTAATATATATATATATCCAAAAATATCACAACATATATTTCAATTATGAATAAAATATATTAAAAATCAGTATACATTTTTTATAATAAGAAAACATAAGTATAATCCTTAAACATGAATATATCAAATTATATTAAATTAAAATTAAAAAAATTATTGAAAACTAACGTTTATATATAAATCTATACTATCTATACTATATTATAATAAACGAAAGAGGGTATAATTTATAGTTTCGTTATCCCCTCATTTTTTTTTGTTATCCCTTCACAACCATTATATCTTCAACTCAAATAGATGATAACCATTAGATATAACAATAATAAAAGTTGTTATATATAAAGATCCAAGGTTCGATTCCTGCAAACTACATATTAATTTGTATTTAATACTAAAATTTATTATATACAAAGATGTAAGGTTCGAATTTTTTCAATAACATATTAACATTAATATTTATAATATTATACTATACTATAAATAAATTTTAAAAAATTAAAAGCAACCCGTGCTTTGCACGGGCTATAATTAATAAAAAATCAGGAATATAGTATTAAATTAATAAAAAACCAGGAATATAGTATTAAACAGAACTTCTCTAAAAACATTACGTGTAATTGTATTTATTAAAATAACATAATTAAATTATAATTACTATAAACTAATTAATTACCTTTTTCACCTGCAACATGTTACCATTGTAATTTTCTCTAACTAAATTCTCTTTTTTTCCAATCATAACACGGGCATTCTATTTAATAAAATAAAATAAAATAATAGTTTTATAATTACTATCAATTAACCGATTACCTTTTTCAACTAAAACCTATCTTCTTTTCTATATTTTCTAACTAAAATCCCTCATTTTCTATAAATATCACGGATAGCATATTGTTGTGGAATAAAAACTAGGTTGAAATTATCGCGGCTAGGGTTTGTATATTTAATGCTAGGGTTCGTGAGCTTCGTGCTTTAATGGCTGCTTCTGCGTTCGAGACTTAAACGGTCCTCACAGAATGCCTACGTATCTCTGTAAATTAGAGAATCAAGCCAATAAAACGTAGTTCTGAGATGAGGGGTCAGGCCCTTTATATAGGCTGAGAAGCCTTAGAATTATGGTAGGATTTGGAGACTTGGTGGGCAAGTCTTTGAGGAATGTTCTAGATCTATTCCTTGTAGGAATCAGTTTCCATATTGAATTGGATGCCTTATTGGATAAGTCTGAAGGGGATATTATCCTTATCCAACTCTTATTTGCTGAGCTGTTTATTACCCTTAATATTAATTACGAAATTAATACTATAATCAGGGTTTTGGGTTCAGCTGGTGGGCCCCACGTTTGGACTATTCTCGGCCTAGTTAATGCCACATTAAATGTGTCTTTAGGGCTTATTTTCAGCCCATATCATTTGCCCCCCAACTTCTAAGGAAAACTGATCAGGTTTTCATAGAAGTTATATTTGCCTTAATCGAGACTCGGGGTCGTTTTTATCCCTTACCTGGGACTTCTTAATTACCCTTATATGGGAATTTTGGTTTACACTAGTGTTTCACAAGTATCATCTTGGTTGTAAAGTGTGGAGCGACCTACACATTTACGACGATTTGCCTTATTCGAGGCTTTAATTTGTGCTTGCTTTTAGCAATTTCGGCACTTTCATAGAGTTTTCATGCGTTATTAGCATAAATTATTGCTCAATTTGTCAAGAAAATATTATAATTTTCCTCGTATTTTTCTGTACTTTTCCTAATATTTTAGGAATTTTTATGTACCAACAGGTATTTTTATTATTTTTTGGAAATTATTTTTCAATTTCCCAACATTATTTTCAAATTTTTAAAGGATTAACTTAAAAAAAGTCATCCTGGCAAAAAATGCTTCCTGGGCGTGGGTACCCCCGCCAAGGAGACACCCTCCTTAGGCACGCCTAGGGGGTTTGGTCTCCTGGGCGTGGGTGTATCTTTGCCCTTTGAAATGCTTCCTGGGCGTGGGTACCCCCGCCAAGGAGACACTTTCCTTAGGCACGCCTAGGAAGTTTGGTCTCCTGGGCGTGGGTGTACCTTCATTCCTTGAAATGCTTTCTGGGCGTGGGTACCCCCGCCAAGGAGACACTTTCCTTAGGCACGCCTAGGAAGTTTGGTCTCCTGGGCGTGGGTATGCCCTTCTCTAAGAAAAGTCAAGTTAGGCGTGGGTACCCCCGCCAAGGAGACACCTTCCCTAGGCACGCCTAGGAAGTTTGGTCTCCTGGGCGTGGGTATAGCCTTCTTTAAAGAAAATCAAGTTGGGCGTGGGTACCCCCGCCAAGGAGACACCTTCCCTAGGCACGCCTAGGAGGTTTGGTCTCCTGGGCGTGGGTATAGCCTTCTTTAAAGAAAATCAAGTTGGGCGTGGGTACCCCAGCCAAGGAGACACCTTCCTTAGGCACGCCTAGGAGGTTTGGTCTCCTGGGCGTGGGTATGCCCTTTTAGTTGGGCCTCCTGCCTTTATATTCTGATGGGCTTTTTTCCTATTTTCTAAAAATGTCGTAGAACATTCTAGAATTATTTCAAAATTTGAATTTCATGGGCTTCCCGCCTATTCAAAGGCCCAGTCACCTGTTGACAGCCCATTTACTGGATATAACCGGTTGAGTGACTAACCGTGAACTCTATAAAAGAGTAGTGTGCATCCCTCCTTTCTCATCTCACTATTCAGCAAAAATTATCTCTCCTTTATCACAAATACTTTTCAAAAAATCTCTGCTAGGGTTCTGTCGTGAGGCGATTTCCGGCGTCTTTCCTTCGCCCTGTATTCCAGTTTCTGTTTGAATATTGATGAATCTTCATCTTCTTCACCCTCTTTTTTCAACATTTCTGGGTTTCAAGCCTTCAAGGGAAGCATATCAATGGAGGACTCTAGCTCTTCAGGCCAGTCTCAACTTGCTAACACTTCTACCACCGCTCCACGGCTTTCAAGGGGTAAGAACCCTAAAACATCTCTTGTCCATGCCAGTGTTTTTTCCCTTAGAGATCTTTTAAATGAGTTTGGTCAAGCTTTTCCAAATATGCTTCATTTAGATGCTTATGAGTATAAATCGAAATACAAACAACATAGGGTAGACATCCTAGCCCAACTTTTTCATATTAATGGGCCTTATAGGGCCGTTGTTCCGGCCTCAAACGAAAGGGCTTGTCACCCAAAGCCTGGGGCCATTAGGATTTATAAAGAGACTTTTTTTGCTGGTTTTCGCCTTCCTCCTCCTCCTTTTGTTTATCGTCTTTTGGCCGAAGCCAGGGTTTGTCCAACCCAACTTATGCCAAATGCGTGGCGTTTTATCTATTGTTTCTTGGTCCAATGTAAGAAACATGGGCTTGAGCCCAGTATTTCTGTTTTTCGATATTTATTCAAATTTGTCAATTCTTCTTACAATTCGGGCTGGGTCAAAATCCAACACCGTTCCTTAGCCCGTTCTTGTTTTGTTTCGGATTCCGCTCCTGATTCCCTTCCTAATTGGAAGAGGGAATGGTTTTATATCTTTTTGGATGGGGATGACTGGGACAACTATTTTCGGCCCAACTTCTGCAGAGCCGTTGATGGGCCTGTCAGGAGTTTAAAATTGGGCGTGGAAGAAGAGGCCGCCATAACTTTGTTAACATCCGATAATTTGCATCAATGTGCAAATTTGATTTCTGAAGATTCGTTGCAGGCCCATGGGCTAAGCGATTTGGGCCCTGAGGGTAATTCTCACCTCTTGCTTTGTTAACATTTTATGCTAGATATAATTTTCTAACTTTCTTGTAATCATTTTGCAGCCAAAACTGCTTTGGGAGCAATTTTTAGGCAGAGGGAGACTGCTGCCACTGCTAGGGTGGTAACAGAGAACCCTAGGGCCAAAAGGGCCAGGACAGATGAGGCTTCTCCCGCGGTGGAGCGTGTTCCTGCTTTTCTTCAAGAAAAGCCAGTTCCTATTGAGGAAGACCTCACTCCCTTTACAGTGGGATGGGGTTTATGCAATAGGGACACAGCTGTAGGTGATTCTAGGGCTGCAGCTGAGTGGTCCAGGAGCGTGGTTACTCCACGAGATAGGATTCACATTGTGGAGTCCTCTGATGACTTGCAGATTGAGCTTCTCGGGGCTCAAGTTGTTGCTTCGGTAATTTCTTATTCAACTTCTTTAATTTAATTGCGTTTACTTTTCCCTTATTCACTTGTTTCCTTTGCAGATGAACGCCTACCTTCAGGCCGCTGTTCATAACCTGAAGGAGGTGCGTGCTGATAAGACCATTGCTGAGAGGGACAGAGACAGATACTTTGATGCCTCCGAGGCAAACTTTGCTCGTTTTAGGGAGGTGGAGAAAGAGCTGGCTGCTGAGAAGGAGAAGAACAGGAAGCTACAGCTGGAGGTGCAGCAAAACAGGGAACACATCATTGCTGATTACAAGGCTTCTAAGGACTTTCAAGATGTCCTGAATGCCGAGTATGATGCAAACTTTCCTGGCACCTTCAAGGAGTGTTGGGAGGGGATCATCGAGGAGCTGAGTGGGAAGATTGAGGGGGTATCCCTGGAGAAGTTCCCGGTACCTGCTATCCCTGGATTGACAGATACTCTGGAGGTTGCTACAGAGACAGCAGTGGATGGGGACTCTCAACCCACTCAGGATCCACCTTCTTCTCCTGGGGTAGAGACAGCAGACCCTTCTTCTACCCAGGGAGATGTTGTTATTGAGGACTTAGATGCATAGATGGCCCTGCGTGGCTTATTTCTGTTTGTCTTTATTTATTCTGAACTTTTGCCCTTCGGGGCTTATGACTTAACTTATCTATGTAGTAGTTTCTTTTGTTTCCATGTTCTCATTTTTTTTTCTTTTTCTTATAGTTCGTTAAACTTTAGAATTTCTCAAGTACTTGGCCTCCTGGCTGGTACTAAACTCACAAGCTAGTTCAACGTTTGCCTTTCGTGTTTATTTTAACAAAGAGAAATAACTCATAGAGAAAACAGTATAAATTCCATTATGCTGTCAAAAGATATCAATAGAATGGGTTCAACCCTTACATAAATATTCTATCTTCTACTGGAAGCAACATGCTCTAAAATGGTTTCATTCGAACCTTATTCCTAATAAATAGGTAAAAGTCCAAGCCTTTGTCAAAAGGACTTAGACATAATAAACTTTGAGGTTCACAGCATGCCAAGTTCGGGGCACCTCAACCCCGTCCAAGGTTTCTAACTTGTAGGATCCTTGCCCTAACACCTTTCTGACTAGATATGGTCCTTCCCAATTTGGTGCTAACTTTCCTTTCTGGCCAACTCCTGAGGCTTCAATCTTCCTTAAAACCATGTCACCTTGTCGAAAGAATCTTTCTTTAACTCTCTGGTTGTAGTGAAAAGAGGCTCTCTTCTGATATTCAGCATTCTTTGCATTAGCTCCATCTCTAACCTCATCAATTAAGTCAAGGGCAAGTCTCATTCCTTCGTCATTAGTTTCTGGCTCATATGCCTCAACTCGAGGTGATGCTTGCATGATCTCTAAAGGCACAACTGCCTCGGCTCCATAAGCCAGCAAAAATGGGGTTGCTCCAGTCGTTACCTTACAAGTGGTACGATATGCCCAAAGTATGGGCAACAATTCATCTACCCAAGTGTTCCTAGAGCGTTCGACCCTCTTTTTCAGTCCATCAAGGATAATTCGATTAGCTACCTCAGCTTGCCCATTGGCTTGAGGGTGTGCCACCGAGGTAAAACGGAGCTCAATCGCATTCTCTTCACAATACTTCTTGAACTCTTCATTATTGAACTGTGCCCCATTGTCTGTTACAAGGATTCGTGGGATTCCGTATCTGCAAATTATGTTCTCCCAAAAGAACTGGGAAACTTGCTTGGTGGTTATCTTAGCCAGAGGTTTAGCCTCAATCCACTTAGTGAAGTAATCGATGGCCACTATTAGGAATTTCCTTTGCGCAGAAGCCATGGGAAAAGGCCCAAGTATATCCATCCCCCACATTGCAAATGGAATGGGAGAGTTAATTGAAGTTAAGATCTCAGGCGGTTGCCTTACAATTGGGGCATGCTTCTGGCATCTCTCGCATCTCTTGACATAGTTTTGTGCATCAGCCAACATCTCCGGCCAATAGAACCCTAAACGAATTATCTTGTGAGCTAGGGCCCTGCCCCCCAAGTGTTGGCCACAGATCCCTTCATGAACTTCTTCCAATGCTTCTCTTGCCTCTTGAGGCCTTAAACATTTCAAGTATGGGATGACAAACGACCTCTTATACAAAATGCCTTCAATCAAAGTGTATCTCAATGCTCTTACTGAAAGTTTCCGTGCCTCCAAGGCATTGTCTGGGAGCCATCCGGTCTCAAGGTGTGCCTTGATAGGGTCTATCCAAGAGCCTCCTATATCGATTGGTGCCAATAACTAACGGTCGGGGCCTTCAAGACCTGAAAATAGACACTCCCAGCATAATTTTCTATCTCGGAAGAAGCAAATTTAGATAGGGCATCGGCCTTAATGTTTTCCTCTCTTGGAATGTGCTCAACATAGCACTCCTCAAACTGGGACATAACAGCCTTTACTACTCTCAAGTATTTTGCCATAGTCTCATCCTTAGCCTCGAATTCACCATTTACTTGTGATACCACAAGCCTTGAATCTCCACAAACTTTGAGATTTTTGACCCTCATGATTCTGGCCAAGCCCAAACCAGCTATTAATGCCTCATACTCCGCCTCGTTGTTGGTAGTAGGGAAATCCAACTTTAAAGCGTACTCAACTGTGAACCCATCGGGGCTTTGCAAAACCAGACCTGCACCACTAGATTTTGTTTTTGATGCTCCATCAAAATAGAGCACCCAATATTCCTTCAGATCGGGTGTAAGTTCTTCTTCTTTTTCCTTTTGCCCAGGGGTAGTCATTATCTCTTGCCCCCCGACTTCTTGGTTGTTAATAGTGCATTCAACCACGAAGTCAGCTAATGCCTGAGCTTTGATAGCTGTCCGAGGCTTGTATGTGATGTCAAACTCTCCTAACTCAATCGCCCATTTGATTAGCCTTCCACTGGCCTTAGGGCTATGCAATATGTTCCTCAACTGCTGGTTTGTCAGAACTTGAATCTTATGTGCCTGAAAGTAAGGCCGCAGCTTTCTTGAGGCAGTTACTAATGCCAAAGCAAACTTTTCTATGGGTGAGTAATTCAACTCAGCCCCATGCAACACTTTGCTCACGTAGTAGATAGGTTTCTGGACCTTCTCCTCTTCCCGAATAAGGACAGCACTCAGGGCTTGTTCGGATACCGCCAGGTATAAACTAAGAATCTCCCCAGGACTTGGTTTGGTCAACAACGGGGCTTCAACCATGTACTTCTTCAGTTGCTCAAAGGCCTCCTGGCTCTCAGGTGTCCACTCAAAATCTTTCACCTTTTCTAACGCTTGGAAGAAAGGCAAGCATTTGTCTCCAGACTTGGAGATGAATCTTCCTAAAGCTGCAACTCGACCTGTCAACTTCTGCACATCTCTTATAGAGCGTGGTGGCTCCATGTCTAAAATTGCCTTGATCTTGTCAGGATTGGCCTCAATGCCTCTCTTTGAAACCATCAGTTCTAAAAACTTTCCAGATCCAACTCCAAAAGCACACTTGGCGGGATTCAACATCATCTTATGGTGCCTCAGCACTTCAAATGCCTCTCTGAGGTGTTTGATATGATCAGCCTTGAGTAGGCTTTTAACTAACATGTCATCAACATATACCTCCATGGTTTTTCCAATCAGATGGGCGAATATCTTGTTCACCAATCGTTGGTAAGTAGCTCCTGCATTCTTTAGACCAAAAGCCATGACAAGATAACAGAAGACACCAAAGTCAGTTATGGAAGATACCTTAGGTATGTCATCCTTGTGCATTTTAATCTGATTATAGCCGCTGAATCCATCCATGAAGCTTAACATCTCATGTCCAGCTGTGGCATCTATCAACATATCAATCCTTGGGAGGGGAAAACAATCTTTTGGGCATGCATCATTTAGGTCAGTGAAGTCTATACACATCCTCCACTTCCCATTCGCTTTCTTGACCATCACAGGGTTTGCTAACCAGTCGGGAAACTGAATCTCTTCAATAAAACTAGCTTCCAAGAGCTTATCCACTTCTTGCCTAATGGCCTCTTGCCTTTCCGGAGCAAAGTTTCTCTTCTTCTGCTTTATTACCTTCCTTTTGGGATCAACATTTAACTTGTGAGTTATGAGTTGGGGGTCAATCCCCGGCATATCAGCTGCTGTCCAAGCGAACACGTCGCTATTCTTCTGTAAGAATTCTATTAACTGGCCCTTCAGGGGTTCTTTCAGAGATGCTCCAACATAAGTAACTTTTTCAGGATCATTAGGTTCTAGAGGTACGGGAATCAAATCCTCTGCTGGCTTCCCTCTATGCTCTTCATCATCGCGGACATCCATATCTTCAATCGGAAGGACCTGCCCCCCGACTCCATCGGCCCTCAGTGCGGCTACATAGCAACTTCTTGCCATCTTCTGATCACCCTTTTGTTCTCCGACACCATTCCGTGTCGGAAACTTAATTTTCATATGATAGGAAGAGGCCACAGCCTTAAACGCATGAAGTCCAGTCCTTCCAAGGATTGCGTTGTATGTTGATACTGCCTTGATCACCAAGAAATTCAACATCTGAGTCGCCTCTTTAGGCTCCTGCCCAATAGTCACGGGTAGCTGAATAGTCCCTTCAACGTTGGACTCCACTCCGTTAAACCCGTATATAGGCATGTTTGTAGGGGTCAGTTGAGAGTCGTTGTAACCCATCTTTACAAATGCATCATGAAATAAAATATCCACAGAAGCCCCATTGTCTATCAAGACTCGTTTCACTTCTGAGTTTCCAATCACGGGAGTTATGACCAGAGGGTCGTCATGGGGGAATTTCACCCCTTCCAAGTCTGAATCATCGAAACCAATTACCATCTCGGTTTTAGCATGCTTCGGGGCTTCTCCCACAATGTGCATTACTTCTCTAGCATAAGCCTTTCGAGAATTCTTAGTCATGCCAGCTGCTGTCGGACCTCCCCAGATCATGTTGATAACTGCCCTTCGGGGCTGTGGATTGCGATCATGGTTGTCATCCCTCCTGTTATTATCTCTCCTTTCATTGTCCCTTCTCTGGTTCCCACGGTCATCACCTTTGGTGAATTGACTTAGTTTTCCTCTTCGTATCAAGAACTCAATCTCATCCTTGAGTTGCCTACAATCGTCGGTGTCATGTCCCACATCTTTGTGGAACCTGCAGTATTGCTCCTTATTTCGCTTAGCTGGGTCTCCTCTAAGTGGCTTCGGCCATCGGAAGTCCTTTTCCTTTTCAATGTCCAACAGGATCTGGCTTCTTGGAGCATTAAGTCTGGCATACTCGGAAAACCTTGGACCCGAGTTCTTTTTTGGAGCAGATTCAGAGTCTCTGCTAGCTCGGGGATACTTGTCCCTAGCATCGTACTCTTGTTCTTGTTTCCGCTTGTTGTTCCCTCCATTGCCCAATGCGGCTTCTTTCTTGATGCTATCCTCAGCTTTTATATACTTGTCCGCTCTTCGTTGAAGTTCATCCATGCTTTCAGGGGGGTGTTTTGCCAACGACCTCTTGAAAAAGAGATCCGTGGTTCCGTGCTGCAAGGCTACCATGGCCACCTTATTTTCCAGATCAGTGATGTATAGGGTCTCCTTAGTGAACCGCTTGATGTAATCTCTTAAGTTCTCATTCTTTCCCTGTGTTACATACATAAGGGATGCAGAGCTTTTCTCATGAATTCTTCCGCTAATGAATTGACTAACAAAAGCGGTACTCAACTCCTTGAAAGAGCTAATCGAGTTTGGAGGTAAACGACTATACCAACGTTGCGCCATGCCTGACAGGGTTTGGGGGAACGCCCTACACTTAAGGGCATCGTTAGCAGGCTGCAGTAACAATGCGCTTGTAAACGTTCTCACATGAGTTGCGGGATCCCCCGTTCCATCGTAAGCTTTGATTGTGGGCATCTTAAACTTTCGGGAGATATGTGCGTTCATCACCTCCTCCGTGAATGGAGGGGTCGGATCTTCAAGATCTCCTTGTAGCATCAAATCTCTAGGATTATTTTTGGGGAGTTCCACCTTGGTAGTTCCTCTGGTTGGGGCTTCAGCCCTTCGGTGTCTCCTTGAAGACCTCTCCAGATCTATGAAGGGAATCCCTCCTGAAGTCGGAGGAGGTCGAGTCTGATTAGGGTTCTGTCTCTCTAGCTCCCTTGCTTGGTCGTCCTTCAGCTTCTGAATCTCGGCTTCATAAGCCTTAATTTTCTCTGCAATTGTTAAAGGACCATCTCGGTTTGATGGATTCCTCCTCAGAGGTTCCTTACTAGCGCATCGCCTCCTTGGGGATTCGTCTCGATCATCGTCTTCAGATGACGAGTCTCCGGTATAAGGACCAGAGTAATCATAGTATCCTGGTTCAGGAGGGGCCGGGCCTCTAAGATAAGGGGATTGTTGTTGCCCATGGATCAACCGAGCATGACCGCTTGGTCCTGGATCCCTTGGATCTTGGGGGTAATTAGGCAGCCCATACATTGGGTTGGTGTTGACAGGGAGCGAAGAAGTGGAGAGACTGTGAAGCGGCGGGCGGCTACTCAGAGGGAGAGGAGAGACCACCATCTGGAGCGGGTTAGTCTCCTGTCCTAGAGGGACGATTACAGGTTGAGATCTTTCAGCGGGGGGATCCGTCCCTTGTGGTTGAGAGGCCTGACTACGAGGGTTTGTTTCCGTCAATGGGGGTACAGATCCTGGCCCTGTACCAACAGGAGGAGCAGTGATTGGTGGAACGATGGTTCCAGAGGTAGCCTCGGTTGAGACCGGTGTTGTTCTTCGAGTGGTGACCATGGTTGATGTCTTCTTCCCACAGACGGCGCCAAATGTTGTGGAATAAAAACTAGGTTGAAATTATCGCGGCTAGGGTTTGTATATTTAATGCTAGGGTTCGTGAGCTTCATGCTTTAATGGCTGCTTCTGCGTTCGAGACTTAAACGGTCCTCACAGAATGCCTACGTATCTCTGTAAATTAGAGAATCAAGCCAATAAAACGTAGTTCTGAGATGAGGGGTCAGGCCCTTTATATAGGCTGAGAAGCCTTAGAATTATGGTAGGATTTGGAGACTTGGTGGGCAAGTCTTTGAGGAATGTTCTAGATCTATTCCTTGTAGGAATCAGTTTCCATATTGAATTGGATGCCTTATTGGATAAGTCTGAAGGGGATATTATCCTTATCCAACTCTTATTTGCTGAGCTGTTTATTACCCTTAATATTAATTACGAAATTAATACTATAATCTGGGTTTTGGGCTCAGCTGGTGGGCCCCACGTTTGGACTATTCTCGGCCTAGTTAATGCCACATTAAATGTGTCTTTAGGGCTTATTTTCAGCCCATATCACATATATATATTTATTATCAAATCATCTCATAAAAAAAATTTAAGCCTCCAAAATTCATGTTTTAAAAATAATAATTTAAATTAATGAAAAAAATTCAAATAATATTAAAAATAATCCGTGTATCGCACGAGTTTTAACATTAAAAGTTTTGGTTTTCGGTTTGGTTATCCTATTTATTAAAATAAATAATAACATAATATAATTAATGGTAGTAAGTTGATTGGTAGTAAGTTGATTGGCTTTTACACGTTAACTTTTAGTTTAAAATATTACCCTTTATATTATATTATATTATATTATATTATATTATATTATATTATATTATATTATATTATATTATATTATATTATATTATATTATATCTATACTATTTATTTATTTATCTATCTATCTATCTATACTATTACATTAAAGCCGAAACATTGAAAGTTTTGGTTTTCGGTTTGGTTATCCTATTTATTTTGGTTTTCGGTTTGGGTAATTTAATTTTTAATTAATTTTAAACATAAAATAAATAAATTTTAATCCGTTATTGGCCATGGTCCTAAAGACACAATAGTATTTTATATTTACACCAATACTAATACAGCTAAACTTAAAACCTCCGTTGCCTTCACGAACACTGCGCACAGAACTCTATTCTTTTATATTAAAGTCGAAACATTAAAAGTTTTGAAAGTTTTGGTTATATAATTATCTTAATTATTGAAATAAATAATTAAATTACAAAAACAACTCAAAATTGGTTATCCTAATTATTAAAATAAATAATTAAATTACAAAAACAACTCAAAAAGATTATTACTAATGTTAACGTAATTATATTCCGATTAAAATTCCTTCATCCACATTGAACTTCTACTTGGACTCTTTTTTCTGCTCCAACAACTCAATTACCCATTTTTTCTAAAGATTTTACTTCTAATTAAAACACTTTACCATTTAATTTAAAACTAATATTACAATAATTAATATATATCCAAAATATCACACCATATCTTTCCTTAATTATTTTTAGTAGTAATTTTTGTAATTAAAACACGTTACTTTTTAATTTAAAATTAATTTTGCGATCACTAATATACACCCAAAAATATCTCACCATATATTCAAATCATTATTTTTAGTAATAAATAAGTATCGTTAGATCTAATAATAAAATATATTATATGATTAAATTAATTTAATAAAAATTCAAAGTTCGAACCCGTCAAAGACATTTTTAATTTAGAATTTTACAAAATAAATTTTAAACCATGCATATCATTATATAAATTTATTTTATATTAAAATTAAAAAATTTATTAAAAATAAGGATTATATAAAAACATAATTATAATGTTAAATAAATTTTATAACCTATAAAAACACGGGTTATAAGCTAGTTATTTATTTATATTTATATTATATGAGATAACCGATGTGTTGTTATGAATTCCTTAGCTGACAATAACTTCCTCAAAGGCCATTTAACTATATATATAGGCAACTTAGGTAGTTCCCTCTTTTATTTTTCTGGATGTGGGACTTAAAACTTACTCACCTTATATAATAACTGGACCCCCGACAAAGTGCTGAGCTGATGCGGTTTTACCACATCGAAAGTTTTATTAAACCCAATACAGTTTGTATAGATATATACATGGTAATATGCAGGTAATGATCATTCAACAACTTGTCTCAAACGCGCATTGTAACATATTCTCTCTCTCTCTCTCTGATAAAATCAATCTCTCTCTCTCCTCTCTACTTTCTCTCTCTCTCTCCTCTCTCGATGGCGGAAAGATCTCTCCTCCCCACTCTACTTTCTCTCTCGATGGCAGATAGATTAAAAGTAGCTCCTGGATTCCGGTTCTGTCCGACCGATCATGAGCTTATTACTGAGTATTTGAAGCCCAAGGTTCTTGGAGATAATTCGTGCAGTTTTATTAAAACCCTGGAATTGTATGGCCCTAAATCGACCCCATGGCAACTGTTTGATCTGAATGACGATAAATTTTGGACTGATTCTTCTCAAGCTACATTAAAGGAGAAGTATTTGTACGTGTTTACTAAGCTATCTAAGTTACGTTGCTCGGAGAGTAGTAATAAGGGGAGCATTAGAGAGAATACGGATAAAAAGGCTGGCTGTGGAACCTGGAAAGCAAGAACAAAGAGGAAACCGATCAAGGGTCAGAAGGATAATGTTGTCATTGGGGAGCAGCGAATGCTTGTGTTTGTGATTAACAAAGTTGGTGATCAGTTTGATCTTGGGAAGGCAGGGCACTTTAGAATGCATGAATACTCATTATCTGGGATCAATAAGGGGCTTAAATCTGCTGATGGTGATGATATTGTTCTCTGTAAGATCACGTTCAGTGCTTCTAAGGAACCTGTTTTTATATTGGATTCCAAAAGTACTAATCATGGTCCAACAAAAAGAGGTAAGGGTCAAGACAGAAAACAGAACAAGGAGATTCTTGAGAAGAGTGGTAGGGATAACCTTGAGGGAAACATGAATTCAACATCAACAACTGGGGTTGAGATAAATAGCGGTGTTGCTGAAAATATTGAGGGCAGTGAGTGTTTAACTGCAGAAAATTTGTTTGTGATGGATTGTGGTGTTGGTGATTCCATGGATTATCTTGCTGCTGATCAATTTGATGATGGTTCACTAGAGTTAATTGAGTCTGGTTGGGATTCCAGTTTTATGGATGATTTCATGGGCTTGCTGAATTCTGAAGAAGGGGTAGTTGAGGATATCGGCCAACTTGGAAAGAGAAAAATCGAAGAGGAGAGTTTTTTTAGGAGTAAGAAGATGTGTTTTTGATCATTGTTAGCGATAGCTTCGGATGTATGCATTCCAATGATCTGTTATTAACTACGAATCTATTAGTTCTTTTTAGTCGTGTTTGTTCAGTTGATTGGTTTTTCTGCATATGTATAAATTTGTTTGCAAGGCAAAAGAAAAGATGTACAAATATTCTGGAAATATTTTGAATTTTTAACTATATGTATGCTTGCCTGGTATTTGCTGCTGCAAACTTTTGGTATGACTGTTTCTTCTTTTCTTTCTTTTTTTTTTTTTGCTAAATTTTGGGATTAGTGTTTCATAATCTGTGTTAAACACACAAAAAATTAACTACACACATGCTGGTAATAGAAAAGTTAAGTTCTTTATGGTTATATTACCCATCGTAAGCTAATGGAAAAGTGGGGATTTAGTAGAAGTCTCGAGCTCGTATAAAGGATTTAATACTTGCAAAATTGTCTGCAGCACAAACATTAAAGACTGGTTACTTGTTTGTAAGACAAATTCGGAGATTATGGAGTAAGATAGAAACAAAAGTTAAGCTACCTAACTGGTATTGGCGAAGAAACCCCTGGAAGCACAAAATATACCCTATAAGTAGTAGTCTCTGTTTTTCTGTATTGGCCAATGTGGTTAATGTGAATTGTTTGCACATGATGCAGTACAAAGTTGGTTATTGTCATATTGATATCATTGTTATCTTTTTGCGTTTCCCTAAGCTTCTTACTACTGTAGTATACTGACTTAAACTGCATAACAGTGCTTCAGAAAATATTCATGGATTAATTACTACAAAACTATATGTTTGTTTGTTATCTGCTTGTTGGGTTTTGATAGCGCAAACCATAACGGAAGTTAAAGATGTGAATAAGAGAGGGGAGGTCTTCACTTTGCTGCAGGAGAGGGAAATATCGGGAGGTGCATATTTTGGAAGACATAGATGCACGTTGTAATATATTGAATATCATAACATTTTCATATCTCGTAATTATTTGCATTTGTCTCTGCCTTCATTACAAATTCAACTTGTAGTTTAATATTCGAAGCCTTTTTTGGAATCCATTAACTCTTCATTAGTGATATCTAGGAAGGAGGAAGTTTTCCGGCCAAGAAGGAAGAAAACATAACAAGAGCGAGAATGTCCAGATCCCCATATGGTCACGAATGTCAAATTTTCATACTCAACTGCATATCCTCCCACCTTAAACAAATTCATTAAAGAAATTTAATAATTCGTGACTGTAGATGAAAGTGAGACTTTGTTAAAAAACTAAGACTTATGTTAGTGGTGGTCTTGAAACTTGATTTAAGTGAGACCACAAGCCACAATGTGTTGGTGTGGATTCCTGTGTGTTCCTCTACTTGAGAAGATCTCAGTTCATATTTTACGTTCACCACCAATGTTATGCTGCTCTTTCTCCATTACAATTATTATATGTGCAATTAGATAATAGATGGAGTATGGACCGTACCTGGTCGGCTTGAGTGTACCAGGGGTACCATTTTGTTTTGACTGATGTTTGAAGATAGTCTATGGCATATCTTGTAGTTGTCACTGGCACTATACCATCCGTATCTCCGCTGCAAATTAAATTTTTAGTTTCTATATTGAAAGTGGTACTTGGTCATGTTGTAAACAGGATTAAGCCACTAAGACTTATAATTTATGATTTGGTTAATAAGAAAAAATATTGTTACCTAGATAGCGAAACACTGATGCCGCTGTTCTTGACCTTCTTGATTACAGGTAACACTGTTTGTGGGGAGTCTGCCCAATCAATATAGCTACAGTTGACAAGACTACCAACTGTAAGTCAATGATTAATTGATATGCACATTTTGTGTTTTTTTGTGCATATAATACAAAGCAAGAATATGCTTCACTTTAATTAAAAGGGCACCTGCAAAATGACCATGACTCTGGAGGAACAGTGACATGAAGTGATGTGTATTCAGGTATTCAGGTAAGTGTTGATATAATCCTCCGTGCATGGATCAAATCCTGATGTCTGTGTCAGGTAAAAGTAAAACAAGAACATAGTGAAAAAAACAGACATGTCGTTAAGGAAAATACTAGTACTGTATAAAGTTTGTGAGAAAGAACATACTGAGTGTGAACTATCTGGAATAGTACACCAGGGAGCATATATATCGTAAGGATAGATGGCTCCAGTTGTCGCATTCTCAACATAGGTTTCAGATGCTTCTGAAACATTTGCATTTGCTGAAAAGTTGCAATTTAGGGTAATGCCCTCATGAACTTCGTCAGATAGTAGAGCATGTGACCAAAAATAATCATATGATCCTCTATTTTGAGTTTCCTCGTCTTATAGGCGTTGCCAATCTGAAAATCATTTACTTCAATTATATAACTTCTCTTGATTCATGTTTTTATGTGGGTAAGCGTGTAACTGCATAATTTCTTCAAGAAAAATTGCTTAGTAGAAACATACTGCAATTCCTTTTAGGTTAATGACAGTTTGATTGGTGATCTTGTTTCGTGTAGAATTAATTTAGCTAATTGAGGAATGTAGTGTCCTGCATAGCTCTCTCCAGCAAAGAAGAAATCTCGGGTTCGGTATTCGGGAAACCGTTCTAGCCAGTTTATTAGAAATGTATAAGTATCTGCTGCAGTCTTTCTATCCCCGGTTACATAATCTGATGTTGTGTTCGAGTATGAAAATCCAACACCAGCTGGGGATTCCAAGAATAACATATTTTCCACTGCATTGCAAACAAGTAATTTGCAGAACTGACTAATGGACTGCTTATTTATAATTTTTCAGGAAAAACAACCTACTTACCATTGTTCCAAGCATACTTGTTTTGGGATAAGGTTTTGCCATCATTATTGACTCTAAATGGTCCAAGTTCCATCATGGCGCCAGTTCCAAACAAAGAACAGCCAAGTCCTGTGTTCAAATACTATTGCTCTCAATGTATATAAATTTGGATTTAAAAAGTCATGTCAAAGTAAAAAGAACTACATATTTGTCATATAGAAATTCAAATTCCATTTTCAAGAGCTTTTAGTTTGATCTTTTCTACTGTTTATGCAGTATGGCATACCTCTAAAATTTAGTACAGCTCGGTGGAATTCCACATTTACCTCCATTTAGCCAAAGAACTAAAGGCTGGCTAGAAGAATTTTCAGACTGTGCAAAATAGTAGAAAAGTGCTCTTCCAGCAACCAGATCAACTGTCACATAGCCGGAGTATTGTTCAAAAGTTGCTCCATCAGGTTGCCCCCGACAAGGATTTTATCTTATCAGCTTCCTTCAATCCATCTTGAGGTCCAATATACCCAGGTGAATGCTCAACTTTTAGAACCTCTTCCTGAATTGTGTATGATCTTTGGACTTCTGAGCCTTGATATGTTTTGCAAGAGGGTTATGTCCCCTTCCACCATAACATTGTACAGAAACCACAAGGCATAACAAAGAAAGTGATAAAAGGGCTCTGATCTTTGTCATGCATATTATTATTATTAACTATGCAAAAATTGCCTAGCGTTGATGCTGTATATATGCTAATACTACTATCCTTCTCATACACATGTGATTCTTGTTCAAGCCAAACGTGGTCAGTACTTAAATAAACTATATAAGTAAAGATGTTTTTTTAGTAGTGAAGTATTAAATTGGATTAAATAACTCTTAGTAGGGCTTCAGTAATTATTGTTTGCAAGAAATTATTGAAATCTGAGGATAGTGTTACAAATTATTAGTTTAGAAGGTGCTATGTGATCTGCATATCAGATATATTATAGTTTACTTTAGAAAGAAGTTTGGCCAACATGTTCTTCTAAATAATGGTAGTGCCCCAGTTTTGGAAGGCTAGATATCGGTCCATGAGTTCTTGAATTCCAACATTATGTATGAGAGATGGCTCAATGATATAATGGTCTGTGGCTGGATGGTTTGTAGGAAATATGGAAAAATTTGTTAGTGTGGTTGCTTTTGTAAAGACATATGTGGTTGGTTTGTACAGATGACAGACTATGTGATTTGAACCCAATATGTTTCATCATTAATCGATTCCTATGTGACTAATGTTTAGCCCTCACGAGTCACGTTGCAAAATTAATAAAATCCCAAAGTGAAATGATTCAATATATGGATAGCATGTTTGTTACAGTACATTGAATAATCAGATTTAGAAATAGCAATGGTAATCACTGATCATGTTTATGGGTTGAGATATTATTTTGCAAATGCATCTCAACAATTTATTACAAACTTTTAGTTAAATTTACGAAGCCTCCTTTTCTGGACTATATAGAATCTGGTTTAGTTCTCGTTGGAAGGAGGAAGCTCTCCGGCCAAAAAGGAAGAGAACAAAGCAAGCGCACGAGAAGGCTGATAACTCGGAACAAAATGTCCAGATCCCCTTACTGTCACGAATGTCAAATTTTCATATCCAACCGCGTACCCTCCCACCTAAAACAGGAATTTCATTCCGGAATATAATAATTAGTAATTAACAGCTTAGAAAAGTTCTGTTTTTTTGTCAAAAGTTTAGAAAATATTTGAGTGTGTGTTTTTGTAGTATTTGTACCTCAGCTTGAGTGTACCAGGGGTAATATGGTGTTTTAACCGATGTTAGAAGGTAGTCTATGGCATATCGTGTTGTTGTGACTGGCACTACACCATCCGTGTCTCCGCTGTAGAGCCAAACACTGATGCCACTGCTCATGAGTTCCTTAATAACAGGCAAGACTGTTGCTGGGGAGTCCGTCCAATCACCATTAATAGCATAACTATAACAAGGTCAGACAAATTATCTACCATTGAATACCATTAACCAAATATGTCTGTCATGAAATATTAAAATAAGGCGTCTTATTAGTTCATTCATCTCCAGTAATAGAAATTGTACAATTTTCTTTGCTCATGCATTGCAAGATTGTTGACAGAAATTTTTATACTGTCTTAACTATGTGTGTCTTTACTATACACTGTTGGATAATCTCATAATTTATTTAGTTATTTATGTTTGATATTTGCCTTGACAGTGATTAGTTCGTTATGCATTTGTTAGGAGAATTATTAGGAAATAAAGATTGGATATCAATCATGTAGGGAGTGATTTGCATTAGGTTGTTATGATCCTAGTTTCTAGGAAAGTTTGTTCTTTCTTTTCTTTATATATGTACTCGTTCTTGATCAAATAATATCACAGTTCTTGGCATTCTATATTTCCAAATATTCTGCTATCATATGCTAATATTGTGGTATCAGAGTTAGGATGTCAACCGTGGATGCAAACAAGATGAAAAGTGGTTCTTTTGGCTTGACGTATCCGACACTGTCCAGAGAAAACTACACAGCTTGGGCACTAAAAATGAAGGTGTATATGCAGGCCCAGGGAGTCTGGAATGCAGTTCAGTCAACAGACCCAAAGGTAGTAGTTGAAGAGAAGACGGACAAAATTGCAATGGCCATGTTGTATCAGGGAATACCAGAAGAAGTCCTATTGTCAGTCGCGGATAAGAAAACGGCAAAGGAAACATGGGAGGCGATACAGACACTATGCCAGGGAGCAGAGAGAGTGAAAAAGGCAAGGGTTCAAACCCTCAAGGCAGAGTTTGAATCCCTCAGTATGAAGGAGACAGATGGGCTTGATGACTTTTATATGAAACTCAATGGACTCGTAACGAACATACGGGCGTTGGGAGAAGAAATGAAGGAATCATATGTGGTGAAACGGTTGTTGAGGGCAGTTCCACACAGGTTCCTACAAATCACATCCACGATTGAACAATTTGGTGACTTAGAGACCATGACCGTGGAAGAAGCCATGGGTTCTTTGAAGGCACACGAAGAAAGAGTAAAGGGCAAGACAGAGACAGGCGAAACAAGGCTCATGCTTACAGAAGAAGAATGGAGGAAAAGGGATAGTGAAGAAGGAAAGCTATTATTTACGCGAGAAGAATGGCTTAAACGCAGTGGTAAGGGAGGAACAGAAGGACAGAGCTCAGGTTTTAAGGCTCGAGGAGGGCAGGACAAAAGCAAGATTATGTGTTATAATTGCAACCTCCATGGACACTTTGCAAGAGACTGTAGAAAACCAAGACGCTATAGTGAGCAGAGACAGGAAGCAAACCTAACGAGAATGGATGATGATGAACCAGCATTATTGCTGGCTGTACACACCAAGAAAGAAGAACGGCTGTTGATTCTTGATGAAGGGAAGGTAAGACCTATACTGAAGAAAGAACCGAATGGAAACCAAGGAGAATCAAATTTATGGTATCTCGATAATGGAGCCAGCAATCATATGTCTGGAGAAAAATCAAAGTTCACTACGTTAAATGAAGAGGTGTCTGGACAGGTCAAGTTTGGGGATGGATCATCTGTAGAGATAAAAGGAAAGGGTTCGATTGTTTTTAACTGCAAGAATGGTGAGGAACGAACTCTCAGTGATGTCTATTTTATACCGAGCCTCCGTAGTAACATCATTAGCCTGGGCCAATTAACTGAAGAAGGAAATCAAGTCACAATCAAGGGTGATTACATGTGGGTTCATGAAAGAGGGGGAAAACTTCTTATGAAAGTCAAGAGGTCTGCGAATAGATTGTACAAGCTGATCATTGAATCTGCAAAGCCAAGGTGTCTATTGTCGAAGGCAGAAGAAGATTCAAGGCTATGGCACGCCCGGTTGGGACACGTGAACTATCAAGCTATGTTGTTAATGTTCAAGGAGAATATGGTGAAGGGTTTTCCTAAGATTATTCAACCAAAGAATGTGTGTGTGGGATGTCTGCAGTCAAAGCAAACTAGGAAACATATGCCAACAAAAGCGAATTTCTGTGCAACAAAGGTGTTAGAACTTGTTCATGGCGACTTGTGTGGGCCAATTACTCCTGCAACAGCAGCTGGTAACCGGTATGTTTTCTTGTTAGTTGATAATTATAGTCGTGCTATGTGGATTTATTTTCTTAAGAGTAAAAACGAGGCTTTTGATGCCTTCAAAAAGTTTAAGGCTCTAGTTGAGACAGGGGAACGGAGAATTGAAACTTTTAGGACGGATAGTGAAACCCGAATGATTTTGATGATCACTCTAGTCAGCAAGCTCGTTGGATTAATTACAATCTTTATAGCTAGCTGTATACACATGTGGTATAACTTTGTTTTGCAGGATTACATTTATAGGCTGAACAAATATCTTGTCAGCAAGCTAACCATATAAACAGAGTGAGATAGCAAGCTAAGACTACTCAAACAGGAGGTTACAGCAAGCTCACAGACAACGTTCAGACATATATGTTGAAGATTCCAACGTTCTTAAATCATGGAATTATTATAAGAAAAGTGTATAGCAGCTATCTAATGTATATATATGTTGTATTATATATATTAGAGCTCCAACCCACTTCAAGGAATCTTACAAAATTATAAGGAGCCTTTACTTTCTAAAAAGTATTTTTAAAAAACAACCCACTTGTCTCATTTTTCAAACATGTCCTTGAAAAGCATTCTTTTATGAATATTCAATATACACTCCAGCTCCTCCAACTCCTCCAGCTCCTCCAGCTCCTCTTTAATGTTTTATAAACGTTAGTTATCAATTAATTTCAAAGAGGTAATAATTACTTAGGAGCTTGCTGATTGAGCTTACTATAAATATTCCTACTTGTGTGACTACTTCTTCAACAAACTGAATACTCTCAACATCACACAAAAACAACTCAGAACCTTCATTCAAATCCTTTCATACGAGCTCTAGTATTATATGCAATATATATATATTCAAGAGAGTTCTTAGCTTGAGTTGTAAACATTCTTCATTTGTATTGTTCAAGGTGTAATTGGTGTTGCTGGATAAGTAAGCTTGGAAACAAGGGTTCGGGAACTAGATTGCTAGAGAAGATTGTACTCAGGGGTAGTATTGTTCTTAGAGAGCAGTTAGTTCAAGGGAACAGGGGTTTCAGCAAGCTAGTATCAGCAACAGGGAGTTAAAGGGAGATATATTATCTAATCTTGTAATCGGAATTTATAGTGATTAATAATATATTCTCTTACCAGGTTGGTAAGGGACTAGGACGTAGACCATAGAGAATTAGGGGTCGAACCTAGCTAAAATTCTTGGTGTTCTTGTTCTTATTTTTCTGCACTGCATTATTCGTCTTAGCTAGCTGACAGACTATTTTTATTGCAATCAGTAAGCTGCCAGACAACATTCTAGACTATCTTTGCTTGATATAGTCGAACAACTTGGTAATAAATAAAAATTGGATATAGTTAGTCAAATACACCTATTCACCCCCCCTCTAGGTGTGATTTTCATTTGGTATCAGAGCTTGGTATACTAATATTTCTGTAACAGGAAGAGTATCGATCAAATGGCTGACAAATATCCAGAAGGAACTTCGGATCACCGAGCACCTCTATTGCTTGGTACTGAAAATTATAACTGGTGGAAGAATAGAATGGAGATATATCTATCCAGAGAACCACTTATGCTAAGGGTCGTTCAGAAGGGGCCATTCGAATTCTTTGACGCCAAGGCAAATCTGAAAGATGTTGATGAGCTTACTGATGCGGAGCTTATCAAATATAGCTACAATGGAAAGGCCAGAAACTCTCTCATGAATGGCTTATGTTCAACTGAATGTGATAAAATTTCCTCATGCAAAACCGCGAAAGAAATTTGGGATACTTTAGAGTTATGCCATGAAGGTTCCAAAGGACTAAAGAAGGTAAAACTAAGCAAGCTAATGAATGAGTTTGGAAACTTCAAACTCAAGGAAGGCGAAACTATTAGGGAGAGTCAAGCAAGGTTCCAGACAAACATGAATGCACTAAAGCAACTCGGAAAGAATATTCCTCAAGAAGAGATCAATATGAAGATTTTGAGTGCGGTGCCATTTATCTTTGAACCTAAGGTGACGGTCTTGGAATCATCACCAATAATTGATACTATGGATCAATTATCTGTGTTTGCTGAATTGGAGCAGTTTGAAAACAAAATTCTGGAAAGTAAGAAAAGCTCTACTCATGCATCAAATTCTCAAATGAGGAATTTGGCACTTCATGCTGATTCTGTCAGCAAGCTAGAATCAGATGATGAATCTGATGAAGAGCTTGCTCTCATAACAAGGAAGATAAAAAAGATGATGGAACTCAGGAACAAAATGAAAAGGGAAAAGAAGTTCTCCAACAATAAAAGGCTCTCCAGAGAAAGCAATGATCAAACATGTTTTGAGTGTGGCAAGACGGGTCACTTCAAAAGAAATTTCTACAAGCTGAAAAATAAGCCTAATCAGCAAGCTGCCTCAAGAGATAAAATGAAATCTAAAGCATTTTTATCATGGAGTGATGATGAGGAATCGGCTTCTGATGATGATTCTAATGATGAAATGATTAATCTAGCACTTGTTGGAATGGATGAAGAAGATATCTCTCAAAAGAATACGGAGGAAGATCTTATTGAAAGTGATGCCTCGAATTCGGAAGATAATAGTAGTGAGGTAAATTCATTCAACTATGACTTATCTACTGATGATTTTGTATTGGAAAAACTAACCATGCAGGAACATAGTAGTATGTCAATGGAAGAAGTTTTAGCACTAAAGGTTGCAAACAGCAAGCTAAAAGAGAAGAATGCTAATCTTAAGAAGGTTATTTCTGATCTTATGACTGAAAACGCTCTGGAAAATACACATGATGAGGTCATTGAGCTCAAGGCCAAGGTTACTCAATTGGAAGGATTGAATAAAGTCATAATCAAAAGAAATGATGTTTTGCAAAAAGAAGTCAGCAAGCTGATAGCAGAAGTTGAAATCAAATATGCATGTGTTGAGAAATTTAAACTTGAGGAATCAAGTTCAAAAGAAGAAAGTCAGAAAATTGAAAGAATAAAGGAACTAGAACAGGAAGTGGTAAATCTTCAAAGAGGAATGGGAAAGTTTGTTCAAGGAGAGGAAGTACTCAAATCTATGATGAAGCAAGCTAAGGTTCCATTGAAAAATGAAGGACTTGGAGGAGCCTCAACAACTCTCAAATATAATGGAAAGAGTGGAATTCCATACGACTATGCCATGCCTTGGAAAATCTGTCAGAAATGTCAAAAGAAAGGTCATTTAGCCAAACATTGCAATGTTCAAGTTGAGCCAGCTTACTGGAATAAACAGAAGATCTATAACAAGCAAGCTAACAGAACCAAGAGAAGCATAAATCGCTCCCCAAGAATGATCCAAAAATGGATCAAGAAGTCCGATTTAAATGTTATTTATGTTCTATCTACTAACCAGTTTGGACCCAAACAACTTTGGGTACCAAAACGTTGAGATGTGTTTTATGTGTTTTGTAGGTATGTCTAGTAGCAAAAATGAAATCAAAGGAATGGATTTTGGATAGCGGATGTACTAGACATATGTGCGGAGATGAGTCTCAATTTCTCAATCTCAAAAAGAAAAAGTGTGGAAGAGTCACAATTGGTGATAACAAAACTCTCCAAATTTGTGGTAAAGATTTTGAGATGCAGGAATCAGCTTGCTGTCTAGCTGCAATTGATACATCTCCTGAACTTTGGCATAGAAGACTCGGACATGCTCATATGGATTTACTCAGCAAGCTGTCTGCAAAGAAGCTAGTTAGAGGATTACCAAAATTGAAGTATGTCAAGATGGAAACTTGTGCATCATGTCAATTAGGCAAGCAAATCAGGACTCCACATAAATCAAAGAATATGGTATCAACTTCTAAACCCTTGGAACTTCTACATTTAGACCTATTTGGTCCGGAAGCGTATAAAAGCATTGGAGGTAAACAATATTGTTTTGTTATTGTGGATGATTATTCTAGATATACTGGGGTATTGTTTTTGCGTACTAAAGATTGTGCTTTCAGTGAATTTGAAAAGTTAATTAAGTTACTTGAGAACAAGCTTGAGACAAGACTTGTAAGTATAAGAAGTGATCGAGGTGGTGAATTTCAAAAGGACTTTGTTACTTACTGTGAAGAAAGAGGAATATCCCATGAATTCTCTTCCCCAAGAACTCCACAGAAAAATGGAGTAGTAGAGAGAAAGAACAGATCATTACAAGAAACAGCAAGGACATTGCTGCAAGAGAGCAAGCTGCCAAGAAATTTCTGGGCAGAAGCTGTCAACACAGCAAGCTATGTGCTTAATCGAGTACTAATCAGACCTATCCTAAATAAAACTCTTTATGAACTATTGAAGAAAAGGAAGCCAAATATTTCTTACTTCAAGGTCTTTGGATCAAGGTGCTTTGTACTCAAATCTATTGATCGTGATGGTAAATTCGATGCTAAATCATATGAAGCAATTTTCTTGGGTTATTCTTCAACAAGTAGAACTTATAGAGTATATAATCTTTCTAAACATACTATTGAAGAATCTATAGATGTTTCATTTCAAGAAACTAATGTTGATCTGTCAAGAGATGAGGAAGATGATGCAGGCACAGGTGATGCAAGCAAGCTGACAACGAAAAATACATTGTCTCAGCAAGCTGACAGTCAAGTTGAGACAAATCCAGTAGCAAATCAGCAAACTGATACATCTACACCAGTTGATGAATCATCTGAAAAGTTGGCGAAACTTACCTTGGAAGGTTCTAGAAATCAAAGATCTTCAGAAAAGATGCCTATCTATGAAGGTGTAGAAGCTTCACCTCCAAACAAGAAAATTAGAATAACCGAAGAGGTCATAGTTCCACATTCTCTACCAAAAGCAACAAGGACAACTAAGAATCACCCTCAAGAGCTAATTATTGGAGACAAATCAGAAGGAATGATGACAAGAAGAGGTCTAGTCAATTTTTGTGCATTTTCCGCATTTCTAGCTCAAGAAGAACCAAAAAATATCAAAGAAGCATTACAAGATGAAAGTTGGATCATGGCTATGCAAGAGGAACTCAACCAATTCGAACGATGTGATGTTTGGGAACTTGTAGAACCACCAAAGGATGCTTCAATCATTGGAACAAAATGGGTTTTCAAAAATAAAGTTGATGAATCCGGTACAATCACTCGAAACAAAGCAAGACTTGTGGCACAAGGTTATAATCAACAAGAGGGTATCGACTTCGATCAAACATTTGCACCAGTGGCAAGGCTAGAATCAATAAGAATGCTTCTCTCATTTGCATGTTACAAGAAATTCAAACTACATCAAATGGATGTGAAGAGCGCGTTCCTTAATGGCTACATAAAAGAAGAAGTTTATGTAAAGCAACCTCCTGGATTTGAAGATGCAAAATTTCCTAACCATGTATACAAGCTTAAAAAGGCACTATATGGATTACGGCAAGCTCCAAGATCATGGTACGAAAGGTTAAGTAAGTTTTTAATCAAGAATGGATTCACTAGAGGTAAAATCGATCCCACATTATTTACTAAGCATGATAATACAGATATTTTAGTTGTTCAAATATATGTGGATGATATTATTTTTGGATCTACTAATGATTCTTTGTGTAAAAGGTTCTCTAAGTGTATGCATAGTGAATTCGATATGAGCATGATGGGAGAACTCAATTATTTCTTGGGTCTCCAAATCAAGCAAACAAGAGAGGGAATATATGTACATCAATCCAAATATGTCAAAAATCTGCTGAAGAAATTTGGATATGAAAACATCAAGTCAAAATCAACTCCTATGAGTCCTGTCAACAAGCTGACAGCAGATGAAAATGGTAAAAATGTTGATATTCGAAAATATAGAGGTATGATTGGTAGTTTATTATATTTAACAGCTTCAAGACCGGATATTATGTATAGTGTATGTGTTTGTGCAAGATTTCAGGCGAATCCAAAAGAGTCTCACTTACAAGCCGCTAAAAGAATTTTTAAATATTTAAATGGCACGATTACACTTGGTTTATTTTTTCCCATCACAAAAACATTTGATCTTGTTGGGTATAGCGATGCAGATTATGCAGGTAGTCAAACTGATCGGAAAAGTACTAGTGGTGTTGGTGCATTTTTGGGACATAGTTTAGTTTCGTGGCAAAGTAAGAAACAAACATCGGTTGCATTATCTACGGCCGAAGGAGAATACATAGCCGCGGGAAGTTGCTGCTCTCAAATATTATGGATGATTCAAACACTTCGGGATTTTGGGATTAAAAGCGAAAAAGTTCCAATTTATTGTGATAATACTAGCGCCATCAACATATCTAAAAATCCGGTGAATCACTCAAGAACAAAGCATATTGATGTCCGACATCACTTCTTGAGAGACAATGTCACCAAAGGCAAAATAGAGCTGATATTTGTTCCAACTGAATATCAGTTAGCTGATATCTTCACTAAACCTTTAGCCGAAGAAAGATTTTCTGTTATTAGAAGGGAAATTGGAATGTGCAACGTCCAGTTAGCAAGCTGAGATCAACAAAAAAAGGTGCTGATAGCAAGCTGACATCAACAAAACGGGTACTATCAGCTTACTACTATATGTCCTTATTATTAATATATTTGTTTGCATCAAACTTGATAATGTGCTCAATAACTCTATTTATCTGATTTAATTGATTTAGTACAATCACTACATCTTTTATGGGACTTATCTTGAATTGATATATGCTTAATTGATTCATGATTATTTTCTTTCAATTATGAGATTTTCAACGTGATTTTCACTTCTTAATTGATTCATGAATATTTTTTAAGATTTTCAATATGATTTAAATTATCCTAATTATATGTATTTTGTACGATTTATTTGTCCAACGTTATTTTCCCCTTAAAAAATTAAAACATAAGAGATATAGGGTTCACCTCCTGACTCCTCAGTATTCTTAATCGCCCCCAATTCCCATCTAGGGTTTCACCGCCTACTCTTTTCTTTTCTCTCCACATCGCCTATCATACCTACTCTTAAAAATGAAGAGAAAAACTAGGGCTTCGGGGTCTGCGACAACCACACCAAAGAAGGCCGCAACTAAGAAACAGGTGCTTGATGTTGTTGATGATATTATTCCGGCAGATACAGAGAACATCGAAAGTGGAGATGAACAATCAGGGGTAAACCGATCTGATGCTGCTTTAATTGGGTCTGAATTGAAGAAGGTTAAAAAGGGGTTTAAGGTTCTTGAAGAGTTTGAAGCAAGATACACTAAGAAGGACATTGGCAATCGGAAAATCATCTCTGGTAAACCCATTTCTGGTACTATATTTAAAAAATGTGGAATAGTTAAATTATTCTCTAACTTAGGGTTTGAATCCTTCATTGCTGATTTACCTAAAGATTTTTACCCTGATTATGTTACTGAGTTTTATGCAAATTTGCATGTGGATGATCTTAATCAGTATGTATCATATGTTCGAGACAAGAAAATCACCCTTACACCCGTAGTTCTTAATGTTATACTTCGTCTCAACCCTATTTCGAATGTCTCAATCTATAAAAATAAGGGTCCTAAGGATTTGGATGATTTTACTTCTCTTGATCAACTACGTGTTATTCGTGATATGCCTGGTTTGCTTCAATTCGCTAATCCCACAACTACTTCTGTTACTCCACTGGCTCATCTTTTGTTTAAAGTTTGTTTATCCAATATTTGTCCTCGAATGGGTAGTCGATCTAATTTTGGAGGTCAAGAGATAACAGTAGTTGCTATGCTAATGACTGGTAAAGGGTTTGATTTGTCTGAGCTTATTCTTAAAAACATGATGGAAGTGTATGAAGGGCAAGCCACTGCTGGTCTCCCTTATGGATGCTTACTAACTCGGATATTTAAATGGTATGGTGTTGAGCTTCTTGAAGAAGATAAATCTGTAGTTAAAGAATTTTTGGACAAAAAATGCTTATCAGCTTCTTGCATTGAAATGAAACCTGATGGATCATTGATTCAACTCGAACCACTTCCTCCTCCACCATTGCCAATTGGTACTGTACCATTGTCTGCTGCTCCAAACTCTGAATGGGGATTCTTTGCTCAGGAAACTCGAGAGAGTTTGCGTACTCTTGAAAAGAAGATTGATAACTTGACTGATGAATTAAAATTTTTCCGTGACTTGATGCTTGGATCTCGTAAAGCTGAACCCTCCACTACTGCTACTCTCCAAAACCTGACTACAGATACTAAAGGTGCTCCAACTGTTTCTCTTCCAACTGCAACACAAGGTCTCGATGCCGAAACAAAATCTGGTGATGTTCATGTTGACGAGAATAAAGAGGAGGATGATGATAATGAATCTACCTAATTTCTCTCTTTTTAATGATTAAGGGGGAGTAAATTTGGATAGTTAAAATTTCTATGGCTCTTGTGTTATGAACTTATGTGTTATGACTTATTATTATGTTTTCCTATGTTGCTGAATCTTATTTGTTATGTTTTGCTTTCCAGAACTGGTTTGTAACTTAAATATTCTGATGACTTGGTTATTGTATGCCCTGAGACCTAGTATGATTTATTATGCTTGGATGTTTTGAAAATATCATTCTTGGTTAATTTAGTTTTTCACCTTATTGGCTTATTAGTATACTATATTGATCATGGTCTCATCAGATGCTTAAGTGCATAGAGTGCAGGAATATTATGCAGTATTTACAGGGATGCAAGGATTTAGGGGGAGTATTTTAACTCTCCTAAATTATTGCTATATTGATCATGGTCTCATCAGATGCTTAAGTGCATGGAGTGCAGGAATATTATGCAGTATTTACAGGGATGCAAGGATTTAGGGGGAGTATTTTAACACTCCTAAATTATTGAGTAATCATCAAAAAAGGGGGAGAATGAAACCCGAATGATTTTGATGATCACTCTAGTCAGCAAGCTCGTTGGATTAATTACAATCTTTATAGCTAGCTGTATACACATGTGGTATAACTTTGTTTTGCAGGATTACATTTATAGGCTGAACAAATATCTTGTCAGCAAGCTAACCATATAAACAGAGTGAGATAGCAAGCTAAGACTACTCAAACAGGAGGTTACCGCAAGCTCACAGACAACGTTCAGACATATATGTTGAAGATTCCAACGTTCTTAAATCATGGAATTATTATAAGAAAAGTGTATAGCAGCTATCTAATGTATATATATGTTGTATTATATATATTAGAGCTCCAACCCACTTCAAGGAATCTTACAAAATTATAAGGAGCCTTTACTTTCTAAAAAGTATTTTTAAAAAACAACCCACTTGTCTCCTTTTTCAAACATGTCCTTGAAAAGCATTCTTTTATGAATATTCAATATACACTCCAGCTCCTCCAGCTCCTCCAGCTCCTCCAGCTCCTCTTTAATGTTTTATAAACGTTAGTTATCAATTAATTTCAAAGAGGTAATAATTACTTAGGAGCTTGCTGATTGAGCTTACTATAAATATTCCTACTTGTGTGACTACTTCTTCAACAAACTGAATACTCTCAACATCACACAAAAACAACTCAGAACCTTCATTCAAATCCTTTCATATGAGCTCTAGTATTATATGCAATATATATATATATATTCAAGAGAGTTCTTAGCTTGAGTTGTAAACATTCTTCATTTGTATTGTTCAAGGTGTAATTGGTGTTGCTGGATAAGTAAGCTTGGAAACAAGGGTTCGGGAACTAGATTGCTAGAGAAGATTGTACTCAGGGGTAGTATTGTTCTTAGAGAGCAGTTAGTTCAAGGGAACAGGGGTTTCAGCAAGCTAGTATCAGCAACAGGGAGTTAAAGGGAGATATATTATCTAATCTTGTAATCGGAATTTATAGTGATTAATAATATATTCTCTTACCAGGTTGGTAAGGGACTAGGACGTAGACCATAGAGAATTAGGGGTCGAACCTAGCTAAAATTCTTGGTGTTCTTGTTCTTATTTTTCTGCACTGCATTATTCGTCTTAGCTAGCTGACACACTATTTTTATTGCAATCAGTAAGCTGCCAGACAGCATTCTAGACTATCTTTGCTTGATATAGTCGAACAACTTGGTAATAAATAAAAATTGGATATAGTTAGTCAAATACACCTATTCACCCCCCCTCTAGGTGTGATTTTCATATAGGGGAGGTGAATTTACTTCACATGAATTCAAATTGTTTTGTGAAGAGAACGGAATAAAACGACATTATACTGCACCCTATAAGCCTCAGCAAAATGGCGTGGTGGAACGCCGTAACAGAACAGTCATGGAGATGGCCCGTAGTCTTCTAAAAGAAATGAACTTGCCAACAAAGTTTTGGGGGGAGGCTGTGAGGCATGCAGTGTATGTATTAAATCGTTTACCCACTAGAGCATTGACAGGGGTCACTCCTTATGAAGCATGGACAGAACGAAAGCCAGATATCTCGCATCTTCGTGTTTTTGGTTGTGTTGGTCATATGAAAGTTCCCAGTCAACTCACGTCTAAGCTAGATGATCGCAGTATTTGTGTCATTAACCTTGGGAAGGAACCTGGTAGCAAGGCTTACAGGTTATATAACCCTAAGGAGGAATGAATACATGTAAGTAAAGATGTTATGTTCGAAGAGAAAAAGGCATGGCCCTGGGAGGAGACAGAATCTGGCAACAGTGAAAAAATAAATACTTTCACGGTAGAGGATGTTCAACTAGAGGAGGTTACAAATGAAGGGGGAAATCATGAAACAGATGATGACAGTATCACTCAGTCAGAGAGCCCTGATAGTCCTGGTTCAATCTTACAGTCCAGAGTTAGCAGTCCTGGTTCAAATTCACAGTCAAGTGTGGGTTCGCAGTCTTCACAGTCGAGTGTGAGATCACAGTCTCCAGAGAATTCTAGTTCGCAGTCCACATTACAAGAGTTGAGATATGAGAATTACGATGACAGTGCTACTCCTAAGAAAAGTAGACGACTATCGGACATATACAATAATATAGATGAGGTGATATTGGATGAAGAGCTATATCTGATGGGAGTAGAGGAGCCTGCAAACTACAAGGAGGCAGTAAAGGATCAAAATTGGCGTCGAGCCATGGATGCAGAGATTGAATCCATCGAGAAGAATGGTACTTGGTCACTTGTTGAATTACCATCTGAACATAAAGAAATTGGTTTGAAATGGATATTCAAATTGAAGAAGGATGCTACTGGAAAGGTAACAAAGTATAAGGCTCGTCTCGTGGCAAAGGGATATGCTCAAGAACACGGCATCGATTTTGAAGAAGTTTATGCCCCAGTGACACGTCTTGAGACTGTTCGGTTGTTACTAGCTTTGGCTGCAAAAAGGAATTGGCAAGTGCATCACCTGGATGTAAAAACAGCATTTTTGAATGGTGAGATAACTAAAGATGTGTATGTCTCGCAGCCAGAAGGATACAAGAAGTTGGGTAGTGAAAATCTGGTGTATAAGTTGAGTAAAGCATTGTATGGTCTTCGACAGGCGCCAAGGGCCTGGTATGCAAAACTTAATCAGTGTCTTACAAGCTTGGGTTTTAAACGGTGTCCATACGAGAATGCAGTTTACACAAAGGGAGTAGGGAGTGACAGTTTGATTATAGCCGTGTATGTCGATGATATCCTAGTAACTGGAGCTAGTGTTGCTAAGATCGAAGAGTTCAAAGCAGAAATGGGAGGAAAATTCGAGATGACAGACCTTGGAAAGCTTAGCTACTACCTTGGAATCGAAGTGGAGCAAAAGCCAGGTAGCATCATTCTAAAACAGTCATCATACGCAAGGAAAGTCTTGGAGAAAGCTGGAATGAAGGATTGCAACTCAACTAGGTATCCTATGGATCCTAAGGAATAAATCAGTAAGGATGAGATGGGAAAGAGTGTTAACACTACGATGTATAAAAGCTTGGTTGGAAGCCTACGTTACTTAGTAAATACGCGCCCAGACATTGCATATGCAGTTGGTGTTGTAAGTCGATATATGGAGCGACCTACGGTGCTTCATCTAAGTGCTGTTAAGAGGATACTACGTTATTTGAAAGGCACTCTGCATTTCGGTCTTATTTACACAGAGAAAGGAGGAAATAATGCCATTTCTGGGTTTTCGGATAGTGACATGGGTGGCACGGTGGATGACAGGAAGAGTACGGGTGGAATGGGTTACTATCTGAACGAAAGTCTCGTGTCTTGGGTCTCACAGAAGCAGAGGTGTGTTGCCTTATCCACATGTGAGGCTGAACTGATGGCAGCGACTGCAGCTGCATGCCAGGGGATTTGGTTGCGGAATGTGCTGAGCCAGATAACATCAGAATTCGTGGAGCCAATCACTTTGTTCATCGACAACAGGTCAGCCCTGGACTTAGCAAAGAATCCAGTGTTCAATGGGAGGTCTAAACACATTGATATTCGCTATCATTTCATTCGTGAATGTGTGGAACGTGGTGAAGTTATTATCAAGCATGTGAGAAGTGATTTGCAGCGAGCCGATAGCTTAACCAAGGCCATGACAACTGTTAAGTTCGAAAGGATGCGCAGTCTCCTGGGAGTGCAACAGCTGGACAAGGATTATGAGATTAAGGGGGAAATTGTTGGATAATCTCATAATTTATTTAGTTATTTATGTTTGATATTTGCCTTGACAGTGATTAGTTCGTTATGCATTTGTTAGGAGAATTATTAGGAAATAAAGATTGGATATCAATCATGTAGGGAGTGATTTGCATTAGGTTGTTATGATCCTAGTTTCTAGGAAAGTTTGTTCTTTCTTTTCTTTATATATGTACTCGTTCTTGATCAAATAATATCACAGTTCTTGGCATTCTATATTTCCAAATATTCTGCTATCATATGCTAATATACACAAAGTACAATACTATTAGCTGAGTTTAGAAGTGTACTTGCAAGATGCCCATGACTTTGGAGGGACAGTGACATGAAGTGAAGTCTGAACTAGTTGAGTATTCAAGTACGTGTTGATATAACCATCCGTGCATGGATCAAATCCTGATGTCTGTGTCAAGTAAAAGTCATACATGAATAGAATGAGAAAAGCAAACATAATGTAAATAATTTTGTTTAGTAAATTATTAGTTTAAGAATATAATGGCACTAAAAAGCGTTTCTAAAAGAAACATACCGATGGTGAACCACTTGAAGAATCGCACCAGGGAGCATAGATATCGTAGGGAAAGATATCTCCAAGGTCTACTTGCTGAAGATAGTCTATACATGCTTCTGAAACATTTGCATTAGCAGAAAAGTTGCAGTTCAGAGTGATGCCTTCATGAATTTCATCAGATAGTAGGGCATGTGACCAGAAATAATCAAATGATCCTGTGTACTGAGTTTCCTGGTCTACGTATGCGTTACCAATCTGTTTATCAAATATATATCTGATGTCAGTTCTCTTGATATATCTTCTATGTGTGCAAGTGTGTTTTTGCTTCGAGGAAACATGGTTCATAGAAACTTACAGCAATTCCTTTTAGGTTAATGACTGTCTGATTAGTAATTTTGTTGTTGTGAAGAATTAGTTGTGCTAATTGAGGAATATAGTGTCCTGCATAGCTCTCTCCTGTAATGAAGAAATCTCGGGTTTGGTATTCCGGAAATCTTTCTAGCCAGTTTATTAAAAATGTATAAGCATCTTCTGCAGTTTTTTTATCCCCGGTAACATAATCTGATGTTGTGTTAGAGTATGAAAATCCAACACCAGCTGGTGATTCCAAGAATAACATATTTGCCTCTGCATTGCCAACCCGAATAGTGTTATTTGAGCAGACAATGTAATTTTTAGACGAGACTAATGGAAAATGTAACCTTCTTTTTTTTCAGGAAAAAGAAACTTACCGTTGTTCCAAGCATACTTGTTCTGGGATAAAGTTTTGCCATCACTATTGACTCTAAATGGTCCAAGTTCCATCATTGCTCCATTTCCAAATGAAGAACAGCCGGGTCCTATCGTTCAGATTTTAAATATAAGAGCTAAAGTTAGTGTTTTCCATTATGCATTGCTGCATGCCCTTTGAAATTAAAAGTATAGTTCAACAGGACCACATTTACCTCCATTAAGCCATAACACTAGAGGGTCGCTAGAAGAATTTTCGGACTGGGCAAAGTAGTAGAAAAGTGCTCTTCCAGCAACCGGATCAACTGTGACATAGCCTGAGTATTGTTCAAAAGTTGTTCCATCAGGTTGCCCTGGCAATGATTCCACCTTGTCAGCTTCCTTCAATCCATCCTGAGATCCAACAAACACAGGTGAATACTCAACATTCAGAACCTCATTACGAAAAGTAGATGGCCTTTTGGACTTCTGAGCCTCGATAAGTTTGGCAAGAGGGTTATATCCCTTTCCACCATAACATTGTACAGAAGCCACAAGGCATAATAAAGAAAGTGATAAGAAGAATGCAGTCCTTGCCATGCTTAATTGTTAACTATGCAAATTATAGCTGTTTCGATGTTGTAAGATCGATACAATAATCCGTCTTTTATACATGTGAATTTTTGTTATAATGCTATTGGAAGTACTGTTCTAATTACTGCTTCTTTCTTATGCTGGTTGAGTTTACAAACAAGCTTGTTTGGTTTTTAGTAAACAATCAGCTATACTTATGAAGAACATTTTCCAAGCACTTTCTTGAATTAAAACTTGCAGGATCCTGGAGGTTTAGAGATAAATTATGTGAACTTAGCTATGCATATCTCATTAAACTCCCTAGTTTTCATCAAAATCTTATGGCTAATAGAATACTCCCTCCCGTACACTTTCAAAAAATTTAGTATATTAAGAACTTCAATGATCCAATTTCATATGTACCCATATTTATTGTAAAAAATAAGTACATGAAATTAATTTTGAAAATTAAAATAATTGAGACAACAATTTTAAAACAAATATTTTTTTTTAAAAGTGGGCTATTAATTTGAAATTAAATGAGTACTCCCTTTGTCCCTCTCATTTCTTAACATAAAAAATAGCGTCTGGCACGCATTTGCAATTAAAAATCGTTGATATAGGATTGTAGAGAATTGAATTACGAGTAGATTGGTGTATCATATGTTAATGGAAAATGCCTCTATGGTTCTGAACGATGTTGCCGGAATTTTGCCCCCAAAATCGCCATTCCCGTCGTCTCTATCGTCGATTGACAAAGACGATGAACAGTTGCTGAATACGCATAGATGCGTATTCCCTAATACGCAATATGCAAATGTGTATGTTGAATACGCAGCTTTCTGATGGAATTCAATTTACAAACTATACGCATGTGTATCATGCGTATTCAGTATGCGCGGCTTGAAGATGCGTGGTTCGTGGATATTTAGGGCGGAACAATCTGCCTATGGGTATTTCGGGTTGTTGGAATTTTTTGGTGGGTATTTTGGTTTTTCACCCTATTCTATATAACAATTATATAAAAATTATGTTCTCACTATTCTCATTTATTCGTTCTCATTTGTTCTATTACTGAACAATTATGTTATACGGTTCTCATGTTAATATGATCCTTTATTTATATGCTATTTCACTTTTTAACCTGTACCTTAATTTTATAAAATAAGTACAACAATTAGTTACCTACAATATTTTTTTTAAAAACATAATTAGAAAATGCTTTTGCAAATGCTAACAATATTGATTCAACCAAAAAAATTTTGTGATGGCATCAACATTTATCATAGTTGGTCCGCAGTTTTTATTTCTTCTGATCATACTGAATTTGATGCATTCAAAGACTATCCAACATCTAGAAAGTCCTGGTACAAACTCTCTCTATTTTGCAGTTAACGGGACATCATCAAGATAATAAAAATTCTAGCAAGTGAAAAGATTAAATATAAGAATTACAGTACATGTTACAATATATTGAATGCTCAGATATGGATATAGCAGCCTGTAACACATTGATGTTGAGAAATTATTTGCATACAAATTTTCAACATCTTATTACAAATTCAACTTGTACTCAAATTTATGTAGTCCCCTCTTCTCGACTGCAGCGATGCTTGATCAGTTCTTGTCAGACGACGGAGGAAGCTCTCCTGCCAAAAAGGAAGAGAACAATGCAAGAGCGCGAGAAGGCTGGTAGCTAGGAACGAAATGTCCAGATCCTCTAACAGTCACGAATGTCAAATTTTCGTATCCAACCGCATATCCTCCCACCTTAATATTTTCGGGCAGGAAATTTAACAAATTGTCATTAAGAAATTAAGATAAATGTTGTCTGTTGGTATTTTTCCGCAATTTCTTTAACTCACAAATTAATTTTAAATTAGAAAATGTACCTCGGCTTGAGTGTACCAGGGGTACCATGGTGTTTTAACCGAAGTTTGAAGGTAGTCTATCGCATATCTTGTTGTTGTCACTGGCACTACACCATCCGTGTCTCCGCTGTATAGCCAAACACTGATGCCACTGTTCATTAGTTCCTTGATAACTGGCAAGACTGTCGTCGGGGAGTCCGTCCAATAAATTACTTCACTATAGTTGACAACGTCGTAAAGTTAGACTACTAATCGTAAGTCAATTAATTTTAATTGCTCACGCAATGCACAATTGTTGGATGAATAATTGTATATGTACCTGCATGATTCCCATGACTTTGGAGGAAGAGTGACATGAAGTGATGTCTGAACTGGTTGAGTATTCAAGTATTTGTAGATGTAATTATCTGTGCATGGATCAAATCCTGATGTCTGTTTCAGGTTAAAAAAAATTAATGAAAAAAACAAACAGATAATTAGTTTCAAGTACTTGCAAGAAATAGCACTACATGAACATACCGAGAATGAACCAGTATTGGGAGAACCACACCAGGGAGCATAAATATCGTAATGAAAGATATGGCCAACGTCCACTTGCTGAAGATAGGCCATGCATGCTGGTGTAAGATTTGGAATTGCTGAGAAGTTGCAGTTCACGGTGATGCCCTCGTGAATTTCATCAGATAGCAGAGCATGCGACCATAAATAATCATATGATCCTGTTAACTGTGTTAACTGGTCTACATATGCGTTGCCAATCTGAAAATTAAATATAGTCGATATCACTTCCCTTAATTTATTTTTTTATGCGTGAAACAAAAAACAAAAAAAAAACTCTTTGTTAGTAGAAACATACAGCAATTCCTTTAAGGTGGATGACAGTTTGCTTAGTAATTTTGTTGTTCTGAAGAATTAGTTGAGCTAATTGAGGAATATAGTGTCCTGCGTAGCTCTCTCCAGTGATGTAGAAATCTCGGGTTTGGTATTCGGGAAACCTTTCTAGCCAGTTTATTAAAAATGTGTAAGCATCCGCTGCAGTTTTTGTGTCTCCAGTTTTATAATCTGATGTTGTGTTAGAGTAAGAAAATCCAACACCAGCCGGGGATTCCAAAAATAACATGTTTGCCTCTGCATTCCAACAGAACTATTGTTAGTAACCTGACGATGTAGTCTTTAAAAGAGATCGATGAATGGACTATTTTTTATTTTCACAGGAAAGAAAAAAAAAATCACTTACCATTGTTCCAAGCATACTTGTTTAGAGATAGAGTTTGTCCATCACTATTGACTCTAAATGGTCCAAGTTCCATCATTGCTCCGTTTCCAAATGAAGAACAACCAGGTCCTGTCATATTTGACATAGTAATTATCAAGTGAAGTTTAGGGTCATTTTGCATATATTGAGATTTTAAGAACTTTATGTTGAGGAAGAAATCTATATATTGTATTGTTCAAACTTATAAATGTGATTTTCAAGAGCTTTCTGTACTTTCCAATTTTCCAAAATGCAGTATCGGATGCCATTATAATTAAGAAAGTATAGCTCAAAGGGATCAAATACGCATTTACCTCCATTTAGCCATAGAACCAGAGGCTGGCTAGAAGAATTTTCGGACTGCGCAAAATAGTAGAAGAGTGCTCTTCCAGCCACCGGATCAACCGTGACATAGCCCGAGTATTGCTCAAAAGTTGCTCCATCAGGTTGCCCTGGCAATGATTCTACTTTGTCAGCTTCCTTTAATCCATCTTGAGATCCAACAAACACGGGTGAATACTCAGTATCTGGAACCTCATTGCGAAAAGTAGATGGCCTCTTGGACTTCTGAGCTTCCATGAGTTTGGCAAGAGGGTTGTTTCCCTTTACACCGTAACATTGTACAGAAGCCACGAGGCACAACAAAAAAAGTGATAAAATGGCTGCAATTCTGGTCATGCTTAACTGTTAGCAATGGAAATTATAGCTGACTTGATGCTGTAACTTCGTTACGATTATCCTTCTTTTATAAATGTAATTCTTGTAATAAATCTGTTGGAAATATCACTCCTTTCTTATTCTGGTTGAGTTTACAAACTACACTTTTACCCTGACATGTTTGGTTTTGTGCACCATCAGCTATCCTTGTGAAGAACATTTACATCTTTCCAGTCGTCCAAACACTAGCTGGTGAATCAAAACTTGCAAGATCTTGGAGGTTCAAAGATAAAATATGTGCAACTCAACTATGCACATTTACATTAAATTTTTTGGTTCCCATCAAACCTTACAGCTAACAGTTTTAATACATTTTCATACCCCCTTCCAAGCTTCCAAACAAAAGCCGTTGAAATCAGAACTTGCAACTATTGGAAGTTCATAGATTACATGTTGTGTGTACAACTATGTATACTTATTCCGATTATTTTTATTTGCTTTCGTCGAACCTTACAGCTAATAATTTTACAAGCCCTTTTTACCCTCCAATCCTGCCAATAGTCCAAAGACAAGCTGATAAAATTATATTCTGAAAAGTATATATAAACCAATAAATCATCTGTTTACAAACAGAAATTTAAAAATTATAGAACACGGTTTTTTTTTATAAGGTCGATTTCAGTAGGTACTCAATGCACAAGTTTGTATAATCCTATTCGAATCAGGTTGACCATAATTGATGATACAAGAGATTAGACAGTAATGGAATTCGTAAACGTAGAGGTGAAGTAGCTGCCTGTCTAAATGGTTACCAATCTCAACTTGAAACAAGGTAAAGCTCATGAGAAAGAAGTTCATAGCTTGAATGTGTAAATTCTCTTTCTGGGTAATCTTGTTTTTTTTGCCTGAAGAGTGACAATCTTAGAAGTAGAAAAAAAATGTCAGACAAGCATCTCGATCTTGTACTGTAATTGTAGTGACTCGTCTTTCAGAACCTTCATGTGATTTAACGAAATTTTAGTTAAGTCTAAACACATTTTTATCTTATTTGCTGTAGATTTACAACTACATAATATTCATTTTAAGATCAAATATTAAGTCAAACTCCACAGGCTTTTGCTGCATGTCCCAGGTTAGAATAGACTTGTTAGTTAAGGTAGGTAGTTGATGAACAAGAAGATCTTTCATACTTTATGACGGGCCTTACTTCAATTTTGTTCGACCATCTGTTTAGCAGCAGACTGGAAAACGTATGTCCTGAGTCTCCTGTCCGTTTTATGTCAATTTAATTGTACCCTTTAAAGACACAACTATTGCCATTTTTGTGAAACTACAACTTCCTTCAGCTCTCCAGATCTCAGCTATTACCGCGTCAAATGTAGCCAAATTAACTATAATCCTCCTTGTTACTTCATTTGTTCTTGAGTAACCCTAGGGCCTAGAGTGCCTAACCGGCATCAACTCTGCACACACTGTAAGTCTGTAATGCGCCAGCCTTAATGTAATGTACAGATTTATTCTTAGCACATCTAGCAAAAAATCCTTCATGCTCATTATACATTTTGATGATTCAAACTTCTAAAGCACCAGCAGTGACAATGTGAGACACATGTTTGGATTCCGATGCGTTACATCAATGAAATCTGAAATGGTTATCAACAAGGTGATAAGTTAACATAGACGAAACTAAGATTTACGTGCTTATTTACTAGAGTTGGACCTCAAGATAGACGAACTGTCTGATTGCCAGAACCTGTATTATACAATTGTTAAATATAGTCCTCTGCACTGGATCTGTATACCACGAACATGCATAGATATCTTGACATCCATGGCGCTATATATGGTAGTTAAATTATCTTTTGAGTAATGTCAGTCATTCATTCTCAGATATCAGGATTCGTTGCTGAGTATTCGATCCTTTAGAGTAAACGCATAACACTGAACAGGGCTGGGATGTAACATTCGTATGAATAATTAATCAAATTGCAAGATTTGCAACACAACAGCTGTTGGAAAATAGAACCGAACCACATCCTCTTCCTCCTCGAAATTCACAGGAAGATCCTTGCCAAACTGCGAAATGCTTGCCTTCTTAAGCAGTAAATAAAAAGAACGACTTTTCTCTAACATTTTGAAAACCAATTTGATACCCCTCGCATTTTTCTAAGCGAGAATTGCCTTGCGTAAAAATAGTACTCAGCTGTACGTTTGTCAATGTGTGCAATCAAGCACACAGGATGTCAAGACTCAAGACGGCTACATCCTTGATCAACTGGCTACAACGAAGAGTCTGAAACACAAAATGTGATACTTACGTAGATCATAATTTTTTCTTCAGTTTAATGAAAACTGTTTTATACAATTACCCAATTATATTAAAAAAAATTAAAATAAAATCAGTACATTATTTTACTAAATCTTGCTCAATCAATATAAGAATATCGAATTCCGAGTGGCAGGGAACAGATTCATAAATCATAACCATTTTCTATTCAAGTTTACATTTCCTTTGATTAAAAAATAATTGAAGTTAAACATCCGAAAGAGTAATGCTACATTTTCTTTGAAAACGAATTCGGTAATTCTAACATTTCTCTATCCGAAATCATATGTACTTTGTTCAGAATGTGTAGGGTTATACTGAATATATACGTACAGTGTCTATATCTAGAACACTTGAAAGTGTGATTATAAGAGTGTTCGTACTTTTCAAAAAAAAAATTGACCATTTCTATTGGTCTAAAGCAGAATAACCACCCATTTCGACCTTTATAAGGTGAAGATAATTTGGCATCCAACCATGAAGGTGCCTTTAGCAGTGGGTTAAAACAACTACCTACTTCGATATTTGATGTTGTATTTCAGATTTTTTTCAACCTTGTAAAAGTCGTTTTAGAGTATGCAAAGTGTGATACCTGTCCATGGGGTGGGTAAAGAAAGTGAGGTTTTAGGTTTAATATCTTGAGCCAAAATATTTTAAACATTTTACTCTTTTAATTTTCGACAAAAATAAAGGATTAAATATCAAATTGGTCACGAATAACTGGACATATTTTAAATAACCATCGATAAACTCAGGATCTCATTTAAAACACTTTTAAAGACATAAATATCAAACAAATACCTCTATATATGTATTCGGGAAGTAAAAGAAATTTTTCATCGAATTCTACACATTTTTCTTAAATGCTACTGTAACCAAATGAAAAGTTATGAATTCTACGTGCCTTTTTAGAATCTGAAAATGTAGTATTTTTTTTTTGACAGAAAGCTGGAATTTTATGAAGAATTCAAATCCGAAGCAATACAATTTTGAATCGAAATAGGAACATCATTCCTATCAAAAGTACGACCTGAAAGACAATATGATTCCCTTGCTAATTGATGGGCAACCATATTAGCAGATCGTTTTACAAAAAACAAATCAATTTTGTTTAGACGACGTAGCATACTACGACACTCTTCAATGATCAAACCGAAGTAAGACCTCATAGGCACCCCACTTCGAACAGCTTGAACCATGCATAGACAATCTGACTCAACCACAGCATCATGCCATTCGCGCCTATCCATCCAACTTAGTGCCTCCTTGAAAGCCATCGCTTCTGCCTCGACTGGAGAAACCAGACTAACATGAAATAAAGCTTTAGCTTCAATCAACATCCCCTCTGCATTCCTGGCCACTAGCCCAAATCCAACACCCCCACGGTCTTCAAAAACGGCTGCATCAACTGATATCTTAACTTTGTTTGCTTGTTGCTTAACCCAAACAATTGCACCATCTCCTACTACTTGTGGCTGGAGAGGGGTCGTAAAATTTCTGTTGTTTTGGGTAACATTCCATTGTGCAAGATACTGCCTTGCTGCTGCAACTGTCCTATAACACGTGGTATGCTTTTGATTCCAGACTAGATCGTTTCTTGTTCTCCAAAGTGACCAGCATAAAGATACTATCACAACAAATTTCCCCTTCTCGACTGTATCAAAGACAGATGACAACCAAGAGTAAAAACTGGTACCTTCCATGACCTGCAATCCTGGCAATAGTACCGACCAACATTGTCTAGCATACTGGCAAGACACTAAGCAATGCACTATAGATTCAACCTCCATCTGACAAGTTGGGCACGTAGATTGAACCTGCACTCTTTTGACTGGAGCTGAGACAAAGTTGGAAGAGTTCCTGTTAAAGCAAGCCAGACTAGATTAAGAACTTTTGGTGGAGCTTTAATGCTCCAAAGAGTTTGCCAGATTTTGTCATTATCATCCACATTCCAATCACCCTTCTGAGATTGCAAAAAATTATAAGCTGATTTTACTGAATAGATTCTAGAGTTCTCAAATCTCCAGAATAACTGATCTTCTTGCCCCGAATCAGATAATGGAATTTCTAGAACACATTTCTGCTCCCTTACATTCAGAACATCTGAAATCACCTCCTTATCCCAATCCACCATATCCATGCATAGAAGAGAGTCAACCGTATTACCCTGTAACGGTTCAACACTCGAAGTAATACAAGGATTTTCTTTATCCATAAGCCACGGTTGATCCAGAATTTGAATACTTCTCCCATTACCAACTCTCCAGCGAACTCCATCCCTGAACAACTGCTTAGCCTCCATTAGACTTCTCCAAATAAAACTTGGATTATGTCCTGGTATCGAGTGAAACACATCAGAATCAGCATAGTATTTCGCTTTATAAAGTTTCGATACCAGACTATGTGGATTCGTAGCCAACCTCCATAACTGTTTGCACAACATGGCAATATTGAAGTCACGAAAGTTTCTAAAACCCATTCCACCACCATTTTTGTGTTTAGACAGCCCATCCCAACTCATCCAAATTAATTTCGAACCATTTGACTGACTAGATTTCCACCAGAATTTCGTTAAGCACTTTTCAATGTTTCTTGTGATATCAAGAGGTAACAAAAAGACGTTCATTGCATATGCTGGCAGAGTTTGAGCCACCTGCTTCATTAGAATTTCCTTACCAGCTCTTGAAATGAAGTTACCATCCCAACTACGGATCTTCGTATTTACTCTGTCCTTCAAAAACCCAAGTATTGCTGATTTATTCCTACCAACGACATTAGGCAAGCCAAGGTAGGTTGAGTGCTCATTCGCCTCTATCATCTTTAAAGTCTGACCTATAGGCTGTTTGTTGTATTGTAGCACGTTCGAGCTGTAGAAGATTGATGATTTTCCTTTGTTTACTTGCTGGCCTGAGGCTTTTCCATAAATCCCCAATAGTTGACACAATTTCATAGCCTCCTCTGGATCAGCTCTATAAAACAGATAAGAATCATTTGCAAAAAACATGTGGTTGATCACAGGAGCCTTCCTACAGATTTTGACACCATGTATCCATTTCTTAGCTTCATATTTCCTCAACAAAGAGGATAGTCCCTCAGCACAAATGATGAAAAGTAAGGAGACAAAGGATCTCCTTGACGTAACCCTCTAGTCGGCTTAAACGGACCCATTTCATGCTCCCCATGGTTTATTGAATAAACAACTGTGGTAACACATTGAAGGACCAGGTGAACCCACCATTGTGAGAAGCCCATTTTTAACAGAATCGCTTTCAAAAATTCCCATTCTATTCGGTCATACGCCTTACTCATGTCGAGTTTTAGCGCCATATACCCATCTTTACCTGTTCTTTTACATTTCAAGTAGTGCATAATTTCATATGCAATCATGATGTTGTCCAAAATAATACGATCTGGAATGAAAGCGCTTTGCGTACCTGACACCACACTATCAAGCATCCCTTTCATTCTGTTGGCAATTACTTTAGTAACAATCTTCATAAGCACATTACAGAGGGCTATGGGTCTAAGATCCCCTACCACTGTAGGGTTTTTCTTTTTCGGAATCAGAACGATATTCGTATCATTAAGCCCATGTAACACCTCCCATGTATCAAAAAAACATTTAACCAACTTAACGATGTCTTCCCCAACTTACAAATGTTTTTGGAAGAAGGCCGGGGTCATACCATCAGACCCTGGTGCCTTATCGGGGTGCATTTGAAATAAAGCAACTTTCACTTCTTCCCGCGTCACCTCAGTTTGTAAATCTCTATTCTGTTCTTGTGAAACTGTTTGAGGAACGCAATCAACTACCTCTTCATAATCCACATGCCCTGCTGTAAATAACTCTTTATAAAAAGATTCGATAACAGTCTGTAGCCCACTTTGTCAGTCACGCCATTCTTTCGAGTCATCTTTAAGTTTGACAATACGATTGTTCTTCTTCTTTTGTTACAGGCTGCGTGGAAATATTTCGTATTCTTGTCACCAGCCCCAAGCCAGAGTTGCTTAGAACGTTGACGCCGGAAAATTTCTTTTTGGTCAAGAATCAAAAACAAGTGATGATTTACATCTTTGTACTCTTTTACTGACTGTGCATCCCGTCTTCTTTGAAGATATCTCAATTTCTGATGGCAATCTCTGATTCTTTTATTAAAATAGCCCGTAATTTCCTTGACCCAGATACCTAAATGGCCCGCACAAAGTTGAATCTTCTGTTGAATGTCTGACGATGCATTAGATTCCCAACTATCTCGAATAATAGTACTACATAACGGTTCTGTCAACCATGCATTTTTGAACCGGAATCGATTTCTCCTTGCCCCTAAGACACGACTGGTTGTATCGAGAAAAATAGCACTATGATCAGAGGGAGAGCCCTCTAAATTGTACAACTTTGCATAAGGAAACAGCTCCAACCAGTTATCAGTTGCCATGGCACGATCCAACCGAATCTCCAACCAAGAATTCGTACCTCGCCCTCTTTCCTACGTGAACTGATGACCATTTAGCTCTATATCATGCAGACCAACCTCCTCCAACGTATCATTAAAACCATCTAGCAGCCATTGAGGATATAACATTCCACCTTTTTTGTCTAATTTTGACGAAATATTATTCATGTCCCCTATAATGCACCACGAAATATTAGCATCTCTAGACAAATTTCTCAAAAGATCCCAAGTTCTCCTCCTTTGACTTCTATTAACTGTGACAGCCCCAGATCCGGGGTCAGGAATCCGGGCCATCATACTCCAATTTCCATTTATTAACAATATCTCTTGGTCTTGTTTTTTTATACTATTTAATACTCACACAAATGACCCCACACTAATATCATCACACACACCAGTCATATGCTCAGAGAACAACATCCATTAATGATAGCAGTTAAAGATAACTATTATTACAATCCCAGAATACCATCTATTACACCCATATAAAAGTATATACTACCTTGAGAACAGGTGTCGATACTTTCTCATAAGGTAGACTTCCCCTTTACCCTCTTCCGGGTTGCACTGCGACGTTTCGGCACCTGATCTAGCTGTTATATAAATAAATAGCAAGAGTGAGCTATAATAGCTCAGCAAGATAAATTTTATAAACTAGCTTCAAAAGAAACATAAATATATCTGTATAATAAACAGAAGACAAATCATAATTATTATAAAAAGAATTTATTTTTATTTGATAACTACTCCTTCCAAATATTTTTATACTAAAAGAAATATATATAGCATTCTAATATCAGCTTCTCTTCTAATATAATATCAGTTTTTCTTCTAAAATAATATAATATCAGTTTTTCTTCTATAATAATATAATATCAGTTTTTCTTCTATAATAATTTAAAACCATTACATCACCTCAGCATAATATTTCAAGATAATATATCATCTACACATCATCTCTCAATACAATCTTTCCATTTCCCTTTTTATACAACAATTATATAAAAATAATATAAAATCAGTTTCTCTTCTTACTGTAAAAACAATTCCATCATTTCATACCATTTTCCTTTTTCAGAATACAGATCTGAAAACCATTATAAATTTCTTCTTTAAAGTTTTGGGGATATCTGCTAGCGCCAGATACGTAGGACGATGATCAGTCGCCTGACCGTACCTGCTCTCTGTTTACTACTAGTAGAAGGGATGATCCCACCTGGTCATCAACCCTGGAGGAAGGCTACCTGCTACATCCTCCTTCGGCAACTCTTGGGCCGTAATAAATATTGAGTACTGGACTGTGCCGCACACATCCTCTTACGCTTTTTGTTGCAATCCCCCCCTTTTTGTCAATCAGTATTCCATTTATACCAATACCATTCCACATTTTTCCTTTCAATTTCCATTTCCACTTTCATTCACATATGTCATCACTTTTAAAGCTTATGCCATAATACTCTGATTATGACTCAGACATCTTCTCTGTATTTAATGGAATCCAGTACACTTATATATATATATATATATATAATATTCCATCCTTTTTTTAGAAATAGTAAGTAATGATCAAATAATATTTATTAAATCACAATATTTAAAAAGAATATTTTTAACATAATATTATAAATCATATAACCCCAGATAATAACTGATACCATTCTTTCATATTCTTTTAATCATAAAGCATGTTCACTTTATGCATAATCATATCTGTATATCCATATCCATCTCTCTTTAATTCCCAAAATCAGGAAGTAAATTCTCAACAATATAGTAACAATAGGATCACATATATATTCCATGAAATCATCTTTCTTTGAAGGTAAATAATTTTCCAAAGTAAATATAGGAGAAATCTTGCCTGGATCTCTAAAGCGAGTAGGTATGATCCTGTGTTCGTCTCCCGTCTTTATAGAAACGAAAGGATCACCGTTAGTATATATCCTACTTAATCACCTAATCTTTATACAATAACACCCTTGACACATAATATATGTTTGACATAGCTTTTACGCACCAAAAGTTCCAAGAACTTAATCATTTTTAAACTCGATCAAAGTTTTAGTGTATTCCACCATTTCCCTTAAAAACCACTCCCGACTGTAAAAATTCTCAGAAAATATCAATTCCGAATTTTGACACAAGGTCAGTGGGGTTTGCCTCTCTATTCACCCTACTATATTGTCCCAAAAGTTCATAACTTTTAAAGATGTTTAAGTATGGTAATTATAGCCTCAAATTTGACAAAATTTTGTTTTCTCGGTTTTCGAACGTCTTTCACTAAAATTCACTTTTCTCCTAAACCGTTCATCAGATTTTAACATACTTTATATCAAAACGATCTATGAACTAAGCTCTATCCTCTCATGGTCAGTTAACACACCCTACTGACCATTAACAGTTCGTGACCTCTTCCCAAATACAAGGTAGTTTTAGTTTTAACGAAAAAATCGGACATTATAACGGCTATATTCTTAACAATTCCCAAATCATCACTCCTCCCAATCCATCATCCAACACATATATTATTACCTACACCATGTGGTCATCATACCAGCCATGGTTACAAGCACAACTCACTTCCATACTCAATGAAATCACTTATAAACACATATATCATCATGAATAATCACTTATCATAACCTTAATCACTAAACTTTCTATAATCCATCATATATTCAAAGTAATACTAAAGGGTCTTGAGATTTATACCTTCTTGAAGAGTGAATAACCCCTAGTAAGCCTTGAATGGTCCTTAATTAGCCTTAGTACACTTGAATCAATCAAAAGAAATCACGAACACAAAGTTAGTTCTTGAAAATCACTATTCATCATCATTTTTGATCCATCTTTTGACATAGCTATACTCAATATTTGAAGCTAAGATTTTGAACATACCTTGGGGTCTTGATTACCTTTGTTTTAAGCTATAGAACACAAGAATCCAACCATGGGAGCTGGGGTTTTGAGCCCCATCTTGCTACTGGCCAGAACCTGGACAGGTTTGGTTCTCCCACTTTGAGCATGGATTTGACTAGGCTATACTACCAGAGCCGGCCATGAGCATGTGCGACATGTTCGATCGCACAGGGCACTCCATTTTGCTAGGGCACATTTTTTTAGGTAGGTGTATATATGTATGTATGTATATTTTATTTGAAAAAAAAAAAGTTAAGTTTAATTTTAAAGGTTCAAAAAAATTGTAAATGAGAAAAAAGTTGAAAATGGTGTTGTAAAAATAATTAAAAAATTATTATATTGAGAAAAATAAGAAAATATTATACTTACACACAATTTTGCTTTCAAATTTCAACTAATACTAATTATTTTTATTGTTAACCGTGTTGACTATAAATATCATTAAAGTTATTAAATGTTTTTGGTTGACAACTTACACATAAATATATTTTTACAATTAAAATGTAATAGTTCATTTTATCAATTATTCATTTATGAACTTGTTATGTTTTTTTACAAATTTAAGTTAATGTTTAATATTTTATGTAGTTGTTAAAAAAATTTATTAGTATTAGGGCACCTTTTTTTTGTTTTGCACAGGGCATCCAAAATCTCAGGACCGGCTCTGTATACTACTTGGATTGTCATGAAATTTTGTACGAATCTTCCCCATAGAGTGGAGACGCTATGGTTAAAATTTGGTGATTTTAGAAGCTCTAGATCTTGAGATATGAATTTTTCTTTCCTCCTTGCTCTTGCTGGGCAGTTTGTATGTCTATGGGTTTAGCTTGATTTCTACTTGCTTATACATGTATCTATCCCTTTATTCACTCTTATCCTCTTTTAATGTGGTGTTGATCATCTATTTGTCCAAGTGTTGGTGATCCTTTGGTCCACTTGCCAAGCTTAAAACATGTTACTCCATTTCTTGCTATTTACTTGTTTGTCCTTGCCTTATCTTGAAATGTTCCACCAATGCCCTTCCTCTTTCTCTTATTCACTCACATGGTTTCCTTCCTTAATACTCTAAGATCAGCTCCTTATAGTGTTGGGCCAAAATTTGGGCTTTCCCCCATGTTTTGGGCCTTTTGTTTGGGCTCCGTTCAAAGTTTTCTCGTCGTTTGATCCATCGAATGATTTCTGCGATTGTCTCAGTGGTTTCTCCTTTGTAAATTCCTTGGATATATAATATCCTCTCCCACATAATATATTAGTGTGTTAGGGTGATTCTAATCCTCAAGTAGATATTAGATCCAATATCCTTGGTATATTCTCTTTTTCTCAGAAGTTGCTCTCCCGGTTGTCTCTCAGGTTCTCAAGCATTCTCAAACTCGTTTAACAATCTAAATTCCCTTGGCATTTCCTTGACTTGATCACTCCTTGGTTTATCCTAAATTCACTAATTCCTCAATATATATATATATATATATATAAACCTTTTAATATTCCCTTGCTCCTTAATATCCAATAAATAGAGCTCATTCGAAATCAAAATCCTCAAAATCCATATTCAGGAATTTCTAAAATCCATCGTCGTTTTGAGTCACTTATTTTCTTAGTACAACACTATTATGGTTTCTGTTTACTTATTATCCATTTCGAACATAGGGTACCTACACACCATTTTCATAATTTCCCCAAAATCACTATTCATTTAGGCACTGTAGTCTTTCTAAAGTTAGGGTTATTACAGTCTTCCCCCCTTAAAAGGATTCCGTCCCGTAATCACGTTGAAGATATTGACGAATACCTTTCTCACATTACACCTTCTAATTCGCATATTACTTCCTCCATCCTATAGTTTCTCCTTAAACATCTCTATCTTGTTTGTACAGAAATACACCAACATACATTTGCTTGTCATTCATCAACATGTCATTTAGCTTATCAATAGTAGTACTTTCACTATCTTTTCCTTACCAACCTTCTCCTGCATTCCGTCATTTTATATTATCTCATCTCTCCTTCCTCTTTTTCCTAAGGGTATCGGCCACCACATTGGCCTTCTCTGAATGGTAGTGTATGTCACTATTGTTTAACTATGTTTTGTTCTCTATCATGACATAAAATATTAATACTCCAACATTTGTATATATCACCTCTGTAAAATTTTCCAGAAAATAAGTTATAATAATATTCCTTGAAACAATTGTAAGAAAATATCAATTATAATATATATTCCCTGTTCGTACTTATACGAGCAGATACTTTCCCTTCATTCTAAGAATTATCCTTGCACTTTCCCCATTATTCCCAAATCCCCTTTTTATAGAGTTCTCTGACTCTTAACAGATATTGATTTGGATGACACGAGAATAACTCACTTTCTTATATCACCATAGTTTACTTCCTCACAGATAGATTATTCTTATCTATATTATCATCCCATTTACACCATTCATTGACTTAGTCGATCCTTAACCAAACATTTACACTTAAGAGGTTAAATTATAGTGTACCTGCAATTTCCTCCGGATACCTTATCCCATATGTCTATTGTTCACTATACGCTCTTTACATCTTGCTGATCCACCTTAGTTCCTTCATGATATACTATTTATTCCACCTCTGTAATTTCCCTTTATTATTCTCATCAAAATCTTTACCTCAAGTTTTACTCATTCACACCTTTTGGATTAATCCTTTGAATAATTAACATCTTTAATCTCTCTCTGCTACTTAGGGTATTAGTCACAATATTGGCCTTCCCCCACTAATAGTTATTGCACCTCGAAATCCTTCATTAATTATCCCCACTATCTTTGTTTATCCTTATTTTGACTCTATCCTCAAAATACACCTTACCCTCAATAGTAAATCTCAAGTATGCCTTAAAATTCCTCATATTCCTTTCTCTTACTAATCATCAAATATACCCATTTCTTCTCATGAAATTCCTTCCTCTCTTATATTGAGCTTCTAGCTCTAATTATCTCTTATTGAAATTTCACTTGGAATCTCAAGTTTCCTTGTATAATCACTTATACTATAAACATTGCTTCCATCCATTAATGAAATCTTCTATATTCGAAAAAATTAATAGAATTGAAGAGACTTTGAATTGAAATAAACCCAGAAACAAGCAAGGGTCCCAGAACAATTTATAAAATTAAAAGTTTTAAATAACTTTTATTCGAAACAAAAGAATATTTGAGAAATCAATATAATGGAAGAACCCGTATGTCACACAAGTGAGGGCGTCCCCTCCAACTTTCTATCACATAGACAGATCGTCCTTGTATGCACATATATGGTTGTTCCTCTTAGTTGAAGTAAGAAATATAGAGGAAAATTTAAATCGCGATGATAAATACCATCTTCCGAAAATAATCTTAGAAGAATATTTTGACTAAGATAGATAAAATAAAATTTTGAAACACATTCCCAGGGTACTAGAAAGTTTTGAAAAAAATACCGGCCCTTAATAAATAATTACCCACCGGTGGAGGAAAATTTGAAACTCAATAACATAATTTAGCAGGGTTTTAGGAAATTTGAAAGTAGTTACCGTTAATAGCCTCTGCCCAATTGAAAATCCCAATAATGGAAGGTTTTCCTCAAATACCATTTATATCTTAGACTGCGTACTTTCCAAAATTTCTTAAATTTGGCACTCACCATTTATCCTTAACCTATCGTCTAATATTCCCAGTTATCGTCATTTACCTAGTCGTGACTTGGCTCAATACTTTCTGCCCTTATCCATAATAGAACACAACCTTCTAATCGATATACTTACGTAATATTGATCATCTTGACCTGACACTGCTCTGGTATTAAGGACCCTTCAAACTATACTTCTAAATTGTATATTCTAACATACCCTGTATACTCACAAGGTTATCTAACATACACTTCCCGATACATCAAGTATTCCCTTTTCTCACATCGATCCCGTGTGCTACATAAACTTAACACTTTTGGCATAATAACCTTTTCATTTAAATCAATCTCGGAATGTCTCAGTCTGTCTTGGTCCTTAAGGTATATCTTGGCTTTACCGACCAACCTCAGTTTCACCCTTTCATCTCCACAAACAATCAGTGTCTATTCGCCAGTCTACTTACAATATTACCTTAAACTCCCTCATTTTCCCTTACATTTGCCCTAGTATTACGTTTAGGCGGCATGATTCTGTACATAACAATATTCTCCATTATTTACCCAAATTTAGGGTACAATCACTACTACAGAATAGACTTTTAGCGTCGCACTTTAAGCATCAGTTATATAAAGAACCGTGGCATAAAAGTACTTTAGGCGTCAGTTGTTACAATAACCGACGCTTAATGTCATATGTGTTAGACTTTTTGCGTCGGTCATGAAAAAACCGACGCTTAAAACTGACCCTTTATCGTCGGTCCTTACTCAACCGACGCTTATATTCATTTTAGGCATCGGTTGATAGCTTTGCTGACGCTATTAATCTTTTTTACTGGCCTTAAGGCGTCGGGCCTAGGAATGCCGACACTTATAGCTTTAATTAAAAATTAAAAAAAAATATACATAATCAAACACTCAAGTCATATTATCAAATACCAAAACATCTACATCTGGGTCATTATATATGCGTGCTTCCCCTCCAACCCACTCCACTCCGTCGATTTCACTTTCATTCTGATTTGTTCGATTAGGTTTCAATTTGATAGTGTTGGGTTCGATTTCTCCCAATCTCTTAATCTGTTTTGTTGCTGGTTTCTACGGCTCGATTTTTATCATACTCAATCGGGCTTCTATGGATTTGTAGGACGATTGTGAGATTTGAAGAGTCACAACTCCGTCTATCATCTCGATAAATTCAGTCCCTCGTGTCGGCTTTTCCGTCGGTTGATGCTTTTGCGGGGTATAAACGTCCGTCTGCGGCTGAAGGTATGGTGTTTTATTTTTGATTTTTCGTGTTTTGTCTTTGTTATCAATTTCGATTGTAATTTGTGCTTATAATATGTTGAGCATGATACTATGTTAGATTTAATTTGTTGTTTAGTAGTCAATTAGGTTCACTGATAATGAGATTAACATAACGGAAGTATAATAATGCCTAGACTTTAAGTTAAAAAGGTTCGGAAATTGAATAAATAAAATCGGAACTAAAAGAGGGATATGATTCGGTGACTGAATGAATAAAATTGGAATGAACAGAAGAAATGTTATATGATTTAAAGTGAGAATGTTTGTGAAGTAGTATCATTTGTAACGAGTGCATTTGTAAGAGAATGGCAACACCAGTGCCTTTTGGCCAGCACTGAGTTATTTTGTTGGAATTTATTTTCACTAACGAGTGAGGTAATTTTTTTGGATACCTGCGAGAAACATTTATGCTTGGGTTCCTATGTTGGATTGAAGTGTATTTATATATAAGAGTATGTTTGCTTAATAATGATAGAGGAGGCGGTGGACTAAGAATATTTGAGGATGTTAGTTGTTATTTGGTATTATTTTCATTAAGGATCAGTCTTTCCACTGTGCGGAGGAGTGCTTCTTGTTATTACTTATATGTCTAGACCATGTACTTGGCTTCTTAAGTATAGATGTGATAAAGAATTTTGTTACTACTTGTTACCTAATAGTTCAACTTTAAACTTCTATTGAAGCTGGATATAATAGTGTAGCAAATTATTTCCTATCTATATGTTTATCTATGAAAGTATAGCCATTTAGTTTGATATATGCAAGTTTTACATATTTTTATTTTACAACAGCATGTACTACATATATTCCTGTTGGATGTTATTTCTGAAAGTATTTTCAAGCATGTCAAAGCCTCCTTACATGGGGGGTGGTTTACAAACTTACATGATTTGAGCTATTTTCAATAGGAAGTTATTCCAGTTGTTATACAAGAACACATTATCTATGTTTACAGAATAGTCTATTATAATTTCTGCCCTTTTACTTGTTCTGTATATATCTAATTCGGTATATGTATGGACTAATATTTGCTCCACTTCCTACTACCAATTTTTTATTTCTAAATATTAATATCAGTAAGTCCTACGTAAAATAACATTTATTTGGCTGTGGTTGCTATATGCGTCTACTATCTATTGTAGCACTTTACCGTCAGACTCTTCTGGGTACCAATAGTACGCTCGGTCAAAGTGACCCTTGGTATGCTACCAATGCTTTGGCCAAGCGTCCTAGATTTGAATTTGGAAGCAATTTGCCTATTTATCCACAGAGGCCAGGGGAGAAGGATTGTGCCCATTATATGCTCACAAGAACCTGTAAGTTTGGCGAGAGCTGCAAGTTTGACCATCCTATTTGGGTTCCGGAGGGTGGAATTCCAGATTGGAAAGAGGTGATCATTGCTATCTTCTTATATTATTATATATTTATGAAATCATTTTTCCAACAATGATAAACTTACTAATACAGTATCTTTACTTCTATATTTTGCTGGGCCATGTATGTAACTACGAAATATCTAAAATCATTATTATTGTATACACTCACTATTTGTTTATATTTACTAATTTACGATATAATGGAGCTATGTTTGTTCTGTCTCAACCTTAATTTTAAATACATTTTTCTTGCAAGTATTATTTTCATATTTGTAATAAGTTATTTTTAGGGCACCATTTGGATTTATTAATATATGACAAACAGATCCTTCAACGTTTGGAACAACGTTAAAGACTTTGGAAACCAAATAATAGAGAATATATATAATTTTTATTTAAGAAAGAATCCTTAAAATTATCTGATTTGTTAATTGAATTGGTAATTATCTGCTGGATTAGCTTAACCCCTTGGCAGTTATATTCAGTGTTCTACAGAAATATTAGGCGGTTACATATAGTTTATGAAATTTTAAGGGGAAGGAGTGGGGATAGGCCTTGACCTCTAGATCCATGATTTCAAATTATTGAAATGCTTTGCTTATATGCAGCAAAAAAAAAAATATTTAAGTTATCTTTTTGACTTGTAATAGTGAAAATATTTTGCATCTTGCTTTGGAAGACAATCTAATGTTCTGGTATAGGTGATAAGTGTAATATGAGCACATAGTAAAAAATTATATTATTGGATTTGGTCTGTATGTAATTGTACTAAGCCTAATTCTGCTGTACACCGACTTGAAGTTCAATATTTTAAAGTTGAATATATTATGTATACAATTTTGGTAGTAATTGTCTTTTTATTATCAACCTTACCCAATTTTTTATTTTTTTTCTGCTAAATAAACCTTACTCAATGTTATATTCTGTAGACAATACATGATATGTAATACAATATTAGTGTCACATAAGAAGTCTTCTGAGACACAATATGTGATTGGAGTTTGAAATATATATATGTATTGTCCAGGTAGAAATATTAGGATATCGGGTACTAGTATATACTCCATCCAACCTTGGCAGTTTCCATGAAAAAATAAAATGTGATCTAAATATGGAAATCATACATGTTTTGTCATGGGTTCCTATTTGGATTATAATTGGCCTTTTTAGAACTATTTTTATATCGGAAAACTTACGGTCTCTTTGTACCCAATTATTCAGATATTACGTTCTTACTAAACTTGGTATTGATAGCATCATTGCTGCCAAAATATTACCATATGCATTTGTAAAACTGTCTTTGTTATTGTCTGTATATGTCTTGATTTTAATGTTAGATTGTCAAAAGTAGACATCTAGAGATGCAGCAACCTGTCGACAAGTTAATCAGACAAGCTTATGTAAACTATTTGAACTTTGGGTGTTAGGCTTGGCTTTTTGCATCTGAATAACACATAACTTCCTTCAGTGGCTGCTATAACCCTATTGTACCCAATGCATCTATAACTTCTGTTTTATTACTCATTATGTATTGTAGGTACCGCTTGCTGTTACTAGTGAAGCACCTCCGGAGAGACCGGGAGAACCAGATTGTCCTGTAAGCAAAGTTCTGAATGAATTGGTTTTTTAACAGGTTGGTTTTGCTGTATTGCATTTCATCTTGTTTTTCACTGACATATAATGTGCTGCAGTATTTCATAAAGACTTCTTATGCACAACAGCAGCGAGAAGTTAGTAGTTCTTACTTTTACAGTTATAAAGTGGGCATTACATCTCGAATACTATTTATACTAATGTTGACAACATTTATGCAGGCACACTCCAGGACTATGGAAACCACACGATCAATTTCTCAGATTACTAGTGGCAGCAGCGCACATATGAAAAGAAGTTTAGCTATGAATCACTTGTAACTAAACAAGGCTTATGGTCGCAACATCATTGATGCACATTATAATTTGGTTCCTTCCTTCAATACATTTGCTCGTCATCTGTGTGACGAAATTGTTCTCCATAAAATTGGAGAAATTAGATCAGTTTGTCTACTTTGTTATCGGTATTGACTTATAGAATGTAGTGTAGTCTTATATATTGTTTATTAATTAGAGCTCATTCTTGATTATGTATCATGTATAGATTGATTTTGTATATAATTTGGTGTTCTGGCATTGGCTAAATTGTTTCTGAAAATGTATTTTTCCATAACAGAATTGCATTTTTTATATTTTTTTTAAAAAAATTGACTTTAAGTATCGGTTGTTTAATTGACCGACGCCTATAATCAGACTTTAAGCGTCGGTTATTTAAATGACGGACACCTATAACAGACTTTAAGCGTCGGTTGTTTAAATGACCGATGCCTATAACCAGATTTTAAGCGTCGGTTGTTTAAATGATCGACGCTTATAACAGATTTTAAGCGTCGGTTGTTTAAATGACCGACGCCTAAAACAGACTTTAAGCATCGGTTATTTAAATAACCGACGCTATTAGTACATTATATGCGTCGCCCAATTAACGGACGCCATAGACCTATACCTATAGCGTCGCTTTCATATACTATGCCAAATAACCGACGCCTAAAGCCTATTTTGACCGACGCTAAAAGCCTATTCTGTACTAGTGAATATACATTATTCCATATTCAATAATTATATCACCGATTAACACATTTATATATATATCTATAGCCACTCACGAATATAACTCAACTCACCCATTCTCCATCTCCTCTCCCTATAATTAAACATAAACTTTTATTATTAATAATCTATAAAATTATAAACACTACTTATATTAAATGCTACATTCGATATACCACCCTTGAACTCGATGGGGGTTCACAATTATATTATTATTGATATATTTATTATTATCACTTTTATTCCCGAGCATTATGACTCTTAGCTCTGATACCAAACTGTGACAGCCCCAGATCCGGGGTCAGGAATCCGGGCGATCATACTCCAATTTCCATTTATTAACAATATCTCTTGGTCTTTTTTTTATACTATTTAATACTCACACAAATGACCCCACGCTAATATCATCACACACACCAGTCATATGCTCAGAGAACAACATCCATTAATGATAGCAGTTAAAGATAAACTATTATTACAATCCCAGAATACCATCTATTACACCCATATAAAAGTATATACTACCTTGAGAACAGGTGTCAATACTTTCTCATAAGGTAGACTTCCCTTTTACCCTCTTCCGGGTTGCACTGCGACGTTTCGGCACCTGATCTAGCTGTTATATAAATAAATAGCAAGAGTGAGTTATAATAGCTCAGCAAGATAAATTTTATAAACTAGCTTCAAAAGAAACATAAATATATCTGTATAATAAACAGAAGACAAATCATAATTACTATAAAAAGAATTTATTTTTATTTGATAACTACTCCTTCCAAATATTTTTATACTAAAAGAAATATATATAGCATTCTAATATCAGCTTCTCTTCTAATATAATATCAGTTTTTCTTCTAAAATAATATAATATCAGTTTTTCTTCTATAATAATATAACATCAGTTTTTCTTCTATAATAATTTAAAACCATTACATCACCTCGGCATAATATTTCAAGATAATATATCATCTGCATATCATCTCTCAATACAATCTTTCTATTTCCCTTTTTATACAACAATTATATAAAAATAATATAAAATCAGTTTCTCTTCTTACTGTAAAAACAATTCCATCATTTCATACCATTTTCCTTTTTCAGAATACAGATCTGAAAACCATTATCAATTTCTTCTTTAAAGTTTTGGGGATATCTGCTAGCGCCAGATACGTAGGACGATGATCAGTCGCCTGACCGTACCTGCTCTCTGTTTACTACTAGTAGAAGGGATGATCCCACCTGGTCATCAACCCTGGAGGAAGGCTACCTGCTACATCCTCCTTCGGCAACTCTTGGGCCGTAATAAATATTGAGTACTGGACTGTGCCGCACACATCCTCTTACGCTTTTTGTTGCAATCCCCCCCTTTTTGTCAATCAGTATTCCATTTATACCAATACCATTCCACATTTTTCCTTTCAATTTCCATTTCCACTTTCATTCACATATGTCATCACTTTTAAAGCTTATGCCATAATACTCTGATTATGACTCAGACATCTTCTCTGTATTTAATGGAATCCAGTACACTTATATATATATATATATATATATATATATATATATATATATATATATATATATATATATATATATAATATTCCATCCTTTTTTTAAAAATAGTAAGTAATGATCAAATAATATTTATTAAATCACAATATTTAAAAAGAATATTTTTAACATAATATTATAAATCATATAACACCAGATAATAACTGATACCATTCTTTCATATTCTTTTAATCATAAAGCATGTTCACTTTATGCATAATCATATCTGTATATCCATATCCATCTCTCTTTAATTCCCAAAATCAGGAAGTAAATTCTCAACAATATAGTAACAATAGGATCACATATATATTCCATGAAATCATCTTTCTTTGAAGGTAAATAATTTTCCAAAGTAAAGATAGGAGAAATCTTGCCTGGATCTCTAAAGCGAGTAGGTATGATCCTGTGTTCGTCTCCCGTCTCTATGGAAACGAAAGGATCACCGTTAGTATATATCCTGCTTAATCACCTAATCTTTATACAATAACACCCTTGACACATAATATATGTTTGACATAGCTTTTACGCACCAAAAGTTCCAAGAACTTAATCATTTTTAAACTCGATCAAAGTTTTAGTGTATTCCACCATTTCCCTTAATAACCACTCCCGACTGTAAAAATTCTCAGAAAATATCAATTCCGAATTTTGACACAAGGTCAGTGGGGTTTGCCTCTCTATTCACCCTACTATATTATCCCAAAAGTTCATAACTTTTAAAGATGTTTAAGTATGGTAATTATAGCCTCAAAGTTGACAAAATTTCGTTTTCTCGGTTTTCGAACGTTTTTCACTAAAATTCACTTTTCTCCTAAACCGTTCATCAGATTTTAACGTACTTTATATCAAAACGATCTATGAACTAAGCTCTATCCTCTCATGGTCAGTTAACACACCCTACTGACCATTAACAGTTCGTGACCTCTTCCCAAATACAAGGTAGTTTTAGTTTTAACGAAAAAATCGGACATTATAACGGCTATATTCTTAACAATTCCCAAATCATCACTCCACCCAATCCATCATCCAACACATATATTATTACCTACACCATGTGGTCATCATACCAGCCATGGTTACAAGCACAACTCACTTCCATACTCAATCAAATCACTTATAAACACATATATCATCATGAATAATCACTTATCATAACCTTAATCACTAAACTTTCTATAATCCATCATATATTCAAAGTAATACTAAAGGGACTTGAGATTTATACCTTCTTGAAGAGTGAATAACCCCTAGTAAGCCTTGAATGGTCCTTAATTAGCCTTAGTACACTTGAATCAATCAAAAGAAATCAAGAACACAAAGTTAGTTCTTGAAAATCACTATTCATCATCATTTTTTATCCATCTTTTGACATAGCTATACTCAATATTTGAAGCTAAGATTTTGAACATACCTTGGGGTCTTGATTACCTTTGTTTTAAGCTATAGAGCACAAGAATCCAACCATGGGAGCTAGGGTTTTGAGCCCCATCTTGCTACTGGCCAGAACCTGGACAGGTTTGGTTCTCCCACTTTCAGCATGGATTTGACTAGGCTATACTACTTGGATTGTCATGAAATTTTGTACAAATCTTCCCCATAGAGTGGAAACGCTATGGTTAAAATTTGGTGATTTTAGAAGCTCTAGATCTTGAGATATGAATTTTTCTTTCCTCCTTGCTCTTGCTGGGCAGTTTGTATGTCTATGGGTTTAGCTTGATTTCTACTTGCTTATACATGTATCTATCCCTTTATTCACTCTTATCCTCTTTTAATGTGGTGTTGATCATCTATTTGTCCAAGTGTTGGTGATCCTTTGGTCCACTTGCCAAGCTTAAAACATGTTACTCCATTTCTTGCTATTTACTTGTTTGTCCTTGCCTTATCTTGAAATGTTCCACCAATGCCCTTCCTCTTTCTCTTATTCACTCACATGGTTTCCTTCCTTAATACTCTAAGATCAGCTCCTTATAGTGTTGGGCCGAAATTTGGGCTTTCCCCCATTTTTTGGGCCTTTTGTTTGGGCTCCGTTCAAAGTTTTCTCGTCGTTTGATCCATCGAATGATTTCTGCGATTGTCTCAGTGGTTTCTCCTTTGAAAATTCCTTGGATATATAATATCCTCTCCCACATAATATATTAGTGTGTTAGGGTGATTCTAATCCTCAAGTAGATATTAGATCCAATATCCTTGGTATATTCTCTTTTTCTCAGAAGTTGCTCTCCCGGTTGTCTCTCAAGTTCTCAAGCATTCTCAAACTCGTTTAACAATCTAAATTCCCTTGGCATTTCCTTGACTTGATCACTCCTTGGTTTATCCTAAATTCACTAATTCCTCAATATATACATAAACCTTTTAATATTTCCTTGCTCCTTAATATCCAATAAATAGAGCTCATTCGAAAATCAAAAGTATACCTCTCCTCATTATCATGCATGGAGACTTGGCTACTGCCTCCAGTGGTTCGGCAAAATCCTCAAAATCCATATTCAGGAATTTCTAAAATCCATCGTCGTTTTGAGTCACTTATTTTCTTAGTACAACACTATTATGGTTTCTGTTTACTTATTATTCATTTCGAACATAGGGTACCTACATACCATTTTCCTAATTTCCCCAAAATCACTATTCATTTAGGCACTGTAGTCTTTCTAAAGTTAGGGTTATTACATATTAGGCTCTCCATAAAAACCCGTGAGCCGCCATGGCTGCACATCTGGCCTCGAGATAACTACATCTATGTGATTACTCGACATACTCAGCAAACTGATTTGATCTTGTTCTTTCCACAGTAAAGTTAGACCCCCACTACGCCCCTGTGCCTCCACCACCAGCATACCTTGAAATCCTATACGAGACCTCACCCACTCCATCTTCTTCGTACTGCTTAACGTCTCACAAAGAAACACCAAATCAGGCCGTTGTTGACGTATAACGTCTTTGAGGAACTGAAGCTTTCAAGAAGGCCCCATGCCTTGGCAGTTCCAGCTTAGAATATTCATAATGATAGGCGAGCACCCCCATGAGTACTCGCTAGTAATCCGTTTTTTGACACAACATTTTCTTCTGAGACACCATGTTGAGCATCTGTTTCCAATTCTTCACTTGAGTCCATCAGATCATCCCTTTCCTGGCCCACATTACTATTGAGGCCCAGCCCATCTCCTATCTTCCGTTTTTTCGATTCGATAATTGTAAAATCTTGAGTATTTAAATGCTCCGCAATTGGTGATAAAGTTGTTGAGATATTACCATAATCTTTTCCCGCATTTGCATTTGCATTTTGAAATTTAACTCCTCCTACATTTCCTCCATGATTAACAACCACCAAACTACCAGGAGTAATTATCGGATCTAGATTACCATCTTCCTTCCCGTTGCTCCCCCTGTTCCTCCATCGTTGACCTAGAACCACCGCCTCCACCCTCAGTTCGCAGCCACTTAGCTCCTATAGGCTTCACTTATCTCTTGAATATCGCTCTCATCCAAGGACCATACGGTTTAACAATGTCGCCTTCTGGATGCTCAAACAGTTTGCTACAAAATCTTTCTGAGTGCCCCATAATACCACAAATAAAACAGAACATCGGAGCATTTTCATACTTAAAGTTCACCCAGAACCATTCATCACCAGCCATCTTGATTTTCATCCGACGTTTTAGAGGTGAATTTAAATTTATAGCCACCCGAATTCTCATATACTCCCTCCATACATCCCTAAAATTACTTGAGCAACTCTCAACATAACGACCAATGTAGTTGCCAATGCCTCTTAGTATTGTATCATACATGAATCCAACTTTCAGATCGTACACCTGTACCCAAAGTTCCATGGTGTTAAGATCAACACATCTTGGATTTTCTCCCTCCTTGAGCCTAGCCATAACCAATGTACGCCTGTTGAACGACCATTGTAATAACCCTAACTTTTAGAATGCTACAGTGCTTAAATGAATAGTAAATTTCGAGGATTTAGGGAAATGGTATGTAGGTACCCTATAATTGATACAGAAAATGAGCAATCAGAAACCATATTAGTGTTGTACTATGAAAATGAGTGACTCGAAACGATGACGGATTTCCGAAATTCCTGAGTATGAATTTTTAAGATGTTTGTTTTTAATTGGGCACTATTGTATTGGATATTAAGAAGCATGGAAATATTAAAGGATTTATATATTGAGGAATTAGTGAATTTAAGGTAAACCAATGGATTATTAAGTCAAGGAAATGCCAAGGGAATTTGGATTTTTAAACGATTTCAGAACCACTGAGGTAACGAGGTGTATTCGAAACGAAACGTGATTAAACGAGTATGAAAACAAAACAACCAAGATTAGTAATACAACAAGGATACATACCACATTATCATTTACCAAGATTGCTAGCATTATACTTGGAAAGGAAAAGCAAAAAGAGATTATTAGATCATTAAGGTGACATCATCTTCCACTAACTTATAAAGCAAGGGCAAATTAGACATTTCGCATGAGGATTAATCCATAACCTTCCATAAACATCTCCAAGACTCTAGAATCATCAAGACTAAGCTAGATATTATCCTTACAATGAATATTGGATGAGATTGGATCAAGAAACAAGCTAGAAACTTCATCCTCTCAAACTGCCCAGCAAGAGCAAGGAGGAGAGGAAAAATCACATCTCCATTTCTATCCATGATAAAATCACCAAATTTGAACCACAACCTCTCCACTACATGGGCATTATTCGCTCCAAATTTCATGGCAATCTAATGAGTATAGCCTAGTCAAATCGCCTCTCCAAGTTGAAGAACCGAGCTGCCAGAATCTTTGACAGTTTCTGTGATGATTTTCAAACGGCCATAGCTCCTTCATTACTCAATAGAATTTTGTGTTCTTTATATTTTTGGAAATCTGGTTAGATTCTCTACAACTTTCCTTTAGAAGCCTCATCCAGAAAACGTAGGTAAGGCCTTCGTTTTTGCGATTCTTTCAACTGGTGTCTAGTGAATCCGAATTTCTAACTTTGTTTTTATGATTTATTTAGTTGATCCAAGCTACCTTAAGGTTATTTAAGGACTATCCAAGGCTTATTGAGTGTTGTTCAAGCTCCAAGGAAGGTATAAAATTCAAGAACCCTTAGTATTACTTTGAGTTTATGATGGATGATGATGAGTTTAATGGTTAAGTTTGTTTTAAGTATAAATCATGAGTAGATGTGTGTTTATAAGTGATGAGATGATATATAGAAGTGTTTGGTGCTTGTAACCATGGTTGGTAAGATGACCACATGGTGTAGGTGATGGTGTATAAGGTGGATGATGGATTTGGAGGAGTAATATTTTGGAAAGTATGAAAATATAGCCGTTATAATGCCCGATTTTCGTTTAACCAAAGAATGCCCAGTTTTTGAAACCTCAGACGCGTACGGTAGGTTCCTGTCTAGAACACCAACTAACCATGAGATGATAGAGCTTGAGTCATAGATCGTTTTGATATAAAGTGTGTCAAAATCTGATGAACGGTTTAGGAGAAAAGTGGGTTTTAGTGAAAGTCGTTCGGAAACCGGGAAATTGCAATTTTGCCAACTTTGAGGCTATAATTACCATACTTAGACATTTTTAAAAATTATGAAATTTTAGGACAACCTAGTAGGGTGAACAGAGAGTCCAACCCCACTGACCTTGCATTAAAATTCGAAATTTATAATTTATAAGAATTTTTACAATCGAGAGTGATTGTTAAGGAAATGGTGAAAAACACTGAAACTCTGATGGAGTTTAAAAGTGGATAAGTTCTTGGAACTTTTAGTACATAAAGGCTATGTTAAACATAGGTTATGTGACAAGGGTATTACTATATGAGGGTAGGTGGTTAAGTGAAATATATTCTAACGATGACCCTTTTTCGTGTTTATAGAAACTCAGGGAGAGCCACGAGCCATATCTTCGGGATACAGAGATCGAGGCAAGATTTCTTCTACCTTTACTTTGGAAAACTATTTATCTTCAAAGTAAAATGATTTCATGGAATATATATATGTTATTTTATGGTCGCTATATTACTAAGAATTTATTTCCCTGATTTTGGGAATTTAAGAGAGATGAATATGGATTATGAAATATGAACGTGGATATGATTATGAATGGAGCGAATATGATTTATGGAAAAGGATATGAAAGAGAATGGTATCAGTTGTTATATAGGGTTATATGGTTTATAATATTCTATTGATTTTAATCTTTAAATATTTATGATTTAATAAATATTATTTATTATTTAATACTTTTAAATAGAGGGAATATTTTATAAAGAATGTATTTGAGTTCATTGAATATAGAGAAGATGTATGAGTCCTAATCAAAGTATTATGACATATATATTTTTAAAGGTGATGATAAATGGAATAATGATTTTTATAAAGAGGGGGAATAGCAACAAACTTGCGTAAGAGGCTGCGTCAGGGCTGTGTGCGACACAGTCCAGCATTCATTATATTATTCGGCACGAAGATGCCAAGGGAGGATTTTAGCAGGTGGCCTTCCTCCGGGAGGATGTTAGCAGGTGGCCTTCCTCCAGGGATGATGTTAGCAGGTGGCCTTCATTCCTTCTACTAGTAGTAAACAGAGAGCAGGTACGGTTAGGCGACTGATCATCGTCCTACGTATCTGGCGCTAGCAGATATTCCCAAAACTTGAAAGAAAGAATTGAAAATGGTTTTCAGATTTCTATACTGAAATCAGAATAATGATATGAAATGATGGAATTATTGTTACAGATGAAGAGAAACTGATTTTATATTAATTTATATAATTGTTACATAAGAAAGAAATGAGAAGATGATGGTGAGATATTTGTTCAAGTATTCATATTATCTTGAAATATTACACTGAAAGGGTATATTGATTGTTATATTATTGAAGAAGAGAAACTGATATTATATTATCCTAGAGTTCTTTTCTTATAATAGTAAGTGGATGATGTATTATTAATAAGAATTTTATTCTTTCGTAAGGTTTATAATTGGTTTCCGGTTATATATATATTTATATATGTTTAAAATTTTGATTTTTGGTTTACAATATTATCTTGCTGAGCTATTATAGCTCACTCCTGCTATTTATTTTTATAACAGCTAGATCAGGTGCCGAAAGGTCGCAGTACAACCCGGAAGAGGGTAAAGGGGAAGTCTACCTTATGAGAAAGTATCGACACCTGTTCTCAAGGTAGTATATACTTATATATGGGTATAATAGATGGTATTCTGGGATTATAACAATAGTTTATCTTTAACTGCTATCATTAATGGATGTTGTTCTCTGAGCATATGACTGGTGTGTGTGTATTAGTGTGGGGTCAACTGTTTAAGTATTAAATGATATATTTATAAAAAAAAGACCAAAGAGATATTGATATTGAATGGAAATTGGACCGTGATGACCTGGATCCTTGACCCCGGATCTAGGGGCGTCACAACCATGGACAACCCTCCATCACCCTTCTCACATCAATTTCATGATAAAATTGAAATAAGTAAAGGTTTGCATCAATTTCTTTCATATATACCCCTTTACCCGGCTTCCATAACGCAGCCATTGTATGTTGCAACGCCATGAAATCCACCCTTCCATCTGTAATAAACCTGCCCACAACACATAACTTGGGATTGAACCCGTGAATTTGATTATCATCGGCGTTTAATGTTGACCTCTCTATCACGAAGCCACCTTCCTCCTCATCCTCCAACGTAATATCATTCATAGACTGTATGAATTTATCCGGTAGCGCCATGTTAACAGAGCCGAAAAGTAGACAGAACAAATCAAAACAATAATTTACTAATACTTAACAGACCATGTCAGATGACAAGACTTAAGAGAATTCGAGAGACAATCATTTTCAACATTTAACTTTTGAATTATATTTTTGTATTGAGGAAAATGGATTAATGGACATATGACGCAGGTTTTTGAAAATGTAGTATTAAATGTGACAAGTTTATATATAAACGTGAAATTAGCATGAAATTATATAAAAAATAAATATTTGTAATTAAAAAAAGAGAATTCTTAAATAAATTATATAGTTACAGGGAATCAGGGATCGAACAAGCAATTTTTTGTGTGCTTTTTTCATGGAATTTCATCCACTATTTATAGGCTTTCTTAGCCCCATCCCCACCCCTTAAACATGTATTTATTTAATTATTCTTGTAACTCCCACAACTAATGTTTGTAACCCCCAATTTATTTTACACATAAATCAATCACATTATTCTTATAATCAATACATATATTTGTAATTGCTTTCAATTAATACATTTTATTTACTTTTTATATTTATCAAATAAAAGTCAATTTACAACATCTCCCACTTGACTTATATGATAAATATCTATTTAGCTCCCACTTTTCTCATGTACCAAAAATATTATTTGAGTTCAGGTTCCTCTCACCAATTTAAAGCACATCACAAGCGACAACATGTATCCTTGCATCTTGTCAATTAATATACATCAAATTTTCAGGACTTGGATTCACATCAATGCCTTAATCGTTTTCCTATAACAATAGGATTAGTACATCCCAAACCAAAACAACTAAAGATTACAATCTCTACAAACAACTTACGTACCTTTTAATCGTTTTAACTTCTTGGTTGCAACCTTAAAATTTTTAACATTCCTGTAGGCAATAATTTAATTATTTTCTTACAACATCTCAAACTTACATGTCACACTCACGCATGCACATGCAACATCACCCAAAAACAATTAATCAAGAAATCCATATATATGTTTATTCCACTCCAAAATTAAATTCAAACATGAAACATCTCATGGACTCATATATGTCCATTATTGACACACGTAATTTTTAAAAATACTCAAAACATCACATGACCGGGCCCAGACTTGCCCATTATTCATAAACTATAGTAACAAATTCAAGGTTTAAACAACTCATGGGCGGGCTCATACTTGCTCATAGAATACACCTTCTTATCCTTTCCGATTGAAACTCAATTATTATAAAAAACACACTTGTAATCCATTATTAAGCAGTACAGGACATAAACTATATTGCGCCTCATTCAGGAGTAAACATCACATCATCCATCTCAAAAGTGTTCTACTAAATGCCAACTTATTTTTTTTTTCAAGATGACTTTATTTCCCACTAATAATATATCAACCACATATAATCATCATATAATAACAACTCTCACTTTTCAAAATGTTGACATGATTTTTAAAAAAAATTCTCATAAAAAATTCATTTTCTCTCGTAAAATCTTTCACAACTGGGCATAGCTCATATTTATAAATAGACTCACGAGCCCCATATTTCCTAATATTTACAAATAGACTCACGGGCCCCATATTTTCTATTCGAAAATTCATTTATAAGCGACTTATTTTCTATGCAAAAGTCGATCAACTCCCACATCTACTTTTATTTCATAAACTCAATTCATCTCTCATAGTTTCCTTTCACGAGATTATTACTACATCCATGTCTATCGATAAAATATGATACTACGTAATCAATACATAATAATCACTCACCTATTCTGGTGGAACTTTCAATCTCTTGTTGTTAACCACATCCAATGTTCAGTACAAAAATTTCACACCAAATTGTTATCCATTCAAAAAAAAATTCCCATTTATAAACTAACTTCATATTATCCATATGAGCCAACAAATCATTATTCATAATACAGGTTAAAATCGAAAAATGAAATAAACAAAAATTAAAATTTATCCATAACAACACCTCATTATCTCTACTAATTTCAGTTCCATCGTCATACAATTGCATTCTCAACTGGTAAGTTTAGTTGTTTCCTTCTCTATCTTTGAGTTGTACAAACTCAATAAATCATTTTTTTTATCTTTGCAGTGTGACAGATTATATCAAAATAAAATCCATGATCCATTTAAATTTGCAATCGTATTTAACATTGCATTCGATTACACACATGATCTTTATTCTGAGTATTAAAAAAAATCCTTTTAATAAAATACCATCTTTTCAATGGTTATTCACAAATGATCTTGCAGTAACCTCCTTTTTCTTCCAACCCCATATAATGGGTGCCAATCAATTTTCCGATTTTTCCTATCTCAATTGCAAACAAATCTTAAACATTAATAATTAAAATGGGACACCAAATAAAGTGAGACATGGGAACAAGAACAATATAAGAACAAAAAGAATCCCAAAAATATATAAACTAACGAAACTATGTTTATGACTTAATAGGCCGACAAAACCAAACCTGCAAAACTAACATGAAACATGTAGGGACTTGATCAAAGACCAAGACAAATTAAAATTCATGCATATTACTGTTATCAATAATAAACAATTTATGGAATCTAGAACAAAGGATATAGGTGGATATAAAATCCATGGCAGCTGACAAGATGTATGGCGAGAGAAACTCAGAGATGATGAAAATCACTACTAATATCGGATTATAAACTAACTAGATGCAACCGAAAAACCTAGCTCTGATACCAATGTAATATTTTACTATAATATTGTACTTACTAACTAAGAATATTTGATGTTAAGGAGGGGGTTCCGATGTGGGCTATGAACAAGCAATTTTTTGTGTGCTTTTTTCATGGAATTTCATCCACTATTTATAGGCTTTCTTAGCCCCATCCCCACCCCTTAAACATGTATTTATTTAATTATTCTTGTAACTCCCACAACTAATGTTTGTAACCCCCAATTTATTTTACACAATAAATCAATCACATTATTCTTATAATCAATACATATATTTGTAATTGCTTTCAATTAATACATTTTATTTACTTTTTATATTTATCAAATAAAAGTCAATTTACAACAGATCAATCATAAATAATAGTATCTTATATCTGGTAACCCGAGTCCGCCCACCGTCGTCCTTTGGTCGTTGCCATCTTACCATCTCGCGACTTTAATATACATGATAAAATATGTAAATTTGGTGCCATGGAAGACTTGTATGACTCCAAAGTCATGCACTCCTCTTTGTCAAAATGTAAGAATTTATCGAAAGTGAGAGGGATGGTAGCTGTTACTAATTTACCGGAAGTTCAAATTTTTCTCAAGTGTTCGATTGACGTGGTCACACAAACTCGGAGGCCATCTAGAATTTGCATTTTGAAACGGTATGTCAAAAATTTATTCATACTGTATATTCATGGAGAGTATTCACTTCTCAAGATTAAAAATGCGATTTCTATTATATGTTGGAACCAAAAGATATTTATTTAATAAGATTATTAATTTATCAAATTCTAATCGCATAGATTCGAATTTTATCGAAATATGGATTATATCATAAGATTTATAAAATGATGTACCCAATTATTATTTTTTGTTTATTATAAAATTTGTACTAGAACGAGGGTAAAGGCCGTCAATTTTAACCTTTTTTCTAGAAAGAATAAACAAAACTAATCATTTTTAAAATTTTGGCTACCCAACTATGAGTATCCACTTTTATATGAGATATTTAACTGTCAATGGAGTATTCTGTATATGGGATATATAGTATCCTAGGGGTGAGCAAAAAACCGAATTGAAACCGAAACCGAACCGAAACAGGTAAAAACCGAACCGAAAAAACCGAAACCGAAACCGAACCGACGGTTGCGGTTTTTGATTTTTCAAAACCGAGACTTTCGGTTCCGGTTCTGGTTATAAGTTAAAACCGAACCGATTATTAAAATAAATAAATAAATTTATATAATTTATATGTATTCTTAAAATTAAAAAATATATTATATCTTGAGTTAATAGAGACAAGCAAAGCCTGGAATACTAGAGTAGCAGATCATTACACATACTAATGAGCAACAAGCTGAGAGGAATAACAAACTAAAGAAACATAGGCAAGGAACAGAGACAAGAAACAGAGACCGGCGACGACAATGAAGAACTACCAATATTTAATTTTATTAATATAAATTTTATTAATATAAATTTTATTAATTTATATATATTATGATTAAAAATCGAGTACATTTTAATTTATAGAATTAAAGTATTGTAATATATTTATGATTTTTTCGTTCGGTTTTAAAACCGAAACCGAACCGTTAAAAACCGAACCGAGCTTTTTAAAACCGAAACTGAAACCGACGGTTCGGTTGCGGTTGCGGTTTTCAATTTTTAAAACTGAAGGTATGCGGTTTCGGGTTCGGTTTCGGGGCAAAACCGCCCCGAACCGAACCGTGCTCTCCAGTATTTGGGATATCCAATTATCAGTGGAGTATCTTTTACAAATTTGGATAGCCAATGACCAGTGAAGTATATAAAAAGTTAAAATTGATCACTTTTTTCGGAAAGATTAATTTTATTATTTTTATCAAAAAAACTGATTATTTTTTTCATTTAAAATAATTGATAAGGATCAGTGCTTCGCACGAATTATCAGCTAGCATAAACACAGCACAATAAGTGGATGAAATCGTATGTTAAGTTGTTAACATATCATCTAAAATAAAATACAAGATCACAACTCTTTCTTGTTACTGTATAATATTCCAAAGTTTGTAATGGGAGTACTAAATTCTGCCTTATTATTCACACTCTCCACTTAGATATTTCCGTTTGCTAGTTTTGTTTGCAATAGTTAAGCCGCCATGTTGTAGCTTCGTCGGATACGCTCCGTTTAAATAATTGGATACGGTTCAATAAACATAGGTAGAAACGTAACTAATTTGGTTAGAGAACGTATTCTTGTAAATATTTTTAAAAAATTCAGTACTAAAATATTTATGTGAAAACCTCTTAAATAAATAGGTAAAAGATAGATGAACAAACACCCCCAACACCCTAAACCAAAATAATTAGATTCTGTTTGGGATTGCTGTTAAAATAACTGTGCTGTTAGAAAAATGCTGTTGAAAAAAGTGCTATTCTAAAAAGCTGAGAACTGTTTGGTAATATGTACTGTTAGAAAAAATGTTGTTGAAAAAGTGCTATTATTGTAAAAAGCTGAAGACTGTTTGGTAATATTTTTGATGTGTACATGTTTTCTTGTAAAAATATAATAAAAATAATGTTTTTGGAGAGGTTTGATATTCAACCAGCAACTGCTTTTTCGCAAAAACTGAAAAGTAGTTTTTTTTTTCAAAAGTATGAGCGGACCTGCTTTCTCTAAAACATCATTTATGGCAAAAGCGCTTTTTAAAAAAGCAACTTTTAAATTTTACCAAACAATTTTTCAAATAATTGTTGTTGTCTGCAACAGCAATGCCAAATACATTTTTTTTTTCAGTTTTGTCTGGTACAAGTTAATAGATTTTTACAAGATTTGTTGTTTGTAAATTGTACACGTAAACGATAAATTTTATTTTTACAAGATTTGTTGTTTGTAAATTGTACACTGTGATTTTTAAAATGTACTGATTTTTGTAATCATACAAAGCCAAGAAAATGCTGATAAATGTTAAATTTCGAAAAAATATCACATAAATTAAAATATTTCATGTCTACCGAACAAATTTAAGACACATTTTGGAGTTTCTACCGTTCTATATTATTTATATTATTATTATATAGAAACAGATGTAGCCGAAACATTTTGGAGTATGCTGTATTGAGGTTCGCACATAAATTTCTACACCAAAATTATAGGATGTATCTCTATGTAAAGTTATAAATTAACCATACAGCTGAATAATATTTGGATTCAACTCTCTCTGCCCCTGAATTTCACTTCTATTTCTTACCATGAGTTCTCTTGCACAAATAGTGAATTCTCCTCCGGAAATGAACTTAAAAACCACTGACATTGTTCATGACTTGCCTCCGTTCCTCACCGTGTACAAAAATGGATTCATTAAGAGGCATTTCGGCCACCCATTTATGCCTGCCCCCGAAAGTCTAAATGGTGTAAGATCAAAAGATGTGGTGGTTTCTTATGATCCCGAAGTTAAGGCTCGTATTTTCGTGCCCGAGTCTTTGACACAAGGAGAGAAACTCCCTGTGTTAGTGTACATTCATGGTTGAATCCGCCTTATCGTGTTTTTACACTCCTTACGCTTCGTCTTTTGCTTCAAATTGTAATGTGATCGTTATTTCGGTTGATTACCGCCTTGCACCGGAACATCCAATCCCTGCATGTTATGATGATTCATGGGAAGCCTTGAAATGGGTAGTTTCTCATGCAACCGGGTCGGGTCCAGACCCGTGGGTAAACGAGCATGCTAATTTCGGACGAGTTTTTTTGGCGGGTGATAGTGCGGGAGCCAATATTGTACATACAATGGCTACTTGGGCGGGTGTAAAAGGACTCGATTCGGGTGTTAAAATTTCAGGAATAATTTTGATACATCCGTTTTTCGGGAATGACAAACCCGATAAATTATGGAATTATTGTTGTTCCGATGAAACGGGTCTCGATGACCCGAAATTGAACCCGGCAGCCAATCCAGGTTTGTTGGCAAAGCTTGGATGTAGGAAAGTGTTGATTTCCATTGCTGAGAATGATTTTTTAGGTCTAAGAGGTTGGAGTTACTATGAGGCTTTGAAAAAGAGTGAGTGGAAAGGAGATGTTGCGATTGTGGAGACAAAAGGGATGGGCCATGTATTTCATTTGTTCGACCCGAATTGTGAAAAGGCCGGATCTCTAATGAAATTGATAGCATCTTTCATCAAAGATGACAAGGTTCATTCTTTGTTATAGATTACTGAAGATTTAATAATTATGCTCATGTTACTGTGCTAATATATTGTACTTGGAAGGTATTGTATGTAATCGATCTGATTGTATTAAAATCCGTTTTGAAAAAATTAGTCACAATTTAGTAAAAATCGTGTTAATTCATCAAAAATCGACAGGACTTGCATTACAAAAAATAGAGCCACTTCGGAAAGAAATAGAATCGACCGTTATTTTGTTAGAGACGTAACTGATTACCCGTGAAGTTGATCAATTTTAGGTATAAATCTGATTGTTTAAAACGACCGGAAGGAAATTGAGGCCCACATTGTTGAGCAGACATTGGTCGTTAAAACCAATATAGAGGTAGCTTCCACTCTTATTATTACATTTTACGTCAATTTATCGCGCGGTTTATAAATTTTTATTTTAAAGTAATGAAAATAGATAAATTTATTTCTATCACTTTTAAAAATTGATTGGTCTCTTATGAATTTCCTAAAAAAATTGATTTAAAAACAATTTATATGAATTATTAGTTGGAAAAATACTTTTATTATATATCTAAAATATTGATAATCTTAAAATATAATAAACATATAAAAAAATAAAAATTATACTATGAGCCTAGTCTTTACGATCAAAAGTTACAAATATTGAATATAACTTAATAACATTTTTTCAAGCTGACCCCCCTCTCGTAATATGCTCTCGTAATATGCATGTTCAGTAATAGTGTAAAAATTTATTTAATTAGAATATTAATTTATTTTGACACAATATAATGAAATAATGGGTGTACAAATTTTTTATCAATTTAATCTTCCGATCAAATGGTTGGATTTGTTCAATTTAATTAGTTTGGTCATAATCCATGTGTAATTCATTCATGTGCAAAAGTATAAATTTGTCTGTATTATTTGTATACAAATTTCAGATATTAAGATAAGATCTATGTACTTCCATAATTTATTACGACTTCCACAACCATTGATAATAAAGATTGCTTGAAAAGTTAAGGTTAACAACGTTTATTAAAGCTGACACCCCTCTTATAATATACATATTCAATAATAATGTAAAATTTTATTTAATTAGAAGAGAAAATTGCTTCTAATGATGGTCTTAGGGCTTTCCCTGAGGTTATATGTGTTTGCAGTACAAATTCTGAGTGACAATGTTGTAAATATTAATTCTCTTCAATTTAATTTACTTAAATGCCCTTAATATTTATGTTTAGAAAGCTTTGAATCTCACGGTGCTACCTGAGGTCATCCTCAGGCACATTTATCTCTAATTAGATTAATAATTTATTTCGACAAAATATAATGAAACAAAGGTTGTATAGTTTGTTTATCGATTTTATCTTTCGATAAATGGTTGGATTTGTTAAATTTAATCGATTTGATCATAACTCATGTATAATTTATTCATATGCAAAATTAAAAATATGTCTGTAATATTGTTTGTATACAATTCCAGAAATGAAGTAAATATCTTGAACTTCCATAATTTATTACGACTTTTACAATTATTTATAATAAAAATTGTTTGAGAAGTTATGGTCGTCTACCCTATAATCATCTGAAAAGAAATTATAATGATCTTGAATAAGAAATAAAAAATAACGCAATGTAAACAATTGTTATTTGTCATTTTACCTAAAAATAAACATAATTATATATAATTAGTATTTAATATAGAAATAATAACTATAATATTCAAATAATGTTTGTTAATTTTTAAACAAATTAAATAGAGCTAATTTAATATATGTTTAATAGGTGTAATTAATGACTAATTAAATTGTCATCAATAGCTATTTAATGTTAGAAAAGAATTTTAATAAAAAAATAAAAAAAAAAGAAAATTCAAGAAAAATACCTTAAACTATTCTGGTGCATTTCCGATCTCCAGGCATTATAATATATATAAATTCTTTTATCCACGTCATATAAAATCCATCATTTATATCATTTATATTGATTGTGAAGTTTTTTTTTTTTGAATAATTAAGTTTATATGTCCTACAAATTGGATGGAATGAACGAGAATCGAACTTGGGTGGAATGAACGAGAATCGAAATTAGAACTTCGGATAACAAGAGATAAACTCTTAAAACTTAAGATATTTCGGGATGACAATTAAGTTTAGGATAATCAATATTGTAAATTAAACGATGTTGGTAGTTGAACTATTCTGTTGGTAGGAACTCTTTGTTAGTTTGAACTTTCATTTTGTATAATTAAGTTGTGTGATTGAAATTACTAAAATTGTTTATACTGACCATGAAGTTTAGTGCAGTGAATTGTATGATTGAAAAAGAATGATAAATACTCGCTCTGTTCCATTATATATGACATTTGACTTTTTCACACGTAATTTTAAATGTTTTGATCATATAGTAAAAATTATTAATTTTTAAATTTTCTTTTTCCAAATAAAAATAGAGTATTAATATTTTCATTAAAAAAAAGAAAATTTAAAATATAATAATTTTTACTATGTGGTCAAAACATTTAAAATTACGTGCAGAAAAGTCAAATGCCTTATATAATGGATCGAAGGGAGTAATTTTTATTGTAGTATAAAATCATACTGAGATTTTACATTGATATTTTAAGATTTTAAAATAATTGATTATTTAATAATAATATTATTAAATTAATTTCAATAATATACAATTAATAATTTTTCGGTTAATTCCTATGCATAATAAATTATGTCGAATTGGCAACATGAAAGACTTCTCTTACTCCAAAGGCATGCACTCTTTTGTCAAAATGTAGGAATTTACCAAGATCGAGAGGGACGGGATACTTCTTCTCCTTCCGTCTCATTATTTTTGAAATATAAATTAGTGTCTTATTATATGTTTTCTTCTATATTAATATAAATTTAAAAATAATTTTTCAAAATTATTTCTACATTTATTATCTTTAAAATTTGATCTTTTTTAAGCAAAATATTATTGAGAAAATGACCAAAATGCCTATTTTTCACAAGTGTTTGTCCAAAATACTGATTTTGAAAAAAAAGTACCCGAAATACCGACGGGATACGGAGAATCATCCTCCGTGTTAGCATTGTTAGGTTAGGGGCTTGTTATGTCCGATAAGATTGTAGAAGGGGGGGTTGAATACAATCTTTACCTTTTTATCGAAATTTGTCCTTTAAATAAAATTTGATAAAGACAAATTTATGTGCGGAATTATTTAACACAATTTTTCAAGTTGAATATAACTGTATATTAATTTGATGTGGTGTTACAAAATCAGTATAACAACTTATCAAGATGTTAATAACTAATTAGAAAATTCGACATGAACTTTTCTAATTTAGTTAATAATAATCAAGATAAGAACTAGGAAACTTAATTCGCTAGTAGTACAAGAATAACAAATAAACAAGTTCTAGCGGATAGAATATAACAAAGATGAAGAACTTGAATTTCTGGGAATTGTTTAAGCTTTGGTGTTCTTGGTGTTCTTGAGAGAGAGAATTCTGTTCTGGATATAATGTTTCTGCTGTGTTTTTCTCCGTTATGACATAATCTGCTCTGTTCTGTTCTTTAATATTAGTAACAGGTCTTGCTGGCTTTCTGTAAGATATTTAACTGCTCCAGCATGACTTAAACTGCTACCAAGACTTGATTTTCCTTCATTAAGGCTTACACAAACCTCCATTAAGACATATATTTTGTCGGTATGACTTAACAGAAATTCGGTAAGACTTACAACAGCTGGCAGAGGTCGGTAAGACTTAATTCAGGTCGGTAAGACATAATCCTGAAAAGTTTATGTCGGTATGACTTAAAATTAGGTCATACCGAATTTTCCTTCTCCAAGACTTAATCCAATCTTCTTTCTTTAAGTCATATTGATCCATTTAATTAATTAATGATTAACTAATTCATATTTAATTGATACAATAATTAATTTAATAAATAAATTAATTCTTCCAGAATTAATTCATTTAATTAAATCAACTAAATGATTTATATCAATTATAAATGAATTTAATTAAATCAATAAATAATTAATTTAATTCTTACAAACCACTAAAGGTAGTAAAGAATTACCACTGATTTGTGTTGACGTTCGATGTACTGTCTCGTTCATGAACGACTAACTTCAATGATTCTTCTTCACTTTTGACTTTAGGTTGTGGTTTGTTTCTTCTCTCAATTCTCTTGTACTGTAACTGACCTTCAAACTATCACTTGAAAAATCTCTGTCACTGTTCAAATGAATCCATTCACTTCAATGCTGTACTGGGGCTTGATCAGATAACTGAATCGTCTTCCAGTGTATAACATCAAAACTATAGATTGACTTTTCTTCTTTCTTCTGACAGATAATACTTCTTGAGATTCCTGTGACAGTTCATATGTATATTTACTTATTACAATTTGGTTTAAGTTGATTAGGATCCTCTAACTACAAATAGGCTGAGTCATATGCCTTTCAATCTCCCCCTATTTGTTTGTTAGACAATAACAAGCAAATTCCTAGAGGATACCTCAACTAATCCAACTTAACCAAATGAAAGATAAAACTTTAAATACTAAGTAAATATGAAAAAAAGTTCTGGTTTATATTTAACATTTGCCAGATTCAAACATGAAAGATAAATACAGGATAGATGATCCTCTAGACTGATCATATGATACAAATTCCTATCAAGATTTATCTAAGCTCTAAAAATATAACATGTAGAGCAATTCTTTTTCTTCAGTTGTCTTCCCTTCTGAATTCTCCTTCTTCTGGCTCATCTGTGACTTGAAGTTTCATGTGTAGATCAGAATCAACAAGACGTTCTCTTCTTGATGACAATCCTTGAGGCAAGACTAAAGGAATTCCAAGCTTCTTTCTCAGTTCACCTTGAAATTTCTTGTAATCTTTTATGTTCGTTTGTGCATAGAAACGAATATGATCTGCAGCTATTACCTTTTCTTCAGTCAAGAATCCATGATTTCTGAGAGCATATTCAGCATATACCAAGTGCTTTGCATGATGTTCGTATAACTCATCTGTCTGAAGATTGATTGAGTGAAGTACCTCTCCCTTAAGAAATTTTACTTGTGGAGGTTCCTTAATCACTTCTGGTCCAGCTCTTTCAGCAAATTCTTTGAACTTCTCATGTAACAACACACCTAGCTCAGAAGATGTTCTTACCTTAGGCCTAAGTACCCAAATCTCTGTCAACGATCTGTCATAAAAGAACTGAATAGATACTCTGAAAGTTCCAACTTTATGACAATCTACAAATATTACCAGCTCATCAGATTTGGGTTCAAATGCAGTAGTTATCCTGATGACTTCTACCTGTAAGGCCTTTATATACATATCATGAATTGGATTTGCCAGTTTGAATTCCTCGAGAATTTGTCCAAGACGACGATCTTCATAATCAGAACTCTGAGGTGAATCAATTGCTCTTTGAGCACGTTCCCATTTGTCACCGCTCTTTAGTCTGATATATGTCTTTCTCTTCTCAACATTTATAGAATGTAGTCGTTGTAATGCTTGCTGTTCAGCTTTCTGAAGTTCTTCATTTCGTGCAATTTGCTCTAATGGCTTTTGAAGTTTTTCTTCTCTCATTTGCAAATTAGCTTCCCTTTGAGCAAATAATTCTTCAGATTCTTTCTCAGCTTGTTGAGCTTCAAATTCAGATATCACTGGTCCTTCATCTTCCCAGTGACTAAGATCAGGTTTAGGAAGTTCTTCACCTTGATCAGGGAATTCAAGATCAGCAAAAACATCGAAGTTATCCGGTTCACCCGTGTAATAATAACCTGTGTTCTTGTCTTGAATTTCTTCTTCAGTTTCTTCAACTACTTTCTTCCTCTTATCTTCACCTTGGTCATATTTACCAGATTTTCCTTCTCCTCCCTCTCTTTCTTTAGTTTTATCTTGTGACCCCTTTGATTTCTTCCCCTTAGTTGAGGAATCCTCTACAGATTTATCAGTTGCCCCAGCTTCAGGATCTTGTTCATCATCATCACCATCCTTGCTTGTAAAGAATTCAATTTCTTCATTTGTAGGTTTGTGACTTTGACTTACAAGATTAAACAAATGTCTTAACCCTTTAGCCTGGTGTGCATTTTGCTTTTCGATCTGGTCCAGACGAGAATCAGTAGATTCCTGATTGTGTTGTACCTCTGACTGTAGATTATCAACTTTCAAGGAAATCTCAGAAATTAACATGTCTTGAGCAACAGTAATATCTCCATAGTCATCAAGTGCCTTTTCATGAGAGAGTTCGAGAGAATCTATCTTCTTGATGAAAGATGTCTTTAAGTAGTTAATGTCCTTCTTGATTACAGCAAGCTGACTGTTGACAGAGGTGGATGAAGAAGATCGCTCACCCACTTGTGCTTTAAGGATTTCTGTTTCAGCCTTGCTGACTGCAAGTTCTTTCTCTAAAGCAGTTATCTTTTATAATAATGAGAGAGTGTATGTGTCAGTGTGTGCGCTCACCTGACGTTCACTTTGAGATCCACTCACCTGAAGTGCATGTGTTTCACTCAATTTTATGGTATTCCTCACATCACTCCTCTCAGATTCCTTAGCTCCTTCCAGATTTGTACCTGCATGTAAAATCACCCTAGCCTCCTTTGGGAAGGTCAGTGGTGGTGCAATGGGAGTTCGCAAATCCCTGTCCTTAATCAAATCTACTTGAACATTTGAAATTGTTGACTGAATTGCTTCAGTAGTAGATTGATCAAGTTGCCTTCCACCTTCTCCAGTCGAAACTGCGAGTGGAAAATCCCATGTGGGAGCCAGGAGTGTTTGTCCTGGGAGGGGAGATGATGGTTCTATTAAAGTTGGCTGAGAACCAAGATTTCCCTCTAAAGCCTGTGAAGACTCTTCTACCGTAACTATGGTAGGCACTGTCACATTTTCTACGTGCTCTCCTTGCAATATGTCCTGAGACTCATTTAAAGGTATGTCTTCCCCCATTGTAAGTAATAGGGGTGTGCTTGACTCACTACAAGGTGCCACGGCCCTATGGCGAACTTCAATAGAATCATCCTGTTGAGAAGATGATTCTAGTAACTGTGTAACGGCCATATCAACTTCCATATCCTGTTGGGAGGATATAGACGGGCTTACAGTTGCCTCAGTTTGAGTTCTACTTTTCTTTTCTAGAGGCAGAGCTGTGGGTTCACTCATACTATCACTACTGATTCGACTTCTTTTGACTTGCAATTTCTTTCTAGAGTGAAAAGATATGAGTTTTGTTGGTTGAGTGTTTGGCTCTACGACCTTGGTTAGAGGTTGTGGTACTACAACCCCTTGGTCAGACCTACCAACCACTTGGGTTCCAGAAATAGATTGAGAAGTAGTAGTTTGAGGAACAGAAGGCAATACCTGGTCAGCTGATTCCGCAACAGTCTCTGATAAGATGGGTTGATCTGATTCAGGTTCAGGGACAGATGCAGTTTCTTGCACTGGATGTTCAACAGCAAGTGCGGCTGGCTGAGGAACAATTTGCTGAGCAGGTTCAACTCGTTGATTGCCTTGATCTTCATTATCAACAAGTATGTTTTCCACTGGTGGTTCAGGGTTTTGTTCAGGTTGTTCAGGTTCTGGTACAGGTTCAATAACAGGTAGTTGTATATAGTTTGACATGTATTGGGTGACAACTACACGTATGTTTGTGAATTTAGGCTTGTTGCTGTACTCAGTGAACAATCTGGTAGTAGGTTTACCTGACGCCAGTGATTCTCCATTCAGGAATTGGGCTTGGTTTTCTAATTCCACAAGATGATTAAAAATCAATGACAAGAATCTTGGATAATAGCATGATACTTTATGTCCATTATCAAAATTCTTCTTTGCATTAATGATTCTTCTAACCATCGGAACACACAGTAGTCTACCAATATTAATTCTTCGGTTGTGTGCAACTGCATATCCAATATGCTGCAAGAAGGATGGTATTACCCCGAAGTTCCCTTTAGTAGAATTGGCAAAGACTCTACCTAGTGTGTCAAACAGATAATCCCATTCCTGAACAAAGTTCTTTTTATTCCAGACAGTTTGATCAGGACTGTCTTGATAGAATACACCATTCAAAAAGTTTATCAATTCTTGATCTGATGGTAATTCTTCGAAATTTTCAGTTGGAAAATTTAAGACCGTATTTATTGTATTTTCATTCACTGTGTACTGATTGTCTCCTACAGAGAAGACAAAAGATCTGTTATCATTAGAAATGACAGCAGTAGTACACATGATTCGCACAGGTTCAATTTTCAGAGGAGCATCCAATCTCAAAGCATTGCGAACCAGTGAATTTTCATTTAAAAATCGAATCCACGGTCGAAAACGTCCAACTGAACATTTTTCTGGATCAAAATAACCGATTAAATTATGTTTAATAATTTCAAATCGATCAGCCATTTTAATCAAGATTCAATTTCCTTGAAAATTTCAGATTTTAAAAATTTATAATTTAAAAATTAATTTTTCGAATTAATAATTAATTAAAAATTCGAAATAATTAAAAGTTCTTTAAAAATTCTGAAAAATTCACACAATGATCCTTGTATACACACAAACACAAGTATATTTTTAGTTTTGCAAGAATCAAACTCAGTTTTTCAGAAAAACAGATCTTGAAAGCGATTTTCGAAAATAAAAATCTTCAAAAACCGAACCAAAATTCGATTTTAACCACTCAAAATGAAGAAAATCAATCAAGGAATCCAAATATGTGGTTAGATCGTGATTATCAGCAAGATTCGAGATGAAAATCGGGCATGAATTCGATTGTGTGTGTGTGTGTATCGTATGTATCCTTTTTTTTTTCTCTAAGACTTAACTTGAGAGAGACTTAAAATGTTAATAAGACTTAACACTACTAACTACTGAATATATATACTAACCAGATGAATAAGACTTAAACTTACATACAGACGAATAAGACATAAAAATTATTAAGACATAACTGTTATATATATATATTAGATACAATTATGACTTAATTAAAAAAAACAAGACTCTATTATGACTTATTAAACTATTAAGACATAAATCAATATGACTTAACTAATACTAAGACTCGATTAAGACTTAAACTAATTAAGACTTAGAATTATATATAAACAATACTTAACTAATAATTCGAATAAGACTAAAAGTTAATATGACTTATTAATATGACTTATTCTTTACAGAACCTCGGTAAGACTTAACCTGTTTAAGTCATACCGAATTTTTTAAGTCATATTAAGAGTTTTATTTAATTTTAAGTCATATTTATTCTAAACAAACATTAAAAACCACATTAAAAACCACACTAAAATATACAATTAATTAATAAAAAACAATAAAAATATTATAGAAAATTAAACAAATAATAAAAATAATAATAAATACCATATGCTATCCTATTAACGAAAACAAAGCAATATTAACAGGACAAACATTATAAAACATATGATAAATTAATTAATAAAATAGAAGTAAATATCTACAAATATTCTAAAAATACAGAAGTATGAAGTATTAAATAATATGAATAAACAAAGTGAAAAATAACTAAACAAGCAAGAAAATCAGATGGTAAAATAATTATACAAGTGATTTCAAACAACAAATATTCACATAATAATCACTTGCAAAATTATTAAAGATCAAATTTCAGATATTAACAGTATTAATTACTAGGACTGTTTAACATACCCAATTCACTAACAATTCTAGTGAATGAGGATTCATTAAGCGACTTAGTAAAAATATCTGCAGTTTGATCTCCAGAGCCTACAAATAGTAGTTCCACTGTACCATTCATTACATTCTCTCTTATAAAATGATACCTATGTCAATGTGCTTTGTCCTTGAGTGCTGCACAGGATTGCTGGCGATTGCTATGGCACTTGTATTATCACATAAAATAGGAATATTTTCCAATACAATGCCATAGTCCATTAATTGATTCCTTATCCATAAGATCTAAGCACAACAGCTTCCAGCAGCTATATATTCAGCTTCGGCTGTAGAGTTGGAAACTGTTTGCTGTTTCTTACTGAACCAGGATACCAATCTTCCACCTAGGTATTGACAAATCCCAGATGTACTTTTCCTGTCTACAACACTTCCTGCATAGTCAGAATCTATATATCCAATTAAAGTAAAACCAGTTTCATTAGGGTACCAGATGCCTAAATTAGGCGTACCCTTTAGATATCTTAAGATTCTTTTGACAGCATTGAGATGGATTTCTTTAGGGTTCGCTTGGAACCTTGCACACAAGCATGTGGCAAACATTATATCTGGTCTACTAGCAGTTAGGTAAAGCAATGAGCCAATCATACCTCTATAGCCTGTGATATCTACCTTGGTAGAACTTTCACATAAACCAATTTTGACAGCTATAGTTGATGATGTCTTTGCTGATGAGCACTCCTCCATGTGATATTTCTTGAGGAGCTCCTTAATGTACTTAGATTGATAAATAAATATTCCATCTTGTCTCTGACTTATTTGTAATCCAAGAAAGAATTTCAGTTCTCCCATCATGCTCATTTCAAACCTACCCTGCATTAACTTAGAAAACTTCTTGCATAGAAGCTCATTAGTAGACCCAAATATAATATCGTCCACATAGACTTGGACTATTATCATATCATTCTTATGTCTTTTAGTGAAGAGCGTTTTGTCTATGACACCTCTTATAAAACCATTTTCTAATAGAAATTCAGAGAGAGTGTCATACCATTTTCTTGGGGCTTGCTTAAGACCATAGATAGCTTTGTAAAGAAAGTAGACATAGTCCAGATGATCTTGATTTTCAAAACCAGGGGGCTGTTCTACATACACTTCTTCATCTAGCTTACCATTCAGAAAGGCACTCTTGACATCCATTTGATAAACTTTGAATCTTGAATAGGATGCAAATGCCAAGAATATTCTGATGGCCTCAAGTCTTTCCACTGGAGCATAGGTCTCGTCATAATCAATGCCTTCAGCTTGAGAATAACCTTTAGCTACCAGTCTTGCTTTGTTTCTTATCACAGTGCCATCTTCATCTAGTTTGTTTCTGAATACCCATCTTGTGTCCACCACTTTTCTATCTTTAGGTCTGGGTACCAGCTTCCATACTTCTAGTTGCTTAAATTGATTGAGTTCATCTTGCATAGCAATCACCCAATCAGGATCAGATAGAGCTTCTTCTACTTTCTTAGGTTCCATGACAGACAGGAACCCAGAATAGTTACATTGATTCTGATAAGCTCTTCTTGTTTTCACACCAACATCTGGATCACCAAGAATCAGCTCAAAAGGATGAGCTCTATTCCAAACAATTTGTCTGGGAAGAATTGATCTTGACGATTCGCCTTGATCTTCAGTATGATGTTGAGTATGACTTGTTGATCCTTCATTATCTCCCCCTGAGTTGTTGCCAGTTTGAGTTATTGATGGTTCAAGAGTATCAGTGGTGTTTTGAAAATTATCATTGTTTTCACCAGCATCATCTTGATCATTACCATCAACATTTGGATTATTATTATCAGCAACAACATCAGGTTGGTTATCATCATCTGAATCTGAGTCTGACATATCATCAAACTTAAGCTTTTCAGATGGATCTTCATTTTGGATATTTGGGAGTTTTGTGTCATCAAATGTAACATTGACACTTTCCAAGGTTTTCTGTTGATCAATAAGATACACCTTGTAGGCTCTTCTAGTATAACCAATAAATATTGCTTCATGTGCTTTTTCTTCAAATTTACCACCTTGATCATCTCCTTCTTTCAGCACAAAGCATTTTGTCCCAAATACATGGAAGTACTTGAGAGTTGGTTTCTTGTCATGTAGAGCTTCATATGGTATCTTCATTAAGTCTTTATTGATAAGTGTACGATTCTGGGTATAGCATGCAGTGTTGAGAGCTTCAGCCCAAAAGCTCAATGGAAGCCTTGATTCACTTAGCATAGTACGTGCAGCTTCAATCAAGGTTCTATTCTTTCTTTCAACTACCCCATTTTGTTGAGGAGTTCTGGGAACCGAGTACTGTCTAGTTATACCCTTTTCAGTGCAAAAGTCATTCAGAACTGCATTCTTGAATTCAGTTCCGCTGTCTGACCTTATAGCTCTTACTGGACGATTAGAATCCAGCTCAATTAACTTAATGTGATCAACTACCAGTTGTGGAGTTTCATCTTTTGAGTTCAGAAATAGTACCCATGTGAATTTTGAGAAATCATCAACAATCACTAGAGCATATCTTTTTCTTGACATAGACATCACACTAACTGGACCAAACAAATCCATATGGAGAAGTTGTAATGGTTCAGTTATTGATGATATGTTAGTGCTCCTGTGAGTTGCCCTTTTTAACTTCCCTTTTTGACAAGCATCACATAGACCTTCCTGAGTAAATTCAATCGAAGGTAAACCTCTCACCAACTCTCTTTTCACTAGAGAATTCATTGTTTTGAAGTTTAGGTGAGAAAGTTTCTTGTGCCATAACCAACTTTCATCAGTGGATGCCTTTGAATAAAAACATCTAATTTCTTCTGTACTTCCAGAGTTCATATTGGCTATGTACAAGTTTCCTTTTCTTACTCCAGTCAACTGTGGCCTTTCATTTCTCTTGTGTGATATTAGACAATTCTTCTTGTTGAAATGAACTTCATAACCTTTGTCACAGAATTGACTAATACAGAGCAAATTGTGCTCAAGGCCGTTCACAAAAGAGACATCTTCAACGATAACATTTCCAGCTTCTAATCTGCCATATCCATAAGTTTTACCTTTGCTGTTATCTCCAAAGGTAACGACTGGGCCGGCCTTCTCCACCACATTTGTCAGCAGGGCTCTATCTCCGGTCATATGCCTTGAACATCCACTGTCCAGAATCCGCATGACTCGTTCAACCCGTTTCAAACCCTGCAATGACAAATTGGTTAGACTTTCTTCGGAACCCAAATTTGATTGGGTCCGGAGTACTTAAAGAATTGACCTTTATCAGGTAAAGCAACACTTTTTATTTTAACAACATTTTCTTCAGGTAATGGACATTTAACCCTGTAAACAGCTTTAACTTGTTTTGGTTTCAGCTTGGGTAACCATGTCTTTACCATATCCTGAGAAGGACTTGGAGTCCTAATCTTAGAATTAGGTGATGTTACAGTCCTGGATCTAACATGTTTATTTCTGCTCATATGCTGTCTAGGAACATTCTTATCAACGCATGCATGATTACTGTTAAAGTAAGCAGCCATTATATTAAAAGCACAAGACATGCAATTAACAGCATTACACTTTTTATGAGCAGTATCAATAACAGGAATAGCATGCATGGTAGATATGTTGTTGCATTTATTCATGTTGTTACTTCTACTACTAGTTTTCAAGGAACTAGTAGACTCACCAACTCTTTCTGTTTTCTTAAACACAGACTTTCTATCTTCATCATTTTTAACAACTTGATTACTTTCTAAGACTACGCCATTGGCTAAATCCTCAATGCGCATCTCTTCCTTAATGATTAAAGATGTTGTATCCAAAGGTTCTGTTATGGATGTCTTAAAGAGTGGGTTACTAACACCCTTAAGCACTAATGGTATACCCCTATCTACAGCACTGGCACGATTAGGGGTAATAATGCTTTTTCGACCAATAGCTTCATTATAATCAAACCCAATTCCCACGGTTTGATTAATAGCTTGTTGGTTAAACAACTCTTTAGCCACTTTGCATGAATTAGAAGTAGCACTAACCCTTATTTCTAGCTCAGCTATTGTTTCACGTTGTTGAACCACTATCAACGCTAGAGACCTCTCAAGTTCTTTTAGAATTCTTATTTCTGATTTTTGTTTATCATGGCAATTTTGTACATCATGTAATTCTGATAATTGATTACTAAGAACTGTATTTAACAAATTGATCCTTTCAATCTCTCTATTAGCATTACCTAGTGTATCACTAAGTTGATAAATATATTGACTTTCAGTACATGATACCTCAGATGAAGTACCACTGGAGTTATCAGATTTTGCCATCAGGGCAAGATTGCCATACTCTTCATCTTCAGAGTCTGTATCATCCCAACTCTTTCCAGCAGCCACATAGGCTTTACCTGTCTTCTTCTTCTTAGATCCAAAGTCTTTTCTTTGGTTTTGTTTTGGCTTCTGACATTCAGTAGCGAAATGTCCAAGTTCATTACAGTTGTAGCATCTAATTTTACTTCTTTCAACTGTTCCAGTTTTGTAACCTCCTCTATTACTTGAGGATGAAGAACCTCCTATTTGGAACCTTTTATAGTTAGATTTGTACCTGAACTTGGGATTCTTCGTGAATCTGAAGTTGCTGAATTTCCTTACCAACAAAGCCATGGACTCATCTTCCAACTGATCTAGCTCTTCTAACGAATAGAAGTCTCCTTCATCTGGACTAGCATTCGTTTGACCAACTTCAACTTCAAGTTTACCACTGTCAACATTACAAGGTTGAATAACCTTATCTTCCACTTCCTGTTTGATCTCAACAATAAGAGCTGTAGAAGTATTAGCAACTCTTCCTTTTCCATAAATCTCCTTTTGTTGAGATTGTTCCAGTTCATAGGTTTTTAAAACACCAAAGAGTCTTTCTACAGTAATTTCACTTAGATTCCTAGACTCTCTGATAGCTGTAATTCTATGTTCTAGATGAACAGGCATTGACAGTAGAAATTTTCTGTTGATCTCTTTCTGAGTATAGTACTTGCCATGCATCTGTAAATTGTTGACAAGTTTGTTATATCTTTCAAACACATCTTGAATACTTTCATTGGATGCTGATCGAAAGTGTTCATACTCAGATGTCAGAATTTCTAGTCGATTCTCCCTAACTTCCTCTGTTCCTTCATTCACAGTTTCAATGGTTTCCCACATTTTCTTTGCAGTCTTGCAGTTAATCACATGACTGTACATTACAGAGTCTAGAGAGTCTATTAAGATCAGTCTTAAATTAATGTCAAGTCCAGCTTCCTCTCTTTCAACAAGAGTGTATTCAGAAGAATCTTTGTGTACATACCTTGCAGGGGAAATAACTTTTCCATCAGTAACAACTTCAGGAATTAATCCAAAAGGTATTATTGGTCCTTCTGATAAGACTTTCATGTATTTAGGATTTGCAACCTCGAGGAACATTAACATTTTGTTCTTCCACATATCATAACTGTTTTTGTCATATATGGGAATTTTCACAGTTCCAACTTTAGAAGACATGATGAATTTTTTAAGAGAGTTAAAAAATTCGGGGTGATTTTTAATCGAGTAAAATGGGATCTTTGATTTGTGTATCAATCAATCTGCTCTGATACCAATTGTTAGGTCCGATAAGATTGTAGAAGGGGGGGTTGAATACAATCTTTACCTTTTTATCGAAATTTGTCCTTTAAATAAAATTTGATAAAGACAAATTTATGTGCGGAATTATTTAACACAATTTTTCAAGTTGAATATAACTGTATATTAACTTGATGTGGTGTTACAAAATCAGTATAACAACTTATCAAGATGTTAATAACTAATTAGAAAATTCGACATGAACTTTTCTAATTTAGTTAATAATAATCAAGATAAGAACTAGGAAACTTAATTCGCTAGTAGTACAAGAATCACAAATAAACAAGTTCTAGCGGATAGAATATAACAAAGATGAAGAACTTGAATTTCTGGGAATTGTTTAAGCTTTGGTGTTCTTGGTGTTCTTGAGAGAGAGAATTCTGTTCTGGATATAATGTTTCTGCTGTGTTTTTCTCTATTATGACATAATCTGCTATGTTCTGTTCTTTTATATTAGTAATAGGTCTTGCTGGCTTTCTGTAAGATATTTAACTGCTCCAGCATGACTTAAACTGCTACCAAGACTTGATTTTCCTTCATTAAGACTTACACAAACCTCCATTAAGAAATATATTTTGTCGCTATGACTTAACAGAAATTCGGTAAGACTTACAACAGCTGGCAGAGGTCGGTAAGACTTAATTCAGGTCGGTAAGACATAATCCTGAAAAGTTTATGTCGGTATGACTTAAAATTAGGTCATACCGAATTTTCCTTCTCGAAGACTTAATCCAATCTTCTTTCTTTAAGTCATATTGATCCATTTAATTAATTAATGATTAACTAATTCATATTTAATTGATACAATAATTAATTTAATAAATAAATTAATTCTTCCAGAATTAATTCATTTAATTAAATCAACTAAATGATTATATCAATTATAAATGAATTTAATTAAATCAATAAATAATTAATTTAATTCTTACAAACCACTAAAGGTAGTAAAGAATTACCACTGATTTGTGTTGACGTTCGATGTACTGTCTCGTTCATGAACGACTAACTTCAACGATGCTTCTTCACTTTTGACTTTAGGTTGTGGTTTGTTTCTTCTCTCAATTCTCTTGTACTATAACTGACCTTCAAACTATCACTTGAAAAATCTCTGTCACTGTTCAAATGAATCCATTCACTTCAATGCTGTATTGGGGCTTGATCAGATAACTGAATCGTCTTCCAGTGTATAACATCAAAACTATAGATTGACTTTTCTTCTTTCTTCTGACAGATAATACTTCTTGAGATTCCTGTGACAGTTCATATGTATATTTACTTATTACAATTTGGTTTAAGTTGATTAGGATCCTCTAACTACAAATAGGCTGAGTCATATGCCTTTCAGGGCTACACAATTAACGAGATTCAAACAAACAAATAAAACAAAGCACACAATATCAATAATACATCAATCACTCGGTGTATCACTCACACAATACTCAAGCCAAACAATACTCAAATATATATCAAAACATAATATGACTATGTTTATATAGCCACCCAAAACTTAGCCACCAAGACTTGTCATACTTGTTCTACAAGTCTTACCGTACTTGTTATACAAGCCTTCCAATTCTTGGCACCTAATTACCTTACTTTGTGAATAAGAGTTAGACATACCATATATAATAATTGTGTATCCATACAATTATTACCTTACCCATATATGACTTATATCACCAATACCCATACTACCGTATTGGGTTTAAGCCCAACAAGCATGATGCGGAGCATCGTCCTCCGTATTACGTAGATACGGAGCTGCGTCTACCGTGTTATGCATGATACAGTGGACGGTGGTCCGTGTTAGGTGGATGCGCAGCACTGTCACGGAACACGGTACAGCGTATCATGCATAACACGGAAGACGCAGCTCCGTATCATGTCCTATTACGGAAGATCGTGTTCCGCAACACACCCCCTATCACGGTACACGATCTACCGTGTCCCGTCAGTATTTTGGGCAAACAGCATTTATTTTTGTTTATTTTGGGCCATCACCCAATATTATTATCATTTTTCAATATATTAATTAAAGGTATTAGTTGAAAAAATTTTGCCAACTAACATTTTTTTAAATATATGTAATTTTTGTAAAAAGGAAGTATAAAATGAAATGGAGAGAATTTTTGCAGTCAAAGAGGTTTTCTTGATTTGGTTTCATTGACGAGGTCATCTAGAGATGTGCATGTTGAAAATAGAACGCCTCTTGCATTCTAGAATGTACGAGATCAAGTATCAATATAATTGATACATAGATATCCGTCCTTTTTATCATCATATTTTAAGAAAAAACACATATATTACAGCCTTTTTAGTTATCATATTTAAAAAAAACACATATATTACAGCAAACTATTAGCAAACTTCTATCTTTTGGTGGCTCTCTTTCAGATTTATGCTTCAAAATTTATAGTCTCCACTTTTATCAACAATTATGTGCTGTGATTTACTATATATTATTATAAATGAGGAATTACCAAGTACTCCTACTTTTTTTCAAAAAAATTATTAACGCAATAACTTGTTGTAACTTTTGTAAAATAATAAACAAATGTTTCATCAATTTGAAAAAGGAAAGGAAAAACAAGAATCCCATTGATTGTGTCCGTAATAATTATTTAATGAAACTAAAAAATTTAATGTCAATATAACATTTTGTAGTAATCTTTTTTTTTTAATTATTTGAAATGTTGTTTTTGCTTCTTAATCTTGTTTCACTTATATTTGCACAAAAAAAATGTTTATGCATGTGAAAGTCTTGTGCCTGCTTCACCCGTTAACCGACGACCTGTTCTGATTAATCCTTCATAGAATCGTAGTTGAATAAGTCTAGACATGACCTAAACTAGCCGGAATTAGGTGCAAGGTGTTTGAGATATTTTAAACCGAGTAGAATTTCTGATTTATTATTATTTTTTTATAAAATCTTGTACTAAAAAAAATATAGAGTAATAATTTGTCTATATTTTCACATTTTTATAGGAATGTACTTCATTTATTTCAGTAATGAATCTTTTTATAAACTTATAATTAATTACATAAATGATACAATAATATTAGGGTGGGTTTGAAGAGAGAACCTTCTTAAAAAGAGAGTGAGCGAACCACTTTCAAAAATTAATTTTAAAAATTGGAAAAAAATTAATATTTTTCTATCTCTACGTTGCTTCCAAAATTTCAATTAAGAACAATAATTTATTTGAAAAGAAAAAAAAATTGTGAGAAAAGTTAAGAAGCTAACTTTGAATCTCATAAATTTTAAAAATCTGTTTTTCAATCTCATAAATTTTAGGAATCAATTTTTAATCTCAGTTAAAAAGTTTAGAAATGCATGAATTTTTATTAATATTCAAAAAATGATTCAAATTCTAATTTTAAAAATTGTATAATGATTATTAAAATATGAATATATGCTTGTTTCGTAAAAATAAACAAAAAAAAATAAAATCTTTTTTTGAATCTCAATCTTACTCTTTAAGAGTGTTCACCCTCGAACCTTATATGTACATCTCATAAATTTTAGGAATCAATTTTAATCTCAGTTAAAAAGTTTAGAAATGCATGATTTTTTTAAATATTCAAAAAGTGATTCAAATTCTGATTTTAAAAATTGTATAATGATTATTAAAATATGAATATATGCTTGTTTCGTAAAAATAAACAAAAAAATAAAATCTTTTTTTGAATCTCAATCTTAAATTCTTTAAGAGTGTTCACCCTCGAACCTTATATATATACATCTCATAAATTTTAGGAATCAATTTTTAATCTCAGTTAAAAAGTTTAGAAATGCATGAATTTTTTTTAATATTCAAAAAATGATTCAAATTCTAATTTTAAAAATTGTATAATGACTATTAAAATATGAATATACGCTTGTTTCATAATAATAAACAAAAAAAATTAAAAACTATTTCTGAATCTCAATCTTAAATTCTTTAAGAGTGTTCACCCTCGAACCTCTTATATATAGAGGGTGTTTGGGAGAACTTTTTTTTGGGAGAACTTTTTTTCAGAATAAATCAACTTATTTTAAGACAAATAGAGATTCATAACTTTTTTCTCAAAAAAGTTAATTTTTTTTTTTTCCAATTTATAAAATCTCAAACATACAATAAATATTTATATTAATTTTTTTTATCAAAATATGAAATTTTTACCCGAAAATAAGTCAGACTTAAATTAAGTTGAGCCAAACATGTTCATAGTTATATGTACTCTTAAGATTAGATAATGTTGTTACCAAAACTTAATAAACCAAACAAATAGGTAAACAGATAAACAAACAGTATTTTTCTAGTTTTCTTCTAGTACAAGTTGGTAGACTTTTACTAGAAAGATTTGTTGTTTGTAACCGTAGTTGGTAAATTTTATTGCACAGCTGTTCTTTAAAAACGTAAATTAAAGCCAATAAATGATCAGTAACACTAACATGTGTCGTTGAAAATGGACTTGTTGTATGACATAAATTTCTACACTAAAAATATGGGATGTATCTCTCTATATAACCTAACCATACTGCTGCATAATATTTGCATATCTCACTTCCATATCTTACCATGAGTTCTCTTGTACAAATGGTGAATTCTCCTCCCGAAATGAACTCGAAAACCACCGACATTGCTCACGACTTGCCTCCATTTCTCACCGTATACAAAAATGGCACCGTTAAGAGGCATATTGGCAGCCCATTTATGCCTGCACCAGAAAATCTTAACGGTGTCAGATCAAAAGATGTTGTGGTTTCATCTGATCCCCAAGTTAAGGCTCGTATTTTCTTGCCCGGGTCGTTGACACAGGGAGAGAAACTCCCTGTGTTAGTGTACATTCACGGAGGCGGATTCTGTGTTGAATCCGCCTTGTCATTTTTTTACACTCCTTACACTGCATCGCTTGCTTCTAATTGTAATGTGATCATTGTTTCGGTGGATTACCGGCTTGCGCCCGAACATAAAATCCCGGCGTGCTATGATGATTCATGGGAAGCCTTGAAATGGGTTGTTTCTCATGCAAACGGGTCGGGTCCTGACCCGTGGGTTAACGAGCATGCTGATTTCGGGCGGGTTTTTTTAGCTGGTGATAGTGCTGGAGCAAATATTTCACATACAATGGCTACCTGGGCGGGTGTAAAAGGACTCGAGTCGGGTGTTAAAATTTCGGGTATAATTTTGGTGCATCCATTTTTCGGGAATGACAAACCCGATAAGTTGTGGAATTATTGTTGTTCCGATGAAACGGATCTCGATGACCCGAGATTGAACCCGGCAGCGAATCCGGGTTTGTTGGCAATGCTTGGGTGTAAGAAAGTGTTGATTTCCACTGCGGAGAATGATTTTTTGAGTCCAAGGGGTTGGAGTTACTATGAGGCATTGAAAAAGAGTGAATGGAAAGGAGAGGTTGAATTTATGGAGACAAAAGGGATGGGCCATGTGTTTCATTTGTTCGACCCGAATTGTGAAAAGGCCGGATCTCTAATGAAACTGATAGCATCTTTCATCAAAGATGACAAGGTTCAATCCTTGTTATAGATTACTGAAGATTTAATAATCAAGCTCATGTTACGTACTGTGCTAATATATTGTTGCTAGCTAGTGAGGAGATGTAATAATGTGCATGGCTTGGTAAATTTATGATATATATTTTAGTTTTATTTATGTTCTGATTATTATTAGTGATATAATTTTGAATATAATTAAGTTCATAACAAGTTATTGAAGTTCATGATCAAGAAGTTAAATATACAAACCAGGGTTCAAATGAAAAGAAAAAGAATTAGGGATCATAGTGCAAAGCATGCATTAGAAAGAGAATTATTTCTCTTTTTGATATCTCGTAAAGGAAGCGTGGGTGATACCAAATAGACGAAGAAATCATCGGCAGAGCTCCCTTGTTCTTGCTACTTGTTTACTGACTTGGTTATTGGGATGGCAAAAAAAACCGATCTGATGGATACCCGATCCAATTCGACTCGATTGGATCTTACCGAACCCGATTTTTTGGATTTGGATTTGGATTTGGATTTGTTTTTTAAACCCGAAAGAGTTTGGATTTGAATTTGGATATTAGCCAAATCCAACCCGATCCAAACCCGAAATCCAAAACCCGATCCAAACCCGATCCAAACCCGAAACCCGAAAAAACCCAAAATATATATATATATATATATATATATATATATATATATATATATATATATATATATATATAGTTTATTCTTTATTCAATATAAATAAATATATATATTTATTCTTTATGTTTTTTGAATCTGAATATTTATTTGTAATTTTAATTTTATTTTTTATGAAATTTTTATGTAATTCGGGTTTGGATAAACCCGAACCCGATCCAAACTCGATGGATCGGGTTTGGATTTTGAATTTCCAGATCCAATTGGATTTGGATCGGGTTTGGATTTGGATTTCATATTCGAGTTTGGATTTGGATATCACAGGTATCCAACCCGATCCAACCCGTTGTCATCCCTACTTGGTTATTGCGTTGATCACTCACTGCCTTGGTCTTGCTACTTGTTTAAATTTCTGTTGTCCAACACTTTTTTTCGTATGATCTCTTTTTCAAATTTACATATTTAATAAAAACGTAAAAATTAACGTATAAAACGGACAAAAATAATCACATTATATCGAATTAATGCTTAGAAGTCGACCAGGTCTTGAAATTTAATGTGGTGGGTGCATGACAAGGACCTTGTTGGAGGTTGTAGTTTAATGACATTATTATCATTATTATTGACGTTCCTATTCATGGACAATTACTTGGGTGGCTCAAATTATGCTGGCACTATAAGAGCATATCTGAGGGGTTCTCTATTGTAATTCTTAACTTAAAAAATAAGTAGAGAGAATAAAAATCATGTTCCAAGAGATTCTTAGAGGCTCTTTAAAAAGTTAAGAGCTTCTTTTCTCTCCTCTATTTTAGGAGCAACTAGTAGCTCTTAACTTAATATTTTATTAGTAAAATAGTGGTTCTTCTCTCTCATCTCTCTCATCTATTAATTGTTTATCCAAGTGGAATTGAAATATGAATAAAATATAAAATAAAGAGTCATAATAGAGAGCATTGTTGAAGTTGACACACAAATCAATGTAATAACTTGCTAAGAGCATCTCCAAGAGGCTCTCTATTGTAGCTCTTAACTCAAAAAATGAGAAGAGAGAATAAAAATCAAGCTCCAAGAGACTCTTAGAGCCTCTTTAAAAAGTTAAGAGCTTCTTCTCTCTCCTCTATTTTAGGAGCAACTAGTAGCTCTTAACTTAATATTTTATTAGTAAAATAGTGGTTCTTCTCTCTCATCTATTGATTATTTGTCCAAGTGGAATTGAAATATGAATAAAATATAAAATAAAGAGCCATAATAGAGAGCATTGTTGGAGTTGACACACAAATCAATGTAATAACTTGCTAAGAGCTTAATTGTTTATAATATATTTAGGAGTGAGCTAAGAGACTCTTGGAGATGCTCTAAGAGCTTAATTGTTTATAATATATTTAGGAATGAGCTAAAAGACTCTTGGGAGATGCTCTACGCCCCGCCCCCTTCTACTTATCGTACAAATCATAAGTCGGTCAGAAAATATATGTATTTTTCGATTTATAGGCACTATAATTTGTAGCATGCTGTACACAAAATTAATGATATACTCGCACCCAATAAATTTGTGAAATAGAACGTCTAAATTTTTTTTTTGGAAACTCGAGCATTTTTGGATACAGAGTTCGTTCAAAGTCAAACTACAAAGAAACAGCAACCAGTGCAACATACAAAGCATGAGGAAGAGTATTTCCAGACCAGCACCTGCTATTTCTAGAACTTAAAGAAAATTTCATGAGCATTAGAAATAGGGGCATTAGTGCAATGAGATTCAAGCCAAATTTTTCTATAGCCAATCAGATACGTGAGCGCCAGATGAGAAAATTAAGAGCGCCTAAACTAATTTCTCTCCACACTCTCTGACCACAATGCCAAGTCCCGTAGACCAGTACTAGATAGAATTGTCCATGTAGTGTTGTTAAAATTCAAATTTGTGAAAGCCTATTGTTCGCTGTAAATAAGAAAATAACGCAATTCTTTTGTGTTTTTTTTCTAAAAAAAAAATTATATTTCCTTTTTAAGTTTAAATTTTTTCATATTTTACAAGTATCGCAACACAGTAAACGAACACGACAATTTTCATATGAAACTTTAACGTAAGAATCTTCATTTAATATTTGTCACATACCAATAAAAATGTGACAACTAACATTTGTGATCCATTTCTTTTCCGCAAAACATTCTACTATGAATTTCTTTCCTTGACTTTATCTATGATTTGCAAAGTTGCACCCAAATGGAACTAACTCTGTTTACAGAGATCAAATCCAAAGTTATGTATTAACACAAGTACTGTAACTTTTCAATCTAGTTCAGGCATGCAAAAGCATCATTAGAGACGTATTATGTTGAATTATTTTTTTTTTAAAAAAAACTTACTATTAGCATTTGGAATACTACCTGATAACCCGTGCGAAGCACGGACACATGTCCAGTCGAAATTAAAATATTAATATTAATACACTATTTAATTATGCAGTATAGAGAATCGAATCCGAGATAAAACAAAAAAAATTAAAGTAAATAAATCTTTATAAATGTGAAGTTGTAAGTAATCGAACCCGAGGTGAAGCTAAAAAAAATTTAAAATAAATAAATCTTGTACTATAATTATGTAGTTGTAAGGAATCGAACCCCGAATTTAATGATAACTAAATTTGGTATTTTGATACTATTATATATCCTTAAAACATGATTTTACATGTTAATAAAGAAAGAGTATAGATAGATGTGATTTTCCTATATTTATACTAGTGAGAACAAGAAAAATTGTGTGGTCCAACTGATGAATGGATCTTATCTCTTCCTTGAGACAAACGAACATTCAACTAATTAAATTCTTGGTTATTCTTTTCAATGGAGTCAAGCAATTCTGATTCGAAAAATGTTGCAGTGCAACCAAAATTTATCGAATATGATGATGGCAACGAAATTCATCAAGAGTTCAGTCCTTTTTTTCGAGTACATAGAGATGGTAAAATCGAAAGAGTTGTTGGCACCGAAACCGTTCCTGCTGGAAATGATCCTAGAACAGGGGTTCAATCAAAAGATGTGGTTGTCACCAAAGAAACTAATGTATCTGCTAGGCTTTACATGCCTGGAAGTGTAACACCAGGTAAAAAACTCCCTCTTCTTATTTATTTTCACGGAGGAGGTTTTGTTTTCGAAAGTGCCTTCTCTCCTACTTACCACAATCATTTAAATCAGCTTGTGTCACAAGCAAATATTGTCGTTGTTTCGGTTGATTATAGATTGGCCCCGGAACATCCTCTACCGATCCCGTATTTTGATGCGTGGTTCGCAACTGCATGGGTTGTTTCTCATTCCTCCAGGAATGGTCAGGAGCCGTGGCTTAACGAGCATGTTGATTTCGGACGAGTTTTTCTAGGAGGTGATAGTGCAGGAGGTAACATAACGCACAATTTAGCAATGGGAGCTGAAAAAATGGATGTAAAAATTAAAGGGATTTGTTTAAACCATCCAATGTTTTTCGGAAGTGATGTAACTGTTGACGGGAAAGTGATTAATCCTCAAACAAAAGAATTCATGGAAAAATTATGGATGTTTATATACCCTGCAGTTAGCGGGATTGATGATGCGAAACTAAATCCGAATAATTTACCAGATTTGGAAAACTTGAGTTGTGAAAGAGTGTTGCTTTTAGTGGCTGAATTCGATTTTATGAAAGAATGGCAATTGCGTTACTATGATTTATTGGGCAAAAGTGGATGGAAAGGAAAATTTGAGATCATGGAGTCTAGAGGAGAGGGCCATGGTTTCTACTTCTTCGATCCAGCTTCTGAGAATGCTTTGGTTGTTCTTAATAAAATGGCTTCTTTCATTAATCAGGAGTAGTCATGCACTATATGCTTACGTTCGGTTTCGCTTTGTTTGCCAAACACTTTCTTCAATTGTTTTAGAGTAAGAACCATATGTTTTATCTGTGTGTTGTTAGCTTATAGTGAACTCGTTGGAGTGTTTGTAATGGTAAACGTTAAGGACTCTTTTAAGTTTTGGATTTTGCTTGTCAAACAGAGAGTGAATAATGTGATACCGGAAGAGCTTACAGTTCTTCTCTCTATGTTTTGGAGGGCCTTCAGTAGCTAATTGCATTTAGTGCTTGTTTTTGGTCGATTATAATAATCCGTGAAGTGCAACTTCCATCGGAAGTTGCACTTCACGGATTATTATTTCTTTCGCGAATATTTCCTGGAAAATTTATAAACTCATTTAATTGATACTTATGAATTTGGTTGATAGGAAGTTAAATTTTCTGGGTATTTGCTTGACAATAAAACAAGCACCAGGAAACATGACTTTTAGTCTGGTCTTTTTCCGTTTTTCTGTCGTAAATCATGGAGATACCACTTGATATAGGACTCAATTTAAACCTTTTTTCTGTTGGACATCATAGAGAGTAAGTAAGGTATCGCTCAACGCCAAGAATTAAGCTATACTTGAACTTGATTTTAGAATGCATGGTAACTGCATTGCTGATCTATTGTGTTAAAGTGGCTGGAAAGGGGGTGGCCTTGGCTATAGGCAAACAAGTCTTGTGCGCCTAGGGTCCTCGACATTTTAGGACCCCAAAATTTTCAATTTTCCAATGTAGAAAAATATAGAATATGCAGCCGAAATGCACAATAGGGTTCCCTAAATTGATTTCGACTAGGGCCTCCTAATTCTCAGGGACGCCCCTGAACATGGAGATCATGGGGTCTAAAGGAGAGGCTCATATTTTCTACTTGTTTGATCCAGCTTCTGAATTCTGATAATGCCTTTGCAGTTGTTTAAACATGGCTTCTTCCATTAATTAGTAGTAGTCATGCCTTGCATGACAAACTATACATTGATGTTTATATTGGGTTTGGCTTTGTGAAGCAATTATAATATAAACGAGTTTATAAGACATGCAACAGTTCATATTAAGAAAGAAACAATGTGTTTATTTGTTTGTTCGGTATGTAATTTGCTTATAGTGAATTCATTGTAGTGTTTCTTCTGGAAAATGTTGGAGAATCTTTAAAGTTTAGTATCTTGAATGTTTTTCTGTATTTTGGATGGAATATCCATTTCATAATAAAATAAAAAATGAAAAATGTTCTTTTCAGAACTATTTGCTACGTAACATAATAGAATACAGTTAAACCTCGATAAATGAATATGCTCGGGATCGAAAATTTTTATTCATTAATCGAGATTATTCATTTATCGAGGTGAAAAATACATTATCTCTATTTTGTCGGAATCAGAAAAAATTATTCATTTGATGAGATTATTCGTTTATCGAATATTCATTTATCGAGGTTGTACTGTATACTACAATTTGTGAATATAGTGAGAGTATATTACGAAAATGACAAGAATTCTCGTATGGACCAGATCCAAATGCTGACATAGAAGTAGCATCAAAATTAAAGAGTTTGGAAGGTTGTGACAAATTCCAGGACTGGGAGATTAGAGGAAGCCTAGACAAGTATCCTTATCTTTAGGGGGGTGAATGTGGTTTGCCCAAATATCTTTAATGGACTTTGCCCACACAATAGGGAACCCCATCCACTGCTCATTTACACAAATCCCATCTACATCCCCAACAATTATACCCATGGAATCCAAATGCTTAGTATTTTAGTAGGAGTAGTAATTAGTTGTCATGTGTGATGTTGTGTTAAAAGCATCTTTAATGGATCGGCTAAAATGTTTATTTATAATAATATAAAATAAAAATTGATTAAATTTTATCAAATTTGTAAAGTATTGTATTCCAACATGATTGATTATATTAATAAAATTTATATGCATAGCTTTGTTATAGTTATTGATAGATTCGATAAATTTGGCCATGCGATAAAGTTGTTTTGCATGATTTGAAATTCAAAATTTACACAAATTATCTAAATTATTTGTCATTTAGAATTTTTTTATTAAGAGACTTTACCATGGGAGATGCTCTAAGACCGTCTTTGCTTCTGTTTTTTTTATCCAATTAGCGTTAACAAATTAAAACAATCTGTAAATCTTAGCAAAAACAAAAAACAATCTGTAAATGTAAGATCAATTTATAAATCATTTTCTCATATCATACTCCAGTCAGCTGAATAAGTAGATATGTGGCTTTTTCTTAAAACATTTAGTTTTAGAAGTTGTGAAATAATATATTTTTTACGTAATTTTAAAGTGTATACGAATTCAATTACTATAATTTTCCAAAATTTTAAAGATCGGGGTCGAGACTTTGGAGAAGATTTATTCCTTAAGTTTAAACTATTTGAATGTGTTTGATCTTGGAAGCGTGGATTGATCTGGTTCGGTTTGGTTTTGGATAACCTAAATTCGATGTCTTTGATTTTAAATACCGAAAATTTGTAATCGTAATGAAATTATTCGTTCATCATGGTTTTTTGTCAATCCGATTTTGGTTACAGAGGTGAATAAAAATATTGTAACTAAAATTAAATAAGATTTATTTTTAAAAATTGAATTTTATTTAGAGATTTTGGGTATGTCAGTAATTTCCCCGAGATATATGAGACTTATATGTAAATATGGGATAAGTATTTTTGTAAAATCATAATTTTTTAATTAACCCTGCATGCCTAATCAAATAATATCTCAGTAAAAGTTCCCTTAAGGGATCCTTTTTCTCTTTTATTTAAAACTCAAACATTCAAGAACTGGAAAGTGAGATTTACCGGATACATAGAAAGGAAGCCCAGAACTACCTCTAGAACTAAAAGACAACCTAACACACAATCTTAATTCTTAAAGCTGCTACATCAAACCAATAACTTATTTTTGACGCAACATCAAACCAATAAATGAGTGTCACTACTTGGCTTCCAAGAATCCAATGAGCAGAAGAAAATCAGCCAAACTAGTCGACATGATTCAAAATGTCAACCTTTATTTTTATTTTTTTCACTAGTTTCAAAATATATATTTGTCGTTAATTAATTCTAAAAGTTTATTTTAATATTCTAGATTTACCTTGATTTTAATAATCGAAAAATAATCTAAATTGCATATGTACAAGATAAATGTGTAATAGACTGTATCATCGAATTTGATTCAATTATAAATTTATGGATAAGATCGTTTTTATGCTTATTATATGTAAGGATATAACTAGTATATTATTAGTGAACAAATAATATATAATTTTAATACAATGATCAGAAGAAAATCAGCCAAACTAGTCGACATGGTCCAAAATGTCAACCTTTATTTATTTATTTTTCACTAGTTACAAAATATATATTTTTCATTAATTAATTCTAAAAGTTTATTTTAATATTTTAGATTTACCTTGATTTTAATAATCGAAAAATAATCTAAATTGCATATGTACAAGATAAATGTGTAATAGACTGTATCATCGAATTTGATTCAATTATAAATTTTATTCATTTAAATACATATTCAGGTAAATCAAAATTATTAAATTCTTATTCATTATTTACTGTAATGTCCAAAAAAAATCAATAAGGACAGAAGCTAAAATTCTAAATGTGTAAACGTTAAATGACATAAATTTATGTGACTTCTTTTGAATGATTTGGTTATTACGTTTTACAAGTGAGCATTTGTTCTAAGAAATCTCCAGATGAACGAGAGTAAGATCTGAAACAACAAAAAATAAACTCTAACCATTTGAGTTATGAACACCAACTTACAGCTCGAAAGTACCTTTATTTTCACGACTTTAATTACCTCACCCTTGCTTTATTATTATATCACAACAACAGCTAGACCAGATGACTCGCACAAGGCGCACTCGACGCGGGCGAGGACGATGAGACTACCAGAGCTGAAGAAGAAGCTATTGGTAGGATATATTTATTCTTTCAGTACCAAGTATATGGTCTAGTATGACTTATGTAAATGGATGGCAAAGAGTATGTATTTATATTGAAATTCTTTTGGATTGTAAAAACTCATAATGTGATTAATAAAAATTTGATTGTTACTCTGATTTCATCTCTAGGACTATAACGGGTGTGTTTTACATTGTTGTGTTGGGTCATAGAGATGTAATTTATTTTATGTTAAGGAAAGTTCAAGTGTTGTGGACAGAATTGGAAACCGTAACGACCGGATCCCGGACCCCGAATCTGGGGGTGTTACAACAAGTATGACCATCGATCTTTCATTTACTCCCCAACTGCATATCAAATAAATCAATCTGTTGCATGGTTCACTGCTCACTTGATTTGTGTTGATCGATGCCCATATGCAGCTGCAACACACCAACTACTCGTTGATGTCGTGGAAGCCCTTCGACCAAGCATCCATCCCAGCAGTCTTTGCACCATCGTCTAGACTGGAAGGCAATACAACCGCAGCAGTATCCTTCAAGTCACTCTTCCCTCGTGCACGAGATAACCAGATTTTCGAAGTTCCAGTACGTTCTGGCCACGTACTAAATAGACGATATATTCCCCCACGTAGCTCTCCCTTCATCCGAACCACACGACCTCTTTTGATATTCATAGCTCCCCCTACTACAGAGCATCTGTAGCATTCTGAAGCTAACCGACCGATAGATATTAGATTCTTCCTCAGCTTAGGCACATATCTTACCCCATTCAAGCTGCGAACTATTCAATCGAACATTTTGATTTTCACAATTCCAATCCCCTTGATCTCACAAGTAGATCCATCAGCCAAAGAAACTGTTTCATTCTTTGTATCTTGGAATTTGTCAAAATGCTCCCTCTCGGAACATACATGGTAAGATGACCCTGAGTCTAATATCCATTCTCCTGGAGAACTAGTACCTCGATTGAAGACGGTGCAAACATCTTCACAATCGAGAGTAACCACAGCCAATGATGCATCTGGATCCTTCTTATTAAGCGGACAATTCGACCTAATATGACCCCACTCCTTGCAACCAAAGCACTGCATGCCCTTTTCACTGTATCTGGATTTACCCCTGCTATTGGTAGATCCTCTCACAACACCCCTTCCTCTATTATTTTGACTACGCAAAGCCAAAACTGTCATTCCGTCCTTGTCACCATCCTGGTTCTTCCTTCCAGCATTTGACAAAAGTGCTGACTGAACCTCCTCCATTTTTAACGTGTCCTTTCCGTACAAAATGGTTGTGACCAAATGATCGAATGACTCCGGAAGCGAAGTAAGAAGAATAAGGGCCTTATCTTCTTCCTCCAATTTTACATCAACCTTTTCAAGTTGATCAACAATACCATTAAACACATTCATGTGCTCAATAACATTGCCTTGAGCTGCCATCTTCAGCTTGTATAACTCGCGCTTCAGATTTAACTTTGTAGTCAAGTTCTTCCCGAGATACAATGTCTCCAACTTTGACCATAATTCCTTCGGCGTGCTTTCGTCAACAATATTATTGATAATATTATCTGCAATGCATAGTCTGATGGTACTCATGCATTGCGACTCAGCATCCTCCCAATCTTCAGCGCTCATTGTTGTTGGCTTTCCCTCCTTCCCCTTCAAAGCCCTTGCTAGCTTCTGTTGGGTTAGGATATCCTTTACCCTTCTCTGCCAAAGAGTAAAACTTCCTTTACCATCATATGGAGTCACATTGAATCCTCTAATACTTGTCATGATCTCCGTTTGTACACACAAACCAATCCAAACAACTAAATCAATTGGCCAGGTAAGTGTAAGAAACAATGGGAGCACTTCCGTCAAAACGGCGCCTTATTAGACAACCACTTTTCTTAACGACTTTCCTTCAGCACCAATAATTTAGACACAACTAGCTCTGATGCCAACTGTTAGGAATCTGCCCGATTCCCGGCGAATGCGGAAGCGATTTGGTAAATATGTGTGCTTAGATCCCACAAATATACGTGATAGTAATAAAGCAACAAACCAACAATACAGTAAAAGAGACAAGAGATTTAACGTGGTTCGGCCCAGCCTACATCCACAAGAGTAACAACTTCACACTAGATAAAAGAGATTACAATATCCGGATATCCGGCCCCTGAATTTTATACACAAATTCAGCCCTACGATACTTATTACGTATATCCCCAACTCACTGAAGTGTTTATCTCAAAACCTCCCCTATCACTTTTTCCCGACAACCTTTCCTTCTCTCCCTCTCCCAACCCGGACAGTGCCACACAACCTGATAGAAAGACCTCTGCAGCGGGACCACCTCCGATGGCTGCAGTCAGACCCAAGTACCCTAAGGAATAGTTTAGGCACGAGGACCTTCTATCCCGACACTTCCTGAAAGCGGGCTAAACCGGCTTTCCTACTAGACGGACTATCTAACAGCTAATGAGAGAAGAGAGAAAAAAGAGAGGTGTATTAACTAATGTAGGGGAGAGGGGTATTTATAGGATGGGGTTTGTAGTAGGTGAGGGATTGGTGGTAGGTGTAGTTGGTGAAGTTTGGCAAGAATATGGATGGCTACCTAACAATATCATTACGGCTGCCTAACAATCAGATGCTGTTTGGAAAGAACATAAGGAAAAACATTAAAGAAGGAAAAAGTTGTGGGTCCATGATCAAACTCACATGGGGTTGTTAACAATGCAGATGTCTTATCATTTCAAATGTACATGTTAACAGTTGGCTTCTATAATAGTACTAAAACGCATTTTGTAAATGCATATTCAGTTTATATACCTTGATGTAAGTTGCGTATTCTTTGTTAATACCCACATCTGTCCATTCCAGATTTTAAAAGAAAGTGAAAGGCATATGACACAGCCTATTTGTAGTTCGAGGATTCGACTCAACTTAAATTAGATTGTAATAAGTAATTAATGCTCACTGTCTCAGGAATCTCACAAAGTACTATATGCCAGAAGAAAGAAGAAAGTCAATCTATAGTTTTGATGTTTTACACTGGAAGAAGAGTCAGTTTACTGATCATGCCCCAGTTCAGCATTGAAGAAATTGGATTCGTTTAAAGTGACAGAGATTACCGTGGAGACAGCATCAGTACAGGAGTTATTAAAGAGTGCTAAGAAAGTATGTGGATCACAACTGAGAGTCAAATTGAAGAACATATATTGGAGTTAGTCGTTCATGAACCAGACAGTACATTGAACGTCAACAATTATCCAGTGGAAGTTTCTCAAAGTTTACAGTGATTCACAAAGAGTAAGTCAATTATTAATTAACTATATTATTAATTTAATTAAACAAATTAATTCAATTCGAATTAATTTAATTAATTAATTAATTAAGTTAATTAATCTCTGATTTATTCAATCAGTAATAATATATGGATTATACTATTTCGGAGAATTTTGGTTATACTATTTCTGAATTTCAGTTGAACTATTTCTGGAAATTCAGTTATACTATTTCTGAAATAAGTGGTATACTATTTCTGGAATAATATAGATACTATTACTGCATTAGTAATAGTATACTATACTATCCCCGAATTTATACTATTCCCGAAGTTATATTATTTCTGGAATTAATAGTATATTATTTCTGAAGTATTATAGATATTATTACTGATCAAGTAATAATATACTATACTATTACCGAAATATTTAAACTATACTATTTCTACCAGTTATATTATGACCGAAATATTTATACTATTACCGAAGTTTTAAGTAAACTATTTCTAGGTAAATGTATATTATTTCTAAGTAAATCCATACTATTTTAAGGGAATGAGTTCTACTATCCCTAGGCTGCTATACTATCACCGTGCCAGTTATACTATCAGCGTGGCATCTATACTATCACCGTGTCAATGTGTAGCAGTTCAACAGAAGCAATTGTTGTGTTTTTGTATAAAAACAAACACATGGACAGAAGCAACAGACAGGAAAAAACAAGAAGAAAATAAGAGACCCAAGAACATCAAATACTCTCATCTTCTACACCCAAGTGCTCAAGCTTTAATTCACACAATAAATTTAGTTCAAGCCTATTGTAATATCTGATCCGCTGGAACTTGTTTATTGATTACTCTTGTACTACTAGCGAATTAAGTTTCCTAGGTCATATCTTGATATCTTGATTTTAATTAGCAAAATTAGAAAAGTTCATGTCGAATTTTCTAATTAGTTATTAATCTCTTGATAATCATTTGTAACACCCGTCAAGTTAATATATTGATATATTCAACTTGAATTCTGTGTTATATTATTCCGCACAAAATTTGTTTAAAATAAATTTTATTCAAAGAACAAATTTCGAGAAAATGACATAGATTGTATTCAACCCCCCCTTCTACAATCTTATTGGACCTAACAATTGGTATCGGAGCCATTTGATTGATATACAAATCAAGATCCTATTTTTACTCAATCAAAAATCAACCTCGAATTTTTAACTCTCTTAAAAATTCATCATGTTAGCCAAAGGCAATGTTAAAATTCCTATCTTTAATAAAGATAATTATGATATGTGGAAAAACAAAATGGAGTTATTTCTTGATGTAGCAAACCCAAGATTTTTGTGGGTTTTGGAAAATGGACCAGTAACTCCCATGCAACATGATACTGAAACAGTTGTCAATGGAACTGTAACAGTCCCTGCCAAATCCTATCCAAAGGACCCTAAGAACTATACCTCTGAAGATAAGGAGGAAGCTGGATTGGATAAAAATTTGAGACTCATTCTATTGGATTCCCTAGATGCTGTAATGTATAGCCATGTGAGAAATTGTAAAACTGCTAAGCACATCTGGGAAACTATTGAAGTCATTAATGAAGGGACTGATGAAGTCAAGGAAAATAGACTACAAATTCTAACTTCTGAATATGAACACTTTAGAGCTGGCCCTAATGAAGGCATTCAGGAAGTGTTCGAAAGGTATAACAAGATAATCAACAACTTGCAAGTTCATGGCAAGCAATATACTCAGAAGGAGATCAACATGAAGTTTTTACTAACTATGCCTACTCACTTGGAGCATAGAATCACTACCATCAGAGAATCTAGAGATCTAACTCAGGTTGCTCTTGAAAGGCTGTTTGGTGTTCTGAAAACATATGAATTAGAACAAGTACAGCAGAAGGAATTCTATGGCAAAGGCAGAATGGCAAATTCTTCTACAGCTCTAGTGGTTGAGGTTCCTAAGGAAGTGGAAACTAAAGTTGTTCAACCTAACAGTTTCAACAAGGAACAAACTGAAGTAGAACTTGGCCAAACACCAGCTACTCAGGATGGTGGAGAATTTTATTCACTTGAAGAGCTGGATCAGTTGGAAGATGAATCTATGGCAATGATGTTGAGACAATTTAGTAACTTCAGATTCAGAAGAAATCCAAAGTTCAGGTTTAAGTCAAATAACAGATTTCAGAGAGGAGGTTCTTCATCCTCTAGTAACAGGGGAGGTTATAAAACTAGAACTGTTGACAGAAGCAAAATCCGTTGTTTCAATTGTAATGAGTTGGGACATTTTGCTACTGAGTGTCAGAAACCCAAGCAAGCACAGAAGAAAGATTATGCTTCTGAAAAGAAGAAAAGTGGAAGAGCTTATGTGGCTGCTGGTAAAAGCTGGGATGACACAGATAGCGAAGATGAAGAATATGGAAACTTTGCGTTGGTGGCAAATGCTGAATCTTCAACTTATTATACCACACCGGTAATTCTTACTGATGCTCAATTAATTGATAGTTTACGTAGTTCCTTGAATAATGCACAAAGAGGGTACGAGAGAATAAGTCTTGTTAATACTAACCTTGAAAATCAAATGTTAGATTTAAAAAAGGTGCAGGTTAATCAAGATAAGAATATAGAAGAAATAGCTCGACTTAACTACAGAGAAAAGGGTCTAGGAGAATACATGGTAAAACAAGTTGATAGGATTGCTGAACAAGAAACCAAGATTAGAGAACTTGAAACACAGGTTAGAGCTTGTTATAATACTGTTAAAGTTTCTAAAGAATTCTTCAACAAACAAGCAGTAGAACAAACTGTAGGAATAGGATTTGATTACAGTCAAGCTGTTGGTTCTTTGAGTAATCATTCTCCTAATTCTATCCTAGCTAAAGAAAGAGGTATACCACATATTCTCAAGAATGTTGAAAAACCAATGTTTACAAAATCTGATGCTGGTCCACCAGATATTCGTTCTATGGTTATACAAGAAGAAATGAGAAATGAGGATAGTGCAAATGGCACAGTTCTTGTTAAGAATAAATGTGTTAAGGATAAAACTGTTAAGAACTATAATACAAAGAATGTGTCATCCAAGAAAAATGTCACAGTCTTTGTTAAGGCTAAATCAGTTGAGGACGTTAACACAACAAATGTTTCATCCAAGAAAGATGTACCTAAAGTACCAGTCAAAGTTGTTGAATCAGCTAGTTCTTCTAAGACTGGATTAGGTAGTAACAAGTTGAAACAGAAAAATACCATGTCTACTATTGATTCTAATCATAAAGCATGTGGTATTATCAATTCTATGTCTTGTGCTTTTAACAATATGCGTGCTTATTTTAATGGTAATTATGCATGTGTTAAACAGAATGCTCCTCGACAGCACATGAACAGGAACAATAATGTTTGATCTAAGACTGCTTTTCCTCCTCAAGTTAGGAGAGAGACATTTGCACCTAAGACTAAACAAAAGATTACCAAGAATGTCTACCAGGTCAAATGTCCAGTCAATGACACAAGTGTTACTGCTGCGAGAGAAACATGGTTACCCAAGATTAAACAAAAGATTTTCAAATCTGTTTATAAGGTTAAATGTTTATTGACTAAAGAGGTTAAACTTAAAAATGTTGTTTTGCCTGATAAAGGTCAATACTTTAAATACGCAGGACCCAATCAAATTTGGGTCCCGAAGAAGGTTTAACTCATTTGTCATTGCAGGGTATTGAACAGGTTGATCGAGTAACCTGGATCTTGGACAGTGGATGTTCAAGGCATATGACTGGAGATAGAACCCTGCTGACAAATGTGGTGGAGAAGGCCGGCCCAGTAGTTACCTTTGGAGATAACAGCAAAGGTAGAACTGATGGATATGGCAGACTTGAAGCTGGAAATGTTATCATTGATGAAGTTTCTTTTGTGAAAGGACTTGAGCACAATTTGCTCAGTGTCAGTCAATTCTGTGATAAAGGTTATGAAGTTCATTTCAACAAGAAGAATTGTCTAATTTCACACAAGAGACATGAAAAGCCACAACTGACAGGAGTTAGAAAAGGAAATCTGTACGTAGCCAATATGAACTCAGGAAGCACTGAAGAAGTCACTTGCTTCTACACTAAAGCATCTAATGATGAGAGTTGGCTATGGCACAAGAAACTTTCTCATCTTAATTTTAAGACAATGAATTCTCTGGTCAAAAGAGAATTGGTGAGAGGTTTGCCTTCAATGGAATTCACTCAAGAAGGACTGATACATCTTCAATAACTGAACCATTACAATTACTTCATATGGATTTGTTTGGTCCAGTTAATGTGATGTCTATGTCAAGGAAGAGATATGCTCTAGTGATTGTTGATGATTTTTCAAAATACACATGGGTTCTGTTTTTGAATTCTAAAGATGAGACTCCACAACTGGTGATTGATCACATTAAATTAATTGAGCGAGATTCTACGTATCCAGTGAGAGCTATAAGATCAGACAATGGAACTGAATTCAAGAATGCAGTTCTAAATGACTTTTGCACTGAGAAGGGTATAACCAGACAATATTTAGCTCCAAGAACTTCTCAGCAAAATGGGGTAGTGGAAAGAAAGAATAGAACCTTGATTGAAGCTGCACGTACTATGCTAAGTGAATCAAGGCTTCCATTGTACTTTTGGGCTGAAGCCATCAATACTGCGTGCTATACCCAGAATCGAACTCTAATCAATAAAGATCAAATGAAGACACCCTATGAAATTATGGCTGATAAGAAACCTTCACTCAAATACTTTCATGTATTTGGGGCAAAGTGCTTTGTGCTTAAAGAAGGTGATGATCAAGGTGGTAAATTCGATACCAAAGCATTTGAAGCAATTTTTATTGGTTATTCAATGAGAGCATACATGGTGTATGTGATTGATGAACAGAAGATGATGGAAAGTGTCAATGTAACATTTGATGACACTAAACTCCCTAGTATCCAAACTAAGGATCCATCTGAAAAGCTATCTTTCGATGACATGACAGATACAGATTCAGATGATGACAATGCACCTGAGATTTTTACTGATGCTAATGACAACAATGATGATGATCAGGGTGATGGTGATGAAAGCAATGATAGTAGTCAAAATACCCCTGACTCCTCTAAACAATCATCTAGTCAACCAGCAACAACTCAGGGGGAGATAATCAAGGGTCAACTGGTCACACACAACATCACAATGAAAATCAAGGCGAATCATCAAGATCTAATCTTCCCAGACAGACTGTTTGGAATAGAGCTCATCCTTTTGAGTTAATCATTGGTGATCCAGTTGTTGGTGTAAAAACTAGAAGAGCTTTTCAGAATCAATGCAATTATTCAGGGTTTCTATCTGAAATGGAACCTAAGAAAACTGAAGAAGCTCTTTCTGATCCTGATTGGGTGATTGCTATGCAAGATGAACTCAATCAATTTAAACAACAAGAAGTTTGGAAGCTGGTACCCAGACCTACAGACAGACCAGTAGTTGGCACCAGGTGGGTATTCAGGAACAAACTTGATGAAGATGGTACAGTGACGAGAAATAAAGCAAGACTGGTAGCAAAAGGTTACTCACAATCTGAAGGCATCGACTATGATGAGACCTATGCTCCAGTGGCTAGACTTGAGGCCATAAGAATATTCTTGGCATTCGCTGCATTCTCAAACTTTAAAGTTTATCAAATGGATGTCAAGAGTGCTTTCTTAAATGGCAAGCTAGATGAAGAGGTCTATGTAGAACAGCCCCCTGGCTTTGAAGATCCAGATCTAATTGACTATGTCTACTTCCTTTTCAAAGCTGTCTATGGTCTTAAGCAAGCACCAAGGAAATGGTATGACACTCTCTCTGAATTTTTACTTGAAAATGATTTTGTTAGAGGTGTCATAGACAAAACTCTCTTCACTAAGAAACATAAGAATGATACTATATTAGTCCAAGTCTATGTGGATGATATAATATTTGGGTCTACTAATGATCTTTTGTGCAAGAAATTTGCTAATTTAATGCAGGGTAAATTTGAAATGAGTATGATGGGTGAGCTGAAGTTCTTTCTTGGATTGCAAATCAGTCAAAGGACAGATGGAATATTAATCTGTCAATCCAAGTATGTCAAAGAGCTCCTCAAGAAGTATCAAATGGAGGACTCTTCTTCAGCAAGAACACCATCATCTACAGCTGTTAAGTTTGGAGCATGTGAAAATTCTGCCAAGGTAGATATCACAAGCTACAGAGGTATGATAGGCTCATTACTTTACCTCACTGCAAGTAGACCTGATATTATGCATTCTACATGCTTGTGTGCAAGGTTCCAAGCGGATCCTAGAGATGTGCATCTCATTGCTGTAAAACGAATCTTGAGATATCTTAAGGGTACTCCTAATTTGGGAATTTGGTACCCTAAAGATTCTGGTTTTAATCTTGTTGGATATACAGATTCAGATTATGCAGGAAGTGTTGTAGATAGAAAAAGCACCTCTGGGAGTTGTCAATTCCTAGGTGGCAGGTTGGTTTCTTGGTACAGTAAGAAACAGTAAACAGTTTCCAACTCTACAGCCGAAGCTGAATACATAGCTGCTGGAAGCTGTTGCGCTCAGATCTTGTGGATCAGAAATCAGCTACGGGATTATGGATTTGTACTTGACAAGATTCCTATCTTGTGTGACAATACAAGTGCCATAGCAATCTCCAACAATCCTGTGCAGCACACAAGAACAAAGCACATTGACATCAGGTATCATTTTATTCGAGAGCATGTCATGAATGGTACCGTGGAG